>JAROYE020000010.1:30886696-33666696 GCA_029619315.2 Dynastes maya | reverse complement strand
ATAAAAAGAAAGAAAATTTAAAACCCTTAAAACCTATTCCTCATACATTTTTTAATTATGTTTACCTCTTGTAATCTTCCCCTTGGGCCCTTGGTGAGAAAAGCAGCTTTTAAAACGTTTTGACGACCAAAACGTTCCCCAAATACCCATTACCCCCCACAAAACACAATTACAGAATAAATTTTTCGCGGGAAAGAAAGAGATGCAAAAGAAAATTTTGTGCAAACGTGATTTGTGTTTCCCAAAAAAAAATGGAAATTTCCCCTTTGGGTGAGACGACCCAAAATAAAGAAAAACAGTATTGTGAATGTAATAGGGTCCCCGTTTTTAAACTAGCGAGGGAAACAGCCTCTCGAATTTGTTAGCTTGCAAAAGTTTCAACAATGGTACCCCCGGGGAAAAAATTCAAAAAGTTATAATGAACGCTTTGGGGGAAAAAAAAAAATTGCCCAAGATCAAGTTGTGATGATTGTGACAGATAGTAAAGGGAACGACGTTAAAAGGGTTTGGGCCCATCCTTTAAAAAAAATTTTTTCCTAACTTAATAAAATATAACCTGCGTAATGAAAGCTTTTTAAATTTTGTTTGGGGAAGTTGTTTTTTGACAACATTACGGAAACGTTTTATTTGGAGATTTGGAAGTACTAAAGCAAAGTTTCGGGGGGGGAAAAAACTCCTAAAGTTTTAAAAAAATTTCGTAAATTTTTTCCCGGTAAATTTCCAAAAACCCCCTGAACCAATTTTAAAAGCGAGGGGGTACTTTGGCTAACACAGTTCTTTTATTTTATCCATTTTTTAACAAATTCAAAAACAGTTATAATGGCTTTAATCGGGGAAAATCCAAAACCATTTAAAAAATCCCAAAAAGGGAATTTCAAATTTTTCAACTTTTAGAAGATTTTTAAAAAACAATATGTACCAATTATTTAGTAAATTTTAGATGCCATCAGAAAAAATACAATGTACTGGGAATTTTTCATTTGCAGGAATCATTAGACATAGGAGAAATTTTAAAAAATAAAATTTCACACTTTTAAAAATATGCCATGATTATGCGGTAGTCAAAATTGGGTAGATTTTTTTAAAAAAAAAAAAATCCCAAATTTTAAAACTTTAGAGGCCGTTTTTTTAATAAGTGTAAGAATAGTGAACCCTTTTTAAAAGATTTTGGAAAAAAAAGTTTTACAATTTCAAATGGGAAACTTCCTTTTGATGTGGAAGATCGTTTTCCCATGTAAAAAAAGAATATTTTTTCTTGTTTGACGCAAAAAGGTTTAAAGAAGTAACTTGGAAACATAGCAATGATTTCAAGTTTACAGTAGTTTTACATCCTTTATGCCCCTTAATTTGTTTGAAAAAATTTGAAAAAAATTTTAAATTTTGAATTTTTCGTTTTTTTTTTATATTAACCCGTAAAACCGACGCCCCATGCAGTCCCCAAGTTTTGGTTTAAATCTAGCAATTTTAATTTTTGGGTATAAATAATGGGGCCCTTTCAAATTCAAATAAATAAAATGCTTTAAATTTTTAAAAAAATTTAAAAATAAATTATTTATGAAAAATTCCCTAAACTTTTCTGGGAAATTAAAAAAACTATTTACTATCCCTTTAAAAAAAAAAATTTTTTTTGTGTCATAACGGCCTGAAATTTTCCCTTTAAACAATTTAAAAAATTTTCAAACAAAGAATCAATTATTTTTATTACAAGTAACTACTTCTTCGTTGGGGTTGTTTTTCCCTTTTTTTCGTGGGAAAGGGAATTTGAAAAATATTGGTTTATGTTTTGCGGGAAAATTTTTTTTTTGGGGGCATCGTGGGCACTGAATGTAACACTGAAAGTGACACCACGTTCAAGAAAAATGTTTCTTCCAAGTAAACATTTTTCTTTATTGTCTTGAAATAAAAATTATTTTCTTGAATAGAGACTAATTTTTGCAAGAAAATATATTTTCTTGATGCAAGAAACCATTTCTCTGCGTGTACGTAAAAACGTGATACACACGAAGGAACTTGAACAACTCCATCAGCGAAAGCAATATAAACATGAATTCGAAAGAAAGTCCATATACTCTTTTTCTTGGCTTTCCGCCCATATATAATATCGATTTCTTTTTTAAAAATTCCCCTCATTTACAATGATTCATCGCGTTCAGTCTAAACGTTACGCCCTTCGAGTTTTTTCAAAATTTTTCCCAAACCCCGGGTTTTAACCCCCAATAGGAAAAACACACAGACATAAGGGACAACATAAAATATAAATAAAAAAATTTAACCACATTTTTAAGACGGTGTTGCTCAGATGTATGTGCTAATTTATTTCCAGGTTTTTTGGGGTGTCGCCCCGTGGAATTTTTTTCCTTTTATGTTTTTTTTGAAATTTTTTTTTGTTTCAAAGGGGGTTTCCCAACTTTAATGCAATATTGATGTAATTAGAAATTTGTTCGTCAGTCAAGAATGAAATACAGGAAAAAATGTAATGCACTAGATGTATTTTCATCTTAAGAAAATATAACACTTTTCAACCCTACCACCGTTTTTTTCCCCCCTTTTTAAACTTTTTTTAACAAAATTTTAAAAAACATACCAACCCCAAAATAAAAAAATGTAAAAGTACAGAAAGCATTTACACCTAGAATAGGCAAACGGGAAAAATGCGCTAAAGGGAAAACCAGTGGCAGACGCATAAAGTTTACCCCAAAATAAAAACCCCCCCGGGGGCAACTCGGTTTTAAGCGTCAGTATAACTGGGACTCGAAAGCCGATCTGTTGTGTATGCATCTACGCTGTCGTATACTATATCGTAGTCTACGTTTGTTTTGAAAATGTTTCCTACGTCGCGAAACGTCCAAAGTTGGACACAATAAGAGAATTTATTGCAGAAATGCCTGATTTAAAGTGTGATGGCGCTAAAATTCAATGTGTAGTGTGTAAAATAGATTTAATGTGTTGGTAGAAAAGTGATTGTCTACGGCACGTAAATAGTGCAGGGCATGTTTCAAAAAAAAATTCCACACGAGATTATGACAAATTTAAATTTAATTTATGTGTTACCTTTATTGCATGTAATTTACCATTTCATTTACTAAGGAAGAAAGCATACGTCTCGCTTTGGAATGAATATTCGGACTTTAAGTTACCAAGTGAGAACATTGCAGAGAGTTGTGCCGTCTGCTCGTGAACATGTCGAGAAAAGAATTAAATCGGAGTTGCAAGATAAAAAACTGTGGTTATGTATGGACGAAACAACAGATCGTAAAAAACATTCTGTGGTTAATGTAATCGAAACGCACAATGGAACCACATCGACCGTCACCCTCAATTTTACTAGCTTCCAGATGAATACAACAATGCACTGCCGAAGTAATTTCAATGTTGATGTTGAATACATTGGAAAAATTTGAACTTTCAACAAATCAACTGTTGATGTTTATGAGTGATGGTGTCGCAAACATGCTTGCTGTAGGTCGATCTCTTAAAAAACATTGTGCTAACTTGTTGCATATTACATGTAAAATTCATACTCTCAGTGCTCGTAGCAGATAGTATCAGAAAATGTTATCCCGAGGTAGACGCTCTAATAGCACATAAAAAAAGCTGTGTTTGTAAAATCCCCAAACGTATTCGGGGAATTTCATAGACTATGTCCCGGTATTCCTGAACCACCACAACCTATTCTTACTCGTTGGGGAACATGGTTAGAGGCTGCATTTTATTATCTTAAATATTTTGAGAATATAAAAAAACGTGATTTTAGAATTCGACCCAAAGGAAGCTGCGGCTGTCAAGGTAAGCCGCTTGAAATTTCAGGATAGTCAAGTTAAAACAGATTTGGAAATTATTCAGAACAATTACGTGGGACTAGCGGATGCGATAGAAAAACTACAAAATTCTTCGGTGTCTTTAAAGTGGAATCTTTACAAATAGTGCAACATGTTCACGCACAGCTATGTGCGATAGAAGACGCAAGAAATGTTTGTGTTTTAGAAAGGTTTGAAAGTGTTTAGAAAAGACTCTGATTTTGGGACATTAAGACAAATTTGATGAGGTGCGTCAACAGAATCGTTAAGTTATTTGAAAGATTATTTTACTTACGCAAATATAACGTCCAGGTAGAACGTTCGTTTTCGGCATACAAAAACACTTTTTCTTCACGCCGCACTCACTTTGCCGAAACAACTTTGGAAACATATCTAAAGTTACAAATATTAAATAGACATTATCCACTTTGTTATTTCACGGAGGACTCTTAAAACGGTAAGTGTTTGAGCACGTATCACATTTAATTTATTTTGTGTAAACTTTTATGCGTCCGCCACTGGCTTTCAGCGCAGTTGCGTTGCTCTATCATAGAATCATAATTTAGGGGCAATTGCTTCAAAATTTAAAAAAGCAAAAAAAATAAGCACCAATCAAACTGTTTAGTTCTAGCAAAGTCATTTATAAATGTTGTTATAGGTTCGTCTTTCATTTATTTTGTCAAAAAATGCTCTATAGTAACATTTGAAGGTTATTTTAACGGAGAGAAAAGCAATTCTAATTATGGTTGAGTATGGTGACTACAAGAGAACACAGCAAGAAGTGTGTGCCTTTTTTAATGTAGAATACCCGAGTAGGAAACCAATTACTCAATCTGTTATGAGCACAATTTTGAAGCATTTTAGGGAAACGGATCATATATGAAGGTTCTTCTTAAATCTGGAGCACGAAAGATAGAATTATTTTCGTCCCCTTTTAAAAAGAAATAATGTTTTTTGGGGAACAAAAATTTTCATTATTTGATCAAATCAAAATGGGGGTTTTTCTTTCAAACAAATAACTTCAAGTTTGATTTGAAAATATATCTGTTTGATTTAATATGCTAGATTCAACAATACAGTTCTCTCTTTTAAAGAATGGTAATAAAGAATCGATGTCATTAATTTTTAAATAACTCGGAAACGAGCGAATTTAGTTATAGGAAGTAAAATATGTTTTACCCGTAGTTTTTGGAGTAGAATAAGTAGATATCCCCAAAAACAGGGGTTGCTTTTTAAAAAGATTGAATTTTTTTTAGTTAAAACTGTTAGTGTTCGGACTAGGTTTTTGGAACAGCCTGTATAATATTTTTGATACGTATTTATAGCAATAAAGACAATTTTATGTTGCCAATGGAACTAATAAAACTGATTAACATGGGTAATCTCGACTAGAAGATATTGATGTTTCAGTTAAACTCTGCGTTTGTCAAATTTTTCAGAAAAAATGTAACATCTCAAAGGTGGTGAATCCTACATCTATGATATTGCATATCGTTGAACTTATCCTCGAGAGGTCTGTCTAAAGGATTCGTAATATTCATGGTGTACCATTTGAAATAAGAGAGTTGATATCCGTTTCCGGTTTAATCGAGGGTGCCATGAAGTTGAAAATACTTTTAGGAAATACATCACTAACCTGGGCAAGTATGCGATAACAGCCAGAGGCGTAGCGAGCGCATAAAAGTTTACACATAAAATAGAAGGTAAGAAATAAATTATAAAACGTGCTGAAACACTTACCGTTTTAAAAGTCTTCCGTGAAATCACAAACTGGGTAACATCTGTTAAATATTTGAATCATTAGATATGTTTTCACAGCTGTTTCAGTCAAATGAGTACGACGTGCGAAATAAATGTTGTTTAATGCCGAAAACGACCGTTCGACATCTAGCGATGTTATATTTGTATATTTAAAATAATCTTTGAAACAACTTAATGCATCTTCACACTCACCTTTACAAATTTGTCTTAATATAAGAAAATCGGAGTCTTTCTCTAAAACACTTTCAAATTATCGTATTACACACCAATTTGTTTCGCCTTCTACAGCGCATAACTGTGCGTGAACACCATTCACAATTTGAACAGAATCCCCTAGCGACATCGAAACATTTTGTAATATTTCTATTCCCTCCGCTAGTCTGAAGTAATTGTTGTGAATAGTTTGTAAATCTCTTTTAACCTGACTATCTTGAAATATTTCCTGGCTTTTCTTGATTGCTTTCAGCTTCTGTCGGATTGAATTTTGAAACTACCTTCTTTACTTGATCAAAATATTTGTTGTAGTAAAACGCAGCCTGAAACCATGTTTCCCAACGTGTAACAATCGGCTGTGGTGATTCAGGTAAATCAGGACATAGTTTGTGAAATAGTCGGGTACGTTCCGGGGACTTTAGAAACATTGCCTTTGTACTAGCAATCAATGCATTTACTAGTGAAAAACATGTAGGAATCGTTTGTGCCGCAAGATTTAGAGTATGAATTTTACACGTTACATGTAAGAAGTTACCACTGTGTTCTTTAAGAGATCGGCCCAAACAACGCATGTTTGCGGCACCATCACTCATAAACATTAAAAGTTGCTTAGTTGAAACTTCAAATTTGTTCAATGAATTCAACACCACCTTTAAAATCTTATCGGCAGTACAATTTATAACTCTTTTGGAAGCAAGTAAGAAGGAGGATGACGGTCGATGTGGTTCCATTGTACGTACCATTACATTAACCATAGAATGTTTTTGACGATCCGTTGTTTCGTCCACACACAACCACAGTTTTCTATCTTTCAATTCCGTTTTCATTCTTTTTTCTATATGTTCACGAGCAAATGGCACGACATTTCGTTTGGATATCCGACTAGGTAATTTATAGTCCGCATATTTATTCCAGAAGGGGACAAATGCTTCTTTGTCCAGTAAACGAAACGATAGATTACATAAAATAAGAGTAACGCATAAATCAAATGTAAATTTTTCTTGGTCTCGTATGCCACTTTTTGGAGAAGAATGCTGTTTGCTTTTGATGTGACGTTGACAATGGCTTCTGGACCAACACATTAAAGGGATTTTACAAAATAGGCGTTGAATTTTAGCGCCATCAAAAATTAAGTCCGGCATGTCCACTATAAAGTTTTTAACTGTGTCTGCCATTGGTCGTTTTCGTGACGTACCTAACTGCGACATTTTTAAAGCAAACATAAACGTACAATTACGAAATAAGTTACGACAGCCTACATATACACAGAACTACTCGCATACAGCATCGATTTAGTACTAGCACTGTGAACGCGTGAAATAAATAATCGCTGTCTCCGCACCACATATCTACTACACTGACTGTTACCGCTGTTTGCCCAGGCTATACATCACTATCTATAATATCGCCCACCAAAGTTTAAAGAAGTTAGTTTACTTATTTTCAGAGATACTTTTAATAGGCCGTCGTCGTGAATGACCCTGTATTTGTTTGGCTCAACAAAATTATGTCAAATAAATTCAATCCGTTGTTCTTAAAAAATGTATCACTCAAATAAACCTTTGTTGTAAATAAATAATTTCAAAGATATATATTTGTTTGATTTAAGAGCTTTTTTTCTCTGTGTAAATACAATAAAAAGTACGATAATGTAACAATTTTTTCTATCAAAATTGATCCAACGAATTATTTTTACGTTTATCATTTTAATAGTTGACTGTTTATTATATGGATAAACACATACTTTCATATATATACAATAAACGGATTCATTGATACAAAGAATACATTTATTAATGTCTAATGAACAATGCCTAAAGTTTATTTCGCTTCTCACAAAGTGAGTTAATAAACGGCTGTTTATTATATTGATGAACAGGTTTCAATTTGATAAACGTAGTTCATCGTTGTAATAAATTTATTATTTAATGTAATAATTTTTGTTGTTGTTTTAATAAAACGAAGTCAACGAACACGATTTCCCTTCTACAGTGCAAGTTTTACCCTTACAAACCCATTCTACTTGAAGAATTATCCGAAGACGATTTCAACCGATGTGTTGAATTTTGTGAATTGATAATGGAGGGTAAATTTAATTGTTTTTTTCCGATGAAACATTATTTTCTTTTAATGATACTGTTAATAGGGATAATTGCCGATACTGGTCCTTGGAAAATTCATACAATTTGAACACGTTGCATAAATAATGCCTCGTTAGGCCTTTTCTCGAATACATTTCTAAACTCTGTATGTGGTTAACATTCGACCGACAGATTAACTACACTTATTGGTAATTGCTCTGAAGTTGGGAATACTCTAAGTTTAGGAAAAATCATTTCTTTGTCGAAGTTCATGGCATGCTAACGTGTTTCCCTAATAGATTGTAAAATAATTAAATTTCTCTGTCAGATTACCATTAGAAACCTTTTAATACCTGTGTAGTTTATTGTTTTAATGTTATGACATAATCCCCTATGAAAATAATCCTCATTCATTTATATAATTAATGGCGAGCCAGTTCCAATGTCAAGTCACGCAACGGTAGTACAATATTCATTTGCAGTTACAGGTTGTTAATCTGTTAGAAGTATTGTATTCACTTTCACTTTTACTGAAAATTTGAGATGGTCGGCTCATGTTGGGGAACTTTGCGGGGAGTTAGCTCGGGTGTGCTATGCTATCTCTAATATCAGAAAGTCTTGCAGCTATGCAATTTTAAAAAGCTTTTACTATTCCAACTTTTACTCCAGGATGGCGTATGGTGTGGTGCACTGGGGTGTGAGTTCTTCATCCGAGCAGGTGTTCTTGTTGCAAAAGCGCGCGGTGAGATTGATGACTAATCTGAGTTGGCGCAGTTCTTGTAAGAGCACGTTCAAATCTTGTAGAATACTGACATTTTATGACATATACATATATGAAGTTCTTTGCTTTGTGTGTAGGTATCGACATCTATTTCAATCTAATGTCTCACATTCTTATTTTACAAGAAATTAACATTACTTGCTACCAGCCTGTCATCGTACTGCAGGCTTCCAAAAATATTTAAGTTTCATGGGATGTAGACTATTTAATTCATTGCCTATAAACTACAGGAATATTTCCAATTTTAAGACTTTTCAAGGAAATGTGAAAAAGTTATTGTTAAATATCAATTGTTATTCGTTGAATGATTACTTACAGTTATTTCGCAAGTACTAATATTTGTTAATTTTGTTATAGTTTGTTAACTTGTTTCCCTTATGTTATACATGTTCTCTGGAAATAAAGATATTATTATTATTATTATTATTACTTTCCATGTTATTGGGATAAACTTTGGTAATGGATTTTCGGTTACTTAATGATATGATTATTTATGCACATAATTTACAAGAAAATTAATTACATTAGTGTTTTCCAATATTATTACATATATTAGATTTTAAATAATACAATTAAAAATTAAGTAAATCAAAATACAAAAGAAAATTAGAAATTGGTACTGAATAAAATAGAGCTGCTAACCTTATTATTAGAGTTTGTTAAAAAGGTGGTACCGGCAGTGGCGCACCCCATAAAAGTAAGTACGTAATATACAATATTAGTGAAAAATAATATTGTTGCCTTTTCCTGTCGTCTTGTTGTCCACTGTGGCAATTGGCAACGCTTCCATTGTCGATTCATTCAGCCGTCGACGGTGTTGTGAATACGTTGTCGTATACTTCGAAAATGATCGTTCGATATCCAGTGAAGTAAGATTTGCAAATGTCAGATATTCCTTTTCCTCATCTGGGCACTCTTGATTTTCAGTTATAGACCGAACCTTTTGTAAATCGGGATTTTTCGTTAAAATTGCACCAAATTTTTGAGCAACATCGACTCCTATAGTATTCGTCAAGTTTTCTAGAGCGGCTTGTAAATTGTTAATGCAATTTAATGCGTCCCGTGCAGATAAGTGACTGTTTTCTAATTGCTTAGTAGCTTGTGCAACTTCAAAATAGTTCATGGAAATTTCATCTATTTGTTGTTGAACGTCCGATTTGGAAAAAAGTTGCCGACTATCTCGAACTGCTGCAGAATCATTTGAATCAAGTTTCAAGATGACATTTTTCACTTGTGAAAAATATTTCTGATAGTAAGACACTGCCTGGAGCCATGCTCCCCATCGCGTTATTACAGACTGGTGGTGGTAATTTCGGACACAATTGTTTGCATACACGGATGTGTTTGGGAGATTTGATGAATACTTCTTTGGTAGATGCTATTAACTTATCCACCATCGGATACTTCTTTCGAATGGTTTCTGCTACGAGGTGACATGCGTGTATGAGGCATGTTATGTGAAGAAGAGTCGGAAAGCATATTTTTAACATCCTATCAACTTTCAGCACTGTTGCGGCTCCGTCAGTAACGAACATTGTGATTTGAGTTCCTGTGATACAAAATTTTCTCAATGAATCTTTTATTATTTTGACAACGGTTTCTGCATTAGTTTTCTGAATCCTTTTACTGGATAACAACAATGAAGCTGGTGGACCATCGTGTTTTAAAGGATGTGCTACAACATGAATGACGCTGTGTTTCTGAGCATCAGTTGTTTCATCTACACATAGGCAGATTTTCTTATTTCTCAACTCGTCTTTTATACATTCCTTTACTGTACCTTGCACACGTGGCAAATTGTATCGTAATTGCATAGATGGTGGCAGCTTCCATGAGGGAATGTACTTAGCCCTAAAAAGACGAAAGTGTTCATTAGATACTAGATGTTGTGGGATGTTGCACACAACATAAAAATAAAGTCATATAAAAATTGCCAGTATGGAATACTGTTTCTTAAATTCAATACATGACGTTTACTTTTACAACGTTTTCTACATTCAAACCTATCGCGATTTAGCAATTCGCTATTGCATATTGTGCAATAAATATGCGGACTTCTATATTCTAATCCAGGGAAATGTCTGAGATATTTATTCACATTCGAAGGGAACGTTACACCCTTTGGGCGTCCCATCTCCGCGTACTTATTTGGCGTGCAGCGTACAACGTACTGTCGCTTTGAATTCTCTCGCGGTACTGTCGAGATCGACTACGAGTTGAAAATTACCCCTACCCACGCCGCTACCGCTACGCTACTGCCATCCGGTACCACCTTTTTAACAAACTCCACTTATAAGTTGAAGAGAAGATCGGAAATATAGATTAAAAATGAATCAGGGAACGTAAAATGGTTTTATACGTGTGTTCTCACTTTTGTAAATTTTCCTATTCTTTATTTTTTGAAAAGAAAGTCGTCCTTCATCAATTGTTTTATTTATTTCGGGAAGTTGAATACAGTAGTCAAACTTGCATAAAAATATGCAGGGCGTTGTAAAGATTAAAAAACTTGAAATCAACTCTTACCAAAGTATGACAAATAATTTGATTTTTTATCGAAAATGTCACTTAAAAATGTAATAATAATAATAATAATGATAATAATAATAATAATAATAATAATAATAATAATAGTAATAATAATAATAATAATAATAATAATAATAATAATAATAATAATAATAATAATAATAATAATGTTTATTTGCCCTAAAATCAAAAATAAGAATGACATGGACAATTGTTAACAATAAAAAATAGACATATAATGCAACAATGCATAATATTAATGTCACTACAAAATTCATTGTAAGAATAGCAACACTCATTTATCAGAAATTTTTTGCATGTTTGCCTAAATTCATTTATATTTTTTATACCGCCAATATGGGATGCCAGCTGATCATATAGTTCCCAAAGCTGAAAACGGGAGATTTCTCAATAAGCGATGTGCGATGTTTCGGAGGTGTACAACATTCATATTACCTTGTGTTATACGATTTGTTGTCGTTGGCATACAATGTTATATTTTATTTAACATATGATATCGCTTTGTAAATATATACTAGGAAAAGTAAGAATTTTATATTTTATAAAAATATCGCGACAAGTATCTCGAGGTCCCAATCTAAATATTAACCTTAATAGTCGCTTGTGTACAACAAGCACACGTTGATAACCAGTTGTCCGTCCTCATATCAATATACTGAATGACATCGCAGAGTAAGCCAAAGAGTAATACATGTTGAGTAGTGCATGAGTGGATAATACTGACTTCAATTGTAGTAATACAAAATAGGCTTTGTTAACCTTATTGCACACATGATCTAACAAGGGAACACCGGCAACCCGGACTCCCCAAAAAAATTGAAATTTTGTGGATTTGTAGAGGGGACCAAGGTAAGAACACCCCTCTTATTTTTATCGGCGGAATCCTGCGTAGGTGGGGTGGAGGGCGCTCTTAAGAAAAAACTACCCGTTTATATTTGTGCAAATATCTCGAAAACTATTGGAGATATTGAAAAAAAGTTAAGACAAGTTTTTAATTGTTTGAAGAGGACTATATAATAGCATAACACTTATTTCAAAAAGTATTAATTTTAATAGAAAAATTACCCCCACCCCAATCCTTTTGAAAACTTTAAAATTTTTAAATATCGGAAAAGAGGGGCTGTTGCATACTGAATTCAACCGTATACATTGTTACCATTGAGTTTTACCTTTCAATCCAAAGAAAAAGTATTTTGTCATATGAAAGTTGTACCAATGGACTTACTATACTATACTATAATTGAATAAATACATATGTAATAACACTTTTGAAATAAAAAGTATTTCATAATAATTTATCTAAACGTCTGGACGTCTAATAATAAACTTGATCTAAACCAACAGTGAAAATGCAAGATATATCGCGGAAGAAGTACGTACACAATTTCAAGACGCGCTAACATGAGGAAATGTAGTGCGTGATATGAATATTCGACGTTCGACCATAATGCCTACTATTTCCGCAAATGGAAGATTATTGTCTCCACTTTTCCTAGTTTTGAAAGAGGTAAGCGGTACTTTAGGTCCTCGCGTACAGGAAACACTCTTTCGTCCAATAAATGTATACATATCTGCATCTACATCTGGAAAATTAACATCCGCGCATTTCAAAACATGGTATACAGATGTTTTCTTGCCAAATGCTGGTCCCAATAATTTACTACTACTAGATTCATGGAGTGGACACTGTCCAGCGGAACCATCTACACTGACACCAAAAGACAAAAATGTGAATATTTTGACCATTCCAAAGAAGACGACAGCATTAATTCAACCCTTAGATGTTTATGGTTTTAGATTATGGAAAAATTTTGTAAGAACTTTTTCTGACCAAGTTATTTTGATGGGCCACGATATAAACTTGCATCATAGAAATATAATTATTAAGTTACAGTCTTTAACCCATAATCAGTTTTCGTCTCCGAGATTTTTTAGTGTTTTTAAGTATTCTTGGTACAAAAGTGGATACGTTGCGGAGCGACCAAGTGCCTTTGAAAATCCAGTAAATTTCTGCTTTGCCAAAACTGCACAATCCACACCACTGTGCACTATTTGTGGAAAGACGGCTCTTGTACGTTGTTCTTGGTGTAAGCAATATCTGTGTTTTAAACATTTCTTTTTAGATTACCATTATCGTAGCCACTATATTGAATAACATTTGTATAAGTATGTTATGCATGTAATGTACTATATAAGTACGTATGATAAAATTGGCGATACCTGTATATGTATATATATATGCATATATATAATATATGTTATATTATTTAATAAATGTACTAATTCTTTTGTATACCACTGTGCAATAAATGTAAGGCATTTTTATCTTGTAAGGTTCACATATTATAATTTAGTTAACGCTGCAACTTTGAAAGAAAATAAAATATGAATGTATATATGCATGTATGTGTGAAATTTATATGTTTGCAAACACAAATTGCAATGTAAACTTTGTCATTCTACAAAACAACTGGTTACTCTGTTATATTTAGTTCCGGCTATATTTCAGTTCCGGAGGTATTTATAATAATATTCAATTTATAGATGATTATTTTTCTCTCCTCTAACCCAAATTTCCCAACTCCCAAATCGGTATGTTTGTTTACATCATAAAAAATGTTTGTAATATTGTTGATATTAAAGTAACACAACCGGATAAAGTTAGTATGGTTAGATAACTAACTCTGAACATCCTACTGCAAAACTGTTATTACATATTCAACTATAATAAATAGTACGTCCTCTGGTACACATTTCACATGACAAAATATTTTTTTCTGGAATGAAAGGTAAAATTCAATGATAACAATGTATAAGGTTGAATTCAGTATGAAACAGCCCCTCTTTTCCGATATTTAAAAATTTTGGACTTTTCAAAAGGGTTGGGGTGGGGGTAATTTTTCTATTAAAATTAATACTATTTGAAATAAAGGTTATGCTATTGCTTAGTCCTCTTCAAACAATTAAATACTTGTCTTAACTTTTTTTCAATATCTCCAATAGTTTTCGAGATATTTGCGCAAATATAAACGGGTAGTTTTTCTTAAGAGCACCCTCCACCCCACCTACGGAGGATTCCGCCGATAAAAATAAGTGGGATGTTCTTACCTTGGACCCCTCTACAAATCCACAAAATTTCAATTTTTTTGGGGAGTCCGGGTTGCCGGTGTTCCCTTGTAAGTGATTATCAAACATTAGTTTGTCATCAATGCATATACTGAGGAACCAAACCGACGAAGCAGATGTTATTATATGAGGCAAATCGCTACGCGAACGAAATAGTATTACTTCCGTTTTATCTGCATTCATCACAATACGGTTACTCTGACACCATCCCCGAAAACCGTTCATTGCCTCACGCATCCTACCTTGCAACTTCCGCCGATATCGCTACCGAAGTGTCTTCAGCAAAAAGAACAATACGGACAGGCGGAGTATACAGGGGGAAATCGTTTATGAAGAGATGAAACAAGAGGGGACTGAGGATGGAACCCTGAAGCGCCTCCAACTCTAACTTGCATCCTACGATCCTCTACAAATGACATTAACCATTGTTGTAATGGATCGTGAATACCCAATCTTTTCACATAAAATACCAAGATGCAAACTATCAAAAGCGCGGGCAAGGTCGAAGAATATACCCGCAACAAATCGCCCAACACCCAGGTGTTCGTAGACGTATTGCACAGTCAATGGTAGCCAGTTCGGTGGATCGATCCCTCCGGAAACCGTATTGATGCGTTATTATGATCTTATATTTATCAAGATAGTATAAAATACGTGTCTAAATCACAGATTCAAGTATTTTCGAGGGGGTAGGTCTCCCTTTTTAAAAATCAGTACAACTTGTGCTAGTTTTAATGACGACGGGCAAGTTTACTTATTTACAGAAATATTGATAAGTAAAGCTGGCCACGAGCGGTACCGAGCAGTAGCGTAGAGTCGACCAGGCCTCGCGTTCCACTAGAGTTATTCTGCTAATAGAGATGTTTGCTGTCGCAAACAATTTCGCTCATCTTTTAAATAAAAATTAAATAACACGTGCTCAAACACTTACCATTTTAAGAGTCCTCCGTGAAATCACAAAGTGAATAATGTCTGTTAAGTATCTACAACATTAGATATGTTTCAACTGTTGTTTCGGCAAAACTAGTACGGCATGAGGAAAAAATGCGTTTATATGCAGAGAACGGACGTTCTACATCTAGTGACGTAATATTTGCGTAAGTAAAATAATCATTCAAATAACTTAACGATTCTGTTGACGCACCTTCACAAATGCGTCTTAATGTGCCAAAATCAGAATTTTTCTCAAAAACACTTTCAAATTTTTCTAGAACAGAAACATTTTTTGCGTCTTCAATCGCGCATAGCTGTGCGTGAACATGTTGCACTATTTGTAGAGATTCTTCTAACGGCACCGCAGGATTTTGTAATTTTTCTATTGCATCTGCTAGCCCGAAGTAATTGTCGTGAATGATTTTTAAATCCATTTTAACCTGACTATCTTGAAATTTCGACTGGCTTTTCTGGATAGTGGCAGCTTCCTTTGTATCGAATTGTAAAACCACGTTCTTAATATTGTCAAAATATTTATGATAATAAAACGCGGCCTGCAACCATGTTCCCCAACGAGTTAGAATAGGTTCTGGTGGCTCTGGTATACGGGGGCACAGTCTGTGAAATTCGCGAATACGTTTCGGTGATTTGACAAATACTGCTTTGGTATGCGCTATTAAAGCGTCTACCTCAGGATAACATTTTCTGATACTATCCGCCACAAGATTGAGAGCATGAATTTTACACGTAATGTGTAACAAATTAGCAGAATGCTTTTTAAGAGACCGGCCTACAGAAAGCATGTTTGCAGCACCATCACTCACTAACATCAAGAGTTGGTTTGTTGAAAGTTCAAATTTTGTCCAATGTATTTAACACTAACTTTGAAATTACTTCGGCAGTACACTGTTGTATTCGTTTGGAGACTAATAGAATTGAAGGTGCCGATTGATGAGGTTCCAATTTGCGTGCCATTACATTAAGAACAGAATGTTTCTTCCGATCTGTTGTTTCGTCGACACATAACCACAATTTTTGATCTTTCAACTCCGATTTTATTTTTTGTTCAATATGTTCGCGCGCAGATGGCACAATTCTTCGTAACGATGTTCGACTTGGTAATTTGCACTCCGAATAGTTATTCCAAAAGCAGATAAATGGTTCCTTGTCTAGTAAATTAAACGGTATATTACATGCGATAAACGTAACGCATAAATTAAATATAAATTTTTCATTGTCTCGTGCGCAATTTCTTTTTGAGACATGCTTTTCACTATTTACGTGTCGTAGGCAATGTTGTCTGGACCAACACATTAACGGAATTTTACAGATTACACATTTAATTTTAGCACCTTCATATATTAAGTGTGGAATTTCTGCAATAAATTTTCGAAGTTTGTCCGACCACGGTCGTTTTGCTGACGAAATCATAATTTTTGTAGGACAAATAAACAATTGCGCAAATGACCGGCAGCGAAAATGTCCGTACTGCTCCGCAGACGAAGTAATACTACCGTTCCTCTCGGTCCGAACTGATTCTACGCCGATGCGCGGTACCACTCGTGGCCAGCGTTATTGATAAGTTTCGTTAGTGGTTCAATATAACATGATTTTTAAAAAGACTCCTCTGATACTTAGTTATCCATCGAATCTCCTTAATCCGATAATTAAGGGTCCAGGTAGGGTCATAAACTGACCCGAAATGTAATACAATTTTTCTTCACTAATAAAAATTTAATGTAATGTAGATAAAGATTGTAATTCCTTGTTTACCCCAACTAGAATTGCGAATTTAGATTGCGAATTTAGATTTAGTGGTTATTGTTCTTTTAAACAGTGAATATCGTTAATAAAATTATCTAAAATTAGTATTAAAATGCCGAAAACAAGGGAGTTGCCTTTAGAAATCCGCACAATTGAAATTAAGTCGCTGAACTGTTGACCATAACGTTAGAGAATATCAACAGGTTGGCACATTATTAAATAGAAAACGAATAGGGCGACGGATCGTGACAACACCAGCGGAAGATCGTCGAATAATTATTCGGAATAGTCGAAAAACTGGACCTGAAATTACGTCAGAAATAAGTATTGGGCGTGAAAAACGAATTAGTTTAACTACCGTGAAAAGGAGGTTAAGAGAGGGTGGTTTAATTGGCAGAATAGCGTTGCATAAACGACTCTTACGTAAGCAAAATAAAATAAAACGGCTGCAGTGGAAAAATATTTTGTGGACCGATGAGTCCAAATTTTAACTCTTCAGTTCTAAGAGAAGAACGTTCGTTCGAAGGTCGAAAGGAGAAGGAGCAGCAGAATCATGTGTAATACCTACATTCAAGCATGGGGGTGGATCGATACTGGTTTAGGGTTGTTTTGGCGCCGCATCCGTAGGAGACCTGGTTAAAATAGATGGAATTTAAAGAAAAGAGCGCTACCAGGAAATTTTGGAAACAAATGCTATACGATCTAGAATGAGAATAATCAGTGACTATTTTATATTTCAACAGGATAATGATCCGAAACTGTGCCGCGAATATTTAGAATTGGTGGAACGCAAAATAATGAAATGGCCTCCTCAAAACCCAGATGCTAATAGAGCTTTTGTTGTAGAAACTCAATAGGCAGGTGAAAGTAAATCCTCCAACTTCCAAGGAACCGCTATGGAAACAACTACAAGAAGCCTGGCTTAAAATAGAACCCGCTACTCTGACGAAATTGATAGAGAGAATGTCGCAAGTGTGTGCCGCAATATTTATAGTCGAGATGGACATTTCGAGGAAACGAACATTTAATTTTTTTGTGTCAAATAAATTTCATTATCGAATAAAGACTATCAATTACTTTGTTTTAAGAGTGTTTTATTGAATGCACAATTACAATTTCTTTCTCAGTTAACACTTCCTTTAGTTATGGGTATTTCTGTGAGTGGGCAAATAATTTTGGCCGGTAGTGTACCTTTTAAAAATTTGCGTGTAGCTAATTGTAGCTTGAGTGTAGCTAATATTTGTTTAATAGATGCCTTATGCCATAGCGTTAACCGGAGACATTTTGCAATTTAATTACATCGATATTTCCTACAATCCTTGCTACACTCGACATTTTAGCTGCCCACCGCAGTACATAACGATGATCTTACTGTTTACTAATCCAAGACAACGAGATTGAATCTCCCATCGACGCAATGTTGGCTAACACGTACAACGATGACTGCCCAGGGACTACTCAGACGAAACAAGTTTATCATGCATGTCACGGGCTCCGCATATCCTTGCGGTACATTAAAATCGATACTTTCTCGAGTTTACTTCAGTTTGAATACACCGCTTCAGTGTTTTGTAATACACATACGTATACACATTCTAGTATGTAAATACTTGCTATAAACGAACCATCTAATCTTCCCGGAACACCGAAAAACCGCGAGCTTATCTCCTCGGCAAAACGGTGACATCGAGCTAGTTTTATTAACGGATTTATATTTAGTGCAATTCCGTCTATGCAAATAACAATAAGTTGAAGTTTGGTGCGCGATTTTGAGTTTTTTTTTGTGTGCGTGAATAATTTTGTGCCGCGAATGTTAATCATGAAAGAACTAATTCGAAACATGTTTAGTTTTATAGTTCTCGTGCTTTTTCAAACTCAAACTGCGCTATCTTTTAACTTCGATACGAACTATCCAATAGTTTACGTAGATCCCTACAACTTTTCTGCTGTCCAGCATGCTAAAAACAGTTATTTTGGATATTCCGTTCTGCTTTACGAAGGCAGCAGTCCTAGCCGATCTTGGTGAGTGTTATTTCTCGAATACAATGCGTATAATAGCATTGTGGTTATCTTTGTAAACAGAAGATAACGTGAATGGTATTCTATTATGCAGTTATCAAAAATAAGAAATAATAATAGTCATAAAATCGAACGAAACTAGTGACTGATTCTTTATTGGAATGCATATTGTAGTCTGTAATAAAGTGCATGAATAATCATGAATCATTTGACGATATTCCCTCAGCTAATCGAAATGTTGTCGAGATATTGAAGAATAATATGTTATAAGTCGGTTTTTTTTTTATAACTTTAGGAAAGCTCATTTTTCAAAATTTTATAGTTCACTATTGCATACAGACTGGAGATATTTAAATAACTAGCGATATGAATCTTGCTCGTAAGCAGTTTTATAGAGCTGTATATACTAGTTTTGATGCGTATGTGACAATCTTTAAGAAGTCTAAAAGCCTGAAATAATCAACAAGATTAAATTAAAAGCTAAGTACTTTAATCAATTTGAAAGATTTAAGAAAATAAAGATAAAGAATACTTTAAATACCTAAAGGCAGAGAGATAGTTCAATTAGCAAAAAGGTAATGTTCCGAGATTCCATTAAGAATCCATTTTCAAATATTACTTGTCATGGACAACTTGGATAGAATAAAGCAAAATCTCCTAATTTTTTTTAGTTGCCATAACTTTTTTATTAACCCTAGGACGCATAACACGGGCCTCCGAAGCCCAGCGTGGTATTCTAAGCTTCATAACTTTTTTATCTTTAAATTTTTTTCTTCTGGGCCTTGTCTATGCCTCAACTGGATCTTCCTGTTGCTATTTCTAATTGGCGTTTGATCTATATAATTTATAAGAAAATATATTTTAGATATTTGAATTCTACTGCGTATTTACATTTCTCGTGGGGCCTCGTAGGCCCGGTTTATTTTTGACTGATAATCGTTTATATTTACATCCAAAACTGTCTTTGTTTAAATAATTTGTTGCTTCTGGCGTCAATGTACTGCATATTGCAATATTATTTGGAATACAATGTGTTAACAATCGGCTGCAATATGTTGTAACATGTAGGAGCAGGCCTGCTTCTGCGCTCAACGGCGTATGCAGGTTTCAACACGCAGAAATGCATATCATATAAATATGCGAACGCATAAAAAGGACTTCAGCTGCTAAAATTTGCTAGAGGTGTTTGTTTGTGAATGTTCGTTATGGTGGCTTCAAGTTCAAGAAAACCGGGCAACGTGCAACAGTGAGGAGATCTCAATTACGAGGAGACTTTAATGCGATGGCCAGAGGAATGTGATGATGTTTTATCAGAAGAGAGCGAAACGTCTGAAATTGAAGAACCTGGTCAAGATTCATTAGAAGCCAATTCACACACTTCAAATTCTGAGTCTGAAGAAGACGTAGCTACAGCGGAGGCCGATAGTGATAATCCCAACTGTTTCGCTTCTCCATCCGGCATCCAGTGGAATAAAGTTCCGCTAAGCTCTACGAAAACTGCTAAACGTGACGTATTGCGTTTAGCACCAGGTGTAAAAATTAAAGCAGTGTCCTGTGATACACCTGAAAATGCTATCAAATGTTTTATTACAAGAACGATCTTAGAAGAAGTCGTCAAGTGCACAAACCTTGAAGCTCGAAGAGTAACTACAGTAAAGACAAAGGATGGGTAGATATTGATGTGATGGAGCTGAATGCTTTCTTAGGTTTGCTGATACAAGCTGGTGTGGAAAGAAACTGGGACGTACCGATAAGAGAACTGTTTTCTTCTGATAAATGTAATCCTATTTATCAAGCTACTATAGAAATTAAACGGTTTGAAGATATTAGACGGTACCTGCGTTTCGATGATAAAAGAACTCGTGATTTTCGCCTACAAACCCATAGATTAGCTCCGATATCGTATATATGGAACTTATTTTTACAACAAAGCAGGTCATCTTTGGTGCCAAACGAAAGTGTTACCATTGACGAGCAGTTACTCTCGTATAGAGGGAGATGTTCATTCAAAACCGTCAAAATACGGTTTCAAGATTTTCTGGATGTGTGAGTCAGAATCAGAATTTGCAATTGATGGAATGGTATATACCGGACGACGACCCATTCAACCTATCCATACAAATCTTGCTTCTGAAGTAGTGCAAACTTTAGTACGCAGCATCCACTTCTCAGGACTAAATGTTACAATGGATAACTTCTTTACAAGCATTCCATTGGCTAAATGTTTATTAGAAAATAACCTAACAGTGGTTGGAACACTAAGAAAAAATAAGAGAGAAATACCAAATGAAATAAGAGATGCAAAGAACAAACCGGTCTACTTGTCTACATTTGGCTTTTATGACAAAATGACTATGGTTGGCTACATCCCTAAGAAAAACAAGTCAGTCATTTTGCTCAGCACCATGCACAATGACATGTCTGTAAGTGAAAATGAAAGAAACCGGAATTAATACTTTATTATAACAAGACCAAAGGGGGAGTAGATGTAATGGATTAAAAACAGTCCAACTATACATGCAAAAGGCAAACGAAGCGTTGGCCTATGGCGCTTTTTTCTAATATGATCGATATTGCAGCACTGAATGCATTTATTATATTTTCCACGTTGAAACCTGATTACCATAGGAATGTACACACGCTAGACGACTATTTTTGAAGGAATTAGTTGAGCAATTGGTAATACCGCATATGATACGGAGGTCAAAAAATCCGAAAATACCAAGAAATTCTATAAATTGTAAGAACAAATTTATTAACATTGAAAAGCAGAAACTGATGCCGTTACAAATAAAAGGAAGAGATGCATGATGTGTCTAGTTTGTGAAAAGTGTCGCAATAATGTGTGCAACGGACATGGTCTAAGAATTTGTAGAAATTGCTACTTCTGAACATGTATTTACATTTATAAGAGCTGTAATCTTTAGTTAGAAAAAACCACTCACTAGGCATGCTGTTAACAACATCTTTTGATGGTCTGACGTACGGAAAAACAACGCAAGGGGGCAAAATTTTGCCACTTGCAGAAAAAAAGAGTAGAACCGTAACAGCTTCCTTTTCTTTATCTTGCGTTATTTTATAGACATTTTTAGATCTTCTGGGTGCTATAACTTTCCCTGTTTTTGGGCAAAGGATAAAACTTGTTTTATCTCCATTAAAGATTTTCTCTGAGTCATCTAAAACATCACTAGCTCCTACAGAATCTAGATAGTTTTTTAAGTTATCAAACCATTTTTTTATACTTTCTTTCGTTACCACCGCTCGTCCTTTGGATATCGCTTTTGGAGTTCTATGGCATAAAACTAGATTTCTCAAGAAAGATTTATACCATTTCTTCACCTTAGAGTAAAAATTTGAGTAATAAAACGTCTTTAAAACAAAAAGATTACATGAATGTTTGAGATTATGCAATGCATAACAGGTTCGTGCAAGAGCACCGCACACGTCGTTGACGTGCTGTGACCAATCCAATGATATTGTGAACTGTATTTAGAAGATCCTCCGGCTTCAAAGAGAATCCGCATTTAGCGAGGTTGATGCACCAGTTAGCAATAGCCGTTTCTTCCACTTTGAATAATGTAGAATCTGGACCCATTTTACGCTGCCCTTCTGGCACCCTTAAATGTAATCTATCTTGAAGGGTGGCTCTTGGCACACCATACACTCGACTCGCTTCTCTGATTTTCATCCCATTCCTTATTGCTGCCATTGCTTCTGTTAGTTTTTCTTCCGAATATTGATGAATTGGTCTCGGTGACATATTGATTCTCTATAAATAAATAAAACTTTCATAATGTAGCATAAAAGTGTATGGAAAGTCAGTGTATAAAATCGGCAATTGAATATTTGCAGAGATAATCATTTCAAGGCTGAGTATTGGAGTCACTTATATTAAAAGTCAGCCACAGTGCTATAGGCGGCTGACTATTGGTAAAATCACCACGTACAATACTAGAACTTGACGTACGTAATTGCGTTTAGTGGTATCTAATGGCAGTACAAATTTCAACTGTATAAACCAAATTGACAAAAACACCTAGTAGTCAGCCGAAGGTGGCTGTCACATACATTACCCTACTATAAACTTTTGTTTCTTTAGTAGTATTCATTAGAGGTAATGTTTAAAGTTTGTTTTTTTGGTATAACTCCAAGATTTATATATACATCGTCTAGCAAATCAAACATGTAAATACATAATAAATAGCGAAAATAAGCAGACAAATGGCGATTAGACTTCAGCACAAATGAATAAATTTATTCAAAATAATGCACACTAAGTTTTTTTAGTGGTAGAAAAAATAGCCTACTGAAAGTTATTCAAAAAATTATACAATTTTTCTAATCAGAAATGTTCATGAAAAAGCTGTATATACTTTTAGTCAAATTTCTTCCACGTTCATAATTGCATTTCACAAGAGCAATTCTAATTGATACGTTCAAAAGCATTTCAATAAAATGTAACATTGTTAATGATGTACAATAATAATAGTAGTAACAAAAAAAATCTTTTAAAAGATTATTAATTGAGCGGCCCCTAGAGTAATCAAAAACGACTTCGCTTTAATATAAGAAAATACATAGAAAATAATTTCTTTCTTTCGTTATAAACACCCTGTATATTGGAATGGTAAACGATCAATTTCCGGATTAATTATACCGTCTGGACTTCAATGGAAGGCACCCACGTTTCCGGAGAATCCTTTCAACTTGCGCGTATTAGACAAAGTAACTGCATATTCACTCCATAAGAATGTGTGACCTATGATTCAGCACAGATTATGTATGTATATAAGTAAAGGTAAAGTGGTTACTGATGTGCGTCATAAATTAAGGACAGTCACGATGGGACTATGAGTAAGATTGGTCAAGTACACGGTGTTTTATGAAAGCAAATTATGAATCTTTGTGGAAAGAGAACCGGGTCAAGAATGTTTCATTCAATGGAGTAAAAAAATAATAAATAGCAAATAACAATAGTAAGAGTACATTTTAATTCACTACTTTCATCATTAAACACAATGTTTTGGAAGAAAAGGAGTTCACACGATGAAATGCAATTCTGTATATTGATCAAACTAGCAGACAATTACCACTTGCAATTAAAGAACAAAAATATCAATCAAATTCCAATTAAAACTGAACGTGAATATACCATAGATTATGATAACGTAAAGTCACTTCGTAAATGGGGAATTAGAGAACACAGATGACTACATCCTCAAAAGAATTTTGTAAATTTCCCCAGAGTTTGTGAGCAATGTTGAAACTCACGTTAGCCAACCGCTAAATTGTAGAATTGAAACTCTTGTTTGCATTCTGCGTGTGACCACCTAAACATCTTGTCAGTAAATCTTCTCTCGATAAATCCTCGAATATAGGAAGAATTTCCTTCTGCACGTCAGGGTGTAATGGATTAGGGTGAGCTTCAGGCTGCATCTACCTCGGGAGAGCATTGTCGAATGGTTTCTGCCACAAGATGTAAAGCATGCACTTTACACGTAACATGTAAACACTTGCAACCATGTTCAAGAAGAGATCGGCCTACCGAACGCATTATCGCTGCGCCTTCGCTCATAAACATCAACACTTTATCTTTTAAAATTTGAAATTTTCCCAATGTACTAAGTACAACCTTCGTAATTGCTGCAGCAGTACACTCTTGTAGTCTTCGGCTAGCTAATAACAGTGGTAACGTAGGTTTACTAGGGTCTAGTATGCGTACCATAATATTTACAATTGAATTTTGTTTACAGTCTGTTGTCTCGTCAACACATAACCAAAGAAACTGTTTTTGCAATATGCGTTACATTTTCTTTTCCACGTCATCGCGTACAAATGCAACATGCTTACGTTCCGTTTTCTCCGTTGGCAACCGCAACTCGGGATTGTATTTGTTCCAAAAGTCCTTAAACGGCTGTTTATTGAGTAAGCCTAGTCGCAAATTACAGTTTATCAACATAAGAATTACATTAAAAAAATGCACTTCTCGGTGGCATGCCCAATTTTCGTTTTCTGTGCTGTACAGAGTTTACGTGTCTTGTACAGTTCTACTTCTTATTTGACATCAAATGTATTTTGCACACTTTGCAAGCTATCTTACTCCCGTTGTACGTCTATATCAATAAAATCAACACACCCTATCCGCTATCCAATGCTAAACTGAACTGAGTGATGATGGTTTGTCGTGTCGTATAATAATCGACCAGCCCTCCCCGCCCACCTGCCGCTGCGATTGCTCTCCAGTTGCCGGGCTCTAGTAATAATTTTATTTATTTTACAAGCACCTAGTATATTAGCCACGGAAAAAAGATATAATTTAATTCTTACACGGTATTATGAAGTGAAAACATTTATATACATACTAATGTATTAGATTTTTTATTGCATTTACCACAATGGCCATTGTTAGAAAATATTACTACTTTTACTTAATGGCAGTTATGTTTCTGTAAAACAAAATTCTTTGCTGCATTATTTAAACATTCTACTATATTTAAGCATGCAGGAATAAGAAGGTGTCCTACAATTTCGAATGTAATTAAGAACGGATTATTAATTTATATAACAAACAATAATTATATACATATATCATGTTAGTAAACAAGTAACAGCGCAGAGTGACATCATTCAAAAACTGGTTTTCATGATTACAAATACGTACGTATAATGAATACATACCTATGTTAACAAGAACTACTTGACTTTATCTGGAAATTGCCTGCATACAAATATACGGATGATGTGTTTAATACTTTTAAAAATGAAAACAGTTTACCTTAAAAGTTTATACATGTTTCCTGAGAATTCTGATACATAGTCTCTGGTAATATTTCAAATACATAAATAAGTAATTTTGCTTTATGTTTAAACAGAAGACACTTGGAATTATATCTGATTCAATTCATGATTTCTTTTTAATATTCCAAGTATAGCTTTATTGATTTGGTTTTGAGATTCCGGTAGATAAATAATGAGAAATCTTATTTATAATGGAAATTACGATAAGCAGGTAAATAGCTGGAATATCTTCAGCCCTTCCTAATTTGTAGAAAAGAGATTTTAAGGTTTCCTTACTTGATATTTATCCCAATAGACCTACAATGAAATAAACATTTCCCACCAAAATAATTATGATTATAATTTCAAAATTAAATTAAAAGATTTAATAACTATTTTGAATTTTGTTATCAATAACCTGGGCAAATATGCGGTAACAGCCAGAGGCGTGGCGAGCGCATAAAAGTTTACACATAAAATAGAAGCTAAGAGATAAACTATAAAACGTGCTGAAACACTTACCGTTTTAAAAGTCTTTCGTGAAATCACAAACTGGGTAACATCTGTTAAATATTTGAATCATTAGATATGTTTTCACAGCTGTTTCAGTCAAGTGAGTACGACGTGCCGATTAAATGTTTTTTAATGCCGAAAACGACCGTTCGACATCTAGCGATGTTATATTTACATATTTAAAATAATCTTTGAAACAACTTAATGCATCTTCACACGCACCTTCACAAATTGGTCTTAATATAAGAAAATCGGAGTCTTTCTCTAAAACACTTTCAAATTTTCGTATTACACACCAATTTGTTTCGCCTTCTACAGCGCATAACTGTGCGTGAACATCATTCACAATTTGAACAGAATCCACTAGCGACATCGAAACATTTTGTAATTTTTCTATTCCCTCCGCTTGTCCGAAGTAATTGTTGGGAATAGTTTGTAAATCTCTTTTAACCTGATTGTCTTGAAATATTTCCTGACTTTCCTTGATTGCTGCAGCTTCTGTCGGATTGAATTTTAAAACTACCTTCTTTACTTGATCAAAATATTTGTTGTAGTAAAACTCAGCCTGCAACCATGTTCCCCAACGTGTAACAATCGGCTGTGGCGGTTCAGATAAATCAGGACACAGTTTGTGAAATAGTCGGGTACGTTTCGGGGACTTTAGAAACACTGCCTTTGTACTAGCAATCAATGCATTTACTAGTGGAAAACATGTAGGAATCGTTTGTGCCACAAGATGTAGAGTATGGATTTTACACGTTACATGTAAGATGTTACTACTGTGTTCTTTAAGAGATCGGTCCGAAGAACGCATGTTTGCGGCATCATCACTCATAAACATTAAAAGTTGCTTAGTTGAAACCTCAAATTTGTTCAATGAGTTCAACACCACCTTTAAAATCTCATCGGCAGTACAATTTATAACTCTTTTGGAAACAAGTAAGAAGGAGGATGACGGTCGATGTGGTTCCATTGTACGTACTATTACATTAACCACATACTGTTTTTGACGATCTGTTGTTTCGTTCACACACAACCACAGTTTTTTTATCTTTCAATTCCGTTTTCATTCTTTTTTCTATATGTTCACGAGCAAATGGCACTACATTTCGTATCGATGTCCGACTAGGTAATTTACAGTCCGCATATTTATTCCAAAAGGAGACAAATGCTTCTTTGTCTAGTAAACGAAACGATAGATTACATAAAATAAGAGTAACACATAAATCAAATGTAAATTTTTCTTGGTCTCGTATGCCACTTTTTGCAGAAGAATGCTATTTGCTTTCGATGTGACGTTGACAAAGGCTTCTGGACCAACACATTAAAGGGATTTTACAAAGTAGACATTGAATTTTAGCGCCATCAAAAAATAAGTCCGGCATGTCCACTATAAAGTTTTTAACTGTGTCTGCCATTGGTCGTTTTCGCGACGTACCTAACTGCGACATTTTTAAAGCAAACATAAGCGTACAATTACGAAGTAAGTTACGACAGCCTACATATACACAGAACTACTCGCATACAGCATCGATTTAGTGTTGACGCTGTGAACGCGTGAAATAAATAATCGCCGACTCCGCACCACATATCTACTACACTGACTGTTACCGCTGTTTGCCCAGACTAGGTATAATGCTTAATAGATCCGTCCCTACATACAGGCTGGTCCAGATTTTATATATAAAAATATAACTGATGATTTTACAAGTAATTTTAGATAAAAAAGTTTTAATGAACATATGCCTCCGGAGTGTTAGTTTTCAAGGTACAAGGATTTAAATATTATATCGAAAAAGTAAGTATAAAAAAAAACACTAACAAGATTGACAGATAGCTATAAAAACAATGTAATGTGTGAGAGGCGATCACGGCCACCTAGTGTCAATTGTAATAAAACGTTAAATTGTCGGTAGTTTGGTTTATACATGGTAGAATACCTTGAAAACAGTGAATGCTAGGAAAAGAATGTAAGGGACCTTTTTTGGTCTAAATTGAGCAAGGAATTTAGCAAAATAATCGAAATTGTATTTTAGTCAGTGGCGTAGAGAATATTTTAAAGAAAAGAGACACTAGGCCCAGATCTGTGCCACTGGATGAAATATACCTTATCACTGGTAATACCAAAATGTAAAGCTCATTTAGCATTGATACTGTGACAAATTTCGAATTATTGTGATCAGCGATTTTTTAAATATTTAAGGAACACTATTTTTTCGGAAATATTCAATTCTCTTGAAAACTAAAGCTCCAAAGGCATGTGTTTATTAAAACTTTCTCGTTTAGAATTACTTGAAAAATCGCCAGTGACATTTTGATAGATAAAATCTCGACCACCTTCTATTTATTCAGACTAAATAAAGGATTCATGATAGAATTCATATATTCCATAATTAGCAGCATCGATTTTAGCTTTAAGTCAAGGCGAAAGGAAGTGAAATTGACGTCAATATAACGTGCAATTCATATACTTACAAGCAAATACGTTATGTACGCGATAGAATTTGTATGGTCACTTGATACTTTAGTATCAATGCTTCAGATAACAATCACCGTATTGTTCTATGAATGTAATAAAAACAAAGCCGTTTCTCGTAAGCGTTTAGAATTTAAACTGCAAAACAATTAACGTTAATTGAGATTAACCTGAATTGTAAGTGCGTTTGATGATTGATACGTTAAAACTAGGATTAGAAAAGAAGAGCTAAATCGAGTGAGAAAAGGAGTAAAGAGGGAAAAAATTCGCTGAAGAACAAGAACGTATTGCTTAAAAGTGCACTCAAATGTTATTAAGGGAATCTTTTTGTTAATATTTCTTTAGGATTCCATTCACGTACCTAATTGCTTCGGACGAAATCACAATAAACTGGTTTTGTAATTATTTGTACAAGCTAAATCAACTTTGCATCAAGCTAATATAGCCTCATTAGTAAAGCTGGCCACGAGCGGTACCGCGCAGTAGCGTAGAGTCGACCAGACCTCGCGTTCCACTAGAGTTATTCTGCTAATAGAGATGTTTGCTGCCGCAAATAATTTCGCTCATCTTTTAAATAAAAATTAAATAACTCGTGCTCAAACACTTACCATTTTAAGAGTCCTCCGTGAAATCACAAAGTGAATAATGTCTGTTAAATATCTGCAAACATTAGATATGTTTCAACTATTGTTTCGGCAAACTAGTACGGCATGAGGAAAAATGCGTTTATATGCAGAGAACGAACGTTCTACATCTAGTGACGTAATATTTGCGTAAGTAAAATAATCTTTCAAATAACTTAACGATTCTGTTGACGCACCTTCACAAATGTGTCTTAATGTGCCAAAATCAGAATTTTTCTCAAAACACTTTCAAATTTTTCTAGAATAGAAACATTTTTTGCGTCTTCAATCGCGCATAGCTGTGCGTGAACATGTTGCACTATTTGTAGAGATTCTTCTAACGGCACCGCAGGATTTTGTAATTTTTCTATTGCATCTGCTAGCCCGAAGTAATTGTCGTGAATGATTTTTTAAAATCCATTTTAACCTGACTATCTTGAAATTTCGACTGGCTTTTCTGGATAGCGGCAGCTTCCTTTGTATCGAATTGTAAAACCACGTTCTTAATATTGTCAACATATTTATGATAATAAAACGCGGCCTGTAACCATGTTCCCCAACGAGTTAGAAATAGGTTCTGGTGGCTCTGGTATACGGGGGCACAGTCTGTGAAATTCGCGAATACGTTTCAGTGATTTGACAAATACTGCTTTTGTATGCGCTATTAAAGCGTCTACCTCAGGATAACATTTTCTGATACTATCCGCCACAAGATTGAGAGCATGAATTTTACACGTAATGTGTAACAAATTAGCAGAATGCTTTTTAAGAGACCGGCCTGCAGAAAGCATGTTTGCAGCACCATCACTCACTAACATCAAGAGTTGGTTTGTTGAAAGTTCAAACTTGCCCAATGTATTTAACACTAACTTTGAAATTACTTCGGCAGTACACTGTTGTATTCGTTTGGAGACTAATAGAATTGAAGGTGCCGATTGATGAGGTTCCAATTTGCGTGCCATTACATTAAGAACAGATGTTTCTTCCGATCTGTTGTTTCATCGACACATAACCACAATTTTTGATCTTTCAACTCCGATTTTATTTTTTGTTCAATATGTTCGCGCGCAGATGGCATAATTCTTCGTAACGATGTTCGACTTGGTAATTTGCACTCCGAATAGTTATTCCAAAAGCAGATAAATGGTTCCTTGTCTAGTAAATTAAACGGTATATTACATGCAATAAACGTAACGCATAAATTAAATATAAATTTTTCATTGTCTCGTGCGGAATTTCTTTTTGAGACATGCTTTTCACTATTTACGTGTCGTAGACAATGTTGTCTGGACCAACACATTAACGGGATTTACAGATTACACATTTAATTTTAGCACCTTCATATATTAAGTCTGGAATTTCTGCAATAAATTTTCGAAGTTTGTCCGACCGCGGTCGTTTTGCTGACGAAATCATAATTTTTCTAGGACAGATAAACAATTGCGCAAATGACCGGCAGCGAAAATGTCCGTACTGCTCCGCAGACGAAGTAATACTACCGTTCCTCTCGGTCCGAACTGATTCTACGCCGATGCGCGGTACTGCTCGTGGCCAGCGTTAATAATTTGCCAATGCGTTTTATGAGTATGAAATTTGCGGTACATTGCAAAATGATTGCATATTTTCAATGTGAATTCCTGTACTGTTCATAAACGTTCGTAAGGTGAAGATAAACACAGAGATTAGACAAATTTATTCTTATACATCTTTTATTGCATGTAATAATTATGAGTTCCAACATCTGCTGTCCGCATTTTTCCGAAACTTAAAATTTTGATTTTCAATAGAGTAAACAGGACGAAAATGGATATACATTAGACAAAGATAGCTTTCCGTTCGAACGAATTTCAAATATTGTTCGATATCGCGTCGCTACTCTTTCGACACGAAAAAGGTTCTGAATACCGTGAATGTTGTTCGTTCGTCATGTCGTACAAAGTAGAGGGGATTCGAGCCGAAGCGCTTTTGAGTCTCGATGCAAATTATTCAAATTTATTTTGAAAATCAGTCATCGATTCGCGGGACTTCGTGATTTTTATAGCCAACATGATCGTCCCTCTGAGCAAGCCATCCATCGAACTGTAGATAGATTCCGTACCACATACTCTCTACATGACGCAATAACACCAACACGTCGAAGGAATGTGCGAGAATATCGTTGCTATAAACGAAAGTGTGGAAGAAGATCCCAATTTATCCATTCGTCGTCGGTCACAGTTATTGGGACTCTGTTCGTTTAGTACGTGGAAAATTTTGCCCAAAGATCCTGGCCTACATCCGCATAAGATTCGGCTGATATGGGGATTCAAGCCAGGAGACCATCATCCGCATCGTTCTTTTGCCGATTGGGGTCAAGAGCAATTGGAAACTGACCCGTTATTTTATCGCAAAATTGTGTTCAGCGATGAGACTCATTTTTGGCTTAACGGGTTTGTAAATAAACAAAATTGCCCCATATGGAGTGGGACCAATCCACAAGAAACCCTACAAACTCCATTACATCCAGAAAAACGCACTGTTTGATACGGCTTACACGCCAGTAGCATTATTTGCCTTTTTTTTTTCTTAAAAAATGAGGCTGGAGCTAGCGTTACCGTCGATGGAGATCATTACCGCATTCATGATTTTTTGTTTGAATGCATGGAGGACATTGATCCGGACGAGATGTAGTTTCAACAGGATGGCGCTACGTGCCATACGGCGACGGCAACCATCGAGTTATTGTCAATTGGCCTTCAAAGTGCAATTTGAACCCTCTTGATTATTTCCTGAGGGGTTACAGGAAGTTACTGGCATATGTCAATAAACCAGCAACAATGGACGCTTTGGAAGCTAACATTGTTGGTGTTATACGTCCAGCAATGCTCGAAAAATTGGTACAAATCATTTTCAAATGTTAATGCCACGAATAAATGTTTCAAATCATACAAAAAATTTCATTAGAATTTAATTTTTCGTATTATTTTTTTTTTATAATTTTAAGTTCTATCGGGCTTTATATATTAATTAATAACTTCCCATATGATTCACACTTTTTGTATGACACTGTATATTAATATCTGCAAGTATTGCCATTAATTGGAAAATTTTATCTAAAAATACCGTAGAATCTACAAAGATTATATTTCTATTTTTATTTAAAATGCGGTCTTTTTCAATAACACAAGGTTTATCAAGATAAGGCTTATTTGTATACGATGGGTTAGGCAAATGCATGTTTCTGGTAGTTTGGGCGTAGATGTTTGATGTTTCATCACGCATTGTGGAAGGTGTGGCGCTTTTAACTTTTGAGTTTTAACAGGCCACTTAATCAAGATTGGAATATTGGAATAACGCTACGTATTTACGACATATACACTTCATTGTATAAAGCAACATTATTCTACGCAACAGAAATATTCTCTTGAGGTTATCTGAATCTGAGTAACGTTTGCGGTAAATTTATCTTGAATACGTCGATGGAGTATTGACATTTCTTTGAATTTCTGTGTACATTACCATATACAGAATAAATAGGAGCATTTTTATCTGGATTACTCATACGTAGTGTGCCTTTTACCAAGGCAATACTACTTATGCACTAAAAATTATAAACTCCTGGACAAATCAATGCATCAGAAAAACGTATTTCTTCCATTTGTCTGGGTATGCTATTGATTAAGTTGTAAACGGTTTTCTGGGGGAATATTCTCCCATTCGAAAACAACGACTATAATAAAGCGTGACAAACGGTTGCACCCGCAGAGGCGCCGTGAAAGGAGCTGCGTTTACTATGTACATACAAGGAATCGAGTGGACGTTCGGTTATTATCGGTTGATCGGTGTGCGTGTACTATTTATAATGTTCGAGAAACTAGTGGAACCGTCCGGGGCGTACCGCGCAAAAGTAGACACAGTATTAATAAAAAAATAATAGATTGTTACCTTTTATTGACGTTTCGATGACCACTGCGGTAATGTACGACTGCTATGCTACGCCGCGTAGTACTGCAACATAAGCAATGCTTCCATTGTCGATTCGGTCAGGCCTCAACGACCGTCTGAAAACGTTCTCGTATACTTTGCAAATGATCGTTCAGTATCTACTGAAGTAAGTTTTGCGAAATTCAAATACTCCTGTATCTCTTCTGTGCAGTCTTGAATTCTAGATATAGATCGAACCTTTTCTAAATCCGGATTTTTATTTAAAACTGCACGAAATTTTTGCGCGACATCTAGTCCTATAGGATCCGTCAAGCTTTCTAGAGCGGCTGCTAATTTGTTGATGTTATTTAACGAGTCTTGTGATAAGTGAGTATTTTCTAACTGCGAAATAGTTTGTGTCACTACAGAATAGTTTATGGAAATGTCATCTATTTCTTTTTGAACGTCCGAATCGGAAAAAAGTTGCTGACTCTCGCGAACCGCTTGAGAATTAGAAGAATTAAGTTTGAAAATGACTTTCACTTGGGAATAATATTTGCGATAGTAAGATACTGCCTCGATCCATGTTTCCCATCGCGTCAATACAGGCTGAGGTGGTAGCGGAATTTATGGATACAATTGCTTAAATATGCGGATATGTTTGGGAGATTTCACAAACACTTTTTTGGTAGATGATATTAAATCATTCACCCTAGGATACTTGCTTCGAATTGTTTCTGCTACGAGATGACATGCGTGTATGTAGCATGTTATGTGAAGAAGAGTCGGAAAGCATACTTTTAACATCCTACCAGCTTTTAGCATTGTTGCGGCTCCGTCAGAAACTAACATGGTGATTTGGGCTCCTACGATACAAAATTATTTTAACATATTTTTTATTATGTTTACAACGGTTTTGGCATCAGTTCTTTCAATCCTTTTTGGGCTCCTACTTGATAGAACGCCTGATTCTTAAGACGATTTGCGTAAGACATCGCTTACCTCTTGCATCTGCAGACTCCTATGATCTTGTCTTGGGGTTCTACAGTACCTTCTATGTTCGTTGAAACGTTTAACTATTCATTACGTGGTCGATTTCAATCTTCTGCCTCATTCATTTAAGACCAAGAATTGACAACTCCGTAAAACGCTGAGCTAGAAATGTAACGTTTTTGGATCCTACTGATTCTAATATGTTGCAGCAGATGAGTGTTTGTTTAGTGTCAGGGTTGCCGCACTATGGGAAAAAGTACGAAAAACCTGGCCATTAATCGTATTTACAACTGTCTGAATTCGGGCAACAAACTCATGCTAGCAGAGAAAGAGATAGCTATATTTTGTGATGTTGCATTTATGAATTGTACAGGAAGCCATGCTCGCGTGCGCCAGTATACGAATGTCAATTGTTTTGAATAACAGAATTACATGCCACTTTTTTAAAATCTTTTGAATTTTTCGAATGATTTAGAATTTTGTGAAGTTTCCATAAATTCCCCAACCATAAATTAAATGTTTTCTACAACAATATGCATTAAATTTCGTGTATATTTTTACAAAAACTGCTACTGTTTGCGGTAACGTACTTCAAATTACGTTTTATGTTGATATAGATGATTTCATGCTTTTTGTGGTTTTCGTATTTTGTCGTTTATTTCGTATATTGCAGATTTTTATCGTTTAACTGAGCAGAAGTGAAGATTGTACTAGTCGTACCGTCTAGAAAGTAGCAACAGCGATTCTAGTCGGCATGACTATATCTCTTGGCACTAGGTGGCGCAAAGAAATATATTTTAGTACTATTTGTGGAGATTAGTGGCATAAACCCGAGAGGCAAATAACAACGATGAGAAAGGGACTGTGCCGTTACCACCGAAACTAGAAAGCCTGGCCAGTCTTCGATGACGTTACGTTGTTTAGGTGATGTATCGCTAAGCACGATATAGCGATGGGAAAAATCGGTTTAGCGTTATTTCGTAGTCTACAGTTCCACACGGTAACGCATCGTGATTCCACACAGCACATGTGCAAATGCTAATCTTGCAGCACGCTAAAATTTAAATTCAGAAGTTTTTTGTAATATAAATATTTTATTGCGATAAACTGGTTAATAGATTAAAATAAATTAAGTGATAAACTGTTCACTGTTGTACTATCAGATTCACTGCAATCATTGTTACAGCAGCGTTTAATTTCCATCATTTTGACTGATCCCACTGTTATTTTTCTTATACTTAATCTTAGTTTATCCTCGAAATGCGAGAACATCTATGTGCTTAAATGCTATATGATAAATATAACGGTTTTATTTTTAGTTTTTATAAGTAAATTTTTTATATAACATTGGTCTTTTATTTTACATTTGATAATTCCAATACATACAATTATTTAGAAAATATGTCCATAATAAACGTCCGACTCGATGTCGACTATCGCCGTAATAACCGTTCGAGAGGATATTTATGTAGGTACGTGATCTGATAAGTTATTTTTCTAGGGGTGTTGTAACTATTATCTGTAATAAACAGCGGCTTCGATCAGATAGTCGTAGCGCCACGCAGTTGAGTACGCCGCAACGGCGGTCGATGATATCTTCACAACAGTCCGAAAGCAACCGTGCTTTAACTGTTATTTTCCCAGCGAGATAACAGTTGCAACCGTTATTGGATCCATAACGGTTATAAAATAACAGATAGTTAAATAACGACCCATCCCTAGCACGATATTAGCCTAAGCGGTAAAGGAATCGTTTTTTTTGCATTTCCCTTTTAAGTTTTGAAGGGCTTCCGGTTTAAAGAGGATGCCAGTCATTAACTGAGCCCTTCTTCGCATCCCATTCGATTTTATTTAGGAAAAACGACGTTTCAAAACAAAAACCAAACACGTAACCGAGCACCGTTTTCGTGAAAGATGTATTTGTGGTGGATATTTAATCGACTAATTATTATTATTTGTAATTGTACATGGATTTGGAGGAAACCAAGGTTGATATGATATAGTAATTGCAATTTTATTTGAAATTTTGTTCAATTACACGAGAAAATCTACAGACATGCTATTTAACCAGGGTCTTTAATTTCTTATTATGTGGTGTTTTACTTAATCTATCATTACTTTGCCCACAATCACTTTTAAGTAGGGTATTTGTAGAACAAGTTATTATAATTGTTGCAATACGGTCACTGCTGTGAAGATGACATTTACATATATCAGTATCCAAAATGGCTACGTTCGGTGATATTTAAAATATATTGTATTAAAACAAAACGTTTATTATACACATGTAAAAACATCTCTTCGTGTTCAAAAATAAGTTTGTTAAATATAACGTAAGAATATAAAACTATTTGAAGAATAACATTTTTGTCAAATACAACGGACAGTTAGGGAATTGAGTTGGAATAGCATTTTTTAAGCCCAGGATATTTTAAACTTACAGTTATAGTTTCACCGGTCCTTGAATCTGTAGCTTCTGAAAAATAAATACTATCTTTTATTTAGAGTGTAACTCACAAACAAAACATACAAAACAGCCGACACCATGTTAGGTTAGGTTATCTCGTTTTTATCGTTTCAAAAAAGTTTTATCGCTTATACAACCCTAGAAAGACATTACAGGTATTACCAACAAAGTACGGAAATATCACTACACAGTATTTTTTTAAATAAAACCAATATAATTTGGATAAACCAATTCAAAACGCAAGAAACGATCTGAGCGTGTGAAAACAGCCGACGCCATGTTAGGTTAGGTTACTTCGTTTTTATCGTTTTGTGCTCGGAGCGACGCTGATGACGCAGGGTAGGCAGAAACATGTCTGTTGGCTAGCACCTTTCTCTTCTCACATTGTTTTTGTCGATAGTGATTCCACCATTACCATGAACTATATTGGCATTAATTGTGATAACTATCCTTATAACTGCCACCAATTTTATACCTTTCAAGGAAATAGTAACTTTTAGAAATTTAAGACAACATATTTGAAAATAAAGATAAACTTCAATGAATTCAGTGCTCAAAAGTTCCTCCATCACATTCTACACAATTTTGATAATGTCCAGCATGCAGCAATTTGAAAATGCAAATGAAAATGCCGTTTTTTCTTGACTTTCAAAAATTTTTCAATTGCTAATACAGATGAATTTAGACAAGAGTTGTTTTATAGCAATACTATAGCCATAACTAGAGCGGGCCAAATTGCGCCATCCAACAGAATCGGAATCAGGCGCAACGGCCGCTTATTGTAAATAGCGTATATGTGAGTCACAGCAGATATGTGATATTTCGAAATTAATACACAAGAGTAAAAAAATAAAAGCTGACGCAATAATAATGTTTAGTAATTAGAGCGGATATATATATATATATATATATATATATATATATATATATATATATATATATCCGCTCTATATGTACACGCTGAGGTGTTTTTATTTTCATTATGATTTTTTATTTGATTGAAAACGGTATGCGTTGTAAATGGGATGTAATAAGGAAATAACTGAGAAACTGAACGCTTTTTTTATTCTGTTGTACTTAATAATGTAACTGTAAATAAAGATATAATAAATAAATTCTATCCTTATTAATAATGCGGATAGGCTTGTTTAAAAAGTTGCACCATCAGATAAGTTTCCACATTTGCCTCGGTGAAGGATGTTCGCCGAGACGAAAAAATGTTCTTATATTTCGAAAACGACCGTTCCGCGTCTACCGAAGTAAGACAGGCGTAATTAAAATAATCTTTAGACTTAGTCAAGGAATCTGCAGATGCCCCATCGCACATTTGTCTTAATCTCGTGTAGTCCGGATTCTTTTTTAAAACACTATCGAACTTAGCTAAAACTCGTCCACTTTTTGCATCGTTTATACTGTGTAACAATGTACTAATTCGTCCACGACTTGCACTGATTCTACCAACGACAATCCAGAATTTTGCAAATTTTCTATCGCGTCTACTAACCTTTTGTAATTGTTGCTAATATTCTTTAGATGTGTTTCAACAGAAATATCGAGAAATCCCTTCTGGCTCATCCTAATAGCTCTAGCTTCGGCAGGGACGAATTGCAAAATAACGGATTTGACTTCTTGAAAATGTTCATTATAATAAAAAGCGGCTTTAACCACGTTCCCCAACGCGTAAGAATGGGCTGTGGTGGTTCTCGAATACCAGGGCATAACCTGTGGAATGCCCTAGTCCTCTTAGGACTTTTGAGAAACACTTTTTTTGTGTTTGCTATTAATGCATCCACCTCCGGGTAACACTCTCGAATAGTTTGTGCCACAAGATGTAAAGCATGGACTTTACACGTAACATGTAAAAGTCCTTCACACTTTTCTTTAAGGGAACGGCCTACACTACACATTGTTGCTGCACCATCGCTCATGAACAACAACAGTTGACTGGTTGACACTTTAAATTTTTGTAACGTTTCGAGAACTACGGCCGTAATTGCTTTACTAGTACACTGTTTTAATCTTCTGCTGGCTAATAGAATTGCAAAATTTGGTTTAATAGGATCTAATACGCGCACTATTATATTCAAAATAGAATTTTTTTTGCAATCTGTCGTCTCATCAAGACATAGCCACAGCTGTTTATCTTTTAATTCGGCTTTAATTCGATTTTCAATGTCCTCACGTATTCGTGGAATATCTCTCCGTAACGCTGTCCGAGATGGTAGTATCCACTCGGTATTGTATGTATCCCAGAATTTTCGAAATGCTTTTTATCAAGTATACGAAGTGGTAGACCACATACCATAAACGTTAAAAAGCAAATTCTAATTGAAATTGATGTTGTTGTGACACACCATTTCTTTTATTTCTGTGGTGTGCGCTATTTATATGTCTTTCACAATCACGTTTGCTCCAGCACAGTAGTTTCTTTTTACAAACTTTACAGAAAATTGTACTCCCATTGTAGTGTAAATCCACAAATTCAATAAGAAATTTATTAACTTTCGTAGGTAATGGCCGTCTATTTTTAATAGTTACGTTAGACATAATCACTAAAGCGAGCACACCGACGCTTGTTTCTAGTATGCCACGAAGTGGTGCAAACGTAACATCTGCAGACTCGAAATTTGTTGATGAATAGAGCGCGTCATCCGTAAATGAATAAGCGCGCTGTTTGTTCGTAGCCGTCGATGAATGAACTTTTTTTTTGTAGTGGCCCACTGTGAACAACGCCCTATTTATCAACGAACACCCAAACTGCAGGTGTATATTTGCGCGTCTTCACGACGTAATAGACAGTGGTTTTGGTCCTCGTCCTAATAATTACATATTTAAATTACCTATGTTTACATACATATATGCGCCCGGCAGCCTGATTGCGAACCTGGCGCGTGGCGCTCTTGGCCCGCTCTAGTCATAACTGGATTTAATACAATAGCAATAACGTATTCTTTCGATTCTTTAGGATCCAGATTGGTGCCCCTCGCGGATCAAATCCTCTTCACGGCAATGAGAATACTGGCATTGTCTTTCGATGCGGAATTAAGTCGACTTGTTACAACGTGAACATGAGACCATCTGACAGTAACGGTAAGTAAAGAATTTTTAAATGTTATCCTTTATTAATATTTATTACATTATGTTTTCCCTGTTGTTTTGCATCCACCTTTTATAATCAACAAAAGGGTTTCATTGTGTTCTTTGGATCTCACTTGATTTACACTCTTTTACATAGGCGATACTTACGCTGCTGAATCATATTTTGGCAATTCCATGGACATTAGCGAAGACAAGTCAATTTTTGCCGTAAGTAATATAACTAAAGAACCTTATAAATTAAGCGTAATTACTATCATGGTGCTTATAGGCATGTGGCCATAGATGGGTCCAGATTTCTGGTTCCGATTATTGGATGCAAGGTGCATGTTTTGCAGGCAAGACCAACGAGAACACCACAGAGTTCTTCAATTCCCTGTATCGGCTGCGTAAGTTAAATATCTTAAAGAAATACTTAGCAAAGGTTTGGTTGTTAAGAATGACTTTAGGTATCTATAGGAACCAAAATGCATCCTATCTGCTTTATTTGTAGTATAGTACGTAGAAAGGGGCAAAAATAGGAATTATTGTTTAAAAAACATTTTTTTTTACTTAAATATATTCGTGTTTGGACTAGATTCACAGAATACTAAGATTTTTTATATTAATCTAGGATTAGAGTGCAAAGACGCATGCCTTTTAAGTTTTTACTAAAACAATGAAAGAAAAAGATTGGATACAAATCGTATTAGAGTATTATTTTTAAAAATATTCACTTTTTAAAGACTTCTTGAGGTAATAAAAATCGCTCTCGACGCATTTCCGGAAACAAAACGACGTCGCTAGTCCATAAATTAAATGAATACGGGCAATGAGACATTAATTCGATGTTTTCTCCTTCAAATAATCAATTGTTCGACATGCTGTGTGAGAGTTGTCATTGCCATGATGAAGGATGATGTGATGTTGTCGATTGTTTTTCCTGATCTCATCGATGACTTCGGGCAAACAAATTGTTGTATATCATTCAGCATTATCAGTTCTTTGATCCTCCAAAGAAATGCTTGCGAGATTTCCAGTACAACGAAAGAAACAAGGAATCATTTTCTTGGGATGTGGTTCGTGAACGAATAACTTTTGTTGGATTCGATTCATCTAGGAACACCCAAACAGTTGGTTGTTACTTAGTTTCCGGTTCGTAGGAATATATCCTGTTACGACGTTGTACACGGATTTTGACGTGCCTTTGTCGAATTTTTTGAGCATTTCCTTACACCAACTAACACGAGCCTTTTTTGTACTTGGGTCAAATTATACGGAATCTATCGGGAACAGTTCTTTTTCACACTTAAATGTTCATGCAAAATTAAATGAATTTTGCTTCAGTTCACTGCTGATCATGCGCTTTTTCATGCTCTGAATCATTGACCCCTTTTAAAATTACATCGACCGCTTTTAAAATATTAAAAATAAATTAAAGCTAATACAATTCGTATCCTTTCAAATTGCTATAATCAGCATTTCCATTTCTCTAGAGCCTCAAACCGTTCTGGTAACCGGTGTAAGAGTATACAACTTAGCCTTAGCCCAGATGGGATTCTCTGCCCAATTTGTAAAGGACGACCAGAAGGTAAATTATATTCATAATTATAAAATAAAGATCATCGTGGAAATAGCACCATAATCGATCAATTTTGATCATTTCCAGAACGATCTTATGATCGGCTTACCGGGATTGCTAAACTGGAAGGGAGGAGTTGGTTTGCTCAAGAAAGGCGAACGTCCACCAGCAGCTAGAAGGAGAAGGAGAAGAAGCATTGATGATCTCAGGGAAACATTCGTACCAGACGTTGCCAATACGAATGATATCAAGTATTTCGATCTTGCAGGTGAGTCGGAGATGATTTACAAATTGAAAAATGATGGGAATTTATCCCCGGCAATATTTTTTTGTGTAAATTAATTAAAATAGTGCAATCGTAAGGTCACCAATAAGGCCTATTGTATAGAATAGTGCAATCGTAAGGCCACCAATAAGGCCTATTGTATGTTGGCAATTTAATTGTTAAAGTTCGTCGAGTAGTGAATTCTAGAAGTTCAACCAGTGAGGTCTTTCTTACACTCTTAGGTGTTAGAGAAAATCTGATCTTGGTTCAGAGTTTGTTTAGTTCTCTCTGCAAACTGTTGGGCCTTCTTCCATCAGGCAACATACGCCGCTGTCACATATAGACAATACTTTCTATTGGGGGACATTTCCCAAGTCTTACCACAAAACGTGTTACATGTCCAAATAGACATTTTGGCTTTGTAAATTAATTTATCCAGATGAAGATTCTAGAATAATATTTTGTCAAGGTGTAAATCAAAGAAATTAAAGGAGAGGATGTAGTGGCAGCGTCTTTGATTACAAGATATAATTCCTTTGAGATTCCTTTGAAGCTTGCAAACGTTAGTTTGAAATTTGTGTTGAAAAATTTCCCTACGCTGCTAACAGAATTAATGCATTTCGCCTGAACTAGAAAATTTCTCATCTGCTTAAGAATATTTCCACAAAAAAAAAACTATTCCCAAAGGACCTTTTTTAAAACAATCAATTTTATCAAACGCAAATGCTCAAATTTGCATAATTTACGATTTTTTGAAATTGTTTAACATTCATTGTTCTTTTAATAGCCGAAAATTATGGCCATCGGTTTTTATTTTTCCTCAAACTCCGATAACGACCTTCCTTGTCGTTTGATCAAGACAAAGGGTAATAATTATTGTTTTTCCTAACGCACAATAGGCTACTAATATTAACAATAAACTATTAGTGCTACTGTTGGATGGTGTTTTAGTAAATATTTTTCGGTTTTTGATAAGTGCTCCTATAAAAAATGTAAAAGCGGCCTCATGTATGTCAATCACGGAAAAACGACCATCAAAATGGGAGTGTCTCTGGCAGCAATATTTCTACTTTTTGTAGCGGTAAGTAAATATCCTTCTTATAAGACTCACTTTAATGCTCTTGAAATATGCCTCCTCTAGAGCTTCACCATCGCTCATTCCAAAAGCCTTTCAGTAGGCTACGAACAAGATGGCTTCCTTCGTAGCATCAGAGTTTCGAGAAATGTTGGTAGTTCCGATGATAACGACAGCAGCAGTAATAGATCTGTAAGGAATGCAGATAATGGCGATAATAATGAAAAGAGTGACAGACACAGCGACGACGACAACAACAATAACAACAGATTCGTAAGAAATGCTGATAATAGTGATAGTCACAATGACGGTGACAACAAGAATAACGATAACGGCGGTGGCAGCAGTAGATTTGTAAGGAATGCAGATATTGGCGATAGTAATGAAAAGAGTGACAGACGCAGCGACGACGACAACAACAATAACAACAGATTCGTAAGAAATGCTGATAATAGTGATAGTCACAATGACGGTGACAACAAGAATAACGATAACGGCGGTGGCAGCAGTAGATTTGTAAGGAATGCAGATAATGGCGATAATAATGAAAAGAGTGACAGACACAGCGACGACGACAACAACAATAACAACAGATTCGTAAGAAATGCTGATAATGGTGATAGTCACAATGACGGTGACAACAGAAATAACGATAACGGCGGTGGCAGCAGTAGATTTGTAAGGAATGCAGATAATGGCGATAATAATGAAAAGAGTGACAGACACAGCGACGACGACAACAACAATAACAACAGATTCGTAAGAAATGCTGATAATGGTGATAGTCACAATGACGGTGACAACAAGAATAACGACAACGGAGGTGGCAGCAGTAGATTTGTAAGGAATGCAGATAAAGGCGATAGTAATGAAAAGAATGACAGACACAGCGACGACGACAACAACAATAACAACAGACTCGTAAGAAATGCTGATAATAGTGATAGTCACAATGACGGTGACAACAAGAATAACGATAACGGCGGTGGCAGCAGTAGATTTGTAAGGAATGCAGATAATGGCGATATAATGAAAAGGGTGACAGACGACAGCGACGACGACAACAACAATAACAACAGATTCGTCAGAAATGCTGATAATAGTGATAGTCACAATGACGGTGACAACAAGAATAACGATAACGGCGGTGGCAGCAGTAGATTTGTAAGGAATGCAGATAATGGCGATAGTAATGAAAAGAGTGACAGGTACAGCGACGACGACAACAACAATAACAACAGATTCGTAAGAAATGCTGATAATAGTGATAGTCACAATGACGGTGACAACAAGAATAACGATAACGGCGGTGGCAGCAGTAGATTTGTAAGGAATGCAGATAATGGCGATAGTAATGAAAAGGGTGACAGACACAGCGACGACGACAACAACAATAACAGCAGGTTCGTAAGAAATGCTGACAATGGTCATAGTCACAATGACGGTGACAACAAGAATAACGATAACGGCGGTGGCAGCAGTAGATTTGTAAGGAATGCAGATAATGGCGATAGTAATGAAAAGGGTGACAGACACAGCGACGACGACAACAACAATAACAACAGATTCGTAAGAAATGCTGATAATAGTGATAGTCACAATGACGGTGACAACAAGAATAACGATAACGGCGGTGGCAGCAGTAGATTTGAAAGGAATGCAGATAATGGCGATAGTAATGAAAAGAGTGACAGACACAGCGACGACGACAACAACAATAACAACAGATTCGTAAGAAATGCTGATAGTGGTGATAGTCACAATGACGGTGACAACAAGAATAACGATAACGGCGGTGGCAGCAGTAGATTTGTAAGGAATGCAGATAATGGTGATGTAAATGAAAAGAGTGACAGACACAGCGACGACGACAACAACAATAACAACAGATTCGTAAGAAATGCTGATAATGGTCATAGTCACGATGACGGTGACAACAAGAATAACGATAACGGCGGTGGCAGCAGTAGATTTGTAAGGGATGCAGATAATGGCGATAGTAATGAAAAGAATGACAGACGCAGTGACGACGACAACAACAATAACAACAGATTCGTAAGAAATGCTGATAGTGGTGATAGTCACAATGACGGTGACAACAAGAATAACGATAACGGCGGTGGCAGCAGTAGATTTGTAAGGAATGCAGATAATGGCGATAATAATGAAAAGAGTGACAGACACAGCGACGACGACAACAGCAATAACAACAGATTCGTAAGAAATGCTGATAATGGTGATAGTCACAATGACGGTGACAACAAGAATAACGATAACGGCGGTGGCAGCAGTAGATTTGTAAGGAATGCAGATAATGGCGATAATAATGAAAAGAGTGACAGACACAGCGACGACGACAACAGCAATAACAACAGATTCGTAAGAAATGCTGATAATGGTGATAGTCACAATGACGGTGACAACAAGAATAACGATAACGGCGGTAGCAGCAGTAGATTTGTAAGGAATGCAGATAATGGCGATAGTAATGAAAAGAATGACAGACGCGGCGACGACGACAACAACAATAACAACAGATTCGTAAGAAATGCTGATAATAGTGATAGTCACAATGACGGTGACAACAAGAATAACGATAACGGCGGTGGCAGCAGTAGATTTGTAAGGAATGCAGATAATGGCGATAGTAATGAAAAGAATGACAGACGCAGCGACGACGACAACAACAATAACAACAGATTCGTAAGAAATGCTGATAATGGTGATAGTCACAATGACGGTGACAGCAAGGGTAACGATGGCGGCAATGACCGTAGGAGATTTGTAAGAAATGCTGATAACAGGGATAGCAACCTCGATGACAATTCTGAAGCCAGGTTTTACCAGGAGTATGAATATTAGCTTGGTAGCTACATTATCACAGCTTAATCCCCTACAATTTTGAATCATATAGATATAATTATGTATATGTTTGTAGTATTTCTGAAAGGGTATCTAAATAGACGAACATTCCAAAAGGCCACTTGTTGTTTTAATATTAACTTCAAAGTATTAACTATCTACAGTATATAAGTTAAGGGTAGTGATGTAGCGAGTCGAGTATATTAACTTGCTAATTCCAGTGATTTCTAATTTCGATTCGAGTTGGACCGTTACCACCGAGACTACAAGGCGTAGTGCTCTTCAATGACGTCACGCTGTCTAGGTGATGTATCGCCATGCACGATATTAACCTAGGCGGTAAAGGAATCGTTTTTTCGCATTGCTTGTTTAAGTTTTAATGGGCTCCCGATTTAAAGAGGATGTCAGTCGTCAACTGAATCCTTCTTCGCATCCTATTCGATTTTATTCTGGAAAAACGAAGTTTCAAAGCAAAAACCAAACACGTAACCGAGCACTGTTTAATATTTAATCTACTAGTTATTATTATTTGTAATTGTACATGTATTTGGACGAAACTAAGGTTGAAATTGTACAGTAATTGCAATTTTATTCGAAATTTTGTTCAATTTCACGAGAAAATTTACAGACATGCTATTTAACCAAGGTCTTTAATTTCCTATTACGTGGTGTTCTACCTAATCTAACATTACTTTTCCCACAATCATTTTTATATAGGGAATTTGTAGAACAAGTTATTATAATTGTTCCAATACGTTTACTGCTGTGAATATAATATTTACATATATCAGTATCCAAATAGCCACGTTCGGCGATATAGTTTAAAATATATTGTATTAAAATAGAACCTTTATCATACGCATTTGAACATTTCTTCGTGTTCAAAAATAATTTTGTTAAATATAACGTAAGAACATTAAACTATTTGAACAATAAAATCTTGAGGGTAAAGTAGTTTCCTACGACTTAAATTTTTTATAAGGATGTATTCAACCACTAACTAGTTCATCATTGTAAATGATACTTTGCTTGCATATTTCGCACTGAAGTTTTTTCAGTGTAATATAGCAACAATAACCTGCTAAATAAGTTATTACAGGCATGTCGCTGTATACTCGAGGATTCGCGTTTTTTGTCAAGTACAATATACAGTTAGGGAATTGAGTTGGAATAGCATCATTTTTAAGCCTGGGATTTCCTAAACTTACAGTTATAGTTTCGCCGGTCCTTGAATCTGCAGTTGTTGAAAAATAAATAATATCTTCTTTTATAAAGAACAAACCCTAGCATACAATGTTGGAAACCGAATGTGTGAACTTTCGGTCCATTCTTATAATTGCCGTGGCACACAGGTACGCAACAGGTTTACGGCATTGTTATAAACACGTAATACACAAATACTTTTAGACAGCCGACGGCACAGAACATCTGTAAAGGGTCGGCGGACACCTGCAAACAAAACAGCCGACGCTACAGTATAGACCGCCCGAGTCACGCTTTTACGTTACGTTATAAAAGGTTTTATTGCTTATACAACTCTAGAAAAACATTACAGGTATCACCAACAAAGTACGGAAATACTACTACAATGTATTTTTTTAAATGAAACCAATATAATTTGTATAAACCAATTCAAAACGTAAGAGGCGGTCTAAACGTGTAAACGTTAAACCGATAATATGGCTGATCGTTCACCTAAAACAATATACGTCACAGCCGGCTGACGTCAGAGCAGTTAGGCCTTATATATCGGCGGTAACGGTTAGACTCGTTTGAATGTATGCCGGGATTAATCGGGCTAATTTCAAATTGAATCAGACTCGCAGCTCGCTTTAATTTATATGAGGTCTAATCGAGCCGAGTCCTAGCGAGTCAGGTTCCTTCGTTACGACAGAAAGAATCAATTCGCAGGCTTTGGGAATTGTTTGATTCATTCCTTCTTTAATAGGTGAATATCTTTAATAGGTGAATATATTCTTCTACTCGTCCATACACTTTTGCCAATACATAAATATTGTAGCAAAGTCGACTTTGACTTAAGGTAAATGCCATTGCCTTTATGAAACGTATTTACTTTAAGTCGACCTTAAAGTCTGTTTTAAACTAGACGATCCTTCAGTTAAAGGCGCTTTAATGTGCCAATTATGAAACCAACAGCCGGTTTTTAGGTACTTTACTATTTTGCCTGTAATTTTTTTAAAATTGTAATATGCATTTTTCACTAAAAATGCATCGTTTATAAAATAAAATAGTGTCGTAATAATAGTGTCGTAACCTCAATAAGTTAGAACCTTTTATCTCGAACAATGATATGTTAGATTTTGATTCTAGTAACATGTCCGGGACCGAGATTTAATAAAATTTTTTCAAAGTAAATCTACCATTAGAGACGACCGTTGATTTACGTGAATTTCTTGCAAGAGTAAGTTTAAGTATAACAAGATTTGTGGGGGAATATAGCAAACACAAAAAGTGTCGGCGCACTGTACACCAAACAAATTGTTGACAATGGAAATCTAGGAATATCTTAAACATATGAATTAATTAAACCATTTGTGTGATGCCATGTGTGCTGATACCTTTCGCGTTTGTAGAAATAAGCTTCTCATTACAAGGGTTTTCTTAGAGGGTACCACAAAAAGCTTTTACTCACAATAGAGTCTTATTTCTGTATAATCTGAACAGTCAGTGAAGGTAAAAACGTTATTTTTAAGATGTAATACTTGCTTAAAGACGAAAACAACAACTTCATTGTTTTTCAAAGTATTCTCCACAAAGATCAACAATTCAATCAATTGTTTCAAACAAGCTGTTAAAGCAGTTATACCAGTCAGCTGGAACACTCAAAATTACAATTTTAAAGGCATCGACTGCTTCTTCCGGCGACTGGAACCGTTGACCAGATAGTGCATTTTGCTGCTCTGAAAGCTCGTCTTATGAGCTCTATATGAACTCGCATTATCGTAGTGGAGGATGATTCGTTGTGGGTTGGTTTCTCAGAGTACGGCAATCACTTCTGGAAAACAAACAATGGTATACCAATCGCCACTAACCGTTCTTCGATCTTTCTAAAAGAATTGTTGCAATATGACTCGCAATTGTGACAAAAGTTGCGACCATTTTCTTCGAGACAGAGGGAATGGATAATTTTTGTTGGCTTTTTCTCATCTTAGAACTCCCATACACAATATTGACGTTTGGTTTCGGGTTCATATGAATAAATCCATGACCGGTCAACACTTAGGATACTATAAATATTGAGCCTCCGTTATTGAACCAGCCCAAAGTTTTTGGGAGACAATTAACGTGAGCCGTCTTTTGTTCTTCAGTTAAAAGATGTGGGATCTCACGGGAAATTCAATTTTTCAAAGCCAATTTTTGAAATGCCTAACGTTTTAGGTTGTGGATATCGTCGATGAGATAGAGAAAATTCACGATTTCTTTCACTTGTTCCTAATAAATAGTCAACAGTCTAAGATCCTCAAAGTCAGTATGTTTTGTTTACTGAGGTCATGGTAACCGAACACCATATTAACACCGGAAACAATTCGGATGTAATTTTCAAACGTAAGGCCTGTATTTAACTGTTACCCTTTTACTTTGAACATTATACGGAAAATTATACAAAAACGTTAGAGATATGTTTCTTATTTGGTGGAAAAATATATGGTGCTATTTAAAAAAATTGCGTTTCTGGTGTTTAAATTTGGCAGAGCTTACTGTTCAATACTCTACATTTCGAAGGTGCTCTGATACCAGACGAAGTCAAATACGCAATCTTGTATCTAACGTATGAAACAAGGGGACATATCCAAAATTTTTCCTTTGACCTTGGTATTGTTTAAGTATGTATCGATCATTATTCTTTATCGCACTTCGCCTTACAATAGTTTTAAACAACCAAGAAAGAAACAATAAAGTTCTCAAAAACCATTTCGTAAAATTTATTTGAAAATTTATTTGGAAAACATTTTTTAACAATGGTTAGCCTCGGTATAAAATCAACTAAACTCTACACCATTGTAGTACTAAGTGATTGCAATTTGGGAAGCCTTAGGAAAATCATCCATCATCACCAAAATGAAGTTAGTCTTTGGAGGTGTAATATTTCTCTTCGCAATGGTATGCATTGATTTTTCTTGTGCAGTTTTAATTTATTCCTCTTTAACATTGCTATCCAAATCTCAACTTGGCTCTGTCTTACATCTTTTATTAAAATGGTTTATTTTGAATATTATAAGGTGAATAGCTTGGATTATCTTCGTGATGATTCTTCATACGCTAGTGATCACGATAGCCTTACGGGAAAGTTAAGAAGACTCTCGCAAGATGACCATGATCATCGTAGTCTTAGGAAAACTCGAAGTCTTGTACACGACAATCACGATCATCATCCACATGACGATCATGATGGCCATGACAGCCGAATCAAACTTAGAAGGACAAGAAGCGTTGACCAGGATCATGAAGGTCATCACTTAGATAATGATCATGATGGACATCACAACCAATTTAATGATGGTCACAGTGACAGCCAGTTCAAATTTATAAACAGAAGAAGTCTGGACCAGTATGATGACGACCATCACTTCAACGAGGACCATGGTGACCATATCAATGTCAGAAAGCCTAGAAGTGATGATGATTCTAGTAGTCATCAAGACATATTCAGGGAGGTTTAAGAAAAAATCTCCACAGCTCTGCAGTTAACGGTTTGAAAACTAAAGTTAATTGTGTGTTAAATTAAAATTAATGGAGTTAAAGATTGATACTGCACTTTGTTATACTAAAAAATTACATTATATTGTTTTTTCACATACAATGCTTTTTATTTTGCACAGATCATTAACTATGGAAATTAAACATTGCTAAAAAATAACGTATATGTTACGAAAAAGGAATTACTGCCCAGTTTTCAGTTGGGAATAGTCACAAAGTACATAAGATGAAGATAGCTTTAGAATTTTTGCTAGCTTTCTTGTTAGTGATGGTAAGCGAACAGATTTCTACAATATAAATATATTATTTCATATTCAGAGTCTCTATTGAAAAATTTCTCCCATATTTCTTTTTAATATATTCCAAATTAGTTCTGCACATTATACAGCGTGTCCCAGGATTGATGTTACAAGAGGTGTGAGGAACTAAAAATCTTGGTATCCTAATTTGACCTTCTGGAACTAACCCCTGCTTGATTTGAAACTTATTTTTAGTTTACTTTCGTTTTTCTGAAATCAAGTATGCCTTAGCAGTTGAGCAAAACCTATTTTCGTTTCAGGTAAAGTTCCTTTTTCGTCCACACTATGCTAAAATGTTACTAAGAGAAGTTATTCAGAACGAAAAGTTATGGCGTTGTGCAAATTTTTTGAATGATAGACGTACTTTGATAAAATCCATTATTTGTCCCCTTGGTTTCAGATAAAGTACCTTTTCCGTTCACAATACGCCAAAGTTTTACTAAGAAAAGTTGTTCAAGAAGATCTACCTACTTTGATTAAACCGTCATTTTTTAGAGAGATGCTACCAGTTTCTGCGCACCATTCTATGCGATATCTGAATTCTCTGAAATTGTTCCGAATTTCCTCGATTTGTATTTCGTGTGCGGCGTTTCGTACCTTTCTTTCAGTATTTCTCTACTGTTGGGTATGAGTTGAGAGTAAACCAGGTCTTTGAGGCCAACCCATAAAAAAAATTAATCTAAAAAATGACGGTTTAATCAAAGCATATATTTGAGTTTTTTAAAATTTGTATAGAGCCATAACTTGCCATTCTTAATAAGTTTTCTTAGTAAAACTTTGGCGTATTGTGAACGAGAAAGCCACTTTACCTGGAACTAAATTGATAAATAATGGAGTTTATTAAAGTAGGCCGATCATTCAGAAAATTTGTATAACGGCATAACTTTTCATTGTGAACAACTTTTCTTAGTATCATTTTAGCATATTGCGAAAGAAATAGGTACTTTACCCGAAACGAAAATAGTTTTTACTCAATTGTCAAGGCCTATTTGATATTAAACAATCGAAAGTAAACTAAAGATAAGACTCAAACCAAGCAGGGCTTAGTTCCAAAATGCCAAATTGAGATTCAAAAGTTTTTAGTTCCACGCACCTCTTGCAACATCAATCCTGGGACACGCTGTATATATATATATATATATATGCATATGTATATGTATATACAGTGAGGTCCTAAAGTGCGCCCGTCCATGCTAACTTTTGAATGATAGAAGCCAGCGTTATTAGAAAAAAAATAGGTCGGTTTCTATTTTTCGTAAACTATCTTTTATCGTTATCGGCAGTTCAATTGTATTTTCAGTGCCACCGGAAGTGACGTAAACTTTCTTATTTTAAATAGAACACCCTATATATTTTTACGTTTTTGGAAAGCTAATCGAAAGGCGAATCCAACGATACCACATATATTATACTTTAGACTAACTTAAGAAATGTGACGTTACGCAGCAATAAAGCTTTGTTATTGCGCAGAGTTGGCCAGGAAAGAGCGCCAAATTGTTTCTTGTGACGCCAGACTGATCTAAAGAGCTTGTTGCTAAGCAAAGTAATCATAACAATTGCCAAACTGTCAAATCTCAATTCCAAAAGCGTAAATTATCCTTGTTGTTTCTTGTTATTACATTTGTCATACGTTTCCTCTTCGTTCTCGTTATCATTTTCTTTCATTTTAACTTGTTTTATTAATTGCTGTCTCTTTTTCTAAAAACGCTAGTTTTTGTCGTTCAAAATTTAGCATGGAGTTGGACACTTTAGGACAATCTACGTTTTGCGATAACAAAAATATGGCATAACTTTTCGATAGATCTTTACGGTTATATCAAAATGCAATAATTCCCTTTTGTAAGCGTCATACAGTTTAAAAGGATATGTTTTTCCTCCACGGAATAGGTAATTGCAGAAGAGAACAAGTCTGTCTCTCTAGATGGACTCAAGGATGACGCTCCCGAACACCGTAGCATCAAGCCTTCAAAACTTCGATTTCTTGAAACGATGCCGTTAGCTGAGCTTGACCAAGATTCAGCTGAAGATTACGTTTTTCCTAAAATAGCACAATTTTCCTTTTTAGAGGAGGATATTAAGTAAAATATCTGCGGATAACTAAGCTATTGTTATTAAAGCTTTCGCTTGTATGCAGAAAGTAGTCAATAAAATATTTAGGAGAAAGTTTCCATTTATTTCAATACTTCAATTCTTGCAATGGGTATTTATGGATGCAACGAAAGTTTTTCAAAAATAAAATTTTAAGTTTTAGAGAAACTTTGAGTAATCTAGTTTTCCACGCTAATTAACGTGGTTGACATTTCTTAAGCAGCCTAAATAACACTCAATGGTTCGAATTTTTCAGTTTGACGCAATTTCTCTGGGTTTAGTTCGCATCCTGCTCGTTAACTGATCCCCAGTTTGAGGCTCCTAACCTTTTTTGTAAATCTTCTCAGTCAATAAAACCCAACATGTTTCAATAGGTCTTCTAACCATTGTGTTTTTCGAACGCAATAACTTAAAGTTAAGTTTGGCAGAATATAATTTCGTCATTTTAGTGATGCAACTTGATAAAGTCAATCAATTTCGGCAAGCATCTTTCATAGTAAAGATTGGCAGTTACTGCTTCTGCCCTCACATGCGCCTCCCTCCGAAGTAGTGCACTAGACTTATACTTTTCCTGAGAATTTGGTCTTTGTTTCACATTTAATTTGTTGGGTCTCATTAATACCTCTTGTGTAAAATCCAGCATTACCAGGAATATAATCGTGGGAAAGTAGAACATATTTTTCCATCATCTATAATGACGATTTTGTTTTCCGCAAAGATATTTGCTTTAGGAACACTCTATACAGCGCGGTCTTAAAGTGTCCCACTATGCCAACTTTTGAACGATAGAGGCTAGCGTTTTTAGAAAAAATAGGTCGATTTCTATTTTTGCTTAACTAACTTTTGCCGTTATCGGCAGTTCAATGTATTTCCAGTGTCATAAAGTGACGTCAACTTTCTTATTTTAAATAGAACAGCCTGTATATTTTTACGTTTTTGGAAAGCTAATCGAAAGGCGAATCCAAGGACAACACATATGTTATTTTTTAACTTAAGAAATATGACGATATGCAGCAATAAAGGATTCGGTAGGAAGACAATGTATGTACGTTAATTCTAAAATAAACTTAAATATGGTACAACTTTTACATTTATCCCTTCCTTCTATCCTTCTTCGTTATGCAGATATATTGAGAAAACTGAAAATCTACTTTCAACAAGTGAATCTCGGCAGAAAATTTGCATAGCTACACGCATTTTCATCAAGTTTCATTCAAATCAGAATTTGGTATCCGGGAATCTTTCCTTGATAATTAATGATGTAAATTCTAAAATCTTTAATCTAATTTTTATTAGGTTTGTTCAAAGGAAAATCACAAATCAGTATGTGTTTGATTGGATGGACAAAATCACAAGTCTTTTTGAAACAAAGTATGTTAAAATGGTTCTAACTGGCCCCCGATTCTTTTGAACAAAACGATTATTATTGTATAAGAACTAAACGAGTATGTTTATTTTTGAGCATTTTTGATGGAGTGAATTTTTTTATTTTGGGATTTCATGTTTATTGAATAACAAATCTTAAACTTTTGGGTGCAATTTTAATTCATGAGTGGCTTTACGAATCATCTTCTTATCTATCTACGTTACATGTTTATTTCACCTGGAAAATTTTCATTACATACCTCAAACTATTGTAGATAAGCTTTTTATCACGTACAATGTAGACATTTGCCAATGGCCAATGTCCATACCATCGCGATAATGGAAGCGTAGCATATTTGCGATAAAGTCTTTTACTGGAAGAAAACAAAAGCTTGAATATTGTCTTATCGCGTTATATAGGCATTCTTTAAACGATGATAACTATAATAATAGAGGCGGCAATTTCAAGCGAGATGTTTAGGCAATAAGAACCTGAAGACGATTAATTTTTCGCGATAAAATCGATGAATAAGACTCAACAGCGTACGGTTCTAAACTTTAGCGATAAAAAATTGTATAAAAGACGCACCTGCGCCGTTATTCTTCAGTCGCTAAGAGAATCAAGTGGCTATGAAGTTGATTGTTACAGCAGTGATTGTGATAACTTGCCTGGTGGTAAGTAAAACGTTTTTTTCTGTTTGAATTTATTTTTTGGGAAACAATTAATAACGAAGAAACCATTCTAGGTGAGCACCGTCGATTGTTTCCAAATCGACGATGAATATCACCACCACAAATTGGCCCGCATTCATCGTATAAGAAAACAAGCCGAAGATTCTCCGAAAGAAAATGTAAATGACCCATATGTACCACCCGCTGTTCTACAAAACGGTACCAACCCCAATCCTGAGGCAAATTCACCCGAAAGCGTTAGGCAATCAAGAGATATGTCGGAAGCTGGTAAAGAAGAGGCTAAGCCAGCAGAAATTGGGGCAGAAAAGAAAAACGAGGCACCAATACCGTTGAGAAAGCTAAGAGACGTTCATTTTGACGATTCCGCTCAAAACGAAGAATTTCCAGCTAAAGAGGAGCCTAGAATCTTGCGGAGGTACTTTAGAAACATCCCTGCTGAAACCGGTAAGTCAGATACTGAAGCTCAATACCAGGAATTATCTAAAACGTTAAGAGGATCCAGACAAGCACCTGAAAATGAACAAATCAAGCCCAACGCGCAATCTCAAGAACAATCCAAAACTTTTAGAAGATCAAGGCAAGCACCCTTATCGGGCGAATCACAAAGTCAAGAAGCCCCGCCCCAACCTCAAGCTTTAAGAAATATTAGACAAATCGAAGCTGATCAGGCCAAGCAAGAACCAGCAAAAGATGGAACTCAGGCGCAGGAGCAACCTAAGGCTCTAAGGGGATATAGGCAAGCTGAACAACCAAAACAAGAATCTGATTCTGAAGTACAACCAAAAGCTTTAAGAAGATCTAGACAGTTACCCGACCCGCTACCACAGAAAGAAGAAAACCCATCTCAAGAGCAACCGAAAGCTATAAGAAGATCTAGACAATTACCTGATCCGCAACCGCAGAAAGAGGAAAACCCACCCCAAGAGCAACCGAAAGATTTAAGAAGACCTAGACAAATACCAGCCGATCCAAGTAACCCTCAACCACAAAAAGAAGAGACCCAATCTCAAGAACAACCTAAATCTTTTAGAAGACCTAGGCAGACTCCACCTGCGGCCGACGAAAATCCATCGAAAGAAGCATCGCAAGCACAGGAGCAACCGAAGGCTTTAAGAAAAGCTAGACAAACCCCACCGCAAGAAACGCAAAGCAATGAAACTAAACCGGAAGTACCAGTAGATCAACCTCAGACTTTAAGACGATCTAGACAAGTACCAACTGCTGCAGAGCCAGCAAATCCCGAACCTCTGAAAGACGAAGCTCCAAAACAAGAGCAACCTAGCGCTTTGAGAAGAGTTCGGCAAGAAGCTGGGGGTGAATCGCAACAATCCCAAAATCAACCTCAACCAGGACTTAGAAGAATCAGACAGACAGAAGTTGTTGAAGGTGAAATGAAACCATCTAGTGAAGAGCAGAAAACTATTAGAAAACGAAGAGATGAAGTAGGTGATCCCATCAAGGACGCTCCTCCAGTACTAGCACCGCAAGAACAAGCTCAAGCCATCAGAAAAGTTAGGCAAGACGAAGATAGCGTGGGGTTGATGGATTCTGAAGAATCCTTATATGATGAGTCTAAAGAATTCGGCAGAGATCTTAGAGACACCTTAGAAAGCCAAGAAGATAGTAAAAATAAAGAAGAAACCCCCCCATCAAAAGAAGCTGGACAGAGTTCGCTTCTTAGATTAATTCGTAATATATTTGATGCAAATGTTCTACCAAAAAGAGATACGGTTGATGTTTCTTTCATGGAAGATTTCAATAACAATAACGATCATTATTACAAGCTAATAGAATCCCGATTCGTAAGAAGTAACGATGAAGCTTTACTACAACAGGCACCAACGTCAGGAGGCCAAGAAAGGGAGAGATTCTTCAGGTATGCGATGAAGGACACTCCAGCAGAAAACGTGGAAAAGAAAGCCATACGTAAAGCTATAGCAGACGAAACTATAGATTTAGTAAGGATGCTCCGTCATGCAGACGATGAAACCCAGGAATTGCCAAGAGACCTACAAAGACGAAGCGTTATTATTGAAGATGATGAACACGGTGATGGACATGGATCTAGTAGCTTTTTTTAAGCTAAATTTGTCAGTATTTATTTAGAAGAAGGTATTTTTTATCTTTGTATTATCTTGAATTTTATTTTGAATATACGAATTTGAATAAAGTATTTTTATTTACTTGCTATTATAATAGGTTGTTAAAAAATTGTTTAAAATTTATTTTACAAATTTATTTGAATAGAAATTTATGAGATTATAGCCTGATTTAGGGTAACAACAACTATACCTTCTTAATCCAATATTCAGTTCAAATGTTAAAACTTATTTGCTAGAACACTCTTACTTTTAACTTGGGGGCATTTGGTCAGGTGTTAGCTTGTTTCATGTGGAAGAGTTTGTTGTTTTTTTTTATATCTGAAGATGTCGAAGAAATACCGTCTGTTTTGAAGAATTTTGATTTGCTGTCTCCTAAAGATGCTTGGTGTGCTGTAGCATTGCCACTTATCCAACAGTCACACTATCAATTGTTATTTATGTAATTCCCAAGAATTTCAAAACTGATTTCCATAGCTAATGCCAAAAAAGAGATATTGATGTTTGAATTGAAGTTTGCATCTGCCAAAATTTCGTCCACCACCATGCTACCATTTGACAAATTTGTCGTTAGTTAACATTCAAATAATAATTTGGTAGTTTATAGCCATCGTTCTATTATTTATTATTATTATTAATTAAACGAGACAATTAGGAGTTGAGCGGTGCATGGTGAATTTTCAAAATGTCCGAAATTGAACAACGTGCAGTGATAAAATTTCTCACCTTGGAAGGAAATACGGTTTATAAAGACTCTGCACCATCGTACGCCAAAACTAAACGTTGGTCAAAATTGTTTCGTTGGAGTAGAGAATCTCTTGAAGATGATCCATACGAAGGAGGGCCCGGTACTGTGGTGACACCAGAAAACATCAAATTGGTCGAGGAAGTCGTATTGAGTGATCGATGGCTGAAGGCTAAGGAAATGGAGGAACAAACAGGGATTTCGAAAACTAGTCTTTTGAAGATACTGCACATGCATTTGCGTATGACAAAAATTAGCGCAAGGTGAGTTCTAAAATTGCTCAGCGCGGTTCAGAAAGAAGAACGCGTCGAATGTAGCCAAAAGTTTCTTGAGCTGTACGAAGCCGATAACACGATCCTTTGTCTAAAAGAGAGACGATGAAGTGGCATCGGAAAGGCGAACCCATCCCTAAAGAGGCCAAGGTGCCAAAAGAATTATGGCTACAATTTTTTGGGGTTAGCGAAGGCATCTTATTAATCGACTTAAAAAAAGTAACACCACAGTAAAGCGCAATGTATTATGCCGACTTGCTACGCCAGTTAAGGTAAATCATCATCGAGAAACGTCGAGGAAAGCTGGGATGAGTTGTTTGGCATAGCTTCAAATCCTGCATTTGGGAATGCTTGCCGAAATTGGTCGACTTTATCAAGTTGCATCACCAAAATGACGAAATTATGTTCTGGCCAGACTTAGCCTTAAGTCATTGCGCTCGAGAAACAACACAATACTTGGAAGGTCAATTGAAAGATTTTGGGCTCTATTGATCGAGGAAGTTTACAAGAATGGTTAGGAGTCCCAAAGTGGGGATCAGTTAACGAACAGGATCCGAACTAAACTCAGACAAATTAGCGTTGTTTTACTAAGGCCTTATGCGAGGTTTCCAAGAAAAATTGCATCAAATTGAGCAATCCAAAACATTGAGTGTTATTTAGGTGTGTAAGAAGTTTCAACCATGCTAATAAGTGTGAAAAAATCGAATTATTTAAAGTTTCTCTAAAGCGTAAAGTTTTGTTTTTGAGAAAGTCCCCAAAGCTTTCGTTCCACCCATAAGTACTCATTGCAAGAATTGCAAGTATTGCAATAAATCAAAACTGCCTCACAAATATTTTATTGACTACCTTGTGCATACAAACGAAAGGTTTAATAACAATAGCTTAGTTATTCGCAAATATTTTACTTAAAATCCTCCTCTAAAAGGAAAAACTGTGGTATTCTAGAAAGTCTTCAGCCGAATCCTGGCCAAGCTCAGCTAACGGCTTTGTTTCAAGGAATTGAAGTTTGAGCGGTTGAAACCACGTTGTTCGTGGGCATCATCCTTGGGTTCATCTAAAGATACAGTCTTGTTCTCTTGTCCAATTACCTATTCATTGAAAGAAAAATATTTTCTTTTAAACCGTATATCACAAACAAAAATTATTACATTTTAATATAGTTATAGAGATCTATCGAAAAGTTATGAAATTTTTTCGTTATCGCAAAACATAGATTGATATAACAAAAGCTCTTCTGAAAAAAAGAATCGTCTGTGCCAGTTATAATTTTGTACATGTAAACTTACTTCAAATACAAAAACATAATAGACATGAAGCGTTGTAGGTAATCAAATACCTAGCAAAATAGCTTTTTGCCCTACACCTCATGACCACCACCTTGGAAGGAAAGACAAGGCCCGAAATCAAAAAGCGAATGAACACGATTTATAGACTCTGCACCATCGTATGCCAAAGTTAAACGTTGATCAAAATTGTTTCGTTGGGGCAGAGAATCTCTTGAAGATGATCCACGCGAAGGAGGGCCCGTTACTGTAGTGACATCAGGAAACATCAAATTGGTCGAGAAAGTCTTATCGAGTGATCGATGGTGGGGCTGAGGTGTATGGCTCTTGCACGACAATGTTGCTATCCACACACCTGCAATTTCGATCACCGACTTTGGCCCAAGGTGAATGAACAATGAGGCTGTTTTAGAGCATTTTGGGGACAAACAGCCATCGTATTTTTATAGTGGTATTGAAGTGTTGGTTAAGTGATCTAAAAAGTGCAGATTATATTGAAAAACAATAAACATTTTTCTGTTATGTTAGGTTTAGAATACGTGGACTGTATCTCGCATCATTTAACCTGCGTTTGGCAAGGCTACGCAAAGAATTCATAATATATACAATGTTCTACTTGATGCAGATCTTTCATTTCGTTTATAATTTAATCAAGAGTGACACGAAACCGAAAATATTTTTACAAAATAGATCTCTATCGGTGACACAGTCTACGAAAATGTTAAGGGTGACTTTGTATAAAGTACACCTTAAATTTATTGCTTAATTCTTTTAATATAGGTAAAATATTATTTTCAATAAAAACAACTTTAGAATATAAGCTGGAATGTAGTTTATCTATTCAATTACATCACAAAAGTATTCCTAGGTAAAACTAAAGTCTAATTTAAAGACCTAATTCATCTAGATCAGTCAGAATACGGGCCTGTATGACATTAGGAACTACTGTACTGTTTTCATTCTCGACGACATGCTCCACTATCGCTTTAACTGGACCCTCTGTATTATCTGAATCGTCAGGAGTGTTGTCGGTGTTTGCGGCCCTTTCGTAATGTACAGTTCTTTCTTCACTTGCATCTGTGCCTTCGTCAGATTTGGGCTGACTGGTCTAGAGCAGAGGTAATTTTTGAAAAGTATACTTAGAATAAGTGACAGAAAATATAACACCCAGTATAAGTGGTTCAATTCGAATTAGTTTTTAATAACAATAATTATTAGACTGGGCAAACAGCGGTAACAGTCAGTGTAGTAGATATGTGGTGCGGAGTCGGCAATTATTTATTTCACGCGTTCACAGCGTCAGTACTAAATCGATGCTGTATGTGAGTAGTTCTGTGTATATGTAGGCTGTCGTAACTTATTTCGTAATTGTACGCTTATGTTTGCTTTAAAAATATCGCAGTTAGGTACGTCGCGAAAATGACCAATGGCAGACATAGTTAAAGAGTTTATAGTGGACATGCCGGACTTAATTTTTGATGGCGCTAAAATTCAAAGTCTAGTTTGTAAAACCCCTTTAATGTGTTGGTCCAGAAGCGACTGTCAACGTCACATCGAAAGCAAACCATTCTTCTGCAAAAAGTGGAATACGAGACCAAGAAAAATTTACATTTGATTTATGTGTTACTCTTATTTTATGTAATCTATCGTTTCGTTTACTAGACAAAGAAGCATTTGTCTCCTTTTGGAATAAATATGCGGACTGTAAATTACCTAGTCGGACATCGATACGAAATGTAGTGCCATTTGCTCGTGAACATATAGAAAAAAGAATGAAAACGGAATTGAAAGATAAAAAACTGTGGTTGTGTGTGGACGAAACAACAGATCGTCAAAAACATTCTGTGGTTAGTGTAATGGTACGTACAATGGAACCACATCGACCGTCATCCTCCTTCTTACTTGCTTCCAAAAGATTTTAAAGTCGGTGTTGAACTCATTGAACAAATTTGAAGTTTCAACTAAGCAATTTTTAATGTTTATGAGTGATGGTGCCGCAAAAATGCGTTCTTTGGGCCGATCTCTTAAAGAACTCCTTACATGTAACGTGTAAAATCCATACTCTAAATCTTGCGGCACAAACGATTCCTACATGTTTTCCACTAGTAAATGCATTGCTTGCTAGTACAAAGGCAGTTTCTAAAGTCCCCGAAATGTACCCGACTATTTCACTAACTGTGTTCTGATTTAGCTGAACCACCACAGCCGATTGTTACACGTTAGGGAACATGGTTGCAGGCTGCGTTTTACTACAACAAATATTTTGATCAAGTAAAGAAGGTAGTTTTAAAATTCAATCCGATAGAAGCTGCAGCAATCAAGAAAAGCCAGGAAATATTTCAAGATAGTCACGTTAAAAGAGATTTACAAACTATTCACAACAATTACTTCGGACTAGCGGAGGGAATAGAAAAATTACAAAATGTTTCGATGTCGCTAGCGGATTCTGTTCAAATTGTGAATGATGTTCTCGCACAGTTATGCGCTGTAGAAGGTGAAACAAATTGGTGTGTAATACGAAAATTTGAAAGTGTTTTAGATAAAGACTCCGATTTTCTTGTATTAAGACAAATTTGTGAAGGTGCGTGTGAAGATGCATTAAGTTGTTTCAAAGATTATTTTAAATATGCAAATATAACATCGCTAGATGTCGAACGGTCGTTTTCGGCATTAAAGAACATTTATTCCGTACGTCGTACTCACTTGACTGAAGCAGCTGTGGAAACATATCTAATGATTCAAATATTTAACAGATGTTACCCAGTTTGTGATTTCACGGAAGACTTTTAAAACGGTAAGTGTTTCAGCACGTTTTATAATTTATTTCTTACCTTCTATTTTATGTGTAAACTTTTATGCGCTCGCCACGCCTCTGGCTGTTACCGCATATTTGCCCAGGTTAATAATTATAATAATAGTATCCATTTACATCCAACAGGTTTTTACACCCAGATGACCACCAAATTTTTTAAACAACTTACTAAGTGCAGGGAGATATTTAAATATATGGAAAATATGGGGCTTGTGAAACGCATAAAGACAGCATCAACGATGGAATTCAAGGGGTCTGTGTTAACATCGCATACTTCGAAGATTTTTTTGAAGTTGGTACACGCTAATGAAATTGGAGATCTTACTAATACATTCATTCTATTAGGATTATATTAAATATAACCTAGAATTAGTTCTAAGCATAAGCAATTTCCATTTGTTTAACAACCAAGAATAACTAGTGACGACAAAAAGTGATAACTGTTCTAATATAGAATTTTTCCCAGTTGTGATAAACGAATCTATACCTTGTAGGATTTTGAGACAAGTTGCATTGTACAGAGTGTTAAAAAGATGTCGGAAACCTACAAGGTATGGCCCAAAATATGCAGAAAAGTCTTAATGATGGACGGTTTCGGAGATACGAAAATTCAAATGAGACGTTCAAAGTGACCTCCGATTTCATAGCAGCCACAACATCTCTGCCGCAGGGACCATCGAACTCTTTCGAAAATCCCTGCAGTGGCTTGGATTCGGCGGCATCCTTAATCTGCTCGTTGTTGCAACTTCTCGAGGTTATTTGCAGGCGTAGCGTACACTAAAGTTTTCACATATCCCCAAAGAAATCGGATTACCTTGTAGGCAATGATACAAGTCCGCCCCTACCTACACATCTCTGTCCAAGAGTCCCGTGTAAATGCTCTCTAACGGCAATCGAAAAATACGCCGGGGCATCATCGTGTTGGAACCACATTTGTTGCCTTTGGTTCAAACGAATGTCGTCTACAAGATCACCGATTGCGTTCTGCGGAAAGTTTAGGTAAGCAGCGTCTGTTAATCGGTTTGGTAAAACAACCGGACCTAGTAACTTGTCGCCCAGAATACCCATCTAAATGTGCAAAATGTGAAAAGCGTACCTGACGTCTGGATTCCGTATGCGTATTGTAGAAACTAAAACCTCCATTTTGTGTGAGTCCGTTCTCATCAGTAAGAAGAATGTTGGCAGCAAAATTGGGGTCCTCAGCATCATTCCGTAAAAACCAGCGGTAGAGAATCAAATGTGCTTGTTGATCAGGTAGATTTAGGGCCTGAACACGTTATAAATGGTAGTTGTAAAACTGCCGCTCGTGGAGAATTCTCCAAGCTAGAGGAGCATTGATTCCTACCATCGCAAACTCGTTTTCGGATTTTGCTCTACCCGTGCTAAAATTGTCTCTTTTGCCTCAGGGGTAAACCCCGAAGTCATGAGTCTATTTCTCAAATTAACTGGTATCGCGCAATTTTTGGTGAAATCTTAAGAAAGTACAGATCTAGCGATTGAATGAGCGTCAATATTCGTGCATTAACCACTGAATATCAACTACGAACTGTATGTTTGACAGAGCCTATGTCAACTACGATAAAGAAAAAGGGATAAGGGAAAAAAGCACAAATGCTACAAAACCTAGATCTTTAATGCCAGAATTCCTTCAGTACTGTACTGATTCTTAAATGGTTAAATGGATTATTTAGTCTCGCTCACTGATAATCTGTTTGCTGATATACGATCGAGATCTGTTTGATGCGATACACAGTCCATCATGGCTTGAGTGCTTGAAGATAATTTGATATCGTCAGCGTAGATAAGCACTTAGTAACGAGACATTGAATATTTCTGATTCTCACGCTAAAAAACCTAACCCCTGAAAGTTATTAAAATTAAGTAACTTATACTGGATGTTTTATTTCGTGTTTCACTTAAAGTGGTTTAGAACTGATTAAAACTCAAACTTTAAGCAATAATATGATCTACATTTAAAATCTAAAACTGCAATAACAGTTACTTACAGTTAAAGCTATTAAAACTAAAAGCAATGTAAGGGACTTCATCGTCGTAACTGAACTGTAATTATACTATCTACCCGCACCTTACCAGCTCAAAAACTAGATTGAATAATGACTTCTGTATTGCACACATTTAATTTTTGTATGGCAGTTGATTTTAATGTATAATTTTTAATTGCTTTTTGGAGAAGTTTCAAACAATGGGTTTTCTCCTTACAATAGTATGTAAAGTATGTAGGTATTAAAAATATCATTAGCCTACACTTGAAATACATTTGCATAAGAAAAATGACGAAACACTTTTTCTTTGATTAGATGTAAGGTTATTATTTTTTTATGAGTGCTAGAAGATTAAACTATTCAATCTACAACTTTTATAGTTATATTCTTTATTCTCTGGAAGCAACGTGGTTTTTGAATTAAATAGCATTAGTTACGAGGGAAAGTCAGTAAGTAGGTCACAAAAAGCTATTATAAAAGTAATAAGAGAAATAGTTAGCCAAAAACAAGGTTTATTTTTCAACATAGTCTCCATCTACATTGATACGCTTATCCCATCGCTTTATTAATACCCCGATGCCTGCTGCATAAAAGTGTTTGGGCTGCCGTCTGAACCACGTGCGTATCTCTTGTTGAACATCATTATCACTCTCGAAATGTGTTCCGCCAAGATGCTTTTTTAGTGGACCAAACAGATGATAGTCGCTTGGGACTAGGTCGGGACTGTAAGCCGGATGTTGAAGAAGTTCCCACCCTAATTTTTCAATTCTCGCCTGGGTCAACTGGGCCGAATGCGGCCTGATGTGATCGTGATGCAGCAATATTCCTCTCGTCAGTAGGCCTGGACGTTTTCGTCGAATTGCATCCAGAAGCAACAACAAAACTCTACAGTGTGATTCAGCAGTCACGTTCTCATTTCTATTCTGGAAATGGGCTAGGAGCACTCCTTGAGAATCCCAGAACACGCTAAGCATAACCTTACCAGCTGAGGGCACAACCTTCAATTTCTTTGTTGACGGTGAAGAAGGACGTTTCCATTGCATTGAAGCACGCTTTGTTTCGGATTGGTAGTGGTGCACCCATGATTCATCACCAGTAACAATCCGGTTAAACATGTCCTCCCCTTCCTCTGCGTACCTAGAGAGGTGTTGCAAGGACAAGCCCATTGGAATCCTTCTGTGTTCCTCGGTCAGTTGTCTAGGAACCCACCGCGAGCAAACTTTTCGGAAATTCAAACGATCGTGCATCAGTTCGTAGGCTAAACCATGAGAACACCCTATTGCAGTTACTATGCTGTCTATTCTTACCCGCCTGTCAGTTCGAATCATCTCTTCCACCCTTCGAAGTGTTGCATCTGTCGCAATCTGAACGGGGCGGCCACTTCGCTGACCGTCAACAACGTTTGAGCGCCCTTGTGAGAATTTCTCGACCTAGTTATATACGGCTTTACGCGACAAACACTTTTCATCGTAAACAGGAGACATTTCCTTATGAATATCTTTTGCAGGGAGTCCTTTTGCCCAGAAAAAACGCACAACAGCACGCTGCTCTTCCACAGTACACTCTTCGAGCACGGTCGCTATTTAAACTGCTTGCGTACGCGCACGTCAACTGTCACTTGATTATCATTAAGCTGGATAGTGCTGCCCCCCAATGACAGATACGGAAAATAGCTCACTGCTATTTTCAGCTTTCCCACAACAGTTTGACTTATTTAATGACTTTCCCTCGTATTAGTTTTTACCGAGAAATAATAACCTTTAACAGAAGAAAAACTTGTGTATAGGGTTCACAACTTCGAAAATATAGATTTTGCAAGTACCAAAGATCTTGGGCTAACCCCAAATTCAGAATTTGTGTAACCAACGCTATTTTATCCTATCTCTACCACCTCGAAAGTTGTACCACATTTAAGGATCTTTTAGAATACGTGTGAATTATGTCTGTAGTACGTTCCATGATGACATTAACAGAAATGATAAAAGGCTCCATAACATAATCAATTAGACCATCTAATTAACATATTCTTTGTTCTTCTTTAATAACATATTCAACACATCTTTTCCCATTGACTTCAGTAACATTTTGATTTGCTTGCAACAGGTGATCTCTAACTTCTACCAGCTTAAACGTTGTGTCCTTAGCTGTGTGACGAACCGCTGTTCATCACGATATCAAAGTATTTTTCATATATTAAATTAATTGAACTTATATTTTATTAGATCAATATTGTATATCTCCAAATGATTAATTTTATTTTATACGATTAAACTTTTAGAAAACCGTAGAGGTTTCTTGTGAATAGCAATGTATAGTTGCATTATCGATGCATATGTTTGACTTGTTTTTGTGTAATTCAAAAGGGGTGCTACGTCACTCAGCGCTAGGATATTTAAGCCTCATTCTGCAGAAGTATTCTTATACCTTAACCCTGTCTCATTTGGCCTTGTTTTTGTTGTTGTCCTTGACAAAATTCACTCTCATATCGCTAATGGCGCATAGTGCTGTCCTTGGTGAGGAGTCTCGTTCGTAAGACTTCGTTCGACTTGTCTTTGTATCATTCAAAAGGAGTGCTACGTCACTCACCGCTAGGGTATTTAAGCCAATGCAGAACCTCATTCTGCAGAAATATTCTCCTGTCCTTACCCTGTCCCATTTGTAATGCTAACGGCGTGTAGCGCTGTCTTGGGCGAGTTTCACCCTTATATTGCTGACGGCGTATAGCGCTGTCCTGGGCAAGATTCACCCATACGAGGTTAGTTTGACATTAATCTAGCCTTCGATAGATGGCGTTACGTGAGAACGAATTGCTCTCGGTTTTGACATCTGCCATCCATCACATGACGTCTGTCAAAATTTCAAGCAAAAAACACAATTAGTTTCATTTTAACTGTCGTCGAAAGCAAGCAACTTTTGTGTTTTTTGTAAATGGAAAAAGTCGAACATCGTTCAGTGATTAAGTACCTTCATTTGAAAGAAAAAAACAATGCAGAAATAAAAGCCGAACTGGATGCTGTTTATGGCGAGTCTGCACCGTCGTTAGCAATAGTGAAATTTTGGAAAGCTGAATTTGTTCCTGGTCGTAAGAGTGTATTTGACGATGAACGTCCAAGGTGCCCTAAAAACCGTCACTACGCTAGAAACCGCCAACAAAGTCCATGATATGATCATGGCAGACCGTTGAATCAAAGTGCGTGAGACAGCAGAAGCTCTAAACATGTCAACTGAGCGTGTATATAACATCATACACGAACATTTGAATATGAAAAAGCTATCCGCGCGATGGGTGCCGCGTTTGCTCACTGTCGACCAAAAACGCACACGTGTGATGGATTCGAATAAGCTTTTGGCAATGATAAAACGCCATCCAAAGGATTTTTTTCGCCGATACGCCACTGTTGATGAAACGTGTGTCCATTACTACACGCCGAAGACGAAGGAACAGTCAAAGCAGCGGAGAAAAAGCGGTGAAGGCCCACCGAAGAAGGCCAAGGCCACCCGATCGGCCGGAAAGGTGATAGCGACTGTTATTTGGGATGCGAAAGGCATTATTCACATTGATTACTTGGGTAAACAAATAACTGGCGTGTACAACGCAGATTTATTGGACCGTTTCGACGCCGATTTGATGAAAAATGCCCTGGTTTGGCGCGCAAAAAAGTTCTCTTTCATCAGGACAACAACACGTTCTACAGGCAAAATTGGCTACAAATTGATCGACCACCCACCATATTCGCCAGACCTAGCCCCCTGCGACTTTTTCCTGTTTCCAAACTTAAAAAAATGGCTCGGAGGACGCCGTTTTACAACGAACGTTGAAGTCATGGCCGAAACTTCACACTATTTTGAGGAGCTCGAGCAAAATTACTTTTCGGAAGGTATAAAAAAGTTGGAAAACCGTCTTATCAAGTGTATTGAGGTAAAGGGAGACTATGTTGAAAAATAAATGAGAAAAAGAACAAAAATCGTGCGTTTTCTTACTTAGGCTAGATTAATGTCTACCCTCGTATATCGCTGACGGTGTATAGCGTTGCCGTTGGTGAGATATTCCTAGACTTGTATCGCTGACGGCGTATAGCGTTGTCCTTGGCAAGATTCACTCTCATATTGCTGACGGCGTATAGTGCTGTCCTTGGTGAAGAGTCTCGTTTGTAAGACTTCGTTAAAAAATCCTGTTTCCGTATATTCTAGCCCATAAGACTGTAGATTCTCCGTTTTGAATTAAATTCATGTCTAATATCCCTGAGTTAGAAAATTAATTTTATTCCAAAGTTCAATTCATTTTCTGATTGAGATTTCCGATGGTTTGTAAATATTTAAATGAAGCAAAGTTTTTTTTTTCCGAAATTAGTTGTAACTTAGAATTTTATCGTATTTCATTTCCGAGAAAGATTTTGTTTATTTCTAAAATATATGTTTTAATATCCATATTCACGTTTTCTTTCCGACGATTCGGACTCTGGACACTAATGCTACCCAACAGTAGATTTTTAATGGACGGTAAGTTTACAAACAGCGCCATCTTCCGTACTCATTGAGTTTACAAGTAATAATTTTTCACATTTTGGAAATAATGCTCGAAAATTCCTCAGAACCGATTCACTAGTTCCAGCGAGAGAGAGAGAGCTGAAATTCGCTGCAGCAGCTACTTCATTCTTTATTTGAGCCTATATTAGCTGAGTATGAGTGGTACTACAATGGTATGTCAGCAATTTCAACACATTTTTACAATTATACAATTTTATTAGTTGGATGGTACCTGTACCTATCTTTGTTGGTACGAATCAAGAAAAGAAGTTCCATGGGTAATTCTCTTTGATTTCAACCAAGCCTGAATGTCTTGATATTCTTTGGTAATTTTTCTGTTTTACGGTTATAGTATAAAAATGAAGCGTTATCTAAAACCTAACCCAGAGTTTCACACTGGCAGCTCATTCTTTCAGCTTATTGAAGTAATTGTTCAAAGAAACCACCACCAATATCATGCTTCTATAATGGCACAATGGTTTTCATCAGCTAGAACATGATCGTTATGGAAGCTGATAATTTTTTGCAAAAGTAGCTTCGTCAGTAGGGCAAAGCATCAGTAGCTAAGATTCGATTTTCTGCAATTTCTATTAGTATAAGTCCATAAGAAGCTATCTACAATCATAGTTCGGATTTATAAAAGCCTATACTGTCCTCGTAAAATCCTCTAGCCTTTCTAAATCTGGCATTGATTTTCAAGAATAGATATCGTATTTAAGCACCTTATTACTAGTTGAATCATTTTTTTTTATTTTACAGGGTACTCAGTCACTTCTGGCCGTTTCTACAGCGACAAGGCGCTGTACTACGTAACAGGTGCTCCTAGAGCTTCTCTTAAAGGATCCGTCCTTATATTCACCTATAGAAACTCCTACATCGAGAAAAAAGAGATAAAAGAAGGGAAATACGTTGGTGAATATTTTGGTGCCTCTGTAACTGCGTCTGATATTAATGGTGATGGGTGGGATGATTTGATTGTTGGAGCTCCATACCGTAAAGGAGATTCGCCGGAGTCGAAATTCGATAGAGGTGCCATCTATTATTATCTTGGATCAAAGGTAAGTAAGAGAGAATGTATTATAAGTAGTGTTCACATAAGGTAGCGTGAAATTAGTGTAACGCGTCAAACTTTAAAATTATTTTCAGCGTTTGTTTTTGAATTTGTATGTCATGATTATTGTAGAAACTGCTAATAAACATACCATGTAACGTTTCTGTGCAATTTCGTGCATTACAAAAGCCATTGTTAATATCAACAGATAAATTTAGGTTGTTATGACATATGTAAATCATTGGTCTCAGTTGTGAAATTCTTACACTAATTTCACGCTACCCTACGTCAACGCACCCTCAAATTAATATACAACAAATAGCTTAATTCATCTCTTCTATTAGCAACGATAATTTTCATTTATTGTAGATAATTTTATTTGAATTATGGTTTATTTATTCAGGTTAGTCTTGAAGCTGATCTAGCCAATACAATTAGCGGCAAAACAGATGGTGGGCGATTCGGTGAAGCTGTAATGTCATTGGGTGATATTGATAAAGATGGATATGCTGGTAAGATTGTTACCTTTCTATTGATTTTTATACAATTTTTATGTCAAAACCCGTCAATTTTTTTAGTAGACTTCGATATTTTCTGATATAAATAGAAAATATAAACATTTTTGGTGTAGTAGTTCTTCTGTACCTCAACCTCCCCTAGATTAATTCCATCAACTATGTGTATTTGTTTCTTAAAGTTAGCTGGTTGGAATTGCCACATAGTTTAAATATTTTTATTATTTCGTATTTTCTTTTTAATAGACATTGCTGTTGCTGCACCATACGACAATGAAAATTCAGGAGTTGTGTACATCTTCAGAGGTAGTAGTCAATCTGGACTAATCAAAGAGCCTTCCCAAGTGATCAAGGGTAAAGATTTTATCCCTAATGTTAGAGGGTTTGGAATAAGTCTCTCCAAACCGGCTGATGTCGATGGAAACAGATATTCAGGTAAGATTTCAAACGTTCAAGAACTAAACAGTGCGTCCCTTCAGTAATTCTAACGAAGGATATTACACCGAGGAACAGCAATTTCGTTGTCTTAAATCTGTGACTTGTTTGCAACTAACTTTTGGCCTCTGGATCCAAAAACAACCGCAGTTTTTGTCAATCACGTCAACTTATTAAGCTACAGGATACCCTCAAAAGTCATACAAATTGTGCATATAAAGGAAAATAAAATAAAAACATACCAAATATACTGTTTATAAAGAATAATTTTATTCATGCAAAGGCTGTAATAGTTACTGCAAGTTAAATTGTGTTCATACAAATAGTTGTTTTTTTATCGAACGGTAATTACATATTAAGGCAAAAATTTTCGCTTATAGCTTTTTCTGGAATGTTTGGACATTCTCGTTTGATGCTCTAACAATAGTCAGCCATCATATGTACATCCCATCTACCTTGATACCGTGCCTCCATAACCTTCAAATCCTGGTGAAATCGCTCACCCTGCTCATCACTGACTGCACCAAGATTTTCCGTGAAGTTAGCAAGATGGCTATGTAAAAAATGCAATTTGGTGCTCATGTTGCAACCTTGCAGTTTGAAGCTCTCCAAGAGTTGCTGGATAATTTTGGCGTAATTCTGTGCTCGTGTATTTCCAAGATAGTCTTTAACAATGTTTTTGAATGCCTACCAAGCATTCTTTTCAATTTTTGACATTGTTCCGATGAAAAAGTTCATCTTTAACAAGCTGCTGAATCTATGGACCATCGAAAACACCGGCCGTTATCTTTTCAAATGACAGGCTAGGAAATGCTGAAATGAGATACTTGAATTCTTTCTTTCAATTGACAAAGCTTTAACGAATTGCTTCATGAGACCCAATTTTATATGCAGAGGTGGAAGTATATTGTTCTTTCTGTCGACAAGTGGCTGATGTACAATGTTTGGATCACCAGGTTTCAGGTCAGATCGTGGCAGCCAATTCGACTGCACCCAATGTTTCTCACGAGCTCTGTTGTCCCACATACACAAAAAGCAGGGATACTTGGTATATCCGCGTTGCTGGCCAAGAAGGAAGCTAACCATTTTAAGGTCAACACAAATGATCCATTGGTGCATGTGGTATTGCAACAAATCAATGACTCTCTTTATGCTTTCATATTCTTCACTCAAACGAACTGAATGGCCTATCGGGACTGAACCAAATAAATTTCCATTGTGGAGGAGAACACACTTTAAGCTCCGCTTTGAGCTATCGATAAATAGTCGCCATTCAGTTGCGTTATAGGTTGAAATTCCCAACTCTCCCATTAAACCATATACGTTATGGCAATACACAAATCCATCATCACTTCGAAAGTATTGTAGAAACGCACTTTCTCTTGATCGAAAATAGGATACCTCAGCTCCCTTTTCAAACAAGTTTTTCTCGTGCAGTCTTGATGCTAAGAGCTCTGAAGCTTTTTTGGATAATCCCAAATCTCGTACCAAATCATTCAACTCATGCTGGTCAAATCCTTTACGAACGGAATCATCTTTAATTTCAAAATCTTCATCGTTGGGGTCACTTTGATCTTCACCAAACTCGTATTCCCGTATTTCCAAAGAGAGTAATTCATTGAAAACTGGCACTGGGATTTCGGCTGAATGAGGCACTGGGCGTATAGCTGATGGTAAACTAGGATGCTCTATTTTACATTTGTTTTTCTTGTTATATCCTGACGTTTTCACTATACAAAAGTAACAATCACTTGAATGATCTCTGGTCTCTCGCCAAATCATAGGTGCACCAAATGGAAGTTTATCACGCGTTCCCTTGGTCCACATCCGTAAACCCTCAACACACTGCTTACACACTTTGTGAGGGGCCCATGATTTATCTTGATCACCAATTTTCACTTTAAAATAGGCAAAATAGACATGCCTGACAAACGTACTGATGTTTGTCCTTTGACTGGGAATGCTAAAACTGTCACATATGTAACAAAACGAATCGAGGCTGTTTAAACACTTACGACGTGAACTAGCAGAGGTAGACATAAGGAAAAGTTTCAGTTCATATATAAATAAACACTAAACACTGCTAACCTTGTATATAAACAAGAACTCCGCTTCGGAATGGGCTGCCCCGTTTCAGAGCGACACACAACGTCTCACTACAGTATCTCAGGCGTAACTGAACAAGTCCATACAAGTATAAACTTCTCGCTGTTCTTCTATGCGTCATTCACCTGGCGCCCATCGGAGAAGGTTTGTGTCAGCCAATAGGAGGGCAATAGTGCTTCCTATGATCCATGCTCGATTTCGCGGAGAGTGGTCACATTCTCATAAGGTGTAGAGCTAAAACTTGACGTGGTAGAAGAAAACTAACTACAGTTTTGAAACCAGCATCCCTAATTAACTATAAAACAGCTCAAAAACCAAACTCAACAGAAATTGCGTTACAAATTGTTCCCCAGTGTTATCATTATTATGTATTATTGTTATTACTATTATTATTGTTGTTATTATCATTATTACGATTATTATTATTATTATTACACGTTTAATCACATGACAATTTGTTATACCAGACCTTGCTATCGGCGCTTACTACTCTGGTCACGCAGTCTTACTCAGGGCAAAACCAGTGATTGTTTTGGAACACAACCTTACCAGTTCGGTCACCCATATTAATGCTGCCAATTTAGCCAGTTCTTTCAATATTTCTTCTTGTGTCTCATACCATGGTGTCGACATTCACGGTATTAGAGACGTGGACGTTATCAGAACACTGTCCGTTGACAAAGGCGTTTCTGATAGGGCTTATTTGGAGGATACCAGAAATTTAGACAGCAAATTGACTGCTCCTAATACCATTCACTGTCAGACCTACTCTGTTAGGATTAAAGTAAGTCACTTGCAGCGTGTCTACCTAGTGCTTAGGTGGAATTTTTCGCTATATTTTACATTCCTACCTATTTTACTACAAATAATGTTGTTTTAGGGTACCGCAACGAACATCTACGATCCTATAGCAATTAGAGCCTCCATAGATCTTGTAAAGCAACAGGAGAAAAAACAGGTGATAACGGTAACGGATAAAGTCGACGGAGCAGATGAATTCTGCAGCAATTGTGCCATTTTGAGAAGTGCTGCGGATACCGATAGACAGATCAATGTCGATTTCAATAGGCAATGCGGCGATGATAATGTTTGTGATTCCTCCTTGCAGTTATCTACAAAATTCGAAGGTTTAGAGTGAGTATAGTTGTAAACTATTGTTTAAAAGTTTTATTGTACAAAAAAGAAACACAACGTCCATAGTACGTTCGATGGATGTCGAGATTCGGATACAGGGAAAGCCTAAAGTTTCATGATTACCAAAGAAGATGCATATGACATCATTAATGCAACATTCACTAAAATTAATATCCAAAAATCTATCATTCAATGATGCAGATGATGTGTCAATATGCAAGATATTTTCTTTATTAATTCGTAAAAGGAATCCTTTCAAAATGCATGTTTAGACATCACACTACTTTATACGGTTTATGTACCTTAGCTCATAATTTCTTATAGATTTTGAGGCACTGAGTTCAAAAAAAATATTAAGAAGTTTCCACTACGTTAGATTTTAACATGGGAAATACTGCAATTGTCTAAAAACGGATAAGTAGGTCTGAGGGATTGTATCTCTTGAGTATTCGTCTTCTGATTGGATCATTCATTAGGTTTGTAGCCAGAAGGTTAGGATGGTTGCTTCGTTTTTCTGTATATTTATCAGCGAAGTCTTTGATTTCCTCCTTAACGGTTTTAATTTTCAAATCGTGCGTTATCAGGTTATTAGGGGCGTACCATCGAAAGTTGGTGATCATACGAAGAACTTTGGATTGAAATCTTTCTAGGATCTCGATGTTGGAACCCGAAAGCTAAAATCCCGTAGCTCCAGATATGTTTCAAAGATGCTTTATAAACTAGCAGTTATTTTTCAAAGTTAGGTTTGATTTGTAGCCTATTAACGAGCACATTCCGCAGAGCCTGAGACACAATTGTTTTCTTTTTGAGAAAATGTGTTTTTTCCAAGTCATTCTTCGGTCTTAGGTGCATCCCGAGGTATTTAGTTTCTTCGCGTTGTAGTAGAGGGTGGTTATTTAGCTTTTTTCTTATGGTGAATGTCACGTGAATAGATTTATTTCAGCCAGTCCTGGATAACAACAAAGATTGACTTCTAACTGTTGTCGGCAACAAGGTAGGCATGTGATGTGAGAATCGCCGTGGCGCCTGCCTATGTGGATGTAGTTGTATTGTCGGTTGTAGGAAGATGATGTGTGTATAGTAAGTACAAGATGGACCCAAGTACGTTTCCTTGCGGGACTCCTCATCGGACTGGGAAGATGTTGGTGAGTGCACCCAAATGACGAACTAGGAAATGGGATTATGTGCGATAGATCTGCGTACCAGATCTTCCCAAGGGGCTGGGATATGTCCAGAAAGGCGGCAGAGTAGCAAGGTTTGTCTTCAACTTCTTGACCATGGTGGCATTTTGAGTTCCCGAATTGGAATAGGTAGCAGACTAATAGGCCTGAAAGATTTGAAATCTTCCAATGGGTTTACCAGGCTTTGGAATGAGGATGATCTGGGCCACCTTCCATTGGACGGGAAAGTTTCCTGTTTTAATTATAGCATTAAAAATTTGAAGTAGCTATTTTAATCCTTTCGCCGGTACTTTCTTTAGAATTATGGTCGAAATTAGATCGTATGCAGGCGATTCTTTAGGATTAAGTTAGAAATTAGTTGTACTTGTGACTTCTTGCAATGTAAAGGGCCTTCAAATAACCCCTCTTTCAGTTTTGCTTTCAAAATACTCGGAAACATTTATTTAGATATTGGAAGCTTGCTCTGGTTTTATCCATAGCTTTTACGAAATCTTTCATAAGGCCCAACTTAATATGTAGTAGGGGCAAAATTATGTTTTGTGGATCTATCAAGAACGTTTCATTTACATTAATTTGTCCTTTAATAAATTCATTCTGAGCAGGTCATACTTTCCTTATGTATAATGCTCTCTAGCCCGATTTTCCCACCAACACAGAAAACAAGCATATATTTAATACATCCGCCTTGTAAATCCAATAACAATTCAACCACTTTTAGGTTCCCACGTATTTTCCAGTTGTACTCAATGTGTATCAATCATTAGTACAGACATTGTGTCATATAAGTCTCTTTAATCTTCACAACATGACCAATTGATAAAGATGGTTTTCTATTACTATTGTGGAGCAGTGCTGCTTTTAAGATACATTTTTACGAATCAGTAAATAATCTCCACTCGTTTGGGTTATACTCTTGATCCATGGCTGTGAAAAGGCCTAGGATATAATGGCAAACCCGAAACTCATGCTTTTTAATGACACAATCACTGTAACTCTTACACCCTAGTACAAGTTTGTCATTTTTTCATTTTGTTTTATAAATCATTACATTGTTACAGAGACCACTACGTAATTGGCTCAAAAGAACACATAACTCTAAGCACTACTGTTACTAACAAAGGCGAGAACGCTTTCCAGACCGAAGTATTGATCACCCTCCCTAGGCCAGTTCGTTTGAAACGTATACCACCAAATTGCAAGGAAACCTCAACAGAAATCTCATGCACCATTGATAATCCATTGAAGAAGGATGCTAGTGTAAGGATAATAATCTTCTTCCTTTGGAATTTAAGCTATTTTATCTTTGTACTTTTCGATTTATGGAATACCTTCATTCTCTTATTGTATACCCATCCTTTCTTTCCAGAAAACCGTCTCATTGGAGTTGGATGTAGATGAAGTGAATACTGGAAAATACAGTAACCCATTGGATTTCGTACTAGAGGTTAAAACAAGTTCTAACAATGGTGGCGAACAACGTAAGGATTTGTCTTTGAAATTGATCAAGAGGGCTAATTTGGAACTTAAAGGGTAAGGCATCCGTTTAATTAGTATCCCACAGTCCTTACTCTTATATTAATATTTTAATTTAACGTATTTCCTTATAGAGCTTCCACGGAAGAAACCTATTCATATATAAACAGGACGTATGGTACAGCGAGCTTCCAACAAATTTACAAGGTAGGAATAATATTCAATGATTATTTTGCTTTAAGCAAAAACTATGCAGCTTTTATTAACATAACTAGCTGGTGTTACAAACTTACAGTTTATTATCGCGTTATAATAGCATACTTAATGAGCGATCCTCGCATACTACAGTATCATCAATCTTCATTTACATCATGACACCTGATCATGATGAGTTGCTCAAATTGCGCCAACAGCCAGTGGCGGGCGCATAAAAGTTTACACAAAATAAATGGTCGGAAATAAAATATAATATGTGCTCAAGCACTTACCGTCTTAAGGACCTTCCGTGAAATCACAAGGTGAATAATGTCTGTTAAATATCTGCAACATTAGATATGTTTCCACAGTTGTTTCAGCGAACCGAGTGCCGCGCGAGGAAAAAGTGTGTTTATATGCAGAAAATGAACGTACTACATCTAGTGACGTAATTAAAATAATCTTTGGAATAACTTAACGGTTCTGTTGACGCACCTTCACAAATTTGTCTTAATGTGCCAAAATCAGAATCTTTCTCTAAAACACTTTCAAACCTTTCTAGAACACAAACATTTTTTGCGTCTTCTACCGCGCATAGCTGTGCGTGAACATGTTGCACTATTTGCAGAGATTCCACTAACGACATCGAAGGATTTTGTAATTTTTCTATTACATCCACTAGTCCGAAATAATTGTTCTGAATAGTTTTTAAATCCGTTTTAACCTGACTATCTTGAAATTTCGATTGGCTTTCCTTAATAGCCACAGCTTCCTTTGGATCGAATTGTAAAACCACGTTTTCAATATTCTCAAAATATTTATGATAATAAAACGCGACCTGTAGCCATGTTCCCCAACGTGTCAGAATAGGTTCTGGTGTCTATGTCTATTCACCGTTCCATTTCTGTGAAATGTAGCTTCGTCTCCAAGCAGAACAAAATCAAAAAATCTTCCTGACCATGGATTTGTTGTTGAGCAGGTTAACAAAAAGCAAAAGTCATCTTCGAGTAACTCCTGGTGCAACTGGATTTCGTAGGGATGGAATTTATACCTATGTAATATTCTTTGTACACACCTTCTATTAGTATCTTGTTGGCGCCAAAGTTCCGGTTGGCTAATATATGGGTTTTCTGTAACGGCTAGCAGCACATTAAAATCATTTCTTCCGTAGTAACAGTTTTTGTTTTTTCGTGTTTCTCATACACTACTGATCCTGTACGATTAAAACGCTACCTTTCAAACGCTTTTATCTCAGATTGTATTCATTTAGGATATCTCTCTCGGTAAATCTTTTTTTGCAAGTAAGCAATTTTTTATACATTAACCCAAAACCCAAATGTTAATTCATCAACAGAACAGTTCATTCGCTACTTAAAAAGTTAATTGGATATATTGAAATAATGTATATAAATCTCAATTTTTTCTAATAATTTGAAATATCTCCTCAACTATTAAATCTAGGTATAGGGAATGCTTAATAGAAATGAGGGTAGGTAATGTACCCCGTATACTTTTGATATAACTAGAGACGGGATTTTAGGACGTAAAAAACAGCTAAAAAGGCCCTTTTTTAGGCCTTAAAAACTATGTATTTAGGACGAAAAACTGTGATTTAGGCATGTTAGGCAAATACTTAAAAAAAACAGTAAACACAAAATCATTTTATTTTAAAAAAACATGAATAAGAAGACGATATTTAATGTAATTTTAGGTACATTTCACCCATAAAACATACAAATTTTAACTAATAACTAAAATATGTAGATTCATTTGGTTTAAAATAATAAATAAATTAATTAATCGCCGTGTAACATGTCCTCAAATTTCGCGTTTGCGTAGCACACAAGAGTTTTTCCAAGTTGTCGTTAGTAAAATTTGTTCTTCGGTCGAAAAACAGCAGTTTGTATAAAGAAAATGAACGTTCTACGTCACACGAGATTGTAGGATAAAACTTAAATATGGACCAGTCAGCTGTGGTATGAGCGGTAGCTTCAACTGCTTCGCCACTGAGCAGCCCCAGCAAACTCTTTAACCGTTTTGAAACCTGGATTTTTCGAAATCACTTGGTTAAATTTGACAAAATTATTTTGCTCGACTTTTCCTGGGGCATTCTTGAGAGCTGCTTCGGCATTATTAATTACTGCAACAGAATCTGAAAGGGGAAAGGGCCCGAATGTTTCTAATCTTTTGATGTTATCAATGAGAAATTTATAATGCGACTTGATGTATAAAAGATCGTTTTTGACATTGGAAAAGTATTCTTGCGCTTGCTCAATACAGTTAGCTGAATCTTTGTCAAACGATATTACAACCTAAAACATAAAGCGTTAAATAAAAACAATCTTATTTAAAAATTTTGCTAAAAAAGTACTTACTGATTTTATTGCTTCGAAATTATTAGCATAAAAAACTACCGCCTCTAACCAAGTTCCCCAACGTGTTTAAGACAGGTTCGGGAGGCAAAGGGCGATCTGGCAGATTTTCTTTATACACTGCCACAAGCAGTGGAGCTTCTAAAAAGACTCTCTTGGTATTTGAAATTATACCATTAACATTAGCATATTGTTTTCTTAGACATTCACACACCAAATTGAGTCCATGTGCAAAACATGTTAAATGATTAAGATTTTTATAAAAAAATCTTCAAATTTGTATCACATTTGAGAATATAAGAAGCACCATCCGTGACTAAAAGCTTGACTTTTTCGTACTTAATTCCATCTGTTGGCCACAAAATACCTAAAATACGAGAGTTGCCTTTAACTTAAATATCTAGTATTAAATTTACAATATTATTAAAGTAAGTTTTTTGCATAATATACTTCCCTAAAGCTTGGTTCACGAATCTTGCCATTGTATTGCAATTTGTTCTTTCAAGTTGCTTTGTAGCTAGTAAATACGGTTTTCCTGGTGTTTCAGAACAAAGCTTACCCACAATTATATTTGCCGACCTTTAGAGTCAGTCGTCTCATCTATAGATATCCAAATATCGTTGTTACCAACTTCTTCGCGAATAGTATTAATAGTCTTAAAAAATTAATAAAAATATTATAGGTGTAAACAAAATCTTAATGACACTCAAGTATGAAAAAACATTTTTAAATTATTATTTATTATATTAATTACCTCATTGTAACATTTTGTTACATATGTTGTTCTTAAGGTTTCACGCTTGCCACATCTTGTTGCAGTATTTAGTGAGAAAATTTCGCAGTTTTGAATAGTTTAATCTGTACCCGAGGAATATTTGCAGACATAAAAGCGTCGCATAAATCTCGATTAAAAACGTCGGTTTCTCTTGAATTTTTGGTGTCTATTAACATTTGGTTCCTCAACCGTTTCCTAAGATTTGCCTGATGTCCAGGAGCAGTAGCATGTTGCTCTAAATGATTTTTCTTTTTGCAAGTTAACTACAATAATATTTTTAAGCAAGTTAGGAAAGAAAAACAAAAACGTCCTTTACCATTTTTCCGCACGCTTACAAAACAACTCTTCACTGTTGCTTGGATTCAGCTGAAAGACAGTAGTGCCTCCAATTGCCTTCAGCCATTTTGAACTTTATCGCTATGTGATTCCTTGGATTTTGGCATTGTTGTAGATGGAAATACACAATACACTGAGTAGATAAACAAGCACAAACCGACAGAAAAACTACCGAAAAATATTCGTTGTAAGCTACGATATAAATGAAAAAATTTAAAGTACGTCTTTCACTATATACTGATTCGTCAATAGTCCACCTCGCTATAGGAACACACACATATACGCTCCAGAGAAACATTAAGAGAATAAATATAAAGTCTAAACTGCAATATCAAGATGTCCATTGTATAAACTATGAATGGGCATCGTGTATTCATTAATCACGTTAACAGGGAGAAGAAATTTGCTTATATGGTTTAAATTACAGGGCGTAAACAAGCCGATAGGGATTCCCGTAAAATAAAAACCTTGTCCTTGTCATCTGTATCCTCGGTCGGTGCATATGCATTCACTATGGAGATATTCGCTTCTTTATTTTTTATCTGTATGTACGACAACCTACTGTTAATTGCCTTAAATTGCAGCACATTCTCTCTAAGTCTTTTATCAACCATGAATGCTGTACCATTTTTTCCTTGCTTCTTTTCACCGGAGAAATATACTGTGTAATATTTCTTATCAATTCTGCCCTGATCTTTCCATCGCGTTTCATGCAGCGCCAATATCCCTATTTCATATTTGATCATTTCTCTCGAAATTTCTTCCATTTTCCCTGCTTGTAGCATTGTCCTTAGCATTGTTCCTATTATTATATTATAATAACATTTTGCCACTCACAAACATGCATTAAAATATTCTGCAATTCTACATTCAGTGAATTCTGGAATTCCTATTTTATTTCTCTTCCAGATCTTGAAGTATGACATCTCTCCAATTCAAAGGGCCAGCCTCACCGTTCATGTACCTACATCACTGAATTACGGCGACAAAGAGGTTAAATTCCTATCTTTATACGCTCCAGAAGGTACCTTAGCCGGCCAACCTATCACTTGCCATTCGACTATAAAGACAATCATGGACGATAAAGCTCCGGTAGTTGGCGATTCCGACAAGAAGAAGAGGAAGAGAAGGGATGTGATAACTGCAGAGGAACAGTTGGCCAAGTACCCTTCGAATAGAACCATATACTTTAACTGCACTGAGGAGAGTGTGTCGGCTGGTGTTGTTTGTGGTACTGTAACGTGCGATATTGGACCATTCAAGAACTCTAAGAATATTGCTGAGCTGAGATTCAAGATGATATTGAATATTTCTGAATTAACAGGTAAGTTTTACCGGGCGACTGGATTCGCCACTACGATATTGCAGCTTTTTACGAAAATCAGTGTGGTCGTTTTTCCTTATCCAGTGTACTCTCTTCTCAAATCATGCGGAATAGTTTATTTTGTATCTCTTCTCTTTCTTTGAACTAGAATATCAATAAACAATGGTGTGCAATCTTCTTTTCTTTTAATTTGCAGATTACAAACCGGATAAGGACATCGTAATTGTTTCCACGACGGGTGCGTTAGTTATCGCCGATGAAGTGAGCAGCAGCGGTAATTACAGGTAAGACGATTGATTTCTTACATCTCGTTCAAATAAACATTATAAGGTCGAAATAATTGGATGCGTTGAATAGAGAGGATGACATCACAGTGGACCTCCATTTATTCTTGTGTTTTAACAACGTTTAGGCACTATTTTAATGTGTTTGGTGCTTTGATGTTATACACAGATTGCGGCAAATATCGGTTATCAGTACAGCGTGACAAACGGTTGCACCCGCAGAGGCGCCGTGAAAGGAGTTGCGTTTACTATCTACATACAAGGAATCGAGTGGACGTTCGGTTATTATCGGTTGATTGGTGTGCGTGTACTATTTATAGTGTTCTAGAAACTAGTGGAACCGTCCGGGGCGTACCGCACAAAAGTAGACACAGTATTAATAAAAAAATAATATATTGTTACCTTTTATTGACGTATCGATGACCACTGCGGTAATGTCCGATTGCCATGGTACGCCACGTAGTATTGCAACATAAGCAATGTTTCCATTGTCGATTCGGTCAGGCCTCGACGACGGTTTGAAAACGTTCTCGTATACTTTGCAAATGATCGTTCAGCATCTAATGAAGTAAGATTTGCGTAATTCAAATATTCCAGTATCTCTCCTGTGCAGTCTCGAATTCCAGATATAGATCGAACCTTTTCTAAATCCGGATTTTTATTTAAAACTGCACGAAATTTTTGCGCGACATCTAGTCCTATAGGATTCGTCAAGCTTTCTAGAGCGGCTGCTAAATTGTTAATGTTATTTATTCAGGCCGAGAATTTATGGCGCCTACCGCGTATTATGTATTTTGCATATATTTACTGTCACGTGTTGTAATATTTCCTGTAACTGGGTTATCCTGTTGAAAATATACAATTATTATTATTATTAAAAAATAATTTTGGGTTCATAATTGATCCAAAGTAACTTTTATTTAAAAACACTTTTCAATCAAGTTACTAGGTAAGGATTCATTTCACGTCTTTAACAACTTTTATATCTTCAAAATTTTCGCATCGTGTTTAAAAGAACTGAAATTCTAATAAATTATGTCCTGTTTGACAGGATACCTTCATTTTCTTTTTATATTATTTAACAATTTAGCTAAAAACAAAAATATTACGATTTGAAGTAGATTGAGAAGATATAATCACTCGACTGTGATAGGTACAGGTCTATTATGATGTCAGTGAAGGAAACGCATTTTAACTGGCTAGCCCTAAAATACTTCGACGGTATTAAGTTTATTATCCATATTATGCCTTTTTATTTTTTTATTAATTTAATTTTTACTATTAGAACGGAATTCTATCGTTTTGTCCTGTTTCTAATTCACAGACATGAGATATATGTACCCAGCGTCTTCATTGGCCCATCAGCTGAGCAGTCCATTGCTATTTGGATCATCATAGTTGCTATAATTTGCGGCATATTATTGCTGGCAATCGTGGCTGGCGTGCTCTATAAGGTAATATGTCTCAGTTTTCTTTATTTTACAGGATTTTTCGGAAATTATGATTTCATCTCCATATGTATATTCAGAAAAAATGTTTAATAATCTTAATTGAATATTTAATAACCGGAAGTAAAAGCTTTAATAAACTATGGGGCAGATGAACTCTTTGTTTGCCACAAGAAGTTAATGATACGTGCTCTAAAAATTTCACCCCGGGGGGGCGAAGTATTAAGGCATTATTTTGGTACCTTAATTACACATTTACCAAATGATTACATTCAAGCCTTTTTTAAAATATTTAAATTAAGGGGAACTTAATATCCGAAAAATATAGTCATGGCCACTTTTGTCCCGGGTTTACATCATGAATTGAACCATAGTGCTTCACAGGCATAAAATAAATGATGTCCAATACTTTGTACCTTTATTTTCCCCAAAAGGGAATTGCAAATGGTTTTTTTTATTAAACCGTAATTTGAATTGGGCAAAAAACCCGAAATGTCGTTGCATATTTAATATTAACATTTTCGGGCAACTTTTTGGTTGTGAAAAATGGCAAATTTTTTGGGGTAGTTATAGGTCTTATGGGTTTTAAATTAATTTTCCATTTTATTCCCTAAAACTTGATAATTTTGAAAAGCTATTTTTTTAATTTGGGCAAATAATTTATTTTTAAAATTTTTTAAATTTTATTAATTTTAGCGCCCCTTCATTAATTTTCTTCATTTTTTTCTGTATTTTCCAATTTTTTCCCTTTTGTGTTGGGATTTCTTTTACAAGGTCTAGATGTTTATCCGTTATACATTGTACAATCGTGCGTCTTCCTTTGCACCCCTTTTTTAAAAAGTTCTTTTCTTGTCTTCAAAATCTTTGTAATTTTTTCTAGAGCGACGCTTACCTTTTTCTTCTAGTAAATATTTTACTCTGAACTTCCAATTGTTGAAATTGTTGGAGTTAATTGTGGGGAAAATTTTCTTTTGGGTGGGTTCCTCCCTTTAATTTAAAAAGTTTATTTCGATTTTCGCTTGGTTCTCAACGAAAAAAAGAATGTTCTAGAAAAGCCAAAAGAACCAAAAAAATGTGTGGGGAAAACCAAAAAAAAGTAAGGCTTACTTTTTATTTTCTCTCGTTTAGTACATAATTGTTTATTTATTATTTAGAATTGCTTCTGTATTTATTTAAGCATGACAGCATGTTTTCTTTTAAGGATTAGCGTTATCTAGTTATTTTTGCTTATATTTTTGTATGTATTGTCCTTGCAAATAATCCAGGAAGATCATTTGACACAAACAGATATTGCTTAGAACTTTAGTGTCTTTAAAGTTGTCTCTTTCTATTTGTGGCCAATGCAATTGATATAAGTCCCCAAAAATTTGTTTGGGTACACTTGCAATGAGGTGGTTTTCTGGATTTTTGAAGATTATGCATATTTTTTTGATACCTTTATTTGACGTTATTGTTTTTTGTTGAAATGTTTGTTGCTATTTATCTCTAATAAATCGTTTATTTGACTTGTTACACGATGCTTTTAAATTGTTGCGACCATACAGGGTGATACGTAAATAGAAGGGAACGGGGATTGTTATAAAGCATGCATAAATTCGCTTTTTCGTCACTTAGTTTAGGCTAATGTATGATGTTTGTTTAGATCTTTCACTTTTCTCGATTTTAGGAGGATCTATCGGAACCTTTAACTACCACCGATGGGGAAACGTAGTTTGTAGATCTAGAATAAGTTATTTCCTTAAATGTAATTTATTTGCTAAACCAAAGAGAAAAAAAGATCGCCCCGAAGCTGTGATTCCATCATATACCAATTTTTAAATCTCCTTTCCTCTTCTTATAATTTTTCTACGGTTTTAACTTTGTAAGTGAAGCTTTAATGGTTATACATCAATGGGGTTTGTGTTTCTGTTTATTGGAATTCTTGAATTGAATATTTTGATACTTCGACATAAAATGAATTTATATTTTTTTGACAGGGTAGAGGGAAATATTTCAAAACATGTGTCCCGAATACATTATTGAATAAATTTTTCACACAGAGTGTGTCGATTTTAATATACAGTGTCTCTGTAAAGCAAGCACTATATTCACAACCATGCTATTAATTTATTTTTATGTATTTTTGACGAACTGATTTCAAATTTGGTCATAAATCTAGTTTATGACTTTTTTTGTAGTTTTAAATTCTTGAGAGACTTTCAAATATCAAGACCATTAATTTTTTTTTTACCCATAAAAATATAAAATATTTTTCTTGAAGTCGTTAACCAAAAATCTGTAAGAATTAATTAATAGTATTAATTTATTAAAACTATTTTATATTAGATTAGATTCATCTTTCTTATATACTATATTCTAGTTACTAGGTCCCCCCTGTATATTTTTTTTATTCTTACAATTAGTCACTGCAATTTAGAATAAAGAAACTATAAATTTGGTAGTCCAGTTAGGTCTTAGATTATAAAATTTCGATGTTTTACTTTAATGTCCCAAAAATAAGCTTTGTTTATGGAATCAAACTCTAGATGGCACTTTATATGTTGCACAGCATTTTATAAAGTATATCTAAATATAATAGATCTTGTAAAGCGAATGCGTACAGCAAAAATGTAGGCGTTACGCCGAGCAAGTAAGCCTTCATTTGTAGCCGCTAGTCCCATACATATAGTGAATAACGTTGTCGCCTGTAATAGGAACGCCCTCTCCACTCCTCAGTGTCCCAGGTATCAGCTCGACACAGATTTGAATAATACATCATATTTTAATCGTTGATTATTTCCAATTATTGTCATGTATAATAATAATAATAATAATAATAATAATTAATAATAATTCATGCCTTCACATCCCCCAACAGCTTTCGCCAATTACAGGGGGTATCCGGCCAGCCATGAGATATTATTACGCCTGCCCCCGTAGAGCGTCTTAAGATGTTCTCTCTCAGCATTCGCCAAATTTGGAGTAAGGAAAACTACGGAAAACCTTTCTCTGAGAGAGTGACGGGTTCGGGGGGTTCGAACCCGGTACCCCGAGACTGGTAGCCCGGCGTGCTAGGCACCGCGCTACCAGTCCCTATAAAGCAAACGAAACTTCCTTAACTTAAAAGGAAAACTGATGAATTCCAAAAATAAGTAGAACCTCGCATTATAAAATAACTAGATTACATTTTTTAATTTCCAAATGTCCAATATTTTAAATGCTGAAACGATAGTAAGCGCATAACAAGTACATAAACTTTTAGATACAAATTTCAAAACAAAAACATGTTTTTTTAAATCTAATTAATGGAATTTTATGTCAAAATCAATCGTATTTGTTTGTGCAAAAATTCAGTTGAATATGTTATTATAGTAGACGTAAATAAGCAGTTATTTGCAGTACTGCCCCTACCGCAGTACGATTTAACGACATCTTTGTTTATAAGAACATTTTAACCTTTTAATGGCGAACGTTCCAAAAATGGAATCATACTAAAAAATCTAACTTTTATTGAATTAATCATATTATTTGCATAAAATTGTTAGGTGTTAAAATATACATAGATACAAACTTTTCTAATTGTTAGTTATAAAAATTATAAAAATGTTCCCATTTTGGGAACGTTCGCCATTAAAGGTTAAAAAGAAAACTATTCTACGATATAATTTCGAGACACAAACAAACAACAAAGCAAATAACCAAGGAAGAAAGATCGGAAGAGGCAAGGATGATCAATTAAAGAAATAAACTAGGGATATAATGCATGGCTAGAGCCCGGCGCGATGCTTTGCTGACGGCGGTTGGATTCTTACTGATTCTGATTCATTCCCGTCGCGCAACTCGCCCTTATACTTTCATAGCGAGCAAACGTTGCAACAGTGTCCATATATTTTAGCGGTTCACTTTACTAAGGAACTTATTAACGCGGTACTTACGCGATAGGAGAGGAGGGCGCGACGGCGTGATTGGCTTGTGATCTCCAATCGCTGAAACGAAGCTCATGTCCCTCTATTTTTTGCTGTAAGCATTGGCTTTACAAGATCTGTATATCTTACAAGTACGTGTTTGAATGGTCTTTTAGAGCTGTAATATGATTTCGTCGAACAGAACTTTCCTTTAAACACGTATTTTCTTGTAGTAAAGAAAGATTTTAGATTTTTGGTTACATTCTAGTTGTAAATCAGAAAATTCCAAAGGTCGAAAGATTTTTTAGTACCATTAGCACAGCTTATTTTGATGTTTGTGTTTTTTTTTTTTTAATAAACAAAACAACCAGTAACTTGTTTGTGTATATATTAGTATTATTTTGATTATATTATACTTAGGTAAGAGATATTTATTTTATATTAAAGAAACTCTTTTTAATGGTTTGCTACCTGCTATTCTAGAATTTAAGAAGAACATCATATGGTAGAAATGAGGTTATTTTATTTAATGTAATACTACAATAATTTATGTTGTATCTTTTTTATTTAATTTGATGTTGAATGTTTTGTTGTTTAGTAGCTCGAATTTTTGGAAATTGTTATTGTGTATATTGAATGTAATTTAAAAATGTACTGTATTTTGTATATATTATGTATTTTTTTATTGCAATAAATTCTTATAAGTGTAATGTTTTATTTTTATCAATAAATATCTAGTCTAGTGTCACGACTCGGGATCCAAATTGAGAGAAGTGATTAGATCTACATGGTAATATTTAATTACTGATTTTTTTTATTCTTTTAAATAGAGCAAAGAATCGCGTTGTTCAGACAAAATCATGATTTTTCAACCTTGATGTTTGTGTTAAAAGAAACTGCTTTATCTTAAAAACTCAGTTTATCAAATTGAAGAAATATATTGTTACAATGTTTTAAAACAGGAGAATTGTTCAAGAAAATCTAACTTTTTTAAATTAGTTAAATAATTAGATGAACTGGGGGTTCGGAAGTGTTCTTACACATTCTTCCGGCAATTTTAAACGAATTTTAATGTCAGTACCTAAATGGAAACTAACGAAAATTAAAACTGAAAAATGCAAACTAGCTTAGATTTCTAAGATGATGTCATATAAACTTTATATTTATATGGGATTCACGGGGAACTGCCAATTCTCAAACTCCAACCTTCATTTCTACCTTGAAATTTTACTATGATTTGAATATAGAGGCGGCCTCAGAACAACTACAAGAGACCATAATAACCTCATATACTATAAGTTGTCCTCAGTCAAAACGAAACTCTTCCAGAGCAGTCAGCTGGTGGAATGAGGAGTTGTCACTACTGAGGCAACGAACACGCAAGTTATTCAACAGAGCGAAAAAAACCAATGAGTGGTTGGAATATCGAAACGTACTCACTGCGTATAACCAAGCCCTAAGAAGGGCTAAAAGAGAGTCATGGAGGAAGTTCTGTGGAGACATAGAAACCACATCTGAAAGTACAAGATTTCACAGACTACTCGCTAAAGATCCAACAAATTCTCTGGGCAATATTAGAAAACCCACAGGAGGATTTACGAACACTGGGACAGAAACGCTTGAGGTTTTACTGGAAGCGCACTTCCCAGGTTTAAAGAATGTTGACCTGGATAGCATATCAAGTGGCCGGGACCTCGAATGGCCTTTCCGAAGGCCAAAGAAGGATGACTGGCAGCTAGCTAAACGGACAATAATATACGGCAGGATTGTCTGGACAATCGTTTGAGGCCTATAAGTCACCCGGACCTGACGAGATTTTTCCTGCTTTGTTACAGCAAGGTAAAGATGCAATAGCACCAGTGCTTTGCGGAATTTATAGAGCCAGTCTGGCGCTGGGTTACATCCGTCTAGAATAGGGCTAAGGTCGTGTTTATTCCAAAACCTGGGCGATGCTCATACGCCGAGGCAAAGGCATACAGGCCAATAACCCTATCATCCTTCATCTTGAAGACATGGAAAAACTGCTTGAAAAGTATGTCAGGAACCTCTCTAATAGAAAGGCCATTACATCCCAACCAGCATGCCTACCAAGCAGGTAAATCATGTGAAAGTGCCTTGCATCAGCTCGTGTCGCGGGTGGAGGCATCCCTAAACAATCAAGAAATTGCATTAGCTGCGTTTCTTGACATAGAAGGTGCGTTTGATAACACCTCATTTGCTATTACTGGCTGTGAACAGCCATGGAGTAGACAACACTGTCTGTAGATGGGTTAGAGCCATGCTCCATGGCAGACAAGTAGAGGCAGCACTGGCAGGTGAGACGATGCAGGTGTCTGTCGCCAGAGGATGCCCGCAGGGAGGGGAATTATCACCTCTATTGTGGGATATGGTGATAGACGAACCGCTGATCTTGCTAAACAATGCTGGCTACTATACACAGGCATATGCTGATGACATTATAATACTCACCAGTGGGAGAAACGCCAGCATAATCTCAGAACTACTGCAAAGAGCATTAAAAATGGTAGAAGTATGGTGCAAGAAGGAGAATCTTAGAGTAAATCCTGGAAAAATTGCACTTGTACCCTTCACCAAGAGAAGGAAATTGGACGGTTTAAGGGAGCCGGTTCTTTGCAACGAAGTAGTATAGATCAGTCAGGAGGCTAAGTTCTTAGGTGTAACCTTGGACCCTAAACTGAACTGGAACTCACATTTACAAAAAATTACCGACAAATGTAAGAGGGTGTTAATGACAACCCGTAGAACAGTTGGGAAAGCATGGGGACTCAAACCACATATGACGTACTGGCTGTACACTACGGTGGTAAGACCCATGGTAACTTATGGCTGCCTGGTTTGGTGGCCTAAGATCACACAGAAGCATGCGATAACTAGTCTCTCGAAAATTCAGAGACTGGCACGCCTATGTATAACAGGAGCTATTAAAAGCACTTCAACAGCTGCTATGGAAACCATGCTAAACTTACCTCCTCTTGAGATTTATATCAAGGGAGAAGCCAGAATGGGGGCATATCTGGGCACACCAGAATAGAAGCAGTAGTAACAAACCCTATCTACGATATGGGTAGTGATACAACAATCTCCAGGATCTCCTATGACAAACCTTTCAAAGTTTTTTTGAATTGGGAAAAATGGAGGGACGGAGAGGGGAGAAAACCGAGAACACTAGTCTGGTACACAGATGGGTCCAAAACGGGCACTACATCTGGCGTTGGTGTATATGAGGAAAACCAATCAAAAATCAATCAATGTGTATCACTTGGGCGATACACTATGGTATTTCAAACAGAAATATATGCTATACAAACGTGCGCGTGGGAGAGTCTGCGTCGGCGACCGCAGGGTGAGACGATTTGCATTCTCTCTGACAGTCAGGCAGCCTTAAAGGCACTAGCATCTTATCGTATAAACCTCCAAACTAGTATGGGAGTGCCTGCAAACCCTAATGGCTCTGTCTAAACACAACAAGGTCACACTGGTGTGGGTGCCAGGGCACAGGGGCATAGCGGGCAATGAAATTGCAGACCAGCTAGCGAGGGAAGGTTCAAAAATGAATTATATAGGCCCTGAACCGGGTCTAGGTATTACCAAGAGTGCAGTGCGTGGTGCAATTAATGAGTGGATTATAACACAACACCAATTAAATTGGAAATATGCAACTGGACAAAAGCACAGCAAACGGATGATGGGAAGACCGTCGCAACATCTGACTGCTGACCTGCATGAATTAAGCAAGATACAGCTTAGGGCAGCAACATGTTTATTAACAGGACATGGCTGTTTGAGAGGCCACTTGCATAAGATGGGGATCTACAAAGATGAGCCCTTATCTAGACTTTGCAATAAGGAGGAGGAAACAGCCCCTCATATTATTTTCGAATGTGCTATGCGAAGCACAATTGAACTACCAATGGAGAAAGATTTACTACATAGGCTGTTACACCTGATTGCTAATCTGTTCAAGTAAAACAAAACCGAAGCAGGAATAATACAATAAGCTACTAAGCTTCAGTGTTAGGGATGTAAAGACCAGCCCTGCTCTGGTAGAAAAATCAATCAATCAATCAATCAATGATTTGAATATTACACACTTCAAACTTTGAACACAGTAAAAATACGAGTTACCTCGATGAAAGCTTGACCAGATGCCGTTCAATTAATTGGCGTCCCTTCACTCCATTATTTTAGTCGCGGTGGCGATTGTTTTATCGTCAGCAAATTTTCAAACATAATTTTATGCTGAATTTCTGATAAATAAACCTATTTATTAATCTGGCATAATGTAATGAATGCAGTGACGCTACTGGATGACTTAGATATGATATTCTGTGATCCAGAATTTCAATGGCTACTGTCCAATAATAAATTTCACAGACGTACTTGACAGAAACGTAATTTATGAAATCATGCTCGAAATAGAGAAATAGAGAATCCCTATTTTTTCATTCAACAAGATGGAATACTTCTCCATTTCTACAGAATCTGTTTCTGCAAAATTTGGTAACAATTGGATTGGTAGAAGTGGGTCAATAGAATGGGCGCCTCGGTCTTCAGACTTTACAGTTCTCGACTTTTTTCTGTGGGGCTATGTTGATGAAAGAGCTTATAATCCACTTCCGAAAAACATCTATGATCTAAAACGCAATATTTGTTATCAGTTAAGTGAAATAAATAAATTACTTTACCCTTTTTTTATTCACTCTGAAAACACTCAACTAAATGTAAGTCAATTTGGTACCATTGGAAAATATTTTTCAAGAGGTTTCCAATGATGTGTCACAAGCAAGGGGTTGTAATTTAACTTTTTTTTAATTGAGGTCGCTAGGGCTTAGAGGGTACGTGGGGGTGAATCGGCTGCAGTTTCACATTGGTACCCCCTTCATATTACAGAAACGGTTTTGAGACATTTTTGATATTTTGTTCCTGGCATATAGCCCATTTCCAAAAAAAACCTAATTGACAAATTATAAAACTATATTTTACTAAATTAATTTTGCCCAACAATATTTCCAAGTCATATTCGCTATTGTATTAAGTGTACCAACTTAAAAATAAAAAAATCATTATTAATACATAATTCTTTATTTCTACATATTTTTTTTCACATAAAAATATTCCTTAAACACTACTTTGCTTCTTACTAAACAAAAAATCCAAGTATCCCTTATGACAGAAGTCGAGTATGACATCTCTAACCCTTTCGTTAAAAATATCTTCCTCGTCCTCTCCCAACATTGCCACCAACGCTAAAATCGTCATATACAAGCCGACAACAGAGAATCTCTTCAGTTCCGCTTCTAGGACATCAAATGGTAGCACTTTCTCTGGATCAAAGCCCATATCAGTGAGATGACTGCACAAGCTGTAATAGTACAGCTTAATAGCATTATCGTAGTGTTGATCCCGGAATGATTTATCTGTACAAGTAAATAAGAAGTAGGAAATGTCACAGACTGGTGAACCATATCGTGCAACTTGGAAATCTAGAAGGCAGACGGCTTTTGGTAAATCTGGATGAGAAGACTTCTGAAAATTAACGAGAAATGTTGATCAATACAATTTTCTATTGAACAACCAGTTTAACGTGTGAAAAATGGCACCAAATAAAAAGTGTTGACACTTACCTCATATTTAAACAAGATATTATTGATCCAGCTGTCTCCATGACCAATGACAGAATACTTGTTGACATTCCTTGAAGCCTCAACATAAAATCCCATGAAATTTTGCACATATCTCGAGAACTTCCTGTAAGAAACGGTATATCTAACTGGATCTAAGGTTGCTAGGGCCCTATCCATGATTGGCCGTTGAGTTTTCTTCAATTCGAAGACGTCAACAGCGTCAGCAAGGTTTCTACGGAACGTGTTGCTGAACTGCTCGAAAACATCGGGCCGTTTCGCTTGAAAAACATAAGAAAGGGCATGCAATTTGCCATAAGCTTTCATTACGATTTTAACGTGTTCCAAATCTAAAGGTTCTTTCTTATCTTTCAACACGTAACCCAATGACGTCATATCGGTCATTGCCACTGTTTCTTTCTGATATTCCAAGCTTGAGAATAAATATGCTGGATAGGAATTGAAGCCGTGCATGATAGATCTTTCTTTCTCCAATTCCTTGTACGCTGGGAAGATGGCATCGTACATCAAAACTTCGTTCTGATACAACGCTTCTAGTTTTATCATTTTTCTAAGTGCTTCTATTGGTGGTGCAATTTTAACAATCCAGTGGAGCTCTACTTTCGCCCCATTTTGGTCGATACCGTTAATTTGGACTTTAGCTATTATTCCAAGCATATTATCCCCAGATTCGGTTCCAGGTGCCATTTTGATGTCATAATTGATGACTCCAATATCTTCTAAGTGTTTTTCTAAGAGTTTTAAGATGTCTGGATCCATTTCTTGACCATCACGCGTTATGGGTTGGGAAACTTTGGTTTCTTGGGGCTCTTCTTCAGTAATTTCTGGCTCGGGTTCAGTTTCGGCCACTGGTGATACTTCGCTGGTTTTTTGTACGATTTCTGGTAGTGTTTCTTCTTGAGGTTGCTCTTGGGATTCTTCTTGAGATGTCTCATCAGCTATTTGAGATGTGACCTGATTTGTTTCTTCTATTACTGTTTCATTGACTTTATTCTCTACTGGTAAGGATCTAGGTTCTTCCACAACAACAGTCTCAGGTTGTTTAGTTTCCTGTATTGTAGTTTCTTGAACTTCTTGCTGGGTTGGTATTTCTGCAAAAGCTTCTTGATTTTCTTTGTTTACCTGGACAGGTTCCACAGAATCTTCAGTTTTAGTTTCAATTGGTGTAGGAGCTTCTTCTGTAGATACATTTTCTGTTTTATCTGTTTGTACAAGTTGAATTTCATCTTGTGCACTTTGTTCTTCGGGTTGGGTTGGTATCTCTGCAGGAACTTCTTGAGTACTTGATTCTTGACTTTCCTCCTTTGCTGGGGTAGGTTCCACAGAATCTTCAGTTTTGCTTTGAGTTGGTGTAGAAGCATCTTCTGTTGTTACATCTTCAATTTTATCTGAGTGCGGAAGTTGAATTTCAGCTTGTGTACTTTGTTTTTCTTTTGGTGCTTGTTCTATCTCTTCAGTTACTTTAGAATCTACGTTATCTTCATGTGTTGTCGCTATTTGTATTGGTTCTTCTTTTGGGGCATCTTCAGGTTGATCACCTATTAGTTTAAGATCTGCAGCATCTGCAGGTTTTTCAGTGACAGTTTCTACATTTCCAATAACAATCAATTCTGAATCACTTGCTGTAGTGGTATTATTTTCTTCTGGGGTTGGCAGTTTGTTGATTGTGTCGCTTTCTATTTTAACTTTTTCAGCATTTTCTTGAATTGTTGTCTCATTTTGAACAGATTTATCAACTTCAGTTTGTTCAGGAATATTCTTTAAGGTTTGGTCAGCTATTTCTGGTGAGGTATCGTTTTTTTTTACATCTTCTGATTCAGTATAGTCCTTGCCGTCATTTCGATCGCTTGCATTTTCATTTGTTGGTTTAGTCTGTTCTGTTGACTTTGATGTTTCGCGTTGGTCTTCGCTGTCTTGATCACTTACATTTTCAATTGGCGTTTTAGTCTCTTCTGTAGATTTTATATCTTCTATTATCTTCGCTGCCTCTTCTGACTTGCTCTTTTCCAATGGTTTTTCACAAACAGCACTATTTTCACTTTTCTCACTCATGGCACACCTTTATTATTAGCTACTGTAATCGCAAATAATTGTCGTAAGAATGAGTGTTTGAGAATCACCTAGCCCGTAGATTAGATATCTTAAACCATTCTTATTACATAATTTTTTAATTGTGCTCATAAATCTGTATTAATTCATTTTATATCAAGCAGGTAAATCCCATTTTGGCATTTTGATATTGTTATCGATGAAATGTAAGATCGATTTGTCAAGCTGTTTACTAATTCTAAATAAGGCGTAATGATTTTTTCGTGTGTGTGAATTATAGTTTGATGGCTTCCTTAAAAAAAAACGTTTTTTCGTTGTTTTTGTGGCGCCATTAACGGCTTGATCTCCTCTAATCCGTTCCCAGAAACTGATATGAAGAATTAAAGTGGTTTAAGAATGTGTGAAACGTGATAAAATGCACATAAGTTCTTAAAATTTGTGGGAATATGAATAAATTTTTAGCCTATTCTCATAATAAAACTTGTCTAAACGTAAATTTAAACGGGTTGTACTAAAAAAAATGGATCTGCAAACAAGAATAAACGAGGACTCTAAAACGGTGGCACTGGAACACTGAAACAGTTTACTAAAACCCTTACCACAACACTTAATTCGTACTGGACGCACGTTTCGATAGCCAAGCTATCATCATCAGCAGCAAGACTGAACTAACAAGCTAAGTGAAAATCTAACCTTATATAGCAAAATAAAATTAGTCAACTAGACTTAGAAGCATATAGTTTGCACTTACAACTATGTAACAACCTATGTATTTTAGAATATTTTGAATGGATTAATTATCTCAACAGGATTGAAGACGTTATTGCTAAGAAAGTTTCAGATAAAGAAGAGGTTCTCAAGAAAAAGTTTTCCAAATTAGTCACCACTAACAAGCCGAAACCTGCCCAGATAATTAACCCAACTGCATTAGTTAAAAACGAGTCACATGAGTCTTTTAGCAAAGAAGAGATCGACTTATTAAACAAAGGTTTGAAATACAACCTGAAATTTAATAAGCCTCCGGTTGAAGAAATTATAGTTGGCATAGAAAACGCGATCAGTAATTTTGATAACACAAAAAATTTTATTCGTACCGCTTGTAACTGACATTGCACGAAAAGATCAAATCATTGCTAGAAGACTAAAAAACAAAAATTGTTTTTATTTAAAATCCGACAAGGGTAACACTGTAGCCATCTTAGACAAAGAAGATTATTTTAGTCGAGTCAACACCACTTTGTCACAAAGTTCTTATTCAAAATTATCAAAAAATTCTTTGTCTAAAATGATTACATAAACCAAAAAACCATGTTAGAATGTAAGGCTGTCATTAGCGACAATTTAAGATTTAGACTAACGGTATCAAACCCAGTACTACCTAGGATGTATTGTTTACCTAAAATACACAAGCCCGAAAAAACATGAGACCCATTGTTTCGAATATCAACAGTCCAACTTACTTACTTTCCAGGTGGTTATCTGACAAATTGAACCAGTTACCTGTACAATTTCCAGATTTGGCTATTAAAAATTCTTACGAGTTCATTGAAAAAACTAAGGACATTGAGCTTACTGACAAAGAAATTTTAGTATCGTTTGACGTAAGTTCATTGTTCCCTAGTGTTCCGGTTGATTTAACTTTAGAATATTTAGAAACACTTTTGTTAGATAACCAAATGGATAAAGAGGAAGTTACTAGCTTCATTTCTTTGACAAAACTTTGCATGAAACAAAACTTTTTCCAAATTAACAACACCTTTTATCAACAAACGGAAGGAACAGCAATGGGTAACAGCTTATCTCCGTTTATGGCTAACCTCTTTATGGGTAAATTTGAAACTGACCTGAAGAATACTTTGGCTTATTTCCCTCGGCTTTGGATCAGATACGTCGATGACATTTTTTGCATCTTTGACATCAGCAAATATTCAATAACGGATTTCATAGAACAACTTAACTCAAAATTTCCCTTTATCAAATTTATCCACGAAGAAGAAAAAGACAACAGGATTCCTTTCCTCGACATGTTAGTAATAAGAAATAAAAATAAGTTAGAAATAGACGTATATAGGAAACCTACTAGTAATAATAGATTCATCTTACAGGATTCTAATCACTCATATGAACACAAACTTTCGGCTATTAACTTTTTGGTGCACCGGTTACTCAATTTTCTTTTAACTAATGATAGATATCAAAATGAACTAAAAGAAATCATGAATATTTCTAACTTTAACGGATTCTCTGAAGATGTCGTCTATAATACTATTAGAAAACATAAGAATAGATTAAGAATTAGAAATGTAAGCACATTAGAACGCATTGACGGCCGTAATAATAAGAAATATGTTAAATTACCCTTTTATCCATGTTACACCAAGGGTCTTCAAAAAATCTTTTCTAGGGTTGACCGCAAGATTGTTTTTTCTTCGAGCAATAACCTTAAAAACCTTTTAGGAAATTCCAAAGACCCAGGGATAACATGGATAAATCAGGAATTTATAAAATTTCATGTAAAGATTGTGATCAAGTGTATATTGGGCAAACAAAAAGATCAATCAAAATTAGGTACAAAAAACATTTGGCTCATCTCAAATTCAGAAGGTTTGATAAATCTAGCGTTGCCCTATATATGCTTGAAAATAACCATAATGTTGATAATATAAAGTTAATTAAAAACGTAAAGAGTACTGCTCAATTAAATTGTTATGAAGGCATGGAAATTTACAAAAACAAAACTCACTTAATGAATTCAGATTTAGGACCACTAAATTCCAGCCTTTATCCTTTGTTACATCATGTTTAATTTTTGTAATTTTAACCATGTGCAATGAACCGCTTCATTGTAATTCTAGGATTTAATAACTCACGTCATTCTGACCATTTACCTTTAGGCTATTTATAGTCCTGTGCAATGAAGCGGCTCATTAAATTGTTAGTTCAGTCTTGCTGCTGATGATAGCTTGGCTATCGAAACGTGCGTCCAGTACGAATTAAGTGTTGTGGTAGGGGTTTTAGTGAACTGTTTCAAACAAGAATAAGTTTAATACAACGTTGTTATGAATGTGGTAAAAATTTACACTGTTAATTTACGAAAATTTCTCTCGAGAATGGGCTCAAACCCATGTAAAATAATAGACCTCTCGAGATTAGGAAACCAAGGACTAGTGATGTCTAACAAGGGAACATCCCGAATCCTTAAATTCCAAAAAAATTGAAACTTTGTGGACAAGTAGTCCTCATCCCAAGATGTTTGAAGCCATTTTCCTTATCGGCCCAATTTCGTTTTAAGAGGATGAAACCACCCCTGAAATTTTACTTGATTTTCGGTTTTTTGAAAATAATTCGATAACGGTTGGACCAAATACATCAAAGTTATATATCAGAATAATCGTTTCTTTGAGCTCTATTACATATGTGAAAATAGCATAGTATTTCTATTTACAAATTTGGTGGTGCCTTCCCCCACCCCTTCGCGAATGAACCTATTCAAATGCCATATATGTGGATGTTATAAGCAGTTTCGAAAACGTACTTCATTTTTTGTAGAATAGTTATTAAAAAAATGAGGAAAATGATATTTAATATGTTGTCTTTAGAGACTGTGAACGAATGTAACATAAATGTTGATGTTTTAGATAGATATGTTTTAGAAAACAGAAATATAGATAAAAATGAATTAATATAATAATATTGCATGCCTTTCGGATGTCGATATTACAATTCATGTGGTAGAAAAATTTATTCAAGCTAACATATAAAATACATATTATGACATATTTTGTAATATATGGCTTATGTATACATGTGTATATATAATATATACGCTAGTAATTACTTAATTTGTATGATAATGCATTTCTTCATAAAAATGCTTAAAGCACAAAAAACTGTTGCACCAGGAATACCGTATTATAGCACGCGCTCCACATATGGAACATCGCGATGGAATTTGAAAATCTTCTGTGAAGGTAAAAGTGACAGGATTATCGAAACGATTTGGCTAGTCCGCAATATAACCACTTTTGTGCCATGCATAAGCTAATAAATTATGATATTTTGAAGAAGATAATTGGTTGTGCGCTAAAAACTGTAATTTAATAATGTTGTCACGCGTATGCAAATTAATATCGTATAAGAGTATAATATCAGATAATTTCCTAACAAAATTTTTACAAACACGAAGTCCATAGACGTCTAGGGGTTGTATCATACCAGTGGCTTTCCTTGGTATTGTGAGGATGTTCACATTCTTGTCGGCCGATATATGGTCTTTTAAGTTAGATGAACAATGACCAGTCCACGAATCTAGCAATCAAACTGTTTGAGATCCTGTATTTGGAAGATATACCTTTGTGAACCATTCCGTGAATAATGCTGTTGTTAGTTTTCCGGATGATGAAGCAGTTACATAAATATTTTCTGCGTGGAACATCGATTCTAGTACTCGTGGTCCAAATCTACCACTTTGTTCTTTCAAAACCATGAATAGGGGCGACAACAAGCGTCCAGACGCGGATACTGTAGGATGTATGGTGTAGCTGTGTGTTGTAGCGAATATAGATTGCACAATACTTTCAACAGCTTTCGATCCCTGTGGAGCTAACGTGCGATCAGAGTGCAATTCCAAATTAAATCCACTTTCATCAGCGTTGAATGTATTAGTAGCGCCTACCTTCGCAATATAAGGCTTTACTTCTTGTACGGAAACCGACGAAATTTGATTTAAGTCTGCCATGTCTGTACTATATGAACGGGTTATAAATTTGGTAATTTTTCTAGAAACTATCCTGTATACTTTCTTGAAGTTCCATCACCAATGTGGGGATGCTCTGAAATTTGTCAATCCGATTTCTTCATTGACTTCCATAGCCCATTTACGAAGATCTAGGTCGTGAATTATAGCATACGCTTCGTTGCTAGCAACAAATTTATTAAAAACATATTCCGAAATTTGTAATAATTTCTCTCTTCGTGTTCCTCCTTTTTGTATTGATACCTCCCATCTAAAAAGCAAAAAATTTGTGAATACAAAAATGTCTTAAAATTGGCCTGCAATTTCTTACCTATATAATTGTTGTAAAGACTTTACTCTCTTAAATCTATGTTTCACAGCTTCAAATGAACGTCGTTTTTTCCCAGATTTCCAGAAGGTAACAGCTTTTGTCTTATATTCTAAATCGACAATATCTCCTTCTTCTGGTGCACATTCTTCTTCTTCAAATTGTATAACTTCTAAGACTTCTTCCCGTGAAGGTGGATATCTATCATCAACAAATTCTACAGAATGTGGCCTAAATTCTTGCAAGAATTCTAGCGTTACGTCGTTATCTATTTCAAAGGTTGTATCGTCCCGAGATCTAATTAATATATTCTTCAATACGTCGTGCATTTCACTTTCTTCATTGTTGAAAACTACTGGACGATTATCATTTGCGACATTAAATGTCAGTATTAGTAATGGAACTACATTTACTGGATTTACTACAATTGTTGAACCAGTACTCTAATTCTCACAGTCAGATGCAGTATTAAAGAGTTACAAAAGTGACTTTTTCTTACATACTTATTTTTATCCAAACAAATCAATAATTTTAAACTATTACATATTAACTATTACTCACATTAAAGATTATTGTACTTATTATAAGAAAAAGTCATGCTTTATCATTATTATCATATGTATGTACAGCTGTCGTTGCACTATATCTGCCTTCATAAGTATCATTACCAATTTACAAATTCATATATCGAATTTTAAAGAATTAATAAACTCATTGCATAAATTATTCTATCACATTGATTGTGAGTCAGTAATAGAGATATCCGAAATACGTGTACACATCGAAGATAATACATTATTGACACAATATCTGCGGATTACCTTTAATATATCTTTGTTTTGCACAGGTATTAACAATTACATAAAGCGACGTATCGTAAGGCAAGTTTTATCCTTTTCTAATAATTATTTTACAAAAAGTGAAGTACGTTTTTGAAACTGCTTGAAGGGGTATATAACGTCCACAATATAGCATTTGAATAGGTTCATTTTTGAAGGGGTGGGGGAAGGCACCACCAAATTTTTAAATAGAAATACTATGCTATTTTCACACATGTAATTGAACTCAAAGAGGCAATTATTTTGATATCTAACTTTGTTGTATTCGGTCCAACCGTTATCGAAATATTTTCAAAAAACCGAAAATCAAGTAAAATTTCAGAGGTGGTTTCACCCTCTTAAAACGAAATTGGGCCGATAAGGAAAATGGCTTCGAACATCTTGGGGTGAGGACTACTTGTCCACAAAGTTTCAATTTTTTTGGAATTTACGGGTTCGGGATGTTCCCTTATAAGTTGGAGTGGGTTGGTATTAGTATCCTGCATAACGCCGGTCAACTTTACTTCAAGGGTTTTGAAAATAAAGAAAACAGTTACAATTTAAAATTTGTTTTATTGACGCTAAACCTAAATAAATTAATTCTTCACTTATTGAATATAACAATCTTTTTTATGTGAATACATTTTAGTTGCATTTTTATAAATATCTTGTTGTAAAATATTTGAATTGTTTTCAAAAATATAATAAATAAGCCGGGCACAATCGGTCTTCGCAACAGAATCGGATCAGTTACATGGGCCGTGGATTATAAATAGTGTGTGTGACTCACAGCCGACAGAAGTGATATTTTGAAATCAATAGCTTTTAATATACATACATTAGACTATGCTTAAAAATCTAAGTAACCGTATCTAACAAAATCTAAGATCACACCCCTAATTCTATTTTTATATAGTTCATCGTTGACAGATTTATAGTTCATTACATTGTCGCCTTCGCTGACATCATCCAAGTTTGGTATTTCCTCGACTTCGCTCATCATAAGATGTACCAATACGGTACTCATGTACAGTCCAAAGATGGATGCCCTCTTTAGTTCAAATTGTAAAGCTTCAAACGGAAAAAGCATCTCCGGATCGCTACCCAAATCCACCAGATGCTGACATAGTGAGTGGTAGTACAGTTTGATCATGCTATCGTAGTATTTTTTGCGTAAGTTTTGGTCTGTGCATGTAAAAATGAAATAAGAGAGATCAAAGGCCGGGGAACCGAATCTGCAGAGTTGCCAATCCAACAGGCAGATCCTTGTTGGTCGGTCTGGATGATCAGAATTCTGAAAAGCGTAGAAATATAACAGATTAATGAGAACTGTTTCAAATTTACAAATTGATTTAAATTTAGTGTTTGTGTCAAATTTTAATTTACTGACTGCGCTTGTGTGTTATATTTAGTGTGGGCAAACAGTGGTAACAGTCAGTGTAGTAGATATGTGTTGCGGAGTCGGCGATTATTTATTTCACGCGTTCACAGCGTCAGTACTAAATCGATACTGTATGCGAGTAGTTCTGTGTATATGTAGGCTGTCGTAACTTATTTCGTAATTGTACGCTTGCTTTAAAAATGTCGCAGTTAGGTACGTCGCGTAGTGGACATGCCGGACTTAATTTTTGATGGCGCTAAAGTTCAACGTCTAGTTTGTAAAATCCCTTTAATGTGTTGGTCCAGAAGCCATTATCAACGTCACATCGAAAGCAAACAGCATTATTCTGCAAAAAGTGGCATACGAGACCAAGAAAAATTTACATTTAATTTATGTGTTGCTCTTATTTTGTGTAATCTATCGTTTCGTTTACTATACAAAGAAGCATTTGTCTCCTTCTGGAATAAATATGCGGACTGTAAATTACCTAGTCGGACATCGATACGAAATGTAGTGCCATTTGCTCGTGAACCTATAGAAAAATGAATGAAAACGGAATTGAAAGATAAAAAACTGTGGTTGTGTGTGGACGAAACAATAGATCGTCAAGAACATTCTGTGGTTAATGTAATGGTACGTACAATGGAACCACATCGACCGTCATCCTCCTTCTTACTTGTTTCCAAAAGAGTTATAAATTGTACTGCCGATGAGATTTTAAAGATGGTGTTGAACTCATTGAACAAATTCAACTAAGCAACTTTTAATGTTTATGAGTGATGGTGCCGCAAACATGCGTTCTTTAGGCCGATCTCTTAAAGTACATAGTGGTAACTTCTTACATGTAACGTGTAAAATCCATACTCTAAATCTTGAGGCACAAACGATTCCTACATGTTTTTCACTAGTAAATGCATTGATTGCTAGTACAAAGGCAGTGTTTCTAAAGTCCCCGAAACGTACCCGACTATTTCACAAACTGTGTCTTGATTTACCTGAATCAGCACAGCCGATTGTTACACGTTGGGGAACATGTTTGCAGGCTGCGTTTTACTACAACAAATATTTTGATCAAGTAAGGAAGGTAGATTTAAAATTCAATCCGACAGAAGCTGCAGCAATCAATAAAAGCCAGGAAATATTTCAAGATAGTCAGGTTAAAAGAGATTTACAAACTATTCACGACAATTACATCGGACTAGCGAAGGGAATAGAAAAATTACAAAATGTTTCGATGTCGCTAGTGGATCCTGTTCAAATTGTGTATGATGTTCACGCACAGTTATACGCTGTAGAAGGCGAAACAAATTGGTGTGTAATACGAAAATTTGAAAGTGTTTTAGAGAAAGACTCCGATTTTCTTGTACTAAGACAAATTTGTGAAGGTGTGTGTGAAGATGCATTAAGTTGTTTCAAAGATTATTTTAAATATGTAAACATAACATCGCTAGATGTCGAACGGTCGTTTTCGGCATTAAAAAACATTTATTCCGCACGATGTTACCGAGTTTGTGATTTCACGGAAGACTTTTAAGACGGTAAGTGTTTCAGCACGTTTTATAATTTATTTCTTACCTTCTATTTTATATGTAAGCTTTTATGCGCTCGCCACGCCTCTGGCTGTTACCGCATATTTAGAATTTTATTTCAAGTCTCCGTCTTTTAACTTAATGGTATAGGCAGCAGGCTTACCACCTGTCCTCGTTTCGCGAAGATTGTCCTCGTTTAGATATTTTGTTCTCTTGTCCTCATCTAACAACAAAAATCCTCGCAAGACAAGCTTTTCAATCTTCTATTGATAAATAAATAGTAAATCTTGCATAATTCATCAAAATTATTGGTAACATAAAGCAAATTTAATAAACAACTTTTTCAGATTTTGTTAGTTATTTATTTTGACATTAACCGAAGTTTGTCCTCTTCGAACACGTAGAAAAGGCGGCAACTCTAAAAGGTACCTATCCTTTGAAATATTTTTTAGGGAAATCTCTAAAATATTCAAACAAATATTGTCGACACACTCTGCACCATCCAAATTATGAATTAACTCGAAATGAGCGTTTCGAAGACACGTGAGTCATCATCTTCAGCCGCGTACCGATTGATGAGAGAACATATATTAAATCTAATGAACCTGCTCTATCCCTACTTTTCAAGAAAAATATATACAGGTACCTACTTTTGCCGTTTAGTCTAGAAAGCAAGTTAAAATAAGGAGAAAAGACGGAAAAAGGTCTATCACCACGAACCGAGACATGTGGTCATCCCACCCTAATAAAAATCGAGTGAGACAACGGTTATGTCCTTTCTGTTTGTCAATTTTGTGTTCTTTCCGTCTCTACCCTTAAAAAGATGCATGCGGAATGTACGAGAGGATCGACGTATCTGTTATAGCACAACCATAAATCAAATGACTGCTTACCGTAATAAATCGAAAAGACATGAAAAGTGTATAGGTCCCTTTTCTTTATTGATTAGGTTTGCATTCTTGTTTATGTAAATAGTCTCGTAGGCGTCCACGTGGCGCCGACCTTTCTCTCATTTCAGGTTTATCTTTTGGATTGCCAAGAAGGTTTTTGAGTGTATTTGTATGTAGTCAGAATCAATTTTGACCTTTATTGTTTTGAAATGGACAAAATTGAATTAACTCTAGTATCATTTGATAAGAGAAAAAAACGTCAAAATATGTTTTGAATTAAAAAGTACTTATATCATTAAATTAGATTAAATAAAGTGCTGATATAATTGTTAACTAACTTTTTTTATTGATATGGTATTACTTGACTTATTTATATCTTGTTACACATATACTTTTTTAAAGTGTTTAGAAACTTATTATGAGGGTAGTCTGAAAAGTTTCAAACCTCAACATGAAGATGGCGTTATTAGTCAAAAATGTTCTGGCATGCGTTGACAGATACTTTTGAAAATTTCAGCTATGTAGGACTTCAACAAATTCTTGCATTTGAAAGGCAATACGCCTACGCAAATTAAAAATTAAAAGACGGACGCTGTTCACGGGGATTCTGCAACATCGTTTGTCACAGTGAAATTTTAGGTAGCTGAATTTAAACGTGGTCGTACCAATTTGGTTGGCGATGAACGTTCGGGACGGCCAAAAACTGCAATCACTATCGATAACATCGGAAAAGTTCACCAGATGGTGTTAGATGATCGTCGAATTAAGGTTAGAGAGATAGCGGAGGCTGTGGGCCTTTCGAAGGAACGTGTTTGTTATATGTTAATTGAAGATTTGGGCGTGGGAGTGCCGCGCTTGCTCACTCAAGACCAAAAACGCATTCGAATGAACATTTCGAAAGCGCTCTTGAAGCAGTTTAAACCAAATAAGTTTTGGTGTCAATTAATAATTGTAGATCAAACTTGAATACAGCAGTACATTTCTGAAGCCAAGGCACAATCGAAGCAGTGGACTGCGAAGGGTGAATCGGCTCCAAAAAGGGCGAATACTGTTCCATCGGCCAAGAAAGTGATGGCGACTGTTTTTTGGGATAGACTATCTTGAAAACGGAAAAACAATAACGATGATATCATTACTTAGCAAGCTGAAAGCAGAAATTGCGCAAAAACGGCCACATTTAATGTGGTCGCCATGGCAAAAATTCATTAACTAGGGCTTCAGATTGAAAGGCCACTCACTTTATTCACCAGCGACTCCACGAGTTTCTGGATTCTCTCCCAGAATGTAGACCTTCCACCACACCACATGGGCCTCCTCAAATCTAAATAACCTTTCTCAATCTGATACACGAGGCGTACGTCTTGATTTATAATAATTTCTTATACGTAAATGCACCACATTAGACATAACAAACACAACACTGTAACAACTTATACAAACTTTTCCAGACCTTAACACATCAAAACTAACTTTAGTACACCTAAAAATACAGAAACTTCACCAGACAAGCTGTATGCTGGTTGGTCTAACTAGTTAAGTAGTAGAAAATGAGATTCTCGTGAGGAAGTTGCTACGCACTAGATGCATTTTTTAGAAGCAAATCCTTTAGTTTATAATGTTTCTTTTTATAAATACCATTTACTTTCAGGCAAACCTTATCGCCCCGAAGTAAAACCTTTTCCTTTACTTTTTTATGCATGTAACATGAAGCAATTGCATCATTTTTTAAAAGCAAAAGATAATGCTTCTTTTTATAAATATTGCCCATATTCACCTGATTTATCTTCTAACGACTTCTTTTTATTCCCGAATGGGCAGACGGCGATTTTTATCACCTCAAGCCTTCAAAAACCATGTTTTGGAGATACCACCTTCACAGTGGAAAAAATGTTTCGAGGATTGGTTCGAACACATGCAAAAGTATACGAATCTTAATGGCAAATATTTTGAAAAACAACGAAACGATTTTTACCAAAATTTCTTTCTTTCATTATTATTGTAAAAATGTTAAAGGTATATCCCGTATGAGGTGCTTTGGTGAAAGACTTTGATATTATTTAACACTGAATTTATGAAATTTTGAAAAAGATATGTTATTAAGAACAAAAATAAATATGGTTATATTTTAATTCTGCGACTCCCTTAACCCAGCATCAGACAGGTCGAATTTTGTCACTAGTTGGGACAGGTGGGGTGTGGTAAACCCGATTTCCGCGTACGCCCTTTATTAATGTATGATGGAACTATGGACTAAATGCAAGAATTTCATGTTTCAAAAAGGTTGTTTTATTTAGTAGGTGCAATACATTTTTTCAAAATGTACATTTAATATATATCCAAAACGAAATTGTGCAAAACCTGGTTTTATATGTCAAAAATACACGACTTTATTGTTAATTTGAACAAAAAACTTTTGCAACATTAATGTCAATAACAATGAGACAGAATTATTGTCTACATTCTAAGCTTTTAAAAGAAAAAAACCAAATGCAGATCGGTAAAAACGCAAAGAAGTTATTGTGTATTGAACTCTGCACAATCTCTGCAGTATGTTAGTGCATGTTCAAGACCAGAATAGAAGCAGTAGTAACAAACCCTATCTATGATATGGGTAGTGATACAACAATCTCCAGGATCTCCTATGACAAACCTTTCAAAGTTTTCTTGAATTGGGAAGAATGGAGGGATGGAGAGGGGAGAAAACCAAGAACACTAGTCTGGTACACAGATGGGTCCAAAACGGGCACTACATCTGGCGTTGGTGTATATGAGGAAAACCAGGGATACAAAGTATGTGTATCACTTGGGCGATACACCACGGTATTTCAAACAGAAATATATGCTATACAAACCTGCGCGTGGGAGAGTCTGCGTCGGCGACCGCAGGGTGAGACGATGTGCATTCTCTCTGACAGTCAGGCAGCCTTAAAGGCACTAGCATCTTATCGCATAACCTCCAAACTAGTATGGGAGTGCCTGCAAACCCTAATGGCTCTGTCTAAACACAACAAGGTCACACTGGTGTGGGTGCCAGGGCACAAAGGGCATAGCGGGCAATGAAATTGCAGACCAGCTCGCGAGGGAAGGTTCAAAAATGAATTATATAGGCCCTGAACCGGGTCTAGGCATTACCAAGAGTGCAGTGCGTGGTGCAATTAATGAGTGGATTATAACACAACACCAATTAAACTGGAAACATGCAGCTGGACAGAAGCACAGCAAACGGATGATGGGAAGACCGTCACAACATCTGACTGCTGACCTGCTTGAATTAAACAAGATACAGCTTAGAGCAGCAACATGTCTATTAACAGGACATGGCTGTTTGAGAGGCTCATATTATTTTCGAATGTGCAGCGTTAGCTCAACGCAGATTCGCTATGCGAAGCACAATTGAACTACCAATGGAGAAAGATTTACTACATAGGCTCTTAAACCTGATTGCGGGAACTAACCTGTTTAAGTAAAACAAAACCGAAGCAGGAATAATACAATAAGCTATTAAACTTCAGTGTTAGGGATGTAAAGACCAGCCCTGCTCTGGTAGAAAATCAATCAATCAATCAATCAATCAAGCATGTTCAAGACAAATAAACTTGTCATATGCTTCACATACGTATCTCGTTTTGCTACCCTTAGCACAGGGACATTCGAAGCACCTTCCTTGCTGATTTGGTTTTCTCTTCTTTGGACTTGGCTCTATATTTTCACCTAAAACTTTTCTAATACTGCCTCGTAAATCGCGTGTCAGTTTTGGATTGGACATCCTATTCGTTTGATGCCCCTTTTTAATTGCAGGCCTAAGTTTTTAAGAAAAATTATTCTTGCGACCTTTACACCGTTGTTGTTCTCTCGATATGTAATTTGACTATTAATCCCAGCAGTATTTAATAAAGAGAAAAAAACTGTAAGCGGCGACTATTGCGTGCTCCGTAATAAGAAGCAGATAGTTCATCGACCACATCAACGCCACATTTAGTCAAATTATAAAAAGAAATGATTTCAGGTAGCTTCTTTTCGGAATCATCAACTGCATTATCGTGGTGAAGTGACGAGAATAGAAGAACTACCTTTCCTTTCTTGGGTACGTAAGAAACAATTGTGTATCCTTCTTGAAAACCAAAGATGCTGGAATATTGTTCCCTATCTTTAACTCTTAGAAATTCAGCAGATAGGTCCGGTTTTTTCTTTCTAATGGTACCAACTGCAGTAAGTTTGTGAGCGTCTCGGAGTTGTACCAAAAGACTATGACTAGTATACCAATTGTCAAATGTGATGTTACGCTTTGTACCCGACACCGGAACAAGAAGGCGACTTACTATATCTTTCGGACTATTGCTAAGGCGAAAGGGAAAGGGGAAGTTGTTATCCTACATATACTTGCATATTCAAAACATAGTAGGTGCCATATTTTATATTCGGCATATATTGGCGAAAGGAACATCTACCTCTAAATGACTCCAATTTTTCATCGATAGTCAGATACTGAGAAGGCGTATAAACGTTTTGGCAGTTATCGACAAATTTCTCAACAACCGCTCTTATGTGAGCTAGTTTATCTAGCAGTAACCTTTGCTGGCGATTATTTTTATAGTCAAATCGCAGACACGACACTAAGAAGGCAAATCGTCTTTGGCCCATTGTGGAGCGAAAAACTTCTAACCCAGTACCGTCAGTATTCCATAGGTCGTACCTGCTAAATACAAAAGACCGAATACGGCTTTCACTTCTGGAACATTAGTTTTAACGTAATGAGGAGATTCTTTCCATTTTTCTGATTTTTCTTCAGTTCTTTGATTGGTGTGTTCAACAATGTCAGCAATCATCTGTTCAATGAATAACAGAAAACATTCTAGAGGAGTCTTCGCATTTCTTGCACGCATACGTACTCCTGGTAAATGCGTAATAATATTTTCCGCTCTAGTTCTAACATTTCTATTGCTTATTTCTTTAGACCATTTCATTCCATTTTTCCCTCGAAAAAAACCTTTCGCTTTGCTCCGTTTCGCGTCTTGTGCGTCATCTTTTTTCCGAGATCTTCTCTCCTCTTCTTCATTTTCTCCACCTTGTTCCTAGTCGGGATAGTTACTATGTACACTTACATTATTTACTTCTCCATCATCTTCTGAATCTTCTTCATCTATCAATTCATCCTCACTTTCTAATTCTTCCCAAAGAGCCAAAAGACGCACTTGCTCTTTTTCGTATTCGGCCATTATTCCTATATGCCAAATTAAATTAATCAAGCAATAAATAACTTCAAAACATGACTTAGTCACAAAATGCCTCTAACAACAAAAATTATCGCTCGATAAATACATACTGCCACTTCTACTTGAATTGTATAGGCTAATATATTTCTGAGAGCTACTGAGGAGCTGCGGTCGTTTGGAGGGAAGTTCAAATGTTTGTTGAATTGTTTTAGGGAACTGGGGTTTGTCACACCCCACGTGTCAGATGCCGGGTTAAGAGATTGACGGTGATTATTATACTAACCCATACATAAACGGTAAATTTGCTTAATAGTAAGTTCATCTGTTTTCAAATCTATTGTATTCCACACGTAATTCACAACTACTGCAGCTTTGAATTCTTATCTAGAAGAAACAAACCAAAAATTAGTCATTAGTCCAAAATAAAATTGTACTCAAATATGTAGTGTGCTCAAATTTCGCCGCACATGATACAAGTTCGGGTTTTTAAATGGAACACCTTGTATATTATTAGGATTTTTTGGATGCCTTTCTGCAATTCACGTCATTTGCTTCAAGATTCTTTACACCTATTCAGCTTAATTGTCAAAATAATTGAGATAATTTGATATTTTCTGTGAAATACCGATGACTACTGATTCAAACGTTATTCAATTAATTTTCTTTCTACAGTTTTCAGCAGGACATTGAAGAAATCCTTTTATCGATTAGATTCTATGAGACGGTCATCGAAATCGTTAGCAAATTTGATTTATATAATCAATAGATTCTGGAAAAATATACATAAAAAATGAAATAACACGAATCAAACTTGGTAACAGTTATAACTATTTGAACGGATTAAAGAGACTGGAGCATCTATGGGAAAAGCGTATAGACTTATAAGTAGCGCCCGGTAACAGGGAGCCGTGCCATAGCCGTACCTGCCTAGTATACAAAAACAGTAGAAAAAAAATAACAGAACTAATACATAATTATAATATGTGAAAAGTAGTGAAACACTCACCCTTTTAAGCAGCCTTGGCTACGGAACAGTAAAACTAGAAGCACCATTATCAGTATTAACATCATATGGATAAGAGTGGCAAAAAGTTGACACCATTAGATGTGTTTCCACAGTTCTCTCGGTGAGCGATGTTCGCCGTGGTGAAAAAATGAGTTTATATTTTGAAAAAGAGCGTTCAACATCTACCGATGTTATACATGCATGATTAAAATACTCTTTGTACTTAGTCAGTGGATTATTCGATACACCATCACAAATTTGGTTCAGTGTCCTAAAATTGGGATCTTTCTGTAGCACACTCCCGAACTTTTCTAAAACGCGATTATATTTTGCGTCATGTATAGTCAGTAGCTGTGTATGCACTCCGTCCATAATTTGTAGAGACTCCAATAATGATAACGATCTATTTTCTAATTGGTCTATTGCGTCAGCTAATCCTTTATAGTAGCTACGAATATTTTTTTAAATCTGTTTCAACGGAAATATCTTGAAATTTCGACTGGCTCTCCTTAATAACTGCTGCTTCGACAGGATTGAATTGTGCAACAACAGCTTTTACTATTTTGAAATGTTCAGCATAATAAAAAGCTGCCTGCAACCATGTTCCCCAACGTGGAAAATCTGGGTCCGATGGTTGACGAATACCAGGACACTCTGTGTGAAATGATCGTAGGCGTCTAGGAGATTTCAAAAATACTTTTTTTGTGCTTGCTACTAATGCATCTACTTCGGAAGAGCTTTATCGAATGGTTTCTGCCACAAGATGTAAAGCATGCACTTTACACGTAACATGTAAACACTTGCAACCATGTTCAAAAAGAGAACGGCCTACCGAACGCATTATCGCTGCGCCATCGCTCATAAACATCAACACTTTATCTTTTGAAATTTAAAATTTTTCTAACGTACTAAGTACAACCTTCGTAATTGCTGCAGCAGTACACTCTTGTAGTCTTCGGCTAGCTAGTAACAGTGGTAATGTAGGTTTACTAGGGTCTAGTATGCGTACCATAATATTTACAGTTGATTTTTTTTACAGTCTGTTGTCTCGTCAACACATAACCAAAGAAACTGTTTTTTCAATACGCGTTTTATTTTCTTTTCCACGTCATCGCGTACAAATGTAACATGCTTAAGTGCCGTTTTCTCCGTTGGCAACCGCAACTCGGGATTGTATTTGTCCCAAAAGTCCTTAAACGGTTGTTTATCGAGTAAGCCTAATGGCAAATTACAGTTTATCAACATAAGAATTACATAAAAAAAAATGCACTTCTCGGTGGCATGCCCAATTTTCGTTTTCTATGCTGTGCGGAATTTACGTGTCTTGTACAGTTCCACTTCCGATTTGACATCAAATGTATTTTGCACACTTTACAAACTATCTTACTTCCGTTGTAAAACAAATCGGGAAAGTCAGAAATAAACTTATTTACTATGTCTTGAAAGGGTCGTTTTTTAGCCTTCGACATGTTCACTAAAAACTATAATTAATAACTACGTCTGTATCAATAAAATCAACACGCCCTATCCGCTATCCAATGCTAAACCGAACTGAATGATGATAATTTGTCGTGTCGTATCATAATCGACCAGCCCTCCCCGCCCACCTAAGCATAGTCACACGGCCACTGCGATTGCTCTCCAGTTACCGGGCTCTACTTATAAGGAGACAATGTTGAGAAATAAAACTGAATTTGATGAAAAAATATTTGTTTCTGTGTTAGGCTGAAAACTTTTCAGACTATCCTCGTACTAAATACCAAGTTAATCATATCTACATGACTTTCATATTATATGAATGTAATTCGAGTAATCTCAGCCTTTGAGTAATCTTGGTTGCATACCAAATTCGAATTTTTTGGAAATTATTCTTGTACCAGGCAACCAAATAAGTTCGTGCGGTCTTTGATGGTAAAATAAACATTTATTAAGAAACAATAATACACTGTTTTTCATCGAAGTACTTGTCATCACAGTCAATAACCTTTTGCCTACGTGACACCAATTTTATGCCGGTATTGTAGAACTCTATGGATTTTGAATCAAACAATTGATGGACTGCATTTATTACATCAAGTGGAGTTTGGCACTCCCTATGCCTCATACAGTTGTCAAGAGACAAAAAAAAAAAGATGATAATCATTTGGCGAAATGTCAGGAGAATAAGGAGGGTGTGGTAATGTTTTCAAGTCAGAAATTTTTTCCTGAGTTACTCTTGCAGTATGAGGTCTGGCGTTGTCCTGTAACAACAGCGCTTTTTCTCGATTGATCAAAGCTGCTTCTGGATGAATGCTGCTTGTACTCGCTGAAAGTGTTCCCAACACAAGTTAGCAGTGGTGGTTTGACCCGTTTACAAAAACTCATAATAGACAATTCCGGCTGCTGTCCACGATAAAACCTTTTTTGGGTGCAAGGAAACCTTGAGAGGGTGTGGTATTAGATCAGTTGGTGACATCCAACAATACGAACGCTTAGAATTTGGGTACAATATCCACTTTTCGTCGCAAGTTAACCGATCAAGAAAAGGGTTATTATTATTATTATCATTATTATTATTATATGGCTTTGGCGGACGCCATTGGCCAGTTACTCCAGACACCTAACAACCCGAATGAACACAAGTATCAAAAACACAGACATACATCACACCCGGGGCCGATCAAAAGGTTCATTATCCTTGCTTGAAATGCATGCCGAACAATTGGTAAGACGGCTGAATTTGTTATTATCTACTAATTCATGTGGGACCCATTTACTTAACTTCCACGTCTTTCCCAGCTAATGAAGGTACAAACGAATTATTTCGTCGCTCACATTGAACCTTTCTGCAATCTATAAGCACGAATTTGCCTTCAGAACCTGTTGAATATGCTCGTCAACCTCGAATCAAAGTTTTATTCGTTGCCATTTTAAATTATTTTAAAATATGAATTAAACAATTACCAAAAGTGTGTGTACCCAATGAAAGAAGGACTAATATTAAAGTAGATGACAGGTACTATCGATCAACAACTTAAGAAATAGTCATGACAATCTGATGTACACAAAAACCGCATGAACTTATAACCTGATGATGAAAATGTGCAACTGAAGTCGAGATTATTGAGTGTTCGAGACGATGCGATACGAAATAGGAAGGATGGGAGCACCTTTTCCTTCCATTCAGAGACGCTTGACATTTGAAGCTACAGGTAGATGCGAAGTGTAAAGTTAAGCAAAAATTGTGTCTTCGAGTTCTTTAGAGATGATTTTCGTGTGATCTATTTAACCAAAAATGTGCCTTGGAAAGAGGTGACGTTTGATTTTCCATAGTAACAAGTAGGTGCAAAATTCATTAAAAGTCATAAATTATGTCTTTTAATGGAAAGTTCAGCTCAAAAAATTGGAACCGAACTGGAGATTGCGTTTTCTATACTACGAGGCGTGTTTTTAAAGTAAATATCATTTTGAAATTCTGCTACCGTGAGCGCTGCGGCGGCTTTCTACGCTTGCGCGCTGTTGACAAGCCATAGACGCCATTACAGAAAGATTCGACCGTGTTTACGTTTGTTTGTCGCTATTTAAAATATCTTCGCCGATCGAGAATCCCGCCGACTGTGAAATACGCTGTGATCGTTTTCTGGTTGTTAAGCATTAAATCGGCGACATTTCATGTCAAGATCTGTGAAGAGTATGGCGAGAAACATTATGAGTGAGGAATGGTACGGAAATGGATGTCCATGAGGAGGAACGAAGTGGCGGCCTTCTGTCACTTACTGAAGATTTGTTCAGAAATTGACGAAAAAGTGAAAAAACAGACACTTTACGATTTCATCGTTATCGGATGGTTTCCTCAAGTTTCCATAAGGTTTTCTATGAGTTGTACCAACACTAAACAGTATCGAAAGTTGCGCTCCGCTGGGTACCGAAAATGTACTGAGGTGTACAAAATCAAACGTGTAGCCAGTGCGTTGACTTTTCTTCAGCGGTACAGTGAGGGGGGGCTGATGATTTTTTAAGCCAAATTGTCACAGGTGACGAAACGTGGGTGGCTCACGTTACACCGGAATCGAAGCAGCAATCCATGGAATGGCAGCATTTAATCATGTATACTGTGTTTTGGGACAGAAAGGGGGTATTGCATGTTGATTTTTTGCCTCGCGGTGACACAGTAAATGCTACGACGTAGTGTGAGACCTTAAAAAAACTGCGCCGTGCAATCCAAAACAAACGGTGAAGCATGTTGAGTAAGGGGATCGTTTCGCTTCACGACAATGCCCGTCCACACGCAGCTTCTCGAACTCAAAATCTCATCGCATCTTTTCACTGGGAACAACTTGATTACCTCCATACAGTCCCGATCTTGCGCCCAGTGACTACCACTTGTTCCTGCATTTGAAGAAGCATCTGGGTGGTCAGCGCTACGACGACGATAATGAAGTCAGAACGGGTTGTTAAATCAGGCGGCAGACTGCTACGACGATGGGATTGTAAAGCTGATTGTACGATACGACAAATTCCTCAATATTAGTGGAAATTATGTAGAAAAGTAAAATAAGGTACAGGCTTTCGTGTAAAAATAAAATTGTTAAGAAAAGTTTACTTGTTTTTATTGGGAAAAGGTGAATTACAGATCCTTTACTCGCAAAAATTCTTTAATGTAAATTAGATAACGACCGGTTTCGGGCCCAAGCCTATCATCAGGTCAGCTAGAAGGACATCATGGATTGTGTTGTAATGTTTAAATTGGGATCAATACAAAATGTATAGAAATTGTTCGACTTAAATAATGGTAATTTTATAAATTTTTAGTTTTTTTGTAATAATATCGAATATGTATAAAATGTAATATTTGAAATATTTAATTCAAGATTTAAAATTGTGTGAGATTTGTAAAGTAGCCTCATGCTATACAAGTGTTAATGAGTGACCAATTTTTTTATTTTAAGGATAACTTTAAGTTTAAATGTTTTTTTTTGTTCATTTGAGGTACTCCACTATATAAACATATTAGGATTATTGTTTTGTTATTTGAAAACGGTACTTAGGCGTTGTTTATTCTTATTTGTTTATTAAAGTTTAGCGTCAATAAAGCGTTTATAATATTAACTGCATAATAAAAAGTACTTTTGCTAGTTGTTGTCAGTTATATGCCCTGTATATGCATACACAAGATTTTCAGAATTATTGCAGGTCAAGGATATCAAATGACATATTGTATAACACGCTTTCATAACGTGGTAATTGCAATCGACCATTATCAATATATAGTTTATTTTGAACAATATGGGCAAAGAAAATCTAAGATTTGAAATACTTAACAAAACAAGCTGGAGAATGTGTTTTTTTTCTGACAAACGGATTTATAACTTGAGACCAGTAATAAAGAATGGTAATCGGTAACGAAAATAAACAATTAAACATAGAAATCAACAATGAAAAGATAGAACAAGTAACAGCGTACAAATACCTAGATGTGAAATTAGACAGAGAGGGAAGCTCAGAGGAAGAGGTCAATGAAAGAATAATGAATGCATCACGAATGTATGTACCATAGCCTAAACAGACCTTTTATTGGCAAGAAAAGAATAAATAACAAAACAAAGATGTTGGTTTATGAAACTATTTTTAGACCAATCCTAACTTACGCAGCAAAAGCTGGGTATTGAACCAATTAAATTACAAGCAAAGTAAACGCAATGGACATGAAATATTTAAGAAAAGTTAAAGGAATTACAAGGCAAGACAGGTTAAGAAATAGCACAGTAAGAGAAGAACTACACGTAAACGATATCCTAAGAAAGAATAAACTGAAGTGGTTTGGATATACATGTAGAATGAAAGGCAACAGACAGGTAAAACGCATACAGGAAACAAAGCTATCAAATAAAAGAGGACGAGGTAGACTGAAGAAGACATGGAACGAAATTTTCTGAAAAAATAATGTAACATGGATGGAAACAGAGAAGAAGGCGAAAAACAAAAGAGAATGGTCTAGATTTCTGCAGGATGCAGTATAATAGAATTCTGAAATGTAAATTATACCTTACACCATTTTGTAGAAAGGTTTAGATTATATATATAATAAAGAATAACTCTTTTCGGAAAATCAAAAATATAAATCTTTCAGCTTTAGTTTCTAAAATAAAAAACTTCAATCCATTTGTTAGTTCGATAGTATCTTCAATTCCAATAAGTGAAAAATGAATTTCCTTGGAAAAAAAACAAAATCACTTATTATCCTGCTATAATCTTTAATTTTTAGAAAATGGAGTGTAAACCTGTGTTAACGGCCACCTGTCTAAAGCGGCCACCTGAGGTAACGGACAGTTTCAAAGTTCCCCGAATCGACTATGAGAAAATTCCCATATACGAAAACCCGTTATTTACGACCACCCTTATAAAACGACCTCGGCCAAATAAACCCAAATTTTTACAGCCTATCTTCATAGAAATTTACCTGGCGATATCGGCCGGACTATTTATTGATGGAAATATGTACCCAATATTATTTCGTATTTGTGCGATGAATGCGATCTCAGTCCCGAACACGCCTCGACAGCAAATTGCCGGCGCAAAACGTGCACGTTTATGTTTGATCAAACAGAGATCGCCTTCATTTCTACAGGTTTATATATAATGTGGTCTTTCAGTTACTTGCGGTTAGTTTAAAATTCTCTCCGTATTCGAAAGGTTCTTTCGGATGCTTGATTAGTTTAAAGTTGTCTCCCTATTCGAAAGCTTCTTAATTAAGTATGTCGCTAAAAAGAAAACGTTTGTCGCTAAAAGACAAAATAAATATAATCGCGGAAAATGAAAAATATGCGTTAAGTTCGCGAAAGTTGGCCGAAAATATGAGGTTGGAAAAACAAATTAACGATATTATGAAAAATAATGGTTGAGGAAGGTGGTATCTTGGAGCAAAAATGAAAATTTCCGCAGTCGGAAGGATTGGCAGTGGATCAAGTCGTCTACAATTGGTTTTGTAATGCCAGAAATAAAGCAATTCCAATATCTGGGCCGCTACTTAAACAAAAAGCACTGGAGACAGTAAGCAGTTTAAAGATGGAAAATTTTGCAGCATCTAATAGGTGGTTGGAAAGTTTCTGCCGGCGACACAGTATAACTTTTGTATCAATGTGCGGTGGGTCCGTAGAGGTTAATTTGGACGATATAGAGGACTGGAAAACCAAGTTACCGTTGATTTTAAGAAATTATTCTCCTTGAGATGTCTTTAACGCCGACGAAATAGGTCTTTATTACCGTGCCATGCCAAATAAGACATTTGCATTAAAAATGAGAATTGTGCAGGAAAGAAGGCACCAAAACAACGTTTGACTATTTTACTATGTGCGAATATGGAAGGTGATAACGAAGATCCATTAATAATTGGAAAAACTAAAAATCCTCGCTGTTTTAAGGGTAATCATGTTGACAAATTACCCTTAGAATGGGTTTCTAACAAAAAGGCATGGATGACAACGGAAATTATGACAAGATGGCTGCCTAATTTTGACAATAAAATGAAAAAACAAAATAGAAAAGTGCTTCTTTTCTTGGATAACGCCACGTCACATTCTAAAGTTCCATTAAAAAATGTTAAACCAATCTTCCTGCCGCCAAATACCACTTCGCATTGTCAGCTATTGAATCAAGGAATAATTCAGAATTTCAAATTGATTTACCGAAATTTTTTGTTTAAAAGGTTGCTAACGTTTATTTACAGTGAATGTGATTTTGAAAATTCTGAAAAAACATAAATTTAGCCAATGCACTTATATGGATTACAGCTGCTTGGAAAAAGGTATCTCCTGCTACAGTTAGGAAATGTTTTTCCAAGGCCGGATTCTCTGATGTTATCCAAGAAGATACAATGTTTGATGAAGAAGACGAAATACCCCTTGCCCAACTCTTTCCTACAGTCCGTAACGAAATTGTGGATTTAGATGGATATGCTTCTGTTGATAGTCATGTGCCTACAGAGAGCCCTAACTTCAATATTATAGAAATTGTTGAAGAATTGTCCAATAATGATGAAGAACATAACTCTGATAATAGTGATGTGGACGAATGTGAAACTCCAAAATCTACTTTATCTAGTATGAGCGAAGTGTGTGAAAAATGAAGAGGTATACAGAATTATTTATTGTACAATAACAATGGTGAAATTTTTATGGATGTTTCTCGAATTTTGCTTTGAGTTGAGTTCTATGGAATCCGTTATTGAACTTTTACCGGTGTCAAAGATGCAAAAAATGTCATCGACGTATCTGATCCAAACCCGTGGGAAATAGATCGAAGTATTCTTCAGGTCGGTTTCAAATTTACCCATAAAGAGGTTAGCCATAAACGGGAATAAGCTGTTACCCATTGCAGTTCCTTCTGTTTGTTGATAAAGTGTTATTAATTTGGAAAAAATTTCGTTTCATACAAAGTCTTGTCAAAGAAATTAAGTTAGCAATTTCTTCTCTATCCATTTGATTTTATCTAACAAAAGCTTTTCTGAATATTCTAAAGTTAAATCAACCGGAACACTAGGAAACAGTGAACTTACGTCAAACGACACTACAATTCCTTTGTCAGTAAGCTCAATGCCTTCAATTTTTTAATGAACGCCTAATAATTTTTAATAGCCAAATCGGGAAACTGTACGGGTAACTGATTCAATTTGTCAGATAACCATTTGGAAAGTAAGTATGTTGAACTGTTAATGTTCGACACAGTGGGTTTAATATTCTTTCCGAGCTTATGTATCTTAGGTAAACCATACATTCTGCAGTACTGTGTTTGGTACCGTTAGTCGAAATCTGAAATTATCACTAATGACAGCCTTACATTCTAACATGGTCTTTTTGGTTTCTGTGATCATTTTAGACAAAGAATTGTTTGATAATTTTAAATAAGAGCTTTGTGACAAAGTGGTGTTGACTCAATAATGATAGCAAGGACTGTGGGGTAGTATGACAAACAACAGAGAGTATCGGCACACTCCTCACCACACAAAATGTTATTAATTAATTCGGACAGCTTTTCAAAGCTCACTGGCCCCATTCACGGACGAATGATTTGATCTTTTCGTTACGTAGTCATTTTTTCATATTCAAAATAGTTTAGTTTTACATATGTATAGTACTAGTCTATGTTGTTAATAATTAAAATAGCTTTAGTTTTTCATATAGATATGTGTATTTATATAATATTTGCTTCAATTAATAAAATAAAGAAAAAAATCTTAAAAATCAATTATGTATTTTATTTGTAAGACGAAAAACCAATTACGACCACCTTTATATAACGGCCAATACTGTATCTTTTTTGGGTGGCCGTTATTGACAGGTTTTATTGTACTTGCAAACTACAAAGTCAGTTAAATTAAGGTTACGCAAACTCTCAATAAAATTTCAAATTTAATTGATTATTTTACGACATAATTATACATGTTATCGATAGTTTCCATACTTGATTAAAAATTAGAAATCAATTGTTATTGATGGATTCTTATCTTAAATTGCATACATACCTCGTACTTAAATAACATATTGTTCACCCAACTATCACCATGCCCGATTACGCTATACTTATTGGGATTATCAAACAAATCTGTAAAAATATCCAAGTTATTCTCAGCGTATTTTTTATATTTTTCAATGGCAACAGAATCCTCTTCAGGTTTCAAAGATTCTAGGACTTTGTTGTGGTGTATGGTCATGTGTTCTTTTCGCCGTTCCACACTGACATCTTTTCTATTGAAAACTACCTCAACAGTGGATTCTTCCAGCTTACCAAAGAGCTCAGGATCTTGATCTCTCAATGCGAAAGATATTGCGTGCAGTTTTCCATAAGCTTCCATGACTAGCTTGACGTGGTTGTAATCCAGAGGTTTTTTACGATCTTTCATGATGTATCCTAGGGATTTCATGTCTTCCATCACGAAGCAATGCTCTTGTAAATAGGAGAAAACGTAATCGGCGTAGAAATTGAATGGTTTCAGTACGGCGCGGTCATCTTGGAATCTCTCAATGATAGGAAAAAATTTCTCGTAAACATAGACTTCCCTTTCGTATAAGTCATCGATATTCAGGATTTTCCTCATGCCTTCACCTTTTGGGGCCATCTTAGCTATCCAATTGACGAATACTTGTTGACCATCTCGACTTATTCCTTTGGCGCTGATTTTGGCGATCACTCCTAAGTAATTGTCTCCTTTTCCAGCACCGATGGAGGTTTCTATACTATAATTTTTGATTCCTTTCTTCTCCAATTCCAGCTCAATTCTTTTCATGATCTCCTCGTCCAATTCAATCGCCGCATTGATTTTCTTAGCGCTCATAATTGCACTTAACAAATCACCACTTCACTTGTCAAACTGCAACAGTTTAGAAATGCGGTGTTCTATCATTGGACGGGCGAGAATTGATATTTGCGCGATAAGAGTCACGTGTAATTTTAGTACTATAATAGTTACATACTGCAAGCAATCACCGTAACCTTGTACAGAATCAAATAATGTTATTTTATAGATGTGATGACTTTAACAAATTATTACGAAAATAAACGTAGGATTCCTAATAAACTTTGTTGAGGTCAGGAGATCTGATACTTCTAATAATAAATTTGTCTAAATCTGATTTGCTTTCTTTGAAGATTTGTTTAAATAAATTATAAACGGAGCATCTTTTAATCAATAAAAGTATTTAATCATATATACAGAGTTATCCATTTTACGGAATTTTCAAGGACGATTATTTACAGAGTGGTACAGATACGTACATTTTTTTGAAATGCTGTAGACGTTGTAGAACACTGGTTCTGGATAATATTTACTTAGTGTTTATGTGCTTTTGGTATTTACGTAAACGTCATTATAATTATTGAACCATCTATTTAATACAAGTAAAAGTGAGATGTCACCACCACAAAAATGAAAATTCTCATCTTTGAAACATATGTATGTCTAAGGTCTGATGCAAAAGTAGCTGGACATTTGAAAAATTAGCGTAGTAGGCTGTAGAATTTTTTTTGACAAATGAGTCAAACGTCAATGTCTTGTACGAACGTTTCTCTTAAACAAAAAATCGTTTATTTGTTAGCTGTAAGAATGAAAACTGCTTCTATTGAAAATTTGCGAGAACGTATTTATTCTGCCCTTGGAAGATGGACCTCGGCGGAAGTGGTGAGACACTTTACAAAAGAAAATTTTAGTCGGAGCACCATATATAGCATCATAAAACGTTTTTACGATGGCAAACCTACTACTAACTTGAAAAAAAAAGGCAGCGCGAAAAAGCTAAGTAAGGGTAAAGTTACAAAAATGATAGATTTGATGGAAAACAAGATTGGAATATCGCAACGACAAATGGCGGCAAAGTTTAAAGTGTCTCAGTTTGGTATATCAAGAAATTTGAAGGTTTCAAATATTATAAAAGACAATCAGCACCAAAATATACGGATAAACAAATGGAAATTATGGCGATTCGATGTAGGAAGAAGAGGACTAATCTAAAAGTTGCACAAAAAGTGTTGATCTTAGATGATGAGAAATATTTTACCATTGGTAACACTAACATCGGTGGAAATGCTGGATTTTACATCAAAAATAAAAACTCTGCTCTTGACGAAGTGAGATTCGCAGGTAAAGCAAATTTGAGCCAAAAATTTTAGTTTGGATTGCTATTTCAAAAGCCGGTGTTTCAAATCCTCTCATAAGGAGTGTGCGTGATTCAGCAATAAATGCTGAAGTGTATAGGACAAAATGTCTACTAAAACTGAAGCGATTTATTGAAAGATTTCACCAAGGAGATGATATTCTCTTTTAGCCAGACTTAGCGAGTTCGCATTATGCGAAAACTGTTACCACATGTATAACAGAAAATAACATCGCTCTCGTCCCTAAAGAAATGAATTCTCCAAATATTCCAAAGGTACGTCCTATCGAAGATTTTTGGGCAGAACTTAGTCGACTCGTTTATGAGAAGCAAATAAACTCAAGCAAATTAGTCCAGATTACATCCAAGCCATGATGCAAAAGGTTCCATCTAAACTGAGAAAAATTGAAGAAAGTGGACATTTTGCCATTTTAACCTAATGATAATTGTAAACAAAAGCTTTAGTTTTAAGATTAACCCATCGCATATTTTCTAATAGTTTTTGATTAAAGTATAAAAAATGTTAAAAGATGTCTAACTACTTTTGCATCACCCCTTATTGTTTCCGGAAGCATTTCGAACGGCGCAATTGGAACTGAATGCAAGGAAATCTGAATTTGGATAGAAAGATGCAGAATATTTGGAGATGATTACATCGGAAAGAGGACTGAGAGGTTTGAGAAAAATAACGGATTCTTCAGGAAGTATGTGAAAAATTACGCAATAATTATTAGGCCGTTATCTAACTTAACTCGAAAACATGTTAAATTCGATTTTAATGAAGTCTAGAACAAAGCTTTTCGGCAACTGAAACTGTGCTTAATGAGTGAGCTAGTATTGAAATTATATGATTGAAAGGTACCTACTGATGCTAGTTCCGTTGGACTTTCAGAAATATTAATGCAATGAGATGACAACAGCCAACTCAGCTCAATTTGCGCCAACAGCCTGTAGTGGGCACATAAAAGTTTACACAAAATAAATGGTCAGAAATAAAATATAAAACCTGCTCAAACACTTACCGCCTTAAGAGTCTTCTGTGAAATCACAAAGTGAATAATGTCTGTTAAATATCTGCAACATTAGATATGTTTCCACAGTTGTTTCGGCAAACCGAGTGGGGCGTGAGGAAAAAGTGTGTTTATATGCAGAAAACGAACGTTCTACATCTAGTGTTTATTTTTCTTTTGTGCAAGAACCAGGTATCTGAAAATTTGGTGGAAAAACCAGACATCTCCTTTTTGTGGAATTTACTGGTTTACTGACTTGAAGTACAGGGAATTTGTAGACAAGTACAAAGTAGACATTCTTTTAATAATTGTAAATATCTCCAAAATTATCAGATTTATATATCTTTAAATGGCCTTTGCCAATTCATTGACTCACTCTGTACAGTTGATTATATATAAATATATTTGGCAAGTCATGATGCTAAAACGTTTATAAATAATGATTAGTATATTTTTTTACTGAGAATGTTTAACCCAAACAACCATATTCACAATAATCAGCTTTAATTTTGTCCAAAGTTAATGTAAAGTACATTCAATGACAAAGTATTAATAGATGTTGATCAGATGGTTTCGTTAAATGTCTCTTTCATTAACATCAAATTAGTAGAGGTGTATTAAATATCTTATATTCAGACGTACTTTTTATATACAGCTTAAGCCAATAAAACAGAGCACCTTAAATTTTGCAAAACATAAAGCTTTATTGAAATATTCATATTTGCGAGGGTCGAATATTGTTTACCGCCCTGCAGGGCAGGGCAAGGGTGGGTAAGGGAAGGTAAGGTAAGGTAAGCAAAGCAAAGTGCAAGCGAAAAATTCCAAGGAAAAGTTATAGATGTCTCTATATTCGTTTTTTCGCACCACAATGCCCTTTTACAGATTTCAATTGTCCAATGTTGGTGTCTTTTTTCCCACTTTCGTTCGCACTTAAGCAAATTTACCTGAAATGTACTAATAGAGCTGGTCAACCCCTTCTCTCCAAATTCCTTAAGATATAACACCAGATTCTTAACGTTTAATTTTATTCCTCTGACAATTTATTTATTTTATATTTATTTACATTGTATTTCAAGATGATTTATATATTAATCATACAAAAAACAAATAATTTATACTAAATATTATTTAAATTATAATTCTATTCCTTATCTAAAAAATCAAAATAACCTTTTTCAACAAAATCAATTACAACGCCTTTGATTCTTTTGTTATAAAATTCTTCATTCTTGGACACGTAATTCAAAACCTGCCAGATGTTATCTTCAGTGACAGTCTTTTCAAAATCCGGGGTTTCTTCAGCATCGCTGATCATTACGTGCAGCACTATCTGGGTTAAGAAATAACCGACTACCGAGTATCTTTTAAGTTGTTCTTGTAAAACGTCAAAGGGTAACATTTTCTCCGGAGAACTACCCAACGTTACTAGTTGTTTACATAGCGATTGGTAGTAAATGTTTATGAACTCATCGTAATGGTTATCACGCAATTCCTTGTCCGTTGAAGTGAATATGAAATAGGATAAGTCGAACGCTGGAGAGCCGCATCGTGTTAGCTGGAAATCTAGCAGGCATATGTCTGTCGGTATGGTAGGGTTAGTTTTATCCTGAAAAATAAAGTTTTGAATGTTATTAAGAGTTATTGATAAGTAGTCTGGGCAAACAGCGGTAACAGTCAGTGTAGTAGATATGTGGTGCGGAGTCGGCGATTATTTATTTCACGTGTTCACAGCGTGAGTACTAAATCGATGCTGTATGCCAGTTCTCCTCCAGGTTCTAGTTCTGTGTATATGTAGGCTGTCGTAACTTATTTCGTAATTGTACGCTTATGTTTGCTTTCAAAATGTCGCAGTTAGGTACGTCGTGAAAACGACCAATGGCAGACACAGTTAAAAACTTTATAGTGGACATGCCGGACTTCATTTTTGATGGCGCTAAAATTCAATGTCTAGTTTGCAAAAGCCCTTTAATGTGTTGGTCCAGCAGCCATTGTCAACATCACATCGAAAGCAAACAGTATCCTTCTGCAAAAAGTGGCATACGAGACCAAGAAAAATTTACATTTGATTTATGTCTTACTCTTATTTTATGTTATCTATCGTTTCGTTTACTAGACAAAGAAGCATTTGTCTCCTTCTGAAATAAATATGCGGACTGTAAATTACCTAGTCGGACATCGATACGAAATGTAGCCCCATTTGCTCGTGAACATATAGAAAAAAGAATGAAAACGGAATTGAAAGATAAAAAACTGTGGTTGTGTGTGGACGAAACAACAGATCGTCAAAAACATTCTGTGGTTAATGTAATGGTACGTACAATGGAACCACATCGACCGTCATCCTCCTTCTTACTTGCTTCCAAAAGAGTTATAAGTTGTACTGCCGATGAGATTTTAAAGGTGTTGAACTCATTGAACAAATTAGAAATTTCAACTAAGCAACTTTTAACAAACATGCGTTCTTTGGGCCGATCTCTTAAAGAACACAGTGGCAACTTCTTACATGTAACGTGTAAAATCCATACTCTAAATCTTGCGGCACAAACGACTCCCTTTTCCACTAGTACTGCTAGTACAAAGGCAGTGCATCTAAAGTCCCCGAAACGTACCCGACTATGTCACAAACTGTGTCCTGATTTACCTGAACCACCACAGCCGATTGTTATACGTTGGGGAACATGGTTACAGGCTGCGTTTTACTACAACAAATATTTTGATCAAGTAAAGACGGTAGTTTTAAAATTCAATCCGACAGAAGCTGCAGCAATCAAGAAAAGTCAGGAAATATTTCAAGATAGTCAGGTTAAAAGAGATTTACAAACTATTTACAAAAATTACTTCGGTCTAGCGGAGAAAAATTACAAAATGTTTCGATGTCGCTAGTGGATTCTGTTCAAATTGTAAATGATGTTCACGCACAGTTATGCGCTGTACAAGGCGAAACAAATTGGTGTGTAATATGAAAATTTGAAAGTGTTTTAGAGAAAGACTCCGATTTTCTTATATTAAGACAAATTTGTGAAGGTGCGTGTGAAGATGCATTAAGTTGTTTCAAAGATTATTTTAAATATGCAAATATAACATCGCTAGATGTCGAGCGGTCGTTTTCGGCATTAAAAAACATTTATTCCGCACGTCGTACTCAGTTGACTGAAACAGCTGTGGAAACATATCTAATGATTCAAATATTTAACAGATGTTACCCAGTTTGTGATTTCACGGAAGACTTTTAAAACGGTAAGTGTTTCAGCACGTTTTATAATTTATTTCTTACCTTTTATTTTATGTGTAAACTTTTATGCGTTCGCCACGCCTCTGGCTGTTACAGCATATTTGCCCAGGTTACTTACAACTAGAGCCCGATAACTGGAGTGCAATCGCAGCGGCGATGTGACTGTGTTTAGGTGGGTGGGGAGGGCTGGTCGATTATGATACGACACGACAAATCATCATCACTCAGTTCAATTTAGCATTGGATAGCGGATAGGGCGTGTTGATTTTATTGATACAGACGTAGTTATTAATTGTAGTTTTTAGTGAACATGTCGAAGGCTAAAAAACGACCCTTTCAAGACATAGTAAATAAGTTTATTTTTGACTTTCCCGTTTTGTTTTACAACGGGAGTAAGACAGTTTGTAAAGTGCCCAAAATACATTTGATGTCAAATAAGCAGTGGAACTATACAAAACACGTAAATTCCGCAGAGCATAGAAAACGAAAATTGGGCATGCCCCCGAGAAGTGCATTTTTTTTTAATGTAATTCTGATGTTGATAAACTGTAATTTGCCACTAGGCTTACTCGATAAACAACCGTTTAAGGACTTTTGGGACAAATACAATCCCGAGTTGCGGTTGCCAACGGAGAAAACGGCACGTAAGCATGTTACATTTGTACGCGATGACGTGGAAAAGAAAATGAAACGCATATTGAAAAAACAGTTTCTTTGGTTATGTGTTGACGAGACAACACACTATAAAAAAAAATCAATTGTAAATATTATGGTACGCATACTAGACCCTAGTAAACCTACATTACCACTGTTACTAGCTAGCTGAAGACTACAAGAATGTACTGCTGCAGCAATTACGAAGGTTGTACTTAGTACGTTGGAAAAATTTCTAATTTCAAAAGATAAAGTGTTGATGTTTATGAGCGATGGCGCAGCGATAATGCGTTCGGTATGCCGTTCTCTTCTTGAACATGGTTGCAAGTGCTTACATGTTACGTGTAAAGTGCATGCTTTACATCTTGTGGCAGACACCATTCGACAATGCTCTCCCGAGGTAGATGCACTAATAGCAAGAACAAAAAAAGTATTTTTGAAATCTCCCAAACACCTACGATTATTTCACACAGAGTATCCTGGTATTCGTCAACCACCGGAGCCAATTCTTCCACGATGGCGAATATGGTTTCAGGCAGCTTTTTATTATGCTGAACATTTCAAAATAGTAAAGGTGTTATTGCACACTGGAATACTGCCGAAGCTGCAGCTATTAAGGAGAGCCAGTCGAAATTTCAAGATATTTCTGTTGCAACAGATTTAAAAAATATTCGTAGCTACTATAAAGGATTAGCTGACGCAATAGGCCAATTACAAGATAGATCGTTATCATTATTGGAGTCTCTGCAAATTATGGACGGAGTACATACATAGCTACTCACTATACATGACGCAAAATATAATCGCGTTTTAGAAAAGTTCGAGAGTGTGCTATAGAAAGATCTCGATTTTAGCACACTAAAACAAATTTGTGATGGTGTATCGAATAATCCACTGACTAAGTACAAAGAGTATTTTAATCATGCATGTATAACATCGGTAGATGTTGAACGCTCTTTTTCAAAATATAAACTCATTTTCTCACCACGGCGAACATCGCTCACCGAGACAATTGTGGAAACACATCTAATGGTATCAACTTTTTGCCACTTTTATCCATATGATGTTGATACTGATAATGGTGCTTCTAGTTTTACTGTTCCGTAGCCAAGGCTGCTTAAAAGGGCGAGTGTTTCGCTACTTTTCACATACTATGATTATGTATTAGCTCTGTTATTTTTTTTCTATTTTCTTACTATTGTTTTTGTATACTAGGCAGGTACGGCTATGGCACGGCTCCCTATTACCGGGCTCTACTTATAACATAACGAATATCCGTATATCTCACCCTATCCTAAATTATCGTTTTCTCAAGAACTAGAGCCAATCTAGCAAAACTGCTGTCGTTTTCATATTTAGTAGGCTTAAAATAACCTAATTTTGTTTAAAAACGCCCGGCAACATAAATTTAATTTTTTTGTTGAGGTGTGTAATATACATTTCAAGAATTCTAAGTAAATAAATGTTTTATTTTAAGAAAATGAAACTATTGATTTATGAACAATACCTAAACGCTTTCTGGAATTGAGAAAACTATTTACTGTCCTTAAGAAAATATTGTTTTGTGCTAAAGAATGCCCATTTACTTATATTAAGAATCGCTTTCTTCAAGTTTATTGCAAGATTTTCTTGAATCAGGTTAACAAATGTCTTAATCAACGAAATACAATTATTTCATTACATTACAAGTATATAAAAGCGCTAAGTAATTATTTCTTCTGATTTTGTATTGTCTTGCATTGAGGTGGACAACCTTGATACAAATAAACGTTCCTCTGCGTGAAGCAACAATTATTAAATCTAGTATCATAAACTTACGTTATATTTAAAAAGCATATTGGTCACCCAACTATCACCATGATTTACTGTCGAATAGGGATCCTCGTGACCTTTTCTAAGCGTATCTTTCACAATTTCAAAAGATTTCTTCCTGTATTTATTGAATACTGCCAAATAACTAGCTTCTTTGATCGAATCGAGAGTTTTTAATGTTTTACCGCAGTAATTTTCTTCCTGTTTGTTGACTATCTCTTCAGAAATCATCGAGAAAAACTCTTCTGCGATAGCGTTTTTGATTTCTTCAAATAATTCAGGTTTCTGATCTTTGATCGCGTAGGAAATTGCGTGGTATCTTCCATAATTTTCCATCGCTAATTTGACGTGTTCAAAGTCTAGCGGATCTTTACGATTTTTCAAGATGAATCCCTTTTCGATCATATCTTCCATGATGAGAGCTTCTTGGAATGGCACTGAATAAAATCCTATTAATTTTGGGAGGGTAATTAGTGCTTCTGGATAACTTTTCTCTACGCAAAATCTTTGGAAAATGGGGAATAATTCTTTGTACGTGTAAATTTCCCTATCGTAAATTTTCTCTACAGCAGCGAATTTTCTAAACGTCTCATTTTGAGGTGCACTTTTAGCGATCCAGTGTAATTTTATTGGTTCGCCGTTTATTACACCTTTTACCAGGATTTTGGAGATCACTCCAAGGTAATTGACACCTTTCGCGCACGCGGGGGCGATAGATATTTTATAATCAGTTACATTCCGCGATTCAATTAGTTTTTGTAAATGGGTTCGTACCTCGTTTCTAATTAAAAAACTATCTTCAACCATGATTTTAGGATGTCTGGAGTGTAACTAAATGGATAGTGTTGAACGTTAAGAGACAGTACGATATAAATGTTTAACTTGTACAGTTCTGTGTAGGTTTTATCATGCGATGATATTTTTCGGGTACTGTTTCGTTCATTGTTTCGAGATCAAAGACCGCTTTTTTTTGTATATATTAGGCCGGAAGGTTACGAAAAAGCTGATGTGATAAGGCGTATTGCAATAATTATAGTACTATATAGAAATTACGAGGTAGGCGGCATAAATTTTCGGCTTGATAGGCTTAAGGATTCTACAAACCAACGCGGCTGCGGTGGCGATAGCGATGGCGATAGCGATGGCGATGGCGATAGCGATGGCGATAGCGATGGCGATAGCGATAGCGATGGCGATAGCGATGGCGATAGCGATGGCGATGGCGATAGCGATCAAAGTAACCTATGGATATAAACATGGTCACGCATATCGGAACGGTCCAACTCGCGGCTGTGCAACGTTCTATTAGCGATAACCGAGCGGTAGAGGTAGGATATTAGTTGCTTATAATAATAATAATAATAATAATAATAATAATATGTTTTATTAAGCAGAAAAGAAAAAAAATATATATCATATAGGAGTATACATAAAACGCTAAATATTACTACATTAATTCTGCTTAAAGGGATCAGAATCATCTTAGCGATGCTCTTCCTTCTGATCCGTCAACTGTAAAAAAAAATATCGACATAAGTGCAGAACATATATCATTATAGCACATAAGTTCATCGGTATAAATAGACAGTAATACAAAAATCATGTCATGTCTGCAACAACGCAATCCGATAAAGTATAACCCCAATCAACATAGAGACCTGAAAACATACAGTAGTCCTAATATGCCGAGCCTAAGCAACACCGAAAGATCACTCATCCCCAATAATCATCCGGGAAAGAAAAAAGCAAAATAACGCACGTCTAGTGAGAATAAAATCATTGCTGACCGAGAAGTAAATATTCCTTGTACTTACGCTTAAATCCTGCAACGGACAAGGATTTGAAGTTCGGAGGGATAGAATTGTAAAGAATAGCAATGTTATAGGAAAAAGACCGCGTGAAAAGAGCAGTATTATATAAAGGAGGTGTAAGCGTACCCTTGTATCTAACGTTAATATTATGAACGTCAGTTCTAAAGGTCAGCCTTCGATGCAGATAGGGGGGTATCTTATACTTCATTAAATTGTAACAAAAACAAGCAAGGTGCAGTTTTCTTCGCAACCCCATATTAAGCCAACCCGCCCAAGCTAATGTATGGGAGATATGCTGCCTTCTTCTGATGCCATAGATAAACCTTAGACAAGCATTCTGAAGTTTTTGTATTCTGCGAATATCCTCCGAGTCTAAACAGGGACCATAAATAACATCGCAATAATTAAACCTAGATAAAATAAGAGACTCACAAAGGGTCTTACGCAGTTCCACAGCCAGAGAATCCTTACTACAATACAACACCTTAAGTTTTCCGAATGAGGCCCCTACAACCCCCGCCACATGCTGCCTAAATCTTAAATCACAATCAATTGCGAGGCCCAAGTTCTTGATAACTTTAACAACATCCAGATTTTTCCCATTCATGGTTAAATTAATCCTATTGAAAACCCTTTCCCGCGCTTTAGGTCGACCAAACAGGATGACTGCTGTTTTACTAGTGTTAATGGTAAGTCCGTGTGCCAGAGAAATGTCAAATACTCTTTGAAGGTCCTCATTTATTTGTGCAATACTAGCATCAACCCGGTCAACGTCGAATGAGTGATAAAGCTGCACATGATCAGCATACATATGATACTTACAAACTTTTAGTTCCCTTAACAAAAATGAAGAGTAAATAGAGTATATTAGCGGACCCAAAATACTACCTTGGGCAACACCAACATCCAAACGTTTAAACTGCGAGAAATTATTATTAATTCGTATTTGCTGTTGTCGCCCGCTAAAGTAATTTCTGAAGAAAGAAATAGAATTCGCATCTAAGCCAATATAGTGTAAAATACTAAACAGCAATTCGTGGTTGATAACATCGAACGCTTTAGAATAGTCAAGGCAAACAGTTATTTTGTTATTGTCAATTGAACTAAATATGTCATCTGTTATGTGCATTAACGCTGTGACGCAACTATAACCAGACCGGAACCCAGATTGATAGGGAGGCAGGACCGAGTGAGTCTCCAAATGTTGACGTATTTGAATAGCAACTAATCTTTCAATAACCTTTGACAATACGGGTAAAACACTTACAGGCCTTAGATCCTTGTATTCCCTAGGATTTTCTTTCTTTGGCACTGGGATTACAATAGCCTTTTTCCAATCGTTTGGAAATACTCCTTTACGCAAACAGTAATTTATAATAAAAGTTACATACGGAAGTAATACCGGACAGCAAAGCAACAACATTCTAGTATCTATTTGGTCGGAACCACATGATTTCGTTTTTATATCTTTTATTATAGATAAAACTTGCTCGTCAGTCACATCAAGGAAAGAAAATAAATGTTTAAATTCCCTAACTAGATTAGTGTTGTAATATACTAGCAAGTTAATGTCTACAGGTTGGGACGTCACACTGTCAACAAAATAAGAATTAACAGCCTCAGGATCACACAAATGCTCAGGTAAATTGATATCTTTGTTAGAAAGTAAATTCATATCTCTTAAGTCACTCCAGATGTCTTTAGGAGACCCGGTACGAATCCGATAATTTAAATAAGCTTTCTTTTCATTTTTGATAGCTAAATTTGTGTAATTTCTGAGTTGTTTATAGTAATCAAACGTTGGCTCGTCGCGCTTTTTCCTGAAGTTCTTAAAAGCCTGATCCCTCAAGGACATAAGTAATTTGATGTTATCAGTCAACCACGGAGCAGGAGGTTTTTTAAACTTTACTGAAACGATTGGTGCATGACAATCAAATATGTATTTAATATTGCGAGTAAGAACAGTTAGCATGTCATTTACATCGTGAAGATCATATAATAAACCCCAATTAAAATTTATCAAGTCACCCTGAAAGAATGTGTTGTCAAAATATTTGTATGAACGAAAATTTCTAGCAACAGGACCAACTTGTTTAGCTTCATTAATTAAGCAGGCAGCATATACCAGCAAATGGTCGGAGACTCCCAAATCCAACGTACCGGATTCACCGTATTTCATATTGGTAATGATAAAATCTAATAGAGAAATACACCGCTCGTATCTAGTCGGTTCATCAATAATTTGCGCAAGTCCTAAGGACTCCAAAACTCGGGTAAATTGAATAGCAGAATTACTGTTTGAATTATGTATAGGGGACTATTTAATTTAGCGTTTGTAGTGAAAACTTTGAGATAATGAGTGCTAATAGTATGGAAAATTTAAGAGAAAAATTAATGAATATGTAAAAGAACACAAAATTTGATGACACATTCAGAAAATAAAAATATTAGGAAAGAAGTGCAGCCAAAATCGAAGTTTCCTAGGATCCGGATCCACTATTCGATGCTCAAATCCGGGCCCGTTATCCGAAACTCGGATCCGGATCCGCTATCCGATTCTCAGATCTGAATCTGCTGTGCGGTTTTCGAACAATCTATCGGATTCTCGGATCCGGATCCACTAAACGGTTTGCTCTATTTGTATTATAATTGATGCCAAAATACCTCTCACCTGTTCTAATTCGGACAAGAGCAATTTAAGATCATTTTGCAATGTAGAAAGTGCTTAAAAAGAACTTATGTTATGTGGAAAAAATGCAATAGTTTTTAAAATCTATGAACTCAGGGTAATATTGAATTTCCATGCGCGCAATATTATTTGATAATTACTCGATCTATTGTAGGTTTTCATAATTTACTGCGAAATTTTAAGGCACTTTACTATTTGTTTAAGAAAGTTATCAGAGAATGAATTCGAATCGGAAATATGGGATAAAGCATCCGAATTCGGAATTTCGGACAATGGATCCGAATAACATCAAGATCCGGATATCCGAATCCGGATAACATCAGTAAACATTACTAAACACTTGCTAAAATCGCTAGCGGCACCGAGTGTGTTTGAGAAGATTTGATCGCTTCTGGTACCGCCACCGCGACTCTAGCCGCGTTGGTTTGTGGAATCCTTTATACAGGTTCGAGCGTGTTCAAACTCTGTTGCTTCATAGCTGCACATGTACGAAGCCTAAACTATATAACAGGGTGTCCATTGATGGGGTTACAAAGAGGGAAAACTTTCTTAATATGCGTTTTACAGAAAAAAAGTAATTCTTGATCAAAAATTCTGCTTTCCTCAAAACGTCCAAACATATATGTAATCTAGATTTGACTGCAGACATACACTTACTTATAAATTCAATTACTGCAGTTGATATTTTTATTTTTTAATTAACTAACAAACACTCTTTGAAATAAACAACAACTTTGTATATCGTAGCGGGCATATTCATCTCATTCACCGCATCCCTTATTGCTTGTTTTAATTGATCTATGTTTTTCTATGAAAGGTTCTATCTTCAACGAACTTCTCTCCAACCTATAAACAAAAGTCTATCCTTTTTGCATCATCTTCATTTCCAATTGTATGGGTTATTGTGCATTTGTAATGCAAGATTTTATTATCTTTATAAATATTTTGCAACAAACTTTTAGAAAGCTTTAACTCTCGCGACCGTTTCCTCAAAGGCAACCTTGGATTTTCTTGATCTAAGGCGTCCATCTTCTAAGAAATAACTAAGTGATTATAAACTGAAATGATTTGGAAGTGATTACAATCTGGCCCCCAATTAACTGTTAAATTAAATTAAATTAAATGTTTTATTTTGTTTTTAAAAGCCTTTGATGGCAATATTTTTACCTTAGGTGGTAGCAGATTATATAACTTTGGACTCCAGGGCTGCGTTAAGATTTAACGCCGGGTGCGTTCCAATTTGTACGGACGTATCGTCTCGTGCGTTCAGATTTATCGGCCGACGAACAACTTTTCGTCCAAGTTTGGACTGCGGTGAAATATGTCCCGCATGTGCAGACCTGCTTTTATTTAAATTTAAACGAGTTATATTTACCGGCGCCTGACAGTTCTGCTCGAAATCGCTATTCCTCTTTCTTGTAAATTTTTTTGAATCATTTTAATTGTAGCAAATCTATTGCTCAAAGCCTGGTGAACAATTTCACCGTCAGATCTCTTCGAAGTTTTCCTTTTCCGACCGCACTTTGCCCGTCTTTGTGTCGATGTGGTAGCTCCTTCGTTTAAGTTTCTAGCTAAATGCGATACAGAAGAAGGAGATACTTTCTGTAATTTTGCAATTTCTCGTTGTGAATGTTTGTTTGATTGTAGAAGAGCTTGTATAACGGCTTTTTGTTCACTTGTTAAATCTTTCCCGGGCATTTTCTACAAAAAACCCCAAATATTTCAATTTTTTTCAAATTCCAAATAATTCATTATTAAGAGAGAGATAGGATAACAATTTTACCTTTGCAATAACGATATATCAACACAAAACACTTAACGATACTCCACAACTTAGCTTCTATACAGTTATGACTAGAGCGGGCCAAATTGCGCCATCCAACAGAATCGGAATCAGGCGCAACGGCCGCTTATTGTAAATAGCGTATATGTGAGTCACAGCAGATATGTGATATTTCGAAATTAATACACAAGAGTAAAAAAATAGAAGCTGACGCAATAATAATGTTTAGTAATTAGAGCGGATATATATATATATATATATATATCCGCTCTAATTACTAAACATTATTATATATATATATATATATATCCGCTCTAATTACTAAACATTATTATATATATATATATATATATATATATATATATATATATGTACACGCTGAGGTGTTTTTATTTTCATTATGATTTTTTATTTGATTGAAAACGGTATGCGTTGTAAATGGGATGTAATAAGGAAATAACTGAGAAACTGAACGCTTTTTTATTCTGTTGTACTTAATAATGTAACTGTAAATAAAGATATAATAAATAAATTCTATCCTTCTTAATAATGCGGATAGGCTTGTTTAAAAAGTTGCACCATCAGATAAGTTTCCACATTTGCCTCGGTGAAGGATGTTCGCCGAGACGAAAAAATGTTCTTATATTTCGAAAACGACCGTTCCACGTCTACCGAAGTAAGACAGGCGTAATTAAAATAATCTTTAGACTTAGTCAAGGAATCTGCAGATGCCCCATCGCACATTTGTCTTAATCTCGTGTAGTCCGGATTCTTTTTTAAAACACTATCGAACTTAGCTAAAACTCGTCCACTTGTTGCATCGTTTATACTGTGTAACAATGTACTAACTTCGTCCACGACTTGCACTGATTCTACCAACGACAATCCAGAATTTTGCAAATTTTCTATCGCGTCTACTAACCCTTTGTAATTGTTGCTAATATTCTTTAGATGTGTTTCAACAGAAATATCGAGAAATCCCTTCTGGCTCATCCTAATAGCTCTAGCTTCGGCAGGGACGAATTGCAAAATAACGGATTTGACTTCTTGAAAATGTTCATTATAATAAAAAGCGGCTTTTAACTACGTTCCCCAACGCGTAAGAATGGGCTGTGGTGGTTCTCGAATACCAGGGCATAACCTGTGGAATGCCCTAGTCCTCTTAGGACTTTTGAGAAACACTTTTTTTGTGTTTGCTATTAATGCATCCACCTCCGGGTAACACTCTCGAATAGTTTGTGCCACAAGATGTAAAGCATGGACTTTACACGTAACATGTAAAAGTCCTTCACACTTTTCTCTAAGGGAACGGCCTACACTACACATTGTTGCTGCACCATCGCTCATGAACAACAACAGTTGACTGGTTGACACTTGAAATTTTTGTAACGTTTCGAGAACTACGGCCGTAATTGCTTTACTAGTACACTGTTTTAATCTTCTGCTGGCTAATAGAATTGCAAAATTTGGTTTAATAGGATCTAATACGCGCACTATTATATTCAAAATAGAATTTTTTTTGCAATCTGTCGTCTCATCAAGACATAGCCACAGCTGTTTATCTTTTAATTCGGCTTTAATTCGATTTTCAATGTCCTCACGTATTCGTGGAATATCTCTCCGTAACGCTGTCCGAGATGGTAGTATCCACTCGATATTGTATGTACCCCAGAATTTTCGAAATGCTTTTTTATCAAGTATACGAAGTGGTAGACCACATACCATAAACGTTAAAAGCAATTCTAATTGAAATTGACGTTGTTGTGACACACCATTTCTTTTATTTCTGTGGTGTGCGCTATTTATATGTCTTTCACAATCACGTTTGCTCCAGCACAGTAGTTTCTTTTTACAAACTTTACAGAAAATTGTACTCCCATTGTAGTGTAAATCCACAAATTCACTAAGAAATTTATTAACTTTCGTAGGTAATGGCCGTTTATTTTTAATAGTTACGTTAGACATAATCACTAAAGCGAGTACACCGACGCTTGTTTCTAGTATGCCACGAAGTGGTGCAAACGTAACATCTGCAGACTCGTCATTTGTTGATGAATAGAGCGCGTCATCCGTAAATGAATAAGCGCGCTGTTAGTTCGTAGCCGTCGATGAATGAACTTTTTTTTTGTAGTGGCCCACTGTGAACAACGCCCTATTTATCAACGAACACCCAAACTGCAGGTGTATATTTGCGCGTCTTCACGACGTAATAGACAGTGGTTTTGGTCCTCGTCCTAATAATTACATATTTAAATTACCTATGTTTACATACACATATGCGCCCGGCAGCCTGATTGCGAACCTGGCGTGTGGCGCTCTTGGCCCGCTCTAGTTATGACGAAATATTTTCAAAAATATCGATGCATTCTCTAAACTGTGAACTCACTAAATGTAAGTTGATAACTGAAATATTTATATATACGTACTTTACTCTTCTAAATATCATTTCTCTGGTATTTTTATTTATTGATACAATAACCTACTCCCCCTATAAACGATCGGAATCAAAGCAAAAGAATATCATTATAATAGGATGGGAATTTCCAGGTAAAAGGGTTGATTTATGACATGTTTCATGTAATATGGCCAGGGACTGTATATTCAAAAATTAAATGTTGTTGCTGCTTTAGCCTTTTGTTTTCATAGATTTGGTAAATTTTAATCTCTTTAGAACAAATACACTGCATCAACTTATACATACATATATGTGCTTTACCATTATCAAGCCACGTGTTCAAATTATTTTGGACACCGAACAATTGTGTGGCACACATTAACTTAATTTTAAATTATTTTAACATTAAATTAAAGTGTGCCATGCAATTGTTCGGAATATTTAGATTTAAATACAATACAATCTATAAGCAATTTAATCTACCATGTAGGCATGTAGAGTATTAAAATAAACAAATCAATAGCTGCTTTGCTTTTTTTGTTATAGAGCTACGTTGTTTTAAATATTAATGTCAATAATCTTAGAAGCCTTGACTTTTCTCAGTCCCTTCCCACCAGTTAAACCATGAAAAAAATCATCAATATTGTTGTAAATTTGATCTTGACGCTCTTGTAGTTTGTAAACGATGTTGCCTCTTTATCCGTAAGAAGTGTACAGGGGTCAAAGGATAAGCTTAAAATAACTTTTCTCATCATTTGAGGGGTGTTCATTCGATTTGATTTTTTGTTTTTAGTTATGATTTTTGTTTCTATTTGAGAGGATTAGATATTTCGAACTTAGTATCTTAGCAATGTTTATAAAAATCGTGGTATCATAAAAGTTTATTTTGTGTACTTTTAAAAACAATTTACATACAATACTGTGAATATTTTCCCAACCACATATAAATAAAATTCCTATTATTTTTATTTTATTGCATTGTTTAGCTGCAATGAAACCAGATGAAAGGACTTTTATTTGTAAGGTTATTCTTTTCTGCTTGAATTTTCTCAGAAACTAACCCTGCTGAAATGGTTAAAGTATCATTACTAACCTGGGCAAATACGCAGTAACAGCCAGAGGCGTGGCGAGCGCATAAAAGTTTACACATAAAATAGAAGGTAAGAAATAAATTATAAAACGTGCTGAAACACTTACCGTTTTAAAAGTCTTCCGTGAAATCACAAACTGGGTAACATCTGTTAAATATTTGAATCATTAGATATGTTACCACAGCTGTTTCAGTCAAGTGAGTACGACGTACGGAATAAATGTTTTTTAATGCCGAAAACAACTGTTCGACATCTAGCGATGTTATATCTGCATATTTAAAATAAATCGGAGTCTTTCTCTGAAACACTTTCAAATTTTCGTATTACAGACCAATTTGTTTCGCCTTCTACAGCGCATAACTGTGCGTGAACATCATTCACAATTTGAACAGAATCCACTAGCGACATCGAAACATTTTGTAATCTTTCTATTCCCTCCGCTAGTCCGAAGTAATTGTTGTGAATAGTTTGTGAATCTCTTTTAACCTGACTATCTTGAAATATTTCCTGGCTTTTCTTGATTGCTGCAGCTTCTGTCGGATTGAATTTTAAAACTACCTTCTTTACTTGATCAAAATATTTGTTGTAGTAAAACGCAGCCTGCAACCATGTTCCCCAACGTGTAACAATCGGCTGTGGTGGTTCAGGTAAATCAGGACACAGTTTGTGAAATAGTCGGGTACGTTTCGGGGACTTTAGAAACACTGCCTTTGTACTAGCAATCAATGTATTTACTAGTGGAAAACATCTAAGAATCGTTTGTGCCGCAAGATTTAGAGTATGGGTTTTACACGTTACATGTAAAAAGTTACCACTGTGTTCTTTAAGAGTTCGGCCCAAAGAACGTATATTTGCGGCACCGTCACTCATAAACATTAAAAGTTGCTTAGTTGAAACTTCAAATTTGTTCAACGAGTTCAACACCACCTTTAAAATCTCATCGGCAGTACAATTTATAACTCTTTTGGAAGCAAGTAAGAAGGAGGATGACGGTCGATGTGGTTCCATTGTACGTACCATTACATTAACCACAGAATGTTTTTTACGATCTGTTGTTTCGTCCACACATAACCACAGTTTTTTATCTTGCAACTCCGATTTAATTCTTTTCTCAACATGGTCACGAGCAGACGGCACAACTCTCTGTAATGTTCTCCCACTTGGTAACTTAAAGTCCGAATATTCATTCCAAAACGAGACGCATGCTTTCTTCCTTAGTAAATGAAATGGTAAATTACATGCAATAAAGGTAACACATAAATTAAATTTAAATTTGTCATAATCTCGTGTGGAATTTTTTTTTTAAACATGCCCTGCACTATTTACATGCCGTAGACAATCACTTTTCGACCAACACATTAAATCTATTTTACACACTACACATTGAATTTTAGCGCCATCACACTTTAAATCAGGCATTTTTGCAATAAATTCTCTTATTGTGTCCAACTTTGGTCGTTTTCGCGACGTAGGAAACATTTTCAAAACAAACGTAGAACTACGCAGTTATACTGACGCTTATACCGAATTCTCCCGGCCGTGTTTATTTTGTGTAAACTTTTATGCGTCAGCCACTGGCTTTCAGCGCAGTTTGCGTTGCTCTAGTGCCCACTGTAAAATTATTAAAAGAAATACTGATCTAGTAATTTGTGATTGATTAAGTCAATACTACAAAAAGGTTGAAGAAGTTTACTTCAATTTTAATCATATTTCCAAAATCATTGGGGCAAATTCTTGGTGTAACTAAGCTTATTAACAATAAATAATACAATTTACGCTAGTACATCTGCGTTGTCTTGTTCTCAACAATAATTTTGTTTACAAATTAAAACTAGAATTCGAAATATTATTACAGAATAATTCTGCACGTGTTTGAAAAACAAGCTCAAAAATTTAACAACACCTACGTATTTGTTTCACTTTTATTTTGAAGGTAAATATAAAACAACTAATCTATGACGAATCAAATTTTTCGCGAAATTTCCAAATACATATTACGAAAACATAGATTCTATAGATACATATATCATCAGAAAGTATCGTACGACATGTGTGCATATACCATACACATCTTTTTTTCTAGTGAAACTAACCGTAAATAAAAATGAAAGGTTCAACGTATGATTTTTCTATAAATAAGCTGTTCAGGAAGCGTGTAATGCCCCCATAAAACGCCCTTAAGATATAAACCTTTCTCTCGCGCTTCCTCTAGCAACTATACGTAATGTCTAATGTCAATGAGGTGATCGCAGGAGGCGTGTACTTTTCGGGATCATACCAGATCATACGATAGGATCGAGTTGGCGTTAGTTCAAAATTTTCGGGTGGCACGTGTGAAACATAGGCGTCTATACGCTGGACGTATTTTGCTTTTCGAAAAATTCTCTACACCGCATCTAAACCACGTCAAACGTACGACTCAAAACCAAAACAATCTCTCAAAACAAAACTCTCTATAATATAGATCTATGATCGACTTTATAAAACGTCGTCGGTTTATTTTTGTTCACATTCAGCGATAAGCAGTTTCAAAGTGAAGATCGCTCTTAAGATTCATTTGGGAACAAACTTGAAAGTGATATGAAGTGATATAGGATTTCTTATTATTGTGTAGACAATATTTTTGATTGTGTACGTCAAGTAAGTGCCGTTTTTCTTTTGGAAATTCCGAATTATCCTTTAGAATAATGTCGTTCAGCAAGAATATCGTCCACTGTCGAAGATGTTTGACAACAACAACAATAAGGTATTGCTTATTTATTTAAATTGTTTATTTATTTAAATCTTAGATTATAAATTAAAATACGCCATTTATCCGTGATTTAGGATCTATTTTTAGATCCATAAGTGTCAATGAAGTAATTAAAGATCTTATCTTATGTAAACAAGTAACAGATGATCAATCTAAAGTCTAAGTAGCAAGTGGTCACATCTATCGTCTAAATATGGAATTAAGGATGATTATTATTGAAAATGCATCCGTTCACATCCGTTTCTCATATGTATTTTTCACTCAAAAGTCTTGTAAAAAAGACGTTTTTTTGTTGTTGTAATCGTCTTAAAATGTTTTCCTTCTAACAAATATGTAAATAAACTACAGGCAAAAACTGTGCAATACGTAAATAGGTAGTTTGAATACAATTTTCTTGACATCTAATATTTTAACCAGTAGCGTCCCACTAACAATCATTAAATGGGTAATTACTAGATCGCGCATGCGTGGTGGTTTTTGTTATTTGGATTCTACGTATTTATCTTAACACAATAGCTTTAATAGAGAGTACAATAATGTATTATTAAAATGTAGATTTCTTATTTTAAATTAAATATTAATTTAAAAAAATTAATTTCCAAATTAATCAAATACGTAATATATATTTAAGAACCGTTTCCTCTTTTTAAGAATTATTCGTAAACATTACGTTTACGCATAAGATGGCCTCCTTACTCGATGAAAATCTCTGTCCTCCGACCGAAACTTTGAGTTTGGTAGATAGAAAAAAGTTACTGGAGGCAAGATCTGGTGAATACGGTGGGTGTCATGGCGACCACTGAAGTGTGAGGCTTGTCTTGTTGGAGCAAAACCTTTTTTCTTAAAATGCGATAATTTTTCCGCAATTTCTACCTTCAGTTTATCAAGTAATGATGCATAGTATGCCCCCGATTCATTAAAATTTTGCATTTATTGGTCGCATCGGTCATAATATTTAGAACGTTCTGCAATTGCAAAATGTTTATTGATGGAATTCTTCAAGTATAAATTAAACCAAGAGTCAGCAACCAGCGGCCCGTCATAAGGTTTTGTGCGGCCCACCAGGCAATAACGAATTACATTAAGTTAGGATCTGCAAAACGCGAGCAGATAATTTTGAATTCAGTAATTTGACATTATTTCAACTCTACCAGAAAATAAATTTCCCAACTTAAGAAATTTTGCAAAATCAATGATTTACATTGTTGGAAGCACATATTTATTTGAACAAACATTTTGAAGAATGAATGTTATTAAGTCAAAATACAGGACAAGTTTGACCAATGACAATTTTCAAAATATTCATAGGATCCCTATATCGCAAATTGATGCCGACTTGAATGAATTATAAAAAATTATACAACAGCAAAAATTGCATTGAATTTTAATATTTACTTTGCAATAAAATGAGTTATTTGCGTTTGTATTATTATATTATTAAAGTTGCATTTTTATTATTATCTTACTATAAAATAATGTATTTTTTTTTGATTGTGCGGCCCACCTAAAGATTTCTTTTGAAAGTGGCCCGCTGTCCTAAAAAGGTTGTCGACCGCTGGATTAGACCATTTGTTTCTTTATTCTATAGCGCCATCTACAAACTTACTTGAAATGAGAACAAATCTGGAATAGATAAGATTTATGTTTTGGGTGTAAACACCTTTAATCTTTACAAAAATAATAATCAGCTGATTCGTATGACAAATTCTAAATTATTTGATGTGAAATTTTGCATTCCACACCTACTATTTTTACATATTCGCAATGAATTCGCGGCAACTATAAAGCTGTTAATAGAACCATAAGTATGAAGCCATAATTTAAGTTACATTAATGTTAGTTGTGTAGTTGTTACATAATAAATAATGTATTGCACGTCTTCGCAATTTCCATTAAAAATTGAACTCATTCTGTTAATTTTTATTATTAGCAGCAACTGATTCGTTGTTTATTGTTTACCATTCTATTTTGAGTGGCAAATTAGTGATAATGTAATAATTTTTAGACCCTATTCTGGTGGATCGAATACAGTCGAATCAACAACTAAAATGAATGCAAGAACGATGCCCGCCGCGCAATGGAGAGTTCTAGCACAGGTTAAGGATTTTCTATCGAAGTTGTCAAACGATTCAAACTTTCAAAACGTGCTAAATAAAGAATTTGCTCGCGTACTACAGAAGATACAACCTTCCGTTTATGGAACTGAGATTATTACAAATTTTAAGCAGACAGCTGATGTTGAGCCTAAGAAAAGTGAAGTAAAGACGGTCGATTTAGAGAATCCCAGTAGTGAAAGTAATAGTAATACCGAAGTAACAACGAAAGTTAATCAAAGGCCCGATGGTGGTATAAATTTTCCAAACGTATTAAACGGACTTGGTATATCGTTTACAAATAAGGACGCCCCAAAGGAAGTAGTACCAAAATGGAAAGCCGATAACCTAGTAATATCACAGGTATGGTATTTACAAATTATCTTTAAGGTTAGCATTCAAATCGAATTCTTTTTAGAGTGGAATATCATCTAGGACAAGGCATGTTATATTTTCAATAGCACAAGCGGAGACGATAGAATCGAAGTTGCATAGGATTGAAGAGTTATCAAATCATATCAAACAATACCCGGAAGCTAAGAACAATGCCGTAAAGGTAAGTAACTACGAGAAAATTGAACTCCTTTTTGGTTAATAAATTATAAATATGCTGCTGTTTCTTGAGGGTCTGATCAAATTTAGTTTATGATTAATATGTTTCAAAGAAAATTCAATATAAAATATCTTTATTATTAATGACTAGAGCGAGGTAATCGTCTCTGCGATACATTGGCGTTTCATCGGAGTAGGGGGTTGTATGCAAAAATCGATTCTCGCTTTGTCAGCGTCTGCTTGTTTATTTTTCGTTCAGTTTAGGAAACGAGAGCGTACATTGTGTTTTGTGTTACGTGTTATTCGCTATAAATGTATAATTATTAATTTAAAATGTGTAATGTGAACAAGGCTAAAAAACGACCCTTTGCTGGCATGGTAAATTAGTTTATCTGTAACTTTCCGGATTTGTTCTACAACGGTGCTAAAAAAGTGTGCAAGAAACACAGAAATAGAAAAAAGGGTGTGCCAACGAGAACTGCCTTTATGTTCCATTTACTTGTTATGATGATAACCTGTAATTTGTCACTTCGCTTACTCGAAAAAGAACCGTTTCAGAACTTTTGGTGAAAGTATAACCCCCAGTCGAAGTTGCCAACTACGACAACGGCACGTATGCACGTTTTATTTGTAAACAATCAGTTGCTTTGGAAAGAAATTCTATTCTAAATGTTATAGAACGTGCACTGAACCCTCATAAACCGACATTTCTACTGCTACTAGCTAGCAAAAGATTGGAAAAGTGCGCTGGTGCAGCAATTGTAAGGGTGGTACTTAATACGTTGGAAAACTTTCAAGTCTCACCACATCAAGTGTTGATGTTTATGAGCGACGGCGCCGCGACAATGCGTTCGGTAGGCCGTTCTCTTCTTGAACACGGTTGCAAGTGTTTACATATTACGTGTAAAGTGCATGGTTTACTGTTTCTTGTGGCAGAAACTATTCGACAATGTTTACCCGAGGTAGATACATTAATAGCAAGTACAAAAAAAGTTTCTCAAATCTCCGAAACGTCTTCGATCATTTCACGCACAGTGTCCTGGTATTCGTGAACCATACGTTGGGGAACATGGTTGCAAGTAGCTCTTTATTGTGCTGAATATTTCAAACAACGAAGTACATACACTGCTGCGCACTATACATGATGCAAAATATAATCGCGTTTTAGAAAAGTTCGAGAGTGCGTTAAAAAAAGATTCCGATTTTATCACATTAAAAAAAAATTGTGATGATGCATCGACTAATTCATTAGCTGAATTCAAAGAATGTTTTAATCATGCATGTATTAGATCCGTTGATGTCGAACGATCTTTTTCAAAATGTAAACACATTGTTTCACCACGGCGAACATCGTTCAACGAGATAACTGCGGAAACATTTCTAACGCTGTCAACTTTTTACAACTCTTATCCAGTGAGTGATAATACTGATAATGGTGCTTCTATTTTTAATGTTCGGTAATTCCGATGCAGCCCGGCAACCTACTTTTATAACGCTGCTTAAGAGGGTGAGTGTTTCACATCTTTTCAGATATTATAATTTTTGATTGGTTCTGTTATTATTATTCGACTTATTACTTATTTTTTGGCATTGTACTTATGCCACGCAGAGACTTATTGTAGATTTGCCGACATTAGAACCATACGATTTAGTAATTTCTACCAGACTTTGCCGTCAGATGAGAATTTTTACTGAAGCTTATTTCGATTATAAAAGTTACACTGCAATTTTGTTTTTAGGGTGGTGCGATTAGGTTATTGCTCAGAGTCCGTCATAGAACGAAAGAATTGCAAGTACAAGCCGCAATATCAGAAGCGTTGACAATTCTAGGATATTCAAATCCCCTACCAGGACGAGGAATTCGAATTCTTTCGATCGATGGTGGTGGAATCCGTGGCATCCTGGTTATAGAAATGCTGAAGAAACTGGAAGAAATAACAGGCAAACGTGTGCATGAAATGTTCGACTTCATTTGTGGTGTTAGTACCGGTGCCATATTAGCATGTTCTTTAGGTAAATAAAATTTTAACCCTATAGAAACTAAACTAACATATTTTTTTCTAAATTCTAGGAATTTTACAAAAAGATTTAGACCAAATACAAAAGAACTATAAAAAATTAAGTACGCAAGTGTTTACACAATCAACAATCAAAGGAACAAGCAGTTTAGTATGGTCACATTCATATTACGATACCGCATTATGGGAGAAATTGCTTAAAATTGAGCTAGGTGAAGAAACTCTGATTAGAACATCTAGAAATAGACACACACCAAAGGTATAATCATTTCGAAAAGTCCGAAACATTGTTAACTTTACCAAATTATTTCTTTCGATAGGTTGCAGCCGTTTCCGCAGTTGTCAATCACGAAAGGGTTTCGGCGTACATCTTTAGGAATTATTCATTACCATGGCGGGTGCAATCACAGTATATGGGGAGTAACGAACACCAAATATGGCAAGCTGCTCGTGCATCAGCTGCAGCACCTACGTATTTCGAGGAATATAAGCTTGGTAATTTGCTGCATCAAGATGGTGGTATATTAGTGAACAACCCTACAGCTGTTGCTATCCATGAAGCTAAATTATTATGGCCCGATAGTCCGATACAATGTATTGTGTCTTTTGGTACTGGAAGAACAGTTCCAACACATTTAACGTCGAATAACACCAACGTACAGGCTGCTAATGTATCTTCATGGAAGAATAAGTTCATGAAGATATTGGATAGTGCTACAGATACTGAAGGTACAGAAATATGTTTAGTTAATTTTATTACCTAAGCCTGACCTCCCTACGACAAACCCATTCAAGAAGGAGCGGTTGAGCAGTAACAATGTGCCTGATCACCTTAGTTGATTAGGACCTAAATCTTATGAAGCCTAGATCTTTCTTTTCTTTTCCTCAGAAACATGTCACTAATTTCATCACTAGTTTCCAGCCTAACACAGAAATAAGTGAGTGAATGTTCCTGACATGAGGTCCCCGTGGTGTAGTGGTTGGCACGCCCACCCGGCAAACGGAAGATTCCTTATCGGGAAGGTTTTTTCAACCATTTAATTACGTAGGAAATTCCAAGGAAATTACAGATTTTCATAATTCACCGACGGAAGCCAAAATATATTAAGTTTATTAATGTGATGGCCTCCTCATGGGATGAAAATCTCGGTCTTTCGAGCGAAACTTTGAGCCTAGGAAGCAGGGGGGTCAAATCTGGCGAATAGGGTGAATGGTCATCAATTCGAACTCGAATTGATACCCGAATTGATGATCCGAATATAGCAAGGATGAGAATGTGGAAAACAAATACATACACAACAAGATAAGGAGTACTATACCAGCTTGAGAAGAAAAGTGAAACAAATATTTCGTAAAAAGAAAAGAAAGTACTTGAAAAAATGAAAAAATATTTTGTAAAGTAAGAAATTACAAGCTTCTATCAAGATGCAAAGAAAAGTAAGCAAATAACAAAAGAGAACACACAATATGTGAGAGACCAGGAAGGGGCTACGGAAAATAAAAAGGCGAACACGCTTGCAATAGAGGAAGAAGCTAATAATGAATGCGAAATCCAAGATAAAGATAATGATTTAATAAAGGAACCTTCGGAGAAAGTGATTGTGGAGATTTTATTGTCTTATAAAACAACAAAAGCGCAGGGAAAAATGGAATCTCTGCAGAAGTACTTAAAGGAGGCGGATCTATTATCCAGAATAAAATAGCCAGGTTAGTCAAACGAATATAGCAAAAAGTAGAAATGCCAGAAGCTTGGAACTTAGCGCTGTTGTGTCCTATGCATAGAAAGGGAATAGCTCCGTTAGACGTAATTTGCAAGGTTTTAGCGAGGGTCGTAAGAAATAGACTGGAACGGTACAAAAAAAATTAATAGGAGAATATCAAGGGGATTTAGCCACACATCTCAAAAGTATTGCGCGAAAAAAAAGGATGATAAGCCTTCCGGGAAGATGAAGATGGTGGGTACTTTTATATATCCGAATAAGATGGTAAATATGGAGTACGCTTCCCTTTGCCCTAGCCCAGCCAAAGATGGCGTGGTGATTGATAAGGGCCACCCTATTTAAGAAATATGAAGGGACCACCCTGTAGTTTAGCAACGTCAAAATAGGGAAATTCGTCGCAAGATATCGAGTAATAACAGTTAGGGTAGTTTGAATATGAAAATAATGGATTACTTGAACGATCACGCAAATATTACAAATAAAATTTGACATTAATTTTCTGTCACCCTGTATGTTTAAAATACTACTACTAAACAATAAGTACAAGAAAACTTCACAACAACGTTTAAGAAAATTAAATGTAAATATGTAGACATGTGACATATATTCAGAACAAACGTGTAAGCTAAACAAATAACTGTACAAGTCGTAGTGACTGTAGTTGCAAAACAAAAATGAATAGACAAGTAAGTATAGTCAAAATGCGGGAAGTAATCAAAACAAAACGATGACCAAATATCGTCTTTTCGAGAAATACGTTCGTTTCGAGAAATACGTGGTAATAATAAATGGATACTCTAAAACTGTGGTGTTCAGTCTTGCTGCTGATGATGATAGCTTGGCTATCGAAACGTGCGTCCAGTGCGAATTAAGTGTTGTGGTAAGGGTTTTAGTGAACTGTTTCACGTGGTAATAATGGTCATGCAAAATTGAACGTTACACAAAATTGAACCCAAGGATCCGTTCTGTAGCGGTATGACCAAATAAAATAACGAAAGTGAATAAACTATCGCAAAAGCAGATGAACAAAATTTAGAAGCGCTACAGGATGGATTATATTCGTGCACGAAAATGTTACAGTCTAAAAATACCTTATACTATACAACTTTCAAACATAACCACGAATTAGTTCTCGAAAATTCTCAGCGTTGTTGCGGGAACTTTAGATGCTCACACGGGTTCTTGGGGCTATATAAGGGCTTCGAAAGGATGCAATAAGATTAGCAAAACGGAAATCGAACGGGAAAACTGAAACGAAACTTACGTGATGGCGGTATGACGTCAACATTCAGCTCGGTACCTGTGAATTCCCCATCGGGTGAAGAAAACGGTACGATACTTGATTAGATAGGTAGCCTTGAATCCCAGAAACAGTATTCCAACTATTGTGGCAACAAAATAAGTGCTACTCGTACCTTCCGAAGTGTAGTATCACTTGTTTACTCTGGTTTGTTATTATATTTGTGATACCGTTAATAACACAAGCAACTTATTATTTGTAACGTTTATTGTATCTATCTTTTTATTACATTGCCTTTCACACACTGCTGCCAATCTTGTTACTTTACATGTCACTACATCTCCCCTCTTAATGTAACTTAACTATATTACTTAAACATATCTTAAAATAACTAAGTTAATTTCTACATAACATAATCTTTGTATTTTCTAGGAACATACGTTTTTCTTTTAAAAGTTAGATCTAAAGATTTGTTTACATATTGTTTTTTATTTAAATCATGCTTCTTTGTTATATTTGAATCTCTAATTATATATTTTTTATTTCTTTCGAGAATAGTGTCATTATTCAATTTTACACTGTAAGTCCTGGGTTTGTTTACTTCTTCGACAATTCTACCTGGTGTCCATGTTTTGTCTAGTTTCTGTGTTCTCACTTTATCTCCTACTTTAAAATGTGTTCTTCCTTTTGTTTTTTGATCATAGTATTTCTTTTGTTCTGCTTGCCTTTTCTTTAATTGATCTTTTATAATACCTTCTTCTATATTTCCTTCCTCTTTGTTTATAAAGAATTTTGGCATTAAGCTATTGACATCTCTGTTAAATAATAGTTTAGATGGTGATGGTATCTTGTTATCAATAGGTGTACATCTATATTCCAGCAAACATAAATATAGATCTTTATTATCGTACTCTGCTTTCCTCATTATATTTTTAAATGTTTGTATACATCTTTCCACCATGCCGTTTGATTGCGCATGAGTCGGACTAGATGTAATATGTGTTATATTCCACGCTTTGGTAAATTGTTTGAAACATTCGGAATTATAATTTGTACCCTGATCTGAGCGTACAATTTTTGGAATGCCATGCCTTGCAAATATTGATTTTAAAACTTGTATTGTGTGATACGAATCTAATTTATTTAGTGGTGCTATTTCTATAAATTTTGAAAAATAATCTATTACTATTATGTAATTTTTCCCATTAAAGTGATAAATGTCTGTGCCTACAGTTTCCCACGGTTTTTCGGGAATATCCGTTTGAATTAACGGTTCATTCGTGTTAGAATTCATAAAATTCAAACAAGCATCGCAATTGTGAATATATTCTTCTATATTTTTATTAATATTTGGCCAATAAAGACATTCCCTTGCCCTTAATTGACATTTCTTTATCCCCATATGGTTGAAATGAATTATTTCTAACATTTCTTTTCTCATTGACTCAGGAACAATTATTTTGTTGCCTTTAAACAAGACGTCATTAACAGTTACAAGTTCGTCTCTGTGTTTAAAATATTTTCTTAATTCTGGATTTAGGTTTTCTTCTCTCTCTGGCCAACCTTGTTTTACTAAACGTGTTAATTGTTTCAAATTTTCGTCATTTTCTGTTTCTTTTTGAAATTCTTTGAATTTTTCACTTGAAACTGGTAATATCTTTATTAAATTTACATGAGCTTCTATTTCGTCCAAAATTATTTCATCAGTTGCACGATGTTCGTTCAAAAATTGTCTTGATAAGCAATCTGCTACTACTAACTGAGATCCAGGTTTATACTGGATATCTATATCATACATTTGTAATTTTATTAACATTCTCTGTAATCTTAAGGGTGCGTTAACTAAGGGTTTTTTATTAATTGACGCTAATGGTTTATGGTCGCTTTCTACTATGACTTTTTTACCATAAATGTACTGGTGTAGCCTTGTACATCCAAATACGATCGCTAATAGTTCTTTTTCGATTTGAGCATAGCTCTTCTCTGTCTGTGTTAGTGCTCGTGATGCATACATAACTGGCAAATTATTTTGTAAAAGTACGGCTCCTAAACCGTTTTGAGATGCATCCACCGAAATCGTTACTGGTTGATTGTGATCGTAAAACTGTAATACTGGCGTGTTAGTTAATTTCTTTTTAATTTTATTATAAGCTTGTGTATGGTGTTCCGTCCATTCAAAAATTACATCTTTATTTATTAATTCTCTTAATTTACTTGTATTTTCAGAAAAATTTGGGATAAATTTTGAAATGTAAGTAACCATACCCAAAAACCTTTCAACATCTTTTTTACATTTCGGAATAGGCATTTCTATTATACTTTTGATCTTATCAAAATCTGTTTTTACTCCTTTACTGCTTATTATGTGACCCAAAAATTTAATTTCGTTTGTCCCAATTATACACTTATTTTATATTAAATTTTACATTTTCTTGTCTTGCCCTTTCTAGCACTTTTCTTAAATTATTGTTGTGATCTTCCATATTTTTCCCGAATATTAACAAATCATCAATGTACGAGATTTGCCCTGGTATTCCTTCAAATATTTTGTTTGAATTGTTTATGAAAAACTTCTGGGGCTGAGGATACCCCAAAAGGAAGTCTAGAAAACATGTAACGCCCAAAGGGTGTTGCAAATGTACATAGTCTTTTACTAGCTTCATCTAATGGAATTTGATAAAAACCCTGGTTAGCATCTAATATACTAAAAACGGTAGCTCCTGATAATTCAGCTAACATTTCTTCTATAGTTGGTATTTGATAAAATTCTCTTTTTATGACTTTATTTAATTCTTTCGGATCAAGACAAATTCTAATTTTATTAGTAGGCTTTCGTACTATTACAAGAGGATGTACCCACTCTGTAGGCTCATTTACTTTTTCAATTATTTTTTGTTTCTCTAGGTAATCTAATTCAAGTTTTAATTCATTTTTTATTGATAATGGTACTTTTCGTGCGTTGTACACTACAGGTACAGAGTTTTCTTTAACGTTAATTTTATGCTTTGTTTTTAAATTCCCTATTCCATGAAAAACATCATTAAATTTATCTATTAAGTTGTTACAAGAAATGTTATCTATTCTTTTAATTAGTTCTAATTTTTACAATCACTTAATCCTAATATTATAGGTGAACTCTTATCTGTTTCAACAATTTGAAACTTGATTTTTTGGCAATGCTTTTTTGATTTACACATGAATTCGATCTCACCAACATTTTTTATATTTGTACCATTATAATTTAACAGTTTAATATTAGATTTATTTATTTTGGTATTTGGAATCTTATCAAATAAATGCTTAGGTATAATTGAACATTGTGCTCCTGTATCTAATTTACATTTTAAAATACCTTAGGTTTTTGTTGAATCTGTAACACTTCTGTCCATTCTTCTTCATTTTTAGTTTGAATATCTTTTACAGTTCCTATAAAATAAGTTTCTTCCTCCTCTTCATCTGATTTTCTTTCTTCGGCACTTCTCACCTCTTGAATTCTTCTGTTTGATTTGCACATTTTACTAAAATGGTTTTTGTTTTTACATTTGTAACATTCTTTTTCCAAATGCTGGACATTCGTTTATTTTATGATTCATCCCACAGCGCTGACAGTTTTTTATTTTCTTTTCTTGTGGTCTCTCTCCCTTGGCATTTCTTTGCATCCATTTAGTTTTATTTTCTTCTTTTCTATATATTTTATTTACTTTATTTATTTGTAAATTCTCAGATGTCATTTCTTTAATTTGTGATTGTACTAAGTCCGATGATCTGCATATCTCTATACATTTTACTAATGTTAAGTTGGGCTCGTTTAATAATCTTTCTCTTAATTTGTTATTATCTATGCCACTAACAATTCTATCTTTAATCAGTGATTCTCTTAATTTCTCAAATTCACAGCTTGCCGCTAATGATTTCAGTTCAGTAACATAACTATCAAAATTCTCACCTGGTTTCATGTTGCGAGTAAAAAACTTGTGTCTTTCAAACGTAATATTTACTTTAGGTAAAAAATATTTGTCAAATTTATCCAATAGCACTTCTAGTTTGTTTTCTTCTGTCTTTTTAATGTCGAATGTATTGTATATATCAATACCGTCTTGACCCATTGCATGTAATAATAGGTTACAAATTTGTTTTTCATTTTCTGCTTCTAATCCACATGCATTTATATATATTTGAAAAGTTTGCTTGAATTTAAGCCAATTAGTTGCACTAGCTCCGTCCTTATTATTAAATTGTGGTGGTTTTAAATCCATTATTCAAAAATAACCTCAATCGCTTGGCGGGAACTGCAGGAAATCAACCTCGCTGGTTTAATTTAGTTTAATTTAATTTACTTTCTTCTCTTTTCTGACTGCGCCATGTAGTATCACTTGTTTACTCTGGTTTGTTATTATATTTGTGATACCGTTAATAACACAAGCAACTTATTATTTGTAACGTTTATTGTATCTATCTTTTTATTACATTGCCTTTCACACACTGCTGCCAATCTTGTTACTTTACATGTCACTACACGAAGCCTACATATATCCTTCCAAAAACGCAGCTAAACAAAGACTCTCCCGAAAACTAATGCTAGTATCACGTGATTTCCACAGGTGGACGTGGGGAACATGAATGATTGTGTCGGTACTTTATTTAGGGATTTTTTAAAAACTAAAAATGCTCAATAAATGTATTTAAATTTAGCGTATAACAATAGCAAAATGTAATTCTATAATGGGGTTTTGAAATAATACACGTAAATATTTGCTCAATAGGTGGCGTCATCTATCGGGATAAATATTAGACAGAACGACATTTAGCGGGTTAACGTGTACAGCTATACAGCAGGGATTTTATACCGTAAAAATTTAGAAAAGGACGATCAATGGTGGACCAGATATTTGTGACACAACATCTTATAAGTAAAGCTTTCGAACAAAATTTAGGATTGCATCTATTACTGGTGGATTATAAGCAAACGTACGATTCAATTATTAGAAGTAAACTGTACCAAGCAATGTACAAGCTGGCTATACCACCAGAGATTGTAAATTTGGTACAAATGAGCCTTGGTAACACAAGTAGGGAAGTGGCTACAGAATGATTTATATCCAAAAGATTTACGGTCCTATTTAACTTTGTGCTCGAAAGTGTTCTAAGAGAATGTAAAGTACAAAGAAATTATCTAATTATGAACAACAAACAGCAACGTATAGCCTATGCTGATGACATAGTTTTAGTAACAAGAACACGAAAGAAATTAGATAGAATGTTTAAAAATTAGAGAAAACTGCCAGGGAGTATGGGTTAATGATAAACTAAAAGAAAAATAAATGTATGGAAATGAGGGACGGAATAAGTGGAAAAGAAAATATGATAAAAATTTTTGGAGAAGCAGGTGAAAAGTACTGCTTCGAAAATGTAACAGATTGCGAGTGTGTAGGAGTAACGATAACAAATGCTAATCCGGAAAAGAAATAAATAAAAGATTAACAAAGGGTAGCAGTGTGGTAGGAGCCTTTAGAACAACGCTGAGATCTAAGATCATATATAGAAAAATTAAGTTTAGAATTTTCGAAACAATAGTTAATCCAGCAGTACTATATGGATGTGAGTCGCTGGAGTAGGTTGGAGAAGACGAACAAACCAAGAAATAATTAACTTGTACGGAAAACCGAAGATATCGCAAGTAATCAAGGCCCAACGCCAGAAAATAGAAATACAAAAAGAGTACTAAGAGTTGAGAGAAGGTGGAGAGAAAAAAGTGGGAAGACCGAGAAGAAAGCGGATAACAGCAGTGAAGAAAGACCTAGTATACTTGGATGTTGAGGACTGGCAAGGGATAGGATGTGACAGGAAAAAATGGAAGAAAATAGTGAAGAAATGTGAAACCATGAGCCTGTAACTTTTTAGACTATTCTCGTACAATTGTTGGTGTTCTTGAAGTAGTTAGTGATATTCCGTTGATCCCATTAGCGTACTGGTGGTGGCTTCCTGTTTATTAATTTAGTATTATTTATATTCCAACAATGGACATTTTAATTAGTTTATTTTCTTATTATATTATTACACTTTCTTTTTTTCTTTACAGCTGTGAATACAATGTTAAACGATTTATTACCAAGCAACGTTTACTACAGATTCAACCCATACCTGACAGAAATGTTAAGCATGGTCGAAATTGATCCGTTCAAATTGGAACAGTTAGAGAAGGATGCTATAATGTACCTGAGAAGAAATGAGGACAAATTCCAAAGGGCCGCTAAGACATTACTAGAGAAACGAACACAAACCCAGAAGGTCATGGATTGGATTCATTTACAGAAGGAGTTGCTAGGTGTTAGCGGAAAGTGAACACTTTCACGTTTAGATTTTAATTATCAATGAAGTAATTTTATTTTTTTCATATCTACGTACTCACTTTCCCGTCGCATTGCTTTTATTTTATAAGCTGTTATTTTTATTTATATATACAACACCTATATCGATACATATAGTTTTTATTTATATATATGTTTATATTTTTTTGGTAAGTAACATAAGGAAAATAGTGAAAAAAGTGGAGGCAGAAACTAGTTCCTTGTAGCACTACTTAGAATACTCATGTGTTCAAGGTAATCTCAAGCTAAAACGTAGCTGTTGTGCAAATTGCATTAAACTATTTATTATCGTTATATCACATTTTTTTACTATTTCTAACTGAATAAGTTTTCATAAAATAAAAAAAAAGCAAAAGATGGAGAGGATTGTAGTTAGATTTGTAATAACTGTGATTAGAGCCACCGAAGTATTTATTATCTATTTGCATCGTGTATATAATAGCATAATTGTACCATTTACCGTAATTTATATATATATTTCTATATGTACCTAAAGTTAGATTTATATTCTGTGATCATATATCTATTGAATAAAATATGAATGTTATTGTTTTTTTTTTTTACTTTTATTCGAGAAAAAAAATCAATATTTTACGAAAATGTTTAATATTTGCTTATACAGGTCTCGTGTTGTAGGATGGCGAGTTCCGGCGCTGTCCGAAGGTACTGTCGGACATCGTTCGGGAAAGTTCAAGTTTAAATGCAACATGCAGTGGCGTAGCTCGACTTATTTTGTAAATTATTTTAGCATAATAAAAAACGACTAAAATAAAGTGTATTAACAATCTATAATACAAAAAACTATAAGAAATGCAAATGGCATCATTTTACAAATCTTCATCATCCCATCGTCACTAAAATGGAAGTCGTCTTCACTAGAATTTTCATTTAAATTAATTATTAATTCTTCGGTTCTGACGTCAATTATATTAGAGCGGGGGCCCAAATTGCGCCATCCAACAGAATCGGAATCAGGCGCAACGGCCCCTTTTTGTAAATAGCGTATATGTGAGTCACAGCAGATTTTGTGATATTTCGAAATTAATACACAAGAGTAAAAAAATAAAAGCTGACGCAATAATAATGTTTAGTAATTAGAGCGGATATATATATATATATATATATATATATATATATATTTATATATATATCCGCTAGCTTTTATTAATTTCGAAATATCACATATCTGCTGTGACTCACATATACGCTATTTACAATATATATATATATATATATATATATATATATATATATATATATATATATATACACGCTGAGGTGTTTTATTTTCATTATGATTTTTTTTTTGATTGAAAACGGTTATGCGTTTTAAATGGGATGTAATAAAGGAAATAAAGAGAAACGAACGCTTTTTTATTCTGTTGTACTTAATAATGTAACTGTAAATAAAGAATAATAATAAATTCTATCCTTCTTAATAATGCGGATAGGCTTGTTTAAAAAGTTGCACCATCAGATAAGTTTCCACATTTGCATCGGTGAAGGATGTTCGCCGAGACGAAAAAATGTTCTTATATTTCGAAAACGACCGTTCCACGTCTACCGAAGTAAGACAGGCGTAATTAAAATAATTTTTAGACTTAGTCAAGGAATCTGCAGATGCCCCATCGCACATTTGTCTTAATCTCGTGTAGTCCGGATTCTTTTTTAAAACACTATCGAACTTAGCTAAAACTCGTCCACTTGTTGCATTGTTTATACTGTGTAACAATGTACTAACTTCGTCCACGACTTGCACTGATTCTACCAACGACAATCCAGAATTTTGCAAATTTTCTATCGCGTCTACTAACCCTTTGTAATTGTTGCTAATATTCTTTAGATATGTTTCAACAGAAATATCGAGAAATCCCTTCTGGCTCATCCTAATAGCTCTAGCTTCGGCAGGGACGAATTGCAAAATAACGGATTTGACTTCTTGAAAATGTTCATTATAATAAAAAGCGGCTTTTAACCACGTTCCCCAACGCGTAAGAATGGGCTGTGGTGGTTCTCGAATACCAGGGCATAACCTGTGGAATGCCCTAGTCCTCTTAGGACTTTTGAGAAACACTTTTTTTGTGTTTGCTATTAATGCATCCACCTCCGGGTAACACTCTCGAATAGTTTGTGCCACAAGATGTAAAGCATGGACTTTACACGTAACATGTAAAAGTCCTTCACACTTTAAGGGAACAGCCTACACTACACATTGTTGCTGCACCATCGCTCATGAACAACAACAGTTGACTGGTTGACACTTGAAATTTTTGTAACGTTTCGAGAACTACGGCCGTAATTGCTTTACTAGTACACTGTTTTAATCTTCTGCTGGCTAATAGAATTGCAAAATTTGGTTTAATAGGATCTAATACGCGCACTATTATATTCAAAATAGAATTTTTTTTGCAATCTGTCGTCTCATCAAGACATAGCCACAGCTGTTTATCTTTTAATTCGGCTTTAATTCGATTTTCAATGTCCTCACGTATTCGTGGAATATCTCTCCGTAACGCTGTCCGAGATGGTAGTATCCACTCGGTATTGTATGTACCCCAGAATTTTCGAAATGCTTTTTTATCAAGTATACGAAGTGGTAGACCACATACCATAAACGTTAAAAGCAATTCTAATCGAAATTGACGTTGTTGTAACACACCATTTCTTTTATTTCTGTGGTGTGCGCTATTTATATGTCTTTCACAATCACGTTTGCTCCAGCACAGTAGTTTCTTTTTACAAACTTTACAGAAAATTGTACTCCCATTGTAGTGTAAATCCACAAATTCACTAAGAAATTTATTAACTTTCGTAGGTAATGGCCGTTTATTTTTAATAGTTACGTTAGACATAATCACTAAAGCGAGCACACCGACGCTTGTTTCTAGTATGCCACGAAGTGGTGCAAACATAACATCTGCAGACTCGTCATTTGTTGATGAATAGAGCGCGTCATCCGTAAATGAATAAGCGCGCTGTTAGTTCGTAGCCGTCGATGAATGAACTTTTTTTTTGTAGTGGCCCACTGTGAACAACGCCCTATTTATCAACGAACACCCAAACTGCAGGTGTATATTTGCGCGTCTTCACGACGTAATAGACAGTGGTTTTGGTCCTCGTCCTAATAATTACATATTTAAATTACCTATGTTTACATACATATATGCGCCCGGCAGCCTGATTGCGAACCTGGCGCGTGGCGCTCTTGGCCCGCTCTAATTATATATTCACTTTCCATATACTTTTTTCAATATTTATTACGTGTTTGCACCTTTTTTTGCCAGTCCTGAGCCGTGACTGCATTAAATTCTTCTTCGGCTAATTTCCATGTATCGTTTATTTTAAATGTAGTATTCCGTTTTCCCACTTTTTGTTTTACTGTTGCCTATATTAATTCAATAGGATTTAAATCCGGATGATATGGCGGAAGCCTTAAAATAGTGTGGCCGTTTTCTTCAAAAATCTGATCAAATTTGTACTGTACGTGGTTTTTTTTTCGTAAAGCTGTGGTTTCAGCATTGTGGGTGTAAATGGTATATTCTTTTCTGTTAACCATGATATCATTTCCGCTTTTCGAGAAGTACTATTGCGTGGACGATTAATTTGAACATTATGGTACGGCGCATTGTCTACCACCACAGCAGATCGAGGAGGTAGATTTGGAATTAATTTTTCTCGCATTCACTTTTCAAAATTTGTTTCGTTCATTTCTGAATGATAATCGCCCAATGCAGTACCAGACAAAAATTTGGAGACATTCTGGCACAAAACCTTGCTCTCCACCTGCACGAATAATAATTAGTCTGTCCCCTTTAGCAATATTTGTGAACAGACCATTATTAGTGTCGTCATTCCAGCTTTTGGAAATAGTGTGCCCACTATGGATATACGTTTCATCGAGAAAAATTACAGGACGGTTTTATTCTCGAAAGTATGTTATTTTTGTAGATAATCGATTCGACGTGCTCGAAAATCACTTTTTTCGATTAGCAATTTGGGATTGTTTCTTGTTTTCCGAAATCTGAATCCTAAGTCTTTGACAATTTTCCTTAACGAAGTTAACTGACCGGTTCATTGTAAATCTTCACGTTGTTTTTCTCGTAAAGCCCGAAGTGAGCCGTATAATAGAAAAATAGATACATAAATAATGTCACATTCTTCGAAATACAGTAGGAAGGTATGTATTATGTAAACATAACGCCTTACTACGCCACTAGCAACATTTAGATTGAGCGGTCTTGTATTTCCACCGCGCATCTGAAGCGTTCGCCATCCTATAACCCACAAACTGTACAAGCTATCCCGTATATGTTCAAATTTTAGGAGCGTAAATTAGACTTCATTCTAAGAAGCAAAAACGCAAAAGTTACAGGTCGATTATTTGTTTAAAAGCTATAGGCATATGCGAACTTTGTCGACGCCTTTGATCTTTGTGGTTCAAACTTTATGACTTTGAAATAAAAACGCCATGTTGTTAATGGTGTGCGCGCGCTAAATTCAAATTTACAATATATGTGTATATGCAGTATAAATTCCTTATTTTGGTTTAAGGATATTCGATAATTTACGTACAAAATCGTTTAAATAAAAAGGTAAATATACGTCTAAAGCAAGTAATAGCGGTATGATTAGTAGCTTACGTTTAGAGCAGATACTTACATTCGAAACCATTGGTAACTGTTTGCTTCTGCTGATCCCGGCCATTTTTCTGTTTTTGTATACGTGTATATTGACGTTCCATCTGTTTTTCATTTACTTTTTGCAGCTCATTCTTAAAACGTGATGGTTCAAATTTTAACAGTTAGTTGGTAGGGAATCAAATACGTCTTTTAATTCTCGCTGTATTTAAATCGCATGCCGCACCCTCATTTCTTTGAGGGAGAGTAGTGAATACTCTCCTAGCTAACGTTGCGTTTGGGCAGTCGTGATAGGTTGAAGCGTTTCGGGCTCGCGATATCCGTCAACGCTTTACGCCGTTCTTCTCATTTTTCCTCTCGCCAAGTTATACCCTGCTAACCTGTACCGTACCAATGAACAGAAGTTCCTAAATGGTGATGTAGCGGTGGAGGAGCAATTATAGTCATCTGTAGAAATGGTATTGAATTGGTGATTTTACAGAACCAGTGAAAAGGGTTTTAAAATCACCTCTTGAGATTTCTTGGTGGAAACGCTCGCCGTGTTCGTCGCTTCAATCACCAACATTTTCAGGAAAGAAGTCCGTGTGAATCAAAAAAATGTATTTTTAGTGACGTTACATTCCAGAGCTTTATACGTTTCAAGGAGTTATGAAATTAGTTCTCTATAATTCCCAACTTTTGTATTGCCAAGAAATCCTATTACACAATCATTCAAACTTTCTGCAAATATACCCTCTTTTATTTTTGCCTCACTGATCCTATGGAATTTGTTCTTTAGAAATAGGAAACCTTGACCAGTTCTATGCATTGCATTGACAAAATTTTTCATTAATACAAGTTTGATATGCAAAGGAAGTAGATATACAGGGTGGGGCAATACTTCCGTTATGATTTCAGGGAGGCCAAAACAAACGAAAGAAAGTAAGATAAAATAAAAAAATTTACTGATATCCACTTATTCTTAAAGTTTCACATTAAGAGGTTTTGTACAAAATAACGACTACCATTGTCAATGCAATTCTGAAGTAATATTTTCCATTACCCGTTGTAAGACGTCGATCCGTATGAGCTGGATTTCTTGACGAATGGCCGCCTTCAATGTGCGGGGTCTGTGTTTGTAGACTTCAGCCTTGAGGTAACCCCAGAGGAAGAAGTCACAAGGGGTTAGATCTGGTGACCGAGTCGGCCATTGAAGGTCACCCGTCATTGAAATGAGCTTCCCAGGAAACATCTGGCTCAAAACCTTTATCGATCGCCGGGCTGTGTGAGCTGTCGCTCCGTCTTGTTGGAACCAAACATTAGAAAGGTGAAGATCATTCAGGTTTGGTCTCAAAAAGTTCTGTAACATGTCAATGTACCGACCAGATGTGACTGTGACCGTCATTCCTCCCTCTTCAAAAAAAATAGGGACCAATGATTCCATATGGCACACCTTTTCAGGATTTATAAGTGGTTGAAAAGTTACGTTTTTTGTCTTTCTTGTAGGCCATTACTTCTTGATAACATGATTTTTTTGATCTCCAGTATCTCACTTACATAAAAACAACAGAATTTTGTTGAAGATCTAATAAAATGGCTATAACTTTTAATGTTGTTTCCATGTTGTCATGACTCTTTCACATTACCAATATGAAAAAGCACGGTTTTTAAACTGATTTTAGATGAATCTATAAGCAACCTCCATTCTTCAGGTTCATGGCAAGACCCTAACTCACTTAGCAATGAATCAACATCAGTACAATACACTAAATTGCCTTCTGAGGAGAACAAGTGTTTCAAATCCTGTTCCCTCCCACGATAAGGAAAAAATTGAGTTTCCTTCTCGAGGAGATTCCAATCCTTTGGTCTTGATGCCAACAATTCTGCCTGATTCTTTGGCAGGTTTAGATGACGAACTAGATCACTGAGTTCAGCCTAGTACAAATAGATGAAATACCTAGGATCAATGAGATCAGAGGATGGAAGGTTGAACGAGGAAATAACAGAAAGAGTGACAGCAGGATGAAAAATTTACAATAGCATAAAAAATACTTTCATGGGAAAACAGGAAATTCCAAAAGACATCAAGGTTCAAATATTCAAAAAAGAAATAACACTCGCATTAACATTCGGAGGAGAAACGTGGACAATGACGAAAGAAACTGAGCAAGAACAACAGCAACAGAGACGAGATTCTTAAGAATTGAGAACAAAATGAAAAGAGAATTAGGAATACAACCATCAGGAGTAATCTGGAAGTGAAACCCATAGTGGGAGTAATCGAGGAAGCACAAATGAGATGGTAAGGTCACATGAAGAGAATGCAAAATAGTGGAATAGTAAGACAAGTTCTAGAAGCCAGAGTAAATAAGAAGACCTAGAAGAACATGGTTGGAGGATGTAAGATTAACAGTATTAAGGAGGTAAGAAAACTGGAAGAATACACAGTAGATTACACAAGACAGGAAGAGATGGCGGGAAATATGTAAGAAGAGCATAAGTTAACAGCCCAACTCCACAATGCTTTACACCCGATAAGGGTAGATAGGGAAAAAGGATTAAGTAAGCCGGCCAGTGTTATATATTCAGTCATTACCGCCGATATAACAAGGCCAAAGCGCTCTTCGATGACGTCACGCTGTTTAGATGATGTATCACCATGCACGATATTAACCTAAGCGTTAAAGGAATCGTTTTTTGCATTTCCTTTTTAAGTTTTGAAGGGCTTCCGGTTTAAAGAGGATGTCAGTCGTCAATTGAGCCCTTCTTCGCATCCCATTCGATTTTTCTTTTTAACGAAGTTTCAAAGCAAAAAAAGCAAAAAATGTAGTTTCACCGGTCCTTGAATCTATTATAGCTGTTGAAAAATAAATAATATCTTCTTTTACAAAGTGTAACTCGCAAACCCTAGTATACATTGTTGGAAAACAGCCGATGCTACAGTACTATAAATAGACCGCCCGAGTCACGCATTTATCGTTTCAGAAAAGGTATTATCGCTTATAGAACACTAGAGAAACATTACAGGTATCACCAACAAAGTACGGAAATATCACTACACAGTATTTTTTTTAATAAAACCAATATAATTTGGATAAACCAATTCAAAACGCAAGACAGTCTAAACGTGTAAACGTCGACGATAATATTGCTGATCGTTCACCTAAAACAGTATACGTCATAGCCTGCTGACGTCAGAGCAGTTGGGCCTTGTTATATTGGCGGTAATGGTTCAGTCCATTTGGATCGCTCGATACAAACAACGATTGCTTTCAAAAGAAGCATTTACTTTTAACATAATTACAATATGCTTGTTTTTGGTCTATGAGATTTAAAATGTGCCCGTAAATTATATTTTTCAGCAAAACTCTTGTGACATGTAGAGCATTCGTAACGTTTTTCACCAGTATGGCATCTCAGATGTCTTTTTAATGCTGTACCAGTAGTAAATGCTTTCTCGCATAGGGTACACTTATATTTTCTTTCTGCAGTATGACGATACATATGTTTCTGTTTAGCTAGTTTAGTTGGAAAGGCTTTATTACATCCTGTTGCCTCACATATAAACTTTTTTTCAAGAATCGTTATATGCACCGCTTTATGTCTGTCTAACCCAGGTTTTGTTACAAATGCTTTTCCGCATACCTCGCAAGCATACGGTCTCTCTTTTTTGTGAATGCTTCTTATATGGATGCCTAATGTGCCCTTTCGTGCATAGCCTTTACCACATATGTCACACTTAAATGGGCGATCACCAGTGTGAGTTCGTATATGGTCTATCAAAACATGTTTTGTAGAGCATTTGAAACCGCAAATATCACAAGGATATTTCGATAAATGTGTTGCCATATGCCCTTCTAGGTCGTTAAAAGGTTTTGAACAAATGGAACAAATATATTTTTTGGGGTTATGTACTTTTTTGTGTTTCTTTAAATCATAAGATAGCTTGAATGCCTTTTTACATATATCGCAAATGAATCTTCTTTCTCCATTGGCATGCATCGCCTTATGTCGTTTAAAATTACTCTTACTTAATGTTTTATTACATATATCGCAAGTAAATCTTTTCGAATGAACAAGATAATGCCTTTTCAGTCCTGATGGCTGTTCGAAAAATCTCTTACATATTTTACAGGGAAATGTTTTTAATGGTAATTTATTAATAAATTCTTCTTCCTCGTCCAGTTCAGTTTTTATTTCCAATTTGGGATTATTTTCATATTCTTTTGTAATGCAGATAGTTTCACTGGAAGTAAAACTAAGGGGATCGACATTTTCAAGTTTCATTTCATTTAAATCTTCATTATCGATACTTTCATACACTATTTCATCTTTGATCTGATCCGGTGTTACAGATTCCTGCGAACTAAATTTGTAATTTTTAACATCCTTCAAGTCGAGCAAAGGTGTTTCCGTTTGTTTTAAATAATTACAAATAAGTTCTTCAATTTGTAAACATTGGCATTTGAAATTGTAAGCGTCATCTAAGGATTTTGAACATTGATCACATACAGTAAATTCTGAGGTTGCTTTTATATTCTGCAAAAGGAGAATATTTAATAATGTAAAATTGTAAAATCCTCTTACTTACGATTTCTGGCATTAATGAATTAATTTTAGTATCAAGCAATGAATAGTTTTTATAGGTTAACTCGGTAGTTACGAGAAAATCGTCCAAGCATAGCCTGCATATGTTAAACATTTTATGATACGGAATTATATTATCAATGTACTTTGTTTTTTTTTTTAATTAAAGGTACTAAACTCGGAGATATGTTGTGTATACTACAATCTCAGATTAATTAATTACGAAGCTCTCTGTCGGCACTCTGATCTTATGCAATAAAATTTCATGACCTTATAAGTACGGCGCCATTTTGTAAACTAATCTTCACATATGCGAATTCGTGTGTTTTATTTTTTAAAAGTTATAGGTTTGTTCCAATTTAGGTCTTAGGAGCAACATTAGTAGGTTTGTTTCTGCAGAAATCACAAACTAATCAGACGCAATTTGATTGGCTAAAAAGAATCTCAAACTATTTTCTGACTGAATTCATGACAATTGATTGGCTCTGACTAGTTTGTGATTTCTGCAGAAACAAAGCTAGTTTTAATATTCCATAAGGGCACCTTTCATAGTTTATGTAGTATTAGGTTTGTTTCTGCAGCCGATTTGTAATGGTTTGATCAGAGGTTAATTTGGATTAATCTACAACTGATTAGAAACTGATTTAACAATTTAATTGAAGGAACGCTTTCTTTTCATTTATTAGGCGATGTATGAGTTACAAGCGTATTTAATCGACTTAAGAGAGAAAATATACTAAAATATGTAAATGAAAACAATACATTTACCTTACATTCAAATGGTACAATAGGAGGTACGCGAAAACAGAAATAAACGCGAAATGTTTAGACAGAATTACAAATTTATTACAACCTTAAAGGAACTGTTAATTCCTAACAAAACCACATCCATGAATAAAACACGCGTGAATATATTATACAAAAAAACCCATAATACAACTTTTCAAACCACAATATAGCGATGCGCATGCGTCTGATGGATCACTGGACGATAATTTTTTAACTGGAGCAACTATCAGCAAACGGTTAGAAATTAATTTGGAGATCTGCACGAACGCCAAATTACGTCAAACTAATAGTCAAAGTTTGGGTTAAAACCCCAAACTTTGACTGCACGAACACTATTTTTGTAATGCGCATGCTCCGACGATTTCAAATGATTTTAAATCGCTGCAGAAACAAACCTTTTATGATTTTTTAAATTTCGCGGATGATTCAAGTTGGTAGCTCCGGGAATAAAGGGCATATTTTCCCAAGGTTGATAAAATACATTTACTCTAAAGCCTATTTTACACGATGCGATTTATTGGTCGATTAATTAAAGAAGTTGATCTTCGATTTTATCGTATCATGTAAAACAGCAAAAATCGGTACGATTTCTTAAAATGCAAAACAGCATATTTTCACCGATTTCTTGCTCAAAAACTTATTCAATTAATTGGTTAACAAATCGTGGCGTGTAAAATAGGCATAATGAGCGCTAAAGAGTAAAAGTATTCTACCAACCTTGATATTCGAAACTACCAACTTAAATCATACGCGAAATTTAAAAAATGCCAACTCTAGTCATCACATCACACACCGCTACCCTTCAAACGACAATCTACACAAACATAAATTAACTGCTCGAATTTCGCATTTTAAAGTTGATAAAACAATCAAAATACTTAAGATCCCAGTATAACCAACCCATGATCCAAGATGAATTAAAAAGAAATGAGAATTATGAAATTATATTAATTAATGTAAGGGTTATTTGTTTTCTTTATTTTTGTTGCCGTTTATGATGGGAGATAATGAGAACATAAAATTTTACATTAAAAAGTATAACTAATTAGTAGGAAATACTATTTGAATATGCCAATAATACAGTTTCCTACTTATATTTAACAGTCTTTTAGCATCTCAATCAGAGATGTCAGCAGCAGTACTAAGTTTTTAAACCTACATATTTAATATCGCAGATGAAAGCTCTTTTAACTGTGTTTAATACTAATTTTACTGCTTTTTCTCTATTTAAAAATATTGGACAGCTTTTATATTAAGTTCTAAATGTTATATAAGAAAATAAATTTATTTAATGCTTACGACAATTTAATAAATAGCTTGAAATACGTGTTTTTGAATTCTTATGTACGCTACAGAATTTTCATCAAAGCAATTTAAATGAAGTGCTCTTTTGTATCAATGTTAGTTTTCTACTCTTTAATTTAGCAATATTTCCATGTATTTAATTTCAAATATATCGTAGAATGTATACGGGTATATTATTTTCTGTCGCATGATATATGAATGTATACTTTCCACTCCATGGTAGTTAAATATGAAATTAAAGGTGTCCGCGTGTATGAAAGCTAAATTAAAGACACCGAATCAACATGGTTTCTATATAACTACTACAAAAATAGAGCAGACACTTCTATATATTCCATTTTCCAAACGGCTATCTTTCTGTTTGGAGTCTGGATACTTTGCATGTGAGTGTTTAATTTCAGCGAGCCAGACAGAACCTGAAGGTAAGATATTTATAAGTTCCAGTGTATCCAACCGCTTCATATAAGCTTGCAGATTAGATTTTGTTGCCAGGTATAGAATTTAGTGAAAATATATGAATGTAAATAATAATATTGTAGAATTGGTAAAAAATGTGGAAAAAAAAAAACTGTTTCCACCCGGGATCGAACCGGGGACCTTGTGCGTGTGAAGCACACGTGATAACCACTACACTACGGAAACTTATAATATTCTTTCATACATAGTGAATAAAACACATTTAAGGGAGAATAATATCAAATTCATATTTTCAACAATTCTCGTTGCTAATTTTAAAAACGTAAATTTATAGGAATTCGAAAAAAATATTTAGAATCAGTTTTTACTTTTTGAAATTTTCTCCAGGTATATTCAATGTGAATTGAAAGTTAAATTCTTTGCAAATGATTTATGGGAATTACGCGCTCTATGTTCATGTTTAACGCTTATTTTAAAATCGCGAATACCTGGCATTAATTACTTATTAACGTTACGCCTTTCAAAAAAAGTCGCAAGGTAAAAAATTTGAAGGTAACCTATTAAATGAACGGAATGACTAATCTAATGACTAGCGATTTCCGTAAGATATGATTCTTTTTCTGGAAAGGAAATCGCAGCAGGACCTTCTCTTGTACTAACAAGTACATTTCTATTGGAGTTTGTAATTGTACCTTTACGGTCATACGTTAAAATTTGTCGATCTTTTAAATTAAAACGAAATAATTTTCGGGTAGTCAGAGAGCTTATTCTTAATACCAATACCGTGAAAAGTGGAGGATTTCTCGTCTTTCTCTAGACTCACACTTCGGCATGTAACAGTCGAATGATCTTAGTGAATGGGAAATAATAATGTTACTGCGTCATCATCGCGGTGGTGCGGTGGTCAAAGAAACAGGTTCTGCGCGTTATGTTCTCACACACAGAGGAATACAATACACATGCGGAGGCTGTTATAAAATCGCAATCAATTTCCTCCATTGGCCATGTAGAAATGAGGTGATCATATCTATATGACTAAAATAAACTGAACGAGATCGTTTTAATTACCACAACCGCTTTTATGTATACTCGTCGGTTACAGTTCGTTCTAAAACTAAGTGTACGAATCTCAAGCTTCATCATCGAAATATCGATTGGTAACCTTTCATGTTAATCAGCAAGATACGTCACCGTTAATCATCTTTGACCGAAATATGTTATTATTTAATTACAAAAAATACATTTGTTACAAACGAAAATGCACCACTTGTTACAATTATTGAAAATAGGAATATACAGGCGTCCCAATTTTCTGGAATTGTAGAATTGTTTTCTACTGCGTAAACAGTGGAAGATCAAAGTTTTAGATAATGTAGTAGACACCATAAGCTATCGTTCAAAAATATTTCTGAGTATCGAGGATGATCGATAAGTAGCGAACCAAGGACATAGTTTGTTGTTTTAAATAGAACATCCTGTGTTTTATTAAGATTTTAGTTTCCTCATCTAGAATGGGTAATATGGGTTTCATACGCCTATTTCTAGCAGATCGCGAGATATTTATAATTTTCTTTTCAATCACTTAAATGTAGATATACATACCTATTTCCTTAAAAGAATCCAGAATGCAAATAGATTAAATAATGAAATATACAGGATGTTTAATATATTACACCTGAAACATATTTTTTTTAAATAGCACCATATATTTTTGTGTATCCAACATATAAGAAATTTATCTCTGAAACGTTTTCATATAATGATGTATATCTCCAGCATTGAAAGTAAAACAGATATGTGCAGTTAAACGCCAGTATTGCATTTGGATACTGCAACCAAGTGGTTTCTGGTGTTAGTTCTGTTTGGTTACCATGATAACAGTAAACAGAACATACTGACGTTGCTATTCTTAGCTGCTTTCGACAATCAGATATGTATCATATCGAATTTATCCCAGGTACCGTGCCCACACAAAATTTACCAAGTAGTGTTGATTGTACTCAGTGTGTTAATTACATTGCCTCATTACTTGTTATCAAAATGTAGACCTAGGATGAATATTAAATTTTGTGTAGCACCAATTGAAGTACCTTATGACTGGCGATCCACCAAAAGAAAACACCTCATCATCATCAGAGTCATTCATTCACACTTGGAAAAGCAACTCTACCAGAATTACCTCTGACATTTAATGCTCTTTCTCCGCTAGAATCTGTTGAATTGTGGTATACAAGCGGTGGGTTGCTTGTGGACTTCAAAGACTGCGATATATGTATATACGGATTTGGCGCGTTTTCTCAACTCAGCTTTGAACCGATAATCTCGCATATTTAACTTTTTTATATAACTAGATGATAGCTTTTGCAAAAAAAACAAAAAAAACACCAACGTCAAAAAAATATACAATATTTTATTTTCCCCAAACAAAAATATTATTTTATTTTGCCATAAAGAACTTACAAAAAAGTAGAAGATAATATTTTATACTTATGAAGTTCGCCAAAGTTTTCTTGGGAGTAGAGCAACGCAACTGCGCTGAATGCCAGTGGCGGACGCATAAAAGTGGATAATGTCTATTTAATATTTGTAACATTAGATACGTTTCCAAAGTTGTTTTGGCAAAGCGTGTACGGCGTGAGGAAAAAGTGTTTTCGTATGCCGAAAACGAACGTTCTACATCTAGTGACGTTATATTTGCGTAAGTAAAATAATCTTTCAAATAACTTAACGGTTCTGTTGACGCACCTTCACAAATGTGTCTTAATGTGCCAAAATCAGAGTCTTTATCGAAAACACTTTCAAACCTTTCTAAAACACAAACATTTCTTGCGTCTTCTATCGCGCATAGCTGTGCGTGAACATGTTGCACTATTTGCAAAGATTCCACTAACGACACTGAAGAATTTTGTAGTTTTTCTATCGCATCCGCTAGTCCCACGTAATTGTTCTGAATAATTTCCAAATCTGTTTTAACTTGACTATCCTGAAATTTCAAGCGGCTTACCTTGACAGCCGCAGCTTCCTTTGGGTCGAATTCTAAAATCACGTTCTTTATATTCTCAAAATATTGAAGATAATAAAATGCAGCCTCTAACCATGTTGCCCAACGAGTAAGAATAGGTTGTGGTGGTTCAGGAATACCAGGGCATAGTCTATGAAATTCCCGAATACGTTTTGGGGATTTTACAAACACAGCTTTTGTATGTGCTATTAGAGCGTCTACTTCGGGATAACATTTTCTGATACTATCTGCTACGAGACTGAGAGTATGAATTTTACATGTAATATGCAACAAGTTAGCACAATGTTTTTTAAGAGATCGACCTACAGCAAGCATGTTTGCGGCACCATCACTCATAAACATCAACAGTTGATTTGTTGAAAGTTGAAACTTTTCCAATGTATTTAACACCAACATTGAAATTACTCGGCAGTGCGTTGTTGTATTCGTCTGGAAGCTAGTAAAATTGAAGGTGACGGTCGATGTGGTTCCATTGTGCGTACCATTACATTAACCATAGAATGTTTTTTACGATCTGTTGTTTCGTCCACACATAACCACAGTTTTTTATCTCGCAACTCCGATTTAATTCTTTTCTCGACATGCTCACGAGCAGACGGCACAACTCTCTGCAATGTTTTCTTACTTGGTAACTTAAAGTCCGAATATTCATTCCAAAACGAGATGTATGCTTTCTTCCTTAGTAAATGAAATGGTAAATTACATGCAATAAAGGTAACACATAAATTAAATTTAAATTTGTCATAATCTCGTGTGGAATTTTTTTTTGGAACATGCCCTGCACTATTTACGTGCCGTAGACAATCACTTTTCGACCAACACATTAAATCTATTTTACACACTACACATTGAATTTTAGCGCCATCACACTTTAAATCAGGCATTTCTGCAATAAATTCTCTTATTGTGTCCAACTTTGGTCGTTTTCGCGACGTAGGAAACATTTTCAAAACAAACGTAGAACTACGATATAGTATACGACAGCGTAGATGCATACACAACAGATCGACTTTCGAGGCGCAGTTATACTGACGCTTATACCGAATTGTCCCGGCCGTGTTTATTTTGTGTAAACTTTTATGCGTCAGCCACTGGCTTTCAGCGCAGTTTGCGTTGCTCTACTTGGGAGCACAAAGCTTTTTTGCAACCTGAACATATTGTTATTATTTTTATACACATTGTAGCAAATTGTACACCGCCTTTTTTTTTGTGATCTTTCGAAAACCTGATCAAGCGATGGTCGCGTTTCTGTTTCTTCGCTAACTTCTTATTCTTTTGTGTGCCGTTGTATAAATCCTGTAATTCACAATACTGCGTTTGCTAATAACTCGTCACATAACTTTTCTATAAAATCTCCAAACGGTATCGTCTTGTAAATGCTGTTTTCGTCTACAACTTTCGAGTTCAGTATCATCCTTTGGATCATGTGGATTGCTACTTTCTTGAACTATGTGTAGTTCTTTCGTGCAGCATTATATGGTTCGATATGTTCTGGTTTTTTGTATGGTATCTTTGGATGTTTGGAGGACGTGTCATATCTGGTCTTTTCTGCGAAATTTGCTGTAAATTTTGTAGTCAAGACATAAACATCTCTCTTGTCTCTAAATCGTACAATTAGCACATCTTTGTTGCGGGTAAAGCAAGATTGATATTTTTTAAGAGGAAGTGTTGTAAGTTCCTTTGGGACTCCCCTCTTTACATTTATTGTTCCCGTGACAAAAGTATTCTTGGTTAGCAAGAATTGTGCCAAGCGCACAATTATCTAAGATTACTTCACGATTTTCTTCTAATAAATTTTTCATTAGATATACAACAACTCTTTCAGTAATTGATAAACTTTCTGTTCTCGGTATAATGGATACATCATAAATGTCCTTACCAATGTAGAGCTCAAAATTGTAAATGTAACCTCTCATATTCGGATCACTTGGACATAAACATGTATTTTATAATGGATTTAATTCGTTTGAATTTGTATCTAGCAGCGGTATCTCACAAGGATCCAATCTTGGTCCATTGATGTTCATTCTATACATAAACGACCTCTTAACATCCTTATCTTGCCATGTCCTCGCTTATGCCGACGATGTTAAATTGTTTTGTAATATTAACTGCCAACAAGATATCGAGAGTCTTCAGACGAGCATTAATATACTGACCAAGTGGTCAAAATCCAATACACTGACATTAAATTCTAGTAAATGTAATTTATGTGCTTCACGAGAAAAACAAATCCATATATCTCCACTTATCAAATCAACGATATTTCCATCGACAAGATTACCAATCTTAAAGATCTAGGTGTCACTTTTGATCCAACTTTATCGTTTAACATACATACTGAACAAATTTGTTCATCTGCCTCTAAAATGATGGGTTTTCTTATGAGAACGTCCAAATATTTCAATGACGCACTAGTGCTAAAATCCCTTTATTTTGCATTTGTACTCTCGAAATTGGAGTATGCCTCTATTGTTTGGTATCCTTTCTATATGTCCCATCAAGCTCCAATTGAACGTATTCAGCGTCGATTCCTCAAATTCTTGTCGTTCAAAGTTAATGGCGAATATCCGCCTTGGCATACTTCTTACAACACCCTTCTCGAATCGCATCAATTTCGTTCATTGTCATCCCGTCGTGATTACCATAGCGCCCGATTTTTACACAAATTATTAAATGATAGGATCGACTGTATGCAGCTGGTCTCCCACATAGGATTCAACGTACCTCGAATAGCATCTCGTTATGCTCCAACCTTTACTATGCCGACACCGAGGACCAATCTTCGTTTGCGGTCGCCAATCTATCACATGATTAGGAACGCTGAGAAGATATTTAGTGATATTTTCACCGGAGAGTTGGCGCCATGATACACGAAACATAATAGTTTTTTGTATAGTTATGTCATGTTTTTAAATCAATATGTATTGTGTTCACAATGTGTATATTTGCCCTGTAATTGGGTTTACCTGTTGGACAATAAACATTATTATTATTATTATAAACAGAATAATTTTATACCAAATCTTGATCTCTTAGTTTTGATGAATTGTTTGAAATGCAACTGACCTTTGTATAACATCAAGCATTCATCTGTTGCACATGTCTCACCTATATCGACTAGCAAAGTTGTATTTTCCCGCAAATATGCAAAAAACATTATTATTCGGGTGTTTTTGCTTCGCAATACGCGGAGAACTGAATCTCAGAAACATAAGAATCGAAAAATACCTAAAAATTGTAATAGCTACTTCTAGTGTAATCATAAATAGTAAAAAACATACCTGTCTCTACTCATTACTTTTCGAGAAAATACTGGCGGGCCTCCTAATATAAATGCTTTTCTCCAATAGTCGTGCATCTTGGGAAGATGATTTAGTCCCATCAGCAAAGCAAGTGCAATAAAAATGTACATTTCATCCACGGTCACCTCCTTCCAATTTAAACCGTAAATTTTCAAGGTGTAATCATTTTTTGCTACAAAAAACATTATAGCACGATCATTAGTCCAATCACATAGATGTTTGACAATTTTTTGTGAAAGAAACATTTCAAAGCACTCCCTCATGGATTTCGCTGAATCCAAATCAATTGCAGGGTGAAAATTTACATACGGAGGTATACATTTAGGAAAATCGGTGCGTTTTTGATCGTCAAATGGATCAGAAATGACCGTCCAATCTCCGAACTGAAGAGGCTCATCCCCTACTTCCTCGTCGGTTGTGGAGAAGTCTTCCTCTTCACTTGAGTCATTACCTGATAATTCATAATTATAATTGTCGTCTGCACTTTCCTCGTCGGAAGAATGCGACATTCTCTTCGAATTATAAGATCAAACTGATTCTTGTGCAGTACTGTTCTTGTGTGGCGTGAGAGTGACGTGTTGAAACAGTCGATCACCTCTTGCCCAATTACAAGCATGTTGTGGGTGTGGTTTATCCGTATCAGGCAATTGGTAGGCAATATACGGACACACCAAAATGCATTTGAAGTAGAGCAACGCAAACTGCGCTGAAAGCCAGTGGCTGACGCATAAAAGTTTACACAAAATAAACACGGCCGGGACAATTCGGTATAAGCGTCAGTATAACTGCGCCTCGAAAGCCGATCTGTTGTGTATGCATCTACGCTGTCGTATACTATATCGTAGTTCTACGTTTGTTTTGAAAATGTTTCCTACGTCGCGAAAACGACCAAAGTTGGACACAATAAGAGAATTTATTGCAGAAATGCCTGATTTAAAGTGTGATGGCGCTAAAATTCAACGTGTAGTGTGTAAAATAGATTTAATGTGTTGGTCGAAAAGTGATTGTCTACGGCACGTAAATAGTGCAGGGCATGTTCCAAAAAAAAATTCCACACAAGATTATGACAAATTTAAATTTAATTTATGTATTACCTTTATTGCATGTAATTTACCATTTCATTTACTAAGGAAGAAAGCATACGTCTCGTTTTGGAATGAATATTCGGACTTTAAGTTACCAAGTGAGAAAACATTGCAGAGAGTTGTGCCGTCTGCTCGTGAGCATGTCGAGAAAAGAATTAAATCGGAGTTGCGAGATAAAAAACTGTGGTTATGTGTGGACGAAACAACAGATCGTAAAAAACATTCTGTGGTTAATGTAATGGTACGCACAATGGAACCACATCTACCGTCACCCTCAATTTTACTAGCTTCCAGACGAATACAACAATGCACTGCCGAAGTAATTTCAATGTTGGTGTTAGATACATTGGAATTTCATAGACTATGCCCCGGTATTCCTGAACCACCACAACCTATTCTTACTCGTTGGGGAACATGGTTAGAGGCTGCATTTTATTATCTTAAATATTTTGAGAATATAAAGAACGTGATTTTAGAATTCGACCCAAAGGAAGCTGCGGCTGTCAAGGTAAGCCGCTTGAAATTTCAGGATAGTCAAGTTAAAACAGATTTGGAAATTATTCAGAACAATTACGTGAGACTAGCGGATGCGATAGAAAAACTAGAAAATTCTTCGGTGTCGTTAGTAGAATCTTTGCAAATAGTGCAACATGTTCACGCACAGCTATGCGCGATAGAAGACGCAAGAAATGTTTGTGTTTTAGAAAGGTTTGAAAGTGTTTTCGATAAAGACTCTGATTTTGGCACATTAAGACACATTTGTGAAGATGCGTCAACAGAACCGTTAAGTTATTTGAAAGATTATTTTACTTACGCAAATATAACGTCACTAGATGTAGAACGTTCGTTTTCGGCATACAAAAACACTTTTTCCTCACGCCGTACACGCTTTGCCAAAACAACTTTGGAAACATATCTAATGTTACAAATATTAAATAGACTCTTAAAACGGTAAGTATTTGAGCACGTATCACATTTAATTTATTTTGTGCAAACTTTTATGCGTCCGCCACTGGCTTTCGGCGCAGTTGCGTTGCTCTAATTTGAAGTGATGCTTAAGCAAGTATCATCGAATTTTAGCCTGATGTCTACGTGAGCATCATCGTACGCAGCGGACAGTCACACATGATGTACACGGATGCATCACCGGCATGAAGGGATTAATGATCATACCTGTTCTTCTAGACACGATTTGATTAAAAGTAAGGAATATGAAGAAAATGTTGGAACATATTGTAATACGAATTTTATTAATATAATACTCTTGTAAAAGTTTATAACGTTACATACTTTTTACTTCCAAGTATGCTTCACTAGTCAAATATTTGTCCCGTATTCAAACATTCATATCTACTAATATTACATTTTCATTTATGCGTTGTCTACATCGTTCTTTTATAACAGCAGCTAATATATTACAATCTTTTATAAAACCTTTATTGTTTCACTACATTAAACAATTAAATAATATGTTGCTAGGTAAACAGACCACAATTACCAATCGTGACATGATGCAACAGAAACCATTTCGTCATTATAAACACTATACAAAAATATTTATATTAAATAACGATTTCACATCCTCTATATAAATGTATGACATTAATCTACACCTTGTTATCTTGTAAAAAAAATATCCTAATTGTTCATACCGAGAAAGTACAACTACTTTTCGCTACGATTGTATACATATTTCAACAACTATAGAAATTCTACGCGTTTAGAAATCGAAGTAGGCTTCGGAAAACGAATAGGCCGAACGGTTTAAATTACGCGGCCGGAGAATCGGAGGCTGCTGACGTGCAGCCCGAAACATGTAGAAACATGAGAAGGTACGATCGACGATACGACATCGTCGCTTCAACAGCCAACTTCGATATTACAGCGGCGAGTTGTCGGGCAGCGGAAAACGGAATTTTTTAAACTCGCGATCGTAGCAGACAGCTTGACTCTATCCGTATTATGTAGTTCTTATTGTTATTAGACGCTCTACCGCACAATTACCGTATACGATAGCGATTTCTACGCCGTTCGACTTGGTTATGCTTGGTTTTCATTCTTTGGAAAGAACAACATTCGATTGGGTTCGCTGGAAATTAAGTTTAGAATTTTAATTTCGAATAATCGTTATGGTTTTTTGCGAAGGATTAAAATGGTATCTAAAAATGGAAAAAAATTAAGTCTTATGCTGCAACCTTTTAAAGCGAGAGTTTCTAAATAGTGATAGCAAGAAATATGAGGTAGTGTGGCAAATATTAAAGGTAACAGCGTACTAAACTATTTTAAGAAATAACAAAAAAATAGAAATCTATGGAAAGGATGAAAAAAAATACCTTATAATTGGTAGTATAGTATGGAATGCTTTATTAAAATCAAGCAGTACTAGGACTGTAAGCAAACACTCATACGTTGCAATCAAAATGCTGTCGGTGATTTCCAGCAATGTGCTCCTATAACTGTGCCTAGCGCGAAACCCCGATTGGTAACCAAACAAAATGTTATATTCCTGAACATATTCCCGCAACTGTGTGTTCAAAACCTTTTGAAGAAGAATCTTAGAAAGACAAGATAGAAGACCAATAGGTTTTAGATCCACAAAAGAAGTAGGGTCAGGCTTTTCCGGCAGGAGCAATATGTAGGTGTAATCCCAAATATGGGGGAAAACTCCTTCGATAATACAAGAATTAATTGTAAGTAGAGAGAGGTAATCGTCTCTGCGGTACATAGGCGTTTCACCGGAGTGGCGGACTGCGTGCAAAAAACGATTCTCGCATTGTCAGCGTCCGCTTGTTTATTTTTCGTTCAGTTTAGGAAACGAGAGCGAGCGTGCGTTGTGTTTTGTGTTACGTGTTATTCGTTATAAACATATAATTATTAATTTAAAATGTGTAATGTGAACAAGGCTAAAAAACGACCATTTGCTGGCACAGTAAATAAGTTTATCTGTGACTTTCCGGATTTGTTCTACGACGGTGCTCAAATAGTTTGTAAAGTGTGCGAGAAACATTTGATGTGCTGCTACCAAGTAAATAGCACAGAAATAGAAAAAAAGGCGAGCCAACGAGAACTGTCTTTATTTTCGTATGTATTTGTCACGATTATAACCTGTAAGTTGTCACTTCGCTTAATCGAAAAAGAACCGTTTCAGAACTTTTGATATAAGTACAACCCCGAGTTGAAGTTGCCAACTACGAAAACGGCACATAAGCATGTTTTATTGGTACGCGAAGACGTGGAGAAGAGAATCAAATCCACATTAAAAAATCAGTTCTTTTGGTTATGTGTTGACGAGACAACAGATTGTAAAAGAAATTCTGTTCTAATTGTTATAGTGCGTCCGCTGGACCTTCATAAGCCGACATTTCCACTGTTACTAGCTAGCAAAAGACTGCAATTAAGAAAAACCTAAAATTAAAAGCCTATTATCACAAAAAATGGAAAACAACACGAAATAATCATTACAAAATGGAGTTTCAGAGACTTCGCAAGTTGGTTAAGACGGAGATTAATCTAGCTTACACTTCATACGTTCATCGTAGTGAACTTAGCCTCATGACCGATCCACGTACCTTTTGGCAATTTGCGCGTTCCAAACAGGGTACTACCAGAATTCCCGGAAAGGTTTACGATACTGCTAATGAATACACTAGCCCGGAACTGATACTCAATGTTTTCGCCTCATCTTTCTCTAGCGTTTTCTTGCCCGAATCTTTGGCCTGCGATCAACCAGACATAGCCTTTAACTTACCGCCATTATGTTTACAGTCTGTTTCTGAAGATTGTTATTCAGTGTACAAAAGGTTTAAGAAACAAATTATCAGCTGGTGATGATAACATTCCATGTCTCCTTGTTAAGGACTGTGCTTCTATCTTTGCCACACTTTGCCTGCTTACTTGTCTAGTAAATTAAACGGTAGATTACATGCAATAAAGGTAACACATAAGTTAAATTTAAATTTGTCATAGTGTCTTGTGCAATTTTCTTTTGAAGAATGCTGTTTACTATTTACGTGACGTAGACAATCCCTTTTGGACCAACACATCAAAGGGATCTTACAAACTACACATTGAATCTTAACGCCATCATAATTTAGGTCAGGCATTTCTGCTATAAATTCTGTAACTTTGTCCAACATTGGTCGTTTTCGCGACGTAGGCAACATTTTTAAAACAAACGTAGAACTACGAAATAGTATTTACGACAGCGTACATGTATACACAACAGATTTGGTTGAGACTTGCAGTTATACTGAGGGTTGTATCGAACATTCGCCACTGCCCGTTGGCGCTAGTGAGTAACTCTACTGATAACAGTGCTTCTACTTTTAATGTTCGGTAATTTCGATGCAGTCCGCCAACCTACTTGGTAACGCTGCTTAAGAGGGTGGGTGTTCACAACTTTTCAGATATCATTCTTGATTGTCCGGTTATTTAATTGCCACACCTCGTATATCATGTGCGAAACATAACTGATGGTTTGTACCGATCAGTTTTCTTACTTTCTTTTCCTACTTACTCCTGTAATTTATTTTTAATGAAAGTTAAACATTTATCGGCGGGCATATATCCATGAACACGACATAATCTAAGGTTCCAAAAACATCACATGTATGAACATTAATGTCCATGTATCGACGGTTCTACAGCAATTTGTGTAATCAATGATATTCCTATATTCGGTTTTTTACTATAACCACTCGCACTGTTCGCTGCACCCACTAGAATAATTTGAGAGCCGAGAAGGAGAACGGCGTGTTCCTTTCAGTATAGATACTGAACACGTCTAAGCCTACTCACTGCACGTTACAACACGTTGGAAGCGGTATATGGTTACAAAAGCAATACTTCAAGTGCAAAAATAGTAAAAGACATAAACACATGAGTTGTTTTTTTACTTACCATCTGTGTAATATAATAAGTAACAAACTAAGGTGTAAAATAAAGTATTTTCGTTTACGTAACGAAATGCTTTTACTAAATGCTTTGGAAGCCTAAAAAAATAATTATTTCTATACTTATTCTGTTTGTATATGTATTTAATATTCTTTCCGATTACCGGTAAAAGATCGCAAATTACCGGTAAAAGTTTTGGAAGAACTTTCACAATTTACCGGTAAACCCTACATTTAATGTCATACCTGCCTCTGTAGAAATATTTTGCAGTTGTTTAATGTTTTTTACATACCACGCAAACTCCTCGTTTGGTGTAACCGAAGGCAATGCTTTCATGTAGATTGTTGTTAAGTTTAGCTATTGGAAATGCTATGCGTAAAATGGTTATCTAAACATAGACGTAGAAGTTATTGTTGCTAAGCTGAACATTAACAATCACATATATCTATATCTTTATTATACTGCTTCGTAAGACTTTCTTTCTGTAATAAAATCATATATTTTGCATTAAATAAACATTAAAATTGTTACACGAAAAGTAGATTCGAGTGGACTAAACGACTCTATCTCCACCCATCTTGGTTTCGCCAAAAAATGGACGTGGTCTAATAAAAGCTACTCTCGAAAAAAGAAGTTGTTAAGTTGCTAAAAACTACGATGATATCATGTTAGAGAAGTGATGAGTCATTCGGTGCGTCTTAGTTAGTTCTAAAACGTATAAACCTCTTTTTTTTTCCTTCTTTTCTCTTGGTCTTCATTGTGCGCGTTCGCCGGTGCTGTCAATCATTGAATATAATTGATGGTTTGAAGCCAGTTGGTATCGTAACTGGTGAATGGACCGGAGATACTTCTCTTGTGCGTGTTTTATGTTCGTTAAAAAATATGCTTGAGATTTAAATGAAAAAAGATGATCATGGTGGTGACATTAGGATTAGTTTGAGAGGAATTTTATACAGTGTGACCCATTTGAAAATTTGAAAATTTTGTTTAAATACAAAGTGGATCAAAAAGTCTACTTCCACATAAAATTTCACAAGATCACTTAAATTTTTAAGGCACTTTATGATTATTTTCGGAGGTCGAAAATAACAAAATTTGATTAGCGATTTATTTAAATAAAAAATCTGACTACACCACTGAAATGGTTCTAGGGATGGGCCATTCGAGGAGGAGCCAAATCAGGCGAATAAGGTGGATGTTACAACAGATCCTATTTCAGTTCATTCAATTTTCCTATTGCTATCGTACTTGTATGGGGACGTGCATTGTCTTGATTGAAAATGATCTTCTTCTTACGCAAGCCAAGATTTATTTATAAATTTTTTTATTCGCTTGGTCTAGAAGTTTAGCGTAATATTCACCGTTTATTGTTTGGCCCTTGGGAAGATAGTCAATTAGTAATATTCCCTTAGCATCCCAAAAGACTTTTCCAGCTGATTTCACGGACATTGCTTTCTTTGGTGGTGGAGAACCTCTATGTCCCCATTGTTTTGAGTGTTGCTTTGTCTCACGGGTATAATAATGATCCCAAGTTTCGTCTGTTGTAACAAATCGTCGGATGAAATCGGTTTTGTTTGAGTTAAGTCTAGACTCTCTTGACAAGTTCTCATTCTCTGAAGGTCCATTGTTAATTTGCGCGGCACCCATCTTGCCGAAAGCTTTTTCATCCCTAATTTCACAGTTAGGATATGAAATGTTCTTTCATCTGAGATGCGTATATCCTTAGCAATTCCGGAGAACTTTAATGGACGATCCTGCGTAACCATATCGTGGACTTTTTCGACGATTTCAGGCGTCGTGGCAGTTTTTGGTCGTTCACTGCGCGGGTCACCTTCTAGGCTCTCACGACCACGTTTAAATTCCGTCACCCACTTATGCACAGTCGTAAATGATGGTGCAGAATCTCCTATACTGCATATCTTTATGATTTTCTTTTGCCTTCCAACCTTTTTTAAAATCATATATTTGAAAACAGCGCGCGTTTCAGTTTTATTCATTTTCCAAAACTCACACAACTAGCTTTATTCACAACGGCACAAAATTGATACTACTTGACAGAACAATATAATATTTGACATTTGTGCACAAAACAATTGGCGCCATCCATTGCGTATGTTTTAATCGAACTGATTTCGCGAGCATTTCAAAGCACCCTCGTATATGTAACTATTGGCAAACGGTTAACGTTACTTGGATTAGTGTGTACCATGTTGCCGCTTTGCACTACAAAGTACAACGAATTAACAACACTTTATACACATAATCCGTTTGTACAGTGGCCCTGCTTACGACGTGATTGACGTTATTTGCTTTTGCTATGACACCATCAGAGTTAAAAATTAAAAAAAAAACATTTAAAATTTGTTAAAATTATCGTAAAAGTGTACGACACGAATATAATATAAATATTTTGAATGGTTTGAATACTTACTAGACCAGTGTTGTAAATTTAAAGCATTTAATTTCATTCCTTGACAATTTTTACTGTTTTAGCAAATTCTTGCCTGAGGATGTGCTTCATGCATGGAAACCGGTAGCATTGTATAAACTAATATAGAATTTTGTGAGTAAAGACCACTTTTAGTTCCTTCCTTATTACGAAGAACTCACACAGAGTCACCGTGGAACGTTTTTATTTACTTTTACTTGAAATATTTTGGCACAGTGTGTTGAAAAAGATTCGGGATTCGAAAACTCGAATCTCAGCGCTTTTTTCAAATTTCGAATCCTAAAAAGCGGTTAAACATTTTAACTCCAAACTTTGGAAAGATCAGTTTTATTGATACCCAATAGAAGCGTCCATTAAAAATCAGGGTTGTGACAGTTATATTATGATAGTAACTAAAATGTAGAAATGTAAAAAATAGGATTTATTTCATTTCAAGGTATCAATAAATATTGTAACCTTATATATATATAAAACATAAACTGTAGATTGTGAATAGAAATAGACATACACTGTGCAATCTAGGGATGCAGAAGAAGCTATACCAGCAAACACATGTTCCCTACCAAGAAAAGTACCCAGAACCTTTATGAAGTGACAAAAAAAAGATTTAAGAAACATTCTAGAAAATAATTTCTCTATTTTGAAAAAATGTAATAGGAAAAGGGTAATATAATGTTATAGCAATAAATAATCCGTTTTCCTTATTTTTTACTTGTATTTCACATACTTAAATAACCGGACTGGTGCTAGAAAACATTTTATTAATCACCAATTACATTACAAAGTTTACCCCCTTCAATGTACTTTCCTTGCCGATCCCTACAACGCTCCATACAAATTTTCCACTGTCGGTAGCAGTGCTGGAAGTCCGTTTCTGTCAGTTTGTTGAGAACCTTTGTCGCTTTCGCTTTCACCGCTTCCACACTGTCAAATTTTGTCCTCTTAAGCTCCGATTTTACCTTAGGAAATAAAAAAAAGTCACGGGGGGCGAGGTCGGGCGAGTACGGTGGGTGGTCCAACACGGTGATGCCGTATTTCACAAAGAACGCTTTCACAGAGAAGGAGGAATGGGCTGACGCATTGTCTTGATGGAGCATCCAGGATTTGCTCTTCCACAAATCGGGTCTTCGTCTTTTCATTCGTTCGCGAAGGGTAGTTAGAACCTCGTGTTTCACAAGAAACTTCAGGTTAACTCGTTACTCGATCTGAACACTCCGCATTTTTCCGACGCGACGCTAGCGTAAGGACTTGAACGGACGATTGGTACTGAGCGACGTACAACTGTGCCCATCGAGCTCACGGTTGGGGCAAGCATCTACAAGCACAGACATGTTCAAACCTGCCGTGGCGTGCTAGCTGTTTGCCGATAGTAGCACCAGTCCGGTTGTTTAATTGCTACACCTCGTATAATGATAAACTATCAAATATTGTTTCCTTAAAAGTGTTTTTAAAGCAGGTGCTTATAAGAGATTCGTCAGTGGTAATTGTAACACATACACATATGGAAATAAAATGTCTAGCTATACGAAAAAGCGTATGCGACAACGGTAAAGGCGAATGGGTGATTCATCAAAAGCGGAGAGGTTAGCGGCAGTCGACGGCTCATGACGGTTACCGATGTGATTAGTTACGAGGTAGATTGCATTATGTGCGGAGGATCTTATTAAGAATTTCTAGAGTATTTATTTTTACTTTCGCTTATTTCATCAGAATCTGTTTTTATTTTCGTCTTTAAAATCTCTTATTAGTTTCGTCTAAGCAAAATAAATATGCAGAACTCTCATTTCCAGGTGACCATGACTTCAAATTACTACGTGCACTCTTGCACACAGTAGGTCTACATCCCAACGTTGTTAGAAGCGTACTAGCGCGACTCGCATCGAATTGATCGGATTCCACTCAATCCCCTCCTCGCTCTCTCGCCGTACATATATAGATATAGCTAATTTCACATTTTCCCAATGTGTATGTGCATTACGATGTAGGCAAATACAACATATGTAAATGTACAGGACAGTACACGAAATTTTCTATATACGCTCTCCTTGTCCGTACGTTCAGAAACACATTTGAATAAACCATTCACGTTAACACAATGTGATATGCTTCTACTATTAGCTTTTTTGACGACTACAATTACTACACAAAAATTACTAAAAATATTGATCAATTACTAAAAATACGGAATTTTGACACCATTATTTATAGGTAACTGCTAACTATAAAACAGCACTAAGTACCTAAAACAGGTCCCTGATTGGTCAAAAGTGTAGAACAAGCAGGGCAATTAAGTATAAGTTTTTTTGAGAAATCTGACAGACAGATAATGTAGTCGCCGATCAAATGTTACAAATACATTTACGTTATAGAGTGCTGGAGATATGGAAAACGTTATTCATCAACAACAAGAGAAGGTTGCTCCATAAAACCAACCATTTCAACAGTTTTTGTTAATCATGGTGCATCAGTAATCATAGGAAGACTCTGAGAGTCACCTTTGACTATCTCACTACACCATTGGGCGTAGACACGTGATGCAAAGCAATAGTTTGGTTGCGACATTTAGCTGATTTCTCCGGCATATTAGTGGTAGCAGTGCATTCTTGGCTCTCACGAGCTTCCTTCTAACTTGATTAATGTGTGAAGCCCAGGTAAATCATTTGTACGACATGACTCCCAAGTAGAGTTGGCCGCGCGCGCCAACGGGCAGCGGCGTTGTTTCGATTAGGCCTAGGGTTCCACTAGAGCTATTGTGTGTAGATGTTTGCTGTCGTAAATACCTTCGTGTAGTTGTTAAATAAAAATAAAATAATGCGTGCTCAAACACTTACCATTTTAAGAGTCCTCCGTGAAATCGCAAAGTGAATAATGTCTGTTAAATATCTGCAACATTAGATATGTTTCAACAGTTGTTTCGACAGACCGAATGCGGCGCGAGGAAAAAATGTGTTTATATGCAGAGAACGAACGTTCTACATCTAGTGACGTTATATTTGCGTAATTAAAATATTCTTTGAACCAACTTAACGGTTCTGTTGACGCACCTTCACAAATGTGTCTTAATGTGCCAAAATCAGAATCTTTCTCTAAAACACTTTCAAATTTTTCTAGAACACAAACATTTCTTGGGTCTTCTCTCGCGCATAGCTGTGCGTAAACATGTTGCACTATTTGCACAGATTCCACTAACAACACCGAAGGATCTTGTAACTTTTCTATTGCCTCCGCTAGTCCGAAGTAATTGTTGTGAATAATTTTTAAATCTGTTTTAACCCGACTATCTTGAAATTTCGACTGGCTTTTCTTGATAGCGGCAGCTTCCCTTGGATCGAATTGTAAAACCACGTTCTTAATATTCTCATAATATCTATGATAATAAAACGCAACATTTAACCAAGTTCCCCAACGTGTAAGAATAGGTTCTGGTGGCTCAGGTATACGAGGGCACAGTCTGTGAACTTCGCGAATACGTTTCGGGGATTTGACAAACACCGCTTTTGTATGCGCTATTAAAGCGTCTACCTCAGGATAACATTTTCTGATACCATCTGCCACAAGATTGAGAGCATGAATTTTACAAGTAATGTGTAACAAGTTAACAGAATGCTTTTTAAGAGACCGGCCTACAGAAACCATGTTTGCGGCACCATCACTCATAAACATCAACAGTTGGTTTGTTGAAAGTTCATACTTTTCGAATGTATTTAACACTAACTTTACAATTACTTCGGCAGTACATTGTTGTATTCTGTCGTTTCGTCCACACATAACTACATTTTTTTTTCTTTCAACTCCGATTTAATTCTTTTTTCAACATATTCACGAGCAGATGGCACTATCTTTCGTAACGATGTCCGACTTGGTAATTTGTACTCTGAAAAGTTATTCCAAAACAAGACAAACGCTTCCTTGTCTAGTAAATTAAACGGTATATTACATACAATAAAAGTAACACATACATTAAATTTAAATTTGTCATAGTCTCGTATGCCAGTTTTTTTTGAAGCATGCCGTTCACTGTTTACGTGCCGTAGACAGTCCCTTTCGGACCAACTCATCAACGGGAAATTATATACTACACATTCAATTTTAGCGCCATCATACGTTAAGTCAGGAATTTCGGCTAAAAATTCTCTAACTTGCTCCGCCTTGGGTCGTTTGCGCGACGTACGCAACACGTACCGCGCTAATGGAACGTCGAAGCTACACTGAGGCTTGTATGTAACCGTATAGACACGACGCAGCTGCCTGTTGGCATGCGTGGCCAACTCTAATTATAAGGTATAAGATATACATAATTCATTCAGAATATTGACCGGGATATTCACAATAATTACGTAATACAATCCGGGAGGGGGCGCGGCATTGCGGCCTTATGGACACACCGCCCCTGCTCTTGTTTCAAATTTGCTAATCAAGTTACAATACGTTTTTACTTTACAGGGGTCAGCTCTCAAACAGATTCTCACACAAAATCTCTATAAACCAACAGTATAATTTCTACCACATTCATAATAACATTTGTACTAAACTTATTCTTGTTTGCAGATCCATGTTTAAGTTTATCTCGTTTAAATAAAACTACGGCTATCCAAGGTAATATAGATCAAGTTCAACTTCAATAATCAAAAACTTTGATCCAAGGCTGCAACCGCAGCTGCTTACATTTACCTGACTTCCGTTAAAATTATGAAAAATGAAATTACTATCTCATTAATCGATAATTTATCTTTTAAAAGAATTCAAATATTTACATCGACGTATGATTTATGCCTACAGGAAAAGCTGTGAGTCCCCTTACAAATTCCACAAACTACGCGAATATAAACCGGTTAATACAAGCTTTGTCATAAGATTAATTCTCCGTTACCAGATTTTTTCGATATGTGCGAACAATATTTCATCGTGTTATTGCAATGCGAACATAAATCTCGGTGAATAATTTTAGAATAACCTTCTATGCGCTAATTTCTATAAAATAAAAAAGTCCACTGAGCAATCAGAGGCCGCGAACGATATGGCATTGAGACTAACTGTCCGTATAGAGTATATCGGAAGTAATTTTATCGTTTTTTTGTTGGGTTTCCTGAGGTTTCTTTAGGTTAAGTGAATGTATGAATAATAATAATAAATGCGATAATCTTGACAATAGTTTCGTATTCTTCATTAAAGAAAATGATCATGTGTAATACGAATTTCGTCATAAATACTTTAAATTGCATTGATAGCAGTATTTCAAAAAGTTATCTTTAATCATCTTCTGGTTATTTAAGCCAATGGAAAACAAAATTGCGTTTACTGATGCTACATCAACTATACAGGCTACGGCAAAAGTAACTCATTAGTAAAGCTGGCCACGAGCGGTACCGCGCAGTAGCGTAGAGTCGACCAGGCCTCGCGTTCCACTAGAGTTATTCTGCTAATAGAGATGTTTGCTGCCGCAAATAATCTCGCTCATCTTTTAAATAAAAATTAAATAACACGTGCTCAAACACTTACCATTTTAAGAGTCCCCGTGAAATCACAAAGTGAATAATGTCTGTTAAATATCTGCAACATTAGATATGTTTCAACTGTTGTTTCGGCAAAACTAGTACGGCATGAGGAAAAAATGCGTTTATATGCAGAGAACGAACGTTCTACATCTAGTGACGTAATATTTGCGTAGGTAAAATAATCTTTCAAATAACTTAACGATTCTGTTGACGCACCTTCACAAATGTGTCTAATGTGCCAAAATTTTTCTCAAAAACACTTTTCAAATTTTTCTAGAACAGAAACATTTTTTGCGTCTTCAATCGCGCATAGCCGTGCGTGAACATGTTGCACTATTTGTAGAGATTCTTTTAACGGCACCACAGGATTTTGTAATTTTTCTATTGCATCTGCTAGCCCGAAGTAATTGTCGTGAATGATTTTTAAATCCATTTTAACCTGACTATCTTGAAATTTCGACTGGCTTTTCTGGATAGCCGCAGCTTGCTTTGGATCGAATTGTAAAACCACGTTCTTAATATTGTCAAAATATTTATGATAATAAATGTGTTTCCCAACGAGTTAGAATAGGTTCTGGTGGCTCTGGTATACGGGGGCACAGTCTGTGAAATTCGCGAATACGTTTCGGTGATTTGACAAATACTGCTTTGGTATGCGCTATTAAAGCGTCTACCTCAGGATAACATTTTCTGATACTATCCGCCACAAGATTGAGAGCATGCATTTTACACGTAATGTGTAACAAATTAGCAGAATGCTTTTTAAAAGACCGGCTTACACAAAGCATGTTTGCAGCACCATCACTCACTAACATCAAGAGTTGGTTTGTTGAAAGTTAAAACTTGTCCAATGTATTTAACACTAACTTTGGAATTACTTCGGCAGTACACCGTTGTATTCGTTTGGAGACTAATAGAATTGAAGGTGCCGATTGATGAGGTTCCAATTTGCGTGCCATTACATTAAGAACAGAATGTTTCTTCCGATCTGTTGTTTCTTCGACACAAAACCACAATTTTTGATCTTTCAACTCCGATTTTATTTTTTGTTCAATATGTTCGCGCGAGATGGCACAATTCTTCGTAACGATGTTCGACTTGGTAATTTACACTACGAATAGTTATTCCAAAAGCAGATAAATGGTTCCTTGTCTAGTAAATGAAACGGTATATTACATGCGATAAACGTAACGCATAAATTAAATATAAATTTTTCATTGTCTCGTGCGCAATTTCTTTTTGAGACATGCTTTTCACCATTTACGTAGTCGTAGACAATGTTATCTAGAACCAACACATTAACGGGATTTTACAGATTACACATTTAATTTTAGCACCTTCATATATTAAGTCTGGAATTTCTGCAATAAATTTTCGAAGTTTGTCCGACCGCGGTCGTTTTGCTGACGAAATCATAATTTTTCTAGGACAGATAAACAATTGCGCAAATGACCGGCAGCGAAAATGTCCGTACTGCTCCGCAGACGAAGTAATACTACCGTTCCTCTCGGTCCGAACCGATTCTACGCCGATGCGCGGTACCGCTTGTGGCCAGCGTTACTCATTAGTCTAATATCTCTGTAAATATAAAGTTTTGAAAAAAAATGGTTATTAACAAAATTTGTTTGACAGGTTATTTCTTATTATTTTCCATTTGTAATTTTTTTTTTCAAATGACTTTTTACGGTGACAAAGAAGATATTTCTTTTTAAACGGCAAGAGTAACATTTTTTGGCAGTGATATAAGTTCGAGATACATCTTCTACATGAGCTTAACAAAGATGATCCGGACAGGCGATGGAAATGTCTAATAATGATCCAAATCTTTTTCAACAATATTTTATTTTCTGACGGAGCTACGTTTAATCTGAACGGATTTGTAAATACGCATGTCACAACAACTGTCGTTATTGGTCGATTGAGAATTCACATTGGATGATAAAAAATCATACATAACTTCTCCAAAAGCTTAATGCGTGGGCTGGAATTGTTGGGCAACGGATCGTAAGTCCATATTTTTTAGAAAACACTTTAACAGGGGATGGTTACTTAAACATTTTGCGTAACTACATTGTACCAAATATTTTGAATCTGTTTCCTAATGGTTATCAACCAGATATGCCAAATCGTGGCCTATGGTTTCAACAGGATGGAGCTTCACCACATTATGCAATTATTGTTCGACTGTACTCAGATACAATTTTTCCCGATAGTTGCGTTAGACGTCGGGGTTTTATTGAGTGCTTCGCTAGGTCACCCGATGTAAACCTATTAGTAGAGTTATTCAATTTGCGCTAACAGCCAGTGGTGGGCACATAAAAGTTTACACAAAACAAATGGTCAGAAATAAAATATAATACGTGCTCAAACACTTACCGTCTTAAGAGTCCTCCGTGAAATCACAAAGTGAATAATGTCTGTTAAATATCTGCAACATTAGATATGTTTCCACAGTTGTTTCGGCAAACCGAGTGCGGCGTGAGGAAAAAGTGTGTTTATATGCAGAAAACGAACGTTCTACGTGATGTTATGTTTGCGTAATTAAAATAATCTTTGGAACAACTTAACGGTTCTGTTGACGCACTTCCACAAATATGTCTTAATGTGCTAAAATCTTTCTTTAAAACACTTTCAAACATTTCTAGAACACAAATATTTTTTAACGACACCGAAGGATTTTGTAATTTTTCTATTGCCTCCACTAGTCCGAAGTAATTGTTCTGAATAGTTTTTAAATCCGTTTTAACCTGACTATCTTGAAATTTTGACTGTCTTTACTTGGTAGCCGCAGCTTCCTTTGGATCGAACTGTAAAACCACGTTCTTAATATTCTCAAAATATTTATGATAATAAAACGCGGCCTGTAACCATGTTTCCCAACGGGTTAGAATAGGTTCTGGTGGCTCAGGATACGGGGACAGTCTGTGAAATTGCGAATACGTTTTGGTGATTTGACAAAACGCTGCTTTGTATGCGCTATTAAAGGTCTACCTCAGGATAACATTTTCTGATACTATCGCCACATGACTGAAGCATAAATTTTACACGTAATTGTAACAAGTTAGCACAATGTTTTTAAAAGACCGGCTTACACAAAGCAATGTTTGCGCACCATCACTCATAACATCAACAGTTGGTTTGTTGAAAGTTCAAACTTTTCCAATGTATTTAACACTAACTTTGAAATTACTTCGGCAGTACGTTGTTGTACTCGTCTGGAAGCTAATATAATTGAAGGTGACGATTGATGTGGTTCCATTATACGTATAATTACATTAACCATAGAATGTTTTTTACGATCTGTTGTTTCGTCCACACATAATCACAGTTTTTTATCTTTCAACTCCGATTTAATTTTTTTTTCAACATGTTCACGAGCAGATGGCACAATTCTTTGTAACGATGCCCGACTTGGTAATTTGCAGTTCGAATATTTATTCCAAAAGAAGACATATACTTCCTTGTCTAGTAAATTAAACGGTAGATTACATGCAATAAAGGTAACACATAAATTAAATTTGAATTTGTCATAGTGTCGCGTGCAATTTTTTTTTTTTTAAGAATGCTGTTTACTATTGACGTGACGTAGACAATTCCTTTTGGACCAACACATTAAAGGGATATTACAAACTACACATTGAATTTTAATGCCATTATAATGTAGGTCAGGCATTTCTCCTATGAATGCTGTAACTTTGTCCAACATTGGTCGTTTTCGCGACGTAGGCAACATTTTTGAAACAAACGTAGAACTACGAAATAGTATTTACGGCAGCGTACATGTATACACAACAGATCTGGTTGAGATTCGCAGTTATACTGAGAGTTGTATCGAACCTCCGCCTCTGCCCGTTGGCGCTAGAAGATTTAAGAAAGAAAATTAGACGTGAGATACAAGCCATATCACTTAATGAGCTTCAAAATACTATTCGCAATTTTTAGGAACGTCTAGGACACTACCAGGCCATTAATTTAATTTTTTAACCTTCGTATTTTTTTTTTATCAAATTTTTTCTCAATGTTTTTGTTATTTAACCTCATGAAAACAATACAAATACATAGTAAGGAATTTATAAGAATTCCAAATCTGCCAAAAATGTTACTCTTACCATTTAAAAAAAAATATTTTCTTTGTTACCATAAGCTTTTTGAAAGATCAGATCAGAGGAAGTCCGGTCCTGGGTTAAACGGCGAGGAGGTGCGTAAAAAGTGCTCCGTGTTTTTAATCAAAAATTCCGGAATAAGCCAGAGTAATTAAATTAAGTGAGATATCAGACACATCATAAAAGTATAAGCAGTAAATAAAACCAACATCATCATAAGTTAATCGTTAATAAGATTGAAAAGTTGAACTCGAATATATAAAAATATACTGAACCGAATATAAAAAAGGGCAAAAAGAGCATGCACCGATAAGAGGCGAGTCTCCGAACGGTTGATATGGACGAGCTTCTTTCCGCGGTAACGATAGTTTGTAGAGACAGTACCGGAGTAAGGAGGCGACAGAATCAAAATAAAATGAGCGAAAAAGAAACAGACAGCGATGATTCTTTAAAAAGGAAAAGAACAGAGAATCAACCGGAGGAAGCCTTCGCAAAAAGTAAAAAAAAACATTCAGGTCACCAGCCAAGGTGAGTGTAGGTGCAGAAAATAAATTTGCGGTACTATTGCAGGAAATAAGAGGTATAAAATTAGAAATGGGGGAGGTTAAGGAGATAGGAAAAGACCTGAAATTGTTAAGGTCAGAGATGAAAGAATATAGAGAAGAGATACAACAGCTAAAGAAAGAAAATGAGAATTTAAGACAAGTATACGAGACGACCGTACAGGAAAACGACAAAAGTTAAAGACTGCGTGGAGATAATTGAAAAGAAAGAGAAGAATAATAATATTATAGTGAAGGGAATGAAGATTGAGGCAAACGATACGAAAATAATAAAAGAAACAATGCAGAAATTCGTACAGCAGTATTTGAACAATGAAGCTGAAATAAAACAAAAGAAAAAATAGTAGATAAAATGTAAGAAATAAAGAGAGACTAACTCAGTATATAGGGCAGTTTATAGGAAATTACTAGTTAGGATTTAGAAAGGAGAAATCAACAATAGACGCTATTCATATACTAGGGCAAATATTAGAGAATAGAGTTGGCCACGCGCGCCAACGGGCAGCGGCGTTGTTTCGATTAGGCTTCGGGTTCCACTAGAGCTATTATGTGTAAATGTTTGCTGTCGTAAATACTTTCGCGTAGTTGTTACATAAAAATAAAATAATGCGTGCTCAAACACTTACCATTTTAAGAGTCCTCCGTGAAATCGCAAAGTGAATAATGTCTGCTAAATATCTGCAACATTAGATATGTTTCAACTGTTGTTTCGACAGACCGAGTGCGGCGCTAGGAAAAAATGTGTTTATATGCAGAGAACGAACGTTCTACATCTAGTGACGTTATATTTGCGTAATTAAAATATTCTTTGAAACAACTTAACGGTTCTGTTGACGCACCTTCACAAATGTGTCTTAATGTGCCAAAATCAGAATCTTTCTCTAAAACACTTTCATATTTTTCTAGAACACAAACATTTTTTGCGTCTTCTATTGTGCATAGCTGTGCGTGAACATGTTGCACTATTTGCACAGATTCCACTAACGACATCGAAGGATCTTGTTGTGAATAATTTTTAGATCCGTTTTAACCCGACTATCTTGAAATTTAGACTGGCTTTTCTTGATAGCGGCAGCTTCCTTTGGATCGAATTGTAAAACCACCCTCTTAATATTCTCATAATATTTATGATAATAAAACGCAGCATTTAACTAAGTTCTTCAACGTGTAAGAATAGGTTCTGGTGGCTCAGGTATACGGGGGCACAGTCTGTGAAATTCGCGAATACGTTTCGGGGATTTGACAAACACTGCTTTTGTATGCGCTATTAAAGCGTCTACCTCAGGATAACATTTTCTGATACCATCTGCCACAAGATTGAGAGCATGAATTTTACACGTAATGTATAACAAGTTAACAGAATGCTTTTTAAGAGACCGGCCTGCAGAAATCATGTTTACGGCACCATCACTCATAAACATCAACAGTTGGTTTGTTGAAAGTTCATGCTTTTCCAATGTATTTCACACAAACTTTACAATTACTTCGGCAGTGCATTGTAGTATTCGTCTGGAAGCTAATAGAATTGAAGGTGACAATTGATGCGGTTCCATTTTAGGTGTCATTATGTTAACGACCGAATGTTTTTTTACGATTTGTCGTTTCGTCCAGACATAACAACATTTTTTTTTCTTTCAACTCGAACGATTTAATTCTTTTTTCAACATATTCACGAGCAGATGGCACTATCCTTCGTAACGATGTCCGACTTGGTAATTTGTACTCCGAATAGTTATTCCAAAACAAGACAAACGCTTCCTTGTCTAAAACGCTGTATAGAGCATTTGTCTTAAGCCGGCTAGAGTATGCTTCCATTGTATGGTATCCTTACTATCATCATACGAGATTTATTGAGAATAACGCAAGCTTCTGAAATTCCTAACGTGTAAGGATACGACGGTCTAGTATACAGGAGGAGTATAGACTTGCCACATATTTGGGAGACAACATGCGTATGCGCATATTGCGTCAAAAATTATTGACACGTTGCATCGTTGTCTTCACGTATGTTAAGTTCAATCGTTTAGGCCTTGACTGCAGAAATATGTTTGCGGCGACATCCCAGTTCAAAACATGGTTGTGTGAATTGCAAATAAAATATTATGCAGATATTTTTGTCGGTTGACGCTATGATTGAAGTCGTGAGCGTATATTAGTATTATTTAATTTTTTTTCTATTTTGTTTGTCAGTTATCTTTATTAGTATTATATTTTATTTTTCTTTGATACTGCAAAATGTAATTCGTATTTTAAAATTTCGCCGGAATGGAGTATCCTCGTGCGGCGATAAATTGTATTAGTTATTAGACATATTCTTATTGTCTAGTAAATTAAACGGCATATTACATACAATAAATGTAACACATAAATTAAATATAAATTTGTCATAGTCTCGTGTGCAAGTTTTTTTTGGTGTATGTCGTTCACTGTTTACGTGCCGTAGACAGTCCCTTTTGGACCAACTCATCAACGGGACATTACATACTACACATTCAATTTTAGCGCCATCATACGTTAAGTCAGGAATTTCGGCTAAAAATTCTCTAACTTGATCCGCCTTGGGTCATTTGCGCGACGTACGCAACATTTCTAACACGTACCGCGCTAATGGAAGGTTGAAGCTACACTGAGGCTTGTATGTAACCATATAGATACGACGCAGCTGCCTGTTGGCGCGCGTGGCCAACTCTACTTATGAATATGGCATTGACATGCACATATTGTTCCTAGATTTCCAACAAGCGTTTGACAAACCAAATAGAGAAAAAATGGTAGAAGATCTAAAAAACAACAGAAAATAAATTGATAAGGAAATAGAAATAATGATGAGAGAGTCGCAACCAGTAATAGAAACAGGAAAAGGGATAACAGAGACGATCAAAGTAAAAAATGGTGTAAGACAGGGCGATGCATTGTCAGCAGTTTTGTTCATTACAGCGTTGAATAGCGTAATAAAAAAAATAGCAAATAGAGGGACGATAAATAAAAACACAATACAAGTAGTAGGATATGCAGACGACCTAGTAATAATTTCTCGGGATAAAAGAACATTAAAAACAACGTTTCTAGAAATGGAAAAAGCGAAATCAAGGGGTTTGAAGATAAACGAAGAAAACACAAGATACATGCACGTTGGTAGAGACAAGAAAACACAATTAACAAGAATGGTAGTAGATGCGTGTAATTTTGAAGAAGTGGAAATCTTCAAATATCTGGTGGCAATGGTTAACAGAACAAACGATAGATTAGATGTGAAATAAAAATTACAAGCAGGAAACAGGGCATTTTACAGAAATAAATAACACAACAAGAAGAACAGCAATTAAAAGCTTTTGAAAGAAAGATAGTAAGAAATAGAATGGGAGTAAAAGCAATAAATGGAAATGAAGTAAGATCCTGGATGAACCATGAAATAGAAGAATGGATGCAGGATGAAAATATAGTTAAAACAATTAAAGCGCAAAGAATAGGATGGTATGGTCACATAAGAAGGAGAGAAAGGGAAAAACCAGTAAGAATGATAACGGCACCACAAACAACGAGAGTAGGAGGAAGACCAAAAATAAGATGGAAGGAACAAGTGGAGGATAATATAGGAAATATGGAGATATAAAAAAATGGAGAAGAAAAATAGAAAATAGAGAAGAGTGGAAGAAAATAGTAGAAAGGGCAAAGACGCACCAGAGACTCTAAGAAATTAATTAAAGAGAAATGTGGACTGACTTACCACGTACAATAGGATCATAAAAGTGTAAAACTGCTACAACTCCCATGGGAGTGTTCTAGCTTGTATACGAGGGTAAGTCAAATATTATCTACACTTTCGCCATAACAAGCTTTGAAGGTTATCGTAGTGGCGGCCGCTTGCGCATGCGTTGTGTTGGCGCCTCTGTGGTCATGTGTGCGGAATTTAATCACGATCGCGTCATTTATCTGCTTGCTACAGCAGCATAAGCATGTCAGCTCTGCTATTAGTTTGTCCCAAAGAGGAACGACGACCAGTATTCCGATTTTTGTGGTCAGAGGGTGTGAGAGGTGCTGAAATTCACCGGAGACTTTTGTCACAATACGGGGTCAGTGCTTTATCTCGTAAAAGCGTTTTTTTGTGGATCGAAATGTTTCAAAGTAGCCGCACGAGTGTAACACAAAAAGAGAAAATCGAATTTAAATTCCGCACACATGCCCATTGAGGCGCCAACTCGACGCATACGCAAGCGGCCGCTACTACGATAACCTTCAAAGCTTGTTATGGTGAAAATGTAGATAATATTTGACTTACTCTCGTATGTATATATAAGCTTTTTGAAAAAAAATCACAAATGATGGAAAATAATAGAAAATAACTTGTAAAAAAAATTTTGTTAATAACATTTTTTTCTAAAGTTTATATTTACAGAGATGAGTTACTTTTGCCGAACCCTGTATAATTCTCAACATTTTATTCGAAAATACTTTCCATTCTGAATTCAACTTATTTACAGTAGTTTGGAGAAGCTTTGTAAACGATTAATTCGCCAAAAATGCACTCCGGAAACTTTTAATTACCGTTTGATTAACGATTTACGTTTGATTCGGTATAGATATACGCAATTTCGAAAGAATTAACGCCATCATCACCCAGCGGGATTTTTCCTACACCCAAGGACCGTGTCTATGAGTGATTGATGGTTAATCACAATTAAACATGCTTCGTTTACGGCTAAGATGACAAGCAAAAGAGAGAAACTAGCCGTCAATGAAGATGTAGATTGAGATGACGAAAGACTAATTGTAATTTATGATGAATTGCATGACATGCGAATCCATATGTGATTATGATACATAATTAGTTCGTCGAGTACATATGCATATGTTTGTACTCTGTACGCATAGAAAAATACGTATCTTTTATCGAAATTGCTTTTTTGGATTCTGCATTTTAAATTATACTCTGCGAGAAGACTTGTTGATTCTCTAACAAAATGCAAAGGTTGAATATTTTGACTAAAAGTGAGAAATTGATTAGCGTCCCTTCGCCTCTCTATTTCCTTTACGATAGCGATTGTTTAATCACGGCTAATTTGGATGCCTTTCGAAATATAATTTGATAATAAATTTTCAACGAATATTCTTATTTGTAAAAATAGCATACTGCATGCCAGGCAGAGGCGCAACTCGAAGACTCTATGCTATTCTATGAAATTTAACACCATCAATAACTGTGCAATATTAAAATTTACTGACAGACGATTACTTGACGAACGATATTTACGTAATTTTCGAAATCATGCTCAACTGAATTTATGCTGTCAATTGTTATAGGAAAATATTCCATTAAAATTGAAGATTTAGGATGTGAAAAAAATGATCAGAAGACAAGTTATTTATCCGTTCGATGTGGAACTTTTTCTGCTGGTCTTTATTATTACGAAATAAAATTGTCTGTATATACCAGAGACGTTCGGTAATTAACGAGATAAACTGCATTAATGGGAAAACTGCTGAATATTATTTAATGAAACTTCCTGTGAATCAACTTGGGAACCTTGGGGTCAAATTAAGACAGCTGTTTCGTTTTTTTAAAAAATCAGTATTAAAAATCCTCGAAGACAAATTTTCAGCATATACAGTGAGGTCCTAAAGACCCCTCCCCCTCCCTTGCTAACTTTTGAACGACAGAAAAAATAGGTCGATTTCTATTTGTTGTGAGCTAACTTTTGGCGTCATCGACAGTTCAATTGCATTTCCGGTGTCACCGAAAATGACGTCAACTTTCTTATTTTAAATCGAACATCCTGTATATTTTTACGTTTGTGAAAAGGTAATTGAAAGACAAATCCAACAATACCACATATTTATATATTTTAATAATAGTTTTGATAATTTGTTTTTGTTGTTATGCAAAGTTGGCTAGGAAAGAGCGCTACATTGTTTCTAAGGAGCTCGTTGCTAAGCAAAATAATCATAGCAATTGCCAAACTGTCAAATCTCAATTCCAAAAGCGTAAATTATTCTTGTTATTTATTGTTATTATAACATGCATTTGTCATACTTTCGTTCCTTGTTCTCATTATTGTTTTATCTCATTTTAACTTGTTTTGTTAATTGTTATTTCTTATTTACTTTATTGAAGCTTATTGTAATTAATTAATTGCGATAGGTTTGCTTAAATTTGTTAGCTTTTGATAGGCAACGTTTCAGTTTCATTTTGTTGTTAATTTTACAATGATCTCCGCATGTACCATGTAAGATAAACTTTAAGTACCTAATTTTAATATTCGGTGAATTTGGCAACAATTACTACGAAGTGGAACACAATGAACACTTCCCTTGTACAGCCGGAAATATTTGAACTTTGCGCTAAGTAAGGATAGCACGGCGAACTGCTTTAACAGAAGATAATATGATTTCAATTATTCAACCACGGCAAATAAGATGATAGTTATTGTCAGATTTACATAGTATTAAAATTGACCCAGCAGTTTTGCATGGTTCGTGCCGAAGCCATCATAAAAGTAACAACACAAGAAAGCTAAAAAACGGACATATTGTTTATCAAAAACTGTCAACTTTAAACAAACCTACCATGATTAATTAATTGCAATAACGTTCGATAAAGTAAAGAAATAACAACAATTACACTTTGCTTAGCAACGAACTCTTTAGATCAGTCCAGCGTGGCAAGAAACAATTTGACGCTCTTTCCTTTATTGTTGCATATCGTCGTATTTCTTAAGTTTAAAGTATAACATATGTAGTATCGTTGATTCGCCTTTCCAATAACGAAAAAATGTGCAGGGTATTCTATTTAAAATAAGAAAGTTGACGTCACTTCCGGTGATACCGGAAATGCAATTGAACTACCCATAACGGCAAAAGTTATTTCACAAAAAATAAAAAACGACCTATTTTTCTAAAAATGCTAGCTTCTGTCGTTTAGCATGGGCGGGGAGGATACTTTAGGACCTCACTGTATACGTAGGTAACATAGAACATAATAATTCACAAACTACACCTCAAAGCACTAGTACGCCATTGATAACAGTAATGTGAAATATTTGTTGTTAATAAAAAGTGTTATAAATAGAGTTTGTTAAAAAGGTGGTACCGGATGGCAGTAGCGTAGCGGTAGCGGCGTGGGTAGGGGTTATTTTCAACTCGTAGTCGATCTCGACAATACCGCGAATATCAGAAATATTTTTCACAAGTGAAAAATGTCATCTTGAAACTTGATTCAAATGATTCTGCAGCAGTTCGAGATAGTCAGCAACTTTTTTCCAATTCGGGCGTTCAACAACAAAATAGATTAAATTTCCATGAAACTATTCTCAAGTTGCATAAGCTATTGAGCAATTAGAAAAACAATCACTTATCTGCACAGGCGCATTAAATTGCATAAACAACTTACAAGCCGCTCTAGAAAACTTGGAAGAATGCTATAGGAGTCGATGTTGCTCAAAAATTTGGTGCAATTTTAACGAAAAATCCCGATTTACAAAAGGTTCGGTCTATAACTGAAAATCAAGAGTGCCCAGATGAGGAAAAGGAATATCTGACATTTGCAAATCTTACTTCACTGGATGTCGAACGATCATATTCGAAGTATACGACAACGTATTCACAACACCGTCGACGGCTGAATGAATCGACAATGGATGCGTTGTTGATGTTGCAATTCTACACAGCTTACCAAGGCGGTTGCCAATTGCCACAGTGGACATCAAGACGATAGGAAAAGGTAACAATATTATTTTTCACTAATATTGTATATTACGTACCTACTTTTATGCGGTGCGCCACTGTCGGTACCACCCTTTTAACAAACTCTAGTTATAAACCTAATAAGATAAAAATATCTCCTGCCGAATTGCCATCTTAATCAGTCTGTTTTGATCATATTGTACAATCAAAAAAAATCGTAACAAAAGTGTTTTTCACAATAATATTTCATGCGAAATAGTTCCCAATAACTGTTGTAACAATTTATGGTAGTACAAAAAGAAAATAAGATAGAAATCTTTACGTTTGGTATCACTGATACACTGATAAGTCCGCATTTTTCTCGTTCGTTGACATTCACCGCGTTGCCAACCTTGCCTGACGAAAAAAATTACTTAAATTGTCCGCTACCTACCATGGTCGTTGCTCACAATAAGCTCTTACTTCATAATTGCGATACGTCGTTTGGAGAACAAAAATAGCCCTCGAGAAAAAATATAAACGGTACATGTGTGTATGTATATCCGACATACATATCTGCTGGACGTAATAATCGTTAAGATTAAATCATTGTGTAGGGTACGGTTTTCCAAGAAGCCCACTTACTCGGTAATAATGTGCAACTGCAATGGAATGAAAATACGTGAGAGTTTGAATAATATTAGAAGTAATGTTATGCGTTATGAGTTATGATGCAGTTTTATTACGAGCTATCCGTCTTAGGGGGCGTACATTTTAAAAGAAAGGACGACTGAATGAACATAGATTCTATTATACAGTGATTTTTCTAAATTTCTAGCCTTACATAATGTCTATTATAGAAAAAATGCGATTTCTAGGTAGATATACACTACCGGCCATAATTATTTGCCCACCTACATTTTTGCTTGGATTTTAGAAAATCATTTATTTATTGTTATCACTAACCTGGGCAAATATGCGGTAGCCAGAGGCGTGGCGAGCGCATAAAAGTTTACACATAAAATAGAAGGTAAGAGATAAATTATAAAACGTTTTCATTCTGTTTTCTATATGTTCACGAGCAAATGGCACTAAATTTCGTATCGATATCCGACTAGGTAATTTACAGTCCGCATATTTATTTCAGAAAGGGACAAATGCTTCTTTGTCTAGTAAACGAAACGATAGATTCCATAAAATAAGAGTAACACATAAATCAAATGTACATTTTTCTTGGTCTCGTATGCCACTTTTTGCAAAAGAATGCTGTTTGCTTTCGATGTGACGTTGACAATGGCTTCTGGACCAACACATTAAAGGGATTTTACAAATTAGACTTTGAATTTTAGCGACATCAAAAATTAAGTCCGGCATGTCCACTATAAAGCTTTTAACTGCGCCTGCCATTGGTCGTTTTTGCGACGTACCTAATTGCGATATTTTCAAAGCAAACATAAGCGTACAATTACGAAATCAATTACGATGGCCTACATGTACACAGAACTACTCGCATACAGCATCGATTTAGTACTGACGCTGTGAACGCGTGAAATAAATAATCGCCGACTCCGCACCACATATCTACTACACTGACTGTTACCGCTGTTTGTTCAGACTAGTTGACACCTTAAATAATTCCGCAAAGACTTCTTTGATACTACTAGGGGTCCAGGTAGGTCATAAAAAGACCCGAAATGTAATATTATTATTAAAGTTTATTAAACAGGTGATACCGGCAGTGGCGCACCACATAAAAATAGGTACGTAATATACAATATTAGTGAAAAATAATATTGTTACCTTTTTCTGTCGTCTTGATGTCCATTGTGGCAATTGGCAACCGCCCTGGTAAACTGTGTTCCATTGTCGATTCATTCAGCCGTCGACGGTGTTGTGAATACGTTGTCGTATACTTCGAATATGATCGTTTGACATCCAGTGAAGTAAGATTTGCAAATGTCAGATACTCCTTTTCCTCATCTGGGCACTCTTGATTTTCAGTTATAGACCGAACCTTTTGTAAATCGGGATTTTTCATTAAAATTGCACCAAATTTTTGAGCAACATCGACTCCTATGGTGTTCGTCAAGTTTTCTAGAGCGGCTTGTAAATTGTTTATGCAATTTAATGCGTCTCGTGCAGATAAGTGATTGTTTTCTAATTGCTCAATAGCTTATGCAACTTGAGAATAGTTCATGGAAATTTAATCTATTTGTTGTTGAACGCCCGAATTGGAAAAAAGTTGCTGACTATCTCGAACTGCTGCAGAATCATTTGAATCAAGTTTCAAGATGACATTTTTCACTTGTGAAAAATATTTCTCATATTAAGTCACTGCCTGGAGCCATGTTCCCCATCAATTTTCCTTCAAATTGGTAGTTTGCCCAGTCGTTTACAGAATTATTGCCAATAGCTAGAAGAATTGTGTCTCTCAGCGATTCCAAATACTTTTGGTCATTCAGTAAACCGTCGATAAAAAGCGGACCAACAATGTGATTGCCTAGAATGCCGGCCCCTACGTTGACTTTCTTAGGAGTTTGAGTATGGGATTCTTGAGAAAAATTAGAGTTTTCTCGTTTTTTTTTTTGTTTGTTTTCAACGTTATTTTTTTTTTGTTTCAAGGCATAAAATGTCTCAAAACCTCATAAAAATCGTTCCAACTAGGTATGGACAAAAAATAAATCAAACACTCCTGGTAGCAAAGCCATTAACAAGGTTGTATTATGTAAAGTACCTATGGCCAGTGTTATCTGAAATGCACTGTATAAAAGAAGATAACTTTATATCAGATCATTTTAAAAGACCATCACTCTTTTCGATGGCACCGATTCTAACGGACGCATTTAATACGTCTAATCCAATAAAAATTGTCAATAATCAAATTATACCGTATATACAGATATCATTCTATCGAGTACAGTCGCAACAACTGCGTTCATGAGATACTGTAGGGCTATATCGGGTCATGGGAGTGTATGAACGAGCACAGACATACGTACTGTATTCTTTAATAACTTTCATCCTGTGAACTCTCACGTGAAAAGATTACGGTCCTATTTGAAATAGTTTATGCCGTACTGCCGTTGCAGTTAAGTCTCACTAGACTTTGAATTTAAACCAGAGAATTTATCGCTGAACAATGTTGACGTTACGTCATTTCGGCTGTACAAAATTTGTTCATTAATATTCCGTAATTAATTCGTTGATGGTCAAATTAAATTAGAATACAAAGCCAGGACAAAAATCGTATCACCAAGGACAAGCTACATATCATTCATCTCCGATCTATTGCTGAGTCAGAGGAAACCTGCCTTGCAAAATTTTATGTTTCCGGAAAGAAAAGAAAAATGTAAGTTTGATCGTGTTGACAATTTGTGAATTGTGTTTTATAACTCTAACGAACGCGGTGTATAAACATAAAGAAAGACTCTCTATAATAATTCTTTAGACGCCGAAAAGGAAGTCAATCTAGCATGCTTGAGTGTCGTGCATTGATTGTGATTGGTCCTAATTGGTTTTATGGTCGTTTGAGAGCGTCTACTGCGGCAATAACACGTGAGAAATGATGCGTGATAATTGTGAGAACACATAGCATGGGATACTGTTTCATTTGGTGATATTTTAATCTTCAATGTGCGTGGTTTCCGTAAGTGAGCACTGTAAGGAGTATTAAAAGGAATCAAGTGAAAATTTTCATTTGGATCTCCAAGTTAGAAGCTATAATAGGAGAGTCATCGTGGGAAGATGGTAACAAGATTGGTTTAATAGGTAAATACTCACGAATTTTAAAGAAAATGTCATGTATTTAAGATAGGTTACGAAAACGGATTTTTCAAACTATTTTGTAAGCAAGATTTTGAGTTTATGAGTTAGAATAGGTTCAAGAAGTTTGATAGAAGATGTACGATCATTCAAAACAAAAAGTAGCACAGAAGTGGAACGATGTAGTTTACAATCTTCTAGAAAACTAACTGAGAAATTTGAAGGAACTAGTTTGTGCTATTGGTAAAAAAACAATCGAAAGTAGCTAATGATATTATTGTTTTATTTATTTAACACCTATACATAGTCTACAGCGTGTCTCACTAAGAGTGGGGACCAGCGATATCTCGGAAATTACAATAGCTATAGTGATGGAAAAAAAATTTCATAACTAAGGTGGTAAAGAGAAATTTAATTAAAATAGTTGTTAGGGTAAACAGTAAATTTGAAATTAGCCGGTAAAAGTTCCAGGATTAGCTATGATTTTAAATGCTTTATTAAAAAGATTAGTTAACTACGCGCCATTTTGGTTAAAGACGTTTTGTCACATGGTGAATAATAAGTAACCTGGGCAAATATGCGGTAACAGCCAGAGGCGTAGCGAGCGCATAAAAGTTTACACATAAAATAGATGGTAAGAAATAAATTATAAAACGTGCTGAAACACTTACCGCTTTAAAAGTCTTCCGTGAAATCACAGACTGGGTAACATCTGTTAAATATTTGAATCATTAGATATGTTTCCACAGCTGTTTCAGTCATATGAGTACGACGTGGAGAATAAATGTTTTTTAATGCCGAAAACGACCGTTCGACATCTAGCGATGTTATATTTGCATATTTAAAATAATCTTTGAAATAACTTAATGCATTTTCACACGCACCTTTACAAATTTGTCTTAATATAAGAAAATCGGAGTCTTTCTCTGAAACACTTTCAAATTTTCGTATTACACAGCAATTTGTTTCGCCTTCTACAGCGCATAACTGTGCGTGAACATCATTCACAATTTGAACAGAATCCACTAGCGATATCGAAACATTTTGTAATTTTTCTAATCCTTCCGCTAGTCCGAAGTAATCGTTGTGAATAGTTTGTAAATCTCTTTTAACCTGACTATCTTGAAATATTTCCTGGCTTTTCTTGATTGTTCCAACTTCTGTTGGATTGAATTTTAAAACTACCTTCTTTACTTGATCAAAATATTTGTTGTAGTAAAACGCAGCCTGCAACCATGTTCCTCAACGTGTAACAATCGGCTGTGGTGGTTCAGGTAAATCAGGACACAGTTTGTGAAATAGTCGGTACGTTTCGGGGACTTTAGAAAACTGCCTTTGTACTAGCAATCAATGCATTTACTAGTGGAAAACATGTAGGAATCGTTTGTGCCGCAAGATTTAGAGTATGGATTTTACACGTTGCATGTAAGAAGTTACCACGGTGTTCTTTAAGAGATCGGCCCAAAGAACGCATGTTTGCGGCACCATCACTCATAAATATTAAAAGTTGCTTAGTTGAAACTTCAAATTTGTTCAATGAGTTCAACACCACCTTTAAAATCTCATCGGCAGTACAATTTATAACTCTTTTGGAAGGAAGTAAGAAGGAGGATGACGGTCGATGTGGTTCCATTGTGCGTACCATTACATTAACCACAGAATGTTTTTGACAATCTTTTGTTTCGTCCACAAACAACCACAGTTTTTTATCTTTCAATTCCGTTTTCATTCTTTTTTCTATATGTTCACAAGCAAATGGCACTACATTTCGTATCGATGTCCGACTAGGTAATTTACAGTCCGCATATTTATTCCAGAAGGAGATAAATGCTTCTATGTCTAGTAAACGAAACGATAGATTACATAAAATAAGAGTAACACATAAATCAAATGTAAATTTGTCTTGGTCTCGTATGCCACTTTTTGCAGAAGAATGCTGTTTGCTTTCGATGTGACGTTGACAATGGCTTCTGGACTAACACATTAAAGGGATTTTACAAACTAGACATTGAATTTTAGCTCCATCAAAAATTAAGTCCGGCATGTCCACTATAAAGTTTTTAACTGTGTCTGCCATTGGTCGTTTTCGCGACGTACCTAACTGCGACATTTTTAAAGCAAACATAAGCGTATAATTACGAAATAAGTTACGACGGCCTACATATACACGGAACTACTCGCATACAGCATCGATTTAGTACTGACGCTGTGAACGCGTGAAATAAATAATCGCCGACTCCGCACCACATATCTACTACGCTGACTGTTGCCGCTGTTTGCCCAGACTAGTGATCAATGTCCTTGCATATGTTGAAGTTCATCTTCACACAGGCATTAGAGAGATGTCTTCCGCTGTAGATATAAGTAAGTCGTCAATTCATCGCACCCTAATAGACAATACGTCACACCCATATAGATTTTGACTATAGACTCAATAATTATAATTGGTTAAAAGATATCTACCATAAAGATGCTGCCTTTCGATACTGCGTGTTGTGGACTGATGACGCTACTTTTGCTAATGATGGGCCGGTAAATTTGCGTAATATGCATTACTTGTCCAGAGAAAATCTTCGTTGGTCGAGAGAGGTTGATCATCAACATAGGTGGAGTATAAATGTTTAGTGTGGCACTTTAGGTGATAAAGTTATTGGACCATTTATTTTTGAAGGCAACTTAAACAACGGAACATACTTAAACATTTCACTTAACGAATTACCAATACCTTTAGAAGATGTTTTGTTGGAAACTCGAAAAACACGGTGGTTTCAGCATGACCGCTGTCCAGCTCATTGTTTACGAATCGTCCGTGTCTATCTTCATAATACGTTTCCATATCAGTGGATTGGAAGAGGATCTATTTTTCCATGGCCAGTTAGATCCCCAGACTGTGTTTGACTTTTACTTATGGAGAAGGATAAAAGATCCAAAAACGCACACTTTCTGTTTTCAATTTGTTAAGATTAAATATATTCTCCTCTGGACAGGCTCAATGTCATTATGGCTGGGTTCATTGCTGTTTCTGTAATTATTGTTTAAACTCATTTCCAAAACTCCTTTTTCTCAAAGCCTTGTTTCCTACTCATTTCAACAGCTTCGCATACTGGGCGGTGTCTTATTGTTTTATCCGCATTGTCAAAGCGAATCAAAATTTCTGCAAAACCAAATTTAAATACTGCTCTACAATTATGGTTGTACATTACCGTATGCGTAGCTGCAGTTTCACAAAAAATGCATACTTTGTGTTTTCTAACATCAAGAAGATATTCTCTTCTGGACCATGCGTTTGTTATGGTGAAACCGGTCACCTAATTCCTCTTGATGCAAGAAACCATTTCTCTACGTGTGTAGTGTTATTGGCGACCGCGGAAGCCTACGTACCAGATTATAACACTTGTATTTCTACATTATTACATTACACAATTAGTGAGGAAATTACAAAATATACAAAGATTTATTGATTAGATCTCGTACGCAATCTATATATGGATGAGTCTATAAAAATCTAACACGTAATAGATTAGGTATATTCCGAACATATCCTCCAATCACTCCGCTTAATCGTAACGATTCTTTGCAGTCCACTTAACGACAGTGTCAATACGACAATGCGCATCATGCGAAAAGTAGTCGTTAGATGTTCAACCGTTAATAGCAAGTCAAACAATGTATAGTGGTATTTTTTCTGCGTACGTTGGCAAACATGTTTGAGGATTTTGTTTGAGTATCGAGGATTATTGTCTCCACGCATCGATAGGTAATTACCGCTGGCGTTAAGTTGATTTATTCGACTCGTAATAGAAATGATAGGCGCCTGTATTTTTAGCGACACTCTAGCTTAAATGGCGTAAAATTAAAAGTGTTTGTTTTAGAAAAAATCGAACCACATGTGAGGAATTTAAATGGAGAGTAAGTTGAGGAACGTGGGACACAAGGGTACCACTGGGCACATAATGAACCAATCTGTTTCTAATTCTCACTGAAGATGTTACCTATTCATACTTACACGCAGAGAAACGTTTATTTGTATCAAAGCTGTCCACTTTAATTCAAGACAGTTGATGTTTCAATTATCCGCAATACAATAACTGTTTTAAATCAAAAGAAATATTTTCTTGGCGTTTCTTTTTCCGCTTAAGAGAAGTATATACATGTAATGAAATAATTGTATTTTTTTGTTTAAGTCATTTATTAACTTGATTCAAGAAAATCTTGCAGAAAATTTGAAGAAAGCGATCCTTAGTATAAGTAAATAGCCATTATAATACAAAACAATATTTTCTTAGGGACAGTAAATAGTTTTCTTAATTCCAGAAAGCGTATAATTAATAGTTTCATTTTCTTAAAATAAAGCATTTCTTACTTAGAATTCTTCAAATACGTGCACACTATTAATTGCGATTACCTTGTTTAAAACAGTACGACATATCCGTATATAATGCAGTAAATTATTCTCATTGCTTGTGATTTTAAAAAGGCTAGGTAGAGGTTATTTACAGAATAGTGTTCAAACAAAAGTGAACTTAATGTAGATGTACACATGAAAAAAGTGCATAGAAACAATAACCAAGATAATGCTAATATACATAAATAGCTCATGGTATTGAAGGAATCACTCCCGGAAAACATAGTGTGAGAAGAGAAAAGCACTAATGCTTTTTGCTCCTGCCCACATTATTGTTCGTCTTTCAGTTTGTGACACTAATCTTCAAAAACAGAACTGAAATATTGTCTGGCGCCACCTACTTGCAAGAGATATAGTCATGCTGTTCCGGATAATAGCGACAGAAACCGGAATACAGATGCCATACTTACCCATACATTGATACATTATAACTAAAGACCGGATTATATGCAAGTGCGCATATTTTGCATATAATATACATTTATCCCTTTTAATGCATATCTGAAAGAATTTTGTATATTAATGCATAATTTCTGTTCTTTTTGGTTCACATATTTAAATAATAAAGAAATCGTTATACGTAAATTGTAAAATATAAATTACGTTAGTAAATACATAATCAAATGTAAACAAAATTCTCTGGGCGTTCCCTTCCTGCTACGGGAGATGACAACGCCGCTCAAAATTTGCATAATTCATTATTTCACCAACAGCGCCGGCTTTTTCATTTCGGTTGTGCGACACCCGGGCAAAAAAATTTGAAGGGTGGGCAGTAAACAGCAACTTTCGAATTTACAACCCTTTGTCTAAGTAATGTACGAATTTCCAGTTTGTATAGATTGTGAATAGTAGGCCTCAAGAAGCCTCAAGAATCACCTTAAATTGGAGAGTATAATAGCCACTTTTTGTTTACCCCGACCGTTCAAATCGATAGTGCGGCATTGTGTGCGTTAAAGCTCTTTGTTGTGTTAAGATATTATTCAAGTGCAGTCATTATATGAAATTTTAGTAAATTGTGCGTCACTCTGTCTAACTTAAAATTTCCGATTTGCATCCAATCCACGGCCATTAAAGTTTATTTGCTATTGCCTACCGAGGTATTATCAAGAAGCTTTTATCTCAAAAGCGGCAGTTCTGCTTCGTTCAGCAAAGACATCTAATAAACGGTTAAGAAAGTTGTACCAGGTTGTATAGTGAAAATAAATGCAGTTTAAGTTAAGTGTAAGGTTGTGGTTTCATTTAAAAAAGTAAGTCAATGCTTTCAAACGAGGAGTTACCCAAACAATCGTAAACACGAGTGTACAGTGAAAACATTTGTTCAATTATGCCGAAAGTTAGTAGTGGTACATTGGCTTGGATAAAATCTCACCCTGAACTTCGTTTGGATAACGAAAAAGTGTTTTGTACAGTGTGTTGCAAAATTGTAAGTACCTTTTTTAAGCTTTTTTATTGTAATGTAAAATTTAAAAAAAATACAAATATTTCGTGACTTGTAGATAACGCTTAATTTGCGACTTAAATGATCTAGTAATTTTGAGTAAAATAACAATGTATCAAGTCAAATTTATGCAGGATGTCCCCAAATCCGCTTTACAAATTCTAACCAGAGCTTACTGTTTGTTAACTGAAAAGTCCATATACACGGTGGTTAAAAAAAGACACGGGGGCGTTGAAAGTTTTAAAGAATGTTGAATTTCTTAAAATATTCTTGAGAAAATTCAACTTGATCACCCTGTATATCGGTATGACGGAATTTTTGACACGTGTGTAACAGAATTTCCAAGATTAGTGTTGACATTTTATATTATTCTCTTCAGATCCCCTGTGAAAAAAAATTTCAAGTGGACCAACATATCAAGACATCTTCACAATTTTGCCACACAAATACTATTGTCACTACTCTCTAATTCTTGTTCCATTCTCACGCTTTTATCTTTAAATACTCATAAAACAAGGAGGAAATTCTTAATTTTAAAAATCTACTACGCGATGCTAAAACATCAAAATACAAGAGAAACGTAATTGGAACTTTTACAGAACGTAATTTCGTGCCAATACTACTTATCTCACAAGCCCTGCTTATTGCATCAGGAATTAGGTGGTGTGTGATCAACCTACTTTGAAAAATCGGCCTCGCCACAATGTGGACGAAAAAAAACTACTACAACAACAGCGAGAGAACAAATTACAAACTTTTACCGATAGCGAAAATGAACAGGTGATCTCTCTAACTCTTTTGTAACATTTGTAACCGTAGGAAAGGTTGTGTATATTAGATATTAGATACCACAGTCGCGGTAGTGGTTATACCTTATGCAAAATTATTATGACTTACATCAACTTGACGTTTTGTAATGGTGATGGATTGCGTTCGATTTAAACGACTTGCCTCAGGTGTTTTTTTTTAAGTAGATGTTGTAAGGTGAATATGATTGTCGATGTCGTGATTAAGTAATGAAACATGTAACAATAATTAGAACTTTTTAAACTTGTAGGAATACATTTGGGAATTATATAGTGTGTTTTTTAGTTGTACTTATTGTTCGAGCACTATTTACTCCAACAAGTAGTGTGCTGTCAAATTCGCTCGAATATAAAGTGATTTAAAAAACGGTTGGAGCAGTGTTTCTTTATTCATAACTAGAGTAAGATAATCGTTCGTGCGGTTTCTTCAATATTTATAAAACCCAAAAAGAAGTAATAAAGCGAATAATAATAAAAAAATTAATCAAAAATTATATCTGTAAGGCTGTGAAACACTCACCCTCTCAAGCAGCGTAATTAAGTAGGCTGGCGGATTGCATTGGAATTACTGAACATGAGAAGTAGAAGCACCATCATCAGTATTATAACCCAGTGGATAAGAATCGTAAAAAAATTGATAGCATTAGATATGTTTCAATAGTTGTCTCGCAGTGGCGAAAAAATGTGTTTATATTTGGAGAAAGATCGTTCGACATCTACCGATGTAATACATGTATGATTAACATAATCTTTGAACTCAATTAATGGATTAGTCGAAGTACCATTACAAATTTGTTGTAATATGATAAAATTGGAATCTTTCTCTAACACACTCTTCAATTTTTTTAAAACACGAATATTTTTTGCGTTATCTATAGTGCGTAGCAGAGTATATACTTCGTCCACTATTTGCAGTAACTTCACTAACGTTCTATTTTGTAATTGTACCAGTAGTTATGAATACTTTGTAGCTATGAATACTTTGTAAATCTGTTTCAACAGAAGTATCTTGAAATTTTGACTGGCTCTCCTTAATAGCTGCAGCTTCGGCAGGATTAAATTGTAGAATTAAAATCGATCTTCTTTTTCGGTAATCGGCTTTGTCGCTCCCTTTTTTTTTTAAGTCACACCTGTTCTTCGGAAAACTTGCAGCAGTAATAATAATGTAAGTTCCGTCAAAACCTACTTTCGTAAAATAAATTGCAAGAAATGAATATTCGAAATTGAAAATGCTAAATTACTAAGAAAATATAAGATATAAGTATAGGAAACCATAATACAATTTTATAAACGATTAAAATTAAAATCTAAATACGATAATGAATCCAGGGGGTTCCATTTGAAGACTACAGGGAAAGAACCAGGAAGGTCACATTTTTGCACAAAATGAGTTCTGGGGGGCAATCTATAGTTCACCAGCGGTAGTTTCATGTCTCAAAAGATCATGGGAAAGAACCGGGAACGTACCGTGCAATAACTCTTTTAATATTTGGCATACAGGTTAAAAACAAGGAATGTCCATACCAAACCGGGAAAGAACGAGGAATGTCCCAGAATTTTGTAGTGGCTGTAAATTTTGTGTTGGCATGTTGTAGAGGTTATGGTAAGCGGTTAGGTGCAAGTTGGTTTGTTTATTAGTATTATTTTTGTTATGCTGTTTTGTGAATTTTCGAGGATTTTGTTAAGGCAATGAGTTCGAATACTGAAGAAGCGCCTTGTGCAGCAGTTACATTGACTAAGAAAAGAACTAAGACTGGTCGAATGCATGAAGTTTTAAAGAAACTGAAACTGTAGTCACATGAGGAAGGTGACCCATGCGCTTGTATCAAACTGAAATGCTTCGAAGTTATCGATAAACACGAAAGACAAGGTATTAGGCAGTACTTTAATGCGTTATGCAGTAACGATGAACAAAACAGCTATTTAAGTGGTCTGATATCTCTGGTACCCATTCAAAGACGCAGAGCACGCTAGGATGAAGAATCTGCATTTTATCATCAGGCAAGTTATACATACATAGTAAGAGTAACCCGAAACGGTAATGCGGAAGAAGTGCCCGTGTGTTATAAGGCATTTATTTCGATTCATGGTATTACAAAGGCGAAACTAGAATATATTCAAAAATCGTTGAAATCTTCCGCTGTTGCCCCAAACGATCAGCGTGGGAAGCATAGTTCGAAAGCTACAAACGCCCTTACTACTGTATGTGTCTACATCTCTTCATTCAAAGGCAGATTAAGCCACTACAGTTTAAATGATTCAAAGAGGTTGTGTCTTCCGGAAGAGTTGAATATCATGCGAATGTTCGAAATGTTTAAGGGAAAAGCCTAACATCAAAATTTCGTACGAATCGTACAGAACGATATTTAACCAGAAATTTAATATTGCGTTTAGATATCCACGGAGTAACACGTGTAGCCGTTGTGACGAACTCAATGCCAAGATGAAATGCCTTTTGGCAAAGAATCCGGAAAGTGATGTAAAGCAGCTCCAGGTTCGGCTGGAACTACATAAGAGGAAAGCACAACACTTTTATGATAGAAAGAAAGAATCTCGAAAGAGAGCACAGAAAACAGTAGATTTTTGCGCCTTCGCCATGAACTTCCAAAAAAATGTATATTTACCTAACATTTCTGCAAACGACGTGTACTACTTGCGTCAGCTATCCGTGTATTCCTTCAATGTTCATGTTCTCGCTACCGGTCAGTCGTTCTTTTATACCTATTCAGAAGTAGTTGCACGTAAAGGACCTGATGAGGTGGCGTCATTTCTGTTTCATTTTATCGTTAACTATTTAGATGAAAATGTTAAGCACCTCCATATATTTTACGATTCGTGCGGAGGTCAAAACAAAAATTATACTATATTGAGACTCATCCACTATATTGTACACACTGCCAAACTTTTGCTATCTATTCAAATTACGTTCCCAGAACGTGGACATTCCTATATGGAATGCGATAAGAATATGGGTTTGGTTAATCTCAAACATAGAATGGAGCTACCCCAAGATTGGTACATATTACGAAGAAATAGCCGCAAGAAACCCTGTCCTTTTGAAGTTTATGAAGTTACTCAAGAAATGGTAAACCAGTGGGGAGCATTTCTTCGTGAAAAGTATCTAAAGAAGTGTCCCTTCGGAATTCAGCCAGTACGTGAAATCAAAGCTGTTAGAGAACATCCTCGTTTTCTGATTCACAGATCATCGTTTAATGGTTTATGGGAACAATCGCCCATTATTCAACCGAAACATAAGCGGCCAGCTTTAACGGGGCTTGCAGAACATGAGTTTCAACTTCCCATACGGTTGTACAATGAAGCATTGCCGATAAGCTATGACAAATACCAAAATATTATGACTCTAAAGAAATTCTGTGACAGTCCCCTTTTTCACAGAATTACCACATACGGCTGCGAAACAAAACAAGCCAAGGAAAAACAAACAGAAAGTGCAGAAACAATAATCGATGAATTTTCATCCTTCAACAGTGGGTAAGTTTGAAATTTCTGACAAAATACTAAACATACTACCTGGTTCTTTCCCTGTTTTTTAGGGACATCCCGTATTTTCCCTGAGAAGGCACATAACCACCGTTTTTTTTAGTTCATATAATAACATAATATCTTTGTTTATATTATTTCATGTATTTGAGTTCTATATAAGTTTCTAGACTAGTTTATACCGTTGTAGCGTTCCGAATAATAAATGGGTGTTTGGTAGCGGATTTTAAAGGTTAAAATCCATTTTTCTCAAAACAAAGGTAATGCAACATTCCTTGTTGTTTCCCTGTAGCCTTCATTTAATATAAGAAAGTTATTTGACTTTAATGATAGTCCAAATCAAAAGTATATTTTCGTACTCCCTGTATAATTTTTATTTTAACATCAAGTCTAATGCTTCGACTAAAAATAAATACAATCAGAAAATTCTAGCTTAAATACGTAGGACAGGCACGCCTCCTAAATTGTGGTCTACATTTTCAAGAATAGTTAAATGTCTCAAAAGTTGAGTTAGGTATAGGAAACATAACAGTCCAAATAAAAGTAAGTTATTTGGCCCGCACTATCAAAATATGCAATAATATACAGGATATTCCATTAAAATTTTCACAACTTTGGTGTCTAACTTATTTTTGAGTCACCCTGTCTATTTCAAAACAATTTTAACACTTGCTCCCAATGAATCTACATAGCTTTTAACAAAGATATTTTAAAAATATTTTGACGTTTTTCGCATGTAAACCGACGGGAATGTGGTGCGCCACTCTGTATAACAATTCTTTATAACCTTTTTATGCATGTTATTAGAGTAGCAAAAGACTTGCAATTAATAGTGTATGTAGGAACTTTGACCCACTTCCATGTTAGCTTACAATTAAAAATACGCACAACTCATGTTAGTAGTGATTCATTAATCACTTAAGTTTTTCCCACTTACCATTTTTCCTCATCTATTTTCCTTCGACATAGCTTAATTAATTAAAATGATACAAAATAGAGTTACAGTATCGGACTTCATTAATAAAAAGTACAGAGATTTCTAGAAGCACTTAAAAGAATGTGATAAATTTACATTTTCAACGTAAGCAAATGATGTACAAAGAAATAAAACACCAAAGAATCATTTTGTTACGGCTCTGACTCTTTCTATTGTATGTAAATGACTTTTTCATAAATAGGTGTACTAATAATGGTTTTTTGCTGTTTGCGATATCAATTCCATTCAGTCCTACCTGTTGATTACGATGTTAATGAGTTGGTAATTGCTAATTAGGCAGACGCCAGATTAACACTCGTGTTGGCCATAATGTTCTATAATACACGATGTCTCGTATTTTGACTGATTCTGCAAGCTTATATTTTCCGAACGGCATGAAATATTAAGATGCGGGTTTCAGCATTGAGTTTTATATGAGTCCAAGTTTTCCTTACGGTTTTTGTGAATATGTCATTCCTTCTATAAAGACCGAGGTGAAAATGGCATAATTTGGCAGACGCCATACTGATTTTTGTTTAATCCAACACTATCCTTAGTAATTTGAAAAGGCGTTTTTTTTAGCGTTTCAATGTTGTTTATTTAAATGAAAATCGATTGAGAAATACAGAGACAAACGTTTATAAAAATACCACTCTAAGATCAGAAATGGAAACAAGTCGTTCTGTGATGGAGTGTTTCCGCGGGTGTTCAATAAAAAGGGTAGTAAGCTGGCGATATTAAACTGTAGACCCATATCCATGTTATCTTGCTTCCATAAAATTTTCAAGAAATCAATGTGCAAAGGAATAATGTCATTTTTATCGCGTAGGCAGATACAGCTATGGCACCTGTACTTGCCTAGTATACAAAAACAATAGTAAGAAAATAGAAAAAAATAACAGAACTAATACATAATTATAATATGTGAAAAGTAGTGAAACACTCACCCTTTTAAGCAGCCTTGGCTACGGAACAGTAAAATTAGAAGCACCATTATCAGTATTAACATCATATGGATAAGAGTGGAAAAAAGTTGACACCATTAGATGTGTTTCCATAGTTGTCTCGGTGAGCGATGTCCGCCGTGATGAGAAAATGAGTTTATATTTTAAAAAAGAGCGTTCAACATCTACCGATGTTATACATGCATGATTAAAATACTCTTTGTACTTAGTCAGTGGATTATTCGATACACCATCACAAATTTCATTTAGTATGCTAAAATCGGGATCTTTCCGTAGCACACTCTCGAACTTTTCTAAAACGCGATTATATTTTGCATCATGTGTAGTCAGTAGCTGTGTATGCACTCCGTCCATAATTTGCAGAGACTCCAATAATGATTACGATCTATTTTGTAATTGGTCTATTGCGTCAGCTAATCCTTTATAGTAGCAACGAATGTTTTTTAAATCTGTTTCAACGGAAATATCTTGAAATTTCGACTGGCTCTCCTTAGTAGCTGCAGCTTCGGCAGGATTGAATTGTGCAACAACAGCTTTTACTATTTTGAAATGTTCATCATAATAAAAAGCTGCCTGCAACCATGTTCCCCAACGTGTAAGAATTGGCTCCGGTGGTTGACGAATACCAGGACACTCTGTGTGAAATGATCGTAGGCGTTTGGGAGATTTCAAAAATCCTTTTTTTGTGCTTGCTATTAATGCATCTACCTTGGGAGAGCATTGTCGAATGGTTTCTGCCACAAGATGTAAAGCATGCACTTTACACGTAACATGTAAACACTTGCAACCATGTTCAAGAAGAGAACGGCCTACCGAACGCATTATTGCTACACCATCGCTCATAAACATCAACACTATCTTTTGAAATTAGAAATTTTTCCAACGTACTAAGTACAACCTTCGTAATTGCTGCAGCAGTACACTTATAGTCTTCGGCTAGCTAGTAACAGTGGTAATGTAGGTTTACTAGGGTCTAGTATGCGTACCATAATATTTACAATTGATTTTTTTACAGTCTGTTGTCTCGTCAACACATAACCAAAGAAACTGTTTTTTCAATATGCGTTTCATTTTCTTTTCCACGTAATCGCGTACAAATGTAACATGTTTACGTGCCGTTTTTTCCTCCCGTTGGCAAAACGCAACTCGGATTAGTTATGTACAAAAAGTCCTTAACGGTTGTTTTCGAGTAAGCTAGTGGAAATTGCAGTGTATCACATCAGATTACATAAAAAAATAAACTTTCGGTGCATGCCAATGTCGTTTTCTAGCTGTGCGGAATTTACGTGTCTTGTATAGTTCCATCTTATTTGAATAAATTATTTCAACACTTTCAAACTATTTACTCCCTTGTAAACAAACGGGAAGTCAGAAATAAACTATTACTATCTTGAAAGGTCGTTTTTAAGCCTTCGACATGTTCACTAAATAATAACTACAATTAGTAACTACGTCTATATCAATAAAATCAACACGCCCTATCCGCTATCCAATGCTAAACTGGACTGAGTGATGATTTGTCGTGCCGTATCATAATCGACCAGCCCTCCCCGACCACCTAAACACAGTCACACCGCCGCTGCGATTGCTCTCCAGTTATCGGGCCCTACTGATTATGGTAGAGCGTTTTTCGTAGATTATAAACCGTGTTAGAAAGAGTCTCACAGATATCAGTTTTACTGGTAACGAGCTTACTTTGCTAATACAATATCAGCATTAGAAACAATAAAAGTTGCTTTAGAAACACTATGTTGTAAAAATGTTAATTTATATGTCGCCGACATTACGTTGAAATTTATGCTTGATGGACTAAGAACGCAAGACACATTTTTAAGTAACGAACTTAAAAACACATCGATACGACGTATAAAGCATTGACGAACGGTTTATTCTGATGTTTTGCAATTTCTTTATGGTAACAATTTCAAGAATTCAAATGAAGAAGACTACGGAATGTTTACTAAGACTAACAAAGCTACAATAACGAAGATAATCGTAGAATTAATTATAATTAAGGTAATGTTTCTCTAGTCTCTTTGCTAAATGATTGTATAATCCCAATTTGTAAGTTTTCATTAGAATTTAGTATAATCTTTTCTTCATTAATGTAATTATTTAGGTCTAATAAACTAGTGCGTTAATTTTGTCCTGGAGTTTACAAGCTTACAAAATCAGTGAAAATATAATGAGACAGCCTATATATAGTGGGATTGGGTAACTACGAACTCAAAATTTTCCATACTATGTTACATGTACGGAATAACACAACTTTCTGGAGCTGCTGGTACAACTTTCGGTCGCGTCCTAAAATTTAAGGCAACGATGCAGTTGCTTAATTATGTTTTGTTTGATCATGTTTGAAGAGCGTTTTATCTGCTCTACGCAAATATTTAAATTTTGCGTCTTTTAATTGCGTGGGTTTTTTTCAAAGTCGGACATTTCCGAAAAGTATTTCTTACGAAGCAAAAAAAGAAACAATTAAATTACCAAGCGGTATTCCTCATTACTTATAAGAACAGTTCTGACGATCGAAAAGAAAGTAAATGATGGATATGCTGCAGGGGAAATTCCTATACTTCGGTTAATTGTGTACCATGCCTAAGATCACGCGGATTCTGCTTAACTGTAACCAAATTTGGCACAGTCTCGGCGATATTTTATCACGTATCGAACAACGGCGAAAAATTACGTGCAAAAAACAACGTCGAAAGCATCAGCAATTCAATAACCATTCAACAGGTGCTTCTACGTCATGTAGATGTAATATGTAGGTAAGATGACGTGAGATTATCTTTCGAGGCGTTCTCGGTGGTTTTCTTGAACGGAATACCGTGTAGTTAAGTTATGAAATTCTGTAATAGTTGCGTTATATAATCCTACATTGCTGCGAAGGTAAAATTACAATCGCTAAGCATGAAATTATGGATAATGAACATCGTTACACAATTGTAAGTAGTTCGTACAAGAAGTAATCATTTTCAGAACGTTTCAGTAATATTTTCTTAGTAAATATAAGATCCGCTTGTAGAGAACAAATTGTAGAACATAAATTTATCGGTACACTTTTATCCCAGCTCTTCAACTTAGGTTCGTTACCCTAGAAATCTGAATACATTGAAAAAATCACTTGATAGAATACACTACAATATTGTAGCAACTATGTAACCCGACCGTAGATTTTTTCCAACAATCTTTGTGTCAAGACGTGCAGGACAAGATTGTGACAATTTTTTATGTAAAACTTCCTAATTTTTTTCAAAATAAATAATAGAAAATGAGTGAGTTTATAAATAAATCATCACTTATCTGTAGAGCAACGCAACTGCGCTGAGAGCCAGTGGCGGACGCATAAAACTTTACTCAAAATAAATTAAATGTGATACGTGCTCAAACACTTACCGTTTTAAGAGTCCTCCGTGAAATCACAAAGTGGATAATGTCTATTTAATATTTGTAACATTAGATATGTTTCCAAAGTTGTTTCGGCAAAGCGTGTACGGCGTGAGGAAAAAGTGTTTTTGTATGCCGAAAACGAACGTTCTACATCTAGTGACCTTATATTTGCGTACGTAAAATAATCTTTCAAATAACTTAACGGTTCTGTTGACGCACCTTCACAAATTTGTCTTAATGTGCCAAAATCATAGTCTTTATCTAAAACACTTTCAAACCTTTTTAAAACACAAACATTTCTTGCGTCTTTACCCCTACGGCTATAGCTGTGCGTGAACATGTTGCACTATTTGCAAAGATTCCACTAACGACACCGAAGAATTTTGTAATTTTTCTATCGCATCCGCTAGTCCCACGTAATTGTTCTGAATAATTTCCAAATCTGTTTTAACTTCAAGCGGCTTCCTTTGGGTCGAATTCTAAAATCACGTTGTTTATATTCTCAAAATATTTAAGATAATAAAATGCAGCCTTTAATCATGTTCCCCAACGAGTAAGAATAGGTTGTGGTGGTTCAGGAATACCGGGGCAATGTCTATGAAATTCCCGAATATATTTTGGGGATTTACAAACACAGCTTTTGTATGTGCTATTAGAGCGTCTACCTCGGATAACATTTTCTGATACTATCTGCTACGAGACTGAGAGTATGAATTTTAATGTAATATGCAACAAGTTGGCACAATGTTTTTTAAGAGATCGACCTACAGCAAACATGTTTGCGGCACCATCACTCATAAACATCAACAGTTGATTTGTGAAAGTTCAAACTTTTCCAATGTATTTAACACCAACATTGAAATTACTTCGGCAGTGCGTTGTTGTATTCGTCTGGAAGCTAGTAAAATTGAGGGTGACGGTCGATGTGGTTCCATTGTGCGTACCATTACATTAACACAGAATGTTTTTTACGATCTGTTGTTTCGTCCACACATAACCACAGTTTTTTATCTTGCAACTCCGATTTAATTCTTTCTCGACATGCTCACGAGCAGACGGCACAACTCTCTGTAATGTTCTCTCACTTGGTAACTTTAAGTCCGAATATTTATTCCAAAACGAGACGTATGCTTTCTTCCTTAGTAAATGAAATGGTAAATTACATGCAATAAACATAAACTAAATTTAAATTTGTCATAATCTCGTGTGGAATTTTTCTTTGAAACATGCCCTGCACTATTTACGTGCCGTAGATAATCACTTTTCGACCAACACATTAAATCTATTTTACACACTACACATTGAATTTTAGCGCCATCACACTTTAAATCAGGCATTTCTGCAATAAATTCTCTTATTGTGTCCAACTTTGGTCATTTTCGCGACGTAGGAAACATTTTCAAAACAAGCGTAGAACTACGATATAGTATACGACAGCGTAGATGCATACACAACAGATCGGCTTTCGAGTCGCAGTTATACTGACGCTTATACCGAATTGTCCCGGCCGTGTTTATTTTTTGTAAACTTTTATGCGTCTGCCACTGGCTTTCAGCGCAGTTTGCGTTGCTCTATTCATGACAATGCCCGACCTCACTCTGCAAACAAGACACAACAACTCTTACAGAACTTTGGCTTGACCACCCTCCGTACGGCGCTGACCTCGCCACTAGCCTGAAAACGTTCCTTAGTGGTCAAAAATTCAACAACGATGAAGACCTCAAAGATCATGTTACCACATGGTACAATGGACAACATAGGCGGCAACGTTTTATGAAGAAGGCATACAAAAACTTGTGCCACGCTATGATAAGTGTCTACAAAATGGCAGGATCTAAGTAGAAAGATAGTTTTTCTGTATTAATCGATTTTTCTGTTAATTTGGATCTGACCTTTCGAGAATATTTAAATAATGCATGTCTTTAAAGGAACTTCGAATACAATCCAAAATAAAATTTTAGATTTTGTGTTTGCTGTTTACAAAATAGAAATTTCAAGTCCAACTAAAAATTCCGATTTATTGTGTGATCAAACTACAGATGTAACAGATTGGTGTCAGAATTTATGAGCATTTTTGGGGATTTAAACGAATTAAGGATGGGCGTCGTTCAAACAGACATTAAAAATAAATATCCTTGTGCACATTATATTCACTGCTACGCCTACCAGTGTAGTGTGCGTATGTTTTGATAATCTGTCAGGAATTCCTGTTTTTTGCAAAGATCAATGTAAGCTAAAGGTAAGATTTTATCATAATTTTTACAATTGCGCCCCCTTCGCCAAAAAGATCATAAACTGCAACATGATGAAATATTATGTTATGTTAACAAAAAAGACAATAAAGATCGCGTAAGCAATTCGGAAAATAACCTTAAAAATTTTTGAAAAACGTCAGTAATGAATCAGCACTTTACTTGAATCGCACATATAAACATCAATGAACCAATAATCGCATCTTTTACTACAATTTCTTAGTAACAGCTCAGATGGTCTTAATTAGGTGATTAGATTCCTTTATTATAATGACGTTTACGTCGACGGCCTCTTCTTTCCAATTTCATGTTTACTTGCATCATACGAGATGCGTTAAATAACAGGTCTGTGTACTTGATGATCATAATTCTTAGGAAATCTTTATATCAAGGCGGCAATTACAAACAGGATAATTATCTGAGGAAATTTAAATAGTTTTCTTCGGACAAACATGTGGCGTTAAGTAGAATTGATAGGGGTCTGTAATATTTGGCATAATTGAAGCAATACAGTGATTGATCTATTTTTTTGCAGACATCTATTATGAGAACATGCGTCAGTTATTAAATTGTGACGTGTGTGCTAATTTTAGAATTGACATCTCTTTCGAAACTCTTTGAGAACATTTACATTGTAAAAATTCATAACAATTAACATAGATTTGCCTCTCGCGGTGGCAAATGATGGTACAGAGTCGCTGTAAACAGCGTCCATCTCGGCTCAATTTTGAATTTTTTCCATTTTTACAGAAACACTAACATTGACTGAGACAATGGACTGCTAAACAACAATTGAGCGTCCAACATGGCTGAAGCTTTCAAAAGTGTCTTTCAACGCATGCGCACTTAAATTACCAGGATAATTTTAATGAATAACGCCATCTTCATGTTGAGGCTTGAATCTTTCGGACTACGCTCGCAATTGATCTAGAGCAATGGTTCTCAAACTTTCTTTCAAAAGGCCCCCCTTAAGGCAAGAATTTTGTTCGACACCCCCTCATAATAAAACGGCAATTGTTAGGAGTTACGCCATTGTTACTGGCATTTTTCTCCTAGTCGTAAAGCACAAGTTTAAATATATAAAAATCGTTCTGTTTGTATGTTCTGACATATATTTGAAAATCAATGTCAAAAAGATCAACCAATGTAAAAAAAGAAAGACTTAAACATTATGTTTACCAATATTTCTAGCGACTGTCTGCTATCTGGGCCATCTATCACCATGTAGCACAATTTCTTCTTTGTTCTTCGCGTTTTACGGAAGTTTCCACCATATTCGAGAGAGTGCTAGATGGCACTGGAGCTTTCCGGAAGCGCGACGAGGCATCATTTCCAACTTGTGTGCTGTGTTGTTAGCTACTGAGTGCAATATCGGTTATTTTGAAATTTATTGGTTTGGTAAATATGGATAAATTTTTAAAAAGATGATTACAACCATCTACGTCTGGAAGTGACAAATATAAAAAGAAAAATAGATTGTACAACGATGAATATCTTAAATATGGTTTTACCGTTATTTCCAATAAACCGCAGTGTATTGTATGTGGAGAAGTCGTGTCAAAAGAAAGTATGAAGCCATCAAAGCTACTTCGACATTTAAATAGCAAACACCCAGACAAAAAAGAGAAGCCCGTGGAATTTTTTGAAAGAAAGCTAAACTCCCTGCACAAGGAGTAAGCTACTTTTACATCAACAACCACTCATAATGAAAAAGCACTACTAGCAAGTTATCGAGTTGCATTTCGCATTGCAAAATCCAGTAAGCCACATACAATTGCTGAAGATCTAATCTTACCAGCAGCTGTTGAAATGGTGAAAAAGAGGCTGCAAAGTTAAAAGCAATGCCGCTGTCCAACAGTACTATCCAAAGAAGAATAAGTGACATGGCAGAAGATATTCGAACACAAATAGTTGAAAATATTAAGAAGTGCGAGTACTTCTCTCTACAGATGGACGAATCTACAGATATTTCTAACTGTTTGTAGCATTCGTAAGATACGAAGATACGAAAAATGGTATTACAGAAGATGTTTTATTTTGTACGCCATTAGAGAGCAATACGACCGGAAAATGTTTATTTGACACTTTTATGCAAAGTACTGATAAGTACAATATTGACTGGTCGAAATGCGTTACTATATGCACCGATGACGCCAAGGCTATGACAGGACATCAATCTGGTCTTATTGTCAAATTACAAGAAGTAACGCCAAATGCTACATGGGTACACTGTTTTTTATATCGAGAAGTTCTTGCGTCAAAATCTTTACCTCCTGAAATGGATTGCGTTATAAAAAGTGTTGTTAAGGTTGTGAATTCCATCAAAAGAAAAGCGTTACAGACTCGTATTTTTGGAAAAATTTGTGAAGACATGGGTTTCTTATATGTAAATCTTCTTTATCACACAGAAGTAAGATGGCTTTCGAGGAATAACGTCTTGAAAAGAATTTTCTAGTTAAAATCAGAACTTTTGATGTACTTGCATGATGAAACATCAGAATATGAGAACCTATTTTCCAGTCCTCTTTGACTTCTTAGACTGGCTTTCCTTGCTGATATTTTCGAACACTTAAATATTTTGAATAATAGCTTGCAAGGCTGCGATGTTAATATAATAACAGTCACGGATAAAATTAACGGATTCATAAAAAAAAACTTGCTTTGTGGTCGACTTCAATTGGGAAAAAGAAGTTTCATTCATTCCAGTGCATTCAAGAACTCATGGAAGATTTAACTAAGTATAGTGCGATAAATTCTGAGCATATTTTTGCAGCTATGAAAATCAGTTTGCACAACTTGAAGCAACAGCTCTGCGACTATTTCCCCAAAGAAATTCAAAACAGTTATGATAATTACAGATGAATACTGAATCCGTTTTTAGACAATTCTTTTCAGCACGCTGAGATTACAATAAACATGAAGGAACAACTTATTGAAATATCATGTGATGGAATGTTACAACTAGCATTTTTTTAGCAGAACCCAGATCAGTTTTGCACCAAAAGAATGCAAGAATATCCCCAACTCGTAAACGAAGCTGTAAAGTGTTTGGTTCCATTCGCAACATCATACTTATGCGAGTTGAGTTTCACGTCTATGACTGTCATCAAAACAAAAGTGAGAAATCGTCTCGAACTTGAAAATAATATCATTAATAATAATAATAATAATAATAATAATAATAGCAATGTATTTCTTCAAACAAATGTTAGAGGAAACAGTCAAATGTGTACACAAAGAGAGACAATACTCAACTAACAAGCAGATCACAAACTGTTGGCTAAGAACTAAACACAAAAGTAACATTGCAACGCAAGAAATGCATAGAAAAATCGTAATAAAAGCAGAGAATGGAAAGCTGCATGGTTCTAATAATTGTGTGTGTATCAAGTACAGAGCCCAGATTTGAGATGCTAGTTTTTGAAAAACTATAAAAAAATGTATAAAAGTGTTAATGTTTTCGTTTATGTTCCACCAGGTGTACGAGTAGTCAAGTTTATGTTCCTGAATATACGATAAAACTTAGGTTAGTTAAGCGTTAAAGCATTATTTTTTTATATGTTTTCATTTACGTTTCGAAAGATGGAAATAGATGTCTTAGTAAGGCGTTTTCTTTTATTTTGGAAATCCTCTCGCGACCAGCTCAGTTCTTTAACGCGACCCCTCGGAGGGTCGCGACCCACACTTTGAGAACCATTGATCTAGAGTAGCTAATTCGCAAAGGGCGAATCTTATAAAAAGCTACAACGAACCACATAGCGCTCATAAGTATTTGGGCAACCCAAACTTCAGGGTAAATCATTAAACAGTTAAATAGAGATATGTATTTGGTATTTAAGTATACACAAATATACAACCTTAACAATTAAAATTATTTGTTTGACCTAAATTTTAGATTCGTCTATGTGACCTTCTTTACTTTTAATGATTGCGTCCCATAATCGGGGCATTTTTGCAATTAATTTTAATAATATTTCGGGAGTTATTCGAGCCCATGCTGCCTGCAGTTTGTTCCGTATCATCTGCTGAAGTTGGAGCAATTTTTCTTACTTCCCGATCGAGTTCTTCCCATAATAACTCGATGAGATTCAAGCCCGGGCTTTTGGGGTGGCCATTTCATGATTGTTAGTGTCCCTTCCTCTTCCAACTGTTACAACAAATATTGCTTGCATAATTTTGAAATGTATTTTGGGTCATGATCTTGTTGGAATACAAAATTCTAACCCAAAATTCTTACACCAGAGGGTATTGCATTTTCTTCTAAGATGCGTGTGTATTGCTCTTTTCTCATTGCGCCTTGAATCGGATGTACTAACGAAACAACCTCAAATCATTATCGAACCACCGCCGTGTGTGACGGTAGCGACTATACATTGTTCTAGTGCACGTTCATCTACAGATCTTCTTACAAACACTCGTCTTCGCCAACCGAAAAGCTCGAATTTGGATTCGTCGGTCCACAATACCTTGCCTCAATCGTCTACCGTCCAATTTCGATGTTCACGTGCCCAATGTAACCTCTTTTCTTATTGATTTGGCGAAGCAAGAGCTTTCGCATCGCAGTTCGTCCGTGAAGGCCGGCTCTTTTGCAGACGACGTTTAACCGTGGACACGCTAATCGGCTTTGGAAGTACAGTATTGATTTCTGCACCGATTTCTGAAGCTGTTTTTCTTCTATTTCGCTTGCTGGACACCACGATTGCAATATCTTGAGCTGATGCTGTCTCCCTTGGTCTACCATTTCGTACTTTATTTAGAAAACTGTTACTTTCAATGTATTTTTTAATGTTATAATCAACAGTAAATGGATTTAAATGTAATTTTCTAGCAATTTGACGATTGTTTATGCCTAAGTTATGTTGTGCTATTATCAGGGCATGCATTTCAACACTATTTGTTTTTCCTTTTAGGCATGTTTTAAAACATTAAACGAAATTATAAACACTATTCGTTAAGAGATGTTGTCGCTACTAACATGGAACGATAACCGACCGTAATCTAAAAACATTACTTCAAATGGCTTTATTATAGCTTCATGATTCATAGTAAAAGTACCAACTGTTACATTTTTCCTGGAACTTCAAGAAATACGCTGTTTGGTGTCGCTACTACCTGCGCTTTTATGACGGTATTACCTCTCATACAGATAAATAACCTAGGCAAATATGCGGTAACAGCCAGAGGCGTGGCGAGCGCATAAAAGTTTACACATAAAATAGAAGGTAAGAAATAAATTATAAAACGTGCTGAAACACTTACCGTTTTAAAAGTCTTCCGTGAAATCACAAACTGGCTAACATTTGTTAAATATTTGAATCATTACACATGTTTCCACAGCTGTTTCAGTCAAGTGAGTACGACGTGCGGAATACATGTTTTTTAATGCCGAAAACGACCGTTCGACATCTAGCTTTGAAACAACACTGCATCTTCACACGCACCTTCACAAATTTGTCTTAATATAAGAAAGTCTTTCTCTAAAACACTTTAAAATTTTCGTATTACACACCAATTTGTTTCGCCTTCTACAGCGCATAACTGTGCGTGAACATCATTCACGGGTATGGAAACATTTTGTAATTTTTCTATTCCCTCCGCTAGTCCGAAATAATTATTGTGAATGGTTTGTAAATCTCTTTTAACCTAACTATCTTGAAATATTTCCTGGCTTTTCTTGATTGCAGCAGCTTCTGTCGGATTGAATTTTAAAACTACCTTCTTTACTCGATCAACATATTTGTTGTGTGTAACAATCGTCTGTGGTGGTTCAGGTAAATCCGGACACAGTTTGTGAAATAGTCGGGTACGTTTCGGGGAGTTTAGGAAACACTGCTTTTGTACTAGCAATCAATGCATTTACTAGTGGAAACATGTAGGAATCCTTTGTGCCGCAAGATTTAGAGTGTGGATTTTACACGTTACATGTAAGAAGTTACCACTTCAAGTTCTTTAAGAGATCGGCCCAAAGAACGCATGTTTGCGGCACCATCGCTCATAAACTTTAAAAGTTGCTTAGTTGAAACATCAATTTGTTCAATGAGTTCAACACCACCTTTAAAATTTCATCGGCAGTACAATTTATAACTCTTTTGGAAGCAAGTAAGAAGGAGGATGACGGTCGATGTGGTTCCATTGTACATACCATTACATTAACCACAGAATGTTTTTGACGATCTGTTGTTTCGTCCACCCACAACCACAGTTTTTTATCTTTCAATTCCGTTTTCATTCTTCTTTCTATATGTTCACGAGCAAATGGCACTACATTTCGTATCGATGCCTGACTAGGTAATTTACAGTCCGCATATTTATTCCAGATGGAGACAAATGCTTCTTTGTCTAGTAAACGAAACGATAGATTACATAAAATAAGAGTAACACATAAATCAAACGTAGATTTTTCTTGGTCTCGTATGCCACTGCCTACATATACTCAGAACAACTCGCATGCAGCATCGATTTAGTACTAACGCTGTGAACGCGTGAAATAAATAATCGCTGACTCCGCACCACATATCTACTACACTGACTGTTACCGCTGTTTGCCCAGACTACAGATAAAAGAAGTATATAGACCAACATTATTTAATGAATTTAAGTGAATCATACTGATTATTAGCATACTATTCAATAATGCTGGAATGTATTTCCTAAATACATTCTTTGTATACAAAAATCTAAAATCGAAGGGTGTCCAAATACTTATGAGCGGTAGTGTACATACAATATTACAAGAATAGCATTTAATGCAGATAATACACTTAATCCAACAAAAGTGAACGAGTTTTATTATATACATAACAAAATTAACGGAAAAAATGTTTGAAATAGAAGACTATAATGAATGAAAATAACTTTATTGTATTACATAACCTAAAATCTAAGTAGCAGTAAAAAAGTTGCAAACATGCGTTCTTATTCGTTTCATTGCATTTATAAGATGACGCAAATATTCATAACTTTGTTAATAAAACAATTTTATTTTCCGAAAACCATCATTCATTTTCCTAAATGCAGCGTCCGCTTGTTTATTTTTCGTTCAGTTTAGGAAATGGGAGCGTGCGTTGTGTTTTATGTTACGTGTTATTCGATATAAATATATAATTATTAATTTAAGATCTGTAGTGGGAACAAGGTTAAAATGCGACCCTTTGCTGGAACAGTAAATAAGTTTATCTGTGACTTTCTGGATTTGTAGGACGTTGCTAAAATAGTTTGTAAGGTGTGCGAGAAACATTTGATGTGCTGGAAGAAGGCGGACTGTAACAAACATGTAAATACCGAAGAACACAGAAATAGCAAAAAGGGCGTGCCAACGAAAACCGCCTTTATTTTCGATTTACTTGTCATGATGATACCCTGTAATTTGTTATTTCACTTACTCGAAAAAGAACCGTTTCAGAACTTGGCTGCAGGTAGCTCTTTATTATGCTAAATATTTCAAACAAGTAAAAGCTGTTATTCTACAATTCAATCCTGTCGAAGCTGCAGCTATTAAGGAGAGCCAGGCAAAATTTCAAGACATTTTCGTTGAAACAGATTTACAAACTATTCGTAACAACTATAAAGGATTACATGGCGCAATAGAACAATTACAAAATAGAGCGTTGTCGTTAGTGGAGTCCCTGCATTTTACTAGCTTTCGTTTGCTGAATGAGCGCTCTGCAGTGGCGATAGTGGCAGGAATTGTTAACAGAATATGGAGGCAAACGTATAAGGGATGTCCCAGATTCAATGTTACAAGCGATATCTTCCTTATTTGTAAAGATCGAGCAAGGTATCGTCGAAAATGGTTTGTAGAATGCTAAAAGATATACTTTTTAAATCTACCTCTACTAAACCACCCTCTAAGAAACCTCCTCCAAACCAATTTCTTTTTAATTGCACCCCTCATATTTTTGACTTTATAGTTGAAGTAGTAGAAGTTAGGAATACAACGATATAAACAAAAATTTCATTTAACAAATAGTTATTAATGAAAGCATATTATAAATTGTTACTTTCAATTTGGTTGTATGTATACAGTCGTATAGGTTGTCCGAATATTTATTTCGATTTGCAAAAATAGTTTACATACAGCTAAATACGTAGTGAAGTAGTGTTGTTATAAAGTCTTTAAAATGCCTTCTAATTTTTCTCCAAATGAATGAGTCGATATGTTATTAATTTATGAAGAGTGTCGTGAAAATTCTCGTGAAACAGTAACACTTTATGGAAAGCGATTTCCTAACAGAGTGGTATCGTATATGGCATTTCATCGTGTTGAAGCTAAAATGTGAACGGGTTCATTTCCATCAAATTTGAAACATTCTCATCATATAACACCAGTTAGAACAGAAGAAATGCAAATGAATGTACTGGCTTATGTTGGATTGAATCCACATATTTCAGTTAGAACTGTGGCAGAAGATAAGTAAATCAACAGTACAGAGGATGCTAAAGTTTCACAAATATTCTTTTAAAATGCAGTTGCTGTAAGCATTAAGGCCTACAGATTTCGAACGGAAACTAGGATTCATTGCTGTAAGGCAGGTAATGTTAAACGATGATACCACGATCACCAATAACATTTTGTGGTCTGACAAGGCACGATTTCATAACAATGGGGTGGTGAATCGCCATAACTGCCATTACTGGATTCCAACAAATCCTCATTGGATGTGTGAGATTTAATTTCAGGTAATGTGGGGTGTCAACGTTTAAAGGAACTTTGACAGGGCAACGTTATTTACATTTTTTACATAATGACCTTCCCAAGTTAATGGAAGATATCCCATTAGCAGAGCGCAATGATTTGTGGTAGCAAGAGGATGGCGCTCCGCCTCGTAACTTGCGATTGATTGTAAAGTATTTAAATGGCGTATATCCTGGACTTCTTTTTGCGGGGGTATTTGAAAGAAGTTGTGTACTCTACTCCACCATTTCTTGAATGCAATTTTTGTTTATACCGTTGGATTCCAAACTCTTCGTACTTTAATCATAAAGTCAAAAAGATGAGAGGTGCAATTTAAAAAGAAATGGTTTTTTCGTTATTTTTTACAATAAGAGTGCTTTACTCCTGGGACGAAATTAGGTTTTCTCACGGACCTCGTATAATATTAGAGATTTTATTAGTATTTTATGTTTAGGGGATGCATAAACTTTTATTAAGAATAACTTTTTTTCGGAAAACCCATAATAAAGAAGTTCTCCACATGGTAGGTACTTTATAGATGACACTGTATATTCTGATCTGCCATTTATCAATCTAGATGATGATCAAGAAAAGCATCCAAAAACGCTTCTATTAAAAAAAAGAAACAGATTCCTATCGTGTACAGCGAAAACTAAACACTTATACTTGAATTTAATTTTAAGTTGTGCACAAATGATCCTCGAATTATTTCAAAACTTTTTCTCCAAATTACGCCGGAAAGAATTATTTTCCACCCACGCACTAGATGGACACACTGTATACTATCGAAATTTGTTCTAATTCACGAAACGGAACCGTCAGATAGGCTAATTTCTAATTAATTTCTATCACCTGATGAATTGTTCTGCAAATATTCACCTAAATACTTGAAATACCGTCACGTAGCAGGGTATCACTCGAAGAACGTTAAAAAATGATGAAATAAATTCGCCCAATTTGATCATAACCATCACCACCACTTCTTCTACCACCTACCACCGTATTTACGCAAATTACTGTCCCTCCTCGTTTTTCGCCAATGGGCAATTTCATTGATCACAAAAAAAAATTGACGAACCATATCAATGCTGATGTATACACCCCTCCAACCGCGGTTGTGTTCCGCTAGACAGTGGACTTTATATATCCGGTGATTCCGCATGGTAAAGGATCATAATCAAAGCAAAAGCGCGTGCGACATATTGAATTGTTTTAGAAAGTCCTGCGTCGCGAAAAATCCTCCGATTACGCGGTAAAAACGTTGCCGGATAAGGATTACGAGGACTGAATAACCGATTAACTTACAGACTTGATTTTGAAAGGAGATTAGTGTTGTCTAAGTGTTTAAGGGTTGTTTTTAAAAAAAAACCCAAAGGAAAACAAGCTTTTTGGAGGACTCACCTCTTGAATTTCGTTTGGTATCTTTGATTCTCAACCAAGACAAGTAAGCTATTCTCTCTTTATTTTTACATTTAATTTTAAAAGCTTCGGAAAAGATATGAGTTAGATTTAGAAACGGTCTCGTGCTGCTGTTGAATATATTATCGTAGAAAAATATAAAGACTTGACACGGGGAAAATTTCAGCAAAATATTTAAAAACTGAATTAAAAAAATACACGATAGCATTTTTTATATTACATACACTACCGGTCATAATTATTTGCCCACCTACATTTTTGCTTGGATTCTTGAAAGTTATTTATTTATTGTTATTTAGGAGGTATAATTATTTACCTACAACTAAAAGAAAGATATCACATTAAATAATTCCGCAAAAGACTCGATAGGCAGGTGAAAATAGATCCTCCAACTTCCAAGGAATCGTTACGGAAACAACTATAAGAAATCCGGCTTAAAATAGAACCCGCTACTTTCACGAAATTGACAGAAAGAATGCCGCAAGTGTGTGCTGCAATTATTAATAATCGAGGTGGACATTTCGACGAAACAAACATTTAATGTTTGATCCAATGCGGCTCTGTGTGTGTAAATCTTGTAAATCGGGACGTACACAACATATTAAAAAGTCATTATCACATTAACTTTTTTAATATGTTGTGTACGTCCCGATTTACAAGATTTTTAATTTCATTTACTCTAATTACCTATTACACTAGTCCAACAATTGTTGATATATAGAATGTGTAGTTTTTATTTTTATTTATTAATTTGACAATTTTCTACTATTACTTTTAACTCGAGCCTGAAGATGGGTCATTAGTCCCGAAACCGGTCGTTCTTTCCTATTAAATTGAGTTATTGTGGGAAAGTGGACTTTTCTTTTCTTCCAATTTCACGATTTAATGTTTTTTGCGTCAAATAAACTTTATAATTGAATAAAGACTATCAATTTATTTGTTTTAAGAGTATTTTATTAAATCCAAAACTACAATTCCCTTTTCAGTTAACACTTTCTTTATTAATGAGTATTTCTTTGGGTGGGCAGATAATTATGGCAAGTAGTGTACATAAAAAATTGTCTATGTGGCAACTCTTAATTGTCAAAATTTCGATAGATATTTCCAAATCGAACGGTCACAATAGTTTCAAGTTTCAATAGATCGTTTAATAAGTCTTAAATGTTGAATTTTAATTTTAACACGTAATTTTTAGATGATTTTATCTACTGATGTGTTGAATTTTGTCAAATACGACCATTAGATTTAGCAGCACTAATCTAACAAGAATATTATAACCAACACTATATTACCGGACAAACAATCGGGATTTAGAAAAAAAGATTGTAGTTGCAATATCGCTCCTTTAAAAATTTGCGATGATGCATTGAAAGCTGCAAACGCACGCAAAATTACCGTTCTGAAATCATTTGATTTTTCAAAACCTTTCGACGTTGTCAATCACAAACTACTCTTAAGTATTCTTCACTACACCTACAGGATTAGACAAAGCAGCCTTGGATTTTTCTGCAGTACCTCAACAATAGAAGCCAATCTATTGCTATAGACGCCACTAAATCATGTGAATTATATATCAATTCGGGAATTCCTCGAGGATCCACTTTGGGTCCTTCAATGTGGGTCCATTTATACCATAGTTTGGCAACAGGTTTAAAAGTTTGTGATTATCACTTCTATACAGACAATCCCCAATTATACACCTCCTTTCCTCTTAATGAAATTGATAGGGCACGCTTAAAAATAAATGAAGGTATTGCTTTGATGATGGATTGATACTAAATCTGTCCAAGTGTGCTATGGTTACGTTCGGTAGAATGATTGACTTAAGAAAATTGAGAACCAAAGTTGTAAACAATCCATAGTAACTTTGTGTGAGATGAAGTTATGAAAGGTGCGAATGAAAAAGTGGTCCAGACCTCAGAAAATTCTGTATTAAAAAATTAGCCGACCAATTTCGTGTCTAAGAACATATCCCCAGAATCAAATACAACAGTAGCAGATTATAAATCCATAATTCATACGGTGCATTGTTGGAATACGTACGGTTATATGTATTAATTTTAACTTTGGCACAATCTGCTACTCTTATATTTGATTCTAGCCTGAGGATATGTTCTTAAACACGAAACCGATCGCTTAATTTTTTAATACAAAATTTTGGGAGATCTGGACCACTGTTTCATTTCTACCTTTCATAATTGAAACTTAGGATTTTATTTGGAAATCAACCGCTTAAATTAAGCTTCTAATGGCCAGCCTCACAAACATGTCTTAAATTATAAGTACAGAGAGAAAAAAAGTTCTTGAATCAAACAAATATGCATTCAGTCAACCAAATCGTAATTTTAAATGGCGGCAAAGATATATCTTTTTAATTTAAAGAAATAGTTTTTTTGACATCGTTATTTCATTCAAACATATGATCTCTTGAAACAAATAACCTCAAGCTTGATTGGAAAATATATCTATTTGATTTAATATACATAATGTGTTTGATTCAGCAATATTTTAGTTATTTTAGTTCTTTCTTTTCGTCAGTTTGAAATAAATATATTTTTCTTTACCATTTATTTGATTTCACCTTTTAATGGCGAACGTTGCGAAAATAAGATCATCTAAAAAATCTAATTTTTATTGAATTAATCATATTATTTGCATAAAATTTGTATATGTTTTAAAATATACATAGATGTAAACTTTTCTGATTGCTAATTATAAAAGTTTTATGCAAATAATATGGTTTCAATTCAATAAAAAATCGATTTATTAGTATGTTCCATTTTGGGAACGTTCGCTAAAAGGTTAGATAAATATGTGCTTGCTTAGCAAAATATTTCTGTGGTTTAAAGAATGCTGTTATTTTGTCAAATATATTATTCTGTTAGTATTATTACTAAAGCTGGCCACGAGCGGTACCGCGCAGTAGCGTAAAGTCGACCAGGCCTCGCGTTCCACTAGAGTTATTCTGCTAATAGAGATGTTTGCTGCCGCAAATAATTTCGCTCATCTTTTAAATAAAAATTAAATAACACGTGCTCAAACACTTACCATTTTCAGAGTCCTCCGTGAAATCACAAAGTGAATAATGTCTGTTAAATATCTGCAACATTAGATATGTTTCAACTGTTGTTTCGGCAAAACTAGTACGGCATGAGGAAAAAATGCGTTTATATGCAGAGAACGAACGTTCTACATCTAGTGACGTAATATTTGCGTAAGTAAAATAATCTTCAAATAACTTAACGATTCTGTTGACGCACCTTCACAAATGTGTCTTAATGTGCCAAAATCGGAATTTTTCTCAAAAACACTTTCAAATTTTTCTAGAACAGAAACATTTTTTGCGTCTTCAATCGCGCATAGCTGTGCGTGAACACGTTGCACTATTTGTAGCGATTCTTCTAACGGCACCGCAGGATTTTGTAATTTTTCTATTGCATCTGCTAGCCCGAAGTAGTTGTCGTGAATGATTTTTAAATCCATTTTAACTTGACTATCTTGAAATTTCGACTGGCTTTTCTAGATAGCGGCAGCTTCCTTTGTATCGAATTGTAAAACCACGTTCTTAATATTGTCAAAATATTTATGATAATAAAACGCGGCCTGCAACCATGTTCCCCAACGAGTTAGAATAGGTTCTGGTGGCTCTGGTATACGGGGGCACAGTCTGTGAAATTCGCGAATACGTTTCGATGATTTGACAAATACTGCTTTGGTATGCGCTATTAAAGGTCTACCTCAGGATAATATTTTCTAATACTATCCGCCACAAGATTGAGAGCATGAATTTTACACGTAATGTGTAACAAATTAGCAGAATGCTTTTTAAGAGACCGGCCTACAGAAAGCATGTTTGCAGCACCATCACTCACTAACATCAAGAGTTGGTTTGTTGAAAGTTCAAACTTGTCCAATGTATTTAACATAACTTTCAAATTACTTCGGCAGTGCACTGTTGTATTCGTTTGGAGACTAATAGAATTGAAGGTGCCGATTGATGAGGTTCCAATTTGCGTGCCATTACATTAAGAACAGAATGTTTCTTCCGATCTGTTGTTTCGTCGACACATAACCACAATTTTTGATCTTTCAACTCCGATTTTATTTTTTGTTCCATATGTTCGCGCGCAGATGACACAATTCTTCGTAACGATGTTCGACTTGGTAATTTGCACTCCGAATAGTTATTCCAAAAGCAGATAAATGGTTCCTTGTCTAGTAAACTAAACGGTATATTACATGCGATAAACGTAACGCATAAATTAAATATAAATGTTTCATTGTCTCGTGCGCAATTTCTTTTTGAGACATGCTTTTCACTATTTACGTGTCGTAGACAATGTTGTCTGGACCAACACATTAACGGGATTTTACAGATTACACATTTAATTTTAGCACCTTCATATATTAAGTCTGGAATTTCTGCAATAAATTTTCGAAGTTTGTCCGACCGCGGTCGTTTTGCTGACGAAATCATAATTTTTCTAGGACAGATAAACAATTGCGCAAATGACCGGCAGCGAAAATGTCCGTACTGCTTCGCAGACGAAGTAATACTACCGTTCCTCTCGGTCCGAACTGATTCTACGCCGATGCGCGGTACCGCTCGTGGCCAGCGTTAATTATTACTCCACTGAAATGGTTAGTACGATAGATGCTTTCTTCTTTTTAGATAAGAAAGCATCCACTTATGAGTACATAGGGTAACAATGTGTTAAAAATACACAATCTTTTGAAAAACTTTATTAACATTATGGATAAACTAACAAAAGTACATAAACGATAAGTATAATGCCGAAAATTAATCTCCATTTTATAGTGGTGCTTTTATTCTTGTAAATAAACCTCAGCTCCCTAAAATACCATTAGCTTTCCTTTCGTAAAGATCTACGTGGCCGCAAACAAAAACGGTGAACCTTAAATCTTGTAGAGTTCCTTCTAGTTTCTTTGAGATTACTCACATTTCCCAGGGACCTCTAAAGTGAATCTGGTTAGGTTAGGTCTCGATGTTGAAGTTGTAACTTGATTTTGACAGTATTAATAATATCAAAGTGAGGTATAGTGCGCCCATAACTTTAAACAGACTGTACAAACTGTTATAATTAGAGAGCGGAATTATATGCATCGAAAATCGACTAAATATGCGAATATATATGCAGAAAAATTCTTCGAAATATGCACAATTTTTGCTAAATATGCAGTTTTATGCACATATGCTTCTGATACTGATTATCTTCGTGTTAAATGTTATAAAACAAGAATGATCACAACGAAGCATTTTACAAACGTTTATTGTTCTTACATTATTCCCACTTATTTTTTAAGATCACAATTATATAAACACATACGTACTTAAAATTTGCTAAAATACATACTTAGACACTACATATTTTTATTATTAAAACAATTTACAATTAAATGCTTTTCTAAATTTTCGAATGAAAAATTATGTCGCCTATCTGTGAGAATGCATTTATAGATCGAAAAACTTCTTTCCACATCAACGGAAGTTATTGGTGCGTACTTTAATGCATTCATAATCTCAGGACTTAATTCTATACTTGTTTCTGTTTCATCCATTTTTAATTCACCAGTTAAAATCAAACTGACTTTTGCAAAGCTTTTGTATCCTACATTTTTATTATTTCTTTAAACTTTTGACTTATTAAGTTTCCTGTTCTATCCGGAATATTTGAAACACTATTTTCTAAATCTTTGATTAATTTAACTGATTCAGTTAGTGGCAGCGATTCTTTTTCAAGTTTTGTTATTGTCAAAGAAACAAATTCATAATTGGCTTTAATAAGTATCAATTCATTAGGCAAAGAAGAGTTTTTCAAAATTTCTTGACATTTTGCAATAGAATTGCAGTTGTCAGTAGAGAATTCTGAAATAATGTTTTTGATCTCTAGATAATGGTTTGCATAAAATATTGCGGCATTTAACCAAGTACCCCATCGGGTAATGACGGGTTCAGGTGGTAAAGGAGTATCCGGCAGCTTTTCTCTATAAATCTGAACTCTCAATGGTGACTTTAAGAAAATTTTCTTAACGCTACTGATTAATGTATTTACTGCTGGAAATTGCTGCCGAATTTCCTCAGCCACCCTATTTAATCCATGAGTCAAACAAGTAACATGTATTAAATTAGGCTACAAAAGTTTAAGCTCTTGACCCGCTTTAATCATATATGCCGCTGCATCGGACAACATGACTAAAATTTTTCCTGTGGGAACAACATCGGGAAGAAAAAAATTCATGAAACTTTCATTAACAAATCTTAATATTGTGAGATGGTTTGTTTTTTCTAATTGTTTACAAGCAATTAAGTACAATCTACCAGGCTGTTTATTATTTAGATGACCAATTAATAAATTTGCTATATCAACGGTAAAATTGCTATTGATCGTTTCAGAATAAATATCGGTTACGTAACATTTTCTGAGCAAACTTTCATCCAGAATACTCTTTTGGCAGTAGTTGTATTTTGCAAAGATGATATTTTTCTGTTTTTAATATACGTAGAGAAACTTCATTGTCTGCTGCAATTAGTCGAGATACACCATGAGGATTCTCACCCACACTTAACAAAATATCAAGCTTCACATCCACACTTGTCCAGTTTTTTTTTGTAATTTTCTCTCGATTTTACTCGCTGTGGATTGGCTGATATTTCTATCTGGATATTTCGCATTCAACAAATGGCACACCTCTTGCTGAGTTCTGGTTTTATCGCCGCATCCAATAAGAATTACAACCTCTATGCGTTTGACCTAAGGGGTGATGCAAAAGTAGTTGGACATCTTTTAACAATTTTTATACTTTCATCAAAAACTATTAGAAAATATGCGATGGTTTAATCTTAAAACTAGAACTTTTGTTTACAATTATCATTAGGTTAAAATGGCAAAAGGTCCATTTTCTTCAATTTTTCTCAGTTTAGATGGAACCTTTTGAATCATGGCTTGGATGTAATCTGGACTAATTTGCTTGAGTTTATTGCTAATTCTACGTGCTAACTGATTCTCGTTTTCTGCGGTCCAACCCTTCTTATAAACGAGTCGGCTAAGTTCTGCCCAAAAATCTTCGATAGGACGTACTTTTGGAATATTTGGAGGATTCATTTCTTTAGGGACGAAAGCGACGTTATTTTCTGTTAACCATGTGGTGACAGTTTTCGCATAATGCAAACTCGCTAAGCCTGGCCAAAAGTGAATATCATCCCGCTGAAATCTTTCAATAAATCGCTCCAGTTTTGGTAGACATTTTGTCCTATACACTTCAGCATTTATTGCTGAATCACTTCTTATGAGAGGACTTGAAACACCGGCTTTTGAAATAGCAATCCAAACTAAAATTTTTGGCTCAAATTTTGCTTTACCTGCGAATCTCACTTCGCCAGGTGCAGAGTTTTTATTTTTTGTGTAAAATCCAGCATTTCCAGCAATGTTAGTGTTACCAATGGTAAAATATTTCTCATCATCTAAGATCAAAACTTTTTGTGCAACTTTTAGATTGGTCCTCATCTTCCTACATGGAACCGGAATTATTTCCATTTGTTTATCCGTATATTTTGGTGCTTTTTGTCTTTTATAATATTTTAAACCTTCTTTTTTCAAATTTCTTGATACACAAGACTGAGACACTTTAAACTTTGCCGCCATTTGTCGTTGCGATATTCCAATCTTGTTTTCCATCAATTCCATCATTTTTGTAACTTTATCCTTACTTAGCTTTTTCGCTCTGCCTTTTTTTTAGTAGTTAATGGTAGGTTTGCCATCGTAGAAACGTTTTATGATGCTATATATGGTGCTCCGGCTAAAATTTTTTTTTGTAAAGTGTCTCACCACTTCCGCCGGGGTCCATCTTTCAAGGGCAGAATAAATACGTTCTCGCAAACTTTCAATAGCAGCAGTTTTCATTCTTACAACTAACGAATAAACGATTTTCTGTTTAAGAGAAACGTTCGTACAAGACATTGACGTTTGACTCATTTGTCAAAAAAAAATCTACAGCCTACTAGGCTAATTTTTCAAATATCCAGCTACTTTTGTATCAGGCCTTATCCGAGCGTTTCTTTAAAAAACAAATTGCTTCAAAATTAATAATAAATTAATAATAAATTAGGCAATTACTTTTAAATCAATCAAAATTAGTGTATCGCGTTGATTTGATCCAACAAAAAATCGCTCATTCATCACCGGTGCAAATGCCACCTTTACCATCACTTTTCTTCAGACATTTTCATTTTACCTTAGGTGTCAGCGATTCAAAAAATTCTTTTCCCTGATGTAAATATCAAATCTAGCGTTCAAGATCATGTTATAAACGTTATTAATTATTTCTGAATCAACAGTATAAGACCGTGTTTCACAAAGTCAGTATGTTTTGATAATTTTTCCATCTCCACGCTTTTTTTTCGGGTAAAGGTTATAAGTCTTGGTTTGCCTAGATTAATTATCAGCTCATAATTAGCCTGCTGCTCATAACACGCTGAAGTTATTAATTGTTATCAATAAAATGTGTAAATATTAACGTCTAATGGTAGATTATCAATTTGTTACTGCATCAGGCCAATTTGTTTTCGATAAGATTGTAAAGCTAAATATTATGACTGATGCGTCTGCTTAGTTTTTTTTTAACGATGTTCCTGGATAATGTGGAGAATTTTCGAGGTCAGTTCTGAGTTGAAAATCAAATTTAGGATGTGTGTTTCGTGAAGAATCTTTTTAAGCAAACTTTTTTTTGTTAATCTATTCCTTTTTTCTTAAAATGACACGCAGATATTATTGCATGAGTGTACTGGATATGAAAACGATATTATAGATAAAGATCTCTTTATTCAAAATAAACTAACTTAAATAATTGCATTAATTAAAACAAAATGAAACAAAATTATAATGAGAACTTACAAGTTGGGTTTATACAATCATTTGAGAAAGAAATCAGCGAAACATGACCTTATCCAATGAGTGAGATTTGAAAACGAAAATCAAATTGAAAAACATTTAAAAACAATCGAAATCAATAGAATTCATAGATCCAACATGACGCCAGTAGTTTGTAAGTCTTCCTCTACTCCTAATGATCGCATTCAATGGTATCCTGGAGAATATTCTCCCATTTTTCAGTTACTGCATTCACCAGTTGATTGTGATTGGCAGGTGGGGGTAGCTTACGACCTCGGGCCCCTTTTTTAAGATGGTCCCATAAATGCTCAATGGGGTTGAGGTCGAGACTGTTAGGTGGCCATTCCATTAACAGAATATCAAAAGGCGTTCCACAAGGATACCGGGCAGACTATGTGACGTCCATGGAAATAATTTTACTGATCCCTATGATATTGTTAATGCTTTCGCTGATGTGTTTTCTTCAGTGTATAATTCGGAGGATAGCGTGTCTTGCCTCATTCTGATTACAATCCCCTACCTTACTCCTTTCCATTGGTTAGCGAAGATGAGCTTGTTGCACTAATGGCTACTTTTCCCAACAAATGTATCGTAGGTGGTGATATGTTACCCAGTTGATACGTGACTGTAGATTTGTTTTTGCATTTCCTCTAAAAATCATTATCAATCTTTCAATTGTATCTTGTACTTTCCCTGAACGTTGGAAAATGGCCAAAATTGTCCCAGTGCACAAAAAGGGTAATCGTGAACTTCTATCTAATTACAGGCCCATTTCCATAATACCCAATTTTGCTAAACTTTATGAGAAGGTATTATGTGTTAGCATTTATAATAGCACTCGCTCTTTTATTGCCTTAAATCAACATGGCTTTATCCCCGGGAGATCTACAGTTACGAATTTGGCGAGCATGTCCCAATTTATTAGCGAAGTCTTGGATAGACGTGGTCAAGTTGATGTGATTTATACAGACCTGTCCAAGGCTTTTGACATGATCAATCATGAAATTTTATTAGTGAAGCTGAGCTCCTTCGGTTTTGTTCCATCGGCGATAAGTCTCCTCGAATCCTACCTGAAACAAGGAAAGTGTTATGTAACTTATAACGGATATTGCTCTCGTAACTTTGTTCTCTCCTCTGGCGTCCCCCAGGTATCAAATCTGGGACCGTTACTGTTTGTGCTTTATATTAACGACCTGCTTTTGAAAATTGACCTTCCCACCCTTGCTTATGCAGACGATATTAAAATCTTCTCGGAAATATCTTCCGTTGATGACACGAGGAAACTGCAAAATGGTCTTGATATGTTAGTAGAATGGTGTGAGCTTTTTAGGCTCAAGTTAAATGTTGATAAATGCTATGTACTTACCTACTCGCGTTCTTGTTCACCGTACTTATTGTCCTACCAAATCAGAGGTACCAATTTGTCACGTAACCTTGAGTTTAAGGATTTGGGTGTACACTTCGATACCACTCTCACATTTAAAGCTCACATTAACAATATCTGTTCTGAAGCCATGAAATCTCTGGGGTTTGTGATGCGTGTCTCTAAATACTTCAATAATCCTTCTTTATTAAACTTGTTATACTTTGCCTTTGTACTCAGTAAACTGGAGTATGCCGCTCTAATTTGGTATCCTTTATATGCTTGTGACCTTCTAAATCTAGATCGTATCCATCGGAAATTTTTAAAATTCCTGTCATTTAAGATTGATGGAAGTTACCCTGAGAGAGGTACTCCACAGGATGGAATGCTGGTAAGGCACGATGTGCTGGCTTTGAGTACGAGGAGGGATGGCATCTGCGAGAAATTTCTGCAAAAATTGCTTGGAAATTACATAGATTGTCCATACATACTGGAACGAATGAATTTTCTTGTGCCACGTTTGAATTCAAGATCTGATAGTGGCTTCATTCTTCCATTCGCAAGGACTAACACAATGAGACGAGCGCCGACGTATATTTTGTCCAGGGCGGCTAATAAACTATGTGACTTATTTAGGTGAAACTTGTAGAAATTTACTCTTTATTTTTTTATGTGTTGCATTGTGTTTTTTTTAGTGTATATACTTACCTACATTTCTCCTATTATAAGGCAATATGCCTGTTGGGAAATAAATGTTTATTATTATTATTATTATATCAACTTTATTTATGTAGTCAATAACCTGTGTCCAGCCACGCGCATTGTCTTACATGAATAAAAAATTAGGATCCATAGAAGGAGCAAATGGCATTATGTGTTCAAATACGATGTTTTTCGGGTAATAATCCATATTCATAGACCTCACACGTATTGGGACCAACTTTGTATGAGCGCTGAAGCAGATGCCTCCCCAAAACACGTTACAGGCCTTCCACCAAACGGAACCCTTGGGGAAATGTTGTAACTTGCAAATCTCTTTCCTTCCTTCCGCCAGACACGCCCACGTCCATTAGGAGATTTTAAGCTAACCCTCGTTTCGTCAGAGAATAAAGCCTCTTTCCAATCATTAACAGACCCATATTGATGATTTCTTACAGAACGCGACATTTGAGCTTTTTGCTCTCTGGTGAGTAGTGGTTCTTTTGCCGGTCTTCTGCTCCTTAATGCGGCTTCATTTAAACGTCTTTAAATTGTTCGAGACGATATTACAACATTACGAACCGTTGATAACTCATTTTATAATACATTACTAGTGACTTCCCTGATTCTAAGAGCGGATTGTCTCAGAGAACGGTCAGCCCTTTGATTTGTACATGCGTCGTTTTCGCCTTTACCCTGACTTGAATGAGAGATCCTGTTTCGTTAAATCGTCTAACCATGCGACTTATGCTGGAATAATTTCTTCCTAATACACTGGTAACATAACGTATCCAGTATCCCTCATTCAGCAGAATTAATGACCATACTGCCTCTTCAACCCATAATTTTCTTTGATGTACATGCCTTTCATTAGTCCTAACCCTTTTTGTGGTCTCCAAAAGAGCCACATAAGACAAGCAATTAAGACATGGAAGGATAATGGAAAGGGCTCGTACTGGGAAATGTTCCAGGACAAAAACGAGCGAAAGCACTCATATCAGGCTCGCCAAAGACAGCAAAAATAGCGCTATCGTTCAGCAAAGGGGATTTTAGATTACTGGCAGGATTTCTGACAGGCCATGTAGCCCTAAAATATCACTTATTTTAACTAGGAAAAGCTGAAGATCAAATCTGTCGTCTATGCCAAGAAGATCTGGAGACGGCAGAACACTATGTAAATGTGTTGCAATTAGTTATACACGACACCAACATTTCAATAGGCCATTTCTTGCACTTACTGAATTGAAGGAAGGAGATTCTAGAGTAGTACTAAGGTTTATTAAAAGCCTTCTCTAACACACATAAAGGCAACGCCCGACTATAATAACAATCTCGCAAACTATTTACAATAAGCTTGCATATGGGAGGTTTACTGAAAAACTTATTTGATCGCCTATGTACCAAATATACAGGGCGTTATATTTGAAATAACAAAGTTACTGTTACTCCCGCTCAAACCGGAAGTGGGATTAAATTGTTGTATTTGTAAAAAGACACAAAATTAAATTTTTGTCAAAAAAAGGTTGCTAGAATTCTATCGAATTTATTCCTTTCACGATGAACGTAGTGTATCTCTCACCCTTAAAGTCACTATTTTCCTAATGGGACTTCAAGATATACTGGGTAGCTTATAGTTTACGGTTTATATTGATTGTTATCTTAATCTAAGATGCTAAAAGTAAAAGCAAACCGTGAAATACGACGTTAATCGCGAAAAATACAAGCGTTGAACTTCTTTATCGGTCATACAATGCTAAAATAAACACCGTCCAATTTGAAATGAAACAGCTGCTACTCTCCGAAGCTTAATAACATCCAAATTGGTTCTTTTCAATATCTTCAAGGCATAAGAGGCAGGAGAAGATAGGAAGAAAGAGATAGATAAGCTCGAAACAACACAAAAACCATACCGAAATTATAACTGATACGTATACATAATGCCCCTCCTCATCGGGTTAGTTTTAGGCCGCTAATTAGTAACCTGTTTCTCGGAAATGAGTATGGGTTTGTTAAAACTGGATTTAACATTACCATGTTCACTCGGCGGTGGTCCATTCTGAAACGTGAATCACCGTTCCGGATCGAAGTACCTCCGATGAAGCGGACGCGGTACGTTTGCAGCTGTATCTTCTACCTTTCGTGAGTACGACTGAGGAGAGGATTTAAATTTGGGGATGATAAGGTTCCACTTTGCTTGATAAGGACCTTCGATTTGAATATTTACCTTTAATACGTTTTTGCACATAAGCTTTGTACAAAAGGACTGTTTTGATGTATATTCTTGTTGTATGCCAGCTTTTTTGAAACTTTGTTTTCTAAAAGGTGTTTTTTGATAGCCTCCTCTGTCATAAAAAAAACCATCATCGACTGCTAACCTATACTGAGAGAGGACCAGTTGTTGATTCAATAACATTTTTGCAATCTTAACATGAATACAGTTATTTTCTAAAATATATGTGACACACGATTCAGTAAATGCGTTTTACTTAAGTATCATGCTTTCAGAAGGTTCGAGAACATCAGTACAATCACAAAGTATGTGAATATAATAAAGGGGCAAAACAGAGCGATATATTATCCGCAGCACTGTTCAATATAACACTGGAAGGAGTCGTAAGGAAGAGCAAAATCAAAGGAACAATAATTGAAAAACAACACAAAGAATAGCATATGCCGATGATATTGCATTAGTAAGAAGAGTCTGGCCATCGAATAAGGACCACTAAAAAATTTTATGATTTTGAGGTAAAATTTAAAAAATAATTGGTATATTTACTAATATTTGCTTGTTCCTCCTCTGTGTTTTATTATTTCTTCAATCCTTTTTGGCATACTGCCAATGCCGCTTTTTATTGTTTCTTTAATTTCGTCGCTATTATGCCGTACATCCTCAATATGTTGTTGTAATTCTTCTTTTGTAGTTGAGTTTCGTGCACTTACGATGTTTTTCAAAACATTCCACACATTTTCAATTGGGTTTATGTCTGGTGAATTGCCTGGCCAAGGAAGTACACGCAGATTTTTAGATTCAAGGTATCGCATTACACTTTTTGCTTTATGACACGGTGCATTGTCATGCATGAAAGTGTATGGTCCTTGAGTCGGATCCAATGAACCAATATAAGGTATTAAATAGTTTGTAAAACTGTTTTATATTGTTTTTGTTCCATTATTCCGTTAACGAAATATAATGGTCCTTCTGTCGTAATACACGGCCAAGCCGTTAGAAATGAAAGGTGTTTAATAGATTTGATCGTACAGGCTTCTTTATAGCGCTCTGAAGGACGTCGACGAACAAATTGGCTTCTCTCCGTTAGCACTTCTAGCCATGATTTGTCGCTATAAATAATCTAGGAAAAAGTAAGCGAACTATGAGGATGAATTTGACCAAAAATACAGATGATAAATGAAACTTACCTTTCCCCAATCTTCAACTGTAGATTTTAGATTGTCTTGGTTTCTTTGCCGGACGTTTGCATTTCAAGCCTGCTTCATGAAGACGTCTACAGACTGTTCGGGCTGATATTTGTATACCTTCCCCATTAAGAATTTTCTGAACACCTTTATTGGATAAAAACCAATATTCTGTAGCCACTTTTACTATACGACGATTATCTCTTGTCAGTTATTTTGCGTTTGCCGGCACAGTATGTTCTGCCATTACGTGTACTAGCAATATTCTCCTTAATTAATTTCGCAATTTCGAGAAGTTTGATGTGATACACCTTCTCTTTGTGCAACTTCACGTTGAGAGAACTCTTTTGTCTCCAAAAGAGCAGAAATTAGTGCTTTTTTCTCTGAGGTTATATCCCTTTTCTTTCCCTTTATGATAATAGTTGACCGCGAAAATAGACGCACGCAAATAAGATTAAAAGAAATATAATTGGAAATGTGTGTGGGATATCTTGAAAAACATCGTAAGTACATGAAACTCGACTACAAAGGAAGGATTACAACAACATATTGAGGATGTATGGCATAATAGCGATGAAATTAAAAAAACAATGAAAAGCTGCATTAGCAGTATGTCAAAAAGGATTGAGGAAATAATAAAACACAGAGGAGGAACAAGCAAATATTAGTAAATATATGTTCAAATTATACTTACTTGCATGTTGTATAAACAAAAAGGCATAGCAACAAAATTCAAAAGGACTTTATACTAGGGAATTACAAATTTGAGAAAGTGGAAAATTTTAAGTATCTAGGCACCATATTGACTTGCAAAAACACATACAGATGAGATACAAGACGTACTATAAGTACAAAATATATATGAAAAATGAGAAGATTAGTTCAAACCTAAAAATGAAAATATACAAAACATACGAAAGGAAAATATAGGATTGTATGGTGATTTTGAATCGATAAGTAATCAGTTAAGAGGGTAAAAGGAGGACGCTGATACCGTTCCATTTACAAATATTCAGTTTCGGTGCAATTGCTGAGATACTGAACAAGTTCGGATTGTAATCACTTACAATCATTTCAGTTTATAATCACTTAGTTATTTCGTAAAAGGAGGACGCCTCTGGGCATCTCAGTTTCATAGCTGTCAAATCATAATTTACCTTATGCTCATTTGACAGAAAGGACAGTTACTACTTGAAAATTTATACTTATCGATTAATTAGAACTTCTCGCAATTAATTTATGAAACTCGTAATCCTACGACATCCAAAATTGGAATTACATACTTTGATTGTGTATAAAATATATTAAATTTATATTGCATATTCCATGGTTGTGCTGGGTTTCCGCTTATTCTAAGCCATAACGATACACATGACTTTTATCATTGACTCCGATTATATTTACTGGAAAACCTATACAGTAATACACTTTAGAACTCAGAAGGCACTGTTTTAACAACAATATTCGCAAATTAAAACTGATACCTTTGGCACATCAACTGACACCAAAAACGCCCACTACTAAGTTAGTGGTTGATTTTACTAAGTTACCTTTTTTTAATAGACACATACTTACACTTACAACTTTCAACGAGTATGATGCTTTTATTTAATATGTCATTAATTAATAACGTATATCGCTTAAATTAGTACAAGTCGAAATACCCGGTTATTTCAAGGCTACACAATCACATACACCTTCCAAACGAAGTATCAGTAACATCGGGTCACCACTCACAACGCCAAAATACCGTGGCAAGAAGGATCATACGCGAAGGCTAATCACCGCCTAATACAACACCAATCCTACGAAACCACACTACCTTAGACAAGCCGGCGCGCTACAGCGAAACCACGCCACCTCCACGGAGCCACATTACTATCGCCGAGGCACGCCACCCCCGCGAAGTCACCGCACCCCCACGGAGCCACACCACCCCACAAAACCATACTACCCCCGCGAAGTTAGAGCGCGTCGCGAAACCATACCACCCCTGCGAAGCCATTCCACCCCCGCAGTAAATAATTGAAAAGAACGAAAGTCTAACTTGGCAATATGATGGATATGATAGATTACTACAGCTGTATTCAGTAAAATACAATATATATATGCAGTAATATTGCCATATTTTTTATTATCGCCAGTGGGACATATACAGATATTTTAATTAATATTCCTTCAAGTGTAACTCTAAATAAACCAAATATTATATTACTGCACCTGCGTTAAAACTAGCGACCCTGCAATTGAACGCTAGCATTTCGCCCTCGTAGCTTGCTGAACGCAGTCATTAAGAGAAGTGTCAAAAATATATTACATGTCTTGTGAAATGTCAATGAAACTTTAATTGTGAATATTATTGCTAATAAGCGTTGTCGGCAAGAAATATTTAATGTTTTGGATCATATTCGACGCCGTGAATGTGTTTCACGGGGAAAAAAATCAACTACACTGGGTTACGTAGTTTGAAAGCACAATCTTGTAGGTAAATAGGAATATTGGCAGCACGGCTCTTCTGCACATTTTTACAAAATTTTAATTTGTAATAAGTAGAGTAACCTAAACTTGCGGACTCGCATAGGCGTAGGTATTACGGGTTAATATAAGAATATGAAAAATTCATAAACAAACTAAACCGGTAGAGAAGCAGGCATGTAGTGTCGACCTTGAATATAAATCATGTTAAATCGCGCTGAGAGAGATTTCGTTTTAGTACCGGTTGAGCTGTTGCAGAGATTAGTCGAACGGTCAAGGTTATGTACTTACGTGTCGCTTTTGAAAATATAGCTGGTGTTTTTTGTGTGTTTAGTATATACCAAGTACATAATTAGTGTATCGTTTCATATAGAACTAATATTTACATACCTAAGAAAACAATGCCTCGTAATAGATTTGCTACCAATGGACATAAGTATGTGTCACTTTTTCCCCATTTAAAATATGACGGTAGTGCAGTTTTTTGCTTAAAATGCAATATTCGTTTGGCTGCATTGGACAGAACTGATTGCCAGAGGCATGTCAATGGTATTAAGCATATGAGAAATGCAAGAACTGAAATACCTTATACACTATTCCTCATACATTTATTAATTATGTTTACTTCTTGTAATCTTCCGTTGTCGTTGGTGAGAAAAGCAGCTTTTAAAACGTTTTGGCGACAATACGTTCCAAAGTACCCATTACCCTCACAAACACAATTACAGAATCATTTGCCGCGAATGAAAGAGATGCTAGAAAATGTGTGTAAACGTGATTTGTGTTCCAAAAAAGTATGGATTACCGTGGATGAGACGACCGATATAAAGAAAAACGGTATTGTGAATGTAATAGCTCGCGTTTTATCTAGCGAGAACACAGCATCTCGATATTTGTTAGCTTGCAAACGTGTTCAACAATGTACCGCGCAAGATCAAGTTGTGATGATTGTGACAGATAGTGCAGCAACGATGTTAAGTGTTGGGCGATCCTTAAAACATATATTTCCTAACTTAATACATATAACCTGCGTGCTGTATGCTTTGCATTTAGTTGGTGAAGTTGTTCGACAACATTACGGAAACGTTGATCGGATGATTGGAAGTACTAAAGCAGTGTTTCGTAAATCTCCTAAACGTTTAAAAGAATTTCGTAAATTTTGTCCAGGTATTCCCGAACCTCCTGAACCAATTTTAACGCGATGGGGTACTTGGCTAACAGCAGCTTCTTACTATTTGATCCATTTTCAACAAATTCAATCAGTTATAATGCGATTTAATCGGAATGAATCCAACGCGATTTGAGAAAGTCAAAGAGAATTTCAAATTCCTCAACTTTTAGAAGATTTAACAACAATATGTACCAATTATACAGTATTACTAGATGCCATCAGAAAACTACAATGTATTGAATTGTCATTGCAGGAATCATTAGACATAGTGGAGAGTGTAAAAAATAAATTACACACATTAAATGATACGCCAGGATTATACGCTAGTCAAAAGTTGGCAGATGTTTTAAGGAAAAATCTCGATTTTAATACTTTAGAGGCCGTTTATAATAAGTGTAAGAATAGTGAACTTTTAAGTGATTTTGAAAAACAGTTTCTACATACAAATGTAACTTCCTTAGATGTGGAGAGATCGTTTTCTATGTATAAGAATATTTTTTCTTGTCGACGCACAAGGTTTAAAGAAGTAACTATGGAAATATATGCAATGATGCAAGTTTACAGTAGTTCACATCCTGATGCCTCTAATTTGTTGAATAATTAGCAAGTAAGATTATTTATGAATTTTTCGTATTCTTATATTAACCCGTAATACCGACGCCTATGCGAGTCCGCAAGTTTTGGTTACTCTAGTAATAAGCATCGTCTTCTGTTAACTCATGACAAAAGTAAATTTTGTAGCTTTTTAGTGTTTCAGGTCCAAATGTTTTTTTCGGAATTGTTTCCATGACGACTTTCATAGTTGCAAGCTCAAACATATCAGATTCATGGTAGAGGTGAATTTTATAAGGCTTAAACGTTTCAGATTGCAACATTTTTATAACATACCGTTCAAACATACTATTAAAAGAAGCTCATTAAGAAAGAGAAAAGATCGAACTATAATTCAGAGTAAAATGGAGAATCTTATACCTGAATTGTATTTAAATATAGAGCAGATACAACTTGATTATCATCGGTGCGAGAACGTTGAGAAGAGACGCCAATGGGTGCTCTACACTAATCGGCTGAGATGAGACGGTAATGCCGAAGCGGTATTAACGTTATTAGTAGGAAGGTTACGATGATGAGAGGATCGCTTGTTGAATACGAATTCGAGGCCTTACTGAATTGGTATGCATGAATATACAGAGTATGTTGCGATAAGTGGTTGAGAAATTGTTAATTTTTGTTTCGTGTACGACAGAAGCTAGTGCTTTTAGAAAAAATAGGTCGATTTATATTTTTTGTAAACTCGTTTTTGTTGCTATCGGTAGATCAATTAATTTGCTTTTGTCACAGTAAGTGATGCCAATTTTTTTTTATTTTAAATGCATCCTGGAAAAATGGGTGAAAATTACCCCGAAAATATAAGGTAACCTTTTTACCTCCAATCACACGGGTAACAAACTTTCCTAACATAGTTCTCCGCGCAAGATAGTGTCTTTAAAGAGGAATCTCTATGTAGGCTTTGGAATGAAAAGGAAGAAATATCCTCACACATTATTTTTAAAAGGTTAACGTTAAGTCAGTGCCAAACGCAATTGATCCACTCTTGATGTTACAGGAGAGAGATTTACTGTATAAGCTATTAAACGTGATCAAGGCAGTATACGTGTTTTAGTAAAGCTGTTTAGGTGTATCTTTTATATTGCTGAATGAAATTTGTAAAATTTTAATCAACAATAGTGTACAGAACTTCCAATTAAATATAGAATTTGAGCGACTTTCCATGACGTACGAATGTTGAGTGATCTTCGCAAGAACGACCTAGAATTGTCGAATTTGAGGAATGTAATGGTTCGAAGAATATCTGGAATAGCTCTTATTTTTGGATTCAAACGTACGTCATCAGCAAAAAGAGTTGGCGGTCAATTTCTTTAGGCATTCTTTTCGTCACGGCTACACAGCATCAGAGGTTATTTATAATTTACGTAACCCATTAACATAGTTTTGCTAAAAATATGCTCTTAAAATTTCTACAATGAAGTATCCAAGTACGTGTCTATTGTTATGTTACAAATAAAAATTATTCTTGGTGAAATCCTCTTATTTTTGATTCCTTCTTCTCTCTTCTTAGTAAAATCCCCTTATTTTGAAGCCCTTTGATGGTTTTCTTCGATTAAATTTCCTCAAATGGTTCTTAAAATTTTGTGACTGGTTAAATATCCTTAACAATCGTTGGATATCATTTATAGTTCACTTGAAATGTTTTTTATATATTTGCACTGGTGACTATCACGATATTTTAACATTTATGTCTGAATTTTCTAAAAGTCAATCGAAATGATGTTTGTTATCTGTCAGAATTGTTTTTCGTTGCTGACTTCTGTTTTTTCCCGTCGTCCCTAGCATTGCCAATCTAACGACTTGATATTTATTTAAATTTTGATGTTTTGAACTTCCAAGTCGGTGTCGTAGGTAACGTAAGGGATTTTGACGGTCATTTCCAAATACAATGTGATTTTTGTGTGTGTATGTGTCATTTTTACAAAAAATAATGTTTTTAATATATAAATAATTTAAAATAAGCTGAGATTTTGACTCTCCCCTGTAACATGTCATTAACCGAGTCTTTTTAAGAAAAGATTGATAATATAAATAATCAAAAATGTCGGAACTCGAATATTAATCGAAAATAATTCAAGTTCCGCATAAAGCTCTATTAAAATCTAATCTCGGCGAATTTTGATATAATAATTATAATGAATTTAACATACGCTGTTCACGTTGGAGCGTCCCACTACACTATATTCGTTGTTCTAAGAAAGTAATTATACTTATTACCTGAAAACGTGAAGAAAACATTTGAGCTTGGAGTTACTTTTGATATGTGGAATAAATAAGAAGCCGCGAGATATTCAAACTGTACTTTCGCAATATAAATTTGAATAATTTTGTTTATGAATGCAATTGCATTTTTAAACGATATATCAGGGCGGGCGCGCGGCCTTGCTACCTTATGGACACACAGCCCCTGCTTATAACTAATAAATAACTGCAAGCAAAGTCATCGGACAATGCAAATTAGTGCAAACGAAAGGTGGTTAAATCGTAATTGCTAGCAATAGAAACCTGTTTGTTTTATTGATTCGATGTAACTGATTCATTGAAACAAAGCTTTCTCAATAAAATACACTTTATAAAGAATTATACGGTTAAATATCTGTATATTTTAATAATTACGCTACATTCAGAGAATGCCGTCGAAAATTCGCGAACATCGCCTAACCCAATCAGAGCGAAACCTTCTAGCGATATTGGTCCGTAGTTGTTCGCTGTTCAAGAAGTCAAAATAAATATTACGTTAGGTTGAAAGCATTTCAACGGGTCAGATTTATTTACCGAGTTTAGGCTATACGTTTGGGACTGATCAGTTTCACTAAACCAGTTCAATAACAACAATAAGAGATAACAAGGGAAGATAAAGCCTCTCCAATACAGATGTTTAGTAAATTCGCTGGATTATAGCAATATAAAGTTGGAGGATCGTTTTAATTTATTGAATTCTATTTAAGTGTCGAGCAATCATAATAGTAATAGTGTTTATTTTACATGAGAATACTGTAAATAAATGATGTGAAGTTACAATAATAATAAGGCAACTTTGTTAGCCGTAATCTTCTTTCTAAACTGCGGATATCAGCTTGTGAAATGGCGACAGTATGGATGGGTGCATTGTCGTGCAATAATCGAACACATTTTGTCAAATTTCCTCCTTTTGCGCGAATATTGTCCCTTAATTTATGTATCAAAGACGCATAATATGTGCTGTTGACGGCTGTATTCCGCTCTTTAAAATCAATGGGTAAAATACCCTCACAGTCCCGGAATATTGTGGCCATCACCTTTTTCTTTGATTGAACGACTTTCGCCTTTCTGGGACGAGGTTCATCGGGTCGCCGCCATTCCATCCATTCCTTTTTGGATAGAGGATCGTAATACAGAACCATTGTCTCATCTTTTGTGACAATGGACTATAAAATCGGTTTCGGGTCGCCTTCACGCATGTTTAACCCTAGGATGCATGGATGTTCGTCAAGTTGATGGAAGTCCCTCAAGGATCTAATCTTGGACCTTTGATTTTCAATTTATTCATTAACGATATAAGTACATGTGTATCGTCTAATGCATTACTATTCGCTGACGATTTGAAGCTATATCGTAAGGTGTCCTGTTCCGAGGATTGTTCCTTCTTGCAGAGCGATCTTGCAAATATTTTTAAATGGTGTACATCAAATAATCTACCTCTCAATATCAGCAAATGTAAAGTTATTTCCTTCACACGTGCATCTACGCCAATTACTTTCAACTATGAGCTTAATCAAGTTAACATCGAACGTGTCGAACTAATTAAGGATCTAGGGATTTTGTTTGATAGCAAACTTACTTTTGCGCAACACATTATCAGTATCTCCCATGCGGCTAGAAGATCTCTTGGCTTTATTGTGCGAAATTGCATAGAGTTTACGAATGAGATAGCCTTGAAATCTTTGTACTACGCTCTTGTTAGATCCCGTCTGGAATACGCGTCCATCATATGGTGCCCTTACTATTTAACGCATAAACGCCAATTGGAATTGGTCCAACGCAGATTTGCTAAACTCCTCTGGTTCCGGCAAGACGGAGTGTACCCACCGAGAGGCGTTGATCATACGTTACTGTTGTTCCGATTTAATTTACCCTCTCTTAACTTTCGGCGCATATCCTCCGGTTTGGTGTTTCTCTGGAAATTGTGTAATAGCTGCATTGACTGCTCTGCACTACTTCAAAGATTACAATTTATAATCCCACGCTCTGGTGTCCGGTATTCGAATACGTTTTATCTGCCGTTTCCTCGAACAAATGCTCTTTTAAAATCACCTATTTATGTGACTTGTACAAACTATAATAATCTCATATATTCGCAATGTGATATTTTTCACGATACTTTACATACAATAAGGATAGTCACTGCTCTTTACTTTAATAATTTTTTGTAACTTGTTACTCTTACTTATTTTTTGTACTCGTTTTGTAATTTGTTTAATTAATTACTTGTCCAGTAATTGGAATTTTCTCTGTTGGGCAATAAGGCTTATTATTATTATTATTATTATTATTATTAAGTCATAATAATTTTGCATAAGGTATAACCACTACCGCGACTTGGTATCTAATATCTAATATACACAACCTTTCCTACGGTTACAAATGTTACAAATGAGTTAGAGAGATCACCTGTTCATTTTCGCTATCGGTAAAAGTTTGTAATGTGTTCTCTCGCTGTTGTTGTAGTAGTTTTTTTTCGTCCACATTGTGGCGAGACCGATTTTTCAAAGTAGGTTGATCACACACCACCTAATTCCAGATGCAATAAGCAGGGCTTGTGAGATAAATAGTATTGGCACGAAATTACGTTCTGTAAAAGTTCCATTTACGTTTCTCTTGTATTTTGATGTTTTATCATCGCGTAGTAGATTTTTAAAATTAAGAATTTCCTCCTTGTTATGTAAGTATTTAAAGATAAAAGCGTGAGAATGGAACAAGAATTAGAGAGTAGTGATAATAGTATTTGCGCGGCAAAATTGTGGAATAAAATAATTAAAATTGAGAGCAATTTGCTTTTAAAAGAAATGCCTGGAGAGGTTAATTTTATTTTTTAAAAATAAACATTCTTGCATCAATTTCGTGTTTTTTCCATTTCTGGTTTATAAGTCATAACACCATCGACGCTTTTGTAAACGATTGGGTAGATCATTTAGTTGTCTAAATGATACCATCAAAATTTTAATAATAACATTTTCGAATTCGTCATTTAAACATAAATTTTATTAATAACAAAAAGCAAAGATAAATGCTGTTATTTAACCAATGAAATGATTGTTTCCTTTAAATCAAGTGTTCGAAATGCCGTCCATCGGCAAATCTACGGACAGATTCATTTTGTACATTGCGATTGACGTCAGGACTAATCAATCTTCTAGATTTAGTGGTCTATCCGCATAGATTTTTTGATTTTAAATACTCCCATAACAAAAAATTCAGGGGCGTACACCCAGAGAAATGGCTTCTTTCACCAAGAAAATTGATTTTCTGTCAAAAATCGGTCTCTATTCAAGAAAATATTTCTATTTCAAAAGTATAAAAATATATAATTTTCTTCAAAGTTTATTTATATTAAATAAATATTCTCTTAGGGTTAGAAAATCAAGAAAATCCGACGGAAAAATGTTTCTTCCAAATAAATCACACCCTAGGATGCATGGGTGTTCGGATATACAGATTAACATTTCTCGGGTCTCTCAGACCCAGTTGTTTTTTTACTCTGCTAAAAATATATAAGAACATGAAATATATTTAAATCATTTATTTGTGCGTGTAAAAATCTTAAATAATTAAACAAAACCCCTAACTAAAGATTACAGCTTTTGTAAATGTAAATACATGTTCAGAAGTAGCAATTTTTACAAATTCTTACACTATGTTCGTTGCACACATTATTGCGACACTTTTCACAAACTAGTTTGTTTTTTCTGTCTAAACTAGAGGGACACATCATGCATCTCTTCCTTTTATTTGTAACGGCATCAGTCGCAGTTTTTTCAATGTTAATAAATTTGTTCGTACAATTTATTGAATTTCTTAGTATTTTCGGATTTTTTGACCACCTTATCATATGCGGTATTACCAATTGCTCAGCTAATTCCTTCAAAAATATTCGTCTAGCGTGTGTTACATTCTTATGATAATCCGGTTTCAACGTGGAAAATATAATAAATGCATTTAGTGCTGCAATATCGATTATATTAGAAAAAAGCGTCATAGGCAAACGCTACGTTTGCCTTTTACATGTATAGTTGGACTGTTTTTGATCCATTACGTCTACTCCCCCTTTGGTCTTGTTATAATAAACCATTAATTCCGGTTTCTGCTTAACATTTTCGCTTACAGACATGTCATTGTGCATGGTGCTGAGCAAAATGACTGACTTGTTTTTCTTAGGAATGCAGCCAACCATAGTTATTTTGTCATAAAAGCCAAATGTAGAAGAGTAGACCGGTTTGCTCTTTGCATCTCTTATTTCATTTGGTATTTCTCTCTTAGTTTTTCGTAGTGTTCCAACCACTGTTAGGTTCTTTTCCAATAAACATTTAGCAAATGGAATGCTTGTAAAGAAGTTATCCATTGTAATTTTTAATCCAGAGAAGTGGATATTGCGTACTAAGATTTGCACTATTTCAGAAGCAAGATTTGTAAGGATAGGTTGATTGGGTCGTCGTCCGGTATATACCATACCATCAATTGCAAATCCTGATTCTGACTCACACATCCAGAAAATTTTGATACCGTATTTTGATGGTTTATATGGCATATACTGAATAAATGAACATCTCCCTCTATACGAGAGTAACTGCTCGTCAATGGTAACACTTTCGTTTGGCACCAAAGATGACCTGCATTGTTGTACAAATAAGTTCCATATATACGATATCGGAGCTAATCTATCGGTCTATAGGCGGAAATCACGAGTTCTTTTGTCATAAAAATGCAGGTACCATCTAATATCTTCAAACCGATTAATTCCTATAGTAGCTTGATAAATAGGATTACATTTATCAGAAGAAAACAGTTCTCTTATCGGTACGTCCCAGTTTCTTTCCACACCAGCTTGTATCAGCAAACCTAAGAAAGCATTCAGCTACATCACATCAATATCTACTCATCCTTTGTCTTTTACTGTAGTTAATCTTCGAGCATCAAGGTTTGTGCATTTGACGACTTATTCTAAGATCGTTTTGTAGTAAAACATTTGAAAGCATTTTCAGGTGTATCACAGGGCATTGTTTTAGTTTTTACACCTGGTGTTAAACGCAATACGTTACGTTTTGCAGTTTTCGTAGAGCTTGGCGGAACTTTATTCCACTGGATGCCGGTTGGAGAAGCGAAACAGTTGGGATTATCACTATCGGACTCCGTTGTAGCTACATCTTCTTTAGACTTAGAATTTGAAGAGTCTGAATTGGCTTCTAATGAATCTTGACCAGGTTGTTCAATTTCAGACGTTTCACTCTCTTCCGATAAAACTTCATCACATTCCTCTACCCACCGCATAAGAATTCCCTTGTAATTGGGATCTCCATACCTCACTGTTGCACGTTGCCCGGTCGATTTTCTTGAACTTGAAGCCGCAATAACGAACATTCACAAACAAACACTTCAAGAAAATTTTAGCAACTGAAGTCTTGTTTATGCGCTCGCATATTTATATGATATGCATTTCTGCGTGTTGAAACCTGCATACGCCGTTGAAACTTGCAAACTACATGGAGCGCAGAAGCAGGCCTGTTCCTACATGTTACAACATGTTGCAGCCGATTGTTAACACATTGTATTCCAAATAATATTGCAATAATATTGCAAGGTGCATGTGTACTGTGATGGTAAGGGTCTTCACGCATTTACAGAGGATCGCCGAAGATTTACTGATAGACGTCAGCTTTCTCACAGAGTTTTCGACCGTACGACTCAGAGAAACTGGTTCACTTGTTGTTCCGCGTAATAATCGAGGTAATCATAGTGGAGAAAATAATGTGAACAACAAAGAACATGTAGTTGATACAGTGTTGGACAACCCCGCCCTGAGCACTAGACGCATTGCAGCTCAGTTTCATATTTCTCAAAATTTTGTGTGGCGAACACTACATCGTGAACCGTTACACTGGAAGATTACGGTCAGCTTGTAGAGTTCTGTTCTTATTTGCTACAAAAGATTGTCGAAGATCCGATATTTTTAACTAGAACATTATGAACAGATGAGGTCCAATTTACTAGAGATGGTATTAATAGACTAGAATAGAACAAAATAATTTATTTGTCCAATAGATCGTACAAAGGCATTTGACTTATAGTGTATAAATTAAATGTGTGTAGATATGAAATAAATAAATAAATAAAATAAACATACGTATAATTAAATGTATATATAAATAGAATTGCAAAATATTTTCCATCACATATCTATCATCAATTGTCGCAATTCATAAATTCCTCAATCGAACAGAAAGCATTTACCGTTAAATATTCCTTTAATTTATTTTTGAATGTAGGCGGGTCTAGTACTCTTTTAATATGTGCAGGGAGTTGGTTATATAGGGTTCGGTAAAAGTAACGCTTTAGTCTAATACAGTGATTCCCAAAGTGGTCCAGGTGGACCCCCAGGGGTCCACGGGAGACTCGACGGGGGCCTACATTGGCGTGAAAAAAAAATGGGGGTGCACAAGTTGTAAGTCGGGGTCCACGAAAATTTATCTGGTTTCGATAGTAAAGAACAAAAATGTTGGCTTAGCTTTACCTATCAATGTAGGCAGATAATACACTACTCAAAAAAAAGGGAGCAAAAAAAAATTCCAAATTTTTCGGTAATTTTTGACAGGCTGTATTTCGGTGAAAAATGGTCGTATTAAGACTCTAAAAAAGCATTTTGAAGCTTTAAGATTCTAATTTTCAGATTTTTTGGCTAAACATTTTTAGGAGCTACGGTTCTCATGCAATCCTAACTGATAGCGCGCAAAAATAATTTTGCAATTTTGTTTTTTTTTGCCCACGGCCTTGAAAAAATTTTTTTCAGTTAGGCCGGCCTATGGATCAGATAGCCTGTTTATTTAGCTTTAATTTCCTTTTTTTAAAACCTCCCTTAATTTTTTTGAGTAGTGTATTTTCAGGTCAGCTTTTTAAGGAAAAATCGATTCCATTTACAAACATTATTTCGGTGGCAGCAGATGGAGCTCCTGCCATATTCGGGCGATATCGTGGGTTTATAACCCATCTTAAAAGAATTATACCAGGAGTAACTGCAATTCACTGTGTCATTCATCGACAACACCTGGTAGCGAAAAATTTGAGTGATAGATTGCACCAATCGCTTCAATTTGTGATTAAAGCAGTTAACAAAATAAGAAGCAATGCGTTAAATACCCGTTTATTTGCACAATTGTGCGACGAGAATGATGAAGGCTTCCAACGAATGTGAAGGTGCATGTTTAACAAGATTTTACTCACTTTTTGAATCAGTTTTAGAGTTTCTGGAAAGTAAAGATCCAGATTTAAAGGAAAACCTGATCAAATTGAAAGCAGACATCGCGTGTTTGACAGATTTGTTCAAAAAATTTAATGAGATTAACTTGCAGTTACAAGGGGCAGCCTAAATTTAATAAAAACAAAAGGTGTAATTTCGGCTTTTCTTGGAAAATTGAAATTTATGAAGCAAAATATTAGTCGGCGCAAATTCTCCCAGTTTCCAAACTTGTCACAGGCAGAATGTCTTGATGAGGATATTCAGACATACGTTCAACATTTAAATGCCGTGCATGATGATTTTAAAAATAGATTTGAAGATATTCTGACGATGGAAATACCACCATGGATCATAAATCCATTTGATGAAACGGAAGTGGGGAATGTGGTATTACAAGAGGAGCTACTCGAGCTTAGCACCAATGAAGAGCTGAAGGTGAAATTTAAAAAAGGCTATCAAACATTTTGGCTGCAGGCAGAAATATCCGAAAAATATCCTGGGCTGTGGGAAATTGCGAGAAAACTTTTGATAGCGTTTCCCTCGTCATACCTTGTCGAAAAAAGTTTTAGTGTCGTTACAAACCTATTAACAAAAAAATGGAGCAGAACATCACAGAACAGGGAGATTTGCGGTTATTCCTCACAAAACTTGAGCCTAATATTGATAATTTGCTGTCAATCCATCAAGTACATCCCTCCCATTAAAATTATTTTTTTTAATTGTTGATTTGCATTGTTGAAGTTACGTTACGTTATTCATGTTTAATTTTAATTCTATTAAGTCTGTAATTATATTATTTTAATAAATAGAACACAAGAAAACATACTATTTTTCTTTTTATTTTTACCACTCCGAATTTAGGGTTGGAACTCAGCCGCGACGCAAATTCATCTGACTATTTCCTTGGGGGTTGTAGAGATCTAATTTTTCACATTTTTTGACGTATATTTTGTTTCTGGACAAATTTTAGGGTAAAATGTTAGAGAGGGTAACCAAATTCCAGTTGAAATTTTAAAGTGTTAGAGATAAATAGTTTCTGGGACTTTGCTAATATATCCGAAAAAAAAAATAAATTAACGAAATTGTTTTACACAAAATTTGATTTTTTTCAAACGATTTTTATTGTAGACTGACAGTGCCTTAGACGTTCCTAAAAACTGCGAATAGTACTTTGGAGCACATTAGGTGATATGGCTTGTATTTCATGTGTAATTTTTATTCTTAAATCTTCTAAATTTTAGGGTTTCTCCTTGTACATTTTTGTTTTTAAGTGACCATCCAGAAAGAAATCCAATGGGTTTAAATCGGGTGACCTAGCGGGCCATTCAATAGAACCTCGACGTCCAATCCAACGACCGGAAGAAATTGTATCTAAGTACTGTCGCACATTAATTGCATTTTGCGGTGCGAACTATTTTAGTGACATACGTCAATAATTCTTTGACAGACGTTTTATCTAACTAGTTTTGGATGTAAATATAAACGATTATCAATCAAAAACCGGGCCTACGAGGCCCGAGAAATGTAAATACGTGGTAGAATTCAAACATCTAAAATAGATTTTCTTATAAATTATATAGATCAAACGCCAATTAGAAATAGCATCAGGAAGATCCGGTTGAGGCATAGACAAGGCCCAGAAGAAAAAAAATTAAAGATAAAGAAGTTACGAAGCTTAGAATACCACGCTGGGCTTTGGAGGCCCGTGTTATGCATCCTAGGGTTAAAAACGAGCGCGCACATTGGATTCAACGTTCACGTTGGAGAGCAGATGCCGTACCCATCTTGCACTGATCTTATTCATACCTAAATGGTTATGGAGAATTCGGCGAATACTTGTTTTAGAAATGTTAGATATCATTGCTAATTCCTTCACTTTCAAACGGCGATCTGCTAATACCATTTCTTCAATAATTGAAATGTTTTGAGGCGTTACTAGTTGAATTGGCCGACCGGGCCGCTCATCATCTTCAAGGGATTCTTGCCCCAAACGGAAAGGTTTTGTCCACTTTTGTACAGTGGAATATGAAGGAGATAAATCACCATAAACGCCGTCTAAACGTTGTTTAATATGATTAGGCGTATGCCTTTCTTTTGTTAAAAGTTTAATGACCGCGCGGTACTTAATTTTCATTACCTGATACATTTTCATGCGCTAATCACGTTGTCTGGCTGGCTACTAAAAACTATCACTCTTCGAGCCATAATATACATATATATATAGTGTAGGCAACGAAGTTTGAATACGCTAGAACTTGTGTAAGCCTGTCAGGCCGAGAATTTATGGCACCTACCTCGTACGTTTATTTACGCTGTATTTCTTCGTGTCTTCATAGACCGTTAAAAAAGGAACATTCTTTCGTGAAACAAAACTCAATTTCCGCGTATAATCAACCTACAATATTTACATACATCTAGCTAACTAACCTTAATTGTTTGACGGCCTTTAAAAGCGCACAATTAACACTTTCTTTGCGCATATTTCGTTAATTTCACGTGGAATGCGGCCTCTTCATAGTAAATTATAAAATCCATAGCGAAGCGGCGCATTTAACGCTTTTTAACTTTGAAAAAAAATCCGAATTTGCGCATGGAACTTGAACTTGAGCACATCACTTCTTTGCGAAATTTTAGTACGCGTTCTCCCGTCCAATTCTACCTGTTGCAATCCCCCAGGCTGGACACTAATTAATTTTAACGCGTGCGATCATTAAAGGCACATTCCGAGATGTTCATCAGCTGTATATTATTGCACTAAAGTAATATTTATGTTTGGTGTTGAGATAATTTGCTTATTCTACGTAGGGCAAAGTGAATCCATAAAAAATGGTATTAAAAATAAATTGGGGAGGTGATTGAATGGAATGCAGAACGAACATTTTCGGGAAAAGAGTACACTCGAGGATATTAGTAATGGAACTGTAGATGATGTTGAGAATCTGTTGGAGAGAAATGAATGCAGCACTAATATAAAAACTAGTCTGTCAGAACTTTTGCTGTCAATATCTGAATTTTTAGGTCTGATTTTGGATATTAAAAGGGCGGTTGTTTACAATATTAATTGAACGCCCTGTCGGCTCTTGGTGAGACAACTACCTTTTCCAATCGAGCGATTATTTTTAAAATTCGCTATGTATCTCGGTTGTGATAATACAGGGAGATCTTTAATGATTGTCAGGAAAAAAAAACACTTTCCGTGGCGATGATATCATCCTTATCTTAAGCGTGAAATTAGTCACTTTGAGAATTTAGTAAAAACTTGTGATTTTAGCTGTAATTTTTGCCTGTGCTTATCAGTAACCTGGGCAAATATGCGGTAACAGCCAGAGGCGTGGCGAGCGCATAAAAGTTTACACATAAAATAGAAGGTAAGAAATAAATTATAAAACGTGCTGAAACACTTACCGCTTTGAAATTCTTCCGTGAAATCACAAACTGGGTAACATCTGTTAAATATTTGAATCATTAGATATGTTTCCACAGCTGTTTCAGTCAAGTGAGTACGACGTACGGAATAAATGTTTTTTAATGCCGAAAACGACCATTCGACATCTAGCGATGTTATATTTGCATATTTAAAATAATCTTTGAAGCAACTTAATGCATCTTCACACGCACCTTCACAAATTTGTCTTAATATAAGAAAATCGAAGTCTTTCTCTAAAACACTTTCAAATTTTTGTATTACACACCAATTTGTTTCGCCTTCTACAGCGCATAATTGTGGTGTGGTGGTTCAAGTAAATCAGGACACAGTTTGTGAAATAGTCAGGTATGTTTCGGGGAATTTAGCCTTTGTAGTAGCAATCAATGCATTTACTAGTGAAAAACATGTAGGAATCGTTTGTGCCGTAAGATTTAGAGTATGGATTTTACACGTTACATGTAAGACGCTACCACTGTGTTCTTTAAGAGATCGGCCCAAAGAACGCATGTTTGCGGCACCATCACTCATAAGCATTAAAAGTTGCTTAGTTGAAACTTCAAATTTGTTCAATGAGTTCAACACCACCTTTAAGATCTCATCGGCAGTACAATTTATAACTCTTTTGGAGGCAAGTAAGAAGGAGGATGACGGTCGATGTAGTTCCATTGTACGTACCATTACATTAACCACAGAATGTTTTTGACGATCTGTTGTATCGTCCACACACAACCACAGTTTTTTTATCTTTTAATTCCGTTTTCATTCTTTTTTCTATATGTTCACGAGCAAATGGCACTACATTTCGTATCGATGTCCGGTGTAGGTAATTTACAGTCCGCATATTTATTCCAGAAGGAGACAAATGCTTCTTTGTCTAGTAAACGAAACGATAGATTACATGAAATAAGAGTAACACATAAATCAAATGAAAATTTTTCTTGGCCTCGTATGCCACTTTCTGCAGAAGACAAATTAAGAATATTTGAAAGAAAAGTACCAAGGAAGATTCTAGGTCCAAAAAGAAATGAAGAAGATGAATATCGAATATTGCTGAATTATGAAATAGACAATATCATAGGAGGTGAGGATATAGTAAAATACATTAGAGCACAGAGACTGAGGTGGTTTGGACACATTGAGAGAAGAGGGAAAGAAGCAGTGATTAGGAAGATAAGGAACTGGAAATCTACCGAAGATAGACCAAAAGGACGATCAAAAGCAAGATGGGAAGATCAAGTAAGAAGAGACATAAAGAAAATAAAAATAGACAATTTAAACGTGATAATTCAAAACAGGAAAGAATGGAATAGCGAGAACTTCTGAAGGAAATACTAGAGACCAAGCGGAGTAATTCACCGCAAGCTTAAGAATTGAAGAGCTTCGTCGAAGCGGCTTTATTCCGGATGGAATGTTTAGCCTATATATTATTTTGGTTATCGTTTCCAGGCACTTTTTTCATGTGTGCTTCTACATTAAGTTCACTTTTGTTTGAACATTATTCTGTAGGTAACCTATACCGTAGCCTTTTTAAAATTACAACCAATAAGAATAATTTGCTGCATTATGTATGAATATGTGGTACTGTTTTAAACAAGGTAAGTGCAATTAATAGTGTGGATACAAACAGTATGCATTTAAAGAATTCTCAGTAAATAAGTACTTTATCTTAAGAAAATGAAACTATTGATTTATGAACAATACCCAGACGCTTTCTGGTTCTTTTGTGATATAACGGCCATTTATTTATACTTGAATCAAGTCAACAAATGTCTTAAACAAGGAAATACAATTATTTCATCACAAGTATATACTTCTCTTAAGCGGAGAAAGAAACGCTAAGAAAACATTTCTTTTGATTTAAAACAGTCATTGTATTCTTGATAATTGAAACATTTTCCTGAATTGATGGGGAGAGTCTTAATACAAGTAAACGTTTCTCTGCGTGTACGCAGTGGTGCGACACTTTATAACATAGTTTAGTAGTTTGAAACAAAATTTGGCTAACCTATTTCTCTGTATGTGCAATTTGTTTGCTTAATAAAGAAATAAATACAGAAAGAAAAACTGTTACATCTGAAACAAACAAAGTGTCAACATCCCACACACAAGTCGAAATCTATCTTATTTAATGAATAATTTGCAACGATTTTTTTTTAAATGCTTGTTGACCCTATCCTTGAAAAAAACCTCAACTTCCTGCCGTTTTAAAAATAGAACTCTTACCTTATACAACAGCTTCAACCTTCGATTATTTTTATACGATTAATTCCAAGAAGAGATCTTATTATTGCGTATATTGTTGGTTTTTCTCGTTTTATAGATTTGGTTCAATGGTATCGGGTATTCTCGATTTTGGTCAGATCGGATACCGAGTCCTGTATTGCGATGTGCATAATCATCCCAGAATTCAAGTGAAAGTGGTTTTTCCCAATCAGTGGTTAACATTTTAGATAGGATTCTTTATTTCTTGTGTGTATTTGTGTAAGTGGTGAGGATTTCTCTTGTATCTTAACCGTTTACAGATATATCACTTTGTACGTTGTTTATCGCAGGTACCCGCACAAGATAATCTTGTAAATTTAATAGGTGTATGGCTTTTGCTAACTTTTTATTAAAATACATGGTAAAGAATAAATTCTTTTAATTATTTCGGATTTTGTTAAAAGTAGTTGTTTAATTAAAAATCGTAACCTCTTACATACGCGATATTTCTTGCTAATTGTAAGTGCTAGCCGGTCCTTTCGAAAAAGTTTTGAAAATTTCAGCCATGTTGGACGCTCAATTATTGCTTAACAGTCGTTTGTTTCGGTCGATGTTAGTATTTCTGTAAATAATTGAAAAAATCGTCATTAAATTTTTGCATTTAAAGGCAATACGTCTACGCAAATTAAAACCGAGATGCACCATTACCTTCGATATATAAGAAGGCCTAACAGCTCTGACGTCACTGACTAGGGTTTGTGAGTTACACTTTGTAAAAGAAGATATTATTTATTTTTCAACAGCTGCAGGTTCAAAGACTGATGAAACTATAACTGTAAGTTTAAAATATTCTAGGCTTAAAAAAGATGCTATTCCAACTCAATGCCCTAACTGTCCACACGAAGAGATGTTTTTAAATGTATGTAATAAACGTTCTATTTTAATACAATATATTTTAAATTATATCACCGAACGTAGCCATTTTGGATACTGATATATATAAATGTCATATTCACAGCAGTGAACGTATTGCAACAATTATAATAACTTGTTCCACAAATACCCTACTTAAAAATTATTGCAGGAAAAGTGATGACAGAACGACTATTTTGCAGAACAAGATGCCAAAAGATAAGAGCATCGCTGTGAAAAGGACTTAAAATAAAACTATGTTAAGAAATAAAACTGAATTTGACAAAAAATATGTACTTGTTTCCGTGTTAGGCTGGAAACTTTTTAGACTACTCTCGTAGTTTTATCATGCATTAAAAGATAAGGATAAATATTTTGCGCAGCTTTCCAACTTACCAATCTTCTTCTAATCTTCCATGTAGCGCAGACAACGCATTCTGTGATAGTAATACTATAAATGAATACAATTAGTTAGCTGATGAAAATAAAAATGTTGAAAGTTAATAATCAGCTCATCTTATGCATTTAAGAACAAACAGCTCTTGAGATAACTTCTTCCGAATTTTAATTTTAACGATTATAATTATATTTTAAAGTGGCTTGCGATATCTCGTCATCTTGGGGTGCTTTTAATTTCCAATAAAAGAGATGAAGAGATTTATAAATATTTTGTTGTTTGAAATGAAGTTTTTTAAACAGGATGGTGCATTACATTCACGTGGGTTTACATACGAAAAGCGGCAAAATATTTCTAAACTATTTTAATTTTTAAAATTATTTTGATATGTACAGGATGACTCAAAAAGAAGTTACACACCGAAATGGTGAAAATTTTAAATGAATTCCCTATGCATTATTGCATATTTTGATAGTGCGAACTAAACAAAGGCAAGTTACTGTTATGATTCCTATACCTAACTCAAGCCGTTTTTGAGACATTTAACTATTCTTGAAAATGTAGATCGAAATTTAAGAGGCGCGCCTATCCTACATATTTAAGTAGATATCTTAAATTGTATTTATTTTTAGTCGGATTGCTCTCTAAACTCTTTGAATACGCTACTCTGAATTTGTCGAGATGGAGGTAACAAATACAACAGACAGATGTAAGATACATCCCCAGTACAAAGTAACCTGGGCGTTGTTTAGGGAACTGTACTCAGTCCATTACTATTTTCTTTATTTGTACATGATATCGATTTCCTGTGCGATTTCCATATGGTATGCTATGCTGATGAAAGTGATGAATAGAGTAACCAAAACTTGCGGACTCGCATAGCCGTCGATATTACGGGTTAATATAAGAATACGAAAAATTCATAAATAAACTTACTTGCTAATTATTCAACAAATTAGAGGCATCAGGATGTGGACTACTGTAAACTTGCATCATTGCATATGTTTCCACAGTTACTTCTTTAAACCTTGTGCGTCGACAAGAAAAAAAATATTCTTATACATAGAAAACGATCTCTTCACATCTAAGGAAGTTACATTTGTATGTAGAAACTGTTTTTCAAAATCACTTAAAAGTTCACTATTCTTACACTTATTATAAACGGCCTCTAAAGTATTAAAATCGGGATTTTTCCTTAAAACATCTGCTAACTTTTGACTAGCGCATAATCCTGGCGTATCATTTAATGTGTGTAATTTATTTTTTACACTCTCCACTATGTCTAATGATTCCTGCAATGACAGTTCAGTACATTGTAGTTTTCTGATGGCATCTAGTAATACTGTATAATTGGTACATATTGTTGTTAAATCTTTTAAAAGTTGAGGAATTTGAAATTCTCTTTGACTTTCTCTAATTGCTTTGGATTCATTCCGATTAAATCGCATTATAACTGATTGAATTTGTTGAAAATGGATCAAATAGTAAGAAGCTGCTGTTAGCCAAGTACCCATCGCGTTAAAATTGGTTCAGGAGGTTCTGGAATACCTGGACAAAATTTACGAAATTCTTTTAAACGTTTAGGAGATTTACAAAACACTGCTTTAGTACTTCCAATCATCCGATCAACGTTTCCGTAATGTTGTCGAACAACTTCACCAACTAAATGCAAAGCATGCAGCACGCAGGTTATATGTATTAAGTTAGGAAATATATGTTTTAAGGATCGCCCAACAGTTAACATCGTTGCTGCACTATCTGTCACAATCATCACAACTTGATCTTGGGCAATTTTAAATTTTTTCGAAGCGTTCATTATCACTTTTTGAATATTTTCCGCGGTACATTGTTGAACACGTTTGCAAGCTAACAAATATCGAGATGCTGTGTTCTCGCTAGATAAAACGCGAGCTATTACATTCACAATACCGTTTTTCTTTATATCGGTCGTCTCATCCACGGTAATCCATATTTTTTTGGAACACAAATCACGTTTATACACATTTTCTAGCATCTCTTTCATTCGCGGCAAATGATTCTGTAATTGTGTTTGTGAGGGTAATGGGTACTTTGGAACGTATTGTCGCCAAAACGTTTTAAAAGCTGCTTTTCTCACCAACGACAACGGAAGATTACAAGAGGTAAACATAATTAATAAATGTATGAGGAATAGTGTATAAGGTATTTCAGTTCTTGCATTTCTCATATGCTTAATACCATTGACATGCCTCTGGCAATCAGTTCTGTCCAATGCAGCCAAACGAACATTGCATATTAAGCAAAAAACTGCACTGCCGTCATATTTTAAATGGGGAAAAAGTAACACATACTTATGTACATTAGTAGCAAATCTATTACGAGGCATTGTTTTCTTAGGTATGTAAATATTAGTTCTATATGAAACGATACACTAATTATGTACTTGCTATAATACTACAACACACAAAAAACACCAGCTATATTTTCAAAAGCGACACGTAAGTACATAACCTTGACCGTTCGACTAATCTCTGCAACAGCTCAACCGGTACTAAAACGAAATCTCTCTCAGCGCGGTTTAACAAGATTTATATTCAAGGTCGACACTACATGCCTGCTTCTCTACCGGTTTAGTTTCTTTATGAATTTTTCTTATTCTTATATTAATCCGTAATACCGACGCCTATGCGAGTCCGCAAGTTTAGGTTACTTTAGTGATGAATGATGATATAATCCAATCCAGCAGCGAAAAGGATATCGAAGGTATCACTAATATATTGCTAAACAAAATATACACCTGATGTGCTAATGGCTTTAAACACAAACCAAACTAAGGGTATTCTTTTCCACACGTTCCAAAAACGAATTAGTTTACTTCCCAATCTTGTAATAAATAACATGATCGACATTACTAAGGATGCAAAACTTTTAAGAGTTGCGTTTTCATCGACCTGGATGTCGGACAAGCACTGCCTACTGTTAATATAAAATTAAATACTGTAATTTTTAAGCTTGGACAGTTGAAACGTTCAGTAAGCATTCTGAAAACTGTATACTTTGTACTTTATGATTTCGTACAGATCATATTTTCAATCTTTAAAAATGTTGACATTCTATATATCTTAGAAGCTAATTGTTACATACACAACAACAAAAATCAATTAACACTACAAAACAATACTCAACATAATTACAACATAAGAAATATAACTAACCTGGGCAAATATGCGGTAACAGCCAGAGGGGTGGCGAGCGCATTAAAGTTTTCACATAAAATAGAAGGTAAGAAATAAATTATAAAACGTGCTGAAACACTTACCGTTTTAAAAGTCTTCCGTGAAATCACAAACTGGGTAACATCTGTTAAATATTTGAATCATTAGATATGTTTCCACAGCTATTTCGGTCAAGTGAGTACGACGTGCGGAATAAATGTTTTTTAATGCCGAAAACAACCGTTCGACATCTAGCGATGTTATATTTGCATATTTAAAATAATCTTTGAAACAACTTAATGCATCTTCACACGCACCTTCACAAATTTGTCTTAATATAAGAAAATCGGAGTCTTTCTCTAAAATTTTCGTATTACACATCAATTTGTTTCGCCTCCTACAGCGCATAGCTGTGCGTGAACAACATTCACAATTTGAACAGAATCCACTAGCGACATCGAAACATTTTGTAATTTTTATATTCCCTCCGCTAGTCCGAAGTAATTGTTGTGAATAGTTTTTAAATCTCTTTTAACCTGACTATCTTGAAATATTTCCTGGCTTTTCTTGATTGCTACAGCTTCTGTCGGATTGAATTTTAAAACTACCTTCTTTACTTGATCAAAATATTTGTTGTAGTAAAACGCAGCCTGCAACCATGTTCCCCAACGTGTGACAATCGGCTGTGGTGGTTCAGGTAAATCAGGACACAGTTTGTGAAATAGTCGGGTACGTTTCGGGGAGTTTAGGAAACACTGCTTTTGTACTAGCAATCAATGCATTTACTAGTGGAAACATGTAGGAATCATTTGTGCCGCAAGATTTAGAGTATGGATTTTACACGTTACATGTAAGAAGTTACCACTTCAAGTTCTTTAAGAGATCGGCCCAAAGAACGCATGTGTGTGGCACCATCACTTATAAACATTAAAAGTTGCTTAGTTGAAACTTTTCAATTCCGTTTTCGTTCCTTTTTCTATATGTTCACGAGCAAATGGCACTACATTTCGTATCGATGTCCGACTAGATAATTTACAGTCCGCATATTTATTCCAGAAGGAGACAAATGCTTCTTTGTCTAGTAAACGAAACGATAAATTACATAAAATAAGAGTAACACATAAATCAAATGTAAATCTTTCTTGGTCTCGTATGCCACTTTTTGCAGAAGAATGCTGTTTGATTTCGATGTGACGTTGACAATGGCTTCTGGACCAACACATTAAAGGAGTTTTACAAACTAGACATTGAATTTTAACGCCATCAAAAATTAAGTCCGGCATGTCCACTATAAAGTTTTTAACTGTGTCTGCCATTGGTCGTTTTCGCGACGTACCTAACTGCGATATTTTTAAAGCAAACATAAGCGTACAATTACGAAATAAGTTACGACAGCCTACATATACACAGAACTACTCGCATACAGCATCGATTTACTACTGACGCTGTGAACGCGTGAAATAAATAATCGCCGACTCCGCACCACATATCTACTACACTGACTGTTATCGCTGTCTGCCCAGACTAGTGATAACTAGAGTTGCTCAATTTGCGGCAACAGCTAGTAGCGGGCGCATAAAAGTTTACACAAAATAAATGGTCAGTAAAATATAATACGTGCTCAAACACTTACCGTCTTCAGAGTCTTCCGTGAAATCACCAAGTGAATAATGTCTGTTAAATATCTACAACATTACATATGTTCACACTGTTGTTTCGGCAAACCGAGTGCGGCGTGAGAAAAAAATGTGTTTATATGCAGAAAACGAACGTTCTACATCTAGTGACGTTATATTTGCGTAATTAAAATAATCTTTGGAACAACTTAACGGTTCTGTTGACGCACCTTCACAAATTTGTCTTAATGTGCCAAAATCAGAATCTTTCTCTAAAACACTTTCAAACCTTTCTAGTACACAAACATTTTTTGCATCCTCTACCGCGCATAGCTGTGCGTGAACATGTTGCACTATTTAAAGAGATCCCGCTAACGACACCGAAGGATTTTGTAATTTTTCTATTGCCTCCACTAGAAGTAATTGTTCTGAATAGTTTTTAAATCCGTTTTAACCTGACTATCTTGAAATTTCGACTGGCTTTCCTTGATAGCCGCAGCTTCTTTTGGATCGAATTATAAAACCACGTTCTTAATATTTTCAAAATATTTATGATAATAAAACGCGGCCTGTAACCAGGCTGGTTGAGACTCGCAGTTATACTGAGGGTTGTATCGAACCTCCGCCACTGCCGTTTGCACTAGTGAGCAACTGTAGTGACAAGATAACTTTAAATAGAGCAATATCCACTTGGTTCAATAATTAAATTATTTATAAAACATTCTGGCATGTGTATAGTGTGATAAAACGAAAATGTTTGTAACTTTACGCAAGCTTTAAAATCGGAAATTAAAAGTAAATAATTCATATAGACGCTAACTGTCACGTAGCCTGACATCCAGCAGTAATAATTGATCGAAATATAGAAACACTTGAATACAATTGCTTCCAATAGCCAAAGCCAAAGCCCTGCATCTAATCATGACAATCAACGGTCGTCTTGCAGTGGCATTTTAATTCATTTAATTATCCTTTATCATTGACGCAATCGCTGTCCCTTTATATTCTATTAATTATAATTAGAAAATATACGTCTATGTAGATCTATGGACGATGCATCTACATATTCAGATCGTTTTAAAGACGACCGCTGTGTGAGTAAAAGAGGAACGTTGAAGAGTACACTTTTGAGCATAAATAGGGGTGTTTGTTTAAACAATGATCCGACATACTGAAAGTTTTACTTTGAAAAATTGTTTTAACCACTAAATTCTTCTTCACTTCTAAACACGTCTATCTTCTCTGTTATTCATAGCATGTGTTAATTTTCGAATGATAGTTACGATACGAATTCTATACAGTGGATTTCAGATAACACTAGCCATAGGTATTTTACATAGTAAAACTTGTATTATACTTTTATACATTAGCGGCAAATTCAGAAATTTCTAGCAAAGATAATGAGACACAATTTTAGTTACAAGACATAAAAACCGTTCAACTACGTGTGGACAAAAAATAAATCAAACAGTCCCCATAGGAAAACCATTGACGTCACATAAAGTTTTTGCTGTGTAAACACTTATGGCTGGTGTTATCTGAAATGCATGACAGCCCAGTCTGGATTTCTTAAATTTTGTAGAAATCGTTAAATATTAAGCAAATTTGATATAAGGTTTGTTGTAAGCAACCCTTTAGCAATAAAAACAAATGCAAAACGTTTTTAAAAAATTGATTTATTAGACATTATCCCACAAAAATGTTTTTTTTAATTACGACGAAAAATTAACATTTTTAATTCAAAAAAAGAGATCATTGTTTGTTACATTTTTAAGTTTAATAATGGGTGTTACCCCGTTGGGCTCCAATAGCTTCTTGCAGCCTGTTTGGAAGTCCATTCATTACATCTTGAATATTCGCCTGAGGGATATTGTGCTACTCTTCTACCATAGCTATCCTGAGCTCTCCTATGGTCGTAGGCGCTGATACCCTTGCCTGAACACGTCGTTTAATGTTGTCCCAAATGTGTTCAATGAGATTAAGATCTGGACTGCGTGCCGGTCATGGTAAAGTTTGAAGTCCGACCTCGTCAAGGTATTGAGTGACGGATCTAGCGACATGGCATCGAGCATTATCATGCATTAACCTAAAATTTTCCCTTATAAATGGCGCGAAAAGCTTAACATGATCTTGAAGAACTTCTCCAATGTATCTCTAAGCGTTTACACTGCCTCTATTGAAGACAGCAAATTCGGTACGGGCCTCATGAGTGATACCTCCCCAAATCATTGTTGGCCCTCCCTGGTAACTCACTGTTTCTGTTGTAGCGCATGGAACAAGCCTCTCATTTCTTCGTCTTTACTTCTTAAGGCTACTCTGCACTCATCTGAGATCAGTACGTTCTGCCACTGCGCTATAGTCCAATCAGCATATTCTCTAGCAAAACAAAGTCTGGCTCTACGGTGCTGTAGGAGAAGTTCGGGGATGCGAACAGGTCGAAATGCCCTTAGATTCCTTTCTGCCAGTCTTCTTCTAATCGTACGTTCACTGGCATTAACATTTCTCACCTCGGCAAAATGAGTACGAGCTCAATTACCTGTGCAAAAGCGATTACTCAACACGTTACTGACAACGAAGCGGTCGTCTCGAGCTAAAGTACACCGATGTCGGCTTTGATCTAGCCTCCGCGTGTATGAACCAGTCTCTCGAAATCGTCTGATGGCATCTCGCACAGTAGTTCGAGGTACGCCGAGTGTTCTAGCGATGCAACGTTGGCTATACCCAGCATCAGCTAAAGTCACAGACCTAGCTCCTCCAGTAGCGTCTAGTGGCATTTTATTTGGTTAAAACCCACTAAAGATCCTAAGATACTTTAATTGAATAACCAGAAATAAAGAGAACAGGAAATGCAATCCCAGTCAAGTAACCGCAACAATATTAAATTACGACTAAATCACAAAAATGCTTTGGTGACACAAATTTAATAAAAGAAACAAGGGTATAACTGTCCCAACTATTGCTAAAGTACCCACTTGACAAGTAACTGTCATCGTTATATGTATTACTTAACGTAAACAAACATTGTAACAAAAAATATGGGTGGGCGATTAATTGTACGGGTGAGATATGCGTATATTTAAAACTATTTCCGAAATAAAACTGTAAAAAATGTAAACCATATTCTCGGAACACACCGCACTACACAAATTATTAATTAACTCGAAACAGCCGTTTCGAAGACACGTGGGTCTTCATCCGCTGTATCTCTACTCTTCAAGAAAAATATAAAAATATATACAAGTACTTACTTTTGCCGTTTAAGAATAAAAGGTTAAAATAAGGAAAAAAATACGGAAAAGGTCTTGCCACCATGAAACGTAGGACATGTGCCCATTCCACCCTAATAAAAATAGAAAGTGAGTGAGACAATGGTATGTCCTTTCTTTGCGTCAAATTTGTGTTTTTTCCACCTCTATACCTCTGAACTAAAAACTAAACACAGGCGGAATATACGAAAGGATCGACGTCTCTTGTTATAGCACATACCATAGATCAAATAATCTCTTTACCGTAATAAATCTAAAAGACAGGAAAAGTCTAAAGGTCCCTTATCGTTATTGATTAGGTTTGCATTCCTATTTATGTAAATAGTCTCATAGGGGTCCAGTTTAAGCGGCGAAATCACGTTTTTAATCAATTTTAGATTTTCTAATTTAATATAATGTCCGGTATCGTTTATGTGTTGTGTTACACTTGACACTTCTATCTTCGCGTACCTGTAACACCTGATGTGTTCATTGAATCTAGTACCTATCGCTCGTTTAGGTATTGATTTATGAACAGTACCTAAACGCTTTCTGAAATTAAGAAAACTATTTATTATCCTTAAGAAAATATTGTTTAGAACGTTCGTTTTCTGCGTATAAACACATTTTTTCCTCACGCCACACTCGGTTTGCCGAAGCAACTGTGGAAACATATCTAATGTTGCAGATATTTAACAGACATTATTCACTTTGTGATTTTGCGGAAGACTTTTAAGACGGTAAGTGTTTGAGCACGTATTATATTTTATTTCTGACCATTTATTTTGTGTAAACTTTTATGCATCCGCCACTGGCTGTTGGCGCAAATTGAGCAACTCTAGTTATTAAACGTTACAATGTTAGTAGTTTTATTTAATATGTTTGGTGTAGATGCGTGTATAAGCATTTGATGCGTGAGGGAATCACGGAATGTACAGCGTGTTCCGTTTAAAAAATTGCAACAAATACATCAAACTTGGTAACGATATCAATAGCCATCTTGTAGAATCTAGTTGATATAAAAAATATTCGGTGTATTCCCGAAAACTTCAAGAAATACTCAATCGAATAAAATTTGATTCACCGGTCTGAAGTGTAAGGCGTTTAAGATATCGGTCGTCAAAGAAACCGCGGTATTTTGTAAAAATCTCAAATTATCTTAAAAACTAAGATACATAAGTACAGGGGATACTGTTGGAAGTTAACATGAATTGCAGGGAGTCATCCAAAAGCGTTATAATATACAGGGTGTTCCATTAAAAAAAGCTAAACTTGTATCGTGCGCAGAAGAAACTGAACAACCTGTATACTTGAACATGATTTTATGTTGTGCAGAACTTATTCCCGAACATTGTTCATTTGAAAACTTTTTCTCTAAATTGTTCATTAAAGGAATTATCTTCCGCCCATTTTATATATACATATAAGTATTGCGCCAATGATGATTCAATCTCGTAACCGCATAATTTTAATTGTTTATAGGTAAAAAGTTGGAAGTTTCAAAATTCTATGTTTAATTCAGTAAAACAATATTACACATCGTAGAAGAATGTATAATGTAGAGCACAGACCGAATTTTAAGATTTTAAAATAAATCTCTCGATAATTCCCAGTAACTACTTTGCGCGTACGAATTTCATAGAAGCACGCAACGCGATACGCGTGGACCGCTGACGGCAAATTTACGAAAATAAGGGAGAAAAAACCGGAAAAACAAAACGAAAATCGTCAACGACCGACGACAACAGCGTTAACGCGGATGTTTTTAAAAATAATCGCCACCTTGGCATATCGGTGACGATTAGAAGCATACGTCTAGACATATGTACGTATGTATATCTCATGGCACAGTCACTTTGATCTAAATTTCTTTATCCCGTACGTTGTGCGTATAAATTGAAAATAAACAATTGGAAGTTCTGTTTTTATTTGATGGTTTTATTGAATGTCGAAAAATACAGTGTCTTACAAAAAAAGGGAACATGCATTAAATTCATTATCTTGAAGCTTACAAAGAATTACGATTAAATACTTTTTTTGTTTGAGATCATGCCTACTACACGCAGAGAAACGTTTACTTGTATCAAGACTGTCCGCCTAAATGCACTTACCTTGTTTCAAATAGTACGACATATCCGTACATAATCCAGTAAACTATTCTCATTGCTTGTGATTTTGAAAGGCTAAGGTAGAGGTTATCTACAGAATAATGTTCAAACAAAAGTGCTATTAATGTAGAAGTACACATGAAAAGAGTGCCTACAAACAATAATCAACATAATGCTAATATAAATAGCTCATGGTATTGATGGAATTAGTCCCGGCAAAAACAATGTGAGAAGAGAAAAGCACTTACGCTTTTCGCTCCTGCTCACATTGTTGTTTACGATCTGTTGTTTCGTCCACACATAACCGCAGTTTTTTATCTTGCAACTCCGATTTAATTCTTTTCTCGACATGCTCGCGAGCAGACGGCACAACTCTCTGTAATGTTCTCTCACTTGGTAACTTAAAGTCCGAATATTCATTCCAAAACGAGACGTATGCTTTCTTCGTTAGTAAATGAAATGGTAAATTACATGCAATAAAGGTAACATATAAATTAAATTTAAATGTGTCATAATCTCGTGTGAAATTCTTTTTTGAAACATGCCCTGCACTATTTACGTGCCGTAGACAATCACTTTTCGACCAACACATTAAATCTATTTTACACACTACACATTGAATTTTAGCGCCATCACACTTTAAATCAGGCATTTCTGCAATAAATTCTCTTATTGTGTCCAACTTTGGTCGTTTTCGCGACGTAGGAAACATTTTCAAAACAAACCTAGAACTACGATATAGTATACGACAGCGTAGATGCATACACAACAGATCGGCTTTCGAGTCGCAGTTATACTGACGCTTATACCGAATTGTCCCGGCCGTGTTTATTTTGTGAAAAAAATCCAGGTGTGGGTGTAGGAAATGGATCTTTAGAGACATATTGCAACCCATTTTTTGATACGCTGACAGCACATTATTAATAAGAGTAACGTATTTGTCAGCTTTTTTATTTCCCAAGAAATAAGTGACCACGAGGCGAAAGTCATTCCAAGCATTTTTTTCAATATCTGTTAGAGTGCTGTCAAAATGTTCGTCTTTCAGAATATTTCGAATCTGTGGCCCAACAAAAATACCTTCTTTAATTTTTGCTTCACTTAGCCTTGGGAATTTCTGACGCAGGTACTAAAAAGCTGGCCCATCTCTATTCAGTGCCTTAACAAAGTTTTTCATTAGGCCCAATTTGATGTGCAGTGGTGGCAACAAAATCTTTTTGGAGTCTACCAATGGCATATGTTGTACATTCTTTTGACTTGGCTCTAATGATTGTCGAACAGGCAAGTTTGTCTTTTGTAATGAAGTGCCTTTGCCCGACTGTCCCATTCACACACAAAACAAACAGCAAAACTTGGTATAGCTTAGCTGCAACCTACGTGAAAGTGCAACAACCTTTAAGTCGCCACAGATCTGCCATAGGTGCTTATTGTCGTATGATTCTCTCATGCGAACGGCATATCCAACAGGAATAAACGGTAGGATATTTCCAATATGCAATAGCACTGCCTTTAAACTGAATGTTGAACTGTCTATAAACAATTTCCATTCCTCTGGCTTGTAGTTTATATTTAAACCCGCCGATAAACCGCTAATGTTATTGTAGAAAACCAAGTTATTTTCCATGTCAAAAAACGGTACTAAGCCTTTATGGCGATTACAAAAAACACATACCGAAACATCGTCTTCTAATAGGTTCCACTGCCGCAGTCTTGCTCCTAGTAACTCTGCCTTACTTTTTGGAAGTTTTAAATCTCTCACGAGATCGTTTAATTCTGACTGGGTTACTTTGGGTGGCTGGCGCATTTTCTTGAATAGCGAGTAAGAAAATATATTTTTCTGATGCAAGAAACCATTTCTCTGCGTGTATTTGGCTTTACTTTCAAATGTCTTTTTCCATTTGCGGTTAAACCGGAAACGGACAAAATTTTGGTTTCCTAAATGACACTCAGCATGTCCTTTGACATTTTTCGATTCATCGCATTTTTCTCTTTCTGTAGATTTCAAACTTTATGGGTGTTGCATAAGAAAATTAAGCTATAAATCCCACAAAGAGATTTCTGAGTCTTCAAGACAGCTTACACTGATGTACAAAATTAAACTTTTTGAATGTTATATCAATTAAACAATGTGATTCTTATAGCATTTTTTCTGTTAATTTCGAATCTACTTTCAACATTTTCCCAGCACGTAAGGTTTTTGAGTAAAGCGCATTCGAAATTTCCAAAGTTTTAATTTTTTAAGGAATGATGTAGGTACATAATACAACGTAATTTGTTTACAAAACATATTTCTATTCGATTTTCGCCTGTATTTCATTACTGGCTTGTCTTTTTTGAGACTGCAGCAGCAGTCCGCATGCTTGCTTTCGCTCCATTTTCCCTAATAGCACAATTCAGTTTGGTTGATATTTTGGTGAAATCTCTCACCATGTTCATCGCTCGCATCATCAAGATTGTCTAGAAAAAGATCCAAATGTTAATGGACGAAATGGATCTTATTAAGGACAAATTTAAATTTTGGTTGCAATAAATACTATCCTTTCAAATATTTTTCAACAATCTCTTTGATGATTTTAATGTAAATAATACCATAAGTGCCAAATTTTCTAAGATTAATCTTTCGAATATTGGGCATACTGCCAATTACAATGTCATTGACCATTTCCCCTATACATGTGCAGTAATTTATATCCAAGGCTTACTTTTAGTTTCATCAATATAGATACAAAAGGAACCTCGAAAATACCTGTAAATTCATTTGAAAATTTCGTTACACCATTTTAAATAAATTGCTGCAATTTGTAAAACGTTCAAAATAAATGGAAGAAAACATTTTTATTTTCAAAGTAAACTGATTTACGTCAAATATACGGCGATGTTTTGTAACCGGAAGTGTGTTTGTAAATCGTATAGACTCGAGAGCCAAATTTTGAACACGTTGACGTAGATTTCCTAGATTCTATTAGGATCTACTAGGATTAGGATGTTAAATTTTCGATCTGAATTATAATTCAGATCCCATTCCTATAGGAATGGGATCATGACCTCAATAATTGGTAGTGTATTTTGAGTGTTAGCTTAAAAGGAGTTTAAGATTTGGAACAGGAGGAATACTTGTTCTTTGTAGGAAATTTGTTGGTAAATCTAGAAACGGTCCAAATAGTTTAGATTTTGTTCTTTTCGGTTTAGTAAGGTGCCCTAAATCGGGAAATAGCCTCAGATTGTTTCTTTTTGCTGTATGTGCTTTATTTGTCTGAATAGCAGGAATACAAGGTTTATACAGTGCGGTCCTAAAGTGTCCCCTCCCATGCCTGTTTTCAGAAAAATTAAGTCGATTTCTATTTTTTATGAGCTAACTTTTCCCGTTATCGGCAGTTCAATTGCATTGCTAGTATCACAGGAAGTGACGTCAACTTTTTTATTTTAAATAGAACAGCCTGTATATTTCTACGTTTTTGGAAAGGTAGTCGAAAGGTGAATTCAAGAATACCACATATGTTATACTTTAACTTAAGAAATATGACGATATGCAGCAAGAAAGGTTTTGGAAATCTGTTTTGTTGTCACGCAAAATTGGCTAGGAAAGAGCGCCAAATTGTTTCTTGTGACGTCAGACTGATCTAAAGAGCTCGTTGCTAAGCAAAGTAATCATAACAATTGCCAAACTGTCAAATCTCAATTTCAAAAGCGTAAATTATTCTTGTTATTTGTTGTTATTATATCCAGTATTTGTCATACGTTTCTTCTTTGTTCTCGTTATTATTTTTCCTCATTTTAACTTGTTTTGTTAATTGTTGTTATTTCTTTACTTCATCGAACTTTATTGCAATTAATTAATTGTAGTAAGTTCGTTTAAATGTATTAGCTTTTGATAGACAATACGTCTGTTTTTAGGTTTTTTGTGTTGTTACTTTTATGATGGCAATTATTTGCATTTTATTTGCCATGGTTGCGCAACAAATTGTACAATGATTTCCGTCATATAATAATAATAATATAATATATCGTTTCCTAATGTATATACCGTAAAACTCGTCCAATATGATAATGTATAAAATTGTATAAAAAAATAACATAAATACAGCTTATAACAGAATACACAAACAAAGTAAGTATTATATACAATTAACAATCCAATACACCAACAAACAATATATAATGCGTCGTTTATATTAAATCATTATTCTTTCTGCAAAGAAACCGTTAACATTATAATAAACTTGTTCATATAAATAATTTTTCAACTTGTATTTGAATTTAACTTTAGGCAAAGCCTTTATATGTTGTGGCAAGTGATTATATATTTTTAAACATTGAAACAAACTCGACTGTTGTATTTTGGTTAACTGCGTTTTTGGTGGAGGAAGGTAAGACAACTCTGTACCTCTTGCATGATACTTATGTGTCAATTCATATTTTCTAACAAAATTTTCATAATTATTTTTTACAAACGTTGCACACTGCAGGATGTATATAGATGGTAAAGTAAGTATTTTATAGTTCCTATGTTCCATATGTCTTTACATGAACCTCTCAGTCTCATGTGAAATACTGCTCTTAAGCAAGTTTTCTGGGCTACGAACGCACTACCCGCCATTTATAGATTGCCCCCAGAACACTACTCCATATTGCAAAAGAGAATGAACATTTGCGTAGTATACTTTTAGAGCAACACTTGGTCCAACGCTATTCGCAACAACTCTCAGAGACCAACACAAACCATTCAATCTCGACGTCAGGGAAAATATTATCTTCTGTTAAAGCAGTTCGCCCTGTAAATTTTATACTGTCTATCCTTACTTAGCGCAAAATTCAAACATTTCCGGCTGCACAAGGGTAGTGCTCATTATGTTCCACTTCGTGGTAATTGTTGCCAAATTCACCAAATATTAAAATTCAATACTTGATGTTTATCTCACATACGTGGTCCATGCGGAGACAATTGTAAAATCAACAACATTAAAAACTGAAACTGAAAGCACATTTTCTATTAAAAACTAACAAATTTAAACAAAGCTACCACAATTAATTAATTACAATAAGATTGATAAAGTAAAGCAGAATCAATAATTAACAAAACAAGTTAAAATGACACAAAGATCGAAAGTATGACAAATGCAGGTTACAATAACAATAAATAACAAGAATGATTTACGCTTTTGGAATTGAGATCTGACAGTTTGGCAATTGTTATGATTACTTGGCTTAGCATCGAGCTCTTTAGATCACTCTGGCGTTACAAGAAACAATTTGGCGCTCTTTCCTAGCCAACTTTGCGTAACAACAAAAACAGATCAAAACCTTTATTGCTGCATATTGTGATATATCTTAAGTTAAAGTATAATACATATGGTACCGTTGGATTTGCCTTTCGATTACCTTTCCAAAAACGTAAAAATATGTAGGGTGTTCTATTTAAAACATGAAAGTTGACGTCACTTCCGGTGACATCGGATATACAATTAAACTGCCGATAACGGCAAGAGTTAGCTCACAAAAAATAAAAATCGACCTATTCTTTCTAAAAGCATTAGCTTCTGTCGTTCAAAAGTTAGCATGGAGGGAGGGGGAGGGGGGCACTTTAGGACCGCACTGTATATAAACACAGGAAACTATGTGAGAACAGGGCAAGAAAAATTTAAAATGTTGGAAAAATCCTGGTCCTGAAAGAAGGAATAAAAGAAAGGAAAAGAGAGGTCAAAGCATATGAAATTGGATATTGGAAGATGAGAAGAATAGAGATAAGTGAACTCTGCTATGCGGACGATCTGGTTATTATAGCGAAAGATCAAAGAACCCTCAATAATGACATATAGATCTACAACAGGGTTTTGGAAAAAAATCAATATGAAAATCAGCAGAGAAGACAAAAACCATAACAATAGGAAAGACATAATAACAAGATGTAGTAGAAATAGATGTAGAGGAACTAGAACGAGCATTCAAAAAAGTGATAACACCTGTATTCATATTTGGAACAGAAACGTGGACGGTTTCTGTTCCATCACAGAAAGAAACCGAGAAAGAATAACAGCAACAGGGATGAGATTCTTAATAAGAATTGGAGTACGAAACGAATTAGGAATACAACTATCAGGAGTAATCTGGAAGTGGAAGTCCTTGAAGAAGCGCAAAGGAGGTAGCATGGTCACGTGAAGCGAATGCATAATAGTGGAATAGTAAGACAAGTTCTAGAAGCCAGGGTAAATAAGAAAACAAGAGAAAGACCTAGAAGAGCATGGTTGGAGGGTGTAAGATTAGCAATAGTAAAGAGGGAAGAAAACTGGGAGAATATACAGCAGATTACACAGATCAGGAAGAGATGGTGGGAAATATGTAAGAAGTATTGTATTTTTAATATTTACTTTACTATATTGAAATGAAATATTCTGTGCTGTTGCATTATGGGATAAACAGATATTTACACGCTTGTATTGGGGATATTGTCATTTAGAAAAAGTATTTTTGTTGGTATTACTAAAAAAGGGTACCTCGATTACTAGGCTAAATTCCATACAGTCTGCGTATTTTTCAAATGTTAGTACGTGACGCACGATACTTAAAGAAAATACCTTCCAGAAACTCCTCTGACCGCTTTTGGGGTTTATTTAGTTTAGTTCTTATACAATACCCATTCAAAAAGATAAGATAAATAATTAATTCCGATATTTCGATTACCAATAATCTCGCCGAAAATCAAGGTACTCACAATTAAGACGTCCAAACAGTTCTAAATTTATCGTCGACTTTGCAAAACGAAAAGTTTATTTATTCCTGTCCGGCGAACTGCCTCAATGAAACCGAGTTCTGAAAAGGCTCCGCGTTGAAAGCTAAGAGACAACAACATTTGGTAACGATCAAAATTGCGCCTTCGCTACTTAAGAACCGAAAAAGTGAGCAAAAAATTACGCAGGAAATCGAAAAATGTAAAATATTATCTTCTCGGATGTGATATTGTAACCATATGGTTCTACCGATATAATTTGGCAGCGGCTACTGTTTTTTTTTTTTGACGTCCTCGCTTTTTTTACTTCCACCTTAACTTATTTATTGGTCTGGCTTGAAAAGACTCTGTTGACAAACAGATGACAATATATTAGTTGCCTGCTGGCGTAAGTAAATCTTGACTGTATTGCTTCAGTTGCTTGCGTGTTGTTTTAATAAGTAAATATCTATTTTTTTCCTAATTCTTGATATATTTATCTCTTTCTCTGATTAATATGTGACTATTAAGCTATAAACATAAAGTCACAAGGTGATTATGTTACTAAATATGCTACGTCATTATTAGAGTTTGTTAAAAAGGTGGTACCGGATGGCAGTAGCGTAGCAGTAGCGGCGTGGGTAGGGGTAATTTTCAACTCGTAGTCGATCTCAACAGTACCGCAAGAGAGTTCAAAGCGACAGTACGTTGCACGCTGCACGCCAAATAAGTACGCGGAGATGGGACGCCCAAAGAGTAACGTTCCCTTCGTATGTGAATAAATATCTCAGGCATTTCCCTGGATTAGAATATAGAAGTCCGCATATTTATTGCACAATATGCAATAGCGGATTGCTAGGTCGCGATAGGTTTGAATGTAGAAAACATTGTAAAAGTAATGTATTGAATTTAAGAAACAGTATTCCGTACTGGCAATTCTTATATGATTTTATTTTTATGTTAAGTGTGTGCTACATCCCACAACATCTAGTATCTAATGAACATTTTCGTCTTTTTTGGGCTAAGTCCGTTCCCTCATGGAAGCTGCCAACATCTACGCAATTACGATACAATTTGCCACGTGTGCAAGGTACAGTAAAGGAATATATAAAAGACGAGATGAGAAATAAGAAAATCTGCCTATGTGTGGATGAAACAACTGATGCTCAGAAACACAGCGTCATTCATGTTGTAGCGCGTCCTTTAAAACGTGATGGTCCACCAGCTTCATTGTTGTTATCCAGTAAAAGGATTCAGAAAACTGATGCAGAAACCGTTGTCAAGATAATAAAAGATTCGTTGAGAGAATTTTGTATCACTGGAACCCAAGTCACAATATTCGTTACTGACGGAGCCGCAACAATGCTGAGAGGTGGTAAGATCTTGAAAATATGCTTTCCAACTCTTCTTCATATAACACGCCTCATACACGCATGTCACCTCGTAGCAGAAACCATTCGAAAGAAGTGCCCGATAGTGGTTAATAGCATCTACCAAAAAAGTGTTCATCAAATCTCCCAAACACATCCGTATATTCAAACAATTGTGTCCGAAATTACCACCACCACCTCAGCCTGTAATAACGCGATGGGGAACATGGCTCCAGGCAGTATCTTACTATCAGGAATATTTTTCACAAGTGAAAAATATCATCTTGAAACTTGATTCAAATGATTCTGCAGCAGTTCAAGATAGTCAGCAATTTTTTTCCAATTCGGACGTTCAACAACAAATAGATGAAATTTCCATGAACTATTCTGAAGTTGCATAAGCTATTGAGCAATTAGTCACTTATCTGCATGAGACGCATTAAATTGCATAAACAATTTACAAGCCGCTCTAGAAAAACTTGACGAACACTATAGGAGTCGATGTTGTTTAAATATGCGGACAACGTTTAAACGAAACACTCCGCGAATTCACAAAAGGTTCGGTCTATAACTGAAAATCAAGAGTGCCCAGATGAGGAAAAGGAATATCTGACATTTGCAAATCTTACTTCACTGAATGTCGAACGATCATTTCCGAAGTATATGACAACGTATTCACAACACCGTCGACGGCTAAATGAATCGACAATGGATGCGTTGCTCCAGCGCACAGTGGACATCAAGACGACAGGAAAAGGTAACAATATTATTTTTCACTAATATTGTATATTACGTACCTACTTTTATAAGGTGCGCCACTGCCGGTACCACCTCTTTAACAAACTCATTACACCAAAGAGCTATCAACAGCTTAACTATCTTTTGTGTAGAGAATCCCAGATTGATATTAGTAAATCTTACACAGTAAATGAAGGATTTCAAATCTTTGTTAACTCTAGAATATTATATTGATTTAGCTCTTTCGATGAACAAAATCTGTAATGCCAGCTTTAGTTTCTCCAGGAAGCTTGAAGGACTTTATAAGGCAGCTCTTGAAACTCAGAATCAACTCCACTTTGATTATTAAAAAAAGTATAAATCGATATATAATGCAGTCATTCGATGCTTAAAGCGTTTGTATAATACAAATATTTTTAATACAGCCAATAACAATAGTTTTCTTAATTCCAGAATACGTTTAGGTATTGTTCATAAATCAATAGTTTCATTTTCTTAAAATAAAGCATTTTTTACTTTGAATTCTTGAATAATGCATATTATTTATATGCACATTATTAATTGCGCTTACCTTGTTTAAAGCAGTACGATATATCCGTACATAATGCAGTAAATAATTCACATTGCTTGTGATTTTAGAAAGACTAGAAGTAGAGGTTTATCTAGAGAACAATGTTCAAACATGGTATTGATGGAATCACTTCCGACAAAAGCAATGTGAGAAGAAGAAAGCACTACCTCTTTTTGCTCCTGCTCACATTATTGTTCATCTGTCAGTATATGCCACTAATCCTTAAAAACAGCCCCGAAATGTTTCCTGACGCCACCTACTCCCAAGAAATACAGTTATATAACCTTTAACGTACAACGTTTCATAAACATTTTCAAAAGGTACTGGTTGATGTAAAATTTTTGTTTCTCCTTTTTACTACTTACCACGTGTGTTAATTTAACTACAGTAATAATAATAAAAAGGGGATAAAAAAACTTAAATATTAACTCATTAATTATTAAACTATATAAAAATAATTCCTATTTAATTACATTATTAAAGGAATAATTAAATTACAGTAACATACGAGGCGCATTGAAAATTAATGCCTCCGTGGCTATAACTTTATTAGTAATAGATAGATTGTTTACATATAGTGTGAAGTGATAGTATAAACCGTCCTCTACCCATTGATATAATCACTTTTCCACATAATCGCCATTGACAGCAGTCACGGAAAAAGTCTGAAGTCTTCGCACGGCACCATTTCCGCACCTTTGTTATCACCTCTGCATCTGAAGAGAAACGCTTGCCTTTGAGATGTTCCTTAAGCTTCGGAAAGAGGAAAGAGTCACAAGGCGCAAGATCTGGGCCATAAGATGGATGAGGTAAAACGTCATGAAGCTCAAACTTCTCCAGTGCTATACGCATTCTCTAACTTGCGTGAGGCCGAGCGTTATCATGATGCAAAATTGGCACTTTGTCTGGACGAACCCTACACAGCCGTCGCTTCAGATTTGTTAGGGTGTTAATATATCCTTCGGGGTTGACAGTACAGCCATGTTCCAAAAATTCAATATGAACGATGTCATCGTAATGATGTGCCCACGACTCGTCGCCGGTCACAATTCTGTGGAGGAAAGCATCACCTTCTACCTCATATTGAGTCAAGAGTTGTTCGCAAATTTATTTTCGATTGGCTTTCATTCCATCAATAAGCATTCGGGGCACCCAACGTGCGCATTTTCTTCTGTACTTTAGCACATTGCAGATAATGTGATGCACTCTTTCTTGTGAAATACCCATCCTATTGGCAATGTCAGTTTGTTTACACCGTCGATTCTCGCGAACCAGTTCATCCACGAGAGGCACCTGCCTTGGAGATCCGTTTTAGCAGGATTTTCGTCTTTCACAGTCCTTACCCACCTTCTAACAATACTCACATCAACGCACGCATCACGGTACGCGGCACTCAACCTTCGACAGATGTCAATGGGCGCTACACCCTCCGCAGTAAGAAATTCGATGACAGCTCGTTGCTTTAACCGCACGTCCATGCCGGTGGCCATTTTTAGAGCTGTCGTGCCCAAACGCGATGTTGCTGAGAATCTCCACTAGTTTTTTTCCATTGTTGTAATTTTTGTTTTATTGAATATCCTTGTAGCTACGCCTGATTATATATTTTTTGAACACAAAACCGGTGGCTAATTTCTCAATAGAACTTTGTGAGATCTGGACTACTTTTCCATTCCTACCTTTAATATGAACATTTTCTTAACTTAAAACTAAATGATTTATTTGGAAGAAACATTTCACTGTCTTGGATTTTCTTGATTTTCTAACCCCAAGAAAATACTTATTTAATCCAAATAAAATTTCAAGAAAATTATTTTCTTGTATTATACATTTTGAAATAAAAATATTTTCTTGAATAGATGCTGATTTTTGCAAGAGAATCTATTTTCTTGATAGCAGTTATTTTGCTGGTGTTCAAATTTATTCTATAGTTTCAATAGCTCATATTTGTTCTTATTGGTTCATAAAAGTTTCCTCCATTCATCTATTGTACAATTTTTTATTTCTAAAAAATTCGGGTTTGCTTTTTAACTTTGTGACGGTAATATCATTTTGTTACCATATTAGTAATGAATGTGAGATCTTTAGATGCATGTATAAGCAATTTATCCAAGCCAGTTTGAATTGAGGAGCTCCTTTTTACTTTGTTTTTTGTGGAATCTTATAAAAATCCTATAAGTTCTACAAATTCCACGATGAATAGATTCAAATCTTTAAAATCGCCGTAAAATGCAATCATACTCATTTATGCCTAAAGGTTAAACGAACACCCGATATAAGTTGCTGCAATCCGCATACTTCTAAGTCAAAATCCTGTCATAATTTAACTTAAACCGATAATTACAATCCGAACCGGATCTTTTAAAGACTTTAATGCGCATCAAGGACATCAAATGAATCGAATTCCTTTCCATCGCCAAATACTTTTAGGAACTACGGCAAAAGCTCATAATGTAATTTCTACTAGCACGATTTGACATTCGCGTGATCGCAGCCAATCGATTGTTAAGGTATGACTAACACGAGCGGATGATGTTAAAATAAACCATTCGATTAATAGAAAATGAATGTACAGTCTGCGTGAAAATGGTCCAGCAAATCTGGATAAAATCTAGAATCTTGGGAAACTGGGAATTAATTATCCGAAACGAAGTATTAAAATGGGAGTACAAAGGAGAGATAAGTGGATAAACCATCACTGGAAGAGAGAAAAGAAATAGTAAATAATAGCCGTAACGCAAAAGCGTTTGGAAAGGATGGAATTAGTGCAGGATTGCTGAAGTATTGAAGTGAAAAGCTACAAGAGTTGTTGATTTTACAAATATGGAGAGAAAACAAGATGTTGAAACAATGGGAAACAGAAAAGGTAGGTCTGTAAAAACTACGAAGGCAAACACTGTAAAATTTACTAAGATACATACTTAGACACTGGATATTTTGATTATTAAAACAATTTACAATTAAATGCTTTTCTAAATTTTCTAATGAAAAATTATGTCGCCTATCTGTGAGAATGCATTTATATATCGAAAAACTTCTTTCAACATCAACGGAAGTTATTGATGCGTACTTTAATGCATTCATAATCTCACGACTTAATTCTGTACTTGTTTCTGTTTCATCCATTTTTAATTCACCAGTGAAAATAAAACGATTTTTGCTAAACTTTTGTATCCTACATTTTTACTAATTATTTCTTTTAACTTTTGACTTATTGAGTTTCCTATTCTACCCGGAATATTTGAAACACTATTTTCTAAATCATTGATTAATTTAACCGATTCAGTTAGTGGCGGCGATTCTTTTTCAAGTTTTGATATTGTCAAAGAAACAAATTCATAATTGGCTTTAATAAATATCAATACATTAGGCAAAGAAGAGTATATGCGTATGGGATATGCAAATTGCATAAATTCCGCTCTCTAGTGATGAACACTTAGAGAAGGAAAGTTGACTCTGCTTTCGTCAAGGTCAAGTGCAGTGGAAGTTCCAGGCCTTTCATTTGAATTTACATCTGCTGAATTTTTTCTTAACGTGGATATTTTTTGAGCAACTGATTCGTCGATATAATGTTCTGCCAATGTAGAAGACTTCCATCCTCTGTGCCTTTTAAGAGTTAATAAGTGAACTCTCCTGCATTGGCTAGTAAATTTGCAGAAGTCCGTCGAAAACAGTGCCTGGTCTAAAGATCATAATTTGGTAACTTCAAATATTTCGCTATCATTTGTGGTATTTTTGCAAAAGTGTTGATATTGATAGGTTGTATTGTGCACGTTTGATTCCGATAACAAAGAACAAATTTTCTGTGTGGTACATTTTATGGACGTAAATTTTTGTACTTCTTGTAAATTTCTATTAAATTAACTTAACAGTCTTCATTGATAATTCCGGAAGCGAAATTATTAGAACAGACTCTTTCTCATCAATATCGTCAATTCGAATTTTGTGTAGTTCGTTAATTCTACATCCGCCATAAGATTACCTATAAAGAATGAAAAATTGGAAACGTATTTCTAGAATGATTATAAAAATTTTTAACTTCATATATAAGTACATTTCATTAGGGGGCCTCCGATAAAAAATTGTAGAAATCTGTTTTTTCAAATGTTCGAGACTTTTTTAGTTCGTAACCTGAAGTCTTTTTATAAAAGCGATGAGATTTGAAAACTTGCAAAACACCATAATAGTTGAATCTAATTTAGAACATTTAGGTTTACTTACTTGGAAATATCAATATTTTCATTTATGGATAGCGTTGCTCTGAGCATTGAGTAACGACATCATAAGGTGGACACCTTTATTTTCTTTGATTTTTCTAAGAAATAGGCTAGCAGTATTTCCTCGTTAACAGTTTCCACATTTTTTATTACCTTTCATTCACAAAATATTTTGTACTCCTTTTCGTAGACTAATTTTGATTTTTTTGACAATAAATTGGATACCGCAATCTTGCAGCTTGGTTCAGAGCATCTTGTGGTATGCTTTCTTCCTGATCATTTGCCATTTCTAACACACTTTCAAACTCTTAAAATATGAACGTTATCCCCATTGAATAAATGCTAATATAGCTCATGGTATTGGTGGAATCATTCCCGGCAAAAACAATGTAGCAGAGCAAATAGCGCTAACACATGGACATGTTTCTGCCTACTCGGCGTCATCAGCATGGTTCTAAGCACTATCTACTGCCGCTATCATTGAGTTTGCCTCTCAGTTTATATTGCTAATCTCCAAAGCAGCACTGAATATGTCTCTCGGCGACACCTATCGCCAACAAACACAGTCACGCCGTCCCAGAGGGTAGCAAGACAAACCGGAGTGTAGATGTCCACCACCTATCGGGCAGCTCTTGGGCTGCCAAACGCAAGGGGCGTTGTGCCTAGGCACAGCGACATCTATACGTGCAAATGATTCCTCAGGCTTACCATGATGTATAGAAATACACGTGGAAAGAATGCCTAATACAATAACCAAAAAATAAACGCTAATATAGCTCATGATATTGGTGGAATCATTCCTGGCAAAAACAATGTAGCAGAGAAAATAGCGCTAACACATGGACATGTTTCTGCCTACTCGGCGTCATCAGCATGGTTCTGAGCACTATCTACTGCCGCTATCATTGAGTTTGCCTCTCAGTTTATATTGCTAATCTCCAAAGCAGCACTGCGTGTGCTCAGAACCATGCTGATGACGCCGAGTAGGCAGAAACATGTCCATGTGTTAGCGCTATTTTCTCTGCTACATTGTTTTTGCCGGGAATGATTCCACCAATACCATGAGCTATATTAGCATTTATTTTTTGGTTATTGTATTAGGCATTCTTTCCACGTGTATTATCCCCATTGGTTCCGAAAACAACCGTCGAAATGTAACACCAACGCCCTACATAATTGAATGTAATAAATACCACCACAATAAAGCAAAACTGCATATAAACTATAACAATTTCATTCATCATCAAGCATGCAACATTTTGTCGTTGAGTGTAGATTCCGTGCAATAGCTGGCGTCCAAACACGAAAATACTTGGAAATATTAAAGTTTTGCGTACACAGAGGATCTATGTACGGTTTAATTTTAAACTTGAAACTCGCCGTTATTGTATAATTTACATGCGTTGGGTATTTATTTGGATGACTCGCGTAAAACCTTTCACATGTAAAGATAATTTTGTGGAAATTATTTATTGTGCTATTATTATCTGAAAAAGATGCCTTGTCACTTTTTCTGAATACGACATTGTATAGCATCAATTTAAATCTAAACAGGAAAGTGTTTTGCGTCAAATTGTTTCATATATATATGTAAATGCACAATTATGTGAAATTAAAAATTAAATGTTATGGGAATTTTATGTAACCAAAGCTTAATAGGGTCGTAGAAAAATTACATTTGATCAAAAATAGTTACAAATTAGTCTGTAATTCAAAGAAAGGCTGTAATGACGTTTAGATAGAGGATAATAAGCCAGTTGGTCTTTAAATTATAAAGTAATAAGTAGTCTGGGCAAACAGCGGTAACAGTCAGTGTAGTAGATATGTGGTTCGGAGTCCGTAATTATCTATTTCACGCGTTTACAGCGTCAGTACTAAATCGATGCTGTATGCGAGTAGTTCTGTGTATATGTAGGCTGTCGTAACTCATTTCGTAATTGTACGCTTATGTTTGCTTTTAAAATGTCGCGAAAACGACCAATGGCAGACACAGTTAAAAACTATATAGTGGACATGCCGGATTTAATTTTTGATGGCGTCTAGTTTGTAAAATTCCTTTAATGTGTTGGTCCAAAAGCCATTGTCAACGTCACATCGAAAGCAAACAGCATTCTTCTGCAAAAAGCGGCATACGAGGCCAAGAAAAATTTACATTTGATTTATGTGTTACTCTTATTTTATGTAATCTATCGTTTCGTTTACTAGACAAAGAAGCATTTGTCTCCTTCTGGAATAAATATGCAGACTGTAAATTACCTAGTCGGACATCGATACGAAATGTAGTGCCATTTGCTCGTGAACATATAGAAAAAAGAATGAAAACGGAATTGAAAGATAAAAAACTGTGGTTGTGTGTGGGACGAAACAACAGATCGTCAAAAACATTCTGTGGTTAATGTAATGGTATGTACAATGGAACCACATCGACCGTCATCTTCCTTCTTACTTGCTTTCAAAAGAGTTATAAATTGTACCGCCGATGAGATTTTAAAGGAGGTGTTGAACTCATTGAACAAATTTGAGGTTTCAACCAAGCAACTTTTAATATTTATGAGTGATGGTGTCGCAAACATGCGTTCTTTAGGCCGATCTCTTAAAGAACACAGTGGTAACTTCTTACATGTAACGTGTAAAATCCATACTCTAAATCTTGCGGCACAAACGATTTCTACATATTTTCAACTAGTAAATGCATTGATTGCTAGTACAAAGGCAGTGTTTCTAAAGTCCCCGAAACGTACCCGACTATTTCACAAACTGTGTCTTGATTTACCTGAACCACCACAGCCGATTGTTACACGTTGGGGAACATGGTTGCAGGCTGCGTTTTACTACAACAAATATTTTGATCAAGTAAAGAAGGTAGTTTTAAAATTTAATCCGACAGAAGCTGCAGCTATCAAGAAAAGCGAGGAAATATTTCAAGATAGTCAGGTTGAAAGAGATTTACAAACTATTCACAACAATTACTTCGGACTAGCGGAGGGAATAGAAAAATTACAAGATGTTTCGATGTCGCTAGTGGATTCTGTTCAAATTGTGAATGATGTTCACGCACAGTTATGCGCTGTAGAAGGTGAAACAAATTGGTGTGTAATACAAAAATTTGAAAGCGTTTTAGAGAAAGACTACGATTTTCTTATATTAAGACAAATTTGTGAAGGTGCGTGTGAAGATGCATTAAGTTGTTTCAAAGATTATTTTAAATATGCAAATATAACATCGCTAGATGTCGAACGGTCGTTTTTGGCATTAAAAAACATTTATTCCGCACGTCGTACTCACTTAACTGAAACAGCTGTGGAAACATATCTAATGATTCAAATATTTAACAGATGTTACCCAGTTTGTGATTGCGCGGTAAGTGTTTCAGCACGTTTTATAATTTATTTCTTACCTTCTATTTTGTGTGTAAACTTTTATGTGCTCACCACGCCTCTGGCTATTACCGCATATTTGCCCGGGTTAGTAATAACTATGCAATTTTTCATGGTAGATTCTTGAAAAATAATATTGCTATAAGATAATTCATATCTTCATTACTAAATACTATTTGAGTCTTTACTCGTTAAGTCTTGCAAAACGACTAATTCACAAAATCTGCCAGCACGTTAACCTTAGAAGAAAATCGTAAAGAATCTATATAGTTCTGAAAGATGAGCTATGAAAATTTCAATTAAGATAAAGAAAATTTTTGTTTCAAGGTGCTCATGGAAGGCATAATGTTTTGCTTAAGAAACCAATGTTGTAATTAAAGAAAAAGTACACTTAATACAGCGAAAATAAGTATATTATTATTATTGTTGTTATTGGTCTTGGTGCTGTGCCATTACACACAATTTAGCAAAGTAAGAATATGAATATGGATTGAACACTCTGTATGCGACCTTAAAAGATGCTAGCAATGCGTTGCTTGGTACTGAAGCTTGTTAAGTAAACACACTTGTTTACTTTTGTAAATATTGCAAATTGCTTCTAAAGAATTTGCGAGATTTTTCAATGTTAAAGTGTTTGGTCTCGAGATGTCGCTTTAGCTTACTTGGGAGCATACACTCGGTCACTAGAACTTTTAAGCACACACTGTAGTCTCTTCGATTGTTTACTTCTATTGAAGTAAAGCCAAAATTCAAATAGTTATCATCGTATTTGCGATATTTCCGTTTCTTTGCTACCCCACCACATGTCGATGCTTGATCACTCCTACTTGAATTGTCGACTTGCTCATTTGATAAAAATCTTTCCATTTTCCTACGACTTTACGAAAGTACAAAGTGACACGGCGTCTTAAAACCGTTTACTTTTCTTCTCAGATGTTTACTCTTCGATTGTTATTTAGGAACTGAACTAGTTCGCCGAAGTGGTGCCGTATTTATACTAGCCACCTCACCTACTTAGAACTTTCGCAATGTCCGCTAGTATGCTATATAAGTCTACCAAAATGTTCTATAAACTTCACGAAAGTTCCATACTTTTCTGGAATATTCTATGTGCTTGGAGAATATTCTATATCTTTCTAGAAAGATCTATAAGCTACGGGAGCGATTTAGTCAAGATGTTCTAGAAAGTTCTATTAGCTTCGAAGCCGTTTCGAAATATTCACGTTGCAAGCTTAGTGACCAACCTTCAGCGGATAAGATTATGGCTAACGTTTACTGGGATGTTGAGGGAATATTGTTAATTGAGTACCTGGAACGTCAATATTACACCACATTAATTAATCAATTTCGTAATTGTATTAAAGAAAAAAAACGAGGAAGAATGTCACGTGGTGTTCTCTTTCATCAGGGCAATGTTCTAGTGCATAAAAGCCTCGTCTCCTTAAACACAATTTACAATGCACCCGACCTAGCTCCTAGTGATTTCTATTTATTTCCAAAATTAAAAGAAAGTCTTCGGGGAACCAAATTTAACAGCGACTACGACGTTATGATAGCAGTTTAAGATTTTTTTTCTAATTAAAACCTTAAGTTTCTTGAAAAAGGTGTAATTATCTGGTACGTACGCTTTCGCGGTCGTCAGTAACATTATACTCTTGGTTTCCGAGTTGAAACCGTGTCCCAATGGCCTCTCACACCATCATCCTGCCTAAAATTGCGGTATTATCAATTCCCTTATTCAAAGGGCCATTTCCATATCGGAACCCAATTCGCATCCCCAAGAACTGAATCACATCATCGAAATTCTGATCCGCAATAATTATTCCAGGAAAGATAATCAAATTACTCTTAACCGCTACACCAACCCTTCTCCACAGCAACTCTCCTCATCTAATCTTAATTTCCGGAAGCAAGTGGGTCTACCCTACAATCAAGGTGCCACCGATCGCGTCAGCAAGATTTTCTCAGGAACCTTCTTCAAACCCAATTTCAAACTCTCAGACTACTTTCCCATCAAAGACCGCAATCATCTAGAAGCCCTTAGTGTCTACCAGATTCCATGTTCGTGCGGTAGTGCGTACATCGGTGAAAGAAAGCGATCGGTCAGCACTCGTGTTACTGAACACGAGCATTATACGCGGTGGTTGCGTGTAGCCGGGTCCGTGCTGGCTAAGTATAGGCTGGAAACTGGCCACCAAATCCAATTTAACTCTACCCGCATCTTGTCTCGCAACCCTCACTATTACGGTGGAAAAATCCGTGAATCTATAGAGATCTTCAAACATCACAACATCACAACAATTTTAATCGGGAAGATGGCTACCCCTTACATCACACGTGGAAATCCCAACTGATTAAATTGACCCAAAACAAGCCCTATATAAACCCTTCCGAAATGAATAGTTTCCAGTCACTGTGCAGTGACAGCCCTGAAGATGTCCCATAAGAATGTGAACGACACGTGGGCAGAAGCTACGACAACGGCTCGGTTCCAACCCGGAAACGAAGAGTATGGGACGTAAATATGTTAGAACATGTTAGGCATAGTCTGACTTGAACAAACTGCTAGGAAACACGTTCAGAGAGAGACAGAGATTACCGAACTTTGAAGAGCTTATCATAGGAGATCTTGGAACGCTGTGTCTACAACACAAACTGAATCAAATCAGTAATAAAATTTTAGATTGCAAATGAAAACATTTTAATTATTTTACTGTCAAAATACAACAGTTGCATCAAAACAGCGCATGCGTAGTTGGTACCGATGTAAGACAATCTAACTTTATCTGTTTGTATTAAAGCTCAGTCAAAACGGATATAAAATAATGATAAGCAGATTTGAAATCAGTAGGAAAATAATGCACTGGATACAAATAATATTATTACAATAAAATGTTTATAGTAGATAAGATATAAAGTTATGTAAATTTGCTGTAATAGGATTAAATTACAATTTAACACGGATAAAAATAAAACCCAAGACAAAATTCTCGTATCGAAATAGCCTTGAAAAGTATTTGTTTCGCGATCAGGTGTTCCGTCACGGAAGATTAACAGATCGCTGGTAATAATCGCGGAGATCAACGGACAACAAGAGGCCACCTCAAACAAACACGTACTGACCTAAGCCAACAGCTTTTCAAGTCGTTGATAGACAATAATAAAATCGTTTTTCGTGGAATTGTATATTTGAATATCTAATGACCTCCGTCGATGTGACTCGAGCTGAATTGGTGCGGAATAATAGCGATAGTAGTGGCAATAATTCCGCTAGCGCTAGCCTCAGTTTCAGGCTCACCGAACACTTGCGCAACATGAACGATTTATTAAATAAAAAATATATATTGATAGAATAAAACGTGAGAAACTGAATAAAACAAATTTGGCTATTTTGGAAAAAATATTTGCTTTCTATTAAACAATATTTTGATTGATCAGTGTAATTTGAAACATACGGAAACTTAGTTTTGATGGTATTACTTTTGGTTTCCGGTTTGGACCTTCTTATGAATGTATGATGTACCACTACAACATTTTTGTTTTGCGCTGTTTTGACTGAGAGAATGAAATCATTATTACATAGAAGACATTACGGTTTTGTTGCCAACGTGCGTCCGGCCTTATTTTAATTATTATAGGCAAACACAAGAGGCGTTATTATGTAAGGTCGTTCTCATTGCTCCTTCGTTTTGCTCGGCGATCTTGCCTTGGCCGGCCGTGCCCGCTGCGCTCCGTAGGCCTTGCAGAATGACAAAATATGCTCGCGAGAAAGTAAAAATTCCGATTGAGTTTAATCGTAAAAGCCTACGCTTAACGGCCGTTAGTCTATTTTTACTTTAAGCGCGGACAAAAATAGCCTTTTATATTGTATGCTTGTCGTTCGCCTGCTGACCAGCGCGACGGTGGTTTTCGACATTCTCCGACTATAAACGCGTATATTTCGAGAAGAGGTGTTAAGAACCGAAACTAAACGGCTAGGCGGTGATTTGTGGCGAGTTTAATCGAAAATGGGAAACGGCAATATTACACCAGTTTTAACCGAGAGCGTTTAAAGCAATAACACTTCGACGCGTTAGAAATTTAAAATCGTCTGCATTATTTATTTACGCTTTGGTTTGACGGTCGTAAAATATTAAGCAGCTAATTAAATTTTACTCTGCGTTAATGGATATCAAAGAAAAAGCAAATAAGCAATAAACATCGTGGTGTTTATTGAAATTGTAGTCCGCATCTTACACTATGGCAGAGTTGGGCAAAGTTTAATCTGAGTAATGATTAAAACTAATGACTAAAGTAATGATTAAATTAGATTTAATCATGTCTTCATCGTTAATGATTGATTTTATTTTAATTTTAATCATCAATCTGATTAGAAGTTTTGACTGAAATTGCTGCATTACTGTTGTATCCGATTGGTTATTAACTCCCACTTATTCTTTTCTTCTTTCCCTTTCTATGCCTTTTTTTTTCTTTTCCTCTTTTCGTTCCTTGTCCGCTCGTTCTCTTTCTTCCTTTACTTATCTTGGCTTTTCACCGTCTTCATTTTGTTTCTTCTTCCTCCTCGTCTTCCGTTCCGTTCTTCCGGTTCTTCTAGTTTTCCTTCTTTTTATCCACTTTCTCCTCTCTATCTTGAAATTCTTCTCCTTTTCTCATTGACCCGCTTGTTTTGCCTCTTTTTCTTTATTCTTCATTTTCTCCGTTTTCTCTTTTTTCCTCCTACTTATCCTGCCTTTTCACCGCCCTCTTTCTTCTTCTTCCGTTCCCTTTTTCCGGTTCCTCTAGTTCTCCTGTTTTTTATCCACTTTCTCCTCTCCATCTTCTTGAAATTCTTCTTCTCCTTCTCATTGATTTGTTTGTTTTCCCTCTTTTTCTTTCTTTTCCCCTTCTTCTTTTTCCTTTTCTTCTTTTTCCTTTTCTTCTCCTTTTTCTCCTTTTGCACTTTGTTTCGTGTCTTTTTTCTATACTTGTTGCCTTCCCCCTTCTTCTTTCCTTCCCCCTTTTCATTTTTTCTTTTTCTTTACCTCCCACTTTTCCCTAATCTCCATTTTCTACTTCTTGAATTTATTTTCGCTCGCTTATTCTTCTTCTTCTCGTTCCTCTTCTTTTCATCTTCTTCTTCTCTCCTCTTCCTTTTTCTTATCATCCTTCTTCTCTCTCCTCTTCTTTTTTCTTATTTTCCTTCTTCTATTTCTTCCTCTTGTTTCCCCTGTTCTTTTGCTCCTCTTCTTTTTGTTTTTCTTCGACTCACCTTCTTCCTCTTCCTCATTTTCTTCTTTTCTTTCGCTTCTTGTTTTCATTCTTCCTCTTTTTTCTCTTCTTTTTTATTTCTTCTCCCGCTTCTTTTCTCTTCTTTTTATTCTTCTTCTCCCGCTTCTTTTTCTCTTTTTTCTTTTCTCTTCCCTTTTTCCCCCTTGTTCTTTTCCTTTCTTATTCTCCTTCTTTTTGTACTTCCGATTGTTTTTGTTTTGCCTTTCTATTTCTTTTTTCTTCTTCGCTTTATGTTTCTTCTCCTTCTTTCTCTTTTCCTTCTCCCTCTTCTTCTTCCTTCTCTTCTTATTCTCTTTGGTTTCTTCTTTTCTACTCCTTTTTTCTCTTTTCCTTCTCCCCCTTCTTCTTCCTTCTCTTCTTATTCTCTTTGGTTTCTTCTTTTCTTCTTCCTCTTCCATTCGTTTGTTTTCCTCTGTTCTTCTTTTTTTCTCCTTGTTCTTTTTTCATCCTTCTTTCCCTTCCCCTTTTTCTTTTCCTTTCTTTTTCTTCTTCTGCTTCTACATCTTTCCCCTTTCCCCCTTGTTCATCATCTTTTCCTTCTTCCTTTTCTTCTTTTCTTTCGCGTTCCTTGTCTTTTCTTCATCATCTATTTCATCTACTTCTTTTGCTTTTTCTCCTTGTTCTCCTTCTCCTTATGACTCTTCTTCTTCTCCTTGTACCTCTTCTTCTTTACCTTCCTTTTCTCCGTTTTTCCTTGTTCTTAATGATACTCAACACAAAAATTGATAAAGTCCATGAACAGCGACGAGACCATCGCTTCTAAATTATTTAACAGATAGCACTCGGAAAGGAAACATCTTATTGCCAGCAAATCCAAAGTAATTTTGTAAAAATATTAAAGGATTATACCCTGTAGATGGATTATTTACGTGTGTCACAATTTCATAAAGCAAGTTCCTTTAATCTATAATTGACAAAACGAACGAAAATTAGAATCAAGTACATTTCGACGTCAAACGTTAAAAAATAAGGATAGACTTTTATAATTTTAATCATCAAATATCGTCTCCTTTTGTTTTTTTTCGCAATATCAAACTTCAATTGTAAAAATTACCATGTGGTTATTGTTGCCTCGACATTGTAAAATTTAATGGGAATGTAATTATTGCAACTTGAAAAAATCAAGGTCAAAAACTAATGCCACACAGTAAATGTACATAAACATGTGTGTCATCCTTACATTTCGATTTTTTAACGTTAACCACGTCATGAGCTTGTTAATGACGACGTAGATTCTAGAATTTTGAATCCAACCTTTTTTTAGCACCTTCTAAATCAGCAGATGCAAAGTCTTTAAGAAAATTAACTCTGCACATTTAAACATTTACGATGAACTACTTGCTAAATTAAAAAGGGTAAGATGTACTTAAGAGTAACTGGTTCTCTGTGTACTGCTACTTGTGAAATAAAATCTCACTCAATTACAAAAACTTGAAAGAAAGCTACCTGAAACCACAGTGTACATATTGTCAAGGTAACGAGCAAGAAAAAAATGAGCGCCCTCTATGTTGTGAACAAATAGTGTTTAAGCGAAATTATGAAGACAGTAAATATACTCTCTTGGACACTTTGTTGGTATCAGACCATTTTCCTTCATAACTTATTTTTATACAGGACAGTTTGCTAAGAAACAGAAAGTCTATTGCACGACCTCAAATTATTGTTGATATTCACAAGGCTAAATCCAAATAAAGTTAATTTTCTATTTATTAATTATATTAACACTAACATATTACTGCACGTATGCGCCATTTTTTACTGAAAATCCACTCAGAATACTAATTGCCACAGTTGTTTGGGTAGTGTTTATTTTAATTCATTCTACCAAATATTGCCGTCTTCAGAACTTATCGTCAAACTTATTATATCTGATCTTATTGTACGAGGGCCCTGAAAGATACTTTTGAAAATTTCAACCATATTGGACGCTCACTTGTTGTTTAACGGTTGTTTGTGTCAGTCGATGTTTTTTGTAAAAATGGAAAAAATCAAATATGGAGCGGTAATTAAATTCTTGCGTTTGAAACTCTGCACCATCATTTACCACAGTGAAATTTTGAATTTAAACGAGGTCGTACCAGCTCGGTTGATGATGAACTTTCGGGACGGCCAAAAACTGCAACCACTACCGATAACATCGAAAAAGTTCACCAAATGGTCCTGAACCACCGTCGAATTAAGGTTAGAAAGATAGGAGAGGCTGTGTGCATCTCGAAAGAACGTGGTTGTCATATGTTGACTAAAGATTTGGGCATGAAAAAGTTAATTACGTGTTAAGTACCGCGCCTGCTCACTCAGGACTAAAAACGTATTCCAATGAGCATTTCCAAAGCCCCTTTGAAGCAGGTTAAGCGAAATAAGTCGAAGTTTTGGCGTCGGTTAATAACTGTAGAGGAATCTTGGATACACCAGTAGACTCGTGAAATCAAAGCACAGTCGAGACAGTGGACTGCGAAGGATGAATCGGCTCCAAAAAAGGCGAAGACTGTTCCATCGGTTGGAAAAATGATGGTGACTGTTTTCTGGCACAGTCATGGAGTGTTGTGTTCCATGGCCAAAACTTGCGGAAAAGGTCCGCATTTGAAGAAAGAGGACAACGCAAAGTCTCACACTACACTACGCAGCTATTCACCAAATCTGGCCACCAGTGGCTTTTTTTCTGTTTCCTAGGTTCGAAGAACAAAGATTTTCTTCGAATAAGGAGACCATCACATTTGTAAACGCCTATTTTGTATAACAAGGTGCCAACTACTATTTGGACAGATCAAAGAGATGGGAGCATTGCTGGGGAAAATGTATAGACTTACAAGGAGACAGTGTGAGTTTAACAAACAAATACTCGTTTCTGTGTCAGGCTCGACATTTTTCAGACTAGCCTCGTAGATTCTCGTAAGAAGGTATTGTTGAAATGTAAAGATTACAACACTATAAATTACGCGATAAAGTGGTTGTTTCACAACAGTGTTAGTAGAAACCACCAGAGATGTATTGCTTAAAGTCGGTTAACATCATTGGAATACATCCAAAATGTTAACGCTGTATGATGATTTGTTTTAGGTAACACCTAAACATTTCATCTGGGGTATTTTCCCGCGTCTTCAAGTCAAGTCTTTATAAAGTATTTAGTGTTAAAGTAATACTCGCATTATTACACAAAGAGAAATGGTTTCTTACATCAAGAAAATAGATATTCTTGCAAAAATCAACCTCTATTCAAGAAAGTTTTTTGATTTCAAGACTATAAAAATGTATAATATAAGAAAATATATATTTTTTTATTTTATAATAATAATAATAAATGACTTTATTGTGTTAAATAATATACACAATCCTAGGGTGAGGCCCACTAAAATACTGCTTTCGTCTAACACTAGATATCCTATAATTAAAATGGAAAGGAAAACAAATGCCTATATCTATACTTCTAAATTAATACGAGGATTACGCTATATATTTTGAGATACAAGAAAACTACAAGTCTTTTTACGAAAATGATTTTATTTATGTTCAAAATAATCTCCTCCTGCATCAATGCACTTTTGTAACCGAAGTTTTCACAACGTAAAAGCGCGAAGCCAGTCATCTCTTGGAATGCTCTCAAAAAATAGATGAATTGCTTCATCTATCTCATCCTCCGTCGTGAAACGTCGACCACGTAAATGTTTCTTTAGGTCGAAGAACAACCAGAAATCGCACATGGCCAAATCGGGCGAATAGTGTGGATGTTCAATGACTTTTACCTTATTTTCACGTAAAAATTCAACTGTCTGCTATGCACTGTGTGACGATGCATTGTCGTGATGCAACATTAACCCGCAAATGTTGGCTGACTCAAGAACTGCAGGTAAACATTTTGTGATGTACCAGTTTGTTGTGACTGTACGTTGATTTTCCAGCTTCATTGCTTTTACTAATCCGGTACTACGGAAGAAAACTGCGTACATAACTTTCTTGACAGCCCTTTGCCTTTTGGCCATTGTTGGTGTTGGTGCATCTTCGTGGATCCACACGCGGCTCTCCTGGCGGGTAGGAATATCGTAAAATGGGATGTAAGCTTCATCACCTGTTACTATCTTTGATAGAATGCAATGTCCACCATTATTTAACATTTCCAATGTTTCCCGAGCGATTCTTACTCGCTCTGCTTTTTGAAAATCGGTAAGCGTGCGTGGCACCCAACGAGTAACAATTTTTTTCATCCGAAGATGACCATGTAAAATTGCATTTACTGTTGCGGATCCACCACCAAGAGTTGCCTCAATCACTTGATAGGTGCATCTTGGATCTTCGTCGATCATACGTCTCACACTCTCAATGTTTCCAGCGGTAACTGAAGAACAGGGCCTACCGGTACGTTCCTCATCACCAAGCGATATCCGTCCTCTTTTAAATTCGCTATACCAGCGAAACACAGTTGCACGTGAAGGACTTTCATCACCAAATGCGAGTTGCAATCGTTCAAGACTTTGTGTTCACTTAAACCGACCTTAAAATCGTAGTAAATCATTGCGCGTACATGTTCTCTTGACAAGTCCATGTTTCGATGACAAATCGTACCTACCACGTTTACTGTATGACAGCAGCGACTCAGCTGACAGTCAGAGTTTACTACTTAAGGATGGTGGTATTTAGAAATGCAGTGTTGCCAGCGCTAACTTCTCTACTTTTGTGGCATCTCAAAATATATAACGTGTCCCTCGTAAGAATATATTGTGACAGTGCGCGTTATCAAAAGCTACTTAGAAAAGAACACAAGAGTACTGCAGATGCTACAGTTATTAAGTCGAAATTACAAAAATAGCGGAAAAACAAAATAATTTAGCTGTTAAAACAAATCTAAAAATATTGCAATTCTAAGACACATCAACCAGAACCCTGACCCGAAAATAGAATCGCTCGTAATTTGGATCGGAATTGGCCGATAGAGCATTGCTTTAAGTGGGTTGGCAAATCATTATACATTTTGTAGGTGTTATAGGAAAATGACCTCTCAAAAAGAACTAGCTTATGCGACGGGGGCGAGGTCAGTCCGCGATGGCGTGTGATCAAATTATGTACATCAGTTCTAAATCGAATTTTATGATATAAATATGGAGGACATCTAGATGTCATGATTTTGTGGTAAAGAACCAGTGTTTGCAGTTCTCTCCTGTTGCTCATGTTTAGCCATCCGGTGCCTATAAGTTTGTATAAAATATGCTCAAATTTCTTTATTCCATGAATGTATCGTAAACAAGCGTTTTGCACTTTTTGAATGCGTTTAATTGTAACAACATCTAGGCAAGCATGATATATCTCAGCACAAAAAGCGAAACGTGAAAATACGTACGAGTTGCAGAGAAGTGTTTTGATACATTTGTTCGACACTGGTCGGAAGAGAAAAGTCCTTTTTAGATTACAATATGATGCTCTAATGTAATTATTAGAGTTTGTTAAAAAGGTGGTACCGGATGGCAGTAACGTAGCGGTAGGGGCGTGGGTAGGGGTAATTTTCAACTCGTAGTCGATCTCGACAGTACCGCGAGAGAGTTCAAAGCGACAGTACGTTGCACCCTGCACGCCAAATAAGTACGCGGAGATGGGACGCACAAAGGGTGTAACGTTCCCTTCGAACGTGAATAAATATCTTAGGCATTTCCCTGGATTAGAATATAGAAGTCCGCATATTTATTGCACAATATGCAATAGCGGATTGCTAAGTCGCGATAGGTTTGAATGTAGAAAACATTGTAAAAGTAAACATCATGTATTGAATTTAAGAAACAGTATTCCATACTGGCAATTTTTATACGATTTTATTTTTATGTTAAGTGTGCGCAACATCCCACAACATCTAGTATCTAATGAACATTTTCGTATTTTTTGGGCTAAGTACGTTCCAACATGGAAGCTGCCAACATCTGTGCAATTACGATACAATTTGCCACGTATGCAAGGTACAATAAAGGAATGTATAAAAGACGAGTTGAGAAATAAGAAAATCTGCCTAACAACTGATGCTCTGAAACACAGCGTCATTCATGTTGTAGCGCGTCCTTTAAAACGTGATGGTCCACCAGCTTCATTGTTGTTACCCAGTAAAAGGATTCAGAAAACTAAAGCAGAAAAGATTCGTTGAGAGAATTTTGTATCACAGGAACCCAAGTCACAATATTCGTTACTGACGGAGCCGCAACAATGCTGAGAGTTGGTAGGATGTTGAAAATATGCTTTCCGACTCTTCTTCACATAACATGCCTCATACACGCATGTCACCTCGTAGCAGAAACCATTCGAAAGAAGTATCAGATGGTGGATAAGTTAATAGCATCTACCAAAAGAGTGTTCGTCAAATCTCCCAAACACATCCGTGTATTCAAACAATTGTGTCCGAAATTACCACCACCACCTCAGCCTGTAATAACGCGATGGGGAACATGGCTCCAGGCAGTATCTTACTATCAGAAATATTTTTCACAAGTGAAAAATATCATCTTGAAGCTTGATTCAAATAATTCTGCAGCAGTTCGAGAGAGTCAGCAACTTTTTTCCAATTCGGACGTTCAACAACAAATAGATGAAATTTCCATGAACTATTCTGAAGTTTCACAAACTATTGAGCAATTAGAAAACAGTCACTTATCTGCACGAGACGCATTAAATTGCATAAACAATTTACAAGCCGCTCCGTAAAAACTTGACGAACACTACAGGAGTCGACGTTGTTCAAAAATTTGGTGCAATTTTAACGAAAAATCCCGATTTACAAAAGGTTCGGTCTATAATTGAAAATCAAGAGTGCCCAGATGAGGAAAAGGAATATCTGACATTTTCGAAGTATACGACAACGTATTCATAACACCGTCGACGGCTGAATGAATCGACAATGGAAGCGTTGCTGATGTTGCAATTCTACGCAGCTTACCATGTCGGTTGCCAATTGCCACAGTGGGCATCAAGACGACAGGAAAAGGTAACAATATTATTTTTCACTAATATTGTATATTACGTACCTACTTTTACGCGGTGCGCCACTGCCGGTACTACCTTTTTAACAAACTCTAGTAATTATCCACCTGCTCACGATATCGGAATGCAATATCAAGTGTCAATCCCAAGCTTCTGACGCTAGCAACAATAGGTATCTTGACGCTGTTAATTCGTATATTTAAGATATTACCTAGGATTGTAGTGATCTCCTTATTACCAAAGAGAAGCACTTTTGATTTATCCGGATTAATATGCAATGAATATGCAGATGATATAGAAAAAATGTATGTCTTCAACGGCTGTGATCTATTCCAGTATTTCAGATAAATAGCAAAATTGAACATCGTCCGCGTATAGGTGCGCTTTCATGAATGTAAGATTGTTAATGAACGAAGAGGTGTATAACGAGAACAAAAACGGGCTTAAGATTGATCCCTGTGGCATGCCTTGTGATAGAAAGAGCGGCTGAGAATGTTCATTTTTCAACTTTACATATTAATCTGATCTGCGCGTCAGAAAATCTGCAATTAGAAGGATCGCGTCGCGACTAATGCATGTAACAACGTTGAATGATTTACGGTGTCAAACGCTTTAGAGAAATCAAGGAGCACAAGAACAGTCCAAGTCCCCTATCCGTAGTTCGCAAAATATCATCGGTTACATATAGTAATGCTGTGGTGCAACTGTGACCAGATCTAAAACTAGATTGAATATTTGGTAAAAGTTTGGATTTGAGACAAACTCTTCAATTTGTATTTCCATTTGTTACTTAGTATTTACTCGGATTAAATAAATATTTTCTTAGGGTTAGAAAATCAAGAAAATCCAAGACAGAAAAATGTTTCTTCCATGTAAATTACTTAGTTTTAAGTGAAGAAAATATGAGAAAATGGTCAAGATCTCACAAAGTTCTATTGAGAAATTAGGCGACAGGTTTCGTGTTCAAAAAACACATCATCAGGCCAGCTACAAGGATATCCAATAAAAGAAAAATTACAATAATGGAAAAAAACCTAAAGTTGATAATTAATTACAATTAAGAGTTGGTGAATGAACTAATGCAAACGCTTTTTTATATGTTACAGTATAATTAAATTATTTCTTGAATAATGTAATTAAATAGTGATTATTTTTATGTAGTTTAATAATTAATGAGTTAATATTTAAGGTGATAACTTTTTATTATTGTTAATATTATTGTTATTATTATTATTATTATTATTATTACTATTATTATTATTATTATTATTATTATTATTAATATTATTCATTATATATTTAAAAAAACTATATCTAAATTAATAAACGTGGTAAATACAGTAAAACCTGTGTTAACGGCCACCTGAGATAACGGACAATTTCAAAGTTCCCTGAATCGACTATAAGAAAATTCCCATATACGAAAATCCGTTATTACGACCACCGTTATAAAACGAACTCGGCCAAATAAACCCAAATTTTTACGGCCTATCTTCATAGAAATTTACCTGCCGATATTGGCCGGACTATTTATGATGTATCTTTATTGATGGAAATATGTACCCAATATTATTTCGTATTTGTGCGATGAATGCGATCTCAGTCCCGAACACGCCTCGACAGCAAATTGTCGGCGCAATACGTGCACGTTTATGTTTGATCAAACAGAGATCGCCTTCATTTCTACAAGTTTACATATAATGTGGTATTTCAGTTACTTGCGGTTAGTTTAAAATTCTCTCCGTATTCGAAAGGTTCTTTCGGATACTTGATTAGTTTAAAGTTGTCTCCGTATTCGAGTATTAAGTATTAAGTATGTCGCTAAAAAGAAAACGTTTGTCGCTAAAAGACAAAATAAATATAATCGCGGAAAGTGAAAAGTATGCGTTAAGTTCGCGAAAGTTGGCCGAAAATATGAGGTTGGAAAAACAAATTAATGATATTATGAAAAATAATGGTTGAGGAAGGTGGTAACTTGGAGCAAAAACGAAAATTTCCGCAGTCGGAAGGATTGGCAGTGGATCAAGTCGTCTACAATTGGTTTAAAGCAATTCCAATATCTGGGCCGCTACTTAAACAAAAAGCACTGGAGACAGTAAGTAGTTTAAAGATGGAAAATTTCGCAGCATCTAATGGATGGTTGGAAAGTTTCTGCCGGCGACACAGTATAACCTTTAAATCAATTTGTGGTGGGTTCGCAGAGGTTAATTTGGACGATATAGAGGACTGGAAAACCAAGTTACCGTTGATTTTAAGAAATTATTCTCCTCAAGATGTCTTTAATGCCGGCGAAACAGGTCCTCATTACCGCGCCATGCCAAATAAGACATTTGCATTAAAAATGAGAATTGTGCAGGAAAGAAGGCAGCAAAACTACGTTTGACTATTTTACTGTGCGCAAATATGGAAGGTGAGAAAGAAGGTCCATTAATAATTGGAAAAAGTGAAAATTCTCGCTGTTTTAAGGGTAATCATGTTGACAAATTACCCTTAGAATGGGTTTCCGACAAAAAGGCATGGATGACAACGGCAATTATGACAAGATGGGTGCATAAATTTGACAATAAAATGAAAAAACAAAATAGAAAAGTGCTTCTTTTCTTGGATAACGCCACGTCACATTCTAAAGTTCCATTAAAAAATGTTAAACTAGTCTTCCTGCCGCCAAACACCACTTCGCATTGTCAGCCCTTGGATCAAGGAATAATTCAGAATTTCAAATTGATTTGCCGAAATTTTTTGATTACAAGGCTTCTAACATTTATTGACAGTGAATGTGATTTTGAAAACTCTGAAAAAAACATAAATTTAGCCAATGCACATATATGGATTACAGCTGCTTGGAAAAAGGTATCTCCTGCTATAGTTAAGAAATGTTTTTCCAGGGCCGGATTCTCTGATGTTATCCAAGAAGATACAATGTTTGATGAAGAAGACGAAATACCCATTGCCCAACTCTTTCCTACAGTTCGTAACGAAATTGTGGATTTAGATGAATATGCTTCTGTTGATAGCCATGTGCCTACAGACAGCCCTAACTTCAGTATTACAGAAATTGTTGAAGAATTGTGCAATAATGATGAAGAACATATCTCTGATAATAGTGATGTGGACGAATGTGAAACTCCAAAATCTATTTTATTTAGTATGAGCGAAGTGTGTGCAAAATTAAGAGACACAGAATTATTTATTGTGCAATAACAATGGTGAAATTTTTATGGATGTTTCTCGAATTTTACTTACATGTGAAGCTGTGGTTGTTAAATCGAAGCTAAAAAATGTAAAGCAAACAAAGATTGAACCATACATTAAAAAAGCTTAACAAATTATGTTTTTTCGTATGAATATGTTGTAATAATATATATAAATAATGAACATATGTATTATATGTATACATAACTATATGTATCTATAATATGTATATGTACATATTATCTACAATATGTACCTAGTCTATGTTTTGTATTACATACATTAATATAGTTTTAGTGTTTCGTATACATATGTGTATTTATATAATATTTACTTTAATTAATAAAATAAAGAAAAAAAAATCTTAAAAACCAAGTATGTATTTTATTTGTAAGACGAACAACCTGACAAATACGGCCACCTTTATATAACGACCAACACTGTTACTTTTTTGGTTGGCCGTTATTGACAGGTTTTACTGTAGTAATAAAAAGAAAAAAAAATATATTACATTAACCCGGTATCATATGAAAATGAAACGTTGTACGTTAAAGGTTATATCATTGTATGTATGGGTAAGTATGGCATCTGTATTTCGGTTTCTGTCGCTACTGTCTAGGACGGCATGACTATAACTACTGGAACTAGGTGACGCCAGGAAATATTTCAGTTGTTGTTTTTGAAGATTAGTGGCATAAACTGAGAGATATAAGAGCAATGTGGTCAGAAGCAAGAAGCTTTAATGCTTTCCTTTTCTCATATTGTTTTTGCCCGTAGTAATTCTATCAATAACCAGGAGCTATTTGCTAGCATTATCTTGGTTATTGTTTCTGTACTTCTACATTAAGTCCACTTTTGTGGTCGCTTTCTTCAAATTTTCTGCAAGATTTTCTTTAATTAAGTTAACAAATATCTTAAACAAAGAAATACATTTATTTCATTACAAGTATTTACTTCTCTTAAGCGGAGAAAGAAACGCTAAGAAAATATTTATTTTGATTTAAAACAGTTATTGTATTGCGGATAACTGAATCAGTTATTGTCTCGAATTAAGGCGAATTATTACTAAACCGGGACAGCGGGATCATTATCTCAAAACGAACCCGTCTTAGTCAAACCGGGACAACTGGTAAGCCTGGTAATAGATATACAAGTAGATAAAATGTGTAAACTTATAAATGGATATTCTCCCAATTACAACCAATGAGGCAGGTAAAAGCCAACGAAACATCGTATTCATACATAAGTGATCTATCATTTATGACCGGTAGTGTACTCACATAGGTACATATATATATATACAAGAAAGACGCTTTTTACTATACGCACATGCACACATGAGATTCTTGTTGTTCCGATGTCATTGCCATGCCCGTCCGGCAGCCAGAGAAATAGACGGCTAGCGCGCCAAGCAGTCTGAGCGAGATGCTCAGAGAGTCAAACCCAACGCAGGTCGTACGCGGTGTCCTTGATGCCGCGATTTCCCGTCTCTGTTTGACTTTGTTCTCGTCTCTCTCGCACTCTATATGTCTAACCGCGTGCACGTCGTATTAATTACCGGCTTTCGTTTCGGATTGTGCACGCCGTTCACATGCTGCACATTACATAGTTACATAGATTTATTGCGAGCACTTTACTCCCCGGTCTCTGGATACACAACGAGAGATATGGCGAAAAACGCGCAACTGGTGTGCTATCATATCGAATGGGTACGCTGTTGTTGGAAGAAATAAGCGTTGTTCCGCGGGAATCGCTTGTGATACAAAATTGCGTTACAATAAAGCAATATGTAATGGAAAAAACATGATTACGTTGTAAGAGCTAAGTAAGGGACTGACTAACATTTTAATACTAATGTTGCAATAATAATAATCACTGTGGTAGCTGCAAAATGCAACAAACTGGGCACCCCGGGGGGTAAATCTAATTCGAATACGCTGAGTCCAATGGTGCTAACCGTTTTTAAAAGTTAGCTCGCGTTTTCGAGCAATTCCAATTTAAAAATTTTAAGCCCAAAGAACCTTCTGGAACACTCTGGAATTTTCTTGAAAATCTGATCAATGCCGAAGAGCTTTCTAGAACCTTCGAGAACCTTCCAATGGATCATTCGTGAACCTTCTAGAAACTTTCATCTCCACTACTGCCACTTGGTCAATGGGTATGTAAGCGGCGGTGTTAACCGCTGAAAGTTTTCAGAAGTCAAAGTGCTAATACCTAAATATTAAAGCAAATAACCCAAATCGAAGTGAATAGTGAAAAGTTCGAGATTGTTCGTTGTAATGGCTTGTAAAATCTATCAATTAATTTGAAATATCAAAAATGGATGTTCTAAATTGAATACCTTTTGTTACGTGTGTGGAAAATTTGTAAACAAGACCATTAAAGTAAGTGCTTAAACCGCTGATTTCTATCAACAATATTTCTCACAAAATGTTTTTACTGATGTGTATTGGACTTCGTCTATTGTTTGTACAACAATTTGAATAAATGGACAAAAGCCGGAGCCGCTATGCCATTTGATGTTCCAATGATTTGGATCGATCCAAGAGAACATGATCCAGCTGAATGTTATGCGTGATTCTTTGAAATACATTCCAACAACATATACTCAATTGCCGCTGCCGCATTCCGTTTACCGAGAACCCACGCACACGGATAGATATCTCAATGGCCTCTCACACCATCATCCAGCCCAAAAACGCGGCGTAATCAATTCTCTTATTCAAAGGGCCATTTCCATATCTGAGCCTAATTCGGTTTCCCAAGAAGTGAACCGCATAGCCGAAACTCTGATCCGCAATAATTATTCTAGGGAAGATATTCAAACTACTATTAACCGCTACATCAACCTTTCTCCACAGCAACTCTCCTCATCCAATCCTAATTTTCGTAAACAAGCGTATCTATCCTATATTCAAGGTGTCAGCGGTCGCATCCGCAAAATTCTCTTCAGAAGCAACATAAAAACCATCTTCAAGCCCAATTTCAAATTTTAACTTTTCTATCAAAGACCGCAATCGTCTGGAAGACCATGGTGTCTACCAGATTCCATGTTCGTGCGGTAATGTGTACATCGGTGAAACAAAGCGATCGGTTAGCACTCGTCTTACTGAGCGAGTGTTGCGCTATGGGGCCAAACTGCTTTGCGATAGTAAAAAATCTGTAACTTTCTTATTAATAGAAATATGGCAGTGAAATTTGGCAGACGTGTACAGAAATGTCTAAGATCTCAAATGAATACAAAATTCTCCACAAGAAATTTACGATTGTTTGCTTAAAAAATGTTAATTTATGGTAATTTTAATAATAATGCGAAATCAATTTTTTATTGAATCAAAGTAAACTTTTCTATTGGTAAATAACAGTTAATAAGAAGAGATAAGTGTTTGTGCGATATCTACATGTAAAAAACGTTAATTTATTGTTATCTTAATAATACAGCGTAATCATGTGAAATCAGTTCTTTATTAAATAAAAGGAAATTTATCTATTGGTAAATAACAGTACATATTTATCATAACAACAATTAGATGTTTGTACAAAATCTGCATAAAATACAGCAACATTTGGTATCTTATTTTAGCAATATTCACTGAAAATTACGTTGTTTTACATAATGGAAGAGCACTAAAATAGAAAATGCTTTTACTCTAACAATTATACTACTTCCTCGTCCAGTTCAACATTTACAGGCGTGGATATTTTTCTGAGACTGGATATATAGGGATCTGATGTAAACTGTAAGGTATAGAGACTGATGTAAACTGTAAAGTATAGAAAACGTCTTCGTTCGTAGCAATACGCGAACATTTTCTTGCATGATGTAATCTGTATAATTTGCAATCTTTATTGCGCGATTTCTGGGCTTCTTCAGATAACTGTAGTGGCAAAACTGCATTATAGCGAATGTCATGAATCAGGACTTTATGTACTGATAAGGGCATATAGTACCAATTATACTTGCTCACATACAATTGTGCAATTTCAAATGTATACTGACCAAACTTTTGGGAATTAATCTGCCTACCGCATGACATTGTTTGTAGTATTATGTGAAATCTGGAAATAAGCTCTTCATCAACTCCAGTTATATCCGCTGTACAAGCCGGATTAGCGAAAAATCTTCTAGCGATATTCCCGCCATTACTACTTCCACTAATTTATCGTGGTTTATCCATTATCAGTCCACACTCTTTTCGAAATCTATCTTGAACGTAAGTCTTCTTTGCTTACTTTTCGTTTTTCATGTCTTCGGTGGTTGCCGCTCATTTCTTAAACTACAAATTATAGGAAATGTGAAGAACTAACTCCATGAATCTTATCCGCGCATGCAATCTTGAGAGGCCAAATCTAAAAGCGTTTTCGTTTTCTTGTTTCTGCCCCACCCCATCCAGATCGTTCATTTTCGTGAGCTTGGCAAGGCACACAACACATGTTGAAGTAGAAGGAGTATGGAATAGTACCTGCACAACTTTACCATCAATCATTGTAAATAAAAGCTCATGCTTTACTGTGACCCGTTTCTCATCTTTCGTTACTGAAGTGCGCAACAAGGTACGGATCTGAGCTTCTATTTCGTCCACAGTAGCTCTTGTTTTTTCAGGCATTTCTTTTGAAAACTCGATTGAAATGGCCCTGCAATATCTCACAGAAGCTGGGGAGAGATTCTGCTAAATTACACTTTGCGTTAGTTCATCAATAAGGCGAATTGGTACCAAGGAAGCGACAAATAAATTGCTGTCAGCTATCAGGGAGCTTTCACCAGGAAGAATTTGTTTATATTCACTTTGTCCTGAAGAACCATCACAGTCCCACTTAGTGTATAAACGTAACTGTGATGACAGAATCGATCATCAAAATTCTCTTGCATGTGTGATCGAGGAGCGACTATAGTGTTACTTTCGCACTTATGTCAGTAATTTCAATTGGAGTTGGATAACATTCAACCTTAGCATCCCTCAGTTTCTTGTACGATGGCAATAAACTGCACTGTTTAGTGTGGAAGTAGTTTAATAAATATTGGTGCCTGTTTCTTGTTAAAGATATATCGTTGTATAAAGTCAAAGCTTGATCCGGTGTAAATGGTTCCGCAGTTGTGTTGTTTCTTAGCATTTGCAGTAGAACCTCTCTCTTTTCTATTGATGCCGCGTATAATTTCAGCTTCAACGGTTTGTCCAATTGAGCGCAATCTTCGTACATATGAGCTGTGAATATGATCCAATCCAGATTCGCGAAAGAGTGTAATTGCTTTACGCCTTTGGGTCGTTTCAGCTGAATTTTCAAAAGTCTTGTACGGTCTTCCACGTACCATTCCAGATGACATCGAAGGTTTTTCCCTTACTTCAAATTGCACAAGCAGCTCACTGTCTAACCAATACTTGTTATTTTTTAAAAACAAGTCAACTTTGCGTGCCGCCTTTTTCCAACGCATTTTGAATTCAGGAAGTACGTATTTTTGAATATTCACGATTACACATTTCAAATGAGGTTCGGAAAGGTTGAAATTTTGCCGAATGTAAGCCTCAGCGGTTGAAATATGCTTCCCATGTTCTATGAAAGCAGCGCAGAAAGTACGTTTAGCAATTTTAAAGTTACTCATTTTGGTCAAATAGCCTTTAAGTACAAAATATTTTGGATCGTAGAATGTTTTAGGACTAACTGCATATGTCTGAACTGGAATTGATTATATATACTAAATCGAATATTACACTAAACCACAAGAAAATATTTTTCTTGTAAATATGATTTTGATATAGCTTGCTTTTCAATGCTCTGTTATTGATCGTTTTCTGTTTCGTTTTTAACATTCGGTAAATATGTTTATGAAATTCTTATCAACAATATGTCCGGCGTGGTAAAACAGCCTTCTAAAATTTATAGATATTCTAGTTTGAAAGAAGTTGAGCTATTTTTCAATAACAATTTTAAATATCAAACAAATAACTGTAAAAAAGCATTTTCTAGACACAGCCACTTATTAAATTTAAAGATATAAGTAAAAGTACAAGAATAAAATTTACAAAAACCAATAAATTTAAGTTCGTTCAAAATGAAATAATTAAAAATTACAAAAGTTATATTATCAAGACAAATTGAAAATCAATCATTTACGAATTTTTTAACAAATTATAATTTATCCCAACACTGATTTGAAATTAACAGCAAGAAATTAGGTAACAAAATAAAAGATACAGGTGTAATATGTAGTTCCCAAGGCAGAAATTGTAATGTCACTATAGACTTAGCGCATGCTGACCGTTTTTCGTTTAGCCGTATAATAAACGCAGCAAAACCGTAAGATTTCCTTTTAGGATATAATAATAGTAATAATTTATTTCAGCCTTGACCTGTAGAGGCATTGACATTGTCGTAAATATAATAAGTATAAAATTGTAAAATATATAAGTAAATAAATAAATAAAATCGTGTATATATAAAAAAAAGGTAATAAAACATATAAACATATTATGCAGGACATCCGAGACTATCTATATGTATTATCAGTAGAGCAACGCAACTGCGCTGAAAGCCAGTGGCGGACGCATAAAAGTTTACACAAAATAAATTAAACGTGATACGTGCTCAAACACTTACCGTTTTAAGAGTCCTCCGTGAAATCACAAAGTGGATAATGTCTATTTAATATTTGTAACATTACATATGTTTCCAAAGTTGTTTCGGCAAAGTGAGTACGGCGTGAAGAAAAAGTGTTTTTGTATGCCGAAAACGAACGTTCTACATCTAGTGACGTTATATTTGCGTAAGTAAAATAATCTTTCAAATAACTTAACGGTTCTGTTGACGCACCTTCACAAATTTGTCTTAATGTGCCAAAATCAGAGTCTTTATCTAAAACACTTTTAAACCTTTCTAAAACATAAACATTTCTTGCGTCTTCTATCGCGCATAGCTGTGCGTGAACATGTTGCACTATTTGCAAAGATTCCACTAACGACACCGAAGAATTTTTTAGTTTTTCTATCGCATCCGCTAGTCCCACGTAATTGTTCTGAATAATTTCCAAATCTGTTTTAACTTGACTATCCTGAAATTTCAAGCGGCTTTTCCTTGACAGCCGCAGTTTCCTTTGGGTCGAATTCTAAAATCACGTTCTTTATATTCTCAAAATATTTAAGATAATAAAATGCAGCTTCTAACCATGTTCCTCAACGAGTAAGAATAGGTTGTGGTGGTTCAGGAATACCGGGGCATAGTTTATGAAATTCCCGAATACGTTTTGGGGATTTTACAAACACAGCTTTTGTATGTGTTATTAGAGCGTCTACCTCGGGATAACATTTTCTGATACTATCTGCTACGAGACTGAGAGTATGAATTTTACATGTAATATGCAACAAGTTAGCACAATGTTTTTTAAGAGATCGACCTACAGCAAGCATGTTTGCGGCACCATCACTCATAAACATCAACAGTTGATTTGTTGAAAGTTCAAACTTTTCCAATGTATTTAACACCAACATTGAAATTACTCGGCAGTGCATTGTTGTATTCGTCTGGAAGCTAGTAAAATTGAAGGTGACGGTCGATGTGGTTCCATTGTGCGTACCATTACATTAACCACAGAATGTTTTTTACGATCTGTTGTTTCGTCCACACATAACCGCAGTTTTTTATCTTGCAACTCCGATTTAATTCTTTTCTCGACATGCTCACGAGCAGACGGCACAACTCTCTGTAATGTTCTCTCACTTGGTAACTTAAGGTCCGAATATTCATTCCAAAACGAGACGTATGCTTTCTTCTTAGTAAATGAAATGGTAAATTACATGCAATAAACACAAAATTAAATTTAAATTTGTCATAATCTCGTGTGGAATTTTTTTTTGAAACATGCCTTGCACTATTTACGTGCCGTAGAAATCACTTTTCGACCAACACATTAAATCTATTTTACACACTACACATTGAATTTTAGCGCCATCACACTTTAAATCAGGCATTTCTGCAATAAATTCTCTTATTGTGTCCAACTTTGGTCGTTTTCGCGACGTAGGAAACATTTTCAAAACAAACGTAGAACTACGATATAGTATACGACAGCGTAGATGCATACACAACAGATCGGCTTTCGAGTCCCAGTTATACTGACGCTTATACCGAGTTGTCCCGGCCGTGTTTATTTTGTGTAAACTTTTATGCGTCAGCCACTGGCTTTCAGCGCAGTTCGCGTTGCTCTCGTCATTACACACATTGCAAATACAAATCTACTAATCTGTAATTTTCTAACGCTAAAATTATAGGGCAAGACGAGCTCTTTCAATACATGTATGACACTTAATACAGCAATACCAATTTCACGTTGAATTAACTTACGCAAATGTAGCAATTTTCAGTTGCAAGGTTTGAAACTGCGGTACAAAGCTGTTTCGCTATAAAATTAAAGACATCTGTGCGTTAGACTGTAACCTTTTCTGAGTAATGTGAGCTTATTTTCGGCATGAATTGCGAAATTTTGTAAAAACCATTTTTGGTCGGATTTCAACCACGTGGCCCCATAGTGCGTTGTATGCGGTTGTTGCGTGCAGCTAGGTCCCCACTAGCTGAGTATAGACTGGAAACTGGCCACCAAATCCAATTTAACTCACCCGCATCTTGTCTCGCAAGCCTCACTATTATAGTGGAAAAATCCGTGAATCAATAGAGATCTTCAAACATCCCAACAATTTAAATCGCGAAGATGGCTGCCCTTTATGTGGAAAGCCCATTACTTATTAATTAAATCTCCTAGCAACCGTCAGGCTTCAGTGATCCAAAACTTTTCCGCTCCATTGATCCGAAGTCAGTGTGTAGTAACAGTCCTGAGGATGTCTCATATGAGTATGGATCAAACGTCGGGAAAACCTACGACAATGACTGGAAACCAAGAATATAGTACTTGTTAAATTCTTTGATAATAAATCATTAAATCATTAGATCCAGATAAACTGCTACTTGTTTAAACAAGCTCGTAAAGGTGAAAATTTAGTTTTCTCTTCATTTAAAACTTTTTAAATTGTATTGTAGATTATTTATTGAAAATATAATAGTTTTCCAATAACACGTTCAAAAGTTTCTCAACAACTGTGTGTTTACTGTGTTTCATTGTGCATCGGATTGCTGCAGCACTTGCTGTTCACAACCAAATAATGGAGCTCACATCACACGCTTCAGAGAAACAGGTGTGGGCATCTCCAATTGAAGACATTCCTTTCTTCATCGGCATTTTAATACGTCTTCCAGAACCAGATCCTTTTTTAATGGTTTTTCCGCGCTGAATGCGTAGGCAGATATTCTAAATTATCCACCCCATGCGTATTTTGCGAAGTAGACGTCATAGGAAACCATGTACGCCTACTATATGTACATACAAGCACTTCCATGTAATAATTCCAATTACTTGAGCAACAACCTCAAAAAACGGAGAAGGAGAAAAAAAGCAGTCATTAAAAGCACATTAGCCCAGTACAAAGATCCCTTTTAAAACGTACAGATAGCTTTAAGTAGGTATTCGTTCGATACGAGTATGAATTATTACGACCATCGTACGTATATAGAGTGAAAAAAAAGACAAAAACGTCCACCAGCAGGCTGACGTACGCGTATTTTCACAGAAACGGAGCAGACGCGATCTGCGTTTCAAGTTTGGTAGAACGAACATCGTGCGGTTCGTATCTGTACAATGACATTAAGTCCGTCAGTTCAATTAGTCTGTTGCACAATATTTTTAATTGGAAGCAATTACGAGTGGTCTTTAATTGACAATTTTAAAGTATTAAGAGTCGACGATGCTTAGCAATTGTACAATGGTGTTGGTAGGTGGGAAGGATGAGAAACGTTTTAAGGAATAAGTATTAAATGGTCGTAAATGGGGAATAAATATTTTTTTCAATAGAAAAAGATGTTCCCGGATGGTCCAATGTTGAAAGCGTCATGGACTTAAGTCTTGTTTTGTGTAGAAGTGTAGGAATCAATAAGTTATTCTAAGACTGATAGCCAGAAGAAAGAATATACACCGAGTACAGTTGAACTGCCATAAATAGAACAAGCAGTTACCAGTAAGAAAGTTCGAGATATTGAGACTTCAATTTATAGAGAAAATAATTTGAAACCTAACATTTAATTGCTGTAAACTTGAAATGTTCATTATTACAACTTGAACAATTTAAAAAACGTAATATTTAAAATTCATTAAAAAATCCGTTAAAAGTGATTGTTTGGTTTGTTCATTTCAAAAAAATTAATTTGGACACCTCAACAATTCCTCCGGAGTATTTACCTGCGTCTCCAAATATCTCCGTACACGCAGAGAAACGTTTACTTGTATCAAAACTGTCCGCCTTAATTCAGGACAATTACTGTTTCAATTATCCACAAAACAATAACTGTTTGAAATCAAAAGAAATATTTTGCTAGCGTTCCTTTCTCCGCTTAAGAGAAGTATGTACTAGTAAGAATGATGAAATAATAGTATTTCTTTGTTTAAGACATTTGTTAATTTGAATCAAGAAAATCTTCCAGAAAATTTGAAGAATGCGATTCTTACTATAAGTAAATGCCTATTATAACACAAAACAATATTTTCTTAAGGATAGTAAATAGTTTTCTTAATTTCAGAAAGCGTTTAGGTACTGTTCATAAATTAAAAGTTTCATTTTCTTAAAATAAAGCATTTATTTATTTATGTGCACGTTATTAATTGTATTTTGCAACAGCTTGACATATCTGGATAATGTTTAAACAAAAATGCCTAGAAACAATAACCAAGATAATGCCAATAAATAGCTCATGGTATTGGTGGAACCATTACCGGCAAAAACAATACGAGAAAAGGAAAGCATTAAAGCTTCTTGCTCCTGACCACATTGCTCTTACATCTCTCAATTTATGGCACTAATCTTCAAAAACAGCAGCTGCAATATTTCCTAGCGCCACCTGATGCTAAACATTCGCATTTGTTTTTCGGATGGCAGCACTTCTCTTATTATTTGTAGAGTAGTAAATTTCATCTATGGAGTTCTTATTTGAGATGTCGCTTATTTATACCTAGTTCCAATTAAGGATTTGAAAACTGGTGCTTTATCTCCGAAACGCCCTATGGATTTCAAATTTAATTAATTACACTTAAATCATATATATATTTTAACGAACTGGATTTCAGAATTATATATTGTTAGTTTCAAATTTTGAGAGATTGATGTTTCACTTGTAAAACTACTCAAATTTGCACTTCATAAGAAATGTAAAAGATGGAGAATTAGAAATATGTTTACAAAAAGGAAAATTGAAAAAAAAGGGACAAAAGGAATCTTTTGAAGTGTGCATGAAATGCGAAATACCTAGAATATCTTACAAGAATCTGATAGAGAAGTTGTTCTAGAATTTTCTTTATAAACGTTTATCTAGACGTAAAATGTGCCGTACTTCAGTAAATTAAATACGAAGCAATACAGATAAGTAACCTGGGCAAATTTGGGGTAACAGCCAGAGCGCACAAATGTTTACACATAAAATAGAAGGTAGGAAATAAATTATAAAACGTGCTGAAACACTTACCGTTCTAAGAGTCTTCCGTGAAATCACAAACTGGGTAACATCTGTTAAATATTTGAATCGTTAGATATGTTTCCACAGCTGTTTCAGTCAAATGAGTACGACGTGCGGAATAAACGTTTTTAAATGCCGAAAACGACCATTCGACATCTAGCGATGTTATATTTGCATATTTAAAATAATCTTTGAAACAACTTAATGCATCTTCACACGCACCTTCACAAATTTGTCTTAATATAAGAAAATCGGAGTCTTTCTCTAAAACACCTTCAAATTTTCGTATTACACAGCAATTTGTTTCGCCTTCTACAGCGCATAACTGTGCGTGAACATCATTCCCAATTTGAACAGAATCCACTACCGACATTTTGTAATTTTTCTATTCCCTCCGCTAGTCCAAAGTAATTATTGTAAATAGTTTGTAAATCTCTTTTAACCTGACTATCTTGAAATATTTCCTGGCTTTTCTTGATTGCTGCAGCTTCTGTCGGATTGAGTTTTAAAACTACCTTCTTTACTTGATCAAAATATTTGTTGTAGTAAAACGCAGCCTGCGAGGACACAGTTTGTGAAGTAGTAGGGTACGTTTCGGGAACTTTAGAAACACTGCCTTTGTACTAGCAATCAATGCATTTACTAGTGGAAAACGTAAGAATCGTTTGTACCGCAAGATTTAGAGTATAGATTTTACACGTTACATGTAAGAAGTTACCACTGTGTTCTTTAAGAGATCGGCCCAAATAACGCATGTTTGCGACACCATCACTCATAAACATTAAAGCTTGCTTAGTTGAAACTTCAAATTTGTTCAGTGAGTTCAACACTACCTTTAAAAGTACGCACATTTATTCCAGAAGAAGACAAATGCTTCTTTGTCTAGTAAACGAAACGATAGATTACATAAAATAAGAGTAACATATAAATCAAATATAAATTTTTCTTGGTCTCATATGCCACTTTTTGCAGAAGAATGCTGTTTGCTTTCGATGTGCCGTTGACAATGGCTTCTGAACCAACACATTAAAGGGATTTTACAAACTAGGCATTGAATTTTAACGCCATCAAAAATTAGGTCCGGCATGTCCACTATAAAGTTTTTAACTATGTCTGCCATTGGTCGTTTTCGCAACGTACCTAACTTCGGACTCTTAAAAGCACTGCCATTTGTAATAATTAACGCATTACAGTATAACATGTAAACTGCTGCGCAATACAGCACAGATTTTATACTACATGTAAAACCCCGTGTCATAAATAATCGCCGACTTGCGCAACCATATCTAACTACACTGCTTATGACTATTTGTCAGATACGATCAACACTACTTTTAATTAGTATGCGTCACATTTTATTCCAGACTACGAAACATTTCTTTAAACGAACGGATAGATACATAAAATAAAGTACTGAACCTGGCTCCGTGGTACTGTGCAGATCGCAGGTTAAATTTAAAAACTGCTTTATATTTGTGCATTATACACTAATAAAAGCTGTCCTGCATACCAAGATGGGGCATGACTTTAGTGAAATGACCTGCAGCAGTTAAGGAGAGAATCGTCCGAACCATACTTTGCCATCGCTCATAAACATCAACACTTTATTTTTTTTGAAATTTGAAATTTTTCCAACGTACTAAGTACAACCTTCGTAATTGCTGCAGCAGTACACTCTTCTAGTCTTCGGCTAGCTAGTAACAGTGGTAGTGTAGGTTTACTAGGGTCTAGTATACGTACCATAATATTTACAATTAAATTTTTTCTACAGTCTGTTGTCTCGTTAACACATAACCAAAGAAACTGTTTTCTCAATATGCGTTTTCCACGTCATCGCGTACAAATGCAACATGCTTACGTGCCATTTTCTCCGTTGGCAGCCGCAACTCGGGATTGTATTTGTCCCAAAAGTCCTTAAACGGTTGTTTATCGAGTAAGCCTAGTGGCAAACTACAGTTTATCAACATAAGAATTACATAAAAAGAATGCACTTCTCGGTGGCATGCCCAATTTTCGTTTTCTATGAATTTACGTGTCTCGTAGAGATCCACTTCTTATTTAACATCAAATGTATTTTGCACACTTTACAAACTATCTTACTCCCGCGGTAAAACAAATCGGGAAAGTCAGAAATAAACTTATTTGCTATGTCTTGAAAGGGTCGTTTTTTAGCCTTCGACGTCTTCACTAGAAACTACAATTAATAACTACGTCTGTATCGATGAAATCAAAACGCACTACACTAAATAATAACTACAATTAATAACTACGTATATATCAATAAAATCAACAAGTCCTATCCGTTATCCAATGCTTAACTGAATTGAGTGATGATGATTTGTCGCGTCGTATCATAATCGACCAGCCCTCCCCGCCCACCTAAACACAGTCACACCGCCGCTGCGATTACTCTGCAGTTACCGGGCTCTACTTATAACTATCAAGTTTCGTGAAATGCCCCTGTATAATTATTCTAAAGGAGGTAGCCTTGGACAGCAATGCAAAGTAAATATTACATTCAACACTAAATTTCTTATCAAATAACGTTGGTCTATAAATAGACCAATGTAAGACAATCCTACTGCTATTTCTAGATTGCAAAGTGACTGCGGTTGTACGTACTGAATATGTACAACATACTCAGCTCAACTATGTATGTAAGTATATGAATCGGTTCTAAGAAACAAGAGATTTTATATGTATCTATGTTGTTGTGTCGGTGAACGTGTGTAATAATAGAGAGCGTAGAAGGTTGAGAGTAATGTTAAAATGTTATTAAATGGTATCTATGCGGAGCATTAGAATGGATACCTTTTTTCAGTGATGTAGCTTTTATATTTTAGCTTATACCACATAAATGGAGTCTATTATTTTCGATTTAGATGTTGTTTTCCAGTGATTTTAATTTTTTTAATCAATCATTAAAAATCGACAAAAAGCGTACTGCTTTTTGACAGAAATACACATGGAAGATAGGGAATCGTGTTCTAATACAAAAAGGTTCGCCATTTCATCGATTCCTTTTTGGATAGAGGATCATGTTCGTCATTGACTGCTTCAAGATTGTCCGGGAGAAAATCTAAATGTGAGCTCATATTGCACCCCAATGTTTCATACGAAGTCAAAAGGTCTTTTACAATGTTCTTGTAGTCTTCGGATTTGTGATTGCTTAAACAGTTCTCACAAATATTCTTAAATGACAGCCAGGCGGATTTTTCATTTTTGTTCAGCTCTATATCGAACATTTCGTCTCGAAACAAGTCCCTGATCTGGGGTCCTACAAATATACCCTCCTTTACTTTAGCATCACTGATTCTGGGGAACTTATTCCTCAAATACGCGAACCCACGACCGTTTTTGCCCATTGCTTTGACGAAATTTTTCATACGCCCTAGTTTTATATGTAAAGGGGCAGATATATTTTCTGAGGATCGACAAGAGGGGGGTTGATGACATTCGTAACTCCTGGAGTCAATGATGTTCGTGTCGGCCACACTTTCTTAACATAATGGATTTTTTTTTGTCTCGACTGTTCCACTCACACAGGAAACAACAGTACTTCGTGTAGCCGAGTTTCAATCCGGGTAATAGCGCCACAACCTTTAGATCGCCGCAGATATTCCACTTAAATTCATCGTATTTGATTTTTTCTAAAAGAATCTTCATGTTGTCGTATGTTTCCTTCATGTTGCCCGAGTGGGCCAGAGGAATTGAGGGCAATTTATTTCCATTGTGAAGTAAAACGGCTTTTAAGCAAGCTTTGAATGACTCAATGAACAAACGCTATTCATTAGTGTGATAACTATTCATGGCCAAGTGCACTCATAATCAAGACAATATCATTGCAGAACACCAAGTCATCTTCAAGGGAGAAGTAATCATTGAATTTGGCATGACGACTACGATAAAACGAAATTTTTGTGTCACTCTGAAGTAGATTCCAGCCCTTCAATCTGGATTCCAAAAGTTCGGCTTGCTTCTTAGACAGGTTTAAATCGCGAACGAGGTCACTAAGGTCTCTTTGAGTCAGCGAATGTGGTTCATTTGAAGAACATCCTGATTCAAATGTGGGATCCAAATTCAAATTTTCTTCTGCTACTTGATGTGCTTTCTCATCACTAGACTCATCATCACTCAAAGTCATGTTTTCTGCAGGTGCTGGTAGAGGTAACTCCTCATTATGAAGTACTGGTTTCAATGCAGATGGTAAATTAGGATATACAACAGTGCATTTAGATTTTGATGTAATACCAGCTATATTTGTCAGGCAGAAGTAGCAGTCCGAAACGTGGTCTTCAGGTTCTCTTCATACCATAGGAACTGCAAAAGGCATATGACGTGAACCTTTTGCCCATGCTGTGAGAAGCCGAACACATGTGACACAACAAATATGGGGGGTCCAACTTTTATCCTGGTCGCCTACTTTACAACCAAAATAAAGTTCAGAACATTTTCTAACTAACGGTGTAAACGAACGTTTCTCGGTTTTAAAAGTCAACTCGCTGCAGACGTAGCAGAACGAATTTGGATTATTTTTACAATTTCTCGGCATTTCAGTGGCACTTGGGATATCAACACAACACTTTAAACACAACAGCACACTTTCTCAAAGGTTAGAACAAGCCAAATGTGGAGCTGTAATATTCTCTAGCTGGTCAATTTACTGCAACTGCGCTCCAGGCCAAAAATCTTATATTGCTCCCGGCCAGCTTGTGGAGACCTGTTCTGCCTGTTTCGAATGACGCAAGATTATTTAGAATTACGCAATATTGTGTAACATTTTATTTCAAATGCCTAAATATCACCGGCATATTTATCAGCATTTTATTGTAAAGCACATAGTATTATGCTACGTGAATATACTGGAACTCAAAAACTGTGGGTGATGCAGTAATTTTGAAAGTGAATTTGAATTCAGCGTGCAAAAATACATAGGAAACAGGAATTTTTATACTTGGGACAAAAACCTTGTTAACGAGTGTTATTCAATATAACTGATGAGTAATATTATTGTAGTAAGTTTTATTATTATACAATTCGAAATCGAAGCACCTATAGAATATAAAAAAATGTGGATTTTCCCAACTGCAATGTATTAGTAATAATAAGTACATCGCAATCTAATAATTAATTATGTAATTTTTACATTAAACTTCATAAGCTTATTGATTTAATAGCATTTAATTTATAATTTGTAATTTATTGTACATTTATCATTGTACCATATTTCCATTTTTATTTGCTGGGTAGTGCTTTATTCACTAACATTCTCAGAAAAAAAGTTATTAATTCATAAGTTCCTGTGTTAATCTAGATAAATTAAACAAAAAGGGATTGTACCAAGTAAAGATTGCAAATTATTCCCCTTTTTCCTATTTTGGATCATTTCAATTTGTTCTTTGAAAAGTAGAAGATATTCTTCAATTGATTATGCGATAAAGATTGTAATTGATATTGCTTCTTTGGCATAGATTTATATCGTGATAAGTGGAACCCAGTAACAGGGAGCCGTGCCATAGCCGTACCTGCCTAGTATACAAAAACAATAGTAAGAAAATAGAAAAAAAATAACAGAACTAACACATAATTATAATATGTGAAAAGTAGTGAAACACTCACCCTTTTAAGCAGCCTTGGCTACGGAACAGTAAAACTAGAAGCACCATTATCAGTATTAACATCATATGGATAAGAGTGGACAAAAAGTTGACACCATTAGATGTGTTTCCAAGTTGTCTCGGTGAGCGATGTTCGCCGTGGTGAGAAAATGAGTTTATATTTGAAAAAAGAACGTCCAACATCCACCGATGTTATACATGCATGATTAAAATACTCATTATACTTAGTCAGTGGATATATCGATACACCATCACAAATTTGTTTTAGTGTGCTAAGATCGGGATCTTTCTGTAGCCCATTCTCGAACTTTTCTAAAACGCGATTATATTTTGCGTCATGTATAGTCAGTAGCTGTGTATGCACTCCGTCCATGCAGAGACTCCAATAATGATAACGATCTATTTTGTAATTGGTCTATTGCGTCAGCTAATCCTTTATAGTAGCTACGAATATTTTTCAAATCTATTTCAACGGAAATATCTTGAAATTTTGACTGGCTCTCCTCAATAGCTGCAGCTTCGGCAGGATTGAATTATGTAACAAGAGCTTTTACTATTTTGAAATGTTCAGCATAATAAAAAGCTGCCTGCAACCATGTTCCCCAACGTCTAAGAATTGGCTCCGGTGGTTGGCGAATACCAGAACACTCTGTGTGAAATGATCGTAGGCGTTTGGGAGATTTCAAAAATACTTTTTTTGTGCTTGCTATTAATGCATCTACCTCGGGAGATCATTGTCGAATGGTTTCTGCCACAAGATGTAAAGCATGCACTTTACTCGTAACATGTAAACACTTGCAACCATGTTCAAAAAGAGAACGGCCTACCGAACGCATTATGGCTGCACCATCGCTCATAAACATCAACACTATCTTTCGAAATTAGAAATTTTTCCAACGTACTAAGTACAACCTTCGTAATTGCTGCAGCAGTACACTCTTATAGTCTTCGGCTAGATAGTAACAGTGGTAGTGTAGGTTTACTAGGGTCTAGTATGCGTACCATAATATTTACAATTGAATTTTTTCTACAGTCTGTTGTCTCGTCAACACATAACCAAAGAAACTGTTTTTTCAATATGCGTTTCATTTTCTTTTCCACGTCATCGCGTACAAATACAACATGCTTACGTGCCGTTTTCTCCGTTGGCAACCGCAACTCGGGATTGTATTTTGTCCAAAAGTCCTTAAACGGTTGTTTATCGAGTAAGCCTAGTGGCAAATTACAGTTTATCAACATAAGAATTACATTAAAAAAATGCACTTCTCGGTGCATCCCCAATTTCGTTTTCTATGCTGTGCGGAATTTACGTGTCTGTACAGTTCCACTTCTTATTTGACATAAATGTATTTTGCACATTTACAAACTATCTTACTCCCGTTGTAAAACAAATTCGGGAAAGTCAATAAATAAACTTATTTACTATGTCTTGAAAGGGTCGTTTTTTAGCCTTCGACATGTTCACTAAAAACTACAATTAATAACTACGTCTGTATCAATAAAATTAACACGCCCCATACGCTATCCAATGCTAAACTGAACTGAGTGATGATGATTTGTCGTGTTGTATCTTAATCGACCAGACCTCCCCGCCCACTTAAACACAGTCACACCGCCGCTGGGATTGCTCTCCAGTTACCGGGCTCTAGTGATAAGTAGTTATCTCTCTTATACACGTTTCCGCGGCTTAAACACTTTTCACCATACTGTTTCAACATTCCCGAGTAAATTTCGGCCGGCTTCACACCTTCGGATAACAAAAATCTTATCACATGTTTCGAGAAGAACCGATATTTTGAAATGGGCAAAAGTGGTTATGTTTGCTTTTATTTCTTTCTAAAAGCTTAATTTGTCCCCAAGGTTACCAACTTGAACCACAGAAAGTTTCATCTAATAATATTCAGTAGTTTTCCCGTTAATGCAGTTTGTCTTGTTAATTACTGAACGTCTCTCGTATTTGAAGCAACTGGATCTGTAACGCAATTAATAAAAATTGGATCAGAATATATTAATTTGTTTTTACATTATTGTCACACACTTGGAGGTTGGTCTGTTCTCTCCGACTCACCTGTATCTTGTAAATTAGCAAAAGTATCTCTGTTACTTACCTAATACATCTAGAAAACTAGATTCTTTTGCTATTTGTAATATTTCCCATTTCTCCTTTGAGCCAAAGCAACCGCATGTAATAGACTCTAATTAAAATTCTACAATAGTAAACCGAATATTTGCATAAATAAATGACTAATACTGTAACTACTGTTTAGCCAGTGATATTCGCCTCTACGTTCATTATTAAATCTTTGAACTGCATGAGAATCGCCTAGGGGACTTTGAACAACTTGATTCTATTGGACGTATCGGACGCCACTATTTGTTTTCCAATTGCATACTTTTCCTAGTCGATTGGCGTTACAGATAATATGAAAAACGGAATGTCTCATTGCGCTAGAAGAATACAAAACATGAAAATTTGTTTATAAACTGCGTAATTTTTTAGTAGTAATACGATGATGATGTTTTTTCTCGTAAATATTTATAATTTATTACAACTATACAGACATATATTAATTGTGAGTCAAAAAGGTTTCCACCGCATAACCCAAAAAGTTTTGCCTTTTTTGACGTTATATTTCATGGTATCGTTGGTAGGTAAATCCAGGTAGTAAACCATTGTTTGGTCACTAGAAATGAGACAATTTTGAATATTTTTTTTAGCTTGTAAATTGTTTCTTGGAAGCCGAATTTGATGCACTAGATTGGTGAAGGTAACAGACCAAAATAAAATTCTTTTAATTGATTTGACGAAATCTATGGGGTTGCAGCTGACACAAAACATGAGGAAAATTAAAATTATGCGCATGAAGTGATTAAGACTCTTTTTAACAATAAGTGATCTAACTAAAATGTAGACCGCGTTTACTTTCGGAAGACACCCAAGCTGCGCGAAAATTGTCAACTGATATGTATTGACCAAAATACGCGCGCTTTTTAAAAGTATACGAGAAGGTTAAACGTGTATTAAATTGTATATAATTGTAATTTTTTATACAAAACAAATTTAGATTCTGATAGTATTAACAGTTTTATAATTTATAGTATTCAGTAATAGCATAAATCTTACTTATGTGTATATCAATGTATTTTTTCTTAATTGTTCATTTCACTTTATGTATTAAATAATTTCTTTAAAAGAAAAGTAGGAATATTCAGTGCTCAAAAAAAAAAATAGGTGAGAAATGTTTGGTCTGTTGTTTATAATAATTAATATTTTTACTTAATAAAAAAGAGTAATCGGAATGTAATTACACCTTTATTTATTTAAAGATAATATATACATATTTAAATTAACTATATCAAATATAATTTTAATTTAATCATCATCAGAAAAATCAAAATCGCTGTCACTGTCATCATCAAGGTTTATAATAAGAATAAGTTCATCGGTAAGCTTATCCATTATGTGTTCTTTTTGAATATAATTTTCCTCAATATTCACTGCATGCCGACAAACATGTGACCATTCACCTTTTGTGATTTTTCCAAATTCTTCTTTAGCGAGTTCCTCGACATCATTTAGTTTAAAAGTTATATTTTTAGATGCTACTCTGCCCTTTAAAATTGCCCATATTTTCAATAGGGTTGAGTTCCGAATGATATGGGGGCAATCTCAACACTGTCATGTCATCTTTTGCAAATATAGAATCTATAGTGTATTCTGTAATTTGGTTTATGCATATGTACTAATCTATACAATTCAACTTTTGTCAAATTTTCATTAAATATGATGCCATGTTCACTTAGCCATTTTATCATTTCTGATTTTTTGCTGTTAGTAGTTGGATGTTTAACTGAGAGAACGTTGTGGTAGCTTGCATCATCCATCACAACAACAGATTTAGGTGGTAAATTTGGAATCAACTGTTTTTCTAACCACCTTTTATAATTTATGTTCATATCGTCATGATAATCTCCACTTTTTTGGCCGGACTTATAGATCAACAAGGCATTATCAATAAATCCATGTTCACTACCTAAAACAATAAATATGCAGTACATGCTAAAAATTTTAGAAGAAATTTTACTAATGTACCTGCATGTACAATTATCAAACGTTTCCCTTTTGATATAGGGCACTTAAGTCCATTGTTAGAGTTATCAACCCATTCATATGGAGTTGTGTGACTGGCATGGAGGTATGTTTCGTCTAAAATACAATACTTTAGTTTTTCAACATCAAATAAAAATTTATTTTGCTTGTATACACGATTGGTCGACCTTGTAACCGATAATTTGTAACATTTCGGATATATGATTATCTTAGCTCACGTATGTTTGATCTTTCAATCAAAAGGTTTCGGTTATCAGTAGTCTTCTTCCACCTGTTATTTGATAAATATATTAGTTACTAAAATAATAATAAATTTGAATATTAGTACGTACCTAAATCCTAATTTTAATATTAACTTTCTTAAAGAGCTGCGCTTGCCTACAAAACCAATGGTATCATCTGACTGTATTTTATTATATACAGCATTTAATGTAGGCCTCTGTTTGTCAGTTATGTGAAAATTGTGAATAACCTGACGTAAAACTGCTTCCCCAGCATTATCCACAGTAAATTTTGGTGAATGTCTTGCAACATTGTCTTTTGAAGAATTGCCACTTTGCTCTTCTTCAACAGAATTACTCTTTCGAATAATTCTAACAACAGTACTTTTAGATATTCCCGTAGCTTCATTAACAATATCTAAAATGTTACCTGTAAACAAACATAATGACTTCACTGATATATGAATATGTAAAAATAGTATTAAAAATACTTTAAAAAAATATTATCATACCTTCTGTCTTATATTTTTTAAAATAGTTGTAGACATTAAAAACAATGTTTCGTGATTGCTCGTGCAAAACTTGTCTCTTCTTAGCGATGTTCGATGATTCGCACATTCTCACCTGTAACTTAATTATTTAATACAACTTAATTAAAATCTGTTTAAAACAAAATACTTACAGTAGAATATTACCCCTAATTCAAAATAGTTTTGAGAAAAACTGATTTTTTAATAAATATAATGCCAATAATAATAATAAAAGTAGAGAGCACGAAACGAATTCAACGATAACACATCAACAACTGACGCCGAAATGAGGTAAATGTTTGTTGGTCTTACTGTAGGTAAGAAATACATAGCTATTTCTCTCGGTTAGCACCAACTTCTCTTTCTAATCCTAAAATGCGTCTTTGCGCTGGTGTCTTCCGAAAGTAAACGGACTCTATCGTTAGTTTCACAAAAAACACGGGAGTAGGTAGGGGGTCGTCTGAGCGTGAAAAAAAACCGGTAGTAGGCAGCGAATTCCAGGAAGCGGCTCCTTTGGATAGTAAGTAGGCTATGCGGGTGCGGGGAAGCGTGTGATCTTCATTATCTATTTACGATCCCATTCAGGTGACTCCCTACCTACTACTACTTATCTGACCCCCAAACATATTTGAAATATGAATTACCTCCACAAACAATAGCTTCCATACGGTGTATCACACCCTGAAATAAATCTACGTTAAGTTGATTAATATTCTCATACCTTACATTTCAAATATCGGGAGCTTATGACGTCACAAGTCCCATGATATACTGTAACAACCCAGCAGTATCGGCCAAATCTAGCTTTAGTCCCGTATCGCTCTACTGGCTTTTAAAATTTTCAATTTCAGCTCCCGCTTCCGTTTGTCCGACTTTTCCTCCATCTTTGGTCTGCTTCCGAATAGGTTTTGAACGGCTTTTGAACAGGTCTTGAACGGCTTTTGAACAGGTCTTGAACGGATATTGAACAGGCCTTGAACGGCTTCTGAACAGCTGCAGCACAACTTACAGTTCTCGCTATACAGGTCCTTCATATACTTGTAGTGAAGTTCATACATCATGTTGAGACCTGTATCTAAGATACAATATCGGTATTTTTCTAAAAAAAAATCCTAGAAGTAACCGCGTGATCGCCCTGACTCATTTATATGCGTCAACGGCCAGGACGCTAGAAAACTAAGACACAATATCGGTATTTTTCTAAAAAAATTCCTAGAAGTAACCGCGTAATCGCCCTGACTCATTTACATGCGTCAACGGTCATGTAAAATTCCGAGAACCGCGTCATCGCGAAATTAGCCGCGAACTAAACCGCTAATTAACGCAGATGCCATCTTTCCCGAGGACTAAAAAGCGCAAACTTGAAATAGCCCTACTGCGAAATAAAATGCGAAATTACCCGCGGATTAAAAAGCGCGAATTAAAACCATGTATGCCATCTTCGGCGGATGAGTGGCATCGCGAGATTAAAACTGCGAGCCTCTAATCAAAAATGCATTTGGATTCGATTCCGCGAAATTATCCGCGGATTAAAAAGCGCGACCTTGAAATAGCCGCGAAATTATCAGCGGATTAAAAGCGCGAGCCGCTAATCAAAAGTGTCTTTGGCTTCGATTATATTCGGATTAAAAAGCGCGACCTTGAAATAGTCGCGAAATTACCCGCTAATCAAACTTCGATTCCGCGAAATTACCCACGGATTAAAAGCGCGAGCCGCTAACCAAACTTCGATTCCGCGAAATAACCCGCGGATTAAAAGCGCGAGCCGATAATCAAACTTCGATTCCGCAAAATTACCCGCGGATTAAAAGCGCGAGCCACTAATCAAACATCGAAACCCGCATAGCCTACCTACTATCCAAAGAAGCCGCTTCCTGGAATTCGCTGCCTACTTCCAGTTTTTTTCCCATGCACAGGTGACCCCCTACCTACTCACAGGAGTGTTGTTTGTTGAAAGAACAAATAACACACGATGACTTGACAATAGTTCTGTAATAATATACTTTTCGTTCATGTAGCTAAGATATATCTAAGCGTGATCTTACTTCCCAAATTGAGCGCTCCATCATTAACTCTATTAAAACGTCATCGATCCCTACCGATACCCAAAAGTCACTTCTTCTAGTGTTTCTTAAGTCTCTAAGTTACACGGTCTCCCTAAAATTTACAAACTAAATGTCCCCTTACGTCCTATTGTCAGCACTATCAATAGCCCTACCTACAAATTATCGATGTACCTTTCTAATCTTCTCACACCTTACGCTGTACACAAAGCTTCCTTCATCAAAAATTCCCAACATTTCGTCAAACAACTGAAAGAGTTGAGGGGAGATCCTAGTGATTTACCTGTCAGCTTTCATGTTGAATCCCTATTCACCAAAGCTCCCTTTCCGGATACAGCATCTATTATTAGAGAGTTCCTCACCTTCAATGACCAACCGGATGATCTGGCTGACTTGGTTGAAGCTTGTTTTTCTTCTACTTATTTTTAGTTTCATGGTAAATACTACGAGCAAGTCTCAGGCGTAGCTATGGGATCTCATCTGTCTCCCGTCGTCACCGACATCTTTATGGAAGCGATCGAACAACAAGCCTTATTATCTGACAGCCTTAAGCCGATGCGTTGGTACAGATACGTTGATGACACCTTTGTCATCTGGCGTCATGAACACGAATCTTTAAACAATTTCCTGTCGTTTCCGAATTCCCAACATGATTCCATTCGCTTCGACATAGAGGTTGAATCGAACTATTGCCTTCCTTTCCTAGGTGTTCTCGTACACCAGCGTCCCGACGGTGTGCTGGGACATTCCGTTTACCGAAAACCCACGCACACTGATAAATATCTCAATGGCCTCTAACACCATCATGCAGTCCAAAAGCACGGTGTTATCAATTCTCTTATCCAAAGGGCCATTTCCATATCTGAATCACTTTGCCGAAACTCTGATCCGCAATAATTATTCCAGGAAAGATATTCAAACTACTATTAACCGCTACACCGACCCTTCTCCACTGCAACTCCCCTCATCTAAACCTAATTTCCGTAAACAAACGTATCTACCCTACATTCAAGGTGTCACCGATCGCATCAGCAAGATTTTCTTCAGGAACAACATAAAAACCATCTTCGAATCCAATTTCAAACTCTCAGACTACTTTTCCATCAAAGACAACAAAGCGATCCGTCAGCACTCGTATTACTGATCATGAGCGTTGTACGCGGCTGTTGCGGATTGCCGGGTCCGTTCAGTTTTATGTTTAAGAATACCTACGAAAAATACATTTAGTTTATTAGAAACAAAAATGTATTGTTTCAAATAAATCAAAAATGATTTTATTCTATAGCGAACGCTTGCTGAAAACGAACACTTCGGGAAATTTGTTCGAGTTCATTATAAACTTTTTGTTGAAACGACTGACCTTCTTTCAGTATAACATTCCTCTGTTTTCATTTCACTTCACACACATGGTAAGTAAGAATAGGTAGCGAAATACACTATTAACAGCCTAATTCTTACGACAATTGTGGTTATTGACTCTTATTATTTGTTTTAATCAAATACACATATTAACGAGCTATAAAAGAGATAAACGAAACTGTCTTGGTTTATTACGTTATTATTTGAAAACAAAACAAATCCCATTCTATTTACATAACGAGAGCGATTTATAAAACGCTAAAATAAATTACGCGTAATAATATTCTGGCCTACTAAAAATTATGTCGTTTCTATTTCTAGACCTTTGTACGTATGAGCGTTATGAGCGTCACTTGACATTATAGCCTTTTGCGATAACTTCGGATAGTCGATAATATTGATATCTATAGCTGGACAAATAGCAATACATTTACATTGACACACCTACTGCCTGTGTCCAAAGCTATGTACTAACTTATAACTTATAATATTATTGAAGCTGGGAAGATGAAATTTAAGAATTTGTTGGACTTTTTCCTATTGATATACAGTGTCATTCATAAAGTACGCACCATATGGAAAAAAGTTATTCTTGATAAAAGTTTGTGCATCCTCTAAAACTAAACATGTAGCAATAAAATATAGAAAATTTCTAATATTATGCTATAATATTACATCCAAGACTAAAGTACTCTTTAGTTTAAAAAATATTAAACTGAAATTCATAAATAAAAAAATCCGCTTTAGTGGTTCGGCAATAAGAGCACAGCGAAGAACTGTCGCCCTATATCGATATTACCTAGTATATCCAAGATTTTTGAAACTGTTTTAAAGACGAGAGTTGAAAGCTATTTTGAACGTAACGGGTTTTGTGGCAGATCGCAACACGACTTTAGAAGCAAGTTTTCTACAAATTCTGTTCTTCAACAAATACTATCATATACTTTTGACCAAATTATCAGGGACAACTTTGCAGCTTCTGTAAGTTGCGATTTGTCAAAGGCTTTTGACTTGGTTGACCATCCTTTGTTGTTGTCAAAATTAAGTCAGTATGGTTTTCGGGGTACTGAGTTGTGTCTTTTTGAATTATACTTAACTAATAGGCTTCAAACCGTTCAAAAAAAAACAAAAACTTTAGCATCTGGTGAAGTAAAAAATTATTTTTCTAATACGGCCTTAGTCAAAACCGGTGTACCACAAGGTTCCATTTCAGGGCCTATCTTATTCATCATTTTTATTAATGATCTATCTTTCAGCGGTTATAATTTAGCATTGTATGCAGATGATGCTATTTTGTCGATTGCTAATAAATTACTAGATTTGTTAATTGAAGACAGTAGATTGGCCATGAATAGAATAACCGAGCGGTATCATGGGAATAAATTAGTTATTAATACAGATAATCTATAAACAAGCGGATTCTTTTAACATTGTAACACTCGACAATCACACGTTAACTACGAACCAATCATTTAAGATTTTAGGTATTCATATTGATAGTGCTTTGAAGTGGACTTCTCATATAGATAATTTGAAAATAAGGTTAAATAAAGCACTCTACGCCATTCGGAGATGTAGAGACATCTGTAGTAAATCTATACTACGTGTTATTTTTCTTATTTTAATGCCAATTTGATCTACGGCATTCTGTTTTGGGGAGGAAGTAGTGGATGACATACTCAGGATTCAAAAGAAAACCTTACGTACAATGGCCAATGTAGGAAGCAGGGAACCTTGCAGGCCCTTGTTTAAGGATTTCAGAATTATAACTGTGATTAATCAATACATATATCAATGTCTTCTGTACGTTTGCGCAAATATAGATTCATTACTAGAGCGGGCCAAGAGCGCCACGCGCCAGGTTCGCAATCAGGGTGCCGGGCGCATATATGTATGTAAACATAGGTAATTTAAATATGTAATTATTAGGACGAGGACCAAAACCACTGTCTATTACGTCGTGAAGACGCGCAAATATACACCTGCAGTTTGGGTGTTCGTTGATAAATAGGGCGTTATTCACAGTGGGCCACTACAAAAAAAAAGTTCATTCATCGACGGCTACGAACTAACAGCGCGCTTATTCATTTACGGATGACGCGCTCTATTCATCAACAAATGACGAGTCTGCAGATGTTACGTTTGCACCACTTCGTGGCATACTAGAAACAAGCGTCGGTGTGCTCGCTTTAGTGATTATGTCTAACGTAACTATTAAAAATAAACGGCCATTACCTACGAAAGTTAATAAATTTCTTAGTGAATTTGTGGATTTACACTACAATGGGAGTACAATTTTCTGTAAAGTTTGTAAAAAGAAACTACTGTGCTGGAGCAAACGTGATTGTGAAAGACATATAAATAGCGCACACCACAGAAATAAAAGAAATGGTGTCTCACAACAACGTCAATTTCAATTAGAATTGCTTTTAACGTTTATGGTATGTGGTCTACCACTTCGTATACTTGATAAAAAAGCATTTCGAAAATTCTGGGGTACATACAATACCGAGTGGATACTACCATCTCGGACAGCGTTACGGAGAGATATTCCACGAATACGTGAGGACATTGAAAATCGAATTAAAGCCGAATTAAAAGATAAACAGCTGTGGCTATGTCTTGATGAGACGACAGATTGCAAAAAAAATTCTATTTTGAATATAATAGTGCGCGTATTAGATCCTATTAAACCAAATTTTGCAATTCTATTAGCCAGCAGAAGATTAAAACAGTGTACTAGTAAAGCAATTACGGCCGTAGTTCTCGAAACGTTACAAAAATTTCAAGTGTCAACCAGTCAACTGTTGTTGTTCATGAGCGATGGTGCAGCAACAATGTGTAGTGTAGGCCGTTCCCTTAAAGAAAAGTGTGAAGGACTTTTACATGTTACGTGTAAAGTCCATGCTTTACATCTTGTGGCACAAACTATTCGAGAGTGTTACCCGGAGGTGGATGCATTAATAGCAAACACAAAAAAAGTGTTTCTCAAAAGTCCTAAGAGGACTAGGGCATTCCACAGGTTATGCCCTGGTATTCGAGAACCACCACAGCCCATTCTTACGCGTTGGGGAACGTGGTAAAAGCCGCTTTTTATTATAATGAACATTTTCAAGAAGTCAAATCCGTTATTTTCCAATTCGTCCCTGCCGAAGCTAGAGCTATTAGGATGAGCCAGAAGGGATTTCTCGATATTTCTGTTGAAACACATCTAAAGAATATTAGCAACAATTACAAAGGGTTAGTAGACGCGATAGAAAATTTGCAAAATTCTGGATTGTCGTTGGTAGAATCCGTGCAAGTCGTGGACGAAGTTAGTACATTGTTACACAGTATAAACGATGCAACAAGTGGACGAGTTTTAGCTAAGTTCGATAGTGTTTTAAAAAAGAATCCGGACTACACGAGATTAAGACAAATGTGCGATGGGGCATCTGCAGATTCCTTGACTAAGTCTAAAGATTATTTTAATTACGCCTGTCTTACTTCGGTAGACGTGGAACGGTCGTTTTCGAAATATAAGAACATTTTTTCGTCTCGGCGAACATCCTTCACCGAGGCAAATGTGGAAACTTATCTGATGGTGTAACTTTTTAAACAAGCCTATCCGCATTATTAAGAAGGATATAATTTATTTATTATATCTTTATTTACAGTTACATTATTAAGTACAACAGAATAAAAAAAGCGTTCAGTTTCTCAGTTATTTCCTTATTACATCCCATTTACAACGCATACCGTTTTCAATCAAATAAAAAATCATAATGAAAATAAAAACACCTCAGCGTGTATTATATATATATATATATTATATATATATATATATATATATATCCGCTCTAATTACTAAACATTATTATTGCGTCAGCTTTTATTTTTTTACTCTTGTGTATTAATTTCAAAATATCACATATCTGCTGTGACTCACATATACGCTATTTACAATAAGCGGCCGTTGCGCCTGATTCCGATTCTGTTGGATGGTGCAATTTGGCCCGCTCTATTCATTACATAGTAATAACGATAATAATTATCGAACAAGAGAAGCTGGCGATTTGAGATTACATCTTTTGAGAACTACATTACATCAACATTCATTCGCTTCCATGCCCATTAGAATATATAATGCAGTTCCTGCTGAGGAAAATAATGAGTAGAAATGAGTTTATAATGACCGCTAAGAACTTTTTAATCAATAATGTTTATTATTTTACGGGCGAGACTTTCAATCGTTCTGGTGGGTAGTTTTTTGAAATTTTTATGTTCCACATTTGCATCGCCGAAGTGATTATTTTATTGTTTTATATTTTGCGCAAGCTGTACTGTATTTTTGTATTGATGAGTATTTATAACATTGAATTCGGGCCTGAAAGATGAAACCCGGGGTTCTAGCAGATTATAAGAGTTCTGTTTACCTCTTTTTTACGTAAATGGCCGAGATGTGTTAATGAGTCGGGTTGTATTATTTTAAAAAATACTATATTAATCAATTTCATTAATTTATCAGTCTTATTTCTGTCTTTACTTTTATCATAATTTACACGTATGTACGTCTTTAATAAAACAATTTGATAAACTGGACAAATAAAAAAAATCTATTAAACATATTTTCGTTAGCAAATCAATTAACTAAAATTACGATGTCACCCGGGTCACTTGATCCCGATATAAATTTAATAACCGTGTCCGAATAACATCCACACTTCTTCAGCGAACATCGTCTCAACGTTCAGAAATTTAAACCTATCTCACGATTCCGTATGTCATCATTAAAATTAATATCCATTTAATTACTTAGAAGAGTACATGTAACATCATCGCGTTCTTGTGGAGTTGGGGCCTCTTGGTCTACGGTATCTCGATCTACGTGACAATCATGAGAAAACAACGAAATTTCAAACAGCCACTCCGTTCTCGGGATGTAAAAAAATATCGCTACGCTATCTGGAAGATGATGAAACGGTCGGGCCGTTACGTAAGTCGTAAATAACGATAATTTGACGTAATTTGAAGTGTGAAGAAAATCGTAATAGATGAACGAATTTTGAGAGTGAAAATGATTTATATTTTCGCTGGTTTATTTGTTATTTGTTATTGGAATAGGGAAAAATTAGAAAGTACGCAAATAAATTGTATTTTGTAATGAATTGTATACAGTAATTTCTTATACTGAAATGAGTGTACTCGAGGTACAAATATACGAGGTAGGCGTCCTAAATTCTCGGCCTGACAGACTTATACAGGTTCGAGCGTGTTCAAATTTCATTGCGTCCTAGTCGCACATATACGGGGCCTACACTATACATGTACACGATGTACGTAGCGCGATCTGGCATCCTTGCATTTATTCCCGCCGGTCAGCCTCGCCGCGCGCAAATGCCGTAGCTCTGAGGAGCCTACCTGGCGCACTCTTTGTTTATTTATTCGCTCGCAAGGTTCTAACAAGTGAAATTCCTACCAAAGCACGGCCGATCTATTTGCCGTAGAGTACCTGGATCGTCCTATTCCTTCGTATTCGACGATTGAAAGGATCGTCAAAGCGTTTAGAAAATTTGGCAGCGTGAATTGCCGGGAATTGCCGTAAATACCAAATAAATAGACGAACAGCCTCAAATCCCTCTAATGCCTCCCGAGCGGGAGGGGAGATAAGTGAGGGTTTGTTCGTTGGTTGAAATGGGCGAATCTTGCTCTAGCTGGCAAATTGCAGACGAAATCGGTGTTAGTAGAAGTACTGTGAAACGTATTTTGAAACACAACAAATATAAAAGTTAATAAAGTAACAAGTAAGAATTTCAATGTATTTTGTATAATTATCAAAGTTATTTTCCTTTGGTTTAATTTTATAAGAATCGTTTTTTATTTTCCTACTTAGAATTACTTTTTCATTCTCCTACATCGCACAGCAGCAACAAAATGAATATAAGAAAGTGTGCTTTCTAACATAATCTGAGAATACAGAAAAATTACGCAGTAATTCTGTACTAACACATTTAGTCAGAAGGTGTTGAATTATAATATTACGTGATTGAGTGGACTTGCGTGTATATTACGGCTCGAAGAGTGGTAATTTTTAGTAGCCAGCCAGACAACGTGACTAGTGCATGAAAATGCTTCAGGTGACGAAAATTGAGTACCGCGCTGTCATTAAATTTTTAACAAAAGAAGGGCATAGGCCTAATCACATTACACAACATTTAGACGGCGTTTATGGTGATTTATCTCCTTCATATTCCACTATAAAAAAGTGGGCAAAATGTTTCCGTTTGGGGCAAGAATCCCTTGAAGAAAAATAAAAATTGTTATATTTTACCAAGTCGACTTACAACAACTAAAGCGGGAGAGCTTTTAAACCCTATGCAGAGTACAAATTATCATTTCTTATCAACTGGTTCACCTATCTCCTGGCCGACAGACCCCAGCAAAATTCCAGACTTGCTGGATGTATTTATAACCAATACAGTTCAGTATAGTCGACGAACGTTATAGTGGACGCATGTTTCGATAGCCAAGATGTCATCAGCAATAAAATTGAATTGAATTGAATTGAATAATTCAGTTTTACCGCTGATGATGATAGCTTGGCTATCGAAACGTGCGTCCAGCACGAGTTAAGTATTGTGGTAAGGGCTTTAGTGAACTGTTTCAATAGTAATAATAATAATAATAATAAATGTATATTTCCAACAGGATAACCCAATTACAAGAAACATTACAACATATGACAATAAATATAAACAAAATACATGAGAGTACAACATAAATGAATATTAAAAAGTATTGTGCTAAAGAGGGAAAACAAAAGAGTTTAAACTACACAAAATTAAACAATTATTACAAATTACACTATTTACGTTATTGAAAAACTTAAACTTAAGTGAACAGGGGAAGTAGTAAAGAATTATGTGGTGGAATTGAAATATAGGAGAGCTTTAAAAAGTTAATGACAGAAAAAAGAAAGGCCAGGTCAAGATGGCACCAAACTCATATCCCAAAAGACAAAACCACACTAAACAGAATAAGTAATAAACTAAAAACCAAAATCAAAAAACCTAGAAAAGATCCTTCACAGACTACATCACCAAGCTAAATCACCATGACAACTCTATATGTAAACCAGTCAAAAGCGCCAAAAAATACTAAAACTGACGTACCCCCCATCCGTATTGGTACGGGACCGGACTTACAATGGGCTAGAAGCGATGTTGAAAAAGCAAAACTATTCGCTGAACATCTAGCCAAAGTATTCACGCAAAACAACGAAATACTGGATGCAGAAATTGAAAGAGACCTATCCAGTACTCTCCCAAATATACCTGCGAGTAAACCGCTAACTACAACAGAGGTACAACAGGAGACTAATTACTTAAATACCCAGGAAAGCCCCTGGTGTTGATCAAATTACTCCAACAATGGTTAAAGAACTGCCAAAAAAAGACGAAGTGCAAATCACAAACATCTTCAATGCCATCCTAAAACAGAACTACTGATCAAAGCCCTTCAGGACTGCAGAAATAATACGAATCCCGAAATAAAGCAAAAGCCACAACATAGCCTCTTCTTATCGACCCATCAGTTTCCTGCCAATTTTATCTAAAGTCCTGGAAAGATTCCTGCTTCTAAGAATATACGACCCTGACACAGAGAACTGGATACCCTCCCATCAATTTGGCTTCCGAAAAGAGCATTCCACCATACAGCAAATCCACAAAATAACTCAAAAGATAAACCAAGCCCAGGGAGAGAAAAAATACTGCACAGCTGTTTTCTTAGAGCCTCCAAGCCTCCGACAAGGTTTGGCACAAAGGGCTATTATGTCTTCCCATCTCATACCTAAATTTACTGAAGCCATACTTGAGTGGCAGAGAATTCAGAACAAGAATAAATGAAACAATGTCCAACAACTTTCCTATAACATCAGGTGTCCCACAGGGGAGTGTAATTGGGCCATTGCTCTACGTTGTATATACAGCGGATTTGCTAACTAATAACGAAACCACTACGGGTACCTTTGCTGATGACACGGTAGTACTCGCCAGCCACAAAAATCCAGTCTCAGCATCTGAAACTCTCCAAAGGCAACTAAATAAAATCAATACCTGGCTAGATAAGTGAAAAATAAAAACAAATGGAAGCAAGTTTATCCAATTGATCGTTACACTGATTAAAGTACAATGCCCACCAGCTTTTCTCAACAACAACCAGCCACCACAATCCACAAGCACAAAATACCTAGGAATGCATTCTAAACTTACATGGGAAGATCATATCACCAAAAAGCGTCAACAGAGTTGGAAGACATAAACTGGCTCGTAGAAAGGAATTCCAAACTGCCATTAGCAAATAAACTTCTTCTGTATAGAACTATAATTAAGTCTATCTGGATGTATGGAATTGAATTCTGCAATCAAAAATACTACGTACAATAGCAGATGCAATGTATCTAACCTGACACTACACAATGACCTAAAAATCCCATTCATAAAAGACGTCATCTGAGACCAAAGCAACACTATATCAGACTTGAAAACCATGCCAATACACTGCTCTGCCCGCTCTTGGAACCACAAGCGGCAAGAAGATTAAGAAAAAAATGGCCTCGTTGGAAATAGCCTCATCACGTCAATAAGGGCATGCCAGATCTCAAGCCACCACATTAGCCTATAGAACTAGTTGTTTTAATTGCTAATAAACCATAATAATACTAAAAAAAACGCCGGTAGATGGAGTTGTGTACACCCTTTGTGAGTCTGTATGCCAACTGATGTCATTGTTTGTGAAAATCTCCTTTGTTGGTGCGCAATTTTTTTTTTGTTACTTACATATAACATACAAATATAACATTTAAAAGAAATACATTTACTAAAAAACACCTGTTGATTTACTTTGTTTTTTATTGTTTGTCAAATTGTTTTTGATTACGTCCTTCGTAGAACTGTCTTGCTCAAAATATTCTAGCAATAAGTTAATGGCTTCATGAGCCTGTTTGTGCGGTACATTGTTTTGTATTTACTCGTCATTACGAGCATCTTTCTCTAATATTACTTGTGAATATTCTGTTGGATTTCTCTGTTGATTTATTATGTCATTATTTGATAACCCACTTTATTCCTATCACATTGTATCCGACATTCAAGTTCTTCTTCTATATTTCGTAATTTTTTCGCAAATGAAACTAAGTTTTCATCACACAATTCATTATTGTCCGTTTTATCATCAGTTTCTTCTTCTAGAATCATTATTTCTCTCTCGTTTGATACTTATCTCTTTCGATTTTTAAAATTTTCAAAACGTCCACGTATTGTTCTCGTTTTGTGCCGATCCATGCAGTTTTCTTCGTAATTCAAAGCGAGGATTTTTTTTTTCATATGCACCTGGTAAATTAAAGAAACCTCGGCATAGCGTTTACTAATATAGAATCCTTGGTATTTACTAAATGTGATTCCTCCCATTTCCTTAAAAAACCCTAATCGCACGTAATTTTAAGATGTTCAATTACTTTTATTTCGCGTTGTAGATAAACCGTTGCTAATTTCCTACTTAAACATACTCAAAATGAATCAGCTGTCAAGAAAGTAATGATCTGTCACTTATTCACCATCAATAGAATCTACTTTAAAAGTAAGTTTGCTTCAATCAAATCTTTTTACAAAAAGAGTACTGGTGCTTAGCTATGCCCAATCGAAAATAAGTACATGTCAACAAAATTCCTGTACTTCGCTTATGGTAGCAATCTTCTCACGAAAAGGCTACGCTTAAATAATCCCAGCGCTGTTAGAAATGGAATTGGTAAACTACAAGATTACGAGATCGATTTCGCATCTTTTTCGAACAGATGGAGAGGCGCAGTGGCAACAATTACTTCCAAAATGGGAAAACACGTCTGGGGTGCGATCTGGGAGCTGGATATCGAGCATTTGAAAACTTTAGATGAACAAGAAGGCGTTCCAAGAGGGATCTACTTCGGAATGGACGTAGATATTATCAGAGAAGATGGAAACAAACAACGATGTCGCATATACAAACTTACACAAGAAGCTGAATTTATCGAGAACATCCAAGAATTACCAGATAATCGAAAACCATCTCCAGCGTATCTGAAGATCATCCTGCTGGGTGCTAGAGAATCAAATTTACCCGAGGATTATATAGAGTTTCTAAAGAAAATTCCTCATAATGGTTACGTCGGTGAAATCGATATTGATTTGGATGTATTGAAAGAAAGAAGTTGAGGAAATAAACGCGTACTTGTCTTGGTATTTAAAGAATCGAGTTCCTTTTAACCTAATTATTGTTGTACCGGTGAAAAGAGAAAATTATATAAAATAGGTCATCTATTGTATAATGTTAAGTATACAGACTGTTTCTTCGAATTGGTTCCTATTTACTGTGTTTTATGAAGCATGTATTCCGCTTCTTTAGAGGTGGTATCTCGTACAATAAACTTCCTTGATTTTGTATTGTGATTCTTTGAAGAAAATGAGGTATTTTCCATCAGATTGTTTAATATACGAGGAAAACCTAAAACCTAAACACATTTTGGAATTAAGAAAACTATTTAATATCCTTAAGAAAATATTGTTTTGTGTTATAACAGCCATTTACTATACTAAAAATCACTTTCTTAAAATTTTCTGCAACAAAGAAATACAATGTTTCCATTACAAATATGCACTTCTCTTAAACGGGGAAAGAAACGCTAAGAAAATATTTGTTTTGATTTAAAACAGTTATTGTTTTTCGGATAATTGAAACAGTAATTCTCTTGAATTGTGACTTTTGCAAAATTCACCGCGTTTTGCAACAGTAGTTTCCTTTTAGATATAACATGCAAAGGTGCGTTCACATAGGGTAGCGTGAAATTATCGTTAGGATTAGCGCGAAATTATTTGCAATATTCTACCGTAATTCTTAAAATAATTTCGTGACATAATGGTAACATCTTGGTTGACTTTGTCGTATCATAAGCTTCATTTATCTGTTAATAATTTCTTTTGTAATGTATGGAATTACGTAGAAATGTTATATACTGTGTTTATTAACAGTTTCTGCAATAATCATGACGAACAAATTTAAAAATAAATGTAACAGAGAGAAGTCGTTGACAGCCTGTCTACTATTCACCAACATAAGGCAGTCTCTTAATTGTGTAGGTGCAATGCACATTCATATAATAAAACAATCTAACAATTCTGGCTCTTTATATTACAACTATTAACTTTTAGTATTTTAATTTCTGTATGCGATGCAAATTATAAATCTGTATATGTGGATACAGTAGCCCATGAATCTTCAAGTGATGGAGGAATGAATAATAAAAAAACCAAAGAAAATTAAACCAAGCTACATAAATGACAAGTATATAAAGAAAGCATTTAAATATGTTTTTTGTTTGCAATAAAAACGACAAATGTTTATCAAAAAATAATAATATTACGAGGGTTGTTCGGAAACTACGTGACCTAACACAGATATGGCGCGAATTTGGAGGAATTTTCATTACCATTCTGTAGAATCATCTTTTAATAGATTAAATATGACAGCACAGAGCGATCTGTCAATTAGTATGTTATTGACAGTATGCCAAAGTGAACGTCTCCTGTGATTTTGTAAACAATGGAAAAAACTGATTTGAGAGCAGTAATAAAGTACTTTCATTTGAAAGGCTTAACACCAACCAAAATTAAAGCAGGGCTAGATTCAACACTATTGGAATCCGCTCCTTCGTTTTCAATGGTTAAAAATTGAAATTTCCCAGTTACCATCTCCCCTCCAGCAAACTGGCTGTGGAGCGAGGACATTATATTAAAAATATAAGCCCAGATAACGACGATTGCAGGGTGTCATGGACAAATCAACTCGTCAGTTAATTTTCCTATTCACGTAATTCGTCCAAATTCATGTAGAAATCGTCTAAAATAACCAACAGCGTAAATAGAACGGTATTTTAAACAATATTTCATCAACTAAATCTTTATCCGAAAGGTTTAAGTAAATTGTTGGAAAATTTTCACGTTTAAAGCTTGTCAGTAACATTTTTTATCATAGAACCCTCGAAATACAATCTCCTCGTTACGTCACTGCATTCATTCTCGTATGCTATTTGCAGAAATAATTTCATTTCATCGAAATTCATCGTAAAAGTTTCTATTTGGGTTAAATTATCAAAATTGGCTATGGAATAAAACAATCGCCGGTCTTTCGCGATTTAAAATAAAAGAAAGATGAGCGACGTCATTAAATTTTCATCAATCTTTATTCAGCCTTCGTTGAATCAAAGTGTTTCTTAACTCCGATCCCAATTTAAAGTGCTCGATTATGAAATCAAAGTATTTATTTGAAGAGAAAAGGGTTAAATTTCCAGTACAGGCAGTTTCCTGTAGATGTTATATAAACAGAGAGTTTATATAACATTGGAATCGTTCAAATTTCAAGGTTAGTTACATTTATAATTTAAAAATTCATTAATTTCGTTTTATTAATTTGGAAATTCGTTATAAAATTGCGATAAGGGTATCCAGGGATACTCCCGAACCCACTAAGAATTGAAAATTTTAATTTAAGTTAGAAAATTTAACAATTTTCCCAAAATGCCCTGAGAAAAATATTTCAATAGTTAGCAAATGTTTCTATAGACTCACCTCTCTTACGTTCCTTATAAATTTAATTCTTACCCTTGCATCTTCATATATATTTTGATAGTTCCTTTGTAAGATGCATAATACAATAAACGTACCTACATAATAAGGCTGTTATTATGTACAAATATCCTTGGAATTATTTTATATCAGCTAACCAAATATGTATTGTATTTATTTGAAAAGAAAAGAGTAATTCTATAAACTATATATTTGAAACAAATCAAAATTACAAATGTCTTAAAGTAGAAATTTTTGCATCCTTCTCTTTCGGAATATTAACTCTAGAAAATTCTAGAATTTTAATAAACATTCCACTACCAAGTTATACAGATTAATCCATACAAGGCATTAATTGTGTTGTATAACATTTCTAAATCTTTCTCCCGAGTAAGCGTTATGTTTCGAAACATATCCCATTCACATTGTTTCCAATTTACACGGATGCTTTTGCGAAAAGCACCAGAGCAAATTGTTATGGTTAATAACGTGTACTTCTTATGCAACACTCCGATTCCATCTTTACTGATGCAAAACAAATTAGCCTCACTTCAATTACACACATGCTGGAGTTTCCTCTTTATGTAGATGAATATACAACGTTGTATGCGCCATCTGAAACAATCATTCGTCTTAATTGAAAAGTAATGCCATCACCTATCCACCATCCATGGACGCGCGTTTCGATGTTAACATGTAACATCGAAATGGCGGTTTAAGCCAGTAGTTGGGACTACTGCCGCGTCAGAATTTGTAGCAATACGATTTCTTCAGTTCTGTAGAGGCGTTTGCAGTAATTTACTCGACAAAAACGTACAAATGAGGATATCTAATTAGATTTCCTCATGCGTACATGTACTCGTCTTAATGTCCTCATTCTTGGTAAATGTAGTGCTTTGCTCACGTATTCATATATTTTTGATTTCAAGAAATACAGATTTAATGCAAGTACTCAAATTTGTGTTCTACATGAAACTTTACAATCAACGCTAATTCACTAATTTAGGAGATAACAATGTTACCTAGTTGAGTGACATGTTTAAATAACCAAGAACACTTTTGGGAGTCTTCTGAAGCTACGGCTTTCCTATATTTGAGCCAAAGATTTGATGATTTACAATCCATTGTCATTTATAGCTGGATTATTTCTATACAGTGAGGACCTAAAGTATCCCCCCTCCCCCCTACTAACTTTTGAACTGAACTTTTGAGGCTAGCGTTTTCGGAAAAAGTAGGTCGATTTTTATTTTTTCTGGGGTAACTTTTGGTATTATCGGGAGTTCAACTGCATTTCCGGTTTCACCGGAAGTGACGTCAACTTTTTATATTAAATGACATCTGTACATTTTTACATTTTGGAAAGGCAATAGAAGACGAATTTAACGATACCACATTCGCTATATTTTTCATTAAAGAAATATCCCGATATACATCGATAAATTGTACTTGTGTGAGTAAAGTAGGCTAAAAGAAAAGCTGCAAATTGTCCCCTAATATTCTATGTTCAGGTAAAAATCTTGTTACTAGGCAATTAAAATAAATTGCGCTAGAATTGAGATTTGACAGACCGACAATTGGTGTCACAGGAGACATTCTTAATAACAAAAATAGATTACTACCAACTTTATTGCTCCATATCGTAATATTTCTTAAGTTAAAGTATAAAATATGTGGTATGGCTGAATTCGTCTTTCTATTGCCTTTCCAAAAATGCAAAAATATATAGGGTGTTCTATTTAAAATAAAAAAGTTTACGTCACTTCCGGTGAAACCGGAAATGAAGTTGAACTCTCGATAATGCCAAAAGTTACTTAGGGAAAATAAAAATCGACCTATTTTTTCCGAAAACGCTAGCCTCAGTTGTTCAAAAGTTAGTAGGGCGGCGGGGGGGGATACTTTAGGTCCTCACTGTATAAATATATACCGCAGGAGCGAGCATACTATGCTCACCTAGCGTAATCGGCATTTTTCATTAGTAGCCGATGCCATGTATCTAACAATTAAAGTGCAGAATTGAATTTTCGTTCACCTAATTTTGACAAGCAAATGACATTCAACACAGTACACACATAAATGTCATTTTATCGTATTGAATATTAACATAATAACATAAGATTATTTAACAATAATAATAATATTATTTTCTTTTCATATTGATTTGTCTTAACCTTGACTTATCGATAAATGAGTACCTTGCGCAATCGGCATTCTTGTGAACAAGGTGCTGAATTTGCCTTCACGTAATTTTGACAAGCAAAATGACAGTACACGTTTAGATGCGCTGAGTTCGGTTGAGCATAGTACGCTCGCTCTTACTGTATATAAGGTTCGTTCCAACACACTAGCCAACCAGTTTGTGAATCGCCGGGTACATGCGCAAAGCAAATTTGGCATTCTAACATAACTTCTGACTGAAATGTATACGACTAGTCGGATATTCCAACATAAAATTTGACGATGGCCGAATCGTTCACTGAACAGTCGAATCGATCCGCAAATTTTTGTGGAACTGCAAGTCAGAACCATGCGCAGAACGTAATTGGCTTATTTGACTTTCGTACGTGCAATACATGACCAGTTTATAACCTGCAAATAACGTAATTGTTTACTATTAGTATTTATTTAAGAAATCTGTTAAAATGACGGATTTGGAAGGATTTTCCGATTTATTAAATAGTTCTTCCAATGATGATGACGATAATGAAATAGTTTTCATTTTTTCTTTTGGGAACCTATACAGGGTGTTCGGTAATTGGCCAGTTCCCTTCGTTATATTGGTCGCCGGCAAAACGGGTATTCCACAAGCACATGCAGCACATATTTTTGGTATAACCCGTTTGCATACCTCTTAAAAGAGCCGCCACTTTTAAGCCGGCATAAATTTTCCACTTCGGGGTTGAAGAAGTCCTCTGGGCGGCGCACTCTCACTAGAGGAGGGAGCCTATGAGCTCTAAGCGGATAACAGCGCCGCTTATATACCTATTTGATTAAGTGGTAATAGCGAGGATGGAAGCTTCTAGAAGATTCACGAATGGTCCATGAACGGTCCATGGAAGGTTCTCGAAGGTTATAAAAAGCTCTTCGGCCATTGATAAGATTTTCCAGAAAATTCCAAATTGAAATTAAAATTGCTCGAAAACGCGAGCGAACTTTTAAAAACGATTGGCACCATTGGATTCAGCGTACTCGAATTAAGTTTACCCCCCGGGTGCCCAGCTAGTTGCATTTTGCAACTAGCGCAGTGTTATTAATTCTGCCTCACACCGCTGTATGAACGGTCGTATTTAATTACATTTTGCGAACAAGCCTTCAAATGCAACTTCTATCTATTTGCACTGTATCAACTCTAGCCCTTCCAAAATTAACTATATCGCAATGAATCGCCTCGTATAAGTTCACTTTTCTCTAGAAAAACCTACTTTTTCACACTTCCTATATATTGGAAACCCATCCATTACAACATAGGTCGATATTTCTCGTGACAGCCACGTAGGAGTCAACCGACATTCATATGTAAGTACATGTATTTCGATTAAATTTCGCAGATCGACTTTTGCATACGGGTCTTGCTTACGAGTTAGGCATACAAAATCGCGTGAAACGTGCGATAAATATTATCGAGCACGGAATCGAAAAGTTTTGTGCTTTCTGTAAGAGAAATATTATTGCCCCATCTGTTTTGTAGATATGTTGGTGCTTGTTGGCAGATTTAGGGTAAGTACTTGTATTAAGAAGGATAACAATAAGTACCGTTAAGGTAATTATAAATTAATTCCCTTGTGCTCACTTGGAACCGGAACCTTTCAAACGAATATTGGGAGAGGGAGGTATACAGAGGAGCAAAAAAAATTTGGGCACTGCGAAATATCTCAAAAATTATAAGTAAAACTCATTGAAATTTGGTGTAAAGTTAGAAGAATTTAAGTTACATTAATTGTAATTTTCCCAACCTTGTACCTCCATTTGTTTTTGAACTCCAAGACCAATTTGATTTTCGCGCATTAGTGAATTTTAAAAAATGCTCCTCTTCTATAAAAAAAGGAAACTCATACCAGATGCCTCAGATTTGATTGCACAGCGACTATGTTATTTGAACAGATAGAAGATTTTTTTTAATAGCATGTCATATTTTTTTAGCAAATATTCTGACTCTCCTTATTTTTCGCTTTATAACCATGTGCCATTTATTTATTTACTTCTGGTGTAACCGAAATAAACGGCTGGTTCAAAAAAGAATAATGACTAGAGTTGCTCAGTTTGCGCCAACAGCCAGTGGCGGGCGCATAAAAGTTTACACAAAATAAATGGTCAAAAATAAAATATAATACGTGCCCAAACACTTACCGTCTAAAGAGTCTTCCGTGAAATCACAAAGTGAATAATGTCTGTTAAATATCCGCAACATTAGATATGTTTCCACACTTGTTTCGGCAAACCGAGTGCGGCGTGAGGAAAATGTGTGTTTATATTCAGAAAACGAACGTTCTACATTTAGTGACGTTATATTTGCGTAATTAAAATATTCTTTGGAACAACTAAACGGTTCTGTTGGCGTACCTTCACAAATTTGTCTTAATGTGCCAAAATCAGAGTCTTTCTCTAAAACACTTTCAAACCTTTCTAGCACACAAACATTTCTTGCGTCTTCTACCGCGCATAGCTGTGCGTGAACATGTTGCACTATTTATAGAGATTCCACTAACGACACGGAAGGATTTTGTAAGTTTTCTATTGCCTCCACTAGTCCGAAGTAATTGTTCTGAATAGTTTTTAAATCCGTTTTAACCTGACTATCTTGAAATTTCGACTGGCTTTCTTTGATAGCCGCAGCTTCCTTTGGACCGAATTGTAAAACCACGTGCTTAATATTCTCAATATATTTATGACAATAAAACGCGGCCTGTAACCATGTTCCCCAACGTGTAAGAATAGGTTCTGGTGGCTCAGGCATACGGGGGCACAGTTTGTGAAATTTGCGAATACGTTTTGGGGATTTGACAAACACTACTTTTGTATGCGCTATTAAAGAGTCTACCTCAGGATAACATGTTCTAATACCATCTGCCACATGATTGAAAGCATGAATTTTACACGTAACATGTAATAAGTTAGCACAATGTTTTTTAAGACACCGGCCTACAGAAAGCATGTTTGCAGCACCATCACTCATAAACATCAACAGTTGGTTTGTTGAAAGTTCAAACTTTTTCAATGTATTTAACACCAACATTGAAATTACTTCGGCAGTGCATTGTTGTATTCGTCTGGAAGCTAGTAAAATTGAAGGTGACGATCGATGTGGTTCCATTGTGCGTACCATTACATAAACCACAGAAGGTTTTTTTCGATCTGTTATTTCGTCCACACATAACCACAGCTTTCTATCTTTCAACTCCGTTTTAATTCTTTTTTCAACATGTTTACGAGCAGATGGCACAATTCTTTGTTATGATGCCCGACTTGGTAATTTGCAATCCGAATATTTATTCCAAAAGAAGACATATGCTTCCTTGTCTAGTAAATTAAACGGTAGATTACATGCAATAAAGGTAACACATAAATTAAATTTAAATTTGTCATAGTGTCGTTTGCAATTTTTTTGTTAAGAATGCTATTTACTATTTACGTGACGTAGACAATCCCTTTAGGACCAACACATTAAAGGGATATTATAAACCACACATTGAGTTTTAACGCCATTATAATTTAGGTCGGGCATTTCTGCTACAAATTCTGTAACTTTATCCAACATTGGTCGTTTTCGCGACGTTGGCAACATTTTTAAAACAAACGTAGAACTACGAAATAGTATTTACGGCAGCGTACATGTATACACAACAGAACTGGTTGAGACTCGCAGTTATACTGAGGGTTGTATCGCACCTCCGCCACTGCCCGTTGGCGCTAGCGAGCAACTCTAATAATGACTTACCAATAATCCGTCCTTGACTGTTGTTAGTGCACTTGCTGGGAAGGGAAAGGGAAGAAAAGGAGAACATGCACTTACACTAATAACTAGACTTACTTTTACTGTATAAATTAACCGAAAATAATTCCGGGTTGTCGCAGCGCTCCCGTTCCCAAGCTATCCAAGACTCCATTCATACTATAGACATGCGCACTGGGACAACCCCAAAAGCTAACTTTAAAAAATGATACGAACAATCAGGTATCTCATTTATTGAAAGATGCATTGAAGCAAAAAAATCCAGTTTCCTACCAAATTCCTACTTGGAATGAATGTTATTTATTTTGTTTTAAAATTCTGTGTATTGAAGATTTAGGATTAATATCAATGTATGCCAATACATTTACAACATTCTCCTCATTTCTCACATAATTCGCATAAATAGTTTGATAATATTCAATGTTTGAAAGAAACATATACCTGATTTCTTAGACAGAATTTTATGGAGTGATGAATCTCGTTTTCACAATAATCGGCACAACTTTCATCATTGTTCGGTTGAAAATCCAAAATGGCTTAGGGAAACAAATTTTCAAACATGGGGTACAAATGTTTGGTGCGGACTGTTCAATAGCCGTATAATTGGACCATATTTTTACAGTGCTACTTTTATGGGTGACAGATATCTAATTTTTTTAACTCAAAACTTGCCATAACTTTTAAATTTCATTTGAAGAAAAGGTAACAATGTGGTGGCAGCATGACGGTGCTCCACCACATAATCGTGCAGTAATTACGAATTTTTTAAGTCTCACGTTTCAAGATTCTTGGATAGGCATTAGAGGTCCTTTAAGATGGCCAGCTCGATCTCCGTGCCTGACACCTCCAGATTTTTTCTTTTGGGGTTATTTGAACGATGTTGTTTACGTTTTTCCGCCAAGGAATCTTTTTAAAGCATAAAATCATCCTGGCTTGTCGAAGTATAATTCCTGAAATTGTACGTGCCTCTTGTACGAGAAAATAGATCAGGATGTGTGAGGCTCGTGTCAGGGCAGGAGAAGGACAATTTGAACAGTATTTATAATTTACTATCATATGAGATATTTTAATTCTAACTAATTAAATTCGAAAATAGCGTCGCAAGCTCCGTATCCGGTATCCGACAAAGACAAAAGATCTGTCATTATATAGTTAAATGGGGTATTGATTTCAAAATATCACATCTGTCGGCTGTGAGTCACACATACACTATTTATAATTCGCGGCCCATGCGACTGATCCGATTCTGTTGCGAAGACCGATTGTGCCCGGCTTACTTATTATAGAAATGTTAGTTTAAGGTAATGGTTTTTTATGTTTTTATGATGCATTATCAGTAGAGTTTGTTAAAAAGGTGCTACCGGCAGTGGCGCACTACATAAAAGTAGGTACGTAATATGCAATATTAGTGAAAAATAATATTGTTACCTTTTCCTGTCGTCTTGATGTCCACTGTGGTAATTGGCAACCGCCCTGGTAAGCTGCGTAGAATTGTAACATCAGCAGCGCTTCCATTGTCGATTCATTCAGCCGTCGACGGTGTTGCGAATACGTTGTCGTATACATCGAAAATGATCGTTAGATATCCAGTGGAGTAAGATTTGCAAATGTCAGATATTCCTTTTCCTCATCTGGGCACTCTTGATTTTCAGTTACAGACCGAACCTTTTGTAAATCGGGATTTTTCGTTAAAATTGCACCAAATTTTTGAGCAACATCGACTCCTATAGTGCTCGTCAAGTTTTCTAGAGCGGCTTGTAAATTGTTTATGCAATTTAATGCGTCTCGTGCAGATGAGTGACCGTTTTCTAATTGCTCAGTAGCTTGTGCAACATCAGAATCATCTATTTGTTGAACGTCCGAATTGGAAAAAAGTTGCTGACTATCTCGAACTGCTGCAGAATCATTTGAATTAAGTTTCAAGATGACATTTTTCACTTGTGAAAAATATTTCTGATAGTAAGACACTGCCTAGGGCCATGTTCCCCATCCCGTTATTACAGGCTGAGATGGTGGTGGTAATTTCGGATACAATTGTTTGAATACACGGATGTGTTTGGGAGATTTGATGAACACTTTTTTGATAGGTGCTATTAACTTATCCACCATCGGATACTTCTTTCGAATGGTTTCTGCTACGAGGTGACATGCGTGTATGAGGCATGTTATGTGAAGAAGAGTCGGAAAGCATATTTTCAACATCCCACCAACTCTCAGCATTGTTCGGCTCCGTCAGTAACGAACATTGTGACTTGGGTTCCTGGGATACAAAATGTTCTCAACGAATCTTTTATTATCTTGACAACGGTTTCTGCATTAGTTTTCTGAATCCTTTTACTGGATAACAACAATGAAGCTGGTGGACCATCACGTTTTAAAGGACGCGCTACAACATGAATGATGCTGTGTTTCTGAGCGTCAGTTGTTTCATCCACACATATGTTGGCAGATTTTCTTATTTCTCAACTCGTCTTTTATACATTCCTTTACTGTACCTTGCACATGTGGCAAATTGTATCGTAATTGCATAGATGTTGGCAGCTTCCATGACGGAACGTACTTAGCCCATAAAAGGCGAAAGTGTTCATTAGATACTAGATGTTGTGGGATGTTGGACACCCTAGCATAAAAATAAAATCATATAAAAATTGCCAGTATGGAATACTGTTTCTTAAATTCAATACATGACATTTACTTTTACAATGTTTTCTACATTCAAACCGATCGCGACTTAGCAATCTGCTATTGCATATTGTGCAATAAATATGCGGACTTCTATATTCTAATCCAAGGTAAAGCCTGAGATATTTATTCACATTCGATTGGAACGTTACACCCTTTGGGCGTTCCATCTCCGCGCACTCATTTTGGCGTGCAGTGTGCAACGTACTGTCGCTTTGAACTCTCTCGCGGTACTGTCGAGATCGACTACGAATTGAAAATTACCCCTACCCACGCCGCTACCGCTACGCTACTGCCATCCGGTACCACCTTTTTAACAAACTCTAATTATCAGTAGTATTCGCAAAGTTTGTAAAAATAAATAATTACATATTAATTTTCTCTAATAATTATTAATTTCTTACAATAAGCGCCTCGTCGTCCTAAACAAATGCATACGGTTTCATTAAAGAAAATATTACATAAGACCGCAGCGTCATGACAACCGAAATGACTGCCACAATTATTTTAAAATAAAGCTTTCTCAGTTTGCTATCTCAAGTATTTCTGCATTTTTCCTTATCATGGTTCAAAAGCCCTTAATTTTGAATTTTGTACGTTACTTTATCATAACCCTGTATATTTTTTATGCCATGGAAATGTGAAATAGAAAAAATAGTATACAAAACTCGTTTCATAAGGCATTTTGTCGCACTTGTCCATTTGAGAACCTAGCTTTCGGCTCGTTTTTCAAATTTTGGACGCGTGCAACAAAATGCCATCAGATATAAAGAAATATCCTCTTTTTTGTAAATAAGCAAGTGATATAAAATAACCATTTTTTAAACAATGTTTGTAAATAAAATTTATAAACAACTCGTGTATGTATACAGCAAGGTGTAAAAGTGTACACAAATGTCTCACACTAAGTTATTTCGCTGATTGCATTTAAAATATATCCACATTCATGTGTTGCGTGAAATAAAAACACTGTTCTTTTGTGCTGACATAACTTCCGCCAGCTAATCGTTGTACGAATCGCATTACGAAGAAGCGGCCGTGTTAGTAGGGTAACAATCTCTTAATTACCTTCATTTTTTCTTCCGTTTCATCAGTTTATTGAAGTGGCGTGAATTGTGTTTACATTTTACGTATATATAACATAGCTACATGTGTACGTATGTAAATTTGATCACATTTTATTGCGGTTATACGTATTCAATATTTGCATTTCTGCATAATTTATTTTGCTTATTAATCTCAGCAATATAAACAAGGAAGAAAATGTATTTGTGTTAATTTATAATTATAAAACATTTAATTACTTGACGATTTTTTTGCAAAAGTGACATGTTTTTCAAAATGAAATGTTCGGTCTATTTTTACGTATTTAAAAAAAAATATAAATTGTCACACCTTAACTAGCGATTCTGTCGAATCTACATTTGAAATGCTTCAAGCAGCGTTATTTTCGCGCCAATATCATCATTTTAACGAACTTCGATATTTCCCACCGTTTGTAAGGACACACCATTTGTCACGCCCCTAAATGATCGTATCTATGACTCATTGCTCATTGCTCATTGCTATGTTCATTATTAGAGTAACCAAAACTTGCGGACTCGCATAGGCGTCGGTATTACGGGTTAATATAAAAATACGAAAAATTCATAAATAAACTTACTTGCTAATTATTCAACAAATTAGAGGCATCAGGATGTGAACTACTGTAAACTTGCATCATTGCATATGTTTCCACAGTTACTTCTTTAAACCTTGTGCGTCAACAAGAAAAAATATTCTTATACATAGAAACGATCTCTCCACATCTAAGGAAGTTATATTTGCATGTAGAAACTGTTTTTGAAAATCACTTAAAAGTTCACTATTCTTACACTTATTATAAACGGCCTTAAAGTATTAAAATCGGGATTTTTCCTTAAAATATCGCCAACTTTTGACTAGCGCATAATCCTGCGTATCATGTTAATGTGTGTAATTTATTTTTTACACTCTCCACTATGTCTAATGATTCCTGCAATGACAATTCAGTACATTGTAGTTTTCTGATGGCATCTAGTAATACTGTATAATTGGTACATATTGTTGTTAAATCTTCTAAAAGTTGAGGAATTTGAAATTCTCTTTGACTTTCTCTAATTGCTTTGGATTCATTCCGATTAAATCGCATTATAACTGATTGAATTTGTTGAAAATGGATCAAATAGTAAGAAGCTGCTGTTAGCCAAGTACCCCATCGCGTTAAAATTGGTTCAGGAGGTTCTGGAATACCTGGACAAAATTTACGAAATTCTTTTAAACGTTTAGGAGATTTACGAAATACTGCTTTAGTACTTCCAATCATTCGATCAACGTTTCCGTAATGTTGTCGAACAACTTCACCAACTAAATGCAAAGCATACAGCACGCAGGTAATATGTATTAAGTTAGGAAATATATGTTTTAAGGATCGCCCAATACTTAACATCGTTGCTGCACTATCTGTCACAATCATCACAACTTGATTTCGGCAATTTTAATTTTTTCAAAGCGTTCATTATCACTTTTTGAATATTTTCCGCGGTACATTGTTGAACACGTTTGCAAGCTAACAAATATCGAGATGCTGTGTTCTCGCTAGATAAAACGCGAGCTATTACATTCACAATACTGTTTTTCTTTATATCGGTCGTCTCATCCACGGTAATCCATATTTTTTTGGAACACAAATCACGTTTACACACATTTTCTAGCATCTCTTTCATTCGCGGCAAATGATTCTGTAATTGTGTTTGTGAGGGTAATGGGTACTTTGGAACGTATTGTCGCCAAAACTTTTAAAAGCTGCTTTTCACACCAACGACAACGGAAGATTACAAGAGGTAAACATAATTAATAAACGTATGAGGAATAGTGTATAAGGTATTTCAGTTCTTGCATTTCTCATATGCTTAATACCATTGACATGCCTCTGGCAATCAGTTCTGTCCAATGCAGCCAAACGAACATTGCATATTAAGCAAAAAACTGCACTACCGTCATATTTTAAATGGGGAAAAAGTGACACATACTTATGTACATTAGTAGCAAATCTATCTAAGGCATTGTTTTCTTAGGTATGTAAATATTAGTTCTATATGAAACGATACACTAATTATGTACTTGGTATAATACTACAACACACAAAAAACACCAGCTATATTTTCAAAAGCGACACGTAAGTACATAACCTTGACCGTTCGACTAATCTCTGCAACAGCTCAACCGGTACTAAAACGAAATCTCTCTCAGCGCGGTTTATATTCAAGGTCGACACTACATGCCTGCTTCTCTACCAGTTTAGTTTATTTATGAGTTTTTCGTATTCTTATATTAACCCGTAATACCGACGTCTATGCGAGTCCGCAAGTTTAGGTTACTCTATTCATTATTCAATAAAACACTTAATATTTGATATTTCAAAATTCTACCCGGCTTAACACCCCCGTTATACCCTATTCTTACATCTGGTAGCACTTAATTTGCATTACGTTCATAATTCATTAATACAGTGGAACCTCTATATATCGAACTTGAAGGTTCCTGGAAAAAAAATCGATATACAGGATGTTTATTAAACATACGGCAAAATTCAAGGGGTTATTCCATGAACTATTCTAAGAATATTTTGTAGTTTTATGATTTTTGAAAAGCTCCTTTGTTTCGAAGATACAGGGCGAGAAAAATTTTCGACAAAACCAATTTCGATATTTTTGAAATTATTAATGTAGCCGAAATAAAAATATGGCGTACAGCACTGGACTTACCGAGTATAAAAAAATTGTAAAAACGCGTTGTTATCTTTTAACAATATTCCGATTACAAAGAACGGCTGTTTTAGCCACTAACAATAGGCAAGTGCAGACATACAAAAATAAATCAGTTAAAACGTGGATTTCATTTGAATACATTTCGTGATTGACCATTTTGTATGTGTCAAATTTGTTGAAACTGATTGACGTGTATTTTCTGTCTTTTAATACTTAAACTTTTGTTAGTGAAGTCCTCCATCATGAATCGCTATACGAATGCCGAGATGACTGACATGCATTTCATTTATGCACTTGCTGGTGGCAATTCATTAGAAGCTAGACGGTTGTACATTGAACGATTTCCTGGCCGTAATGTTCCTGATAGAAAAACCTTCCAAAGTATTCATCAACGTTTTCATGAAACAGGCACATTGAAACGAAGTGGAGGACCATGAAGGCCAATGACAGTAAGAGCGGTACAATTAGAAGATAATGTGCTAGACATGGTAGAGGAAGATCCAGGTACTTCTACTCGAAAAATTGCAAATACTTTGAATGTAAGTAATGGGACTGTTTGGAAAATTCATAGGGAGTATTTGTTGTACCCATACCACATACAACGCGTTCAGGCATTTCTTCCTGCTGATTTTCCTCCACGGATTGCATTCTGTCAGTGGCTTTTGCACACATTGGTTCAAATCCCTCAACTACTGACACTGATTCTTTTTACCGATGAAGCGAATTTCTCAAGAAATGCAATAAGGAATTTTCACAATAACCATGTGTGGGCTGAAGAAAATCCACATGAGTTACTTGAAGATCGTTTTCAACATCAGTTTTCATTGAACGTTTGGTTAGGAATTGTGGGTGACTGGCTAATTGGACCGGTATTTCTACCAGGAAGACTTACCGGCGAGGTGTATCGCAACTTTTTGGAACAAACGCTACCTCTGTTTCTGGAAGATGTACCATTGGCAACAGGAAATGCAGTGTAGTTAATGCACGATGGTGCACCAGCGCATTTTAGTGTGGTTGCTCGTGAGTTTTTAACAGCAACATACGGAGATCGTTGGATTGGTCGAGGTGGACCTCACTTATGGCCTGCTCGATCCCCGGAGTTAAACCCCCTGGATTATTTCCTATGGGACCATCTAAAGTCATTAGTTTATTCTACTCCAGTGGAAAATGCGGAAGATTTAAGAAATTGGATAATTGCTGGGTGTAACTCAATAACAAACGACCCTGGTATTTTTGAAAGAGTTCGGGAGTCAATGAGGAGAAGATTGGATTCTTGCATCCTAGCTGGAGGTAGTCATTTTCAACAGTTCTTGTAGAAGAAACTTTAAATGTAATTTTTGGTAATAAAATATTGATTTTGTCGAAAATTTTTCTCGCCCTGTATCTTCGAAACAAAGGGGCTTTTCAAAAATCATCAAAGGACAAAATATTCTTAAAATAGTTCATGGAATAACCCCTTGAATTTTTGCCGTATGTTTAATAAACACCCTGCATAGAAATTTCAGGATTTCAGGATACAAAAATACATTGCAAATTTTCCATCATTTTCTTACCAAAAACAATTATACATAGTTAATTTTCAGGGTTAAAGAAGACTTAAAAAACTAAACTATCAAAGAAATTTATTTTAAAAAATGTACAAATATGTGTGTAATTTGCAAATTTGCTTACAATGTACTAAAACATGTATGTCTATGCATGAAAAACGAAACTAAATTTTTATTTATTTTTGGACAAAGTAATCCCTAATATCTTTTTGAAGATATTCTTTTGCACTCTTTCTTTATGCGAAAATTTTTGTTCGATATATACAACCTTTATTCGATATAAAGAATCTGTTTTTCTAATGAAAATCCAAGGTTCCTGAAAAAAGTTCGATATATAGAGATTTTCGACTGTATATTCGTTAATTAGTTGCTTCAGTCTGTAACCAAACGCATCACATACTCTTTCTATGTCCTGCAATTTCCTTGTTTTTCCTAGTTTTTAAGCAATACTCGGTCTAATAATAGTACTCGTCTTGCTCTACAACATGATCATATTTAAACTGAATTTTATCCGTAGCTAATCGCAGTAATTAGCAATTAATCCGTTTCTATAAGCACATGTCGTTTACGGCATAGCTAATACATCTATTCCTGCATTATTATTGGTGTACGGAATATCTCGCATTCTAAATGGAGCTTGCGGGCACTTTGTAAAAGGCATAAAAGAGGGTACTTTCCCGCTAAGATCATTCATCTGAGAGTAGCCGAACTGTTGGTCCATTAAGAGTAGCCGTAGGTGGCTAAGTAGCTGAGGGCCCCCGTTACCTTGACATACTACACATTTGTTGTCTGACAAGGCCTATTTCCTGGCGATTATTTGGTTTGCGAATATTTCATGTTAAGTCGATCGCCTAGGATACGCACGGTGGTGCGGATTTAAATTGGTTTTTCTACCCTACGGATCCCGGCCAGACTTGCACTAACACGAACTTATAGTCGTTGACAAAACCTTCTGCCCATCGAAACGCTTCTGATCCTCCCACACATCCGCAGCGTGTCACCACCAGTACCTCCATGTGAGTTAATTTTAAGCTGTTTATGTATGTAACATTACGAGTTATAATTAATATATTTTTCTGTCTATTTGAGTCGTTTTGTAAGTAGTCTCGATCGAGGAATTCGTTTTGTATTTAAGCTTAGAGAATTTGAATTGCGCTACACTCAACGACTGCTGAATAATTTGGATATTTCTAGTAATGTTACTTATTCATTTTTATGTGATATTTATGTTCGACCTGAATAACTTGGCGCATTTACTCATTATGATTCGCTAATAACTGGAGATATTTGAGATATTTCTGTGTAACATTTGCCTGTATATATATAATATATATATACATATTTCACTTTGTCAATATTAAATCTGCTGAATATTTTAACCTACTTTTGCCGAATTATTTTAAATATTCGCACAATTCCTTCCTTCCCTCTCCTTGAAAACTGAATCGTTTTCTCCGAGCATTTCAACATCGAACGGGACGACGAATAAACACATTCAGTGGCGTCCTAATAAACATCGAATTATTCACCCAGGAGTTCGAATACCACTTATTTTCTTTTCAACTTACTTATTTAATCTTGGAACTCTTGTACATTTCGGTGTCGAGTTATGTTGGAGTTGAGTTATCAGGCAGTTTCTTCCACATTTCCTTCCAATTGTTTCTTTCTCTTGTCAGGACTTTATATCTTCCCATCTGGCCCTTCTTTTCTCCACTGCTATTCTCACTTCTTCCGTCCACGTTCTACGCAGTCTACCTTTCTTCTTTTTTCCTACCTCTCTCACTTCGTATATCTGTCGTACTATTTTATCTTCATTTCTTCTCATTACATGTCATCTACGTTGCCCTTGTTCTATGGTTATCTCGACAGGGATTATATTTAGCTTTTCCCGGAATACTTGATTTCTGATTTTGTCTCTTCGTGTCTTTCCTTCTGTTCTTCTCAAGAATCTCATTTCCATACTTGTCTGTCTACTTCTTTGTCTTTGTGTAGTTGTCCATGATTCACAGGCATACATTAGAGTGGGTGTCATAATTCTTTTCACTATTTCTGATTTTACTTATTTGGGGACTTCTTTTCTACTTAATAAATTGCTTTTTATACTGTTGTATAGTTTACCAGTTTTTGCTAACCTTTCGTTTAATTCATCTTCTAACTTTCCTTCTTCGTTTATTATTACTCCCAGATATTTAAACTTTTCTACTTGTTTTAGTTGGTCACCTTCTTTCTGTTTTCCAATTATCATTGTTTTAAATTTTTCCTTACTTATTGACATATTTCTTGATTCAATGCTTCATTTAAAATGTATGTTTTCCTGCAGTTGTTTCTCTGTTTCTCCCAGAATTACCAAGTCACCAGTGCAGCACAATTCCATTAGACGTACTAGGGTACGCAAGGTTTCATTTATAGTCGCGAGTCCCATACATACATCGAAAAATGTTGGCGCTTATGCTATCAGCGTCCTTGATTCGCTTCGCGCGCTCCCCACCTTATACTTTCATAGCGGACAAATGTTGTAACACTGTCCATATATTTTAGCGGTTCACTTTACTACGGAACTTACGAACGCGGTATGTTTTTGAGTTTGATTCTGTGTCTAGATTTCATGATTACATCGTCTAATATTAGATTAAAAAGTAGTGAGTTTCAAACATACCCACGTTTCAGTCCAATTTTACTCTTAAAAGTCTGTGATTTCTCATTTCTTAGCCTTATATAACTGTCACTTTTTTCGTAGAGAATTTGTATACTTTGTATAAGGCCTTTCTCAACTTTTTTATCTTTTAAAATTTGCCAGATATCTCTTCTTATTTTATCGAACGCCTTCTCCATATCGATAAAGCAAGCGTGTATCCGCCTTCCCATTTTAATTGCTTTTTCTGCTATTTGACATAGTATGAATATCTGGTCGCTGAATTTCTCTTCTGAATCCACTTTGGCTTCCTTCCAGAGTATTATCTAATCTTTTCTTTAATCTAGGTCCTTTTCCCATCGTACTTCCTAAGGTTGTAACATTCTTTGCCATCTCCTTTTTTATATATTGGTGTAAAGATCCCCATCTACCTGTCTATTGGTACTTTCTTTTCATTCGTAGCCCGATTCATAATATCTAAATCAAATTCTTCTCACTTCTCGCCTATACCAAAGATTTATTGATTAGAGCAAGATGTGTAATGATTTTTGGCCTTCATTCTTCTAGAAGGGGTGTAATCAAACGTATGAAGTCTCTTTGGTAGAACATGTGGGTGTGTTTTAAAGACTTTCTGCTTGCCATCATTCCTTGGGTAATCGTTCCGAACGTTGCGCCTATATACGTTTGCAGTGAAGAAACAATTTCGAACCGCAGGATCACGAGAGAGAGGTTATAATTGCCGTTAATTAAGATATTAATAAGAGAGTCAATAAACGCGTTAGCCGGTGAGAGTAGCGTCCGATATTTTTAGAACATCATACGTTCAAGTGTGCTGAACACCTGGCCTGCCTCTGCTCATGCCACTTCTCCGTTTCCAGTGGACGAAACCGTCACGTCTTCAAGCGTACTGAAGCCAAGCCTCCGTTTGGCGATGATGATGATGATGATCGCGGCGATGGAAAAAGCGCTTTCCGCATGATACCCCGAAACAACGTCGCGTGGTGTAACGTTCGGCCGTTTCTGGTCCAAAAGCGGAAAGCAAAAAAAACGTGGTGCATGGACGACGAGGACTATCGATGTGTTACCACCGCTAGTGCGGATTTACACATCGAGACACTTGTTTGTGAACACTAAAATATGATAAATAAAGTAGGCAGATGTTCCCTTAAGCGTCATAAGTAATGTTAGGTACTCAAAAAGTACGAGTAAAACGTTTTTGTGCCAGAAACGTGAATAACCAATTTTGATTAATTTTATCATGCTAAATTCGAAAATGATAACAAAAAAAAATCCATTCATCACGGTTTTTGAAATGCAGAAATATGCTTTTTCGTCGTTTTACTTGTAACTTTGCATTGTGACAAATATTGCAAAGACCAGATAGGCTTAGGAGACAATTAGTCAACATGGTTTTGTCATTAATACCATTAGAGTAATGTCATAGCTGTCATAAATCTGTTGCAAATAATTCCTAAATTCTAATTTTTAAAGTTACGGTGTTCGGTATTACAGCAGTAGTGTTACAGTTGTCAAAAGACTGTTACAGTTAATTTGTAAGGTTAAGTTGAGTACGGCTAAAGCAGAATCGTTGGCTTCACGTCTACTAGGGTGGAATCTTGTGTCAGACGATGTTAGGCTTTCAACTTTTCGAAACCAACATAAAGCGTATGTAGACTTTTCTTCAATGGAAAATGACTTGGTGTGTTACAAAAACGTTGACCCTCTCATAAATGCATTTGGATTAGGACACCAATCAGACGAATGGCGTTTGTAGATTGATTCGTCTAAGTTCAGTTTAAAAGTTGAGCTTCTTCATACTGGAAACGTATTGCCATCAATACCTATTGCACATGCTGTACATATGAAGAAATCATATGAAAATAGGAAGATACTTCTGCAAACAATTCAATACTCAAAATAAAAAGCTGCATTGGCAGTATGCCAAAAAAGATTGAGGAAATAATAAAACACAGAGGAGGAACAAGCAAATATATGTTCAAACTATACTTACTTGTATGTTATATGTAATTGAATAATAACATTGCCAAGATTACAAACTGTTTTTTTAAATTTTCCCACAAAATCATGTGGTCCTAATTCGATGGCCTGTAGTGTTTATTTATTCCTGTTGATAGCGAAAAAACTGTAAGTATAACAATTACGATACCCATTTTATCAAAATCTAAAAAAAAATAAATTAAAGAGAAGCACCTCATACCCAGCACTATATAATCCGTTCCATTTAATAAGCGAAAACTCACTAAAAAGCAAGGAGCCTGTACATTTGAATATAATGTTATATTTAACCTGGGCAAATATGCGGTAACAGCCAGAGGCGTGGCGAGCGCATAAAAGTTTACACATAAAATAGAAGGTTAGAAATAAATTACAAAACGTGCTGAAACACTTACCGTTTTAAAAGTCTTCCGTGAAATCACAAACTGGGTAACATCTGTTAAATATTTAAATCATTAGATATGTTTCCACAGCTGTTTCAGTCAAGTGAGTACGACGTGCGGAATAATTGTCTTTTAATGCCGAAAACGACCGTTCGACATCTAGCGATGTTATATTTGCATATTTAAAATAATCTTTGAAACAACTTCTTAACGCACTTCACACGCACCTTCACAAATTTGTCTTATATAAGAAAATTGGAGTCTTTCTCTAAAACATTTTTAAATTTTCGTATTACACACCAATTTGTTTCGCCTTCTACAGCGCATAACTGTGTGTGAACATCATTCACAATTTGAACAGAATCCACTAGCGACATCGAAATATTTTATAATTTTTCTATTCCCTCCGCTAGTCCGAAGTAATTGTTGTGAATAGTTTGTAAAGGTCTTTTAACCTGACTATCTTGATATATTTCCTGGCTTTTCTTGATTGCTGCAGCTTCTGTCGGATTGAATTTTAAAACTACCTTCTTTACTTGATGAAAATATTTGTTGTAGTAAAACGCAGCCCGCAGCGATGTTCCCCAACGTGAATCAATCGGCTGTGGTGGTTCAGGCAAATTAGGACACAGTTTAGGAAATAGTCGGGTACGTTTCGGGGACTTTAGAAACACTGCCTTTGTACTAGCGATCAATGCATTTACTAGTGGAAAACATGTAGGAATCGTTTGTGCCGCAAGATTTAGAGCTTCGATTTTACACCTCACATGTAAGAAGTTACCACTGTGTTCTTTAAGAGATCGGCGCAAAGAACTCATGTTTGCGGCACCATCACTCATAAACATTAAAAGTTGCTTAGTTGAAACTTCAAATTTGTTCAATGAGTTGTACACCACCTTTAAATTCTCATCGGTAGTACAATTTATAACTCTTTTGGAAGCAAGTAAGAAGGAGGATGACGGTCGATGTGGTTCCATTGTACGTAGCATTACATTAACCACAGAATGTTTTAAACGATCTGTTGTTTCGTCCACACATAACCACAGTTTTTTATCTTTCAATTCCGTTTTCATTCTTTTTTCTATATGTTCACGAGCAAATGGCACTACATTTCGTGTCGATGTCCGACTAGGTAATTTACAGTCCGCATATTTATTCCAGAAGGAGACAAATGCTTATTTGTTTAGCAAACGAAACGATAGATTACATAAAATAAGAGTAACACATAAATCAAATGTAAATTTTTCTTGGTCTCGTATGCCACTTTTTGCAGAAGAATCCTGTTTGCTTTCGATGTGACGTTGAGAGTGGCTTTTGCACCAACACATTAAAGGGATTTTACAAACTAGACATTGAATTTTAGCGCCATGAAAAATTAAGTCCGGCATGTCCACTATAAAGTTTCTAACTGTGTCTGCCATTGGTCGTTTTCGCGACGTACCCAACTGCGACATTTTTAAAGCAAACATAAGTGTACAATAACGAAGTAAGTTACGACAGCCTACATATACATAGAACTACTCGCATACAGCATCGATTTGGTACTGACGCTGTGAACGCGTGAAATAAATAATCGCCAACTCCGCACCACATACCTGCTACACTGACTGTTACCGCTGTTTGCCCAGACTAGTTATATTATTCAGAATATGTTTTTAGTCTTCTTTCTCTAAATTGCTCAAGAAAGGAATCTAAAGATTTGTCTTACATTGTAACTCTTTAAACTTGGTGGAATGAATGGTAGACCCTATTCGAAAACAATACAAATCAACGCGTATCAAACAACATAAAATAAAGAATATAAGAATTGAATAAGGTTTAAGGGTTAGACTAGATACAGTAGCCGTTTACAGCGAAGTGTCTTGCAGTGTATACGCACAATAATCATACGATTTAAATGCGGTACTCCGCCAGCCGGCGTAGAAGAGCAGAGGCCAGACGGTTTATAAATGGACTTGTCTACTTTCGAATCGTAGATTAGCGATAATGGATAAAATTAAAGCGAAAATATCTTAAGTGAGCTGCGTCTCCAAAAACGCTACGCGTTGCACGCTCCAAGAAGTTAATGCAGACGATACATACGTGGCTACATATGTAAATACATATATCTGTTCGTATGTATAGTGGAATCCTTTAAATATCACGCAACTCGGGTTTATTTGACTCAAAAGAAGTATTAAACGTCATGTTCACTTAACATAGTTAGCTGTAGTTTCTTAACTTGTATTTTCAGTATTTGATAGCCACACTCAGAAGAATTATTTGATTAAATTTAGCAAAGTTTTTTAGGTTACTTTAACATACAGTTCCTCGCCATATTACTTGAAACATTTCATAAATCAACCCTTTTACCTGGAAATTTCCATCCTATTATAGTGATATTCTTTTGCTTTGAATCCGATCGTCTATAGGGGGACTAGATTATTGTATCAATAAATAAAAATACCAGAGAAATGATATTTAGAAGTGTAAAGTACGTATATATAAATATTTCAGTTATCAACACACATTTAGCGAGTTCACAGTTTAGAGAATGCATCGACATTTTTAAAAATATTTCGTCATAACCGTATAGAAGCTAAGTTGTGGAGTATCGTTAAGTGTTTTGTGTTGATATATCGTCATTGCAAAGGTAAGATTGTTATTCAATCTCTTAATAATTAATTATTTGGAACTTGAAAAAAATTGAAATATTTGGGGTTTTTTGTAGAAAATGCCCAGGAAAGATTTAACAAGTGAACAAAAAGCCGCTGTACAAGCTCTTCTACAATCAAACAAATATTCACAACGAGAAATTGCAAAATTACACAAAGTATCTCCTTCTTCTGTATCGCGTTTAGCTAGAAACTTAAACGAAGGAGCTAGCACATCGACACAAAGACGGGCAAAGTGCAGTCGGAAAAGAAAAAATCTTCGAAGAGATCTGACCGTGAAATTGTTCATCAGGCTTTGAGCAATAGATTTGCTACAATTAAAATGATTCAAAAAAATTTACAAGGAAGAGGAATAGAGATTTCGAGCAGAACTGTCAGGCGCCGATTGCGCGGAAATCGCCTAATGGGCCGAAGAGCTGTAAAAAGGCCGCGTTTAACAGAAACAATGAAATCTACTCGTCTCAACTTTGCAAGAGAATATCGACATTTCACAGACGAGAAATGGAAAAAGGTGAATAACTTAACGACATGATTTTTACTGAATTAATGTTTGCATTATTTAATAAGTTTTCTTTAGTGACGAGTGCTCGCTCTGTGTGTTAATGCAGCGAGCACAATTTGTTCGTAGACGACCTGGCGAACGTCTCACAGAGTCCACGGTTCTTCGAACTGTAAAACACCCTCCGCAGGTAATGATTTGTGGAGTGATTAGTGGAGACGGACCCGGCCATTTGTATTTTGTAGAAAGTACAATGTGTCAAGAGCAGTACATAAATGTGTTAAAAAACACGTTATTACCGTATTTTAAGTCAGGACGTCGCATACCAACAGGGCGTATATTTATGCAAGATAATGCTCCTTGCCATGTGGCAAAAAAGGCTAAGAAATTCTTTGAAGACAATCACATACCGCTTTTACGTTGACCCGGAAATTCACCGGACCTCAATCCCATCGAGAACGTATGGAATCGACTAAAAAGTAAGGTATATGAAGGAGAAAACCTTACAAAGGAAACATTCATGAAGAATATAAAGGATGTATGGGAGAACGATGAAGATATAAAAGAGACAATCATATCTTACATTGAAAGTATGCCCCGAAGAATTAAGGGTGTTATTAAAAATCATAGGTTATGGACTAAATATTAATTACTTATTTCATATTTACATATGTTACACATTTTTACAATATATTTTATAAATAAAAAATATAATACATGTATAGTTTATATTTTATTATGAAGAAACTACAAAATAATGAGTGTTTCAAGTGATTTGGCCAGGGACTGTAGGTGTCTCATTTTAATCTTAACAGGGGAATATCTCCAGAAATACTAATCCTACGAAGAAGTTCGTCACACCGTTTGTTCGTCTCATCGGGGGCCACAAAATTACGATTTTAATTTCAACGTAGATAGTGTTGTAATTGATGAAAAAGACAGGGACTGTATCTTCACACTCTGCAGTTGAAGAGTCAATCTACTTATGGTACATATCTTAAGTCAACAAAATCCTTTTGCCAGGGAATTTTATGTTAATCTTACTAATACTAGGGTTGTCTTTTTAGTTTTGCGTATAACCATAACAGCAAACAGTAGATCCACCTACAGTCCCTTGCCATCGAATTAGAACCACTTAGGAATATTATAATTTTGGGGTAAAATAAAAAAAAAATAGTTGGTAATGTTGGCAATATCATTATTTAATTACATATAACTAGAGTTTGTCAAAAAGGTGGCACCGATAGTGGCGTACCGCATAAAAGTAGGTACATAATATACAATATTAGCGAAAAATAATATTGTTACCTTTTCCTGTCGTCTTGATGTCCTCTGTGGTAATTGGCAATCGCCCTGGCAAGCTGCGTAGAATTGCAACATCACCAACGCTTCCATTGTCGATTCATTCAGCCGTCGACGGTGTTGTTAATACACTGTCGCATACTTCGAAAATGATCGTTCAACATCCAGTGAAGTAAGATTTGCAAATGTCAGATATTCCTTTTCCTCATCTGGGCACTCTTGATTTTCAGTTATAGACCGAACCTTCTGGAAATTGGGATTTTTCGTTAAAATTGCACCAAATTTTTGAGCAACAATCCTATAGTGTTTTCTAGAGCGGCTTGTAAATTGTTAATGCAATTGCTCAATAGCTTGTGCAATTTCAGAATAGTTCATGGAAATTTCATTCATTTGTTGTTGATCGTCCGAATTGGAAAAAAGTTGCTGACTATCTCGAACTGCTGCAGAATCATTTGAATCATGTTTCAAGATGACATTTTTCACTTGTGAAAAATATTTCTGATAGTAAAATACTGCCTGGAGCCATGTTCCCTATCGCGTTATTACAGGCTGAGCTGGTGGTGGTAATTTCGGACACAATTGTTTGAATACACGGATGTGTTTGGGAGATTTGATGAACACTTTTTTGGTAGATGCTATTAACTTATCCACCTTCGGATACTTCTTTCGAATGGTTTCTGCTACGAGGTGACGTGCGTGTATGAGGCATGTTATGTGAAGAAGAGTCGGAAAGCATATTTTCAACATCCTACCAACTCTCAGCATTGTTGCGGCTCCGTCAGTAACGAACATTGTGACTTGGGTTCCTGTGATACAAAATTTCTCAACGAATCTTTTATTATCGTGACAACGGTTTCTGCATTAGTTTTCTGAATCCTTTTACTGGATAACAACAATGAAGCTGGTGGACCATCACGTTTTAAAGGACGCGCTACAACATGAATGACGCTGTATTTCTGAGCATCAGTTGTTTTATCCACACATAGGCAGATTTTCTTATTTCTCAACTCGTCTTTTATACATTCCTTTACTATACCTTACACACGTGGCAAATTGTATCATAATTGCATAGATGTTGGCAGCTTCCATGAGGGAACGTACTCAGCCCAAAAAAGACGAAAGTGTTCATTAGATACTAGATATTGTGGGATGTTGCACACATTTAACATAAAAATAAAATCATATAAAAATTGCCAGTATGGAATACTGTTTCTTAAATTCAATACATGACGTTTACTTTTACAATGTTTCCTACATTCAAACCTATCGCGACTTAGCAATCCGCTATTGCATATTGCATATACATAAATATGGGGACTTCTATATTCTAATCCAGGGAAATGCCTGGGATATTTATTCACATTCGAAAGGAACGTAACACCCTTTGGGCGTCCCATCTCCGAGTACTTATTTGGCGTGCAGCGTGCATCGCACTGTCGCTTTGGACTCTCGCGGTACTGTCAAGATCGACTACGAGTTGAAAATTACCCCTACCCACGCCGCTACCGCTAGGCTACTGCCATCCGGTACCACCTTTTTAACAAACTGTACATATAACATGCAAGTAAGTATAATTTGAACATATTTTTACTAATATTTGCCTGTTCCTCCTTTGTGTTTTATTATTTCCTCAATCCTTTTTAGCGTACTGCCAATGCAATTTTTTATTGTCTTTTTTTAATTTCGTCGGTATTATGCCATACATCTTCAATATGCTGTTGTAATACTTCCTTTGTAGTTGAGTTTCGTGTACTTATGATGTTTTCCAAGACATTTCGCACATTTTCAATTGGGTTCATGTCTGGTGAATTGCCTGGCCAAGGTAGTACACGCAGATTTTTGGATTCAAGGTATCGCATTACACTTTTTGCCTTATGACACGGTGCATTGTCTTGCATGAAAGTATATGGGTCTTAAGTCGGATCCAATGAACCAATATAAGGTATTAAATAGTTTCATAAAACTTTTTTATATTGTTTTTGTTCCATTGTTCCGTTAACGAAATATAGTGGTCCCGGTCCTTCTGTCGTAGTACACGACCAAACCATTAGAGGTGGGAGGTGTTTAATATATTTGATCGTACGTGCTTCTTTATAATGCTTTGAAGGACGTCAACGAACTAATTGGCTTCTCTCCGTTAGCACCTCTAGCCGTGATTCGTCGCTATAAATAATCTAGGTAAAAGTAATAGATGTAGAGAACCATTAAGCGAACTATGACGATGAATTTTACCAAAAATACAGATGATAAATGAAACTTACCTTTCCCCAATCTTCAACTGTATATTTTTTACATTCTTTAGCCCATTTAAATGGTGTTGCTTTCATTTTAGATGTTAGTCTTGGCATCTTTTCCTGACGTTTGCATTTCAAGCCCGCTTCATGAAGACGTCTATAGACTGTTCGGACGGAAAATTAATCAAGAGAATATCATAACCTTTTAGTTTATTGTTTTGTTAGATTTTAATTTTCTCCCAACCCCCTGTATTAATCAGTAAACTCAGAGTTGAAATCAGAGTTTTAAAAACGCTTCCTCTAACTGAAAAACGGTAGAAAACACAGTATAGAATCACTAAATAGCTAAATATAATTTGTGTAGGTTGCTCTAATAACTTCATATAAATTTAATTTACGTAGGGGTCAAACTTACGATATAACAGCTTTTATTGATTAATCAATATGACAATAATTCCTCCCCTCCACTTCAGAAAAACACACAAACGTTAAATCGCATTGCCTCTTCTTTATAAAAATGTTTTTTCTATAAGCCCAATTATTTTCGCATTAAATTTAATTGAAGATTAACGTTGTTAAATCCATATTTTATATCAATGAGATCTGGAAAAAAATATATTAAAGGGGAAAACGCATAAATTAGACGTGCACTGACTACGTGTTTCACATATATATTCCCATATGTTCGCTCAAAAATTAATAGAGGTGAAAAGATGCAGTAAAATCTAATGCAATTGAGACGATTTTGTACATAAGGGTCTGTTATAACATCCCACGTATGAATAGATGAAAATCGTGCGAAATGACGAGTCACCCTTTCACAACAATAGAGTGGCCAAATGTCACAACAGCCACTAGTCTATTGGGAATCTATACTTTTTTGACCATATGGAATGTCAATGTTTATATATATACATATATACAGCTCTACGAGACTTATAGGGCCATGGCTTCACGTTTCTTCACTACTTTCTTTCATTTTTTCTGTCACTTGCTATCCCTTGCCAGTCCTCAACACCCACTCTTTTGTTTCCACCTTCTCCAGCTCTTAGTACTTGTGTTGAATTTCTATTTTCTAGCATTCCTATTACATGTCCTAAATATTTCAACCTGTAAGCCTTGAACAATTGCGATATCTTCGGTTTTCAAATTCAAAGATAAATTTAAATTTTAATATAAATTCAAATTAAGAGATAAATTGAAATTTAAATTCAAATTCAAAGATAAATTTAAATTTATCTTTGAATTTAAATTTAAATTTTACTTATCTTTGGATTCAAATTTAAATTTAAATTCAAGTTCAAAAATAAGTTTCAATTCAAATTCATGGATAAATTTAAATTTGAATTCAAAGGTAAATGTAAATTTAATTCAAGGGTAAATTTAAATTTATTTTAACTTCAAAGATAAATTTTAATTTTAATTCAAAGGTAAATTAAAAAATGAATCAAATTTGAACTCAAAGGTAAATTTAAATTTAATTCAAATTCAAAGATAAATTTAAATTGAACATCTTGAACACTTGCGACATCTTCGGTTTTCAAATTCAAAGATAAATATAAATTCAAATTTAGAGATAAATTTAAATTCAAGTTCAAAAATAAATTTAAATTCAAATTCAAAGATAAATTTAAATTTAAATTCAAATTCAAAGATAAATTTAAATTTGAATTCAAAAGTAAATTTAAATTTAAATTCAAATTCAAAGATAAATTCAAATTTAAATTCAAATTCAAAGATAAATTTAAATTGAACACCTTGAACACTTGCGATATCTTTGGTTTACAAATTCAAAATTAAATATAAATTCAAATTCAGAGATAAATTTGAATTTAAATTCAAATTCAAGATAAATTTAAATTTATCTTTCAATTTAAATTTAAATTTTACTTATCTTTGAATTCAAATTTAAATTTAAATTTAAATTCAAGTTCAAAAATAAATTTAAATTCAAATTCAAAGATAAATTTAAATTTAAATTCAAATTCAATGGTAAATTTAAGTTTAATTCAAATTCAAAGATAAATGTAAAATTAAATTCAGATTCACAGATAAATTTAAATTGAACATCTTGAACACTTGCGACATCTTCGGTTTTCAAATTCAAAGATAAATATAAATTCAAATTTAAAGATAAATTTAAATTCAAGATCAAAAATAAATTTAAATTCAAATTCAAAGATAAATTTAAATTTAAATTCAAATTCAAAGATAAATTTTAATTTGAATTCAAAGGTAAATTAAAAATTGAATCAAATTTGAACTCAAAGCTAAATTCAAAATTAAATTCAAATTCAAAGATAAATTTAAATTGAACATCTTGAACACTTGCGACATCTTCGGTTTTCAAATTCAAAGATAAATATAAATTCAAATTTAGAGATAAATTTAAATTCAAGTTCAAAAATAAATTTAAATTCAAATTCAAAGATAAATTTAAATTTAAATTCAATTTCAAAGATAAATTTAAATTTGAATTCAAATTCAAAGATAAATTTAAATTTGAATTCAAAGGTAAATTTAAATTTAAATTCAAATTCAAAGATAAATTTAAATTGAACACCTTGAACACCTGCGATATCTTTGGTTTACAAATTCAAAATTAAATATAAATTCAAATTCAGAGATAAATTTAAATTTAAATTCAAATTCAAGATAAATTTAAATTTATCTTTCAATTTAAATTTAAATTTTACTTATCTTTGAATTCAAATTTAAATTTAAATTTAAATTCAAGTTCAAAAATAAATTTAAATTCAAATTCAAAGATAAATTTAAAATTAAATTCAGATTCACAGATAAATTAAAATTGAACATCTTGAACACTTGCGACATCTTCGGTTTTCAAATTCAAAGATAAATATAAATTCAAATTTAGAGATAAATTTAAATTCAAGATCAAAAATAAGTTTAAATTCAAATTCAAAGATAAATTTAAATTTGAATTCAAAGGTAAATCTAAATTTAAATTCAAATTCAAAGATAAATTGAAATTTAAATTCAAATTCAAAGAAAAATTTAAATTGAACACCTTGAACACCTGCGATATCTTTGGTTTACAAATTCAAAATTAAATATAAATTCAAATTCAAAGATAAATTTAAATTTAAATTCAAATTCAAGGGTAAATTTAAGTTTAATTCAAATTCAAAGATAAATTTAAAATTAAATTCAGATTCGCAGATAAATTTAAATTGAACATTTTGAACACTTACGATATCTTCGGTTTTCAAATTCAAAGATATAAATTCAAATTCAGAGACAAATTTAAATTTAAATTCAAGTTCAAAAATAAATTTAAATTTAAATTCAAAGATAAATTTAAACCTAAACTCAAAGATAAATTTAAATTTATCAGGCCAAGTTGGCTTTGTGTTCCAGTTATTCACCAATAAACTGATATATGGAAATGAGATTCAAAGATAAATTTAAATTTATCCTTGAATTTGAATTTAAATTTAAATTTATCTTTGAATTTAAATGTAATCTTATATTTGAATTTAAATTTAAATCTAAATTTAAATTCAAATTCATTTCCATATGTCAATTTATTGGGAAATAACTGGATACACAAGGCCAACTTGGCCTGATACAGATACATTGATTCTGGTTTCGACATCATTGACTATGGGATACTGTCGAAAAGATTGTCAGCACTTGGATTAAGATCTTCACTATTAAGTTTTCAACAAGACTACTTAGCACATTAAATTATCTTTGAATTTGAATTGAAATTTATCTTTGAATTCAAATATTAAATTTTTCGACAGAATTCCATGATCATTGATGTCGAAAGCACTACTAGAATCAATGTACCTGTATCAGGCCAAGTTGGCCATGTGTATCCAGTTATTCCCCAATAAACTGACACATGGAGATGAGATTTATAACTGTATACTTATTCTACCATGTTTCCATAGCATAGGGAAGGAAGAAGATTGTTAAGTTAATATCGAGAGCTTTGCGAATATAAAACATCATGTAGAAGACAACTTGGTATTAAATCATTACCAGCAATGTCTCTTTGTGGAAATTTCAGAAACAAGTTATAATAAGAAGGAAATACAATTTTAATTATAATAGGATTAGGCTCATCGAAATCACACAGATACTATAAGATGGAACTTCTGAAACTTACCAATCCATACTAGCAAGCAGATCTTGATCTGTTCGAGCTGCATAATGATGCAGAAAGATCATATCTTTTGTGAAGTCACCAGGACGTTTATTCTTGGTGCTGGCACGTAAGTAGGTGAAGGTGTCTCCACATAGTTCAGAGAAAGCTTCTAAAGGTGTTTCTATTAATCCATATTATATTCACGCGCTTTATTTTGAAAACAAACGCTCTTAAAGTGGTAAATTGTGTTATACGTTGAAAAAATTATATTCTGAAAATTAGACAAATATATATATATATATATATATATATATATATATATATATATATATATATATAATGCACATAAAACTCTATCTGGCTAGTTCTCAGCAACACGTGACTTTCCTCACAGTGCCTAGCAGCATGACGTCTGCCTTCATGGAACCTGAATTCGCAATTTTTGTTTTATGACGTGACGGAGATTCCTATGCTTTAGTGCTACGTTAAGAACAGCTTATCTGGAACTCACTCAACGGAATACTTAAGTATACATCTGTTTATCTCCTTAGCACCCCGGTGTTCATGAAGCTGGTCGAATGAGTAATCATACTAATCATTCTAGACGAGGTGTGTTATTTAAACATTAGATAGTATCATTGTACAATTGGTTGGGAAAGTGCCTATCTGCATTTTCAGCTGTACTCATTGATCTGTATGAACCTCTTTTAGAGTAATTTTGTTACTTTTATTTTTATCCAAATTTTATTCCTTTATCTTAAAATTCACATGTAGAATATTAGTTTTTATAGAAATAAATCAGGCAAATGCTTTTACAGCTTCGTGTACAATACAGACATGCATTGCTTTGAAGCGGAAAAGACTGTTAGTTCCTGCTTACTCGTTGAGTTCTAAAAATAATATAAAAATTAATGAAATACCATTTCCACAAATTTGGAAAACACTTTTAGAATTTCGGAAGTTTATTTCTGCGCAACGAATTTAAATAAAAAAATAAAACGGAGTACAAGCAGAGAAACGTTTACTGGTATCAAGACTGTCCGCCTCAACTCCAGGCAATCACTGTTTCAATTATCCACAATACAATAACTGTATTAAATCAAAAGAAATATCTTCTTCGCGTTTTTTTCTCCGCTTAACAGAAGTATATACTTGTGAGATAATTGTATTTCTTGGTTTGTTAACTTGATTAAAAGAAAGCGATTCTTAGTATAAGTAAACGGCTGTTATAACTAAAGTCCGGTAACAGGGAGTCGTGCCATAGCCGTACCTGCCTAGTATACAAAAACAATAGTAACAAAATAGAGAAAAAAAAAACAGAACTAATACATAATTATAATATGTGAAAAGTAGTGAAACACTCACCCTTTTAAGCAGCCACATAAAATAGAAGGTAAGAAATAAATTATAAAACGTGCTGAAACACTTACCGTTTTAAAAGCCTTCCGTGAAATCACAAACTGGGTAAGATCTGTTAAATATTTGAATCATTAGAGATGTTTCCATAGCTGTTTCAGTCAAATGAGTACGACGTGCGGAAGGAATGTTTTTCAATGCCGAAAACGACCGTTCAACATTTAGCGATGTTATATTTGCATATCTAAAATAATCTTTGAAACAACTTAATGCATCTTCACATGCACCTTTATAAATTTGTCTTAATATAAGAAAATCGGAGTCTTTCTCTAAAACACTTTCAAATTTTCGTATTACACACCAATTTGTTTCGCCATCTACAGCGCATAACTGTGCGTGAACATCATTCACAATTTGAACAGAAACCACTAGCGACATCGAAACATTTTCTAATTTTTCTATTCGATGTGGTTCCAGTGTACGTACCATTACATTAACCACAGAATGTTTTTGACGATCTGTTGTTTCGTCCACACACAACCATCGTTTTTTATCTTTCAATTCCGTTTTCATTCTTTTTTCTATATGTTCACGAGCAAATGGCACTACATTTCGTATCGATGTTCGATTAGGTAATTTACAGTACGCATATTTATTCCAGAAGGAGACAAATGCTTCTTTGTCTAGTAAACGAAACGATAGATTACATAAAATAAGAGTAACACATAAATCAAATGTAATTTTTTCTTGGTTTCGTATGCCACTTTTTGCAGAAGAATGCTGTTTGCCTTCGATGTGACGTTGACAGTCGCCTCTGGACCAACACATTTTTGCAAGAAAATCTATTTCCTTGGTGCTAGAAACCATTTCTCTGGGTGTACAAATAAAGTATTACATCAAGTAAAATACCGTGCAAACAATAATACATTTAGGTTTGATAGCATTAAATTGTTTATTATAACCCGCTTCAACGCAAGATTAGCTTGTTTTGTCCAACTGGTATATACAGGATGCCTCCATCTTATTTTTTTTTAATAGGAACATGGGGTTGCATCATTTGATACGTATTTACTATAAAAATAGAAAAAGTATAGCATAAGGTTGTCTCTTGAAAATTAGTAAAAAGAAATTGTGGGAAATAGAAATCATTCTAAACAACGACATAAAAATAGCGATAAATAAACAAACCCATAAGTAACTGGCAGAAATAAAGTCGTCTTACAAAAGCTTCTAATGAATGATGAACGTGTTCTGCAAGAATTTTTGCTGTCGCATTCCTAATCCGAGTTTCCAAATTATCTAATGTTGTTAAAACAATTAGGATGCAATATATAACTAATAGGTTACGCAAGTAGGACGGAGATATACAATTAGAAGAAGAGACTTGTAGAATGCGTAGATCACTTTAACGTAATGGGTTTCAGATAGCTTTTTTCTTTAATTGGTCTTTAAAAATAGTCTTAGAGAGATTACGGAAGCGATATCTCGAATTACCAAACTCATAATGGTAATGAAGTAAATGATAATCTTACCCGCTGACAATTGGACCTTAAATTTGCGAGGTGGTAGAGATCCTCGATGTCGCCATTCTTCGCTTCGTTGTATAAGCTAGGAATCGAAGTGACGAACCCACGTTTCGTCAATTGTAATAAATTAATCCAGAAAAATTTTTGAATGACTGTTAAACAATGGCAAATTCGCTTCTAAAATGGTGACTCTTGTTCGCTTTTGCTTGGGCGTCAACATTCGGGGTACCCATCTTGCAGATACCTTATAAAGACCCAAATGTAGTGTTTATCTGTCATCTCTGCTAAATGTGTTTAATCAAGTCACAGACATGATCAAAATTTTCTTGAATGCACACAGTTTGCGGTCGACCGGCACCTTTTTCATGTTCGGAAGTTGTTCTACCACATCGAAACTTCCGGAACCAATTCCTCACTACCTGATATGAAGGAACATCATTCTCAAGCACACTAACCATACGAGGGTAGATTGACAAGTTTCCGGAATTGCTGCTAGGAGGTTGCTTTTTTCCAAATACTTTATGTCGTTGTGTTGGCAACTCTTTCGTATCAATTAACTGCAAATGTTAAATCGATCTGCTAAATAGTCTGGTTTTGGCAGGCATTGAAGTCAAGTATCTTCTTGTGTTTTCAATTATGGATAAAAACGAAGTTCGAGCGGTCATCAAATTTTTCTATTTGGATGAGAAAACCGCAACAGAAATCAAATCAAGGTTAGATGCCGTTTTTGGGAATTCATCACCTTCGTTTTTCACCGTGAGCTTTTTGGTTTCGGAACTCAAACGCGGCCTCATGCATACGAGTGATGAATCACGTTCAGGACCTCCGAAAACAGCTACAACGCCAGAAATTGTGAATAAAATCCATGGCATGGTTTCGGCAGATCGCCGAATAAAAGTGCGTGAAATTGAGGAAGCCGTGGATATCTCTTATGAACGAGTAATTCATATTTTACATAACGAATTGAGTTTAAAAAGCTTTCTGAATGGTGGGTGCCGCATTTGCTGAATTCGGAACAAAAACGCATTCGAGCTAGAACCTCAGTCGATTGTTTGGAAGTGTCTACGAGAAATCCAACGGATTTCAAGAGACGATTCGTGACCATGGATGAGACTTGAATTCGTCACTACACACCAGAAACAAAAATATAATCAAAACAGTGGATTGAACGAGGTGAATCGGTTCCGAAGAAGGCAAAGACCATTCACTCGGCTGGAATGGTCATGGCATCGGTTTTTTGGGACACAAAAGGAATTTTGCTAATTGATTATCTTAAAAACGGAAAAACCGGTACTAGCCAATATTACATAACACTTTTGGACAACCTAAAAGCAGCAATTCAGGAAAAACGCCCGGGAATGGTCAAGAAAAAAGTGTTGATTCACAACGACAATGCACCCGCTCATTTAAATGCAATCGCTCAACAAAAATTGACAGAATTGATGTTCGAAATCCTTCCGCATCCGCCGTAGTCGCCTGATTTGGCTCCGTCGGACTTCCACCTATTCCCGAAACTCAAAACATTTCTGGATGGAAAGAGATTTTGGTCGAATGAGGAACCGTTAGAGGCTGTAAACGATTATTTTGGGAACCTTGAAGAAAGTCACTTCCAGGAGGGAATCGAGAAGCTAGAGAAACGTTGGACCAAGTGTGTTGAGCTATAAAATATGTAACTTGAATCCTATTTGTTTTATTTTCATTGTCATTCCGGAAACTTTTCAATCGATCCTCGTATCTTCATGAATTTGTTGTGGCGTTAGAGCTTTAGAACTCGTCTAAAGTCGTCAGCCTACTTATCAATCACAACCAAATTGTCTTTCTTTTTACAAAAGGTCGAACTCGTTATTTTTATTTGTAAACTTTACCATTTCAGTGTACACGCTCAATATTTGACAACCTTGTGAAATTCAAATTCTACTTACGATATCTTTATTTACAAAAAAAATAATCATAATAGATCATAAATTTTCTTACCGAGAAAAGGTGCAAACACACATACCTACGTGATTCCCTAATAGGAAATAAATTTCTCATAGATAATGCTATGACGTTACAGCTCCATTTCCATAATTTCTCTCTCACGATGAAGTGTAAACTACTAAACCTGTCACGAGAAACACTTGTTAACGAGAAGCTTAATCGTATCTAGTATCATTTCATTTAATAAATACAGCATATTATGATTATTACTATTATTAATTGCACATTTTTTGCTTCAAGATTATATGGCGCAATAGGATATTCAATGCGTTGTTGTACGTACGTAAGCCCGTACATAGATGTAAATTTGAACACGAGTAAGCTATGATTTGACCTTAATTCGATTCAAAACAGTGTAATTATTTTAGCGGATGTGAAAAACAGAGAAAAAGAACGTTAGCGAAGCATGTTTGTTAAAGCAACCGTTTACTGAAAAGTAAAAAAACATCCTAGTAATTAAAAGTAAGGTAAATGCTATTAAATGTCGTTTTAGCAATATATAATACAGCCATGGGCATTTATATTAAGCATCACCAAAAGAACCTAATAGGTATTAGGTAAAGGCTGAAGTGTGAGGGTCCTACGGGGTAAAATATAACAATTTTTATTTTTCAATATAATCTCCCCTCCAGTACATTTATTACAACGATCAATTAATAATTCTGCACCATTCTAATAATAATCTAAAGTTTTTCTCTCAAAATGCTGTACTACAGCTGCTTGCAACTCACAATCGTCCTTAAAACGAGGTCCCCTAAGGTCTTTCTTTAAATGAGAAAATAAATAATAATCACTTGGAGCCATTTCTTGATCTTATACGGTGGATGTTCCAATTCTTAAAAGCCGCATTCGCGGATGGCAGCTTGTGAAGTGGCGGCAGCATGGACGGGTGCATTGTCGTGCAATAATAACACCTTTTGTCAATTTTCCTCGACGTTTTGCACGAATATTGTGCCTCAATTCATGCATAATATGTGCTGTTGACAGTTGTATTGCGCTGCTTAAAATCAATGAGTAGAATACCCTAACAATCCCAGAATATTGTAACCATCACTTTTTCCATTGATTGAATAACTTTCGCCCTTCTGGGACGAGGTTCATCGGGTCGCCGCCATTCCATCCATTCCTTTTTGGATAGAGGATCATAATACAGAACCATTGTTTCATCTCCTGTGACAATGGACTCCAAAATCGGTTTCGGGTCGTCTCTACGCATGTTTCAAAACGAGCGCGCACATTCGATCCGATGTTCACGTTGGAGACCAGAAAGAAGATGCGGTACCCATCTTACACTAATCTTATTCATACCCAAATGGTTATGGAGAATTCGGCGAATACTTGTTTTAGAAATGTTAGACATCACTGCTAATTCCTTCATTTACAAACGGCGATCTGTTAATACCTTTTTTTCGGTAATTGAAATATTTTGAGGCGTTATCAGTTCAATTGGCCGACCGGGGCGATCATCTTTTTCAAGGGATTCTTGCCCCAAGCAAAATTTTGCCCATTTTTTTGCAGTGGAGTATGAAGGAGACAAATCACCATAAACGCCGTCTAAACGTTATTTAACTTGATTACGTGTATGCCTTTCTTTTGTGAAAAAATCAATGACCGCGAGTTACTCAATTTTCGTTATCTGAGACATTTTCATGCACTAGTCACATTGTCTGGCTGGCTACTAAAAACTTATACTCCTCAAGCCGTAATATATATAGCATAGGCCTGGCACATGTGTAACTATGATGCAACGAAGTTTGAATACACTCGAACCTGTATAACCCTGTCAGGCCGAGAATTTATGGGGCCTGCCTCGTAAATCTGAATTAATTCTTTGGAATTTCCTTAAATGTTTTTGAAATCAGCTTTGTATACCTGAGATAGAAGAATAATAGTACGAGATTGTGACCACTCAAGCAGAACACAAACGTTGGACCAATATTGGCCCTATGTTGGAAGTATACAGGATGACAATGAAAAAAGTACAATGCATTGTACTGTGCGATAAATAGATAGAAATAAAAGTCAACAGTTTCTAAGTTATTCATTCGTTCGTTCGTGGTCAGTCGGCTATGAAATCTATTGACTACTGTGTTCGTTATTCTGTTAAAGAACTCTATTCTTCGTTTTTCTTTTTTTTTTTCGTGTTAGAATAGCATTGTACACTTTTATAGGATCCAAATTCTAGTGAAGCTCAAAGAATTTATCTAAAAAAATATCCTTCACGGCATATCCCATATATAAGAACGTTTATTAACGTCTACTAGTTAGTCTACTTTTAGAGGAAGATGGCTGCTTTAGAAAAAAGGGAAGGTTGACAATGGGGTCCAAAGAGCTATCCGCACCATTCATGATAAAGAAGATATTTTGCACATGGTTAATAATAATCCAAGAATTAGCACTTGGAAAATAAGCTCAACTATACAAACCATAAACCGTGAATCTGTCAGGCAAATCCTGATAGAACAGCTTCTTTACCCTTTGCATTACTAGAAGGTTTAACATTTATTAGAAGGAGGTCATATACTTCGTGGGCAATACCGCGAGTTGCTGCAAAATCAAATTGGAACAAAAGAAGAAACCACCAATATGGGTTTTCTTTGAATGGGCGGGTATGATCATTTGACTGGCGAAGTCTACGGAACGAACTTAACATCCTATTAAAAGATCTACCATTAAACGCTACTAGAACTATGTATTTCATGCACGATGAAGCGCCAGTCCATTTCAATCCCTTAGCAAGAGACTAAATAGACGTTTTGGAAAGAGATAGATCGGTCGTGGTGGATCCTATTCCGTGGAAATAAATAAGGAACATTTATGGAACAGGATTTTAGCACCTACTGACAGGTTCCGAAATAATCCAGGAATGTTCCAAAATTGTCTTCAGTCAATGATCAGAAGATTGGAATTGTGTATATAAGAAAATGGTGGCCAATTTGAAAATCTTCCTTAATAACTTATTACTATTATTGTTTATAATTTACAAAGTATTAAAATTTGGACCCATCTTTATAGAGACCTTTTTTTCTTATTTTGAACTCTTCTAATGCATAGTACTAAACATTGCACTTCTTTATTCATAAAAAAATCAGATTTACAATTATTGATATTGAAAACAATTGGTACCTACATATCTATGTATATTGATACATTATTTAAAATGCAGATTTCTTATTCCACGCGGTAATATACAGTCTATTTGTTAAGAGAAATCGGATGAATACATAAACATCGAACTAAGAACATAAATAAATGAGACGGGGTGGGATAGGCACTTGTTTAGTTTAGTATGCAAAAATAAAACAAAAGCTGGTAGTAAGGGTTTGTCACTGTTTGAAGGAAGAACGTAAAATGAGTGCACCGTATCATTCGCGTCTCGAGGCTGTCTTTCTTGTAACGCATCCCCGGGGACCGCAGCTCTCTTATGCAGCTGCAGGACGATCAATCAGTCGGAGTACTTCGTAAGGAAGTGAGTTACCAGATGGCAGCAGTCCGGAAACGTCGGTGACCTTCCAAATCGTGGCCGAACGGGAGTGACCTCCAGATGCCACGATCAGAATTTAGCGGCAGAGAAGTTGGTGAAAATCTATCGGCGGAATGTTGGTTTGGCGCGGATCATGGGGCATGGCTACTGCAATAGGATAATGATCCAAAACATCCCAGTGGGCGCAGTACCCAGTGGAAATTGACGTTACCACATTGCCATGGCCTTCACAAAGTCCAAACGCAAATCCGATAGAAAACGTCTGGGCTTTCGTGGAACTCAGGCTTCGTGGGAAGCGTATACGAAGCCGCGCAGCCCTCTGTCGCCAAATTCGCACTATTTGGCACTCTCTCGGCGAGGAATACGCTCAAAATCTTGTGGACAGTATGCCTCGCCGGTGCCGCGCTATCCAGGATAACGCTGGCGAGTGGACCCATCATTAGGTAAATTGCATATTAGTATTTGAGTAGCACTGCTTTCTCAGATTTTCTTCATTTAGCCACAATTGCCCGATCGCTCTTAACAAGCAGACTGTATGTCTTGTGATAGAAGTAGTAGCTGTGACCTTGGAACTATTTGAAGTAATACTGAACCTCAGGGGCGCGTTCGAAAATTCAGTAGGTAATCCCCAGGTATTCCCCTACCCGTTCGAAAATAGCGGATAACTTGCTCTGGACAATGTTTACCGTACTTTTCGCACGTGAGTAGATGATACACTGTTACTCAAACGTTACTGATCTCTGGACGTCGGAAAGAATTACCCGTCATGCGCAATATTACTTCATTCCTTCAAAAGTTATAATATACATGTTTATATAAGAATATAGGTATTAATATGACAAGCATTACGCTATATTTAAATAAAAATAAATAAATATAGAGGTATACAAGAGAAAAACTTTTAATAGAAACAGAAAAAACATGCAACCGATGTGCCAATGATTACAACCCTCTTTTTTCTTTGCAAATCCATATTATTGGGATCGTGCATTAATTTTGAGGGATTTTCTTGTAAAATTACCGCTTTATTAAAAAAAAAGTGGTTAGCAGTTGATCATTCAAAGTATTGTCCATCGCTAGCCATTACCTTTCCCGTCTTTCTGGCAGCATACGAATACCACGTCGGAAAAACGTCTTTTGAGACTACTCACGAATCGACCCATTTTCTTGTATCTTCATAAGAAATAAAGCTCAGACAGAGCCTGAGTCATCAATCGAACCAAGTAGTAATCCTATTACAGCGTTTCCAGGTATGCTTTGACAAGCCCTGCAACGTGGGGCCGAGCATCGTCATGCTAAAGGAGGAGAGATAAAGTTATTTTATCTCTCCTCATATTGCGGCCGTTTTTACTGTAATACTTGGGTCATTCGCATCAATTGTAGTCGATATCGATCGTTCGTGATGGTTTCGTTAGGTTGGAGCAGCTCATAATACACAACACTCAGCGGATCCCGCCAAATACAGAGCATGAGCTTCGATCCATGGATATTCGGCTTTTCCGTCGATGTTGATGCATGGCCGGGCTTACTCCATGATTTTTTACGCTCGGGATTATCGTTGTGTATCTACTTTTCATCGCCAGTGGCAGAAAACCTTTTTGATTTTGCGGTTGGAGTAGCTGTTCAGATCGCCTTTCCACATCTCTTGGCTTAAGTTCGTACGGCACCCAATTTCCTTGCTTTTGGATCATTTCCAGTGCATGTAAGCTTCTAGAAATTGTTGAAAGATCAACTTCGAATGATTCTGCAAGTTTATCTTGCGTTTAAGACGGGTCTTCATCCAGTCACGTCTTAAATTCTTCATCTTCGAACTTTCTCGGCTGGACTGGACGTTCCTTTTTCGTGTCGAAATCACCACTTTTAAAAGCGTTGAAGCTAGTGCTCACACGTTTTAATCCATGGAGTACAATCACCGTAAATTTCCGAAAGTAATCGATGACTTTCAATAGCACTTTTGTTCGAATTCAAAAAGATGCTGTTTTGTTGATACGTAATTCGATATATTCATTGTTAAAAAAACCATGTTGTTTACACTTTGGCAAAATGACACATACTGAAAACATGCTGAAAACCAAAGCCATGTGATGATGCTTTGACATGGATATAGTAACAATATGCACCGATGCGATATAATACAAGTTACGCTCTCTCATAGAAATCCCTCAAAATTAATACACGGTCCCAATATATCAAATTATAGAGGACATACAATTAACAAATTTCAAAATATTGAAATCTAACCCAACTAACAATATTTCAAACTTCACTCCACTCCAGCATCCATCACCCATTTGGGTTCGTATAATAAGGGTAATAGAAGTCACGTGACGGTTACCTCCATTACCAGTACCTTACTTTTACTTTTAAAGGACTACACTTCCATCTTATAGGACCATTAATACCTGTCCATCGTCTCGGAAATATTTTGTTCAGATGGTCGCTTACTATATTATTGTTATGAGCAGGGTTGAAAATACATCACCTGCCTCAAATTTAAATTAATGTTCTCAGGTAAAACAGGTAGCTGATGTATTAGAAAATCCAGGTATTTCTCCACCGTCTTTGGAAATTAGTTTCACTAACACATTGTGGATTTTCAAGCGACCAGTAATGTGAATTACGACGATTGTTGTTTGAAAAGTTGCTCTAATCAGACCACATAATACGAGCTAGGAAATTTGGAATTTGTGAAAAACGTTCCAGAAAATCCTCCGTGATAAAATTAAGTCTAGAAATTTCATCGGCATCGTAGTAGATCTCACAAACATGTGAGGATTGTGAGCAACACTTGCTAATACACCTATTCTGTTGCCTTCATTTGCTGCTTCAATTTTCACATTTACCTTCAGGAGAATGACCAGTATTTTTCCTGGTTGGCGTCGATGAGGAAACCTAGTAGCATGCAATGCTTGCGCGACTATTGCATTTTGCTTATGCTCTCTACAAATTATTATCATATCGTAATACTCTTCATTTGTAAACGTAAACATGTTACTAACAATTGTAGCACGAAAACGTCAAAAATTTTCAAACTTAAACACATTTTGATGTATCTCGTTTTCATGGGTGTCTGTTGAGTTTTACTAACATTTTTGTTAAATTAATCATTGCAACTATGAATGATTAACAACTTTTCAATTTATTGAAGGACATTGTCGTATGATTTAGGTTTTATCAGTATTACATCTGTAGAATACAATATTTTATGATTGATTCCATTCGAGTTTTATAAGCATTTCTGTTGGTACCTCGGTATATCTTAACAAGTAAATCAAATAGGTTGGTAGCAGTTATAAGGAAAGTTATCATCAGTCTGGACAAACAGCGGTAACAGTTAGTGTAGTAGATATGTGGTGCGGAGTTGGCGATTATTTATTTCACGCGTTCACAGCGTCAGTACTAAATCGATACTGTATGCGAGTAGTTCTATGTGTATGTAGGCTGTCGTAACTTATTTCGTAATTGTACGCTTATATTTGCTTTAAAAATGTCACAGTTAGATACGTCGCGAAAACGACCAATGGCAGACACAGTTAAAAACTTTATAGTGGACATGCCGGACTTAATTTTTGATGGCGCTACAATTCAATGTCTAGTTTGTAAAATCTCTTTACTGTGTTGTTCCAGAAGCCATTGTCAACGTCACATCGAAAGCAAACAGCATTCTTCTGCAAAAAGTGGCATACGAGACCAAGAAAAATTTACATTTGATTTATGTGTTACTCTTATTATATGTAATCTATCGTTTCGTTTACTAGACAAAGAAGCATATGTCTCCCTCTGGAATAAATATGCGGACTGTAAATTACCTAGTCGGACATCGACACGAAATGTAGTGCCATTTGCTCGCGAACATATAGAAAAAAGAATGAAAACGGAATTGAAAGATAAAAAACTGTGGTTGTGTGTGGACGAAACAACAGATCGTCAAAAACATTCTGTGGTTAATGTAATGGTACGTACAATGGAACCACATCGACCGTCATCCTCCTTCTTACTTGCTTCCAAAAGATTTTAAAAGTGGTGTTAAACTCATTAAACAAATTTGAAATTTCAACTAAGCAACTTTTAATGTTTATGAGTGATGGTGCCGCAAACATGCCTTCTTTGGGCCACAGTGGTAACTTCTTACATGTAACGTGTAAAATCCATACTCTAAATCTTGCGGCACAAACGATTCCTACATATTTTCCACTAATAAATGCATTGATTACTAGTACAAAGGCAGTGTTTCTAAAGTCCCCGAAACGTACCCGACTATTTCACAAACTGCATCCTGATTTACCTAAACCACCACAGCCGATTGTTACACGTTGGGGAAGATGGTTGCAGGCTGCGTTTTACTACAACAAATATTTTGATCAAGTAAAGAAGGTAGTTTTAAAATTCAATCCGACAGAAGCTGTAGCAATCAAGAAAAGCCAGGAAATATTTCAAGATAGTCAGGTTAAAAGAGATTTACAAACTATTCACAACAATTACTTCGGTCTAGCGGAGGGAACAGAAAAATTATAAAATGTTTCGATGTCGCTAGCGGATTCTGTTCAAATTGTGAATAATGTTCACGCACAGTTATGCGCTGTAGAAGGCGAAACAAATTGGTGTGTAATACGAAAATTTGAAAGTGTTTTAGAGAAAGACTCCGATTTTCTTGTATTAAGACAAATTCGTGAAGGTGCGTATGAAGATGCATTAAGTTCTTTCAAAGATTATTTTAAATATGCAAATATAACATCGGTAGATGTCGAACGGTCGTTTTCGGCATTAAAAAACGTTTATTCCGCACGTCGTACTTACTTGACTGAAACAGCTGTGGAAACGTATCTAATGATTCAAATATTTAACAGATGTTATCCAGTTTGTGATTTCACGGAAGACTAAACGGTAAGTGTTTCAGCACGTTTTATAATTTATTTCTTACCTTCTATTTTATGTGTAAATTTTTATGCGCTCGCCACGCCTCTGGCTGTTACCGCATATTTGCCCAGGTTAGTTATCATAAATCTGTTGCAGATTTCAAAAATGGAATAAAAGGTAGGGTATTTAATTTAAGAAAATTAAATTAGATGGCGCTACCTAACGGTGATTCATTTGATTTAAACTAATAGACACACTATTACAAAGTTTCTAGAATTGTAAAGCCTGCATTCATTCCTGAGATATCGCTGAACACGCTTGTATATATTTTCACATAACCGGATTCGTTTTTCCAGCATGTCTTTAAAAACGTAAAAATATATCGAATGTTCTAATCAAGATGTATTTTTCTGTGTAAAAATTCTAACTGTATTTAATTATATTTTCATCTCATTCACTATGCATTCCCTAAAACATTATATTCCATCATAAGCAAGTAAAATCTTTCATTTCCGACCAATTACCCAACCGCATAATCAATTTGAAATTAGGAATTATTTTCAAATAAATGGAATATTAACTATAGATTAAAACCGAATGTAATATTCCACTAGTTCAAGAAGTACAATTCCATACTTCTTGTTTACCATCGTTTATCAATTCTTACGGAATACCGTATGTACGTATAGAATGCACATGTCATAAAGGATATGACACTAGTTTCGTTTGCAGTGTCCTTCGGGTCGCATCTTTCAAGTGTTATGCATAAACAAGTTCGTACCGAGAATTTAATAAATGAGACGTGCAATAACGGACTTTATAAAAGTGATGATAGTGAGAGGATTGTTTTATTTGTCTTTAGTATAAAAATAATACTTTTTACGTATTTCCCATTAAATGACTCAAAATAAATTACCGTAATACCCAAAATAAAATATGTTGCTAAAAATGAGGTAAGATTTATAAATCAGTTTTATATCAATTTAAAAATACTGCACTGAGTGTGTGTCAATGGTTTGGCAAAGTCCGTTTATTCTCGAAACAAAGGTGAAATTAAAATGTATACATGTACGAGTGTAGACTGAAAAGTTTCAAACCTAACATAGAAACAAGTTTTTTTTTTTAAAAAGCAGTTGTACTTTTTAACATAGTCCCCTTGCCTCCTCATTCGATGAAAATCTCTGTCCTTTGAGTCTTGAAAACAGAAATAAAGTCGCTGGGGTCCAGATTTGGTGAATAGGGTTGGTGGCTTATCAATTAGGACCCTCAATTCGTGAATTTTTGCCATGGAGACCATTGAAGCGTGAGACGCTGCATTGTCTTGGTGGAACAAAATTTCATTTTTCTTCAAATGCGGCCGTTTTTCCGCAATTTCTACCTTCAGCTTGTCAAGTAATGATGCATAGTACGCTCCTGTTATTGCTTTTCCTATTTTAAGACAGTCGACTAACACAACTCCATGACTATCCCAAAAGACAGTCACCATCATTTTCACCGTTCGCCGTCTACTGTTTCACCTGTGCCTTGGCTTCAGGAGTATACTGATGTATCCAAATGTCTACAGCTATTAGCAAGCCGGGCATAATCGGTCTTCGTAGCAGAATCGGGTGCCGCATGGGCCACGGACTATAAATAATGTATGTATGGCTCTCAGCCGACAAAAGTAATATTTTGAAATCAATACCCCACTGTAAAAAATAAAAGCTGACGCAATAAAAATGTTTGGTAAATAAAGCGAATATATTCACACGTTTGAAGTGTTTTTATTGCCATTATTAGTTTTTTTTTTGGTTTGAAAACGGCAAACTTGCATCATCTTCATCAGTAGACTTGGCTACGGGCGCCAACGGGCAGCGGCGTTGTTTCGATTAGGCCTCGGGTTCCACTAGAGCTATTGTGTGTAGATGTTTGCCGTCGTAAATACTTTCGCGCAGTTGTTAAATAAAAATAAAATAATGCGTGCTCAAACACTTACCATTTTAAGAGTCCTCCGTGAAATCGCAAAGTGAATAATGTCTGTTAAATATCTGCAACATTAGATATGTTTCAACAGTTGTTTCGACAGACCGAGTGCGGCGCGAGGAAAAATTTATTTATATGCAGAGAACGAACGTTCTACATCTAGTGACGTTATATTTGCGTAATTAAAATATTCTTTGGGACAACTTAACGGTTCTGTTGACGCACCTTCGCAAATGTGTCTTAATGTGCCAAAATCAGAATCTTTCTCTAAAACACTTTCATATTTTTCTAGAACACAAACATTTTTTGCGTCTTCGATCGCGCGTAGCTGTGTGTGAACATGTTGCACTATTTGCACAGATTCCACTAACGACACCGAAGGATCTTGTAACTTTTCTATTGCCTCCGCTAGTCCGAAGTAGTTGTGAATAATTTTTAAATCCGTTTTAACCTGACTCTCTTAAAATTTCGATTGGCTTTCCTTGATAGCCGCCGCTTCCTTTGGATCGAATTGTAAAACCACGTTCTTAATATTCTCAAAATATTTATGATAATAAAACGCAGCATTTAACCAAGTTCCCCAACGTGTAAGAATAGGTTCTGGTGGCTCGGGTATACGAAGACACAGTCTGTGAAATTTGCGAATACGTTTTGGGGATTTGACAAACACTGCTTTTGTATGCGCTATTAAAGCGTCTACCTCAGGACAACATTTTCTGATATCATCTGCCACAAGATTGAGAGCATGAATTTTACACGTAATGTGTAACAAGTTAACAGAAAGCTTTTTAAGAGACCGGCCTACAGAAACCATGTTTGCGGCACCATCACTCATAAACATCAACAGATGGTTTGTTGAAAGTTCATAGTTTTCCAATGTATTTAACACTAACTTTACAATTACTTCGGCAGTACATTGTTGTATTCGTCTGGAAGCTAATAGAATTGAAGGTGACAATTGATGCGGTTCCATTTTACGTGCCATTGTATTAACGACCGAATGTTTTTTACGATCTGTCGTTTCGTCCACACATAACCACATTTTTTTTTCTTTCAACTCCGACTTAATTCATTTTTCAACATATCCACGAGCAGATGGCACTATCCTTCGTAACGATGTCCGACTTGGTAATTTGTACTCCGAATAGTTATTCCAAAACAAGACAAACGCTTCCTTGTCTAGTAAGTTAAACGGTATATTACATACAATAAAGGTAACACATAAATTAAATATAAATTTGTCATAGTCTCGTGTGCAAGTTTTTTTTGAAGCATGCCGTTTACTGTTTACGTGCCGTAGACAGTCCCTTTTGGACCAACTTATCAACGGGACATTACATACTACACATTAAATTTTAGCAAGTCAGGAATTTCGGCTAAAAATTCTCTAACTTGGTCCGCCTTGGGTCGTTTGCGCGACGTACGCAACATTTCCAAACAACACGTACCGCGCTAATAGAAGGTCGAAGCTACACTGAGGCTTGTATGTAACCGTATAGATACGACGCAGCTGCCTATTGGCGCGCGTGGCCAACTCTAGTCATCAGGTATGTTTCCATATTTGTCTCGATGAAGGTTGTTCGCTGTGATAAAAAAATTTTCTTACATTTCGAGAAAGACAATTCAACATCTACGGAAGTAACACAGGCCTAATTAAATTAATCCTTAGAATTAGTTAATGAATCTGCAGATGCAGCACCACACATTTGTCTTAATCTCGTAGAATCGGATTTCCTTTAAGACACTGTCCGCGACAATCGCCCTTGTTCCAGCAGGTTAAAGGTATTTTGGAAACTCTACACAATACTTTAGTTCCATTGTAGTTCAAATCCGGAAATTCACTGATAAATTTAATGACTTTATTAGCCAACGGTCGTTTATTTTTATTGCGTACGTTAAACACACTTATACACATGTATTTATCTCTATAGTTACGACTAACGCTGCGAACGATTGATTAGAAACTATTGCAATAAATCAATAATTTCATTCTCTGAGTAGCCCATGCCAATTCATACGTCGCGTCGTGAGCGCGGCAACCTCACTTCTAACCTGGCGTGAAGCTCTCTGTGCCCAGCCTAGTTATTAGTCGGCAAAACTCCAACTTATTTCGCACAAACTGCTTCAACAACACTTTGGAAATGTTAATCTGAATGCACTTTTGGTCCTGAGTCACCAAGCGCGGTACCCAACGCGGTTAGCTTTCTTATGCCTAAATCTTCAGTCAAACATGTTCTTTCGAGATGTCCACGGCCTTATCTATCTCCCTAACCTTAATTCGAGCACCATTTGGTGAACTTTTTCGATGATATCGGTAGTGGTTGCAGGTTTTCGCCGTCCCGAATGTTCATCGTCAAGCAAGTTGGTAAGACCACATTGAAATTTAGCTGTCCAAAATTCCACTGTGTCAAATGATGGTGGAGAGTCCTCGTAAACAGTGTCCATCTCGGCGTATAGCCTTTCAAGCACAAAAGTCAAATTTACACTGCCCTAGTAAAAATCTTGCTTGTGTGGAACAGGGAATTTTTCCATCGCAACTTAAAATAGCAAAGTGATTCCTGTTTTTAAGAAAGGTGACACAAATGAATACCAAAACTATCGCTCCGTAAACATCTTGCCTACTAGCGAACTAGCTCACCAATTACTTGGAAAACAAATACTAACAAACAACATGGGTATAGAAAAGCACGCTCCGTTTTATCAACAATACTAGAAGTAGTAAACAGGGCTTACCTGGATTTTATATGTTAGATCTGTCAAAGACTTTTGACTTCGTTACTGCAGGGATCCTCGGAATATTATGGTATTAGGGGTAATGTACTGGAACTTTTGAGATTCTATATAACTAGAGCGGGCCAAATTGCGCCATCCAACAGAATCGGAATCAGGCGCAACGGCCGCTTATTGTAAATAGCGTATATGTGAGTCACAGCAGATATGTGATATTTCGAAATTAATACACAAGAGTAAAAAAATAAAAGCTGACGCAATAATAATATATATATATACACGCTGAGGTGTTTTTATTTTCATTATGATTTTTTATTTGATTGAAAACGGTATGCGTTGTAAATGGGATGTAATAAGGAAATAACTGAGAAACTGAACGCTTTTTTTATTCTGTTGTACTTAATAATGTAACTGTAAATAAAGATATAATAAATAAATTCTATCCTTCTTAATAATGCGGATAGGCTTGTTTAAAAAGTTGCACCATCAGATAAGTTTCCACATTTGCCTCGGTGAAGGATGTTCGCCGAGACGAAAAAATGTTCTTATATTTCGAAAACGACCGTTCCACGTCTACCGAAGTAAGACAGGCGTAATTAAAATAATCTTTAAACTTAGTCAAGGAATCTGCAGATGCCCCATCGCACATTTGTCTTAATCTCGTGTAGTCCGGATTCTTTTTTAAAACACTATCGAACTTAGCTAAAACTCGTCCACTTGTTGCATCGTTTATACTGTGTAACAATGTACTAACTTCGTCCACGACTTGCACTGATTCTACCAACGACAATCCAGAATTTTGCAAATTTTCTATCGCGTCTACTAACCCCTTTGTAATTGTTGCTAATATTCTTTAGATGTGTTTCAACAGAAATATCGAGAAATCCCTTCTGGCTCATCCTAATAGCTCTAGCTTCGGCAGGGACGAATTGCAAAATAACGGATTTGACTTCTTGAAAATGTTCATTATAATAAAAAGCGGCCTTTAACCACGTTCCCCAACGCGTAAGAATGGGCTGTGGTGGTTCTCGAATACCAGGGCATAACCTGTGGAATGCCCTAGTCCTCTTAGGACTTTTGAGAAACACTTTTTTTGTGTTTGCTATTAATGCATCCACCTCCGGGTAACACTCTCGAATAGTTTGTGCCACAAGATGTAAAGCATGGACTTTACACGTAACATGTAAAAGTCCTTCACACTTTTCTTAAGGGAACGGCCTACACTACACATTGTTGCTGCACCATCGCTCATGAACAACAACAGTTGACTGGTTGACACTTGAAAATTTTTGTAACGTTTCGAGAACTACGGCCGTAATTGCTTTACTAGTACACTGTTTTAATCTTCTGCTGGCTAATAGAATTGCAAAATTTGGTTTAATAGGATCTAATACGCGCACTATTATATTCAAAATAGAATTTTTTTTGCAATCTGTCGTCTCATCAAGACATAGCCACAGCTGTTTATCTTTTAATTCGGCTTTAATTCGATTTCAATGTCCTCACGTATTCGTGGAATATCTCTCCGTAACGCTGTCCGAGATGGTAGTATCCACTCGGTATTGTATGTACCCCAGAATTTTCGAAATGCTTTTTTATCAAGTATACGAAGTGGTAGACCACATACCATAAACGTTAAAAGCAATTCTAATTGAAATTGACGTTGTTGTGACACACCATTTCTTTTATTTCTGTGGTGTGCGCTATTTATATGTCTTTCACAATCACGTTTGCTCCAGCACAGTAGTTTATTTTTACAAACTTTACAGAAAATTGTACTCCCATTGTAGTGTAAATCCACAAATTCACTAAGAAATTTATTAACTTTCGTAGGTAACGGCCGTTTATTTTTAATAGTTACGTTAGACATAATCATTAAAGCGAGCACACCGACGCTTGTTTCTAGTATGCCACGAAGTGGTGCAAACGTAACATCTGCAGACTCGTCATTTGTTGATGAATAGAGCGCTTCATCCGTAAATGAATAAGCGCGCTGTTAGTTCGTAGCCGTCGATGAATGAACTTTTTTTTTTGTAGTGGCCCACTGTGAACAACGCCCTATTTATCAACGAACACCCAAACTGCAGGTGTATATTTGCGCGTCTTCACGACGTAATCGACAGTGGTTTTGGTCCTCGTCCTAATAATTACATATTTAAATTACCTATGTTTACATACATATATGCGCCCGGCAGCCTGATTGCGAACCTGGCGCGTGGCGCTCTTGGCCCGCTCTATATATAACCGACAGGAAAAAGGCGACTTATTGGAATAATATACTCTCCGAAACCAGAGAAATTAATTACGAAGTGACACAAGGCTCGATATTAGCGCCACTTTTATTCACAATTTACATAAGTGATTTATCTTCCAATGTGAAAAACGCTGAATTATGATACTTTATTAATTGTCCAAGCGACTAATCTTCAGAAAGTATCCTCAATCTCCACAGACGTTTTCACCGAGGCGTGTAATTGGTTTACAGCCAATAAATTGCAAGTGAACAAGAACAAACCACAAAGGTAGGTGTAAAAATAGACACTAAACTAAAATAGCAGGCGCACATCGACATCTTTCCGCCCAAATTATCATCAACTTTGTATGTTTTACGAAGACTGATGCGTGTAGCAACATACGTGACTGTAAAAGTGGTATACTATGCTACCTTCCATTCCTATTTAAATTATAGTGCGCTATTTTGGGACTCCTCCAATAAAGTGTACAAAATCTTCATTCTGCAAAAGGAAGCAATCAGAACACTGCGTAAGCTACAAAACAGTGAAAGTTGCAGAACACATCTTAGAAGGAAAGACGTGCATTTTTATTCTTAACGCGCTGCAACTTGGATAACTTCTGTCTACACGGCTATAATCATAGCTATTTCACCAGAAATCAAGAACAATTATAAGTAGAGTAACCTAAACTTGCGGACTCGCATAGGCGTCGGTATTACGAGTTAATATAAGAATACGAAAAATTCATAAATAAACTAAACCGGTAGAGAAGCAGGCATGTAGTGTCGACCTTGAATATAAATCACGTTAAACCGCGCTGAGAGAGATTTCGTTTTAGTGCCGGTTGAGCTGTTGCAGAGAAAAGTCGAACGGTCAAGGTTATGTACTTACGTGTCGCTTTTGAAAATATAGCTGGTGTTTTTTGTGTGTTGTAGTATTATACCAAGTACATAATTAGTGTATCGTTTCGTATAGAACTAATATTTACATACCTAAGAAAACAATGCCTCGTAATAGATTTGCTACTAATGTACAAAAGTATATGTCACTTTTTCCCCATTTAAAATATGACGGTAGTGCAGTTTTTTGCTTAATATGCAATGTTCGGCTGCATTGGACAGAACTGATTGCCAGAGGCATGTCAATGGTATTAAGCATATGAGAAATGCAAGAACTGAAATACCTTATACACTATTCCTCATACATTTATTAATTATGTTTACCTCTTGTAATCTTCCGTTGTCGTTGGTGAGAAAAGCAGCTTTTAAAACGTTTTGGCGACAATACGTTCCAAAGTACCCATTACCCTCACAAACACAATTACAGAATCATTTGCCGCGAATGAAAGAGATGCTAGAAAATGTGTGTAAACGTGATTTGTGTTCCAAAAAAATATGGATTACCGTGGATGAGACGACCGATATAAAGAAAAACAGTATTGTGAATGTAATAGCTCGCGTTTTATCTAGCGAGAACACAGCATCTCGATATTTGTTAGCCTGCAAACGTGTTCAACAATGTACCGCGGAAAATATTCAAAAAGTGATAATGAACACTTTGAAAAAATTTAAAATTGCCCAAGATCAAGTTGTGATGATTGTGACAGATAGTGCAGCAACGATGTTAAGTGTTGGGCGATCCTTAAAACATATATTTTCTAACTTAATACATATAACCTGCGTGCTGCATGCTTTGCATTTAGTTGGTGAAGTTGTTCAACAACACTACGGGAACGTTGATCGGATGATTGGAAGTACTAAAGCAGTGTTTCGTAAATCTCCTAAACGTTTAAAAGAATTTCGTAAATTTTGTCCAGGTATTCCAGAACCTCCTGAACCAATTTTAACGCGATGGGGTAGTTGGCTAACAGCAGCTTCTTACTATTTGATCCATTTTCAACAAATTCAATCAGTTATAATGCGATTTAGATCATCATCACCATCAGAAAACTGCAATGTACTGAATTGTCATTGCAGGAATCATTAGACATAGTGGAGAGTGGACGCCAGGATTATGCGCTAGTCAAAAGTTGGCAGATGTTTTAAGGAAAGATCCCGATTTTAATACTTTAGAGCCCATTTATAATAAGTGTAAGAATAGTGAACTTTTAAGTGATTTTGAAAAACAGTTTCTACATGCCAATGTAACTTCCTTACATGTGGAGAGATCGTTTTCTATGTATAAGAATATTTTTTCTTGTCGACGCACAAGGTTTAAAGAAGTAACTGTGGAAACATATACAATGACGCAAGTTTACAGTAGTTCACATCCTGATGCCTCTAATTTGTTGAATAATTAGCAAGTACATTTATTTATGAATTTTTCGTATTCTTATATTAACCCGTAATATCGACGCCTATGCGAGTCCGCAAGTTTTGGTTACTCTAATTATGAGTCCCACTCCATTGAACGATCACCACACAGAGATCGGTTGACCACTGGGGACCATACCACTATCCAATATGATGCAATCCGATATGTAAACATTATCCCCAAATCGTTTTCAAATGTCAATGAAACAAACACTAAAGGAACTGGAGTGTTATAGTACAGAAGAATTTGTATCAAACTGTGGATAGATAGTATATATATACAGGGTGGAGCACCACATTCCCGTCGGTTTACATACGAAAAAGGGCAAAATATTTTTGTTAAGAGCTATGTAGGTTCATTGGCAGCAAGTTTTAAAATGGTTTTGATATATACAGAGTGACTCAAAACGAAGTTACATACCAAAGTTGTGAAAATTTAAATGGAATATCCTGTATATTATTGCATATTTTGATAGTGCGGGCTAGTTACTGTTGTGTTTCCTATATCTAACTCAAGCCGGTTTTGAGTCACTTAGCTATTCTTGAAAATGCATTACGTTTTAAGCTAGAATTTTCTAACTGTATTTATTTTTAGTCGAAGCATTATACTTGATAATAAAATAAAAATGATCCCTAAAAATTATACAGGATGGACGAAAATATACTTTTGATTTGGAGTATCATTAAAGTCAAATGACTTTCTTATATTAAGTGGAGTATTCCTTAGCGTATTTAGATTCTCTCTTTTTTAAAACTGTATTAAGATTTTCTATACTTACATCTTATATTTTCTTAGTAATTTTGCATTTTCAATTTTGAATATTAATTTCTTGCCATTTATTTTACCAAAGTAGACTTACTGCTGCAAGTTTTCCGAAGAACAGGTGTGTCTTATAACCAAATGGAGCGACAAAAGCCAAAGTCTAGTTGAATTGTCTTTTATAAATCCAAGAAACATAGTGCCATTTAAGTGGCGATCAAGAAAGTATGGACCTACCATACGCTTTCCATTATTCCACCCCAAACATTAACAAACCATCTATGCTGTCGATCGAGGGTTCTAAACAAATTGGGATTTTCATCACTGTAATAATGAAAATTATGTCCGTTAGTTAATCCGTTATTATGGAAAGTTGACTCATCTGAAAAGAGTACAAAATCTAACAAATGTTCATCATCTCCTAACTTTTAAAGAACCCATGAACAAGATTCGAGTCGACGGTCGTAATCTAATGTAGTTGTATGTGATACGGATAAAATTTGTATTTCTTTATTCCTTCTTTTTAATAGAACGCCCTATATGTTATATCATTTTTGTATTCCACACTACATTCTGAATATTTTATATTCCAGGTACGTTACACCTAAGTCTAATAGTTTTGGAAATACTTGCAATCAACGTCGCACTTCCTTGATACTTTTGTTTGATGAGGCAACAAAGTAGCAGCAGAGTTTACCTTTGACGTTTCGCTAATCGCACTGTCGGCTGCAAAAGGCATATTCTTTCTGACCAAGCCTATCCAAGGCCTCCTAATTCAATTCTAATGCAAAGCTGTAGTGAGAGCACTTCACGAGCACGTTTAGAAAAGGTTCTTCACCACTCTCCATGGTGTAGGTGATGATATTATGATGTTTGTTAATATTTTGAAGAAATTTATCTAGTGCTTCCTGGTTTGTTCGGTGTCATCCACGTATCTATAGCAGCATTTGAGTTCGTTGCCACTGGAAGCGGTGGCTACTTACTAAAAGCTTCCATGAACATGTTTGCTATGACCAGTGACAGCGGTGACCCTATACCATGGGAAGTCTTTGGAAATCCTGTGAAGAAGCTGACCATATAATCAGCGAATCGTAATCTCAACCACACGGCAACACCAGGAAAATCATATAGTAGACAACGATCGTGAAAGCCTACATTCGATAACAACACACTATTACTTTCTATACTAAATTATATAAAAATCTTCGAATAGAATCCTCAAAAATCCAATAGTCTTTTTTACTATCATTAGATGATGATGTAGTTTTAAAAATATGTTTCTCTCCAACTGTTATTCTCTTTTGACTTTGATAGTTTGGTGAATGGCATTTTCTTTCTGACCAATCCTATCCAAGGCCTTCTCACTCAATTCTAAGGCATAGGATATGACTAAATCTGTTGTGAAAGCTCTTCACGAGAACGTTTAGATGAGGTGGAGCACCTTGATCTTCATTCTCCATGGTGAAGGTGATAATATTGTGATATTTGTTAATATTTTGAAGAAATTTATCAAGCGCTCCCTTGCCTGTGCGGTGTCGTTCACGTATCTATACCAACATTTGAGTTTGTTATTACTTTAATCGATGGCTTTCTGCTCAAGAACTTCCATGAACACGTTTGCTATGACCAATGACGGCGGTGATCCCTTGGCTTTTCCTCATACCATGGGAAGTCTTTGGAAATCTTGTGAAGAAGCTGACCACATGATTAGGGAAACGTAAACCCAACCACACGGCAACACCAGGAAAATTATTCTACAGTAGACAACGATTGTGAAAGCCTACATTCGATAACAACACAGTATTGCTATTACTTTCTCTACTAAATTATATAAAAATCTTCGAATAGAATCCTCAAGAATCCAATGGTCTTTTTTACAATCGTTAGATGATGATGTAGTTTTAAAAATATGTTTCTCTGCAACTGTTATTCTCCTTTGACTTTGCTAGTTTGATGAATGTCATTTTCTTTCTGGCCAAGCCTATCCAAGACCTCATTCAATTCTAACAATAACATCATTACTGTAACCAATAATTATCTAATTCCGTTTAAAAGTTTTCAACCAGAATCAAAAGGATAACATCACCATTAATGATCAAGATCCTGGTTGATCGCGTATTTCCCAGAAACAAAAGAATTAGCTGGTGAAATCTAGCGAGAAAGAATTACGTAAGTTATTAATTTCATTTATGCATATACGCCTACTTTTAACTGCCTTTTCCTTGCCCATGAACTGATGATTTGGTTTCGGTCCAAAATTTCAATGACAAAATCTTGCGGTTTTCTCGAGCAACCCAGACAATTGGACCCAGACGTCGTGTCGCAAATTTTACTAATAATCACGAGGTTATGAGATGAGTTTATTTTAAGAATTTCCGCTGATTATTTTTAGACATCCGTAGAAACAAGAATGATGCTTATTGACGTAGTAGTAAAGTAAAGACCCTCAAACAGTATACATCAAGAGAGTATTCCCAATGAATCATTTACATATGATTGCTTAAACTGTTTTAAGAAAATGAAACTATTTTAGAAAAGCTAATAGTAGCAAAATCGTAATCGGTAGAATATTTATAGAATATCTTCCGCAGTGATATTTTATTTTGTGGTATTCTATTACGAATGAGCAGGTGAATCATTATTTTGCATTTCATCTTGTAAGATAAAAAGTTGGCGCCACCGATTGCTATTTACATAAGGTTACCCAAGTTACCTTGAATTTTTATTGTGTACTTGCGATCTGCAAATAGTTAATGGTGTTGAATAGAGTCTGTTGCGATAGAGATTAACGAACAATTATGTTATTAAAATCATTAAAAAAATTGAGAAGTTATGCTCAGATATATAGACAATGTTCGCAAATAAAATGTAAAATATAAAACTCCTGTAATTTATTTTTAATGAGAGTTAAACATTTATCGGCGGGTATAGATCCACGTATCCACGACATAATCCAAGGTTCCAAAAAAAAGTCACATGTATGTACATTAATGTTCATGTACCGATGGTTCTTAACAGATGTCCACTTATCTAAGGTTAAACTAAATGCTTTGAGTTTGTGTTGTGATATTTCGTTGACTACTTGTGTCTTAATTGTATCTGCATTTGTTTAATTTTGTTCGAAGATGTTGGAATGTTTGTATACCCATTTGCGATTAACAGCATTCGTAAATCTTGTGATTAGAGCAACGCAAACTGCGCTGAAAGTCAGTGGCTGACGCATAAAAGTTTACACAAAATAAACACGGCCGGGACAATTCGGTATAAGCGTCAGTATAACTGCGACTCGAAAGCCGATCTGTTGTGTATGCATCTACGCTGTCGTATACTATATCGTAGTTCTACGTTTGTTTTGAAAATGTTTCCTACGTCGCGAAAACGACCAAAGTTGGACACAATAAGAGAATTTATTGCAGAAATGCCAGATTTAAAGTGTGATGGCGCTAAAATTCAATGTGTAGTGCGTAAAATAGATTTAATGTGTTGGTCGAAAAGTGATTGTCTACGGCACGTAAATAGTGCAGGGCATGTTTCAAAAAAAAATTCCACGCGAGATTATGAAAATTTAAATTTAATTTATGTGTTTATTGCATGTAATTTACCATTTCATTTACTAAGGAAGAAAGCATACGTCTCGTTTTGGAATGAATATTCGGACTTTAAGTTACCAAGTGAGAGAACATTACAGAGAGTTATGCCGTCTGCTCGTGAGCATGTCGAGAAAAGGATTAAATCGGAGTTGTAAGATAAAAAACTGTGGTTATGTGTGGACGAAACAACAGATCTTAAAAAACATTCTGTGGTTAATGTAATCGTACGCACAATGGAACCACATCGACCGTCACCCTCAATTTCACTAGCTTCCAGACGAATACAACAATGCACTGCCGAAGTAATTTCAATGTTGGTGTTAAATACATTGGAAAAGTTTGAACTTTCAACAAATCAACTGTTGATGTTTATGAGTGATGGTGCCGCAAACATGTTTGCTGTAGGTCGATCTCTTAAAAAACATTGTGCTAACTTGTTGCTATTACATGTAAAATTCATACTCTCAATCTCGTAGCAGATAGTATCAGAAAATGTTATCCCGAGGTAGATGCTCTAATAGCACATACAAAAGCTGTGTTTGTAAAATCCCCGAAACGTATTCGGGAATTTCATAGACTATGCCCCGGCATTCCTGAACCACCACAGCCTATTCTTACTCGTTGGGTAACATGGTTAGAAGCTGCATTTTATTATATTAAATATTTTGAGAATATAAAGAACGTGATTTTAGAATTCGACCCAAAGGAAGCTGCGGCTGTCAAGGTAAGCCGCTTGAAATTTCAGGATAGTCAAGTTAAAACAGATTTGGAAATTATTCAGAACAATTACGTGGGACTAGCGGATGCGATAGAAAAACTACGAAATTCTTCGATGTCGTTAGTGGAATCTTTGCAAATAGTGCAACATGTTCACGCACAGCTATGCGCGATAGAAGGCGCAAGAAATGTTTGTGTTTTAGAAAGGTTCGAAGGTGTTTTAGATAAAGACTCTGATTTTGGCACATTAAGACAAATTTGTGAAGGTGCGTCAACAGAACCGTTAAGTTATTTGAAAGATTATTTTACTTACGCAAATATAACGTCACTAGATGTGGAACGTTCGTTTTCGGCATACAAAAACACTTTTTCTTCACGCCGCACTCACTTTGCCGAAACAACTTTGGAAACATATCTAATGTTACAAATATTAAATAGACATTATCCACTTTGTGATTTCACAGAGGACTCTTAAAACGGTAGGTGTTTGAGCATGTATCACATTTAATATATTTTGTGTAAACTTTTATGCGTCCGCCACTGGCTTTCAGCGCAGTTGCGTTGCTCTATTTGTAACGTAATTAAATATTTGAAAAAAAAAATTAATTACGTCGGAAATAGCAAGGAAATCTTGGATTATTAAACCATCTTGCAGAATCCTAAAAGATATACTTTTTAAACCTACTCCTGCTAAACCACCCTCTAAGGAACCTGCCCCAAAAGCATTTTTTTAAATTGCACACCGTATCTTTCAGACATTAAAATTGAAGAGCTAGAAGTTAGGAGTACAATGGTATAAACAAAAATTTCATTTAACAAATGAAATTTTTGTTTATATCATTATAACATATTACAAATTGTTAGATTAAATTTAGTTCGATTTGCGAAAGTAGTTTACGTACTTACGTAGTGAAGTAGTGTTGCTATAAAATCTTTAAAATACACTCTAATTTTTCTCCAAAGGAATATCTCGATGTTATTAATTTATGGACATCGTCCATAAAAATTCTCGTGAAGCAGCAACACTTTATAGAGAGCGATTTCCAAACAGAGTGGTATCATCACGTATGGCTTTTCCTCGTGTTGAAGCTACGATCCCACGATTACCAATAACATACTGACGAGGCACGATTTTTTACATAATAATCTTCCCGAGCTAATGGAAGATATTCCATTAGCGGAACCCAATGATTTGTGGTGGAAACAGGATGGCGCTCCGCCTTATAACTCACGATTGGTTGTAAGGTATTTAAATAACGTATATCCCAATAGTTGGATTGATACTAACGGTTCTATTCAATGGCCAGCTCACTGGGCAGACTTAAGCCCACTGGACGTCTTTTTGTGGGGGTATTTGAAAGAAGTTGTGTATTCTACTCCGTCTACGAACTTAGTCGATTTAAAACTTAAAATTCCGCATGCATGTAATTTTGTTACGATGAATATGATCACAGCAAACGGTGGTCCTTTTAAGCAGGCGGTTAATCTATGCCCTCATTCAATAATTAACACGCCTCACCTCAAATTCTCCTAATCACATCTTATCTTATTACACCTTTTATTAATTAGAATCTTACACACATAAAACCAACAAATTGTTACCGTCCCTATTTATCTGGTAATTTGCAAGTGATAACATTTTTCCTGCGAGCAGTAAAATAATTTTTAATAATCCTTATCTTAATGTTTAAAATTTATTAGCTATTCTCTATTGAAACAGACTCTATTTATTGTTCCAACAATGACTTTTGCATACTTCTCTGATAGGTATAACCTATCCTATTCTCGGTATATCTTTAACGGTTCTGCTACTGGATATTTGTATCGTGACTCACAATCATATAGAAACAGTTTCGTAACTATAAATGCCAAAAATGGTAGTAATATTTTCAGATGTATTACTATTGCTTACATCATTGTGTAAGCTGTCCTAAAATTATTTGCCCGCTCTTGCTAATTTTGTTACCATTCTAAGTAAGTCAATCCAATCAGAGAATATACAGGGTGTTAATACTAAGTCGTTTCACCCGAAAGTGACAGTTAGAACTCATTAAAATAAACAACTTTTCTTAGTTCCAATTTTTGATTTGGTGCCCCGGTTCGTAGTTACTGGAGTTCTTTGGTTTTTTTGAAAAATCGTCATAACTCCCTTATTTTAGAGACTATTAAAGAAAACTTGAATTTTAAAAATTAGCTTTCGACTCTCTAAAACATTCGCATTTACAATTATTTTTAATTTTTTCAAATAACAAAATGGGGACCAATCAAAAATTTCAAAACAAGATTGTTTGATAACCATTCCATCGATTTTTCAAAGTAAAACATTTCCAAAATGCTTAAGCTATCTACTACAACATTTGTCCTAAAAACGTTTTTCAATCTGTTCAAAAAGAGTCTTTATTCAGTTACTTGAATTACAAATAAGTATTAACAAACTAAAAAGCCGGTTAAAACGAAGTAGTTTCCTGCCATTCTATAATAAGCACACTATTTATACTACATTTTCAAAATGGCCACCATTCACAGCAACGCAAGCTCAGCAACGCGTTTTGATTATGGTGGAAACCTTCGTAAAGACTGCCTGCTTCTCATTGTATATCTTCTGCTGCAGCCATGATTCTAGCCACTAATTCTAACTCTGTGTTCACCGATGTGTCGTACACAGAGGTCTTCATCTGATTCCAAAAAAGAAAGTCTAGTGGAGTTAGGTAGGGGCTCCGGGCTACCCCGTTACCTACGATATAACAAGGCTGGATTGGTGATGTATCACCATGCACAATATTAGCCTATGCGGTAAAAGAATCGTTTTTTTGCATTTCTTTTTTAAGTTTTGAAGGGCTTCCGGTTTAAAGAGGATGCTAGTCCTTAACTGAGCCCTTCTTCGCATCCCATTCGATTTTATTTTGGAAAAGCGACGTTTCAAAATAAAAACCAAACACGTAACCGAGCACCGTTTTCGTGAAAGACGTATTCGTGGTTGATATTTAATCGACTAATTATTACGACATTTATATCAGCATCCAAATGGCTACATTCAGTGATATAATTTAAAATATATTGTATTAGAACGTTTAACACATTCAAAAACATCTCTTTGTGTTCAAAAATAATGCTGTTAAATATAACGTAAGAATATAAAACTATTTGAACAATAAAATCTTTGCCAAATACAGCGGACAGTTAGGGAATTGAGTTGAAATAGCATTTTTTTAAGCCTAGGATTTTTTAAACTTACAGTTATAATTTCACCGGTCCTTGAATCTGTAGCTGTTGAAAAGTAAATAACATCTTCTTTTACAAAGTGTAACTCACAAACAAAACATACAAAACAGCCGACGCCACAGTTCTTAGGTTATGCCATTTTTATCGTTTCAGAAAAGGTTTTATCGCTTATACAACATTAGAAAAACATTACAGGTATTACCAACAAAGTACGAAAATATCACTACACAGTATTTTTTTAAATAAAGCCAATATAATTTGGATAAACCAATTCAAAACGCGGTCACGATCTGAACGTGTAAACTCGTTTATGGCTGATCGACGACCTACTGCAAAATACGTCACAGCCTGCTGACGTCAAAGCGCTCAGGCCTTACATATCGGAGGTAACGGCTGGCCACGCTACAGGACCTCTTCTCCCAATCCACTTATTTGGATATTCTCGCGTTGTACGAGTCGGTGCCCCATCATTCTAAAACCAAAGTCTCCGTCTGTTGTTTAATGGCAAGTCCTCAAGAAGCTCCAATAGCACAGTATCTAAGAAAATAAAATAATTTTCGCCATTCAAAGCAGTTTGTTGTTTATGTACACGAATAAATGCTGCATGGAAATTCTCGTTAGCCCACAGATCATTATTTTTAGAGTTAAATACACCGTTTCTTGTGAAGCAAGCTTCGCCCGTAAATAGAATAACTTTGTCAAAATGTCTTTGAACAACGTCGAAGAAGCAAACAACAGAACAACAGTCTTGGCTGGAAGTCGTCAGGTACCAAAGCTTGCACTTTTTGTCTAGAGTATGGGTAAAGACCCTGCTCCTTCAGAACTTGCCAAACTGTCACGTGATTTACATTTAATCTGCTAGCTATTACCCTAAAGTGCTCGTCGATGGTTCATCTTCAACAATATCAAGTACAGCCTCTTCAAATGCAGGGGTTCGACGTAATTTATTGGCATTCACACCAATTCTTGGATAAACCACTCTGTAACAAACGTCTTAACTATTTGGTTGTTGACGATTTGGATATCTTCTCCGATAGAATCTTAATCCGCACGTCAGCTGGAAAGGTACTCTGTTGCATTATAAAAGGGATGTTCTTGTAGGTAGGCACTTAGTTCCCTTTTAAATTGTGAAAGTGTGGCGCACATTTTGATTTCGTGTGGAAGTTTATTAAAATATTGCACCGCTTTCTAGTATGCGCTTCCATGGCGCTGTACATTCAAATTACGTGAGTTACGAGTGGCCATCGCACTAAACACATCGCCACTACGAAAAAATATTTATTATTTTTTTCTTATAAAATAATAGCACTTCTTGAATAAACAACGAAAATGTGTAAGACCTCTTTCCTTTTCGGTTTCTCCAGTGGTTTATATAGCCTCGGATCCCCTTCTCGGTATAGGAAATATTGATGGAAGTTGACATCAACGGAAGAGAGGCTTTCAAAAACGTAATAATATACAGAGTGGTTTTGATTTTGCATAGAGAACTGAATATGGAAAATTATGTGCAAGATAGGTGCCGTGTTTGTTGAGAGTTGACTACAAACGTGAACGAGAACGCATTTCAACCGGTAATTTAGCGAAGATGAGACATGACCCGAGGGACTCTTAGCACCGAATAATAATGGTTGATGAAATGGAATAACCTTGGTGCAAGTGCTTCGTAAAAGGCGAAAACCGTACACTCGGCCGGAAAGGCCACTGTCTCTTCAGATTGCAGTGGGATTTTTCTGATCGATTATCCTCAAAAAGGTAATACGATAAGGAGAATGCTATGCATCCCTTTTAGATCAGCTCCGTGATGCAATTCTACACAAAAGGCCCCACTTGAAGATGAAATGAGCGCTTTTTCAGCAAGATAATCCACAATTCGGTTGTTTCAATGGCAAAAATAGATTAACTACACTTCGGACCGCTTCCACACTCCCCGTATTCGCCAGATTTGGTCCCCTTCGAGTTTCTCCTTTTTCCTAACCTGTAAACTTCACTTGGTGGAAAGAGATTTAAGTCGGATGAGGAAGTAATCACTGAAACTATCGGTTCGGTAAGGTTTACTTTCTTTTTGAAAGATTGAAAAACACTTGAATATTGGTGGACTAAGTGTAATAAGTAGAGTAATGCAACTGCGCTGAAAGCCAGTGGCGGACGCATGAAAGTTTACACAAAATAAATTAAATGTGATACGTGCTCAAACACTTACCGTTTTAAGAGTCCTCCGTGAAATCACAAAGTGGATAATGTCTATTTAATATTTGTAACATTAGATATGTTTCCAAAGTTGTTTCGGCAAAGTGAGTGCGGCGTGAATGAAAAATGTTTTTGTATGCCGAAAACGAACGTTCTACATCTAGTGACGTTATATTTACGTAAGTAAAATAATCTTTCAAATAACTTAACGGTTCTGTTGACGAACCTTCACAAATTTGTCTTAATGTGCCAAAATCAGAGTCTTTATCTAAAACACTTTCGAACCTTTCTAAAATACAAACATTTCTTGCATCTTCTATCGCTCATAGCTGTGCGTAAACATGTTGCACTATTTGCAAAGATTCCACTAACGATACCGAAGAATTTTGTAGTTTTTCTATCGCATCCGCTAGTCCCACGTAATTGTTCTGAATAATTTCCAAATCTGTTTTAACTTGACAATCCTGAAATTTCAAGCGGCTTACCTTGACAGCCGCAGCTTCCTTTGGGTCGAATTCTAAAATCACGTTCTTTATATTCTCAAAATATTTAAGATAGTAAAATGCAGCCTCTAACCATGTTCCCCAACGAGTAAGAATAGGTTGTGGTGGTTCAGGAATACCAGGGCATAGTCTATGAAATTCCCGAATACGTTTTGGGGATTTTACAAACACAGCTTTTGTATGTGCTATTGGAGCGTCTACCTCGGGATAACATTTTCTGATACTATCTGCTACGAGACTGAGTATGAATTTTACATGTAATATGCAACAAGTTAGCACAATGTTTTTTAAGAGATCGACCTACAGCAAGCTGTTTACGGCACCATCACTCATAGACATCAACAGTTGATTTGTTGAAAGTTCAAACTTTTCCAATGTTTTTAACACCAACATTGAAATTACTTCGGCAGTACATTGTTGTATTCATCTGGAAGCTAGTAAAATTGAGGGTGACGGTCGATGTGGTTCCATTGTGCGTACCATTACATTAACCACAGAATGTTTTTTACGATCTGTTGTTTCGTCCACACATAACCACAGTTTTTTATCTTGCAACTCCGATTTAATTCTTTTCTTGACATCCTCACGAGCAGACGGCACATCTCTCTGAAATGTTCTCTCACTTAGTAACTTAAAGTCCGAATATTCATTCCAAAACGAGACGTATGCTTTCTTCCTTAGTAAATGAAATGGTAAATTACATGCAATAAACACAAATTAAATTTAAATTTGTCGTAATCTCGTGTGGAATTTTTTTTTTTGAAACATGCCCTGCACTATTTACGTGCCGTAGACAATCACTTTTCGACCAACACATTAAGTCTATTTTACACACTACACATTGAATTTTAGCGCCATCACACTTTAAATCAGGCATTTCTGCAATAAATTCTCTTATTTGTCCAACTTTGGTCGTTTTCGCGACGTAGGAAACATTTTCAAAACAAACGTAGAACTACGATATAGTATATGACAGCGTAGATGCATACACAACAGATCGGCTTTCGATTCGCAGTTATATTGACGCTTATACCGAATTGTCCCAGCCGTGTTTATTTTGTGTAAACTTTTATGCGTCAGCCACTGGCTTTCAGCGCAGTTTGCGTTGCTCTAGTAATAAGTTACAAGGTGACTACGTTGGAAAATAACATATTTTTTTGCTAAAAAGTTTGTGTTTTCTTGTCTCAGCTCACTAATTTATGATCCACCCCCGTCGTTGGACGTTCATTCAAAATTAACAGTACCATATACTCCTCGAGCCATTTTAATATATTTTCGGAAGTGATAGTAAAACCGCTTAATAACCGCAAATTTTCCGCTGGTAATACCACCAGAAACAGTTCATACCAGTTAGCGTACTGGCGCATGATAGGCGGTCTCGAATCTATCTCGATACATAATTTGCGATATTTAAATGTATTATCGCTTCTAACGATTTGTCATGCAAAATAAAGGTCGATTACATACGCACCGCGCTACGTTTTGTGTATATATGTAGGTATATATAAGGTAATACGCGTATGTACTAAAAAAACCTCTACATACTACTAAAAATAGAAAACCAGTTCCCAACTAGCTATGATAATGTCCGCTTGAGAATATGGCTTTCGACACATACCGAGCAACAGGTGTGCAGCTTCGTACTGCTGCTGTTGCTGCTGCCGTTGCCGCTGCCGAGAGAGAAAGATTGCAAAATAACTAAATGGACTCGACACGTCTCTATATACAGGGTCATTCACGACAACGACCTATTAGACGTACACTACCGGCCATAATTATTTGTCCACCCAAAGAAATACGCGTAAATAAAGGAAGTGCTAACTGAAAAGGAAACTGCAATTTTGCATTTAATAAAATACTCTTAAAACAAAGAAATTGATAGTCTTTATTCAATTATAAAATTTATTTGACACAAAAAAATTGATCTTTGTTTCATCGAAGCGTTCACGTCGACTATTAATAATTGCGGCACACACTTGCGGCATTTCCTCTATCAATTTCGTCAGAGTAGCGAGTTCTATTTTATGCCAGGCTGCTTGTAGTTGTTTCCACAACGATTACTTGGAAGTTGAAGGATTTATTTTCACCTGCCTATCGAGTTTCTCTCGCGAAAGCTCTATGGGATTAGCATCTGGGCTTTGAGGAGACCGTTTCATTATTTTGAGATTGCTTTCGAGTTCCACAGATTCTAAATATTCGCGGCACAGTTTAGAGATGTATTTCGAATCATTATCATGTTGAAATATAAAATAGTCACCAATTATTCTCATTCCAAATGGAATAGCATTTGTTTCCAAAGTTTCCCGGTAGCGATCTTTTCTTGAAATTCCGGCGCCAGAACAACCCCAACCATTACCAATGCGCCCCCATTGTTGCTCGTTTTTCAACGAGCTCAAATTTGGACTCATCGTGAGAAAACATTTTCCCACTCGTCAATTGTCCAATGTTGATGCTGTCTAGCCGGCTGCAGCCGTTTTATTTTATTTTGCTTGCGTAAGAGTAGTTTACGTTATTCGGCCAAATAAACATCTCTCTCTTAACGTCCCTTTCACGGTAGTTTAAATCGTTTTTCTCGCTCAATACTTACTTCTGCCGTTATTTCAGGTGCAGTTTTTCTTTTATTCCGTTTATTCGTCATAATTATTCGACGATCATCCGCTGGTGTTGTCTCTTTCCGTCGTCCTGTTCGTTTTCTATTTAATAACGTGCCTCTTGAAATTTTTTAACGTTATAATCAACAATTTGGCGACTTAATTTCAATTTTCTTAGATATCTCTGTTACTTTGTCCAAGATTATGTAAAGCAACAATCGTTGTACGGGTTTCTAAAAGCAACTCTCCTGTTTTTGGCATTTTAATACTAATTTTAGATAATTTTATTAACGATATTCACTGTTTAAAAGAACAATAACTACTACATCTAAATTCATAATTCTAGTTCGGGTAAATAGGGAATTGTCGTCTTTACCTGCACTACATTAAATATTTATTAGTGAAGCATAATTGTATAACTTTCGGGGCTTTTTTATAGCCCTATCTGGACCACAATTATCGGATTAAGAAGATTTAATCAATAACTAAGTATCAGAGGAGTTTTTTGCCGTGTTGTTTAATGTAATATTTTTCTTTTACTTGTAGGCAAATAATTATATCCCATAAATAACAATAAATAAATCATTTTCTAAAATCCAAGCAAAAATGTAGATGGGCAAATAATTATGGCCGGTGGGGTATTTACAATTCTAGATAAACATCAACATTTTATACAAGGTGATCCGAAAATGCAGCCCAAACACGGATCCATTCGACAAGAAAAAAGTCATTTTTTTTTAAATAACAACTCATGTCTTTAATCACCTCTGCATACTCTAAATCAAAAGACAAAAGTGAAGCTTCACTAGCTTCACTATCTGGTACGTAGGCTTCTGCGGTCATCAATAACACTATACTCTTGGTTTCCGGGTTGGAATCGCGTTGTTGTGGTAGCTTTTGCACTGTACTGTACTGCATACTGACTGACAGTATGCAGTAACAGCCCTGAAGATGTCTCATAAGAGTGTGGATTAAACGTTGGCAAAAGCTACGACAACGACACGGTTCCAACCCGGAAACCAAGAATATAGTGTTATTCACGACCGAGTATAATCTTACTTCATTATGTACAAATTCACTTGTTTGGGAATTATTTAAAGAATTTCATAAAAATTAATAAAAAGCAACTAAATTAGGAAATAGATTTTGGATTATTTAACTTAATGAATGGCACCCGGTGCGGGTATAGATGGTGTCACCCCATTAAAACTGTTAAATTGAACATTAAATAAAATTTAAAATACAGTAAGCCTAAAGTATGATTTTAATTGAAAATACATTTTTTTCTGGATTTAACAGTGGCGAATGTAGAAGTTACATCTTTTTTTTCATGTTCAATATTCAATATGGCAAGATTCTTTAGTCCCATATTACTTATTGTAGCTCTCAAGCAATTTTTTATTAATCTTAATTTGCTAAAACTCCTCTCACATGAAGCAACTCATACGCAAATTATCATAAGTCATTTTAATGCGACTGTAAAATTTGGAAGGGATTCTATGAAATCCCATTTCACAATTAATTTAGAAAGTTCTAAAGCCAGCCGATCATTCGAAAGAATCATACTGGATGCTTTCAAAAGCTTTCTCAATCTTGGTACCTCCAGGAGTAGTTCTGTTTCCAATACCTCGTAAAAGGCAGCAAATTTAAATATGCCTATTTTTAACTCCTCCGTGTTTGCCGATAGCAAAGTATTTGTCTGGACAACCTTAAAGTAGCTACATCTTAAAGGACGTCGGTATTGAATCAGACATTCTTTCTCAACATTTCCTTCTTATTTTCAGTTCTCAGTGTGAGCCCTGCATCTGCTGCATCCTCACCAGCCATTCCTACGACAAACTCTTCGTTCTGTTGGAATTTACCATCATCATCAAGCCTTGTAATCCATAGGATTACGGCTAACGCTCACACGCTTGAAGTCCACTTGTTGGGGTGGATTTGTCCTTTTATCAATTTTTCATTTTAAACGTTTCTGTGAGCCCTGGCTGCTTCTATAATTTCCTTCCATTATTTTCGGTATTTGCATATTGTCTTCCAGTCTCTCTTTCCCAGCATTTTAAAATCCTATTCCACAACATAGCTCCATCTCCTTCTTGGTCTTGTTCTTCTTCTTAACCATAAAGGTATCCATTATGTTATTCTTCGTATCATTTCTCCTAGTTTTCTCCTAATTTTTATACGCTTCACAATGTTTTCCTCTATCTCTGCATTTGTTTTCAATTCCTTTTCTAAAACATGACACGAACAATTGATCAAGACTCAAGCCTTTACTTTGAAATGCAATTCTAAGGGCAATCACGTCCTTTAGAACATCATTCCAAATCTGAATTTTGCATTTCCTTGTTGATCACATAGCTCTTCAATTGTAGCCACAACTTCATCAAAATTTCCTGCTGCAGCGTAATGAGTACTCCAGCGCGTTGTTGAGAGCCTTTTTATAGATGTCTTGCTGTGTTTAACTAACACTTCCCCGCGACTAGTGGACTTAGAGAAAAACGTCAAAATCCGAAAAATGTTACACAAGATACATTTTGTGCAAATGAATATTGGCCACGTAAATTAATGGGATGATCAATACATCCAACGAAAATTCCTATGTTGTTTTTTTTGTTGATAATAGTTTGTATAGTGGCTGTATTGTCATATTTCGGGACTATCAGCCCAGGAGCTGTTTGAGAGTTGATTTGACATCTTTACCCGGCTTTTATCGTTGCTGTCTAAATGGCATAGTTGGTATCTCTTAACACTAGATGGCGCCAGGAAATATATTTTTTGCTCTTTTTAGGGATTAGTGACATAAACTGAGAAGCAAATAACGATCTAAGGTAGGGAAGCATTCGGAGCAACGCTGATGATACCGGGAAGGTAGAAACATGTCCGTTGGCTAGTGTTTTCATTCCTCACATTGCTTTTGCCGCGAGTGATTCCATCAGTACCATGAGGAGCTGTATTATCATTATTTTGGTTACAGATATTCATGTTTGAATTGAAGTTTGGATCTTTCAAAATGTAGTAAATTTGAAAGTTGATACTTACTTCTAGTTTAATCAAGAATGCCATTAAAATGAAAATATTTTTATTTATTATTTATATTTATTTATTTATTCATAATATCGTCCACTCAAGTTTTAAAAAAGTGTCTTCATTACCTTCGAAATTACGTCTAACAGGTCATCGTCATGAATGACCCTGTATATTCTAAAACGGTGCTATGGTAAAGACGCGGTCTATGCATGCTGCAACAGGAGGACGCCGTTCTGCGTGGAACACACACAAGGAACGCGGTTTCGTTACTTTTATTGTTGTATTTACGGTGTCGATAACCATAAAACATTATATTTATACTCTCCGTACGTTGGTTGATGTCGATTTGCATATTATATCGATAATAGCGATATGTAAGACCTCATTCATGGTCGGTGGTAACCTGTTTCAGATCTTAACTATTGGGACTAATTAATGCTTAGCGATTGAACGTGAGTATCATCGGTTTTAAAGCTATTCCAAGGGGGTCTGGGGTTTATTTTTTTCTTAGATGATCTACTTCAACACAAACTGCGCTGCTATCCATCTATTGTCTTTAAAAGTTTCTTTCGTAATAAGCAGAGAAAATAGAGGGAATAATTCAGTTTTACAGAAATCAATCTCAATTTCTAAATATCATTTTAAGACCTTTATTGTCATAACCTCACAATAAAATTAGAAAATGTCAAAGATATGAAATCAGCTTTACTAATACCAGACGACACAAATGGGCTTTTGTAATACTAATTCCAAGAAAGTCATGTTTTAGAAATTACATTAACAAATTCAGTTTTTATAGATTGCAACGTACTTCAAAATTAATCAACTGTTTTTGTAAATTAAATTATCTTTTCACAAACAAAGTACAGCGTGAGTTATTTTCTTAGATGCCAACTTTTATTTGTCCAAAAGTATTAATTATATACACTTATACTTCAAAATTATTTTATTTTATGTGATAGAATTCTATAACGATAGTCCATCTCAACCTCATTATTAGAACCCGGTAACAGGGATCCGTGCCATAGCCATACCTGCCTAGTATACGAAAACAATAGTAAGAAAATAGAAAAAAAATAACAGAACTAATACATACTTATAATATGTGAAAAGTAGTGAAACACTCACCCTTTTAAGCAGTCTTGGCTACGGAACAGTAAAACTAGAAGAACCATTATCAGTATTAACATCATATGGATAAGAGTGGCAAAAAGTTGACACCATTAGATGTGTTTCCACAGTTGTCTCGGTGAGCGATGTTCGCCGTGGTGAGAAAACTAGTTTATATTTTGAAAAATAGCGATCAACATCTACCGATGTTATACATGCATGATTAAAGTACTCTTTGTACTTAGTCAGTGGATTATTCGATACACCATCACAAATTTGTTTTAATGTGCTAAAATCGGGATCTTTCTGTAGCACGCTCTCGAACTTTTCTAAAACGCGATTATATTTTGCGTCATGTATACTCAGTGGCTGTGTATGCACTCCGTCCATAATTTGCAGAGACTCCAATAATGATAACGATCTATTTTGTAATTGGTCTATTGCGTCAGCTAACAATTTATATTAGCTACGAATATTTTTTAAATCTGTTTCAACGGAAATATCTTGAAATTTCGACTGGCTCTCCTCAATAGCTGCAGCTTCGGCAGGATTGAATTGTGCAACAACAGCTTTTACTATTTTGAAATGTTCAGCATAATAGAAAGTTGCCTGCAACCATGTTTCCCAACGTATAAGAATTGGCTCCGGTGGTTGACAAATACGAGGACACCCTGTGTGAAATGATCGTAGGCGTTTGGGAGATTTCAAAAATACTTTTTTTGTTCTTGCTATTAATGCATCTACCTCGGGAGAGCATTGTCGAATGGTTTCTGCCACAAGATGCAAAGCATGTACTTTACACGTAACATGTAAACACTTGCAACCATGTTCAAGAAGAGAACGGCCTACCGAACGCATTATCGCAGCGCCATCGCTCATAAACATCAACACTTTATCTTTTGAAGTTTGAAATTTTTCCAACGTACTAAGTACAACCTTCGTAATTGCTGCAGCAGTACACTCTTGTAGTCTTCGGCTAGCTAGTAACAGTGGTAATGTAGATTTACTAGGGTGTAGTATGGGTAACCAAAGAAGCTGTTTTTTCAATATGCGTTTCATTTTCTTTTCCACGTCATCGCGTACAAATGCAACATGTTTACGTGCCGTTTTCTCCGTTGGCAACCGCAACTCGGGATTGTATTTGTCCCAAAAGTCCTTAAACGGTTGTTTATCGAGTAAGCCTAGTGGCAAATTACAGTTTATCAATATAAGAATTACATTAAAAAAAGATGAACTTCTCGGTGGCATGCCCAATTTTCGTTTTCTATGCTGTGCGGAATTTACGTGTCTTGTACAGTTCCACTTCTTATTTGACATCAAATGTATTTTGCACACTTTACAAACTATCTTACTCCCGTTGTAAAACAAATCGGGAAAGTCAGAAATAAACTTATTTTCTATGTCTTGTAAGGGTCGTTTTTTAGCCTTCAACATGTTCACTAAAAACTACAATTAATAACTACGTCTGTATCAATAAAATCAACACGCCCTATCCGCTATCCAATGCTAAACTGAACTGAGTGTCGTGTCGTATCATAATCGACCAGCCCTCCTCGCCCACCTAAACACAGTCACACCGCCGCTACAATTGCTCTCCAGTTACCGGGCTCTACTTATTATGCAGCATTAGTTTAAATGGGATATGTTTCTCTTACTATCTTTTAAGATTTGCCAATAACGCTATCTCTATATCCGGGGGCTATGTTGCAATGTTTACGTTGGAGGTAATGACATCGCTTCACTTATATAATCATTGGTTTATATATTTTATTATTGGTTTATCTACTTTATGGAAGAAATATAATATATACCGACGAATCATGGGTAAATATAGGTCATACAGTAGGTAAAACATGGAATGATAACAGTATTCAAAGTATTCGACAGACCCACCTTAAGGGACTCACTGCTGGTTTAAAATCACCTAGTGGTCTTGATCCTCGTTTTGCATTAGTTCATGCAGGTTGTAAGAAAGGTTCTATTACTGGTGCTAAACTTACATTTCTTTGTAAGAAAAATACCGCAGATGCCCATCAAAAAATGGATGCGGATAAGTACGAAGAGTGGTTCATCAAGCAATGGCTTCCAAATTTACCACAAAATTCGATAATTGTGCTCGATAATGCTTCGTACCATACCAGAAAGGTGGAAAAGATACCAACAACAGCATGGCGAAAGAAGCAAATCATTGACTGGCTTAACGAGAAGCAGATACCAATCGACGATGGCATGTTAAAAAGAGATTTACTGGTTTGTGCGTCACAACTTAAGCCGCGCTATGATAAAAATGGAATTGCAAAGAAAAAGGGTCATGAAGTTCTTCGTTTACCTCGATTAAAATGGTATATAAACCCGATTGAAATGGTATGGGCACAAGTCAAGCACTACTAACCAAATTTAATGCGGTCTAACAAATTGGCAACAATGTGCAGTATCTTCATGAGACCTGTACTGCATAATAAGTTTGAACGGGACCACGATTCTCCTGAATACAAACCCTAATGCCATTTCCCAAATCTCGTTGCACATTCACCAATATTTCAGGAGTAATATGAAGCACTAGAGTTATGCGTTGCTTCAAGCCATCAATATCGCGGTACGACTCTATGTATACCTGATCTGTCACGTTATCCCACCGAAAAAAAACACATGGCATCAGATCTGGGTTTTTCAAGTATTTAATTACGACGGAAATGTCAAGGGAATTACAGATTTTCATAATTCACCGACGGAAGCCAAAATATATTAATTGTCTTCTGTTCATTTTCTCCACATCCTAAATCTTCATTTTTAATGGAATATTTTCCTACAACAATTCTTTAGCATAATTTCGAAAATTAAATATCGTTCGTCAAGTAATTGTCTTGTATTGCACAGTTGTTGGTTGTGCTAAATTTCATAGAGTAGCATACTTTCAGTCTTCCAGTTGCGTCCCTGTATGGCATGCATTATGCAATTTTTTAAAATAAGGATATCCGTTTGGAATTTATTATAAAATTATATTCCGAAAGGTATAATTATCCAAATTAGCCGCGATTAAACAATCGCTATTGCGGTTAAAATAGAGGGGTAAAGGGACGCTAATAAATTTCTCACTTTAAGTCAAAATATTCATCCAGGTAACACGTGTTTAGCTGTGTTCCAATTTCCTAAGTGTTCAGCGTTTAAATTCTACCATAAATACGAAATACATGTCAAGTTTGGTGGTTTAAGAAAACGCAAGGTTCCAGTATGTAACAGATAAACATAGAGTTTAAATTGGAACGTCACAATTCTAAGTTTATTTTTCTCTTTTCAAGTTTTAATACACGTAAAATTTTATTAATTGGGATCTAGTTTAATTTAAATTGTCGAAAGAGTGTCTAGGAACACTCCCGGACCTACAGACCGTATAATCAATTAATTGAAAGAAGGAATGAAAAAATGGTCCAAATCTCAACACGCACATCATCAGGACAAAATTAATTATAGCATTTTAGCCTAATGATTTATTTTTTGAACACGAAACTGATCGCGTGATTTCTCAATATAAAATTATGTGAGATTTGGAAATTTTTTCCATTCCTTTCTTTCATACTTCATGTCACATAGAATCACTATGGATTATTCAATTAATTAATTCCGAAAAATTATTTAAAAATATTTTTCCCTACACAATAGTTTAAATGAAGATACACAATGCATAACCAAATGTAAAATCATTTTGCAGAATTCATCTCCATAAATGAATTTCAATCTTATCAATGAACATTTTGAAGGCTTGTCTATAAATAAATATTTCTAAACACAAACCATGAAATTGAAAGAGGGAATTGAGACTTTAAATAATATTCTAAATAGACTAAAGAATATACCCAGTAATTTTGGTACTCTCTTGACTCCTTTGTTCTAATTTTTGCTCTTAACCCTGTTCTAATTATACTAAAAAGTTTTTGCAAGGAAAATGTTGCAAATGATGCAAATGACAGATACGGTATTCTTCTCTATCTCTTTTTTAGTAGACACCTCTCACTAATTGTGATATTAATAAGTAAGCAATTTTTACGGCCAAATTAAAAAAAAAACAAAACCAGCTCTTTCTTAATATTTGCTGCAATCAATTTTATTTATTATCCGTCTCATTCTATTAGGGTTTACGTTAAAAATGGTGGTTTTTCCTCGCAATAAATTAAATGAGAAATTATTCAGATAAGTGTTTGAAAAATGAGTATTATTGTCACAATAAACATTTTTATTTCCACAATAAACTGTCGAGGTTATAACCTCCGACGTTAATCAGAGAGTAACACCATTGAAATCAGTGTTGTCAACCTTAGATGATTCATTTGGTTCCTCTAATATCAATTCTACGAAAATTATAATTTATACAACAGCGTTGTAACAAGTTAATGCAGAGGAAAATATACGGCGTCCTCTTTCATGCACGTTTCAAATTTACTCATGAGCAAGTTGGCTATAAAAAGGGGACACCGGATTGCTTATCGCCGTACCTTTTAATTGTTCACAATACTTGTCCTCTATTTGAAGACGATTTTGCTTCATGCAAAGTGAGGTTAGTATTTTTGTATACCGCAATTTTGACATCATCAATGTTATTAAGTTATAAGAGATCAATCAAATATTCTATGGTTTCTGGAATCGGTACACTGGAGAAGAGTGAACAAACATCAAATGATACAAAAATTTCCCCCTCTTCTATTGTAATACCACTTATCTTATTTATAAAATCTAGTGAATTTTCTACTTCTAGACTATTTACTTTGATGGGTCTATACCTAAAACTATTGATCTCATACACTTTCCCGGGGTGTGGTGTGGATTTCCGGTAAACAATGCATTTTTTGAATTGTCGAGTTTGGGGTTGACAGTTTTAACTTAAGGTTCTCGTTAATAAGTTTTTGGCAATTTTTCAGAACCTCTTTCGTTTCTGTAATCAAGGAAGGTGAAGGATTTTCGTTTAATTCTCTGTAGGGTCCTGATGGTAGCAATTTGTTGATGCGATTGAAACAATCCGACTTGTCCAAAATGATTATTCTGTTCCCTTTATCTGCTTTCAAATAAAAACAATTTTTATTTTTGAGGCCTTTAATAGTCTTGAGATCACCTGTATCTATATATCTTAAACTTTTAGCATCGTTCAAGTTTATTGAAATCGTAATTAATTTGATATTATTAAATACTTTAATCCTATTAATTTGTCATTTGCACTGCTTCTAACTCAAATTACAATCAATTTTTGATTTACAAGAATATATTACGAACTAATTGTTTGGAAATTTATGTATTATACTCCTCAAGACATCGCGATATCTAACAATAGCTACAGCAGTGGAAGCACTAACATCATACGCATTACATACAAGAAATTTTACGAAGTATACGGTCCCATGAAACGAGTTAATGCACGGCCGATTATATTGTACATACACACAGTTTTATTACTGTTTATGTACTGTATAATAAAATCTTATAATCCTTACGGTACTATTTTATTTTTATAACAGTAGTCGTAGTAGCAGGCCTTTGCTTTCTCAGCTGCAATAATTAACTGTTGATAGCAACACAAAAAAGAAACAAAAAATACGGAAATCTAAGTTAGAGTAAGCATAATATAACGTTGTAAGTAGATTGTATATATTTAGGTATGTTTTATGGAGGTATGGTTACAATTATAAAAGAAAATAATCATAAATTTAGTGGCTTTAGGTTTTAAATATTGACCTTAAAATGTAATTACCAGTGCGATGAATTAATAATGAGAGCAAGGACTGTGGTGTAGCATGGGAAACACTAAAGTATCGGCACTCTCCGCACCACACAAATTATTTGAGTAACCCATTAACTGCCAGATTTTTTTAAATCTTTTTTGCTTGTAATTAATGAATTGGATGATAATAGCAACAAAACTGAAGCAATTAGTAAATTTATTTCAAAAATACAGCAGACATTTGCAAAAAAATCATTTGTAGACCGCACTATGCTCGAAATACATTCAAAAGTGCACTTCATTCAATTTCACTGATACCGCCTTCATGTTTGGTGCTTCAACTATGCACATCAGTAGTACTATCTTGAACAAGTAGCTTTGAAAAGTTTTTCAATCTTTGATTAAGAATTGAAAATTTGTGGTTTCTGTTTTATTACATCTTATTTAATATAATTACTAAGGTTCGACAAACGCGTGATACGGCAGAAGCGCCGAGAGGGGATTTAGGTCGATGCGAAGTCTTTGGAGATTTTAGTCATTCGATAGGCGTGGAAGTGAAGGGTCCTTCGATAATTATCGGTGTGCGTCTTTTAAAACATGGATTGTCGTAAGTGAGGTTTACCTTTAGCATCGCATGTAAATAAATATATCAGCCGTTTTCCTGAGTTGGAATATACAGGTACTATCATTCAGTGCAAAATTTGCAATATACGGTTAATAGGTCGCGATACATTTCACTGTAGAAGACATATTAACAGTAAACGTCATATACTGAATTTAAGCAACAATATTCCGTACTGGGAATTTCTGTATGATTTTATTTTTATGCTAAGTGTGTGCAACATCCCACAACACCTAGCAGACAATGAACACTTTCGCCTTTTTTTGAATAAATATGTTTCCTCGTGGACACTACCAACCAATAGACAATTGCGATACAATTTACCACATTTGCAGGGTACAGTAAATAACTGTAAAGTAGATGAGTTGAAAAATAAGAAAATTTGCGTAAGTGTGGGTGAAACAACTGATGCGTAGAAACACAGCGTGATTCATGTTGCAGCGCGTCCTTTAAAACGTAATGATCCAGCAGCTTCCTTGTTATTAACCACTAAAAGAATTGAAAAAAAAAGTGATGCTGAAACCGTTGTGAAGATAATAAACGATTCGTTAAGAGAATTTTTTATCACAGGAGCCCTAGTCACAATGTTAGTTACTGATGGAGCTGCAACAATGCTGAAAGTTGGTAGGATGTTGAAAATATGCTTTCCGTCACCTCCTCACATAACATGTCTCATACGCGCGTATCATCTCGTTGCAGAAACCAATCGAAAGAAGCATCCGATGGTGAACAATTTAATAACATCCACCAAAAAAGTGTTTGTGAAATCTTCGAAACATATCCACGTTTTCAAACAATTGTGTCCGAAACTTCCACTACCACCTCAACCTGTAATAACTCGATGGGGAACAGGGCTCCAGGCGGTATCTTATTATCATAAATATTTCTCAAATGGATTCGGTATATATCCGGTGAGGGGTATAGACTATGCCACATTATTGGAACGACATGCGGTCCGGAGTATTTCGGAAAGAAGGCAAATTTACAGTGCGCGGTTTCTCTACAAACTTATTGACAATCAAATCGATTGCGCATATCTGCTGTCAAAAAGAAATTTGAACGTTCCTCGTTTGTCTTCGCGTAGTGTTCAATCGTTTCGGCCTTTAGCTGCAAGAACTAATGTGCTGCTGAAATCGCGAGTTCAAAACATGTGTGTGAATGCAAATAAATATTATGCAGATATTTTTGTCGGTGACGCGATGCATTAATCGGTGGAGTATATATATATTATTTTTTTTCTATTATTTTTCAGTTATCTTTTATTAAGTATTATATTTTATTTTTCTCTTTGTATTATGTGCACATGTATTCATAGTATTATTTCGTCCTGTAATTGGGGTATCCTGTTGGGCGAATAAAGTTTATTATTTATTATTATTATCCAATACAATTTGAACACGCTGCACACGGCTTCATTTGTCCCATTCTCGTCTGTTTTGATAATATACGGATTAGATTATCTAAAAAAATACCCTTCTCGATTGTAAATCACCATCCATTAACACCTGCGCAAATGAATTACGCATATGTTTAATTCACGTTACAGTTCGCCAACAAGTTCTGAATTCAGTATACGTTTCTGTATTCGGCGCGTGTATTCGTGTGCAAAATACCAGTATGGCATGCTTAATCGGACAGTTTTCGCGTTGTAGATATTGACAATTTTGCGTTGCTAATCTGCGAGAGTATGTCACCAAAATACTAATTGCTGCTACGTGGAGGGAATACAAAATGACCTTCAATAGGTCAACATAGGGAAATCTACACGTGGTACTAGAATAGGATGTTTCAGACGTACAGGAAAAGTGCTTATCATCGTATCATTAGTAACGCTGGCCACGAGCGGTACCGCGCATCGGCGTAGAATCAGTTCGGTCCGAGAGGAACGGTAGTATTACTTCGTCTGCGGAGCAGTACGGACATTTTCGCTGCCGGTCATTTGCGCAATTGTTTATCTGTCCTAGAAAAATTATGATTTCGTCAGCAAAACGACCGCGGTCGGACAAACTTCGAAAATTTATTACAGAAATTCCAGACTTAATATATGAAGGTGCTAAAATTAAATGTGTAATCTGTAAAATCCCGTTAATGTGTTGGTCCAGACAACATTGCCTACGACACGTAAATAGTGAAAAGCATGTCTCAAAAAGAAATTGCGCACGAGACAATGAAAAATGTATATTTAATTTATGCGTTACGTTTATCGCATGTAATATACCGTTTAATTTACTAGACAAGGAACCATTTATCTGCTTTTGGAATAACTATTCGGAGTGCAAATTACCAAGTCGAACATCGTTACGAAGAATTGTGCCATCTGCGCGCGAACATATTGAACAAAAAATAAAATCGGAGTTGAAAGATCAAAATTGTGGTTATGTGTCGACGAAACAACAGATCGGAAGAAACATTCTGTTCTTAATGTAATGGCACGCAAATTGGAACCTCATCAATCGGCACCTTCAATTCTATTAGTCTCCAAACGAATACAACAGTGTACTGCCGAAGTAATTTCAAAGTTAGTGTTAAATACATTGGACAAGTTTGGACACTGCCAGTTTCAGTGTCTCTTTCAATGGTACGATAAACAAACCTTTTCATAATTTCCAAGTTTTTCGGCAGATGGAACTTGGCGAATGTCTGCAGCGATGTAATGCATTTACAGCAACACGATTTTCTCTTTGGCTCCATTCCATATTTATTTATTACTCGTTCGCAACAACTTTAGCGTCAAACGACTCAGAATAAATGACATAACCTCAATTGGTCGTTTGTTTTTATCAGTCGCATGCTATGCGTTTGAATTTTTTAAAGAGCTTTTGTGACAGAACTTAGTGACCGACTAAGTAGAATACCACTTAGGTAAATATAGTCCCAAAGTCTCCCCCTGACGCTTCGCCACTGGTAACTAACGTATTTCCTTGCATCCATACAGATCTCTCGGATTGAGCGCATAATCTTTCTCTGATTAGCTTCCACGTAAAAGTAGAGGAGTCGCGATTTGAGAATACGCATTCATCCTGAGGCCACCGATCGAAAAACAACCAACGTGACCGTCTTTCACAGCTAACCTGATCTGTCTGTGTGGTCGGTCAGTTGCGGTGGTTCTCTTTGGGTTTGTGGTTTTTTTTATTAAGTTGCAAGGCCGCTCATCGCTAACGGCTTCGAAAATATTAAGACGTCTTAATTTGATCGTGGATTTATTGAATAAAAATTGCTGCACACCTGGCATCGCAAAAACTCCGTTTTATCGAGACCAGCGAATCGATGAGATGGAATATACAGTGTGTTATGAATTTAAAATCGATAATTTAAGTTATAAAATGTTATTAAATTAAGAAAAACTATTACAACCTTTAGTAAATTGTACTTTTCAAATAAGATAGAATTGCCACAGGTAACTTTTAAATATACAGAGTGAGTCAATTGTTAGGCAGAGACTGTTTATTCTCCAAACAAAGATAAATTAAAATTTGACGTATATGGATGTATACAGGGTTAGCACAAAGTCTAAAAATAAGTAGGAACTTTCTACTTATTTTTTTAAATTGAACATCCTGTATGTTATCACATTTTCGAAAGCAGACTAAAAAGCTGCTTTCAAAAACATCAAAGTGTTTATTTAAAACTACTTAATGTCATAAAATCAAGATCTTGGAAATACACACAATAAATGTCCAAATTGTGCTGTATTTACAACTTGGAAGTGATGTAATCAATTAAAAAAATGTCTCATAGAATTCTGTAATCACTTGTGCCATAATACGTTCTTCCAATTGCTCAAGATTTTCGGAAAAAATATATAAGAGGGGAACGGGTACCCACCCTTCATTTTTAATATACAGGCTGGCGCACCACATTCGCTTCGGTTTATACACGAAAAACGGCAACATATTTTTTTTAAGAGCTATGTAGATTTATTGGGAGCAAGTTTCAAAATTGTTTTGTAATATACAGGGTACTCAAAAAGAAGTTATACACCAAAGTTGTGAAAATTTAAATGGTATACCCTTTATATTATTGCATATTTTGATAGTGCGGGCTAAATAAAGGCAAGTTACTAGTATGTTTCCTATACCTAACTCAAGCCGTTTTTGAGATATTTCACTGTTCTTGAAAATGTAGAGCAAAATTTAAGATACGCACCTGTCTTATGTGTATAAGCCAGAATGAGACAAATGCTTCTTTGTCTAGTAAACGAAACGATAGATTACATAAAATAAGAGTAACACATAAATCAATTGTACATTTTTCTTGGTCTCGTATGCCACTTTTGCAGAAGAATGCTGTTTGCTTTCGATGTGACGTTGACAATGGCTTCTGGACCAACACATTAAAGGGATTTTTACAAACTAGACATTGAATTTTAGCGCCATCAAAAATTAAGTCCGGCATATCCACTATAAAGTTTTTAACCGTGTCTCCCATTGGTCGTTTTCGCGACGTACCTAACTGCGACATTTTTAAAGCAAACATAAACGTACAATTACGAAATAAGTTACGACAGCCTACATATACACAGAACTACTCGCATACAGCATCGATTTAGTACTGACGCTGTGAACGCGTGAAATAAATAATCGCCGACTTCGCACCACATATCTACTACACTGACTATCACCGCTGTTTGCCCAGACTAGATATAAGTATTGCAAGCATTTATACAATTTTATAAATGGTTAAAAGTAGATTCTAAATATATACATGGTGTTTATTAAACATGCGGCAAAAATGCAAGGGGTTATTCCACGAACTATTCTGAGAATATTTTGTCCTTTGATGATTTTTGAAAAGCCCTTTTGTTTCGGCGATACAGGGCGAGAAAAGTTTTCGACAAAACCAACATTTTGTTACCAAAAATTACATTTCAAGTTTCTTAATCTACAAGAACTGTTGAAAATGACTACCTCCAGCTAGGATGCAAGAATCCAATCTTCTCCTCATTGATTGCCGAACTCTTTCACAAACACCAGGGTCGTTTCTTATTGAGTTACACCCAGCAATTATCCGATTTCTTAAATCTTCCACATTTTCCACTGGAGTAGAATAAACTAATGACTTTAGATGGCCCCATAGGAAATAATCCAAGGGGTTTAAGTCCGGGGATCGAGCAGGCCATAAGTGAGGTCCACCTCGACCAATCCAACGATCTCCGTATGTCGCTGTTAAAAACTCACGAGCAACCACACTAAAATGCGCTGGTGCACCATCGTGCATAAACCACATTGCATTTCTTGCTGCCAATGGTACATCCTCCAGAAACAGAGGTAGCGTTTGTTCCAAAAAGTTTCCATACACCTTGCCGGTAAGTCTTCCTGGTAGAAATACCGGTCCAATTAACCAGTTACCTACAATTCCTAACCAAACGTTCAACGAGAACTGATGTTGAAAACGATCTTCAAGTACCTCATGTGAATTTTTTTCAGCCACACATGGTTATTGTGAAAATTCCTTATTGCATTTCTTGAGAAATTCGCTTCATCGGTAAAAAGAATCAGTGTCAGTAGTTGAGGGATTTGAACCAATGTGTGCAAAAGCCACTGACAGAAGTGCCTGAACGCGTTGTATGTGGTATAGGTACAACAAAAACTCCCTAAGAATTTTCCAAACAGTCCCATTACTTACATTCAAAGTATTTGCAATTTTTCGAGTAGAAGTACCTGGATCTTCCTCTATCATGTCCAGCACATTCTCTTCTAATTCTACCGCTCTTACTGTCATTGGCCTTCCTGGTCCTCCACTTCGTTTCAATGTGCCTGTTTCATGAAGACGTTGATGAATACTTTGGAAGGTTTTTCTATCAGGAACATTACGGTCAGGAAATCGTTCAATGTACAACCGTCTAGCTTCTAATGAATTGCCATCGGCAAGTCCATAAATGAAATGCATGTCAGTCATCTCGGCGTTCGTATAGCGATTCATGATAGAGGACTTCACTAACAAAAGTTTAAGTAATAAAAGACAGAAAATACACGTCAATCAGTCTCAACAAATTTGACACATAGAAAATGATCAATCACGAAACGTATTCAAATGAAATCCACGTTTTAACTGACTTACTTTTCTATGTCTGCACTAGCCTATTGTTAGTGGGTAAAAGAGCCGTTCTTTGTAATCGGAATGTTGTTAAAAGATAACAACGCGTTTTTAGAATTTTTTTATACTCGGTAAGTCCAGTATTGTACGCCATATTTTTATTTCGGCTACATTAATAATTTCAAAAATATCAAAATTGGTTTTGTCGAAAATATTTCTCGCCCTGTATCTTCGAAACAAAGGGACTTTTCAAAAATCATAAAAGTACAAAATATTCTTAGAATAGTTCATGGAATAACCCCTTGAAATTGTTGCCGTATGTTTAATAAACACCCTGTATATATAGAGCTCTACAGGCCTTAGAGGCTTCACATTTCTACACTACCTTCTTCCATTTTTTCCTATCACGTGCTAACCCTTTCCAGTTCCCAACACCCAAGTGTGCCAGGTCCTCCCTCACTGCTGTCATCCATTTTCTTCTCGGTCTTTCCACTCTTTTTCTTCCACCTTCTCCAACTCTTAGAACTCGACTTGCATTCTTAACACATGTCCTAAGTATCTTAATCTCTGGGCTTTGATCACTTGCGATATCTTTGGTTTTCCATACAAGTTCATTCCTTCTTGATTTGTTCGTCTTCTCCACCCTGCTCCAGCGACTTTCACTCCTCCCAATATCTTCCTCAAAATTCTCCTTTTCCATATTTCCACTTTTGTTTCTATTTGTTTATTAAGTATCCACACTTCACACTCATATAGTGCTGCTGGCCTAACTATTGTCTCGTATATTCTAAACTTTCCTTTTCTAGATATGATCTTTGATTTCAACACTGTTCTGAAGGCTCCTACCACACTACCGCCCTTTGCTAACCTTTTATTTATTTCTTTTTCCTCCTGATTGGTATTTGTTATTGTTACTCCCAGGTACTCGCACTCTGTTACATTTTCTATACAGTACTCTTTACCTCCTTCTCCAGTATCTAAATACGATAATGAATACAGAGTGTTTCATTTAATATAAGAAAATTATTTGACATTAAATCGACTAAAAATAAATACAATTAGAAGTATCTAGCTAAAATACGCCTTTAAAATTTTGGTCTACATTTTCAAGAGGAGTTAAATGTCTCAAAAACGGATTGAGTTAGATATTAAAAAAAAAATAAAATAAATAAATAATTAAGTTAGTAAAAAAAGATAATTTCAAAAGGCCAATGTCCTTATAAAAATCTTAAAAAACTAAGTATCAGATAAATAGATAATTCCACTGTGTACACGAGGAAGAAAGAAACTCATAACCAAAATTTCCACTGAATAATTTTATTTTCTTACAAATAATTAATTGAAAAAATGCTAAAATTTCAAATGGCTGTCCTGAACAGTGGTCTTTTTAGAACCAAGCCACAGAAATATATACACTTGTTCTTGAAAGAGTTTCTTACGGTTTAGCATTCGTCTTTTGACCGGTTCTACCGCGTTAATTGCGTAAAATTTGCCTAGAGCGCACAAAACTTGGTTCGGATTCCATTTATATTTATCGCTTCAATTTTAAGTTCAAACATTCGCCAATTAACCGAAAATTTAACGCTCTGTATGTAACGTGGTGTCAAAAAAACCTGGACCGTATTTACCACCCATCGATACACGTAACCCAACAGCGACGCATTAATTTTTATTTATTTCTTAATGAGCTCCGCGAAAACCGCCGATAAAATAGTCCGTTTTGCGCGTAACAATCGACTGTACCGTTTTTTCCACGGCCGGCTGCGAATTTCAAGGTGGCGATTGTTTTTCGGCCTACCGGGGCGACGCGAAAGCCCCGAAACCTCTCTCATCCCGCCGACAGATATGTCGCCTAAAAAGCGGTCCGCTAACGGGCGGTATGTCGGTCTCGTTAGCCGAGATGCGTTTTTCTCCTGTTTCGTTTCGTTTTTATTTGCGCAATCGCCTCGCTTGGGAACTTCATTCACAATGAGATCCGGAATCGTACAATCGAAATGAATCGGTCTTATTTATCTGTCGGCCCCCGAAGAACCACACGCACGCGAGATGCGAGATCGTAGGTGGTCGATGTAACGTTAAGATATGCTAAAAGTTCGGCTCATTAATGATGAATATATATATAGAAACAAAAGAAAGCTTAATATTTCGATAACCTCGATTATTTTTATGCAAAAAAATGAACGAGCTGATCGGAAGACCACCCTTCGTGCGCAGATACGGGTGGTTACGGGAAATCAGTGCGATGTCCCGGTCAATGACTGTCGTCCATATCCCCTTAAATACCGTGCATGTTAAAATTATCAATTATCAACTGTGAACAACGTGTTGTATGCATCAAATTTCTGGGTTTAATTTAATACAAGCATACAAGCAGGCTTTGTAGGAAGTTAGCAGGAGCTATCTTCAGACTGCGTTATTTAATGCCTAGAAATATTTTGTTATGTTATTATTTTTCTGTCTTTGAATCTGCGAGGGTAAGTCAAACATTACTTACACTTTTAGTTCTACAACTGTATTAAACAAAGATAGGTGTACAACAGATTATTTTTCGATATAGCCTCCACCTTTAACAATGCACTTGGTCCAGCGAGCCACAAGCTTCCGTATGCCTTCCTGGTAGAAGGTTTTCGGTTGGTCGTGAAGTCACTTTTACACCGCATCCCGAATGTCTGTGTCTGAGGCAAATCGACGACCTCTCAAAGCTTCCTTGAGCGGTCCAAAGAGATGAAAGTCTGAGGGAGCGAGATCAGGGCTGTAGGGAGGGTGTTCCAGGGTCTCAAAGGCCAACCTGTTGATAGCTTCTATGATTTTATGGGTCGTGTGCGGGCGGGCATTGTCTTGCCACAACAAAACTTTCTTTGAGAGTAGACCACGGCGTTTGTTTCGAATTACTGGTTTCAGCTTATTCGCCAACAAATCACTGTACCTCGCACTATTTACGGTAGTCCCCCTGTCCAAGTAGTCGTCCAATATAGGGTCTTTTTCGTCCCAAAACACGGTTAGCATCACCTTCCCAGCCGATGGCGAGGTCTTGAATTTTTTTGTGCTAGGGGACCCTGGGTGTTTCCATTCCATACGCTGGTGTTTCGAATCGGGCTCGTAGTGATGAACCCACGTTTCACTAACGGTCACTATTCTGCTTAAAAATACGTCGCCTTCCGCGTTGAAACGATGCAGTTGGCAGATGTCCAAACGTTTGGTTTTATTTTCTGCGGTAAGCAATCGTGGTACCCATCGCGCACACACTTTACGAAATTTGAGTTCATCGTGGATAATTTGGTAGGCAGAACCGTGACTGATGTTTAAAGAAGATACAACCTCACCTACGGTAACTCGCCTATTTGCTGTAACCATCTCTCGAAATTGCTGAATGTTGTCGTCGGTGGTCGAGGTTGATGACCGGCCAGCTCATTCTTTTTGTGTTACGCTTGTGCGGCCACTTCGAAACATTTCGATCCACAAAAAAACGCTTTTACGAGATAAAGCACTGTGCCCGTATTGTGACAAAAGTCTCCGGTGAATTTCAGCACTTTTCACACCCTCTGACCATCAAAATCGGATCACTGCTCGTTGTTCCTCTTTGGTGCAAACTAATAGCGGAGCTGACATGCTTATGCTGTTGTAGCTGGCAGACAAATGACGCGATCGTGATTAAATTCCGCACACATGACCACAGAGGCGCCAACACAACGCATGCGTAAACGGCCGCCACTACGATAACCTTCAAAGCCTGTTTTGGCGAAAGTGTAGATAATATTTGAATTACCCTCGTAGATTGAGGATAAGTTGTTTTTTTGGGATAGGGCACCAAGAATGCAACGCTTTCAAAATTCAAAAGATGTCTAAAATCGCCTTGGTAGGTCCGTAACTGTTCCCTATACACAAAAATAAACAGCGCTATGATATTAAAAGAGAATGACACTGAAAAAAATATTTATTCTCAAATCTTAAAAGAAATAAATTATAACATAAAATATAAAACATTCATAGAAGAAACATTTTCAATTAGTTGATAACACTTCTATAGTAGAAAACCAAAAATATGCGCACACCCTCAAAGTCGACGAAACTGTCTCGTTCTTCTGTAAGATAGACTTCGTGCGGATGTCAACCTGGAAATACAAAACATATTAAGAAATGGAATCATCGAAAAATCAATAACACCTTACATCAATCCAGTCGTCATTGTCAAGAAGAAGCAAGACAATTCCATCCAATTGTGCCTGGGCGCCCACATCTGGAACAAGATCACCAAGAAAGAATATGCAACACCAGAAACCATCGAAACGTTGCTGGCAAGGTTGTTGACAAAAGTCGTTTCCATGCTAGATCCTCAAAATTCTTTCTGGCTCATTCCACTCTCAGTGTCCAAATGTAAAATCTCCAGCCTGGCCGATACAGGCATGAAGCCAAATTAAAAAAAAAATACGTGAATTCTTCAAATCATCTATCTCTTATTTGGGCTACATCATCAACTTAGAAGGCATCTTCGTCATAGAAGATCATCCAAACGCTATTCAACACTGACATTTTTTGCGTCTTCTACCGCGCATAGCTGTGCGTAAACATGTTGCCCTATTTGCAAAGATTCCACTAAAGACACCGAAGGATTTTGTAATTTTTCTATTGCCTCCACTAGTCCGAAGTAATCGTTCCGAATAGTTTTTAAATCCGTTTTAACCTGACTATCTTGAAATTTCGACTGGCTTTCCTTGATAGGCGCAGCTTCCTTTGGAACGAATTGTAAAACCACGTTCTTAATATTCTCAAAATATTTATGATAATAAAACGCGGCCTGTAACCATGTTCCCTAACGTGTAAGAATAAGTTCTGGTGGCTCAGGCATACGGGGGCACAGTCTGTGAAATTTGCGAATACGTTTTGGGGATTTGACAGACACTGCTTTTGTATGCGCTATTAAAGCGTCTACCTCAGGATAACATTTTCTAATACTATCTGCCACACGACTGAAAGCATGAATTTTACACGTAATGTGTAACAAGTTAGCACAATGTTTTTTAAGAGACCGGCCTACAGAAAGCATGTTTGCGGCACCATCATTCATAAACATCAACAGTTGGTTTGTTGAAAGTTCAAACTTTTCCAAAGTATTTAACACAAACTTTGAAATTACTTCGGCAGTACATTGTTGTACTCGTCTGGAAGCTAATAGAATTGAAGGTGACGATTGATGTGGTTCTATTGTACGTACCATTACATTAACCACAGAATGTTTTTTTACGATCTGTTGTTTCGTCCGCATATAACCACAGTTTTTTATCTTTCAACACCGATTTAATTCTTTTTTCAACATGTTGACGAGCAGATTGTACAATTCTTGGTAATTTACAGTCCGAATATTTATTCAAAAAAAAGGCACATGCTTCCCTGTCTAGTAAATTAAACGGTAGATTACATGCAATAAAGTTAACACATAAATTAAATTTAAATTTGTCATAGTGTCGTGTGCAATTTTTTTTTAAGAATGTTGTTTACTATTGACGTGACGTAGACAATCCCTTTTGGACCAACACATTAAAGGGATATTACAAACTACACATTGAATTTTAACACCATCACAATTTAGGCCAGCCATTTCTGCTATAAATTCTGTAACTTTAACATTGGTCGTTTTCGCGACATACGCAACATTTTTTAAACAAACGTAGAACTACGAGATAGTATTTACAATAGCGTACATATATACACAACAGATCTAGTTGAGACTTGTAGTTATACTGAGGGTTGTGTCGAACTTCCGCCACTGCCCGTTGGCACTAGTAAGCAACTCTAGCCATTAGTTACTACAGTAAATTCATTCCACAATTCTCTGAGATGTGTCTAAACTTCTATAAGGTACTCAAAAAGGGTACCAAATTCACTTGGAACGGAAAAGACGACAATCTTTCTGTTTAGTTCAAATCGCTATTAAGTGAAGACGTACTTGACTAAGTGTTTATCTTTCCAAGCAAATCCAAATGTTTTAAAATTGTCCTTCAAATAGAAAGTTAATTCAAATTTTGATTATCCAAAAATACGCGAAATTTGAGCGCGTGACGCGTTACCATAGAGAGTTCGCGTAACGTCAAAGTGTGACTTTAGTTTTTACTCAATCAATTTATTCTTCATAAAACGTCGTAATTTGTTGCTTATTTTTATTTAAACTGCCGAAAGGGTATCTAGAGGACACTCCTGCGGTTATCGATCGTGAAAATTAATTTATTTAACTTAGAAAACAATTTATTTGTAATTATAACATTGCAGTATATTGTCGAAACTTTGCTCGTCGTCCATCAGAATCTGCATGCATTCCAAACAATAATTAATATTATTAATACCACTTGGCGCTGAGTAAGCGTAATCCTTTACTACTTGGAATCAAATTGTATAATAAACAATCACCAAGCCTTAAAATTGCACAAAACAAATATATTTAAAAAACGAATTAAAATTTTCTTAGTAAATCAAGCCTCTTACAATGTAAAGGATGGCTTGGTGGCTACGATTAAAGATATTATCGTTATTATTCCTTTGCACGATACATAAAATTTAAATACAAAATTTAATTTTCCCATCTTTCCATATATTTAATGCCAAAAAATACATTTTTCATATTCATCCATGTGTATGCCTTGTGATCCTTTGAAGGTTTTGCCAAAATAATCTTGAAATTAGTTTAGAACCGCTTAGTGATGGCATTTATCCGCAGCATAGTTCATGACTCATTGACTTGCTATATGAAATATAGTGTTAAAAATAATATAATTAATAATACACCGGATATTTACTATTTATTGATGCTACAATGAAAATTAAATTAGGAAGGTAATAGTGTTTTTAAAACCGATTAACATAAACTTAACAAAAAAGCAATGGTTTGTGCAGGGAATTTGAGGCATCATGAATACAATGTTTCTTTAGTTGGAAATCGTGTTTGGAATAAATTTTAATGTTTAGATTGATGTAAATTGTTTTAGAACAAAGTTAATTACACGTTTAACAATTAAATGCCCCCAAATTATTTTCTAAATATATTTGTAGCTACTTTCGAAATGCATACTAATTGAATAATAATGATAGCAAGGACTGTGAGGTACTATGGCAAACAACAGAGAGTATCGGCACTAGAGTAACGCAAACTGCGCTGAAAGCCAGTGGCTGACGCATAAAAGTTTACACAAAATAAACACGGCCGAGACAATTCGGTGTAAGCGTCAGTATAACTGCGACTCGAAAGCCGATCTGTTGTGTATGCATCTACGCTGTCGTATACTATATCGTAGTTCTACGTTTGTTTTGAAAATGTTTCCTACGTCGCGAAAACGACCAAAGTTGGACACAATAAGAGAATTTATTGCAGAAATGCCTGATTTAAAGTGTGATGGCGCTAAAATTCAATGTGTTGTGTGTAAAATAGATTTAATATGTTGGTCGAAAAGTGATTGTCTACGGCACGTAAATAGTGCACGGCATGTTTCAAAAAAAAATTCCACACGAGATTATGACAAATTTAAATTTAATTTATGTGTTTATTGCATGTAATTTACCATTTCATTTACTAAGGAAGAAAGCATACGTCTCGTTTTGGAATGAATATTCGGACTTTAAGTTACCAAGTGAGAGAACATTACAGAGAGTTGTGCCGTCTGCTCGTGAGCATGTCGAGAAAAGAATTAAATCGGAGTTGCAAGATAAAAAACTGTGGTTATGTGTGGACGAAACAACAGAACGTAAAAAACATTCTGTGGTTAATGTGTTGGTACGCACAATGGAACCACATCGACCGTCACCCTCAATTTTACTAGCTTCCAGACGAATACAACAATGCACTGCCGAAGTAATTTCAATGTTAAATACATTGGAAAAGTTTGAACTTTCAACAAATCAACTGTTGATGTTTATGAGTGATGGCGCCGCAAACATGCTTGCTGTAGGTTGATCTCTTAAAAAACATTGTGCTAACTTGTTGCATATTACATGTAGAATTCATACTCTCAGTCTCGTAACAGATAGTATCAGAAAATGTTATCCCGAGGTAGACGATCTAATAGCACATACAAAAGCTGTGTTTGTAAAATCCCCAAAACGTATTCGGGAATTTCATAGACTATGCCCTAGTATTCCTGAACCACCACAACCTATTCTTACTCGTTGGGGAACATGGTTAGAGACTGCATTTTATTATCTTAAATATTTTGATAATATAAAGAACGTAATTTTAGAATTCGACCCAAAGGAAGCTGCGGCTATCAAAGTAAGCCGCTTGTAATTTCAGGATAGTCAAGTTAAAACAGCTTTGGAAATTATTCAGAACAATTACATGGGACTAGCGGACGCGATAGAAAAACTACAAAATTCTTCGGTGTCGTTAGTGGAATCTTTGCAAATAGTGCAACATGTTCACGCACAGCTATGCGCGATAGAAGATGCAAGAAATGTTTGTTTTTTAGAAAGGTTTGAAAGTGTTTTAGATAAAGACTCTGATTTTGACACATTAAAACAAATTTGTGAAGGTGCGTCAACAGAACCGTTAAGTTATTTGAAAGATTATTTTACTTACGCAAATATAACGTCACTAGATGTAGAACGTTCGTTTTCGGCATACAAAAACACTTTTTCTTCACGCCGCACTCACTTTACCGAAACAACTTTGGAAACATTTCTAATGTTACAAATATTAAATAGACATTATCCACTTTGTGATTTCACGGAGGACTCTTAAAACGGTAAGTGTTTGAGCACGTATCACATTTAATTTATTTTGTGTAAACTTTTATGCGTCCGACACTGGCTTTCAGCGCAGTTGCGTTGCTCTAATCGGCACACCTCACCACACAAAATATTAATTAATTCGGAACAGCTGTTTCAAAGGCTCGATAGGCCTCCATTTTCAACCGGGTTGCTGAATAAATCTGGAGATTTATTGGGTAACACGGTGTAATATTTTGTGTGGTGAGGAGTGTACCGATACTTTGTGTTGTTTGGCATAGTAATTGGTCTTATTTATAGCATACAAAGCCTAATATAAATAAAGACCATTTATTATTGATATTATTCTTACACAACAAAAAAAAATGCGTTTGAAATAAAGTAAAATTCGCCGTAATTTGTTTTTATTCTTTCCAAAACCACAATTTAAATCTTGTTCTTCTTATTTGTTCCTCTTATTGTATGCTAATGCCTGTTTCTACCAGGGCTTAAGGTTCCTCGTTCGTTGTCAATATCCATCTCTTGGGGGGTCTTCCAAATGGTCTTTATGTTTGCGGTCTACCATCGCGAACCACTCTTGTTATTCTGTCGTTAGCCACTCTGGATACGTGTTCATTCCAGTTTCTTCTGCGCTGTCTCACCCATCTTATGACATCCTGCACATCACATTCGTTTCTAATGTGCGCATTTCTTCTTCAGTCAAGCAGTGTATTTCCCGTTATCCTCCTTAATATCTTCATCTCAGTTGTTCGTAATGTAGACTTTATTTTGGAGTTGTCTACTCTGGTCTCAGCTGCATATGTCATTATCGGACGTATGCATATTTTATAAACGTGAGACTTTGTTTCTCCTTTAAAATCTCATCGGCAGTACAATTCAAACTCTTTTGGAAGCAAGTAAGAAGGAGGATGACGGTCGATGTGGTTCCATTGTACGTACCATTACATTAACCACAGAATGTTTTTGACGATCTGTTGTTTTTTATCTTTCAATTCCGTTTTCATTCTTTCTTTCTTGCAGAAGGAGACAAATGCTTCTTTGTCTAGTAAACGAAACGATAGATTACATAAAATAAGAGTGACACATAAATCAAATGTAAATTTTTCTTGGTCTCATATGCCACTTTTGCAGAAGAATGCTGTTTGCTTTCGATGTGACGTTGACAATGGCTTCTGGACCAACACATTAAAGGGATTTTACAAACTAGACATTGAATTTTAGCGCCATCAAAAATTAAGTCCGGCATGTCCACTATAAAGATTTTAACTGTGTCTGCCATTGGTCGTTTTCGCGACATACCTAACTGCGACATTTTAAAAGCAAACATAGGCGTAGAGTTACAAAATAACTTACGACAGCCTACATATACGCCGAACTACTCGCATACGGCGTCGATTTAGTACTGACGCTGTGAACGCGTGAAATAAATAATCGCCGACTCCGCACCACATATCTACTACACTGACTGTTACCGCTGTTTGCCCAGCCTAGCAATCAGTTGCTTTGCGGATTTAACTCACATTTTATAACAACATTTAGCTTAACGCCGAATACCTGTTATATTAAAATATTTTGGCTTCCTTGAAATTTCCGACGTAATTAAATACTCGTCCCGGTAGGGAATCGAACATGAGACCTCTCGCTTGCCGGACAGGTATGCTAACCATTACACCACAGGGACCTTGATGCCAGGAACATTCAACTAGGTATTAAAAAGTTAACGTTCCTGGCATCAAAGTCCCTGTGGTGTAGTGGTTAGCACGTCCATCCAGCAAGCGGGAGGTCACCGGTTCGATTCCTTGCCAGGACGAAATTTTTTCAAGTATTTAATTACGTCGGAAATTCCAAGGAAATTACAGTTTCTCAGTATCTGATATAATTTAAAAAATCTAGGAGTCTAGATCAAAGGTTCCTAACCCTTTTCTTCTTGCGAACCCCTTCTAAAAACCAGAATAAAGTAGCGAACCAGTGTGTAGTTATTAATAAAAGTAAATAAAACAATAAAATTGAATTGTTATTTAAATTTATTCTCCATGGCAAACAAATATTCTCGGCACACTCTGCACCACACAAATTATTAATTAACTCGGAAAGGTCGTTTCGAAGACACGTGGGTCATCATCTTTAGCCGCGTACCGATTGATGTGAGAGAACATACATATATTAAATCTAACGAACCCTCTCTATCCCTACTTTTCAAGAAAAATATATAAGGGTACCTACGTTTGCCGTTTAGGCTAGAAAGCAAGTTAAAATAAGGAGAAAAGGCGGCAAAGTGTCTATCACCACGAACCGGGACATGTGGTCATCCCACCCTAATAAAAATCGAGTGAGACAACGGTTATGTCCTTTCTATTCGTCAAATTTGTATTCCTTCCATCTCTACCCTTAAAAACTAAAGATGCATGCGGAATGTACGAGAGGATCGACGTATCTGTTATAGCACAACCAATGACCTCTTACCGTAATAAATCGAAAAGACATGAAAAGTTTAAAGGTCCCTTCTCTTTATCGATTAAGTTTGCATTCTTATTTATGTAAATAGTCTCATAGGCGTCCAGCTTACGCGGCGAAATCACGTTTTTAATTAATTTTAGGTTTTCTAATTTAATATTATGCCCGGTATCGTTTATGTGTTGTGCGACTTGACGCTTCTATCTACCCGTACCTGTAACACCTGATGTGTTCATTAAATCTAGTACCTATCGCTCGTTTCGTTTGACCAATATAGGCTTTATTACAATCACCACATACAATTTTGTAAATTCCCTTTTTATCTTTTGAATTGCCAAGAAGGTTTTTGAGTGTGTTTCGGGAACTGAAACACGTTCATCTCTTGTCTCTTAAAAACTTTACTAATGCCTTTCGATACTCTATGGAAGGAAAGTTTCACAAATTTCTTATCGCGGGGTACTGTTGGAATTAGGGTCGTGGAATTTCTGACATAGAGCCTATGTCCGACCCCAACCACTGTGGACAACACAAAATGGTCGCGATTAGCTTCTTAATTAATAGACTGGTGAAGTTCCTCTTGAGTAAAAGTAGGTACAATAAAGAGATAAATTTCATAAAAAAATAAAAAAGTAAAGGAGGTCACATAGACGAATCTTAAAAGTTTAGGCGTCACAAATTACAATTAATTCCCTTTAATTGTTGAAACGTTCGTATTAATTTGTGTGGTTTTTGACGTTAAATTTACCCCACATACATATTTTAATATTTAATGATTTCCCCTGAAATTTGAGGTGCCCAAATACTTACGAACGGTAGCGCATTTCAATGAATTTTGAATGGTATCCACCTAAAATCCTAGAGACATTGCCTTTTCTTATATTTCCAGGCATTGAGTTATAGAACGCAACCGATCGACTTGAATTTCCGGACGATTGCCCTACTAGCGCACAAAACGTGGTTTGAATTTCACTTTAACAATAAATAGAAATAATATGTGAATAAAATATACACCACATATGCCATATTATTCCCCCACTATTATAATATCCTCTCAAACTAGATTTTCGCAATACATCGCGATTCAATATATATCTCGCATAAACGCTAATTCTTACCGCACAGATTATAATATGAGCGAGCATGTCATGCTCTGTTTCGTCGAAAACGATGGATTTCACTTCACCTCTCCACGGTTTGGTGCGTTGATGACGTTTACAAGTAATTGGTATATCGAAAATCGTACGATTCGCTTTTTTACGGCCAAAAATGCGAATCGACAACAGAAAGGCGCATTGCGTTCCGTCCATTTCCGAGTTACAATCGTTTACGATGAGGTAAAGGCCGCCCTTTTTACATAGCAGATGCTTTCACATTTTTTTTTAATCGCTCTAAATAAACAACTTTCGCTTTCACAAAGTCGTTTATGTCGTTGGAATATGGCTGCAAATAAGGTGTATGCATGTGTATGTATACACGTATTTATTGGATAATACCGAGAAAGAGGTTATAATTATTAAATCACAATGAAACAATGTGAATAAGCTTGAAGTTTTTAAATTGAAAGAAGAATGAGGGTCGCGTGTTAACATGTTGTATACAGAATGTTTAACGTAAACGTAGAACATTCTACCCTGATATACATGTCATTAAAAGAAACAAGAAATCTCATTACCATCTATATTGTAGTGGGATGTTCCAACGTGAAAAGCGTATGTTTATATGTTACTAAATTCATTCTAATTAATATTATATCAAAATTCGCTAATATTAGATTCTAATGAAGTTTTTTCGATTAATATTCGAATTCTGACATTTGATTATTTATATTATTAATCTTTTATTCTAAAAAAAAAAAGACTCCGTTAATGATATGTTACAGGGAAGTATCAAAATTCCAGGTTATTTTAAGTTATTTACATTTTGAAAAAATTATTTATAAAAATGACACGTACACACACAAAAAACACACTGTATTTGGAAATAGCCGTCAAAATTCCTTACAATATCTGCGACACCGAGTTCGATCTTCAAAACATCAAAATTAAATATCAAGTCGTTAGATTGGCAATGCTAGGGACGACCAAAAAAAAAAAACAGAAGTTAGCAACGAAAACATTCTGACAAAACCAAACATCTTTTTGACTGATATATTTAGAAATCGTATCATAAAAATCAAATCTCGTCGAAATTATTAATTGAAATGTATTGAAAAGTAAAGGGTAAACAACCACGAACAATTATCAAAAGAATTACATCAATCAAGAAATTTTAAGAAGTAATCCAACGAAATTTCATTCAAAAAGACGATAAAAAGGGGTATAAAACAAGAGGATTTCAGATATCAATATTGCTGAGAAGAGGAAAGAAGGAACCATAAGGATTTTATACACACACACATCAAACACCCATCACAACGTTAACTGTAGATAGATAAATCTCATTTTTGTAAGTAAGAAACATTAAAATAAACGTAGAATTGATCATCTCCCTATTCAAATCTTTGAATCGTTATTTGCATCCGAAACTAATAAATTTATTAAAAAATGCAAAGACGGGTTAATTTTTGTTCCGAGGGGGAACCATTCTGATTAATATATCATGATACTAAACTTACCCTCTTAAGCCCCCCAACCCCCAACATAAAAATGTTAAACGGGATGATACCATTTGTGACACATTGTTGGAAAGGTGTTTTCATTACAAATTCAGTAGTACAGGGTGGGGTAGAATGGAAGGGTGTTTTTAGAACGGGTAGTACATGCGAAGGGGAGGGGCTACAGGATCGCAGTTGGCGTCGTTCGATTCAGGAGAGCTTACCGTTCGTTACTATAGTTATCTGGACGAGAGAGCATCATGCGTTCGCAATTGAGGAGTATCTAAAATCGGGCGAGTCTGTTATTGTCGTGCAGCTGCGCTTTCGTCAACGTTTCAATATTGGTCATAACGGTTTAGTTCCAAAACGCGACACAATTAACAGATGGGTACAAAATTTTAGATTGACGGCATCGGCAATGAATCCGAAACATCGAGGTCGCCCCCGAAGTGTCAGGACACCAGCCTCTGTAGAAAGGGTGAGACAAGCAGTAAATCAAAGTCCAGAGCGCTCGGTGCAGAAACGGGCTGCAATACTCCGAATGAGTAGTCGAACACTTCGCAGAATTTTACACCAAGATCTGCACTTTAGGCAGTAGAAAACCCCCGTGAACTGCATCAACGCCCACTTCACAGTGAGAAAGTCACGGTTTGGTGCGCTGTGAGCCGTCTTGGAGTGATTATTATTTTTTTCGAAAATGCAAGAAGAGCAACTGTAACTGTAACCTCCGAGCGATATGTTTTCATGTTAGAAAACTTTTTGATCCCAGAATTGCAACGACGAAGAATTAACACAAGAAATGTTTGGTTCCAACAAGATGGTGCCACAGCACATACAGCGAAAGCCTCAATGGAAGTTGTGCGCCGCATTTTTCCTGAACACGTAATCTCCCGTTTCGGTGATGTGCCATTGCCACCTCATTCCCCTGACCTCACACCTGCTGATTATTTTTTATGGGGACACCTAAAGGCGAAGGTCTACATCGATAAACCTAGAAATCTGCAAGAGTTAAAAGAAGCCATCACGGCACAATCAATCACAGCAATTGACATCGACTTGTGTGAAAGGGTGATGCGGAACTTTGCAGCAGTGCATTGCAGAAAACGGACGTCATCTGCCTAACATAATTTTCAGAACATAATATCACTTTTTCATTGTTAAATGGTAACATCTAAACTTTCATTTTTCGTAATTAAAAATTTTTTAAAGTTAAAAAATACCTGAGATTTTCTCATTTAAGAAACGCCCTTCCATTCTGCCCCACCCTATATATCTTACTTTGACATTTGGTCAAGTTCTGGGGATTATAACAGAAAAAACATCATGCTAAGCAAAAATTGTAAAATATAAACTTTTATTCAAAAAATATATTCAAATTAGTTAATTAAATGATCAAATTGTGCACCCATTTCGTTGAAGGCAATAATATAGCCTATTTTCAAATTCTCTTCTGACCCTTTCAAATGTTTCTGGTGATACGCCTGCATTCTTCTAAGTCTAAGTTCGCCAATATTCTGCGATTGTGTTTGGTACACAACTGCTTTCAGGGGTCCCCACCAGAAAAAAACAAGAGGGGTCAAATCTGGGGAGCGGGCAGGCCCTATCCAATGATTTGGAAAATTTCTAACCGGCGCGACATAATGCGGGGGCGCGCTATCTTGTTGGAAGAAAGGCTCATTTTCATGAATTAATAAATTCCCCATTTGATCTTGCTGGTTTTCCAAACTTTGGATTATTAAGGGATTAATTGTATTTTGTAATAGTTCGCCGGTAAAATTTTGATCAATGAAGACGAGACTGATTACCTCATTTCCAAGTATACTAGCCCAAACGTTAATTCTTTCAAGATTTTTGCGTGTGAACTTCTTGGAATAAATGAGAATTTTCATTGTCCCAGTATCCACAGTTATGGCGGTTTACAAAGCCACTTAGAATGTTGATTCATCACAGAAACAAATATCGAATAATCTTACCTCATTATTACTAATTTTCTTTGTTTTTGTTTCATAATAACCTTTGTTATAGAAAATTTTGTCAACTTTTTCAATAAGCCCTGGCTTAGAGGTTTTACTATCTTTTCCAGGACCGTCTCTTGATAGACTTGGGCACTAGTTTTCTCTCCTTTCTCACAGAGATGAACTTCAGTTGGTCCGAAATAAGGTACCCCTAACCAAACCATTACTGAGGAGCGACCACACCTGCTTCTTCATTATTGGAGGCATACACTCTATCATTTTGCCGATTAAATTGTTTTTCAACAGTTCAACAGTGAGATTCTGTCGGAATAAAGGCTCAGTGCAGGTATTTTTACTTGCTCTAGGTAACTCAACGCTTAAGCATGTACGCTTTTCTGACAGCTAGCTTCATGGATATTTTTGATTGTGCTTTCAGTCACACTCATCTGCAACAGCAATAGCTCTATTTTCGGAGAGAGTTTCGTTTGATGCGTGCCATGACAGCTTTAATAACAGCTGGAGTGCGAACTGATCGAGGACGACCGTCACCGACACTGCCAGTTTCATTATATCTTTCAATGGTACGATAAACAAACCATTTCGTAATTTCCAAGTTTTTCAGCAGATTGAAAATTGTACTTGGTGAATGTCCGCAACGATGTAATGCAATTCTAGCAACATGATCTTCTCTTTGGGTCCATTCCATCTTTATTTGTTACTCGTTCGCATCAACTTTAACGTCAAACAACTCAGAATACATGGCATATGACCACAATTAATCGCTTTTATCAGTCGCATGCTATGCGTTTGAATTAAAAAAAGAACTTGTGATAGAACTTAGTGACCGACTAAGTATAATCTAAATACTAATGCTTATTCTAATTAACCTTATGGATGTAACTTCAACAAAAAGAAGCTATTCTAATCCACTTGGTCTAATAAGTTCATAATTTTACAATTCTTGCTTAGCATGATATTTTTTCTGTTATAATCCCCAGAAATACCTTTCCAACAATGTGTCACAAACGGTATCATCCCGTTTAATATTTTTATGTTGGGTGTTGGAGGAGCTTAAAGGTGTAAGTTTAGTACCACGATATATTAATCAAAATGGTTCCCCCTCGAAACAAAAATTGACCTATCTTTGCATTTTCTTTAAATTTTATTAGTTTCGGATCTAGGCTAAATGAACACACTGTATATAGCGAAACTCCACTACTTCAAACATATAACATCTTAGCAGCAGAAGAGGGATAGATTATCTATACTGTAATGTTTTAAACGAGAAGAAAATAAAGGAAAAATTACTTTCTTTCGAAATGAATTAATTAATTGTACGGACTGAAGGTCCGGGAGTGTTCCTAGGCACTCCTTCGACAATTTAAATTAAACTAGATGTCAAGTAATGAAATTTTACGAGTATTAAAGCTTGAAAAGAGGAAACTAACCTGGAATTGCGACGTTCCAATATAAATCTTCACGTTACCTACTGGAACCCTGCGTATTCTTAAACCACCAAACTTGACTTTTACTTCGTATTTATGGTAAAATTTAAACGCTGAACACAGAAAATGAGAAGACATTCAAACACGTGTTACTTGGATGAATATTTTTACTAAAAGTGAGAAATTGATTAGCGTCTCTTCACTCCCTTATTTTTAATCCCGATAACTGTACCTTTCGAAATATACTTTGATAATAAATTTCCAACGAATATTCCAAAGCTTGCTTTACTCACTGCAAGAAATCAGGCAATTATATTCCAACAGAAAAGTGCAAATCTCTCTGAGACACCTTGTATATCAAGAAGACCTTATTGTTCTGTACAAAACATGCAAAACATTCATGCAAAAAGTTCTTGGGGAATGTACAAAATAAAATCAAACATTCCCAAAAAGAAAGAACTTATTCCTCCAGATAATAGTGCAAATATTGCAATACCAACATAATATCCTTTATAAGACCACCCCTAATGTTAATAACGATCCTATCATCCAGTTAACATCTTCTGATCGATGCACATAAAAACTCTAAACAAGCAGCAATAAATCGACCGCCAACAAAACCATTAGAACGGTTTACCTACCAATCATTAAGTCATGACGATATTATACAGGGATTCCCAAAAAAAGGAATACATGAATAAAATTGTATGGAGAGGTATGAATTAAAGAAATTTGAAAATACGATGATTTTGTCAAATTCACATGAAATTTCCATTTTTTTTGCCATGTTCGTAAAGTCTACATCATTCAGCGATGCTCATTGATGATCTTCCCTTATGCCTCGGGAAAAAACAGAAACACCTGCATGATACAATGTACTCATGCGCATGTTTATGTATATGTAAATCTATTCAAGACCCTACAGTAACATACGGTCCATTATAATCGTTGTTACTTTCAATTTCATTAAGTTCTATTTAAAGTAGACCGCCACGAATGAAGATAAACATCTTCCCCCGTATGGGCTATTCTTTAGATGCATCGTGTAGGCCGATCTTCCTTGTCTAAAAAAGCTGTTGCTTCCTCTTTTTTTCTTGCTGCCGGGGAACGAGATAAACGGGAGATAGAGAAAGACTTGAAAAAGAAAATAATAGAGCAATGTAGAAGAACAAGGGAGCAGACAGAAAGGACTTTTTTGCCTAGTTAAATCGACGTGTTATTGTGATATACAGGGAGGGTATAACACAAGATTTTTTTTCGAATGGTTGGAGTAACAAAGCAAGCAGTTGCTAAATTTAATTGACCCAAACCTATCCATTTTTCGGTATGCATCGACATACGAGTTCAAACTTGTAGACAAGCTGGTGGAAAGCATTTTGAGAACATTACTAATTGAGCTAGAGTTTAAAGTGCAAAATTAAAATTATCATATAAACAACAAATTATATCTATTTTATTTGTCTTTCTTTTCAAAAAAATACCATTACTATACATTTTAATTCCGTAACTAATAAAAAAATAAATCCAGGGGTAGTCCAAAAAGTTTCAAGCATCAACATAAAGATGGAGTTACTCGTCAAAAATATTCTGGTAATATAATTAGAGATACTTTTGGAAATTTCAGCCATTTTGGATGCTCGATTGTTTCTGTAAAAATGGAGAAAATTGAATATTAAGCCATCAATAAATCCTTGTATTTGAAACGCAAATTAAAGAAAGATTAAACACATGCACGTTAAAGAATATATTATTGGGAGCTCATATTGCAGGGATAGTGCCATTCATGGAGGCTCTCTAATTTTAGTAAATAGAAGACACAAAATTATTGAGAGAAAAGATTTAGTGTCTCTATCAATAGAAAAAGAAATTGAGATTAGCGCAATCGAGCTTACAAACAGTAAAACAATTATTGTCAATGTTACCTCCGTCTGGTAACATTGACACGTTTTTAAGTAAACTTAATGAAATAAGTGACATATTGACATATAAATTTTGACCAAAGTAATAAAACTTCCCAAAGCGTTTCAGACGTCTTTAATAGTTTTAATTTAGAACAAGTCTTCTCAGAGCACTCCAGAGTAACACGAAATACGAGTACACTCATTGACAATGTTTTCACAAACGCAATCATAGCTGATAATCACAAGGTGACTATGAATTTACATCTTTCTGATCATCTGTGCCAAATCGTTAATTACATCCGCCCCGTAAGAAAACCTGAAAAGAAATAGCATACTATTAGAAATATAAATGCAGAAAACATACAAATGTTTGAATACATATTGCAAAGAGAAATAAACTTACCATTCCATCTATTTTGCGCCGCTGAAATGTGTAATAAATTTTATGAGATTTTCATCGGGATAATTAACAGATGCTTCCCTGCGAGGCGTAAGTTGATTACACGGTGTAGCTCTGAGAAACTTCAAAATTTAGACGAGATGTTAGCTCTCAAAAACAATCTCGACGCATGGGCTACCATAGCTAAGCTAACGCATAGAGAAGATTGCTACAAGCAATACAGAAATTTGAAAGGAGAGTATCATTCCAAAATGACAGAGCTGAAACAACAAATGAATGAGAAACTTATATTGGGAGCCGACAATATAATGAAAGCCATATGGAAGGTGATCAATGCTGAAACAAAGGGATGTGTTTCATCCAGAGAACCTACCGCTTCTAATTTGTCTAGTGAAGGGTTGAACCAATACTTCTGCGAAATAGGTGAGCAAATTTCTAATGGGGTACGGTCCTCTACATTAGCCACCGATCTGCAATACAATCTTGGCCTACACAATACGAAGTCGTTCTTCTTTGCGCCTATCACCTGGCTAGAAATTGATGAAATAATAAGTGGACTCAAATGCAAACACACTCTAGATATATACAATGTATCTACTCACCTGTTGAAAGAAGTGAGATCTGAGATTAATGCTGTCCTAGCAAAGGTCTTCAATGCTTGCGTGGAACAGGGGATTTTTCCATCGCAACTTAAGGTAGCAAAAGTAATTCTTGTTTTCAAAAAAGGTGACGCAAATGAATACCAAAACTATCGCCCCATAAGCATCTTGCCTGCTATATCCAAGGTCTTTGAACAGGCGATCGCGAACAGGCTTACCAATTACCTGGGAAACGGAGGATACTTTACTAACAAACAACATGGGTATAGAAAAGGACGCTCCGTTTCATCGGCGATACTAGAAGTAGTAAACAAAGCTTACCTAGGTTTCGATAATGATCTTTATACCAACGTTGATATGTTAGATCTGTCAAAGGCTTTTGACTCCGTTACTCCAGAGATCCTCGTCCATAAATTGGAATATTATGGCATCAGGGGTAATGTACTGGAACTCTTGAGATCCTATATAACCGACAGACGACAAGCGACTTATTGGAATAACATATTTTCTGAAACCAGAGAAATTAATTACGGAGTGGCACAAGGCTCGATATTGGGGCCACCTTTATTTACAATTTACATAAATGATTTACCTGCCAATGTGAAAAGTGCCGAACTATGTTTATACGCTGATGATACGTCACTAATGATACTAATGATACGCCTGTAAGACGCATACTTTGATCATTAAAAAGGCGAAAAAAGAGAATTAAAAGCATTAACAAAATTGTCTAAACGAAGACATGAGCCTTTTCAACGTTGTTACATAACGTGTAATTTTTTCTTATTCTGCATCTTTTCTACACGTTTTTCAGAATTCTCTTACTAGGTTATTCAAATTTTTATTGTTTATTTCAAGTTGAAATGGCTAAAACAATGAGATTTAGTGTATTTATAAGGCACTAAAACAAATAATTATCTTTGAAATAGGATATATTTTTTTATTTATATTAATATGGTTATATTTAGTAATTTAAATAAAATAGCAGACAATCGGCAAAACCGTGTCGTCCAGGTGCAACAAATATTTACATCTTTTTCGTTAATATCTCCGATTAGAGAAAATATATCGAGACGCAGTTTCCACTGACGTCTTGAGTTTTTAATTCCCTACTTTTCCGCCTGAAAAGAAACATTATTCTATTTGAAATTTTTGCGAAAAGCGGCTTTATTCGTTACAAAGTCAGATAACGCCCTCTAGTGGTGAGAGTACAATTCATAAGAAGTAGACCAAAACTGCATTTGATAGATCAAATAAAGCTCTTTTAAGCGAGGCAAAGATTATTAAAATCGGTTAAGTCTAACTAGAGTAACCAACATTTATTTAAAAAAGCAATTGACGTCTCCCCACCACTTTACTTTAGAAGATACCACAAAATGTGTTCAACGCAAAAGATAGGGAATTGGATTGGGAATAACATGCATATATCTTCGATAACTCTTAATTAGACAAAATACGATGAAAACTTTAATTTTATACCTAGTCATAACCGTTACGCCATCTTCTGGTCATCTTACAAACTCCAAAATCATTTCTAGTCCTTTCTTTTGGCCACGTTTACTAAAAAAGATTTTACCCGAAAGTTCTGTGATTACTAGAGTAACCAAAACTTGCGGACTCGCATAGGCGTCGGTATTACGGGTTAATATAAGAATACGAAAAATTCATAAATAAACTTACTTGCTAATTATTCAACAAATTAGAGGCATCAGGATGTGAACTACTGTAAACTTGCATCATTGCATATGTTTCCACAGTTACTTCTTTAAACCTTGTGCGTCGACAAGAAAAAATATTCTTATACATAGAAAACGATCTCTCCACATCTAAGGAAGTTACGTTTGCATGTAGAAACTGTTTTTGAAAATCACTTAAAAGTTCACTATTCTTACACTTACGCGGCCTCTAAAGTATTAAAATTGGGATTTTTCCTTAAAACATCTGCCAACTTTTTTGACTAGCGCATAATCCTGGCGTATCATTTAATGTGTGTAATTTATTTTTTACACTCTCCACTATGTCTAATGATTCCTGCAATGACAATTCAGTACATTGTAGTTTTCTGATGGCATCTAGTAATACTGTATAATCGGTACATATAGTTGTTAAATCATCTAAAAGTTGAGGAATTTGAAATTCTCTTTGACTTTCTCTAATTGCTTTGGATTCATTCCGATTAAATCGCATTATAACTGATTGAATTTGTTGAAAATGGATCAAATAGTAAGAAGCTGCTGTTAGCCAAGTACCCCATCGCGTTAAAATTGGTTCAGTAGGTTCTGGAATACCTGGACAAAATTTACGAAATTCTTTTAAACGTTTAGGAGATTTACGAAACACTGCTTTAGTACTTCCAATGATCCGATCAACGTTTCCGTAATGTTGTCGAACAACTTCACCAACTAAATGCAAAGCATGCAGCACGCAGGTTATATGTATTAAGTTAGGAAATATATGTTTTAAGGATCGCCCAACACTTAACATCGTTGCTGCACTATCTGTCACAATCATCACAACTTGATTTTGGGCAATTTTAAATTTTTTCAAAGCGTTCATTATCACTTTTGAATATTTTCCGCGGTACATTGTTGAACACGTTTGCAAGCTAACAAATATCGAGATGCTGTGTTCTCGCTAGATAAAACGCGAGCTATTACATTCACAATACTGTTTTTCTTTATATCGGTCGTCTCATCCACGGTAATCCATATTTTTTTGGAACACAAATCACGTTTACACACATTTTCTAGCATCTCTTTCATTCGCGGCAAATGATTCTGTAATTGTATTTGTGAGGGTAATGGGTACTTTGGAACGTATTGTCGCCAAAACGTTTTAGAAGCTGCTTTTCTCACCAACGACAACGGAAGATTACAAGAAGTAAACATAATTAATAAATGTATGAGGAATAGTGTACAAGGCTACAATGCAGCCAAACGAACATTGCATATTAAGCAAAAAACTGCACTACCGTCATATTTTAAATGGGGAAAAAGTGACACATACTTATATACATTAGTAGCAAATCTATTACGGGGCATTGTTTTCTTAGGTATGTAAATATTAGTTCTGTATGAAACGATACACTAATTATGTACTTAGTATAATACTACAACACACAAAAAACACCAGCTATATTTTCAAAAGCGACACGTAAGTACATAACCTTGACCGTTCGACTAATCTCTGCAACAGCTCAACCGGTACTAAAACGAAATCTCTCTCAGCGCGGTTTAACGTGATTTATATTCAAGGTCGACACTACATGCCTGTTTCTCTACCGGTTTAGTTTATTTATGAATTTTTCGTATTCTTATATTAACCCGTAATACCGACGCCTATGCGAGCCCGCAAGTTTAGGTTACTCTAGCTATTACTCAAAGAACAATCATGCTTTCATAGATTTTCCAAATAAAAATTATATTGAATAAATATTTCTATTTGGTGGTCCTATTTCCATGACCAATTACTGTACAACGAAATCGCAAGCACGGAAAATAATCTATGCGTTTTGCCAAAACAACTAAAACAAATAACAAATTACACGGCTAATTTTTTTTTCTACTGGCTGTCGTTAATGCAACCAACAGAAGCTATAGTTGTGGTATATAGTAATCGAAAAAATCATAGCTGGTTTCGATCCTTAATTAAAGTCGGGACAGAAGAAGGATGTCCAACTAAATGCGACAAGATCCACAACAAAAATAACAACAATAACAACAACCATTAACCATTCCACTTGTGTATTCTATAAATATCCGCAGACAAGGTGAACCCGTGCTCTTATTTTCAGACTGAAAAGGTATAAATCATTTTATTCATATGATACGTAAGCAAGGAGGGATACACTGAGAGAAGACCAGTTGATTCGACAAATTTGTTGCATTAAATTGCCTCGTTTGTATACACTGAAACATTTTTTATGCCTTTAACAAACTGCAGTGGTTGAACTGTTTTCGTTCATTGGATGCATGTTGTTTTATCAAACAAACCTTAAAATTGAACTAGGAATTCAAGCATGTAAATAATATATAGAGTGTTCTATTTAAAATAACAAAGTTAAGAGCTATACTTACAAATATCTATGCTGACATAATTGCAAATAAAAAAATTATTTTTTTAAATGCTTTCGTACCAAATACAACCTATTAATTGTGAATGATGTAATAATTTAAGTATGAAATAATACAGTGCGTTGCCGAATAGACACCGCAAGACGAAAAACTGTTTTTACGGATTTTTTAGTACATTTACTAAATCGTATGTATTAACATAAACTGATAAATAGAGCCCGGTAATAGGGAACCGTGCCATAACCGTAATTATAATATGTGAAAAGTTGTGAAACACTCACCCTTTTAAGCAGCCTTGGCTACGGAACAGTAAAACTAGAAGCACCATTATCAGTATTAACATCATATGGATAAGAGTGGCAAAAAGTTGACACCATTAGATGTGTTTCCACAGTTGTCTCGGTGAGCGATGTTCGCCGTGGTGAGAAAATGAGTTTATATTTTGAAAAAGAGCGTTCAACATCTACCGATGTTATACATGCAAGATTAAAATACTCTTTGTACTCAGCGGATTATTCGATACACCATCACAAATTTGTTTTAGTGTACTAAAATCGGGATCTTTCTGTAGCACACTCTCGAACTTTTCTAAAACGCGATTATATTTTGCGTCATGTATAGTCAGTAGCTGTGTATGCACTCCGTCCATAATTTACAGAGACTCCAATAATGATAACGATCTATTTTGTAATTGGTCTATTGCGTCAACTAATCCTTTATAGTAGCTACGAATACTTTTTAAATCTGTTTTAACGGAAAAATCTTGAAATTTCGACTGACTCTCCTTAATAGCTGCAGCTTCGGCAGGATTGAATTACATCACAAACTGTGTCATTGTCAGATTCATCACTATTTTGTTCCTCACTCGCAACAACTCGAGAACAAATTTCGTTTTCACTGTCCGTACTAACTGATTTAGAATCATTCCCGGAATTTCCTGGTGAAAGATTTTCCAGTTCGTCTAAATACGCTAAAGCTGTGCGGCCGAGAGGACCACATACTGTTCAGTCTAACTAAACAAGACGAATGCACTTTCAGAGTACTACCGATCTTTTTATATGTTCACAATAGTGCAGGTTGAAACTTGCAAAATATTTTGTACGCATGCGCCAAATTAAGTCTGCGCATGTGCGACACTAAAACGAGCACGAGTAGAAACAGGTTCTTTGTCGAGGGCAAGGCTGAACATGTCGAAACAAGTACGAACAAGTACTAACAAATAGGAACAAGCTCTGATCGGTTGATGCAGTTATATGCCTTGTTTAATATGTAATAAATGTTTGAAATTACGTATATATTTACATGCGGTACACGCCTAAATATTTAGTTCTTTCAAATGTTGCGACCAAGAAAAAGAATTGACAAATAAAGTTTGTCAAAACATTTTTTTAACGTACCGGCCAATTTGACCGGGGCGGTTGTGTAAGGTAAAATTTCCCAGGACACCGCTTAGAGTTCTACAAAATATTCAAAATTTTGTGAGAGTATTGCCAAACTAAATTTAGGAAAAGTCACATGACTTCAAGATCATATTAAAATTAATTCCTTTGAAAACAAACTTTAAAATTGAAAGACAGTCAAATTGGCCGGTGCGGCGGTTCTAGTGTTAAGAGATATCGCGTCTGGTAATGTTTTCATCTACGAGACAAATTTGCAAGGTGGTCCCGCTCGTACTACTTTATATCTTAACATGATAATGATTCGAAACACACTTCTAAACTGTGCCGCAGATATTTAGAATCGGTTGAACGCGAAAGCAATGTCAAAATAATGAAATACCCTCCTCAAAGTCCAGATGCTAATCCCATATAGCTTTTGTGGGAAGAACTCGATAGGCAGGTGAACATAAATCTTCCAACTTCCAATGAATCGTTGTGGAAACAACTACAAGAAGTCTGGCTTATGTAAAATAGAACCCGCTACTCTGACGAAACTGATAAAAAGAATGCCGCAAGTGTGTGCCGCAATTATTAATAGTCGAGGTGGACATTTCGACGATACGAAGATTTAATTCTTCTTGTGTGAAATAAATTTTATTCTTTGTTTTAAGAGTATTTTATTACATGCAAAACTATAATTTCTTTTTCAGTTAGCACTTTCTTATTTATGCGTATTTATTTGGGTGGGCAAATAATTATGACCGGCAGTATACCTACTGTGCGTGTTCGAGGATCATAGTGTCGTCACTATTTCACTTCTTCAAGATCATATTGTATACTTCTGGGCGTTTGAGGAAACGTTGGAGTGTCAAAACACACGAAGTTCTACGAAAAACATCTCAATTACACTAAATCAAAAGAAGATACACACACCATAATTATCAACAGGTCACCGCTACGCTGCTGCGCTGAAAATACATAGATAGAACAAATAAATTACATCGGCTATTTCTGGCTGAACGCTTAATTAATCTGTAAAGTGACCATATTTTAACTCTTTATGCACTCTAAAAACGATGAGACCTATAGCGGGACAGTCCAGGCTACACGTTTAAAAGTATTAATAGCCGAGATGGATGTACAAGGTATTACGAAATGAATGTAAATGTTCACCAATACAGTTATGCTTGGAGGAAAATTGGCTCAAAGAAACATGTGGTCATGTGAATATGTTATCGACAAATACTAATCAAAGAAAATAGAATAATGGAATGACGGAGGGAATGTTTTGTGGAGCATACTTACACGGATATATAAAACCTAGAGGAGGAAGAAGAAGAAGAAAATTACGAACAAGAGACTGAAACCAAAAGATAGCAGACAACATAAATGCTAAAAGTAGGTAAACCACCTGGCAAAGCCAATATCACCCCGAAAACGTTGAGATGCATGAAAAGAGAGGAAGTAAATAAAAATACCCAAAAAATGAAAAACTGACATTATCCTACCGATATATAAGAAGAGTAACAAAAGAAACTACAACAATTCCCGAGGCATAACCATTTCAAGTGCCTCAGGGAAATTATTCGCAAGAAACAAGATGGAGACAACGTTGGAAGACACGCGATTTGGATTCGGGAAAAACAGAAGTACATAAGACCTCACATCTGCCATCATACATGTACAAATGAAAAATTAATCAAAAAAAACAGAAAAATTCACATAGACTTTATACAGTCCCTAGCCATCGTATTAAGACCACATAAAAATATTATAATTTTAGGGTATAATTTTAAAAAACGGTTGGTAATGTTGGCAATATTATTATTTAATTACATATAACATGTAAGTAAGTATAATTTGAACATAAATTTACTAACATTTGCTTGTTCCTCCTCTGAGTTTTATTATTTCCTCAATCCTTTTTGGCATACTGCCAATGCAGCTTTTTATTGTGTTTTTTTTGTAATTTCGTCGCTATTATGTCACACATCTTCAATATGTTGTTGTAATTCTTCCTTTGTAGTTGAGTTCCATGTAATTACGATGTTTTTCAAGACATTCCGCACTTTTCAATTGGATTTACGTTTGGTGAATTGCCTAGCAAAGGTAGTACACGCAAATTTTGAGATTCAAGGTATCGTATTACACTTTTAACCTTATGACACGGTGTGCATTGTCTTGCATGAAAATATATGGCCCTTGAGTCGGATTTAATAAAACAACATAAAGTATTAAATAGTTTTGTATATTGTTTTTGTTCCATTGTTCCGTTAACGAAATATTGTGGTCCCGGTCCTTCTGTCGTAATATCAAACCATTGGGGATGGACGGTATTTAATGGTTTTGATCGTACATGTTTCTTTATAACACTCTGAAGGACGCCGAGGAACAAATTGGCTTCTTTCCGTTAGCACTTCTAGCCGTTATTCGTCTAAGAAAAAGTAAAAAATGTAGAGAACCATTAAACGAACTATGAGGATGAATTTGACCAAAAATACAGATGATAAATGAAACTTACCTTTCTCCAATCTTCAACTGTACATTTTTTATATTCTTTAGCCCGTTGAAATCGTGTCACTTTCATTTTAGATGTTTGTCTTGGCTTTTTTGCCGAACGTCTGCATTTCAAGCCTGCTTCATGAAGACGCCTACGGACTGTTCGGGCTGATATTTATATACCTTCTCTACTAAGAATTTTACGAACACCTTTAGTGGATAAAAAACAATGTTCCGTAGCCACTTTTACTGTACGACGATCATCTCTTGCAGTTGTTTTGCGTTTGCCGGCACAGTATGTTCTGCTACTACTTGTACTAGGAATATTCTCCTTAATTAATTTCGCGATTCTCAGAACAATTTGATGTGATACACCCTCTTTTTGTGCAACTTCACATTGAGAGAACTCTCCCGTCTCTAGAAGAGCAGAAATTCGTGCTTTTTTCTCTGTGGTTATAGCCTTCTTCATTCCCATTGTGATAATAATTTACCGCGAAAATAGACGCACACAAATAAAATTAAAACTCTTTGAAATATATATGAAAATGTGTGGAATACCTTGAAAAACATCGTAAGTACACGAAACTCAACTACAAAGGAAGAATTAACAACATACTGAAGATGTATGGTATAATAACGACGAAATTTAAAAAAAAACAGTAAAAAGCTCTATTGGCAGCATGCCAAAAGGATTGAGGAAATAACAAAACACAGAGGAGGGACAAGCAAATATTGGTAAATATGTGTTCAAATTATACCTACTTGTATGTTATATATAATTAATAATATTGCTAATATTACCAACTATTTTCTTTAAATTTTACTCCAAAATCATAATATTTTTAAGTGATCCTAATTCGATGGCTAGGGACTATAGATTTGGAAAAAAAAACGTTTGGCAGAATCCGAGATAAAAGTGTGGCGATGAGATTTACCCAAAAAAGGAAATTGTCCCCAGAAAGGGTAGAAATAAAGGGAAGTGGGATACCGTGGAGTTCCTCGGTGCTTCCTGTTCGATTAGCGTCTGACGTGGTGACTGCATATGGACTGTGTGAGGGATAAATTCTTTCGCGCGAGGAACGCACTAGCAGTCAGCTTGAAATTCCACGCTCGATATGAGAACTAAGAAATTAATTTATACATCGTGTTTGAGACCGATTCTAACTTATGATGCTCTTGGTTGACAGTCCCGGCGAGTAATCTGCATAAAGTGCTAGGGAATAAAATCGCAACGCCGCCGCGAGCTGTCACAGAACACATTGAAAAGAGCTGGAAATTCCTCTAATCCGCTGCTGACGCAAGTACTAGTGGAGCCACAAGATCGTCCTCCGCCTAGACTTACCTGAATCTCCACCTTCCTGCGTCATAAACATCCGGTAGGTAGTATTTAAGAAAGCAGAATTCAGGCAGAGAGCCTAAACTGCATATAATAAGATTAACGAAATTAAGGGCCATCAGCCCAGCTCTAGCAAGTGTGGTAGACCGCAGGCAGAATCCGAGGAGATGATATATGGAATGTGTTGCAGAAAACAAGTAATGAATGAAAACATCACAGCAGTAGTACAAAGACATATACAAAGGAAGCAGGAACAATTAATAAGGAATCTAGGGAGTTTCAAACAACGCAAGGTATCAAAGAGGGATGCTATTTTTAAGGGTACTGGATGAGGCAATAAAGAAGGCCAAACAAAAAATTAAGGAAGGTTAACACCGAGGTACTGGCAAATGAGGCAAACACAGATGTTCACAGATGATGGCTCTGATGGCTCCGACAGAGAGAAGAGCAATATAACCTTACAGGAAGAACTGGCGAAGATAAACTTCAAGAGTGATGTGGCAAAAACAAATACAATAATAATGTCTAACACAAGGAAAACATATGGGCGAGAAACAAATTGAACAAGCAGATCATTTCAAATACTTAGACTCAATTATAGAGGAAAACGGAAAATTGTACAAGGAAATAAATGAAAGAATGGAAGAAGTCGGAAATATCCTCAATACAATAAAGACAACATTACTAGGAAAAAGAACGAAAAAATTGTGGAAGGATAGCTCAGATGGTTCGGACGTGCGAAAGGTGTCCGAACCACACACGTGCGAAGGGTAAGAAAAAACGAGATGGATTAACAGAGTTAGATTAGAAGCAGCGTAGAAGGGAATTGCATGGGCGCAAGGTAGAAAACAATGGAGGTAAATGTGCAAATCTCGACTCCACCAGCTTTACACCTAAAGATAGAAAGGCCGAGTACTAACAACAAGAAGAAATCTGCTTTGGTTTATGATTTTTCAATGGCCGATTTGAGGGAATACCGTATCTACATCAAGCTCCGTTTTAAACTCGGTAAGACTCCCGCAGAAGCACACAAAAAGGGAACGACGCTTTGCGTCAAACACGAACTTACGACTGGTTTAAACGTTTCAAAAATTCCGGATGACCATCAATCGTCATGGCCTTGCTGTTTAGAATGCAGTTGTAAACGGTCGTAAACAAAAAATTCGAAACATCTGCAACATTATGTTAGCGGATTTTATTTAACCAATAGTAGAACCACCATCATATCATGTAATACTTGTAGTTAGCTAAACACACTGGGAGTTATATACTTCTCCTGGCATTCTTGGAATATGCTGTCTTCGTTTCGAACTAAAGTGTTGAAATTTGAATTTGGTTCAATATTGCGGCGGTCCAATACTATCAATAATATCAAGTATAAATGTAATACATACATCGCGTTGGATTTTTGTCCTAAGGTTGATGAGGATTTCTTTTATATTTATCGAGTAAAAATTAATTTCACAGCCTCTCAACGTCTCTCCATTGGAAGGTCTTCGTAACAAGCTACCACCTAATTCTTTAATTTTAGGAATGACTCACACAAAGCCGAAGACACATTATGATTAAAGAATCGAATATAACAATCTTTCGTACCGTTAGATACGGTCGTAAGTAAAATCCAAAGAAAAAAACCATGAATGGGAACATTTACGTCATTTCTTCGGTGATTGATGAGATTTTTTCACCAGTAATTATATATCTAGATAAATTCAGTATTACTGCACAAGTGCAATGTGAATATGTAGAAATTATTGAATAATCGCAGGATTTTAAGGATTCCAAAAGAGTTAGAGACTGATTCTGTAACTGTGCCGTTATATAACGATTATCGTTATATAACGACTTTCTCATAATGGCTTTAACACAAAAGTCAGTTCTATAAGCGCATCGTTACAACAATTGTTGAAATAATTCATATCCCCTGTATTGAGGCTAACAATACAGTTGTTCGTGCAAATATTGATGGGGACACTTGCAGTTTTATCGACAGCTGTTTGTTTTGTTGACGTAAATATAATCTAAAAATGTTGTTGGCGTTTGTTTTCAATGCTACGTTTCTATTAATATATACTAAAGGAGGGTTATCCATGTCATTTCTACTAGGTGGTACGATTTGTACATGAAGTACAGTCAATCGCACCCACTACTCATGGATAACCAAATTTTTCAAAAAATCATCTTTTAGTTCTCTGTAAATCTTCATTGCCAATATGGAATGAAATTTCATTCATAAAATATGTCGTCAAAACTGTGCACACCTTTTCTACTGCACGATACATTTGGGCTTGGCTCATGGGAGATAGTAGATCTTTCCATACAGATTTTTGGCAACTGCTTGCAGAGCAGCTAAAATTCTTAGATGAAAAGGAACTCTCGTTCTTTTAATGCCCACTTGCACCAAAGGTTACAATAAATTGCATAAATAATGAACAGATTCTATATTTAATCTATAAGAATTCTCCCTCTAACAAAAAAGGATTGATTGCAACTCTCAAGTTCCTCCTAAAAACATTGAATTTGCTTCAAAAATAAAAAGAAAACGGTATTCCTTATTCCATAACAAGGTATACCGTTTATTTTACATAACATTGGCGGAAAATGTTTCCTGTCTTGAATTCTATATTTTATTTTACCTTCCTTCAACTTCCTCCTGCTCTTCAATCATTAAACCATTTATAAAACCAGCCATTACGACACAAGAAATGTACAAAATACAATAAATTATGAAAAACAACTTTACTTTTTCATTTAACGACCGCAAACCGCATAAAATAGAAGTCGTCTAGAAATGACAGTTTTAGCGATAGGATAAGGATAAATATCGTTAGCATTTGCTTACAGAATCCGCATAACGATATTTTTACGTAACAACTCCTGAACGAGTCTAAAATTTTATAGAATCGATCTCTTAATTTCCATGGAATTTAAGCATATGAAGATTATTTGAAAAATATCTAGAACAGATACCTTACGCTTATAGAAATTTCTTTAAGAAGTCAAATTAGCGAAAAAGAACACCTGTTAAAGTTACTCCTTTTTTGCTATATCCCATTCTGCTTAGTGACCTCAACCAAAAAAAAAAAATATCCATCTATTATGTAGAGATTACCTCATCGATTCTGAAGTAACATTTGGAGACCTATTCATATTATTAATGACATTCAGCACGAGGTGTTATAGCCTCATTGGAAATCCATTCATGGTTTTTTTCATCTTCATTTAAGATTGGTAGCTAACGGTATTGTGTGATGATTATATTCGGATCTTCAATAATAGTTTGCTTTGGGCTTTATCTGACTCATTCCTAAAAATATTATCTTTAATTAAAGGAAAAGATTTAAATTAAACGTAGTTATAGTAGTTATAGTTTGACCAATAAGTAAAACCGTTTTACCGGACCCATTTGCATAAATTAATTTCAATTTTATCACTAAACGTTTTAGAGATATGCCTAAAAAAATAAATATTTCAAAACACTAACTATAACATTTTTAAAATCATCAACTCAGCGCATCTAAACGTGTGCTGTGTTGAATGTCACCGTGGAATGCCATTTGCTTGTCAAAATTGTGCGCCTTACTCACGTTATAAACGGCGTATTCGTTCACACACACGTGCAAGCCACGACTTCGCTCTCGCATTTCCTAAAACACCTTGCTTGAAGGTAAGTGTGCGATGAAATTTAATTCTCAAATCCTTCACTTCACTACATCTCTCACGCATTTCTAATTCAACATTCTGAAGTGTAGAACAGTCGTTTCTGCTGTTTATTTTGTGAAAGATCTTTAAGTAGCAAGCAAATCAAAGGTGTTCGCAACCCAAATTAGATGTTTGAACCACTCCCAAAGTTGACGCCATACATATTGGAAGTAGTGCCATGATATTTTACATGGTGCAATCTATCGGTAAAGTAAGATTCAAAAAGATCGCACAAACTTCGTCAAAATCCCATCTGTTCAAGTTTGGCAAAGACTTTTTGAAAATCAGACCTTGTCCATCCATAGTTTCGAAAACGTATTGCGAGAAGCAACCCAGATACAATATGAGTATCTCCACAGAGAAAACACAATCTATAGTGATATCAAAAGGAGCTCGTTCGATGTAAGTTGGCTGTCGATGTGAAGATAATAGAACAAGTGGTGAAATCCAACTACCTTGGCTCACAAATATCTAGTAGCAGCAACCTAATCGAAGAAACGAGAGCAAACACAATGAAAACATCCCAGACTTCAAGAAGCCTGAGAGACGTCACCTGAAATACTAAATACATGTCCACGTCTTACGTATGCATCTGAAACTCGAGCAGAAACATCTAGAACGAAACAACTAATGAGGAGTGCTAAAGTGAAAACCCTAAGAACGATAAACTGCGAGATCAAATACCGAGCAGTACCATAAGAGAGGAATTACAGGTGGAAGATGTGGTTAGATGGGTAAGATCAAGAAGACGACAATGGAGAGATCACGTGGACAGAATGGATCAAGCAAATGTTGTGAAGTGGGCTAAAAACCAAATACCACAGAGTAGTAGACTTCCAGGTTGGTCACCTAAGAGGTGGCACGAAAGTTGGACATCCGAATCAACTGAGGCACAAAAGCAGAAATAACAAGACAAGTCCTAATTAAAGAAAAAGAAGAAGAACCCAGATTCATGATCGTAGATCTCCCACACCAAACCATGCTAATTTGGCGACAACTACGAGGGTCACGCTATATATTTTGAGATACAAGAAAACTACAAGTCTTTTTACGAAAATGATTTTATTTATGTTCAAAATAATCTCCTCCCGCATCAATGCACTTTTGTAATCGAAGTTTCCACAACATAAAAGCGTGAAGCCAGTCATCTCTTAGAATGCTCTCAAAAAATAGATGAATTGCTTCATCTATCTCATCCTCTGTCGTGAAACATCGACCACGTAAATGTTTCTTTAGGCTGAAGAACAACCAGAACTGCAGGTAAACATTTTGTGGTGTACCAGTTTGCTGTGACTGTACGTTGATTTTCCAGCTTCATTGCTTTTACTAATCCGGTACTACGGAAGAAAACTGCGTACATAACTTTCTTGACAGCCCTTTGCCTTTTGGCCATTGTTGGTGTTGGTCCATCTTCGTGGATCCACACGCGGCTCTCCTGGCGGGTAGGAATATCGTAAAATGGGATGTAAGGTTCATCACCTGTTACTATTTTTGATAGAATGCGATGTCCACCATTATTTAACATTTCCAATGTTTCCCGAGCGATTCTTACTCGCTCTGCTTTTTGGAAATCGGTAAGCGTGTGTGGCATCCAACGAGTAACAATTTTTTTCATCCGAAGATGATCATGTAAAATTGAATTTACTGTTGCGGATCCAACACCAAGAGTTGCCTCAATCACTTGATAGGTGCATCTTGGATCTTCGTCGATCATACGTCTCACACTCTCAATGTTTCCAGCGGTAACTGGAAAGAGCTACCGTACGTCCTTATCACAGCGACCCTCTTTTAAATTCGCTATGCCAGCGAAACACACTTGCATGTGAAGGACTTTCATCACCAAATGCAATCGTTCAAGACTTTGTTGTTCACTTAAACCGACCTTAAAATCGTAGTAAATCATTGCGCATACATGTTCTCTTGACAAGTCCATGTTTCGATGACAAATCGTACGTACGACGTTTACTCTATGACAGCAGCGACTCAATTGCCAGTCAGAGTTTACTACTTAAGGATGGTGGTATTTAGAAATGCAGTGTTGCCAGCTCTAACTTCTCTACTTTTGTGGCATCTCAAAATATATAGTGTCCCTCGTATTTTCACATAGGCATATATGTGACTGCATAATACAGTCTCAAGCACCCCCAGAAAAATTGCACAAAATAGAGCTGAGACGGTAATTCCTTACATCGGTAACACCGTTACTTTTAAATATAAAGCAAATATTTTCGGGGTTTTGCAATCAGTCAGCATCAAAATGCAAAGGTGATGCATTGAAACAACAAACACAGAAGCATACTCCCGAAGGAGACAGTTTAGGTCTCCATCAAAGCTGCTTAGTAAACTATTGTTAGATTTCTTCAAAGCGGCCAAGACTTCTTCCTCAATGACAGAGTGTACAACAACTTTTAGTGAAGCATTATCTCCAGCTATCCGATTTTCACATTTTTGGTCATCAGATAGGGTGTAAACGCTTTTGAAATAATCAGCAAAAGCTGCCATGATCTCGGGGAGGTTACTGACTTTAGAGCCATTGTAATCTATAATTCCTGAGATTCGAGTGGACCTTCGCTTTTCGTTAACAAAGAACCAACATTTAGTTGAATTTTGAGCAAGGAAATTTTCTATATTCGCAAAATAACTGTTTTAAGCATTCTTAATAAATCATTAAGGTCTTTAAATCTGTCATAATAGGAACTAGATTTGTGCTTTTTATTACTCCTGTGAGGATTACTCTTATCTCCGAGATACTGTACAACTGCATTACCAAACCAAAGTGGATAAAAGCATGATCACCGCAGTATACAGTAATCAAATATGCTGAAAAGGTTTTGTCATACAATGCATTGCAAGAATCATCCATGGTATTAGTATTCAGTACCGGTGACCAATTAGTTCTTGATAGTACGATGGTAGCCTGAAAAATGTCCAGTCTAACACAGAAAGTAAGTCCAAATAGTAGCTGGCATCTTGTTCTGCAAAATAGTGATGGTCCCCTCATTTGATACAAATATCTGTTCTCCGAGTGAAACTTTAAACCTAGGAAATGGAAAAAAGTCCCTATAGGCTAGATCTGGTGAGTAGCGTGGATGGTCTATCAATTCGAATCCCAATTCGTGAATTTTTGCCGTGGCGACCACTGAAGTGTGGCAGTTGTACTGGTGGAACAAAACTTTTCTTTTTCTTCAAATTTGGCCATTTTTCTGCAATTTCTATCTTCAGCTTGTCAAGTAGTAATGCATAGTATACTCCTGTTATTGTTTTTCTTTTTTCAAGATAGTCGATTAACATGACAATCCCAAAAAAAGGTCTTGACTTCAGGAGTGTACCGGTATATCCAAGTTTCATCTACAGTTACTAATCGACGACAAATCTTATTCAACAGAGCTTTGGAAATGTTCATTCGAATGCGTCTTTGGTCTTGAATGAGCAAACGCGGCACCCAACGTGCGGTTGTCTTTTTCATGCCCAAATCTGCACTTATTGATAATGTCAAAATGGGTAGTCAATATTTTAAAAATAATACATATTATATTTAGATAAGTAATAAAAAAAAAGAAATTAAATCTTTACTGAACCATAACAAATCTTATTAATTATCATTATCAAATGAACAAACATATTTAGTAGTAACAAATTTTTCTTAAAAGTAGAATATCCTGAACGGGAAAAGAAAAACTTTCTGACCATTCGTTAGCCAAATTGAACGAGCTGATAACTTCGTCAATGTTAAATATTTGACTACTGTTCTCATCTACATTTCTTCAGCATGGTTCATAGGCACGTTTATAACTGAATCCATCCCATAAACGTCTGTAACTTCATTTTGTCTTTCCGCCCATTCCATTATTTCAGAGTTACTTGCAAAATTGCCTCTTACTACTGAGTTAAATAAAGTAACAACAAGAATAGTTTCCTCCTCTGTGAATTGACCAATTGGTAAAGCGAAATTACCATCTTCATGTGAAGAATATATCTTGAAAGCATTGACAATTACACTCTGTGGAACTTCGTTCCAAAGCTCCAATGCCATTTTTTTTTTTTTTTTTTTTTTTATTTATTTCGAAGTATACAAAGGTATACAAGAAAAGTCAACAAAACCACATAATTTTAATTATTCCAATATTCGTTTAACGAATACGGTTCTAAATTAACTAAATATTCAAACAATCTGCTTTTCAATATTCTTAAATTGTTGCTAGTTTTGATGAACAGTGGTAGTTTGTTATATAAACGTAGACTAGAATAATACACATTCCTTTCTGTTAATGTTAACCTATGTATTGGGTACTGATAAAAGTCATCTTTTAAACGAGTATTATGTACGTGATTGTATTTAGAATCATTTTTATTCATTTTATTTTGGAACAAAAAAATTATGCAATTGTAAATATATACTCCATAAAAGGTTAGTAAATTATGCTGTTTAAAAACGGTTTTTAGACTGTCTCTACTTGATAAACCGAAAATAACTCTAAGGACTTTCTTCTGAGCTAGAAAAACTCTATATACTTCTGGAGATTGACCCCAGAAAATGATACCATAACTCATGCGTGAGTAAAATACACCATAATAAACCGCGAACAGATCCGGAGTATTAAGTATCTTTTTTAAAGTTTTAAATCCAAAGGTTATCGAATTAAGTTGTTTACTGATGTTATCGTGTGCAGACTCAAAAATTCGTCAATATATAGACCTAAGAATTTGGTTGAACTGGTTATAGCAATTTTCCTACCGCCCAGTTCAATACAAGAAGGCCTTGGTATTGCTGCAGAAGTTCGAAAAACCATGCAAGATGTTTTGGTTAGATTCAAAGCTAAGTTGTTGTTAAGAAACCAGTTATCAAGTGCACAAAAATAACTATTACATTCTCTGTTCAATTCAGAATAGTCACTTCCTCGAACCAGTAAATTGGTATCATCTGCATAGTTTACAATGATATGTTCAGATCTTTGCCATGTATGCTACATCTTTCAACGTAATGCTGTTTAACGCTATGTTTATGTGTTCATTCTGAGATGCTAATGTTGCTAACAAATGCTTGCGTAAACGTACTTTAAGAGATTTAATGATGTGCTGATCCAGTGATTGTAGGTAAGGGGTCATGTTCGGAGGCAAAAACAAAATTTTGACGTGTTCATTGTCAATCGCTCCATGACACGTTGCATTGTCGACGATTAGTAAAGCTTTTACGGGTAGATTTTTTGACGTTGGGTAAGATGTTACATCTGGAATAAATTGCTCCAAAAACCATTCAAACAACTTTGTCGCCTGGCACGCATTTTTAGAAGAGCGATAATATAGTGGAACAGTGACATTTTTAAAGCACCTTGAACGGATTGCTTTCCCAATCATTAAAGGCAATTTACGATTGCCAGTAGCATTAACACATGGCATTAAAGTGACCCTTTCCTTTCTGTTTTTTTCGCCCAGGTGCGGTTACTTCATTTCGATGAACATTAGTTTTATTTGGCAAATCCTTTGTACCCTAATCTTGTTTCGTCACAATTATAGATTTGGTCCATTTCGTGTTGATTTTCATGAATGATTCTTTTAAATTTTTCTAAGAACACTGGAACTTGCGAAGCATCGCAGGAGAATTTCTCACCGGATATAGTCAATAAGCGAATGCCATATCTTTTTTTGAAGTTATTTACCCACCCAACACTTGCCAAAAACTCCTTAGTAAATGCAATTCGACCATAAATTTCTTTAGCCTTTAATTTTAAAATTTTATTTGTGACAATATTTTTTAATTCTCGCTGTTGTAGAAACCACGTATATAAAGCCCCGAAGATAAAGGAAATTCCGAAACTTTCATCCTTTTTCTCTGTTTTTGAACGTTGCAGCACGAAGCGACATAGTTTTCTACATTTTTTTTTTATTTTTGGCAATCTTCGAAGTAGTTGACTTGTCCACATTATATTTCACATACAACACTTTAACGCTCTATTGCACACATCATTTTAGACTACCCGAAAAAAAGTTTCTTGGGCAAATATGTGAAACTATGGCATTTCAGACTATTTCTAAGCAAAAAATATTGGTGAAATTCCCTGAAACAGTTTCTGTCTGGGACAAAACATAAATAGCAATCGCATTTAGTGCATTTTACTTTCGTTATTTTCTGGCATTTCCTGTTTTTACATCTTCCAGTGTTTTTCTCATACTAAGGGCAGTGGTCCATTTTATCGGAGCGGCAATTAACGTTAACAGAGACAGAAGTTTTCATTCTTTTTCTTTCTATTGATGGTGTACTGCTGGATGGGCGGCCTCTTTTTCCTAACTTACCAGCCCGGCATAAATTCTGGGCAACGTCTGTCTTGAAGTCATATAAAGATAACTGTTGTGTTTTAAGAACTCCATAGTTACTATTAGCGCGCCTACACATAAGCCAAGCAATGATAACGCACATGTCCATCAGATGAAAAAGCATTCGGAAGTAGTATTTCCTTGACCGAATTTTTGTTCGGTAGAGCGCCAAAAGGGAATCTATTAGATCTACGCCTCCCATGAATTTATTGTACAAGAAAATAATACTGGGACATTTGATGGTAATATTTTCTTTTTTCTTACGATCGTACCTCTTGATATTGGTTTCCGGAAGAGCACTCGAAAATGTAGAAAGCAATGTCACCGCTTTAGTATCGTACCATTTTACCAATCTAAGTGTCGCACTTTTATGAATAGCAATCTTTTCTACGTAACTTCCTCTACCTTGTTTCATGAGTACTTTGTCTGATGGCAGCGGGAACCCTATTTGTACGAACGGTGCCTAAAGTATGGATGCCATTTTGAGCTGATTCTATTTGTAATTCGGGACTACAGAACCAATTGTCGTAGAAAGGCAACAAATTTTGATTCTTTGGTATTCGTTCAGCTAAACAAATAACTACATTGCCACTAGCACCAATATCTAACAAGTTATCTGGTTGTTTATGCTACTTCCAATTGTATAAAGCAATGGATAGCCAGGTTCATATTTGTATATTCAAATATACATGGTACTATAGAGGGTTAACTTTTGTCCCCTTCTCAATTGCTTGTAAAATATTTAACTTTTTATAAATAGTGTAATGTTCAATATTTACAACAACGACAACATCAGCTGTCAATCTCAGAACGAATAGGGTGTTCAAGTTAGCCACTCGTTTGCAATGAAATATCCCTCTTGGGGGTAAAAATGTAATTTTCAAAGTCAGCATTTTCCCCTAGCCAACTGGCCTTGAGGCGTTGATGTTAAATAATAAAATTAAGTCCAGACAACGACGATCGTAAGGTAACACGGACAAATCCACTCTTCTGTTTATTTTCCTAATCTTGTAAATTGTGAAAATTAATGTAAAAGTCTTCTGAAGCAGACAACAGGGTAGATTGAAAGGTATTTCAAACATCATTTCATAAATTAAATCTTTCATCCGTAAATCGTTAGTGTATTATTTAAGTTGTTAGACAGAATTTAGGTCATAGATTTGCCTACCTTCTGTCACCTGGTAGCGTTACTGCATGCGTTCTTGTATGCTATTTTTACAAATAACTTCATTTCATCGAAATGCATCTTAAAATGTTATATTTAAATTATCAAAATTTGCTGTGGAATGAAACAATCGTCATCTTTCGCGATAATAAAAGAAAGATAAGCGACGCCAAAATTTTAATCAATCTCGATTCAGCTTTCGTCGAATCATTTTGTGTTTACTTGAATACAATACCAATTTAAAGTGTTCGATGGTAAAATTCAAGTATTTATGCAAAGAAGAAAGGGTTGAAGGTTAAAGCAGTCAGTTTCTTGTAGAAGTTATTGTAAACAGAGCGGTTATATGACATCGGCTTCAGTCGAATTCAAGGTTAGTTATATTTTTAATTCTAGTATTCGTTAATTTCGATTTATTCATTTGAAAATTCACTAGAAAATTACCCAAAAAGTATTTAGGTATACTCCCGATCCCACGAAGAATTTAAAAATTTAGACTAATTTAGAAAATTTCAAATTTTTCCCAAAAATTCCCTGAGAAAAATATTTCAATAGATAAAGACTGTCTCTTCTTTTTTCCCATCTTTTACACAGTTATTTTAACGACTCACGGTTGATATGATTATATCAAATGACAGAAACAAAATTTGTTGATAATGTCAAGGGTTTCTTATATCAAAGGTGACTATATCGAATGTTCATTATACCTTGGTACTGATATTTTAAGCGTATGTTTATATTTGATGTAATAGAATATATCTTTGTTGGACTAAGAGACTGGAATAGTGGAATATTAGATTTAAATAAAACAATGACAGTTCACGGTTTGAAATAAAATATAAATGAATTGATTTAGATGAAAATGTTAATTTTTATTTGGTTAACCCCGCCTTTTTTTTTGCACTAACATGGTATATTACGCATGCATCGTAGACAAGACAGATACAACCTGGGGTTTGTAAAGTGGCCTACCGGTACGAAGGAGCTTGTTAGCGGCCGGTGGTCTTCGCCGGTGCCGCGATGAAGTTATAACTTTACTTTTTGCTCATCCAGAGGCCTGTTATTATAGCCAATCATTTATTCTTTAACAAGCCGACTTTGACTCATCACAAAATGGTACGGTCGTTTCATCCTCCTCAGGTGGAGTTCTCAAGTCGAAAGATAATACTGCCTACGTTATTCACATAATACATATGTACATAAACGTGCATACGCATAGAAATACCCATGCGTACACATCCTGTACCTTCTAATTACATACTGATTTTTATTGGTACTTTTATATTGTTTTGCCATCGGTAATTTCTTCTTCGGGTAAAGTTTCCATACGTGGGAGATATACATACATGTATATATAAGTACACAAATATCCGCTCTGTAATTCTCAATGTTGCTTCGTGTTTGATTTGATTATTTTGATTCTTTCGATATAACATGCGCTAATGGATGTAACCCGTTTATAAAGCTGATGTTATAAACGTTCTATAGGGTTCGGCAAAAGTAACGCATTAGTCTAATATCTCTGTAAGTATAAAAAAATGTTATTAACAAAATTTGTTTGACAAGTTATTTTCTATTATTTTTCACTATTTGTAATTTTTTAAATACCTTCTTATGGTAACAAAAAACTACTTTTTTTAAGTGGTAATACAGTAAAACCTGTGTTAACGGCCACCTGTCTAAAGCGGCCACCTGAGGTAACGGACAGTTTCAAAATTTCCCGAATTGACTATAAGGAAATTTCTATATACGAAAACCCGTTATTTACGACCACCCTTATAAAACGACCTCGGCCAAATAAACCCAAATTTTTACGGCCTATCTTCATAGAAATTTACCTGCCGATATCGGCCGGACTATTTATGATGTATCTTTATTGATGAAAATATGCGATCTCAGTCCCGAACACGCCTCGATAGCAAATTGCCGGCGCAATACGTGCACGTTTATGTTTGATCAAACAGAGATCGCCTTCATTTCTACAGGTTTACATATAATGTGGTCTTTCAGTTACTTGCGGTTAGTTTAAAATTCTCTCCGTATTCGAAAGGTTCTCTCGGTTACTTGATTAGTTTAAAGTTGTCTCCGTATTCGAAAGGTTCTTAATTAAGTATGTCGCTAAAAAGAAAACGTTTATCGCTCAAAGACAAAGTAAATATAGTCGCGGAAAGTAAAAAGTATGCGTTATGTTCGCGAAAGTTGGGCGAAAAATATGGGGTTGGAGAAACACAAATTAACGATATTATGAAAAATAAAGGTGGATTAAAAAAGATGCTTGAGGAAGGTGTTAATTTGGAGCAAAAACGAAAATTTCCGCAGTCGGAAAGATTGGATTAAGTCGTCTACAATTGGTTTTGCAAAACCCGAAATAAAGCAATTCCAATATCTGGGCCGCTACTTAAACAAAAAGCACTGGAGACAGCAAGCAGTTTAAAGATGGAAAATTTCGCAGCATCTAATGAATGGTTGGAAAGTTTCTGCCGGCGACACAGTATAACTTTTAAATCAACTTGTGATGAGTCCGCAGAGGTTAATTTGGACGATACAGAGGACTGGAAAACCAAGATACCGTTGATTTTAAGAAATTATTCTCCTCGAGATGTCTTTTATGCCGACGAAACAGATGTTTATTACCGCGCCATACCAAATAAGACATTTGCATTAAAAAATGAGAATTGTGCAGGAAAGAAGGCAGCAAAACAACGATTGACTATTTTACTGTGTGCAAATATGGAAGGTGAGAAAGAAGATCCATTAATAATTGGAAAAAGTAAAAATCCTCGCTGTTTTAAGGGTAATCATGTTGACAAATTACCCTTAGAATGTGTTTCTAACAAAAAGGCATGGATGATAACGGAAAGTATGACAAGATGGCTGCATAAATTTGACAATAAAATGAAAAAACAAAATAGAAAAGTGCTTCTTTTCTTGGATAACGCCACGTCACATTCTAAAGTTCCATTAAAAAATGTTAAACTAGTCTTCCTGCCGCCAAACACCACTTCGCATTGTCAGCCCTTGGATCAAGGAATAATTCAGAATTTCAAATTGATTTACCGAATTTTTTTGATTAAAAGGCTTCTAACATTTATTGACAGTGAATGTGATTTTGAAAACTCTGAGAAAAACATAAATTTAGCCAACGCACTTATATGGATTACAGCTGCTTGGAAAAATGTATCTCCTGCTACAGTTAAGAAATGTTTTTCCAAGGCTGGTATTATCCAAGAAGATACAATGTTTGATGAAGAAGACGAAATGCCCCTTGCTCAACTCTTTCCTATAGTTCGTAACGAAATTGTTGGATTTAGATAAATATGCTTCTGTTGATAGTCATGTGCCTACAGAGAGCCCTAACTTCAGTATTACAGAAACTGTTGAAGAATTGTGCAATAATGATGAAGAACCTAACTCTGATAATAGCGATGTGGACGAATGTGAAACTCCAAAATCTATTTTATTTAGTATGAGCGAAGTGTGTGCAAAATTAAGAGACACAGAATTATTTATTGTGCAATAACAATGGTGAAATTTGTATGGAGGTTTCTCGAATTTTACTTACATGTGAAGCTGTGGTTTTTAAATCGAAGCTAAAAAATGTAAAGCAAACAAAGATTGAACCATACTTTAAAAAAGCATAACAAATTATGTTTTTTCGTATGAATATGTTGTAATAATATGTAATAAATAATGAACAAATGTATTATCTATTATATGTATACATATATGTATCTATAATATGTATATGTACATATTACAAGGAGCAAAGGGGCGGGGGCAAAATATTTTCGCACACAGGCGTTTGGAACGGCATTGTCTGTAAAGTAAAGGCGTTTCAAAACGTGCCTCAAATTCATTAAATTAAATATGAGACACGTCTCGAAACTAACTTCCAGAAAATTTTCAGCAGAACTAAACGCAACAACATGAACAACACAGAATTAAACTGTGTCGTTGAACTTTGAATTTTAAATCCTAAGAAGTACGCAATATTATATTATAATCAGAACGATTCACACATATCGTTTCTTAGCATATTTATGCCAAATTGGTTACAGTAAAAAACAAATTTGAACATTATCGTCTAATTCAAGTTCTTCATTATCCTAAACGAAATTTAGAAAAAAAACAGACGGTCATGCCAGTTTTTGTACATATTTGAGGCCCCAATTCAAGAAGTTCAACCACTACTTGTCGATATCGTCCCTAGAAAAGAGACCTATGGTACAATTAGTGCTATTAATCCTAATTGATATTTATGATGGCCGAGAAAGGAATTAATCTTTCCTTAAACGGGTTTTAATGGCCGCTAGATGCTGACAATATATTAAGATCAATTAGAATGGGGAAATTAACTGACAGTTTTAACGTTCTGTGTTAATCGCGTTAATGCCTTAATGCGTTTGTGTGTTCTTTTTGATTTTGGAGATGTGATTAGTTGCACGTATGCTGAACGCTTGCAGCGTATAGAGGAATGTAGGAAATGTGGTGCTGGTATTTTATTGTAAATTTGTCGTCGTTATTTTTTTTTTTGAGTTTGTATAAAAATATGATTTTCTCTTTGTGTTATATTGTTAATTTTTCTTTGAATTCTTTCGTTTGGGGAGATTTTTTTAAAAATATGGGGTGGTCACAAAGTAAGGGATATACTTTTAGTCATTATACAGTTTTAGGAAATTGAAATCATTGAAAAGTAGGAATTAGATCCTACGCGCGGAGGAACGTTCAATTGTATCAAGACTGTCCGCTTCAATTCAAGACAATTACTGATCCATTAATCCACAATACAATAACTATTTGAAATCAAAAGAAATGTTTTCTTAGCGTTCTTTTCTCCGCTTAAAAAAAGTACATACTTGTAATGAAATAATTGTATTTCTTTGCTTAAGATATTTGTTAACTTGATTCAAGAAAATCTTGCAGAAAATTTGAAGAAAACGATTCTTAGTATAAGTAAATGGCCGTTATAGCTAGAGTTTGTTAAAAAGGTGGTACCAGCAGTGGCGCACCGCATATACAATATTAGTGAAAAATAATATTGTTACCTTTTCCTGTCGTCTTGATGTCCACTGTGGCAATTGGCAACCGCCCTAGTAAGCTGCGTAGAATTGCAACATCAGCAACGCTTCCATTGTCGATTCATTCGGCCGTCGACCGTGTCCTTTTTCTCGTCTGGGCACTCTTGATTTTCAGTTATAGACCGAACCTTTTGTAAATCGGGATTTTTCGTTAAAATTGCACCAAATTTTTGAGCAACATCGACTCCTATAATGTTCGTCAAGTTTTCTAGAGCGGTTGTAAATTGTTTATGCAATTTAATGCGTTTCGTGCAAATAAGTGACTGCTGCTTGTGCAACTTCAGAATAGTTCATGGAAATTTCATCTATTTGTTCTTGAACGTCCGAATTGGAAAAAAGTTGCTGACTATTTCGAACTGCTGCAGAATCATTTGAATCAAGTTTCAAGATGACATTTTTCACTTGTGAAAAATATTTCTGATAGCCATGTTCTCCATCACGTTATTACAGGCTGAGGTGGTGGTGGTAATTTCGGACACAATTGTTTGAATACACTGATGTGTTTGGGAGATTTGATGAACACTTTTTTGGTAGATGCTATTAACTTATCCACCATCGGATACTTCTTTCAAATGGTGTCTGCTACGAGGCGACATGCGTGTATGAGGCATGTTATGTGAAGAAGAGTCAGAAAGCATATTTTCAACATCCTACCAACTCTCAGCATTATTGCGGCTCCGTCAGTAACGAACATTGTCACTTGGGTTCCTGTAATACAAAATTCTCTCAACGAATCTTATTATCTCGACAACGGTTTCTGCATTAGTTTTCTGAATCCTTTTACTGGATAACAACAATAACGCTGGTGGACCATCACGTTTTAAAGGACGCGCTACAACATGAATGACGCTGTGTTTCTGAGCATCAGTTGTTTCATCCACATATAGGCAGATTTTCTTATTTCTCAACTTGTCTTTTATACATTCCTTTACTATACCTTACACACGTGGCAAATTGTATCGTTACTTGCATAGATGTTGGCAGCTTCCATGAGGGAACGTACTTAGCCCAAAAAAGACGAAAGTGTTCATTAGATACTAGATGTTGTATTTTTTCTTGTCGCCTAATTTCTCAATAGAACTTTGTGAGGTCTAAGCGATTTTTTCATTCCTACCTTTTATATGAATATTTTCTTAACTTAAAACTAAATGATTTACTTGGGAGAAACATTTTTCTTAACTTTCAGAAAATTTCCAACAGAACTAAACCCAACAACATAAACATATTTAATTTACTATTGCCGTAAGTAAAATTGGTTAATCTACTTAATGACAATGAAAAATGACTTGTTACTTTATCAGACGTTACCCTTGCAGACACAGTCAAAAATTTCTTATCGTTAGGTTCGGTGTTCCTCCAAAAAAATGAGATTTATCAACTTCTAAACTTCTAAGTAACATTGAACATGTAATTTCTGTAGTGCCGTTGAAAGGGGCCAATATTTTAAGAGCAAGAAGTATCAACGTCCTCGCTAATTATTTTTTACAACACGTTAATCGTAGTAAATAACATTATCTGCGAGAGCGTTAGAGAAACTAAACGCTCTTTGGAAGAATTGAACACGAGAAACAACGTTGTACTTTATACGTACAAGAGCAAAAGTTTGTCAGCTTATGGAGGGGATTCTTGCTTTATGACTTTCAACTTCTGTCTCGCAAGTTCACAGTAAGATATTCAGGCATTTATGCTACTATAATTTTGGAAAAACCTTTCACAAAAATGTCCCAATACCTTCTAATTGGGTGGAGTTTTCAATGCACCATTCTATATTGTGGATTGGGGTATGAACTGAGGATTACCACATACAGTGCAAGGGAACCAATCTTTTCTAAAAGCAATTAGTGTCTTTTATCTTCTTGGTTTCCAGACTGGAACCGCATCGTTGTGGTTTCTTTTACCATCATTTCGTCCACCCTCTTATGGGACACCTTCTGGGCTTCTACTGCTGCTGTTCGTGTTACTGCTCCTGTTACAGTTAAAATCTTCGTATTCTAGTGGTACTGACGGTATCTGTAGCAATGTCCTAAAAGCTTGTGTCGAAAGTGTTACCCCACCACTGGTCTGTTTAATTAATAAGTCATTGTGTCAAGGTATATTTCCTGCTGTATTTAAAGCTAGTAAGGTGATTCCTCTTCATAAGAGTGGAAACAAGGAATGCATGAATAATTATAGACCAATTTCAATATTATCTACTGTGCCTAAAGTCGTAGGGCGGATAGTTTTTGATAGAGTGTATAGGTTCTTGTGCAGGAATGGGATTTTGGCAGTTGAACAACATGGTTTCCGCAGGGGTCATTCTACTGTTACCGCAATGCTGCATTTTATCGACTGTCTTTATCGCCACTTGGATCGTGGAAGTAAAACCGTTGATATATTCATGGATTTGAGTAGGGCTTTCGATCTGGTCGATCACTCTTTATTGCTGCTCAAGATGACAAACTACGGCTTGAGAGGCGTAATCTGGAGATCGCAGGCGTTCGGTCGCCAACAGAACATATAGGGAGAGGTGTGCCTCAGGATTCTGTTCTTGGTCCTCTACTTTTTTTAATATTTATTAATGATCTTCCTAGTTTGTGTGGCAATGGCAATCTAGTATTATTTGCGGATGATGTTTCCTACTTGTGTGTCGGAGAGACTTTGAATACCGCACTTATGACTGCTAATTTGATGTTGAACAAGTTCAATGGATGGGTTACAGCAAATAAGTTGATTTTAAATTTACAAAAAACAAAATTCATAAATTTTGCGCCTAAAACAAAACTGCACGATGTTAGTTATTTGCTGAAAGTTAATTCCACGTCTGTTGAACAGGCAACATCAGTAAAGTTTCTGGGGCTTCATGTGGACTGCGATGTTGGTTGGGATGCACACATCGAGGCAGTATCTTCTTCTCTGTCATCTGTGTGCTTTGCGTTGTATAGGTTGTCCCAGGTGGTAACGAAAGATGTATTAATTACTTATTATCGCGCTTGCTTTCAGTCAAGGGTGGAATATGGTATTGCAAATTGGGGAGCAGATTCGAAATTAGGAGTAGTGTTCCGATTCCAGAAGCGAGTTATTCGTTGCATTGCAGGTGTACCACGTATGGTATCTTGTCGAGCACTGTTTGGGCAGTATTCCGTTCTACCTGTGCCATGTCTCTATATTCAAAACGTACCACACTTTAAACAAAATATTAATCAACTGAACACAAATAACTTCAACCACACTTATCCTATTGGATACGGTGCAGATTTGTTGACTCCGAATCATCGACTGAGGCTGTATAAGAGCAATCCTATGTACGCTGGAATTGCGATGTATAATCGATTACCCGTAAATATAAAAAATATTACTAATATTAAGGTATTTAGAAATAAAACCAAGCAATACCTTCTTGAACACTGTTTCTACAGTGTTAATGAATACATGGAAACTCGATGACCATTCCTCTATAGACATATTTGATTATATGTCCATATTTATTCCACAATAGTTTGTTTATATATTGATTTTATTTATACACTAGTTTTATTTATACATTGAGCTTACTTGTTGGTTTTATTTATAGATTAATTGTTATAACTTGTATGTTTCTTTCGTCAATTTTATTTACATCTCTGTTTTATGTACACGATGTATTACTGACTTGTCCAATATCCTGTTTGTGATCGATAGGACCAAATATATTATTATTATTATTATTGTTATTGCACACTGACTGGCAACTATTCATTCCGGAGTACTCGTTTTGAATGAATGGAGCATGAATTTCCACATATGACGTAAGGGGTAGCCATCCACGCGATCTAAATTGTTGAGCTGTTTCAAACTATAGATTCACGGATTTTCCACGAGTTAAATTGAATTTGGTGGCCAGTTTCAAGTTCATACTCGGCCAACTCGGGCCCGACTATAAAACCGCGTACAACTCTCAGTGCTCAGCAACACGAGTGCTAACCAATCGCTTTGTTTCACCGATGTACGCATTACCGCACGAATATGAAACATGAGAGTTTGGAATGGGGTTTGAAAATTGTTTTTTTTTTGTGTTATTCCTGAAGAAAATGTTATTGATGCGATCGGTGCACCTTGAATGTAGAGTAGATACGCTTGCTTAGGGAAATTAATGTATGGTGAAAGGAGTTGCTGTGGAAAAGGGTTGGTGTAGCCATTGATGGTAGTTGATGAACATCTCTCCTAGAATAATTATTGTGTTTGTAAGAATATCTGCAGGTGAACATGCACTAGAGCAATGTACAGCTTCTACCGTAAAACACGCCGTTGGTTCGGTAATGATTTGGGGTTGTTTTGCTAGTACATCCGCGGGTGATCTCGAAAAGTTCAAGGCATAATGAGGAAAGAGCAACCCAAAGACAAACCCATCTTAGAGAAAAATGCAATACCCTCTGGTGTAAGAATTTTGGGTCAGAGTTTTGTACTCCAACAAGATAATGTCCCAAAACACCCTTCAAAATGATGCAAGCATTATTTAGAACAGTTAGAAGAGGAAGGGACACTAACAATCATGAAATGGCCACCCCAAAGCCTGGACTTGAATCCTATGAATGAGATATTTCACACACAACATCTGGAAAGAAGCTAGTAGATGCAAGATTTTGAATGATAGAACATTTTGTTTGTAAAGTATTGCCCAGATGTGGTAAGTCAAAGATGCAAATTTATTTTTGTTTTATTTTTATTTTACATTTTACTACAACGCTCACCTACTACCGGGCTTCATCATCCTCAGCAGCAACACTGAATTGTTCAATAACTAGTAACTATTGTTCTCATTGTGCACAGTTTTCTTTAAGGTTTCAAAAGATCTCTTTTCAATTTTTTCGATGAGACTATCCGCCAAATTTTGCACAAACCTCTTCCCCAACACCAAATGAAGGAATTAGTTTCCTTCTCAGAGTATTATCTCAAAGTATTTCAGTATCTCAGTATTTGTCCTAAAATGATAAATACACGTCTATTGTTGGTGAAGCGGCACCGTAAAATGAACGTGGTAATAAGCACCAAACGATAACAGAGTTAAAGACCGAAAAGAATTACAACAGCAACCATAAAGTTTAAAAGGCGAGGCTGGAGGTCGCGATATATTGAAGGGAGGCAAGAGTCCACAGAGCAAGCAAGTAAAGGAAAAAGAGAGAAGAAACAGAAAAAAGGAATAGGAATCGTTTCGTTGCTGGTGTGTACGTGAGTTTTCAGTAGTACACATCATATATACGTACAATACTATTCATCTATTTCAGTGGGATGTGGTTGGATAATAAAGTTACGCAACGCCCTCATAGTAAAAATTAAAACATAATTAAGGTCCCGTTTTCTTGAACGGTCTCTAACTATGAGAAATAACGACAAATTAAGAAGAATTTGAACAGAAATATATTGCCTTGATCAATTAAATAGATACAAAAATGGGACCTTATCTCCATAGCAATATGTATAAAGTTAGCAATTTCTTTGAGGTTTGTTAGCTTAGAAAACTTGTTGCAAATATAAATTTATTTGGTTCGTGCGTTTGGTATGTACATATATGTGATACCCAAAACTCCCACTTTTAATGAACTACAAGTTTTGTTTGATTATTTTATACAATGCCACCTAAAAGATAAAAAAATTCTACTTCTAGGAGATTTTAACATTCCCAACTTTTGTTTAAATACTCACTGCAAATTAGTATTGACATTTCAAAATTTTATTGATTTACTGAATCTGTCACAGTATAATAACACAATTTAGATAATAGATTATTGGACTTTATTTTCTCAAATTTTGAGTGTAATGTTGAGAGAGACGAATTACCCTTGACTTATGAATAGTCTGGGCAAACAACGGTAACAGTCAGTGTAGTAGATATGTGGTGCGGAGTCGGCGATTATTTATTTCACGCGTTCACCGCGTCAGTACTAAATCGATGCTGTTTACGAGTAGTTCTGTGTATATGTAGGCTGTCGTAACTTATTTCGTAATTGTACGCTTATGTTTGCTTTAAAAATGTCGCAGTTAGGTACGTCGCGAGAACAATCAATGGCAGACACAATTAAAAACTTTATAGTGGACATGCCGGACTTAATTTTTGATGGCGCTAAAATTCAATGTCTAGTTGTGTTGGTCCAGAAGCCACTGTCAACGTCACATCGAAAGCAAACAGCATTCTGCCAAAAATGACATACGAGACCAAGAAAAATTTACATTTGATTTAAGCGGCACAAACGATTCCTACATGTTTTCCACTAGTAAATGCATTGATTGCTAGTACAAAGGCAGTGTTTCTAAAGTCCTCGAAACGTACCCGACTATTTCACAAACTGTGTCCTGATTTACCTGAACCACCACAGCCGATTGTTACACGTGAGGAACATGGTTGCAGCTGCGTTTTACATAACAAAATTTGATCATGTTAAAATTCAATCCGACAGAAGCTGCAGCAATCAAGAAAAGCCAGGAAATATTTCAAGATAGTCAGGTTAAAAGAGATTTACAAACTATTCACAACAATTACTTCGGACTAGCGGAGGGAATAGAAAAATTACAAAATGTTTCCATGTCGCTAGTGGATTCTGTTCAAATTGTGAATGATGTTCACGCACAGCTATGCGCTGTAGAAGGCGAAACAAATTGGCGTGTAATACGAAAATTTGAAAGTGTTTTAGAGAAAGACTCCGATTTTCTTATATTAAGACAAATTTGTGAAGGTGGGTGTGAAGATGCATTAAGTTGTTTGAAAGATTATTTAGATATGCAAATATAACATTGCTAGATGTCGAACGGTCGTTTTCGGCATTAAAAAACTTTTATTCCGCACGTCGTACTCACTTGACTGAAACAGCCGTGGAAACATATCTAATAATTCAAATATTTAACAGATGTTACCCAGTTTGTGATTTCACGGAAGACTTTTAAAGCGGTAAGTGTTTCAGCACTTATTATAATTTATTTCTTACCTTCTGTTTTATGTGTAAATTTTTATGCGATCGCCACGCCTCTGGCTGTTACCGCATATTTGCCCAGGTTACTTATGAAAACGTATACCATCCTGCGCTGAGAATTATATTTCGTATCCTGTCTGGTAGAAATCACACGAAATTTCCTGTTACTCGAGCCGACAGGATTGCAGGTACATTCACAGCAAAGCACCGCATGCTATGTTTACCCGGTGCATCATCCATAGTGAAGCACTTGCATCAAAGTCGATGAACTCTCAATTGAATTTCTTATCAGAACGCGTTGTAGACGTAGTAAACTACATAAAAGCTGCACTACTGAATGCCAGATTTTTCAAAAAGCTATGCATGGACATGGGAGCTGAATACACGGGCCTGCTACACTACTGCAGTTCACGATGGCTTTCACGTCCCATGCATTCAAGCTACGTCAAGAAATTCACACTTTTCTGCAAGGGGAAGGTCATGAAAGCTCCAGGTACTTTACCGAACCCGACTCTTTGCTAAAACTAGCGTATTTGTGCGATATATTTGACAAATTGAATGCCTTCAATCTATCTCTGCAAGACAAAAACATGCTCATTTTGAAACTTTTGAAGAAAGCTGCGGCGTTTAGAAAAAAGCTGCGGTTGTGGATAAGAAAGTGAAGATGGCGGTCAACACTGTTTCTCTGAATTGCACAAATATGTGGCCTGTAATAAGGTTGTTGTTTCACAAGACTTGCTGTCTCTTCTCAAGGAACACCTCTCAAAGCTCACTGACTGGTTTGCAAAATACATTGAGGAAGACAATGTCGAGAAATTTGCGTGGATCCAAGATCCTTTCCGTGTTCAAGCTCCACCAATTCACTACGCAGGAAGAAGAGAGTCTAATTGAACTCTCTTACAACAACAGCCTAAAAACAAAATTTGCTTCTTCCGATTTAGTGCAGTTTTGGATATCAATCAAAAATGAATATCCAACTCTGAGTATAAAAGCTGTAAGGATCCTTATTCCCTTTGCGATAACCTATTTATGCAAAGCCGAATTTTCAGCTGTAGCTATAATAAAAAGCAAGTATCGCTCAAAAATCGATGTGGGGCGAAAAATGAGAGTGGCAGTGTCAAACCTTATTCCGCGTTTTGAAAAAATGCGTGGCGATCAGGAAGCTCACCCGTCATATTAACTTACTTGTCGTTGAAGGTTTTCGCCATTTATTTCATATTTTTCTGTATTTTCATATTTTAGTTTGATGGTTCTTATGATTCATTTTAATAAATGTGAGCTTCACATTGTGAGGTTTACCTTAAGAATTCTTTTCATTTTTGTGCCTGATTTAGGGCGCCAAGACAAAATACTAAACCTGTAAGTGCGCCGCGGACTGATAAAATTTGGGCACCCCTGGCATAGGTCTATGTTCTAGCGTCTTCCTGATACGGTAGAGGAAATCGTAGATTCGCAATCTACTTATTTACTTCCTTCTATATTTGCTAGTTAATTTGGTGACGAACAGGCTTTTCAAAAAAAAAAAGGATTTATCTTGAAAATAGTCACTACCAACACATTAGATTACTTAAATCCGTTGATCCCTCTTTCTGCAGGAACTACGTGCGACGGATTTAATTCATATACATATCTTATCTAAATGAATCACGTTTGATGACTAAAAAAACTATACGTTTTTTCAAATAACCTGCATCAGAACTCAAATACAGCATATTCAAATTATATGGTACAGCCGCTATAGTACGTTATATAAAAAAATATAATCAGTAGAGTAACCAAAACTTGCGGACTCGCACAGGCGTCGGTATTACGGGTTAATATAAGAATACGAAAAATTCATAAATAAACTTACTTGGTAATTATTCAACAAATTAGAGGCATCAGGATGTGAACGACTGTAAACTTGCATCATTGCATATGTTTCCACAGTTACTTCTTTAAACCTTGTGCGTCGACAAGAAAAAATATTCTTATACATAGAAAACGATCTCTCCACATCTAAGGAAGTTACATTTGCATGTAGAAACTGTTTTTCAAAATCACTTACAAATTTACTATTCTTACACTTATTATAAACGGCCTCTAAAGTATTAAAATCGGGATTTTTCCTTAAAACATCTGCCAACTTTTGACTAGCGCATAATCCTGGCGTATCATTTAATGTGTGTAATTTATTTTTTACACTCTCCACTATGTCTAATGATTCCTGCAATGACAATTCAGTACATTGTAGTTTTCTGATGGCATCTAGTAATACTGTAATTGGTACATATTGTTGTTAAATCTTCTAAAAGTTGAGGAATTTGAAATTCTCTTTGACTTTCTCTAATTGCTCTTGATTCATTCCGATTAAATCGCATTATAACTGATTGAGTTTGTTGGAAATGGATCAAATAGTAAGAAGCTGCTGTTAGCCAAGTACCCCATCGCGTTAAAATTGGTTCAGGAGGTTCTGGAATACCTGGACAAAATTTACGAAATTCTTTTAAACGTTTAGGAGATTTACGAAACACTGCTTTAGTACTTCCAATCATCCGATCAACGTTTCCGTAATGTTGTCGAACAACTTCATCAACTAAATGCAAAGCATGCAGCACGCAGGTTATATGTATTAAGTTAGGAAATATATGTTTTAAGGATCGCCAACACTTAACATCGTTGCTGCACTATCTGTCACAATCATCACAACTTGATCTTGGGCAATTTTAAATTTTTTCAAAGCGTTCATTATCACTTTTTGAATATTTTCCGCGGTACATTGTTGAACACGTTTGCAAGCTAACAAATATCGAGATGCTGTGTTCTCGCTAGATAAAATGCGAGCTATTACATTCACAATACTGTTTTTGTTTATATCGGTCGTCTCATCCACGATAATCCATATTTTTTTGGAACACAAATCACGTTTACACACATTTTCTAGCATCTCTTTCATTCGCGGCAAATGATTCTGTAATTGTGTTTGTGAGGGTAATGGGTACTTTGGAACGTATTGTCGCCAAAACGTTTTAAAAGCTGCTTTTCTCACCAACGACAACGAAAGATTACAAGAGGCAAACATAATTAATAAATGTATGAGGAATAGTGTATAAGGTATTTCAGTTCTTGCATTTCTCATATGCTTAATACCATTGACATGCCTCTGGCAATCAGTTCTGTTCCCAATGCAGCCAAACGAACATTGCATATTAAGCAAAAAACTACACTACCGTCATATTTTAAATGGGGAAAAAGTGACACATACTTATGTACATTAGTAGCAAATCTATTACGAGGCATTGTTTTCTTAGGTATGTAAATATTAGTTCTATATGAAACATACACTAATTATGTACTTGGTATAATACTACACACACAAAAAACACCAGCTATATTTTCCCAAAGCGACACGTAAGTGCATAACCTTGACCGTTCGACTAATCTTTTGCAACAGCTCAAGCGGTACTAAAACGAAATCTCTCTCAGCGCGGTTTAACATGATTTATATTCAAGGTCGACACTACATGCCTGCTTCTCTACCGGTTTAGTTTATTTATGAATTTTTCGTATTTTTATATTAACCCGTAATACCGACGCCTATGCGAGTCCGCAAGTTTAGGTTACTCTAATAATCAGTTTTGATTATGACGTCATGACTTAATCTTTTTAAATAGAGTGGTAGAGTTTTCTTTACTTGTTTGATAAAGTTATTTTTTTCTCATTACTACTTTTCTAAAAACTAATTCTTACATCAAAGAAAAACAAAAAAAAATAATATTTGTTCATTTACTTATTTTGTCAAAAAATTATTCCGAAAACACATTACAGTAACATAAGTTTAAGTCATTTTTAACTGTCGTGAGCAAAATTTTGAAGCGATTTAGAGGTCATAAGAAGACTCTTCCTAAAATAAGGACAAAAAATTAAACGTGTTGTTAGTAGTCACCCAAAAATCCACATTCTTCTACACGTCAACTGTCTTTAATCACAATGTAAGTGTAGATTCAGTACATTCCATATTCGAGGGAAGCAAGTTGCACCTTTACAAACGTATTTTACTTCAAGAATTATCCGAAGATGATTTTGAGGGACAGTGACGTGTTGAATTTTGCGAACTGATGATGGATAGACAAAATTAATAACGACGAAAATTTAACAGAATTGTCTTTTCCGATGAAGCATCATTTACTCCTAAAAGGTAAATCAAGGGAAATATTAATCCAGACAGTTAAGCCAGAAAAGCGATATTGACATACATACCCAGGCTTTAGATTAATATTTCCGAAGTACAAACCTTGTTAAGGCGGGTGTTACACTCCCAAAGATCTTCGTCGAACATATTTTATAAAATAAATTTGACATAATATGTAATGTAGCATCTTTTATTAAATATGTCATTGATCCTGTATCTAACTTGTATATAACACTGGGGAACAGCAATTTCGTTGTCTTAAATCTGTGACTTGTTTTCAACTAACTTTTGGCCTCTGGATCCAAAAATAACCGCAGTTTTTGTCAATCACGTCAACTTTTTAAGCTACAGGATACCCTCAAAAGTCATACAAATTGTGCATATAAAGGAAAATAAAGTAAAAACCTACCAAATATACTGTTTATAAAGAATAATTTTATTCATACAAAGGCTATAATAGTTACTGCAAGTTAAATTGTGTTCATACAAATAGTTTTTTTATCGAACGGTAATTACATATTAAGGCAAAAATTTTCGCTTATAGCTTTTTCTGGAATGTTTAATCTGTGGACATTCTCGCTGCTCCAACAATAGTCAGCCATCATATGTACATCCCATCTACCTTGATACCGTGCCTCCATGACCTTCAAATCCTGGTGAAATCGCTCACCCTGCTCATCACTGACTGCATCAAGATTTTCCGGGAAGTTAGCAAGATGGCTATGTAAAAACTGCAATTTAGTGCTCATATTGCAACCTAGCAGTTTGAAGCTCTCCGAGAGTTGCTAGACAATTTTGGCGTAATTCTGTGCCCGTGTATTTCCAAGATAGGCTTTAACAATGTTTTTGAATGCCAACCAAGCATTCTTTTCAATTTCTGACATTGTTCCGATGAAATGTTCATTTTTAACAAGCTGCCGAATCTGTAGACCATCAAAAACGCCGGCCTTTATCTTTGCCGAAATGAGATACTACTCCTTCAATTGGCAAAACTTTAACGAATTGCTTCATGAGACCCAATTTTATATGCAGAGGTGGAAATATAATGTTCTTTCTGTCGACAAGTGGCTGATGTACAATGTTTGGATCACCAGGTTGCGTTATAGACTGAAATTCCCAACTTTTCCATTAAACCATGTACGTTATAGCAATACACAAATCCATTATCACTTCGAAAGTATTGCAGAAACGCACTTTCTCTTCATCGAAAATAGGATACCTTAGCTCCCTTTTCAAGCAAGTTTTTCTCGTGCAGTCTTGATGCTAAGAGCTCTGAAGCTTTTTGGGTAGTCCCAGATCTCGTATCAAATCATTCAACTCATGCTGGTCAAATCCATTACCAACGGAATCATCTTTAATTTCAAAATCTTCATCGTTGGGGTCACTTTGATCTTCACCAAACTCGTATTCCCGTATTTCCAAAGAGGGTAATTCATTGAAAACTGGCACTGGGATTTCGGCTGAATGAGGCACTGGGCGTATAGCTGATGGTAAACTAGTATACTCTATTTTACATTTGTTTTTCTTGTTATATCCTGACGTTTTCACTATACAAAAGTAACAATCACTTGAATGATCTCTGAGCTCTCGCCGAATCATAGGTATACCAAATGGAAGTTTATCACGTGTTCCCTTGGTCCACATCCGTAAACCCTCAGCACACTGCTTACACACTTTGTGAGGGGCCCATGATTTATCTTGATCACCAATTTTCACTTTAAAATAGGCAAAATAGACTTGCCTGACAAATGTACTGATGTCTGTCCTTTTACTGGGAATGCTAAAACTGCCACATATGTAACAAAACGAATCGGGGCTGTTTAAGCATTTACGACGTGAACTAGCAGAGGTAGACATAAGGAAAAGTTTCAGTTCGTGTATAAATAAACACTAAACACTGCTAACCTTGTATATAAACAAGAATTCAGACTCCACGTCGGAATGGGCTGCACCGTTTCAGAGCGACATACAACGTCTCACTACAGTATCTCAGGCGTAACTGAACAAGTCCAGACAAGTATAAACCTCTCGCTGTTCTCCTATGAGAAGGTTTGTGTCAGCCAATAGGAGAGCAATAGTGCTTCCTATGATCCATGCACGATTTCGCGGAGAGTGGTCACATTCTCATAAGGTGTAGAGGTAAAACTTGACGTGGTAGAAGACAACTAACCACAGTTTTGAAACCAGCATGCCTAATTAACTATAAAACAGCTCAAAAACCAAACCCAACAGAAATTGTGTTACAAATTGTTCCCCAGTGTTAACACGGACCAGTTGGGAAAGGTTATTGTGCATGACTATAATGTTGCATCGGCTTACTGCCTCCATAATCACATACACGGTGGGTGAATGATTTTGATGCGAAATCATATAACAGCCATGGAGCGTACTGATCTGACAGCATTATCTCCAGAAATGCATTTGAAAAATAGCAGCTATTGAAATCGCCACAGAAAACATGATTGTAGTTTGTTTATATAGACCACCGTCGGGCTGTTTCGAAATATTCATAGAGAGGTTAAATGAATTACCTGAAATTATGCAGGATTGCAAAATAAAGCATCATAGGAGATTTTAACATAAACTTAAAAAGAAAGACAAACAGTCAGACATTTGTACAGATTTATTCGAAACGTATGGTCTACATAAGTTATTTAATATGCCTTCCCGAACTACTGACAGTAATGGCACCTGTATTGACAATATTTTCAGTAATATTGCTGTATCAGGCATAGAGGTTTCTGTCAACAATTTTCATATAGCAGATCATCTGGCTCAAACGCTGATGTTGGTGACAGGTGACAGATACATCAACTAAAACAGAAAGACGAAAGATGAGAAGAATCTATAATGAACAAAGCACTTACCTTCTCAAAGAATCATTGGGGGGTATGTTCTGGTGTTCTATTGGGTCCGACTTGCCTGCAGACCAGCTTTTTGCACAGTTCCACGGTGTTCTCCTTGAGCTGTTCAACAAGTGCTTCCCTGAAATGAAAATGAAAATTAAAAAAGCCAAATGTGTTAATTGCACAAATAGACCAGAAATTCTGGAACAAAAAAGAATCCTAGATGGTTTATACATTATTACAAAATCTACTAACAGTACGGAATGTTTTGAACTATATCGAAAGTACCAAAATGAATATCTCGCGAATATTTATGCGAATAGTCAAAAATATAACGAAAATGCGATACTTCAAGCAAGCAATAAACAAAAAGCAATCTGGGATGTAATTAATAGGGAAAGTGAAAGAATAAGAGTGTATGTGCTGATGATATTAACACCTTCTTTAGTAGTGTGGCTGAGACCGGGATTGCCACGATTAGTGGAAGTGGATCGCATGAAGAATGTTTGCGCAAGACTGGTGTGGACTGCCTTCAATCGTTCTATTGTAGTCTGATAACCTCTTTGGAAATAGTTAACGTCATGAAACAAATAGAACAAAAATCAACTGTAGATGCTTATAGGCTAAATATGTACTTAACAGATGTTTAGATGAAGGTGTTTTTCCATCTGAATTGAAGCTTGCAAAGATTGTGCCAATACACAAGAAAGGAGATATTAACGTATGTAACAGTTACAGACCTATTTCCATATTATCATATATTTCGAAGATCCTAGAACATATCGCGAAACGAATAGTTAACTACTTTGAGCAACACAAGCTATTTTGTTCAAAACAACATGGTTATAGAAAAAATAAATCAGTAACAACTGCGATCACAACGTTGATATCTCAAATACAGGAAGCGTTTGACGAACATCGGATTTGTTAGATTTGAGCAAGACATTTGACACCGTTGACCACGCGATACTTCTAAGCAAGATGTATTTCTATGGTATACGAGGATTGCAACTACAGCTGCTCGAATCCTATTTATGTGGAAGGAGGCAATACTTGGCGTGGTAAGATTGTAAATCGGATCTTCCGAGCATTAAATATGGAGTACCACACAAGGCTCTGTACCGGATCCATTACTCTTCTTAACATACGTCAACGACTTGCTTTTTAATATTGATGGAGAAATCTGTCTTTATGTCGACGATATCTCTATCTTAGTTAAGGGCAAAGATATGAAGGAATTATGCAGAAAACCAGCAAAGGCAATGAAAGTACTCAAGATTGGTTTGCCAGCAATAGTCTAAAACAAAACAATAGTAAGACTGAAAGTGTTGTGTTTAGTACCAGAAGAGATTATGTCACATCGGAAGTAAAATTTTGGGGTTACGCATCGATAGTAATCTTACCTGGGAAGAACATACTGCTGCTGTATGTAAACGTTTGACGTCCGTAGGTTACACTATAAGAAGACTCAGAAGGGTGGTAACGCACGAAGCAGCAAAGATATCTTATTTTGGCTGCTTCCACTCTATCATATCGTGTGGCATCATATTCTGGGCTCATTCTCCAGGTTTTGGAAGAATCTTCTGTTTACAAAAAAAAGCTATTCGGGCTCTGTGCCACCTGAAGCAGAGAGACAGCTGTAAACAATACTTTACGGAGCAGAATGTCTGGCATATATGTATACACTTACTGTTATTATACAGTGTGTCCCTGGGTTAACGCATGGATAGGTAAGACAGACAGGAAATTATTGAGTTGAATTTTCGTGTTTTTGGGGTTGAGCCGTGCTTACACACTAAGTACTAGCATAATTTATTATTCTGAACATTGTTTTTTAATAACCCTTTTATCGTATCTCCTACAGAAAATACATTTTACTAATTCAAAAATTCCTTTTTTGTAAATTTCCAAGATCCACTTGATTTTTCGGCAATAAAATTATGGCATAAGTTACTTACTGTTCAAGCATGGCTGAACCTCAAAGTATGAAATTGCAACACAATAATTTTCTGTCTGCCTTACCTATCCATGCGTTAATCCGGGGACACGCTGTATGTGTACGATAATGTTGATCAGTTCCAAACTCTACACGTAAGCGAGTGGAGCTGCAAGTGTCATACCATCGTCTTGCCAGGACACAACACTATGTGAACTTTTGGGGTCCTAAATTATTCAAGAAGTTGCCCATGGAATTTAAAGGTCTCCTCAATAGTATAATACCAATATAAATGTTGTGTCTGTCTAAAATGTTCTTGTCTACTGTTATATACAATTTTATATTTGCTTTTTTATTTATTTATTTATATATTGTGATGTTTTGGTGTATTTGTTTTACTATTCCAAATAAATATATATTTTATTATTATTATTTGTATTACTTTTACATTCCGTTCAAAAGCGAAATCTCGAAATATCCGTAAATATAGGCATAGGTTGAGACGTTATCTCTTCTTTTGCTTGGAATCCAATATATCTCGCCAGCGAGTCTTCTATATTTAGCTATTTATAAAATGAATGACTTCTGCAGATAACTCCTTTACTATTAAGTAAACAAAAAATTCATTCTGGCACAGATGTCGTAACGGTTTGTTATGAATTGATTGTCAGTATTATCTGTATTAAGTGTTTATACAATGCGAATGTATTCTATGAATCTCAAGCTTGATGCACATTAAATACAACCTTTGAAGATCCCAGTATTAAACGAAAAGTTTCCGTACAGAGTTGTACTCGTACAAAACCTTTTTTTAGCGTTCAGTGTGCGCCCAGCCTAAAACGCCGCCAGTATACTAATTACTTTAATTATGACTATTTCAATTTAAGAATTTCGTATTACGCACGAACATTAATCGTTGATATGTCAGTATAGACATATTTATCTAGAAATCTACATACTGAGACAAATTAGGTAGAGTATATTATACCCGCTATAAGTCAGGAAAACCCCTTGTATACAAAAGAGATTATGTTTTTTGAGGCTGCTTCCGTAAGAGAAATTCGCGTGACGTCTTAGTAGCGGAAAAGGAGTAATTCTTATTTGTATAAAATTTTCGTTTAATCCAGAAAAAACCACACGGGTAAGATTTCTGGATTCATAAAGAATATACACGTTTTATCAATTATACAACTTAGAAAAAAAAATGACGTTCCCGGCAATTTGGAAAATTAGTAATATAGTACCACTATATGAGGATGGTGATCGGGCTAATGTGAACTACAGACTTACAAACATTTTAGCGAACTTGTCCAAAGTAACTGAACATACTAGGTAGGCGCCATAAATTCTCGGCCTGATATAGAAGAAATAAACTTAAATAAAATAAAATCTCCCCTAACTTCAGTACATTTATTTCAACGATTAATTAGTAATTCTATACCCTTTTAAAAATCATCTAAAGTTTTTCCCTCAAAACGACGTCCCCTAAGGTCTTTCTTTAAATAAGAGAATAAATAAGAACCATTGTTTCATCTCCTGTGACAATGGACTCCAAAATCGGTTTCGGATGGTGTCCATACATGTTTAAAAACGAGCGCACACATTCGACCCGAAGTTCACGTCGGAGAGCAGAAAGAAAATACTGTATCCAATGATTATGGAGAATTCTGCAAATACTTGTTTCAGAAATGTTAGACATCACTGCTAATTCCTTCACTTTCAAACGGCGATCTGCTAATACCATTTCTTCAATAATTGAAATGTTTTTCTTTTGTTAAAAGTTTAATAACCGTGCGGTACTCAATTTTGGTTACCTCAGACATTTTCATGTACTAGTCACGTTGTCTGGCTGACTACTAAAAACTACTACTCTTCGAGCCGTAATATATTGTAATGTTCAATATTTACATCGGGAATATCAGCTGTTAATCTAGAACGTAAAGGGTATTCAGTATAGCCATCCGATAATAATGAAAATCCCTCTAGCGGAGAAAAAGTTCATTTCGACAGTCACAATTTCCCCCCAGCCCGACTGGCCTTGGAGTGAGGACATTATATAAAATAAGTCTAGATAACGATGATCTTAGTGTAACGTAGATAAAACTCCATCTTCCGGGCAATTTCTCCTTTTGTAAATCGTAAAAATTAATGTAAAATTCTCCTAAAACATTTCTAACATTATTCCGTAAATTAAATCTCTGTTATTAAGTTAAGTAAATCGTCAGTAAAATTTTATATTTAAACCTTATTAGTCGTAATTTAGGTGATAGAGTTGTCTAATTTCAGTCATCTGGTAGCGTTACCACATTCATTCTCTTATGCTATTTCTATAAATAACTTCTTTCATCGAAATTCTTCATGAAATTTATATTTGGACGAAAATCATCAAAATTTGCTGTGGAATGGAACAATCGCTATCGCGATTAAATAAAAATGTAGAGGGACGCCAGAAATTTCATCAATTCTGGTTCAGCTTTAGTCAAATCAACTAGTGTTGATCGGTTTGTCTCAGTTTAAAGTGTTTGTTATTGAAATTTAGAGTATAATTTCAAAGAAGAAAAGGTTAGAGGTTAGAGCAGGCAGACTCCTGTAAATATCATAGGAAACAGAGAGTTTATATGATAGCTTCATAAAAATCAAGGTTAGTTTACATTTTTCATTCTAAAATTCGTTGATTTCCATTAATTTACTTCAAAATTCAAAAATAAAATTGCCAAAAGAGTATCAAGGAATACTCCCGATTCCACAAAGAATTTAGAATTTTAATCAAATTGCAAAAATTCAAATTTTTAACAAATTCTCCTGAGAAAACGCATTTCAATATATAGTGTACGCAAGGAGTTTGAATACGCTCGAACCTGTATAAGCCTATCAGGCTTATACTATTATTATTATTATTACTATTATTATTATATTCTTTTTCATTCTGTGGAGAAGAACAAAACAATTGCATACGATACAGAAGATTACTTTGTATTCCCACTGTTCTGCACCGTTTAGACATCCAATAACGTCCAATGTCTCCCAAGCGATTGACGAGATGAGTTTATTATACAGCTTCCCGTTTTTTCGAAGGTTCTCGCTGGAGGTAACAGGTGACGTCAATCTCCAGGTAAAAATGATGAATATAGAGATAACACTACGCTTTTGGTGAATATAACGATTATTCTATATTGCATTGTTCCTATGTCAAAAGTAAATATAATAAATCAATTGGCTTCAATTGTCTTTGAAGATAAACTAGAGGGGATTCACTCTAATCTATTTACAATTTAAACACAAATGGCGTTTGATAAATTCACGAAGATAATATTAGACAGACCAGCGCTTGTGCATTTCGATCTAAACAAGCAAACAGTACTTCCAGTGAACATCAGATAATGTTTATATCTAGTACCCTTTCACCTAATCAAAAAAAAACTACCCTCATCCGCATAAAGATTCTTTAGCTATAGTATTTGCAGTTAGAAATGTTCATAGATGTATCTACGGTAGAAAGTTTATATTGATTACGGATCATCAATTACTAAAAACTTTGCTAAATCCAAAGTTAAAGAGATAGTCATTCGAAATGACAGGCGTAGAAATACGACATTCACGAAGGGACACAGAAAATGCAAATGCTGATTGTTTAAATCATATGCCATCCAAGGAAATATTAGAAGAGTCACTTTATTTATTTTGAGTTTTATGTTCCCTTAATTATCTCGAACATAGCAAGAAGCTCAAGAGAAGATAAAGTGACCGTGAGAGCTACGTATGGAATTTACAAGAATAGGCTGGCCAGATAAAATCGTTAATGAAAAGTCTTACACCTTATTTTGTCAAACGTCATGAACTGGTTTTAGATTAAGAATGTTTATGACGGTGTAACCGTTTGGTAATACCATATGATAAAAGGAACCCAGTATTGAAATTAATCCATGAACAACACATTGGCATAGTTTGAATAAAGTTATAAGCATGAAGTAAATTTTGGTGGCCGAACATTGATATAGACATTGAAAACTTTTTAAAAATTTGTGAAGCAACATAAATTACATCAAAATAAATCGTTATCACTGTTATCAGTACCTTACACACCGTGGCCAAAGACTTCTCAATGTTGGAAAAGAGCCCACATAGATTTCCTACCCATAATTTGTTATTATTAATTGACAGTTACAGCAAATGATTTGAAATTTATACAATGCGGGTCTAAAGCCCCCCCCCCCTCCAGTTTGGCAATTGTTATGATTACTTTGCAACAAAAACAGATTACCAAAACCTTTATTGCTGCATATAAAGCCCGGCCCGCCCGGGCCCGCGGGCGGGCTCGGGCGGGCCTCGTCTCTTTTCATTGCGGGCCGGGCCTGAATTTGTACGGGCCTGACGGGCCGAGAATGTTTTATTAAATACATCGAATGGATATAACGTATGCAGTAAATGGTGTTTAGTTTTTACGTTATCGTTTGTATTAATAATTTTAAATGTATGAAATGTTATGTTACGTTTTATTTTGGTTAAAGAAAATGTAAAAATGTTTAGAAATAGACAGTGCAGGTATAACTACTTAAACAGGTTAAAATAATTTAGACGGGCCAAACGGGCCTAAATTTTCTAACGGGCGGGCCTTGTGCCGAGGTAATGAACGCAACGGGCCACGGGCGGGCCGGGCCGTGAAAAATAGGCCCGTGCAGTGCTCTATACGTGGTATCATTGGATTTGTCTTTCGATTACCTTTCCAAAAACGTAAAAATATATAGAATGTTCTATTTTAAAGAAGAAAGTTGATGTCAGTTCTGGAGAAACAAGAAATACCAATGAAATGCAGAAGTTAGCTTATAAAAAATAGAAATCGATCAATTTTTTCTAAAAACGCTAGCTTCTGTCGTTTAAAAGTTAGCATGGGGAGGGACACTTTAGGCTCGCACTGTATTGTGCATAATGAAATTGCAGCTGATAAAACCTTATGTCGTGAACCTGACAGCAACACTTCTACATTTCTAACACTTCTATTTTTAAAATAAGAACAATTTATACAACAATATTTTTAATATGTGTAGTGAAAAGAAATGTTTTTGAATTTCTGATTAAGGCAATAAATTTGTTACCGCAACGTAAATCTTGAGTATTTTTATTTTTAAAATTTTCACGGGAGCCGCTACTACCAAGAAGTTTTTGATCCAAAACATAAGCAATATATGAATGGTTATGAAATCGACTTAATTGATGTATTTCTGCAAAAAAACAGAAATAAAGAAATTATTACTTTTATTTAAAAATTGTATTTCTTAAGTGACTACCTATATTCCTACCAGATTAAGCGCAGAATCGATTAGGCTGTGCAAAAATTGAGTGTTGACAGATGACTAACGCGGGAAATTTAAAAATAATATAACAAGAATATAAAAAATAAACACTTTACGAACTATTTACCGGTAGATATAAAAATATAATTCATCGCGAATAACACAAAGAAGATATTAGAATCGAAATTGAAACATGACAGGTATCAAACAGATCAGGTCCGAAATCGTAAAGACCATCCATATTATACGAGCCAGAGAACCCAAGAGTCCCACCGAACCGTTCTCTACCACGTTCTCGGCGTGAATGAAACAGAATGAAGAAACTTTATACCGAGTTAAGCTAAGTTGACTCCGCACGAGAGAGCTACATAATACATATAAACTTTTGAAGTATCCGATCTTTTTCAGTTTGGTTCCGAGCTGCGCGCCAGTAGCAACCGCTTGTCGTTTCGCTTTTTCGAATGAACAGTTCGAGTTATACGAGTGCCGTTGTTTCACTTGTTTAACCAGCGAAAACGTACCGTCTATATATATTTGTTGTGCGTTATACTTTTTCTCACGATTTGACATTGTTTCTTCTGCTGTTTTCGAACATATTGTAGCCGATCTTTTCCGAGGGAGAGATACTATCTTGTTTTATTGTTTTGGTGATCGATTGTTATAAGATTTACAAAACTTTCGTAAGTGTTTTTTTTTTTTATCTAATTTAAATTATTTTAATTTCATCCGAATACCCCCCTGTATTATAAATCCATTTAATGACTAATTTCTAAATAGATAAGAACGTTTACAAGTAAGCAATCGCAAAAAAAATCTTTTCTTGTAAATTCGAATTTGAAATAAATCATTGTTCCATTTTTAGACACGTTTGACTTTACATTGCAGTTCGAAAGTTACATTTTAACTACCTGTTAAATTGTTTTTTTTTTTTTTTAATTCCCCGCCTAAAATGTGAAATCGTATTGCATCACACGATTTTCTCTCACTCAGGAAAGAAAGAAAATCTACTTGATATACTATACAAGTAAATACTTCTTATCGTATAAATAAGGATTTACTATACTATAATGTTTGTTGTTTCCAACACTTCCTTGATCTTTATTCCAACCAGTAACTCCTAATTTAAATGATATTTTTTTATTTTCGCGTTGAATTAATGGTTTTTATTCAAAATTTATTGATTATTTTCAAAGGAAGAGGAGATAAAACATTCTGTAATTGTTTTTTTCTATTGTTTTTTTAATCCAAAGAAATATTTACAAAAAAATATCTAAATTGAAGTTTAATATGTAATCATTTAGTTATAATATCGTAAAGTTTAGTATATTATAATATTAACCTAATTTTGAAAATGAAACGATGGATTTATAAACCAATTAAATGTGTACACCTAGAGAAATGTTTACTTCCATCAAGACTATCCGCCCTCTATTCAAGACAATTACTGTTTCAATTATCCATAATACAATAACTGTTTTAAATCAAAAGTATTTTTCTTAGCGGTTTTTTTCTCCACTTAAGAGAAGTATTGTATATACCTGTAATGAAATAATTGTACTTCCCTGTTTAAGGTATTTGTTAACTTGATTCGAAAAAATCTTCCAGAAAATTTGAAGAATGCGATTCTTAGTATAAGTAAATGCCTATTATAACACAAAACAATCTTTTCTTAAGGATAGTAAATAGTTTTCTTGATTCCAGAAAGTGTTTAGGTATTGTTCATAAACCAATAGTTTCATTTTCTTAAAATAAAGCATTTATTTACTTAGAAACCTTGAAATGCATATTATTTCTATGCACATTATTAATTGCACTTACCTTGTTTAAAACAGTACGACATATCCGTACATAAATTAGTAGCAGTAAATTATTCTCATTGCTTGTGATTAAAAAATGGCTATGGTAGAGGTTACTTAATATAGACGTACACATGAAAAAAGTGGCTAGAGAAACAATAACCAGGATAATAAATAGCTCGTGGTATTGATGGAATCACTCCCGCCAAAAACAGTGTGAGAAGAGGAAAGCACTAACGCTCCTTGCTCCTGTCCACATTGTTGTTCATCTCTCAGTTTATGCCACTAATCTTCAAAAACAGCACTGAAATATTTCCTGACGCCACCTACTGCCAAGAGATATAGTCATGCCGTCCTAGAGAATAACGACAGAAACCGAAATACAGATGCCCTACTTACCCATACAATGATATAACCATTAACGTACAAAAACCTCGGTCGTCATCCTGACAGTTTAGAATCACGTGTTAGTTCCTAACGACCGCCATACTCCTTGGTGATTTACATTATTAAAGACATAATTTGTTCCTAATTTTAATTATTAGCTTTAAGTTTTTTTCCATTATTGCAATTTTTCTTTTATTGAGTATCCTTGTAGCTGACCTGATGATGTGCTTTTTGTACACGGAGCCGGTCGCCTAATTTCTCAACAGAGCTTTGTGAGATCTGGACCGTTTTCTCATTCCTACCTTTAGTACGAATATTTTCTTAACTTAAAACTAAATGATTTACTTGGAAGAAAGGTTTTTCTGTCTTAGATTTTCTTGATTCTCTAACCCTAAGAAAATATTTGTTTAATACAAATAAAATTTCAAGAAAAATATTTTCTTATATTATATATTTTTATAACCTTGAAATAAAAATATTTTCTTGGACAGAGATTGATTTTTTTTCTCTTGATGCTCTTAGGTGCTCAAATTCACATTTGCTGGTTATAGAGTGGCCAAATACTCATTTCGAAGTAACATATTATTTTGAAACTGCTATATTCAAATAGAAGCTAAAAGCATCTTTCAATTTAAAACTAGCTTATATACTCAAACTATATCTTTAAACGAAAATAAAGTACTTATGTAATATAGAGCAATCTAAAAGATTCCGCTTAAAGTTAGGGTAATTGCATTATAATTATGTGCATTATTAAAACAAATAAAATAAATACAATTCTATCATTTACTTATTTGAAATATATCGGGCCACCAAAATAATTTTTGAATAGTTTGAAATATACGATTGAAATTTATAGGGATACAATAGGGTCACAAAATCTATTATTTTACCACAAAAACACCCACCCCACATTCCCGGTGAACGAGGAGAGGGTGAAGCTAAAAATGTTTAAATGGCATGTGGGGGCTCGTTCGTTTTCGGAGGCGAAAACAAAGCGGGGTCGCCGAGGTTTTTACGATTTTTTTTCGGAGAATTATGACCATTTAAACATTTGCATTTCATTACTGTCCTGTTTGAAGGCAAGTGCGATTTACGATTTATTTACCATGATTACATCCTTGTGGCATAAATGTTGCTTAAGTAAGACACTCTTCAAAACTATTACATAATGAAGGTAGAATCTTCTTCCGGGTTTGGTAGTCCATCTCACCAGCTACAAGGTGTTTCATTTAAAATTTCAAAGCTCAATTGAAGTTATATTGGAGATATTGAGGTGCTTACAGACTTTATCCCATCATTGTATATGCATATGATTAACAAAATATTAAATCAGAAAGGAGTTTACTAAATAAAGGACCTTAATATTGATAGGTACAACGTAAAATGTTAACAGTTAAATAATTTTACCGTATGTCTTAAAAGAAATAAGGAAAATATTGCATTAATACCTTTATAGATATAATGATACGTTCATATCGCAATGAATTGAGCACTACCGTGCACTGTCCCTCATGACAGGCACGTTGCCGTGGTGACGTCTATCATTTGCTAACAATATAATGCTCCAATTCATCATACGATTCGTATCTGCCGGCTTATCTCAATGTAAATCGTGAATTTTTCACGAATTCTGTATTATTTATTAACATTAGATTTTATTGTATGTATACATATACGAGTGCAATCTGAAAAGTGTTTATAGTCTCCTTGTAAGTCTATGCATCATTCTCAATAATGCTCCCATCTCTGTAATCCGTCAAAATAATAGTTGGCATCTTGTTCTGCAAAATTGAGCCTCTTATTTCGATGAAAATCTTTCGAGCGACACTGTGAGCCTAGGAAACAGAAAAAGGCCGCTGGTGGCCAGATCTAGTGAATAGGGTGGGTGGTCCATCAATTCGAACCACAATTCGTGAATTTTTGCCATGGCGACCACTGAAATGTGATGACCACTGAAACGGTGCGTTTCTTTCCCTTCAAACGCAGCCGTTTTTCTGCAATTTTTGCCTTCAGCATGTCAAGTAATGATGCGTAGTAATCATCGCTTTCCCGACTAATGGAACAGCCTTGGCCTTTTTCGAAACCGTTTCACCCTTCGCACTTTTTAGGCTGTGATTTGGCTCCAGGAGTGTACTGGTGGATCCAAGTTTCATCTACCGTTACTAATCAATGCCAAAACTCCCCACTTATTTCGCTTAAATTACTTCAAAAGGGTTTTGGAAATGTTCATTCGAATCCGTTTTTGGTCGTGAATGAGCGAGCGCGGCACCCAACTCGCGGCTAGCTTTTTTATGCCCAAATCTTCAGTAAATATTAGATAAATCTTCAGTCAATATTAGACAAACAAGTTCTTTCGAAATGCTCACAGCCTCTGCTATCTCTCTAACTTTAATACAACTGTCGTGTAGCACCATTTGGTGAAGTTTTCTGTTGTTATCGGTAATGGTTATAGTTGTTGACCGTCCCGAACGTTCATCCACCACGTTGAAATTCAGCTGGCCAAAATTTCACTGTGGCAAACGATGGTGCTGAGTCCTCGTAAGCAGCGTCCATCTCGGCTTTAATTGCCGTAGGCGTATTACCTCTTAAATGCAAGAACTTGATAACGGTCCGATATTCGATTTTTTCTATTTTTACAGAAACACTAACACCTATTGACACAACTTTACTTTATTTAGTCCTAAGCCTTTCTACCTTTAGGTGTAAGGCCATTGCAGTTGAGTTCTGCATTTCTGTCTGCATCCTTTCCTATATTGTGTTAGGTTTCGTATTTCTTCCCATGCCATTCCTTTTTTCTCTCCTTTTTTTTCTGATTCCATCTATCCATCTAGTTCTTGGTCTGGCCCTCTTGTTTTTTTCCGTGCACTTTCGTTTCAAACACCCGCTTTGTAAGTCTTTCATCCGACATTCGACACACGTGCCCGAACCATCTGAGTTGCCCTTCTACAATTCTTTCGTTAATTGGTTCTATTTGAAGATTTTGTCTAAATGTTTCATTTCTTATTCTATTGACACAAACGACTATTAAACAACAACTGAGGGGCCAACATAGCTGACATTTTCAAAAGTATCTCTCAACGCATGCGCAATTATATTACCAGAATATTTTTGACCAGTAACGCCATCTTCACGTTGGGGCTTAAAACCTTTCGGACTGCCCTCGTATACGAATGATACGGTGAAATATAATAATGGTGATGATAAAATTCGGCATTCCATTTTCTTTGCCTAAAAGATCGATTCAGCGATTTTTTGTTATCATTTTGGTGTTCAAGATGGAAGTGGTTTCCCTTCTAAACTACCATTTATATTACCGGAAAATGTGTTTCCTACATACTGAATATTGGTACATATGGGGGAGACTGGCCTATATTTAGATTTTTGAATCATATAATTCGATACAATTTGTAAGATTACATCTCAATACCTTTGTCATATCTATTTATATCTAGTAAAGAATACAGTATCACAGTCTGAAGTTGAATTCAACGCTTGTATAACGAAATAACATTTGCTTCTTTTCAAATAAAATTGGGGGATTATTTTCTCCATTGCAGATAAAATATTTACTATACGATGTAATTTATCACCTATCTTTGCCGAATTAGCTGATTTTGGATAACTTCTGTACCATGAAGTATTAGAAAAGAATAGACATTTTTATTTTTGCAGAAATGCTAGAGAATTTTGGACATCCTGTATACTACAATTAGTTATTCTAATTTAGAAATACATACACATTAAAAAGCTACCAAAAATGAATATATGAACCTATACATTTTAATATCTCAAACACCTTCTAGAGATCGTGCAAATAAAGGTTGAAATTTCATTTCAGAAACGTGCAAATGTTTAACTTACTCGTTAATCATTTTGATAACTGACCCTGGTGGAATATGAATGAAATTATTGCAACAGAAGCAAAATAATGTAAGAAGATAAGGAGACCATAAATCATCACCAAAATCTAAAATAAACTACATTCACATAAATCATCAACGAAGTCTGGGATTAAGAATATTTTTGGCCACAGTACAACGTAAAACAAATATATAGTACAGCTGTACTAATACAGGAAATTAATATTTACCAAAAAAGGAATATAATTTCTTGCCAAAAAGTGGCCTTGTTTCTTCCTCTTCTATCAATTTTTCCTTCACATTCGTCCTTGATTTCTACTATACGATAAAGCTTTTTTGTTCTTCCTCTCTTCCTCTCTTAAAATATCTATATTGGCATCAAAGTACTTTTAGGATAATATAAGACAGTTCAAAACAACAGGTACAATAACTTGCGATTTCCTACTTACCAAAAATGAAAACTATGCTTTTTTGCTGGAGTTGCTTGCAAAAAGAAATGATTATTGGTTTATCCCTCAAGTAATCCAAAAGATCTGTTACTAGATTTGGTATCATTTGGATGATGTTTCAATTGGCATAAGATATAGGAAAATCGCCCAATTCAACAAGTTATTGATGTGGTATTTTCCTGCATTAACTTGGTTAATTAGGGCGGAAAATGTGCAGACCAGATTCATATTTATGGTTTATAAATGATTTCGACTGTTCTAAGTATTGGAGATGTGCCAGGGCAATTAAATAAACATATTTTGCTTCAAACTATAGAGTTCAGAAATAGGCACTGTTCTGCGAAATGGCAATTAGAATGCAGATAGGTTTTCTTTTTAAATTAGCCCAGTTAAATCATCGAAGTTGGCCTTGCTTCTTCCTCTTTCATCATTTTTTGTTCTACATCCTTTCTCGATATCTACTTCTATAAGAAGTTATTCTTTTATCAAAATATAAGACAACTCAAAGTAAACAAATACAACCACTTGACATTTTTGATTTACCAAAAATTAAGACTATGCCTTCTTCGTAGAGTTGCTTACAAGTAATCCTCAAGATCTGTGACTGCATTTGGTATCATTTGGATAATGTTTCAATTAGCATAAAATGTAGGAAAATCGCCCAATTCAACAAGTTATTGATGTGGTATTTTCCTGGATTAAGTATTGAAGATGTGCCAGGGCACTTAAATAAACATATTTTGCTTCAAACTATAGAATTCAGAAATATGCACTGTTCTGTGAAATGGCAATTAGAATGTAAATAGGTTCTTTTTTTTAATCAGCCCAGTTTAATCATCGAAGTTGGCCTTGCTTCTTCCTCTCATTTGGACGATATTTCAATTGACATAAAATATAGGAAAATCGCCCAATTCAACCAGTTTTTGATGTGATATTTTCTTGCATTGATAGGTTGGTTGATTAGGGCAGAAAATACGTAGACCAGATTCATATTCCAAAACACCTTTCACCTCAACCAATATAGTTCAGGAAAATTCTACGAAATCTTACCTTCTATCAAGGTTTTAAAAAATATGGGACCATTTAAGAATTATTTCACCTCATCTTTTAAACCTACTTGAACACTTCTCACATAGCAAGATATCTCAACACTACTTTCAAGACAGTTTCAGCAGAACTGAAAACCAGAAACATGTTTTCCCACGAACAGCCCTAAACATTTACCCTAACAGAAACGTTCAATAATATTAGCAAGCATTGAAAACAATTGCCACCAAATTCGTTTTCGATTAATTTTATTTTAGTTCCTTAACATCAGGATCATTTCTCTTAATTTAGCCGACACGAGTGACATCTATGTGGCGATGCTTGCGATATATGGGTCACTATGATCAATTGGTGAAAGATCACGCTGAGATATGAATTGAATTAAGGGGGAAAAAGAAAATGAAATATTAATAGGAATGTCTGGGAGCCTACGTGCTAGACAATGCAGTGGTTCTAAAAATGTTTTCGTTGTTTTGCGATGCTTAGAATGCGCTCATTGTTTTATCGTTTTTATTAATAATTATGCCATACAATTTTTGATTAATAGAAAAGAACTTTAATTTTATTAATTTTTTAATTTTACTTGTTTTAATTTTGTCCACTTCTTCTTGAATTCTTAGTTAGGGTTTGGGTATCTGCCAGACGTTAACGAAGTACCCAGAATGCCCAAAAATGCCCTAATTTTGTTGAGTATTAATCAATTGTTACCAAAGAAGTAAGAATTTAATGAAAAGAGAAGTTAATGTCTTTCCTTGCCATTGTATACTGTTCAACTACTTTTTTACATTTAAATCTAATCTTTTGAAATCTCTCAAGTCCACTGTTAATGATGAAATTATCTCTTCATCCGTAGCTAAGATCTCTTCGTCACCTTCCACAAGACATTGTACAAAATCACGTCGTTGCAAATATTGATAATCTCTCATCATCATTGACTTGATCAATATCCTGAGCATCCTTACCTAATCATTCATGTTGCTACAAGCTAACGGAATAAAATCCTCATTTTCATCATTTGTTTTGAGCAGTTCATCCTCAATGGGCCAAGACTGCTGAATATATCGCTGTGGTATATCACACCAAGTGTTTTTAAGAGAATACCGCTGACAGCAAATGAAAATTCTTCGAAACAAAAACAGTACATCTCGGATATTTTCAGATGTGATACTTTAGTGGAGATTTGGAATAATGAAGTTTCGTCTTTTGAACCACATGTTGGTCCATTGGCTGAAAGAAAGGAGTAGAATTCAATGAAATAAGAATTCTAACTGAAGCTTGTTCAAATTACTGCATGTTCAGATTATAGAAGTTACACTGTATCTACTTCTCCAGTTTCTTACGTACTTTTCCTATAAGCCAAATTAAATCGAACATTTTTAGAATCTCCGCTTATGAAATCCTATATAAATGCAATTCTTTATCCGAAGAAGCAACAGTTCAGCTTCCTCTTCTCAAGAGTTCGCTAACATACTACCATCAATAAAGGTAAATTCACAATATTACGGAATGTATAAAATAATTCATCAATTTTTCTTTTAATTTGATCGTTTGCTAATAATTTAGTGTGGTTAAGATTAATGTAGATATTGCTTCTCCTTTCAAAAATTATAGATATTTGAAATTCTATTAATGTACCGAATGTTAAAAGAGAATCTTTTTTAAAGTCGATTCTAATTATTGTCCCAGGAACGTATAGCTCTCCCGGCTGGTTTATCGAAATTTGTGTAATGTTTTTGACTATCTCGACTGTTGTGAATATTTTATTTTTTGATATATTGATTTAATTAAATCGTTCAATTCCTTTAATGTTATGGAATGAGCTATAGGAATAGTACAGGAATGGTACGGTTATCATAGCGGAAAATCCATAGATTTTTGTCACGACAACAGTAAAAAAAGCAACTTCAGAAAAAGTTAGTTTGCAATTGCAATCTTTTTTTGTATTATATATTTCTATAATCAAATAACATTTGTGTGTGAACAACATAAATACCTAACCTAAATTTATTTGAATAAGTTCAGTTTTACTGTCAAATTAAAAACAAGGCAATTATTGACAAAATGACAAACGACACCTGAAAAGATTGACATGTATTGTTGCCAACCTAGTGGATTTACGACTAAATATGATGGTTCGGTATTCTTAATTTTGGGGTTAGTGACATTTCTGGTGATTTATTCACTAATTAACGATTTTTATTTAGTTTGATTGTCGAAGTTAAAAATTATTTTCTTGAAAACGCCAGGGAAGACTTTTATATTATCTACCTAGCCATGTAGAAAGAGATTTAGACAACAAACAAATATTTGCGAACATATGTTTCGCTAACGGTCGCACACTTATTTCAACGTTATTCTAATAAACCTACACCCTCCAAAAAATCTTTCGGTAGGTCTTTAAAAAACAACTCCACCGCCGATTTCAAGCATTCTTCGGAAGAAAAACACCGTCTCCTCTCAAGTGTCTTTTTTAATTTAAGGAAGACATAATAGTCGCTCGGTACCAAAGGCTGTAAGATGGTTGTCTCATCACTATAAAACCGCAGTCGTTGATTAATTTTTGGACTTGGTGAGTTTTGTGAACTCTGACATTGTCAGGCAGCAACATAATCTTTCGTTCACAATTGTGTGGTCTTTTTTGGTGAATGGCAATTTTGAATTCCTTAATTGTTGTAGACTTTCCCTGTTATTGTAGTGCCTTCTTCATATATCACTTTTCCTGATCAAGACTGCGTTCTTGCTTTTTTAGTGACGGAGATCCTCTATAAACCCATTCCATGGATTCTTGTTTTGTCGGAGGATCCCATTGATACATCCATGTCTCATCAGCCGTTACAATTTTAAAAAAATATCTTTATAGTCAGCTAATATCGCCAAATTGTCCCTACAAATTTGTTGCCGACACAATTTCTGTTCAGGAGTAAGCAATTTCGGAATCCAACGTGCTGACACCTGCATTCATTCCTAAATTTTCACGCAAGATTTGAACCGTAGCTTCTGATATCCCTACTTCAGCCGCAATTATTGACATTCTTATTTTTCGACCTGCTAAAACCTTGTTCCTTGGATCATTTTGAATTGATTCCTTGCCCAAAAACTGTACCGGTATCTTTCCCATAGACATTAATCATACTGTCATAAATATTCTTGGGTAGACTTCCCTCCTTCGCTAAAAACTTGATAACACTTCAGTGTTCTAGCTGAATTTCACCTTTATAAAAGCAACACAACCTTTTGAATATAAAGGAAGCTTGGTCAGCTTGTATCAAAATGTCACAACTATGTATTTTCCAGAAAAAAATTGCCAACGTCACTTATTTTTTTCATGGCTAAGTGGATAATATAAAAATCTCCCCTCGTATAAGCACAGCATTCATTAAATATTGAGACGTAACAGTATCCTTATGAAATAAGTACTGCCAATTTAAAAATTAATCAGAATTGCAACATCAGATATAATAACAAAAAATCCATTAAACGATCTTCATGTTGAGAACATTATTAACCTCTCATAATCTCTCTCACATATCTTTGCATAAGATTTGCATTGCATACATTTTTGATTTGTATATTTTTACTAACAACTTCTTTTTTTGCTAATTTTAACGCATATCCACCATTTCTTTTCAGATGAATCACCGATCTACGAGTGTAAGCACTCAATTTGTGTGGGTGTGCATGGCACTCACTTTGGTAGTCCAAATCGCGTTATCTAGCCCTTTACAACGAACGCATCCCCTTCTCACGCACCATCTAATGAAGAGGAAGATCTTCTTTCATCTCGAGTGCAAAGGACAGTACAACAAAAGCAGATTCGCACGGTTAGACCGCATCTGCGAAGACTGCTACAATCTCTTCAGGGAGCCTGAAGTTCATACGATGTGCAGGTAAGCTACCTACTGCTCGTAGACACACATACACACGCGCACAAGATCTTTCCAATAGATTACTTACGGCTAAGTCTACCACTATTACTACTACCTACTTTATGAGTGCACTGTCGCTCGTAAATGTCAGGATAATAACATGATTGGAGTTCAGTAGGAGGAATACTTTTTAGCAGTTTTAAAATACGAATATATCAAAAAATTTTTCAGCTTTTACTTATTTTGAAATTAATCTTCGATAATGTCTTAAGGTACCCATTCACGTGCAGGCCGTGGACTGCCGGCCAGGTGGGAGGGTAATGGCCGGTTGAGACCACACATTATTCAGTCTGCTTTGCATGAGAAGTGAAGGTATCGGCCGGACAGATCTGCAGGCAATCTTATATTTTTCCATACACACAGTTGATCCTTAACCAGTGGCGTAACTACACCCACGCAAGCCCACGCAATGCGTAAGGGCCCTAGACGCAAGGGGGTCCAAAGGACCTCCCGATCTTCTATGTTTTTACTACTGTTATGATAAATAAATCTTTGAAAGATCTTTCGTAGGGGCCCAAATTTGGTAGTTACGCCACTGTCCTCGACAAGCTTCAAAGAGGTTGGGGTCACAAAAATGATTTTATTAAAACAAAGAAGAAAAGTAGTAATCGATACTTTTATTATTATTGGAAAATCCAGTACAAATAAGACAAAGAAAATGTTTCTGGGTGAAGGGAAATTGTCTGACAGGAGACTTATTGAAAAACTATGGGAATCTATCACAGACGATTTGAAAAATTATCTTCACATGGAGACTTTTAAAGAATTCTTTTCTGAAGGAACTCTTTAAATTGTTCAATTTATTCTTCACTGTGTCTACTGTGGCGTTTATATAGACAGTTTTATAATATTCCAACAGTGACGCATACGCCTTGTTCCGCAAAAGTCTGTTGGGCTAATATTTGGATTGTACCTTTCACGAACACGAATGGTTTCGATAGATCTCAATCAGTCCTGAAATAAATTCAGACTGACTGCATTCCCCTATTACGCTCATTTATCTCTGAAAAAAAACCATGCAAAAATGGCCTGACGACAAATTTTAGACTGAATTGGAGATGGCACCTTAGGGCGCACACTGCGGATAAATCACCACACACACAATGGTTTCGTATGTCTGCAGGTATCAACCTGTCGTCGGTCGGCGTGTGCGTGGAGGAAATTGACCTCAAGGTAAAACATCAGATTCTGTATAGCAAAGGAATATATAGCTTTCAGTTGAATCTTTTTAATCGCATGTTGATCCATTGGCTGAATAAGTGGGATACAATTTGATGGTAGAAACATTATTCGAATGCTTTTATATTCAGTACAATATAGTTCTTCTACATCGGGACGTCCAATGGCTTTAATTAAAATAAGCAACGCTTTCTGAGGCAAATTCAAATAAAGATAGATTTTGACTCATCTTAAATGCAACAACTAGCAATTTCAGCTTATGAATACCAGAGACGTTGATACAAACCATGAAAGTAAACCTGTCCTTACTCACTTTGCGATCTGGTGCCGTGTTTTTTTCGCTTAGATCTATTTGGAAGGACTCTCCAAAACAGTCTACTCTCATCAGCGTTGTAGACCTGATGGCGTGCAATTTCCATTAAAAATATTTGCAAATATTTATGTTTTTTGGACTTGTCCAGCCATCTGGAACTTGCTTCAAAATCGCCTCTTCCAATTATTTGTTAATGAAACCACTTAAACCACAATAAGGATGAGTTGTTTCTTTATTGGTCATACATATCTGTTGATTTCTACAGAGAAACGCAGATGCTGTTTTATTTTCCAGAAAATAATCAAATAATTCCCCTACATAGTGTTCTATTTGAAATAAGCAAGTTGATAACTTTCGATATAACCAGAAGCATGTTTCCTTTAATTACAGCTACTTATATCATGGTATTTCCAAAATATTGGGATTAGTGTTCGATTACTGAAGGCAACATGTTTTGACATAGATCGTGCTAAATAATGAAATTAGCACCGATTAATTGAATTCTAGACTGTAGGATTGGTTAGCATAATCTATTCTCCTTCCTTTTATTACTTATTAATATTGTTATCGTCCCGGCTTTGTGGAGGTTTCCCTATTAATTCCAGACTTCTACGAGCGGCAGTGTATAGAGATAACGAAATCGCCTACCTGTTTCATCGTAACAACCATTAGTTAACTGCTTACGTTCCGATAATCAACAATTTGTCTATACCTTCTACGTTTTGCGGGACATACAGCGTCCTCTGGGTGAAAGGTGGACAGACTTTCTTAATGTACAAGGTCGGCAGAAATTAATCGATCATCTTTCAAGAATTACTACATGGTTTTAAATGTTTTTTTTTCTTACAATATAACGTGTCAAAAATATTTTTTCTAAATAGGAAAGGCCAAAATTTCGAATATTTATCATGTAAAATTTATTTTTATAAACACTACATTCAATTTTTCTTCCAGGGGATCGCTTCTTTCATCAAGATGCTTTTACAAAATAAATATTTTTACTTTTTTGCATGATCCTTATTATTTCTGCTAGAGATCATTAATTAAAACAAACAAAAATATGTTTTTTGAAGAAAAACAGTAGCTAAACAAAAGGTCTAAAAAGTTCACATGAAAAGATTCCCTAGTAACAATAACCAAAAAATTAATGCTAATATAGGTATTGGTGGAATCATTTCCAGCAAAAAAAAGCGAGGGAAAAGGGACAGCGTAAACCTGCGAACACGTTTCTGCCAACCCGGCGTCATCAGCGCGATTCCGTACGTGTCCTCCCTCGCTATTGTTTTTCACCTCGCGAGTATATGTGGCCATTCTCCACGAACAGAATCACGATATATCTCCCCACGCCACCTAGCATCGAGGTGTTGTCGCTATTCTCTCGACGGCATGTCTATGTTTCTCGACGCTAGGTGGCGTAGGGAGATATATCGTGATTCTGTTCGTGGAAAATAGCAACATATACTCGAGAGGTGAAAAACAATAGCGAGGGAGAAGGACAGGTACGGAACCGCGCTGATGACGCCGGGTTGGCAGAAATGTTCACGGGTTTACCCTGTTCCTTTTCCCTCGCTTTGTTTCTTGCCGGAAATGATTTCACCAATACCATGAGCTATATTAGCATTAATTTTTTGTCTAAAAAGTTGTATAAATTAAACCAGAAGCTTCGGTAGGTTTAAACAATTTTTCCATAATTCCATACACTTATCTCGTCATAATTTCATATTTTTTTTTATCTCAAATACACTGCGTATCCTTAATACAGAGGTGTATTACTATTATTCCAAAAGCAAACGAATCTATTCTTCAAGCAGGTAATGAAACTTCCAACTTTCGACCAATAAATGTTATACTATTCAACTGACAGTAATCCGCAATCGGATTCTTGGAAACTAATTTTGCACAAAGTAGGAACTAATATCAACTAACCTGAACAGAAAGCTTTGAACTATCGAAAGTAATGAAATTTGTTTTTAAACTATGTTACACGTGTTCGTTTCGATAACGTTTAAAACTGCGAATACGATGTGGACCGTCATCTCAAATTGAAAATGAGAAGAAAGAAAGAGGTACAAGGGGAAGTTTATAGAACAAACAATACACCGTTACTGTATTTTATTCTTTAGATTAAGTGAAATTGTTGAAGTTGTAGGCATACAGATTGTTCTCAAAGTTGAAGCAGGTTGCAGAACTTATTTTACCAAGAATCGCCTATAAAATCTGTCTCGAGTTACCAGCCGCATATGTACTGATCCCATTCCATATATCCAAGGCAACCACAAAATGTTTACTTACAAAATATACAACAAACAAACAATAAACAAACAATATTTTATTTCTTAATGAACTTATCACAACGAAAAGTGAATGCAAAATTTTGCTTAACTTCTAATAGTAATATTGTACAAATAGTAAAATATTGTCGTAAATGTGAGAAATTACAACTTTTTATGATAATACAAAATTAGAGCAAAATTTTACAACAAATATTCAAACAGGCCACCTTCTTGACCTAAGCAACATTCCAGGCGGTAGTAAAAAAAATGACGAACGTGATTTAGCATACCTGGCGTAATTAGATTGTATTTCTTGTTGGAGATAAATACAATTTTTTGTGTAGCTAGGTGGCCATTGTATATTTCCCTGTCTACTTATTACGCGCCCAGGAAACAGCGATGATGTAAGAAAAACTCTTACATCATCGCTTTCATGAGCTGGACAGCCATCCTGCTGATACCAAATATCTTCTAACCTTACGTTTGGAGTCCGTGTAGGTGATATTTCATTCTGTAGTAACAATAGGTATTTATTGCTATTCCATGTACCATCAATAAAAAAAGGGCCAATAAAACACCTCTCCAGATATTTAATTTTTGAGGATATCGTGTCCGGTATTTGTAACGTTCATGATCATTGGTTCGGGACCAGTAGCGTACAATTGAAGCATTACGATGTCCATGAACTGACTTTCGTCAATGAACAAAATGTTATTAATAAAATTTTCATTCTTATTTGCAATGGTCATCATAGTCTCGCAGAACATCATCCGTTTTATATAATCTTAAGGATATATTTCCTGGTTCGCTGGACATTTGAAGCACTTGTAATTGTTCTTTCTCAAAACGGCCTTCGCACACCAAGCCACTTACATGTCGCAAAGATTGAAATTTACTTTCATCTACTGCAGCACATACCAGTATTTCCATGTTTTTCTGGTCTTCACACAGACTACATAAAAATGTCAAAATAACGGAAATATTACACATAGTAATATTTTTTTTTTAATTAAAAATCATATATGGTTCTAATCTCCTGTCCAAAGGTGTCACTATTTAATATTCTTGAACGCTATTCACTTCGCCATTGCGATAAACTAAATGTTTTAGATGGCCCCAAAAGAAAAAATTCTGCAGACCATTACGTCCCATCTATCTATTGAGAAACGCATTGGTTAAATTTTCACGAACTTCTAACCTATAACGTGTCAGGGCTCCGACATGCAGAAACCACATAGTTTGTCTCACATCTAAAGGAACATCTCTTAATAATCGTGGCAAAGTGTTTTGAAGAAAATACAAATAATTTTCACCTGTCATTCGAGAAGGAAGAAAGTATTACCCAATAAGCATGCCATTTAATATACCAGACCAAATATGAACTGAGAAATCTGTGATGAAGACACAACATGCGGATTTTCCAGTACCCAAACATGGTTGTTACAGAAGTTGTTCACTTCATTTCATGTAAATTGTATATCTTCATCAGTAACTGAAACATATTTAGTAAAATTTTCATTTTTGTGGCACTGATGTAAAAGCCACTGGCAAAATTCCATTCTTACAGGATGATCCTGTGGTTGTAATGCTTGTATTTTTTGATAATAATACCGGATAAAGTTGTTCCTGTCGTATATTCCTTCATACTTGCTGAGCCATTCCAACTTGAGCTGCTCGTTGTTGGATCGTTTTCCTTGCCCTATCTCGCGAGGCCTTATAACCAAGTTCATTGTTTTCGTGAATGTGTGCCATTTTTTCAACGATTAAAGATAAAAGGTGTTTGATCTCACGCGCTACTCAAGACGGTCGAATTGAAAATCCCGTGGATTAGCAAACGATATTGCACTGCGATAAAAACTAAATGGTTTTTAATATCTTCTTAAGTCTTGCATATTTTTAAATTTCTCCAATTTTAAACAAGTTTCATTCAAGTTCATTCAAGAGTTGAGCTGAATGTATTGAAACCACTCCCAAACGCATTTGAAATCAGGCAGACAGTTGGGGCGGTGTTCTTACACATTTCTCGTACTTTCGATACGTTCTAGCACTGCTTTCTGATCCACAAGATGTAGGGAATTGAGGAATAAATGGGAGATTGGTTCTGTTGGTCGAGTCGTATCTGCAGGGAAGGTATTTTTCGTCGCGATTCTATTTTCCAAAAGGCCAATTCTATCTGGAGTTTACAAGATTCCTTATTTGCTCAAGAATTAATTATCTTACATTCATACGATATTCCTCAATCCACAAATAGAACTTTCCATATTCGCGGATGATACTGTGATCTATACTGCGAGCAGATACGAGGAAATTAATAGTTGAACGGCTTCAAGAAGCAGTGGAAGTTCTGATAGAGCGGTTGACCAAGTGGCGGCTTACCCCCAGAAGAAATCTAGATTGATGGGGTGGAAATTCCGTGGAGTGTACTGGCGAGATACGATCAGCAATTGACATGAAGACCACACATTGAATTTATTAATAATAGATACCGCAAAACTGGAAATATGGCCCTATTCGCAAGCGACAGTTCCTACAGACCTACAAACCAAACTCTTATTGTACAAAACATGTCTACGACCAACACTATCATATCATATTGACATGGTCGATAGCCGCGGTGACACATTTGTGCAAAACTAAGGTCTTCCAGAGCAAAATGCTGAAAAGGTAAGGAACAAGCAACTACGTGAAGACCTCCAAATAACTACATTGTCTGAATATCTGCGAGAGTTGTCAAAAAGAACCCTGGGGAGAGCTGGGAACTCTGCTGGCCCGCGTGGTCGAAGATCCCTAGAACTGTTCACCCCCCAATGCAAGATGATCCGCTTTAGAGACAAAATATTCCAATAGAAGACTTACCAAAACATCCAGGACTACTAGACATCACGATAAACATCTCCTTTGAGACATGCAGGAACAAAAACTGAGCTAGAGAGGAATATAATAAAAAAAATCTCACATGCCAAAGGTTAGCATTAGAAGGGGAATGAAGATTTCCATATTATCTTGTTTGAAAATTAAATTTGCATTATTAAAAATTCTTCCAGAAGATAATCTTCAAACTTAAAGTTCTTTTGTATGATATCTTACACACAATATTTCGTAAACTTCAACCTTTCTTTACATCCATGTGAAATATTCGAAAGATACCAACAATTTACATAAACAAATACTAAAGAAATACTGTGTAATTGTTAAATGGAACTTTCGAAAACGTAATATCGTGTGATTGAAAATGCTAATATTATGCAATGTTTATATCTCTATAATAGACTTTCCCGTACTGTTGTTTTAAATAAAACAATATAATGTCCAATGCAATCAATGTGTTCTTACGATCAATTGCGGTCTGTATTGTTTTACATAAGGTGAAATTGTTTTATTTGCAAATGTCATGACGTAAATACAAAGAATATACGGTGTTATGTATGTATTACACAGCAAGCTGCAGTTGGAGTTCTAACGGAAACGAATATGCTCGGTTTTTGTTAATTCATAAAACCAATGCTAATTTTTCTGCGGATTGCACCATTGCATCCATTGCTGCCAATATTTTGTTGCTGTTTGCAGGATTCATAACGGTTTATTGGCTCAACGTTTTTATTTAAAATTCTATTCAAATCAATAACTTAACGAAAATGTTAAATACAATAACAGTGACAAGTAATAATTTGAAATCACTTAATCATGACATGAAAAACAATTAGAACAATTTATTTTGAAAAATACGTGGTGATACCCAAAAGTTTCCGAAATGTAGCGATAAATAAAATTGAGATACCAATTTTCGTTTTGTGTGACGCACTCCTATTTCAATTCATAAAACACAAAGAATCTGCGGCTGAATTATTCGGCTAAGTCTTAAAAAAAGAACAGCCTTCATGATATTTAGATACAAGTTTAATAAGGATGACGTCTATATCCCTCCAACGGGAATGAAATTCTTTGAACAGCACATTCCAAGCAATAACACTAACTTTGCCACGTATTATTATTATTATTATTATAACCTTTCATCAACGATAAATACGTCATCAACTATATAAGAGAATCTCTTCCCAAAGTTTATTTTCGAGTTCCTCAAACTGTGCTCACAACCGTGCACGCATTTACATATATATTTTGTCGTTGAAGTAGCGCGATATCGGACTGGATCGTATCTCGGGACCTGTTGCAATTCCTCGAAAATTTCGCCCTGAAAACGAGATTTGAATGGAGCGGCGCAGCTGAGTCATCCTATACTCTGCCCGGCAAATAACCACCTTGTGCCAAAGATAAAAATATCCGCCATTCATAAATAAGACGCATAACGTACAAATAATATGCGTACAATAACATAAACATTGCTGAAGTCTACGAAAACAACAACAAATCGTAGCTACAGAGTGAAAACAGAATGATACAGAGTGTATTTGAATTATAGCATACGGAAATCTAACATATTTTATCTCAGGTTTCTTTTTTTGACGTCGACGTTGGTGTTTGACAGCTGTCATTTTGAATTGATGCTATATTCACGTTTAAATAGAAATAAAACTCATGTTAAGTTCGCGTTTAAGAACAGTTCTGCCATATTTATATTTTTCATTACTTTTTCATAATTCTGTGCCTTAGATAAATAGATTTTCAATTTTTTCTTTTAAAACGTCTTCAAATATTTGTATTTATTTTTGTTTTATTTTCAATTTTTCACTTGTCTCTTACAGGAAAAACTGCTTCACGACAGAAATTTTCAAAGGATGCCTGGAAGCTCTGCAATTAGCTGACGAAATGGACGAAATACAAGCTAGCATAAAAGAACTGCATGGGGCTGAAGCAAGGGTTTAGGTATTCTATGCACTTTTTTTTTATTTATTTAATTTAATTTGATTTTTTACAATTAAAAAAAAAAGATCTTTTCCTTATTATAATTTAACCACGTATAATTTTCTTTTTATTATTTTTTTTTAATTTCGAAATGATTTCGAATATTTTTTATGAACGTATAATCTTTTTTCAAAATAATTTTTGATTTTTTTCTACACTACCATCTATTTTTTCAAATTTTTTCGAAAGCACCAATGCTTTGAACTTTTTTGCAACAATTCCCACAGGGAACCAGTGGTCGTCGAACATTTTTGGATTTTTGCGGAATTTTTGATTCGAATATGACCATTTTTTTGACATAACCGCCTTGACAAAATTTGCCAAACTATAAACATGGTGCTAACATTTCTTTTTTTTCACAGGTCAAATTGCTTTAAGTCAGCGTATTTCAAAGGTTGTCTTGAAGCACTTCTCATCAACGGTGTCGATGAAATCAAGAGCATTGAAGAGGATATTGAAATAACCGGAAAATAAAATAAACAAAAATCAAAACAAAACATAACAACCGACAAACAAATCAACATCACAGCGTTATTTAAATGTGCAAATATGGTAGCAAAAGCAAAATACAAAAAATATCCTAATATTCTAGTCAATTTCGATAAATTATATACATATTATTATTATTAATTATTATAATTATTATTATAATTACAAAAATCGCTTTTATTTGGTCGTCCGGCTTTTTTCTTAATTAATTAAATTATTTATGTCTAATTTATTATTTAATAACCGTTAATTTACGCCTGAAGCTAAGATACTTTGAGGAAACTTTCACACGCCCTCTATGATCCATTCGAAAAGCGTATTGGCCAAATAGAAGCGTTACACAATCGAACTCGTGTAGTATTGCAGCTCTGGAATTTTTATTTTATTTTTAGATTAATTAAGTTAAATCTAAAAAAAAACAATATTCGTATCGCGTTGGTATTTTTCTTTTTTTTTTCTAGAAATGACATAATTCGAAAATTCAAAATTTAAAGTAAAATAAATTGAAAAACATCCGTACATAGGTCACTTCCACTTTTGACCCCTTTATTACTTTTTATTTAAACAAATCTGGCTGGAAATTCGAATAACCTTTGATTCCTCATTTCTATTTTTTTTTTTAATCAAAGTAGTATTAGTACTATTTATTTTAATTAGTTTTAATTTTTTTTTGTAAAAAAAATGAAGAAAAAATTATTTATTACTTTAAGCTTTATATCCTTCGTATGTTTCGCGTATTTGGTTGGTGATGACGTTGCAGAGAGAAAGTTTTGGAGGAGTTGAATCTCAATACGCAAACACATTCCATTATCAGTATTTTCAGTTGTATGAAGTATAACCGAAAGTATTTTTTTAAACTTGACGTAGATGATGATGTCCCCCCGTTCGTATAAGACAAAAACAAATCTCCCCGCTGTCCCTCTTCCCAAAAAGAAAAGAAATAATCAATGTTCCTTATTTTTTCGTATTTCTTTTATTTTTTACTATTTTGTAATTTTAATTTTATTGTCTCGATTGATTGTATTTTCTTTGTAAGTACAAAATTTAAGATTTTACACAATATGTACTAATTTTTGAAATGTATAAATAAGTAAAAAAGTATTACTGTGGTCCAAATAAATTACAAATTAAACACGGCAAAATATTATGTTTTATTTACATAGACTACGTTAGAAATTATCCCTTCAAAAATAATCCGTAATAGGGTATAATAGAAAAATTTGGAGGAACTTGAAACGAAAATGTAGAAAATTACATAATGATGGAACAAACAGAATAAATATGACATCAAAATATCTAGGAGGATACACTTAAATGAAAATAAATCAAAATAATCACTACAAATCCAAAAAATCTGGTTTGAAAGTTTCATAAAAGTTTAATAAATTATTTTTAACTCACTATGAAGAAAATCATATACAAAATCATGTATTTACTTTTCTAAGTTAATTGTAAACTAAAAGAAAAACTATAAATTATTCTTAAAATAAGTATCAATATTATGAAATATTCCAAGTAGCCATCTGTTAGTAAAATGCTGAACTACCTTCAAAAATAGCGCCATCTACTGAAATTTCGGTTAATATAATCAAATACTATAACTTCTAACAGATGGCGCTGGATAGGAAAATCTTATTTAATATTTTTATTTTTCTAATTGTCTGAATGTCTCAACTTAAATATATAAAATTTCACAGAATTTTATGCATTGAAATTTTAATTTTTTAAACTTAGATAAGTCTGTTCAATACGCTCCCTTAGTGTGAGGCATGTGTGAGATCATGACGCCATCATGTTGGGAGAGATTAGTGCATTGGTCTCAAACAAAGCAAACAAACTTAAATAGCCATTTCGAGGATGGATTCAGATTTAACGTCGAATATATGACAGACACATGCTAATCGTTCAGATTTGAAAGACAATTTGTATGGCCGTAACGTCTCGTGTGTTCAGATTTATCAGACGAGGAACAACGTTTCGCCCAAGTTTGAACTGCGGCGAAATATGTCCCGCATGCGCAGACCAGCTTTTATTTAAATTTTAAATCCTCGCTGGTGGGGCCTGTTTTCTTCATTTACTTCAAATTGATTATCTTCGTCACTACTGCTGGATGAAGACATTTCAAAGATTTTGTTAACTACACCAATAATCGATTTGTTTCTGCAGCCGATTTGTGATAGTTTGAGTAGTAAGCTTCGACAAACGAGTGCAACGTCAGAGGCGTATCGCGCAAAAGTAGGTACGTGAGATAGAGTATTATTAAAAAATAATACCTTTTATTGACGCCTTGGGGCAGTAGTATTTTGTCGCAGTGGACATCAAGACGTCAATAAAAGGTACGAATATATTAGTTTTTAATAATACTGTATTTCACGTACCTACTTTTGCGCGATACGCCTTTAACGTTGCTTTTTTTACAATTATCAGGCGATATATAACTTACAAGCGTATTTAATAGACTTAAGAGAGAAAATATACTCAAATATGCAGATGAAAACAATAGATTTATCTTACATTCATATATTACAAAGACAGGTAAGCGAAAATAGAAATAAACGCGAAATGTTTAGACAGAATTACAAATTTATTACAACTTTAAAGCAACTGTTAATCCCTAACAAAACCACTAACACGCGTGAAGTATGAACATATACAAAAAAAACTATAACACACTTCACAATATAACAATGCGCATGCGTCTGATGGATCACCGGACGATAATCTTCAAACTGGAGCAACTATCAGCAAACGGTTAGAAATTAATTTGGAGATCTTCACGAACGCCAAATTACGTCAAACTAGTAGTCAGAGTTTGGCGTTTTAACTGCACGAACACTATTTTTGTAATGCGCATGCTCTAACGATTTCAAACGATTTTAAATCGCTGCAGAAACAAACCTAATGCCTTGTTAATAAATTTATTATTCCGATTTTTTGTGACCTAACAAACCTAAACTTCTACTTACCTACAACAAAAAACTTCAACTTCTACTTACAACAAAAACAAACAAGTTTAATCATCCGTTCGTTTTTGCGGTGCGTTGGACGAACAACCTAGTGTTATCTTAGGCGAGTTCGGGTATTCGTTTAGAGTAACCCCATTTACTCCAAATACCCTACTCGCTCTTTCGCGTTCGGGAATGTCGTAGAGTTACTCCATCCATTCGTTTAAGAATATGGGTTGAGTGGTCCACTCTTGTTCTATTCCTAATCCCCTCCACATGCTCTGTATTCTTGATCTGCTCCGAACGAATACCCGAAGTCAGCTCTTGTCGACCGTACACTCCATAAATCTGAACGCACCCCAAGAAGATTAGAGGAAAATATTTAATCTTTTACAGGTATTTGCTAGTTGATTGAGCAGTAAATAAATATTTGTTTATGTATATGAAATGGCAAAGAACTTGTTTCATTCATTAAAGATGCCCTGAGTTTATTTGTTTTTATAGAATTTCGATATGTAGAAGATCGTATACAACTTTACCCGCTGTTGGTTTCCTGATTTTGATTTTCACAATGCATAATTGTTATGTGCATAATTCTATGCAAAATTATGCGTAATGTTAAACAGCCTCTTTAATGTCCTTGTTTATATAGTTATTCAACGTAGTTCTGGAAAATGAGAGCCAGAAGGCACGTTGCCCATTTATAAATTTGAAAATATAGTAAAGTGATAGTAAACAATAGAAAGTTTTCCAAGTTAGTGTTGGCACAGATAATACAGAGATACAAAACTCTCTGTCGGCGCCTTTTATCTCGTAAAACCAAATTTCGTGTCCTTATACTTGTGTCGCCACTTTATAAATGGGGTTGTTCAAATGACAGAGTTTCAAGGTCATCAACATTGGTTGACACATGTCATTCATAAATAGGCTAAGTATCATTACTGTATTTTCCCTACTCTATGGTTTTGCTATTGCACTTCAGTTGCCAAATGGGTTGACTAACGTTTGCTTCTGCAAAATGCGACCAGCATAATTTTTTATGGTCGTTAAGGATAAATATGTAAACAGCTAATTCAGTCAATATAAATATGAATTTTTACTGAACATTATTCGCAGAACTTGGCGGAACTATTAGTAACATACCAATACGACTAACTACTAGACAAAATTGCATTTGCAGAATGCCTAAACCAAAGAAAGCATTTCATCTGGAACCGCCAGCAATATTACCAGATATAGAAGAACAGCTTCGAGATTATATTATATGCACAGAAAAGCTTCCCATACATGAATATGAACGGAACCAAGAATATTGGCCACGAGATAGGGATATTACTACCTTATTTGAATACACAGACTCGCCATTATGTACTACTCTACGTGTAATTTAAATATTAGGGTGTACTGGGGGATGACATTTTCGTAAATATTTACTTTCCAGGTTTCAAGAGACCCAACTACAGGAAAGATTTTAGACTTTAATGAAATTCCTGTTGAAAGTGCTGGTGCCAATGCACGAAATTCGATGTCGTTATCAAGAGCACCTGGCCCTCCTACAGAGACGGTTAGAGGAAGTAATTCGAATTTTCCATTTTGGCCTAGAAGTTTTCCCAATCCCGTAGAAGACTTGTCACTTAAAGAGGAAGATTTAGTTTCGGAACTTTTATCTGTAGCACCTGGGCTTGATAAGGGTTTATATTTTAAGTCGGATGGAGCTACAATAACTGACGAACCAGATGTTGTCGATTCAAGTTTTAATATTAATTCTGTGGATACCATTATTAATATTATTGATCTCGTTAATCAAGAAAAGAATATGTTGGGTAAGTTTCATCTGATATGAACCTTTCTATTATAAAATGGACATTTATGCTTATTTAATAATGTTTACTACTTAGACATTTGGCAAACCCCTAGTCACATAGTGAAAGATCTATTTTACGAAAACGATGAATCATTTACCACTGCCGAGGAAGAAGACGTGCTTCCGAAAGAAGTACCAGTGTTGAAAATCACTGAACCCTCTCATATCATCAGCAAAGACACTCAATGGGCTGTGATGTTAGATTGTAGCAAACCAGTCACTGATTTTTATGAACGAATCCCAGAGATGGCGCATCATTACAAGTTTGAATTGGATACATTTCAAAAGCAAGCCATTCTCCAATTGGAGAAACACAATCATGTGTTTGTAGCAGCCCATACTTCGGCTGGGAAAACAGTCGTAGCTGAATATGCCATTGCTTTATCATTAAAACATATGACCAGAACGATTTACACGTCCCCAATTAAGGCTCTCTCAAATCAAAAATACCGTGACTTCAAACATACTTTCAAGGATGTTGGATTGATAACCGGTGACTTTCAAATCAACCAGACCGCTGGTTGTCTCATTATGACCACGGAAATTTTACGATCAATGTTGTTTAATGGTAGTGATGTTACTAGGGATTTGGAATTTGTAATATTCGATGAAGTTCATTATATCAACGATAAGGAAAGGGGTCACGTTTGGGAGCAAGTATTGATTTTGTTACCGGCTCACGTCACTGTAGTACTTTTAAGTGCTACTGTTCCTAACACGATTGAATTTGCTGACTGGCTAGGGAGAATGTACCAGAAGAAAGTCTACGTTGTAAGAACTTTGGAGAGACCAGTACCTTTGCAGCATTACCTTTATACTGGTACCGGTGGTAGTACCAAGAATAACCGTTTTCTGGTGTTGAATGAGACTAATACGTGGGTCCAAGAAGGGTAAGACATTCATTACTTTAAGTGTTGCATCCTACAATTCCTCTGCGGTAATACACCAAGTGTCTTACTTAAGGGTGGCGAGCACCAATATTTTGGAAACCGTAATATACAGTATGTCCTAAATTAATTAGGGTAAAAATTGTTTCATCTTTTTGTGAGTTCTTGCTGATGTGTGGTGTTTGGGCTTCTTCTTTGGAGTGTTCACTTATTAAATCTTCCAATAACTCCTCGTACTATTCTTTCCAATGGCTAATTATATTCTGTGATTCTCTTAGAATATCTCCTTTTTTATTCTTTTATATTTTTTTAAATAGTTTGTTTTGGTTTTCTTCATTTGTTTCGGCATTCCGTAGAATAATTTTTGGTCCTCCTTATGCGGATTTGCTATCTTATTCCCGATTTCTTCCCGGAGTTTTTGTTTGCTTTCTTTTGCACTTTCCTTTACTATCAATCGTTTTTCTTTTGTATCTGTCATGGTCATCAGTAACCTGGGCAAATATGCGGTAACAGCCAGAGGCGTGGCGAGCGCATAAAAGTTTACACATAAAATAGAAGGTAAGAAATAAATTATAAAACGCGCTGAAACAGTTACCGTTTTAAAAGTCTTCCGTGAAATCACAAAATGGGTAACATCTGTTAAATATTTGAATCATTAGATATATTTCCACAGCTGTTTCAGTCAAGGGAGTACGACGTGCGGAATAAATGTTTTTTAATGCCGAAAACGACCGTTCGACATCTTGCGCGCATAACTGATGTTATATTTGCATATTTAATAATTTGAACAACTTAATGCATCTACGCACCTTACAAATTTGTTTAATATAGAATCGAGTCTTTCTTAAAACACTTTCAAATTTGTATTACACAATTTGTATCCTTTTACACGCATAACTGTGCGTGAACATCATTCGCAATTTCCTGGCTTTTCTTGATTGCTGCAGCTTCTGTCTGATTGAGTTTTAAAACTACCTTCTTTACTTGCATATTTATTCCAGAAGGAGACAAATGCTTCTTTGTCTAGTAAACGAAACGATCGATTACATAAAATAAGAGTAACACATAAATCAAATATAAATTTTTCTTGGTCTCGTATGCCACTTTTTGCAGAAGAATGCTGTTTGCTTTCTATGTGGCGTTGACAATGGCTTCAAGACCAACACATTAAAAGGATTTTACAAACTAAACATTGAATTTTAGCTCCATCAAAAATTAAGTCCGGCATGTCCACTATAAAGTTTTTAACTGTGTGTGCCATTGGTCGTTTTCGCGACGTACCTAACTGCGACATTTTTAAAGCAAACATAAGCGTACAATTACGAAATAAGTTACGACAGCCTACATACACAGAACTACTCGCATACAGCATCGATTTAGTACTGACGCTGTGAACGCGTGAAATAAATAATCGCCGACTTCGCACCACATATCTACTACACCGACTGTTACCGCTGTTTGTCCAGACTAGTCATCAGTACTTCTTCTAGTTAAATATTTTTTCCATGCTGTTTTCATTTATTACTTTTTTAATTTCCTCGGTCCACCATTCTGTTTTTTTTTTTTGTTACGCCATAGCTTTCTTTTGCAGCTACTATTATTTTGTTTTTAAAATTTTCTTATCTTCTATATTTTCTATATTTTCTAGCAGATTTTTATTTATTTTTGGCTATCTTACTATCACATATAGACTTGTTTTAACCGGTACACTTTTGAGTATTAAGTACTAACTAAGATTTCGTTAAGAAATTTTTAAAATTCCAAGAAGCTCAAAAATTATTGGAAAAAAATGAAAATCGCTATTTTCTTTAAAGTAAAATATCTTCGTAATTATAAAAGATATTAAAAAATTGTGTTGTTTCTATTTGATTTAATTAGGTACACTGACTACCACAGACTAATGCATGATTTTCAGTTACAAGAAAGCTAGTGCCTCCATTCCACCACCAGGACCAACAGCTATGCCGAAAAAGTTTGCCCCACAAGAAAAGACACTATGGTCAGCCCTAGTCGACCACTTAAAGAGGAACGATCTTCTCCCAGTAGTAGCTTTCACCTTTTCCCGAGCTAAATGTGATTCAAATGCCAGAAACTTAGGCAGCTTAGATCTAACGACTTCCAAGGAGAAATCCAAGATCCACACTTTCTTCGAGGATTGCGTGAAGAGTCTCAAAGAGCCCGATAGGCAGATTCCTCAAATCTTGATGATGCAGGAGATTTTAAAACGAGGAATCGGCGTTCATCACAGTGGAGTACTACCTATAATCAAGGAAATGGTAGAGATGCTCTTTCAGAGTGGCTTAGTGAAGGTTAGGTTTCTACTGGGAACTGTATCAATTTTATTATATACATTGCTTTATTTTAGCTACTGTTCGCTACAGAAACATTCGCGATGGGCGTTAATATGCCTGCCAGAACTGTTATATTTGATTCGATCACTAAACATGATGGAAAGGAAACCAGAAACCTTCTACCAGCTGAATACATTCAAATGGCCGGTCGTGCAGGCCGCAGAGGTTCAGATAAAGAAGGCACTGTAATTATTCTATGTAAAGGAAAGATACCTTCCTCACTAGAACTCAAAGATATGATGATTGGAAAGCCTAACCAACTAAAAAGTCAATTCAGACTAACATATGGCATGGTAAGTGTTAAAATTACAACTATCTAACATAAACACACTTCCTATCTTAAATAGGTTCTTAGTTTACTGCGCGTTGAACGACTGTCTGTGGAAGGGATGATGTCCCGCAGTTTCAGGGAAGCCGATCATGTAAGGAGAAAGGATACCATCCGAGAGGATCTCAAGAAAGTGGAACAGAGTCTAGAGAAAGAGTGCAGTCGCGAGTTGAGCGAATACCTTCAACCTTTGATTAAATTTTTCGATAGAGCGAATGAATATCTAGAGACAAGGAAACAAAAATTGGTAAACATGTTTTCAAGGCGAATTTAATTTTTAGCCGCAAAAATAAGACGTTTTCAAACGTTTAAATAGCATACTATAAAACCCTATACAATTACAGTAAATTTTAGAGGCGGGACATTTTTGTCCCATCCGTAAAAAATGTCGAAATATGCAAAAAATATATTCTCCTTCAAAAACTTGCATATCTCGTTTTTAGTAAACATTGTTTTTAAGGCTAATTAGACTTCAATCAGCAAAAATAAGACATTTTCAAACGTTTAAATAGCATACCGTAAAACCCAATACAATTATAGTAAATTTAGCGGCGGGACACTTTTGTCCCATGCGTAAAAATATGGGGTGGGACAAATTTTACCCGCCTTGATTGCCCATATGAAACATTGAATTATGTTTTTTTTTCCTTATATTAGATTCCCATTCTGCAATCCCATCGCGTAGCATCCGAACTTATCCCAGGAAGAATAATCCTCATCACGCATTCGAGTCACATCAACAAATTAGCTATGCTGTTGTCATCGAACACGTCGGGTACTAAAATAAGTTATAAAGTTTTAATTTTAACCGACGATAGAAGCGATACGGATATTAATCAAAGTGATGCCTGGTATAAAATGCTCGGATTAGCGCGTTATAATGTATTCGTCCCGGTGGGGACAGCGGGTCATAAGATCATCGATATTCATCCTTTGGATATTATCGAAATAACCTCGAGAGTGATCAAGATAGATCCGCGACGAATACTCTCCGATTGGGATAAACGTCAAATGCCGCGTTTTAGGGACAACCCAATTGGAGAATCTTGCAAGAATGCTATCCAGGAGTTACTCCATATCACAATTTCGATGAGCAATAGCGAAACTAGAGCAGAAATAGGCGTACGTTACCTAGATTTTATACAAGACTTAAAAGTCGATAACGCCATCTTGTATTCAAACGTGAAAAAATTAAATAGCCAAAAAGAATTGTTGCTAGACCACGTTACATGTGTACAGATGCCAAATTTCGAGGATCAATTTGCTGCCGTTTATAGAAGGAGGTCATTGGAAGAAGAAAAGAGGCATTTAATGTTTTCCTTGTCAAATGCAAGCTTATCTCTGTATCCGGACTATGAGAGTAGGATAAAACTATTGAAGGAACTCAAATATGTGGATAGTCAAAATCAAAGTAAGATAATAGATGTTTTATGAGACATAACCTTAAAATGTCAAATGTGACGTTGACGTTTGTCAAGGTTTTGCAGCATAACATCATTTTAGGGAACTAATTTCAATTGATCTTTGTTGTTTTGCATTTAGTCACTATGAAAGGAAGAGTAGCTTGCGGAATGGGAATGAACGAACTGATAATAACAGAGTTGGTATTCAAAAATACTCTTAGAGACTTACAACCAGCAGAGGTCGCTGCCTTACTATCTTGTTTAGTATTTCAAGCTAAGACTGAAAGGAATTTATCGCACTTTACATTAACAGCAAAATTAAAAGAGGTACTTTCATATTAATTTCAAGGTATTTAACATAAAACTTTACGCATATTCTAGGGTATCAAAAAAATCTGCGAAATCCACGATAAGATCTCGAATTTAGAAATGAAATTTCAAATTTCCAATGATCTAGAGAGAGAGGAAGAACTGAATTTTGGTCTTGTCGAGGTTGTGTATAATTGGGCTTCTGAAAAGGTAGGTTTTTTAATACGGCAACATTGTTTTTATTTATATTTTTTTCCTTTTCTAAAGCCCTTCGCCGAAATCATGGAATTAACCGATGTTCAAGAAGGTATTATAGTCAGGTGTATTCAACAGCTTTATGAAACAATCAGAGACATCCGCAGCGGTGCTTTGACGGTTGGCGATCCTGAGTTGCAAAGTAAAATGGAAGAAGCATCCAGGATTATGAAACGAGATATTGTGTTTGCTGCCAGTTTGTATACCCAACGAGAAGCTTATTTTATTTAGCTTCGAAAAATGGACTAATTTTTAAGGAACAAAAATAAATATCCCAGCAATTTGTGTTTTATTTTGAAATAATTTTAAGTAAGTTACAGTGTTGCCAAACACATGAATATTCTCTGAAACTTTCAATTTTGCGATTTATACAAAGTTGTATTTGGGTGTGATTGGGCAGTTCAGGCTGTGAAGGTGAAGATGCCTAAAATGGGAGAACCAGACCAGCTGGTTTATCCCGTGCTTCGTTTAGTAGCCCTCAGAATAATTGGGAAGTATGTGCCCGTCTCTATTAAGCAACACATAATTATAAAGTTTCTCACCTGTAAAAACGTGAAATCAGCCGAAATTTACTGCAGACTGCAGGTCCAGTTCGGGAATGCAAGTTTGGTGGAACGGGATCGACGCCTACAATGCTTGAAATTCGGAAGAACTTGTGTATTAGTTATGGAAATGTCCAATCGATCATCAGAACACATCAGAGCTTTAGGAAAATCTGAACTCGTTGGATTCCAAAGCTTCTGAATGATGATCAAAAAGCTGAAAGTTCGCGTTTTTCATTTGCTTTAGACTCGATTTGAAGAAAAAGGGGAAGCGTTACCTATGACGAAACAGGTGCACAATTACACCCCCGAATCAAAACCTGCAAGTATGGAGTGAAGGAGGAAAGGCGAAGAAAACTTGTAGAAATCAAAATCGATTGCTACGGGGAAAAGGTTGGCCACGTCACACCGTCAACGGAACCCAGCCTCCTGGATCAAGAATTGACTCCAAAGACGAGATTGTACCATCCGCGAGGTGTTACTCCCCCCACAGGTGGTGGAACGCGCCAGGAATTTCTATCAAAGCACCTTACCATTTGTTTTTTTTTTCCTCTTATTTTTTGCCCTTCAAAATAATTTATTCCTTTTGTAACTACTGGTGTTAAATTTTTATTTTTACCTTGCTTTAGAGTCGGTACTTGACAAAATGTCTCGATTTTTTCTTTTATTAAGAACAGCAATTTATCTTTCATAGATAGCGTAGCTGTTGTTGAAGGAACTGGCTCAACTGACGTTAAACATCCAAAGTCTTCGAAATCAGAATCGTTAGTTTCTGATAATTCAGTGTTAGTGTCTGTTTCGTTTTTGTCGTAAATGCGCTCAATTAATTCTACGATTATCTTCGTTATTGCAGATTTGTTGGTCTTAGTAAAAATTTCATTTGAATTCTTGAAATTGTCAGTATCACAGAATTCAAATAAAAGGCAGATAAACCAGGTAAAACATCTACATGAACTCGCGCTCCCCTATTCAAGGTAAGGAACCCAATCTTTTGCCTTTACTAACGCTATTTCACTCGGAGAACTTCTCACTCTAATGTAAGCGTCAAGGCATTACATAGCCAGTGTTGTCAGTTGTGGCGATTTTTCGCCAAATGGGCAACTATAAAAGATGTCTTGGCGATCTGTTTTTAAGATTGGCGACAGGTTTGGGCGACTTTGCAAAATCGATTAAATAACGTTAGATTTTAGAACGAATTTAAGAGAATGAAAAGTTTATTGACTCATTTATTTTTGATACTGGCAACACTGTGCATAGCCGTTCATATCATAGGCGCCATCTATTAGTTTAGCGGATCCATGCCGATAACATATTCTTGTCGTTCACTATTGCTGTTATCTCCGGTTATCAACTTTGCTTCCAGTCTCGTTTACTGTGTACCCCCCACCTGAGGTTGTAGTTAAATAGAACACCTTTTTGAAAATAACGGTTTAATCACTTCAAACAACAACACCTTTCTCCGCCATCTCGTCTATCCCCTTCCTCCTCTCTTCCCGCCATATATTTAAATTCAAAATTAACAATATTACAAATCAAAAGGCCTGTTTATATTTAATAATAATAACAGGACAGGAAATTAATACACGACAAAACAATAGGTTCTCTTACAAAATAAAAAGAAGTGAAGCAAATGAACAATAATCTGTATTGAAAAAAAAACATATTAAAGTAAATTAGAAAAATAAATAACAGTCTTACTAAACATTTATTAAATTTAAAAATAGAATTAGAGGGAAAGCGTAAATATCAAAATTAGAGCTATAACTATTGTTAAAAACCAGATCAAACTAACGGATTTTAATTTAAATCGCACATAGCAAATATAAAACGTCATCATAGCATGTGATAACGAAAAATGTTTTGTATTACGCATAATGAAACCTAACGATTTTAAAGATGACGAAATAATGTTCCTAATGTGTTCGTTGAAGGTAAATTTGCAATCAAATATCACTCTCAAATCTTTCTATACTTTATAATAACACAAAATGATCCAATGCGATATTATTAATTCTATATTAATAGTTTATTAACATTGATTTGCGTGAAAATGAAACTACACTTCGACGTATTAAGATTGAGGCTGTTGCCAATGCACCACAGGATAAGAAGATGGCAGTATGTGGGAGTAGTCACTCTTGAAAATAATTATAAATCATCTGCTAATAACAGTTTGTCGCAATCTAACAATGGAGGAAGATCATTTATAAAAATTAGAAACAGTAGTGAATCCAAATTGCTACCTTGCGGTACTCCAAATAAGACGAGAAATAACGGGCGATTTCATATTTGATTGACCCTCGTACACTATGATCTCGTTTTAATTACTAGTTCCTACTTGGGGAAAATTAAGAATTTGACCGTATAAGTTGGTTACATTGCAAAAACAAATTAGTAAAGGTTATGTTACTGCACGAACTCTTTTTCTTCGTTTATCACGTAAAATACTTCCAAAATGCCTACGGTAATACTATTAGATTTATCTTTATCTATGACTAGACCCGTGCAACTGCCTGAGAATTGCGAAACCACTAGGAAACAACTCGCACTTTCCGGTATAAAGACCTTCTTGGATACTCTAAGTATTCATTCGAAATTGGAATTTATTTCATTGGTAAGTTACTGTTAGTAGAGCAAATATTACTTCAAATTTAAGTAAATCTTTCTTTTCGTTTTCATAAATATTTACATTTATGACAGATAATCTAGGGGATTTTTTATTTCTTAAGTTGCTTTCATACCTTGCATATTACTTAAATGACATTAGTTTGACAGCTATCGGGCACATGGTGTAAATAAAGTGTTATTTAAATTGATTTCTTTCGTAAATTTAACGTGTAAGCAAAAGCAACAAATTCGGTAATAGAATATTTTTGATACCTAATACATTACGATAGAGAAAATTGTGAAAAAGGTTGGCTAGGTTATGTAGTTTAAAGAAAATGGGAGAAGTTACCCTGTTGGAGAATACGTGCAGAACGATAGCAGTTCGCCACAGATTGATTAAAATACGAGTGGTACGCGATGCTTGGATACTTCCCTACAGATTGATAAGACGAGGTACGAGTTGAATTTGAAGTTAGCATGAAATTGATACCCTGAATGATGACGAGGAGGATACCAAGCAAGAAGAAATTGAGATAGAAGAAGTGGATGTTAAGTGTTTACGAAGTCTAGATCCGAAGGAATGGAAGCGACAGGATCATTACAAAGTTTTAGGACTAACAAAAGCTAGATATAAAGCATCAGATGAACATATAAAAACTGCATATAGAAAAATTGTCTTAAAACACCATCCCGATAAAAGAAAAGCTCAAGGGGAAGAGATTCGAACAGATGATGATTACTTTACTTGCATTACAATGGCATATGAAACATTAGGAAATCCAATCAAAAGGAGATCTTACGATTCTGTTGATCCGGAATTTGATAATTTGATTCCACATGGAAACGAGTTAAAGCAAGACTTTTTCGAAGTATTCCCTTATTATTTTGATATAAATTCGCGTTGGTCCGAAAGAAAGAAAGTTCCTAAATTCGGTGATATGAATTCTACTAGAGAACACGTCGAAAGTTTTTATTCCTTCTGGTACGATTTTAAATCATGGCGGGAGTATTCTTACGAAGATGAGGAGGATAAGGAAAAATGTCAAGATCGTGATGAAAGAAGATATGTCGACAAGATGAATAAGGCTGAACGGTTACGTAAGAAAAAGGAAGAAATGTCTAGGATACGACAATTAGTTGATTTAGCTTATAATGCAGACCCTAGAATAGCCAAATTTAAACAGGAAGATAAAGAACGTAAACTAGCTATGAAGAAAGCAAAACAAACAGCAGCTCAACAGAGGAAAGAGGAGGAGGAGAAGATGTTACGTGAGATACAGATTGCGAAAGAGAAAGCCGAAGCTGAGGAACGCGCTAAAATGGAGGCGAAACGTCAAGAACGCGAAGCACAAAAGAAAGTATTAAAACGAGAACGTAAAGCATTTCGTGATACTTGCAAAGCCAACAATTATTTCACTCAAAATGAAGAAGAATTACTTAAACATATGCAGGCCATCGAAACGATTTGCGAAACTCTAAGTGCAATCGAATTAGAAGAATTAAACAAGAACCTTAAAAATAACGGCAGGCAAGCATTCATGAAAGCTCTAAACGAATCCGAATCGAAGATCGAAGAGGAAAAGAAATCTGTATTAGAGAGCTATACGCAGAAGGTAGCGAACCAATTAGAAGCGAACAATTCAGCTCGAATACCAGAATGGACGAATGACAATCTACATTTGCTAATAAAAGCTGTAAATTTATTCCCAGCCGGTACCAATCAAAGATGGGAGGTCGTGGCGAATTTCATCAACCAACATGGGTCTTTCTTGGAAACCTCGAAGAAATTCAACGCAAAAGCCGTGCTGGCCAAAGCAAAAGACCTCCAGAACACCGATTTCTCCAAAAATAACCTTAAGGAGGCCGCGAATAAGCAGGCATTCGATAATCTTAAGAAGGAGAAGCGTAATGTTGTTTTAACCGATGAAACTGGGATTTCCAAGAAGATCGATGACGAAAAACCAGCGAAAACGAAAAAGACCAAGTCCGAGAACTTGGAATTAGTAAATGGATCTCAAAATTTAGCTAACGGCGATGCCAAACCTGAAAAACCATGGACTGCAACCGAACAGCAACTCCTAGAACAAGCATTGAAAACTTATCCTGTTAGTACGCCCGAAAGATGGGAGAGGATAGCCGATTGTGTCCCGGGACGTACTAAAAAAGACTGTATGAAACGTTATAAGGAATTAGTTGAGATTGTTAAGGCGAAAAAAGCTGCACAAATGGCAGCGACGTCTAAATAACATAAAGTATTTTTAGTATCTAATAAATTGTTAATTATTATTGAAATGCATTCAATCTGGATACTGTGTGTGTAGGTTTAGTATAATTTAACGAATGATTTTTACAGTAATTAATTTATTTAGTTACTCACTATTGCGATTAGTTTTTTGAATTATCTTTTTGATATGACTGAGATAAAAAGATATATTTTGAAACACTTTATACATAGATATACATACATCTTATTCCAAAAGAAATAAGCAAAAGATATTAAAGCTTTCTCAAATTATAACAAGGCAACACTGCTGTGTAAGTTAAATTCTATGATCTTGCAATAAGTGATACAATAGTCTACTTGTAGTTCTAGTTATCATGTTTACTTTACCAGATATTACACACTAACAATTTAGCTTCTTTATTCTTTAAAATATCACTTCCTACCTTTTTTGTTTACTTAAGTAATGAAGATGTGTTTACCTAAAGAAGTGATTAGGTAAATGAACAAATTAAATAAATCCATATTCAATGAGATCGTGTTTTATTTTCCTTTATATAGTGTACGTGGTACGCGCCATAAATTCCCGGCCTGACGGGCTTATACAGGTTCGAGCAAACTTCGTTATGTCACAGTTGCACATGTGCTAGGCCTACACTATATATATATATTACGGCTCGAAGTGTAGTAGCCAGCCAGACAACGTGACTAGTACATGAAAATGTCTCGGGTAACGAAAATTGAGTACCACGCGGTCTAAATTTTTAACAAAAGAAGGGCATACGCCTAATCACATTAAACAACATTTAAACGGCGTTTATGGTGATTTATCTCCATATTTCACTGTAAAAAAGTGGACAAAATGTTTCCGTTTGGGGCAAGAATCCCTTGAAGATAATGAGCGCCCCGGTCGGCCAATTAAATTGATAACGCCTGAAAACATTTCAATTATTGAGGAAATGGTATTAGCAGATCGCCGTTTGAAAGTTCAGGAATTAGCAGTGATGTCTAACATTTCTGAAACAAATATTCGCCCTGCTCTCCAACGTGAACGTCGGGCGCATGTGCGCGCTCGTTTTTAAGCATGTGTAGAGACGACCCGAAACCGATTTTGGAGTCCATTGTCACAGGAGATAAAACAGTGGTTCTGTATTATGATTCTCTATCCAAAAAGTAATCGATGCGATGGCGGCGACCCGATGAACTTTGCCCCAGAAAACTATAATACAACATTTTGAGAGAAAAATTTTAGGTTATTTTTACATTAATTGATCGTTGTAATGAATGTATTGAAGTTAGGGGAGATCATAAAACAAAAATTGTTATATTTTACTAAATTTATTTTTTCTCTATCAGGCCGAGAATTTATGGCGCCTGCTACGTACAACATTTTTAATTACGACACCGTACATCTGAGAATACGTTATCATTATAAAATACACCTCCCTTTCAGATTGTATTTTCATCACTTTACGAAGAAAAATGCCCATTTACAAGGGATTATAACCTTATTAAATCGGAGCTGCAGAATCTTGGCGACTACGATAAGACATGTATTGAAACCGCTTTTCACGGTGTTAACAATATCGTTTTGACAGAATGGGGTAGTAACACAGCCTGTGATGTAAGTATTCTTTACTAAATGAAATAAAAAAGAAACTCATTGCATTTTTAAAGCTATTCGAAGAGAGCGGTCCACTTTAGAGCATCATTGTTGTACGTTTATACGAGGGTAATCTGAAAAGTTTCCAGTCTAACACAGAAACAAGTTTTTTTCTTGGAAAATTTAACTTTATTTCTCAACATAGCTTCTTTGTAAGTTTATACCCTCATCTCTTTAATCTGTCCAAATAGTAGTTGGCATCTTGTTCTACAAAATAGGCGTTGACCAATATGATGGCCTCCTCATTCGATGAAAATCTCTGTCCGCCAAGCGAAACTTTGAGCCCAAGAAACGGAAAAAGGTCGCTGGGGGCCAGATCTAATGGATAGGGTGTATCAATTCGAACCCTAAAGGTCTCCTCAGACTTGCGACAATGTTGCAACAACTGCAACTGCGCGTGCGGCTAAATCAATATTCTCAAACATTTGTTTGCTGTTTGTGTGTTTGCTTACTGTCGGAACAACGTTACTTAAATTTAACGTAAAATGAACGAATTGTTACTTATAAGTAGAGTTGCTCAATTTGCGCTAACAGCCAGTGGCGAGCGCATAAAAGTTTACACAAAATAAATAGTCAGAAATAAAATATAATACGTGCTCAAACACTTACCGTCTTAAGAGTCTTCCGTGAAATCACAAAGTGAATAATGTCTGTTAAATATCTGCAACATTAGATATGTTTCCACAGTTGTTTCAGCAAACCGAATGCGGCGTGAGGAAAAAGTGTGTTCATATGCAGAAAACGAACGTTCTACATCTAGTGACGTTATATTTGCGTAATTAAAATAATCTTTGGAACAACTGAACGGTTCTGTTGACGCACCTTCACAAATTTGTCTTAATGTACCAAATCAGAATCTTTCTCTAAAACACTTTCAAACCTTTCTAGAACACTGACATTTTTTGCGTCTTCTACCGCGCATAGCTGTGCGTGAACATGTTGCACTATTTGCAGAGATTCCATTAACGACACCGAAGGATTTTGTAATTTTTCTATTGTCTCCACTAGTCCGAAGTAATTGTTCTGAATAGTTTTTAAATCCGTTTTAACCTGATTATCTTGAAACTTCGACTAGCTTTCTTTGATAGCCGCAGCTTCCTTTGGATCGAATTGTAAAACCACGTTCTTAATATTCTCAAAATATTTAAGATAATAATTAATTAATAAGTTTTTTAATTTTATCCTTTCTTAACTGGCCCGTAAGTAATTTATATTGAGCGAAATGCTTGCTGGAGTAATGCCGCTTCATATTGTATTCTTTTAAAACAGAAATTGTTTCATTGCACAGCAAACACATAGGTTTACCACTGTGCATGATAAAAAAGTATTCTTCGGTCCATTTGTTTTGGAATTGACGACATTCTGTGTCCACTTTCCGCTTTTTTAAACCAGACATCTTGATAGATTTTTTTTCTTCTGAGCTGAATTTGCTTGAATATTTCCCGCGTCTTTTCCTATCAGTTGTTAAGAAGTAATGAGTTGACACGCGCGCTGAGCGGTTTATATATTACCCGCAACTAGAATACTCTCGATCGTACGTGAATATGCGATGCTAGCCGCGTTATGAATAACAGTCGGCTCTGGAGCGCTTCGAGGTCATCGGGCGGCTTCCCGAATGTTTATCTGTTTGTCTCTTTTTAACGACTATTTCTGACTCGATCTGTGGCGTTCCATTGCGTGCGCTTAATAATATTATTTATCGATTTTAGTCTTTATGATTTGAATAAATACAGTTTTAGGTTGGTTGACGGTAATTACAAATAAACTATGTGTGCTAAATCTTTAATTTTTTTGGCGCGTTATTTGAATTTCTCTCGCGGGCCGGATTGAAGCTGGTGGAGGGCCGGGGGTTGCCCATATATGTTATAGGTAATGGTGCAACTCTAAAATGGAACACGCATTTCTGATTTAATTTCTAACTGTCACTTGTTTTTCTCTTACATTTACGAGTTTTAGGTTATCCTTGTAACAGATGCCTCTACAGGAATCGGACCAGGATCTTTAAAAGAATCCCTATCCACGACTTCTCAACGTACATCTACTAACGCGTTTCCTCTGCCGTTTACATTTCCGGCCAAGTTACACATTGTGTGCATTGCGCCACCCAACGATCCAAGCCTGCTAAAATGTAATTTTTGCCTCATTTACCTCTGCTAATTTTATTTCTTATATTTTGACCGATTTTGCAGCAAAGCCACTATATCAAGAATTGATGGATATGAGCGGCTATGAAAGTTCAATCCTTTTACCGGAAAACCAACTGAATGAGACCAGTGTTAATAATCTGTTTCAGAAATTAGCTGAGGATATGTATACCTCGTTTAGGGGAATTTTAAAATGCGGGAATTTGGAATCTAAAGTTATACTATCACCAGCCCCAGTTGTAAGATAAGCTCTTTTTAATTTATTACCTCTTAGGCTCGTTGTCCAGCGAAACGATTCGGTCCAATTTTAGTCAGACGATTTCGATCGTACAGCGTTATTTTAAATGGAACACTGTTTTTTTAATACGTTTTTAGTTTCTTCATCTAAAAATAAACCGATGTTAAATGGGTTTTGTATATGTATTTATAGCAGATTTCGAGATGTTCATAATTTTGTTTTTAATCAAATGTAGAGATATGAATTTCCATCAAAAGACTGAAATGAAAATATGTTTTACCATCAATTTTTACAAAGTTAGATTCCATACTTGGCTCTATCTAGACATGGTATCAGAACACCTTGTAAATATACAGGATGTTCAGTATTAAACACCAAATTTTGCCTAATTTAAACACCAGAAAAATAATTTTTCAAATAGCACCATATATTTCTTCTGTGTCTAATGTATAGGAAATTCATATTTCTAACGTTTTTATAGAACAATGCATTTATCTAATATTCAAAATAGAAGAGATGTTGACAGTCAAAGGCGAATTTTGGATATTGCATCCAAATGGTGTCTCGTGTTAGTATTATTTAGTTACCGTGACAATAGCAAACAAAACAAAAGTGGAGGATATTTTTGTTACAAATGATTGAAAAAATGTATCAAAGTAGCAAGTTTACATCACTTGTATCAAACTTTTATCAAAATATTGTTTTTCGTACTTTTATTCGTTAAATATATGCATGAATACTCTAATAAACCAGATAGTTTTGACAATTCCTTAACTCTAGAAGAAATCAGAAAGGTATGCTTAAAACTATCATCGACAATTTCACTTTTCATAGTAGGGTTTTCCAATCAGTTTACCATTCATCCACTTCAGCACCAGCCGCTCCTTCGGGTTCTCCAAGAGCTTCTATTAAATCGCTTAAAGCTACTTTTACGGCGGATAGTGATAATGTCCCGGCTCTTATCGTTAAGGATTGCGCTTACATTTTCGCTTACCCTCTTTGCTTTGCCTTTTAATCTTACCCTTAGATCCTCTACATTTCCATCTATATTGAAAGATTGCCAAATTAGTACCTGTTTCCAAGAGCGGTGAGAAATGTCACGTCTCTAACCATCTCCCTTCAATATTAGTCAATAATTTCACAAAGGTTTTTGAAAAATGTATCTGCAATTATCTTTATGCTGAAGTTAGACCCTGGATTTCGAATAGCCAGCACGGTTTCTCTAACTAACCTCGTCACGATCGACCAACATTTTCCTGACGATATGGATGCAAGTAAACACGTTGATGCTACAGGTGTATACCCATCTTTATTTTGGATCAAATCGATCATTCTACTTATCAATAAATTGGATGGTATTGGGGTTTTCGTCATCGCCTTTGACTTTGTTCAACTCTTCCTTTTTTGTCAGAAGACACTTTGTAATGTGGTTTGTTAGAGGTTAGGTTGTGTGGAGTTCCTCAGGAAAGTAATTTAGGGCATCACGACGCGACGTATGTATACAGACGAATTGGCATGAACTACCTCAGCGAATTAAATTATTGATTTATTGAAACAGTTTCTCCTTAACCTTTTGCAGCGTTACACATAACACTGTGCTCGAATTGGAAATTTTTTTGCAACAAGCTGGGCCCTCGAGGGCGAACCTAATTCGAGTATGCTGCTTCTTTGAAAAAGATTGAATCGATTCAATCGATTTTTCATCATTTTCTTGCAAAAAAACACTTTTTCTTGATTTTTTTTCATTATTCATTCCCTGATTACCCTGATTCTTCTGTATCGTATCTTCTTCTTGTAAATTCCAACAAATGTCACCCAAAAGAGCATGTAGCTTTTTGCCACTTACCAATGTTCGAGCTTCGCCGTCACTTGATGAAAACGCTCGCCATGCTCATCGGATTCATTTAGTTGTTCGGCGAATTTTTCTACACGGGAATGCAAAAAATAAATTTTTAATGACATTCGAACATTTAAACGGTGAAAAGCAGTGAGCATGTCTTCAATTAGTGCGCGCCAATCTTCAGATCGATGAATTCCGAGAACATTGTCAATAACCGCTTTCACACAATCCCATACCACAAGCTCCATGTCAATGAGTGCATTTCCAACTCGTTTGTCCCTCATCAAACGACCAATTTCCGGTCCATTAAAAAATTTCAATAGATCAACATTCAGATTCAGACATCTACCTTCTTTTATTTTCATCCCACTTAACCGTGGAAAAATACGGCGCAATTCGTTGAATGCATTTCCTTCTGGGTTCAATGCTTTTATGAAATTTTTAACAATTCCTAGCTTGATGTGGAGCGGTGGTAACAAAACCTTTTCGATCGGCAGTGGAATCTCAGTAATGTTGTTTTGTCGCAATCTAAATTTCTCGCGTAAAGGCCAGTTCCGTTCGTTATATTGGTCGCCGGCAAAACGGATATTGCACAAGCACACATAGCACGTATTTTTGGTATAACCCGTTTGCATACCTCTTAAAAGAGCCGCCACTTTTAGGTCGGCACAAATTTTCCACTTTCGGTCATTATATTGCACTAAATCGATGATTTTTTTAGCGATGCATATGTCCTTTCGCATACGACAAACTCGTTCATTTTCTTCTACAACGTCTACTCTCTCTGTACTTCGTTTTGGTTGGTCCAAATTAGAATATGCTTCCTTGATCTGGTCACCCATCTATAATTGTCAAATAATCTTAATCGAGCAAATACAAAGAAGATGCTTAATGTTTCTATATTAACACTTCAGTTTAATTTATATTACATAACTCTTCTTTACTTACACTCGAAATTTTGAATTAACAATTTAAGAACTACAACGTCGACATGTTTTGTTTAGCGTTATCATGGTAACCAAATAATACTGACACTAGACACCATTTAGATGCAATATCCAAATGCAAGACTCGTCATTTACTGTAGAACTCTTTTGCTTTGAACTTAGGCATGCTCATTCTTATATGAAAACGTTAGAGGTATGAATTTCCTCTCTTAGATATGTTATTATGTCTAAATAGAGCCAAATATGCAATTTAATTTATGTTAAAATGTATTTGCATTTTGGATTTTTTGAAGGAAATACAGTATAATCTGTCTATAATGAACTGCAAGGGACCTCCAGTAAACGTCCATCATTAATTCATTTAATGGAGGATATCAGAATTATCATTGAAGCCTAGCATGATGAAAGCACTTTGGGCAACGAAATGTGAATACAAGTGTGTGTGAATGTGCAATTTTAATTTCAAGTCGGATCTGTTTGTCGGACAACAGGCCCTAATCAACAAAATTAAAAAACAACTCTATTTACAGCCGTTCACCAAAATAACCGACTTCGACTACCAAACCTATAACCTCTCCGAGGTCATAGACGTATGTGGTTTCATAAGCGTAGCAGACGTCGGATCACCAATGGCAATAAGCCGACATTTAATTCTTCCAGCCAGTTCGAATATGAAAGAAAACCCCCTTCTAAAATCAAATGAAATCGATCTGACAATAGATGACGATACAACAGATGAAGGTCGTATCCCTTCATTCTGTGTACTCCTACATGGCGCTTTGAAAGTCGAAAATATGGCCGCCTTGGTCACCATTGGTGAGAATTGGTTCGGTTTCATCTATTCCTGGGCCGATTCCAAAAAGAAGTCGAATCTAATGTTGACAATTTTGATGCCAGGCTCGGATTCTGTACCGTGGTTAGGTGATTTGAATTATTTGCATTGTTCCGATAATTTTAGCAGCGAAGCCTTGTCTAGCTTTCCTGTAAGACCGGCCGAGAAACGGAGTTATTCCCAAAACAGCGTCGTTTGGATCAGGCAGGCTGGGCTGCAGTCTGATATACAGAAGATTTTAAGACATGCTAGGAAGTTACCTGAGAAAACTCAACAATTTTATAAGGTATTATTAAAACTATTTCAGTAAATATTTTATTGAATCTAAGACTATATCATCCTGTATATACGAGGTTCCTGAAGTAATTTTAAAAATTCCCTCTTGTTTCAATAGTTCGTAACTTTATTTGTAACATTAATTAAACTGAATGGGGTCCTCTATGTTTTAATAATACACGAAGTATTTCCTTTGAGATTATTTAATTATTTTGTTCCTCGCCCTGTATAATTTTTGAGTCTGTTTAATATTTTCTAAGTTACTGATCTGTCATTTTGCTGTCAATATCCTGTTAAATTGCATTCGAATCTGTTTTTCTCAAAAATAGTAAGAATAAAAAGATCAGTTACAGCTGGTTGCTACATTTATATGTAAGCAAGTTGAGCAACATCCGATACAACCGGAAGTATAGGATTTGAAATACTAATTATACCGGGTACGCCATTAATGCGTCGTCAGAGTTTAGCGCGAAAACTACCGAGGATAGAGAAATGAGATTTAAAATTATCTACAAATATACAGGATGTTCCAAATTTCCGCAACCGCCTTCAACCTTTTTTATTTTAAATGGATTGCTATAATTTTTATTGATTACTTTAAGTTGGTAGTTCCGACGATAAAAGACATATTGGCCAGTTTCTTAGCACAGTACATATGAATACGATCTTTATCGCTGGAACTACCAACTTAAATCATCTGCGAAATATAAAAAATTCCAGGTAAGGTCTAGAATATACCAGCTTTGAGAAATTACCTTTTTTTCTGAAAATTTTGACAAATGTTAACTTCAATTAAAATATGAATATCTCTCCTTTGGTATTAGCTATGGAAATGAGTTCCGAGATTCTTATGAATTATATCAATAACTATTTACAATTATAAATAAATGTAAGAAATGTGTTCCCAAAATCCAATCATGGATATACTCAACTAGGATAAAGTATTTTTTTTAATAACAACTCCTATATTTGATTATTTCTACGTATTCTAATCAGGAAAATAAAGATAAAACATACTTTACTTCCTATACAAGGGTAGTCTGAAAAGTTTCAACCCTGGTAATACAATTGCGTATGTGTTGAAACATACTATTGAACAGTTTTTCCATTCTTACATTTGATAGGCAATACGTCTATGAAAATTAAGCCTGAGATTGACGCCGTTTACGGGGACTTTTCCGATATCGGAAAAATTCACCAAATGGTGCTAAACGACCGTGTCGAATTAAGGTTATTGATTATCGTAGAAAAAGACAAAACAATAACAAGGGCATATTACGCACCATTACTTGAGAAGCTGAAGGCAGAAATTACGGGAAAACGATCGCATTTGAAGACAACGCACCGTCAATGGTCGCCATGGCAAAAATTTACGAATTGGGGTTCGAATTGATAGACCATCCACCCTATTCACCAGATCTGGCCCCCCAGCGACTTTTTTGTTTCCTAGGCTCGGAGGACAGAGATTTTCATTGAACGAGAAGGCCATCACATTCGTAGACGCCTATTTTGCAGAACAAGATGCCAACTACTTTTTGGACGAATGAGAGCATCGCTGGGAAAAATGTATAGACTTACAAGAAGACGATGTTGAGAAATAAAATTGAATTTCACCAAAAAAATATTGTTTCTATATTATATATATAAAGACAGCTTTCTAGCTGGTGTCGACGGAATTCCGAGCTTTATTATTCGTGACTATGCTACAATATTTGTGGAACCATCATCTCACTTATTGAATTTAATATTAAAATCATTAGAGATACTAAAAATATCGAAAACCGCTAGAGTGTGTCCTGTCCTAATGTCTGGTAGCTCTGATGACATATGCAACTACAGGCCTATATCTATACTATCCAATTTTGCAAAAACCTTCGAATCCATATTATGTGACCATATTTATAATGCAGTTAAAATCTTCATTTCACCTAGTCAACATGGATTTATGACCAAACGGTCTACAGTTACGAACTTAAGTTGTTTTACTCAGTTTGTATCGGAAACCATTGACAGACAAACTCAAGTTGACACAGTTCACACTGACTTTCAAAAGGTATTTGACCAAGTTGACCACTATGTGCTACTTTGGAAACTACAGGTTATTGGTTTTTCACCTTCTCTGCTAGCGCTGCTTAGATCTGCTTTGATTAGAAGAAAACAATTTGTAGAATACTGCCAGGTGAGATCTGACATGTTTTGTTCGTCTTCTGGATTACAACAAGGATCCAATCATGGTCCAATTTTAGTCCTACTATTTATAAACGACATCACCAACGTTATTAATAGCGAGCGTTTAATATTTGCTGATGATTTGAAAATATTTCGAGAAATAAGATCCATTGAAGACTACATCAAGCTGCAAAAAGATATATCAGCGGTTAATGATTAGTGTAGGTATAATCATTTACATCTCAACATTAAGAAGTGTAAAACAGTGTCATATACGAGAAGCAGCAACTATGTAGATTTTACGTACAAGCTAAGAGGTGAAGGTCTCCAACGGTTACAGACTATCAAAGATTTGGGCGTAACCTTCGATAGTAAACTTACTTTTGTTAATCATATAAACGTAACAATTGCGAGCGCCTACAGGACATATGGTTTCATCTGCAGAAATTGCCGTGATTTTAAAAACACCAGATGCCTAACACTGCCTTATTACAGTTATATTAGGTCGAAACTGGAATACGCATCGTTGGTCTGGTCTCCAATTTACCAATCTCATATAAATAATATTGAATCTCTTCAAAGCCGTTTTTTAAAGTACTTAATGTTTAAAATTAATGAAGTTTACCCCGAAAGAGGTCTTGATTATAATATTATGTTATCTAGGCTAGACTTTGTCTCATTATGTAAAAGGCGTAATATGTTAAGTGTAAAGTTTTTGTTTGGTTTGTTGGATAACAATATTGACTGTCCCTGGTTGTTGAGTAGAATTAATTTTAATGTTCCTAGATTAGAAACACGTTATGAATGTATGTTTAATTGTCCAAGAAGTAGAACAAACATTTTAATTAAGTCACTGGTGCTTATAATGTGTAACAATTATAACAACATTTTTTAACTATGTGATGTGCATTGTAGTTCATTTAAAGCGATAGCTGGGTTTTACCTGTAGGAAATAAATTATTATTATTATTAAGCTGAAAACTTTTCAAACAACCCTCGTATCTATTAGCCATGCTCGTAAATGATCCCCTATATATTTTTTTAAAGATTATTGTAGATACAAAGTTACACATCATACAAACGACCCTGTATACTGAAGTAAGAATTTTCTAATATATTACTTCAGTATATAGGATACAAAAAAAAAACTATTCGGTTTTATTTGTATCTTTTTATATGCAACGTTCTATTCAGACGAACTGTATAAAACACGATTAAAATTATTTCAGGAGCTGAATAGGTTACGTAAAGCTGCAATACAACTTGGATTCTTAGATCTGCTCTCTGGGCTAGCTTCAATATTCGAACACGAATGCACCCAACTTCCAGGAACGGCACACCCTGATTGCGCTATACAATTAACACACGCTGCTGATGCTTTAAGGAAAACTCAAACGAGAGATATTAAACATGTTATAACACCATTACCTACAAACTATTAAGTGTTCGAGTAGTAATAAACGTAAATTAAACTTTTTGTATTGTATTTCTAATAAATTTAAAGCTTTCACAATAGTGCTTACTGTTTAATTTCTAAACAGAATGATATAAATAAATCGCATCGTAACAGTACCTTAAATTGAATAAATATTGCTAACAAGAGGAAATACATTTAATTCAACTATACTAATCTATAAGATATGCTGAAAATGATAATGGTTCAACGTATTTATACTTAGATACAGATTCTATAGGTTCCTCAATTGTAGTTACGATGTTAAATGTCTCGTTCTGAATGTTCTTTAATAACTTAACTGGTCGAAATGAACCGAAGAAGTCTGTAATTGGTACTTGGAATGGATTCCTTCGAAATAGATCCTTACGAACCCCTACGGTTGATATACAATCCCGTTTCGGACAAACTTGTAGCTAAGAAAAGTAATTTTATAGCATTTTCAACTTCAAACTTATTTAAATTCAATAAAAAATCACTCACAAATTCGCCCAGAGTTCTTTTACTGTTCGGACCAACACTTTCAAGAAATTCTAGTGCATAGAAAGTATACCGGTCGATAATATACACTCCGATAGCAGGATCTACATGATGCTACGATATAAGCACAAATAAAAACAAAAATTATCTAAAGGCATAGTCTACTTACCGACAAAGAATCTTCCCCAACTAAACTGCTACCCACCGCTAAAATATTTGGAGAATAAAATTTCTCGTACATCGACGAAGCTTGACACGTATCAATCATAAAGAAAATCTCGTTATATCGTTGTTTCTGCCACATTTGCTCGATAGCATCTGCCATTTCCTGACTCGTTATTTCCTCCGAATCTTGGAACTTAAGAAAACCATCTCCACCATGACCCGTTAAATAAATTAAAATATTACTCCCTTCATCAGTAAGTAATTGCTTAGATCGTGGAAATTCCGGTGGTAATCTTCCCGTTAATAAGCGCACAAAATTCTCCACGGTTACCTAAAATCTTCCGTATAACACTAGGAATTTGATTTAGTGTTGGGTATAATCGATATATTTCAATAATCGAATGAATCGAAATAATTGTTTAAAATAATCGAATGGTCATTCAAAATTTACTAACGATTTCGATTATTTGACAGAATTCAAGTGACGAGTGAATTATTTCGAAATTCGAAACCTCGAAGTTTCGAATACAGATCTCGAATCGTAATCCGTTTGTGTGCTCCTGCGCAGTCAAAACGAATAATGAAGGATTTCTGAACCATAGTCGCATGATCGATTATTCGAGTATAATCGATATATCTCGATTATATCTTTCATGATCGCCCAACACTAATTTAATTGTATCTTATTGTCAAACCTCGTAGCCTCTATAATCAACTTCCACATCGTCACCATATACGTTAATATGCTGCTTAGCGTTATTAAAAACAGTCCCAGGACGCGGATTTCGGGGATTACACGCCATATCGTCAGCTATCATTAAAACAATCTGGCTGTCTGGTATACCAAGACGTTTAACACTTCGATAAATTGATAATACATTAGCTACGTGACGGTAATTAAACCAAAATCTTGAGGTGTCGACTAAAACAGCCCAATTGTTCGTATGTCCTTTGCTATTCTCGCCGAATCTTTCCAGAGCCTGCAAATTATTATTAAAAACTGGTGTTGTACAGAAACACATTGAGGTTATCTCAATATTACTTTACTGTTAGAATCGCAGTTCACGTTAAAGATGAATAAAATACAGAAAAATAAAGTTATCAGAAACATTATTGCCTGTTTTTGAGCTTTATAATAATTAAATTTTTTGAGGTTATGCACTTGAATTGTTTACTTCGTTTACTTTTAATTCTGTAACAGCGCCATCTATCCGAGATATCTGAAAAATAACGAACAGCGCGAATTATGAAAACGTAAATATGAAAAAAATTATTTACTTTGTGATAAGGCAAATTTGTGCAAGTAATTATAACCAAATATTTTTATCCATTATGCCATCAAAACGTATGACTTGTTATATCATAAGTGTATATGTTATCTACCAAATTACAGATTCAGAATTCGTTTTTTACAACCTGTCGTGCAATCGATATTGTAAAATGGTTTGTGTTTCAGTATATTTCAGGTTCACCTTTACTGTATTAATAGAATTAACAATGATTTTCTTTTGCAGAAAAAATTTTTATTTGGAGGATCTATTGCTCCTGTATTTTCACCTTTTAACAATGATAGGTAGTATTTGCCATAATTATCTACAATAAGTATATATTTAAAATAAATGTTATTTATTTTGGGTGTGTTTTCTAATTTCTCGAATTTTTAATCAAACAGTTCGAACATAAATGCATTTTTTTAAAATAGAGTAAAATTGTTCGAACTGTTCGTTCAAAGGTCCGAGCAATTGAAAAACACTTTTGCTTTTAGTACAAGGTCGCTGAATTTAAATGTAATACCGAAATATGCAAAATTTCTATCCGATAGAGGAGTTAAAGGAGTGTTAGGTAAGTAAAATTACATATAAAAGAGTTTTTATCTGTGGTTAAATTAAAGAAATTCTTTTGGAAAGGCATTAGCCGAGTTCGAATATTCGTTCGGAGCGGATCAAGAGTGCAGAGCACGTGGAGGGGATTAGGAATAGAGCATGAATGAATCACGCAACCCATACTCTTAAACGAATGGATGGAGCAACTCTACGACATTCCCGAACGCGAAAGAGCGCGAGTAGGGTATTTGGAGTAAATAAAGTTACTCCGAACGAATACCCGAACTCGCCTATTGTAACTGTAAAACATTTTCCCGTGACGCGGTATATTTAAAATATCAAATCGTATTATGTATATCATTTTATCATAAGAAACGTTTATTTAATCGGAATTTTTGTAAAGTTAATGGAACTACAGGCGAAGGAATGCTACAAAATGTCCGTGATAGGAAACTTTTAGCTGAGAAATGGATGGAAAGCAAGAAAACTATCGGTCAGCACGTTATGGTCCAAGTAGGCGGTGCACCATTACCTGACGTGCTAGAACTGGTACTGAATCAATTCTTACCTGTTTTTTTAATATTAAATATTATCTACTTACTTATTTATTAGGCAAGACATGCTGAACAAATTGGTGTTGATTCGATACTATGCTTACCTGAACTGTATTACAAACCAACATGTACCAGTGACTTGATAAATTATCTGAAAATCATAGGAGAAGCTGTTTCAAAAACTCCTTTACTTTATTATCACATACCGATGTATACCAACGTTAATAGTAAGTAATTTCTTGTATTGTAATTATTAAGAATGCAGCGATTCCCAAACTTTTTTGGGTAATCGAGGTATTTCGCGCAATAAATTTTGAGAACCGCTATTATAACCTTATTTGTGATTGTCAAATTTGACATTTCAAAAATGGTATAACCTAAATTTGCGATTTCTTTTGTAAAGTTCATATGGGCCAGCTTCTAAGAGAAATAAACGATACAATCCCAACATTCGCTGGTATAAAATTTACATCGGAAGCTTTAGACGAAGGATTAGAGGCAGTAAATGCGCACGATAAAAAATTTTCTGTATTTTTAGGTGCAGAAGGGGTAAGTTTAATTGACCTTTAATTTATTTCACCTTTCTTACATAATTTCACCTCAACAGCTGATGGCGAAAGCTTATAAAATAGGATTCGACTCCTGTATAGCCACTTCACTCAACGTTTTTCCACAATTCGGTACCAAAATACACGAATATGCTTTCGGCGGAAAGCAGAATGAAGCCGAGCGACTTCAAGAAGAAATAAACCAAATCTACAAGTGCATAACTAAGTACGGTAAGTATAAAATGCAATCCGTTAAAGAAGCTATGAGTTTGTTCACTCCATGCAACGTTGGACCTCCGAAGCATCCTTTGGAACGATTGTCATTGAATGAAATTCAAAGCATCGAAAGGGAAGTCAAGGCACTTAATCTTGTTTGAAATCAAGGAATGTAAAGCAGGGAGAATAAATTTCTATGGATGTGCTTCAATTTCGTTTTATTTTGATACAAGTATCGACAAGCAAAGTCATTAACGTTATTATAAAATATATACTTTAAGTACCAACACCGTAGAATAATAAAAATAATAAATTAGTTTTATATAAATTCGATATAAAAAAATATTAACACTCTTAGTTTGTAAACTTAATACTTATTGACAATGAATACAATTACGACTGTAATATGCGAGAAGCAAAAAAAGAGAATAATATAATTTAATTAACAATAAATAAATATGACTTTGGTTCAGTGCCTTAAAAAACTAATACTGATGCAGTCTTATAATAATAAATAGGGAATTTAGATCATCTTTAATACATTGATTTGCAAATTTTGAGTTTTTCGAAGAATATAGATTTCCATGGATGCTATTGACAATTTATTGATCAACTTTGGAATTTTTTGTTTGTGTTACTTTATTGATATATAGAGCGGGCTAAATCGGTCCCCGCAACAGAATACGCGGAGTAAAAAATTGAAACCGACGCAATAATAATATTTGGTAAATAGGGCGAATACATGCACACGCTGAGATGTTTCTATCGTCATTATTTTTTTTTTGTTTGAAAACGGTATGTGTTGTAAATGTAATGTATAGTTTATTTCAAATTATAAGAATATAACTTTGAAGGGCTTAAATGCTGTTATTGCACCACCTGCGGTAATAACTACGTGGGTATGCAAACAAACTGCTGAGGACCGTAATGACAAAATTTAAGTGAATTGAATAGAAATGGAATTATGATTTGCGATATGCGTAACTACCTGTTTGTACATTTAAATCTCATTTAATATGTAAATTCTTTAATTACTTGTAACATCGAATTGCTTACTATGTAAATTTATACTGTTTGTAAAATATTTTTAAATACCTGTTGATACATTACAATCTCCTTATTTATATCATTTCGTTTAGTAATTAATACTCCCACCGCTCGCCATCTAATCTGGCGTTTGCTATAGGAGAGTTGGTATATATTACATCTAATATTCAGTCTATGTATCATTTATTGTTAATCTTTACTGCTGTATACATATTTGATTTTTCTCTCTTTACTTCACGAACATGCGGCGACCTTTTGCTGAAAGTATTATTGATAATGATGATGTGGATAGTGATAATACTGTTGGAGCACGGCAGAGAAAGCATCTATCAGAAGATGCAAAACAGATAATTCTCAATGTCTATCGTACCCTGATGGAAGGAAATAACGAACAACAAACCCTGAACATTCAACGAACGTCGCAATTAACCAAGGTGTCTTTTGGAACAATATATAAGATAATTAAGAATAACGCAGGTGCTCGAAAGCAAAGAAGTGACAAAGGAGCATCGAGAAAAATTGATGAGTATGAAATTGATACTATTAGGCAGCAAGTATACTCCTTGTTGTACCTACACTAGACTGCTTACATAAAAGAATCAGTGATGAGTCTATAAATATTCTGTGTTCTAAAGCCACCTTGTGGCGGACGCTAAAGAAAGCTGGTTAAAGTTTTCCAAAATAGATAAACGTCGCAAATTATGGAAAGTCCGAGTCTCCAGAAACTTCGATATGAATACTTAACGGCAATTAGAAGGTATAGAGAGGAAGGACGATTCATATGTTTTTAGACGAGACGTGTATGACACCCATGATACAATTTGCAAAGGTTGGGTGGATAGTTCAAGTATGTGTCAGTTGGACGCGCCGGTTTCAGGGGGAAGAGAATAATTATTCTTCATGCTGGGTCAGAAAAAGGAGGATCGGACAGCCGCTATTATCTGCTAAAAATTTTAAATCCTCAAGTTTAGATTACCATGAAGATATGACCTCATCTTTATTTGAAGAATGGTTTTGTGACACTTTGCTGCCAAATTTACCAAAAGAGAGTGTGATAGTGATGGACAACGCTCCGTATCATTCTCGACAGCAAACCAAAATTCCTACAAAATGTAATAATAAGAAAGATATTAAAGAATTTTTAGAAACAAATGATTTATATTATGAGGATCATTATACAAAAAACCAATTATTAGAGGCGATGAAGACAAAAGAATATTTAAAGGATTATTATGTGGATAACAGAGCCAAAGAAGCAGGACATACAATTTTGCGTTTACCACCATACCATTGCATTTTCAATCCCATTGAATTGATATGGGCCCAACTTAAAAATACCATAAGACGAACAAATCAAACACCGAAATTTAGTGAAAGCAGTGTAATACACATAAAAAATGCTATGGAGCACATAACTGCCGTAAATTGGAAAAATGCTGTTAAACACGCAATAGCAAAAGAGGACGAATATATGCGTGTGTACAATATAGTAGCACCTTTGATTATAAATTTGCAATACGATTCAGAGACAGACACCGATTTGCAAGACGACTCAATCGCAGAAGATGATTTATGAAATACGGTGACACCTTTACTAACATAACAATTTTATAGTGTATTACAAACTAATTAGCTTTATATATCTACATGTATCCACTACACATATTGCCACGATTTGTTATTTTTTCTTTGTATATAAGCCCAATGTATAGATATTTTTTATTATATACTTGAAATTAACAGCGCTTTTTTTTTATCTTATAGGGCCGTAATTTATAGTCAATACGGCCCTTAGATTCAATATGCATTGCCAAGTTATTACCGTCACAGAAGGTGCAATAAAAGTATTAAAGGCCTTGTAAGTCTACAGTTATATTCTTATAATTTGAAATAAACTATAATAAGGATCAACCAGACTCGACGGATCTAGGTAAACGCACAAACAATCGTAGGTCGCATAGAAGTAACTCGTTATGTAGATTGCACAGCATACGCATTAAGTCTATTGTTACGTTAATATTATTGAATGTAAAATACACTAGGCTTCACATTACTGAAGTTTTTGTTACGTATCTTTGTAATATATGCTATATTGACACTGTTATTAAAACCGTTTCACCCTTTCGTCAGTTCAAACGACCGTTAAGTATCTTTTCAAACGAGAAAACGATCGTTCTAATCAAACTTGTTACGGGGCAAAAAAAACGAATTAGCAAGGTGTTCATATTTGCTTTTGATTCATCTTTTGAAAAAGTACATGACATACTCCCGTGATGTACTCAAATCTACGTTTCCCGAAACATACTATCAATTTTTTTCTGAGGCGGCATCCAAATTCACCCTGGAATTTTTCGAAATCTTTTCGTATTGAATCTAAAAATGTAGAGATTCTTGCATGGAACATTTTCCCTGCTAAGAATTATTTAACATATTCCGGTAACTTTGCTGAACTTATTTGCCATAATAATTGCAATTCAGTTCATATGCGGATTTGTATAACAGTTTTACATACTTCCAACTGGTTGCTCATTATTTAAAATTATGATTTTCGGAGAAATATCCCCTTAATATTTTATTATAAATACGCTGCTTCATCCATGTTTCCCCAATGCTATAATAGTGACGGTGGAAGAGGAAGTTGTGGTAATGCCTGTTTATTACAGTAAAACTCTGCGATGTAGCTTAAGAAAAATTTGCTTATCAATCTATCACATTCGAATGCATTCGAATAAATTTTTACAAATGCGATTGTGGCGCATGTGAGCGGATCATTTTGGATCTAACGTTTTAAATATTTTTCCATTTTAACATGGTGGTGCTGGGGTCCAGTAACAATATATTACATTCGCCCGTTTTGAAATCTCTTTAAAATAAGTTATTTAAAACTTTCTATTTGAGTTTGCAACGTTGTCTGTGATGCAGGGACAATTTTACTTGCATTTGATCCGGCTATATGGTTGATTTGGATGAAGATTCCTACAACTACATAACTACAAGTGTCCCAGTAGATCAGTTTTTCAATCACGCTAGCCATAAATTATATTTGAAATGCAAGATCAACATAATCCATTACTGTTATTGTATATCTTTGATGTAATAGTTTTTTTTTTTAATGGTTGATTCATCGTTATGTACCAGTACATTTAAGCAGGAAAGTTCCCAACATATTATTTATTTGAAAATGGAATGGCTGCAATAAAGCTCATAAGATCGCATTGAAAGATCTTAGTGGATTTAAATTTGTAAATGAGGTTTTGTTTTAACATGTTTGTTAGCATAGGACTCGCTCCACAGAAATATTTATCGCAACACTGCAAATACCTGATAATTGCTTGTACGACTTAAATTTTCTCAACTTTAATCCAAGTAAGTTTTTTTTTCTCGCCACGCTGCGATCTTTCAGCCACGTTTAAGACGAACTAAATATTTTTAGAAATGAAGGATGTTTTATAAACGTATAAACAAGCAAAATGTTATTCAAATCGTAATAAAAGTAAATCTAAATGTAATTTATACTTTAAGCGAACCAATGGCGAATTATAATAAAATAGAAACAATGTTTTCTGTTTTAAAAAACGCAGATGCGCATACGCCACACCTCCGCAGGCTAACGATGAACTGAACGATATCCGGTATCCCACACTCTACTATTTTTTATTGTGCTATGGATCGAAGACCGCATGTTCGACGTATTGATGACGTTTGCCTAGATTCGTCCGTACTCTGGTAATAAAAAGTAGTTATTCAAAAATATGTTGTACTTAATAACGTAACAATAAATAATAATATAAAAAAGAAACGGAACGTCTTAATAAAGCGGATAGGCTTTTTGAAAAAGTTGCACCATCAGGTATGTTTCCACATTTGCCTAGGTGAAGGATGTTCGCCGCGATGAAAAAATGTACTTATATTTCGAGAAAGACCGTTCCACATCTACCGAAGTAAGACAGGCATAATTAAAATAATCTTTAGAGTTAGTTAAGGAATCTGCAGATGCCCCACCACACATTTGTCTTAATCTCGTGTAATCGGAATTCTTTTTTACAACACTGTCGAGCTTAGCTAAAACGCGACCACTTATTGCGTCGTTTATACCGTGTAGCAATGTATTAATTTCGTCCACGATTTGCACTGACTCTACCAACGACAATCCAGTATTTTGCAATTTTTCTATTGCGTCTGCTAACCCTTTATAATTGTCGCTGATACTTTTTTAATCTGTTTCAACAGAAGGATCAAGACATCCGTTCTGGCTCTCCTTAATAGCTGTAGCTTCGGCAGGGTCTAATTGCAAAATCACAGATTTGACTTCTAGGAAATGTTGAGAATAATAAAAAGCGGCTTGCAACCACGTTCCCCCAACGCGTAAGAATAGGCTGTGGTGGTTCGCGAATACCAGGGCAAAACCTGTGGGATCCTCCAATCCGTTTAGGACTTTTGAGAAACACTTTGTTTGTATTTGCTATTAATGCATCCACCTCCGGGTAATATTCTCGAATAGTTTGTGCCACAAGATGTGAAGCATGGACTTTACACGTGACATTTTAGTCTTTTGCTAGCTAATAAAATTGCAAATTTCGGTTTAACAGGACCTAGTACTCGTACTATAATATTCAAAATAGATTCTTTTTTGCAATTTGTCGTCTCATCAAGACATAGCCACAGCTGTTTATCTTTTAATTCTGCTTTGATCCTATTTTCGATATCCTTACGTATACGTGGTAGATCTCTCCGTAACGCTGTCCGTGATGGTAAGTTCCGCTCGGGATTATATGTACGCCAACTGTCGAAACGCTTCTTTATCGAGTACGCGAAGCGGTAGACCACATACAATAAACATATCAGTAACAGTAAATTCAACTGAAATTGGGTTTGAGGTGGCACGCCATTTTTCTTATTTTTGTGCTGTACACTATTAATATATCTTTTACAGTCGCGTTTGTTAGAGCCTATTAACAGTATTTTACAAACTTTACACAATATTTTAGTTCCATTGTAGTTTAAATCCGGAAATTCACTGATAAATTTAATCACTTTACTAGCTAACGACTGATTATTTTCCTTGCGTACGTTAGACATAGTTACATATATAAATTATATTCATCTATAATAAGTACAACTAACGCTGCGAAGGGTTGACGAGAGACTGTTGCAATAAATCAATAAACTGAAGGCCGTGCCGACTCATCTGTATACATACATATGTGGCGTCATGGGCCCGGCAAACTCATTTTTAACCTGGCGCGGAGCCCTCTTGGCCCGCTCTTTTGATATTTGTAAAAGAAGGTGATAAATGAAGCGACATGTGCACTCGTAAAATTTCTATTTCAAACCCAAATGCATTAAAGTTTAAAATTCAAAATGTGTGAAAAATTTAAAAGATCTCATAGAGTTTTTTTTAATTTTTTAAGGGGCTCGAAATTTCTTTATGCAATGTAGAAAAACAATCTAACTTTAAACAAAAAATGCTTTAAAAAGGGAAAGACATTTATGACTAAGAGCTACTAGCTTTTTTCCCAAGAAAATTTTGTTGTAAATTTTTTTTTTACAACCCTTTAAAATTACGCAAAATTAATTTGTGATTTTTTCTACAAACAAGCCAAACTTTTTTTTGGGGGAGAGGTATTTTTCCCAAAAACCCTTTTTAAAAACCCATCCCAAATTTTTTAGGGGTTTTGGTAATATAAAAAGTAAATTTTTTCCCTTAATTTTTTTTTTTCCATACTTTAAATTTTCAAAACGGCTTTAAAAATTAATGATTTAACACTTGAAAATATTTTTTTTTTTAAAATTTTTTCCATCTTTTTTTAAAAGTTTTGACGATGATTTTTAAACATATGTAGCTTGTAGAAAAAAAATTTATTAATACGTTTTCGTTTGCCCCAAAAGTCCCCTGACTGAACCTTTTTTGTAGGGTACAAATTTCAAATATTTTCTTTCCCAAATTTTGAAAAAAAGGGATAGTTCCTCCCCTTAAACTTTTTTTGAAACCCCCTTTTCCCCCTTCGGGGCCCCCTACCGAATATTCTGTACTTTCCCGTATAGTTCTGTTGACGAAATGGCCAAACGGGTTTATTGAATTCTCCACTTTATTACACTCACGGGTTGGGTTTTTTGGGGTTTACCCCTTTTGTTCAAAATTCAAAATTTTAATTTACTTTACTACTGGACTTATTTGGGCGAATTTCTTTTTATTTAAAATTTCTCGATATAAAAAGTTAGATTAGAATGATTATATTTATGCCCCAGTGCAAAAATGCATTTTTCCTTTTAGCTCACCGTCATCCCCTTCAGTACAAATTTTTGGGGGAACGTAGGGGGTACATTTAAATAAAACAAATCAAAAGCAGCTAAAAAATTACACTAATTCTTATATACTTACAACAAATTAATTCAAAAAAGGGCCTAAAATTTTTTGATCGGTTTTAAAAATATTTTTTAGTTTCGTTTGTTTTTAAAAAGAAGTCAAAATTGTTTGTGTTAATAAAAATTCTATATACCTTGATTTCCCTGTATCTTATTCGCTAGGGTTCCCTTCTCTCTTAGGACTTGATGGTGTTCTCCCCCCAATTCTTAAACCCCCGGTCTCGATGGGAAATTATAAAGCATGCAAACGGCCCCAAAAAGTGCAAATACACCGTAATGATTGTACAAAGAAAGGGAAGGATTTTAGAAGCACCTATGAAAAAAAATTATCCCATTTTTTTAATTACTGATATTGCAGATTTTTAAACTAGCTTAAAAAATTTACATATGAATTTTAAAACCAAAATAATTTAAAAGACCCGTTTTTTCTACTTAAAAGGCGTTAAAAGAAAATTTTTGGGAATGTTTGCCATAAATATTTTTTTCGACCACATTTGCATTCAAAAAACTTTATTTCCCTCTTTTCAATATGGCAATCGAGATTTTAAAGCGCATTAGTTACATTTAATCATCCATTTTTTTACTACTTACATAAATTGAATAAAATCTAAGCATCTTTAAAAATAGGTACAGTCCCCAACCAAAGTTTCAAAAAGCCCTGAGGGGGCGTGTCCCGGGGCGCAAAAGTTAAAAAGGTCACTCTCCCCGGAATTTTTTTTCCCCGGGGGGATTTTTAAACAAACAAAAGTTAGTTTTCCTATAAAAAAATGCCCAAACCCCCGGGGTAAAAAAACTTGGGAAATTTAAAAAAAAATAAATTTTTTTTTTGAATGTTTTTAATTTTAATCAAACCAAACGTTTTTTTCAATTTAAAATTTAAAATTTAAAATTGAAAAATGTTTTTTATAGTTTAACAATGCGTCATTAGCCTTAGTAAAAAATTCACCCTCTGATTTTCTGCCTCGCTGATCCAATCTTCATCTGAAAACCTGTTTTTTACATTAAAATTAAATTTTCCAAAAATTTCATCATTTAAAACCCTGGGCCCCCCACATTTCTTCGAAACCATTTTTACTGGTTACACCCCTTTTTTCCCAACCAACTTGCGTGTTTTTCTAAAAATTGCAGTTCAAACTAATTGCTCTATGTCAGGGGCTGAGTGCAACACATTTTCATAGCAACTTTTTTTTTTTCGCCATGCCCCCAAATTTAAAATTCTATTGGATTAAAACTCCAATTTTAAGGGGGCAAACGTAAAACAGAAAGGGCCATGCTTTTTAAGAGTTCATCAACAATAAATTTTCTTATACAATATTGTTTTTAAACCCAACATTAAAAGTTCTGTTTTTTTCGCATTTCTGGAGTTTTTTCAATTTATTTCCTTCAGCCTGTCGAATATCTCTTTTTCCGTTTATTTTTTTTTTAGGTGGTTTTTTTTATTTGCATGCTGTGATAGGGTTTCATTGTCCATAACAACAATGCTTTTTGGGGAAAGGAAATTTGGAATAAGTTTTTTTTTCTAACCATCGCAAAAAATTTAAAAGGGGTTTCATATCATCGTGGTAATCCCCTGATTTACTTTTTGTTTAAAAAATTTAAAGAAAAGCTTCCCTCGAAAAAGCCATTAAAAATTTCCCCGCAGGGAAAACTATAATATGCCCTTCTGCCCAGCTCATCCTTTTATAAACACCAGGTTCTTTTTCCGTTTGGGGGCCAACTTTCCCCAATTTTCCTATTTTGGGGTTGAATAAAAAGTTTTTTCAAAATTTATATCACTGGTCTTTTTTCTTTCCAAAATTTTAAATTTTCCCTCGAAATTGTCTTAAAGTACTGGAACGCCAAGCTATAATATCATATTTTTCCATCAATCTTTTTTCTTTTATTAGGGACACTTCTTATATCGAACGCCCAATTTTTAAAAAATTATTTCGTAAGTTTCTGGGGCCCCCCCTGTGTAGTTTAAAATCTTGTCTTTCTTTTTTGTCTACCAGAAATTTTTAAATGTTGGCACCTTACGATCTACAGTATACACCCTATGGACCTTCTTCTATTACGCCTTGGTCAAAATCATCAAATTAAATTTTTCATTGAAACTGCATTTTTCTCGGCTTCTTCTTTGGAGTTTGGGAATAAAGAAGGGGCCGCCTATCAATTCTCTGCGAACTCCCTTTTTGAAACTGACTGTTTTCCCCCTGTTGCGGGCGAGCGCTAGCTAAACAAGTTTTTTCCTAGTGGCCCCCATCCCTATGACCATCTACTTTCTGCTTGTCAAAAAAACTTTTTAACATTGCAAATAATTTTTTCGTGTTTCCCGACGAACGAGTTTTACGTTTCTCGGGTTTGTTTAACCTGAAAAAAAAAAAAAAAAAAACCTAAATGCCTTAAAATAATATTACTTTTTTTAAAAATTAATATGGGGTTTTAAAAAAGGAATATTACAATACATTTAAAAAATTCCTAACCAAAAAATTTACTTTTTGAATGATTTATAAAAATTTCCCTTTAAAAAAATTTAAAAAAACTTAAAAAAAAAATTTTTTGTAATTTAAAAAAACACTACAGGTGTTTTAAAAAAACAATTTTTTAGTCAAACAAGTAGGAAAAGAATAAAAGAAAATTTTGGGCAAAAATATGAACCAAGCTTTACAAAATTAAAAAAAACCCTTGTGCCCGGGGTTAAAAAAAACCTGTTACAACGAAAATTCCCTTTCTTTTTGGCCCGATGTTGTTTGATTTTGAAATTAGTTTCTCATTTTTTCCGATTTTTTTCTGAGCTTGGTGCTACTGTAAAACTTTAAAAAAACCCGAAAAGTTTTAAAAAATTTTTTTTCGAATGGGAAACTCTTCAGACATTTCGGAACCTTTTTGAGAATTAGAAATTTTTTGGTAGCTGGAACGCATGTACACCCGCAGTCTATTATTTCCAAATATTTCAATCATGATTCCAATTCAAATATGGGATATGCATTCAAAACAGGTTTTTATAAAAAAATTTATAAAAACAAAAAACCCAACAAAAAATTACGCTGTAAAAATTGGGGGTTAAGAACAAATAAAATTTTATTAAGTACTCTTTTTAAATTTAATCCCGATGAAATTTTAATTTTAAAACGAAAAATTTTCCCATATTTTAAATACAAACTTTGGGTTTTGGACAAAAACATAGCACATTTTTATACTGTTTTGGGTTTAGGGTTGACTTTTTCCCCTGTTTTAAGAAGTCTGAAGCACTTTCCACAATCTCCAATTTACACTCAAAATTTAAAGCATTAATTTACGATTTTTGGGATCATTCTTTTACAGCGGGTTTAATCGGGGCCCTGCGATACATAGGCGTTTCACCGGGGTAGCCGGCTGTGTGCAAAATAAATTCTCGCTCGTAAAGCATCCGCTTTTTTAATTTTTTCTTTTCGGGTTTAGGAAACGAGAGCCTGCCCTTTTTTTTTTGTGTTCGTGTTATTCTTTGTAAATACATAATTTTAAATTGATCTAATGCACAAAAGTTTGGGATTTAAGAAAGGTCCATTTTGGGGTCACAATAACCCCTTTTTAATAAAAGAGCGACCGGTTTCGGGGACTGGTCCCGTTTATTGGGGGGAAAGTGGATTTTTTCATTAAACCATCTTTCCCACTAATTTTTAAATTTAAAATGTTAATTTTAATAAGGAAAAAGGGGCCCCTTTTGGGCTGGCACAGTAAAAAAGTTGTCTTGATTTAAAAAATGTTTTCAAACAACGGTCAAAAACTTTGTAAAGTGTGCGAAAACTTTTTGAAAACACTGGGCCAAATTTGGACTGAAAACAAACATTAAAAAACCGAAAAACACAGAAATGGAAAAAAAACCCTCTGCCTTTTTTTTTTCCTTACTACAACCTTTTAAAGAACTTTTTGTAAAATAAAACCCCAAATTAAATTTCCCCAACACAAAAACGCAAGATGTGAAAAAAAAATCAAATATCCCTTTAAAAAAAATCATTATTTTTCCCATGTGTTGACGAGACAACAATTGTGAAAGAAATTCTATTTTAAATGTTAAAATAACTTGTACTGGACAAAAGGCCAAAAGATTGGAAAAGTGTACGGGTACAGAAACTGTGAGGATGATACTTAATACTTATTATTTTTAGAAAGCTTTAAAGTCTCACCACGTCGTGTTGATGTTTATGAGAGGGGTACCGCGACAATGCTTCGGTAGGTCCTTTCCTCTTTTTGGGAACGGGTTGAAAGTGTTTACATGTTACGTGTAAAAAATTCATGCTTTCCATTTTTGTGGAAAAAAACTATTTGGGACAAGGGTTCACCCAAAGAGATTCTTAATACCCAAGTAAAAAAAATTTCTCAAATTTTCCAAAAAACGCCCTTCGATCATTTCACGAAATAGTGTCCCGGTATTCGTAACCACCACCCCCAAAATTCTTACGCTTTGGGGGAAACCCTGGTTGCAGGCAGCTCTTTATTTTTGCCTAAATTATTTTAAAAAAACTTTTTTTTAAAAAAACTTTTTTTCTAAAATTTTAAAAATGATCCCGAACTGCACTATTAAGGAGGCCAGAAAAAAATTTTCAAGATTTTTTCCGTGGGAAACAAAGTTAAAAAACTTTCAAACAACTAAAAAAATTTTACATGACGCAAGGGAATGATTACAAAAAGAGCGTTGCGTTAGTGGATCATTTGAAAATGGGGACAATTACATCCCACTTGCTACCCACTCTCCCAAATATAGACGCAAAATAAATCGCTTTTTTTTGGAAAAAATTTCGGAGTGTTAAAAAAAAGATTCCGTTTTAAAATCACTTTTAAAATAAATTTGTGTGGGGGCATCGCCTTATGGGTTTAAACTGATTCAAAGAGTTTTTTTTAATCATCCCTGAAATTCATCCGCAGCTGTCAAACGATCTTTTTCAAAATAAAAACCCTTCCTTCGCCACGGGCAAACATCTTCAACAAAACCCCCGGGGAAAGCATTTTCAAATGCTGTAAACTTTTTCGACTCTTATGCATTGGGGAGATAATACTGATAAGGGCCCTTTTCTATTTTTAAATGTTTGAAAATTTTCCGTTTCCCCCCCCAACCTACTTGAAAACCACTCCCTTAAAAGGGGGTGAGTATTTCCCCTTTTTTAGATTTTTATAATTCTTAAATGGGTTTTTCTGTTATTATTCAATTTTATTATTTTTTTTGGGTATTGTATTACCAAAGGGAAGTCCCACCCCCTTAGGGCCGCGCAGAGACTTTAAACCTTGTTTTAAATTTCAGCCACGACAATAAAAGGGAAGAAACATATATATTTTATTTTTTCTCTATTCAAAACCCCTCATTTTCCAATACGGTCTTCGCCCTTTCCAGTTCCTTAGCTTTCTGCAATTTCAATATCCCCTTACCTGCGCACATATAAAGTAATCTCGCCCCTTTAAGCCTTGCCATAGCACTGAAAGAACCAACTCCAACAGCTCGTATTGGGGGTGGGGATCCCTTTCCCGGGTGTAAAAACCCAACGCCGTTTGGGAAAACCCCCGGCTTTATACCCCTGCCAAGAACAACATTAGGGGCCCAAATATGCGCGTCTGAAAAAAAAATTTTTTAAATTAAAACCCTAGGGCCACGATAAAAAATGCAACTACGAATTTTTTGTCTGCGGAAATTTAAATTTGATTTTTTCCCTAAAGGGCACTAGATCTATGGTTAATTAATCTAAAAAGATTTTTGAAAAAACATTCATTTGTTTTTGGGGAAAATAAAATTGAAAAAAGGGGACACTAAAATTGGTCTTTGGGGCCCAAAAAATACACTTAAAAGAATTTTTCTAATGTTAGAAGAGTAATTTTTATTAAATGATATAACCTAAGCAGTTTTTGGAAAAATTGCTTTTTAAAAATTTAAAATTGGAAAATTTGGGTTTTGCAAAATAAATTTTATGAAGTAAGGTTTTAAAATTTTCCCGCAGATTTCCCCCATTTTTTTGGGGCGTTTAAAATTTTTTTCCCTTAAATTCATTTTCCCCGGATGCCTATCGGGTTTATTTTCTGGGGAAAACTAAAAAATTTGAGATTCAAAAAAAAATTTTGTAAAATTTTCTGTTTTTAAATTCTGGCCCAAAATACGGGGGTGTTTCGGGTTTAAAAAATTTGGGAATAGCTGAATAAAAACTGCAAGGTTTTTATTGTTTTTTTGTAGCCCTTTGAATAAAAAAATTTTTTAGCGTACTCTACAGGGAAAACTTGCAATAAAAGGCGAAAAAAAAATAAAAAAACTTTTCGAAAAAAACTCAAATTATTTAAATTATTTTAAAAAACCCAAAATTTTAGTTTTGGGTATAGAAAAATGTTAATTTAGTTGACATAATTTGGGTAATACGCAGTAATATGGGGATTTTTATTTTAAAAAATTTTAAACTTATATGCGGGCAGAAATTGACATCCTATATAAAAATATCAAAAAAATTAACGATATAATTTTACTTATAATTTCACCCCCTTAAAAAAACCCAACAACCCACAGCGAAAATTAAAAATTTGGAAACAGCCATTGTCTTTTTCCCCTACCAAACCGTTTCTATAAAAAAAATTGTACGAAAATCCTAAAAAAATAAAAAAAATAGTTTTTAATAGTACCCATCGAACCATTCCCATTTTTTCGGGGGCAATGGGGGAACTGATTATTTACCGGGAAATTCAGCCAAATTGTCCTAAAAAAATCCATATAATCAGTCGTTTGAAATTTTTTTGCAATCTGCTGCGCAAGAAATCTATTGCTTCATGAGGAAATTTTCATCTAGCTACAACCCGGTTCTGAAGATTCAACAGTTCCGTCTCTTTAAATACAAAATTCCATAGAAAACAGAATGCGCAGGGACATCCTGAAAAACCCCCAATAATAGCAAGGATAAAAACCAAAATTGCAGTAGAAAATTTTTAAACCATATAAACCAAATATAAAAAAATTTTAAAACGTAAGAGGGCACTAGTGATCGGGGAAAGCGACCTCTGTGAGGTTTTATGGAATTCATCGCCCTACAAACCAACCTCCCCCAATGGCTTTGCTTTCCGTTATTTTTTGGGCTTTTTTTTTCAAGGGGTTTCTAGGGTTTTTTCCGGGTTTTGACCACTCCAACATGAAATCTAGCAGATTTTTGGCCCCCAAACTATATAAAAAAAATCAGTTTAAAGTCAAATTTTTTTTGCTTTTTTTTAAATTCCAAAAAAATTTCGAAAAAAGCGAAACCCATTTTGGGGGAAAATTTTTAATTTTAAAATGTTGCAACACCAAAATTAAAAAAAATTTTAAATGTTACCAACGAAATTAAAAAACAAATTTTTCCAAAATTTTAAAATGATTAAAACAACTGATACCCATTTTGATTGTTTATTTTTTACAGTCAAAAAACTGTTTTTTATAGGAAATTTAAGAAAGATAAAATATTTATTTGGACAAAACAAGGGCGAAAGAAAGAAAAGGTTTCCGGTTGATAAACTAATAACCATTGCCAACCTAAGGTAGGCCTAATTATAAAAGCTAGAAAAAACCTAAAACATGCTCCCCCCCCAAAAAAACACAAAAACTTTCAAATGAAACAAAAGAACAAAAAAAAATGAAAAAAAAAAACAAAGAAACATAAAACCAAACATCAAGTAAAAAAACCAAAATTTTGGGCCCTCGGGTTTTTTTGGGGGAAAAAACTAAAGCGAAAAGCGAAACCCCTTTATAAAAATTAAAAAAAATAAAACAAATTTTAATTTTTCACAAAGAGCTTAAAGTCCCCTTTTATTACTTACATTGGGGAAAAGTCACCCAATGCAAACCCAAACTAGCCCAAACCAAAGAGTAAAATCCACCCTAAAACTAGTGCAATCGCACTAAGTAGGGGGCCTAATAAAAAAACAAAAAAGCACATAAAACAGAGCCTGAAATAGTATTATTAATTATTTTCATTTAAAAAAATGATTAAAGGGATATTGCATACATGTTTTCGACCCATTTTCGATCGGTTAAATTTTTTCCCCCGAACGAGACGATAACATCAATACCCAAAAACAAAATGGTGGAGTCAAAACTTTTTGATATCGTGAATATTCCAATTTGGGAAAGTAAAGCTGGTTTATAATATCGACAAGATTGTCATCTCCATACATCGCCATCCAACATAAACCCCCTTTCCCCAAAGATAATTTTCCCCTTGGAACCAAACCCAATCCAAGGCATTCACACTTTAGTCACAGTAAAATTAAACTGAAAAATATGCTTTTTTTACGTATAAATTTTTTTAAAAGGCTGTTATTACCATTTAGGGAAAAACCCGGGCATAGAACCATCTCAAATTTTTTTGGGTAAAACCCTAGTTCTGGATCTGGGACCCCATTTTTTTCTTTCGCCGGGGTAAAACCCCCTATGTCCCTTTGGGAAACCCCCGTGATTTCCTTAGGGACCATAATTTCGAGTTGAATTTGCAAAAAAAAATTGAAAAAGTTTCATTTGCCCAACTTATTAGCATAATTAAACCTATTTTAAATTAACTGTCAAAAAAGGGTTTAACGTTTTAAAGTAAAAATTTTACACCACCAAAATAAAGCAAAAATAAAAAAAAGTTTTTTTTTAAAATTTGTTATTAGGTAATGCTAAAGTTCGAGTTCTGGGTTAATTTTTAAATTTGCAGCTGTTTAGTCAGTTCATTTTTTAAATAAAGAAAATTTTTTAAAAGGGACTCCCTGCTTTGAAAGTAAATGCTTTTTTTTTTTTTTGAAAGCAAGGGCACGAAAAGGCGAAAAAATGTAACCTTTACTACATATGTATCCCGATTAATTGATTTTTAAAACGGGTTGTACAAAGAATTTATTTAAAAATAAAAATAAAGGGCAAACCCGAAAAGTAATTGCCTCCTCATCTTTTAATTGAATACAAAAAAGATTATACCCTTTAACATTTTAAAAAAATAAAAAATATTTTTGGCATCCCCGGATCTTAATATCACACACTTTTATTTTTTCCCAAAAATGTGTTTTTTAACACAAGATCTTCTGCACAAAATTTTATGATCATTCCATAAATTAAAAAGTTGCTTATCTATTTCACCCAAAAAAAATGGTTCGTGTGGATAAAATTTTTATTGGGGTTTATTAATTTTATGGTTTTCAGGTCAAATTCCCCGTTTAGAGGCCATTGGTGCCTGTTTTTAAAGGCCCTTTAATAATGGAAAAGGGAATCGGAAAAAAACAAAACATCCTATAAAAATTACAGTTTTTAAATTTAAAAAAAAAATTTTTTTATTACACAAAGATCTCTCAAAGTGGAAAATTTTACCAAAATACGGTCAATATTTGGCTGATAATGGAATTAAAAAGGGGTAAAAAATTTGGTATGTTTTACTCAAAAAGTATAAAAATAAAGCTTTTCTTATTTTTCTTTTACATCTACGTTTTTGGTATTCCCTTCATAAATAATTTGTTTTTTAAAAATTGCAAACCCTTAAATTCTTGTTTTAGAGTGGGTTTTTTAAATTTTTTTTTATTGTAAAATTTTAAATTAATGGCACTCTTGGGGAGGGGGTTTTCGCAAAAAAGTCCAAGAACGAAAGCCCTTTTTGGTGAGAAATGGATTTGGAGTTAAAAAGGCGACCCAAACAGCTATAAAATTCCCAAAATTTGGGGGGCCCCGCCATTTCCAAATGTTTTTGGAATTATTTATTCTTTATTTTTGGGTCTCGTTTTGAGTATTTTTTAAAAAATTTTTTGCGATATTTTGGCTAGGGATGCTGAAAGTATGGAGCAGATTCTTTATTGTGTTACCCCAATTATACTTCAAACCAACGGATATTGATCAACTTATTTATTATTTAAAAGTAGTTGGGCAAGCAGCACCAAACACACCATTGTTATACTATCATATACCGATGTTTACTAATGTAAACAGTAAGTAAATAATAACTATGTTCAGACAGTAATTAGGACCAATCAGATTACACTTTACATATACCCCGCCCACTTGTCAACGTCACATATATTTATACTATGCACAGAATTTTTTTTTCCCAACTATATGCTTAATTATTGCAATAAAAATGGTAAAACAATTCCCTTCTTTTAAAGTTCATATGGGCCACATTTCTACAGGAAGTAAACGATAAAATACCGAATTTTGTCGGAATTAAATTCACTTCTGAGGTATTGAAGAAGGTTTGGAAGCTGTTAATGCGCACAATAAGAATTTTGTTGTCTTTTTGGGTGCTGATACGGTAGGAACAGTTTGAATTAATTATACAAAATCTTTTTTTATATAACATGAATTATTTTAATTAGCTGATGTTAGAGGCATACAAGCAAGGATTTGATTCATCTATAGCAACAACTTTCAATATCTTCCCTCAGTTGGGGGTGGCAATACACGAGTATGTTTTCAGTGGTAGAGCAGAAGAAGCAAAACCATTACAAGAAAAGTTAACTAAAGCTGTTGGAGGTATTAGTAAATATGGTAATTAACAATATTTTTAATAGAAATTGCTGTATTATGTTTGTGTTTTAATTTATACAGGATCATGGGTTCAAACAATGAAAGAAGCTATGAATCTGTTTACCTCCATTCAACGTTGGTCCTCCGAGAGACCCGATAATAAGACTATCCTCAGCGCAAATTAATAACATGGCAGAAAAACGTTAAAATATTGAAGATATAAGGAGTCAGCGTAAAAAATATACTTTAATAAAAGCGACGAAATAAAATTAGTCATAAATCACACTTATTTTTATGTATACTCTTTAATCTTGGTGCATTGAAGAATAAAACTTTGATGGTAAAATCGGCGGACTTGAGTTGAACCTTTCCGAATATGGACTTGTAGCTTGTGAATGATATCGTCTCTCGATGACTTTATCATAGAATCGTGATAATTTCACAGCATTCGAAGTGCCAGCAGCTAAATACCTTGTTTGGCGACAGTCTAATAGAATTTCTTTCGGCGTTAAATTGCGTGGCAAGCTTACTTCTACGACTTAACGGTTTATCGTCAGCCAAATCTAATTTAGTCCCTATCATTAAGATTGGAATCTGTGTCGCACCAATAAATTCTCGACATCTAAGTTATCGTTTAAATTTTCTTGATATCCGTTGTTAGCATCGTAATTGATTAACTCTTGTAACCATTTCCTTAAATTAAGTTCAGATTTACTGTTTGTTAAGTCATGTACAAGAATATACTCCATGGCAAGGATTGTAAAAGACGTGTCTTGTGTTGCGGTGATTTCTGCTACCCCCCAACATCCCATAGTTCGATGAAATAAGAAACCTTGTTCGGGTGTTCCTTCCTTATATTCGTGTAATTTTACTTCTACAGAGCAACCGATTGTCCAACCAGGTGCTCTCTACGGGTTCGTTTGTTTGCTGCTAAATGTACTAATGAGGTTTTTCCAACGCCTGAATCGCCCAGAACCATGATTCTTACACGATCTATCGCTGCCATTTTAGTTTACTTTTTATTAAAGAACAACTCCGTAAAAGTAGCGTTGAGAAAAAAAAAATACCAACAAATAAGGTTAGAAGTTTGACGTTGTAATTAGTATGAAGTTGTACAACGTAATTATACATCCCTCGAACATAGAATGATTCAGCCAGAAGCGAATTTCATCTGCATTTGAATTTCTTTGATGGATAAAATTTGTGACCTTCGACTATATTTTTGTATGTAATTATATTTCAGCGGGAATTTTGAAAATAAATGTACATTCTGCTTTGTTTAAAACGATTTACAAATGTTCACATATGCAAAGAATTTATTTCAACAGGATTTACAAGTCACCTATTATTTTAAGTTTTCAGATTGTACTCAGAATTATTTACCAAAAGATGTTTCGAATTTAGATCATCCAGATACGAAACTCTAGAATTCGTTATTTCGTGAGTTTGTATTTATTGTAGCAGGGGCTTATTTTATGGAAGTATCTTGGTAAACCCATTCTCTACACTAGGAGACTAAATCAAGATTGCCTGGAAAGCCTTCTTGGAAGTGTGAAGCAACAAAGTGGAAGAAATCTAAGCCCAATTCAATTCCAGAGGGATCCCAAAAAATTATTTCATGCAAATTTCTTTTGATAACCAGAGGGAGTAAATTGTAAATGATTTGGACGGTATTATAAAAGACGTAGGAAAACAAATTTTAAAAATTGTAAGTTTGTATTCACGCAAGCGAGGATTTTGAAGATCTTGGATTTATTAAGGCTAAAATACTAATTTATAGAAGTTTTGATTTTAAATTAAATTAAACTATTTAAAAATAAGAAAAATACAGAATTATTTGATGATCTGAATGTCCCATGACGATGTATTTTTTGAAATCTCAAGTAGTTTCTTTAAAATTACTTCTATGGGATATGGATTTAAACATTCTTGTAGTAATTTTCCATAGGGATTTTTTGTTAAATTTATTTCTTTGATTTAGAATGTTTTCAACAGTAAAATTTGCTAATGATCACTTTTATAAAATGATAATAATAATAATAATACTAATAATAATAACTTTGTTGTAGTGTCGCATGTATAAATATGTATTAAAAAGGGAGAAAAAACAAAACACAAGGCGAAGTCCAGAAATTCTACTGTTTAAATAAATTATAAAAACTCTGTGTCTCTTTTATTAGACACCTTTTCCCAACGTGAATATAATTTATTGGTTTTGGTCAGGAAGTAATTATGTGAGTACATTTTTGTGGAAAGTATTATTTCATTAAACTATTTGCTTTATATATACCTTTTTATTTAATCGATGATGTACGTAAATTATTAATATTCTTAAAACCAAAAGAACGGATACATACCGCATATTTATATTGTAAATTTGAATTTCGCACAAGCACACCACTAACAACATGGCGTTTTTATGTCAAGGTTATGGAATTAGAATCAGAAAGATTGCAGACACTGTTAGAGGATTTTGCATTTGTATAATCTGTGATTCGAACCTCCACGTTACAAATATTTACAAAACCTCAATAATTCGATGCTGAAAGTAATTTATTCAAGGTGAAGGTATTTATAAACTCCTGTTTACATTAGATATCTTTCAACGAGAGCGTATTTTAATTTTTCTTTTCTTAAAAATACAATTCGAAATTATTTTGAGGCCAACTTCAATTTCTAGGGTATTTCGTTTCCCACTTGTTAGTTTATTAAATATTTGGAGGAATTGTGTCAAAAATAAAAAATCTCAACAGAAAATAGTGGCAGTGTTATATATTGAAAAAATGGCAAAACGTATGATTATTTGTTTTAATTGTTGTTAATCGGTGATTCCGGCGTAGGAAAAACATGCGTCCTTTTTAGGTTTTCCGAGACGCCTTCAATACAACATTCATTTCTACAATAGGTGAGTCACAGAAAGTATTTTGTATAGCATTGACAATGTTCGCCTTGATTTCGGGAGTATTTCTCATTTTTTTCCCTCAGGCTAAATGAAATCTACCGGAAAGACTTTTGCTAGGATAAAGCATAAGTTTTATAATTGCATTAGCCTTCAATAATCTTAACTTATAACCACACCTATACCTTTTTTATATTATTTTTATTGTGTCAAATTGGAAATTATATACTTGAAACTCCAATAGCCAAATTATCAATTAAATTTGTAATCTTTCAGGTATCGATTTTAAAATTAGGACTATAGAGTTAGATGGGAAAAAATTAATTACAAATATGGTAAGTCACTTACAATTTAAATAAAATTTACTTTTACATTCGAAAAATATAGGGATACAGCCGGACAAGAACGATTTCGTACAATTACAACAGCATATTACAGAGGCGCTATGGGTATTATGCTAGTTTAACGATATTACAATAAAAAGGAGTTTCGAAAATATAAAGAATTGGATAGGAATATTGAAGAGAATGCTTCAGCAGATGTAGAGAAGATGCTATTTTGGAAATAAATGCGAATTAGAAGAGAAGAGACAGGTTCGAAAGAGAGGGGTGAACAGCGGGCTGTGGAATACGGAATAAAATTCTTTGAAACAAGTGCGAAAGCTAGTATAAGATCGAGGAGGCCTTCTTTACGTTAGCGAGAGATATTTAAGACAAAAAGGGATAAAAAATTAGAAAGTAGAGCTTTTCGTATCTTTTTTAATGTTCAACATCCTGTATTTGTTTAGAAATTATCAAAATTGTTAAATTAAAAGCTTTAGGAAGTGATTTTATCAATACAGGAAGTGTTAGTATTTTTTTTTTTTTGCTCTTATTTCAAATTAGTATCCTGTTTATGGAAATAAGGTTTTCTTTTTAATAAATAAATAATTTTTTAATGTTATGTTAATGTCATAATTATTGTGCATATGTTGATATGTTAATAAAATTTTTGCATATAAGCTCTTATCGGTTTAAACATATGTTACTTTTAAAGTGAAATCACCAACTAAAATACTGTTTTTGAAAAACACTCTTTTTGGGGTTTTTTTAACGATTTTAAATTTTATAAATATTTCCCTTTTTTGTTTTTATTTTAACTAAGGGGTTTTTTGGGTTTCTCTGTTGTTCTTCCCTTGTCTTCTTCAAAAATAATGGGGCGACATTTTTAAAAAATAGTTAAAAATTTGTTTTCCCTTTTGTTGTAAAAATTCTTTTTTTTGGAATAGCCTTTTCCAAATGTAATAATTTGTGTGCCAAGTCCGGAGTATTACCAGGCCTTTCCACAAATTTTTCTCTAAAGAAAAATAGCTATCTTTAAATAAAAATCCGTAACCAATTTTAAGAGTTGTAAAAAGGAAATCTATTACCTGACAAAAAACCGGGTTTGTTTGGGCAAACGCGGAGGAAAAAATCTTTTTGGGGCGAAAGGGGATAATATTTGGGAAAAAAATTCTGTTAAAACTTAACGTTTTTTATTTTTAATTTAATGAATTTTTATAAAAAATTTTAAATTTTTTTCTAAAAAATTGCGTTTAAATAAGTTTAATTTTTTATTTATTTACGGGGGTTTTTAAAGGCAAGAAAGGTTTTTTGATTGTTTTTTTTTTTTTTTTTAGGATTTTAAATTTTCATGTTTTCATAAGAAATTGAAAACCCACTTCTTTTTTGAAAATTTATGTATTAAAAAAAGCGGCCCCGACTGTCCCCAAAGTTAGCGGTGGTCGGACCCAGGTCGCGTACCCCGGTGATTTGCAAGAAATGTTTGATGCCGCATTAAATTTCGGTCATTTTTTAAATAAAATTAAATAACACGGTGTAAAAAAATTACCATTTTTTAAAAACCGGGCCTCCTTTTGAAATCCCCATAAATAAATTGGTTGTTAAAATTCTAACTTGTAATGTTTTAAACTTTGGTTTTCGGCAAAACTGGTACGGCAATGGGGAAAAATCCCGTTTATATTTCCAGCGGAACCGAACGTTGTTCTCATCTTTTTTTGGCCCTAAATTTTTGCTTAATAGATTTAATTTTTTTCAAAAATTTAGGGGAATTCTTTTGAACGATTTCACAATTTGCCTTAATTTTGCCAAACAGAATTTTCTTTCAGAAAAACTTTAAAAATTTTTTCAAAGAAAAAAAAATTTTTTTTGCGTCTTTTAATCGCCATAGCTGTGCGTGAAAATTTTTGCAACAAAAAAATTTACGATCCTTTAAAAGCCCCCAAAAAGGAATTTTTAATTTTTCGAATTGTCCGTGGAAAAAAATTAAATCCAAAATTTTAACCTTTTGCTATCTTTGAAATTTCCTGGCTTTTCTGGATGCGGGAGCTTCTCCCTTTTATTCAAATTGAAAAACCAACCACGTTCTTAATATTTTCAAAAAAATTTTATAAAAAGCGTTCCTCAACCGCCCAGCCAACATGCCCTTTCCCCACAGTTGTTTACGGTTTGGTTTGGGCTTTTTTTTTACTTTAGGGGGGAAACATGTTGTTGAAATTCGGGGAAAACGTTGGGTGATTTTAAAACCAAAAACCTTTGTTAAATCTCATTAGTTTTCCCTTTCAGGGATAGGAAAAATTTTTTGGGAATAAATTCGACAAGAATTGTGGCATGCAATTTTTTAACAGAATTTTGTTGGTAAAATTTAATTAATTTTGCTTTTTAACATGAGTGGGTACAAAACATTTTTGAAACCCCTTTCACTCACTTAACCCAAGAATTTTTTGTTGAAAAGGGTTGAAACTTTCCCAATAAATTTTATAAAAACAAACCCTTTGAATTACTTGGGTCATTACATTGTTTATTTTTGGAGACAATGAATTAAGGGCCAAAAATTGATGAGTTCCATTTGCTTGCCATTCATTAAAAATTTCCAAATGTTTTTTCCCGAATCTTTGGGGTTGAAAAAAAAAACCAAAAATTTTAACTTTCCAACCCGATTTTATTTTTTTTTTCCAAATTGTTCCCGGCAATGGCAAATTTTTAAAAATGTTAAAAAAACCTGTTAAATTTTAAAAACTCCAAAAAAATTGGGTTCCCAAAAGGGTTTTAACAAGGTTCGCCTTGTCAGAAATTAAGAGTTTATCCATTGCAAATAAACGTAAAGGGCATAAATTAAAAAATAAATTTTTAAATTTTCCTGGGCGTTTTTTTGAGCATTTCCCCTTTTCCCCCAAAATTTACGGCCGTGCCCCAATAATTTTTTTTGTGTGTTGGACCAAAAATTTTAACCGGGATTCATTCACGGTTTTTAAACAAAATTTTTGGCCCCTTTTTAATAATTAAGGGTTTTCCCCAAAATAAAATTTCAAAGTGTAAGCCCTTTTTTGTAAAAATTAAAATTTTCCAGGCGAAAAACCCATTGCGCCAATTACGGCACGAAAAATTTTCCTACGGGCCTCCCAGACCGAAGTAATATAACCTCCCCCGTCCGACTGTTAAGCCGATCCCGGGTACCCTCGTGGCCGGGGCGTTATTTTTAATACAAATTAAAACTAAACCAATTAAAAAAAAAACCCCCTAGCAGATATATGTGTGCAACTGTTTAATAAATTGCCGCCCACCAATCTAAAATATGGTTTTTTCTTCATACTTCTTTCCGGATAATAGCGTTCCGCTGAAAGGTTCTAATCTGGCATTTAGTTTTTACACTTTGGTTAAAAATATATTAATGAACCCAAAATCCAATTTTTGGGGTTAAACTTTAAAAACCCAAAAAAATGTGCTGAATCGTAGCCTGTTCATATCTTTTCATTACTTTTTTTGAATTGACCCAAACTCAGAATCTCACTTTAGTCAAAATCACTTTTTTTTTCTCAAGTTCTTTCCATATCAAGACAGACTCCGTTAAAAAACACGTTAGCTATTGTTTTAGCTTATAATAAACCATGCATGTTTGTATAACTGCTGGTTATACAACTCTAACTGTATCTTACCAGCACAATTTGTGGGGCTAATGAATATATATTCACAAACTGAAACATTGTAGTACTTCTCTTACGCACATGGTAGTTTATGTGCCTAATTGACTAATATTCCCTTTTTTAAATTAACCACAAATGAATTTAATTTTGAAATGCATGATAAATATTAGTGAATGATTTTTTTGTAGAGATTTTTCGATTGCTAAAGCTGTTAGTCCAAAATTTTCCAAAAATAATGTTTATCGACATTTTTTTAAAATTGACCGTGGCATATCTTCTTTACTATCGTTTTTAGAAAAAAATGTTTTTAATAAAATTCCATCAATTGAAAGCGTGCATCTTATTGAATTATCTTTTATTGTACAGAGTGTTCCTTTAAAGGCTGTACCGAACCAAACTCCGTATTTTAAATGGAATATATATATGCTGTAGTTCTTTTGTTTCCCCTCGCTCCATTTTAGAGCGGTTTATGTAACATACCATATGTCTAAAATGCCCGTTCTCGCGCTGTTCAACTGTTTTTTATTAAAACTTTTAACTACAAAGGCTTAAATGGGGAAATCAACAAACTTTTTAAATAGCTGGTTTTAAAAAAATAAAAATACAAAAGTTACAAGCATTTTTTCAAAAGGATTTCCGTTTTTTATTGTTACTTTCTAAGTCAAATCGGTTTTTTTTTTTTTTTTCTTTTTTACTATACTTATTGATTTGAACGTTTAATTCGGTAATCGATAAATCATCTTGTTTGCAGAGTCAGTCATTAATAATTGGTAAGTAATTTGAAAAGTAATCAATGCAATGACGATCATAATGCCGATATGTCTTTGGACTTTTCAATATGTCCATTGGAAATGATAGTTCGGAAACAGCCGCCGACTGATTCTGTGAGCACCGCCTTAAACTGACCGAATAAGAGCAATTCCGTTTAACCCTTTTACTACCTTACAATTTTTATGTACCGGCCAAAAATTTCCTTGGAAAATATGCAATTTGAAAAGAAATTTTTTAAAATTAACATATTTTTTCTTAGAAGTAAAGATAGCGTCAGGTTTAATTGTTTGAAAATCAAAAGCCGATATATCGGCTTGAGGTTTTCTCACAAAAGTCACGAAGCCGATGTATCGGCTCTAAGGTAGTAAGAGGTTAGACTGCGTTTACTTTCGGAAGACACCCAAGCTGCGCGAAAATTGTCGCTGATATGTATTGACCGTCTTAAAAAATGTTTACCAAAATACGCGCGCTTTTTAAAAGTATACGAGAAGGTTAAACGTGTATTAAATTGTATATAATTGTAATTTTTTATACAAAACAATTTAGATTCTGATAGTATTAACAGTTTATAATTTATAGTATTTAGTAATCGCATAATCTTATTTATGTGTATATTAATGTTTTTTTTTCTTAATTTTTCATTTCACTTTATGTATTAAATAATTTCTTCTAAAAGAAAAAGTAGGAATATTCAGTGCTCGAAAAAAAAATAGGTGAGAAATGTTTGTCTGTTGTTTATAATAATTAATATTTTTACTTAATAAAAAGAGTAATCGGAATGTAATTACACCTTTATTTATTTTACATTTAAAGATATATATACATATTTAAATTAAATATATCAAATATAATTTTAATTAAATCACATCAGAAAGAAAAATCCAAAAACGCTGTCACTGTCATCATCAAGGTTTATAATAAGTTCAATCGGGAAGCTTATCCTTATGTGTTCTTTTTGTATATAAAATTTTCCCCAATATTCACCGCATGGTGCCGACCCAAAAATGTGACCATTCATCTTTTGTGATTTTTTCCAAAATTTTTCTTTAGCGAGTTCCTCGACATCAAATTTTGTTTAAAAAGTTATATTTTTAGATGCTACTCTGCCCCTTTTAAAATTTCCCATATCTTTTCAGTAGGGTTGAGTTCCGGATGATATGGGGCAATCTCAAAACTGTATGTCCATCTTTTGCAAATATTGAATCTATAGTGTACTTCTTGTAACTTGGTTTATGCATATTACTAATCTATCTTCAATTCAACTTTTGTCAATTTTCATTAAATATGATGCCACGTTCCACTTAGCCATTTTATCATTTCTGATCTTTTGCTGTTAGTAGTTGGATGTTTAACTGGAGCACGTTTTGGGGAGCTTGCATTATCCATCACAACAACAGATTTAGGTGGCAAATTTGGAATCAACTGTTTTCCCAACCACCTTTTATAATTTATGAGGTTCATATCGTCATGAACAATCTCCACTTTTTTGGCCGGACTTATAAATCAACAAGGGATTATCATAAATCCATGTTCATTACCTAAAAAAATAAATATACAGTACATGCTAAAAATTTTTAGAAGAAATTTTACTAAAGTACCTGCATGTACAATTATTAAACGTTTCCTTTTGATATAGGGCACTTAAGTCCATTGTTTAAGTTATCAAACCCCTTCATATGGAGTTGTGTGACTGGCATGGAGGTATGTTTCGTCTAAAATCAATACTTTGTTTTGAACTCAAATAAAAATTTTATTTTGCTTCACCTGTATACACGATTGGTCGACCTGTAACCGATAATTTGTAACATTTCGGATTATGAGGATCTTAGCTCACGTATATTTGATCTTTCCATCAAAAGCTTTCGTTATCAGTAGTCTTCTTCCACCTTTTATTTGATAAATTTTATTAATTACTAAAATAATAAATTTGAATATTAGTACGTACCTAAATCCTAATTTTAATATTAACTTTCTTAAAGAGCTCGCTTGCCTACAAAACCCAATGTATCATCTGACTGATTTTATTATATACAGCATTTAAAGTAGGCCTCTGTTTGTCAGTTATGGGGAAATTGTGAATAACCCGACGTAAAAAATGCTTCCCCAGCATTATCCCAGTAGATTTTGGTGAATGTCTTTCAAACATTGTCTTTTTGAAGAAATGCCACTTTTGCTCTGCTTCAACAGAATTACTCCTTTCGAATAATTCTGACAAAAGTACTTTTAATATTCCCGTAGCTTCACTAACAAAATTTTAAAATGTTACCTGTAAACAAAATAATGACTTCACTGATATATGAAATGTAAAAATAGTATTAAAATACTTAAAAAAATATTATCACCTTCTCCTTATTGTTTTTTAAAAAAGTTTGTAGACATTAAAACAATTTTCGTATTGGCTCATTCAAAATTGTCCTTCTTAGCGATTTCGATGATTCGGACATTCTCACCTTTTAACTTAAATTTTTTAATACAACTTAATTAAAATCTGTTTTAAAACAAAATACTTACAGTAGAATATTTCCCCTAATTCAAAATTTTTGAGAAAAACTGATTTTTTTTAAAAATAAAATATTAAAAGTAAAAGCACGAAACGAATTCAAAGACAACACAACAACTGACGCCGAAATGAGGGAAAAGTTTGTTGGTCTTACTGTAGGTAAGAAAAAATAGCTATTTCTCTCGTTAGCACCAACTTCTCTTTCTAATCCTAAAATGCGTCTTTGCCTGTGTTCCCTTTCCCAAGTAAAAAGGACTCTAAGAAACTGATGTTATTGACGGTTAAAATTTCTAATTGACATTTATGTTTTAAAGTTTTAATTATTTATGTCTTCCCTTTTGTATGATGTTAATGGTAGAATTGATTGGTCATTTATAAGCTAAACAAATGCCAAACATTTCCCCCTTTCCACGTTTTCCCGTTTCGGTAATGTCGGATGTAACAGTTAAGCTTTGTGTTGAAAGTTTTTAAAAAACAGTTGAATAGCGCGAGGACGGTGCATTTTAGACATCCGTATTTGCATAAAGTCCTCTAAAATTGTGTTTTGGAATCAAAAAATAGCACAATATACAGGGTGTTTCTGTTTAAAATTACGAAGTTTGGTTCGGTACGGCTTTAACGGAACTCTCTGTATAATAAGAAATAATTTTAAAAGATGCATGCTTTCAAATTTATTAAACTTTTACTTAAAACATTTTATTCTAAATTGATAATAAAGTAGATGTTGCACAGTCAAATTTTTATAAAACACCTGTATATAAGTTTCCTTTGAATTGCTTAATTTATACAAAATTATCACTTATTTTACATAAATGCGTGTGAGGTAATTCTTGGGGATGAATCACATAATCTCCGACGCCTGCGAAATTGGGTCTTTTTTGTCGTAACGAATGACTGACTCGCTAACCTACTGTATTACACCTTTTCAAGATAATTTAATCCAATCCTAAACTTTAAATGCTTTAATCGCAATAACACCCCATAATTTTTATCAAAGATAGGGTGATAATCTAATCTTTTCTATTCTTTCATCTAGGAGGCTAGCAATCCCCCGAAGGAGGTCATCAACTTAAAGCATCAGAGGCACCACGAAAGCCAAACTGGCTATCACGCTGTACATTACTTTGACCGATCAGTGCTTATTAAACAAAAAAAACAAAAACTAAACAAAACATACTTCATCTTTTCACGACTGGGTGCAAAACGAAAGATAAGCGACATCACAAAAATAACTGAAATAAATAAAACAAGCAAAATAGGAAATATTCGGAAGGATAGGAAGTGGCAACTGCAATACCCCATCGTTTTTCTTTAATAAATAAACAATTTTTTTAATACGTCGAAGGGGTAATGACCAATACGAGGACATTATTTCAACGCAACAAGCACTGACACACGAATGAGATGATTCGTTTTGAGGTTTATCGAATTATGAAGTTAAATAAAGAAGTAACGGACAATTACAGTATTCCAGATGAAACTCTTGTTAACGTCGCTGTATTTTTTTTTAATCAGTTTTTCTTTCGTCCGTCTTTTCTTTGGGAGGGGATGGAATGAGTTCCGTAGTTGTGAAAGAGTGTAACCCAGTAAATGTGATGTAATTATTATTTACTAATTATATATAAAAATTGTTTTCTTATACATTTTTTTTTCTAAGTTGACTTATTGATCGCATTATAAACTACGACATCCTTTATTATTTCATGCAATTAACTTTTATCGATTCTTATGATAAATAGAGTTTTGTTTTTATTAGTATTCGGGTTTTTATAGATGTCCATTAAGGCTGAGGCTGAAAAGAGTATTTTGTCCTTATTTTATTTTGCAAGGTTCGCTGTATTTATATTTTATTATTCTATTATATTGATATAAAATGAAAATTATGCTTTATTGATTACGTATGATGTGTTTCAAGTTTTTGTAGGATCGTCAATTATTTTCTGGCCTAGTCTTGCTGTATATTTTGTTACGGCACATATAGGATAAATACTGGTCTATGCGGTCAAAATTATTGTTATTTTTTTTTTGTAAATATGGCAAAATAAAATACGTTTACATTTTGTAATAAAATTTTAACGTAACAAAAACTGCAGGACGAGTGACAAAATGTTTAGAGTCACTTTATGGAATGGCTGGAATTAATATACCTAGGATTCCCTTCATAGAAGGTGCTGTTTTCTTTTTGAACTTGATCTTAGACCTGGAAACTAAGGGGCCAGGGTTCAATCGCAATCGATTTACTATATCTAAATGACATAGTTTCTCTAGAGAACTTTCGACCGAATCTTGCCGATATTGCCTAAAACGCTTATTACGGGCCTCGACAGTTTTCTTCAAAAGAAGTCCCACCGGCAATAATGCTTTCTCTATCACCGTAGCACCATGAAGGAGAATAACAGAATTTTGTGCATGGTTGGTGTCATTGGATGCCATGAATACAGCTTTACAGCTGTTTCCAATCCATAGTCGGCAAACTGTCTTATGACCACTGGATATTACTTCTAGAATGAGAAATTTTACTCAGATTATTTCCTTTGGTATTACTTTGGGCTTCGCAGAAAATCTGCGAGTAGTGTCGGATCCAGCTTTCGGCACGTCTACCAACAAGCCTATTTCTTGTGTAAATTTCAGTTGTATTTCTATCTTTCTTTCGTTGATAATTAATTTTCAATCTTAACTGTCATTTTTTTATAGAGGGTTTATAAGATAGATGAAGTACACTTTCAAATAAGCGGATTCTTGCGTGAAGTATAGAAAGGCCAAATTTAAAACTTTCTACATCATCTTTTTTTTAATTTTTCGATTATTAAAATTTTTGGAAGATGCGCCTGCAAATGTAACATCTCATTGCCGAGCTGGTCTGTGTAGCCGCATTGGTTACCTTTATCATTTATCATTGAAGCATCATCGAATGTTTGACGCGAGAAGATTTTTTACTTTCAAAACAATTCTCGTCTCACTTAAGGAGTTTATTTGTTGTTGAATGTAATTGATTTCTTTCTTCGTCACATCAACGGATTCTTTTTGTAAATCTTGTTTTTATAGGGCGACAATGACGTGGCGAAGAAAGTGTAGGATTCTGTCAAATTACTTTTTTGCTTGAGCCACAAACTACTTTGAAATATGTTGCTATCTGTAGGATTATTTTTAATTTGTTGTTTAAATTGGGCCTGTTGCGATCTATCGCAATCCCATTTAGATCTTAGTTCCAAAGTATTACTGTAGTAGTATTGTAACTTAGATAAAAGTTTTTGTTTCCGTTTCTTATTACTTTGTATTGACTTCTTGGAAGGTCAGCTTCCACAAACATACAAAGGGCTTGTTGTAGTGGCGTCAACTGGTTGTTTTTTTTTTTGCAGAGACTTACTATATGCTTTTTTGTACTCAGTTGCTCGTTTTGGGGAACCAGTGATTTCTTTAAGCACAACGGAAGCGTCTCCCTTTCCCCTAACAAAAAGTTGTGACTGGCCTGCGCTTAACAATATTTCTTAGTCTACAGCTGTACGAATTTCTTTTGCTCCTGTCACTTAAATCTTGAAATGATTTTTGGGGTTGCCCCGAGCTTTTACTTTGTGTGAGTTTGTATCTTTTAACTACTGTTCTGATCATTATTTTTTTGATAAAAAATTGTTCAGTTTTATGTGGGTTTTCAAATATGAATATTGTCTCTTTAACAAAATTTTTTGTTGTTCTGGGTAGTTATCATAAGACAAAATATAATTTTCCAGATATTTCAATTTTTTCGCCAATACTATGCAAATTTTGCCGTTGCTTTAGTCAAACAATTGTCTTAAAGTTACGGACCGTAAGCCCGAACCATTTGCTGTTGCTGAAACAATACCAAAATACTGTTATGTAGAAATTAATGTAATTTTGATAAAAAACAATATGTTTTACTATGATTACTGTATTTTCTGATAGTTTGCAGACTCTGACGTTTTAAAATCTTAATTGCTCTCTTTCTTGCTCTGGAATCAAGTCGATTACTCTTAAAACTGATGTGTTAGTAACAGAATTTATAGAAAGACTAGTTATCTCTGCAAAGGCACACGTCTAAGAGATATATTCTTACATTAATTTCTTTTTTTATATATTTTTGATGATCTAGCGCTAATTCTATATAGGCTTTTAGTGAGTCATTTAAAACCTAGTACGTTTACAGTGAGCTCAATTAGTATCGAATATTACGTAACCTTAAAAGCCAGCAATTTATTATATTAAAAGCATTTAAGGAAAGTAAAAGGTAAAACAGCGGTTACGTGGTTTTCGATATTAAAATAGATGCATTGTATACTTTTTTAATTAGTAAGAAAAGAAGAAATACTCATAGGAACAAATTTGAATAATTTAATACAATCACAATCGTCTTATGGTATTAAAGATTACCCGCCAAAATGAAGTATTTGTAAGAACTACTACTAAATTTGTCGTGTGTCCACATTACTACGTTTATTTTCGGTTTCTAACAAATTATTCGACACGCAAGCAAATTTTAAGGTTATAGATCCTATAAACCAAAAAGTATACCGATTCGCATTAGTCCTCTCAATAAACACCTATTCCATTACCAACCGCAGGTAATAAACAAATGCGAAAAACAATGTTACTATACACACACATAAATGAAACACTTTAAATGACTACTAAACCAATAAGCTGTCTTTATTTCAAAGAATTAAGATGTATATTTCAATAAAACATATAATTGACTATTACTGTGAAAATGATTGCGGAAAGAAATGATACATAAAACCCCAAAACTGAGTTTATTTTTTCTTCATCATTTATTAAATTTTTTGTGATAAAAACATCCTCTTCTACAATAAAATTTTAGCAACATTGATCTATCTTCTTTTGTTTCATTGAATGTTATATTTTGAATTTCATGCTGTGGCTGCGCATACTGCCAATTCTTTGAGGTCCATCTTAAGCCTGTCCTGATAACACGAGCTGAGACGGAAGGACTTGGGGTCATTGTGCAACGGCCTTGGGAAACCTACGCATTTTTTTTTCATCAATAATTATTTAACGTCTTTAACATGGATCATTATTTGAATTAACAAATACTATAATTACTATTGATAATTAATGTACATATTATAAATTTAAAAAAAATAATAATTAAAAGTGAAAGTAAAATAATTTTTTGCGAATAAGAACAAATTAAAATAAAAATTAACGAGAATAGATTGAAACACTACAGACAACCGACCATTTTAATTCTTAAACCTAATTTTTAAAAAGTTTCTTCGGAGGATCGACCGTGTTTCGTTTGAGGTAGAAGGGAAAAAAAAGGAGAATCGTACGATCGCATTAGACTGTTGAAAGACAATGAATAAGAGAAGCTTAACAATACCCACATTAATACCTAAATTTTTTTGCTTTTAAAAAAGTGTTTTGTAGTTTTTAATAGATTTTGTAAAGTTTTATATAATGTCGATGACAACAATGATAAATTTTAACGATAAATGATAATGTAATTATTATAACTGTAGTATTTTATCACAAAAGGATTGTGTAATAAATCGTAAGGCCTTTAATGTTAGATTTAATACACTTTGTTTAAGGAAAAAAACTATGGTCAAGTGGTAAGCGTTTTGGTTTTATTTAAAATATTTAATCTTCCAATATCTTTGTTTCCGTACGCATTTTACATTTTTTAAATTTTGCGTAAATTGGTAGTTTCGGAAATGAGGCGCATACGTCATTTAATTACCGGAATCACCAAACTTAAATCGGCGAAATTTAAAAAATTATAAGCTTCAAAACGTAAAATCAAGTTTAAAAACCCACTTCAATTTAAGCTGTTAACTTTGCTTTTATCAAGTTAAATTAAATTCATAGAATTTATTAAAATCCATCTAAAAATTTAATCGAACGTTATTAAAAAAAAAATTATACAACCCCAACTTTTCCGAATTCAAAAATTATTTCCGAGTATTATAATGTAAGCACATAATTTGGCACGTTATTTTATGAATTTAAATAAATTTGATATTACTATTCTTCTAGGTCATTTAAAAATGCTTAAAGTAATATATTCTGTGCGTTATTTTATTTATTTAATGCAAAATAACCACAATAATTTAAAAATTATCTTTAATTTAGTTATTTTGAATTTATATGGTTGGTAATCACGTGAAATCCTTGATGTTTTCATCATTTTCATAACCAAGCTGTATTATAGTTTGCAAAATGTTGCTTAATTTTTTTAATTTTCTGATATTAATGGAAATAAAGCAAAATTTACAGTCGATAATGATTTAAAATAGCCAAAATTTCCACTGTAGACAATTTTCAGTCACTGTCAATCCTGCATTTACAAAGAAAAATGGATTTAATAAAAGAATCTTTTACATCTACAATAGAAAAGGAGCTTGTAAGTATGGTACAATATCTGATTCAAATAGAAACAAGAATTCAAATAGGAAAATCGTTGCCGTAGAGCGAATTAGAAGGTATTAATGGTATAAATATTTGGAGCCAAGAACAGTCGACATTAGAAGGACAAGCTTTAAATGAAATCGAAATCTTCACTAGTAATAACGGGGAAAACGGCGAATTAATTGAAGAGGAAGCGGAAGAAACTCCTATTTCACTGACTAAGAACAGTACGTTAGATATTGACAAATATATACGGCAACAGAATGAATTGAAACGGAAATTAGACTGCAAACGGGCTTCTACAGTTAGTGAGAAAAGTAAAAATGCTGCAAATAGGGTTCAGTTGAATATACAAAAAAAACGTAAGAATAAAAAAGAAACTATAACAAAACTGAAGCGAATTAAATTAACCAAAAATGAAAATAAAGAAATTGAAATTGAAGAAAACGAAGCATCCGGTAGTGAATACTTTCCATCTGATTTAGAAAATGAAGATTCCGATTGGGAACCGAGTGGAAATTCAAGTAATATGAAGATACGAAAGAGCCGTTCTACAGATTCTAATCATTCGAAGGTTTCGGACGATGGGAATAGAGATCTTTACAATGATAGATTAGGTGCGTATTACGAATCATTAATGGTTGAATCGTCTAGTAGTGTTGTTGATAACGAAGAGGTTGAAATATGTACTGGATTTAAAATAAGTTCAAAAATTTGGAATAGATTATACAGGTTCCGTCGAAAAATTATGGATTTTTTTCTTATTTTAAAGTAATTTGTTATAGCTATCAACAATTCGGTGTCGAGTGGTTGTATGGATTACACATGAAAGCAAGTGGAGGTTTATTAGGTGATGAAATGGGATTAGGAAAGACTATACAAATAATAACATTCCTTTATGGTTTACGGCAAAGTCGTATTATATCAAAATATTGCAGGTATGTTGATATTAGTTAGATTATGCGATGTAGTGGATACAGTGTAACCTCTACAATTTGAATATTCAAAAATCCAAACAAGCTTCGCTAGCTGCACGCAGTGATATGTACTTAAAAGCTGCTGAAATGTTTATATTTATATACATAGTCTCATAGGCGTCCAATTCAAGCGGCGAACTCACGTTTTTAATCAATTTTAGGTTTTCTAATTTAATATTATGCCCTGTATCGTTTATGTGTTGCGCTACTCTCGATGCTTCTATCTTCCCGTACCTGTAACACCTTATGTGTTCATTGAATCTAATACTTACCGCTCGTTTCGTTTGACCAATATAGGCTTTGTCACAATCACCACATGCAATTTTGTAAATTCCCGACCTTTCTCTCATGTTCAGTTTATCTTTTGGAAAGTCAAGAAGGTTTTCAAGTGTACAGTTGCTGTTCTTTTTTTTTAATTCATGTGTTAAAAGAAAATACGAACAATTCCTGTAAGCTGTAAACGCAAGACAAGGTATAAGCGTATTGCATGTTCTACAAACGTGCAAGTGCTGGCAACACTGCTCACACTGCTATTTGCCTCGCGGCTTATATCACTACCCCTCGAAACAACAAGCAATATATCTTCCGGTGTCATCTAACGTTAAGAGATACACGCCTGCCGTCTAGAAAGCAGCTCCCAAACCAACTCTCGAGCAGTTCTTGGAATGCTGGTCCCGAGATGGCGTGCACCTGAGTGTTCTGCGTAGCTGCACATATAAGCGATTTCTACAGGCTTACCCATGATGTATTGGTTCGAATGATTCCATCAATACCATGAGGAACTATTTTTTTAACAATGAAATTGCATAATGATTTGTGAGAAGCAATGACGACATTCTAGCAACGGATGAAGAGATAATTTCATCATTAACAGTGGATCGAACAAGGAATAAAGAAGAAGAGGAAGAAAGGATTGTATATGAGAAAGGGGTATCGAATAAAGATAAGCCCTGAAGAATTTTCAGCAGCACATGAAATGGAGTACAAAAAATAACCAAATCATCAACTGTTACTTCTGTAGCGCATTAGAGATCAAGCGGCCGCTGCTCATATATTTAATCCATATGTGTCCATATTATAAACATTCATTTGAAGTTGTTTATGTGAAAAGATCGTTATATTCGCTAATCCTAATATCTACTGTCGAATTAGCAAGATGCATTCAGATATTTTCAATGATTGTAGGTACACAGGATTAGGACCAACGATAATAGTATGTCCGACTACGGTTATGCATCAATGGGTTCAGCATTTTCACGAATGGGCCCCTGAGTTCAGGGTTGCAGTTCTACATCAATCGGGGAGCTATACTGGTATTACATTAAGCTTACAGCAATGTGTTACCTTATGTAACAAATTTCTAATATTTTAGGCGATAAAGTAATGTTGATAAAAGATATATTTAAGGACAAAGGTATTATTGTTACATCCTACCAAAGTATTTTAAAATTTAAAAGCGTTTTAATTGAACTCGATTGGCACTATGTGATCTTAGATGAAGGGCATAAGATACGGAACCCAGAAGCGAAGGTTAGTAAAGCTTTGAATCGCAAATAAAATTATACAATCAATTGCGATTTTGTATGTGATAACTAAAGCGTGACAAACGGTTGCAGAGGTGCCGTGAAAGGAGCTGTGTTTACTATTTACATACAAGGAATCGAGTGGACGTTCGGTTATTATCGGTTAATCGATGTTCGTGTACTATTTATAATGTTCGAGAAACTAGTGGAACCGCCCGGGGCGTACCGCGCAAAAGTAGACACAGTATTAAAAAAATAATAGATTGTTACCTTTTATTGACGTATCGATGGCCACTGCGGTAATGTGCGACTGCCATGGTACGCCGCGTAGTACTGCAACATAAGCAACGCTCCCATTGTCGATTCGATCAGGCCTCGACGACGGTCTGAAAACGTTCTCGTATACTTTGCAAATGATCGTTCAGTATCTAATGAAGTAAAATTTGCAAAATTTGCGCGAAATTTTTGCGCGACATCTAGTCCTATAGGATCCGTCAAGCTTTCTAGAGCGACTGCTAAATTGTTGATGTTATTTAACATGTCATCTATTTCTTTTTGAACGTCCGAATCAGAAAAAAAGTTGCTGACTCTTGCGAACCGCTTGAAAATTAGAATAATTAAGTTTGAAAATGACATCTTTCACTTGGGAATAATATTTGCGATAGTAAGATACTGCCTCGATCCATGTTTCCCATCGCGTCAATACAGGCTGAGGTGGTAGCGGAATTTGCGGATACAATTGCTTGAATACGCGGATATGTTTGGGAGATTTCACAAACACTTTTTTGGTAGATGATATTAAATCATTCACCCTAGGATACGAATTGTTTCTGCTACGAGATGACATGCGTGTATGAGGCATGTTATGTGAAGAAGAGTCGGAGAGCATACTTTTAACATCACACCAGCTTTTAGCATTTTTGCGGCTCCGTCAGAAACTAACATGGTGATTTGGGCTCCTATGATACACAATCTTCTAATACATTATTTTTTTTATCTATGTTTTACAACGGTTTCGGCATCAATTCTTTCAATCCTTTTACTGGCTAACAACAAGCAAGCTGCTGGACCATTACGTTTTAAAGGACGCGCCAAAATATGAATCACGCTATGTTTCTGAACATCAGTAGCTTCGTAGCCGAACTCCTCGATGTCTACCTCATTACTGAACTCTGCATCCACATACGTACGTACACCCCCCCCCGTACAGGCGTCTCTGCGGGTGCAACCGTTTGTCACGCTTTAGTGATGACATGTATCTGTAGTCTATACAGGGTGTCTCGGAAGGAAAGGACCAAACTCCGGAAGTGTATTGTACATGTGAAAATAATGTAAAAATGTATTTTTTACATTATTTTGACGTATACAATACACTCTTGGAATTTGGTCCGTTCCCCTGAACTCACCCGGTATAAATGAGAACAATTATTATATTCATAAAATTAGTTAGGAAATGGAATGATTTTTGTAGATTTCGAAAGCTTTAAAACAATTCCACACCCCGCACAGATTAATGCTCACTGGATCACCGATGCAGAATAATCTACAGGAGCTATGGAGTTTATTCGATTTTGTTTGTCCAGGTCTGTTGGGTACTTTACAAGTCTTCACTGAGCATTTTTCAGTACCGATTATGCAAGGGGGATATGCGAATGCTACGTCAATACAAGTGAGTTCGTTTTTTTTACTTTTGTTTTCGGTAAAACATTTGAAATAATGTCATTTAGATGTATCAGTGTCAGTTTTCCAAGAATACTTTACCGGTTTGTAAAGGAACAAACTGGTAAAGTATTCTTGGCAATCTTGCTTGTGAGTCAATGCGAAATTTTTATTGATAAACAAGAATTACACACGATAACTGCATCAAAAGTTAGGTTCAAGAATAAAATTATGTATAACATATTGTTCTAGAACAATCTTCTGGGTGTTGCCATGTTGTTGAATGAAACGTCTTAACGTTTCGCTGATGGTGCTGTTAGCTTCTTCAGAAGGTTTTTAAAGATTTTCTAAACTCAACGACATGGCAATACCCGGAAGATTGTTTTATTGAAAACAACGGTCGTGAAAGTCTTTACTCAAGTAACACATTGCTGCAGAATTAAAATTTCACTTGGTTCCAATTTGCACACAACATAAATGATCAAGATTGCGGCCACGAGAGCCGTCAAGAATGATTTTTTCTTTCTTAAATCTACGTTTTCAACTGAGAGTTTAAGAGCGTGTCTGAAGTATGACATAAGTTCTAATTCTAAATTCTAATTGTCATAAATATGGAAAACACCTGTGCCATCTATTTCATATCTTTTAAAATTATTAATATCCCCTTGTTCATCCTTGTTGATATTTTGTTTATTTATTCATTTATTTCAGGAAGCTACAGCTTTATTAATGGCGTCTACCTTAAAAACCATGATAACCCCATGTCTCTTGAGACGATCCAAAGACGAAGTAAATGAGGATATACATTTACCTCAAAAAAGCGAACAAGTTCTATTTTGTTCCTTGACTGATGAGCAGTATGACCTGTATAAAGGATTTCTTATGGTATGTCTAGAGTTATGGGATTTATGAAGTAAAACCACCACTATTATTACTGAAAATATCCATGTAACTTATCGCCTAGATTTATATACGAGATGGTTCCCCAAATTCTAAGAGTTTGGTAGGAAATCAAATACGCCTTTTAATCCCTACTCTACTTAAGTCACACTTCACACTAGAGCAACGCAAACTGCGCTGAAAGCCAGTGGCTGACGCATAAAAGTTTACACAAAATAAACACGGCCGGGACAATTCGGTATAAGCGTCAGTATAACTGCGACTCGAAAGCCGATCTGTTGTGTATGCATCTACGCTGTCGTATACTATATCGTAGTTCTACGTTTGTTTTGAAAATGTTTCCTACGTCGCGAAAACGACCAAAGTTGGATACAATAAGAGAATTTATTGCAGAAATGCCTGATTTAAAGTGTGATGGCGCTAAAATTCAATGTGTAGTGTGTAAAATAGATTTAATGTGTTGGTCGAATAGTGCAGGGCATGTTTCAAAAAAAAATTCCGCACGAGATTATCACAAATTTAAATTTAATTTATGTGTTTATTGCATGTAATTTACCATTTCATTTACTAAGGAAGAAAGCATACGTCTCGTTTGGGAATGAATATTCGGACTTTAAGTTACCAAGTGAGAGAACATTACAGAGAGTTGTGCCGTCTGCTTGTGAGCATGTCGAGAAAAGAATTAAATCGAAGTTGCAAGATAAAAAACTGCGGTTATGTGTGGACGAAACAACAGATCGTAAAAAATATTCTGTGGTTAATGTAATGGTACGCACAATGGAACCACATCGACCGTCACCCTCAATTTTACTAGCTTCCAGACGAATACAACAATGCACTGTTGAAGTAATTTCAATGTTGGTGTTAAATACATTGGAAAAGTTTGAACTTTCAACAAATCAACTGTTGATGTGCATGAGTGATGGTGCCGCAAACATGCTTGCTGTAGGTCGATCTCTTAAAAAACATTGTGCTAACTTGTTGCATATTACATGTAAAATTCATACTCTCAGTCTCGTAGCAGATAGTATCAGAAAATGTTATCCCGAGGTAGACGCTCTAACAGCACATACAAAAGCTGTGTTTGTAAAATCCCCAAAACGTATTCGGGAATTTCATAGACTGTGCCCCGGTATTCCTGAACCACCACAACCTATTCTTACTCGTTGGGGAACATGGTTAGAGGCTGCATTTTATTATCTTAAATATTTTGAGAATATAAAGAACGTGATTTTAGAATTCGACCCAAAGAAGCTGCGGCTGTCAAGTAAGCCGCTTGAAATTTCAGGATAGTCAAGTTAAAACAGATTTAGAAATTATTCAGAACAATTACGTGGGACTAGCGGATGCGATAGAAAAATTACAAAATTCTTCGGTGTCGTTAGTGGAATCTTTGCAAATAGTGCAACATGTTCACGCACAGCTATGCGCGATAGAAGACGCAAGAAATGTTTGTGTTTTAGAAACGTTTGAAAGTGTTTTAGATAAAGACTCTGATTTTGGCACATTAAGACAAATTTGTGAAGGTGCGTCAACAGAACCGTTAAGTTATTTGAGTGATTATTTTACTTACGCAAATATAACGTCACTAGATGTAGAACGTTCGTTTTCGGCATACAAAAACACTTTTTCTTCACGCCGCACTCACTTTGCCGAAACAACTTTGGAAACATATCTAATGTTACAAATATTAAATAGACATTATTCACTTTGTGATTTCACGGAAGCAGTGCTGGTGGCCTCTTCCCATGATTTTCCTTTAGATCAATTTTTTGTCCTTGTCTTACACATGAAGAATATTTCAAGATTCCAACCTATCTCTAATCTAGTTACAATTTACCTTCAAATAAATCTTTTCAATTATTTATTTATTAACTATTTGATTTGAATAGAGTGACCATGTTAGTTCATTGTTGGGTAAAGGCGGCAGAAATTGGTTTTTAGAAAATCAAATGCGAGCAAATGTCTTAGTCGCCATCACTACCTTAAGAAAAATTTGCAATCATCCTGATTTGTATCTAGGTCTTGTTGATGAAGAGGTAATACATCTTTATTAATTTTTAAATTATTAAACCATGTCGGTATTAACAGCCATCTCAAAAAGACATTCCAATTGAAGAATCCTTGGGTTACTATAAGAAATCTGGGAAGATGGTTGTTGTATCCGCTTTATTAAAAATATGGAAGAAGCAAAATCACCGGGTGTTGCTATTCACTCAAGGAAGGGCAATGGTAGGCATATTGGAGAAGTTCTTAGTGCAACAGGAATATAAATACTTGAAGATGGATGGTAGTACGGGGGTGAAATCTAGACAAAATTTAATCAAGTCTTTCAACGAGGTACGGTGTAATTATAATAATACAAGTATAATAACAACTTTGTACTAAATTTTTGCATGGAATTCAATTATAGGATACGTCTTATGATGTTTTCTTGTTAACAACTCGTGTTGGAGGTCTGGGAGTGAATCTAACAGGCGCTAATCGGGTTATTATTTATGATCCTGATTGGAATCCAGCTACTGATACGCAGGCTAGGGAAAGAGCATGGAGGATTGGACAAGAGAAACAAGTTACTATTTATAGATTGGTTTCTGCTGGGACAATTGAGGAAAAGGTATTTTTTGCAAATTTTAGATTAATTTATAGCATTAGTATTATATATTGTTAGGGGTGCCCTTTTCTTGGTAAGTGGTGTCAATTTTGTTGAAAGAAGTAAACATTAAAGTACAAGTTTTCTCAAACAACACTAAGTATGATCGTATGACCCGTCATACGGTTGACGATGAGGACCCACGAGTCCTTGAAGCGGCTGTTCCAAATTAATTAATAACCATACAAGTTATTAATGCAGAGTGGGATACTTAGTGTTGTTTGCTATACTACCCCACAGTCCTTGCTATCATTATTACAATTTTTCTAAAAATCAAGTGATCTCATCTTTTTCCCAAGTTTTGAAACACTGTGAATATGATTGCTGCAAAGAAGTCCATTTAACACAAGTGATTTTACTATTACAGATGTATCAACGTCAAGTTTGGAAGCAATTACTTAGCAACAAAATACTTTTGGATCCAAAGGCACAAAAATTCTTTAAAACATCTGATCTACATGACTTATTTTCCATTCAAGATAGAGAGTCCTCTTCAAATCCAGAGACTGCCAATATTTTTAAGAATTCAAGGGTAGCCAGTTTTTTTTTTATCATCAGATTGACCAGCAATCAAAGCCTTAATAAAAATACGTTGTTTTAGATTTCGATGCAAGAAAGGTTAAAAGAAAAAGAATCTAAAAAGAAGAGAAAAAAGGAAAAAATTAAGACCAACGCTACAATTAGTTTCTCAGAATCAAAAATCGAGGAAATGAAAAGGTTAGCGCAGGAAATCTCTAAGAATATTGGATCGACTAACTCCGGAACAATTAACAATCCCAAAAAAAAATCTTTATTTGATTTAGACTTAGAAGAAATAAAAGAAGAGAAGAAAAGAGAAAAGGAATTCATGAAAACCTTAACCCCACAAGAATTGATGGAATATAACAGGCAGAAGCTGTTGGATAAGGATGATCCATCAATTAACAAAGTTGATGATCTGGAAACAGAAGCTAGTTTCTCGAAAGCGTTGAAAATATCAGAGAAGGCATCAGGAATTTATCACAAAACCAAAGAAGATCGATTAAATGTTGATAAAGCAGTGGAGAAGTATAATTCGCTGACTAATGGGATCAGAAAGGAAGAATCTAAACGCAAGGATAAGAAATGTAAGGCTAAAAATGGAGAAAAGACTAGTTCTTTGACATCAGTTGATGGGGAGGAAGTTGAATTCTTGGTTAAAAGAGAGAGCAATCCTAGAAAGGTTCTCGAAAAGAAAAGTCTTAGCCAGAAGCAAGATCAATACGTCTTGGAGAAATTATTTTCTAAAAAAGGTATGTCAGTTTTTCTTTCCGAGTTGGAGTCGTTGTCGTAGCTTCTGCCGACGTTTCTCCCTAATGATTCTTCAGCCCCTAAGTTATACGGTCTCCCGAAAATTCACAAACCCAATATCTCTTTTCATCCTATTGTCAGCACCATTAGTAACCTTACCTACAGATTATCGAAGTACCTTTTTAATCTTCTAAAACCTTACGTTGGACATAGCGACTCTTTCATCCAAAATTCCCAACATTTCGTCAGACAACTGAAAGAGTTGATGGTAGATCCTGGTGATTTGCTTGTCAGCTTTGATGTCGAATCCTTATTCACCAAAGTTCCCGTCCCGGTTACAGTATTCATTACTAGAGAGTTCCTCATCTGCAATGATCAACTGAATGATCTGGCTGACTTGGTTGAAGCGTGTCTTTTACCCATTTCCAGTTTCCCGCTAAATACTACGAGCAAGTCTCAGGCGCAGCTATGGGATCCTCTGTCTCTTATCGTCGCCAACATCTTTATGAAAGCGTTCGATCAACAAGCCCCATTATCTTACAACCTTAAGCCAAAGGTTAGTTCAGGTACGTTGATGACACCTTTGTCATCTAGTCTCATGGACACGAATCTTTAAACAATTTCCTATCGTTTCTGAATTTCCAACACGATTCCATGCGCTTTACCATGGAGGTCGAATCGGACGGTTCCTTCCTTTCCTAGATGTTCTCGTGCACCGGCGTCCTGACGGTACGCTGGGTTATTCCTTTTACCGAAAATCCATGCAAGTGAATAGATATCTCAATGGCCTTTCGCACCATCATCCAGCCCAAAAACGCGGTGCTATCAATTTCCTTATTCAAAGGACCATTTCCATATCTGAACCTAGTTCGCTTCCTCAAGAACTGAACCACCTCACCGAAACTGTGATCCGCAATAATTATTCTAGGAAAGATATTCAAATTACCATTAACCGCTACACCAACTCTTCTCCACAGCAACTCCCTTCACCTAATCCTAATTTCCGCAAGAGTATCTGCCCTACACTTAAGGGGTCACCGATCGCAGCAGCAAGATTATCTTCAGGAACAACATAAAATTCTATCTTTAGATCCAATTTCAAACTCTCAGACTACTTTCCCATCAAAGACCGCGATCATCTAGAAGCCTTCGGTGTCTACCAGATTCTATGTTCGCGCGGCAGTTTTACATTGGTGAAACAAAGCGATCGATTAGCACTCGTATTACTGAGCGCGAGCGTTGTGCGCGGTTATTGCGTGCAGCCAGGTCCGCGCTGGCTGAGCATAGACTAGAAACCGGCCACCAATTCTGATTTAACTCTACCCGCATTTTGTCTCGCAACCCTCACTATTATAGTAGAAAAATCTGTGAATCTATAAAGATCTTCAAACATCCCAACAATTTAAATTGGTTCTTTCTGTCATAACGAATAAGCCCGGGTCACTACGACTCGGCCCGATTACACCTGGCATAAAGCGAATTTGCTAGTCCATTTCAATTTCAATTTAACCCGAATCGGTCCGACTAAACCCGGCATAAATTCAAACGAATCCGATTCGAATCCGCATTAAAAACCACTTTTCTAGTAAGGTCTTCAACCCGAGTTAGCGAGTTGAAATACTTGAATCGTTATATCACTGCTAGCCGTTATCTCATTACATTATATTTTTTAGGTTATGTAATTAATATTTTTAACCGTGTCGAATATTTTTATGCGTTGTATTTTACTAAATAAGTAAAATGCTTAGATCATTTTACAAATTAGGCCGCTGCTTGTTGTGAATGACGTTGTATGTGGGAATACTATTTTTTTAAGTAAGGTGCTTTTGAAATTTTGCCTGTGCGTGAAAACAATCCGGGTATTTTTATATTGAACATGGAAATAACTATTTTTGTTTTCAAAAATAAGCTATTTTGCCCGACATTAAAATATTATTGAATTTAAAAACGGTGCGTTCATTTTAAGGCCCAGTGTATTGTTTATGTTTTGTAACCATTAAAACTAAACAAAATAATTTCTTTAGGTGTCCATGTAGCTTTAGAACATGACAAAATCGTCGATGCCAAGAAGTCGACTCAGAATCGATGTAAGATCCAATACGAAGCTCAAACTAGGAACGATTTAGCCGTATCAGCTTTGAGAAAGTCTCGATTAGATAAATGGAGATGGTAACTTTATTGCTGCATTATTTAAGATTGTTTTAAGGTATTAGTTAGTCTCAGGTATTACGATTGCTGTAGGGATTTATTGGTCCCTGTTGATTGTTTTAAAAGAAGGGTCTTTTTTATACATCATTATACATGTGTATTTTTTTTTCTAAATACATCTTTGTATTTTTCGTTATTTGCATTGTTGTTCCTTTATATTACAAATAATCCCTTAAATTCATTTACCATAAAAACACTGAAGCCGGTTCTGACTAAATAACTGTAACAAGCGTAGTTAGGGATTCCGTCCGAAGGTACTGTCGGATATCGTTCGGGAAAATTCAAGTTTGAATGCAACATGTAGTGGCGTAGCTCGACTTATTTTTTAAATTATGTTAGCATAATAAAAAACGACTATAAAATAAAGTCTTGTAATTCCACCGTGCATCTGAAGCGTTCGCCATCCTATAACGCACAAACTCTATGGTTATTAGAAATAAATGAGACTACACTAACATTGTAATCAACTATAAGTTTTACAGAGCGTTATAAATAAATGGTCAGATATCTTATTCAGGTACTTAAAGAACTTAAAAAGAAACTAAAAAAATACTACTGGACATCAGTTTCTAAAATAAGAAAGAAAATATAACACTTGGATAGTTTCACGATAAATATATTTGTACTCGACAATATTGTTTCGAACAGTTAGTTCATTATCAAGAGTAATACTATACTAAACTAAAAGAGATGTACCTTTCACCACTGCCGATCTGTTGTGTATGCATCTACGCTATCGTATACTATATCGTAGTTCTACGTTTGTTTTGAAAATTTTCCTACGTCGCGAAAACGACCAAAGTTGGACACAATAAGAGAATTTATTGCAGAAATGCCTGATTTAAAGTGTGATGGCGCTAAAATTCAATGTGTAGTGTGTAAAATAGATTTAATGTGTTGGTCGAAAAGTGTTTGTCTACGGCACGTAAATAGTGCAGGGCATGTTTAAAAAAAAAATTCCACACGAGATTATCACAAATTTACATTTAATTTATGTGTTACCTTTATTGCATGTAATTTACCATTTCATTTACTAAGGAAGAAAGCATACGTCTCGTTTTGAAATGAATATTCGGACTTTAAGTTACCAAGTGAGAGAACATTACAGAGAGTTGTGCCGTCTGCTCGTGAGCATGTCGAGAAAAGAATTAAATCGGAGTTGCAAGATAACAAACTGTGGTTATGTGTGGACGAAACAACAGATCGTAAAAAACATTCCGTGGTTAATGTAATGGTACGCACAATGGAATCACATCGACCGTCACCCTCAATTTTACTAGCTTCCAGACGAATACAACAATGCACTGCCGAAGTAATTTCAATGTTGGTGCTAAATATATTGGAAAAGTTTGAACTTTCAACAAATCAACTGTTGATGTTTATGAGTGATGGTGCCGCAAACATGCTTGCTGTAGGTCGATCTCTTAAAAAACATTGTGCTAATTTGTTGCATATTACATGTAAAATTCATACTCTCAGTCTCGTAGCAGATAGTATCAGAAAATGTTATCCCAAGGTAGACGCTCTAACAGCACATACAAAAGCTGTGTTTGTAAAATCCCCAAAACGTATTCGGGAATTTCATAGACTATGCCCCGGTATTCCTGAACCACCACAACCTATTCTTACTCGTTGGGGAACATGGTTAGAGGCTGCATTTTATTATCTTAGATATTTTGAGAATATAAAGAACGTGATTTTAGAATTCGACCCAAAGGAAGCTGCGGCTGTCAAGGTAAGCCGCTTGAAATTTCAGGATAGTCAAGTTAAAACAGATTTGGAATTATTCAGAACAATTACGTGGGACTAGCGGATGCGATAGAAAAACTAGAAAATTCTTCGGTGTCGTTAGTGGAATCTTTGCAAATAGTGCAACATGTTCGCGCACAGCTATGCGCGATAGAAGACGCAAGAAATGTTTGTGTTTTAGAAAGGTTTGAAAGTATTTTAGATAAAGACTCTGATTTTGGCACATTAAGACAAATTTGTGAAGGTGCGTCAACAGAACCGTTAAGTTATTTGAAAGATTATTTACTTACGCAAATATAACGTCACTAGATGTAGAACGTTCGTTTTCGCATGCAAAAACACTTTTTCTTCACGCCGCACTCACTTTGCCGAAACAACTTTGGAAACATATCTAATGTTACAAATATTAAATAGACATTATCCACTTTGTGATTTCACGGAGGACTCTTAAAACGGTAAGTGTTTGAACACGTATCACATTTAATTTATTTTGTGTAAACTTTTATGCGTCTGCCACTGACTTTCAGCGCAGTTGCGTTGCTCTAATTATAACTAAAGCGAGGTAATGCCTCTGCGCGGCATAGGCGTGCGCTTCCTTCAGTAAGTACAATACCAAAAAATAAATAATAAATCGAATAATAATAACAGAACCAATCAAGAATTATAATATCTGAAAAAGTGTGAAATACTCACCCTCTTAAGCAGCGTTATCAAGTAGGTTGGCGGGCTGCATCAGAATTACCGAACATTAAAAGTAGAAGTACCATTATCAGTATTATCACCCACTGCCAACTGCCTACATGTTGAAGTGACAAATTGCAGGTTATCATCATGTCAAGTAAATCGAAAATAAAAACAGTTCTCGTTGGCACGTCCTTTTTTCTATTTCTGTGTTCTTCGGTATTTACATGTTTGTTACAGTCCGCCTTGATCCAGCGCATCAAATGTTTCCCGCACTTTTATTTACTGCGCCAGCAAAGGGTCGTTTTTTAGTCTTGTTCACATTACCCATTTTAAATTAATAATTGTATATTTATAAATAACATATACGCCAACTTCTTAATGTGATACAGACAAATATATCCTTTATTGCCGGAACTACCAATTTAAATCATCCGCGAAATTTAAAAAGTACCCGCTCTATTTATAACGAATAACACGTAACAGAAAACACATCGCACGCTCTCGTTTTCTAAACTGAACGAAAAATAAACAAGCGGACGCTGACAAAGCGAGAATCGATTTTGGCACACAGGCCGCTACTCCAGCGAAAGGCCAATGTATCCCAAATACGATTACCTCGCTCTAATTATAACAACACTCAATAATGTGTGACAACATAGTGTCTTAACACCTTATTAATCCTTTCACTATGAGAGATATGCAATAGCTTGGATTGTTGAATAATTACTAACTAACATACTTTCCTTTCAGCTAAATTGTGCAGGTTCAAACACCAATGTGAACAGTTGATTTCTAGTTGCGAATGGGAATACTGCTTTTTCTAAGGTTTTGGAATCTATTCTAAGATAAAACATATTCTGTTATATATACCTAATAGGAATTCCTATTGAAGATTGCAGCACCTGCAAATTCTAGTACCTTTTCATGATAAAACTGATGTACGCCATCTAATGCATCCCTAACGCAAACATGTTACTTTCTTTGATTGCTCCAACCGTTCGCTAATTATGGGCGTTTTTTGTTTTTTGAACTACCAAAAACGGCATCAAAGAGACCCGAAATCGACATCGCTCTAGTTTTCGGCTGATTTATCGTTAGCTATGCACTTTCGGTTGACGAGTTTGACGGGCTCCGATAGAAAATTGTCCGCTGAATCGATTGCGACCCAGCAGAACATCCAACCTTTTTTTGGTTTGGGAGCTACAGAGCTTCAAAGTTGAAAAAAGAAATCTTCTTTTCTGGACTTTGAGACGTCCTAGCATCGGAACGATTAGAGCTAGAGAGTTGAGCTTTTTTTAGTCTCAGAGCGCTCGCCGAGAGCTTTCCAACGGACACAAAGTTCGTTGGTACAAATCAAACAATTTTTTGAACAAAAAAAAGTTTAATTAACAATAATGTTGTACTTTTTCAACAATATAAATGTAATTAACAATTTCGTAGGATGGTAAAATTATAACTATCATAGAAATAATAAACAATATATACAAAGAAGAAGGTTTCTCTCTTTTCTTTTTTTAAATGAAGAACATATCGTTAAACCTTATCAATAATTAAAACTTAACATTCAATCGGGTTATTAAACAAACCTCTTTCTCTAAATACATCGATAGAAAGAACGAAATAATAAAAAAAAGAAAAATATTCCGCATATATTAATTAAAACAAGAATTACTTTGAGCTATTGAAGTGTATCGATTTAAAACAGTAATAAATGCAACTTTACCAAAGATCTAAATGTAGTAACGGGTGTAATACACTTAAATCGATCAATAAATTGACGAATTCAAATTGATGAATTTAAAACTAGTTCTAATTTTCGTACAGTTTTTTAGAAGCTTTCTGGTGATTTTGTGGATTTCGTTGTGGTACCAACTCACCGTATTTTACACCAAAACGAAACCAATTTTTTTGAATACATAGTAGAACAAAGAGTTTACTTTTACACAAAATTTCAACATTTTCAAGGAATACTTTGAAAATCGCAAAATTTTATTAGTGATTTTTTAGTAAAAGTCCAACTACGCCACTGAATTCAGAACGTCAAATATGTTTATTAATAAAAAAACAACTAACAATTATCAAGCCTAGTTTGCAATCACTTAACTATAAATTAAGTTAATGAACAATTATGCAGTAACTGTCAATGTCACAACTTGCAAGTTGTGACATTTATAAGTTATTAATATCGATGTCATAGCCCACTCTGAATTTCACTTAAATTAAATTTTTTGGATGAAATAATTACTATTAATAATTGAAACATTTTTTAAGATATTGCAATATGAACATGCACTAAATAAAAGTAAAGCGAAATTATTTAAAAAACCAGCGTAGCTGTTGGTTGATATCACTTATTTCTTTAAAATTTGCAACTTGGTATATGTGTTATTATATTCACTCTTTTGATTATAGTTAGGTTTTTAGAGAATGGTTATTTGCAATTTTGTGGTTTAACAATAATTTTAGTTAATTTTTAGTTAATGTTGTAACAAGTGGATTTATGAAATAAGGTAAGGCACTTCTGAATTCAGTGATGCAGATTTTTACTAAAAAAAAATCGTGAACAAAATTTTGCTATTTTCAAACTCGAAAAATAAGCATTGAAAATTTAGACAAACTTTTGAAATTTTTTTAATCCACTGTGTATTTTACAAAAATTAATTCATTTTCATGTAAAATATAAGCTCTACAGGGTTTTGTTTGTGAAATTATTAAATGGGGCCTTATCGACCCGTTATGAAATAATGTTAGTATTCCTAGAATCCAACGCTATAATTGATCAATTTATTGATTGATGTAATAAGAATCTACAATTTTCAATTGAATGACTGGGCGCAGAAACTAGATAGCCGCATTTTTGAGGGAATAATTCCCATTTCAGAATTTCACTTTTTTTTTTTTAAATCATGGTAAGCATTTTCTCAAAAAACTAAGTTAAAAATTTCACCTGCAACATATTCTAACAACAACACAAGCAAAATCCAAATTGAATATTATGTTTTCCTTTTAAAATTTCTCGATCGATTAATTGAGCGCTGTAATATCTCTTTTAGAATGATTGAAACCAACATTCTTTTTCGAAAAATACTCGAATAAACACTTTTCTAAGTGCATTATAAAAAAATTAAAATTTTTTTTTTTTATAATGCAAGTTTTATACACGTTGTGACACAGATCGGCTGTACATACAACATGAAGAAAACAACAGTTCGACAATAACGCATATATCGATTATATTCGCCAGCACGAGTTCGTTCGACAGAGCCGGGGCGGATGTGAGAGAAGATACAGCTAGTAACGGTGTCGTAGTGCGGTTTAGAATTATTATTTATTTTGTACGTAGTTATGTAGAGTATTTATTTTTCTTTTCTTTTATTTCATCAGAATACTTTTCATTTCTTATTTAATTATTTTTTGGTTTCGTATATGCCTCCTGGCAGCAACAACATAAATATGAGAAATCATTTTCAACATAATTTGCGAATACATAATACGTAAGTTCCGTAATCGTTCTCTGTCCCAACGAAATTATGCCTACCGCCTCTGTTAACGCACTGAAGGCATACGCTGCTGGGTGAGACGAGTGTAGCCGTAGTAGGGGGTTGCGGGATGGGGAATGCGGGCGCCGAGTCACAATCGCCACGATGCACATACGTACATAGTATTCCACCGTTGTAATTGAAAGCCCGTATGTGAAAATGTAGAAAGTTACTTATATCTTTCGAAAACAAACCATTCAGATTATATTTCTATTAAAACGATTCAATTTTGATAACATTCACGACACTTTAAGTAAATTACTCCTGAAGTATACGAGATGGCGTTGTGTGTGATACTAATTGTCATAATTTTAACTTAATTATCAATTGCTGTCAAATTTTTCAAACAGATGCTGAATGGAATCGAATATTAACTGTAAAAACTATTCTCTGATGACAAAATGGTTTCTTTTAATAAATTTAAATGCTAAAATATGAAATCGGAGTTATGAAACGTTTATTACCGTTTTAAATCAATCTACTTCGTTGCTACGCAATGAAATTGGGTATTAGCAGTTCGTAGTATACAAGATTTTTCCTTTTATTTATTTAAAAGTAATGTTTTGTCTCTATCAATGCGTGTATAATATGTATATATATCTCTCTTTTTTTAATTTATAATAATAATAGTAGTATAATAATTATATTCCAAATATACAATTCTTTATACATTTAGTATCTTTTTTTTTTAATTCTATCCTTTTTTGTTTTTAATATAAAATACCAACTAAAACATTTTACATATTTAAAATAACCTTACGCTTATATCACATAATACATTTGACACATGAGAATGAAACTTTTTTTTCGATAGTGGATTTTCACTTTCTTTCTTATATAGATATATAATATACATGTATATATTTATATATATAATATAATAATAGTTTCGGCTAAGCTATACTTTTATCTCGATATATAACATCAAAATAATTAAAAAAATGTATACTCTGTATGCATTCGTTTTATATCAGTCTTATATTTAAAAATAAAGTGCTTCCTTTTCCTTTTCGAAAGGTTTGATCAATGCTAACTATCTGTATCGATACTTTCGGTCGATGATGGCCCCAGTTGGTTCAGTTTGTTAGGATCGTTGGTGAATACTTTCTTCGCTAACATCTGAAAATCGAAGTAAAAGAAAATTAGGTATTTCATTGTTGATACAATTAATTCTATGTCAGTGTAATGAGTAGAGTAACCTAAACTTGCGGACTCGCATAGGCGTCGGTATTACGGGTTAATATAAGAATACGAAAAATTCATAAATAAACTAAACCGGTAGAGAAGCAGGCATGTAGTGTCGACCTTGAATATAAATCATGTTAAACCGCGCTGAGAGAGATTTCGTTTTAGTACCGGTTGAGCTGTTGCAGAGATTAGTCGAACGGTCAAGGTTATGTACTTACGTGTCGCTTTTGAAAATATAGCTGGTGTTTTTTGTGTGTGTTGTAGTATTATACCAAGTACATAATTAGTGTATCGTTTCATATAGAACTAATATTTACATACCTAAGAAAATAATACCTCGTAATAGATTTGCTACTAACGTACATAAGTATGTGTCACTTTTTCCCCATTTAAAATATGACGGTAGTGCAGTTTTTTGCTTAATATGCAATGTTCGTTTGGCTGCATTGGACAGAACTGATTGCCAGAGGCGTATCAATGGTATTAAGCATATGAGAAATGCAAGAACTGAAATACCTTATACACTATTCCTCATACATTTATTAATTATGTTTACCTCTTGTAATCTTCCGTTGTCGTTGGTGAGAAAAGCAGCTTTTAAAATGTTCTGGCGACAATACGTTCCAAAGTACCCATTACCCTCACAAACACAATTACAGAATCATTTGCCGCGAATGAAAGAGATGCTAGAAAATGTGTAAACGTGATTTGTGTTCCAAAAAAATATGGATTACCGTGGATGCGACGACCGATATAAAGAAAAACAGTATTGTGAATGTAATAGCTCGCGTTTTATCTAGCGAGAACACAGCATCTCGATATTTGTTAGCTTGCGAACGTGTTCAACAATGTACCGCGGAAAATATTCAAAAAGTGATAATGAACGCTTTGAAAAAATTTAAAATTGCCCAAGATCAAATTGTGATGATTGTGGCAGATAGTGCAGCAACGATGTTAAGTGTTGGGCGATCCTTAAAACATATATTTCCTAACTTAATACATATAACCTGCGTGCTGCATGCTTTGCATTTAGTTGGTGAAGTTGTTCGACAACATTACGGAAACGTTGATCGGATGATTGGAAGTACTAAAGCAGTGTTTCGTAAATCTCCTAAACGTTTAAAAGAATTTCGTAAATTTTGTCCAGGTATTCCAGAACCTCCTGAACCAATTTTAACGCGATGGGGTACTTGGCTAACAGCAGCTTCTTACTATTTGATCCATTTTCAACAAATTCAATCAGTTATAATGCGATTTAATCGGAATGAATCCAAAGCAATTAGAGAAAGTCAAAGAGAATTTCAAATTCCTCAACTTTTAGAAGATTTAACAACAATATGTACCAATTATACAATATTACTAGATGCCATCAGAAAACTACAATGTACTGAATTGTCATTGCAGGAATCATTAGACATAGTGGAGAGTGTAAAAAATAAATTACACACACTAAATGATACGCCAGGATTATGCGCTAGTCAAAAGTTGGCAGATGTTTTAAGGAAAAATCCCGATTTTAATACTTTAGAGGCCGTTTATAATAAGTGTAAGAATAGTGAACTTTTAAGTGATTTTGAAAAACAGTTTCTACATGCAAATGTAACTTCCTTAGATGTAGAGAGATCGTTTTCTATGCATAAGAATATTTTTTCTTGTCGACGCACAAGGTTTAAAGAAGTAACTGTGGAAACATATGCAATGATGCAAGTTTACAGTAGTTCACATCCTGATGCCTCTAATTTGTTGAATAATTAGCAAGTAAGTTTATTTATGAATATTTCGTATTCTTATATTAACCCGTAATACCGACGCCTATGCGAGTCCGCAAGTTTTGGTTACTCTAGTAATGAGTAGAGTTCCCCACTAGCAACAACGGGCAGTGGCGGAGGTTCGACACAACACTCAGTATAACTGCGAGTCTCTACGTTTGTTTTAAAAATGTTGCCTACGTCGCGAAAACGACCAATGTTGGACAAAGTTACATAATTTATAGCAGAAATGCCTGACCTAAATTATGATGGCGTTAAAATTGCGTTAATATCCCTTTAATGTGTGGTCCAAAGGGGATTGTCTACGTCACGTAAATAGTAAACAGCATTCTTAAAAAAAAATTGCACACGACACTATGACAAATTTAAATTTAATTTATGTGTTATCTTTATTGCATGTAATCTACCGTTTAATTTACTAGACAGGGAAGCATATGCCTTCTTTTGGAATAAATATTCGGACTGCAAATTACCAAGTCGGGCATCGTTACAAAGAATTGTGCCATCTGCTCGTGAACATGTTGAAAAAAGAATTAAATCGGAGTTGAAAGATTAAAAAAACTGTGGTTATATGTGGATAAAACAACAGATCGTAAAAAACATTCTGTGGTTAATGTAATGGTACGTACAATGGAACCACATCGACCGTCATCCTCCTTCTTACTTGCTACCAAGAGAGTTATAAATTGTACTGCCGATGAGATTTTAAAGGTGGTGTTGAACTCATTGAACAAATTTGAAGTTTCAACTATGCAACTTTTAATGTTTATGAGTGATGGTGCCGCAAACATGCGTTCTTTGGGCCGATCTCTTAAAGATCACAGTGGTAACTTCTTACATGTAACGTGTAAAATCCATACTCGAAATCTTGCTGCACAAACGATTCCTACACGTTTTCCACTAGTAAATGCATTGATTGCTAGCACAAAGGCAGCGTTTCTGAAATCGCCGAAACGTACCCGACTATTTCACAAACTGTGTCCTGATTTACCTGAACCACCACAGCCGATTGTTACACGTTGGGGAACACAGTTGCAGGCTGCGTTTTACTACAACAAATATTCTGATCAAGTAAAGAAGGTAGTTTTAAAATGCAATCCGACAGAAGCTGCCGCAATCAGGAAAAGCCAGGAAATATTTCGAGATAGTCAGGTTAAAAGAGATTTACAAATTATTCACAATTACTTCGGACAAGCGGAGGGAATAGAAAAATTACAAAATGTTTCAATGTCGCTAGTGGATTCTGTTGAAATTGTGAATGATGTTCACGCACAGTTATGCACTGTAGAAGGCGAAACAAATTGGTGTGTAATACGAAAATTTGGAAGTGTTTTAGAGAATGACTCCGATTTTCTTATATTAAGACAAATTTGTGAAGGTGCGTGTGAAGATGCATTAAGTTGTTTCAAATATTATTTTAAATGCAAATATAACATCGCTAGATGTCGAACGGTCGTTTTCGGCATTAAAAGACGTTTATTCCGCACGTCGCACTCACTTGACTGAAACAGCTGTGGAAACATATCTAATGATTCAAATATTTAACAGATGTTACCCAGTTTGTGATTTCACGGAAGTTTTTTAAAACGGTAAGTGTTTCAGCACGTTTTATAATTTATTTCTTACCTTCTATTTTACGTGTAAACTTTTATGCGTTCGCCACGCCTCTGGCTGTTATCGCATATTTGCCCAGGTTACTCATCACACTGTTGGCGCGACATTACATCACCACACAAACGGAGCGTTAAATATGACATATACATGATGCTTTAAAACTATGATTGGATATTCCAGTCACGTATAGTATTCATCGAAAGAAACAAAAGGTGATAATGAACCTAGTACTATTTCAGTGATATTTCAAAGGGAATTTAAAATGGTGACTCTTACCTTTAAACTTTCTAAGCACTGATCTCCATCGGTGGTATTGATTTCGGTCAATAGGCTATTCGATCTTTCCAGTTCGGCGTACAAACCGAACGGGATCTTGTTCAAACATTCAAGTTTCATGATATGCATTTTGGCTCGAAGATGTTTCGCCAGATGGCCGTGTATCCTGAACGCTATATTACAGTCGGAACACTTGAAAGGCCTTGGCTCAGAAGATGATAGGTTCGGCGAAGATGAAAGCTGCAAGAGAGCAAAATAATTAGGGCATTAGGATATACAAATAAAACGATATGGGTTTGATATGATATGTTTATTTCTAACAATTGATAATTTGTTTACTTTTTTCAAAAAATCCGAAATGCAAATAGATGATAGCGTAGATTTTCATGAGGTTAGACTGCATGCTTGGTTCTATCTACGAGGTTGGACCCAAAACTCCCGAAAGCGGGGCTGCATTAAATTAGACGTTTTAACAACGTTGTAGGCTGGAAATTTATTCGAGCTGTTGAAATTGATATTCAATAATGTTATTCCGCGCCTTGTCCATATGCAACTACACTGACATTCAACATTGCGCGTTTTGGACGCAACTATGTTACTTTTAAAGTTTAGTATGTTGTATAACAATACATTGAAATCTAACAATTGTTTTGTTTGTATTGAAGAATGTTTATTTCATTCTTATTCTTTTATCGTGATATATTGTTGTCTAACATTAAAAACCTCTTTTCACAGTCACTGTGCCTACTTATTTTCGTGTAATAAAAACCACAACGGGTTTGAACACGAATTGTTTATAGTTTTAACCCTCCACCGGTGGCGCCTAGTCTCACAGACCCAATGCATCTACTTTAGTTTATATTACTTCTCAATTCGATTTCACACATTTGCCCGCAGATGTACCTTCTTATCGTAAGGTTTAGTAATACGTGATTGAGTGTTCTGAGCGTGTTATAGTGTTATAGTTATAGAGTGTTATAGCTTCGCTGCTAATGCTAAAGAAGTCTGTGGGACCCGGCGCCACCATTCGTGTTACAAATTTTGTTATATCCCGTAAACAGCAAGTAATTTTTATTTTATGTTTCTAAGTAGCTAATAACAATGTAATTAATAGAAGAATATAGTAACAAATAATGAATTACAAAGACCAAAAAACAAGGCTAATGAAATTATGGAGCGACACAGATGTAGAAGAACTAGAAGATGAAGAAGATAACATCGAGTAACATTATTCTGATAGCGACAGCGAACAAGATGCTGAAGACATTGAAGAATTATCTGCTGCATCTTCAAGAAAGTCACGAATTGTGACATTTGTTGGTAAAGATGGAACAACAGTTTGGAAAAAGCATCACGGTCCAAAAAATGTTAGAACGAGATAAGACATGTTTGTACCAAAGAAGTTCAGAAACGTTATTCTAATATCAAGTATGCATTACATCGATACATCAATCAATTGATACAAGCACTGCCAAAAATAAGCCAGAAATTATAACATTTAACAATTCTAGGAAAGGTGGAGTAGAAAGTTTGCGCGACATACGACGTAGCTCGTAATACTCGTCGATAGTCTGTGGTTATTTTCTATGCTCTAATGAATATAGCAGGCATAAACTCGTAGGTAATACACGCTCCCAATAATCCTGAAGAAACAGGAAATATAATAAACGAAAATACTTGGAAAGCCTTGTTTTGGAATTCACTGTTGCACACCTAAAAAGACGATCGCGGGGGAAAAACTTACCACGCAAAATACGGCAATGTAGGCAAGAAGTAGCTGGCACCTCCAGAGATACTGATTTGAAGGTAACAATTCCCGAAGGAACAAGAAGAAGGTGATACTTTTGCAAGAAAGATAGCAACACCAAATATTATTGCAAGAAGTGTGTGCCTAAAACATGTAACACCTTTATGTGGTAATTGTATTCATAGTGAGGGTCTTGATGTCGATAAGTTCATGTACATACATGCATTTATATTACTTATATGTAAAATAAATGACCTTTTTGTTGTAAAGCAGCTATTTGTATTTCTTTTTGCTAAATTATGTAGCAAGAGTTTAGTAATAGACATAATTACAATAATGTGGAAATGTTTCTGCAGACCCCATTAACATACGCGCCACCGTTTATGTGAAATAAGTAGGCGCCACCACTGAAGGGTTAAAGAAAATATCTATAGATAGTTCCAGGTTTATATTAGCAGAGGAATATCTCAAGAAATATAGATCCTCTTATTTTTTCGGGTCTTCTAGTGGTGCGAATCCGTTTTTTTTTTACGTAAAGTGAGGTATATAACTATTATAACTTCTTTTACTGAGATAATAACAGAAAGAATGCCACAAATAAAATCTTAATTACAAAATACGCATACTATCCGCGTACATCCACACTCACTCTCTTACTTACTATTTCTCGTGTTACCAACCTAATTTTTCTAAACAAGCAAAAGGTTTAAAGGCTGATTTACACGGTCAAAGAAATTGTCCAAATTGTCCAATTTCTTGTCGAATAAATTCAACAAATTATTGCAAATGTATTTGTGTTTACACAATTCAATTTCTTGGTTCAATTTTCTGGGAATATACATTACTGCCAATCACATACAATATAACCTCTGAAAATTACTAAACAGTTTCTAAACAAACATTTGTGATGGTTGATTGTGATTATGCACTTAAAATTTAGTATGTTGTAGTATGTAACTTGTGCTATCAAGGCTAATTACTAATGACAACGTTCATACATCAACCATGTGCTAATGATAAAACGATATAGGTTACGTTACTATGTTATGACTTGTGACATGAACCAGCCGTGTATTTCAGTCAGCACAGGTTAGGCACAACAAAATCTTCAGTTGCCATACACAAATGTCACTACAGGGTGGGGCAGAATGGAGTTCCTAGTTTTAAAAATTCACTCAAGGGGCGCTAGAGCAGGTAGAGGGGTGGGACAGGCACCGTTAGGTCGGGGGAACAACGTCATTTTGCGGTGGTCGGGTGAGCAACGGGGCTTTGTCGTGGAGACTTTCTTTAAAAACGGGGAAAGTGTAGTGAAGACGCAGAGGGCCTTTCGCAGGCGGTTCAGTATAACTCGTCACGACAGTGTTCCTGACTCTAAACCCATTCGGAAATGGATCGTTATGTAAGGACGACAGTATCTGTACTTCCAAAAAAACCAGCCGGGCGACCTGAAAGTGTAAGAACTTCCGAAAACATCGCGGCAATTAGAGCGTCTATCGAACAGTCTCCAACGCGTTCTGCGCGAAAACATGCCGCTGCCCTTGGAATATCGTCGAGAACAGTCAGGCGAATTTTACACACAGACCTTAAGTTACATCCCTACAAAATAATAATTGCTCAGAGATTGAACCCGCAAGACTACGTGAAACGTAGAGATGCTTGCAATGCAATCCTAACAGCTGTACCTCCTAGCGCTATTGTGTAGACTAGCGACGAAGCGCATTCTCACCTTTGCGGCACTGTAAACAAGCAAAATTTTCGTTACTGGTCAAGTGAAAACCCTCGTCATTTGCACCAAAAACCTCTCAATAGCCCTAAAGTGACAGTTTGGTGCGCAGTGTCCTCTATAGGCATCTTTGGGCCTTATTTTTTTTAAGAAGGAGGCTCAACTGTTACCGTGACTTCAGCGCGTTATTGTGAGATGCTGGAGATGTTTTTACGCCCCAAAATGGAAGAGTATGACGGAGAAGCTTTCTGGTTTCCACAGGATGGAGCAACGGCCCATACTGCCCGTCCTTCACGTGAAGTTTTACAGGAGATGTTTCCCGGTCGCCTGATCTCCTTACGAGGGGATATCCCATGGCCACCCTGCTCCCAGGATTTGAGCCCCTGCGACTTTTTTCTGTAGGGTTACCTCAAAGCTAAGGTTTAGAAATTTCGACTTCGGACCCTGAAAGCCTTGAAGGTGGTAATTGAGGATGTAATCACCGGAATTCCATAAGATATGCTGGCAAGAGTGACCGAAAACTTTATCGAACGACTTAATATGTGTATCGCCCGTCAAGGAAGCCACATGAATGATATCATTTTTAAAACTTAAACAAAAAAATGGCATGATATGTGCTTTCCGAAAATAAAAACCTTTTTCTTTTATCTTGAAGCGTTTTGTCACAATTCACCCGTCAAATGGGGGATTTCATTCTGCCCCACCCTGCATATTCCCCAAAAAGATTTGACGAAAAATTGTCGTCCAATTTCTTGAACAACTTCTTGATTCAGCTTATTAGATGTTAAATCTCTGCTTTACACGGTTCAATAAGTTGAATATTCAATAAATTGTACAATTTCTTTGACCGTGTAAATCAGCCTTAACACATTTATTTGGAGCGCTATGTTTGAATGAACATCAACAGATCTGACGAAAAAGTTCGTCTCATTGGGGGCCACAAAATGATGATTTTAGTTTCAACGTAGATGGTGCCGTAATCGGTGAAAATAGGGTAGCTTTCTTTTTTTGAATGGAAACCTCCATCTTTTATTGCATATTGCAAATCTACTCTAAAAAGTGAATAATTTTTGTCTAAAACATTCTTTTGCTAATTTCGTAGATGGCGCTGTAATCGGTAAAAAAATATTACCTTCACTTATTTTGATGGAACTCCATTTTGCATTTTATCAAATTTCCGAGTTATGTTGTTGTTTTCCGATTAGCCAATAAAGATAACAACAACATATGACGGAAATTTGATAAAATGCAAAATGAGGGTTTTCATTAAAATAAATAAAGGTAATCTTTTTCATCAATTACAACACCATCTACGTTGAAATTAAAATCGTAATTTTGTGGCCCCCGATGAGACGAACAAAAAATGGTGTGACGAACTTTCTCGTAGGATTAGTATTTCTGGAGATATTCCTCTGTTAAGATTAAAATGGGACACCTACAGTCCCTGGCCAAATTACTTGAAACACTCAATATTTTGTAGTTTCTTCATAATAAAATATAAACTATACTTGTATTATATTTTTCATTCATAAAATATATTGTAAAAATATGTAACATACGTAAATATTAAATAAGTAATTAATATTCAGTCCATAACCCATGATTTTTAATAACACCCTTAATTCTTCGGGGCATACTTTCAATGTAAGATATGATTGTCTCTTTTATATCTTCATCGTTCTCCCATACATCCTTTATATTCTTCATTAATATTTCCTTTGTAGGGTTTTATCCTTCATATACTTTACTTTTTAGTCGATTCCATACGTTCTCGATGGGATTGAGGTCCGGTGAATTTCCGGGCCAACGTAAAAGAGGTATCTGATTGTCTTCGAAGAATTTCTTAACCTTTTTTGCCACATGGCAAGGAGTATTATCTTGCATAAATATACGCCCTGTCGCTATGCGACGTCCTGGCTTAAAATACGGTAATAACGTGTTTTTTAACACATTTATGTACTGCTCTTGACCCATTGTACCTTCTACAAAATACAAATGGCCGGGTCCGTCTCCACTAATCACTTCACAAATCATTACCTGCGGAGGGTGTTTTACAGTTCGAAGAACGGTGGACTCTGTGAGACGTTCGCTAGGTCATCTACGAACAAATTGTGCTCGCTGCACTAACACACAGAGCAAGCACTCGTCACTAAAGCAAACCTATTGAATAATGTAAACATTAGTTCAGTAAAAATCATGTTGTTAAGTTATTCACCTTTTTCCAATTCTCGTCTGTGAAATGTCGATATTCTCTTGCAAAGTTGGGACGAGCAGATTTAATTTTTTCTGTTAAACGCGGCTTTTTTACAGGTCTTCGGCCCATTAGGCGACTTTCGCGCAATCGGCGTCTGACAGTTCTGCTCGAAATCTCTATTCCTCTCTCTTGTAAATTTTTTTAAATCATTTTAATTGTAGCAAATCTATTGCTCAACGCCTGATGAACAATTTCATGGTTAGATCTCTTCGAAGTTTTTCTTTTCCGGCCGCACTTTGCCCGTCTTTATGACGATGTGCTAGCTCCTTCGTTTAAGTTTCTAGCCAAACGCGACACAGAAGAAGGAGATACTTTCTGTAATTTTGCAATTTCTCGTTGTGAATGTTTGTTTGATTGTAGAAGAGCTTGTATAGTGGCTTTTTGTTCACTTGTTAAATCTTTCCCGGGCATTTTCTACAAAAAACCCCAAATATTTCAATTTCTTTCAAATTCCAAATAATTCATTATTAAGAGAGAGATAGAATAACAATTTTACCTTTGCAATAACGATATACCAACACAAAACATTTAACGATACTCCACAACTTAGCTTCTATACGGTTATGACGAAATATTTTTAAAAATATCGATGCATTCTCTAAACTGTGAACTCGCTAAATGTAAGTTGATAACTGAAATATTTATATATACGTACTTTACTCTTCTAAATATCATTTCTCTGGTATTTTTATTTATTGATACAATAATCTAGTCCCCCTATAAACGATCGGATTCAAAGCAAAAGAATATCACTATAATAGGATGGGAATTTCCAGGTAAAAGGGTTGATTTATGACATGTTTCAAGTAATATGGCAAGGGACTGTATATAAATGATATACAACTGTTCTATGAAAATTGTAATTTGAATTGTCAAACTTGTCAATAAATGCCAAACGTAATTTCAAGTTTCAATCGTGGATTTAACTGTCAGATGTAGTTGTAACCAACTAAAAAATAATAAAAAAACGTGCAATTTTTTGTTGTTGTGCCTGCTTGTGCTTGCGATTCTTCCATGGCCGATTTGAGGAAACAGCGTATCTGTATCAAATTATATTTTAAACTTGGCAAGACTGCCGCACAAATACACAAACTGTTAAAGGAAGCATTCGAGGGCGCCGCTTTGAGTCAAACACAGTTTCAAAAATTACAAACAATAGCGGAATTAACACGGAGTCCTGCGGTACACCGTATGCAACGTCGACAAGATCAGAAATATGGGAAGCTACAGAGAATCCGCCATCAAATAGTATACTAAAACCCGAAAAGATTAATAAATTTTATAAAACATTGTAACTTATTTCAGTTTAAATATCATTTAATCCTTTTTCGAATTTGACTCATTCCAAAAAAATTGCATGTACATACGTAAGATCACCTCACTTGGCATGTGAGTCCATTTGTTTATATCAAGATATTTTCGGAGGATTAGCATGCTGTTTGATTTTAGATAAAAGAAGAAACAGATGATGGAAAATTCCCACATCGCGTCAGAGTAATCTGGGACGCATACCTGCGTCTAATTTATTAAATACTACGAGATAAAATACCATTGTAGGCTTTGCTTACTGGGAATTCTGATAAATATCCAAGGTGTACCTTGTTTACTTTCTCGTGAAACAAAACAAGAACGTACGCTAAAAATTGAACGAGATGTTTATATCATATAAATTGAACAAAAGAGGTTTAAATGCACTTCACTCTAACTTACTTTATTATGATGACTGGCACTTCTTTCGTGTTTCTGCAGGTGTCCCTTTGTACGAAAACTGACGGAGCAGGAATCACATCGATATGGTCTCTCAAGGTAGTGGATATTCATGTGTAACCTAAAATAAATTTAAAAATCCAGTTAGAATGGCTGGTATAATGTAACTAAATATACGGAAATTGAAAAATATCCTAGTAGGATTGATAGGAAAGGAATAGCTAACGAATATAAGATAATGAAAATCCTACCAACGCTGTTGATCAAATTTGAATTGATGTAAAGAAATTCAAAGTTCATTAGAACTTTTTTTTCCTTAAAAATTGTGATTTTATTGAAAACTTTTGCTGATTTCTACTATTAGATTTTATAGCAAATAATTATGTTAACACAGTTTGGTTCATTTCATATCCGTGGAAAGTAGTCATAGAAACTCCAAAATTTCATTACGGTAATTTTAGTTCGACTAGATATTTTTCCTTGTGCGTTTCTTTGCTAAATCTTTTACACCGGAGTGTTCTACGTATTATGCAATTTGTTATAGAAAAAAAATAATGTTACTATAGTAATAATTACTGTTGTCTCCATTTCGCATTCTCCATCCCCGTCGGATAAGTAAGAATAGATGGGGAGAAACTTCCAAAGGTATCTTCGATTACGGGGTACATTTTACGATTACCGGACCGCTAGGGGACTATACTTTGGCCTTCGGGGCGTTCCTTCTGGCATATTTCGTTCCGCTAGGTCCTACGTAGTATTTTAATATAGCCTTTTATGAGTGAATAAGAGGTAACGATAAAACATTATAAATTAGCGTAATGTGCTTTGGAGACCAAAACACTGATTGATCTCCATTCGATGTTGTCAGAATTACATTTCCAGAGCTTTAGTGTACAAGTGTGTAATTTCGGTTAGGGAGATGCCTCATTTAAGTGTCATAAATTACGTTAAAATTGTTTGTTTGGCTAATGAAGGGTACATACAAGAAGATATTGCACGGAGATTAAATATCCATCAATTAACTGTCTCTCGTATAGTAAGACGACACAATGAGACTGGAGAATCCAAAGGCGGCGTGGTCAAGGACGTAAAAGGTGTACAACACCAAGAGATGACCACTATTTGAGACTTCAATCTTTACGAAATCGCACACTTACAGCACCGCATCTTAGAATTGAATTATTGAATACGAGGGACGCGCTATATATTTTGAGATGCCACAAAAGTAGAGAAGTTAGAGCTGGCAACACTGCATTTCTAAATACCACCATCCTTAAGTAGTAAACTCTGACTGTCAGTTGAGTCGTTGCTGTCATAGAGTAAGCGTGGTAGGTACGATCTGTCATCGAAACATGGACTTGTACGCGCAATGATTTACTACGATTTTAAAGTCGGTTTAAGTGAACAACAAAGTCTTGAACGATTGCAACTCGCATTTGGTGATGAAAATCCTTCACGTGCAATTGTGTTTCGCTGGCATAGCGAATTTAAAAGAGGACGGATATCGCTTGGTGATGAGGAACGTACCGGTAGGCCCTGTTCTTCAGTTACCGCTGGAAACATTGAGAGTGTGAGACGTATGATCGACGAAGTTCCAAGATGCACCTATCAAGTGATTGAGCCAGCTCTTGGTGTTGGATCCGCAACACTAAATTCTATTTTACATGATCATCTTCGTATGAAAAAAATTGTTACTCGTTGGTTGCCACACACGCTTACCGATTTCCAAAAAGCAGAGCGAGTAAGAATCGCTCGGGAAACATTGGAAATGTTAAATAATAGTGGACATCGCATTCTATCAAAGATAGTAACAGGTGATGAAGCTTACATCCCACTTTACGATATTCCTACCCGCCAGGAGAGCCGCGTGTGGATCCACGAAGATGCACCAACACCAACAATGGCCAAAAGGCAAAGGGCTGTCAAGAAAGTTATGTACGCAGTTTTCCTCCGTAGTACCGGATTAGTAAAAGCAATGAAGCTGAAAAATCAACGTACAGTCACAGCAAACTGGTACATCACAAAATGTTTACCTGCAGTTCTTGAGTCAGCCAACATTCGCGGGTTAATGTTGCATCACGACAATGCATCGTCACACAGTGCACAGCAGTTGAATTTTTACGTGAAAATAAGGTAAAAGTCATTGAACATCCACCCTATTCGCCTGATTTGGCCATGTGTGATTTCTGGTTGTTCTTCAACCTAAAGAAACATTTACGTGGTCGACGTTTCACGACGGAGGATGAGATAGATGAAGCAATTCATCTATTTTTTGAGAACATTCCAAGAGATGACTGGCTTCACGCTTTTACGTTGTGAAAACTTCGGTTACAAAAGTGCATTAGTGCAGGAGGAGATTATTTTGAACATAAATAAAATCATTTTCGTAAAAAGGCTTGTAGTTTTCTTGTATCTCAAAATATATAGCGTGACCCTCGTACAAGACAAGTTAATGTACCTATCAAAACAGTAATGAGAAAATGTCCTGCCAAAGTTCTCCCACATCACAAAATTCGACGCTTAGAATTTGCAAAAAGCTCATGCTAACTGGAATGAACATAAATAGGGGAAGACGAGGCAAGAATACAATTATGGAAGCCTGATGGACGTGTATACAGAAGATCAGGAGAACGTTTCGCAGAATGTAATCTTGCACAAAATCTTAGCTTTGGTGGTGGTTCCATTATGTTATGGGGCGGCATTAGTTGGGGGAGTCGCACTAACTGGTACATACACAACATCCTTGAAGAACATATTTTACCTTATGCCGGCTTCATTGGTTACGATAATTTTATGCTAATGAATGATAATGCCCGAGACCATGCCGCAACAGTGATCCAGTACCTTGAGGATATTGGGGTTGCGGCGCTTGAGTGGCCAGCAAATAGTCCTGACGCAAACCCCATAGAACATCTATGGAGCATTCTAAAAAGAAATATACGAGAACGAAATCCAGCTCCTAACTCAATTGCAGAATTAAGAATTGCTGCACAGGAAGATTGGAATGGAATTCCTCAAGAAATCATCAAAGATCTTTTGCGCAGCATGCCTAGAAGGATGCAGGATATCGTTAGAGCAAGAGGAGGAAGTACTAAGTATTAAAGTGTTATTATGTTTATGGGTAATTAATGTTGCTTTTTTCAATTATACGTTTTTGGCTAAAAACAAGTTGTTTTAATAATTCCCCACGAATTTGCTATAAATCCTCCATATGTAATTTATTTGATTATCAATAACGTAAAACACTCCAGTGAAGATGTAGCAACAAAAATCACAAAAGTTTTAAAGAGAAAAGCAATAAAGGCCGAAAATAACGTATGCAATATTTTTGTCTGTGAGTGTATTTACGAATGAATTTCGTAAATTTAAAACTGATTAATTACTACAGAATAATTTATCTCTTAGGGGCATTCTCTACCAGGTTGTGGTATAGGAAACTACATGTAAACCTGCGCCACCTTAGGTGAAAAATGGACCGAGCGATTTTTCTCCAAAATACAATCTTTGAACATTTACCTGCGATTTCACGGGTTAGGTATTATTACAAAATTATTAAAATTAGGCGAAAAAAACTAATTTAAAGACTTCAAGTCCTTTCAAATGTAAGAGAAAAATTAGCATGTCACCTCAAACCCAATTTAAGCTGGATTTACTTTTGATGTTTATTGTTCGTGGTCTACTGCTTCGCTTACTCGATAAAGAACCGTTTGGACAGTTTCGGCGTAAATACAATCCCGAATGGAACTTACCATCACGGGCAGCATTACGGAAAGAGCTACCAAGTATACGTAAAAATATCGAAAATAGATCAAGCGAATTAAAAGATAAAACGTGGCTATTCTGATGGGACACAGATGTAAAAAAAATTCTATTTTGAATATTACAATACGAGTACTAGATCCTGTTAAACCGAAATTTGCAATCTTATTAGCTAGTAACAGATTAAAAAAGTGTACTGGCGATGCAGTCAACTGTTGATGTTTATTAGCGATGGAACAGTGAGAATGTGTAGTGTAGGCCGTTCTCTTAAAGAAAAGTGTGAGGGATTTTTACATGTTACGTGTAAAGTGCATGCTTTCCATCTTGTGGCACAAACTATTCGAGAATGTTATCAGTAGGTGGATGCATTAAAGCAAATACAAAGAAAAATGTTTCTCAAATCCCCCAAACGGATTTGAGCATTCCACAGGCTTTGTCCCGGTATTCGCGAACCACCACAGCCGATTCTTACGCGTTGGGGAACATGGTTGCAAGTGGCTTTTTATTATTCTGAACATTTCCCAGAAGTAAAATTTGTGCTTTTACAATTCGACCCTAACGACGCTATAGCTATTAAGGAGAACCAGAAAGAATTTCTAGATGCTTCTGTTGAAACAGATTTAAAAAGTATTAGCAACAATTATAAACGATTAGAAAAATTGCAAAATACTGGGTTGTCGTTAGTAGAATCAGTGCAAATCGTGGATAAAGTTAATACATTGCTACACGGTATTAACGAGACAAAAAACGGTCGAGTTATAGCAAAGTTCGATGGTGTTTCAAAAAAAAATTCCGATTACACGAGATTAAGACAAATGTGTGGTGGTACATCTGCTGATTCATTCGTAGATGCTGAACGGTCTTCCACGAAATATAAGAAAATTTTTTTCATCACATCACAGCGAACAACCTTTACCGAGACACACGTGGAAACATACCTGATAATCCTATCCACACTGTTAAGAAGTTACGTTTATTTATTACGGTTATTACATTACATGTACAACCAATCCCGCTTTCAAACAAAAAAAAAAACTAATAATGGCAATAAAAACATTTCAACGCAGTGCATATATTCGCTTTATTTACCAAACATTTTTATTGCGTCAGTTTTTATTTTTTACACTGGGGTATTGATTTCAAAATATCACTTCTGTCGGGTGTGAGTCACACATACATTATTTATAATTCGCGGCCCATGCGACTGATCGGATTCTGTTGCGAAGACCGATTGTGCCCGGCTTATTTGTGGTCTTTACATGCTTGTATTAAAATACCGAATTCGTTTTCATTTTTCTCTTACTTCCAAAAGACGAAGTATATTACAAGAATTCCAAACATGTTATAGACTAAAACCTCATACAATTGTAAGACCATCGCAAACGAGGTGCTTATCATTTCAACAAGATGTAGACAGAGTTTTAGAAAATTTTTATCTATTTTACCTATTTATTTATTTGGTTTTTAAGTTTTTTACTCAAATTTACCAGTACCTGCTTTTTTATTATTATTAACAATGATTTGTATTCTTAAATACAACAATAAAGAACAACAGCAACAACAATATGATGCCTTAATCATATATTTTACTTAGTCCTTTGCCTTTTTATCGTTAGGTGTAAGGTATCAATTTTGTTAACATTGAATTCCAGTCGGAGAAACCCAGACTGGAATGGCCTCGTGTTTCCCTAATATGCATGGAAATTAAAAAAAAAATGTCAATAACCAAATAAATCCAAAAGACCCTTCGAATGCTTTACTCTTAGAAAATATATATTTAAGTTTTAAAATAAAAGAGGTGGTAGATAACAACGGTCAGGCAAGAGAAATAGATCCAAGTGAGTTGCATGGTTTTCGAATAAATAACAAAAAATAATGCTAATATTGCTCGTCTAAAAAGTAGCGACAGAAACCGGAATGCAGGTGCCAAACCACCTCTTGAGCAGCTTATGGGCTGCTTAACGGAAGATGGCGTAGCTCCTAAGCGCTACGGTATCTGCACATATAACAAATTCTCCGTTTTAGTCGAAGCAATAAAAAAAATCTCCGCGTTATCCGAAATAGGGCGTATTATTCTCTTAGAAAACCAAAATATTTTTAAATTAATACGGGACTTCCCCGACATTAGATCGTTTACATGTATTGTACAATAAGGTATTTCTCCTGACATAGATCGCCTACGCACATGATGTTATTCAACCAGTTGAATTGCACTTGACGGGAGTATCCCAACATGGAAAAGCAATTAAACGTTTAGATAAAGGTGAAATGTTAAAGCAAGTAGCAAGTAATATGGGTGTAGACATAAGTACTGTTGCAGACTGGAAAAGAAATCGAAAATAAAATTGAAAAGTGGTCTAGTGTTCTGACATTACCTGCACCTTCGCGAAAAACTATGAAAACGGCGGAATACCCAAAAGTGGATGATGCCTTATACCTATGGTTCTCACAACAGCGAGAAAAGGCAATAAGTGTAAGCGAAGATTTGCCGACTACGGAAGCACCAGACATTTTTACAGCAAGTGAAGGTTAGCTGCATAGATGGAAGAAATGGCACGGTATACGTCAGCTAAAAGTTTGTTGTGAAAAGCTATCCGCCGACGAATCTTCTATAACAGAGTTTAAAAGAAATTTCGACAAAATGATGGAGGAAAACGGTTATGTATAACATCAAATTTACAACTGCGACGAAACAGGCTTAAATTATAAAATGCTACCATCGAAAACTTTGGCTTCAAGACAAGAATCTGCTGCTCCTGGATTGATTGATTGATTTTCTACCAGAGCAGGGCTGGTCTTTACATCCCTAACACTGAAGCTTAGTAGCTTATTGTATTATTCCTGCTTAGGTTTTGTTTTACTTAAACGGGTTAGTCCCCGCAATCAGGTTTAACAGCCTATGTAGTAAATCTTTCTCCATTGGTAGTTCAATTGTGCTTCGCATAGCGAATCTGCGTTGAGCTAACGCTGCACATTCGAAAATAATATGAGAGGCTGTTTCCTCCTCCTCATTGCAAAGTCTACATAAGGGCTCATCTTTGTAGATCCCCATCTTATGCAAGTGGCCTCTCAAACAGCCATGTCCTGTTAATAGACATGTTGCTGCTCTAAGCTGTATCTTGTTTAATTCAAGCAAGTCAGCAGTCAGATGTTGCGACGGTCTTCCATCATCTGTTTGCTGTGCTTTTGTCCAGCTGCATGTTTCCAATTTAATTGGTGTTGTGTTATAATCCACTCATTAATTGCACCACGCACTGCACTCTTGGTAATACCTAGACCCGGTTCAGGGCCTATATAATTCATTTTTGCTCCTGGATACAAACGTAGCAAGGAACGTGTGACTATCCTTGCATGCAGTAATTCCTCCAGTACACACAAACTTCCCTTATTGTGTGTCGACAAATCAGCAAACCCTAGAGCCTTTAAACACATTCGTCCCAACGCTTTCCCTGTTGTGTATAAAAACCAAAAAAGTGCGTGGATGGATGCGATCATATTTAAAAAGTGTTTTTTTGAAGATTTTGTTCCTAGAGTAGAACGATTTTCGAGAAAAGGAGGGTTCCCTAGAAAAGCTATTCTGTTATTAGACAATGTACCTTCCCACCCAAGTGAAGATCAGCTCAAAAGTGAAGATATAATAGTCAAGTTTCTGTCCCCTAACGTGACTTCTTTAATTCATGATGAACCCAGGAGTGTTGGGAAATTTCAAACGAAATTACAGACATTTATTATTGGAATTTCTTTTGGAACAAGTTGGTAACGGTGGTAATCTAGTTAACTGTTTAAAGAAAATCAATCTGAAAGATGTGATGTATTGGGTAGCAGAAGCATGGATTCAAGTAAGAAGTTCTACTCTGCAAAAATCTTGGTAAAAAATAATTGAACAAAAGAGAGCACCCGACACAGACACTGAAAATACTAATGAAAGTTTACATGAAATTATAACACAATTATCAGGATGCGAGGATGTTACTCCCGAAGATGACGAGGAATGGCTTAATAGTGATGTGATTTGTTGAAATTGTGTTGAAATTGTTAGTAATAATGATGACAAAATAAATTTGGATGTTGAAGACGATCAGCTAGAAGCAATTAACGATCTCCATACGAAAATTTCTCACTCAGATGGACTGGAAGCTTTACAGAAAACCTTAATGTATGTAAAACAACCGGAAAAAGCAACGGAAATTGATGTTTTACTTATCAGATGTTGGAGAGACATTGCTGCAAAAAATAGAGTCAGTGCCAACCGGGTACAACAAAAAATAACGTCATTTTTAACTCGCCAATGATTCATTATGTATATGTATACATTTGCCTATGTACATTACATAATAATCATACAACGTATTCCTAAAATAATAATGTTTAATGAAATTTCTTTAACCAATTAGGGGTGTGAAATTTCGATTATCCGAAACCACTTGAGCCCATATTATTTCGGATAACCGAGGTTCTACTGTATTAAAAATACACATGAAAAAAGTGCTTGGAAACAATAACCAAAAATAATGCTAATACCATGAGCTATAGCTCATGGTACAGGAGGAATTATTCTCGCCAAAAACAAAGTGGGAAGAGAAAAAGTCAGAAGCATGTCAGTCGGCTAGAGTTTTTCTCTTCTCACTTTGTTTTTGCCGGGAATGATTTCGAATTAATATTTAAAATTTACATATAAAATTGGTTTTACAAATTAAAGACCAATTTCCTTTTGATAACGAACTGTGCCCACGACTTAGCTGAAGCCACAAAATATATTTCCTGAAATCAAAATAACTTCCACCATTCCCCTACTTAGGAGATTTCAGAACGCGATACGAAAGTATTAATTCAGAATGGCGAATGCTGTAAGAACTGCCAACACATAATTTCAATGAAAATTTAGATTTACAAGAATTAGTAAAAGAGCTACATGATTTAAAGAACGCCCTTGGAGAAAAAATGTTTCCAAATTTATGTAGATATTTCAAACATGCACCATTTTTATCTTACGACAGTGTTACCGCAGAATGTACATTTTCAACGTGTAATTGTTTAGACATAAATACATGTCACAATTTATTGTTAAGCAAGGAACTTATGCGTAATACAACTTGTTGTGAATGGGAACCACCGTTTTACCTTGAAAAGACATTGAAAATAATTTTTCTAAAATATTTTTTTGTTTATGCACTTAGTACTTAATTATATAATAATAAATAGTAAAAATTGTTATATAATTTTGTAACAATTTACTTTTGAAATTAAAACTTTGTTTAGATTTATAGAAGTAATATTGTTTTTGAAAATCTATAATTTTCCTTGGAATTTTCGACGTAATTAATTACTGAAAAAATGTCCACGGTAAGGAATTGAACCTTACATCTTCCGCTTGCCGGTTGGGCGTGATAAGCACTGCATTACGAGGACTAATGCGAGGAACGTTCACTCTTTAATATCTAGTTGTTATTTTCGGAAATTCCAAGCATAATTATATATTTTCATAATTCACGAACGGAAGCCAAAATACAGTAGTGATCGAACTTGTTTAGATACTACTTCAGTACACAATATTGCGAAAGCCCGGGCAACACCGACAAGAACATCGAGCACATTCATATGTACACTACCGTTCATGGAAGTTCGGGCAAGCTGACAAATTATATTAACTGTTTAGGAAAAAATTTTAAAATTATATAATATACATTTCTGTGAGGAATTATTAAAACTAACCTTTTCTATAAGCCTTTTACCAATTTCCAGGTAGTATTTGTCTATTATAAGACCGTTATCATAAAATATGTAATCATGTTGGAAATCCCCAATAATTACAGTGACAATAAAGCTTTATAATAATCCCTAGGAGGGTTAGCTGATTCTCTCGTGTTACCTAGAAATATTCGTATACCCTTTATAAAGTATTATAACATTTGTAAACGCAGTAGTTCTGAAGAAGTGAAAAATAAAATAATTTCGGTTTGACTGCTTAAAATGCCCCGTGGAAAGCCTCTAGCTGTTTCAAAACGATCTGCTATTATTACCTTGCATCAGGAAGGGTACGCAGAAAGATGGATTGCGGATAAATTAAAAATAAAAAAATCTACAGTACATGATACTATAGTTTGATTTAAGACAACCGGTGACGTGCAAGATCGTAATCGGCCAGGACCGTCAAGAAAAACGACTCCTGCGGAAGATTTACGAATAAAAATAATTAGTAAGCGCAATAGAAGACTAACAGCATCAGAAATTACTGCAGAATTCAATAATGAGCGAGATTTCAAAGTTTCTGTGAGTACTGTGAAACGTCAGCCGAAAGAGGCTGGGTTGCATAGGCGAGTGGCTTGTCGAAAACCGTTACTCCGAAGAGGATATAGGCTGAACCGACTGAAATGGGCACAAGCTCATAGAGATTGGACAGTGGACGATTTAAAAAACGTTTTGCGGACTGACGAATCCAAGTTTGAGGTTTTTGGAAATAGACGGAGAGTTTTCGTACGCAGATCAAGAAGGGGAAGTATGTTACGGGAGTGTATAGTTCGTACGGTAAAGCATGGAGGCGGATCTGTAATGGTTTGGGGTTGTTTTTCCTTAATCGGAACAGGAGACTTGCTCAAAATTGAGGGCATAATGAAAAAAGAAGAATATCGGAAAATCCTGGAGGAAAATGCCATACCGCCAGGAGTCCGATTAATTGGTCGTGGATTTGAATTTATGCAGGACAATGACTCCAAACATAAATCTAAATTGTGCACAGATCACCTGCAGCAAGAAGAAATTGAAAGAACCCTAAAAATTATGGAATGGCCGCCACAGTCCCCCATCTGAACCCGATAGAGTTGTTATGGGAAGAATTAGACCGATGTGTTAGGAAAAAGTGTCCAAAATCGAAGGAACATTTGTGAACCATTCTCCAGGAGGTATGGACAAGCTTGCCCAATGAAACATTAGCAAAATTAGTGAATCGGATGCCGAGAATGGTGGCAGCAGTCCTAAAGGCGATTTTTTTATGAAAATCGGATTTAAATTATTTATATTACATTAACTTTTTCTTTTTAATAAATTTGAGTTTGAAAATATGTAAAATCATGTAAGTAAGTATTAAATACATGGCCATTTAATATTTCTCTTATTTTCTTTGACTTCCGTACATTTTTTTGCTTGCCCGAGCTTCCATGAACGGTAGTGTATATTGAATCGAATGTTTGCATTTTATATTTTTGATGTGTCTGCGCACATTAAGAAAAACTTTTTTTTAAGAAGAGGAAATACATAAGCTCAAAAGATAGATTAACTTTATTTCTGTGAATAAATTTACGCTGGCGCGAAATTGAAACAGTTAAAAATTACAAACTTTTTAATCAGTAACTAATACATATTTCATCCGTTTTGTTTATTACGAATTCCGCATATAACGAACTGAATTGCTCGGTCCCTTGCGGTTCGTTATATCAGGACACTATTGCATATTACTATTGTTTTTGTATGTTAAAAAATATATTATTTAGATAAAAATGTTTTTCTCACAGGATATCTGAACCTGAATAAAACTGTTCAAAAAGTTGATTATTTCCATGTTTTTTTTTTAACACAGGCTTTCTAATTTTAATTGTTGGCAACATTGAAATAAGAGATTTTTTTGAGAAAATAACATGATTTTGAACGGAAATCTTATGTAGTGCGGAATATGCCGAAAAAAGCAAAAGAAAAAATTATACTTTTACTTACTTCAATTGCGATGGTTTGCAGAAGCTCTTAGAGCAAATGGTGCAACTTTTGTTTTCCTCAGGTTTCCCTATTAGCTCGTTGACGTCTTTGTTGCTCGAAATAAAATTGCTCTCCTTTAATCCATCGCTGTTTTGGCACTCGTTTTTGATGGCCAACTTTAAGAACTCCGTAGCGACATTTTTGGCTATCGAATTCTTCTCCAATTTCTCCTGTTTGGTGGCTATGTCGGCCAACGTTTCCATAGCGCTGTTATCGTAATCGGTCTGTTTGAAGCTCCCTTGATCGACCGTAGTGTTCGGCTGGTCGTGCATTACGTAGTTTATGTTTACGTGATTAGTTTCGGCGACTTCCATAGGTGTCTCTGAGTTTTTTGACGAACTATGTTCATTTTCATAAGATATTGGGTTGGGATTTTCCTGCAGATGTCTAATTTCTTCGTAGACGGTGCTAGTGTCGGTTACGCCGATTCTATCCCCACTATTAGACATTTGTATGATCATATTCGACAGATCCTTACATTTTTTCACCTCAGAAATTTGATTGGAATTCTCCAAGTCTTGCTTTGGATTGTGCGCGAAGCCATTAACGATAACCTCAATATTTTGATTTTTGCGCTCAAGATTCGACGCGAGTGACAGATCCATCACTTCAGTATCGCCTTTTTGTAGTTTCGCACCGACATCGTGATCAAGGGAGCCTTTCCGTTTCCGTAAATCGCTGGCTACGTTCTGCGGGGTTTCAGGTACTTGAATCGATCGAATTCTACTCTCGTAATCGTCCGTTCTACGATCTACATAAGATTGTTTGGGTACCGCTGGTTGATTGTCTTCGAAATGTACGGGATCTTCCGTTTGGATTTTGTAAGATGATGAATTCGAATATTTTCCGTACTTTTTAACGACGTTAAATTGTTTTATGGGATCGCTTTTATCATTTACATTTATTATCTTACTATTCTCAAGAGGAACTGGCGTTTTTACTTCCGGTACTTCTTTATTTCCGGTGAGAATTGCTGGGGAAAGCGGAGATGCTTCCTGAGGCGAACTGTTCGTATAGGGGTACGTAAGAGGTCTTGTCGTGTTGGTTCTCCCGAGGAATTGAGATAACTTTTGCTTCTCATGAATCTCAGCGTTCGAACTGAAGGAAATCTCGCTTAATTTGGTCGCGTTGAAGTTCATGGCTTGATCTAGGATCTTATTTTTCGCATAATTCGTTTTGGTGACGTGGGCGATTTGTTCCGTGTCCATGAAGCTGGCTAGGCCGTCATTGCCTGATGAACTATTCGGACTAGAGTTGCGATTTTCGGACACGGTAGGCTTTTGCGACAGCGATAAAAGGCCAAAGATGGCTTCACGTTCTTGGTGTCTCGTTGACGATTCATCTGAAATCGAAAAAGAATTTGAAAACTATACTTGATGGCTATAATCGAATATAGAGGACGGAGCTGGGTAAAGCATTTTTGTAAAGTGTTTTAAATACCATGTATTGAGCCAGAGTGTTTTAAGATAAGTATCAAATACTCTCAAAAATGCTTCAAGTACCAAATGCAGTATTTGAAAAGTAAAGCATCGAATACCAAGTATTTTAACAATATAGAGAGAAAGTAAATTTAATCAATTGCATTATTTAAAAATATCTATCCAGTTAGCTATAAAAGCATGAATATCAAGTAAATAAAAACATATAATACACTTTGTATAAATTTGTCCTGTGTTAAAATAATAATTACAACATAAACACAATCAAATATTCCCTGTTCCTTATTATATAAGCGAGGTAATGTCTCTGTGCAGTAAGGGCGTGCGCTTTCTTCAGTAAGTACAATAAAAATAAGTAATAAATCGAGGAATAATAACAGAACCAATCAAAAATTATAATATTTGAAAAGTTGTGAAACACTTATGCTCTTAAGCAGCGTTATCAAGTAGGGTGGTGGGATGCATCGGAATTGGCGAACATTAAAAGTAGAAGCACAATTATCAGTATTACCAATCACCGTATAATAGTCATAAAAAGTTGACAGCATTAGATATGTTTCCACAGTTGTCTCGTTGAACTATGTTCGCCGTAGTGAAAAAATGTTTTTTGAAAAATCGTTCGACACCTACGGATGTAATGCATGGATGATTAAAACATTCTTTGAATTCAGTTAATGGATTAGTCGATGCACCATCTCAAATTTGTTTTAATGTGATGAAATCGGAATCTTTCTTTAACACACTCTCGAGTTTTCTAAAACGCGATTGTATTTTGCGTCATGTATAGTGCCAAGCAGTGTATGTACCAGTTGCAGTGACTCCACTAACGACAACGCTCTATTTTGTAATTGTCCTATTACATCATGTAATCCTTTATAGTTGTTACGAACTGTTTGTAACTTTGTTTCAATGGATATATCTTGAAACTTTGTCTGGTTCTCCTTAATTGCTGCTTTGAGAAACACTTTTTTGTACTTGCTATTGATGCATCTACCTCGGGTGAACATTGTCGAATAGTTTCTGCCACAAGATGTGAAGCATGCACTTTACACGTAACATGTAAACACCTGCAATCGTGTTCAAGAGGAGAACGAACTACCGAACGCATTGTCGCGGCATATTTGACGTGGTGAGACTTGAAAGTTTTCTAACGTACTATCACCCTCACAATTGCTGCACAAGTACACTTTTCCTGTTTTTTGCTAGTTAGTAACAGTGGAAATGTTGGTTTGTGAGGGTCCTGTACACGTACTACCATATAACACTTGTAGATTTGATTTTCTTTTCCACGTCTTCGCGTACAAATAACATGTTTTTGTGATTAGCAACTTCAATTCGGGGTTGCACTTATACCAAAAGTTCTGAAACGGTTCTTTTTCGAGTAAACGAAGTGACAAATTACAGGTTATAATCATGGACAAGTAAATCGAAAATGAAGGCAGTTCTTGTTGGCCCTTTTTTCTATTTCTATGTTCAGCACATCAAATGTTTCTCGCACACTTTACACTATTTTAGCACCGTCGTAGAACAAATCCGAAAAGTCACAGATAAACTTATTTACTGTGCTAGGAAAGGGTCGTTTTTTAGTCTTCTTCACATTACACATTTTAAATTAATAATGATATATTTATAGCGAATAACACGTAACACAAAACACAACGTACGCTCTCGTTTCCTAAGCTGAACGAAAAATAAACAAGCGTACGCTGACAAAGTGAGAATCGATTTGTGCAAACAGCCCGCTACTCCGGGGAATCGCCTATGCATCGCAGAGACGATTATCTCGCTCTAATTATTAAGTTTAAATTTTATTCAAGAATGAACTACATAAATTTTATTATAGCCTTCCGCGGCCGTCAATTTCTATACTATTCTCCGAAATAAAGAAGCTAATATCATCAGAGCCCGGTAACTGGAAAGCAATCGCAGCGGCGGTGTGACTGTGTTTAGGTGGGCGGGGAGGGCTGGTCGATTATGATACGACACGACAAATCATCATCACTCAGTTCAGTTTAGTAGTAGTAGTTATTATTTAGTGTAGTGCGTTTCGATTTTATTGATACAGACGTAGTTATTAATTGTAGTTTTTAGTGAACATGTCGAAAGCTAAAAAACGACCCTTTCAAGACATAGTAAATACGTTTATTTCTGACTTTCCCGATTTGTTTTACAACGGGAGTAAGATCGTTTGTAAAGTGTGCAAAATACATTTGATGTCAAGACACATAAATTCCGCACAGCATAGAAAACGAACATTGGGCATGCCACCGAGAAGTGAATTTTTTTTATGTAATTCCTATGTTGATAAACTGTAATTTGCCACTAGGCTTACTCGATAAACAACCGTTTAAGGACTTTTGGGACAAATACAATCTCGAGTTGCGGTTGCCAACGGAGAAAATGGCACGTAAGCATATTGCATTTATACGCGATGACGTTGAAAAGAAAATGAATCGCATATTGAAAAAACAGTTTCTTTCGTTATGTGATGACGAGACGACAGACTGTAAAAAAAATTCAATTGTAAATATCATGGTACGCATACTAGACCCTAGTAAACCTACATTACCACTGTTACTATCTAGCCGAAGACTACAAGAGTGTACTGCTGCAGCAATTACAAAGGTTGTACTTAGTACGTTGGAAAAATTTCAAATTTCAAAAGATAGAGTGTTGATGTTTATGAGCGGTGGCGCAGCGATAATGCGTTCAGTAGGCCGTTCTCTTCTTGAACATGGTTGCAAGTGTTTACATGTTACGTGTAAATTGCATGCTTTACATCATGTGGCAGAAACCATTCGGCAATGTTCTCCCAAGGTAGATGCATTAATAGCAAGCACAAAAAAAGTATTTTTGAAATCTCCCAAACGCCTACGATCATTTCACACATAGTGTCCTGGTATTCGTCAACCACCGGAGCCAATTCTTACACGTTGGGGAACATGGTTGCAAGCAGCTCTTTATTATGCTGAACATTTCAAAATAGTAAAAGCTGTTGTTGCATAATTCAATCCTGCCGAAGCTGCACCTATTAAGGAGAGCCAGTCGAAATTTCAAGATATTTCCGTTGAAACAGATTTAAAAAATATTCGTAGCTACTATAAAGGATTAGCTGACGCAATAGTCCAATTACAAAATAGATCGTTATCATTATTGGAGTTTCTGCAAATTATGGACAGAGTGCATACACAGCTACTGACTATACATGACGCAAAATATAATTGCGTTTTAGAAATGTTCGAGAGTATGCTACAGAAAGATCCCGATTTTAGTACACTAAAACAAATTTGTGATGGTGTATCGAATAATCCGCTGACTAAGTACAAAGAGTATTTTAATCATGCATGTATAACATCGGTAGATGTTGAACGCTCTTTTTCAAAATATAAACTCATTTTCTCACCACGGCGAACATCGCTCACCGAGACAACTGTGGAAACACGTCTAATGGTGTCAACTTTTTGCCACTCTTATCCATATGATGTTAATAGTGATAATGGTGCTTCTAGTTCTACTGTTCCGTAGCCAAAGCTGCTTAAAAGGGTGAGTGTTTCACTACTCTTCACATATTATAATTATGTATTAGTTCTGTTATTTTATACTAGGCAGGTACGGCTATGGCACGGCTCCCTGTTACCGGGCTCTAGTCATCATGTATTCATACAAGATGTGTTTGGACAAAAAAAAATTATTAAAATGTTAACTGCCAACTTTGAATTACTAAAAAAATAAATAAACAACAGCATCTACTCCTGTTTCTGAAATATATTCTTAGAAATTGTTAGAGATATCAGTTTCCGTTAACAACGACAACAAACAAAATAACAACAGACGTATCATTAGAATCTGTTTACAAGAAAAAAAACAGCATCGCCTACAAGCAACAAGTTGTTTATTTACGGAGTACGTGTAACCCATACGGAGCCTAAAAAATGAATGACTCATTCATACCGAAGCCAAGGAGAAAACACCATAACAGCAACAAAACTTCACTACTTCCCTTTTAGATTTCCCAAACGCAACAATTACTCAGTTCGGTTTCGCCGTTATCGATAACAATATCCGTTTCTTTTGTAAAGTTAATACGTAGCGCTGCAATAGTTGTAATCAAAAACTGAGTTATAAATAAACCCGGACGAAATTTAAGAATGGAATTTTACGCGATAATTTTTTTTGTGCGTCGTGATCATTGACAGCTCGCTTGTTTATAATCGTACGAACGACATTAGACTACAATAGGATTATCTTTTCTCGATTTTGCCCGATTTATACTATCAGGGGACTATTACGTGACTCACTTATAAGATACTGCGGTCTTACACGACTAGACAATCTTTTCAAAAACAACTTTGCAAGTCAATTCCATATTTTCGCTACTATTTTTTTTCTGTCTTATTCTTGATGAATTTTTTACTCTTTTATTGATCAAAAATATCGGAAAAAAAGAATTTCGTACAGTTGAAGGTTGATTTTAAAAATATTATTACGGCAAACCGTGGACTTACGAAAAGTTGCAAGCCTCAACATGAAGATGACATTACTCGTAAAAAATATTCTGGGAATATAATTGCGCATGCGTTGAAAGATACTTTTGAAAGTTTCAGCCGTGTTGGACGCTCAGTTGTTGTTTAACAGTCGTTTGTGTCGGTCGATGTTAGTGTTTCTGTAAAAATGGAAAAAAATTGAATATCGATATGGACGCTGTTTGCGGACACTCTGCACCATCATTTGCCACCGTGAAATTTCGGCCAGCAGATTGTTACAACATTTCGTAGATATCCCGCAAGGTGGCATCGTAGATCTCTTATAGTTCGTAAAAATACGATTTTTTTTCCATTAAAATAGCAAATCGGCGTATTTTGAGTGCGTATTCTTGTAATTGAAGACATTATCGCGAACAGCAAATATACCAACACGATAATACTGCTATAATCGTTCGTGATATTCTGTTATCGTTCCGTATATTCGACCGTTTGACGTCAGTCGAACGTTACACGCTTTTATTCCGCTTTGAGAAAAAAAAAAGCGAGAGTCGAACAGCGAGATAAACGCTTTAAAAATATTGAGCTCTGTCATACTTTTACGATCGTGACTAAGTGTTTTCTTTCTAGATGAAGCGGACAAAACTGTGCTGTGGTACAGCGAGCGTTGTAAATGGAGTGGGATGATTCCAAGAGACGTAATTTTATTTTCGTTTTTCGAACTTGGCGTACGATGTCGGCGAAATGTTTGGTGGCATGGCTAATGTTAAACATTTTGTATGTGTTGAGAGATGAAGATGGCACTATACGTCTACGCAAATGAAAATCGAGATGGTTGCTGTTTACGGATACTCTGCACCATCTTTTGCCACAGTGACATTTTGGACAGTTGAATTTCAACATGGGCGTACCAGCTTGGTTGATGATGAACGTTCGTGACAGCCAAAAATTGCAACCACTACCGATAACATCGGAAAAGATAACTAAATGGTGCTAGACAACCGTCAAATTAAGGTTAGAGAGATGGCAGAGGTTGTGGACATCTCGAAAGAGCTGAAGACTTGGGCATGAAAAAGCTAATCGTGCGTTGAGTGCCTCGCCTGCTCACTCAGGGCCAAAAACGCATTCAAATGGACATTTTCAAAGTCCTATTGAGACAGTTTAAGTGAAATAAGTAGGCGTTTTGGCGTCGATAACTGTGAATGAATCTTGGATACACCAATACATTCCTGATGCCAAGGTATAGTCGAAACAGTGGACTGCGAAGGAGGAATCGGCCCCAAAAAACGCGAAAGTCGTTCCATCGCCCGGGAATGTGATGGCGACTGTTTTTTGGGATAGTTATGGAGTTGAATTTATCGACTATCTTGAAAAAGGAAAAACAATAATGGAGGCATACTAGACATCATTACTTGATAAGCTGAAAGTAGAAATTGTCGAAAAAACAGCTGCATTTGAAAAAACGAAAGTTTTATTCCATCGTCTCACACTTCAGTGGTCGCCATGGCAAGGAATTGATAGACCAACCACCCTATTCACCAGATCTGGTCACCAGTGACCTTTTTCTGTTTCATAGGCCCAAAGTTTCGCTCGGAGGACAGAGACAAGGCATAGATTTTGGAGAACAAACGTCTCTCTTAAAGCATCATCAAAATTCTTGCATAAAACCCACTGCAGCTGACCAGTTTTGCGTTGCACATACGCTGTTTTGTGCGAGTGAGAAGTCTACGGAATTCGTGACAACAGAATTGAACGCCAGTATTAAAATAATATTATCTTTCTTACTTGGTATATTCCCAATTTAAAAAAAAATTGCAAAAGTAAATCAAATTTTGTTTGAATTTTAGTTTTGTTTTAAAAGTTTTAAAGTTTGAAAATTGGTGCAGATGAAGATTAGATCTATTTCCTTTGTAGTTGGTCATTGATTATGCGTAATTGTATTTGTTGAGTTCATTTAAGGAAAAGGATAAACATGAACCGCAATTTGGAGCAAAAACGAACGGAATATAAGTGAATTACGAATTGTTTTTTTTGCAAAAGATCCAGGTTTTGTGCAAACAAACAAAATGGGGTAGACATGGAATTGAGTTGTAGAAAAAGCGTTTCGTCCATTATTGTCCTGCATTTTTAGTATCCCATTCACCTTAAATCACTAATATTTTATGAAATTTCAGAAAATCTCATCTTCACAAAAGAAAGGATTAACATTGCCGCAGAGGAGAGATATTGAGAGAATAATATAAAAGTGATGTGCTGAAATTTTTAATTTTTAAAGCAACATACCTTTTTTAAAATTATTTCTTAAAGACAAAGCTAAAAATATTCCAAAGTATTCCACGCTTCAAGGATATCACTAACCTAATTTTTAATATATAAGAGAAATAAAACCAAACTTGTATTGTCCGCTGCGAAAACTGAACAGCCTGTATATTGAAGTATAATTTTATGTTATGCAGCATTTGTCGCCGAATATTTCTTATTAGAAAACTTTTTCTCTAAATTGCTCAGGGAAGAAATTATCCTTCTGACTGCGCCACTTTATCGAAATTTTTTACTTTTCTAGAAAAAATCGATTGATGCTCTAATTTAAAGTGTTATTAGATGAGATCCTTCTAGCAATGTTCTACCGATTTTTTTCATTAATAAGTGTTTATTTCTTAAGTACATTCGAAATATTTAGTCTACTAACCGCTGCTGTCCATTCCGCTGTCCTCAGTATCAGATTCAGAGCTTGGCGTACCGCTTTGTTGGGCTGACGAACTGCTAGAAGAGCTGCTGTTATACGCCGCGTAGTTTTTGGTGTGTGCCTTGCTTTTCATGTGCTTTGTTAAGTTGCCTTTTGTTTTGAAGCTGAAATTAAGCAGATAAAGGAATTATTTAGATATGGCGTTGATTAGTCTCAAAATTAATAGAGAAATTTAAAGAGATACAGTATTTGATTCCATCCAGATTGTAAAATAAATTGAATAATTCATGTTGGATTAGGGAAATTCAGAACCCACTCCCACGCTTTCTTTACAGATCATTTATGTTTTGGGACAATATCACGATGGTGAAGATTATGATATGTTTTATTAAATCAATTGGTGTACAACATTATAATGTAATATTCTTAGCGGAAAACAAAAATCTTTTTGAGTAGTATCCTTTATTTACTAAAGGAATTCCAATGAAAACTGTGACAACAACAGGTAGGGTCTATAATACAACAGCAATGGAAAAACTTGTGATGAATAAGCAATTATTTAGCAAAATTAACACCCTCAAGAGTTCTCAACATCTGGCATGAAAAAGACTTTAAGATTCTAGAACAAAAAGTCTTTTTCGTTCCAGTCAACTAAACTATCATTTTGACTTTTTGAAAATTGAATGAAATTGTCAACTTTTAATGACAGCTTTCAAGAATAAATTTAGTGTCAAATTAGTGCGAAATATTGCGCTAATTCTTACACTAATTTGAGCGTAGCCTTAAGTTTATAACCACACCTTAAAAGCAGTTTTTTTTCTTGTCGAAAACCATTTTTATTGCCGAAGGGTGTTCTAATACTGTCCAATGAATTTAATGGTAATTTTCTTTGGAACTTTTTCCATTTTTTTGCATATTCAAGAAGGAAATTCTTTAGGTCAAAAATGTGCAAAACAGTATAAAAAACGATCGATTTCTTCTAACAATGAACTGCGATATACATAGAATAACGTCTAAAAATACTCAATCTATTCAAGATTCAGTACATGCATACGGAAACAATATGTCGTAAAACGCTAATGTTATTATTGCTTTTCTTTTCTGTTAAAAATGACGCGATTACCAATGCATTGTTGATGTAAGGTGAAAAGGCCAGTGTGGTGATATTGTTAGGTCCAAAGGTAATGGTTTGATTGCGATGAATGAAATTCAAGTTTAACGAAAAGGTTTGTGAAAATTTTAGACTTTGGGGACTTCAAACATTCGATTTAAGTAATAGCGAATCCCGTTGTTACGAGATTGAAAATTTTTTTATCGTTGGTGCAATATGTGGATGTTAAAGGACATTTTATTTATAAAATCAAAGAAGTTAGTAATATAAGCAGTTCTTTACATTTACGAGCGAGACCCACATAACCCTTTCGGAAGAACGTGTTAATCATATATTGTCTGAAGATTTGAACATGAAAAAGCTAATCGCTCATTGGGTGCCGCGCTTGCTCACTCAGGACCACAAACGCTTTCGAATGAACATTTCCAAAGCCCTGTTGAAGCAATTACACAAAATAAGTCGAAGCTTTGGCGTAGATTTTGTAGATGAAACTTCGGATACGGCAGTGCACTCCTCAAGCCAAGGCACAGTCGAAACAGTGGATCGCGAAGGGTGAATCGGCTCCGAAAAAGGTAAAGACTTCCATCGGCCGGGAAAGTGATAGCGACTGGTTTTTGGGATAGACATGGAATTGTGTTAATCGACTATTTTAAAAAAGGAAAAACAATAACGGGGACCAACTACGCATCATTACTTGACAAGCTGAAAGCGCAAATTGCAAACGGCTGCATTTGAAGCAAGTTTGATTGGAGAATGGTGAAGAATCCGGAGTGTGTATTACATCAACATATTTCGTTTAGTAATCAGTACAATAATTTTATTACATGCTTTCTGTCCAATGTTCCCTTTTATTAATATCTCTTCCTGAAGATTACTGAGCTCGTTAGAATGTATGTATTTTTCTTTCAGTATTTATATTCATTAAATATAAACCTTATTTACTACAAACTGAAACTATAACCTGGAGACTGCTAATTATTTCACATGAATAGAATGTTAAATTAGTAATTTTATGAATTTAGAAGTATCTTATTTTGTTGTTTTGTTTAATAAGATTTGAATTCAATAACTGGCCATGTACGGTCACTGGTCATATTACTTGAAACATGTCATAAATCAACCCTTTTACCTGGAAATTTCCATCCTATTATAGTGATATTCTTTTGCTTTGAATCCGATCGTTTATAGGGGGACTAGATTATTGTATCAATAAATAAAAATATTAGAGAAATGATATTTAGAAGAATAAAGTACGTATAAATATAAATATTTCAGTTATCAACTTACATTTAGCGAGTTCACAGTTTAGAGAATGCATCGATATTTTTATAAAATATTTCGTCATAACCGTATAGAAGCTAAGTTGTGGAGTATCGTTAAGTGTTTTGTGTTGATATATCGTTATTGCAAAGGTAAAATTGTTATCCTATCTCTCTCTTAATAATTAATTATTTGGAATTAGAAAAAAATTGAAATATTTGGGGTTTTTTGTAGAAAATGCCCGGGAAAGATTTAACAAGTGAACAAAAAGCCGCTATACAAGCTCTTCTACAATCAAAAAAACATTCACAACGAGAAATTGCAAAATTGCAGAAAGTATCTCCTTCTTCTGTATTGTGTTTAGCTAGAAACTTAAACGAAGGAGCTAGCACATCGACACAAAGACGGGCAAAGTGCGGTCGGAAAAGAAAAACTTCGAAGAGATCTGACCGTGAAATTGTTCACCAGGCTTTGAGCAATAGATTTGCTACAATTAAAATGATTCCAAAAAATTTACAAGAGGGAGGAATAGAGATTTCGAGCAGAACTGTCAGGCGTCGATTGCGCGAAAATCGCCTAATGGGCCGAAGACTTGTAAAAAAGCCGCGTTTAACAGAAAAAATGAAATCTGCTCGTCTCAACTTTGGAAGAGAATATCGACATTTCATAGACGAGAATTGGAAAGATGAATACTTAACAACATGATTTTTACTGAATTAATGTTTGCATTATTTAATAGGTTTTCTTTAGTGACGAGTGCTCGCTCTGTGTGTTAGTGCAGCGAGCACAATTTGTTCGTAGACGACCTGGCGAATATCGCACAGAGTCCACGGTTCTTCGAACTGTAAAACACCCTCCACAGGTAATGATTTGGGGAGATTAGTGGAGACGGACCCGGCCCTTTGTATTTTGTAGAAGGTACAATGCGTCAAGAGTAGTACATAAATGTGTTAAAAAACACGTTATTACCGTATTTTAAACCAGGACGTCGCATACCGACAGGGCGTATATTTATGCAAGATAATGCTCCTTGTCATGTGGCAAAAAAGGTTAAGAAGTTCTTTGAAAACAATCACATACCTCTTTTACGTTGGCCCGGAAATTCACCGGACCTCAATTCCATCGAGAACGTATCGACTAAATCGACTAAAAAGTAAGGTATATGAAAGAGAAAACCCTACAAAGGAAATATTAATGAAGAATATAAAGGATGTATGGGAGAACGATGAAGAGATAAAAGAGACAATCATATCTTGCATTGAAGGTATGCCCCGAAGAATTAAGGGCGTTATTAAAAATCATGGGTTATGGACTAAATATTAATTACTTATTTAATATTTACATATGTTACATATTTTTACAATATATTTTATAAATAAAAAATATAATACATGTATAGTTTATATTTTATTATGAAGAAACTACAAAATATTGAGTGTTTCAAGTAATTTGGCCAGGGACTGTAATCCAGTAACCTTGTCGCCTGAAATTGGAGGGGTACCTTACATCAAATGAATCAATGAATATTCCAAGCTTTCCGCCTCGAAAGCCAAACGCAACTTTGTGAAAAATCCAGAAAACAACGAAATTTTCGACCTTCTTTCAGTTTTTGTCAATTTTAACCTTAAAGGACCACTTTTTCGATAATAACTTGAAGTACTTAAAGTAGACTAATTTGCTGCAAATTGAGACCAAAATAGTCTCTCTAATCTGCCCAGTAGTTTCCGAGATATAGCTTTCTAAAGTTTCCAAAGGGGCCTCCGAGTCGGCTTTATTACTGGAATAACAAATCAGACATTTTCGTTTTCCTCTTCCCCTTCCTTTAAAAACTTGAAAATCAAGAAAATTGAAAATTGAAGTGGTTAGCAGTTGAGAAGAACCCTCTTGATTGGGGGGTGGACGAGCACGTTCTAGGGCCTCAACCCCAAGATGATGGCGAGACATGCAGCCCCTCAACACCTCTTGCAGATGATTTCATGTAGCTGCAAAAGGAGTTATGGAAACGCGTGTAGCTGTAGGAAGGCCGGGCTGAAATGTTCTGCAGTTTGCAGTCAGACCTCCTGCGAAAATATGCCAGACCTTGGTTTTGGAGTCGATTTTCACTCCTCCGAAGAAGACGACCTGTCCGACGATGAATTGGACGATGTTTTGTGGACACCAGTCTCCGATGACACAAAAACAGATTATCCAGCCGCAGAATATCCTGTGGATGCTCACCCAGGATCATCAAAGAGATGACATTTAATTGCTTTTGTACGGTACCTATTCTTAAAACTCTTAACGTATCTAAATTCAAATAAAAATTGATAAATATCGAATTTTTCCGAATTTTCAAATGGGAGAACGGGGGGAGTTATTTGTGGGTTCCCTCAGATCTACGATGAGTCTATTTAATGAGTAGGGAGGAGGGGTAATTTTCGAAAAAAGTAGGTCTGCAGGGTCAAAATTCGCTCAAAACAACACAATATTGCTAAAAATTACAGAATTTGAAAAAAATTGGAAATTGAGAGGCTGTATCTTGGAAACTATTGGGCCTACAGAAACCATTCTGGTTTTAAATAGTGACAAATGTAGTCTGCTGTAAAAAAGTACTGAAAGGTTATTTTCAAAAAAGTATTCTTCTGGGATCAAAATCGACAATTGAAAGAAGGTCGAAAATCTCGAGGTTATCTGGATTCTGAGATTGAAAAGTTTAAGTACGAAAGCAACCAAACGCACGTTTCACCATTGCTGATATATCACTTAATTAATGAAGCAAAACCAAGTGAAACGATACGCTGCTGAGTGGGGGGCGAAGACATATTTGTTTACAAAATCAACCGCCCAGAGTACGATGCTGCTTCTATTACTCTAACTTCTTTGTCCAAAACTAAAAGCAAATTAAAGAATTCTCCCCAATTCGCACACTAAGTACTTTTGTACATTAACGAAAATCAAGTATTAAGAACAAACAATATAATAGTCACCTTTTAAAAACTCACCTGAAATTACAATGGCTGCAGGTATAGGGTCTATCGTTCGAATGGGTTCTGATATGTTTCTTTAACATCGAAGGTTTCTTACATCTAATGCCGCACTGGTCACACACGTATCTACCTCTGCCTATAAATAAAGCAAATATTGTTTGAAACTTGTGTAATACACGCTGCTTTTTCGATTGGCCAAGATGTGCTGGAGAAAATTACCAACCTCTGCCCCTAACATAAGTGTAGTCGTCGTTGGATTCGTAGCCTCCCAAAATGTTTTTTGATGGTTCTTCTGCCGCTGAAGAAGGTTCAGGAAGGTTAAACTGTAACAGAAAAGAAGTACATTACAACTCAATGAATTTGAAATGTTAGTAAATGTTCAAATAATTTGCAAATCTTCAGAGAAATAATTTATAGTATTTCATCGTTACCAAATTTTGCCAAAAGATGTTCTATAAAAAAACGTTGAAATAATATGAATCAAATTTTGCAATGATTTTGATGGCCATCAGAGAAACTACAGCATTTTGTAAAAATCGATAATCTGAATTATTTCAAAAACTTAGATTCATATACGAAATATTGCAGAAAGTTAACATGAACATAAAGAGTGTAAAGTATCCAAAAGTGTGTAGTAATATATAGGTTGATCCATTAAAGAAATTAAATTTGTATTATGTGCAACAAAAACTGAGTACACTTGTTCAAACTGATGTTTGGATTATGTAAGATTTCAGGTTTGGCTAATAATATCTTCAGTTTGGACGATTTTATCACCATTTTATAATAAAATTTTAGTGACAAACATTTTAAAATGCAATTTTTATTTAAATTTGTGGCTAGCCAAAGATCCTTTTACTCGTACTGGAGCAAGATCCTGCTCTTTTAACTCTTTTGTCACTCATAGACGTAATCCCTTAGTGAATTATCCTTGATAGCAGTTGCTGCTGTCATGCTTTTGAAAATTCTGTCTTGGAATCGGACCACTTTACTTCTAAGGCAGATATTTTGGTCACACTTAGTATCTGGAGATCTTTGTGTAATTGGGCGTTTCTGTAGATGACTTGGGGCGCCTATCGACCATGTCAAGGTTCCAAGTATCGGTCTTAGGCACATTTTGTACAGTATGAGCTGTTTTAAGGTCGAATGAACTGTGGCTAGAGAATAGGGCCATCAATTTGCTTCTTGCTTCAAAGAACTTCTTGCGGACGAACTCAACGTGATGCTTACAGGACAGCTGTCGGTCAAAAAGCAACCCCAGGTAACTCACGGACGAACTCCAGGACAATTTTAGACCGGCAATCTCGAAGTTTTCAGGTGGCGGTCTTCTCCTTTTAGTAGTAAATCTTATTGCTAGGTACTTATTGCTATTTATTTTCAGTTCACATTCGGTTAGCCACACAAACAGTCCATCCAGTGTGTACTGAAAGCACATAATCAGCAGATTTTCGTTTCCACAGCCGGAGTAAATTGCGGCATCATCCACGAATATCGACAGTTCAATCTGGGGATGTCAAGGGGCGCCGTAGGTAGAGAGTAAAAACAAGACTGGGGCCAGCAGGGAGCTCTGCGGGACTCCAGCCGGAATTGGTGTTGTGGAAGATAGATGGAAAACGTCCTTCCCCGCAGATAATTACTATTAGGGCAACAAGTTTCTCACTGATTCCCATTCTTCTCATTTCGAAAAGCAAACCGCGGTGCCAAGCCGTCTAAATTTGCGGCGATTTCTCGCTGATGTTGATAAAAAAGCTAAATTACGAAATAGTTCGTTTCTTTTTGAGCCTAGTTACCGTGGTAAATTGAATAATTTCCTAAGAAAATTCAGAAAATGCCAAGTAGATTTTTGGAAAATTTACTCCAACTCCGAAGGTTCTTGGAAGATTGGGGCGATTTACATTGATAATTCCGGCAATAAAGGATATTTATTGTCCAAATCTCTAAATTAAACCGTCCACAAGATTTAAAAAATGTTTAAGTAAGGGGTCAACCTTCTTACACTAAAGCTAGACGCAAGCCTATAATCTTCTTAATCACATGTATGCAGAAGGATGCTCTGCAGTGGAATTTTGTTTCGCAGGTCCACGTACAGGATTCAAAAAGACGCGTCATACCGTCCCTGGGAGGTGCTGATTTGGCTGATCTCGAGGTATAATTCGATAACGCACCCGAACCACTCGCCTACTGGGAAGGAGACAATCTTAAGGAGACTCCACAACACGTACTAACAACGAATGCACTCAGTTTCCCGTCCTCTTCGAGATATTCAACGCTACTAGAAATGGACAAGTCGTCACGAATTTCGGATGTACCAAGGTGATAGCGTTATCATCCTGAGCATTTTGTTTTGGAGTTCAAGTTGAATGGAATAACAGAGCAGCAACCAAGCCAAACCGCTATACCTCAAAATAGGCCTAAGATGGGAAGGATAGGTCTCAGCTTGGAATTCAGGTCCAAAGAGCTTTTCCTGCAAAGAAGGGCCGTTAACATATTTCTGGCTCGTATTTGACCTATATGTGGAGACTGCAAATAAGGCGCTAGTCAATTAAAAGTCCCAGATATTTCACCGAGGAATTCAAGGAATCCTCGCTGTGTCAGTCGTCAGTAAATCGGCCGACGCGTGAATCTGACAGTCCCGCTCTTGTTTCCGTGAATCCTCAGCTTCCATTTCGCAATCCAGTCGACCAGCGAATTCAGCAAACTTTAGAGTCATGTGTGAATAAGACCCTCATCCCCGCACAACGTGATTGATAATCTTTGGGGAACACAGGATTAGAGAGATCGGTTAGATGAAACCCTCCAAGAGGACCTGATGAAATATGAATACGAAGCCATCACGGTAACCAAGCTACGGCCAAATTCAAACCCATTCATTTTGTATAACAAGCCGTTGTGCTACACTGAATCAAAAGCTCGAGAGACATCCAAGAACACCGCACCCGCTATTTCCCTACGTTCAAACGCGTCCCTGATATGTTCTGTCACACGAAGCAAGTGAAAATCCGTGGAAAGCCCAGCTCGAAATCCAAAGTAGAGTTAGAATTATTGCTTCAACGATCTTGGACAATGAGGACAGAAGGCATTAGCCTTCTCCATTAGGAGCAGCATTTCTAAGGAAGAGCGGAACTCGAGTTTGAGTATGGTCACACGCAGATAAATGGTTTCGTGCATCAAGAAAATAGATTCTCTTACAAAAATCAATCTCTATTCAAGAAAATATATTTATTTCAAGACTATAAAAATGTGTAATATAAGAGAATAATTTTCTTGAAATTTTATTTGTATTAAGTAAATATTTTCTTAGGGTTGGAAAATTAAGAAAATCCAAGACAGAAAAAGGTTTCTTCCAAGTAAATCATTTAGTTTTCAGTTAAGAAAATATACATATTAAAGGTAGGAATGAGAAAATGGTCTAGGTCTCACAAAGTTCTATTGAGAAATTTGGCGACCGGTTTCGTGTGTCCTTTTTTATTATTATTTATTATATATTAAAAAAAACTATAGTTAAATAAGTACACATTGGTAAATAGTAATAAAAAGAAAAAAAATATTACATTAACCGATATAATTTGAAAATGTTTATGTTTAGGTTGTGCGTTAAAGGTTATATCTAGTCTGGGCAAACAGCGGTAACAGTCAGTGTAGTAGATATGTGGTGCAGAGTCGGCGATTATTTATTTCACGCGTTCACAGCGTCAGTACTAAATCGATGCTGTATGCAAGTTGTTCTGTGTATATGTAGGCTGTCGTAACTTATTTCGTAATTGTACGGTTATGTTTGCTTTAAAAATGTCGCAGTTAGGTACGTCGCGAAAACGACCAATGGAAGATACAGTTAAAAACTTTATAGTGGACATGTCGGACTTAATTTTTGATGGAGCTAAAATTCAATGTCTAGTTTGTAAAATCCTTTTAATGTGTTGGTCCAGAAGCCATTGTCAACGTCACATCGATAGCAAACAGCATTCTTCTGCAAAAAGTGGCATACGATACTAAGAAAGATTTTCATTTGATTTATGTGTTACTCTTATTTTATGTAATCTATCGTTTCGTTTACTAGACAAAGAAGCATTTGTCCCCTTCTGGAATAAATATGCAGACTGTAAATTACCTAGTCGGACATCGATACGAAATGTAGTGCCATTTGCTCGTGAACATATAGAAAAAAGAACGAAAACGGGATTGAAAGATAAAAAACTGTGGTTGTGTGTGGACGAAACGACAGATCGTCAAAAACATTCTGTGGTTAATTTAATGGTACGTACAGTGGAACCACATCGACCGTCATCCTCCTTCTTACTTGCTTCCAAAAGAGTTATAAATTGTACTGCCCATGAGATTTTAAAGGTGGTGTTGAACTCATTGAACAAATTGGAAGTTTCAACTAAGCAACTTTTAATGTTTATGGTGCCGCAAACATGCGTTCTTTGGGCCGATCTCTTAAAGAACAGAGTGGTAACTTCTTACATGTAACGTGTAAAATCCATACTCTAAATCTTGCGGCACAAACGATTCCTACATGTTTTCCACTAGTAAATGCATTGATTGCTAGTACAAAGGCAGTGTTTGTAAAGTCCCCGAAACGTCCCCGACTCTTTCACAAACTGCGTCCTGATTTACCTGAACCACCACAGCCGATTGTTACACGTTGGGGAACATGGTTGCAGGCTGCGTTTTACTACAACAAATATTTTGATCAAGTAAAGAAGGTAGTTTTAAAATTCAATCCGACAGAAGCTGCAGCAATCAAGAAAAGCCAGGAAATATTTCAAGATAGTCAGGTTAAAAGAGATTTATAAACTATTCACAACAATTACTTCGGACTAGCGGAAGGAATAAAAAAATTACAAAATGTTTCGATGTCGCTAGTGGATTCTGTTCAAATTGTGAATGATGTTCACGCACAGATATGCGCCGTAAAAGGCGAAACAAATTGGTGTGCAATACGAAAATTTGAATGTGTTTTAGAGAAAGACTCCGATTTTCTTATATTAAGATAAATTTGTGAAGGTGCGTGTGAAGATGCATTAAGCTGTTTCAAAGATTATTTTAAATATGCAAATATAACATCGCTAGATGTTACCCAGTTTGTGATTTCACGGAAGACTTTTAAAACAGCAAGTGTTTCAGCAAATAATTTATTTCTTACCTTCTATTTTCTGTGTAAACTTTTATGCGCTCGCCGCGCCTCTGGCTGTTACCGCATATTTGCCTAGGTTAGTTATAACAATTAACAAAAATATAAATTGTTATAATTATTCTGTTAGTAATCACGTAAATAATATGCTAAAATATAATTTATACAGCTTTAAAAAAATCTAATCAAGTTTATTGTTACAAATAGAAACCATTAGAAAAATAGTTTTATTTTATAATTTTTATATGTATTCATCTTATATTTTCTAAATAAAATTATTTTAACCGTCTTTTGTATTGTTTCGTATTAAGTAAGTTTAAAATGGAAATAGAAGACAAAAAATATTTGGGATAAACAAACACACAACTTATGGGGAAATGCACGATGACGTGTGGGGAAAAGGGGGAAAATTTATTAATTTTACGGGAAAAAGTTCTCGGTCGAGTTGGCATCACTGCTCTGCGTGTAGGAAAATATCGAAGTCGGAGAATTGAGTTGACTAACGTGAGTAAAAAAAAATGTTTAGCAAGGGCTTACATAAAATGGCATGTAAGACATAAATTTCAAATAGTACAAATAACGAAATTGCTATAAATACTATTGATAGTTTATCATTTTCATCGCACTGTCTGTATGGTAGTTTTAATAACCGAAATTTAATTTACTAAATATAGTATGTATCAGTATAGGTTAGGAATTATGACCCCAATACACCTGTCAATTTTGACAACTAAAAATAAAGCTGCTATTGCAAAATGCATATTTTTTTTTTTATATAAAACGCTTACGAATCAAAACAAATACACAAATACATTACATTCGAGCTTGCTTTATTGTGCAGCTCGTAATATTCTTATCTATATGTATTATCTTCTTATTATAATACTACACATACTTTTCTTTAAGGTTAGATGGCACTTAGATAATATGGAAGCCGATCTAAAATTGGCGAAGTGATAAGATATGGATAAGGAGACTGAATTTCTAAACAGAAAGTATTTTATTATCGGAAGGGAATCTCTGAAAGTAATGAGAATGAGTAATTTTCTCTTATGAAGTTATCTAATATACAGGTTGTTAGTGTTGACGTTAGCTACTTTGTAGGATCGATGTTTTTAATTAAATTAGTGAAAGAATCTTCATCTACAAAGATATTTTTTTAATTTAAAGAAATAATTTTTTTGACATAGTTATTTGAGTCAAACATGCGATCTCTTGAAATAAATAACCTCAAATTTGATTTCAAATATATCTATTTGATTTAATATACGTAATACGTTTGATTCAAAAATACAGTTCCTTCTTTTAAAGAACTTCGTCAGTTTGAAACAAATATGTTTTTCTTTATCATTTATTTGACTTCACATTTTAATGGCGAACGTTCCCAAAATAGGAACATACTAAAAAATTTAATTTTTATTGAATTAATCATATTATTTGCATATAATTTTTGTATGTTTTTGCTTTGATCTTTTCATTCTCGTATTTTGTAACTAATTGTTAGTATGTTTTCTCCTTTTTTTTGATATTACAGGTATTTCAGCAAAGGCAAGTGATAAGTAGAGCGGGCCAAATTGCGCCATCCAACAGAATCGGAATCAGGCGCAACGGCCGCTTATTGTAAATAGCGTATATGTGAGTCACAGCAGATATGTGATATTTCGAAATTAATACACAAGAGTAAAAAAATAAAAGCTAACGCAATAAGTAATTAGAGCGTATATATATATATATATATATATATATATATATATATATATATATATATATATATATGTACACGCTGAGGTGTTTTTATTTTCATTATGATTTTTTATTTGATTGAAAACGGTATGCGTTGTAAATGGGATGTAATAAGGAAATAACTGAGAAACTGAACGCTTTTTTTATTCTGTTGTACTTAATAATGTAACTGTAAATAAAGATATAATAAATAAATTCTATCCTTCTTAATAATGCGGATAGGCTTGTTTAAAAAGTTGCACCATCAGATAAGTTTCCACATTTGCCTCGGTGAAGGATGTTCGCCGAGACGAAAAAATGTTCTTATATTTCGAAAACGACCGTTCCACGTCTACCGAAGTAAGACAGGCGTAATTAAAATAATCTTTAGACTTAGTCAAGGAATCTGCAGATGCCCCATCGCACATTGTCTTAATCTCGTGTAGTCCGGATTCTTTTTTAAAACACTATCGAACTTAGCTAAAACTCGTCCACTTGTTGCATCGTTTATACTGTGTAACAATGTATTAACTTCGTCCACGACTTGCACTGATTCTACCAACGACAATCCAGAATTTTGCAAATTTTCTATCGCGTCTACTAACCCTTTGTAATTGTTGCTAATATTCTTTAGATGTGTTTCAACAGAAATATCGAGAAATCCCTTCTGGCTCATCCTAATAGCTCTAGCTTCGGCAGGGACGAATTGCAAAATAACGGATTTGACTTCTTGAAAATGTTCATTATAATAAAAAGCGCTTTTAACCACGTTCCCAACGCGTAAGAATGGGTCTGTGGTGGTTTCGAATACCAGTGGCATAACCTGTGGAGCCATATCCTCTTAGGACTTTTGAACCTTTTTTTTGTGTACTTTATGCCTCCACCTCCGGGTACCTCTCGCATAGTTTGCCACTAGGTTAGTATAACAATTAACATAAATAGTAAAATCCTTTAATTTTCTGTTATAATAGTAACTTAGCTAAATTGATTGCTCATCGCTCAGAAAACAACAGTTGATGGTTTGAACATTGAAATTTTTGTAACTTTTCGAGAACTACCGTAATTTGCTTAACTAAATTTTTTAATCTTTTGCTTGCGTATTAAGAATTGAAAATGGTAATAGGGATCAATACCCACTATTAGGGGATTCACAAAAATAGGGGAATTTTTTTTACGGAAAAGTTGTCGTCATAGGGCATAGCCTGCGTTAAACTTTTAATTAGGCTATAATAGTACGATTTAGCAAGGGCCTCACTAAATGCAGTAGAATATTCGTAGTACAATGCGAATTGCTATATCCTATCGTAGTTTATTTACCCCTAGGATTTTCCGAAATTTTTTACTAAATACATACGAAGTGGTTAGACATACCCAATAAACGCAATTCGAAATAAAATAAGCGTTGTATGTGCAAACATTTTTTTTTTCATTAACGCTGTGTCGCACAATACACTTTCACATTCAGCGTTTTGTGCAGCTACGTATTTCTTATTACAATATCTTTACTAAATAATGTACTTCTTTAAGGTAATGCACTAAATACTAAGAAGGATTAAATTCGATAGGTAAATGGATGCGTGAATTTCTGTAATAGTTAATCGAAGAATCCTAAAGTAAGAGCAAGAGCTTTTTCTAGTATCAAAGAAGTGAGTGTCACGTAACATCTGTAGATCGTATGTTTTTATGAATATGAGCTCATCACAGTATTTTAATGAATAATCGTCGACATGTTATTTCGGTAAACTGCGTTTTGAATAGATACTTTTTTTTTCTTGATTAATTACGTAACGTGTGCAAAAACGTCCTATTTACAACGAACACTCATTGCAAGTGTTATTTTTTTCGGCTTCACATTTAATGACAGTTAAATGGACATACTCAAAAATTACATATTTAAATTACTATGTTATTCATACATAATATTGCTGATCCTCAGCCGTATTTGCGAATGAGCATCTCCTTTTTTGGAACCGTTGCAGTGATAAGACATGCTTGCATGCATAAGTCCGTTGAGGTACCTGCTGTTCCCTTTTTGTTATTATACCAAGGAGTATACCTAACACCCTTCTAGCACGTTACCATACAGTTATTCCTGTCACTCTTATATATTTTAAAAATTATATTTTTTAGTATGTTCCCATTTTGGAAACGTTTGGAAGCTAAATATATGGTGAATGCCATTAAAAGGTAAAGTCAAATAAACGGTAAAGAAAAATATATTTGTTTCAAACTGACGAAGTTTTTTAACACTAGAACCGCCGCATCGGTCAATTCGACAGTCTTTTAATTTTAAAGTTTTTTTTTTCAACGGAATTAATTTTGATATGATCTTGAAATCATGTGACTTTTCCTAAATTTATGCTCTCACAAAATTTTGAATGTCTTGTAGGACTCTAAGCGGTGTTCTGGGAAATTTTACCTTAAACGGCCGTCCCGGTCAAATTGATCGGTACGTTAAAAAAATGTTTTGAGAAACTTTGTCAATTCTTTTGGTTGCAACATTTGAAAGAACTAAGCATTTAGGCATGTACCGCATGTAAATATATACATAATTTCAAACATTTATTACATATAAAACAAGCCATATAACTACATCAACCGATCAGAGTTTGTTCCTATTTGTTAGTAGTTATTCGTACTTGTTTCGACATGTTCAGCTTTACCCTCGACAAAAAACCTGTTTCTACTCGTGCTCTTTCTAGTGTCGCACATGCGCAGACTTAATTTGGCGCATGCGTACAAAATATGTTGCAAGTTTCAACCTGCACTATTGTGAACATATAAAAAGATCGGTAGTACGCTGAAAGTGCATTCGTCCTGTTTAGTTAGACTGAATAGTATGTGGTCCAGTAAAGGCCTCTCGGCTGCACAAGCTTTAGCGTATTTAGACAAACTGGAAAATCTTTCACCAGGAAATTCGGTACAGACAGTGAAAACGAAATTCGTTCTCGAGTTGTTGCGAGTGAGGAACAAAATAGTGATGAATCTGACAATGACATAGTTTGTGATGTAACGGTTGCAGTGACTAGTGCTAGTTCCAGTGATAAGCAGGAAGTGAAAACGTCTATTCGTTCTAATCGCCAGCAAAAGAAACCAACAGAAAAAGGATTTTCCTTCAATCTTGGTGCAGTTTCAAATCAAAAGACAATTCCCAATGGCAAGTAATTTCTGCGAGTCAGCCTACTGCAGGCAGAAAAACCCAACCCAATTAATTCAGGGACAATCCTGGGTCAACAGGCTATGCAAAACAAAAAGTAACTGCAGAAAATGTGAGTACGTTCTGGAGATTATTTATCGATGACTCGATGCTGAGACACATAAAACAACGCACCGAGGCTGAAGCTAGAAGACAACTAGACAATCAAGACTGGCAATTATCTTTAGGCGATCTAGAATCCTTTATTGCCATTCTATACGCTCGTGGTGCTCAGGATTCCAGTCACTTAGAATTAGATTCCTTGTGATCTAAAAAGTGGGGAATATCGTTTTTTAGTCAAACGATGTCTAGAAACAAATTTAGAGAAATCATGCGATATCTCAGATTCCATCTCAAGTCTATAAAGAAAGAAAGATTGGAACATGACAAGTTTGCTTTAGTTTCTGAAATATGACAAAAATTTGCTTACAATTGCAAAATTTGTTGTGCCCGGAGAAAACATAATAATAGACGAACAACTTTTTTCTATAAAAGCAAGATGTCGATTTTCGTAATATATGTCCAAGAAACCGGATAAGTTTGGCATTAAATTTTGGCTTGCTGTTGACACTGTAGCTAAATATGTGTTGAATGCCTTCCCATATTTAGAGAAGGATAATTCGAGACCAATAGGACAAGCGAACACATCGTTCTAAAGTTATTAGAGCCTTACACCAAGAAAGGAAGAAATGTGACAATGGACAATTTTTTTACCAGTTTGGAACTTGCAAAGAAATTAGCAAAACAACACCACAATTGTTGGAACTGTGAACAGGTCCAGAAAAGAAGTTTCCAAAGTAATCAAAAAAAGCAAAGGTTCCTTATATGAAACTGTTTTATTCATAAGTAAAGAAAATGTTTGCACTTTGACAGTGTATCAAGCCAAAATAAACAAAAAAGCCAGAAACAGTTTTATGCTATAATAGCACAAAAAATATAGCGTTGACGTAGTAGATCAAATGGCCCGAAAATACAGCGTGAAGGCACCCTCAAGAAGATGGCCAGTCCATGTTTTTTATAATATATTGGATCTTGCTGCAATCAATGAGTTTGCTGTATACAAAGACATCACTGGCAAAAAAATAAAACGTCGCGACTTCATTCTGCAATTGGCAGAAGAACTCTGGCAACAATCCAATAACAACGAAGAAGACCCTCAGGAGGGAACATCGAATCAAAAATGCAACAAGAACTTACAGGCTGGATCAAAGACAGATAAGCAATCTCGCAAAAGACGTACATGTCAAGAAAAGAAATGTGAAAATAAGACTTACGATAGATGTAAGAACTGTAACAAGAAGATATGTGGAAAATGTGGATTTAAAGTAACTTACTGCAAAAATTGTAACGATATTTAAAACACCAAAGTTAAGTTAGAAGTTATTTTTATATTTTGTGAATAAATATACACTTTTATGCAAACAAATTATATTAATTAATAAAAACAGTCGAAATAAAATTGAGTTTTAATCACCGGTCAATTTGACCGAGACGGCGGTTCGAGGTATGAGGAATTCTCGGCGGTTCTAGTGTTAAAAGAAAGAACTGTATTGTTGAATCAAACATATTACGTATATTAAATCAAACAAATATATTTTCATATCAAACTTAAGATTATTTGTTTCAAGAGATCAAATGTTTGAATCAAATAAGGATGTCAGAAAAATTATTTCTTTAAATTAAAAAAAGATACATCTTTGCCACCATTTAAAATTACGATTTGGTTGACTGAATGCATATCTGTTTGGGTTAAGACCTTTTTTTTCTCCGTGTAGCGTTTAATTTCAGTAGGGTTAACTGTTCACTACTTAACAAATTCTACGTATATACGCTTGCAGGATTGATATGTAAACAAAGCATGCGGCCTCAGAATAAGTTTGTGGTATGGTATTTTTACTCTAAAGCTGATAATAATAATAATAATAATAATAATAATAATATTAGAATTTATTGGCGAAAGAGTGCACAATATATAACAAAAATTACAGTAATTACAGAGAGACAGCCAAAAAGACTAAATCGCCTAACTTCGAAAAGAAGATATACGGCGTTCTTCCTTTAGCCTTTGAAAAAGAATATAAGAAATACAAATGGATATAATGAAATATACAAAAATAAAAAGAAAACAATACAAAGCTCTACACTATTAACCTAATATGCGTGGCGGGCGAAATGTATAGATGCGGATATTTCAGATACAATGAGTTTGATGTGTAAATAATTTATTAATCAGGGCAACGAGATCTATATAAGGTAGCACATAAGTATTGAGGATGTTGGAGATGTTAGAAGTAGTCTGGGCAAACAGCGGTAACAGTCAGTGTAGTAGATATGTGGTGCGGAGTCGGCGATTATTTATTTCACGCATTCGCAGCGCAGTTAGGTACGTCGCAACCAATGGCAAACACAGTTAAAAACTTTATAGTGGACATGCCGGACTTAATTTTTGATGGCGCTAAAATTCAATGTCTAGTTTGTAAAATCCCTTTAATGTGTTGGTCCAGAAGCCAAACAGCATTCTTCTGCAAAAAGTGGCATACGATACTAAGAAAGATTTACATTTGATTTATGTGTTACTCTTATTTTATGTAATCTATCGTTTCGTTTACTAGACAACGAAGCATTTGTCTCCTTCTGGAATAAATATGCGGACTGTAAATTACCGGACATCGATACGAAATATAGTGCCATTTGCTCGTGGACATATAGAAAAAAGAATGAAAACGGTATTGAAAGATAAAAAACTGTGGTTGTGTGTGGACGAAACAACAGATCGTCAAGAACATTCTGTGGTTAATGTAATGGTACGTACAATGGAACCACATCGACTGTCATCCTCCTTCTTACTTGCTTCCAAAAGAGTTATAAATTATACTGCCGATGAGATTTTAAAGGTGGTGTTGAACTCATTGAACAAATTTGAAGTTTCAACTAAGCAACTTTTAATGTGTATGAGTGATGGTGCTGCAAACATGCGTTCTTTGGGCCGATCTCTTAAAGAACACAGTGGTAACTTCTTACATGTAACGTGTAAAATCCATACTCGAAATATTGCGGCACAAACGATTCCTACATGTTTTCCACTAGTAAATGGAATGATTGCTAGTACAAAGGCAGTGTTTCTGAAGTCCCCGAAACGTACCCGACTATTTCACAAACTGTGTCCTGATTTACCTGAACCACCACAGCCGATTGTTACACGTTGGGGAACATGGTTGCAGCCTGCGTTTTACTACAACAAATATTTTGATCAAGTAAAGAAGGTAGTTTTAAAATTCAATCCGACAGAAGCTGCAGGAATCAAGAAAAGCCAGGAAATATTTCAAGATAGTCAGGTTAAAAGAGATTTACAAACTATTCACAACAATTACTTCGGACTAGCGGAGAGAATAGAAAAATTAGAAAAAGTGTTTTAGAGAAAGACTCCGATTTTCTTATATTAAGACAAATTTGTGAAGGTGCGTGTGAAGATGCATTAAGTTGTTTCAAAGATTATTTTAAATATGCAAATATAACATCGCTAGATGTCGAACGGTCGTTTTCGGCATTAAAAACATTTATTCCGCACATCGTACTAACTTGACTGAAACAACTGTGGAAACATATCTAATGATTCAAATATTTAACAGATGTTACCCAGTTTGTGATTTCACGGAAGACTTTTAAAACGGTAAGTGTTTCAGCACGTTTTATAATTTATTTCTTACCTTCTATTCTATGTGTAAACTTTTGTGCGCTCGCCACGCCTTTGGCTGTTACCGCATATTTGCCCAGGTTAGTTATAAGTAAAGCTCCGTTTATAAGTTTCAGTATGTTTAAGAATACACAAGAGGTAATTGTGGCGATTATTTTTTCTAGTGTGAGACTGATTAAATTTTATTTTATTAAACAAATAAATTGGATATTTTCGCTTAACAATCTGTAGGAAAAAGATCACGCTATGCAGTATTCGAGTGTGGTACATATTCAACATACCCTCCTCTAATAACTTTCGAGTCACACCCCACCGTCCGCGCATACCAAAAGTGAACCTCAAACAACTATTTTGAAGGCGTTGAATTCTTTGAACATCCTGCTTTGTAATGCAATGGGAACAGACAACGTTTGCGTAGTTAAAATTTGACAAAACGAGTGCATTGCAAAGTAAAGATTTAGTCGTGCGGTTAAAAAGGTTCCTATAGACAAAGATCGATTTGAGAGCTATAATAGCTTTTTTTATTAGAAAAGAGGCGTTTTCTCGAAAACGAAGCAGAGAGTCCATGTGTAACCAAAGATTCCTTACATAATCCATCGGCACAATCTCATTAGTCCCAATGTGAATATCAAGCCCAGCCAAAATATTCCTTCGAGCGCTCTTTGCACCAAAAGTAATAAGTTGCGTTTTCGCTGGATTTAGAAATAATTGATGACGATTACAATATATTGATAAATTATGCAGATCCTCATTTATACGTATACATGCTTCAGGAACTTCTGCAGGCTTGAACGATAAATATAACTGTGTGTCGTCTGCATAGAAATGATATTTACAATGTTTTAACACATTTGGAAGGTTATTAGTGTACAGACAGAATAAAATAGGACTAATTATGGCACCTTGTGGCAAACCACAAGATATATTATTTTTTTCCGATGCGCAGTCATTCAGAGCTACCCGTTGCACCCTGTTTTCCAAGTATGACCTCGCCAGAGACAGAGAGGCCGGACTAAAGCCAGCGGATCTCATAATTGTTAGTAGAGTGTCATAATGGACCGTATCAAAAGCTCTACTGAAGTCCAGAAGGAGTAATACTATGACATCACCTCTATCCGTAGCCTGGAGAATGTCGTCAACGATGTGAGACAATGCCGTAGTGCAGCTGTGTGCTGGTCGAAGACCAGACTGGTGTAAAGGCAGAATATCTACATCACTGACAAATTGGCGGAGTTGTCTCTCCAGACAGCGTTCGAAAACCTTTGATAGTGCTGGGAGTAGACTTATAGGTCTGAGATCTTTCATTTCTTCAACAGCAGACGACTTAGGAATGGGTTTTATTAGTGAAGATTTCCACGCCAGGGGAAAAGTCGAAGAATCAATGCAATGATTGAAAATGTGGACAACATAATCCAACAAATGAGGTATGGAAAGCTTCAACATACGCGCATCGACATTGTCAATACCACAGGCGTTGGATTTTAATCACGTAAAGTGACAAATTGTCCTCCTGTACTTACGAACAAGCAGATGCTTTACATACTTTGTTTTCATTTAAAAATTTATTGTTGAACTAAACACACCGGCAAATTTAAAGGAACGGATATAAAATGGATTTTTCCTCTCCATAACTTTTTTTTCTCATAACAAATTTGAATGGAATTTTTTTTATTGGAAAAATTAACTAATGGCTAGCTGATTGTAGTTTGTTTTGTAAAGCTTCATGCCATTCTCAAACCTCTTTAAAAACGTAATACAAAAAAGTAAAATTTTTGCAGAAAATTAATTGTACATTTTGACTTGTTTTAAACATTTAACGTTCAAGAAAAATTACAACAATTTTTTTTCAATAACGGGTGTTTCCTCTACGAGCTCTTACAACTGCGGTCATCCGTCTTCCCATACTTCTAATGACGTTGTCGATCATTTCTTGCGGCAAGTGTTCCCATATTTCAATTAGAGCAGCTCTCACGTCTTCGGTGTTCCGGATTGCAGGAATTCTTGACCTAAGTAGTCTGCCTAGCATGTCCTAAACATGTTCAATTGGATTCAAATCCGGGGAATATGCAGACCAGATCATTGTTGGTATTTGTACTTGATTTAAAAGGTCGGTTACACAGTGAGCTACGTGAGGGCGAGCATTGTCGTGCATTAAGATGAAATTTAGACCAATATATGGAAAGAAAGGTATCACATGGTCTTGCAGAACTTCTCTTACGTATCTATCGATAGTTAAAGTGCCGCCATCAATTACCACTAACTCTGTACGTGCCCCTAAACATATTCCACCCCACACCATAATTGACCCTCCACCGAAAGAGACTTTAGGAGTAAAATTAAATTGTTCATTTTGTTCTCCTTGACGTCGATACAATCTATCCCTACCATCTATCGAATTTACGCAGAAACGGCTCTCATCCGTGAACAACATTTGACCTCACTGATTATTCCAATTTTGGTGTTCTCGAGCGAAGGCTAGCCACGCTACTCGGTGATGTCTTTGAAGATTTTGAGCTTTTTTTGGCCTATACGACCCTAAACCAACTTCTTTAAGTCTTCTTCTAACTGTACGCTCACTTATTCTGGTTCCACGTACTTCTTCCAGTTCGTTTCGTGTTTGAATAGCCGTTTGACGCCTATTTCTGAGCGTTTGCAACGCTATAAATCGATCATCTACAGGCATAGTTGAGCGTTTTCTGCCTTGACCTCGTCTTCTTACATATTCTCCAGTTTGCCTCCATCGTGTAACATTGCGATGGATCGTCGATTTTGATTTACCGAACATTTCAGCTATATCACTGTAAGATCGACCACTTTCAATCGTTCCTACAGCCCTAGCGACATCAGTCGGTGCTAAATCGCCTTATTTCACAATCAACGTAGTGATAACCAAAAAATAAATGCTAATATAGCTCATGGTATTGGTGGAATCATTCCCGGCAAAAACAATGTAGCAGAGAAAATAGCGCTAACACATGGACATTTTTCTGCCTACTCGGCGTCATCAGCATGGTTCTGAGCACTATCTCCTGCCGCTATCATTGCGTTTGCCTCTCAGTTTATGTTGCTAATCTCCAAAGCAGCACTGAATATGTCTCTCGGCGACACCTATCGCCAAGAAACACAGTCACGCCGTCCCAGAGGGTAGCAAGACAAACCGGAGTGTAGATGTCCACCACCTATCGGGCAGCTCCTGGGCTGCCAAACGCAAGGGGGCAGGAGATAGTGCTCAGAACCATGCTGATGACGCCGAGTAGGCAGAAACATGTCCATGTGTTAGCGCTACTTTCTCTGCTACATTGTTTTTGTCGGGAATGATTCCACTAATACCATGAGCTATATTAGCATTTATTTTTTGGTCATTGTTATTAGGCATTCTTTCCAAACGTAGTGATAATTATGAAAAACAAGCCAAATTTGAACAATGGTTTAAGAAAAAGACAACAAACTTTTATGAAGAGAAAATATGTCTTTTACATTAAATGCAACAACTAACGGATGTTTACACTTTCACAATGAATCACATGACAAAAATGTACGTAGTAAACGTCAATCAAACATCATGGCTGTCTAGCCCTACGCAGCACTAAAAAGAAAAAGAATAAAGAGGTAATTTTTTGAAATTTAACCCCGTTCCCTTAAATTTGCCGGTGTGTATATAAACAATTTGGCTAAGTTTCACGTTGACAATCTGTATTTACGAATGACTTACGTAAAAAAGTTACTCTGAATCTCGGCTTGTGAATTTGCATATTATCTGCTTCTCTTAATATAAAACACTTATCTCTCATATTAATTAACTCGAAAGATACACTAAGTGTCGGGAAAATCGCATGATTGTGTAATGATAAGATAAAGTAATTCGGCATGTATTTTTTAGAAATTAGGCAATTGGGTTATGTGTATATTAAAAAAATAAATAAATAAAATAATAACAATACAATGCATCGAACAAGTACTCCCTGGAAATTAATATAAAAGGTACAAAGTGCATATGTACAATATGCTATGGTATTTGATAACATTCAGTTGCGTTTTTTGATTGCATAAATAATCAAAGGTTTACTCAATAGAATGTGATTTCCCCAGGAATTGTCTAGGCTTTTTCATATAGTTGATGATGCATAGTTTTTGATAAAATTAAATAAAAAAATAGATGGCATGAATGTATTGTTGAATAAAATAGATATACTATTATGCTTGTCCAACAACTAACAAAATTGGTATTAAAACTTGTTTGGGCGAAGACTTTTGCTGTTAATTAAAACTATGAAGACCTAAAGAAATGGATTTGGAAAGAAGCTCCTGAATTACGTTTTAGGACATGTTTTCCAGATGCTTCCCATTACTAAAAGCGATATAAAATCGTATACAACCCACCAATACCCAACAAAACAAAATGTCAAAAATAGTAACAAGTAAGCAATTCAATAATTAATTTAACAGAATTTTGAGAATACTTCACGTTGGAAAAATATTAAGATAAGTAGAGGTCTGGTAATACGCTGACTTTAAAAAACTATCACATCTGCACACATTTATTTCAAGACAATAAAAATGTATGATACAAGAAAATAATTTTCTTAAAATTTAAAGCGGGGAAACAGGTGCTGAAAAAAAGAAAAAAATATATGAAACGTGAGTCAGGTGAAGTAAAAGGAAAGAAATAAAAAACAAAAACAAAAAAATCATCAGTGAAAGAAAAACTAGACCTACAACGATCCCCCGAGATCACAGAAGTGGACCAATCGATAGATTCCGGGGAGTCAGTACTAGAAACACCGATCAGAGTAGAAAACCCCGGAAATTAAGACGCTAGACCTTTTTTGTGAGGGTTTTTACTTGAAAGACACTAAAGGGGATCTATGGATCCGGTGTCTAATGTGCGAGATGTGGGCACATAGTGTACTGGCTGCGAAACAGAACAGTACATTTGCGATTTTTGTAAATGAAAAATTTATAAATGTATTGTATTCTTAAGAGCTTGATTTTTCCATTGACAGTCTTGTATTGGGTAGTCCATATTACCACCACAATTATTTTCCTTCAAAATGTGTAACATTTGTAAAAATATATTAATACCAGAGGTTAAAATAAATTTAAAGCAAACATTTTGTGTTTTATTTTTTTACATCATATAGTTTATTTATTTAAATTTTCAGGAAATTTCAGTCATAAGAAGGGTATTTATAGAGAAAAAAACAAAGTGGGAGCCCATAATACCACCTTTGCCTCTATTTAAATCCAACAATAAGTTTATTTTAGATCTAGTGCAGTATGTTCCCGTTCCATAACAAATTATCCTAAATTTCAATGCATTTATATTGATTTCCATTATACATTTCTCTCCGTGTATACTTCTCTGTATACTAATGCAATTTTGTATTGTACTTTGATATATTTTACATTTATAGCAACATATTATAGTAACTACAATTAGTCTGGGCAAGAGTCAGTGTAGTAGATACGTGGTGCGGAGTCGGCGATTATTTATTTCACGCGTTCACAGCGTCAGTACTAAATTGATGCTGTATGCGAGTAGTTCTGTGTATATGTAGGCTGTCGTAACTTATTTCGTAATTGTACGCTTATGTTTGCTTTAAAAATGTCGCAGTTAGATACGTCGCGAAAACGACCAATGGCAGATACAGTTAAAAACTTTATAGTGGACATGCCGGACTTAATTTTTGATGGAGCTAAAATTCAATGTCTAGTTTGTAAAATCCCTTTAATGTGTTGGTCCAGAAGCCATTGTCAACGTCACATCGAAAGCAAACAGCATTCCTCTGTGAGAGTGGCATACGAGACCAAGAAAAATTTACATTTGATTTATGTGTTACTCTTATTTTATGTAATCTATCGTTTCGTTTACTAGACAAAGAAGCATTTGTCTCCTTCTGGAATAAATATGCGGACTGTAAATTACCTAGTCGGACATCGATACGAAATGTAGTGCCATTTGCTCGTGAACATATAGAAAAAAGAATGAAAACGGGATTGAAAGATAAAACACTGTGGTTGTGTGTGGACGAAACAACAGATCGTCAAAAACATTCTGTGGTTAATGTAATGGTACGTACAATGGAGCCACATCGACCGTCATCCTCCTTCTTACTTGCTTCCAAAAGAGTTATAAATTGTACTGCCGATGAGATTTTAAAGGTGGTGTTGAACTCATTGAACAAATTTGAAGTTTCAACTAAGGAACTTTTAATGTTTATGAATGATGGTGCCGCAAACATGCGTTCTTTGGGTCGATCTCTTAAAGAACACAGTGGTAACTTCTTACATGTAACATGTAAAATCCATACTCTAAATCTTGTGGCACAAACGATTCCTACATGTTTTCCACTAGTAAATGCATTGATTGCTAGTACAAAGGCAGTGTTTCTAAAATCCCCGAAAGGTACCCGACTATTTCACAAACTGTGTCCTGATTTACCTGAACCTCCACAGCCGATTGTTACACGTTAGGGAACATGGTTGCAGGCTGCGTTTTACTACAACAAATATTTTGATCAAGTAAAGAAGGTCGTTTTAAAATTCAATCCGACAGAAGCTGCAGCAATCAAGAAAAGCCAGGAAATTTTTCAAGATAGTCAGGTTAAAAGAGATTTATAAACTATTTACAACAATTACTTCGGACTAGCGGAGGGAATAGAAAAATAACAAAATGTTTCGATGTCGCTAGTGGATTCTGTTCAAATTGTGAACCATGTTCACGCACAGTTATGCGCTGTAGAAGGCGAAACAAATTGGTGTGTAATACGAAAATTTGAAAGTGTTTTAGAGAAAGACTCAGATTTTCTTATATTAACACAAATTTGTGAAGGTGCGTGTGAAAACGCATTAAGTTGTTTCAAAGATTATTTTAAATATGCAAATATAACATCGCTAGATGTCGAACGGTCGTTTTCGGTATTAAAAAACATTTATTCCGCACGTCGTACTCACTTGACTGAAACAGCTGTGGAAACATATCTAATGATTCAAGTATTTAACAGATGTTACCCAGTATGTGATTTCACGGAAGATTTTTAAAACGGTAAGTGTTTCAGCACGTTTTATAATTTATTTCTTACCTTCTATTTTGTGTGTAAACTTTTATTCGCTCGCTACGCCTCTGGCTGTTACCGCATATTTGCCTAGTTTAACAATAATTCATTGAATCCATTCAAGACAATATTAAATCATTAAATTAACCACATTCAATACCTGACACACTGTTAGAAGAAGACAGATTATAGATTTTTGTAACAAAGATCGCCAACGACAATGACATAATTCCTAATCAAATTTAAACAATTTATTACTCATTTTTTTTCCATATCTAATAGCTTATCTCATCTTTTCGGGTGTAGAAATTTGACAGCGTTTACGCGAAACTAATTCTAACCGGATACGTGAAACTCGTGCGATATTCAGCGAAAAAAGGACAGACCGAAATCAAAGGTAAAAGTCCAAAGATCTTTTTCTCTGCCATTTAAACCGGCCGTGACAACTTTAAGCATCCATAATATGAGCTGCGATGTTAAAAACGCGAGATATGCCAGAGATAAATTGTTGACGATTTACGTAGAGCGCTGAGATGTTTGAAATTGAAGTATGGTATTATTTTGATTCGACCATAATGTTCTACGTAAATGAATCAGTTTCGAGATAAAAAAAATGATCTGGGAATGCTTTTTATATTCAATATTTTGAATTCTTTCTATATCTATGGCGAGAATTAAAGATGTTTATGAAAAAGTCCCCTAGATTAGTAAACAAGCGCTAACAATTGCGTATGTATATACGTTGGAGATAAAAGTCACTGTAGTAGAAAGATTTCAATGATTGTATTAAGGATTTGTATAAAATGTTTTGAAGAGTGCTGAAAAAAGAGTCTGAAGACAGGAAAGATTTGCGATCAAGGAAACACTTAACACTACAGCCCCTGGCCATATTACTTGAAACATGTCATAAATCAACCCTTTTACCTGGAAATTCCCATCCTATTACAGTGATATTCTTTTGCTTTGAATCCGATCGTTTATAGGGGGACTAGATTATTGTATCAATAAATAAAAATACCAGAGAAATGATATTTAGAAGAGTAAAGTACGTATATATAAATATTTCAGTTATCAAGAGAATGCATCGATATTTTTAAAAATATTTCGTCATAACCGTATAGAAGCTAAGTTGTGGAGTATCGTTAAGTGTTTTGTGTTGATATATCGTTATTGCAAAGGTAAAATTGTTATTCTATCTCTCTCTTAATAATTAATTATTTAGAATTTGAAAAAACTTGAAATATTTGGGGTTTTTTGTAGAAAATGCACAGGAAAGATTTAACAAGTAAACAAAAAGCCGCTATACAAGCTCTTCTACAATCAAGCAAACATTCACAACGAGAAATTGCAAAATTACAGAAAGTATCTCCTTCTTCTGTATCGCGTTTAGCTAGAAACTTAAACGAAGGAGCTAGCACATCGACACAAAGACGGGCAAAGTGCGGTCGTAAAAGAAAAACTTCGAAGAGATCTGACCGTGAAATTGTTCATCAGGCTTTGAGCAATAGATTTGCTACAATTAAAATGACTCAAAAAAATTTACAATAGAGAGGAATAGAGATTTCGAGCAGAACTATCAGGCACTGATTGCGCGAAAATCGCCTAATGGGCCGAAGACCTGTAAAAAAGCCGCGTTTAACAGAAAAAATGAAATCTGCTCGTCTCAACTTTGCAAGAGAATATCGACATTTCACAGACGACAATTGGAAAAAGGCGAATAACTTAACATGATTTTTACTGAATTAATATTTGCATTATTTAATAGGTTTTCTTTAGTGACGAGTGCTCGCTCTGTGTGTTAGTGCAGCGAGCACAATTTGTTCGTAGACGACCTTGCGAACGTCTCACAGAGTCCACGGTTCTTCGAACTGTAAAACGCCCTCCGCAGGTAATGATTTGGGGGAGCGATTAGTGGAGACGGACCCGGCCCATTGTATTTTGTAGAAGGTACAATGCGTCAAGAACAATACATAAATGTGTTAAAAAACACGCTATTACCGTATTTTAAGCCAGGACGTCGCATACCGACAGGGCGTATATTTATGCAAGATAATGCTCCTTGCCATGTGGCAAAAAAGGTTAAGAACTTCTTTGAAGACAATCACATACCTCTTTTACGTTGGCCCGGAAATTCATCGGACCTCAATCCCATCGAGAACGTATGGAATCGACTAAAAAGTAAGGTATATGAAAGAGAAAACCCTACAAAGGAAATATTAATGAAGAATATAAAGGATGTATGGGAGAACGATGAAGATATAAAAGAGACAATCATATCTTGCATTGAAAGTATGCCCCGAAGAATTAAGGGTGTTATTAAAAATCATGGGTTTTTACAATATATTTTATAAATAAAAAATATAATATATGTATAGTTTATATTTTATTATGAAGAAACTACAAAATATTGAGTGTTTCAAGTAATTTGGCCAGGGACTGTATGCTTAAATGGTAAGTTTTTAAAGATTAATCGCAAGTAAAACATTCACCAAACAAAGTTTGAATCAACAATTTCTTTAAAATCGACTTACCTTATAACTGGAATGAAGAATAAGGTCTGCTTTAGCCTTGCCAGATGTGGTATACTTCTGCTGCTTCTGTCTCGAATCATAGGCGCTCAAGAACAACTTATCAGTCTTAGTATCACGTTGAGTCCACTCCGAGTACATACTCAGCTTCTTGAAGTGTGGCACGTAAAACGGTTGCGTCTTATTTAAGGTACAGTAAGTAGGCTTCGTTGAACTCTTTAACCCCAAATAACTAAAATAATTCCCGTGCAAGATCTGATGGTTATATTTCTTAGCGACTCGAGGCGTATCCGGACTGATTAAAATCTGATTGAAAACTGTAGGTGTTAACCCGTGATGTTGCTTGATACCGGGCATCATAGGTTTGATGGACAAACTATTCGGCCTTGCGAACTTTTTTGGGGTTTCACCGCTGGACGATGAGTTGCTTAAATTGCTCGGAGATTTAATCACGGGAGATTTTGATTCGTTACTTTTCGGCGATTTTAACTCGTTCATTTTAGGCGACTTCATTTCGCTAGTCTTGGGTGAACGCATCTCGTTGCTGCGAGGATTTAGATCAGTTTTTACGGTTAAAGTATTTTGGAGCTTAGGAGATTTGTTCAATTCAATCGAAGGACGTTCTTGGAAGCTTTTCGGGGAATAACTTTCGATATTTTTGGACTCCATGGGTGTTATCCGTATATTTGGCTTTTGTAAGTGATTCCCCGACAAGGATCTTGGCGAAATCGCAGCTATACTACTGGAATACGCCATTTCCAAAGGGGGGTCGGCCGTAATCGGTCCTGGAATTCCAGGAACGTACCGAATAATCTTCCCATTAACAAGAACGTTCATTGGATTATAAGGAACTTGAATTTTCGGAGGCTCCGACGTCATTTTCTGCTGCAACAAGATCTGCTTCTGAGCAAAGTCTATATTTTCCGAATTTCTCCTATCAGCAGCATCTAAATCCTTGGGAAATGCAGGCATTGGCGAAACGTTCATGACATCAATTTTCTGCCAATTCTCCATTTGTTTTTCAGGCTTAGTGTCGATAAATAGAGGCGCCCTCTGCGGTAAAACGATTTTACTAGGTACTGGAATGCCTGGTATCGAAAGATTGGGTTGTTTTAATTTCGGGGTGAATTGTTTTATCGCATTTTGACTATAATCCATGATGTTGGTGTATTTATGAGAAGAACTTGAGACATTTTCCATTGTAAACGGGACGACTTCGATGCTCTTATTTTGGTCTACTATTACGTCTGGTCTGGTAAAATTAAATTTTGCTTTCATCATTTCAATGCTCGGAGAGATATTTGGATTTTCATAGACCCTAATCACTTCTGGTGATCCCGATCGCTTCTGGTCAGGTTTTGTATGGTACCCACCAGATTTATTATGCAAAACGGTTCCTCCCGATTGTAACGTGGATTTCACTACGCGATTCTCGCTCAAATTAGCCCCATAGTCTGTATAATTCCTCTCATACCTCTCATCTTTACCATCAATTTTGAAGCTCTTTGTTTCCCCGGAGGTATGAGTAATTTTAACTTCACCACCAAACATTTTAACGGGAGGTTTCTTCGATCTATCATTAGGTAATGTCAGTGGTGATAAAGAATAGCGAGTCTTAATCGGTTCGTTTGTGTTAGAGAAAGATGATTGGAAATTCGTCGTTTGTATGCTGTCATCGAAAGAGAACGACTTGGATTTATCACTTTCCACCAGCCTCGTTTTGCCTAGGAAAGGACCGGGTGATTTTAGAGGAAATACAGCCGTTGGAATATGTGGATTCGTGTCGAAAGCGTTCTTATTTTGCGTTAAAATGGAAGCAACATTTACCGAGCTACTCCTGCTGTATCTAGCCCCCGTTTTCGAATAACCTTTACAGCTCCTAAGCTTGTGTAAATCGAGTTCGGTGACCGTTTGGAAGATCATTTTACAATGAGGGCATTGTTTATTTGAATCAGCGTATAAATTCTTTAATAGAAGCTCTTTGATTAAGCTCTTTTGTACTACAGGCTCAGCGACTTCGCTCATAGACCTCTTACGGTTCTTATAGGTTAAATTCAAGGGCTCATCTTCATTCCTATGGTCAATAATTATGTTACTATTGGGGGAATAGGGTTCCTTGTATCTGAAGTCATGATTATTATCAACGTAATTATTTTCAACGTTTCTCCTTTTGAACATATATTGATCGTTGGATCCCACTAGGACTATAGAGTTATTTTTATGGATCAACTCGTCAATTCTTAGAGACAACAGATCAGAATTCGTTGACTTCTGCGTTTCGATGATTTTGCTATTATCCATATTTTCCACCATGGGATTATCTAAAACGGCCTTAAATCTCGGTTTGTAGGGTTTTTGCTTGATATCATGCGGGGATTTCATGTCATTGCTGACGTTACGGTTTTCTTCGATGATCATTTCGTTTTGAAGCGATTGCTGTTGGTTGCTCTGCATCCCTAAATCGGGTTTTTCCATCAACTCCGCTTCATTGGTCATCTCATGGGCCTTGTTACCCATCACCCTATTAGCGTGTGTTCGCGATCTGCAGTGTTTGTAAAGATTTGACCTCGTTTTAAAGCTGAATCCGCAGCTGATGCAAGGGAAAGGTCTTTCGTTGGTGTGAGCTCTGATATGTTTTTGTAAAACGCTCGGTTTTGAACAGACCAAATTACAATAGTTGCAGACGTATTTCCCAGCCGAGGTCTTATCTTGTTGGCTACCGTCTGTGATCTTTTCTTGGGCTTCACAATCGTCCCGTTTGATTCTCAGATTCTGCTCTTGGATTTGCAGCTCGGATGCCTCTTGGGTGGTGTTCTCTTCGTTTCTAACTAGTTCCCTATTACCGCTAACTACGTACTGATACTGATGATTGTTAGAATAAGAATTTTCTAAAATGGAAGACGTGTTGCTCGACGATGTTAGATCGTAAGCGTTGTTAAATTTGATATTATCAAAACTAGCTGGATCTCTGGGAAAAGATGTCGCAGATTCGACTACTCTACTACTGGGATTTGAAATTACATATGATATGCAACTGTTGTTATGGTTGTTGTTGGAACTGTTCGATGCTGCCACCGTTGGAAACTGGTGGTTCACCGCGATAGAAGAAGAAACAGGGGAAGACGTAAAAGAGGATCTGTGAGTGCCACTTTCCGCTTGGGAATGGTAATGATTTGTTAATGGTTGATGCTCAGTGTTCCAAGGTGCAACCCTACCATTACCATCGGAGGATATTAATGACGACGCTGTCACTACACCAGTTACGTTAGATGATATGGAAGACGACTTAATTAAGCTGTAAGAGGAAGTAGAAGAGGAAGATAAGGTTACCGATGGCGTCGCGTTCAGAGAACCGTTATTTGTACTCGGCGTGTTTGGCACACTCACGTTTTTGTCACTGTTATCACACGGTACGTTCACTAGTCTATCGCACTGTTCCTGGTTTCGAGAAACGTCCGCGAGAGGGCTTCTTTGATCCTCTTTCGCCTTCGGTGTAGCCTTATCGTTCGATTGTGGCTGTTGCTGTTGTACATTTCTGCTATCCGCGGCTGAAGCTGTCGTTGACGAAGATAAGCACTGCTGTTTTTTGAATTTCTTGTGCAAGTATCTGTCGGAACTGTTGTCCATCGCGGGATTTTCTTTACTGCAACCAAAAAAAGATCTAAGTAGACAAAAATGAAGAGTAATAAAGGGATGAAACATACGAGAAATGTATAAAGGATAGCTATTTTAGAAGTAATGATAACGCGTCTCAAAATGAGTTTGAACATATATTTTCAAACCAAAAAAAAAGGTTTTAAAGCACAAAATTACATCAAAAAAACTTATTAATTAAATTAAATATAAACGCCATGGAAGCTAATTTTGACACCCAAAAAGTACAACAGCATTTATAGATTTGAATTATTTGTAAAATAAAAGATAAATTCGTAACTTCTTCAAAATCGAAAATGGTTCCTATAGTAACAGTGATAAGTAGTCTGGGCAAACAGCGGTAACAGTCAGTGTGGTAGATATGTGGTGCGTAGTCGGCGATTATTTATTTCACGCGTTCACAGCGTCAGTACTAAACCGATGCTGTATGCGAGTAGTTCTGTGTATATATAGGCTGTCGTAACTTATTTCGTAATTGTACGCTTATGTTTGCTTTAAAAATGTCGCAGTTAGGTACGTCGCGAAAACGACCAATGGCAGACCACAGTTAAAAACTTTATAGTGGACATGCCGGCGCTAAAATTCAATGTCTAGTTTGTAAAATCCCTTTAATGTGTTGCTCCAGAATCCATTGTCAACGTCACATCGAAAGCAAACAGCATTCTTCTGCAAAAAGTGGCATACGAGACCAAGAAAAATTTACATTTGATTTATGTGTTACTCTTATTTTATGTAATTTATCGTTTCATTTACTAGACAAAGAAGCATTTGTCTCCTTCTGGAATAAATATGCGGACTGTAAATTACCTAGTCGGACATCGATACGAAATGTAGTGCCATTTGCTCGTAAATATATGGAAGAAGGAATGAAAACGGAATTGAAAGATAAAATACTGTGGTAATGTGTGGACGAAGCAACAGATCGTCAAAAACATTCTGTGGTTAATGTAATGGTACGTACAATGGAACCACATCGACCGTCATCCTCCTTCTTACTTGCTTCCAAAAGAGTTATAAATTGTACTGCCGATGAGATTTTAAAGGTGGTGTTGAACTCATGGAACAGATTTGAAGTTTCAACTAAGCAACTTTTAATGTTTATGGGTGATGGTGCCGCAAACATGCGTTCTTTGGGCCGATCTCTTAAAGAACACAGTGGCAACTTCTTACATGTAACGTGTAAAATCCATGCTCTAAATCTTGCGGCACAAACGATTCCTACATGTTTTCCACTAGTAAATGTATCGATTGCTAGTACAAAGGCAGTGTTTCTAAAGTCCCCGAAACGTACCCGACTATTTCACAAACTGTGTGCTGATTTACCTGAACTACCACAGCCGATTGTTACACGTTGGGGAACATGGTTGCAGGCTTCGTTTTACTACTACAAATATTTTGATCAAGTAAAGAAGGTAGTTTTAAAGTTCAATCCCACAGAAGCTGCAGCAATCAAGAAAAGCCAGGAAATATTTCAAGATAGTCAGGTTAAAAGAGATTTACAAACTATTCACAACAATTACTTCGGATTAGCGGAAGGAATAGAAAAATTACAAAATGTTTCGATGTCGCTAGTGGATTCTGTTCAAATTGTGAATGATGTTCACGCACAGTTATGCGCTGTGGAAGGCGAAACAAATTGGTGTGTAATACGAAAATTTGTGAAGGTGCGTGTGAAGATGCATTAAGTTGTTTCAAAGATTATTTTAAATATGCAAATATAACATCGCTAGATGTCGAACGGTCGTTTTCGGCATTAAAAAACATTTATTCCGCACGTCGTACTCACTTGACTGAAACAGCTGTGGAAACATATCTAATGATTCAAATATTTAACAGATGTTACCCAGTTTGTGATTTCACGGAAGACTTTTAAAACGGTAAGTGTTTCAGCACGTTTTATAATTTATTTCTTATCTTCTATTTTATGTGTAAACTTTTATACGCTCTCCACGCCTCTGGCTGAAATTTCAAATATTTAGTAGAATTAGGTGAATTTTTCTTCAAAAACTAAATGCACTTAAAAAAAAGAAAATCATTTAGAAATCGTAGGGTATAGTTTAATTGGAAATTTTCATCCACAGCAGGGTTGAAGGAGAGCATCTCTGCCAACCTCGAAAAGCTCGTAAGCATATTTCAAACGGAAATTTATGCAATCACGTTATGTGCTCGGGAACTGTTGGAAAGAACACGATCTTCATAGTAAGTGACAGCCAAGCGGCTTTAAAAGCACTTAGTGCGTCCAAAACAGCATCAGGAATGATACAGGAATGCATTCACAGATACTGAATATACTTGGAGGAAACTACTAAAATTGGTATGGACACCCTCACATACCAACATAATGAGCAATGAAAAGGTAGACCGACTGGCAAAGAGCGGCAGTGCACTCACGCTGACCGGCCATGAGCCTTTCTTTGAGATAGCTTTGGAAATGGCTAAGGCGTTCCATGCCACATCAGTGGCATGAAACACGTTAGAGAGAGGAACCAGGAAACATGCATTAGAAGGCTTTCCTGGCAGAACCCTCAAAAAAGAAATCGGAGAAACTGCTAGCCATGAGCAAATCCGATGTTAGAATGTGGACGAGCACCATAACTAATCACTGTCCATTAAAGAAGCATCTACGCAAAATGGGACTAGTCTCTAAACCAGTACGTAGGGGATGCGCTGAGGAAGAGGAACCTGTTCTAAACCTTGTAAGCTACTGTAAAGTGTACAACAGAATGAAGACACAGTGGTTTAGGGGCACGAAAGGTAGATCGGGTAAAGCTTCAAATATAGAAGAAAATTATGACCTTTTCAAGAGTTACAGGAACTTCTATGGGATTAAGAAATTATATAAGGCAACAATAGTCACGCGACAACAGTACAGAAAACGCTTTGGACCACCTCATTGTAATGATAATAAGAATCAAAATTTTGCAAAGTAATAGTGAAAATATATTTATTTAGTGGAATTATAGTTCTTAGTGTACGTTATCTTATTTTGCTAACCAAGAAAGCTGGTACAAGCTTGTGTTCAATAATTTTTAATGTATAAACATCAATTTAGTTCGAAAAAAATTCCATTGAAAGTAATAGATCAAATTCTCTCGATTTATATATAGAGCCGATAATATTCTATACCGTAATAGTATATAGACATATGTATATGTATATAAGTACATAAAAAAAATAAAACTTCATATCGCGCAGTTATTCTCGTATCGCGAGTTGTGGAAATGTTTAGCGTATCTCGCTCCTATTTTTTGAGCACATTAAATCACGAAGAGAGCAACAGAGACCGGCGATATTCATTCCGTGAGCATTTCGAGCAACGAGTGTGGTGCGATAAAATCGCTATTCGGTAGCGGGAATAATGTACATATTTACGTGTTGCCTATGTGTTCGTTAGCGGAGCCCAAAGAGGTGATAGAATACGCGCCGGATATATTTTTTTTTTTTTTTTTTTTTTTTTTTCGGGAACGCGTGCTGCCGTTGTCGATTCGGTCCAGTAGGAGCAAAAACCGATAACGACACGACGATTTTTTTATAGCGCGTTCTTAAGAATACTTTTATTATTTTCTTCATTGGAGCTCATTACGTGATTAAACGGCTTAAAAATAGATATTACGGGCATTCAAGGATTCTTTTAGATCAGTGATAACTAGAGCACGGTAACTGGAGAACAATCGCAGCGGCTCGGTGTGACTGGTTAGGGGCGGGAGGGCTGGTCGACTATGATAGACATGAAAAATATCATCAATAAAGCTGGCCACGAGCGGTACCGCGCAGTAGCGTAGAGTCGAACCAGGCCTCGGACTCCACTAGAGTTATTCTGCTACTAGAGATGTGCTGCCGCCAAATAATTTCGATCGCCTTTTAAATAAAAAATTAAATTAAACGTGTCAAAACACTACCATTTTAAGAGTCCTCCGGAAATACAAAGTGAATAATGTCTGTTAAATATCTGCAACATTAGATATGTTCAACTGTTGTTTTCGGCAAAAACTAGTACGGCATGAGGAAAAAATGCGTAATATGCAGAGAACGAACGTTCTATATCTAGGACGAATCTTTGCGTAAGTAAATTAATCTTTCAAATAACTTAACGATTCTGTTGACGCACCTTCACAAATGTGTCTTAATGTGCCAAAATCAGAATTTTTCCGCCACAAGAGCGATTGAGAGCGTGAATTTTACACGTAATGTGTAACAAATTAGCAGAATGCTTTTTAAGAGACCGGCCTACAGAAAGCATGTTTGCAGCACCATCACTCACTAATTATCAAGAGTGGTTTGTTGCAAGTTTAAACTGTCAATGTATTGAACACAACTTTGAAATTCTTCGGCAGTACACTTTTGTATTCGTTTGGAGGACAATAGAATGAAGGTGCCGATGATTGATGAGGTTCCAATTTGGTGCCATAACATTAAGAACAGAATGTTTCTACGATCTGTTTGTCGTCGACACAGAACACAATTTGACTTTCAACTCAGATTTTATTTTTTGTTCAAATGTTCGCGCGCAAATGCGCAATTCTTCGTAAACGATATTCGACTTGGAATTTGCACTCCGAATGAAATTATTCCAAAAGAGATAAATGGTTCCTGTCTAGTAAATAAACGGTATATACAGCGATAAACGTAACGCCTAAATGAAAAGACATTGTCATTGTCTCGTGCGCAATCTTTTTGAGAAGCTTTAGGACTATTTACGTGTCGTACACAAGTTGTCGGACCAACACACTTAACGGGATTTTAAGATTACACAATTTAAGTTTAGCACCTTCATATATTAAGTCTGGAACTTCTGCAATAAATTTTCGAAGTTTGTCCGACCGCGGTAGTTGTATGATCGAAAGTCATAATTTTCTAGGACAGATAAACAATTGCGCAAAGACCGGCGCGAAACGTCCGTATGCTCCGCAGACGAATTAATACTACGTTCCTCCGGTCCGAAATGATTTACGCCGAGCGCGATCGGCTCGTGGCAACGTAACCACACCAATAATGACAAACTTACGGTCACATCTGACTACGTTGTAGTAACAAGAAATAGCTCACTCGAAATACGTTACTATTAAGCCAGTTTCGGTAATACTGGACGACATCGTACAATTGTTCGCAGATATTTACATATGCACCAAATGGCACAACACCCGCCCTATGAGTTGTACGGTTGAAACTGGCTACCTATTTTAAAGTTATTTTATTAAAAAATGCTTAAAAGCGGATCCTCATCTTGAAACCGCTAGTAGAAGGAATTAAATTTTGCCTCATACATTTTCCTATCGTCCCAATCATTTGGCGTCGCAAAATGTTGTTGTTATTCCCATTTTTAGCTCTTAATTACTTACATAAGTACTCAAAAGCTGCGACTGTAAAATGCAAAAACTTTGTACGACTCCACAATCGGAATAAGTCCAACCGTGTGCGAAGGTCGATATGTTACTGAAATTCATGTACGAAATGGATTGCAGTAATCGGCCGCGAAATGTTGACGGCGAGGCGCTTCTGGCGCCCCGTACTTGGAAATAATGCGAAATTCGCGAGAAAATGAGGTCATACGTATGCCGAATTAGAATTTTATAGAAGTCCATCCATACCTATAATGATTATCCCTCGTATGAGAAATATCATAATTTATGGTATTAAGAGTTATTATATTTATGTTATATACCATTTATTTCGCCTATGTATAAATGGAGGTATGGACATGTAGAAAACGTCATCGTATGTCACAACAATTTTTTTATTGTTCGACGAACTACCTTTAAACCTATGTAAATCTTAACGTACAATGATATAGAGATTCTAAAATGTTGATGGAATATTCTTGAGATTTTAATACACTTCATAAATCAATTTGACGTCGCTTTCGATGAATGTGCGGTTGTTGTTGTGGTGAAAAACCAACACTTTTCTACTCGCCATGTGCGACCGTTTTTTTCTGGATTTCGTAGCTCAAACGGTCAGCAAAGCAAACGTAGTGTCGGCACGTGCTGGTCTTCCCTTCTCCAAATTAATTAATGTAGATTATCCTATGAGCATCCCAAAAAATGCTGGCCGTAGCCTTCGCGGCCGACTGTTAGTCTTCGGACGCTCGGAGCAGCTGCTTGATTGGACTTCGGCGAGTAATAGGGATCCATGTTTCGCCCAGTTCCACGATCGACGAAAAAGTCCTGGTGGATTACGCCTGAACAAGGCAAACCGGTCCGGAATCGTCAACAATTTTCTGCTATGGTCGGCGTGAGGCAGCGCGGCACCTCATAGCGCGTTTAGCTTCTTCATAACCAAATGTTCGTGCAAAATTGTACGCGCTTCACTAGATAAGCCTAAAGCTAGCTATCTTTCGCAACTTCGCTTTCCGATGTGCAAAAACGATCATGGATTTTTTAATGTTTTCGGTGTGGTGGTTCGGAGAGACGTCCACTGCGCTCAGCGTCCTTGGTGCTGGCATGGTTCACGTTTAACGGTCGTAATCGATGGTGCAAATCACATTTATCCCAGGCAAACCTAGCTGGACGGTGTTTTTTCACCAGAAAACAAGTTTTAATAAAACGCGAGCTCTTCTTTTTCATCGTTGCATAACAACCAAAAACTTGTTCGACCATCGGCTATCATTCGAATTACTAATTGAATGAATGTCATGAAATTGGGAATTAGGCCCTAACGGATGTCTCAACGATGACAACACGATTTGATACTAGCCGTGCCATACTCTTGAGCCCAGGACTTTTCATTCCTGTTATGTACTTGAATAAAGCTGAAGGCCAAAAATTGCGGAAAAAAATGCAGCACTTAAAGAAAGATACCGCACTGTTCAACATTTCAGTGGTCGCCATGGGCAAAAAAATTAGGGTTCCTGTTGATAGACCACCAACCTTATTCAACCAGATCTAGCCCCAATAGACTTTTTTTCTGCGCTAGGGTCAAAGTTTCGCTCGGAGGGACAGAGATTTTCATCAGAATAAGGAGGCCAACATTTGTAAAAAGTCTATTTTTGCAAATAAGATTAAAGCGCTGGGAGCATCGTTGGGAAAAGTGTATATACTTACAAAGAGACATGTCGTAATATATATTGAAGTGATCACATGGGATCTCTTCTTAAGGACGTTGCGCTTGTTGACGATACCGTAAACATTTATTTCTTTACTTTCTGCTTTGAACTATCTTTAGTTCAGCTCATTGACGTTTTCGAGGAAGATGATAGCTTTCAGGAAGGCAGCACTAACAACGTTTACAGGGATATTACCTTTTGGTGATAAAACTCATGAAACTAAGGCTGATAGTGGTCAATCGGATGAAGAACATAAGATTAACATGAATCGAGGGATGAATATACCATTAGCGTATACGAGAGGCAATTATTGAAACGCCAAAAAAAGAAAGAAATACAGACTTGGAACCAAAAAATAAATTGAACTATAATGTTGTAATAAATGGTGCTGATTCTCCGGGGTTTTTTTTAATTACTTTTCGATGAAAATTTTCTAGAAACAAACGAATACGCTCAACAAAGAAATAATATTTCCAAATTAAACATGAAAGAATTGTTTGAATGTTTTTGGGGTATATTATTGATGTCTGGATATACAAAATGCTCCAACAAGAGATTGGTTTGGCACTCACTAGTTCAGTGAGAATGACGTGCTTAAGCTTGTTTAAAACAGTATCGGGAAAAAGAGATTTGGAAAGAGAATAAGGTTTTTCCACTTCAATGATGACAGCATTAATGAAAGCGACAGATTTTATAAAATAGGGCCTATTACAGAAATACCGAATAAAAACTTTTTAAAACATGGGCGTATAAAAGAACACATATCAGCAGGGCAAATATTGTGCCAAGCAATACACACATGGCAAACCTATAAGGTTTGAATTTAAAAACTAATCAGCCTGTTCAAACAATAAATACACGTTTGCTTTTGATGTACGTTGTGGGAAGCATACTGGGGAAAAAACATTACAAACTCACTTATAACAATTTTGTTCTGCAAACTTTCTTGTGTTTTCTTCCTGCGCAACATCCCTTATAAAGGATATGTCGTAAAACAGAAATTACGAAAGAAATGTGCTCGGGAAGGTCGTTTATAAGTAGTAAAGACATTAAAAAAGGTCCCAAATCATTGCCCTGCGGTGTCCCTATATCACAATATTGAATTCCTATAACACTGGGGAAATGCAATTTCGTTGTCTTAAATCTGTGACTTGTTTTCAACTAACTTTTGGCCTCTGGATCCAAAAATAACCGCAGTTTTTGTCAATCACGTCAACTTTTTAAGCTACAGCCCTTCCAAAAGTCATAAAATGTCGTGCATGTAAAGGAAAAATAAAGTAAAATACTACCAAATATACGTTTATAAAGGAATAAATTCATACAAAAGAAAGGCGATAATAGTTACTGCAAGTTAAATTGTGGTCATACAAATAGCTGTTTTTTTTTATCGAACTGTAATAATATTAAGGCCAAAAATTTTCGCTATAGCTTTTCTGGAAGTTTAATCTGTGGAACCATTCTCGCTTGATGCTCCAACAATAGTCAGCCATCATATGTCTATCCCATCATCTTGAACCATGCCTCCATGACCTTCACAAAACTGGTGAAATCGCTCACCTGCTTCATCAATGAGCTGCACAAGATTTTCCGGGAAGTAGCAAGATGGAATGTAAAAAATGCAATTTGGGCTCATGTTGCAACCTAAGACAGTTTTGAAGCTCTCCAAGAGTGCTGGATAATTTTGGCGTAATTCTGTGCCGTGTTTATAACAAGATAGTCTAACAATGTTTTGGAATGCCAACCAGGCATTCTTTTTCAATTTCTGACATTGTTCTGATGAAATGTTATCTTTAACAAGTTGTCGGAATTGTGGACATCAACAACCACGGCCTTTATCTTTCAAATCGGCTAGGAAATGCGAAATGAGATACTGAAACAGTCTCCTTCAATTGGCAAAGTTTGAAACGAAATCGCCCAATTTTATATGCAGAGGTGGAAATATAATGTTCTTTCTGTCGACAAGTGGCTGATGTACGATGTTTGGATCACAGGTTCAGGACAGATAGTGGCAGGCCAGCCTCTCCGACAGCTGCACCCCACGACTCTTCCCAATGCTGCTCACGAGCCTTTGCTGCGTCCCCACATACACAACAAGCAAGGGATATTGGTATATCCGATAGTGATGTCATATGCTCATAAGGTTGTAGAGATAAAACTTGACGTGGTAGAAGAAAACTAACTACAGTTTTGAAACCAGCATGCCTAATTAACTATAAAACAGCTCAAAAACCAAACTCAACAGAAATTGTGTTACAAATTGTTCCCCAGTGCAATCTGACACTTCCAATTGTAACAATTAAATCTACGGTGTAAAAGAGACTAGAGAGTAATCTAATCATTAGTTAAACCCTTTATTCAGAAGTTAAATATTTTAGTTGAAATAAATGAAATATTTATATTATTTAACATAATAATAAAACATATTTCTGTCAAATAAGTGAAAATTTTCTCCTGGCACATTGATTTGATTGTTTTTGACTATTCTTTGTTAATTTAGGGTTACGTTCGTTGCTGTTGATAATAGAAGAATTCCAATACATAAAATTAAAGCCAATTTGATGTTGCACCAATAAGATTTATAAATACAATAAATTTTTCTATTTAAAATTGACATATAATGATACGTTGATAAGTTTCAACAAGTATGACTAAAACTCTAGGCTTTAGCGATGACATTTTGCCTTAAAAAAATCCAGAAATCATAGTTTTCCTTTACTGAATACAGAAATTTAATTTTTGTACTTCGAAAGAAGAATAAGAAGTAGTTACAAGCACACCATCTTTGGCCAAAGTTAGTAAACGTAACAAATACCTTTCTCTGGCGAAAAATAGCAACACCGGTAATAAATCCGCAACGCTCGTCATCACTGGTGCAGGATGATGTCCGAAAAAGCAACAAATACATTACTTATTCGATTCGACAAAGCTGCTACCAGCTTAAAAACCGAAACCCGCACATTTTGGCAAAGCGTACGCACATCTCCACAGTCCACCGCCAACTTATCGCGAATCAGCTCGAATCGAATGTTGAGCGGTGTCGTGAAAGTTTATAATCTAGGCGGTATCATAAGCTGATGTAATTAAATTGTGTATGCAGCATGCTACACATATCTCGAGTGTAATGGCATTAGTTGTTTCGAGATAAGTGACGCTTGTAGATAAAAGTATGATCATCAGGGAGACGTTTCGATTTTACTCTAAATTGGGGTATATTTTACATAATCTACATAATCTCTTTTTAGTAAGATACACTTTTCCCAACGCCTTTGCCATTTCTTTAATCCATTCAAAAAATTCGTTTTTTCAAACTCCTTAAAATAAGCTTTTGTCAGTAGTAATGACCTCTTCGTGTGAGCTGAATTTGTTCTCTATGAGCAACGTTTTCATATTAGGGAATAGAAAGAAGTTGTAAGGGGCCAGGTCGGGCGAGTAAGGTGGATGGGGCAGTGCATTCATGGCAATTTGGCCGTCACAACTCCGGGTATGAGAACTGATGCATTGTCGTGGTGGAACAAAATTTTTTCTTTGATAAATAGGGCTCTCCTTCAATTTCTCGTCGAATCGGCCCAGTAATTCACTGTAGTAATGCAGATTCGTCTTCCTTGTTCCTTTTCTGTTTTATGCAAAAACACTAAACACGTCTTATACAAATAGCTGCCAAATCAAAACTAACCTATGAATCTATTTGAAATTTTGTACGGCACCATTTGAAAGATGGCAGTGCACGATACACACAGTGAAATGTTTACTTGTATTAAGACTGTCCGCCTCAATTCAAGATGATTACTGTTTCAATTACCCACAATACAACGACTGTTTTAAATCAAAAGAAATATTTTCTTAGCGTTCTTTTCTCCGCTTAAGAGAAGCATATACTTGTAATGAAATAATGATATATCTATTTAAACATTTCGTAAAACTTGATTCAAAGGCAAATCTGCAGAATAAATTAGAAGAAAGGACCTTATATATGGATGATCTTATAATGGCCCGTTATAACACAAAACAATACATACACACATAATTCTGATTTTCTGGTTTCTTCCTATCTCCAGTCACTTCTCCAGCTGAGCTCCAATCACTTCCCTTTTCTTTTAGAATTGCTTCCACTTCGTTGATCTAAGTTCTCTTTGGTCTACCTCTTCTATTTTTTTCCCATATGTCTTGCTTCCCACACTTTTTTTACCTGTCGATCTTCCTTCATTTTTAGATGTCCAAACCACAACAATTTCTTCTGTTCCAATTGTTCTCTGACCGACACAACTTTCAACTCTTTTCTAATTGAACAACTGTGAGTTACATCCTTTATTTAGCTTGCCAGACTACCATAATTTCCTCAAAATTATAATCCAAATTTGTTTTTGTCTCAGAATTCAGTTTACCTCATTCAACAAATGTCAATATGGCTTCAATCTGGAGTGCATAAAGTTTCCTAAACTATCAAAGTATACCCTTGAATACATATCTTGTGAAAAACAATCCAACCATGTTTGCCTGGCGATCGATAGATGTAACAACAACAGAAAAACCAATTCCAACGAAATATGATTGAATCCAGCGTTTATGGTACTCGTATAAAAAGATGCACAATTTACGAATCACTTCGTTGAATCTATAGCACCAGTTTCAGTAAGAAGAAGAAGAGCAAGTGATCTTCTTTGGCTCTCCTGTCCATAAAGCTCTGATACTTTTGTACTGTGGAGAGTAGCTAAATTAAAGAGGCAATAATCGTCTTCCAACGGCCAGGGTCGAGATCCTGGTCGATATTATCAATGCCATTCTACTTGACGCCTATTTTCCAAAAAATGGAGACACGCGGAAGTTATAGAAATTCGCAAACCCAACAACGACACCGCATAACCCGAGAGCTACCGTCCGATAAGTATCCTTTCGAACCTGTCGAAGATCGCCGAGTCGGTCATCCTGGAAAGACTTCGCGAAACGCTCGTGGATACACAAGCTGTTCCGGACGAGCAATTCGGCTTCCATGCCGAACTATCCAAACAATTTCAACTCTTAAGGTTCATGGAAGCGGTCCGGGACACAATGCCTAGAAGGGAGACCGTACAGGTGATATTTTTGGATGTAGGCAAGACGTTCGATACCGCATGACATGAGGGACTCCTCTTTAAATTGATTAGTATAGGGGTTAATGTGGGAATGATAAGGATCATCAGAAGTTATCTGACGGGAAGAACTTTCGTTGTTGTGATTGGAGGTCGGAAATCCACGACAAGGCCCGTTAGGACTAGGATCCCGCAGGGCTCACTTCTTGCTCCGAAACTGTATATTCTTTTCATCCATGATGCTCCCCGGCTGCCGGGCAGTGAGTTGACGATTTATGCCGACGACAAAACGATCCATTCCATGTGAAAATGAGCGATTTTTAATCAGGTGAATGCAATCCGTCTGGCTTATAGATTAAAGATCAACAACAGCAAATATATCGTCGCTCGTTTTATGATAAAGTTGAAAAACCATGAAGCACAAGTGTTTGGCGGCAGAACTCAGTTGCTCTGAAGCACATCCTAAATAGTTGAGTGATCTGGAATTATAAACGACTCCACCTGGATGCTTCTCTATCTTTATAGTTATCTAGGTGGCGGAAATTAAAGAAAATCCCTTTTATCGAAGCAGCAGGAGCTGCGATCTGCGTGGTAAATAACAGATATTTATCACGATGTGCGGTGATTGAGCTGGTGTCCTATCATAGAGGAATACCAACTGAAGAACTTGGACACTTCAGAATTGGCCGTTGCGCACGATGACGGCGGCACCCCGAACAACTCCCCAAAAGATGTACAAATGCCATTACTCAGGAAGTGTCTCCAATTCCTCTCCAACAACGCTTGGGAAAGGGCAGAGGCCAGCAATAATCCGCTAGTAAAAACATTGATAGAGCCACAAGACCGTCCGCCATCCAGGGTCCGGCTAACTCGAGTCCAGGACCGTTTAAAATTATCGGGACTAACATAGCACAGCAAGGGGGCAAGAAAATACCAGTAAACCAATAATGAAGACTAAACCCATCATATATATTGGGCAGCGAGAAGTTGGCTGTAACACTAAGGCTCAAAAAGTTAAGGGGCCTCAACCCAACCTTAGGAATAGTAGCAGCAATCAGAATCCTGCATAAAACGCACCCCAGAACACATTTCCCAGTTTTGGCAATAACCAGAATATTCTTTGATTGAGGGTGGCTGAGTAAACGGTAGCAGTGTGTGCCCAAATTCTTCAAAGATACAAATTACACTTAAATATATGTAAACATGTTTTACAATTTCCTTTCTTCGAAGTACTACAAAAATCTTCTTCTATATTGAAAATAATGCTAACACTGGAACTAAAAAGTGATAGATCTCGTACATGGTGTAAAATTAGAGCAAAAAAATCTAAAAAATTCCCGGTAACTACATAATTCTCTGTTCTAAATCCGCAAGCCAAACACAGATGGTAAAATCGAGTAGGCGAGAGTATAACACGTTTTGGCATATTCGTTAAACAAACAGTGGTGACGTCAAGAGTTTGTTTCACTTCAAATAAATAGACTTCTCTCAACAGCTAGCGCGAATATGAAAGAGTTAGTTTTAAAGTTGGATGGATACCTCGGAAATAGACCTAAGTATATCTACGATATGTATGTATGTGTTAGTATTTAAATAATTCTTTTAAAGCAGCTTCGATATAACAAAAAAAAATGATTTTTATATGTACCAACATATCTATTATGCGATATGAAAAAATGGGATATGTAAACCGATATATTGATTTTTTATGTTTATGTCAGTAATGTACACTCTGCGATAAAATCTGTGATACGAATTTTATCATTGTTATCTTCGCCTTTTCGTTTGAGTAATAGAATGCAGGCGATTATTACATGTAAATGATGATTTGCATTCTTTACTTGCATTAGATTCACGTACCAAAGGTGTTTTTACCGTAAAGACATCCTTCTTTATTTAATACAACACACATTCAGATTTGCACAATCAGCGTTTGTATCTATCTTGCTTTCCGTTTTCAGAAATACTTATTTCCCTATGCACACATGTTCATTTTTGATTCTACGCACGCATAAGCGGGTGGCGTTAGTATAACAGTGTGGTTTGATAGAACATGCGAATTTAGAGCGAGTATTACACATTTGATTTAATTGTGATCATTATTTTTGTATGTACTTAAATTCGTATACTTTTTGTACCTAGGTAACTTCAAAATTACGTAAAATCTCTGGCATCTATCGTGGCCATCAATGCTTTGCTCGTTTTAATGAAAGTTTATTGAATGCTTTTAAGAATAAGAAGGAAAATAGAGGAATGCTGAGTAAAGAAGGCTACCAGAACATAATTGAAAAAGTGCGAGTGTCAAAATCTAAAACCAGTGGGAAAAAACCTGAGGATTATCAACGATCGAAGCGGTATAACATTATGAACTTGAGTGATAGTGACAAAATTAAATACACGATGAGGGAGATTCATCATCAGTCCGTATTATGTGCATAACAGAGCAGATCTTCAACATAATTCACGAGACACACTGGCGATTGAACATGGAGGAAGAACAAGCATTTTGAAGCAGCTGCAGAACAAATACAAAAGCATCATTCAAGAACAGGTAAAAATGTACTTACATTTGTGAAACTATGAAAAGAAATCAAAAGTGGCCAACAAAATGATTTTGTGGTGCGTACCCATGATTTCTGAGGAGATGAACTCAAGATGTCAGATTGATTTTAATTAACATGCAGAAAGCAGCCATGACTATGACGACAAATTCATTCCTCGTTGACACAAACGGCATCGTTACGAAATTTGTACAGTTTGCGGCATCTGAAAAGTACAGGAGCAGAGGGAATGTTGCACATACACTGCTTGATACTTCAAAATTTTGGGCGCTCATAGCATACTGCGGACGTGATTAATGGCCGTGAATTCTGCAATCAAATCATTCAAGAAAGTATGCGGAATGGGGAGCTGAATTTGAGTGTGGTATAGCTCATAGAAAGCCGGATACATAGCCCAATCGCAAGGCTATGTGGAGCGCACAAATCAGGACATTAAAAACATGCTAAAACGACTTGGACGGAAAAAACCAAACTCCACACTGGTCTGAGGGTTTGAGATTTTGTTCAATCAATGAAGAAATAGAGCCCATCATGAAGGCATAAATTGCAGTCCCAAATGATGTTTGCGGGGTTCCTCACTTCTACGATGTCGATCAAGATGTATGAGATTGGCATATAAGCAAGGACGATTTTGAAGTCAAAAAGTATGATAGGAACTCCGTTTGGATTGCAAAGGAGATATCATTTACAAAGAAGAAGTTCTGATGTAATTGTGAGCTCTTCGTAAGTGTGCAAGGAAATCTTTCAATCACAAGTGGTCAAGGTTTCAAGAGGATGTAACGGCAAGGAAAAATGTCTTTCAGGAAAATGTTTTCCAGATGCAAAGAAGCCGGGGTTACTCTGTACATTTGAAATGCCATCACATTTGCCATGTTCTACACAAGTACAAGGGGTGTTTGTTTACAAAATGGTAAGAATAAAACATTTTTTATTGAATCAAAACATGTCTTTTTTATTTCACTAGCACTGATGATAATTCCGTACTTACTAAATATTGTAATTTATCACTTCAGCCAAGAGGGTTTGGGTTGTATGTATAATAACCGGTTAAAATAATAAATTGCATACATATTATTACATTAACCACCTTTATTGGTTATTATGTATAATACCCGGTTAGTATGCATACTAACATTTATCAAAGTAACGGTAACATATATATGTTACTTGTTGGGTTACTTACAGAAGCAAGTGCAAAGGGAGATGTAAGTATAAGATAAAGTCTTAGAGATTCATGTCATTTTACAGTGTCTAATAATATAAGCGATTGTTTTATTTTTTAAGAAAAAAGTTAAATTAATATGAAAATATCGTAGCGTCCGGATTTTGTCCGGCTTTTTAAAGGAAAATGTCATAGGATGGGTAAGGTGCTTCTGGTAACCTTAAATGGAACACATGTTGACAACCGCAAATTTCTTCACGTGATGGAGAAAGGCTTAAAGGGACGCGGTGCGCATTTTTTCAAAAAAGTGGCTGGTAGGCCAAATAATGGAACCTCAAATAGATATTATTATACTTATTTACTTCAGCAAAGACGTACATTTTTAGCAAATAAATCGTTGTTTAGAAACATCACAAAAGAGCATCTGTTATAACGTAATTAGTAGAGTAACCAAAACTTGCGGACTCGCATAGGCGTCGGTATTACGGGTTAATATAAGAATATGAAAAATTCATAAATAAACTTACTTGCTAATTATTCAACAAACAAAAGAGGCATCAGGATCGGAATACTGTAAACTCTGCATCATTCCAAATGTTTCACAGTTACTTCTTCTTAAACTTGGGTCGACAAGAAAAAATATCTTATACATAGGAAACGAATCTCTACCACATCTAAGGAAGTTACATTTGCATGTAGAAAACTGTTTTTCAAAATCACCTAAAAGTTCCACTATACTTATTTAAACGGCATATAAAGTAGTAAAATCGGGATTTTTTTACTTACAACATCTACCAACTTTTGACTAGCGCATAATCCTGGGGTATCATTTAATGTGGTAATTAATTTTTTACACTCTCACTATGTCTAATGATGACCTGCAATGACAATTCATACATTGTAGTTTTCTGATGGCATCTAGTAATACTGTATAATGAGACATATGTTGTTAAATCTTCTAACGTTGAGGAATTGAAATTCCTTTGACTTCTCTAATTGCTTTGGATTCATTCCGATTAAATCGCATTATAACTGATGAATTTGTTGAAAATGGATAAAGTAGTAGAAGCTGCTGTTAGCCAAGTACCTCATCGCTTTAAAATGGTTCGGGGTTCTGGAATACCTGAACAAAATTTACGACATTTTTTTAAACGTTTAGGAGATTACGAAAGCATGCTTTAGTACTTCCAATCATCCGATCAACGTGTCCGTAATGTTGTCGAAACAACTTACCAACTAAATGCAAAGATTATGCAGCACGCCAGGTCTAATGTATTAAGTTAGGAAATATCGTTTTAAGGATGCCCAAAAACTTAACATCTTTGCTGCACTATCTGTCACAATATCACACTTGATCTGGGCAATTTAAATTTTTTCAAAGCGTTCATATTCACTTTTGAATATTTTCCGCGAGGTACATTGTTGAAACGTTTGCAAGCTAACAAATATCGAGATGCTGGTTCTCGCTAGATATAAAACGCGAGCTATTAAATCACAATACTGTTTTTCTTTATATGGTGTCTCATCCACGGATAACTCCATATTTTTTTGAACACAAATCACGTTTACAACACATTTATAGCATCTCTTCATTCGCGGCAAATGATTCTGTGCAATTGATGTTTGGCGCAGGGTAATGGAGTACTTATGGAACGTATTGTCGCCAAATAACGTTTTTAAAAAGCTGCTTTTCTAACCAACGACAACGGAAGATGCAAAGAGGACACATAATTAATAAATGTATGAGGTAATAGTGTATTAAGTATTTCAGTCTTGCAGTTCTAATATGCTCAATACCATGAATTGCCTCTGGCAATCAGTTCTGTCCAATGCAGCCAAACGACATTGGCATATTAAGCAAAAAACTGTACTACCGTCATATTTTAAAATGGGAAAGTGACACATACTTATGTATATTAAGTAGCAAATCTATACGAGGCATTGTTTTCTTACGTAGCTAACTATTAGTTCTTAGGAACGTACATAATATGTACTTGGTTCTAATACTACAACACACAAAAAAACACCAGCTATATTTTCAAAAGCGACACGTAAGTACATAAACTTTTGACCGTTCGACTAATCTCTGCAACAGCTCACCGGTACTAAAACGAAATCTCTCTCAGCGCGGTGTTTAACATGCCTGCTTGTTTCCTGCGGGTCTTTTGCTTTATTATTTATATTCAAGGCGACATACATGCCTGCCTTCTCTACGAGGTTATAGTTGGTATTATGAATTTCTCGTATCTTTATCTTAACCGTAATACGACGCCTATGCGAGTCCGTAAGTTTAGGTTACTCTAATAATTAGTATTGAGGTGTTACTAGAGTTAGATTTTGATAATATTTAGGAGCAATAATAAATAATGAATTTACTTGTCATTTGGCATAAGGTGATGCGTTTCGGTCATTCACTGATTGATTTTGGCAAATATTTGCGAGAAACAGAAATTTAATAGCGGGGGAATCATTTTGCCAAAAAGAGTAGATTTCGAAAATAAAAACGCAAAAAATCAAATAAAACGCAAGGCGTATTTTTTCGAAAGAATCGGGGTCAATATGCTATATTTACCAATCTAATAAGCTGCTCAGGAACTTCGCATGCCATCGATAGGATAAAATGAGATAATACGGTTTATTTTCCGCGATGTCATGTAGTGTGATAAATTTCAGCTCTTTGTTTATTAGATTCTAGCTTCGATGAATACGTAATGTCGAATTAATTGACCAGGGCAACAGTAATTAAGCAATTATACATCTTGGAATCGCTGATGAAAACGTTTCTGAAATAGATCTTTTACGATAAAATAGGGAATCGTTATAATCGCGTGGAATCATTCTCAATATACACTACCGTCACAAAATTATGTAAAGAACCTAATCCCTAAAATGTTTCTTGGAATTTTCGGGTCAGGTAGTGTAGTACTGTTCAAGTAATCGTAAAGTTTATAGCAGCGTGTTATTATATAGGATTCATATCGCTAGATACAATGATATACAAAATTTATCTTTCGAATGTTATATGAACAAAAAAAAGGCGATTGCTTTTAGAATTTCTCAGAACGTTAAACTATTTGAGTTAGAAATTTCAGTAAATTTTATTTCTTTAAGGTATAATGAAGGATACCGGGTCTTCCCAGATTCAATTATCTGTGGCGCCATCAAGGGCTGAATCTGGTGAAATCTATCACAATGTCATCGTTCACATTACCACAGATGTCTGAAGAAATCCAGTGGAATGGAAGGAGAAATGAATCTTCAAATATTTGTTCCCCAAACCTTTGTAAGTTTGCAATAGTTTCATTCGAGGAAATTTGTTACTGCAGTTTTGAAGCAGGCCAAGCAGATGCCTCTTTACATCCTAGGGGTTGTGACATTTCCATTAAGCCCCGACTTTGAGGCCACACTTTATTATTGCTTCTTTAATCTGGAACATGTCTTTTAAATACGAAGAAGACCATCACCATATATGTTCATTGCATCCTTTTACGTTTAGTTTCATCAATCCCAATTTAATGAATGAATATGAAGGGGTGGTAAGGTAGCAGAATTTTTTCTGAATTAACGAGAGACCCACAAAGACTTCTTAAAACCAGCAGCAACGGTTACTTATTCTTGGCCATTGCTTCTCTAATATAGTGATTTTTTCTCCCACTATCCCATCACACAGAAAACAGGAAAACTTCAAATGACAAACCTAGGGGCTAATGGGGCTACAACTTCTAGTCCTCACAAATTTGCTATTGAATTCTCTGATTTTATCCAGTAGTAGTAGCTTCATGGTTTTGTTTCGTAAGATTTTCTTCATGTTGACAGCACAGGCAGAGAAACTTTACTTGCATAAGACGGTTCGCCTCAATCAAGACAATTACTGTTTCCAATTATTCACAACGCGAATAACTGTTTTAAATCGAAGGAAATATTTTATATCCGTTCTTTCTTACAATTAAGAGAAAGATATACTTGAATGAAAATAATTGTTGTATTTCTTTGTTTAAGGACATTGTTAACTTGAATTCAAGAAATCTTGCAGAAAAATTTGAAGAAAGCTATTCTTAGTATAAGTAAATGGTTCGCTATAACTAGTCTGGACAAACAGCGGGTAACAGTCAGTGTAGTAGATTATGTGGTGCAGAGCCGGCGACTATGTATTTCACGCGTTCACAGCGTCAGTAAATAAATCGATGCTGTATGCGAGTAAGTTTTGTGTATATGTAGGCTGTCGTAACTTAATTCCGTAATTGTACGCTGGTTTGCTTTAAAAAATCGCAGTTAGTTAGTCGCTCCGACCAATGGCAGGGACACAGTTAAACTGTTATAGGGGCATGCCCGACTAATTTTTAATGCGCTAAAATTCAACGTATAGTGTGAAAACCCTTTAATGTGATGGTCAGAAGCCATTGTTCAACGTCACATCGAAAGCAAACAGCATTCTTCTGTCAAAAAAGGGGCATACGGAGACCAAGATAACTGTACATTTGAATTTAGTGTACTATTTATGTAATCTATCGTTCGTTTACTAGGACAAAGAAAGCATTTCTCTCCTTCCTGGAATATATATATGCGGACTGTATAATTATCTAGTGGACCATCGATACGAAATTAGTGCCATTTGCTCGTGAACATATAGAAAAAGAATGAAAACGGAATGAAAGATAAAAAACTGTGTGGTTGTGTGTGGACGAAAACAAGACGTCAAAAAAATCTGTGGTAATGTAATGGTAGTACAAATGAAGCACATCGGACCGTCATCCTTCTTCTTACTTGCTTCCAACGTGTTCAAATTGTCAATGCCTGATGAGATTTAAAGGTGGTGTTGAAATATTGAAAAAACAAATTTGAATTTCAACAAGCAACTTAGTGTTTATGACTGATTTTGCCGCAAACATGCGTTCTTGGGCGATCTCTTAAAGAACACAGTAGGTAACCTCTTACATGTAACGTGTAAATCCATACTCTCCAAATCGGCGGTTACAAACAATTTCCTACATGTTTCCACTAGTAAATGCACTGATTGCTAGAAAAGGCAGTGTTTCTAAAGTCACGGAAAACGTACCCGAATACTCACAACTGTGTCTGATTGACCTGGAACCACCACAGACGAATTTACAAGTTGGGGAACATGGTTGCAGGCTGCGTTTTACTACCACAAATATGTGATCAAAGTAAAGAAGGTAGTTTTTAAAAATTCAATCCGCAGAAGCTGCGACAATCAGAAAAGCCAGGAAATATTTCAGATCGTCAGGTTAAAAGAGCTTTATAAAACTAGTCACAACAATTACGGGACGAGCGGAAGGGAATAGAAAAATTACAAAATGTTCGATGTCGCTAGTGGATTCTGTTCAAACTGTGAATAATGTTCACGCCAGTCTATGCGCTGTAGAAGCGAACAAATTGGTGTGTAATACGAAAAATTTGAAGTGTTTTAGAGAAAGACTCGATTTCTTATATTAGAAAAATTGTGAAGGTCGCGGTGAAGATGCATAAATTGTTTCAAAGATATTTTAAATATGAAATATAACATCGCTAGGATGTCGGACCGTCGTTTTCGCCATTAAAAAACATTTATTCCGCCACGTAGTTAATCACTTGATGAAGCAGCTGTGGAAAACATATCTAACTGATTCAAATATTTCAACAGATGTTACCCAGTTGTGATTTCACGGAAGACTTTTAAAACGGTAAGTGTTCAGCACGTTTTATAATTATTTCTTACCTTCTATTGTATGTGGTAAACTTTTATGCGCTCGCCACGCCTCTGGCTGTGTACCGCATCAATATTTTGCTCAGGTTAGTATACATAGATAAATAAAACATGTATCCTTCTCAATTGTTTCGTCAAATGCGTGTACAGTTGCAAATAATAATAAGTTAGTCGAATTTAAATATCCAAACCACAAATACTTTTTTAATACTAAACGGACTACGAATCGCCCACGTATATGAGAACTAATACGTTTTTTTTTTATGATTTTATGTTACAAAGGGAAAAAATGTTAATTTCATAAATTTATTGTTTTACCTGCGTACTAGTTTAATTTAGATGCAATTAAGTAATCGAGCAAATATACAAAAACTACATAGATACACCGAAAACTGCCGACTAGCGGCATTGTTCTTCAACCGGAGAACGTAAACAATAACTTACGATCTATGTAATATAAAATGCATTTTATTTGACAACTTTAAAGCCCCAAAATAATCAACTTCTACTTACTATTAGAGTCCGGTAACTGGAGAGAGAGAAATCGCAGCGGCGGGCGTGACTGTGGTTAGTGGTGGGGAGGGCTGGTCGATTATTGATAAGACACAAAAAATCTCATCACTCAGTTCAGTTTAGCATTGGATAGCGGAAAGGCGTGTGATTTTATTGATAAAGACGTACTTATAATTGTAGTTTTTATAGTGACATGAAGGAGGCTAAAAAAACCCTTCAAGACTTAGTAAATAAGTTATTTCTGACTTTCCCGATTTTGTTTTACAACGGGATGTAAGATGTTTGTAAAGTGTGCAAAATACATTGATGTCCAATAAGAAGTGGAGCTGTACAAGACCGTAATTCGCACAGCATAGGAAAACGAAAAATTGGGCATTATGCCACCAAGAAGTGCCATTTTTTTAATATAATTCTTGTTGATAAACGTAATTTGACACTTAGGTTCTCGAATACACACCGGTTTAAAGGACTTTTGGGACAAATAAATCCCGAGTTGAGTTGCAACGGAGGGAAAACGGCAAGTAAACATGTTGCATTTGTACGCGATGACGTGGGAAAAGAAAATGAAAACGCATATTGAAAAAACGTTTCTTTGAGTTATGTTGTTGACGAGACAACCAGACTGTAAAAAAAAATTCAATTGTAAACATATGGTACGCATACTATACCCAGTAAACCACAATTACCACTAGTTACTAGCTAGCGAAGACTACAAAGGTGTATTGCTGCCAGCAATTCCGAAGGTGTAACTTAGTACGTTGGAGAAGAAATTTCAAATTTCTAAAAGATAAAGTGTGATGTTTAGAGACTTCTCGGACTGGCGAGCGATAATGCGTGCGTAGGCGTTTCTCTTCTTGAACATGGTTTGCAAGTGTTTTACATAGTTACGTGTTAAAGTGCATGTTTACATCTTATGGCAGAAGAAACCATTCGACACTGCTCTCCCGAGGTAGATGCATTAATAGCAAGCACAAAAATGATTTGTGAAAATTTCCAAAACGCCTACGATCATTTCGACACAGTGTCCTGGTATTCGTCAACCACCGGAGCCAATTCTATGCCGGGGAGCATGGTTCAGTGCAGCTTTTTATTATGCGAACATTTCAAAATAGTAAAAGATGTTGTGCACAACTCAATCTGCCGAAGTTGCAGCTATTAAGGAGAGCCAGACAAAATTTCAAGAATTTCCGTTGAAAAATAACAGATTTAAAAATATTAGTAGCTACTATAAAGGATTAACTGACGCAATAGGACCAATTACAACAATAGATCGTTATCATTATTGGATTCATCTCGCCGAATATAGGACGGAGTGAATACACAGCTTGCTGACTATACGCAAAATGTCATCGCGTTTTAGAAAAGTTCGAGAGTGTGCTACAGAAAGATCACGATTTTAGCAAACTAAAACACAATTTGTGCTGTGTATCGAATAATCCATGATAAGTACAAAGATATTTTAATCATGCATGTATAACATCCGGTAGATGTTGAACGCTGTTTCAAAATATAAAACTCATTTTCTCCCACACGCTCACGGCGAACATCGCTCAGAGACAACTGTAGGAAAAACATCTTTAATGCTGTCACTTTTTTGCCACCTCTATCAGTATGAGTAATATGATAATGGCGGTTCTAGTTTTACTATTCCGTAGCCAATCGCTGTAAAGGTGAGGTTTCACTATTTTCACATATTATAATTATGTATTAGTTCTAGTTATTTTTTTTTTTCTATTTTTTACTATTGTTTTTTTTTGAATACTAGGCAGGTAGATATGGCACGGGCTCCATGCTACCGGGCTCTACATATTATCAACCAAGCATATCTCTTTTTTTGGAAAATAGGGTATTATTAGTAACTGTAAGTTTTAATGTTAGCGTGAACTTTTTACACGGATTTGAACCTGTTTATGTTTAGTAAATGTGGATCAGGCGAACTATATTGAAAAGACATATAACTAAAATTTAATTTGAACCTTATACTAATTACCAAATCATCACGTATTTTGATCTTTCTTTACAATCTTGGCAATCTTGTTTTGCAGACATAAATACAGTCACGGTAAATAAAAATGGTCTTGCCTACTTAAAGGTAATTTAAACAATACGAAGTCTATTGTTAGAAATAGGTATTTGTAGTAAACTTATTTTCGCTTTGTGAACATGTCAAAATTTATTACTACAAAACTAAACGGCGCTGTTACGGAAAGCATGGGGGCACTATGAGGACAATCTTATGAGCCCGTGGAGATTATTCGCACTGTATATACATTCTTTCATAGATCGCAATACCAATTACAAGGAAATTGCTTCTCAAATTATCAATATTATTGCGCATATTTTTTTTTTTTTTTTTTTTTTTTTTTTACGAAGTCTAATCAGCTAGATAAATATTCATCTCAGAAAATCGAGCATTTCAAGGAAATGGTATATAACCTAATATTCTCAGTATTAGCGAAATATTTTAGTTCCAAAAAAAAAATACTACAATTATTTTTTATTTCATAAGAACGGTAACAACATCTTACACATACACATCATCCTAGCTTTTTTTGTTAATTGTATTTTTTCAGGAAAAAAAGTTAATGAATCAGCGCTGCGGTGCTTCGACCTTTTGTGGATCAATGTAACATGAAACAGCTATGAATCCTAGGTGTTAAGGACATTTCCTTACTATTAAATTAGATAATATTAATTTGTTTAGAGTTTGATTTTTCTCTTGTTCATGTCTATCAGTGAGACCAGGGCGTAGTTCATAGCGCCGCCCGCTCTCTCAATCCCGGGGTACCGGATTCGAACCCGGGCTCGCAACTCTCAGAGTAAGTTTTCTGTAGGTGGTCTATGATCGTAAATTGGGTTGTGACTGTGAAGATGAATATCTAATTAATATCTGATAATAATTCGGTAGGCAATAGCAAATAAACTTTAATGGCCGGGGGATTGGATTGCAGACGGAAATTTTAAAATTGACAGAGTGACGCACATTTACTAAAATTTCACACAATGACCTGCACTTGAATATATCTTAAATAAACAGCTAAAACGCCTACAATCCGCCACTATCGCTTTTTTTGAACGGTCGGGGGCTCTTCTTTTCTTAATTCACACTACTCCCTGCATACTAAAAAAATTTCTTTGGTGCCTCTACGGGCTTCCTACAAAACACAAAGTGGCCATTATTCTCTCCCAATTTAAGGTACTCTTGAGGCGTTACGAGGCAATTGACTACCATTCAATAATAAAAACCGGAATTCCTATTATTACAATCTATACGAAAATGGGAAATTCGTACAGTATTTAGGGCAAAGGATGTAAATTTCGAAGGGTGTTTACGGCCCACCCTCCAAATTTTTCTGTCCGGGCTTGTCGACACAAGGAAAAGAAGAAGTCATTGCTGTTGGTGAAATAGTAAATTATGCAACTTCAAGCAATGCACGGTCATATCCGTAACAGGAAGGGGAAAGCCCAGCGAATTTTGTTTACATGTGATTATATATTTACTAACGTAAATTTGTACTTTACAAATTTACGTTATAACATTTCTTTATTATTTAAATATGTGACCAAAAAAGAACGGAAATCAGTGCATAATATACAGATATCATTAAAAAGGGATAAATGTGTAATATTAAAAATATGCACATTTGCATATACTTCGGTCTTTATTTATGAGTTATTGCTTCCCGTGCCTAATTCTTGTCTAATAGTCATCGTTCCATTATCCGTACAGCTGTTTTCATGATATTTCTTGTAGGTGTTCATATCTGCTGCGTTATTAAGGAATCGTGCTTATTTTATGGTACCAAATTACACATAGTAAGTATTCAAAAATAAAAATAAGGGGAAACTCTGCGATATACGGGGTGTTCGTTTGTGAAACTTCCCAGGCGGCCTACATCCGAAAACTAATAAACTGATTAAAAAAATGCAAAGACAGATCATTTTTGTTTTCGAGGACAAAACCCATTTGATTAATATATTCATGATACTAAACTTACCCCCAGAAGTCACAGACACATATTAGACCTCGTTACAAAAAAATTTCTAGAAAACTGGTTCTACTTAAACAAGAAAACGCCAACGGAATGAAAGAGGGAGAAGGTTAGACAAAATAGAGGCTTAGGTCATTTCGGCGTATATCCTCGTGAATCTCATTAGGAAAAAGAGCTTCCGAAAACCACAACTTCTAATAAGTTCCTATGCACAAAATTCTGAATTACACAAAATGCCATCCTTATAAGATGCATACTGTTCAGCAGATCAATGGAGGGGGGGGGATGGATTTTTGATTAGGAGAATGAGTTTTGTGAAACGATGACAGAGAAAATTAAAATAATTGAGATAAGATTATTTGTTTCAGTATTGAAGCAAGCAATTTATTCTACGTGGTTTTGTAAAACCGCCATTATGATAGATACTGGGAAAATGTGAAAATCCTCATTTATTCAAAGAAGTCAACACGCAGAAAAACCTGACAAAATTAACGTTTGGGCTGGTATACTTGGAAATGAGTAATCGGTACTGTTTTCATTGATCAAAAATCTTACCGGCGAACTATAATACTCGAAACATGTTCGACTAAACTAAAGTTGCAAACCGGTTTGGAAAAAGCAGTGCGATCAAATGGGGAATTATTGAATTAATTAAAAAAGCTTTTCTTCAAGAAGATGACGACGCTCCCCGCATATGCCGCGCAGGTTAGAAAATGGTGGATAATAATTTACCAAATCATAATAGGGCGGGCGAGGATCAATTGAATGGCCGTCACTGTCTCCAGATCTTAACCCCCACTCATTTTTCCTTGTGGGGTCCTGAAACAGTTGCGTACCAAACACAACCGCAGAATTTTGATGAAATTAAAACGTAGAATTACTGAAGGAATGCAGGCGTTTACCTCTGCTACTCAGCAATGATATTGAATGTTTTTTTTTGCTGGTTTTTATAACTTTCTCGATTTGTGGTGTCTGTTTCTATTGAATGCGGTTCAGTAAGTGCTATTAGCGATGCCTCGAGTAAGGAATACGAGCAGTGATATCGCACAATTAAGCGAATCGACAGAGGACGAATTATTGGTTTGCGCGAAGCTGGTTTTTCATTTGGGAAAATTGCTAACCGTGTAAATCGAAAATCGGTGTACTGTAATGCGGTATGGTCGTGCATGGTTTGAAGATGGCTGGGAAGAGTAGAAGAGGACGGGGCTCAAGAAGAACGAATGAGAGTCAAAATCGTCGAGTAGTAGGACAACTGCATTTAGAGACCGATTTTCACATCTACTCCAGCAATTGGTGACCAATGGTTGGTGAAGAAGGTCGCCATGTAACTCTTAGAATAGTTTATCGCCGAATCCGAAGTTTTGGGTTAAACATATCATCCGCAACTTGGCTCCTTTGACTGAGGAAACATTATCAGCAAACGGCACAATGGTGCAATGAAAGATTCATTGGAATATTGAATGGCTTTGTGTTGTGTTAGTGACCGAATCAAGATTTTGTTCTAGAACATGCACGACGGTCGTCAGAGAGCCAAAGGGACGGGTAGCTCGTGTCTGGTGAACGACGGAATCTCGATTTACCGTTGAGAGGGGCCGCTACACCGCACTGTGGGTGTTCTGTTTGGTGTGCGATTACTTATGGCAGCAGGTCTCCCTTGGTGTTAATGCGAGGCAATATGTCAGCACAAACGAGACATTGCGGAGGTGGTTGGAAACATATCTCGAAGATCCATATTCCGCAAGATAAGCACTTCCTCATGTAGCAAGGTTTTCCTCACCTTGAACTTCTATGAACAGCCCCCAGGATTAATCTTTTGCCCTGCCTCCAGATCTCCCAGGATCTTTCTCTCATCGACACATGTATGGACATATAGGAGAAGGTTGCGAAACTTGCAGCGTCCTCCTTTGACTTCTGGAGGCTTGAGAGAGGAGGTGCAACTTGCATTGGGACGGCAATACCCCAAGACGAGATAAAACCACCTTATTCAATCAATGCCACGGCGTGTAAAAGAATGTGTAAATCAGATCGAGGCGGCCCCAATTATTACTAACAATTATTATAAAATTGTGTTGAAAATACTAAAGATTTTCCTTCCCAAATTGATCATTATTACTTTTACATATGTGAAATATTCCTACCAAATTTCATTCCGGGAAATTCCAACCCCTTCTAGCTGTTGCAATTTCTATGTCACTGAGTAATATTTTAAAAAAAATAGATCCTTTCCTAATTTAAAAAGATACCATAATTATTTCAGAATCACCTGTAATAGGCCATCGCAGAATGACGAGTGTATTGGTGTTTTATTCACATTGTACATGTACAAGCGAAAGTACTTAGAAAAAAAAATATTTCAATATAAAGGAATGTTGCTTTAAGAAATTAACTTTGTCCCGAGGCGTCAAACCTACCCTGTAGATACTGAATATAATAAGTAGTACATTATGGAGTAGTTGCCCGTAGCGAGTCCATGTATGATCAGCTGTTGATTGCGTTTCGGAACTATCACGTATGCGATTCGTATTCACATTACTGGCGCTCCTTCTTCAAAAATGATTATTTCTTGACCTATGTAGGACCCAATGCAACGAAATATGCTTAAAAGAAACAGAAGAAAGGTCGAGCTATCTCGGTACCGGTTGTAATCTTAAGATCTACCGTATTAGGAGATAGTCCGCCGGTTTTCCGCATCTCATTCATTAAGGTATCTGACAGAGATGGAGAATACAATGGACTACACCGGTCTATCTAACTATCCTATTCGATGCCCTATGCCACTTATTCAAGCTAAAATCGATTAACTTCATATTGGCTTATGACCCGATTCCTGATAGAACGAAACCATGCCAAAAGGAACTAGAAGAAAGAATCGGCATCCTTCCGATACCGGCCCCGTAATCCCGTTGGATTATTCTAATGTACGACAGAGATGGAGATACAATTCTCATTAATAAAAAGTTTTTAAGCTAAAATCTCATCTAAGGCTCCATCACTAAGGAAAACATGTTTCAAGTTTAACACGAGATGCTAAAATACCACCATAAACCATTAGGCAGCGAAAGACAAGACAAAAAAAAATAACAAAAAAAATAGTAGCCTATATACAACGTCCCTTTTTTCTTTTCTTCCTTTTCTTTTTACTTCAAAACTATCTTGGCCATTAGAAGTTACGAGCAAAAAAAGATAATGCTAGTCCAATTTATAATAGATCCTCTGAAGTTGGTATTATGTGAAGTTAGTGCCAAAAAAAGGTGAGGCGCCAGACAAACATGTCTACATCCAATGCTGTGCCTATGAACTGTAGAAAACTCAAAATAATGTATTTATTATTTAATGTTAGATTTAATAAATTTTGAACTCAACAATATCTCCACAAATCATCCACATATGTACTACAGGTAAAGACATAATAAATTTAAATATTGTTATGTTACACACAATGAAACCTATTACAACCTTCACACACTACCAAAAAAAAGTATTACAACAGCAATGATTCCATATAATCTATAATCGATATAAAACTCATGATACTGATAATATAGTTAAAATATTACGCCATCTGAAATCGAAATTCTCACGGAACTAATAACACAACAAATAAATATCATTTCTACCGTGTTTAGTAGTGGAAAATACTTTATTTTTCTTAGAAAATCATAACAAATAACTAATGTGTACATTATAAAATGTAGATAAAAGATAGTAAGTAATAATAGTAATACGTTCTATTGTTTGGGAGAGGTTGTGTACTAAAAAAAGACCCCGAATCACAGATTTCGGGACATGAAAAAATGAAATTAGATAAAATGTATAAGGTGAATATATGTTTTTATTTTGATGTAGACTCACAAGCAATTCTTTATGGATAAGGCAAGCAATGACAATGAGATATGGGTCTAAAAAGCGCCATTCTAGGAAACTATAGCTACTGCAATTGCAATTCTTGCAAAATGTATGATTGTTTTCTGTAGAGGCACTTTTATGGTGTACAATAACGTACCGTTTAGCAAACAATATTTTTTGAAAAAATTACTTCAATAGATTATCTAAAATCGGGGGAAAAGGAGAAGAAAAATTTGACATTGACGAAAAATTAATGACGTTTAAAATATTACGACTCATCCAAGCATAAGATGAATAAGGGAGAAAGTGAAATGGGTTTTTCAAGTGATTGAAAGAACATTACCATTTTGCCCCTTAAGTATCGGAAAGGCCCCAGAAAGTGCAGCATCCGCAAGCTATTACTCAAAAATATGCTAGACAATATAAAACAGCAGACACAACAGACATGTCTTATTAAATACGTCTCTGGCAATATTACTGAAACATGTATAAACAACCCTTTTACCTGGAAATTCCATCTATTATAGTTATTATTCTTTGCTTTGAATCCGAGGTTTATAGGGGGACAGATTTTGTATCAATACATAAAAATACCAGAGAAATGATATTACAGAAGAGTAAAGTAGGTACATACAAATATTTCAGTTATCAACTTACATTTAGCGAGTCACAGTTTAGAGAAATGCATCGATATTTTTTAAAAATATTTCGTCATAACCGTATATAAGCTAAGTTGTGGAGTATCGTTAAGTGGTTTGTGTTGATATGTCGTTATTGCAAAGGTAAAATTGTTATTCTATCTCTCTCTTAATAATTATCAAACAAACATTCACAACGAGAAATTGCAAAATTACAGAAAGTATCTCCTTCTTCTGTATCGCGTTTAGCTAGAAACTTAAACGAAGGAGCTAGCACATCGACACAAAGATGGGCAAAGTGCGGGCGGGAAAAGAAAAACTTCGAAGAGATTTGACCGTGAAATTGTTCATCAGGCTTTGAGCAATAGATTTGCTACAATTAAAATGATTCAAAAGAATTTACAGGAGAGAGGAATAGAGATTTCGAGCAGAACTGTCAGGCGCCGATTGCGCGAAAATCGCCTAATGGGCCGACGAGCTGTAAAAAAGCCGCGTTTAACAGAAAAAAATGTAATCTGCTCGTCTCAACTTTGCAAGAGAATATCGACATTTCACAGACGAGAATTGGAAAAAGGTGAATAACTTAACAACATGATTTTTACTGAATTAATGTTTGCATTATTTAATAGGTTTTCTTTAGTGACGAGTGCTCGCTCTGTGTGTTAGTGCAGCGAGCACAATTTGTTCGTAGACGACCTGGCGAACGTCTCACAGAGTCCACGGTTCTTCGAACTGTAAAACACCCTCCGCAGGTAATCATTTAGGGAGTGATTAGTGGAGGCGGACTCGGCCCTTTGTATTTTGTAGAAGGTACAATGCGTCAAGAGTAGTACATAAATGTGTTAAAAAACACGTTATTACCGTATTTTAAGCCAGGACGTCGCATACCGACAGGGCGTATATTTATGCAAGATAATGTTCCTTGCCATGTGGCAAAAAAAGGTTAAGAAATTCTTTGAAGACATTACCTCTTTTACGTTGGCCCGGAAATTCACTGGAGCTCAATCTCATCGAGAACGTATGGAATCGACTAAAAAGTAAGGTATATGAAAGAGAAAACCCTACAAAGGAAATATTAACGAAGAATATAAAGGATGTATGGGAGAACGATGAAGATATAAAAGAGACAATCATATCTTGCATTGAAAGTATGCCCCGAAGAATTAAGGGCGTTATTAAAAATCATGGGTTATGGACTAAATATTAATTACTTATTTAATATTTACATATGTTACATATTTTTACAATATATTTTATAAATAAAAAATATAATACATGTATAGTTTATATTTTATTATGAAGAAACTACAAAATATTGAGTGTTTCAAGTAATTTGGCCAGGGACTGTAAGTATAATGACATCAAAAAGTGATGTACTTAGAAGAAACTATTTGAATACGTGTCACTGGCTTACTTTGAATACAAAATCGAGAAAGTGGAACCTCCAACATTATGGTTAATTTACTAAATGTTAAAAAATACATTGAATATTAGAGAAAATATTAATATAAAAGGGTATTCAAGATTGGTGCTTGAAAAGTAAATATGTTGAAAATCGTCCGACGGAATCTAAGATATTGACAAAAATAGAAATCGAAACATTTGTATAAGAAATCCCCAAGAAATGAACTTAAAGTTATAGATTTCTCATTAGTAGAGACGGGATTTTAGGACGTAAAAAACAGCTAAAAAGGCCCTTTTTTAAGCCTTAAAAACTATGTATTTAGGACGAAAAACTGTGATTTAGGCATGTTAGGCAAATACTTAAAAAAAACGGTAAACACAAAAATCATTTTATTGTAAAAAAACATGAATAAGAAGACGATATTTAATGTAATTTTAGGTACATTTCAGCCATAAAAAGAAATAAAACATACAAATTTTAACTAATAACTAAAATATGCAGATTCATTTGGTTTAAAATAATAAATAAATTAATTAATCGCCGTGTAACATATCCTCAAATTTCGCGTTTGCGTAGCACACAAGATGTTTTTCCAAGTTGTCGTTAGTAAACTTTGAACTTTCAACTGCTTCGCCACTGAGCAGCCAGCAAACTCTTTAACCGTTTTGAAACTGGATTTTCGAAATCACTTGTTTGACAAAATTTTTCCCAACTTTTCCGGGGGCATTTTTGAGAGCTGTTCAGATTATTAATTACTGCACAGAATCGTAAGAGGAAGGCCGATTTTTCTAATCTTTGATTTTATCAATGAGAAATTTATAATGCGACTTAGATAAAAGTCTTTTTGCTTTTTGTTGAAAAAATTTCTGCGTTTGCTAAACATTAGCTGAATTTTTGTAAAACGTATTAAAACCCAAAACAAAAAGGTTTAAAAAAAAACCCATCTTTTTTTAAAAATTTTGCAAAAAAAGTACTTACGTTTTATTGTTCGAATTATTAGCTAAAAAACCACCGCCTCTAACCAAGTTCCCCAACGTGTTAAACGGGTTGGGAGAAAAAGGGGAGATCTGGAAATTTTTCTTATACACTGCACACGCAGTGGATTTTTAAAAAAGACTCTTTTGGTATTTGAAATTAAACCATTAACTTAGCATATTGTTTTCTTAGCTTCACACCCCAAATTGAGTCCAGTGCAAACATTCCTTAAAATCTAGCTTAAATTTTTACATTTTAAAAGTAAGTTTTTTGCAAATTTCTTACCAAAATTTGGTACGAATTTTTCCATTGTATTGCAATTTGTTCTTTCAAGTTGTTTTTGTAAAGCCGTAAAAGGGGTTTCCCCTGGTGTTTCAGAAAAGCTTCCCCAGAATCATATTTCCCCTAATCGCCCTTTTAGAGTCAGTCGTCTCACTATAATTCCAAATATCTTGTTCCCAATTTTTCGCGAATAGTTTTAAATAGTTTTAAAAAAATTAAAAAAAAATATTTGGGTGTAAAGAAAATCTTAATAACTAAAGTTAAAAATACTTTTTAATATTATTTTTTATATTAAATTTTACTCATTGTCTTTTTGTTACATATGTTGTTTTAAGGTTTTCACGCTTGCCACATTTTTGGGCGTTTTTATGAGAAAATTTCGCAGTTTTTAAAATTTTTTTTAATTTTCCAGAGGAATATTTGCAGACATAAAAGCGTCGCAAAAATCTCGTTAAACGTCGTTTTCTTTTGAATTTTTTGGTGTTTTTTAAAACTTTTGGTTTTCCTAAAACGGTTTCCTAAGTTTTGCCTGATGTCCGGGGCATACATTTTGCTCTAAATATTTTTCTTTTTGCAAGCTAATCAAAATTTTTTTGAAGCAAGTTTGGAAAGAAGAACAAAAAAAGTCTTTTCCATTTTTCCGCACGCTTTACAAAACAAATCTTACTGTTGCTTGGATTCAGCGAAAGACAGTAGTCCTCCCAAATTGCTTCACCTTTTTGAATTTTTCGCTATGGATTCCTTGGTTTGGCATTGTTTAGATGGAAATCACAATAACTGAGGATAAAAAAACCAAAAAAGACAGAAAAAAAACCCAAAAAAAATTCGTTTCAAGCTACGAATAAAGAAAAATTCAAGTACGTCTTTCCTATATATGATTCGTCAATAGTCCCCTCGCATAGGAAACACACATATCCTCCAGAGAAACATAAAAGAATAAATATAAAATCTAAAAGCAAAAATTAAGAGTCCATTTAAAAAACTTTAATGGGCCCTGTATTCATTAATACGTTAACAGGGAGAAAAAATTTTCTTATATGGTTTAAATTTACAGGCGTAAAAAAGCCGATAGGGTTCCCCGAAAATAAAAAACGTGGGCAGGTAAAAGAACACGAGAGCATAAGCCGATTTTGAGGAAAATCTTCATGGGTGTAAATAAAAATTTTACGACAGGCAATCCAAAAATTTGCCCCCCACAAATAGACGGGAAAACTCTCGTTTTTATTAGTTTTATAGCTTTTAGCTGTAAAACTAAATTTACTTTAAAAAAAGCGTTGTGAAAAACCAATTTTTTTAAAATAAAAAAAAAAAAACGTTAACCAAAAAAAATTATTTTAGGGCAAAAAAGGCGAAAAACCAGATTTAGGCGTTAAAAAAACCAAAAAAGCACTAGGGAAAAATAAAACCAAATAGATCGCTTTGATTTGCGAAACAATAATTTTTTTATTTTTTTTAATTTGCCTGAATCTAAACAAAAAGGCATTTTGCCTAAAAACCCGCTCTATCATTAGATTTTTAATGATAAAGTCAATCGATGGTTTTGGGGGTACAATACATAAAAAAAGAAATACTCTAAAAGAAATTTTGAATTTTTTTTCAAAAAGCAAACCCCTGTTTTTTTTTCATTTGTCCCATTCTACCCCAAAGGGGGACAATCAACAGGGGGTTTTGACGGAAAGCGACCATTTCACAATAACTATTTATGCGTAAAAAACTTTTTCAACTTTAAATAAGGGGGGTTTTCCGACTTTAGCGAAACCTTTTACTGCGTCCGCATGACTTTTCTTAAACAAGTTCAAGCTTTGGGAATTTAAGAGTCGTTTTTGAATGGTTTCCCCCTTGTTCTAGCCCCAATAAGTTCAAATTTGCTCATTCGAGTATCAATAAGTGTCAACATCTGGAAGTCTTTTATTCAAAACGTTTGATGTATCAATTTTGTATAGATCTGAATTTTAGCATCTAGTGCTGATATGCCTGTTTTGGATTGTAATTTGCTTCCTATAACGTTTGTTGTAACAATAACAATGTTAACAATCCTCAAATTCTTTGCAATTACTGCAGCCATTGATTAATAACATGTACATAAAACTGTATTTGCATATTTTGATTGTAAATATTTGGATGACAAACTCTTATTAAAACAAAAAAACTTATTTATCGAAAATCAAGGAATTCGCTTCCATGCGAAGAGAATCCAATTTAAAAACAGCGAGAAAGAGTTAAACATTCGACGGACGTAATAGCGCAGCTAAAAGACAATCTCTTTTTACTGTTACATACCTGTTGAGTTTGTAATTACATATCTGCACGAAGATCTTACTGATCGTCGGTAGTTGTCGTACAGGTCTAATAATATGTATAACGTCTGTGCTATTTTTAGATACATAGATCGTTTTAGGATTGGCTGTAGAACGACGCGTTTCGCGTAACGAAATTGAAATGATCTTACAAGCCAAGGTAACGTAATCTAATAGCAAATTGTCATGGAATGGAATGTGCTTTATTGTGCTCTGAATCTCAGCAAATAAAAGGTGGATGTATACAGTTAGGCAAGGAATATTACTTTTGTTTCAAATAGTTTTGTATAGTATAAGAAAATAATTTACTTGAAATTTTACTTGTATTGAATAAATATTTTCTTAAGGTTAGAAAAGGAAGAAAATCCAAGTCAGAAAAATGTTTCTTCCAAGTAAATCGCGTTAAGAAAATAATCATATTAACACGTTGACGAACACCGACCGATGGGTATATCCGTCCATAGTCGTACTGTACGCATCTTCCCGTCAATTTATCATGTACACCACCGTTCATGGAAGTTCGGGCAAGCAAAAAAATGTACGGAAGTCAAAGAAAATAAGAGAAATATTAAATGGCCATGTATTTAATACTTACTTACATGATTTTACATATTTTCAAACACAAATTTATTAAAAAGAAAAAGTTAATGTAATACAAATAATTTAAATCCGATTTTCATCGAAAAATCCACCTTTTGCCTTTAGGACTGCTGCCACTATTCTCGGCATCCGATTCACTAATCTTGCTAATGTTTCATTGGGCAAGCTTGTCCATACCTCCTGGAGTATGGTCCACAAATGTTCCTGCGATTTTGGACACTTTTTCCTAACACATCGGTCTAATTCTTCCCATAACAACTCTATCGGGTTCAGATCGGGAGACTGTGGCTGCCATTCCATAATTTTTAGGGTTCTTTCATTTCTCTTCTTGCTGCAGGTAATCTGTGCACAATTTAGATTTATGTTTGGGGTCATTGTCCTGCATAAATTCAAATTCACGACCAATTAATCGGACTCCTGACGGTATGGCATTTTCCTCCAGGATTTTCCGATATTCTTCTTTTTCATTATGCCCTCAATTTTGAGCAAGTCCCCTGTTCCGATTAAGGAAAAACAACCCCAAACCATTACAGATCCGCCTCCATGCTTCACCGTAGGAATTATACACTCCCGTAACATTCTTTCCCCTCTTGATCTGCGTACGAAAACTCTCCGTCTGTTTCCAAAAACCTCAAACTTGGATTCGTCAGTCCACAAAACGTTTTTAAAATCGTCCACTGTCCAATCTCTATGAGCTTGTGCCCATTTCAGTCGTTTCAGCCTATTTTCTCTTCGGAGTAACGGTTCGACAAGCCACTCGCCCATGCAACCCAGCCTCTTTCAGCCGACGTTTCACAGTACTCACAGAAACTTTGGAATCTCGCTCATTATTGAATTCTGCAGCAATTTCTGATGCTGTTAGTCTTCTATTGCGCTTACTAATTATTTTTATTCGTAAATCTTCCACAGGAGTCGTTTTGATTACGATCTTGCACGTCACCGGTTGTCTTAAATCGAACTATAGTATCATGTACTGTAGATTTTTTTATTTTTAATTTATCCGCAATCCGTCTTTCTGCGTACCCTTCCTGATGCAAGGTAATAATAGCAGATCGTTTTGAAACAGCTAGAGGCTTTCCACGGGGCATTTCAAGCAGTCAAACCGAAATTATTTTATTTTTCACTTGCATAACCACAGATACTTTCACGATAACAATCTCTTCAGAATTACTGCGTTTACAAATGTTATAATATTTTATAAAGGGTATACGAATATTTCCAGGTAACACGAATGAATCACCTAACCCTCCTAGGGATTATTATAAAGCTTTATTGTCACTGTAATTATTGGGGATTTCCAACATAACTATATATATTATGATGACGGTCTTATAGTAGACAAATACTACCTGGAAATTGGTAAAAGGCTTCCAGAAAAGGTTAGTTTTAATAATTTCTCACAGAAATGTATATTATATAATTTTAAATTTTTCCCTAAACAGTTAATATAATTTGTCAGCTTGCCCGAACTTCCATGAACGGTACTGTACACGATATCGGAGCTAATCTATCGGTCTGTAGGCGAAAATCACGAGTTCTTTTGTCATCAAAACACAGGTACCGTCTAATATCTTCAAACCGATTAATTCCCATAGTAGCTTGACAAATAGGATTACGTTTATCAGAAGAAAACAGTTCTCTTATCGGTACGTCCCAGTTTCTTTCCACACCAGCTTGTATCAGCAAACCTAAGAAAGCATTCAGCTCCATCACATCAATATCTACCCATCCTTTGTCTTTTACTGTAGTTACTCTTCGAGCTTCAAGGTTTGAAACCTAAATACGCCGTTGAAACTTGCAAACTCTGTTGAGCGCAGAAGCAAGCCTGTTCCTACATGTTACAACATGTTGCAGCCGATTGTTAACACATTGTATTCCAAATAATATTGCAATGTGCAGTACATTGACGTCAGAAGCAACAAATTATTTAAACAAAGAGTTTTGGATGCAAGTATAAACGATTATCAATCAAAAATAAAGCGGGCCTACGAGGCCCGAGAAATGCGGTAGAATTCAAATATCTAAAATAGATTTTTTTATAAATTATATAGATCAAACGCCAATTAGAAATAGCAACAGGAAGATCCTGTTGAGGCATAGACAAGGCCCAGAAGAAAAAAAGTTAAAGATAAAGAAGTTATGAAGCTTAGAATACCACGCTGGGTTTCGGAGACCCGTGTTATGCATCCTAGGGAAGCAGTGCTGGGAAAAGTGCATAGACTTACAAGGAGACTAGGTTGAGAAATAAAACTAAATTTGGCAAAAAAAAATACTTCTTTCGGTGTTAGGCTGGAAACTTTTAAGACTATCTTCGTAGATTCTCTGATCATGCATCCTCTGATGTGATAGGGCCAAACTACGGCAAACCATTATTAATGCTGTAGGGAATGTTATTTTATTATAATTTATCGAAACTTGCATCACATTTAAATTAGGTTGCTTTGCTTATTTACTGCAATTTATAATTCGAACGGTCAAACCATACTTCCTTTTAAACCACTCGACATAACGTGACAACTTGGCAATTTACGTAATTCTATAGTTTTCAGGGTAATTCCTATATTAAATATCCCCTTCCAATTCCAGTAGTCCAGTAGTAATTATTTTGAATGAATCTACGGTATATCCAATATAACGCTTTTAATAGATACCGCAAAACAAAGTAAGCTGTTTAAAAAAAATATGAATCGAATGCCGAATGCTTATTTTAACTACCATTGTAATTTACAATTACCTCACGAGTCAAAGTGCGGAATTACGCATACAATAAAGGTGGTTTTCCGCACCTTGTCTTGCTTATTAATATTCACGACTGGCAGCGATAGTATTATGGGAAAAAGCGAATTAATGCGTGGTCTCCCATCGTTTACGTAAATCGCAAATTAGTAGAAATACCGGTAGTTTTTCAAGTGTAACTTGTATATAAATACGAGCTTCTGGAATAAGAAAATATTATTGACGTGGTGATTTTGATTATTTACATTTTCATGTTGACGTAATGATTCCTGGTGGATTCCGCACAACTTGGCACGTACATGTGTGTGTTTGTTTTTTTGCCAATGTTATGATTAATGTGTTAAGAACTCTCTTAGTAAGCTCTAACTTATTTACTTCAATAGATTTTCCTTGCTGATACACCAACCAATTCAATCTACTTGTTGCAAATTATACGAAAAAAAAAAACAATGAAATTTGATTGTAGGGCTATAAAATTTGGATCCACACGGATTTAGGAGACATTTTAGTAACCGGCAAGATTCAGGTTCCAATAAAAAAATCACAGTATATGTAAAATAATCTAAAATATGACGGCGAACTCTTAACTACAATTACCAATAGAAATAGAATGGCGAAAGTTAAAATGGAAGAAATATTTTAAATAGTAAAATTGATCAATAGTGAGAGGTTGAAAGGAATTGTAAATAATAAAAATAAAAATCGGAAAAAGGATGATTTTTCTTTAAGTTTAAGTTGAAAATGTAAAAGGGGATAGAGAATAGGGTAAAATAAAAACTTTAAAAAGCAAAACGCAAGTTACATATTATATGGGTGTCCCTTATTTTTCAAAGTAAAGACATTACCTCGTTTTAGTGATAAGATACTCACTAACAAAAAGCAATGTCTCTGCGCGGCATAGACGTGCGGTTCCTTCAGTAAGCACAATACCAAAAAATAAGTAATAGATCGAATAATAGTAGCAGAGCCAATCAAGAAATATAATATCTGAAAAAGTTGTGAAACACTCACGCTCTTAAGCAGCGTTATCAAGTAGGTTGGCGGGCTGCATCGGAATTACCGAACATTAAAAGTAGAAGCACCAGCATCAATATTATCACCCACCGGATATAAGAGTTGGTAAAAGACACCGCTCTATTTTGTAATTGTTATATTGCGTCGTGTAATCCTCCATAGTTGTTACGAATAGTTTGTAATTCTGTTTCAACGGAAATATCTTGAGATTTTGTCTGGCTCTCCTTAATAGCTGCAACTCCGGCAGGATTGAATTGTAGAATAACAGCTTTTACTTGTTTGGAATATTCAGCTTAATAAAGAGCTGCCTGCAACCAAGTTCCCCACCGTATAAGAATCGGCTGTGGTGGTTCACGAAAACCAGAATACTGTGCGTGAAATAATCGAAGACGGTTTGGAGATTTGAGAAACACTTTTTTGTAATTGCTATTCATGCACCTACCTCGGGTAAACACTGTTGTATAGTTTGCGCCACATGATGTAAAGCATGCACTTTACACGTAAACACTTGCAACCGTGTTCAAGAAGAGAACAGCCACCGAGCGCATTGTTGCGACACCATCGCCCATAAACATCAACGCTTGACGTGGTGAGAAAGTTATCTAACGTACTAAGTATCACCCTCACAATTGCTGCACCAGTATCTTTTGCTAGCTAGTAACAGTGGAAATGTCGGGTTATGATGGTCCAGTGCACAAACTATAACATTTAGAATAGAATTTCTTTTACGATCTGCTGTCTCGTCAACACATAACCAAAGCAACTGATTTTTTAATGTGGATTTGATTTTCTTTTCCACGTCTTCGCCTACAAATAAAGCATGCCTATGTACCGTTTTTGTAGTTGGCAACTTCAACTCGGGGTTGTACTTATACCAAAAGTTCTGACACGGTTCTTTTTCGAGTAAGCGAAGTGACAAATTGCAGGTTATCCTCATGACAAGTAAATCGAAAATAAAAGCAGTTCTTGTTGACAATCCCTTCTTTCTATTTCTGTGTTCTTCGGTATTTACATGTTTGTTACAACCCGTTCTGTCCCAGTACATCAAATGTTCCTCGCACTCTTTACAAACTATTTTAGCACCGTCGTAGAACAAATCCGGAAAGTAACAGATAAACTTATTTACTGTGCCAGCAAAGGGTCGTTTTTTAGCTTTGTTCACATTACACATTTTACGTGAATAATTATATATTTATATCAAATAACACGTAACACAAAACACAGCGCACGTTCTCGTTTCCTAAAACTGAAAGAAAAATAAACATGCTCACAGCCCGCTACTCGGGTGAAACGCTGATGTACCGCGGAGACGATTACCTCGCACTACTTATCACATGGTGAGGTTGACGAAGACTAACCATGGTGACAAAATTTTACGAAAAAAAGTATACTGAATTCTGGAAAACTCTTGCACTTCCGCTGCTTTGCAAATATATCCATGTAATATTTATCCAAATAGCAAATAATACTCATCATCAACCATATGACGGTCATGCGGTTGATGATGAGGACTCACAAGTCCTCGAAACGATCGCTCCGAATTAATTGATAACTTGTTTGGTGCAAGGTGCGCCAATATTTTAGTGTTGTTTGCCGTACTACCCCACAGTCCTTGCTATTATTATTCGCATACAAATACATACGTACGGTTGTTTGGTACAATTAATCAAAATTGTACCAAACAGAAGATTTCCTTGTTAAATATGTTATTAAACTGCATTTCTAATTAGGAGTATATTTTAATTAATCCTCTAGCAGTCTAGCAGATGTAAGAATATGTTGACCGAGTTTAGATAAAGTACTTGAAGCACCTTTAGATCTGTAAGCATTGCGCTTCAATCACTTTCAAAAGAAGTTATTTTTTGTCAAATACGGCCGTTTTTCCGCAATTTCTGCCATCAACTTGCCAAGTAATGATGAATAGTATGCCCCTGTTACTGCGTTTGCTACTTCAAGTTAGTCGATTGACACAACTCCATGACTATCCCAAAAAACAATTGCCATAGCTTTCCCGGCCGATGGAACAGTCTTCACCTTTTGCGGAGCCGAATCACCCTTCGCAGTCCACTGCAACGACTGCACCTTGGCTTCAGGTGTATTCAAGTTTTATCTGCAGTTATTAATCGACGCAAAAACTCACTTCTTCAACGTGGCTTTGGAAATGTTCAATAGAATGCGTTTTTGGTCCTGAGTGAGCAAGCACGGCGCCCAACGCGCGGTTAGCTTTTGCATTCCCAAATCTTCAGTTAATATATGGTAAATACATTCTCTTGAGATGCCCACAACCTCTGCTATCTCTCTAAGTTTCGACGGTCGTCTAGCACTATTTGGTGAACGTTTTCCACCGTTGGTAGCACTTTTGAGGTGCTTCAATTACTTTTAAAGTAATTGAAAGTGTGGCGAAACTTTCGTCACATCATTTCTCTTCTGCTAATTTTGACAGAAACTTCGGCAAGTTCTTTAATTGTTATACTTACTTACTGATTTGGATCCTCATCTACCGTAGGTGTAGAGGTGACTATCCTTTTCCACTTGTTTCTGTTTGTCGCCTCTCTTTTCGCTTAGGTCCATGTTAGTTTTCGTTTCTTCAGTGCCTCTGCTACTTCTGCATTCCACTTTCTCCTTGGTCTACCCCTCCTTTTCCTGTCCGCCACCTCCATCTCCCATATCTCTCTCACTACTCTCTTCTCATCCATTCGTACCATATGTCCGAACCATCTTAGTTGTTGTTTATCAATTTTTTGCACTACACTTGTTATATTTAGTTCCTTTAGTATTACGTCACTTCTAATTTTATCTAATCTTGTTACTCCCGCGATCTTTCTAAGTACTTTCATCTCACACGCACTGTTTCTGTGAGTTTCTTTGTTAGGACCCAGGACTCACATCCGTACATGAGTATAGGCGTTAACACAGATTCAAATATTCGTACTTTTGTGTTTGTAGTTATTTTTTTTTATTGAGAAATGGTTTGTACAGTTTGTAAAGAGTGCGAGAAACATTTGATGTGCTGAGACAGGACGAACTGTCAATACCGAAGAACACAGAAGTAGAAAAATGGGCGTGCCAGCAAGAACTGCCTTTATTTTCGATTTAGTTGTCATGATAACCTGTAATTTGTTACTTCGCTTACTCGAAAAAAAAAACCGTTTCAGAACTTTTGGTATAAGTACCACCCCGAGTTGAAGTTGCCAACTACGAAAACAGTACGTAACCATGTTTTATTTGTACGCGAAGACGTGGAAAAGAAAATCAAATCCACATTAAGAAATCAGTTGCTTTGGTTATGTGTTAACGAGACAGCAGATCGTAAAAGAAATTCTATTCTAAATGTTATAGTACTGGACCCTCATAAACCGACATTTCCAGTTACCAGCAAAAGACTGGAAAAGTGTATTGGGTGCAGCAATTGTGAGAGTGATACTTAGTACGTAAGAAAACTTTCAAGTCTCACCACGTCAAGTGTTGATATTTATGAGAGTGCCGCGACAATGCGCTCGGTAGGCTGTTCTCTTCTTGAACACAGTTGCAAGTGTTTACATGTTACATGTAAAGTGCATGCTTCACATCTTGCGGCAGAAACTATTCAACAATGTCCACGCGAGGTAGATGCATTAATAGCAAGTACAACGAAAGTGTTTCTCAAATCTCCAAAACGTCTTCGATCATTTCACGCAGTGTCCAGGTATTCGTGAACCACCACAGCCGATTCCAACACGTTGGGAAGCCTGGTTGGAGGCAGCTCTTTATTGTGCCGAATATTTCAAACAAGTGAAAGCTGTTATTGTACAATTCAATCCTGCCGAAGCTGCAGCTATTAAGGAGAGCCAGACAAAATCTCAAGATATTTCCGTTGAAACAGAATTACAAACTATTCGTAACAACCATGAAAGATTACATGACGCAATAGAACAATTACAAAATAGAGCGCTGTCGTTACTGGAGTCGCTGGAAATAGTGGATGAAGTACATACACTGCTATATACTAGATATGACACAAAGTATGGTCGCATTTTGGAAAAGTTCGAGAGTGTGTTAAAGGAAGATTCTGATTTCATCACATTAAAACAAATTTGTGATGGTGTATAGACTAATCCATTAAATGAATTCAAAGAGTGTTTTAATCATGCGTGTATTACATACGTAGATGTCGAACGATCTTTTTCAAAATATAAACACATTTTTTCACCACGGCGAACATCGTTCAACGAGGCAACTATGCAAATATATCCAATGCTGTCAACTTTTTAATGTCCGATAATTCCGATGCAGCCCGCCAATCTACTTGATAACGCTGCTTAAGAGGGTGAGTGTTTCACAACTTTTCAGATATTATAATTCTTGATCGGTTCTGCTATTATTATTCGATTTATTACTTATTTGTTGGTATTATACTTATTGAAGGAAACGCACGCCTATGCTTATCGCTAAAGCGAGGTAATGTCTCTTTACTTTGAAAGATAAGGGACGCCCACATAATATGTAACTTGCGTTCTAGCTTTCTAAGTTTTTATTTTACCCTATTCTCTATCCCCTTTTACATTTTCAACTTAAACTTAAAGAAAAATCATCCTTTTTCCGATTTTTATTTTTATTATTTACAATTCCTTTCATCCTTGTGAGTTCTGTATAGCGTCATGGTTTTTTATATTCTGCCCTCGAGCCTTCCATCTGGTCGTACATATGTTCCTAGGTATTTTAGTCTATTACTTTCCTTTATTTCTTCTCCTCTTACTTGTATATTTACCCCTTTTTTCTTGTTTGCAATTTCCATAATCTGTCTTTTCTGTATTTATTCTTAGTCTATGTTTACCCATATTTATATTCCATTTCTCTCTTCTTTCCTGTAGGACGTTCCTATTTGTTGCAAACAAGAGCAAAGCACCCGCGTATAACAGTTCGTTTAGGAATACAGGCCGGAGTTTTCTGTGTTTTCTTTAGGCCTTGGTTTACCTCTTTGGATATTTCGCCCATTATTACGATAAAGAGTAGTGGACTCCAACACACCTCCATGTCTCACCCCACGTCTTGTTACGAAGCTATCGGATGTTTTCCCAATTACTCGCACTACATTTTCGGTTCTTAAGTATATACTTTTAATCACTTCAATTAGTTTTCTGGTCACACTCCTTTTATTTAACACTCTCCAGATTTCTTCCCTTTTTATACTATCGAAAGCTTTCTCTAGATCCATTGTTTCCGTGTACACTTTTTTATTTGTTGCTAGTATCTTCTCTGTAATTTGTCTTAGTACGAATATCAAATCTTGTGCCGAACTAGTTGTTCTAAAAGCTGCCTGTGTGTTCCCTCTATTTTCTCTTGCAATCTTCCTTCGATGATGCGTTCATATAGTTTATAAGCTACGCATAACAAGGATATGCCCCTGAAATTCTTATACTCGTTCATACTTCCTTTTTTATATATTGGCGTTATAATTGCTATTCTCCACTCGTTGGGAATTTCTTGTGTTGTCCATGCCAAGTTTATTATTGTATGTAGCAGGTCTATTCTTTCGTCTAGTATGTATTTTACCATTTCTGGTTTTAATCCATCCTCTCCTGGTGCTTTTCCACTTTTAATATTTTGCATTGCTCTTATTATTCCTAATATATTAATTTCTTCTTCTTCTTTTTCGTTTTCTCGTGTTATGTGTTCCTCTGTATTTTGTTCTTGTTCTGTCACTTGTTCGACGATTAATTCATTCTCCGTCCCTAGCAATTCTTTATAATACTTTCCATTATTTTACTTTCTTCCGTGATTATTTTGCCTTCTTTATCTTTGGCGTTTCTTACTGTGTTTTTCTTTTCTTTTCTCAGTCCTCTTGGTACGTGATACAGGATTTGTGTATTTTCAGTAAGATTTTTCTCCATTTTTGTTCCGAACTCCACCCATGATCTTGCCTTTGCTTCCTTAATCACTGTTTTGATTTTTTCTCTTTGATTTTTATATAAATTATAGCCTTTCTTAATTGTTATCCATTATTAATTTTTACAATAGCTTTATAGCATTCTGTCTACAGTGTCCAGACTTTTATGAGCACCAATGCAAATAATAATGATAATATAATCTTGAGCTTTGAGCTTGAGTTAGTTAAATCGAATAGAGCTTACCATATACTAAAGGATTTAGATTAAGAGCCATATTGAAATAATATTATCTTTGTGCGTCGCTTTCTGCGATTAGCAACGAGATTTGTGTCAATTTACACGTACTCCACGACCTTACCAATTAGCATGCAAAATTACTGTCGAAAACGCTCTCGGATACCCTCGATGTAATAAGATATTATCATATAAGGAACTATATGTTTAAAACGAAATCAAAAAAGTGAATTTCTCTGGTGATAACCAAGAAATGTTAGCATTCTTTGATTTTTACGCAAAAAAAGAACTAATACCACTTAAGTCGTTTAAATCATAGATATTTTCTCTTGACGTCATCTCGATTTGTTTATAGAAGATAATCTCATTACGCGATTTATAAACTTTGAACCAAATACTAAAAATCCCAAGTATTTGTTGTGATATTCTCCGATTCAACGGCATGAAATCGCGTTGTCGCATTTCATATTTGAATTTTGTCGTGCAAAAGAATTTACAATTGAATCTAAGAATTTGGGGTTTGTCAAAACTATTTGTTGGATTCTTATCGGGACTTACAATATTCCCAAAAAAAAAAACAATGTTCAGCTAACACTTTTGAAGCTTTCGACTTCTTAGATGCTTATTTAAGCAATAAAACATTCGGAAAACTTATTTACAAAAAAAAAAAAAACAGGACAGTTACAGTGCTGTAAACGCAGTGGACGACCACCAATTGCTACGTGAAGCAAGGATCAGTTCCTTAGATTAACATTTTTACAAAATCATCCACTTACTGCACCAGCAATCGCAACGGAGTTCAACTGATTTCATTGGCACACAGGGGTATTTGGTACTAAAAGTTGGTCAAAACATGTTTTTTAATTTTATGTGTTCATAGACGCGTTCTTGTGTTGAAGTTGTTCTAGATACCGGTAATAGAAATTGAATCGTTTCTTTGGAAAATGGTTTCGTTGATTTTTTCGGTAACGGGCGTGTACTTGTTAATAGAAGGTCCGAGCTCAACAGTAGTCGGTTTATAACATCTTTATTACACATTTCTCCGCGAAATCCTGCCAATATGTGGGAAAGTGCTTGTTTTGGGCTTCAGCTGCTTTCTCTGAAAGTTGCCCAATCGGCAACAAAGCATGTGAAATGCGCACCATGTAATACAATGTTGTGCATTATTGGTGTCATCGGATGCCAGCTGTATTAACTTATATATAATTGCTTCGTAAGCATACTTCTCGAATTTATCGACATTAATTTCATGTCCGCTTGATATGGCCTTTAATATAATCTTCAATCTGTGATCTCCTAGCCGTATTACTATCACTGGAATTTCCGAATCCTGCTTTTCTATCCATTTCCCCATTGAGCGAAATCCATTTCCTCTCTAAATCTCTCTTGAATTATCTTCTTTGTCTCTGCTACAATTTCTCAATTGAACATATGAAAAACATCCTTCACGGAGAAAAATTAAGTATGAGAAAGATATCGGCAAGATCGGTGTCGCGTCTGCTGACGATTTACCAAAAACGGAATCGCGTGATGTAATAACTTCAAAGCAATGCTTGGACATGTTAAGGCGCAATACGACTTGGTTTCTGCGACGTTATGATACTGTAGATGAGATATGGATACATCACTACACGCCAGAAACCAAAGATCAGTCGGTAAAATGGGTTTTTTGCCCGACGAACATGCAACAAAGAAGTCCATCAGCCGGAAAAGTTATAGCGACGATTTTTTGGGATTCGCAAATAATAATTGATTATTTGGAGAAGAGAAGGACAATTATGGGACAGTACTATGCTAATTTATTCGACCGATTCGGCGCTGAACTAAAGAGAAGAAGGCCTCACCACCATGATAACGCCTCGTCAATTACGACAGCAAAACTAGTCAAGCTACAGTACGAATTGGTGCCTCATCCTCCATATTCGCCAGATTTGACCATTTGGTTTGGCGGAAAGCGATTCATGTCAAATGAAAAGGTCATTGCCGAAACAGAGGCCTATTTTGCAGAGTTCGACAAATCCTATTATTTGGATGGCTTAAAAGAGTTGGAACATTGCTGAACTACAGCCCCTGGCCAAATTACTTGAAACACTCAATATTTTGTAGCTTCCTCATAATAAAATATAAACTATACATGTATTATAATTTTTATTTATAAAATATATTGTAAAAATATGTAACATATGTAAATATTAAATAAATAATTAATATTATAATCACTCCCTAAATCGTTACCTCCGGGGGGTGTTTTACAGTTCAAAGAACCGTGGACTCTGTGAGACGTTCGCCAGGTCGTCTACGAACAAATTGTGCTCGCTGCACTAACACAGAGCGAGCACTCGTCACTAAAGAAAACCTATTAAATAACGCAAACATTAATTCAGTGGAAATCATGTTGTTAAGTCATTCACCTTTTTTTCCAATTCCGTTGGAAATTTCGATATTCTCTTCAAAAGTTGAGACGAGCAATTTCATTTTTTCTGTTAAACGCGGCTTTTTCACAGGTCTTCGGCCCATTAGGCGATTTTCGCGCAATCGGCGGCCTGACAGTTCTGCTCGAAATCTCAAATTTCCTTTCTCTTGTAAATTTTTTTGAGTCATTTTAATTGTAACAGATCTATTGCTCAAAGCCTGAATGAACAAATTTCACGGTCAGATCTTTTCGAAGTTTTTCTTTTCCGACCGCACTTTGCCCGTCTTTGTGTCGATGTGCTAGCTCCTTCGTTTAAGTTTCTAGCTAAACGCGATACAGAAGAAGGAGATACTTTCTGAAATTTTGCAATTTCTCGTTGTGAATGTTTGTTTGATTGTAGAAGAGCTTGTATAGCGACTTTTTTCACCTTGTTAAATCTTTCCCGGGCATTTTCTAGAAAAAACCCCAAATATTTCAATTTTTTTCAAATTCCAAATAATTAATTATTAAGAGAGAAATAGAATAACAATTTTACCTTTGTAATAACGATATATCAACACAAAACACTTAAAGATACTCCACAACTTAGCTTCTATACGGTTATGACGAAATATTTTTAAAAATATCGATGCATTCTCTAAAGTATGAACTCGCTAAATGTGAGTTGATAACTGAAATATTTATATATACGTATTTTATTCTTCTAAATATCATTTCTCTGGTATTTTTATTTATCGATACAATAATCTAGTCCCCCTATAAACGATCGGATTCAAAGCAAAAGAATATCACTATGATAGGATGGGAATTTCCAGGTGCGCGGTTGATTTATGACATGTTTCAAGTAATATGGCCAGGGGCTGTAAGTGTATAGAGCTACAAGGAGATTATGTCGAGAAATAAATTTACTAAAAGCAAAAGAATTACGTTGTTTTCCTGAACACAGATACTTATCATACCATCCTCGTATGGGGCCATTAATTCAAAAGTGCCAGACGATTATTACAACCACTTCAGTTTAATAGCTTTCCAATGCGCAGAACGCAACTAGATACTGCTTGATTGGATATTTCTTTTGTCTTAGTGTACTAGATTCTGATATTCTTGATCTTTCTTCGTCTTCTGTAAGAAACCAGTTTAAGCAATGGATCACCAATTAGCATCTATGCTCACTACTTTTGCCCCGAATTTAAGAACTAAAGTGTGGAATTCATCGCTTTGAAAATGTTAAACCATTACCTCAAAGAATATTTAGCCTTTGCCGAAGATTCCATGGAAAGCGAATGATGTGCAAGTGTTTTTAATGAATAAAATTCACTACTCTGGCTTTTAGGACGTCTTTAGGAAACTCTCTGGATCAGTAATAAATCTCACAGATCTAACAGCTTTACCTTTTCAATACCAGCTTTGAATTATTCTTCTACTTATTTCCCATATCCATATTTGCCCAATACTGTATATTAGAATATTAATAAGATTTATGCGATTTCATAAAAGAGAATTGTTTTGTCATAAACATGGTGTCATGTTACATACTTCCCAGGGTTTAAGGTCAGAACGATAAGATTGACGCTCACATGTGTGAAATTCAAAGAAAACTTTGCGTCTTATCCACAACATATGCATTGCATATATTAATAAATGCGACATCTACATACACAGATTATTGAATATTCATACTCTTTGCCCCAGTACACCAGCAATGATATTTATCAACAAAAAAAAAAAGATGTCTGAATGCTAGATACAAGTAACAGCATGGATAAAACAGATAAAACCATCTTTGTGTTATCGCCCTCCCAGCAAAGCCAATCCTCTGGTCTGAGCGGAATTAATCGCTAGCATGAATATTTGATATCTGTGGTGGACTTATTTCTGTGTACAATTCACGTGCTGCAAGGAGATTTTGAAGATGCCACATGTTGCCTATCACTATGTTTTAGCTTCTGAAATTACTAGAGTGAGAAACTTCAATAACTTCATTTTCTTAGTCAATTGAGTGTTAAAAAAGTGCTATAAAGAGTCAAGTTTGGCTACACCCCGAGATCGATTTATGTTTAACAGTTAATTCGAAACTGTAATTCGAAATGAAAGGAGGAAAAAGGGACAGCGTAAACCCGCGAACATGTTTCTGCCTACCCGGGGTCATCAGCGCGGTTCCGTACGTATTGTTTTTCACCTCTCGAGTATATGTTGCCATTCTCCACGAACAGAATCACGATCCTTTGCCTTTTAAAGAATACAGCGTTTATTTACAATGTTATTTTATCTATATTTTTTATTTATGATTTTATCTATACAACTTGAATGTCTTGTTTGTCGTTAATGTTTTTTTTCTGTTTGTTGTTTATTTATTACAATTATTTTCTTTGAAATGTTTTAATATAGGCATACGTACCTACTGTATAGACACACTTATAGACACACACATACATTTATGTATATAATTATATTTTTTTGACAGACCATGTAAAATTGATGGCGCAATAAACTACTACTACTACTACTACGATATATCTCCCCACGCCACCTAGCGCATAGGCATGCCTTCTAGAGAATAGCGACAACAACGCGGGATGCAGACTCCTACCACCTATCGTAGGAGTCTGCATCCCGAGTTGTTGTCGCTATTCTCTAGACGGTATGACTGTGTTTCTCGACGTTAGGTGGCGTGGGGAGATATATTGTGATTCTGTTCGTGGAGAATGGCAACATATACTCGAGAGGTGAAAAACAATAGCGAGGGAGAAGGACACGTACGGAACCGCGCTGATGGCGCCGGGCAGGCAGAAATATGTTCGCGGGTTTACGCAGTCCCTTTCCCCTCGCTTTGTTTTTTGCCGAAAGCGATTCCACCAATACCATGAGCTATATTAGCATTAATTTGTTGGTTATTGTTACTAGGCAATCTTTTCATGTGTATTGAAACCAATCGACTTTGAATTTGCCGGGGAATTATTGATAACGCGCCAATGAATCCGAGTTGAACTCGAGTTGTAATTGCGCATTTGTTGTAGTTGTTCATTTGAGTGATCTACGCGATTCAATAGAACTTGCTGAGTTTTGTAGATTAAACGTATTAAACAGATCGTGTAATGTTTGAGATTCGTTAGACCTTTTCATGAAATCCACATTAAAATCCCCAGCTATGAATACCTGCTTCTGTGGCAATTCTATTCAATTAAAAATTACATGAGGAATTCTATCAAAAATGAACGATTATTGAATTCAGGAAAATTATCCATAAAAAAAGAATTATTAAGCGAAATGTCTAATGCTTCTTTCATAAAGAACGTTTTTGATTAGATGAAAAAAAGACAAATTGAACTTCATTATAAACAGATAGCATTTTTATCTGACATTGTAATCTATAGTCTCCCCAACATAAATTACACGCTTCGTCACTGATAGATACTCTGTTGCGTGTTAATAATTTCATATCACCTTAGAGCTCATTCGCTGCAACTATGTATAGCTAGTCGGCCTTGTTTACGGCTGTGTGAGTTGCTTACATGTGTAGGCCTCCTTATGAATAAGTCGGGTATAAAATGTGAAAGTAAATGCATTGTTGAAATTAACGTCGTTTTAAAGTGTAAAACTAGCACTCTAATGGACAAGACTATGCAGTGAGGTCTTAAAGTATTCCACCCGATAACTTCTGAATGACAAAAGCTAGCATTTTTAGAAAAACAGGCCGAATTCTATTTCTTGTAAGCCAACTTTTGGTGTTATTGGTAAGGTACGACAAACGAGTACAACGTCAGAGGCGTACCGCGCAAAAGTAGGTACGTGAGATACAGTACTATTAAAAAATAATATATTCTTACCTTTTATTGACGTCTTGATGTCCACTGCGACAAAATACTACTGCCCCAAGGCGTCAATAAAAGGTAAGAATATATTGTTTTTTAATAATACTGTATCTCACGTGCCTACTTTTGCGCGATACGCCTCTGACATTGCACTCGTTTGTCGAACCTTAGTTATCAGCAATTCAATTGCATTTCACGTGTAACCGGAAGTAACGCCAACATTTTTATATTAAATGGAACACCCTCTATATTTTTACGTTTTTTGCAAGGTAATTGGAAGGTGAATCCAACGATACCACATACACTACCGTTCATGAAAGTTCGGGCAAGCTGACAAATTATATTAACTGCTTAGGAAAAAATGTTAAAATTATATAATGTACATTTCAGTGAGGAATTATTAAAACTAACCTTCTCTGGAAGCCTTTTACCAATTTCCAGGTAGTATTTGTCTATTATAAGACCGTTATTATAAAATATATAATTATGCTGGAAATCCCCAATAATTACAGTGACAATAAAGCTTTATAATAATCCCTAGGAGGGTTAGCTGATTCACTCGTGTTACCTGGAAATTTCGTTTTACCCCTTTTTAAAGTATTATAAACATTTGTAAAACGCAGTAGTTCTGAAGAGATTGTTATTGTGAAAGTATCTGTGGTTGTGCAACTGAAAAATAAAATAATTTCGGTTTGACTGCTTAAAATGCCCCGTGGAAAGCCTCTAGCTGCTTCAAAACGATCTGCTATTATTACCTTGCATCAGGAAGGGTACGCAGAAAGATGGTTTGCGGATAAATTAAAAATACAAAAATCTACAGTACATGATACTATAGTTCGATTTAAGACAATCGGTGACGTGCAAAATCGTAATCGGCCAGGACCGTCAAGAAAAACGACTCCTGCGGAAGATTTACGAATAAAAATTATTAGTAAGCGCAATAGAAGACTAACAGCATCAGAAATTGCTGCAGAATTCAATAATGAGGGGAGATTCCAAAGTTTCTGTGAGTAATGTGAAACGCGGGGTGAAAGAGGCTGGGTTGCATAGGCGAGTGGTTGTCGAAAACCGTTACCCGAAGAGGAAATAGACTGAAACGACTGAAATGGGCACAAGCTCATAGAGTTGGACAGTGGACGATTTTAAAAACGTTTTTTGGACTGACGGGAAACCAAGTTTGAGGTTTTTGGAAATAGACAGAGAGTTTTGTCGCAGATCAAGAGGGGAAGAATGTTACGGGAGTGTATAGTTCCTACGGTGAAGCATGGAGGATCGTAATGGTTTGGGTTGTTTTCCTTAAACGGAACAGGGGACTTGCTCAAAATTGAGGGCATAATGAAAAAAGAAGAAAATCGGAAAATCCGGAGGAAAATGCCATACCGTTAGGAGTCCGATTAATTTGGGCCTGGATTTGAATTTATGCAGGACAATGACTCCAAACATAAATCTAAATTGTGCACAGATTTCCTGCAGCAAGAAGAAAATGAAAGAACCCTAAAAAAATTTTGGGAAAGACCCCACAGTCCCCCGATCTGAACCCAATAGAGTTGTTATGGAAGAATTTGACCCATGTGTTAGGAAAAGTGTCCAAAAACGAAGGAACATTTTCCCAATGAAACATTAGCAAAATAGTGAATCGGAAAGCCGAGAATAGTGGCAGTAGTCCTAAGGCAAAAGGTGGATTTTCGATGAAAAATCGGATTTAAGTTATTTTATTACATTTAAATTTTTTTTCTAAGAAATTTGTGTTTGAAAATATGTAAAGTCATGTAAGTAAGTATTAAATACATGGCCATTTAATATTTCTCTTATTTTCTTTGACTTCCGTACATTTTTTTTGCTTGCCCGAACTTCCATGAACGGTAGTGTATATCTCAAACAAACACTGCAAGAATTTTTCAGTGCATAAGCACTAAAAGTTACCAATTATTATTATTCATTCACATCGATCCAGCGATAACGACAATATTTACTTCCTTTTACAAACAGTACAGATGACAATACATCCACCAATTCCAGATAAACAATACTCGGTGGGAGTCAGATAAACAATAGACAATTTTTCACATATCAACAAGGACAGTTCACTCATCAATCTCATCATTCTTATTCGTCGAAGATAAATATTATGCAGTCCTTAGCTGGTTAATCATGGTTTATGGTTACGATAACGCATAATACACAAAAAAACGAAAAAGATATTAAATATGTAATTGTTTGTGTTTAACTTAATGACAATTAACTCTTCCAATTCGCTTATAGTTTGCTCTATTCCGACCCGCTCTCCCGTCCCTCTCCCACCTACGGACAACCACTCTACAACCGAGGATGAAAAAGCGAGAACATCAAGTTATCGTTCAGCTATTATCTTAATGAACATAATGGAATGCCCCTGGGATAAGAAAGGTAAAACGAATGGATTACACTTTCTTTCTTAAAAAACACAGAGTAACTATGCTACTAAGTGTAATTGGTTGACTTACAGCAAATAAGCTTACAAGATAGATTTAATCTTGATTATACGAAAAAGCACATAAAAATTTTGAACAATTTACAAATAGACCGATACAGTTTACAATCTTTTAATAAATTAATCGACAGTGGCAGTGTTTCTGATTAAAAATTTTACCGAAGATTTAATCTGTATTAACAGTGCGTAATGCTAGCTACAGTCCCTGGCCAAATTACTTGAAACACTCAATATTTTGTAGTTTCTTCATAATAAAATATAAATTATACATGTATTATATTTTGTATTCATAAAATATATTGTAAAAATATGTAACATATGTAAATATTAAATTAGTAATTAATATTAAGTCCATAACCAATGATTTTTAATAACACCCTTAATTCTTCGGGGCATACTTTCAATGCAAGATATGATTGTCTCTTTTATACCTTCATCGTTCTCCCATACACCCTTTATGTTCTTCATTAATATTTCCTTTGTAGGGTTTTCTCTTTCATATACTTTACTTTTTAGTCGATTCCATACGTTCTCGATGGGATTGAGGTCCGGTGAATTTCCGGGCCAACGTAAAAGAGGCATGTGATTGTCTTCAAAGAATTTCTTAACTTTTTTTGCCACATGCAAGGAGCATTATCTTGCATTAATATACGCCCTGTCGGTATGCGACGTCCTGGCTTAAAATACGGTAATAACGTGTTTTTTAAAACATTTATGTACTGCTCTTGACGCATTGTACCTTCTACAAAATACAAAGGGCCGGGTCCGTCTCCACTAATCACTCCCCAAATCATTACCTGCGGAGGGTGCTTTACAGTTCGAAGAACCGTGGACTCTGTGAGACGTTCACCAGGCCGTCTACGAACAAATTGGGCTCGCTGCACTAACACACAGAGCGAGCACTCGTCACTAAAGAAAACCTATTAAATAATGCAAACATTAATTCAGTAAAAATCATGTTGTTAAGTTATTCACCTTTTTCCAATTCTCGTCTGTGAAATGTCGATATTCTCTTGCAAAGTTGAGACGAGCAGATTTCATTTTTTTCTGTTAAACGCGGTTTTTTTACAGGTCTTACAGGCCCATTAGGCGATTTTCGCGCAATCGGCGCCTGACAGTTCTGCTCGAAATCTCTATTCCTCTCTCTTGTAAATTTTTTTGAATCATTTTAATTGTAGCAAATCTATTGCTCAAAGCCTGATGAACAATTTCACGGTCAGATCTCTTCGAAGTTTTTCTTTTCCGACCGCACTTTGCCCGTCTTTGTGTCGATGTGCTAGCTCCTTCGTTTAAGTTTCTAGCTAAACGCGATACAGAAGAAGGAGATACATTCTGTAACTTTGCAATTTCTCGTTGTGAATGTTTGTTTGATTGTAGAAGAGCTTGTATAGCGACTTTTTGTTAAATCTTTCCCGGGCATTTTCTACAAAAAACCCCAAATATTTCATATATATTTTTTTCAAATTCCAATTCTAATTATTAAGAGAGAGATAGAATAACAATTTTACCTTTGCAATAACGATATATCAACACAAAACACTTAACGATACTCCACAACTTAGCTTCTATACGGTTATGACGAAATATTTTAAAAAATATCGATGCATTCTCTAAACTGTGAACTCGCTAAATGTAAGTTGATAACTGAAATATTTATATATATGTACTTTACTCTTCTAAATATCATTTCTCTGGTATTTTTATTTACTGATACAATAATCTACTCCCCCTATAATCGATCGGATTCAAAGCAAAAGAATATCACTATAATAGGATGGGAATTTCCAAGTAAAAGCGTTGATTTTTGATATGTTTCAAGTAATATGGCAAGGGACTGCAGGTTGCAAAACCTCGCCATTTGAGTTGCATCATGGTATAGAAAATTAGATAAGTCTTACGTCTTCCAGTTCTAGCAGATATACAGATGAATCTACAGTGATTGGATAACGTTTTATGCATTGGGACCAATTTTAAGGACCGCATTTTCATGGATAATCAGGAAAGTGTTCAAGAATTTTGAAAATACTGTTGTAGATACCAATCAACAAAATATAACTCTTGTGGGCTGGAACATTATCCTCATAGAGCAAAACCCTTTGAAACAATTTCACTGTGGCAAATGATGGTGCAAAGTTCCTTTTTATAGGAACACAAACATCGACCAACACAAACGATTGTTAAACAACTGAGCGTCCACTGACTAAAATTATCAAAAGTATTTTCCAACGCATGCGCAATTATATTACGAGGCTTGAAACATTTCGGCGTGCCCTGATATTGTATATGGGATGTCAATCAAACTGATTTAATAGCTATCTATCGGATAGAGCAAATAATATTGTGGTGGGATCGTTAGATAGTACTACCTACCATGTAATGTGCACATATAAGCGTTCTCTTCTCTGTTGGATATGTATTGGCTATTAAATCAGATTTGGTTGACAACCCGTATATATAAAGCAGTGAAAATGGGCAATCAATCTAAGGAAAAGAAGGAGATAATCACACAAATCGGCAATAGTGGTGGTACAATAGGAAACGGAAAACAATTTGCAATGTAGGAATCAGCCTGCGCAATTACACTACTTTTAGTAGCGATTATTTTTCTGTATTTCGTCTGCAGCCTTAAAAGAAGGCATGAAAAGGAAGAAATAATTTTACAGTCCATGGCACTTCTTTTCCTGCAGTGTCCTAACCAATCTTTCAGTAGGATAACGCTCGATCACATGGGACTTTCTTGTGGAAAACAGTATAAAAACTCTGTTATGGTAAACCCGATCATCCTACCTTTTACTTTTAGAAAATGTATGGAATTACATTGGGAGAAGAGTGCAGAGATATCCACACACACCAAGGAATTTAAACGATTTATGGGAACGTATCAGCAATAAATGAATTGCAATCTTTCAAGTCAATATCCATTCATACCTTGATGCCTTATGGCTGGCTGGTTTGGTGGCCTAAGAACACGCAGAAGCATGCGATAACCGATCTCTCGAGAATTCAGAGACTGGCATACCTATGTATAACTGAAGCCAGTGAAAGCATCCGAACGGCTGCTATGAAAACCATGCTAAACCTACCTCCTCTTAACATCCATATCAGGGGAGAGATTAGAATAGGAGCATAGACTGAAAAACACTAGTAACTGGAGAACCCACAGTGGGTCGGGGCACACCAAAATAGAAACAGTAGTAACAAGTCCTATCTTTGATATGGGCAGCGACATAATAATAAACCTTTCAAAGTTTTCTTGAATTGGGAAGGAATGGAGAGCGAAGAAAACCAAAAACCCAAATCTGGTACACAGATGGGTCAGGAAGGATGGGTGAGGAAAACCAGGGATACATCACTTGAGCGATACACCACGGTATTTCAAGGAAAAATATATGTTGTACAAACCTGCCCGTCGGAGAGTCTGCGTCGTCAACCTCGAGGGGAGACGATCTGCATTCTCTCTGACAGTCTGGTAGTCTTAAAGGCACTAGCATCTTATAATATAGCCTCCAAACTAGTATGGGAGTGTCTGCAAAACCTAATGGTTCTATCTAAACACAACAAGGTTACCTTAGCGTAGGTACCAGGGCACAAGGGTATAGCGGGCAATGAAATTGTAAACCAACTAACGAGAGAAGGTTCAAAAATGAATTTTACAGGACCTGAACCGGGTCTAGGTACTACCAAGAGTGCAGTACGTGGTGCAATTAATGAACGAATCATAAAACAACACCAATTAAATTGGAAACATGCAGCTGGACAAAAACACAGCAAACGAATGATGAGAAGACCGTCGCAACATTTGACTGCTAACCTGCTAGCACTAAACAAGATTCAGCTTAGGGTAACAACATGTCTATTAATAGGACATGGTTGCTTGAAAAACCATTTGCATAAGACGGAGATGAACGAAGATGAACCCTTATGTAGATTTTGTAATGTAGAGGAGGACACAGCCACTCATATTATTTACGAATGCGTAGCGCTAAATCAATGCACATTTGTACCATTGGAGAAAGATTCCTAATTGAGAGAACTAGCTTGTTTAAGTAAAACGAAACCAAAGCAGGAATAATACGATAGGCCCATTGAGCCGCAATATTAAGGATGTAAAGACTAATCCTGCTTATGGTATCAATCAATCATACCATGACGCAATATCGAGAAAAATTGTAGACGGCATAAGAACCAGAACTGCACCAATGTACGAGGGTAAGTCAAAAATTGCTTACACTTTTAGTTCTACAACTGTATTAAACAAAGATAGGTGTACAACAGGTACATTATTTTTCGATATAGTCTCCACCCTTAGCAATACACTTCGTCCAGCGAGCCATAAGCTTCCGTATGCCTTCCTGGTAGAAGATTTTCGGTAGGTCCTGAAGCCACTTTTGCACCGCATCCCGAACGTCTGTGTCTGAGGCAAATCGACGACCTCTCAAAGCTTCCTTGAGCGGTCCAAAGAGATGAAAGTCTGAGGGAGCGAGATCAGGGCTGTAGGAAGGGTGTTCCAGGGTCTCAAAGCTCAACCTGTTTCTATGGTGTTATGGGCCGCGTGCGGACGGACGTTATCTTGCAACAACAAAACTTTCTTTGAGAGTAGACCACGGCGTTTGTTTCGAATTGCTGATTTCAGCTTATTCGCCAACAAATCACTGTACCTCGCACTATTTATGGTAGCCTCCCTGTCCAAGTAGCCGTCCAGTATAGGGCCTTTTTCGTCCCAAAACACGGTTAGCTTCACCTTCCCAGCCGATGGCGGAGTCTTGAATTTTTTCATGCTAGGGGATCCTGGGTCTTTCTATTCCATACTCTGGCGTTTCGATTCGGGCTCGTAGTGATGAACCCACGTTTCATCAACGGTCACTATTCTGCTTAAAAATGCGTCGTCTTCCGCGTTGAAGCGATCCAGTAAGCGTTGGCAGATGTCCAAACGTTTGGTTTTGTTTTCTGCGGTAAACATTCGTGGTACCCATCGCGCACACACTTTACGAAATTTGAGTTCATCGTGGATAATTCGATAGGCAGAACCGTAACTAATGTTTAAAGAAGATGCAACCTCACCTATGGTAACTCGCCTATATGCTGTAACCATCTCTCGAGCTTGCTGAATGTTGTCGGTGGTCGAGGTTCACGGCCGTCCAGCTCCCTTTTTTTGTGTTGCGCCCGTGCAGTCACTTTAAAACATTTCGATCCACAAAAAAACGCTTTTACGAGATAAAGCACTGTCCCCGTATTGTGACAAAAGTCTCCGGTGAATTTCAGCACCTTTCACACCCTCTGACCACAAAAATCGGATCACTGCTCGTTGTTCCTCTTTGGCGCAAACTAATAGCGGAGCTGACATGCTTATGCTGTTGTAGCAAGCAGACAAATGACGCGATCGTGATTAAATTCCGCACACATGACCACAGAGGCGTCAACTCAACGCATGCGCAAGCGGCCGCCACTACGATAACCTTCAAAGCTCGTTATAGCGAAAATGTAGATAATATTTGACTTACCCTCGTACTAATGACTAGTTCTGAACTTTAACATTTTTAAACTTTCAACAAAGTATATCAAAGTACCCATAACGCAAAAGGTATATACATATGTACATATACGCTTTCTCCAGCAATTCACTTGTAATTTATTCGGCAGGTGAAACTGATTTATACGTGTGGATCACTGCACCTTGCCAAACATCTACAGACGTCAAAAATTATTATACGTTAACGCAGATCTGAATTTGTCATTCCGGCGTTCATTATATACACACAAAGATCTACGTGCATTCTTATATATGTATATATAGTCGCGGGGAATATTAAAAGTACTAAAAGGTATTTATAGACTTGGCTGATCTCTTAGATTCTGTGACGTATTGGAAATTCTCGACATAAATTCTTTGCTACATACTCGTCGCCATGTTTCTCGAAACAAGCAAGTGAAGGATTCATGTTGCTCCTTTTCTAAACAAGAAGAATAGAATGATAAGACTTTTTGATCGGGACAATTACATTTGGTCAAAGTTCAAGATGATCTAATCGTGATTTTATGAAAAACATTTAATAGAATTGCAGTTTGGCGCTTTAGTGAATATTTTGGATTGGCGAAAGCATGTTGGGAAACAATTTTGAACTTTGCTCCCAATTTTATCAAAAATTGTAACATAAAATTTAAAGGAAATGCAGTTTATTTGATTTTATATTTATACTTTGTTTATTTAAGTTTAAAGTAGAGAACTTATTTGCTAAGAGGAATTCTGTTTTGTAGGTGTTTATTTAATGATGTGCGAGGGTAAGTCAAAAATTACTTACACTTTTAGTTCTACAACTGTATTAAACAAAGATAGATGTACAACAGATACATTATTTTTCGACATAGTCTCCACCTTTAGCAATGCACTTGGTCTAGCGAGCCACAAGCTTCCGTATACCTTCCTGATAGAAGATTTTCGGTTGGTCGTGAAGCCACTTTTGCATCGCATCCCGGACGTCTGTGTCTGAGGCAAATCGACGACTTCTCAAAGCTTCCTTGAGCGGTCCAAAGAGATGAAAGTCTGAGGGAGCGAGATCAGGGCTGTAGGGAGGGTGTTCCAGGGTCTCAAAGCCCAACCTGTTGATAGTTTCTATGGTGTTATGGGGCGTGTGCGGACGGGCGTTGTCTTGCAACAACAAAACTTTCTTTGAGAGTAGACCACGGCGTTTGTTTCGAATTGCTGGTTTCAGCTTATTTGCCAACAAATCACTGTACCTCGCACTATTTATGGTAGTCCCCCTGTCCAAGTAGTCGTCCAGTATAGGGCCTTTTTCGTCCTAAAACACGGTTAGCATCACCTTCCCAGCCGATGGCGAGGTCTTGAATTTTGTCGTGCTAGGGGATCCTGGGTGTTTCTATTCCATACTTTGGCATTTCGATTCGGGCTCGTAGTGATGAACCCACGTTTCATCAACGGTCACTATTCTGCTTAAAAATGCGTCGTCTTCCGCGTTGAAGCGATCCAGTAAGCGTTGGCAATGTCCAAACGTTTGGTTTTGTTTTCTGCGGTAAACATTCGTGGTACCCATCGCGCACACACTTTACGAAATTTGAGTTCATCGTGGATAATTCGATAGGCAAAACCGTAACTAATGTTTAAAGAAGATGCAACCTGACCTATGGTAAACTCGCCTATATACTGTAACCATCTCTCGAGCTTGCTGAATGTTGTTGGTGGTCGAGGTTGACGGCCGTCCAGCTCCCTCTTTTTGTGTTACCCCCGTGCAGCCACTTTAAAACATTTCGATCCACAAAAAAACGCTTTTATGAGATAAAGCACTGTCCCCGTATTGTGACAAAAGTCTCCGGTGAATTTCAGCACCTTTCACACCCTCTGACCACAAAAATCGGATCACTGCTCGTTGTTCCTCTTTGGCGCAAACTAATAGCGGAGCTGATATGCTTATGCTGTTGTAGCAAGTAGACAAATGATGCGATCGTGTTTAAATTCCGCACACATGACCACAGAGGCGTCAACTCAACGCATGCGCAAGCGCCCGCCACTACGATAGCCTTCAAAACTTGTTATGGCGAAAGTGTAGATAATATTTGACTTACCCTCGTATATTTAATGAAATCGTCGATTAAAAACTGAATCTTGTAATAGAGAAATAACACTGGCTTTGTTACAGAAACAGTTCCCGCTGATACTTGGAATTTGTCCATCACCCACCATTTTCTTTGTAATGGCCAGTCAGATTTAAATGACTTTATTTGAATTTGTCCAAAAATCAAGCAAAACTCTTAGCTCCAAGACTCAACGGATGGAATTTATTAGACAGAAACAAGAATAAGCACATTCTGTAGTAGACAGCAATAACTGCAGCATTTATTTTCAAAACAAGATGAGCTGGTGTTCTGTAACGATGTCAATGCTTTCCGACATGTACATAATGGGCCAATATCACAATCCAGAAGAATGAAGACTTTACAGATTCCTCGAAAACGAGTTATAATGGAAGTGCAGATTCTTCAATTCCCATTGTTCATGCTGCCAGCATAGAGAAGTCTTATGAAAGCAAGAAGCTACTACTGGATAAACTGGAATACCAGTGATCTCAATGGTAAACTTATCTATATCTTCGCAATTATTTATTTAATTTAACAAAGGTTTATTTGAGCGAAGGCACATTTTTTAGGAACAACAGATTGAATTTGTTTGAATGTACAAACGTCTTTATATGACAAAATTTTCTTAAGTCAAACAAATACAGTACCGTGCAAAAAGATATCACAATTTAGTTTTTGACCGTAACTTCTCTCAAACCCAACGGATCTCGGTGAAATTTTTACCGCGTATACAGAACAAGAATACACTTCTTTTTAATTTTTATCTATTAAATATAAACTTATTTTTCTTTAACAAAATAGCAACATTTTTGAATTTTCTTCACACTGAATACGAATGAATATTACACAATAGACCTAATATTTGGTGGCAGCACCATTTGCGTCGATAACACCTTGACATCTGCGGGATGGACTGTTTATTAGTTTGGCAATGAAAACAGGGTCGCTTTTCTTCCATTCTTCCTCTAATTAGGCAAATTTTTCAGCTACATTTGTGGCTTTTTTACCGATAAACCTTCTCTCCAGTTCAATCCAGACGTGTTCAATAATATTTAGATCAGGGAATTGACTAGGCCACTCCATCCGCTGATTTCTGAGCGAACCACTCGCAGACTAGCCTTGATTGATGTTTCGGATTATTATCGTCCTGATAGATGAAGCCGCGTCCGTGAGTTATTCGTGCAAATGGAAGCATCTGGTTCTCAAGAACGTCCTTGTACATGAATCTATCCATATTACCCTGGATCCAACGAAGGGGTCCCATGGAAAGCGCGCTAAAACATCCCCAGACCATACAGGGCCCTCCGCCGTGCTTCAGAGTCGGTAGTTGGTACTTAGGCTCATATCTAGTGTTTATGGCGCATCGTATCCAAGTTACACCGTCCATTCCAAACAGAAGACACTTGCTTTCATCGTTCCATATAATAGATTTCCATTGAGTGCGGGTCCAGTTGAGGTGTTCCTTGGCCCATCGCACTCTGGCCTTCTTGTTCTTGGCAGAAATTAGGGTTTTTTTTACAGGACGACGGCCATTTAGTCCTCCTTCCCTCAAATGACGCTTTACCGTACCCACAGAAAGATTGGGCATTTCAAGACCAATAATTTCTTCTGCGATAGCTCGGCGTGAGTCCTTCGCATTCGGCGACCTCGCAGAATAGCCTCCATAGTTGTTATGGTCGGAGAACATGATCGTCTCATGGTCTGGAAGCTTTCTTGAATTTGTTTGAAAAAACTACAGCATATTTATCAATTGCAGGTCAATATAGACAAACAGCACAATAACAGCAAAAACCAAAAAAATTAAAAAAAATAATATAAAAAAGTTGTAACACCGTCCTTGTTCACGCCAATATACATGGTGCGTGGTAAAAATTTCATCGAGATCTGTTGGGTTCCGAGGGATCCGATGGAAGTTACGGTCAAAAAACCAAAGTGATATCTTTTTGCGCGGTACTGTATGTTAGAATCGTGCGCTTCGCATGTCGTCGACAATTTCCGTTGCGTGAGCGCAGGGCAATCGCAATCGTCGTCCTAGCTTAGGTTATGTGAGATGGTGATGAGATGTAAATGAAGAAAATAATAGGTAAGAAGGATAATGGATTTATATATTTTTACCATTGGACAACTAACGTTTCTGCATAAAAAAATTATAAAATAGTGGCCACAGATTGGTGAATATCAGAATTCCTGTATATACATATTAGGGATTAGCGAAAATTACAAAAATCTCGCCGATATCGCTTTCAAGACCAGTAACACCAATGTTAACAGTTTAAATAAATTGCGATTCAATTCACCACACATTCAACAATGCTTTGATCTTTCCGTTTTCATTACCGTTAGTATATTACCTCCTTTTTTGATATAACAGGTATTTCAGCAAAGGCAAGTGATAATACATGCTTGCATCCGAGGTACCTGCTGTTTTATCTCATACCCTTTTTGCCATAATACTAGCACCCTTCTAGCACCTAACCTAATATTTTAGACAAATTCTGCTGCCAACTCTTCGTATCTAATTGGGGTTGTTGAAAAACATTTCGTGAAGGCGATGAGCAATGATGGTGGAGGTGTTCTTTATTAAAAAAAAATCTCAGAATAAGGGAAGCTAAAATAAATGAGGAAATATTTATGGGGCACTAAATCAGGGAGCCAATGAAAGGTGCCTCTTTCGACAATACCTTAGATAAAAGAGATGCATCTACTTGGCAGTCGTTCAAAACTACGATAAGAAACATCCTCGAGAATTAAAAAATTTAAAAACTCTAAACAGCCGGATGATGAACTGCTGCAAAATTAGAATGATTTAGGAGAAAACACGGTGGTAGTCTGATCGCTAGATAAAACGCGAGCTATTACATTCACAATACTGTTTTTCTTTATATCGGTCGTCTCATCCACGGTAATCCAAATTTTTTTGGAAGACAAATCACGTTTACACACATTTTCTAGCATTTCTTTCATTCGCGGCAAAAGATTTTGTAATTGTGTTTGTGAGGGTAATGGGTACTTTTGAACGTATTGTCGCCAAAACGTTTTAAAAGCTGCTTTTCTCACCAACGACAACGGAAGATTACAAGAGGTAAACATAATTAATAAATGTATGAGGAATAGTGTATAAGGTATTTCAGTTCTTGCATTTCTCATATGCTTAAAACCATTGACGTGCCTCTGGCAATCAGTTCTGTCCGATGCAGCCAAACGAACATTGCATATTAAGCAAAAAACTGCACTACCGTTATATTTTAAATGGGGAAAAAGTGACACATACTTATGTACATTAGTAGCAAATCTATTACGAGGCATTGTTTTCTTAGGTATGTAAACATTAGTTCTATATGAAACGATACACTAATTATGTACTTGGCATAATACTACAACACACAAAAATCACTAGCTATATTTTCAAAAGCAACACGTAGGTACATAACCTTGACACTTCGACTAATCTCTGCAACAGCTCAACCGGTACTAAAACGAAATCTCTCTCAACGCGGTTTAACATGCTTTATATTCAAGGTCGACACTACATGCCTGCTTCTCTACCGGTTTAGTTTATTTATGAATTTTTCGTATTCTTATATTAACCCGTAATACCGACGCCTATGCGAGTCCGCAAGTTTTGGTTACTCTAATAATAACATAATTTAATATATTGACTAATTTTTCATAACATTTTTTAAATATAGTGTAACGTTATGAAAAATTACATTAAAAGTGCCTCGAAAATCTCCTAAAAGAGTAAAAGCTAGCTAAAATGACTGTAGTTTAAATTACGTTTGCAAATTGGTAAAAATTAAGCAAAAACAACCGCCTACCGTCGACAGGAAGCGTTGAATATCCTGATTAGCGTTAAATTTCATTGAAAAAATGTTGCTTTTAACGAGAAAGAACGCAATCGATCAATTCCAAGAATACACACACCATACCAAAGCGCTCCTGTAATCATTAACGCAGAACACAACCTCGGATCTGTTTTATTTTGTTTGTTCCGCGGTCGTTTGAAGTTAAACAAACTTAAATTACACATACACACGATGTTGACGTAGTTTTCCCGGAGCTAATCCATTCAAAAATTCCAACGAAAAGCGTATTACATTTGAAGAAACGATAAATATGGGAGAATAAATTAACAATGCACGCATATACGATGCATATAACAATGCATGTGATGATTCAGAATTCAGATACAGGATAGCTGAATTGGGCGATGTTCCTTTTCGATGTACAGTCTTGTTCGTGTGTATTAGACACCTCCGGAACACCCAAATTTACATTAGATTTATATTGCAAAGGAAACAAATGTGGTTTATATTTAAATTTGAATGTCGTGAATGAGATTTCAATGTACTATGCCAGCTCAACAAGTTAGTTGACACATTCGGCTTATAGATATCGCCAACAGTATTAATGTAATTTTAAGAACGGTCAAAATTACCTGGGTTATTTTAAAACCTAACACACGTAGGTATTGTTTAAATACGATGTTTACGGTCTTGGTGATAGTGAAGTGTTTATGCAGCGGTATCGAGCACTATGTCCATTTATCATCGTCAACCGGGATTAGCTGCTTATGTCCAGAATTCAAAATGTCGAAATGAATAGAAGTACTAAGTAATATTTACAAGTTCTAGCAAAATAATTTTAAGAAAAGAACAAACGTAACTTACAAGTTAGATCAAAATTACATAAAATTCTAGTTCAGTCGTGACTATTTACAATGTTTAACGGAAAAGATGTTTTCTCAATAAAAGATATCAAGTACTGAATCGATATGTGTCTGCTTGGGTTACTATTACTATCTCAAACGTGTTACGGGTATTGGCAAAAGTTCATGTACGGTCTTAGATTCTCTAAGTAAGTATTTGTAACGGGTTTTAGTGTAAGTTAATTACGGCCTTGAATGATTCAAACGGCGGAATTTAACAAACAGCTGATGGCTGTTGCTACCGGGGTGATTGGAAAAATATTCCACAGTCGCCGGCCGAAGCTGATTGCCTCCGGAATACTTCTCAGACTTAGAAAATATTCCAAGGATGCCGGCGAGAATCCGACTATCCGAGGGATATTTTCCGGCTGTTCTACTCAGCCTGTTGTAGTCTGCGTGTACGCCGACTTGTCACGTAGAGGTGAAACTATTTAGCTTAGCCTATTGTAATCAGCGTAACCGCCGACTTGCCACGCAAGAGTCTGTCGAAATGTAAATCTAGAGGGCCTATATACAATTCTTGACCGTGACGTTATATTTTTTGCTTATGACGTATTGTGGCCTTGTACGTGATGCGTACAAGTAAAACATCCGTTAAGACATATCGTTACATAACTTCAAGCGGTTTGATTAATGAAGAATATACATTGGTATTCAAAAATAAAATACAGGGTTTTTCTAAATTAATTTACAAAATAAAAGTGGAACTTACAAAATAGAAGTTGAATAAAATCGCAAGATAATTTAAAGATTTGTTAGAAAATATTATTGTTATAATTTTGTACTCTTTTCTTTTAGCCTAGAAGTCCTTAAATTTGTGCGGACGGATAACGCATATGAGCGTAGGTAAAAATTTACAGTAGTTTGTAAATTATCACACTGTGGATGGAATAACATTTGAAAATTTGCAACCCTCTTGTAAAATAAAAATAAGGTGTGTTTAAAATTGCAACGTTTGTCGATGGCAACAAACAACTTCGACTATCGTGAATTTATATAAAAAATGTTTATAATCCCCATTAAATCTATATATTACATAAAATCATAATCGTCCTCCAGTTCTACGAAAACAGAAAGCAGCAAACTCGGCGTATTCTCGCAAGAATAAAAAGAAGAATAATAAAAATAAACAGAAAAGGAAGACAAGAAAAAGAGAGCAGAAGCTAGCAGCGATCGGCCGCTCTAATCAAGTTTCGTAACACGTGCGGATGTCGACCGCTGTCGATGATGATAATCGTGGCTACGGTCGTCGTTTGGAAAGCGGCAACTGTCTATAAGATAGGTAACTACATACATTCACATAGGCAATAGGTACCGAAATTGCAGTCGGCACAAACGTCACGTCGATGCTGGCGGTTGGGATGTGGACGGCGACAGCTCGGCAACAAGTGGTTCGTTGTTCGAGACTCGTCTCGTCCTTTTCCTTCTCCGATACTACGTCGGAGTAATGCTGTTGCCCGTCCGTTGTTCAGAATGTGAGACTCTCAGGCGGGTCGCCGTCGCCGAAGAACGTTGCGTGAAAAGTGGCGAGAGACTAACAGACGACCAGCAGCGGTTGATACACATGGACCGCCTGCCTCCGCGGGCACCAGATCTCACAAAAAGGATGAAAGAAACGGAGAATCGATTGAACGATTGTGGGGAATTAAGAAAAAGGTGCAAGGGTTGTATTGAAAATAATTAAGAATTATTGGAATATTTTAGCTACAATCTAAAATAAATCTGTGATCCAACAAGGTTATTTCTTTTTCCTACTGATATTTGTTAATCAAGTTAATTGCCGAGAATAACTGTGTGATCTAACTCCTTATAGTCGGTTTCACGTTGAGATCGAAATATTGGGTCTTATGGAGTATATCCATCCTTTTTTAGAAATAGGAGTGTTGCCAAGTCAAATCACGAACTTTATTCCTAGGGTAAAACATTTGTTTTGTTTACGTTTATGTCGCCTGTCAATTTCGGTTCATCGATTGTCTTGTTTATTTAATACTTCCAGTGTCTATTTCTCCGTGTGAATCAGTTGTTTTAAAAACTACTGCAACTTTTAATAATGTCAACCATTACTACCATATAAAAAAGAAGGCGCCATGACCAAAGCTATTCTATGAGAAAAACATATGATTTTCAATAGCTTTACACTTTTACAAAAACCATGAATGTGTTCAATGCAGTTAAAGAAATAAGCAAAGCACTAGGCTGTTGCAAAGGAATTGTATATTTAGTTCAAAAGGAAGAGGATAACGAGAAACATTCACCTAGTTACAAGAAATTTTAAAATAATTATTATATACTTTTTTTAATGCCTGTGAACAATATACGTAGTAGGTGCCATAAATTCTCGGCCTACTATAAAAAAAAATAAACTTGGTAAAATATTTTTATTTTTCAATATAATCCCCCCTGGCTACAATACATTTATTACAACGATCAATTAATAATTCTATACCCCTGTAAAAATAATTTAAAGTGTTTCCTTTAAAATGTTGTATTACAGCTTTCTGGGACGAGGATCATAATGCAGAACCATTGTTTCATCTCCTGTGAAAATGGACTCCAAAATCGGTTTCGGGTCGTCTCCACACATGTTTAAAAACGAGTGCGCACATTCAACCCGACGTTCACGTTGGAGAGCAGGGCGAATACTTGTTTCAGAAATGTTACTGCTAATTTCTTCACTTTCAAAAAGCGATCTGCTAATACCATTTCTTCAATAATTGAAATGTTTTGAGGCGTTATCAGTTCAATCGGACGACTGGAGCTCATCATCTCCAAGGGACTCTTGCCCCAAATGGAAACATTTTGCCCACATTTTTACAGTGGAATGTGAAGGAGATAAATCATAAACGCCGTCTAAAGATTGTTTAATGTGATTAGGCGTATGCAAGATCCTATTTGGATCTCACACGTCAACGTACCGCCATGGTGAGGGAACTAGAAAAGCGTACTGGTCATCAACAGGTATTTACAAACAATGGGATCGTGTTCATTAAAATTTCTGATAAAATTAATAAAATCTCATCAATAAACAACTACAATCATGTTCTAAATATTTTGAAGTAATCCAGTGATCGTACCTAGCTGTATGTCACATAGCGAATTCTTCTTGTGGTTCCTTTATCAACATAGACTACTTTCTTTTTTTATTGCTTGAATATCAGAGTATTTTTACGTTTAGTTTTCCATTTAGTTTTATTGTTGCAATATTACAGTCTATTTAAAGACTATCTATTCAATTTAAAGCATGCCTGATGTACAAATTGCGCATAACCATGCCAAAATGAATATAATCACTAGTCTGGGCAAACAGCGGTAACAGTCAGTGTAGTAGATATGTGGTGCGGAGTCGGCGATTATTTATTTCACGCGTTCACAGCGTCAGTACTAAATCGATGCTGTATGCGAGTAGTTCTGTGTATATGTAGGCTGTCGTAACTTATTTCGTAATTGTACGCTCATGTTTGCTTTAAAAATGTCGGTTAGGTACGTCGCGAAAACGACCAATGGCAGATACAGTTAAAAACTTTATAGTGGACAATCCCTTCAATGTCACATCGAATGCAAACAGCATTCTTCTGCAAAAAGTGGCATACGAGACCAAGAAAAATTTACATTTGATTTATGTGTTACTCTTATTTTATGTAATCTATCGTTTCATTTACTAGATAAAGAAGCATTTGTCTCCTTCTGGAATAAATATGCGGACTGTAAATTACCTAGTCGGACATCGATACGAAATGCAGTGCCATTTGCTCGTGAACATATAGAAAAAAGAATGAAAACGGAATTGAAAGATAAAAAACTGTGGTTGTGTGTGGACGAAACAACAGATCGTCAAAAACATTCTGTGGTTAATGTAATGGTACGTACAATGGAACCACATCGACCGTCATCCTCCTTCTTACTTGCTTCCAAAAGAGTTATAAATTATACTGCCGATGAGATTTTAAAGGTGGTGTTGAAGTCATTGAACAAATTTGAAGTTTCAACTAAGCAACTTTTAATGTTTATGAGTGACGGTGCCGCAAACATGCGTTCTTTGGGCCGATCTTTTAAAGAACACAGTGGTAACTTCTTACATGTAACGTGTAAAATCCATACTCTAAATCTTGCGGCACAAACGATTCCTACATGTTTTCCACTAGCAAATGCATCGATTGCTAGTACAAAGGCAGTGTTTCTAAAGTCCCCGCAACGTACCCAACTATTTCACAAACTGTGTCCTGATTTACTTGAACCACCACAGCCGATTGCTACACGTTGGGGAACATGGTCGCAGGCTGCGTTTTACTACAACAAATATTTTGATCAAGTAAAGAATGTAGTTTTAAAATTCAATCTGACAAAAGCTGCAGCAGTCAAGAAACGCCAGGAAATATTTCAAAATAGTTAGGTTAAAAGAGATTTACAAACTATTCACAACAATTACTTCGGATTAGCGGAGGGAATAGAAAAATTACAAAATGTTTCGATGTCGCTAGTGGATTCTGTTCAAATTGTGATTGATGTCCACGCACAGTTATGCGCTGTAGAAGGCGAAACAAATTGGTGTGTAATACGAAAATTTGAAAGTGTTTTAGAAAAAGACTCCAATTTTCTTATATTAAGAGAAATTTGTGAAGGTGCGTGTGAAGATGCATTAAGTTGTTTCAAAGATGATTTTAAATATGCAAATATAACATCGCTAGATGTCGAACGGTCGTTTTCGGCATTAAAAAACATTTATTCCGCATGTCGTACTCACTTGACTGAAATAGCTGTGGAAACATATCTAATGATTCAAATATTTAATAGATGTTACCCAGTTTGCGATTTCACGGAAGACTTTTAAAACGGTAAGTGTTTCAGCACGTTTTATAATTTATTTCTTACTTTCTATTTTGTGTAAACTTTTATGGACTCGCCACGCCTCTAGCTGTATTTGCCTAGGTTAATAATCACCATAAAAACAGATACACACCCTTTGGACATGGATGTGGCAAGAAGTTTAGTGTATTTCGATAATCAAGTTTAAAAGTACTAAACGCATATATGTATGTACGTAATTTTTATGAACATCTAGTAGGAAATAATTAAGGAGAAACGCAGAAACAATTTTACCAACAAATCCATGTAAAAATCCAAATAGAACCTTATGCATCCAGAACATGAGACGTAGCAGCAGATATACGCTATATGCTAGTAAGAGACAACGCGATGACTTAAACGTAAATAACTGTCAGGTGCAGGCGGCAGGTAAGAAATTAAAAGCCCGATGCGCTGAATCGAAGTTGGCCGGTGTAACAAGACAAGGTTCTCCGAGTTCCTATACGCGTATTCGTGTGTACTCATGTACGATGAAGAAGCGTTGATTCTCGGAAAAGCCAACGAGCTCCGCTTACCTGGTCTTTCTAAGAAATTCAGGCTTTATTTATGTTTAGTGAGAAGCAGATGGACGCCCATCTACCTTCCTGCTGCCGTCCTTAGCGCATGTGTATGTAGCGAGAGCGCTGCGTCAAAGAGAAAAGAAAAAAAAGAAGATCGGAGATCGCAGGAAGCCGTGGACACCATGAAATCGCCTGGATAACGGGTACTGCACTGGAAGATACATAAAAAAGAGATACGGCCTGTGTTAACCGCAAACTTTTGAAGTCTTGAAGAAGAGGAAGTAATGGCTAAAGAGAAAAATATGAGTCGAAAAAGAAGGAGTTGACTTTTTAGTTCATTTCGTTAACGTACACAGGCTGATTTATTTTCGACCCGCACCATAGGGATCTCGCTTATTGTTGGTGAGAGAGGATAGGTTTAAATTTGACAAAGCTGCTAAATTTTGTGTTTGTTATGAATCCGAAAAAAAAGAAAAATGCTAATTTTCTTCTTTTACATCTAGCACCTTTTCTTGGCCTTACAGAGAAAAACTAAAACGATATTCTCAAGGCCAGTTTCGATCTCGAAAGTTTTGTGACGTTTCGGTTCTCTCTGGCCATCATCAACTTTCTTATTTCTTATGTGTGCCGTATTAGATTTTGAGATCATCAGAAAGAATTTGGTATTCTGATTTCACCCATGCGTAACATATTGATAAAAGTTTTCGATGTTATGCTTTGATTGGATGAAGAAAACGTTTTAAGATTAAATAAGGGAACCATGTAATTTTAAACTGTCAAGAGAAACGAAATATTTTCCTTCAGTTGAACTTCAGAAGATTTAGGCAAGTTTACCGATGCGCCAAATCTGACAGAAGACTTCAAAATCAATATCCAAGCCATGGCACGCTTAATTTTAGAGCACAGCTTTACAATTTTATTATTATGCTATTATTGTGGGACGAAGGGAGCATTTAACAACCCCCATATAAAACAGCCATTTAACAACTCCACTCTTTCCAATACAAAGGTTTGGAAACTCTTGACTTAAGTAACTTTTCGCAATTGTCACTTTGTCAGCCGGTGCGCCGGCCGTCTCGTTGCTAGCATAAACGTAGTTGATTTAATGGAATATTGTTGTCTAAGAAATTAGATACGTACAGTACCGTTCATGGAAGTTCGGGCAAGCTGACAAATTATATTAACTGTTTAGGAAAAAATTTTAAAATTATATAATATACATTTCTGTGAGGAATTATTAAAACTAACCTTTTCTGGAAGCCTTTTACCAATTTCCAGGTAGTATTTGTCTATTATAAGACCGTTATCATAAAATATATAATTATGTTGGAAATCCCCAATAATTACAGTGACAATAAAGCTTTATAATAATCCCTAGGAGGGTTAGCTGATTCATTCGTGTTACCTGGAAATATTCGTATCCCCTTTACAAAGTATTATAACATTTGTAAACGCAGTAGTTCTGAAGAGATTGTTATTGTGAAAGTATCTGTGGTTGTCAAAGTGAGAAATAAAATAATTTCGGTTTGACTGCTTAAAATGCCCCGTGGAAAGCCTCTAGTTGTTTCAAAACGATCTGCTATTATTACCTTGCATCAGGAAGGGTATGCAGAGAGACGGATTGCGGATAAATTAAAAATAAAAAAATCTACAGTACATGATACTATAGTTCGATTTAAGACAACCGGTGACGTGCAAGATCGTAATCGGCCAGGACCGTCAAGAAAAACGACTCCTGCGGAAGATTTACGAATAAAAATAATTAGTAAGCGCAATAGAAGACTAACAGCATCAGAATTGCTGCAGAATTCAATAATTAGCGAGATTCCAGAGTTTCTGTGAGTACTGTGAAACGTCGGCTGAAAGAGGCTTGGTTGCATGGGCGAGTGGCTTGTCGAAAACCGTTACTCCGAAGAGGAAATAGGCTGAAACGACTGAAATCGGCACAAGCTCATAGAGATTGGACAGTGGACGATTTTAAAAACGTTTTGTGGACTGACGAATCCAAGTTTAAGGTTTTTGGAAATAGACGGAGAGTTTTCATACGCAGATCAAGAGGGGAAAGAATGTTACGAGTGTATAGTTCCTACGGTGAAGCATGGAGGCGGATCTGTAATGGTTTGGGGTTGTTTTTCCTTAATCGAGATAGGGGCTTGCTCAAAATTGAGGGCATAATTAAAAAAGAAGAATATCGGAAAATCCTGGAGGAAAATGCCATACCGTCAGGAGTCCGATTAATTGGTCCTGGATTTGAATTTATGCAGGACAATGACCCCAAACATGAATCTAAATTATGCACAGATTATCTGAACCCGACAGAGTTGTTATGAGAAGAATTAGACCGATGTGTTAGAAAAAAGTGTCCAAAATCGAAGGAACATTTGTGGACCATTCTCCAGGAGGCATGGACAAGCTTGCCCAATGAAACATTAGCAAAATTAGTGAATCGGATGCCGAGAATAGTGGCAGCAGTCCTAAAGGCAAAAGGTGGATTTTTCGATGAAAATCGGATTTAAATTATTTGTATTACGTTAACTTTTTCTTTTTAATAAATTTGTGTTTGAAAATATGTAAAATCATGTAAGTACGTATTAAATACATGGCCATTTAGTATTTCTCGTATTTTCTTTGACTTCCTTTGCTTGCCCGAACTTCCATGAACGGTAGTGTATGTGCGAAGAAGGTTTAAGTATCTTTCCCCATTTAATGTTTCTGCATACATAATTGGTCCCATGAGATGCTTTCCCAAAATGCTCATCGTTTACTCCAAAATGATGTTGTGATTCCCTTGCCCTATTTTCCTGGGATTATGTACTGTCCAAGACTGCTAAAGATTCCAGAATTGGTAAAGTTTAATTCATCTGACTAGATGATTTTGTTTAAAGCATATTTGTCGTCTTCTAATCTTTCCAGTAACTAGTTGCAATATTCCAGTCGTCTTAAATTATCAGCAGGCTGTGGCTAACATGGTTTAAACGTATTTCAATCTAAAGTTCTTTGCAGTCGTGCCTGGGGCAAATTTAATTGTGATGCCACTTCGCTTGTAAATGTTGGTGGATTATAATACAAGATTTACATAAACTTTGCACCTCAAAGGGGCAATTGTTTTAATATCGAAGCAATTTCTATAGAAATTTCTAGATTCCGTCCCTCCTCGTGTTCAAAGTCAGCACGTCATGCCTTTTCGTTAGTCCATCCTATGGAGTACCTCTCAGAAAAAGTTCCATTAATCTTACATGAAAGTAATTTGGTGACTTTAGGGCCAAATTAGAGCGGCATATTCTACTTTATTCAATGCAAAGGCAAAGTACAACTAATAATATATCCTTGGAGTATTTAGAGTCACCAATAATAAAACCCAGAGACTGTTGTTAATATGCTATTTAAAGGTGAGAATAATATCAAAAAATACACCCAAATCCTTAAATTTATAGTACCTCTGATCTGATAGGGCAATAAGTAAAGTAAACAAGAATGATAGTAGCTCACACAATTCTACTAGCATATCAAGACCACTGTGAAGTTTCCTTGTGGCATCAACTGGAGGTATTTCGGAGAAAATTTTAACTTAATCTGCGTAAGGAAGTGTAATAAGGTCTATTTTCAGAAGTAGATCATTAATCTAAAGTACAAATAACAGTGGTCCTTGGAGGCGCCACAGGTAAGAGCAATATTCATGATATTCACACTTTCTCTGCTTCAGGTATGACTTGATAAAACTTTTTATGATTTCATGTCAAAAGTTTTGGACGAGTTTGTATAGATCACATCTACTTGGCCACGTTTATCTAAGATTTCACTGATAAATTGAGATATGGCCGCCAAATTCGTAACTGAACGTCTCCCAAAGATGAAGCCATGTTGATTTGAGGTACTAAAAGAACCAGTGCTATTATAAATTCTAACATATAATACCTTCTCATAAAGTTCTTCAAAATTGGATATTATAGAAATAGGCCTGTAATTGAATAGAAGTTCACAATTACCCTCTTGATGCCTTGGGACAATTTTAGCAGTCTTCCAACGTTCAGGAAAGGTACAAAATAAAGTAGAGACAGATTAATGATTTTAGAAGGAACATATCGTCACCTGCGGTACATTGCTTACGAAAAGTAGCCATATACAAGGTGTGGCAATTAAATAACCGGACTGGTGCTACAAAACATTTTATTGATCACCAATTACATTACAAAGTTTATCCCCTTCAATGCACTCTCCTTGCCGATCCCCGCAACGCTCCATACGAATTTTCCACTGTCGAAAGCAGTGCTGGAAGTCCGTTTCTGCCAGCTTGTTGAGAACTTCCGTCGCTTTCGCTTTCACCGCTTCCACACTGTCAAATCTTGTCCCCTTAAGCTCCAATTTTACTTTAGGAAATAAAAAAAAGTCACAGGGGGCCAGGTCGGGCGAGTACGGTGGGTGGTCCAACACGGTGATGTCGGATGTCGCAATGAACGCCTTCACAGACAAGGCGGAATGGGCTGGCGCATTGTCTTGGTGGAGCATCCAGAATTTGTTCTTCCACAAGTCGGGTCTCCGTCTTGTCGCTCGTTCACGAAGGGTAGTTAGAACCCCAGTTTTTCCCAGTTTCACAAGAAGCTTGAGGTTAACTCGTTGCTCGATCTGAATACTCTGCATTTTTCCGACGCGACGCTAGCGTAAGAGCTTGAACGGACGATTGCTACAGCGAGACTGAGCGACGTATAACCGTGCCCATCGAGCTCAGGGGGACATCTACAAGCACAGACATGTCAAACTGCCTTACCGTGGAAGTACAAGTCTTAAACAACTATTATGAAGACAATAACACTTAGTACAAAATTACCTAACATATATACCCACTTGTTCAAGAAATCTGTGGAATATCAAGTCGAAGCATTTCGAACACATTTAAATACAACTACCTTCTGAGAGAAACGAGTCGAGTTCCGAGTCGAAGTTATTTTGACATGCTGCAGAATATTGGCATTTTTCAATGAGTTCTATTGATCGGAAGGACTAATTTCCGATTGTTCATTTCAGGGAATGAGTAAGATGATAACTAGGTCTTCTTTAAGTCAATGACTGACTTACTACGTTATTAACAACTCCCAAAACGGAATTGGATCATTCAAGGCAAACTTTCGGAATAAACAAATATCGTACGAGATGATAAATTCCAAAAAAAATTGTTAATAGAGTCAATTAGAGATTAATTTTGTAAATATGCAATATTTATGCTGTACGAGAGCATACAGATAAAGTATCGATAACCTTTTGGCATGATGATTTGTACTAAATCAAAATACGAAAACTGGTATGTTTCTCTTCTAAGTGTTTTGTTTTAATTAATATTTACTTCTATAATTTATTGATATTCTTTCTACACATTCATAAAATATAAAAGCATAGTATAAAAAGAGATGCACTGATTTTAATGCACCCCGCTCTCATACAAAAAAAAGAATACATATCTACCAGTATTATCATATTATCCAAAATGAAAATAGCATATAAACAGCCAGCGTACTGGCACTAACCTTCCAATACGGTGAGTCAGCATTGTCTCTTTAAATTTGTCAATTTCTATATAAAAAAAAGCAAGGGACCTAATGCAGAAGTATGAGGTACCTTAGAAGAATTGTCTGGGGCTGTGATGGATCATCTCATATTTTTACACATTGTAAGGGAACATAGAGAATCAGCTAAAAAACATAGAAAAGGCTTATGATGAAAACAAACAAGAGAATTTTACCAAGGAATAAGGAAACAGAGGAAGAGTTGTCGTCAGAAAATAAACAAGGAGAATTGATAGGAAGAGTAGAGGATAGTCTACAAGGATGGGCAGAACACTTCCAAGGAGTATTTACAGAGGTGGAGTAAGTACAACGAACTGAGGGAACGAAGAAAGTACGGATAAATGAGACATTAATTAGAATTACCCAGCAGAGAAGAAGTGAAAATGATAATTCGTATAATTGGTAATGGAAAAGCTCCAGGTGAAATCGGAATAACAGCTGAATTGTTATTGATGGGAGATGAAGAGTTCGAAGAAGTGCTTTAAGAGAAGTTTTCCAATAACAATCTAATTAGGAAACCATAAATTAAGAAATACGGGCAAACATGTGGTTGTACAATTAGGAAAATATTCTAATATACACTACCGGTCATCGAAGTCAGACTATTAGGATTTTAAAGGATCGATTTTTTTTCAATATTCAATAACCTTAGTATTACTGTAAAAACGGAAATATTGCAAAAAATCGACTGTGCAATATACTATTCGTTGATACCGAACCACCGGGACATTAGAAGGCAGTAATCGCCGAAGTCGGTCAAGAACGACAACGCGTGCGGAAGATCGGCACCTTACAGTGTTAAGCAAACGAAACCGGCGATTGACAGCGTCCGAAATGCAGCAGAAATCAACAGGAGACGCAAACGACCGATTTCTGTAACCATCACTAAACGCCGCTTGAGTAAAGCCGGTCTTTACGGTCGTGTTGTGGTAAGAAAACCGTTACTGCTTCATGGAAACCGCCAAAAACGACTATAGTGGGCCGAAAATTATATGAATTGGGCAGAAGAAAACTCGGGAAATGTGGCACGAATGAACGACGAATGGACGCGATTGCATCAATCCCACAGTTAAAACACGGTGGCGGTTTAGTGATAGTTTGGAGTTGCTTTAGTAGTGCGACGGCCGGAGATCAAGTTAAGAAAAACCGTTGTTTATGGTCGCGTTGCGGTAAGAAAACTGCCAAAAACGCTACAGAGAGCCGAAAATCATAGGGTTTGGACAGAAGAAATTGGAGAAATGTTCGAAGTGCTTAGTCAGAAGTGCAGAATTTTCGTGAGACGAACGAAAGACGAAAGGATGTTGCACGATTGCGTCGTTCCCACAGTAAAACGCGGTGGTGTTTCAGTGATGGTTTGGGGTTGATTTAGCAGTGCGGGGACTGCAGATCTAGTAAAAATCGACGGTATTATACGCAAAGAAAATTATAGACGAGTACTAAAACTGTGACATCCGGATTGCGGTTAATTGTGTTTGCGTTTGATAGTACGGATCTGTAAAGATTATCTAACGTCTCCAGCGGAAGAGAACGTTTTGCAAATAATACCCTGGCTCTCGCAGAGTCCGGATTTGAACCCCACCGAATTACTGTGGGATGAGCTCGACAGACGAATACGAAAAGTCTGTCCAACTTCGAAAGAGCACCTGTGGTGACTTCTACAAACTGGGTTTTTATTCACTTTTGCAATAATTCACTAGTTGTCCTAACTTCAATGGTCGGTAGTGTAATATGTATTCACATGCATAATATATCTAATCAAAATTCGACTACAAATACTTTATGCTATAAATATGGGCGTGTCTTTGAATGCTTATTTATTGTTTTGTTTTAAAACAGAGCAACCAAATGAGGAAAACCCTAACGTACCATTTCTCCATTTCGACGACTTCACCATACACAAGCAATCTTATACACTAGCATATCAGTTTATCGCCAATTTCAGCCCTTCCCTCACTTGCTTCAGGAAAAACGTCGCGTCATTTTGTATCTCGGCCATCACTATAAATCGAGAAATGTTTCTCTCACTCAAATAGCATGTGTGTCAGACTGGCAAAAATTGAAGATTGTTTTCTTTGAAGCTAAATACTCGAATCTCTAAAAAAGAAAAATTTCTTTTATTTGCACTAACTATAATTATTTTATTTAAACGTACATTCAAAAATAATACATTTTTATATTAAACCTGAGAAGATTTTTTTTTTAACTGTTAGGGGTAAAACTGTAATTTGAATAGAATTTATGTTAAATATTGTTTAAAACTAGTGCTGGTATTGCAAGAATCAAACTAGAATGGTGTTTTGTTTAATAGTACTTTAATTGAATTACATTACTGGAGTGGAGTGTATACTAGGTATGACCGCTTGCGCGGCTAGAATGCAACTCGTCGTAAAAGAGGGTGTACATACAGTTTTGTTCGTATAACTAAATAAATCAAGTCATTGTCACTTCTAGTTGTACGTCACATAAATTACCCTAGTCATAAACTTGTCAGTCACTTGAGAATAGGTCCTTTTAACGACCAACCCCTTGGTTCTAACACAGAAGTGATTTACATATAAAGATATCTAACCTTAAAATACATGAACAAATATAAGTACACAGTTCTACTAAGACTGTTCTCTCAGTGTGATTCTAAAATAAATCCCTATGGTATTTCCATGAATTTGGAACACCCGGTACATGATCATCATCATCTCCCGATGTATCATCGGACAATCGTTGTACATATAGGAAAAGCCATTTCATAACCTCTTCGTGGAACAACAAACGTGCACCAAATGGAAGCGAGCTGTAGCAATTTCGATTCGTGTATCAAGTCGACCTGTCGACCGCTGTCTCTCTCTATTTTAGCGGCAGGTGTAATGAACCTGCTGCTGGTAGGCCGGTTATAACCCATACGACGAGTCATAAATAAAATTCTAGGAACAATTGTCGTTTTGTCGAAATGGAACGTATTACATAAAAAAACCCCGGTGGGGGCAAAAAGAAACATGAGAAATTAATGAGTAATGTAAGATCCTTACAGGTAGTTATTTGATGCGGTTGAGAGAAAATCTGTATTAAATTGTTACGGGTCTTGTACACTGGTGCTCATAAAAATCCGTTGATTGAAGAAAATTTGCACGATTTATAAATTTTTGTAAATATTTCGGACAGACATTTTTTTAGAATATAATTTAAAATACATTACACAGTCTTAGGGTGACAGAGTTACCAAAAATGATGATTTATTTAAAAAAAAATAAAAAATCATTAATTTTTTTAAATCAATTAAATTATGATTTGTATTTTTTTTATTTCAAAAGATCTGTTGGTGTTATTTCACTTTCTTAATTATTTTAAAAGCAATATAAATATCTTATTTCATAAAAGAAATCTGTCATAAAAACTTGTAAAATGACGAAATAAACTTTTCAAATTCCGGTAATTGAGAGTTAATGCTTTCGCCTCATCTTTCTCTGGTATTTTCTTGCCCCAATACTGCCACTATGTTTGCAGTTTGTTTCGGAAGATGAAATTATAAAGCGTCTAAGAAACAAATTATCAGCTGGTGACGATAACATTCCCTATTTCCTTGTTAAGGACTGTCCTCCTATCTTCGCTACTGCTTCATCTATGATCTTCAACCTAGCCCCGCACACGCCCACTTTTCCTGATATGTGGAAAGTTATAGAATAAAATCACGAATAAGTTACAAGTGATTTTATTCTATACGAAGTATAATTGACCAGTTTGAGTTGTAATATTTTATCATATTTTATCATATTTTGACATATCTTTTACCTACAGTAAATTAAGTCCTGCCTGATGATGAGCTGACTTGCTCGAAACCGGTAGCATCGATTAAAGGAGTTTTGTGAGAATTTAGACCATTATTATACCTACTCCCAGTTATTTTTGTTATTACTTTGTAGCAAATAAATACATAAATCAAGCCAATCCTGATGTATCCTATTCACCAATACATATACACTACCGTTCATGGAAGTTCGGGCAAGCAACAAAATGTACGGAAGTCAAAGAAAATAAGAGAAATATTAAATGGCCATGTATTTGATACTTACTTACATGATTTTACATATTTTCAAACACAAATTTATTAAAAAGAAAAAGTTAATGTAATACAAATAATTTAAATCCGATTTTCATCGAAAGATCCACCTTTTGCCCTTAGGACTGCTGCCACTATTCTCGGCATCCGATTCACTAATTTTGCTAATGTTTCATTGGGCAAGCTTGTCCATACCTCCTGGAGAATGGTCCACAAATGTTCCTTCGATTTTGGACACTTTTTCCTAACACATCGGTCTAATTCTTTCCATAACAACTCTATCGGGTTCAGATCGGAGGACTGTGGCGGCCATTCCACACTTTTTAGAGTTCTTTCATTTTCTTCTTGCTGTAGGTAATGTGTGCACAATTCAGATTTATGTTTGGGGTAATTGTCCTGCATAAATTCAAATCCACTACCAATTAATCGGAGTCCTGACGATATGGAATTTTCCTCCAGGATTTTCCGATATTCTTCTTTTTTCATTATGCCCTCAATTTTGAGCAAGTCCCCTGTTCCGATTAAGGAAAAACAACCCCAAACCATTACAGATCCGTCTCCATACTTCACCGTAGGAACTATACACTCCCGTAACATTCTTTCCCCTCTTGATCTGCGTACGAAAACTCTCCGTCTATTTCCAAAAACCTCAAACACACAAACCACAAAACGTTTTTAAAATCGTCCACTGTCCAATCTCTATGAACTTGTGCCCATTGCAGTCGTTTCAGCCTATTTCCTCTTCGGAGTAACGGTTTTCGACAAGCCACTCGCCCATGCAACCCAGCCTCTTTCAGCCGACGTTTCACAGTACTCACAGAAACTTTGGAATCTCGCTCATTATTGAATTCTGCAGCAATTTCTGATGCTGTTAGTCTTCTATTGCGCTTACTAATTATTTTTATTCGTAAATCTTCCGCAGGAGTCGTTTTTCTTGACGGTCCTGACCGATTACGTTCTTGCACGTCACCGGTTGCCTCAAATCGAACTATAGTATCATGTACTGTAGATTTTTTTATTTTTAATTTATCCGCAATCCGTCTTTCTGCGTACACTTCCTGATGCAAGGTAATAATAGCAGATCGTTTTGAAACAACTAGAGGCTTTTCACGGGGCATTTTAAGCAGTCAAACCGAAATTATTTTATTTTTCACTTGCACAACCGCAGATACTTTCACAATAACAATCTCTTCAGAACTACTGCGTTTACAAATGTTATAATACTTTATAAAGGGTATACGAATATTTCCAGGTCACACGAGTGAATCAGCTAACCCTCCTAGGGATTATTATAAAGCTTTATTGTCACTGTAATTATTGGGGATTTCCAACATAATTATATATTTTATGATAACGATCTTATAATAAACAAATACTACCTGGAATTTGGTAAAAGGCTTCCAGAAAAGGTTAGTTTTAATAATTCCTCACAGAAATGTATATTATATAATTTTAAAATTTTTCCCTAAACAGTTAATATAATTTGTCAGCTTGCCCGAACTTCCATGAACGGTACTGTAGGTCTTTTATTTTAATTTCGTACATTGAAGTATTAACCTTTTCAACAACAAGGTGTCTATTAGATGTTACCAAGATTGTATATCCTACTCTACCATACAATACCAACACTGCGTTCCTTAGAGGCAATGGACGTTTCGAACAACGTCGACATACCGCTAGTGAATTCCTTCCTGACGATTTCCGACTAACATCACTCGACTTATTCCGAATTTTCGAATTAGAACGAAACCGTCAATTGTTTCGTCGAAAACGGTCGCTTTTTCCGCAACGTTCGCCTGTCATTTCCCATCCGAGCGTGCCTTGACTGACTCTGTTTACCTCGCGCCGTGTAGCCAGGCGCACGCTGCTTAGATCCTTCTGGGAATTGTGGGAGGTTAGGTATTCGGGTTTCGGGAATTTTCATTATGTCAATGGTTATTTTCGTATTTTCGGGGAGCTTCGTGAAGTTCAAGCGGTTTATTTTTGAAGCGTTCGACAGCACGAATGCCGGATCTTTCTCGATATACACGTTGTATAGGCTTTCTGCTCCAGATCGCGTGCTTAAAATTGGAATGTGAACGTGTTTTGTTATTCGTCGAGTGCTGGGGAGACACCGCGCAGTTACCTACGTCATCAACGTATTTCAGATGTTCGTGTTCTTCATTTGTTTTATCCCTTTCGTTTGGGTTTTATTCGAGTTAGATGGTAATTCCCCTCTTTATCTTGTTCTTATTTGTGTTATACAGCACGATCATTGTTTTATAATCAATTTTAATTAATTCAATTTAAATTACGTAGAGGGTTTTTCATTTTATTTTGACTACTTATTTCCGTTACTATTCCAGATACAAAAAAGTATTTCAAATAAAAGTTGTAATGTTTTACCTCAATCGAAGAAAAATTAGATAACTGCCAGAATTGCACGTAGAGGACGTGGCCAACAAAACAGCTTTGCTTTTTTTAACGGAACGCCCTGTATATTATTATATTTTTGGATAGTCCTTCATCTTCTGATTCCAAATATATTATATTACGAGGGTGTATCAAATGTAAACGGGACTGATTTTCTTAAAAATTCCGAAAGGCTTCTAGACCTGTACCGTTAGGGAGAGGGGAGAACCGACCGCAACTCTCTCGGGTCCCTTTAGTATCAAAAGAAACCATGAGCGAGAAAGAAGTGCATGTCTCCGTGGAGCAGTGGATTATCATCAAGTTTTTGGCCAAGGAGGAGGTGAATCCAACCAAAATTTTGCAGCGATTACAAACACAGTTCGGGGACAACACCCTGTTAAGAACCCGCGTGTTTGCATGGCACAAAACAATTTCTGGAGGGCGTGAAAAGGTCGAGAACGGGAGCCCAAGGACAAGCGTGACCGAAACCAACATCGAGGCGGTCCGAAATCTCATAGAGGGAACACAATTAATACGCAATATTATTGTGAAGGACTGGATACCGCGAAATTGTAATTTCGAAAGAAAAGGAAGAAGCAATCGGCCAGAAGTGTAATTCTTCTGCATGACAACGCCAGGCCTCATGTGGCTAACGCCACGATGCAAAAAGTGGATGCATTAAGATGGGAAACGCTGGAACATCTACCTTATAGTTCAGACTTGTCACCTTGTGTCTTCCATCTTTTTAGACCCCTCAAAGAAGCGCTTGGAAGCCAGCGTTTCGACGACAACGAAGCGGTGGAAGCGTTTGTGCTCCTATGGCTACACGAACGTCCAAAGAATGTTTACGATGGAATAAAAATGCTGCCAATCCGATGGGAAAAATGTATTTCTAGGGCGGGAGAGTATGTAGAAAAATGGTACATATTTGTAAGCTTAGTTAAATACAGTTAGAATTTAAAAAAAAAACGAGTCCCGTTTATATTTGATACACCCTCGTATATAACACTATTTTAAGTAACTAGTTTTTTATGGGTATCAATTGGTAAATTTACATGAGTTACACTACAGCCGAAAAAGTAGAAATATTCTCTATTTACGTAAAAAACAATAACAACAAATATGCTGCACGGAGAGAATATATGGAACTTCATTCGAATCAACAAACTCGTTCTGCAAATACGTTTCTAAATGTTTCAGGTCATACAGTGGCGAACCTGCAGCTATCGAGGCCCGCGGCGAAGATCTCCTTATGCCCTCTTATTGGAATGATCATCATACAAAATGTCAACACAAATATACAATTAACTCTTATTCAATTAAAATTAAATAGTTAAAATGATTTCAAAAACAAAAAATCTTAAGAGTAAAGAAAAAACACCTTATACCTAGCAGACAAACATACATTTAAAAAAGCTTATTAATCTGCCATTTCTGATGTTTTATAAACATGTTTTTAACTTTTCTGTCAATAAGGAAAACTAAAACTGTTTTTTTTGTGAGCGTTGACGTCTGAAAATTTTTTAAATGCTACTGCATTTTCCGTGGAAAGGATTGCCAAATCGTTAAGTCTTACTTGGTTCATTGTTAATCGAAGATAGCTTTTAATCAACTTGAACTTTGAAAAAGCAACTAAAACGCAAACTATCAGAAAAATTTCTAGTGCCAAATATAAGTTAGAGACTGATTTTTGGAAGTTCATTTCCACAATAAACTTTAACACATTCAACGCAGACCACTTTTTAGCTTCGTCCTTTTCAACTTTTGTTGCTTGAAGATGACGTCTGAGCCGTTTAATTTCTGGTAAGATTTCATTTTCCTCTATCTCTACAAAAGTTTCCGTGAGACTTCAAATCAACTTTGGAAGTTCTTAAATTACTGTTTCAATAAGGTGCGATGAATGGCCGAAAATCTTTTATATATTTTTTGCACCGATTCTGTCCTAGTTGTAAGTTTTCTTGTTTCAATGTCAAGGCTTCATCTCTTGTCTCTTCTGCTGGCAACATCTTCTTAAACTTCTTTCGCTCTAACTTCTCAATGGATGTGCTCATTTATTCACAAGTTGTGGAAAATAACGCATCTTTAAGCAGTTCGTCTCGGCTCTCTTCTAAAAAAAAGTTTTAAAGTAACTAATTTTTGTATGGTTTTATCCAAAATAATTCCTCCAGTCTCCACGTACTTTTGAGCATGGTTCAATGAAGAGGATCGCGTCAGCAAGATTCTCTTCAAGAACAACATAAAAACCATCTTCAAACTCTCGGACTACTTTCCCATCAAAGACCGCAATCATCTGGAAGCCCCTGGTGTCTACCAGATTCCATGTTTATGCGGAAGTGTGTACATCGGCGAAACGAACTGATCGGTCAGCACGAGCATTGTACGTGGTCGTTGCGTGTCCGCGTTGGCTGAGCATAGACTGGAAACTGGCCACCAAATCCAATTTAACTTTACCCGCATCTTGTGTCGCAATCCTCACTATTATAGTAGAAAAATCCGTCAATCAATAGAAATCTTCAAACATTCCAACAATTTCAATCACGAAGATGGCTATCCCTTACATCACACGTGGAAACCCCAATTGATTACTAGAGTTGCTCAATTTGCGCCAACAGCCAGTGGCGGGCGCATAAAAGTTTACTCAAAATAAATGGTCAGAAATAAAATATGCTGTGCTCAAACACTTACCGTCTTAAGAGTCTTCCGTGAAATCACAAAGTGAATAATGTCTGTTAAATATCTGCAACATTAGATATGTTACCACAGTTGTTTCGGCAAACCGAGTGCGGCGTGAGGAAAAAGTGTGTTTATATGCAGAAAACCAACGTTCTACATCTAGTGACGTTATATTTGCGTAATTAAAATAATCTTTGGAACAACTTAACGGTTCTGTTGACGCACCTTCACAAATTTGTCTTAATGTGCCAAAATCAGAATCTTTCTCTAAAACGCTTTCAAACTGTTCTAGAACACAAACATTTTTTGCGTCTTCTACCGCGCATAGCTGTGTGTGAACATGTTGCACTATTTGCAGAGATTCCACTAACGACACCGAAGGATTTTGTAATTTTTCTATTGCCTCCACTAGTCCGAAGTAATTGCTCTGAATAGTTTTTAAATCCGTTTTAACCTATCTTGAAATTTCCACTGGCTTTCCTTGATAGCCGCAGCTTCCTTTGGATAGAATTGTAAAACCACGTTCTTAATATTCTCAAAATATTTATGATAATAAAACGCGGCCTGTAACCATCTTCCCCGACGTGTAAGAATAGGTTCTGGTGGCTCAGGCATACGGGGGCACAGTCTGTGAAATTTGCGAATACGTTTTGGGGATTTGACAAACACTGCTTTTCTATGCGCTATTAAAGCGTCTACCTCAGAATAACATTTTCTAATACTATCTGCCACATGACTGAAAGCATGAATTTTACACGTAATATTTAACAAGTTAGCACAATGTTTTTTAAGAGACCGGGCTACAGAAAGCATGTTTGCGGCACCATCAATCATAAACCTCAACAGTTGGTTTGTTGAAAGTTCAAACTTTTCCAATGTATTTAACACTGACTTTGAAATTACTTCGGCAGTACATTGTTGTACTCGTCTGGAAACTAATAGAATTGAAGGTGACGATTGATGTGGTTCCATTGTACGTACCATTACATTAACCACACAATGCTTTTTACGATCTGTTGTTTCATCCACACATAACCACAGTTTTTTATCTTTCAACTCCGATTTAATTCTTTTTTCAACATGTTCACGAGCAGATGGCACAATTCTATGTAACGATGCCCGACTTAGTAATTTGCAGTCCGAATATTTATTCAAAAAGAAGACAAATGCTTCCTTGTTTAGTAAATTAAACGGTAGATTACATGCAATAAAGGTAACACATAAATTTAAATTTGTCATAGTGTCGTGTGCAATTTTTTTTTTAAGAATGCTGTTTACTATTTACGTGACGTAGACAATCCCTTTTAGACCAACACATTAAAGGGATATTACAAACTACACATTGAATGTTAGCGCCAGCATAATTTAGGTCAGGCATTTCTGCTATAAATTCTGTAACTTTGTCCAACATTGGTCGTTTTCGCGATGTAGGCAACATTTTCAAAACAAACGTAGAATTACGAAATAGTATTTACGGCAGTGCACATGTATACACAACAGAGCTGGTTGAGACTCGCAGTTATACTGAAGGTTGTGTTGAACCTCCGCCACTGACCGTTGGCACTAGTGAACAACTCTACTGATTACACCTCCTAGCAACCGCCACCCTTCATTGATCCATAACTTTTCCACTCCATTGAACCGAAGCAAGCCCTATATAAACCCCTCCGGAATGAATAGTCCCCTGTCAGTGTGCAGTAACAGCCCTGAAGACGGCCCATAAACGAAATGTCGGCAGAAGCTACGACAACGACGCGGTTCCAAGCCGGAAACCATGGGTATAGTGTCATTGACGACCGCGGAAGCCTACGTTCCAGATATGCTGTTTTATTTTTAAAATTTCATAGTTTTTCAACAACGCGCTAAAATCCATAGAGCTTTGTTCGGCAAAACATCGTTTTGTTCCACTGTACAATAGCTAACAGTGAACAAAATTAAATCCAAGTTTCAAAATAATTTGCTACATTGCAGAAGTAATGTATTCAGTATCTCTACTACATTTGAGCACATGCAAGAATACAGTACGTTTTTGTTTTCAAAAGTGTGTGAACAGAATTCTATAATTGATGAATCTCTCCAAACTATCAAATTCTATACTTCTTTCTACCTAAGCAGGTGTAAATTATATCACAGAAACCCTATGAATATTTAGCATAGACCCGTCTCAAGTATTATTGACACATAATCCTATTTAAAAACTACTTGGAAAATGAGATTGTCTCACCGTAAGCTTTTCTTAGTAATTTAAGAGAAGTTTGTGGTAATATGTAAGTTAATGAAGTGCATACTTAAATTGGCTGTGAATCATAAGTAGGATGCATGCATAATTAAACGTAGTCGGTTAATAGACCTTACAGATTTATTAATAGCAATTTCCTTGTAAAATCATTTGCAAAGTATCGTGCTTTTTTAGTACCTGGTGGTCTTATATCCTAACTCGAAGTATTGTTTACGTCAATTTGTTATCTATTAAAATCTAAGAATATTGGAATTTGTTTAGAGGATTGTTAGGTAGAGTTACTCGGGGTAGTTATGAAACAAATTTTAAAATTTGGTAATTTCCCAAGAAACTGTTAAGTTATGCGAGGGTCAAACCCAAATTACTGAGAATAAAAAAAATCCAGTAGACCATGTTGTTTAGGGCAACTCTCTATCGGTCAGCTGAAGTTTCGTTGTTGAATTTGCGTTGGTTAGAACCGAATTTTTTAATTTTTTTAAGTGCTAACAAAAGTGAAAAGATGGAATTAATTAGAGAACATTTTCGAATTGTGATCCTTGAAATCTTTTTTCAAAAAATATTTAAAGGCTTATGAGTGCAAGAAGCACCTTTTTTAGCTACAATTGACCGATGGCATAAAGTCCTTGAACGCGATAGAAGTTTTGTTCAGCATCAGAAAGCAGCAGGACAGGAAAATATTGCTGTTCTTAAGAAGATAATTGAAGACGGCAACAGAGTCACGTATGCTGCAGTGGAGCATCAACACAAGATTAGATCCGCAGCTGAGACAATCACACCTAATCACCTGCATTAAAAAAAAGTCAGTCGTTCTGAGCTACATCACTTTTCTGACTTTCAAAAGCGAGAACGCACACCTTTTTTGTTTCTAAAATGGTGACAGGTGAAAATCAAGATAGTCGTGTATGGATCCATGAAGACGAAGAAACAACAATGACAAAGAAGCAACGAGCTACGAAAAAAGTTATGTCTGCGGTGTTGTTTAAAAGTACGGGCCTGGTATGTGCAATAAAATTGGATGAAGAAAAATACTTAGAGCTACATGACACACCGAAAAATGTTTGCCTGTGCTGTTCAGTTCCTGTGGAGGATATTATGTTGTATTACAAGAACACATCGTCCCATAGCACAGCTCTCATGATCCAATATTTGGCTGAAAAAATATAAAAGTTATAGAACATCCACCGTACACACCTGAATTAGCAATGTGTGACTTTTGGCTGCTTTATGGGTTTAAAATACAATTGAGGTACGAGATTTTCATTTAAGGAAGAAACTGATACAGCCACCCATCAGCATTTTGCAAGTATTCTAAAAGAAGATTGATTGGCGGCCTTTAAGTGGAAGGAGAGAATGGTCAACATTTAAAATAAAATTCTAAAATATATTAACCGACTTTTTTTCTCAATAATATTAGCTTGGTCCTCGTACTTACAATTAATTTCAGAAAAACGGCATACCTACCTTCCATGTAATCATTTTCTTCCCAATACACGAAGACGGTATGAGAAGTATCCATGTTTAGAGACAGATGGCGCTTTGAGTCAAAATCTGCATTACCGACTGTGAGTACTATTCCTTAGTAGAAATTTCAGAGAGATTCATCGAGTAGTGTTGCTTTGAGGGTTGTTGAAAAAGAGCGATAGCAGTCAGTGATTCGATGACTTTTTCGGATAGGAAAACCTGCGCAGATATCAAAGAGAAGTTGGATGCAGTTTATAAGGACCATGCACCTTCGATGACCACCATCAGATATTGGTGTAATGAATCTAAACGTGGCCGAACATCCGTTTTCGATGAGGAACGGCCAGATCGTCTCGTTGAGGTGACTACGGACGATATGATCAATAAAGTTTATATCAAGTTAGCAGACCGCCGGGTGAAGGTTAGAGAGATTTCTGATATGGTAAACATCTCAATTGAACGTCTGCAAAGCATTCTTCATGAAAAATTGAGTATAAGAAAGCTTAAATCACGATATCGTGTAAGCAGATCGCCGGGTGAAGATTGGAGAGATTGTTAATATGGTAAACATTTCAATTGAGCGTGTGAAAAACTGAGTATCAGAAAGCTACCGGTGAGATGAGTGCCGCATCTGCTAATGATTGACTAGAAACGGAATCGCGTGATAACTTCAAAGCAATGTTTGGACATGTTTAAACGCAATACGAGTGAGTTTCTGCGGCCTTGTGTGACTGTAGGTGAGATATGTTACATCACTACACGCCAGAAATCAAAGTTCAGACGGCAAAACGTGCACCAATGAATGCGAAGACGATTCCATCAGCCGGAAAAGTTATGGTGACGATTTTTTGGGATTTGGAAAGCATAATCTTAATTGACTATTTGAAGAAGGGAAGGACAATCACGGGGCAGTACTATGTTGATTTATCGGACCAAATCAACGCTGAACTAAAGAGAAAAAGGCCCCACCTAGCAAAGAAAAAATTCTCTACCATCATAACGCCCCGCTCCACTCATTGGCAATTGTGACAACAAAACTAGTCCGGTTACAGTACGAATTGGTGCCCCATCCACCATATTCGCCAGATTTGGCCCCTTGTGACTTCTTTCTTTTTCTAAACTTGAAAAAATGGTTTGGCAGAAAGCGGTTTGCGTCAAATGAAGAGGTCATTGCGGAAACAGAGACCTATTTTGCAGAGTTCAACAAATCCTATTATTTTTCGAATCCTCGTAAATTATAATTGAGTCTAAAATTCTAAACTTAATTTTTAACAAGTATAACAAATGTACAAAAACACTACTGTGGATTAAGTCGAATGTTTTTCTTTATGGTGTTGCAATTTCAATAAGCAGTAGCGTATATTTTTAATAATTTAATGAACAATTTAAATTTCTGAGATACCTCGTATACCCAGTAGGATGTCCTTGTGCGAACAACAGGTATTTCTCTATTATGATGCATGCGCAGGCCAAAAATAGTGATTTACCTGGTTTCCTGGAACACCTACGGTTCCAAGAACTCGTTATTTTCATATCGCGAGTCTATTAATAGCGGGAATTCTCTGTTTATTATAGCATAAAACTTATTTACCTGTTTAGAAAGCGGCTGCTATCGTAACAGGCGTTTCGTTCGTATGTTGTCTTCTGCAGCTGTCGGAGGGGGAATTTTTTGCCGCTTTATTACGTCTTGAATAGTTCTAATGAGAATTAGCAACGTGTAATAGGATTAGCTTTGTTGTCTCACACTGACGTGAAGGTTTTTTTGCGATTCTGTTTTAGAATTCTGTTACTTATTTTATTGTGAGCGTTGATTACTAGAGTAACCAAAACTTGCGGACTCGCATAGGCGTCGGTATTACGGGTTAATATAAGAATACGAAAAATTCATAAATAAACTTACTTGCTAATTATTCAACAAATTAGAGGCATCAGGATGTGACCTACTGTAAACTTGCATCATTGCATATGTTTCCACAGTTACTTCTTTAAACCTCGTGCGTCGACAAGAAAAAATATTCTTATACATAGAAAACGATCTCTCCACATCTAAGGAAGTTACATTTGCATATGGAAACTGTTTTTCAAAATCACTTAAAAGTTCACTATTCTTACACTTATTATAAACGGCCTCTAAAGTATTAAAATCGGGATTTTTCCTTAAAACATCTGCCAACTTTTGACTAGCGCATAATCCTGGCGTATCATTTAATGTGTGTAATTTATTTTTTACACTCTCCACTATGTCTAATGATTCCTGCAATGACAATTCAGTACATTGTAGTTTTCTGATGGCATCTAGTAATACTGTATAATTGGTACATATTGTTGTTAAATCTTCTAAAAGTTGAGGAATTTGAAATTCTCTTTGACTTTCTCTAATTGCTTTGGATTCATTCCGATTAAATCGCATTATAACTGATTGAATTTGTTGAAAATGGATCAAATAGTAAGAAGCTGCTGTTAGCCAAGTACCCAAGTTACGAAATTCTTTTAAACGTTTAGGAGATTTACGAAACACTGCTTTAGTACTTCCAATCATCCGATCAACGTTTCCGTAATGTTGTCGAACAACTTCACCAACTAAATGCAAAGCATGCAGCACGCAGGTTATATGTATTAAGTTAGGAAATATATGTTTTAAGGATCGCCCAACACTTAACATCGTCACAATACTGTTTTTCTTTATATCGGTCGTCTCATCCACGGTAATCCATATCTTTTTGGAACACAAATCACGTTTACACACATTTTCTAGCATCTCTTTCATTCGCGCCAAATGATTCTGTAATTGTGTTTGTGAGGGTAATGGGTACTTTGGAACGTATTGTCGCCAAAACGTTTTAAAAGCTGCTTTTCTCACCAACGACGACGGAAGATTACAAGAGGTAAACATAATTAATAAATGTATGAGGAATAGTGTATAAGGTATTTCAGTTCTTGCATTTCTCATATGCTTAATACCATTGACATGCCTCTGGCAATCAGTTCTGTCCAATGCAGCCAAACGAACATTGCATATTAAGCAAAAAACTGCACTACCGTCATATTTTAAATGGGGAAAAAGTGGCACATACTTGTGTACATTAGTAGCAAATCTATTACGTGGCATTGTTTTCTTAGGTATGTAAATATTAGTTCTATATGAAACGATACACTAATTATGTACTTGGTATAATACTACAACACACAAAAAACACCAGCTATATTTTCAAAAGCGACACGTAAGTACATAACCTTGACCGTTCGACTAATCTCTGCAACAGCTCAACCGGTACTAAAACGAAATCTCTCTCAGCGCGGTTTAACATGATTTATATTCAAGGTCGACACTACATGCCTGCTTCTCTACCGGTTTAGTTTATTTATGAATTTTTCGTATTCTTATATTAACTCGTAATACCGACGCCTATGCGAGTCCGCAAGTTTAGGTTACTCTATTGATTACAATAAGTATTCTGCAAGGTGTTATCGACGTTATAATCTGTATTATAGGGAGGGTAGTCTGAAAAATTTCCAGCCCAGCACAGAAACAAGCATTTTTTGTAGAAGAAACTTTTACCAGCGACACTCCCATCTCTTTAATAGTAGTTGCCATCTTGGTCTACAAATAAGCGTTTACAAATGTGACGGCCTCCTCATTTGATGAAAATCTCTAGTCTTTCGAGCGAAACTTTGAGCCTAGAAACCAGAAAAAAGTCGTTCGGGCCATATCTGGTGAATAAGGTGGGTAGCCCATCAATTGGAATTCTAATTCGTGAATTTTTGCCATCGCGACCATCAAGTGTTAGACGACGCATTGTTTTGGTGGAACACAACTTTTCTTTTCTTCAAATACGGTACAACAGATTTTTTAAGAAACTACTTTGTTTACTTTTTATGGTTGTTACATTACATATACAACAAATACACTATTTATAAACCGCGACTGATCCGATTCTGTAGAGAAGACCGATTGTGCTCGGCTTAGTTATTAAGGCCTGATGCAAAAGTAGTTGGACATTTGAAAAATTAGCGTAGTAGGCTGTAGAATTTCTTTTACAAATGAGTCAAACGTCAATGTCTTGTACGAACGTTTCTCTTAAACAGAAAAACGTTTATTTGTTAGTTGTAAGAATGAAAACTGCTGCTATTGAAAATTTGCGAGAACGTATTTACTCTGCCCTTGGCAGATGGACTCCGGCGGAAGTGGTGAGACACTTTACAAAAGAAAATTTTAGCCGGAGTACCATATATAGCATCATAAAACGTTTTCACGATGGCAAACCTACTACTAACTTGAAAAAAAAAAAAGGTAGAGCGAAGAAGCTAAGTAAGAGTAAAGTTACAAAAATTATGGAATTGATGGAAAACAAGATTGGAATATCACAACGATAAATGGCGGCAAAGTATAAAGTGTCTCAGTCTTGTATATCAAGAAATTTGAAAAAAGAAAGTTTAAAATATTATAAAAGACAAAAAGCACCAAAATATACGGATAAACAAATGGAAATTATTCCAATTCGATGTAGGAAGATGAGGACCAATCTAAAAGTTGCACAAAAAGTGTTGATCTTAGATGATGAGAAATATTTTACCATTGGTAACACTAACATCGCCGGAAATGCTGGATTTTACACAAAAAATAAAAACTCTGCACCTGACGAAGTGAGATTGGCAGGTAAAGCAAAATTTGAGCCAAAAATTTTAGTTTGGATTGCTATTTCAAAAGCCGGTGTTTCAAGTCCTCTCACAAGAAGTGTGCATGATTCAGCAATAAATGCTGAAGTGTATAGGTCAAAATATCTACCAAAACTGAAGCGATTTATTGAAAGATTTCACCGAGGAGATGATATTCTCTTTTGGCCAGACTTAGCGAGTTCGCATTATACGAAAACTGTTACCACATGGTTAACAGAAAATAACATCGCTTTCGTCCCTAAAGAAATGAATCCTCCAAACATTCCAAAGGCACGTCCTATCGAAGATTTTTGGGCAGAACTTAGTCGACTCGTTTATGAGAAGAGTTGGATCGCAGAAAACGAGAATTAATTAGCACGGAGAATTAGCAATAAGCTCAAGCAAATTAATCCAAATAACATCCAAGCCATGATTCAAAAGGTTCCATCTAAACTGAGAAAAATTGAAGAAATTGGACCTTTTGCCATTTTAATCTAATGATTGTAAACAAAAGTTCTAGTTTTAAGATTAAACCATCGCATATTTTCTAATAGTTTTTGATTAAAGTATACAAAATGTTAAAAGATGTCCAACTACTTTTACATCACCCCTTAATCAACGCCAAAATTTCGATTCATTTCGCTTAAACTGCTTCATTCGAATACGTTTTTAGTCCAACAAATCTTCAGTCAATATGACAGATACCTTCTTTTGAGATGCCCACAGCCTCTGCTATCTCCATAAGCTTAATTCGACGGTCGTCTAGCACCATTTGGTGAACTTTTCCGATGTTATCGCTAGTGGTTGCAATTTTGGCCTTCCGAACGTTCATCGTCAACCAAGCTGGTACGACCACGTAAAATCAACTGCCCAAAATTTCACTGTGGCAAATGATGGTGCAGAGTCCCCGCAAACAGCGTCCACCACGGCTTCAATTTGTGCTGGCGAATTAACCAGATATATTATTCACCAGTAACGCCATCTTCGTTTTAAGGTTTGAAACTTTTCAAACTACTCTCGCAAGGGAGAGTCGTATTTGTTGGGACTGTCACTAACTAGAAGACAACAACGCCAATCTTTAAAAAACATCTGAGGAAGTTGATAATATATTCAGCGAAATGTCAAATTCATTATCAACTGTAAAAAGCCTTTACCTTTCCTAATTTACATAAATAATATTTTACAGCCGTATTTCTTGTCGGTAACTCTTCCAGTCACATCTTTTTATAGAATTTCATGGAGATTTCGCGGAATGTCGTCCTATTTTTAACCTATCGACGATTCCAAAAACTAATTACATACGTGGTTCCAAAAGAATTCCTATTCAAATTTTATTACACATTTCTTAATTCATTCGTATAAGGAAATTCCAGAAATAGCCATACAAGTCGTACGTGCTCTGTAATGATTCACTTCAATTCATTTTTTATACGCAAAAGAAAAAAATCCTCGTTTGTTTGCTCAAGACGTAAATTACATACGTACAAGTACTGACGTACGTGAATCAGGTAGATAGGTGGGCAGTAGCATGTTGCCTCTTTAAAATTTACTGTTAACGAAATATGCAAATAAAACTATGTAACCGAGACGGTTTGTTTATTGAAAAGAAGCGTTTCATTTTAACGTATTTTTTTCAACAATATAAAACGAGAATTTCAAGTTTTTGGTATTTGACAGTTGAATTTTTAGTTTTTAACATGTAACTGTTTTTTCTACGTAATGAATTTGTTGTTGTTATAAACAGAGAAAATATTCGCTTGCCAATCTGCAAAACAATCTTTTCTTATTGCAAATCTGAGCCAAAAATATGATATTCTTAAACATTAAAGTATCGGCACACTCTGCATCACACAAATTACCATTCTCAACCGTATAATCCATTCCGTCGTCAAGTTACCGGCATCAATGAAATGTTCCACCCGTACGAGGTAGGCGTCATAAATAGAGCAACGCAAACTGCGCTGAAAGCCAGTGGCGGACGCATAAAAGTTTACACAAAATAAATTAAATGCGATACGTGCTCAAACACTTACCGTTTTAAGAGTCCTCCGTGAAATCACAAAATGGATAATGTCTATTTAATATTTGTAACATTAGATATGTTTCCAAAGTTGTTTCGGCAAAGTGAGTGCGGCGTGAAGAAAAAGTGTTTTTTGTATGCCGAAAACGAACGTTCTACATCTAGTGATGTTATATTTGCGTAAGTAAAATAATCTTTCAAATAACTTAACGGTTCTGTTGATGCACCTTCACAAATTTGTCTTAATGTGCCAAAATCAGAGTCTTTATCTAAAACACAAAAATCTTTAGAAAAACTTTTCTAAAACACAAACATTTCTTGCGTCTTCTATCGCGCATAGCTGTGCGTGAACATGTTGCACTATTTGCAAAAATTCCACTAACGACACCGAAGAATTTTGTAGTTTTTCTATCGCATCCGCTAGTCTCACGTAATTGTTCTGAATAATTTCCAAATCTGTTTTAACTTGACTATCCTGAAATTTCAAACGGCTTACCTTGACAGCCGCAGCTTCCTTTGGGTCGAATTCTAAAATCACGTTCTTTATATTTTCAAAATATTTAAGATAATAAAATGCAGCCTCTAACCATGTTCCCCAACGAGTAAGAATAGGTTGTGGTGGTTCAGGATTACCGGAGCATAGTCTATGAAATTTCCGAATACGTTTTGGGGATTTTACAAACACAGCTTTTGTATGTGCTATTAGAGCGTCTACCTCGGGATAACATTTTCTGATACTATCTGCTACGAGACTGAGAGTATGAATTTTACATGTAATATGCAACAAGTTAGCACAATGTTTTTTAAGAGATCGACCTACAGCAAGCATGTTTGCGGCACCATCACTCATAAGCATCAACAGTTAATTTGTTGAAAGTTCAAACTTTTCCAATGTATTTAACACCAACATTGAAATTACTTCGGCAGTGCATTGTTGTATTCGTCTGGAAGCTAGCCGAGAAGGCCAAGAAGGCCAGAATGAGCAAGTCAAAGGTCAAAACCCTGCTCGTTGTGTTCTTTAACATCTGGAGGCTCGTCCATCATGAGTTTGTACCACATGGTAAAACCGTCAACGACAAATTCTACGTGGAAGTGCCCAAGAGACTCAAACGAAGGGTTCATCGCGTCCGGCCTGACATCGCAGACGACTGGAGACTTCACCATGACAACGCGCCAGCCTACACCGCCTTCCTCGTGACCCGCTTCCTGGCCGATTCAAAGGTGTCAACGGTTCCCCCGCCGCCCTACAGTCCTGACGTGGCTTCCCCAGATTTCTTCTTGTTTCCGCGCTTGAAAACTCCCATGAAAAGACATCATTTCGAGACAATTGTCAAAAGCAAAGAAGCTTGCACCGAGGCTCTAAAGGACATTTCCAAGGAGGCCTACATAACGCCTTCGATGCCTGGAAATCTCGCTGGAAGGGATGTATCGACGCAGGAGGAGACTATTTTGAAACCTTTTAATGTGTTCTACCGATCTGATCAATAATTTTATTTAATCGACTCATTGACATTACTTTTCGGACAAACCCTGTAGCTCTATGGGGAAGGTTTAAACAAACTAACAAATTCCTGGTAAAGCAAAACCTTTAAATAACGTTGAAGAATCGATATTATGCTCAAATTGTACAAATATTTAGCAACACATATTGTTTCCAGCTGTTGAACATTAGAACCATAGAGAATGGTAGAAGTAGGTATAATAATTTACGCCAAATCCACACAATCGAACAGGGGACTTTATGAAATGGGACGAACACATCTAAATATGCGAGGCACGTCCATCATTCTACATAGCTCCAACCATTTTGTAGGCACTTGTCATAGAATGGCACAAGTTTTTGTATGCCTTCCCTACAAAACGTTGCCGCCTGTGTTGTCAATCATGTGGTAACATGTTCTTTGAGCTCTTCATCGTTGTTGAATTTTTGACCACCAAGGAACGTTTTCAGGTGCAAAAAGAGATGGAAATCGCTAGGGAGGAGGTCAATCTGGGTCCAGCCAAAGTCTTGTAAGAGTTGTTGTGTCTTGTTCGCAGTGTAAGGTCGGGCATTGCCTTGAGTCAAAACAATATCGTTTGTGAGCATTCCTCGACACTTATTCTGTATTGAGCGACGCAGCTTCCTAAGCGTCCCACAGTAAACATTTACATTGATTGTTGTGTCAAAAAATCAAGTGCGCTGTCCTGACGCTCTTTTTTGTGTTGCTCTGTAAGAGTTTTCGGCACCCAACGAGCACACAGTTTTCGAAAATTCAGTTTTTCAGAAAGAATTTCATGAAGAAGTGCTCCCGAAATTTGCAAAATTTCGTGGAAAGATCAGATATTGTAATCTTACAGCTTTCCTTCACGGGTTCTTCAACTGCACGAACTAATTCTTCATTAACCAAATTCAGACGCCCACTTCGTTCGTTATCGTGCACTTGATCACGTCCTTCATTGAACTGTCGGACCCATCTCCTTACCGTTGAATCGCTCATTGCATTTTATCCGTAAATCTCGCAAATTTGTCGATGAATGTCGACTGTTTTAGTATTCTCCGCATTCAGACAGCGGATTACAGATCTAATCTTACAAGCGGTGGGATTTTTAATCAACTGCGCCATTCTAACCAAGCACTATAAACTGGAAATAACAAACAGCGATCTGGAAATGGCGTCATCTCCTTCTCCTTAACTCAGAGCAACTACGGCGCATGCGCCGAACTGCGATTGCAGCGTTGCCGCCGCAATAAATACAAACGGAACTTATTTCCTGGACCTACCTCGTATATTAATGAATAAGGTATAAAATAAAGTAGATCTAGACTTGGTATTTATACACAATAATCTATATACCATCCTCAAGAAGTGTTGTAAATATCTGCGCGTACATTTTTTTTTAAATCCTCGAAGCAATTAGTTTTTACAATGAAGTTGTATACTACACCCTAATAACCAATATTTTAGTGTAATTTGTGAAAAGTATCTTTCTTCACTTTGTCTGGCTCTAAAAAGTAACTAAATCTCGGGTTACACTAGAAATATTATGAGAATGAGAGCTCTTAAGTGTCTCCTTCAAATCTTCATCGAAATTCCCATGCAAAATACTTTGATTTTGGGAATAAAATCATTTCGACCACAGTGCACCGTGATATGGGCGTCTTAACTCCTAAACAACCTGTTAACGTCCTCCTTATAAGAAATCCAATGCTCCTAAATGCGGCCATCATCGTTATTCGAAAGATTTTCCCAAACAAGCCCGATGGTTACAACCAAAACTGTACGCTTGAAAGCATACAAAACGCACGAACGTCTATAGAACTGGACGAGAGTGTCTGGCAATGAGTGTGTGCATGAGTAGTAGATGTAGATATACCGACAGCCACGGCATGTGAGCACACAAGTTAAGAGAGTTAAGGATCCGCGAGAGACACGGAGACGCAAGAGGAGACGGTTGCGATGGAGAAGGACTAGCAGAGGCGCGGGAGACGGGCAGGGGAGCCGAGCAACTGCGAGACAGACAGCGTATGACGCCAAAGTGATAGTCAACGCGGCGCCAAAGTACAATACCGTGCAAAAAACCGGCCTAGCGGAATTTCACAAAAATTTCAATTACTACGCGGCGTTGAGAGTTAAATGTCACACACGTATTACGAGATTAACGTTTGAAGACGATGGAACACGAGGAGCAAGAGGAGAGAGCAGAAACGATTTAATTTAGAGGAAATTATCATCAATTTTTAAGCGCTGCTGTAGGAGTTATGAATGCTGTTATAGATGCTATAAAATTAGAATTAAGAATAGGGAATAGCAAACATATTCGATTCCTCTAGGGAAGTGAGTTTGTTAGATGAAATAAGTCACCAGCTTTTGATGGCAGAAACTGTATAGCATGACATACCTACTGGAGTTGCCCGCATTTTAACTACTACGCTACTGTTACTAATACGTGTAAGTAAACTTAAAAAACTCCAAAACGAAGCAATGAGAATTATTTTACAGCTTACTACTAGACTTATGTACCCCATAACTTGATGCACACAGGATTATTTTATTTTGCTTATAAGTTCTTAGTTTAAAATAAAAAAGCAGCAAATTTTTATTGAATATAACTCAAATAAACATTGTCTGCACCGCACTATCATCCTCAGTTTTATTTTCTTAACTATCTGACAGAACAAACAGTAGTCGTATATGCACCAAGTGCATACATTGATCTGTTGATAAGTGTCTAGTTTACGCGAAATTTGTTAATAAATCTGTTAGCAACTAAGAAACTAAGATTACTTTAGGTTATTCTCCACAGCTTTGAATCAGCTTTAACACCAGCTAATTCTCAACAACTCATTTTTTTGAACTAAATTCAAAATTTCCATCTATTAAATTTACCTACGAAGTGGAAAAAGACATTTGTTTAATTAACTAAAGACATGTATTAAAACGAGCTTACCAACATCAGAATTGCTACACATTTTAGGGAACTCCAAAGACCAAGGGGATAACAGGAAGTTTATAAAATATCATGAGAAATATTAAATGGCAATGTATTTAATACTTACTTAGATGATTTTACATATTTTCAAACACAAATTTATTAAAAAGAAAAAGTTAATGTAATACAAATAATTTAAATCCGATTTTCATTCCTTTTGCCTTTAGGACTGCTGCCACTATTCTCGGCATCCGATTCACTAATTTTGCTAATGTTTCATTGGGCAAGCTTGTCCATACCTCCTGGAGAATGGTCCACAAATGTTCCTTCGATTTTGGACACTTTTTCCTAACACATCGGTCTAATTCTTGCCATAACGACTCTATCGGGTTCAGATCGGGGGACTGTGACGGCGATTCCATAATTTTTAGGGTTCTTTCATTTTCTTCTTGCTGCAGGTAATCTGTGCACAATTTAGATTTATGTTTGGGGTCATTGTCCTGCATAAATTCAAATCCACGACCAATTAATCGGACTCCTGACGGTATGGCATTTTCCTCCAGGATTTTCCGATATTCTTCCTTTTTCATTATGCCCTCAATTTTGAGCAAGTCCCCTGTTCCGATTAAAGAAAAACAACCCCAAACCATTACAGATCCGCCTCCATGCTTCACCGTAGGAACTATACACTCCCGTAACATTCTTTCCCCTCTTGATCTGCGTACGAAAACTCTCCGTCTATTTCCAAAAGCCTCAAACTTGGATTCGTCAGTCCACAAAACGTTTTTAAAATCGTCCACTGTCCAATCTCTATGAGCTTGTGACCATTTCAGTCGCTTCAGCCTATTTCCTCTTCGGAGTAACGGTTTTCGACAAGCCACTCGCCCCTGCAACCTAGCCTCTTTCAGCCGACGTTTCACAGTACTCACAGAAACTTTGGAATCTCGCTCATTATTGAATTCTGCAGCAATTTCTGATGCTGTTAGTCTTCTATTGCGCTTACTAATTATTTTTATTTGTAAATCTTCCGCAGGAGTCGTTTTTCTTGACGGTCCTGGCCGATTACGATCTTGCACGTCACCGGTTGTCTTAAATCGAACTATAGTACCATGTACTGTAGATTTTTTTTATTTTTAATTTATCCGCAATCCGTCTTTCTGCGTACCCTTCCTGATGCAAGGTAATAATAGCAGATCGTTTTGAAACAGCTAGAGGCTTTCCACGGGGCATTTTAAGCAGTCAAACCGAAATTATTTTATTTTTCACAATAACACAGATACTTTCACAATAACAATCTCTTCAGAACTACTGCGTTTACAAATGTTATAATACTTATAAAGGGTATACGAATATTTCCAGGTAACACGAGTGAATCAGCTAACCCTCCTAGGGATTATTATAAAGCTTTATTGTCATTGTCATTATTGGGGATTTGCAACATGATTATATATTTTATGATAACGGTCTTATAATAGACAAATACTACCTGGAAATTGGTAAAAGGCTACCTCCTAGTTTTAATAATTTCTCACAGAAATGTATATTATATAATTTTAAAATTTTTTCCTAAACAGTTAATATAATTTATCAGCTTGCCCGAACTTCCATGAACGGTACTGTAGTTCATATTAAATTCAGAAGATTTAACAAATCTAGTTTCCCCCTACAAAAACACACACATTTTAATGAATTCGGATTTAAGACCCATAATAGTCTCTTTTATAGGGGACTACAATTACATAAATTAGTAATTTATGTAAGGAACCCAAACAATATTCTAGTAAATTTGTAACAGGTTAAATATCAACACTAATGAAGCGTATTCCAACAAACTAGTTCATTTTTTCTGTGTCCCAATATTAATTTTTTATTGCCGAGTAACAATTCTTTCTAAAAGTGATTCTTCCCAGTTTTAATATTCTATTAATTTTCAATATCTGTAGATTGTCTTTCCCATCCCTAAGATCCTATCAGCGTAGTTTCAACATCTCATGAGAAGAGTTTCTTGATCGAAATTTCTCAACCAGAATCATGTTTGTTGGCTTCATTATTCTTCCTTCAAAGGAGAATTTACTCCTCAATTAATGTGTAAACCATGGATTAAGATATCAAAATTTACCATAACCAAATGTGAGACATTGTTTTCATTTATATCATTGCCTTAGAAAAGCACGTAATTTTTTATCCAAAATGCTATTTAACTGCCGACTAAAAATAACTGAAAATTACTTTTTTCCCAAAAATCATTAAAACTATTCTACAATAGCCTCTAAAAAGGAAACAAGAGTTTGCGTTGTGATCACATTAAAACCAAACACTTTTTTGATCTCCTGTAAATTTCCTTTTACTGGAGTTACGCGCTTTTCTCGCTAAGGCAACGATATGGTACTTAATGTAGAAAACTTTTCGGTTTATAGAAATTTTAAAGGTTCCAAAAGATATTATGGAACCTTATACCGACAACAAACGTAACCTCAATACGACATGCGCATATATAACCAGATTCAGCAGGTGTTTCACCGGAGCAGGTTGCAAACACAGCAATAACACTTGCTATTGTAACAAAAAAAAAAAATAAAATAGAACATTATTTTCTTGTAATTTAATTAATTCAATTAGAATATTGCATTCTGTAATTATGTACACAATGTTAGGTAGCTAACATAATATTCTAATTATTTTTTTTTATTTTGTAATTTTATACAATATCATTCTGGTATGCCGCAAGGTTGACTTATAAGACCGTAATTATTCCTTAAAATTATCGCTTTTGAAATGGAAACTTTATAAACGATGAACAAATAGGAAGTCGATGGATAACTTTTACCAGAAAAAAGACGTCGCATGACTCACCATGGTTATCGCATTTATAAACATATGGTGGCCATGATAAACTGTCAAAAGATTTGGACGCAAATAGGAATTAAGTAGGCAAACCATATCTTCGAGCATTCCTCTTCTAAATTGTGTCAATGTAATGAAAATATGTGCTGATAAGCTTGGACAAATAAGAATGGAAATTAGTTGGGGATGGGATCCTCATTTTAAACAGTAAACTAGATCAGTAATAGCAAATTATCTACTTACATTAAAATGCAGGAAACGGGGACTTATCCACGATTCCACGGTGACTGTTTACGCATTGTTGTTTACATTATGTAAAGAGGAGGCGAAGTAAAATCGAAGAAGAGAGAAAGGTTGGCACTGATACTCGCAAAAAATCTACGTACGACGCGCTTTAGAACCAGACGATGTTGACCAAATGCAACATACCGCACGCACAACAAATTAACACACAATTAGACATAAACTTCGTGTATATTGATTGTTGTTGTTGTTAACAGGTTGATGTGTGTATAAGTAAATATCGAGGGAAATAAAGAAACCGATACAATAATAGTAAAAGTGAAATTTCACGCGTTATAGTTATAAGAGGTGTTTCTATAAATACAGCTTTTAACCTCTCCTCTACACACACTGATTCGCAGATAATTCTTGGCACTTTTTTTTAGTGATAATAGTACGAAGAAGGAAGGGTTTCCACTTAATTTCCCTTTGTTAAAGATTGAGTATCGTGCACATATCACCACTTGTTCTGTTCGCACTATTCTCATTGGATTTGTCTAAGAATTCTCCGCGGAAAAACGATACTTTCCAGAGCAGTTCCGACCGTCACACAGTGCGGAATTGTTTCGAATAAGAAGAGACGAATCACGCACACATTCACGTCTACATACGCGATTCCACAGCTAAAATAAGTCTCCGTGTGTGTACAATAATAATAATAATAATATGATATGCTGGCTGAGTTAACGCGGCGCCATGTTTACTCTGTCTCGCTCGTGCAAAGCGAATGACTCAAACGGATTGTCTCGCTCGTGCGCCACCGGTGGCGATTACAAGTAATACCACGCCACGCCTCATCCTTCTCCAACCTACACGAATCTCATATATATCTATCGCACTCGATTATCCTATTCCACCTCCTTTTTCCGAGAAAACTTTCAAACCTGTTCGACGTCGTCTTTGTCTGGCGTTGGATTCACCTTAGCCGTTTTTCTTTGGTTTTATATGTGTGCGTGTGGGTATTTGCGTGTTTATTCTATCCACTAGTTCCGTCCTTTTCGATCGCACGAAAAGTTGCGACAATCGAGGTTCAAAGTCCACGGGCGTACGTTTTTTTCGCTTTTCCTTCTTTATTTTCTCTACGGTCTTTCGTTGAAGATCGGATGGTTCCGACCTGTCCAGTTTATTCGCGCATATTGTTGTTGTTGTTGATAAAAACCCTTTCGACTTTAAAGCGGTTAACTCTCGAACATGCGAATGCTCGACGTTCCCGAATTGAACTGTTTTGGTGAAGTTAATACTCGTTGTTGCTTACGTCCTTACGCTAGCCGACTGCGATTATGGTGATGATGATGATGACAGATGATCATTTTTTGTTGTTGTTCGGCGAGCGATTTCGATATCGGGAATTATGAGTCCCTTCTCTCTCTTGCGGTACATAATCTTGTATACGATGAGGAGAGATATCTATAAACATACAATTTGTGCATACATATATAGAAGAGAGATAGCCATGCTATCACTGTCTAAATATAGACGAACGTGTTAAACTATCTTTACGAACGTACTTGAGTACACATACCACATACAGCGCTGGATGTTTATCATGCGCGACACAAATTCTTTTCTTTGAGCCTTTAAAATTTCATTGCTCGCCGATATAATCGACTCGGTAAGTTGGGAGACATTGAATTTCTGAATGTTGCGACAATCTTCCGAGAGTATTTCCTTCCGCCTAGTTTTCACTTTTTAAAACAAAGAATTCTGCTTACCAACAAAGAATTGAAAGACAAAAAGATTCTATTTGTCAATGGATCATATTGAAAGCAGGTCAGTTCATATTGCAATCTTAATTCCTGTTTAAGCAAACTACACTACCGTTCATGGAAGTTCGGGCAAGCAAAAAAATGTACGGAAATCAAAGAAAATAAGAAAAATATTAAATGGCCATGTATTTAATACTTACTTACATGATTTTACATATCTTCAAACACAAATTTATTAAAAAGAAAAAGTTAATGTAATACAAACAATTTAAATTCGATTTTCATCGAAAAATCCAGCTTTTGCCTTTAGGAATGCTGCTACTATTCTCGGCATCCAATTCACTAATTTTGCTAATGTTTCATTGGGCAAGCTCGTCCATACCTCCTGGAGAATGGTCCACAAATGTTCGATTTTGGACGCTTTTTCCTAACACATCCGTTTAATTCTTCCCTCTATCGGGTTCAGATCGGGGGAATGTGGTGGCGATTCCATAATTTTTAGGGTTCTTTCATTTTCTTTTTGTTGCAGGTAATCTGTGCACAATTTAGATTTATGTTTGAGGTCATTGTCCTGCGTAAATTCAAATCCACGACCAATTAATCGGACTCCTGACGGTATGGCATTTTCCTCCAGGATTTTCCGATATTCTTCATTTTCCATTATGCCCTCAATTTTGAACAAGTCCCCTGTTCCGATTAAGGAAAAACAACCACAAACCATTACGGATCCGCCTCCATGCTTCACCGTAGGAACTATACACTCCCGTAACATTCTTTTCCCTCTTGATCTGCGTACGAAAACTCTCCGTCTATTTTCAAAACCTCAAACTTGGATTCGTCAGTCCACAAAACGTTTTTAAAATCGTCCATTGTCTAATCTCTATGAACTTGTGCCCATTGCAGTCGCTTCAGACTGCTTCCGCTTCGGAATAACGGTTTTCAACAAGTCACTCGCCCATACACCCCAGACTCTTTCAGCCGACGTTTCACAGTACTCACAGAAACTTTGGAATCTCGCTCATTATTGAATTCTGCAGCAATTTCTGATGCTGTTAGTTTTCTATTGCGCTTACTAATTATTTTTATTCGTAAATCTTCCGCAGGAGTCGTTTTTCTTGACGGACCTGGCCGATTACGATCTTGCACGTCACCGGTTGTCTTAAATCGAACTATAGTATCATGTACTGTAGATTTTTTTATTTTTAATTTATCCGCAATCCGTCTTTCTGCGTACCCTTCCTGATGCAAGGTAATAATAGCAGATCGTTTTGAAACAACTAGAGGCTTTCCACGGAGCATTTTAAGCAGTCAAACCGAAATTATTTTATTTTTCACTTGCACAACCACAGATACTTTCACAATAACAATCTCTTCAGAACTACTGCGTTTACAAATGTTATAATACTTTATAAAGGGTATACGAATATTTCCAGGTAACACGAGTGAATCAGCTAACCCTCCTAGGGATTATTATAAAGCTTTATTGTCACTGTAATTATTGGGGATTTCCAACATAATTATATATTTTATGATAACGGTCTTATAATAGACAAATACTACCTGGAAATTGGTAAAAGGCTTCCAGAAGAGGTTAGTTTTAATAATTCCTCACAGAAATGTATATTATATAATTTAAAAATTTTTTCCTAAACAGTTAATATAATTTGTCAGCTTGCCCGAACTTCCATGAACGGTACTGTACATGACATGGTGATTGTAACACCAAGAAAGATGCGAATTTTTTTACCAAACTTGGCAGAAACATATACCTATTAAAAGGTAATAATTGATTATAATTTCAAAGAAAAAGAACGGAAAAGGATTAACACAATTTAATTTCATTTTTATTAATAATGTGTTGGGCACTCCTATTAGTTTCACAGTTGATTCCAGTAGGTGTTCCAAGCAACCTGCAATTCATGCCGAAGAGCTTCCAATGCTTGCGGAGGATTCGCTAAGTTCCTTCCACAATGCCCCACACGTGTTCGATTGGCGCGAGGTCGGGAGGTCTGGAGAAGTTCTCGCTACTTGGGTACATGCATTATCCTGTTGGAAAAGCGGGGCTTCGATCTGCTGAAGATATGGAAGAATATGGGGTTCCAACACCTCATCAACGCAACACTGGGCATTCAGGGTGCTTCGGATGAACATCAACTGAGTTCTACTCCTATATGCTGTAGCATCCAATACCACAACTTCCACGACTCGGTGCACACGTCCTTTAACAAAAAATCAAATATTGCGACGTTCCCCACATCTTCGTCTGGCCCTCATGTGGCCATCATGCATCCATATATAAAATCGAGATTCATCACTGATCACTAATTCACCACCCTTTGCCATTCCACGTTCCAGTGCATTCGCAATCCACACCACTCCAAATATTGCTGTCGGTGTTGAGCCGTAAATGGTAACGTAAGATGTGGTCGATAGAATTGCAAGCCAAAAGCCCTGATTCGGCGATAAACGGTTCGAAGGGTCACAGGATGAATCTTCATTACCTGGCCATAGATCAGCAATTCTCCTGGTACTGAAGAATCGGCCTCTTTGTGCCATTGGGCGAAGGTGGCGGGTCTGCACATCATTAGTCCTTTTTCGGCCTACGGTTCTTCTTCAGCGACTTTCTTAGCCCTCCTTAATCCATGACTGATAACAATGCATGATGGTGGATTGGTTCCGATTAAGGCGATTTGCAATTTCCCTCAACAAAAAACCACATTCGCGCAAGCCAACAATTCGACCTCTGTCAAATTCACTCAACTGGGCATAATTTCCAGGTCGCCGCACTCTAGGAATAATCAAACCCTCGATACACGTTAAACAAAAGCAAGACAAGAGAAAACAGTGAAAATTGAATAAAAAATCGCAAGAAATACACCTGACATTAATACCAGAAAAGACTGCATGAAGTGTCAGATATGCCATGACAACCTGATCCATCGCAATTATAATCAATCTTTGAATAGTTATACGTTTCTGCCAAGTTTGGTCAAAAAAACCCATACTTGGTGTTGCAATTTCCATGCCACTACTAACACTACTACAACAAGAAAGATGCAAAAAAAATAGGACGTAGATATATTACAAGATAAAAAGATTAGACAAAAATATCAAGAAAAATACTAAGATAATTCGAAAGTGTTAACACAAATGATATAAAGGAACAATGGAAAGAATTGAAGAATAATATAATAAAAACAGGTGAAGAGGTGTTAAATAAGGAAGCAAGTAAAAATATAGATAAAGAATGCCCAAAAGCAAAAAAACCTTGGGAGAATCAAATGGTTAAACAAAAAGGAAGAACAATATAGAAGGGAATACGTCATACAAAGATATATAGCAAATGCAATATACAAGAAAAAAAAAGAACGAATGACTAAGCAAGCAACTGGAGAAGATAGATCATGAAGGACGTAAACAAAATTTAAAACAATTCTATGAAGGAATAAAGCACCAAACCACTACACCAAAAGAGGAATGAAAGACCAGAATGGCGAGATACAAAACGACCCTCAGATAATGGGGGAGATATAGAAAGAACAATACAAAAGCTTGCTGTATGAAGAAGGAAAAAATATAGCACATAAAAATGACGAAATAATAAAAGAAGAAGAGGACGAAGCAGAATGCCCAACGGAAAATCAAGTCGAGGAGGAGATAAAAGGACTGCGGAATGGAAAAGCACCTGGAGAAGATGGAATAGAGGCAGAGCTGTTAAAATATGGAGAAGAACAAATGAAAAAAGAAATCTACCAGATAATCAAGCAAATTTTGAAACAAAATAGGACACCAGAGAACTGGAACATTGGGATAATAACACCAATACATAAAAAGGGTGATAAACTTGGGTGCTCACCAAACCCAGAAACCAAAAGTTAGAAATGTGGGAGAGAAAAATCCTGGAGGATCTGTGGAGGAAAATTAACTGAGCTAGGCTGGGAAAGACTACCGAACAAGGAATTATATGAAATATATGGAGAACCTAAAATCAACAACTTCATTAAGGCTAAAAAATGAGATGATTAAGTCACCTAGAAAGTTTGGAGGATGATAGTGTAGTTAAAAACACACCATGGAAAATACCGAAAGGCAAAAAGGGGCAGCCCCAGGAGACGATGGAGGGAAGCAGTTGCAGAAGATTTACTGCTCACTTGTTTTTACATTACCATTAGTGATGCCCTGAGATAGTGCACTTATGAAATATTCGTTCGTGTAATCATACAAGCTTATGTACACTACATGAAGAGGTAATTGCCTGGATTGCTTGACTACCAAGAAGTTGGCTTGTCTTGGTCATTAGTAAATACCATCATTCTCGAGCCATTGAGACCAGAGAGAATTCTTACGTGGTGTGGTACATGGTTAGAGGATGCATTTTATTATTTTCAACATTTTGAAAAGATTTGCATAATAACAATCAGAAAAGCTTACATCTATCTATATTTTAAAACATAAAAATGTTATGCCAATAATATGATTAATCCAATAAAAATTAGATTTTTGAGTATGTTCCCATTTTGGAAACGTTCGCCATTAAAAGGTGAAATCAAACATGGCAAAGAAAAATATACAGAGTTTGTCCGAAAAGAAATGTCAATGAGTCGATTAAAAAAAATTATTGATCAGATCGGTGCAACATATTAAAAGGTTTCAAAACAGTCTCCTCCTGCGTCGATACATCCCTTCCAGCGAGATTTCCAGGCATCGAAAGCGTCACGGTAGACCTCCTTGGAAATGTCCTTTAGAGCCTCGATGCAAGTCTCTTTGACTTTGTCAACTGTTCCGAAATGATGTCCTTTCATGGGAGTTTTCAAACGCGGAAACAAAAAGAAGTCTGGGAGAGCCACGTCATGACTGTAAGGCGGCTGGAGAACCGTTGGCACCTTTGAATCGTCCAGGAAGTGGGTCACGAGGAAGGCGTTGTGGGCTGGTGCGTTGTCATGATGAAGTTTCCAATCGTCCGCGATGAACCCTTCGTTTGAGTATCTTGAGCATTTCCACGTAGAATTTGGCATTGACGGTTGTACCATGTGGTACAAACTCATGGTAGACGAGCTCCCAGATATTAAAGAACACAGTGAGCATGGTCTTAACCTTTGACGTGCTCATTCTGGCCTTCTTGGGGCGAGGGGACGCCGAGGTGTGCCACTCGTATTTAAACACCCAGCCGAGTTTCACACAAAACTCGATGGCAATCCTTTGTTCCAACGAGCGCTGTATTACGGCTTGCACGGGAGACGAAAACGAGTTTCACAGCATCTCCTTACTCTCCGGATGGTTGGAGACGACTGAGTGACCACGCGTTCGTAAGCTGACTTCCCCCTCCACCGATCCCAACCGGTCCGAGCGCGCTGCGACGTAAAATCGCTTCACAATAAAATCACTGACATTACTTGTCGGACAAACCCTGTATTTGTTTCAAACTGACAAAGTTCTGTAAAAGAAAGAACTGTATTGTTGAGTCAAACAGATATACTTTAAAATCAAACTTGAGGTAATTTGTCTCAAGAGATCATATGTTTGAATCAAATAACGACGTCAAAAAAATTATTTCTCTAAATTAAAAAAAAAAATCTTTGCCGCCAATCAAAATTACGATTTTGTTGACTGAATGCATATTTGTTTGAATCAAGAACTTTTTTCTCTGTGCAGGTGTTTTTGACTTCATATGCCATTTTGACAGATAAACCTTTAAACCTTATATCGCCGAATTTTTTAGGAGGCTATTAAAATCTTCAAAAATATGCAGGTATTCCGGTTAAAATAAAGAATTTTTTTTTCTGTCTCACCCCGTATAGTAACAGAAACGGTGTTACATCTCCAACATACGCTGTATTTAAACTACATCGATATGCCAATTTAGAAAACAAAACATTTTTTAACGATTTTTGAAACATTTGCAATATTCCAGACTTCTTTGACGCAGTGTATATTTCCATTTTATTTTACTTTAAGTTACCACCAACATACACACTCAATTATATTCCTTTTAATAGAAAATCAATTGCGCAATACAACATATTTCATAATACAACTCCGATTTAATCAATTTTCGCATTCGTTAAACTTAGCTGAACGTATCAATCCTTGGTCAACGCTCAACTTCTCTAATATCTGCGTATGATTTTGCTAGTTGCGATACGACGTACTACGTAAGCGACTATTTCAACCCGACCGACCCTCTTCGCCCCTCCGTCGTTCCCGGTTACCGGAATTTCCTATACGGTCGTGCCTCTCACTCTAAGCTGAGCGTGGGCTCACCATGCTATAGTATCGGAATCTCCTCGACTGTTAAGTGTACGAGTGTGAGTATGTATTTGTATGGTTGTATGCGTGAAATGTACGCGTAGGTTGTCTTTTGTACGAATCTATGCATACACGGAGTGCTAGAAGTATTTACCAGCGATTTGGTCTGTTAATCGAACCTGGCACCTCCCGCTTGCGGGACGGGCGTGTTAACCTCTACACTACCGAGGCCTTCGTACCAGGAACGTTAATTTTTTTTTCGTTCGATTCCTTACCGGGACGAGATTTTTTTAAGTATGTGTTACGTCCGAAACTCCAAGGAAATTACAGATTTTCGTAATTCACCGACGGAAGCCAAAAAAAATAGGGAGTGCCTCCATAGCCTTCTATTTTTTAGACGTATTGCAGCCGGCGCGATGCGGCTTTTATATTTCAGGTATCTACGAGGATGGGTCAATAAGTCCGAGAAAACTGCGTCATTTAGGTAAAGTTTGACAACCATTGAAAGCGGACGACATTGTGCGTTGTAGCAAAAAATGGAAAAAAGTGACTCGTGTGCTCATAAAGCATTATTTTTTGCGGATGAAAACCATTACTCAAACCAAGGCTAAGTTTGATAGACACTATGGGGACTCTGCACCATCAGAATCAATGGTAAAGAAGTGGTTTACTAAATTTCATTGTGGTTGTACAAGACTAATGACACCGAACGTTCTGGACGCTCAAATAATAATAATAATGGTTTATTGTCCAACAGTATTAACCAAATTAAGGACAATGCTACACATAGATCATACAAATAAACAAAAAGTAATAAGTAGAGACGGGATTTTAGACAAAATGCCTCTTTGTTTAGATTCAAGGCAAATTATAAATAATACAAAATCTATATGTTTCTCGACAAATCAAAGCGATCTAGCTATCTTTTATTTTGCCTAGTTGCCTATTTGGACTTTTAACAGCCTAAATCGTGGTTTTTCGCCTATTTTGTCCTAAAATCATATTTATTTTGTCTAAACGTTTTTTTTTTTAATTTTAAATAAATATGGTTTTTACACAGCTGCATCTTTCTGAAATGTAAATTTTAGTTTTACAGCTAAAATGCTATAAACTAATACAACGATGGGTTTTCCCGTCTATTGCGTGAGGGGCAAAGTTTGGATTTGCCTGCTGTAAAATTTATATTACTACCCTATTGAAGATATATCCTCAATTATCGGCTTATCGCTCTCGGGTTCATTTACCTGCACCCACGTTTTTATTTTACGGGAATCTCTATCGGCTTGTTTACGCCCTGTAATTTAAACCATATAAGCAAATTTCTTCTCCCTGTTAACGTGATTAATGAATACACGATGCCCATTCACAGTTTATACAATGGACATCTTGATATTGCAGTTTAGATTTTATATTTATTCTCTTAATGTTTCTCTGGAGCGTATATGTGTGTGTTCCTATAGCGAGGTGGACTATTGACGAATCAGTATATAGTGAAAGACGTACTTTGAATTTTCATTTATATCGTAGCTTGCAACGAATATTTTTCGGTAGTTTTCTGTGGTTTGTGCTTGTTTATCTACTCAGTGTATTGTGTATTTCCATCTACAACAATGCCAAAATCCAAGGAATCACATAGCGATAAAGTTCAAAAATGGCTGAAGGCAATTGGAGGCACTACTGTCTTTCAGCTGAATCCAAGCAACAGTGAAGAGTTGTTTTGTAAAGCGTGCGGAAAAATGGTAAAGGACGTTTTTGTTTTTCTTTCCTAACTTGCTTCAAAAATATTATTATAGTTAACTTGCAGAAAGAAAAATCATTTAGAGCAACATGCTACTACTCCTGGACATCAGGCAAATCGTAGGAAACCGTTGAGGAAACAAATGTTAATAGACACCAAAAATTCAAGAGAAATCGACGTTTTTAATCGAGATTTATGCGACGCTTTTATGTCTGCAAATATTCCTCTGGACAGATTAATTTCAAACTGCGAATTTTCTCACTAAATACTGCAACAAGAATGTGGCAAGCGTGAAAACCTTAAGAACAACATATGTAACAAAATGTTACAATGAGGTGATTAATATAATAAATAATAATTTAAAAATGTATTTTCATACTTGAGTGTCATTAAGATTTTGTTTACACCTATAATATTTTTATTAATTTTTTAAGACTATTAATACTATTCGCGAAGAAGTTGGTAACAACGATATTTGGATATCTATAGATGAGACGACTGACGCTAAAGGTCGTATTATGGCAAATATGATTGTGGGTAAGCTTTGTTCTGAAACACCAGGAAAACCGTATTTACTGGCTACAAAGCAACTTGAAAGAACAAATTGCAATACAATGGCAAGATTCGTGAACCAAGCTTTAGGTAAGATATATTATGCAAAAAACTTACTTTAATAATATTGTAAATTTAATGCTAGATATTTAAGTTAAAGGCAACTCTCGTATTTTAGGTATTTTGTGGCAACAATGGAATTAAGTACGAAAAAGTCAAGCTTTTAGTCACGGATGGTGCTTCTTATATGCTCAAATGTGGTACAAATTTGAAGATTTTTATAAAAATCTTAATCATTTAACATGTTTGCACATGGACTCAATTTGGTGTGTGAATGTCTAAAATCAATATGCTAATGTTAATGGTTTAATTTCAAATACCAAGAGAGTCTTTTTAAAACCTCCACTGCGTGTGGCAGTGTATAAAGAAAATCTGCCAGATCTCCCTTTGCCTCCCGAACCTGTCTTAACACGTTGGGAACTTGTTAGAGGCGGTAGTTTTTATGCTAATAATTTCGAAGCAATAAAATCAGTAGTACTTTTTTAGCAATTTTAAATAAGATGTTTTATGTAACGCTTTATGTTTTAGGTTGTATATCGTTTGACAAAGATTCGTTAAACTGTATTGAGCAAGCGCAAGAATACTTTTCCAATCAAATGTCAAAAACGATCTTCTATACATCAAGTCGCATTATAAATTTCTCATTGATAACATCAAAAGATTAGAAACATTCGGCCTTCCTCTTACAGATTCTGTTGCAGTAATTAATAATGCCGAAGCAGCTCTCAAGAATGCCCCAGGAAAAGTCGACAAAATAATTTTGTCAAAGTTTAACCAAGTGATTTCGAAAAATCCAGGTTTCAAAACGGTTAAAGAGTCTGCTGAGCTGCTCAGTGGCGAAGCAGTTGAAGTTACCGCTCATACCACAGCTGACTGGTCCATATTTAAGTTTTGTCCTACAACCTCGTGTGACGTAGAACGTTCATTTTCTTCGTAGAAACTGCTGTTTTCCGACCGAAGAACAAATTTTACTAACGATAACTTGGAAAAACATTTTGTGTGCTACGCAAACGCGAAATTTGAGGACATGTTACATGGCGATTAATTAATTTATTTATTATTTTAAACCAAATGAATCTACATATTTTAGTTATTAGTTAAAATTTGTATGTTTTTTTCTTTTTATGGCGAAATGTACCTAAAATTACATTAATATCGTCTTCTTATTCATGTTTTTGTAAAATAAAATGATTTTTGTGTTTACCGTTTTTTTTAAGTATTTGCCTAACATGCCTAAATCACAGTTTTTCGTCCTAAATACATAGTTTTTAAGGCCTAAAAAAGGGCCTTTTTAGCTGTTTTTTACGTCCTAATCCCGTTCTAGTAATAAGTATAGTGCGTGCTATTTGAGGCTAATCAAAATGCGAAAATTAACTATCATACTGCGTGGAGAAAGTTCGAATCAAATATTCAGACTGCAACAATATATCACAAGCTGAGGTGATACAATTATACGTTTCACAAATAAATCTTAGTGGGGACTTAGTTAGTAAATTTGATCACGGAGTAGAAATATAAAAAGTTAAGGGATATCGACTAGATTGCCTAGGCACCAAAACCAATAAACTCTCCAGAATTTGAGGACAGTGAATATTCCCGTGAATAACACTAAATAGGAACTTTAAACCATGCACAGAGCGTCTAGTAGCTAAGGTTGCATATTAACATAGTTAGTAACTGCTCCTGCTGGTAACCACGTTCAGGATAAGCTTTCTGTGTACGAAAATAGATATATTTTAAAAATCTTTGGACATTTTCAAGCTGGTTTTATAAACAAATAAATCGGGTTCCAAATTAACGCCGCATACTCCAAGTAAGGTCACTACACGCGAAACAATCGAAAAAATCCAGGATCGGAGATTGAAAGTGCGCGAGATTGTAGAAGCCGTCGGCATATCACATGGCTCAGTGGTTCCGATTTCGAATGATTGCTTGCATATGAGAAAGCTATCCGCAAGGTGGGTGCCGCGTTTGCTCACAATTGATCACAAACGCGATCGTGTGACAACTTTGAAGGAGTGTTTGACGTTGTTTAACCGTAATCCGAACGAGTTTTTGCGCTGTTTAATAACCGTTAACGAAATATGGTTACACAACAACACACCGGAGACCAAACAGCAGTGGATTTCTCAGGGCGAATCGGCGCGGAAGAAGGCTAAGGTGGATCTGTCGGCCAACAATATCATGGCGACAATTTTTTAGGATGCACATGGCATAATCCACATCGATTACCTTCAAAAGGGAAAAACAATCAACGTCGAATATGACGGCGACTTATTAAACAGGTTCAATGACGATTTGAAGACAAAACGACCGTATTTGGCCAAGAAGAAAGTGCTCTTCCATCAAGACAATGCACGGGTGCATATGTGGGTAGTCGCCATGGTGAAATTTCATGAATTGGGGTACCAATTACTCCCCCGTCCGCCCGTTACCATAAACGGAAATACCAGCAACTAAAATTTGACAAACGGTGTTCGATTAACGCACGACAACACACCCGTCCATACTACCGCCATATCACAAGTTGCCAGCCGTGAATGTGGTTTTCAAGAATTGGAACATCCACCGTATAGTCCGGACATGGCTCCAAGTAATAATTTATTTTCCCATTTAAAGAACGACCTTAGGGAACGTCGTTTTAAGGACGACCTGTAATACAGCATTTTGTGAGGGAAAAACTTTAAATTATTTTTACAAGGGTACAGAATTATTAATTGATCGTTGTAATAAATGTATTGAAGTTAGGGGAGATTATATTGAAAAATAAAAATTGTTATATTTTACCAAGTTTATTTTTTCTATATTAGGCCGAGAATTTATGGCGCCTATCTCGTATTTATTGATTCAAAATCACCATATAATCACTTTACAAATATTTAGTTTCGGTGCAATTTCTAGGATACTAAACAAGTTCAAATGACAACCATTTATTGTGTTGCTTAATTACGTAAATTAAAATATGTGTTCCTATTCCTAACATCCAATTATTTTATTTTCAGTTGAACTGGTTCACTATCTAATCACTTGCAAATCATTTCAGTATATAATCACTTAGTTATTTTGTAAAAGGAGGACGCGTCAGGTAGCTGATGTTTACAAATGCAACAGTGGTAATTATAACTAATCTGGGCAAATATGCGGTAACAGCCAGAGGCGTGGCGAACGCATAAAGGTTTACACATAAAATAGAAGGTAAGAAATAAATTATAAAACGTGCTGAAACACTTACCGTTTTAAAAATCTTCCGTGAAATCACAAACTGGGTGACATCTGTTAAATATTTGAATCATTAGATATGTTTCCACGACTGTTTCAGTCAAGTGAATACGACGTGCGGAATAAATGTTTTTTAATGCCGAAAACGGCCGTTCGATATCTAGCGATGTTATATTTGCATATTTAAAATAATCTTTGAAACAACTTAATGCATCTTCACAAATTTGTCTTAATATAAGAAAATCGGAGTCTTTCTCTAAAACACTTTCAAATTTTCGTATTACACACCAATTTGTTTCGCCTTCTATAGCGCATAACTGTGCATGAACATCATTCACAATTTGAACAGAATTCGCTAGCGACATCGAAACATTTTGTAATTTTTCTGTTCCCTCCGCTAGTCCGAAGTAATTGTTGTGAATAGTTTGTAAATCTCTTTTAACCTGACTATTTTGAAATATTTCCTGGCTTTTTTTGATTGCTGCAGCTTCTGTCGGATTGAATTTTAAAACTACCTTATTTCCTTGATCAAAATATTTGTTGCAGTAAAACGTAGCCTGCAACCATGTTCCCCAACGTGTAACGATCGGCTGTGGTGTTTCAGGTAAATCAGGACACAGTTTGTGAAATAGTCGGGTACGTTTCGGGGACTTTAGAAACACTACCTTTGCTTAGTTGAAATTTCAACGTTGTTCAATGAGTTTAACACCACCTTTGAAATCTCATTGGCAGTACAATTTATAACTTTTTCGGAAGCAAGTAAGAAGGAGGATGACGGTCGATGTGGTACCACTACATTAACCACAGAATGTTTTTGACCCCGCACACAACCGCAGTTTTTTATCTTTCAATTCCGTTTTCATTCTTTTTTCTATATGTTCATGAGCAAATGGCACTACATTTCATATCCATGTCCGACTAGGTAATTTACAGTCCGCATATTTATTCCAGAAGGAGACAAATGCTTCTTTGTCTAGTAAACGAAACGATAGATTACATAAAATAAGAGTAACACATAAATCAAATGTACATTTTTCTTGGTCTCGTATGCCACTTTTTGCAGAAGAATGCTATTTGCTTTCGATGTGATGTTGACAATAGCTTCTGGACCAACACATTAAAGGGATTTTACAAACTAGACTTTGAATTTTAGCGCCATCAAAAATTAAGTCCGGCGTGTCCACTATAAAATTTTTAACTGTGTCTGCCATTGGTCGTTTTCGCGACGTACCTAATTGCGACATTTTTAAAGCAAACATAAGCGTACAATTACGAAATAAATTACGACAGCCTACATATACACAGAACTACTCGCATACAGCATCGATTTGGTACTGACGCTGTGAACGCGTGAAATAAATAATCGCCGACTCCGTACCACATATCTACTACACTGACTGTTACCGCTGTTTGCCCAGACTAATTATAACCGATGTACTTAACCTCTCCCGATATAACATGACAAGTAAAGTGTTCCATTGGCACTGCTCGATCCAGAACTTGTCAATTATTGGAATTGCAAGTAGCCCAATGGAATGCGCTATAAGATTGAAACTTTAAATTACGTTTGACATTTGTTGTCAAATTTAATAATTGAAGTTACATTTTACGTTTGTTAACGTATGTTATAGATTTTAGCTTTTTAAGTGGGGGCGGTTCAAATTAGGTACCACCTTTTTGACTGCTATTTAGCAACGGTGGTTTAAAATATGAACCACCTAGTGAAGTCAATGTTACCAGCGCGTCAGTAGAATATTTTCTGCACTGATTACTTCAGCGATATCTGTTGCTATGTTTTGAAAATGGCCAATTCAAAACGGTCAAGTGCACCAGATCTCAGTGACTTATATATTTGCTCCATTATGAATGTGAAAAGATTTACTTGGCTTTTGTCCCATTTACATGTTAATGATAATTCTGTTATGCTTGATCGATCATCTCCTAATTTTGATAAGCCGTATAAACTGCATCCAACAATAAATTTGATCAACCAATTTCGGGAAATGTTTACTTCCTAGTCAATGCAGTGTAATAAATGGATAGGTGGCAGAAACTGTAATTTCGAAACAACGACTTATTCGCCAGCACTACCATTGGAAACTGTGCCTCCAGAGATACGTCTCCAGTCTAATCCGTACGTACTTCTAGAGGGAGATGTGCATTGTGCAGTTTAAAAGCAAAGCAAAAACGAACAGACTGGATTTGTTCCACATACCAAGTTCCCATCTGCTTGAGAAAAAGTAAGTCATGGTTTTAGACTTATTGCCGTAAATAATAAAAATAAATAAATATAAAAATTAAATATTTTAAGCTTTTATTCCCCTCAATCTTTTGGTGGTACGTACACAGTCCGACAAATAAGTTCCGAGACTCGGACCATATCTGAGTCTTTTGGCGTTTGAAAGCTGTGACATTCCTCTTTCCAGTAATACCAATTTTGCTTTGATCGGTTGACAAATAGCAAAGTTATGACAGTTCTCCCAAAATAACTTTTTTGTCGATTTTGAAATACTAACATGGAACAAAGAGCACTTATCAAATTTCACGCAAAACTTGGTAAAAATGCATCAGAAACATTCCGGTTGATGCAGCAAGTGTACGGCGATGATTGTTTGAGTAGAGCAAATGTTTTTCTGTGGCATAAACGTTTTTTGGAAGGCAGAGAGACATTAGAAGATGTTAAACGTGAAGGAAGGCCAATTTCAGCTCGGACACCCGAAATGATCGAAAAAGTAAAAAGTACGTGATTTTATTGCAAATGATCGCAATGTTTCGCTGAAAATGATGGAAGAGGTTTTAAGCATCGGCAGAGAAACGATCTGTACCATTCTTCACGAGGATTTGGGCAAAATAAAGGTCTGTGCAAAATTTGTTCCACACATTTTAACGGATGACGCATCAATCATTCCAAAGAAATCGTTGCAGCCGCCAGAAATAATTCAAACTTCCTGAAATCAATTGTTACGGGTGACGAAACATGGTGTTTTCAGTACGATCCAAAAACCAAGCGTCAAAGAACGGAATGGAAGTCGAAAACTTCACCACAAGCCAAAAAAACACGGAAAGTTCCATCAAAAATCAAAACAGTGCTCATTACATTCTTCGATAGCAAAGGAATTATCCACAGGGAATTCGTTCCAACTGGCCAAACAACTACTGACGCATATTATCTCGAAATTTTGAAGCGTCTGATGGCCAGAATCCGTCGTATTCGACCCGAATATCGTGATCCAGGAACCTGGTCTCTGTTGCACGATAACGCACCAAGTCACACCTTACTCATTATTCGTCAATTTTTGGCTCGAAATCAAGTCCGTGTGTTGAATCATCTGTCGTATTCACCTGATTTGAATCCGTGCAACTTCTCTCTATTCCCAAAATTGAAATTGAAGTTGAAAGGATATTTTTTTATTGACATTTCGACCATCAAAACAGCTATAACACGAACACTAGAGACAATTCCACGAAATGAGCTAAAACACTCATTTGAATCACTGCTGAATCGCTGTAACAAGTGTATTGAAACTAGAGGAGAATATTTTGAATAAAAGAATCGAAAAATATTCAGATATCTTGTTTCAATGATGTTTTCCACGGCCAGTCTCGATACTTATTTGTCGCACTGTGTATATTGTACCACCCAATACAACTAAAACAAATATGGAAAGATGTAGATACTATATTCATGTCCAATTTGACCTTAGTTTCAGTAAATTATGTAAAAATTTCTTCATTTTTCCAATAAAAATTATAGTGTTCCTTTTGGGACTTTTTTGCCTCTGTACTGTTGCTTCTCAAAAGAGCTGAAGCATGTTTGCTACTACAGATCGCCAAACATTTATCATTGAAAGCTATTTTCGTAATTGATAAAAGTAATAGAATGTCTTCTATTACTTCTTCCAACTATGTATGGATGAATTTCGTATTCAGTTTCCACATTTTGCAGTATCGTATCTTGATTTATATCAACAAATTGTTCGCTGCGTTGCTAAATGTCGTGAAATTGGTGCGGTAAGTCGCAAACCCGGTAATGGTAGATTCAAGAAAAGGATTGCTGCTCATTCAGATCATTCACCCAAAAAATCACTTAGAAAGCTTTCACAGGAAACTAATTTGTTATATGGTACTTGTCAGCATTTTCCTAGAAAGATATCCATATCAAATTCGTGTTGTACAAGAACTCAAGTCCATTGATGTGAGTACAATACTGCAATTGGTCTGAAAATCACATGAATGATGATAATACTCTTGACAATTCCTTCTTCTCATACGAAGCTTGGTTCCACCTTAATGGTTCTATTAACAAACAATCCATCAACGTGTGCAGAATCTAGTGTCAAGCCCAGGAATTTGACACTTGCACTATCCGACTTATTCTTTGTGGTAAGAATTAAGTGTTTTTTTCTTTTTTCATTTTTAACTTGTTAGCAGCAAACCAGCCACAGGCGTCACTTATCGCGCCTTCCGATCTTCTGTTGAGATCCTGGATGTTCGATGCTATCCTGCTATGAATATCCTGTTTTGTCAGAAAAAGCTATTAAAGTTTCATTACCCTTTTGTAAAAAATATCTATGTTAGAAAGGATTTTCAATACACTCTTGCCTGAAAGATAAATACAGAAATAAATTAAATAGAGAACCTAATCTGAGTCTCAAACTTTCAGGCAACGAACAAAATTTTGAATTTTTACGTTTTCCTAAATAGGCACAGATATTAAGTTTAGCTAAGAATCAGTTGGTATTCATTGAGATTAAAGATAATTACGCTACGTTTTTAGCTTTACTATTGCTCATGAAAACACATTGGGGTTTGCCAATTTATTTCCGATTTTAAAAGTGGATCGCAAGAAGAAAAAGGTTGGGAACCGCTTGTCTACTAAAGTAAAACAGTTTTAAACAGTGTTCTAAATGCATCAGATTATTCTACGTCTTATTCAACGCGGTCAATTATTGTCGTTCGTGTAGGAACGCCTTTCTAAATCTAACTCTTATTTTCTCTACAATGTGGACCGATACTTTTCGCGCACCTCGTACGAACAAGAAATTACTGCGTCTCTATTACGCGGCCTGCTAGTTGCCCGCTTACGGCCACCGCATATACAGAATTCATACACATAGAGGCACTTGTCCTTGTTTTACATAACAGGTTATAGCCGTTCGTTTTCTCGCTCGCGATGGAATCTCCTGTTTCGTCCTTGTCGCGGGGGCTGCCTTGTTGCTGCCTCTCCCCGTTCTTCGTCGCCTTTCGACCGATGAATGGAGCCAACCGTGATTCGATGTAGATGTGGCAACAGCGTTCGGAGCGAGAGATCTAGCCGCGCGTAGGTTGGCCGCGCATTAAGTGCAACGAAACGCTTTTGTACGAAAACAAATTTGTTTAGAAATGGTCGTTGGAATGAAAGCTGTAATTTTCTTGCTATAAAACCATATTGGTAAAATTAGTATCGTTTTTGCGAATGAAACTTTGAAACATAAGTTTCGTTTGGGAGGTCTTTAAGATTTAAAGAAAATTCGCTTCCGATTCCATTTTCAAATTCGGATATGAAAAGAGTGTAATTCTAAGTCAAATTCATGTTTTTTTTGTCAGCGAAAAGGATTTTTTAAAGGGATCAGTTAAGGTCTATGGTTTTAGACGTAAACGTAGTAAGGGAAAGTACATAAAACATACGAGGATGGTATGAGAAGTGAATACTATTCTTTAGTCGACGTCGGTCAAAATTTCGGAGAGATTCATCGAGTAGCGTTGTTTTGAGGATTGTTGAAAGTGAGCAAGTTTATGTATTTGTGAAATCACGGAAAAAGAACAATACCAGTCTGTAATTTCGTTTCCTTTTTTTTATGGGAAAATGTGTGCAGAAATCAAAGAGAAGACCGTGCACCATCGATGACTACCATCAGATGAATTTAAGCGTGGCCGAACTTCCATCTTTGATGAGGAGCGACCAGTTCGTTCCATTGACAGGGCTCGAACTCGGTACATACTTTATGTAAAAGTACATATTTATAACATGAGTACATAAAAGTGCATATTTTGAAGTGCGAATACATATATTTCATATTTTCGCAATTTTCCACCAACTAACAGTAAAGCACTACAATTTATCAATCGTTATGTTTGTTGCTTTTTAAAAATTCGAGGTTGAGTAATAATAATAAATTTGAATATTAGTACGTACCTAAATCCTAATTTTAATATTAACTTTCTTAAAGAGCTGCGCTTGCCTACAAAACCAATGGTATCATCTGACTGTATTTTATTATATATAGCATTTAATGTAGGCCTCTGTTTGTCAGTTATGTGAAAATTGTGAATAACCTGACGTAAAATTGCTTCCCCAGCATTATCCACAGTAGATTTTGGTGAATATCTTAGAACATTGTCTTTTGAAGAACTGCCACTTTGCTCTGCTTCAACAGAATTACTCTTTCGAATAATTCTGACAACAGTACTTTTAGATGTTCCCGTAGCTTCACTAACAATATCTAAAATATTACTTGTAAACAAACATAATGACTTCACTGATATATGAATATGTAAAAATAGTATTAAAAATACTTAAAAAAGATATTATCATACCTTCTGTCTTATATTTTTTTAAAATAGTTGTAGACATTAAAAACAATGTTTCGTGATTGCTCATGCAAAACTTGTCTCTTCTTAGCGATGTTCGATGATTCGGACATTCTCACCTGTAACTTAATTATTTAATACAACTTAATTAAAATCTGTTTAAAACAAAATACTTACAGTAGAATATTACCCCTAATTCAAAATAGTTTTGAGAAAAACTGATTTTTTTAATAAATAGTACGCCAATAACAATATTAAAAGAGAGCACGAAACGAATTCAACGACAACACATCAACAACTGACGCCGAAATGAGGTAAATGTTTGTTGGTCTTACTGTAGGTAAGAAATACATAGCTATTTCTCTCGGTTAGAACCAACTTCTCTTTCTAATCCTAAAATGCGTCTTTGCGCTGGTGTCTTCCGAAAGTAAACGGACTCTAGTGTGTGGTTCCTAAATTCTAACACCCGCTACTACTTCAGTGCTTGCCACTATATAACTTTACAGCACAAAAGAAAGTACGGCAATTGCAGAACTCATCTACGTAATGAAAGTAGTCTCAGCAAATTATTTCTTCAACTTGTGTGATAGCATTGCTGTTTTCCAGGCCATGTTTCTTGGAAGTACTCGCGATTTTGGTTTGTGTCCAGCAAAAATGTGCTGTTTGTGTATGGAACCATTGGTTCCCCTTTTTCGGGAAAAAATATTAGATGATTTACAAGGTATCTGAAATGTACAATAATTAATAAAAATAATTAATTTTTATCTACAACAGTTTTAATTTTGTTTTGTTGTTATGGACGCTTATTATACTCTGTATTAAGACGAGACAATCAATGCAGCAACTTCTTATTGACCTTTTATATTCAGAAATTGTAATGTTGCTTTCAATTTTATCCAGATTTTGTGAATCTACAGTTAATGTTAAAAGACATACGACAAAAATAAAGAAGAAAAAATAATAAGCAAATGGAACATGAGAAGCAGTTGAAGAAGGAACAAGAGATTTTAGAAAAAATAGAAAAGATTGAATTAAGTGAGACATAAAAACAATTAGCAGAAGACGGGGCTGCAAGGCAGCTGCAGAACTAAACGCACAATAAGATTATAGATGCGACAGTCAGGCAGTTCTAAAGGCTATTAAGGCCTACACATACGAATCTGCTCTGATACACGAATGTGTACACAATCTACGGCAATTGTGACGCAATAACCACGTACTTGCGGTGGGTCCCAAGCCACCAAGGGATCGAAGGAAATGAAAAGGCAGATAAGCTGGCCGAAGAGCGAACATGCCTTTCATTGGTCCTAGTCCCTTCTGTGGTCTCCAAAAGAGCCACATAAAACAAGCAATTAATACATACGAGGATAATGAAAAGGGCGAAAGCACTCATATCAGGCTCGCCAAAGACAGCAAAAATAGCGCTATCGTTCAGCAAAGGGGATCTTAGATTACTGGCAGGATTTCTGACAGGCCATGTAGCCCTAAAATATCACTTATTCAAACTAGGAAAAAATCTGGAGACGGCAGAACATATCCTATGTGAATGTGTTGCCATTAGTCGCATACGACACCAACATTTCAGTCAGCCATTTCTTGCACTTACTGAACTGAAGGAAACAGATCCTAGAGTAGTGCTAAGGTTTATTAAAAGCCTCCAACTATTCTAATAAACATAAGGGCATTTTGTTACAATAGATCTATTAAGGTCGCAGTGATTAAAGGCATCTGTGCGATGGCCCGACTACACTAATAATAATAAGAATATAGATGAGACATACATAATTAATTAAAACAAGCAATTCTCAAAAAAGATCTAGCACAGGCTAATGCAGCCCAGGCAATGCTTGGAAGTTCGAAAAAAATCAGAGAGCAAGAAATTGAAAAAAGGAACAAATTAAATCTAATGAAAAAGCATGTTGAAAAACGTAAAACTATCTTACTAGAAGATTTTATTTTTATGCAAGCAAAACTTAACAAACAAAAGACAATTATGAACTTTTTCTTTACAGAAGCATAATATATTTTATTTACAACTCCATTCATAGATGCTCACTAGCGCCAACGGGCAATGGCGGAGGTTCGATACAACCCTCAGTATAACTGCGAGTGTCAACCAGATCTGTTGCGTATACATGTACGCTGCCGTAAATACTATTTCGTAGTTCTACGTTTATTTTAAAAATGTTGCCTACGTCGCGAAAACGACCAATGTTGGACAAAGTTACAGAATTTATAGCAGAAATGCTTGACCTAAATTATGATGGCATTAAAATTCAATGTGTAGTTTGTAATATCCCTTTAATGGGTTGGTCCAAAAGGGATTGTCTACGTCACGTAAATAGTAAACAGTATTCTTCAAAAAAAAATTGCACACGACACTATGACAAATTTAAATTTAATTTACGTGTTACCTTTATTGCATGTAATCTACCGTTTAATTTACTAGACAACGAAGCACATGTCTTCTTTTGGAGTAAATACGCCTTCACATAAAGCTCCAGAGGAGAGAGACCCACTATGCCAAGGATGCAGTTCCTGTGCTGTTCATTGCGCCAGTGATTCCCAGCAATGCTTGCCTCTGGGCAGCAGTGAGATATCTCACTGCCGAGGACATTTCTGTCCTTGAATTAAGGTCTTTTTTTACATCATTATTGGCTTTGACATCTTATTTTCCAAAAATAAGTTACAGCGATGTCTTTAACTAATGACCACACACGCATTGATTAACGCAATTGCTTAATATTTTGGGTTTATTTTGGTGAAAGCTTTAATTTTTCAAATCACAAGGAATACACATACTTACTGCGACAAAGTCTTATCTGAACGCAAAATGTTAAATTGATGAATAATCTAGTATATGGAATAAAGACAAGTTACAAGGAATATCTTGCAAAGGGCAAGTTAATATTATGGAGAATAAGAAAACGGTTAATGTATTTTAGAATGTTATTTTAAGTACGTTTAAATCAATTCCCTTCAGCAACGAAACATTTGATCAATCACGCCTTCCACTTCTTAAGATACCCATTCACATACAGGTCGCCTGCAGACCGTGGACTGTCGGCCAGGTCGACAGATAATGGCCGGCCGAGGCCACGCATTATTCAGTTCGAAGATATTGGCCGGACAGATTTTTATCTGCAGGCGACCTCATACTTTTCCATACACACAGTTGATCCTCGACGAGCTTCAAAGAGGTTGGGGTCACAAAAATGATTTTACTAAAGAAAACAAGAAAAGTGGCAGCTTTATTAACACTTTTACTAGTAAAGGAAAATCCAGCACAAATAAAACGTTTCTGAGTGAAAGATTGGCTTTTGGAAAGAAACAAATTGTCTGGCATGAAACTTATTGAAAAACTATGAGAATCTATTACACACGATTTGAAAAATTATCTTCGCATAGATAAGTTTTTTAAAGAACTATTAACTTCTTCTGGACCAGATCCTGACTTTGTGCTTTTCTTGAACTTTTTCAATTCTTTTCTGAAGGAACTCCTTAAATTTATTCCTCACTGTGTCCACTGGTGGCGTTTATTTCGACAGTTTTGCAATACTCCAACAGTGACGCATACGCCTTGTCTCGCAAATGTCTATTGGAGTAATGTTTGGATTTTACCTTCCACAAACACGAATGGTTTCGATAGATTTCAATCAGTCCTGAAATAATTCATTTTATCTCTAAAAAAGGCAGTGCAAAAAGTATTGGCCCGGCGACAAATTTAAACTGAATTCAAGATGGGGCACGTACTGCGATAAGTCGCAACCAAAGGTTTATACGCCAGACAATCTGCGCCACGCGTGTGCATGGAATGGTCAGGCAAAACATCTTGAGGCCACGACCTGAAGGTGGCCTGTATGTGAACGTGTATACTTGTAAAATACTGATGAATGGAAAATCTTATATATCCCAAATGTTTTTTATGCCAATAAAACAGCCAAATGTCACACTTTATATTTTTTTCAGCCAAATATCTAATTGTGAGAGCTTCGGTTAGAAACTCGACTGAACACCTCAGACAAACATTTTTTGGTGTACCATTTAGCTGTAACAGTTTTTTGTTCATCCAATTTAATTCTACATATTAGGCCCGTACTTCTAAACAACACCGAATACATAATTTTTTTCATAGTTCGTTGCTTCTTTGGCATTGTTGTTTCTTCATCTTTATGGATCCATACACGACCTTCTTGATGGGTAGCTACGTCGAAAATGGAAATATACATTTCGTCATCTGTCACAATTTTAGCAAAAATTTGGTGAGCGCCATTCTTCGAAAGAGTTACAGTTTCATGGCAAATTCTTACACGCTCTGCTCTTTGAAAACCTGGAAGCTGATGCGGCACAAAACCACTGACCTTTTTTAAATGCAGATAATCAGGTATGATTGTCTTAACAGCTGAGGATCCAATCGCGGGCTCTGTTGTCCTATTCAATTATTTTCATAACAATAGCAATATTTTTTTCGTGACGGCCGTACGAGGATGTAATCCTCCTTTCTTTCGCGTTCAAAGTCTTTATATCATTGGTAAATTGTAGCCAAAGAAGGTGTTTTTTTATTAAAGGTTCAAATCGAAATTCGAGCATTCGAAAATGCTCTCTAGTTAATCCAATTTTTTTTAAATTTAAATCTTCAGTTTTAACGTAAATACAACAATTATCTGGCAGATATAGAGTTGCCTTAAACAACCATGTATGTTTTGTTTTTCATGGCTTACTGGATTCTTTTATTCTCGATAATATCGGCTTGGTCCTCGTATTCCAAGCGATGAAGCTGTCCATGATTTCTTGGAAGCATACACATTGCAAGTGTTGCAACATAATGAAATATTTTGTCACCTTAGATTTCATTGCATTTATTAGGCGTGGGTTACATTATAGTCATACGTACTGCGTCCCCCCCTCAACTTCGTTTACAGTGGTATCTTGGGACTTTGCTGTGGCTTTCGCAATCACGGTTACGAAAACAATGCCCCGTCCATTAATTAAACGAAGTAGAAAAATGGAAAAAAACTTGTCGGCTCCGCACTTTTCTTGCCTTGCCGTCTGCCTACTAGATTGTTTGCGGATGGGTGCAGCTAACGCGACGCAAACGCAGCAAATTCGAAAAAGATGACGGAAGAAGTTATATCGATAGTTTTCTTGAATGAAAATGTCCATTCATGAATCATATTTGCGTATCAGCATAATAACGGGTGATGCAAAAGTAGTTGGACATCTTTTAACATTTTTTATACTTTAATCAAAAACTATTAGAAAATATGCGATGGTTTAATCTTAAAACTTGAATTTTTGTTTACAATTATCATTAGGTTAAAATGGCAAAAGGTCCACTTCCTTCAATTTTTCTCAGTTTAGATGGAACCTTTTGAATCATGGCTTGGATGTAATCTGGACTAATTTGCTTGAGTTTATTGCTAATTCTACGTGCTAATTAATTCTCGTTTTCTGCAGTCCAACCCTTCTCATAAACGCGTCGACTAAGTTCTGCCCAAAAATCTTCGATAGGACGTGTCTTTGGAATATTTGGAGGATTCATTTCTTTAGGGACGAAAGCGATGTTATTTTCTGTTAACCATGTGGTAACAGTTTTCGCTAAATGCGAACTCGCTAAGTCTGGCCAAAAGAGAATATCATCTCCTTGGTGAAACCTTTCAATAAATCGCTTCATTTTTTGTAGATATTTTGTCCTATATACTTCAGCATTTATTGCTGAATCACGCACACTTCTTATGTGAGGACTTGAAACGCCGGCTTTTGAAATAGCAATCCAAACGAAAATTTTGGGGTCAAATTTTGTTTTACCGGCGAATCTCACTTCGCCAGGAGCAGAGTTTCTATTTTTTGTGTAAAGTCCAGCATTTCCAGCGATGTTAGTGTTACCAAAGGTAAAATATTTCTCATCATCTAAGATCAACACATTTTGTGCAACTTTTAGATTGGTCCTCATCTTCCTACATCGAACCGGAATAATTTCCATTTGTTTACCCGTATATTTTGGTGCTTTTTGTCTTTTATAATATTTTAAACCTTCTTTTTTCAAAATTCTTGATAAACAAGACTGAGACACTTTAAACTTTACCGCCATTTGTCGTTGCGATATTCCAATCTTGTTTTCCATCAATTCCATCATTTTTGTAACTTTACCCTTTTTCGCTCTGCCTTTTTTTTCAAGTTAGTAGTAGGTTTGCCATCGTAAAAACGTTTTATGATGCTATATATGGTGCTCCGGCTAAAATTTTCTTTTGTAAAGTGTCTCACCACTTCCGCCGGGGTCCATCTTTCAAGGGCAGAATAAATACGTTCTCGCAAATTTTCAATAGCAGCAGTTTTCATTCTTACAACTAACAAATAAACGATTTTCTGTTAAGAGAAATGTTCGTACAAGACATTGATGTTTGACTCATTTGTCAAAAAAAAATTCTACAGCCTACTACGCTAATTTTTCAAATGTCCAGCTACTTTTGCACCAGGCGTTATGTTACGAAATTGATGAAATTAATACTTTAAAATGTATATATAGTAAAATGATCGTGCCTGCTACTGAAAAATACTCTTTTTATTGTCTTATGGCTCCAATTTATCAAAAAAGTCTGGAATATTGCACATGTTCATGCTAGTTTTGTTTTCTAAATTAGCACATCGATGTAGTTAAAAAACGGCGTATCTTGGAGATGTATTTTTGAAGATTCTAAATAGTTTCCTGAAAACTAAATTCAACGACATAAGATTTAGCGGGTGCACCTGTTAAAATGATGCATGAACACAAATTTTAAATAAACGAACAAGAACACAATCAACATAAGAAACACCTGAAAATTCGACAAATACTACTTTAAGAGATGATCAAAATTTGCCATGCTAGGCAATAGCCAAGTCCTTAAATTCAAAAGTATCCCATCGAATTTCACGTATCTGATTTCCAATTCGAGCTTTTAAATTTTCAATATTAAGCAGCCTATTTTTGTAACCTTATTCTTTAAATCACCCCAAAAGTAGAAGTCCAAAGAAGAGAGGTCTGGGGTCTCATGTTTTCGCCTCTCCTTTCTATCCATTGATTTGGTTTAAAAATTGACGTACTTCTAAGCCAAAATACGGAGGAACACCATCCTGTTGAAACCAGATATTTTTTCATTCTAAACACACCGGCAATTTTAAAGGAACGAATATAACATGGATTTTTTCTCTCCATACCTTTCATTTCTCATGACAAATTTGAATGGAATTTTTTTTATTGAAAAAATTAACTAATGGCTAGCTAATTGTAGTTTGTTTTGTGCCATTCTTCATGCCATTCTCAAGCCTCTTTAAAAACGTAATACAAAAAAGTAAAATTTTTGCAGAAGATGAATTGTACATTTTGACTTGTTTTAAACATTTAATGTTCAAGAAAAATTACAACAATTTCTTTTCCAATAACGGGTGTTTCCTCCACGAGCTCTTACAACTGCGGTCATCCGTCTTCCCATACTTCTAATGACGTTGTCGATCATTTCTTGAGGCAAATCTTCCCATATTTCAATTAGAGCAGCGCTCACGTCTTCGGTGTTCCGGACTGCAGGAATTCTTGACCAAAGTCGTCTGTCTAGCATGTCCCAAACATGTTCAATTGGATTCAAATCCGGGGAACATGCAGGCCAGATCATTGTTGGTATTTGTATTTGATTTAAAAAGTCAGTTACACAGTGAGCTACATGAGGGCCAGCATTGTCGTGCATTAACATGAAATTTGGACCGATATATGGAGCGAAAGGTATCACATGGTCTTGCAGAACTTCCCTTACGTATCTATCGGCAGTTGAAGTGCCGCCATCAATTACCACCAACTCTGTGCGTGCCCTTAAAAATATTCCACCCCACACCATAATTGACCCTCCACCGAAAGAGACTTTAGGAGTAAAATTAAATTGTTCATTTTATTCTCCTGGACGTCGATACAATCTATCCCTACCATCTATCGAATGTACGCAGAAACGGCTCTCATCCGTGAACAAAATTTGACCCCACTGATTATTCCAATTTTGGTGTTCTCGAGCGAAGGCTAGTCGCGCTACTCGGTGATGACTTTGGAGATTTGGAGCTTTTTTTGGTCTATACGACCCCAAACCAACTTCTTTAAGTCTTCTTCAAACTATACGCTCACTTATTCTGGTTCCACGTACTTCTTCCAGTTCGTTTCGTGTTTGAATAGTCGTTTGACGCCTATTAATTGATGAAATAGTATTTGTTGTACTTTTCAATTTACGCTGTTGCTTATTCCAGACGATTTCTACATTAATTTGGACGAAATAAGTGAATAGAAAAATTAACTAACGAGTAGATTTGTCCATGCTACCCCACACTCGTCCTTATCTGGACTTATAATTAAATTATAATGTCCTCGCTCCAAGGACGGTTGGCTGAGGGAGGATGGTAACGAAGAAATTTCCAATTTTCCCCGCAAGAGGGATATTTAGTTACCAACGAGTGGCCAGCCTGACATTTAGTAAGTACCGAAGTGACAACTGGGAAAAGTTGTTGTTGTCGTAGATACAACGTTGAACATGACAGTATAGTTAAGAAAATATTGATATTAAAGGCTAGGAATGAAAAAAAATTGTCCAGATCTCATGTGTACTTCTACATAAAGCTCACTTCTGTTTGAACATTATTCAATGATAACCTCTACTTTGGCCTTTTTAAAACCACAAGCAATGTGAATAATTTACTGCATTATGTACGGATATGTCGTACTGTTTTAAACAAGGTAAGCGCAATTAAATATGTGCATATAAATAATATGCATTTCAAGAATTGTAAGTACAAAATGCTTTATTTTAAGAAAATGAAACTATAGATTGTGAACAATACCTAAACGCTTTGTGGAACTAAAGAAACTATTTACTATCCTTAAGAAAATATTGTTTTGTGTTATGATAGCTATTTACTTATACTAAGAATCGTTTTCTTCAAATTTTCTGTAAGATTTTCTTAAATCAAGTTAACAAATATTTGAAACAAAGAAATACAATTATTTCATTACAAGTATATACTAGGGTACGGTGTATACTAGCGCGAATCATATCGCGAATAATGTTGTCGCTTGTCCTATGAGCGTCCTTGATTCGCTTCGCGCGCTCCCCACCTTATACTTTCATAGCGGGCAAACGTTGTAACACTGTCTATATATTTTAGCGGTTCACTTTACTACAGAACTTACGAACGCGGTATACAGAAACGCTAAGAAGATATTTCTTTTAATTTAAAACAGTTATTCTATTGCGGATAATTAAAAAAGTAATTGTCTTGAATTAAGGCGGGCAGCTTTGATACAAGTAAACGTTCCTCTGCGTGTACATGAATGCATTGTGGCACATAAGGGCCCTGTGCTTTTACTTTCTTTAGGGGTTAGAAATTTGCATTTAATTAATGTAATCTTAATTTTTTTCATCAAAAATAATCTTTGAGTGATCAGGAACATGATACGTTCTGCAGATTTGTTTTATTGCGAGTCACAAAAAATAAGGAATGCCCTTAAAAAGTAACAATTCGTATAACTTTCTGGTTTGAGCGTAATGCGAAGTCTAAGTAGAAAAAATCGTTGTAGAATTCCGATCCTTCAACTATTCTTCTCTTAAAATAATCTGGAATTACAAAAAATTTCAGCACCAAAAACAAAATGTATTAGCGGAATACTTCTTAGTGGAAATATGTGTCAAGGAGACACCACCAGAGTTCTAAATTTTCCATCTTTCAAACAGCCTCTTCTCATAATAATCCTGAGTCACACAGAATTTCGTAGCCAGTCATCAACGCTGAATAATTCCTTGTGAGAAATGTAAGAGATAGGCTCTTAGGCTTCGAATGGGAAACACTTCCACACCCAGTGTACTATTCAAACGTTACGATTTACGTCTACGCTATTGATAATAATCAGAGGGAGCATGAAACGATGACATTAAGGAAAATCCGTTGTAAAATTCCCATCCTCCAAGTATTTTTCTGTTAAATTGATCTTGAAATCCACAGAGAATGTCAGAAGCAAAAACAAAATGTATTTGCGGAATGCTTCTTACTGAATATTTATGTAAACAAGACACCACCAACCGCAAAAGAATGAGAAAACAAACCGTCAGGTTTTCGAAGTTACATGCATACATACATCAACTTCCTTAGGAATCTCTTTACCCAAAGCAAAATAGATTTTGTATCGAGATGTAACAACATATGTACATTTACGAAGGTATCTATTTTAGAATATCTATTTCGTAACACTTTCATCTCTTTAGAATAAATAGCCGCAAAGGTGTCAATTCAGGTAGATTCCTTGCTCAAATATTTACAATATGATGCAACCGAAGCTATGGCGATGAAGACGTAGTTGATGTTTGCGCTTTATTGTACAGTAGTGTTAGGAAATAGCGGAATATTCGGTGTTTTCCATGAAAAAATGTAAGTGCTAACACGAACGAGTTGCAAAATCTTTTTACCTCATCGGATTTTGATTTACAATATTTTGCAAATAGGTTCTTTTTTTAGAATCTACCTATTTTCCTTGATTTGTCAAAGGAAACTATGAGGGTGTTATTATTAATAATAAACCTTGACCTTGGAGGCTGTTAATGAACCTTAGTACTAATCTAGGATCTTCTTCCTTCAGTTCAGTAGGGTGTGAGAAATGTCCCAGTGAAATGTTGGTGTCTTATGCGACTGGTGACAACACATTTACATAGAATGTGTTCTGCCATCTCCAGATCTTCTTGGTACAGGCGATAGGTTTTATTTTTAGTTTTTCCTAATTTAAATAAGCGGTATTTTAGGGCTACATGTCCTGGCAAAAATCAGTTGGCTGAGGGGGGATGGTAACGAAAAAATTTCCAATTTTCCCCGCAAGAGGGATATTTAGTTACCAACGAGTGGCCAGCCTGACATTTAGTAAGTACCGAAGTGACAACTGGGAGAAGTTGTTGTCGTAGATACAACGTTGAACATGACAGTATAGTTAAGAAAATATTCATATTAAAGGCTAGGAATGAAAAAAATGGTCCAGATCTCATGTGTACTTCTACATAAAGCTCACTTTTGTTTGAACATTATTCTATAGATAACCTCTACTTTGGCCTTTTTAAAACCACAAGCAATGTGAATAATTTACTGCATTATGTACGGATATGTCGTACTGTTTTAAACAAGGTAAGCGCAATTAAATATGTGCATATAAATAATATGCATGTGACAACACATTTACATAGAATGTGTTCTGCCATCTCCAGATCTTCTTGGTACAGGCGATAGGTTTTATTTTTAGTTTTTCCTAATTTAAATAAGCGGTATTTTAGTGCTACATGTCCTGGCAAAAATCCTACCAGTAATCTAAGGTATCCTTTGCTAAACGATAGCACTATTTTTGCTGTCTTTGACGAGCCTGATATGTATGGTTTCACCTGTTTTTGTCCTGGAATACTTTCCCAGTAAGACGGCTTTTGATTATCCTTCTATGTCTTGACTGCTTGTCTTATGTGGTTCTTTTGAAGTCCACAAAAGGGGTTAGGGCCAATGAAAGGTATGTTCGCTGTTTCTTGGACCAGCTTATCTGCATTTTTTCTTCGATCTCTTGGTGGCTTGGGACCCATCGAAAAGTAACAGGATTATTGTGTCCCAGTTGCCTTAGATTATATACACATTCAAGCTCTTCGGAAGCCCACTCAGTACGGCTTTCAACGATCACCTTATAAGACCGATCAAAATTGTATTGGATAGGGATTATGTCCTTTGTAAGGTGTATCAGATAGCTTATGTTAGCATCTTCAAAGATTTTAAGGTGGATGTGAAGCGGTGTTATTCCCAGCAAGACTGCCAGCTCTGCTGTGGCTCTGTATGCCAGCCATGAAGAGTTGTTACTTTATCTAGTTTTGGCAAGTTAGCCAGGCTGTACATTTTTTTACCGTAGGATTTTCGTTTTTGATAACTTCAGATCCAGGTAACTACGATTCAATTTTGTGTAATCCTCCTTTGAAACAAATTAATGCTTGCGATGGTTTTGCACAATCATGTATCAAGTAACCATAGTTTTGACAATTAAAACACTTGTATCTTCCATTTTCGTTTTTCATAGGTGTCTTGTTGTTTTCGACAATGTCGTACTGTTCCTTCCTACACGCAGAGAAACGTTTACTTGTATCGAAGTTGTTCGCCTTAATTCAAGATAATTACCGTTTCAATTATCCACAATACAATAACTGTTTTAAATCAAAAGAAATGTTTTTTTAGCGTTTCTTTCTCCGCTTAGTGTATACTTGTAATGAAATAATTGTACTTTTTTGTTTAACCCTCGTAAGACGGTGCGGGGTGCAGCTGCACCCCAGACGTTCTTTTTCGCACATTTCTTTTTTAATAAATTTTTTAGATTTTTGTCAATTTTTTTAGTCGCAGTAAATTCAATTCCAAACGCATTCCGCCCATGGCGGTATTTAAAACCCAGAGTTTTCTCTTTTTTTTCGAAAAGTGGCCGTGGGGTGCAAATGCATCCCACACCGTCGTTAACGTTTGCCGTAATATTTCAGAATTTATAATTTCTCAAGTGCTTTTTCGGGAAAATTTTGTCTTTTTTGTTTGGAATGGTAGTGTAAGCCTTGTAATAAATTCCGCAAATTTTGCTTTCGCTGGTGCGACTTCCTTTGTTGGAGCAATTAAATTTATGACACGCGGAAGCCTTTGCCGGTAACTATCTCAATCGAATAAAAATTATTTGTTTTGAAGATTCGGTTTATACTTTAGTTTCTTCCCAACTCTTGTTCAGTGTAGTTGGTTTGTGGAAGCGGTATTTCGAATTTTTTATTGATAAGAGATGGTTTGTTCACGTAAATTTCACGATTCTCGATTTTGTACCGATGAAGAACTAAGATATCTAATGGACAATGATCGTCGGGAATGTGATCGAAAAGTGGCGAACAAAGAAAATAGTGACGATGAAAGTGATAGAGAATCGCATCACGAAAGTGAATCTGACGAACTCGAAGGTGATGAGGACGAAAGACGGTACTAAGTGGGCAAAAGTGCCTTTCCATACATTCAAAAGACGTCCTAATAATAACGTCATAAGGGTTCGTCCTGGTCTAACAAATTATAGTTCAAGCGTTTCCACAATAAAAGAATCGTTTGAGTTATTTTTATCAAAAGGAATAATGGATATCATATTGACAGAAACCAATCGCAAAGCTGAAAGCTTTTATGATACTTGGAATAATGAAAACCCGTCTAATCAGAAAAAAATTATTCCTACAACTCTCTTAGAACTTGAAGCTTTTATCGGTGTTTTATTCATCGCAGGAACCTTTCAAAGCAATCACCAACCAGTGGAAATGTTATGGTCATACGATCTTGCATACTGTCGCCCAATTATGCCGGTATCTATTTCTAGAGACAGGTTCAAATATTTAACAAGATTCCTTAGGTTTGATAATTTCGAAACTAGAATGGAGAGAAGGCAAGAAGATAAAATGGCTCCAATAAGAACAATTTTTGACAAGTGTATTGGAAATTGTAAAAAGGCTTATAATCCAGAAGGTCATTTGTGTATAGACGAACCCTTTAGAGGAAAAACCGCTTTTAGAGTGTACATGAAAAGTAAGCCCACAAAATATGGTCTGAAAGTTTGGGTTTTGGTGTGCTGCGAAAATGACTACACACTCAATATGCAATTATACCTAGGTAACAATACTATGATAAACTAATATCAAAATTTAAAATTTTATTTTTAGGAAAAATTGACCAACCAGAGAAAAATCAGGGCGAAAGGGTAGTTCTTGATTTAGTTCAGCGTCCTGGTCCAGGATATGGAGTTACTACTGATAGCTTTTTTACGAGTTTGAAATTGGCAGAAAAACTTTTGAGTAGAAAGATTATTATTTGTGGTACATTGCGCAAAAATAAGAGAGTTGTTCCACAAGAATTGCTCCCATCAGTTTCAAAACCGATAATACATTCTTAATTTTTTGCTTTTCTACAAAAAAGTACTTTGGTTTTCTACGTTACTAAAAAAAATCGAGCTGTTATATTACTGTCGACTGAACATTATAATGATAAAGTAGGAGAAGAAAAAGACGCCTATAAACCTGAAATAATACTTCATCACAACAAAACAAAAGGAGCTGTGGACGTAGTGGATAAAATGGCACAACAGCACACAGCAGAGCGCCAAACACGCAGATGGTCCATGGTAATGTTTTATCACCTATTAGATATTTCAGCCATAAACGCTTTCAAAATTTGGAAAATAAAAAATCCAAATTATAATGGGAAACGTTTGGATGCACGAAGACAATTTTTATTGGACTTAGGACGAGAATTAGTAAAAGGAAATATGTACAGATATCAGAACACAAATAATATGCACTCTCAGTTACGTCAATTTATGAAAATGGCACATCCTGAATTGGACGTTCCTGCTGCTCCACCTGCAGATGACAGAGCTTCAGGACAAGATCGATGTTACTTATGCCAGAGAAAAAAAGACCGAAAGTCCCGTCATTACTGTATTGTGTGTAAAAAGTTTGTTTGTGTTGATCATTCTGTTAAAAATTTCATGTGTTTGCCTTGTAATGAAAATTAATTTTTTTTTAAATAAATAAATGCTTAATTTGTGTAATACATGTTTGATATATAGTAAACAAGTTCTAATTATCTTCTAAATCAATTTCCTCACGTATATACATAAAAAAATTGAAATATGGATGGGGTGCAAATGCACCTCGCACCGTTGTTTACGTAAGAAAACTAGGCACCATCTTACGAGGGTTAAGACATTTGTTAACTTGATTTAAGAAAATCTTGGAGAAAATTTGAAGAATGCGACTCTTAGTATAAGTAAATGGCCATTATAACATAAAACAATATTTTCTTAAGGATAGTAAATAGTTTTCTTAATTCCAGAAAACGTTTAGGTATTGTTCATAAATCAATAGTTTGATTTTCTTAAAATGAAGCATTTATTTAGTTATAATTCTTCAAATGCATGTTATTTATATCCATATTATTAATTACACATTGCCTTGTTTAAAACAGTAAGACATATCCGTACATAATACAGTAAATTATTCTCATTGGTTGTAATTTAAAAAGGCTAAGGTAGGTTATCTACAGAATAATGTTCAAACAAAAGTGAATTTAATGTGGAAGTACACATGAAAAAAGTGTCTAGAAACAATAACCAAAATAATGCTAATAAATAGCTCCTGGTATTGATGGAACCACTACCCGCAAACTGATGAAACAAGTTAACCCGACTTTCATCTTTTATTTGAAAACATTTCACAGTGTTGCAATATTTTTACGTCAGCATATTTTAATGTAGTACCGCTCCTTACTACACAAATCGGTAAAACAAGGTAATACAGCAAGTTTGAGCAGACATAAAGATCATTGCAGCCGTTACGGTATAAAAAAAACGCTTACATCAAAAGATTGGTTAATGAATCATCATCATCAACAAACGCGATTGTGGACGGGTTCCTAGAAATTACATCATCGTAAGCAAAACCATACTACAACAATTTATTAATTAGCGATTACACTTACGTCCGTACATAACCACAATTACATGCACGCACAATTACATGCACACACAACAAGGTGCGCAACGAGAGTCATGAACTGGTAAATACGGTGTTAGGTCTATCAGGGATTGACTGGACGTAGCACTTTGCTTCCGTTGTAATTAAAACGTTAGTTACGTGATTTCCACATCAATAGGAGACGTTTCCATCGTACAAAACGCCCAGGAAATTAATGTACGGGAGTTTATTATCGTTATCCTATTATGTAATCGGTAAATTAAATACTTGAAATATCCGAAGATGTGTTTTACTAATAAATAACTATGTAGAACTTGTTTTGAAGGTCACTTGTCTGTAAAATACTTTTAGAGTACCCGATCAGAAAATTAATGAGTTAATATCTAAGTTTATTTATCCCTTTTCATTATCACTATTTATTTTATTTTATAAAAATTATAGTTAAATTTGTACACGTCGTAAATAATAATAAAAAGGAAAAAATGTTACATTAACCGGTATATTTTGAAAATGTTTATGAAACGTAAAATCACAAACAATGAGAGTAAATTTACTGCATTATGTACGGATATGTCGTACTGTTTTAAAAAGGTAAGTGCAATTCTATGTAGATAAATGCTTTATTTTAAGAAAATGAAACTATTGATTTATGAACGATATCTAAACGAATAATGATAACAAGGACTGTGGGGTAGTATGGCAACACATACGTTCATGAACGTATGTTTCAATTCACGTAATACACTTAAAAAAAGAAAGGTTGGGAATTTATAAAATTGTGTGTAATGACGAGACGGGATTTTAGGCAAAATGCCTCTTTGTTTAGATTCAAGGCAAATTAAAAATAATACAAAATCTATATGTTTCTCGACAAATCAAAGCGATCTAGCTATGTTTTATTTTGCCTAGTTGCCTATTTGGACTTTTAACAGCCTAAATCGTGGTTTTTCGCATATTTTGTCCTAAAATCATATTTATTTGGTCTAAACGTTTTTTTTTTAATTTTAAATAAATATGGTTTTTACACAGCTGCATCTTTCTTAAATATAAATTTTAGTTTTACAGCTAAAATGCTATAAACTAATACAACGATGGGTTTTCCCGTCTATTGTGTGAGGGGCAAAGTTTGGATTTGCCTGCCGTAAAATTTATATTACTACCCTATTGAAGATATATCCTCAATTATCGGCTTATCGCTCTCGGGTTCATTTACCTGCACCCACGTTTTTATTTTACGGGAATCCCTATCGGCTTGTTTACGCCCTGTAATTTAAACATATAGCAATTTCTCTCCCTGTTAACGTGATTAGATACACGATGCCCATTCATAGTTATACAATGGACATCTTGATATGCAGTTTGATTTAATTCATTCTCTAATGTTTCTCTGAGCGTATATGTGGGTCCTTAGCGAGGTGGACTATTGACGAATCAGTATATAGTGAAAGACGTACTTTGAATTTTCATTTATATCGTAGCTTGCAACGAATATTTTTCGGTAGTTTTCTGTCGGTTTGTGCTTGTTTATCTACTCAGTGTATGTTACGTAATTTTCAGTAAATTTCAGTAAAGAAAAGAAATTCATGGAGTGACGAGAAAATATAGGTTAGTAAGTATTGCTTTTACTACGAAGGCAACCAAAATTTTGGTAATATAAATGAAGTTTGGAGTTTCCGTTGGCCGTATTTACTTTAAATTCGATACCATTCGAGAAATAGCGTGAATATACTTAATTTTTAAGTAATTTTTCTCATTTTTTTCTCAATGAGCTCAGCTTTAACAGCTCTATATAATTTTGCACAATGCTGTTGAAGAATGTCGTGAATGATTTCCACATTAACGAACCACGGATGAAAATGTATTTCTCAGAGTCGTCAACAAACTGTGCAAGACCGGAATGTTTCCCAGTGCCAAGATAACAACTGAATGTGTAACTCGATAAGATTTTAGATGAAGTAGAAACATTCCAAATCGAGCAGACGGTACTCTAATGATCAGTTCACGAAAAATTAGTGCTCAACAAGATCTATAACCGAGGCTTATATCCATTCCATCTACAACCAGAAGATACACTAGCCGCACACAATTTTGCCGGTGGATAAATAATAATCCTGGTAATGGATGAAGCAGCATTCACTCGTGATGGCAACAATAATAGTGGCAACTTCCATGTATGGTCGGACGACAATCCCCACTTACCAATCGAAATTCATTATCGGCACAATTTTTCGGTAAATGTGTAATGTGGTTGATCGTTATTTTGGAACGTCGCCTCACAGGAGACCAGTACTTCAATTTTTTGCAAAATGACTTAAAAGGACTACGTTGGACGTTTGGTTGGTCGTGGTGCTTATGTTACTTGGCCTTCAAACTCTAGAGACCTCATATCGTTGGACTATTCTTCAGGGGCTAGTTCAAAGAAGGTTCAAATACAAAGTAAATGTCGACAGTCTGGATACATTACTTCTACGCGTAAAAAACACAATGATCAATAATTTTAATTTAAAATAATCCTTGAAACAACTTAATGCATCCTCACACGTACCTTCACAAATTTGTCTTAATATAAGAAAATCGGAGTCTTTCCCTAAAACACTTTCAAACTTTCGTATTACACACCAATTTGTTTCGCCTTCTACAGCGCATAACTGTGTGTGAACATCATTCGCAATTTGAACAGAATCCACTAACGACATCGAAACATTTTGTAATTTTTCTATTCCCTCCGCTAGTCCGAAGTAATTGTTGTGAATAGTTTGTAAATCTCTTTTAACCTGACTATCTTGAAATATTTCCTGGCTTTTCTTGATTGCTGCAGCTTCTGTCGGATTGAATTTTAACATGATCAAAATATTTGTTATAGTAAAACGCAGCCTGCAACCATGTTCCTCAACGTGTAACAATCGGCTGTGGTGGTTCAGGTAAATCAGGACACAGTTTGTGAAATAGTCGGGTACGTTTCGGGGATTTTAGAAACACTGCCTTTGTACTAGCAATCAAATCATTTACTAGTGGAAAACATGTAGGAATCGTTTGTGCTGCAAGATTTAGAGTATGGATTTTACACGTTACATGTAAGAAGTTACCACCGTGTTCTTTAAGAGATCGGCCCAAAGAACGCATGTTTGCGGCACCATCACTCATAAACATTAAAAGTTGCTTAGTTGAAACTTCAAATGTGTTCAATGAGTTCAACACCACCTTTAAAATCTCATCGGCAGTACAATTTATAACTCTTTTGGAAGCAAGTAAGAAGGAGGATGACGGTCGATGTGGTTCCATTGTATGTACCATTACATTAACCACAGAATGTTTTTGACGATCTGTTGTTTCGTCCACACACAACCACAGTTTTTTATCTTTCAATTCCGTTTTCATTCTTTTTTCTATATGTTCACGAGCAAATGGCACTACACTTCGTATCGATGTCCGACTAGGTAATTTACAGTCCGCATATTTATTCCAGAAGGAGACAAATGCTTCTTTGTCTAGTAAACGAAATGATAGATTACAAAAAATAAGAGTAACACATAAATCAAATGTAAATTTTTCTTGGTCTCGTATGCCACTTTTTGCAGAAGAATGTTGTTTGCTTTCGATGTGACGTTGACGATGGCTTCTGGACCAACACATTAAAGGAATTTTACAAACTAGACATTGAATTTTAGCGCCATCAAAAATTAAGTCCGGCATGTCCACTATAAAGTTTTTAACTGTGTCTGCCATTGGTCGTTTTCGCGACGTATCTAACTGCGACATTTTTAAAGCAAACGTTCGCGTACAATTACGAAATAAGTTACGACAGCCTACATATACACAGAACTACTCGCATACAGCATCGATTTAGTACTGACGCTGTGAATGCGTGAAATAAATAATCGCCGACTCTGCACCACATATCTACTACACTGACTGTTACCACTGTCTGCCCAGACTAATGATCAATGTGTGAAGGGAATTTTGTTATGACGTCATAACTTCAAAACAAATAAAAATCGAATAACAACATTTGAGCTGTTTTGAATTATTTTTACGTGTAGAATATACTCCTGGAGTTTGGTGTGTTATTTTTGACTCATCCTGTACATGAACAAGAAATACAATTGAACACTTTTTATTTCTACAATTCCATATCTCTACATTTCCACATTTTCCTAACAAAAACTCACGAACCATTTGACAAATGTTAAATAATCGCGATTCCTCATAATACCACGAATAACGCTCGCAATTCTTGATACCTGCGCAAATGTACGTAACATTTCTGGCGCAAAATATGCAATACTACATAAACTGTATGTTACGCATATTTCGCACACTAACTGAGTTACTCATGTTATGGAATTCGTAATAATTTTCTTAACAGAGCATTACTCATGTAGTGCTCTTACTTTCTATAAACGTTTTTAGCTACCGTCTTTGCGGTGTTTTACGTGAAAAAATGAATCACAACGTTGCAAATTGCATTTGTTATTAAATCCGATCACGAACGTGGATTAGTATGTGGATGGAGGATACGTGAGACCTTGTAGCCGGATTTTGAAGTCATATTTTTGTAAATAATTAGCTTGCAAGAGGTGATCTTGGTTTTTATAGTTATTCCTGACAGTCACCAAAACATATTTGTGGTCTTTTAACACTCTATGATGATTATTTTATAATAGTAAGTCGTTATTGATATGTAAAGAGTGTATTTGATAGTTAAATAGTCTATTTAGGATATGATCGGAGGTAAGTAATATAAGGATAAAACTTTTCGTCGAAAAAACTCATCACTGTGACTATACAGTCCCTGGCCAAATTACTTGAAACACTCAATATTTTGTAGTTTCTTCATAATAAAATATAAACTATACATGTATTATATTTTTTATTTATAAAATATATTGTAAAAATATGTAACATATGTAAATATTAAATAAGTAATTAATATTTAGTCCATAATCCATGATTTTTAATAGCGCCCTCAATTCTTCGGGGCATACTTTCAATGCAAGATATGATTGTCTCTTTTATATCTTCATCGTTCTCCCATACATCCTCTATATTCTTCATTAATATTTCCTTTGTAGGGTTTTCTCTTTCATATACCTTAGTTTTTAGTCGATTCCATACGTTCTCGATGGGATTGAGGTCCGGTGAATTTCTGGACCAACGTAAAAGAGGTATGTGATTGTCTTCGAAGAATTTCTTAACCTTTTTTGCCACACACACCTTCTACAAAATACAAACGGCCGGGTCCGTCTCCACTAATTACTCCACAAATTATTACCTGCGGAGGGTGTTTTACAGTTCGAAGAACCGTGGACTCTGTGAGACGTTCGCCAGGTCGTCTACAAACAAATTGTGCTCGCTGCACTAACACACAGAGCGAGCACTCGTCACTAAAGAAAAACCTATTAAATAATGCAAACATTAATTCAGTAAAAATCATGTTGTTAAGTCATTCACCTTTTTCCAATTCTCGTCTGTGAAATGTCGATATTCTCTTGCAAAGTTGAGACGAGCAGATTTCATTTTCTCTGTTAAACGCGGCTTTTTTACAGGTCTTCGGCCCATTAGGCGATTTTCGCGCAATCAGCGCCTGACAGTTCTGCTCGAAATCTCTATTCCTCTCTCTTGTAAATTTTTTAAAATCATTTTAATTGTAGCAAATCTGTTGCTCGAAGCCTGATGAACAATTTCACTGTCAGATCTCTTCGAAGTTTTTCTTTTCCGATTGCACTTTGCCCGTCTTTGTGTCGATGTGCTAGCTCCTTCATTTAAGTTTCCAACTAAACGCGATACAGAAGAAGGAGATACTTTCTGTAATTTTGCAATTTCTCGTTGTGAATGTTTGTTTGATTGTAGAAGAGCTTGTATAGCGGCTTTTTGTTCACTTGTTAAATCTTTTGCGGGCATTTTCTATAAAAAACCCCAAATACTTCAATTTTGTTCAAATTCCAAATAATTAATTATTAAGAGAGAGATAGAATAACAATTTTACCTTTGCAATAACGATATATCAACACAAAACACTTAACGATACTCCACAACTTAGCTTCTATACGGTTATGACGAAATATTTTTAAAAATATCGATGCATTCTCTAAACTGTGAACTCGCTGAATGTAAGTTGATAATTGAAATATTTATATATACGTATTTTACTCTTCTAAATTTCATCTCTGGTATTTTTATTTATTGATACAATAATCTAGTCCCCCTATAAACGATCGGATTCAAAGCAAAAGAATATCACTATAATAGGATGGGAATTTCCAGGTAAAAGGGTCGATTTATGACATGTTTCAAGTAATATGGCCAGGGACTGTACAGTGTATAAGTATAAACTTTATTTTTCCCCAGTGTAATCTAACAAATAAAAAATTTAAATCGACATTCTTCAATACTTTATCGTTTAATACACATTTCTTTATAAAAATGAACTTGGAGTACACTATTTATCGTGTGCCGTGCCGAGATGAAGTTAAAATAACGTCGATTTTGTACATAAATAAGATCTTTCCACTTAAATCTCAATAGCGTATCGTTCCTTCTATAAAATTACGGGATATTAATTTCACCAGCGGCGTAACATGCTTAATAAGGTGAAAAAATCATGCACAAAAATGAAAATAAACACAAACAAGTGAAAAGTACGCTGGCGTTTATACTATAGTAGCCTTTACACACATAGTACGTTTTTACCATCTTAAATATTATTGAAATGATCGAGCTTAGAGATAGATAGCAGCCGGTAACCACCCGGCCAAGATTGAAATTACGATGAGTTACGAATAGAAAGGATCAAATTCAATCGTGTTTTGCGTCCATTCTTCTAGGACTGGACTTTTTACTGCCCTAAAGAAATTTTACCGTCGTACAATGTCATCTTGGACGACTTTCGATGTAGAGAAGACAAATGGAAACAAACTATAGTGGAAACATATCGTGTGGAGCAAGAAGTTGGTACCGAAGGGAGACCTTTTTATTGTTAACACTTCAGAAAATTGCTACTAACATAAAACTCCCTACATTCTTTGAAATTGAATTTTAAACAGCCATATATAAAACTATGCTTCGTTCATTATTACTAGAGACGGGATTTTAGGACGTAAAAAACAGCTAAAAAGGCCCTTTTTTAGGCCTTAAAAACTATGTATTTAGGACGAAAAACTGTGATTTAGGCATGTTAGGCAAATACTTAAAAAAAAAAAAAAACACAAAAATCATTTTATTTTAAAAAAACATGAATAAGAAGACGATATTTAATGTAATTTTAGGTACATTTCAGCCATAAAAAGAAATAAAACATACAAATTTTAACTAATAACTAAAATATGTAGATTCATTTGGTTTAAAATAATAAATAAATTAATTAATCGCCGTGTAACATGTCCTCAAATTTCGCGTTTGCGTAGCACACAAGATGTTTTTCCAAGTTGTCGTTAGTAAAATTTGTTCTTCGGTCGGAAAACAGCAGTTTGTACGAAGAAAATGAACGTTCTACGTCACACGAGGTTGTAGGACAAAACTTAAATATGGACCAGTCAGCTGTGGTATGAGCGGTAGCTGCAACTGCTTCACCACTGAGCAGCTCAGCAAACTCTTTAACCATTTTGAAACCTGGATTTTTCGAAATCACTTGGTTAAACTTTGACAAAATTATTTTGCCAACTTTTCCTGGGGCATTCTTGAGAGCTGCTTCGGCATTATTAATTACTGCAACAGAATCTGTAAGAGGAAGGCCGAATGTTTCTAATCTTTTAATATTATCAATGAGAAATTTATAATGCGACTTGATGTATAAAAGATCGTTTTTGACATTTTGATTGGAAAAATATTCTTGCGCTTGCTCAATACAGTTAGCTGAATCTTTGTCAAACGATATTACAACCTAAAACATAAAGCGTTAAATAAAAACAATCTTATTTAAAAATTTTGCTAAAAAGTACTTACTGATTTTATTGCTTCGAAATTATTAGCATAAAAAACTACCGCCTCTAACCAAGTTCCCCAACGTGTTAAGACAGGTTCGGGAGGCAAAGGGAGATCTGGCAGATTTTCTTTATACACTGCCACACGCAGTGGAGCTTTTAAAAAGACTCTCTTGGCATTTGAAATTAAACCATTAACATTAGCATATTGATTTCTTAGACATTCACACACCAAATTGAGTCCATGTGCAAAACATGTTAAATGATTAAGATTTTTATAAAAAATCTTCAAATTTGTACCACATTTGAGCATATAAGAAGCACCATCCGTGACTAAAAGCTTGACTTTTTCTTACTTAATTCCATCTGTTGGCCACAAAATACCTAAAATACGAGAGTTGCCTTTAACTTAAATATCTAGCATTAAATTTACAATATTATTAAAGTAAGTTTTTTGCATAATATATCTTACCTAAAGCTTGGTTCACGAATCTTGCCATTGTATTGCAATTTGTTCTTTCAAGTTGCTTTGTAGCCGGTAAATACGGTTTTCCTGGCGTTTCAGAACAAAGCTTACCCACAATCATATTTGCCATAATACGACCTTTAGAGTCAGTCGTCTCATCTATAGATATCCAAATATCGTTGTTACCAACTTCTTCGCGAATAGTATTAATAGTCTTAAAAAATTAATAAAAATATTATAGGTGTAAACAAAATCTTAATGACACTCAAGTATGAAAATACATTTTTAAATTATTATTTATTATATTAATTACCTCATTGTAACATTTTGTTACATATGTTGTTCTTAAGGTTTTCACGCTTGCCACATTCTTGTTGCAGTATTTAGTGAGAAAATTTCGCAGTTTTGAATAGTTTAATCTGTCCAGAGGAATATTTGCAGACATAAAAGCGTCGCATAAATCTCGATTAAAAACGTCGATTTCTCTTGAATTTTTGGTGTCTATTAACATTTGGTTCCTCAACGGTTTCCTAAGATTTGCCTGATGTCCAGGAGCAGTAGCATGTTGCTCTAAATGATTTTTCTTTTTGCAAGTTAACTAGAATAATATTTTTGAAGCAAGTTAGGAAAGAAAAACAAAAACGTCCTTTACCATTTTTCTGCACTCTTTACAAAACAACTCTTCACTGTTGCTTGGATTCAGCTGAAAGACAGTAGTGCCTCCAATTGCCTTCAGCCATTTTTGAACTTTATCGCTATGTGATTCCTTGGATTTTGGCATTGTTGTAGATGAAATACACAATACACTGAGTAGATAAACAAGCACAAACCGACAGAAAACTACCGAAAAATATTCGTTGCAAGCTACGATATAAATGAAAATTCAAAGTACTCTTTCACTATATACTGATTCGTCAATAGTCCACCTCGCTATAGGAACACACACATATACGCTCCAGAGAAACATTAAGAGAATAAATATAAAATCTAAACTGCAATATCAAGATGTCCATTGTATAACTATGAGTGGCATCGTGTATTCATTAAACACGATAACAGGGAGAGAAATTTGCTTATATGGTTTAAATTACAGGGCGTAAACAAGCCGATAGGGATTCCCATAAAATAAAAACGTGGGTGCAGGTAAATGAACCCGAGAGCGATAACCGATAATTGAGGATATATCTTCAATAGGGTAGTAATATAAATTTTACGGCAGGCAAATCCAAACTTTGCCCCTCACACAATAGACGGGAAAACCCATCGTTGTATTAGTTTATAGCATTTTAGCTGTAAAACTAAAATTTACATTTAAGAAAGATGCAGCTGCGTAAAAACCATATTTATTTAAAATTAAAAAAAAAAAACGTTTAGACCAAATAAATATGATTTTAAGACAAAATAGGCGAAAAACCACAATTTAGGCTGTTAAAAGTCCAAATAGGCAACTAGGCAAAATAAAACATAGCTAGATCGCTTTGATTTGGCGAGAAACATATAGATTTTGTATTATTTTTAATTTGCCTTGAATCTAAACAAAGAGGCATTTTGCTTAAAATCCCGTCTCTAATTATTACTTATTACGGGCAATGATGTTTTCTGACGAAATTTAGTTTGTAACCTACCTACACGTCAGTTATGTTCCACAACAAATAAATAAAAATATGTAATCTTTTTCACAAAAGCATTCTTTTTGAAAATTGATATTTGTCCACAAAATTATATTCTAAATAACATGTAGTTACAATATTAATCGATGTTTTTACAAATAACGGTACTTTGCTCATACGAACAGTTTAAAATTTCGGTTATTTGTGCTAAACCGAAAATATAATTTACATACGACTGGGTAAAATTTAGTTTGAAAAAATGCGCGAACTTGTATCTTAGTAAGAGATTTCTGAAATACTAACAATAAACAAGTTCGGTGCGAACTTTTTGCTTCACGTGGTATATGGGACTGTCTTTAGTCTTACTTAAATGAAAAGACTTCTAAGCACCAACTTCTTTGAACTCTGTGTTTGTTTCAATACGCACACTCCGAAGATGTACGCAATTCTTCAACTAAAATTGTAAAATTCAAAATAACCTTGAATCCATGGTTGGAAATGTTTCTTGATTTGCAATTACGAAAAAAAAGTAAATGGTAAGTCAATAATCCCACCATTTACTTGGTTAGCGATTGCCATCCTTACCTTAATAAACAATACGATTTCTTTGCATATTTCAGCATCATCGATTCATTTCTGCCAATAAAACCGAATAATAGCTTTATTTTTTCACTTCACAAGATACTGATTGTACACTGAACACAAACTTGACAGCAACAAAATGGCCGAAAGCTAACTACTAAATCGAGTTATTAAATGGAGCATGCGTAGTGTATTTTGTCTAATATGTACGGCCGGTAAAAATAGCAGAAATATGCTGAATATATCTACTTGAATAAGAATATAATGTGCAAGTTAAGATAGCCAAAAGAGTTGGTTACATTTCAGGTTTGATCAAAAGTTGTAATTCAAAAGTTAGCGATGTTCGGAGGAAGCAATGTGAAGTTTATAACAAAGTGTTGGCGTTTATGATTTTTTCAGTTTCAGATTGCCATGTCATGCCAATACACCCACTAAGAATTAACTATGCACACAATAATCATTAAATATTTTGTGTTATTACATTTATACACTCTAATTACAAATAAAAATAATGAAATAGGAATAATCTCCTTGTGTAATCATCTTTTAGATATTTCTAATATTAAATACATTGATAATGTATAGTTATTTCGCAGAAATGTAAAATTTTCACTCTGAAAAAGTTGAATCATGAATAAAACTCTCTCAGTGCAGTATGGATTTGCGAAAATAGCATTGACTGTACATATAAAGATTTATGTACGGGGAAACTATCGGCCTGTTAAAAAAACATTAAACCGGTTTCTCAAATTGAAAGTGAGTATTTATTTCGATTTCGAAGAATTATGACTATATATTGTGGTTCTATAAAAACCGGTGCTTTCCATTTTTTTCTCAGCATAAAAAGTTTTTTGACGAGGTGGATATACCGTGGTGGATTGTTTTCTTTCATTTTTACACTATGCCGTGTCCTTGATTACTCACATGAGTTGTTTATTTATTTCCCTTCTTTTTGTGTTAAAATTTATTGTTTTACGTAGCCGCGATTGTTGAAAATGAATAATAAAATTGCAATCTTTCAGGATGAGTGTACTTGTGTAAATGTGTCAAGTTTACGTAAACATCTAGTAAATCATCATGTGCAAACAAATTGTATATTTCGACTGTTTATTATTATTATGTATTTTTCCTTTCCCTGAATCTTAAAAATTCGGAGAAAAATGATAAAATTTAAACGTTAAAAGCTAAACGGAATTGATATAGATTTTATCAGAAATGCTATGTTGATGTTTATATTTGATTCAGTTAAATATTAGAGGAAATCTGCGACAAATTCCCATATAGCATTGCTTCAAATAATTTTGATTTTGACGTTCAAATAAGTGTGGTTATGTTCTTTATACATTGATAATTGTTTGTAAACATATTTTAATGAAGAAATGAAATTGTCTAGTATTTAGCAATTTTTTTATTTATAAATCTATTATTTGTTTTTTTTTTTATTAAATAACAAATTCAAAGAATTTGTGGCACTAATAACTAGAGCCCGGTAACTGGAGAGCAATCGCAGCGGCGGTGTGACTGTGTTTAGGTGGGCAGGGAGTCGATTATGATACGACACGACAAATCATCATCACTCAGTTCGGTTTAGCATTGGATAGCGGATAGGGCGTGTCGATTTTATTGATATAGACGTAATTATTAATTGTAGTTTTTAGAGAACATGTCGAAGGCTAAAAAGCGACTCTTTCAAGACATAGTAAATAAGTTTATTTCTGATTTTCCCGATTTGTTTTACAACGGGAGTAAGATAGTTTGTAAAGTGTGCAAAAAACATTTGATGTCAAATAAGAAGTGGAACTGTACAAGACACGTAAATTCCGCACAGCATAGAAAACGAAAATTGGGCATGCCACCGAGAAGTGCATTTTTTTTAATGTAATTTTTATGTTGATAAACTGTAATTTGCCACTAGGCTTACTCGATAAACAACCGTTTAAGGACTTTTGGGACAAATACAATCTCGAATTGCGGTTGCCAACGGAGAAAACGGCACGTGAGCATGTTGCATTTGTACGCGATGATGTGGAAAAGAAAATGAAACGCATATTGAAAAAACAGTTTCTTTGGTTATGTGTTGACGAGACAATAGACTGTAAAAAAAATTCAATTGTAGATATTATGGTACTCATACTAGACCCTAGTAAACCGACATTACCACTGTTACTAGCTAGCCGAAGACTACAAGAGTGTATTGCTGCAGCAATTACGAAGGCTGTACTTAGTACGTTGGAAAAATTTCAAATTTCAAAAGATAAAGTGTTGATGTTTATGAGCGATGGCGCAGCGATAATGCGTTCGGTAGGCCGTTCTCTTCTTAAACATGCTTGCAAGTGTTTACATGTTACGTGTAAAGTGCATGCTTTACATCTTGTGGCAGAAACCATTCCGAGGTAGATGCATTAATAGCAAGCACAAAAAAAGTATTTTTGAAATCTCCCAAACGCCTACAATAATTTCACACAGTGTCCTGGTATTCGTCAACCACCGGAGCCAATTCTTACACGTTGGGGAACATGGTTGCAGGCAGCTTTTTATTATGCTGAATATTTCAAAATTGTAAAAGCTGTTGTTGCACAATTCAATCCTGTCGAAGCTGCAGCTATTAAGGAGAGCCAGTCGAAATTTCAAGATATTTCCGTAGAAACAGATTTGAAAAATATTTGTAGCTACTATAAAGGATTAGCTGACGCAATAGGCCAATTACAAGATAGATCGTTATCATTATTGGAGTCTCTGCAAATTATGGACGGAGTGCATACACAGCTACTGGCTATACATGACGCAAAATATAATCGCGTTTTAGAAAAGTTCGAGAGTGCTACAGAAAGATCCCGATGTTAGCACACTAAAAGAAATTTGTGATGGTGTATCGAATAATCCACTGACTAAGTACAAAGAGTATTTTAATCATGCATGTATAACATCGGTAGATGTTGAACGCTCTTTTTCAAAATATAAACTCATTTTCTCACCACGGCGAACATCGCTCACCGAGACAACTGTGGAAACACATCTAATGGTGTCAACTTTTTGCCACTCTTATCCATATGATGTTAATACTGATAATGGTGCTTCTAGTTTTACTGTTCCGTAGCCTAGGCTGCTTAAAAGGGTGACTGTTTCATTACTTTTCACATATTATAATTATGTATTAGTTCTGTTATTTTTTTTCTATTTTCTTACTATTGTTTTTGTATACTAGGCAGGTACGGCTCCCTGTTACCGGGCTCTACTAATAACTAGAGCGAGGTAATCGCCTCTGTGATACATAGGCGTTTCATCGGAGTAGCCGGCTGTGTGCAAAAATCGATTCTCGCTTTGTCAGCGTCTGCTTGTTTATTTTTCGTTCAGTTCAGGAAACGAGAGCCTTCGTTGTGTTTTGTGTTACGTGTTGTTCGTTATAAATATATGATTATTAATTGAAAATGTGTAGCGGACAAGGATAAAAAATGACCCCCTAAAAGTTCACGAACAAGGTGGCTTAAGATTAAGGAACTCTCGAATTTTGAACCATTTATTCCTTTCACATATCTTTGTCTGTTACCTATGTCTTACTAATTCCTAACCTAAACCCAACAACATTATTTTGGTGGCTATCATGCAATTTAAAGCTCTTAAAAATTAAGGTGAGCGAAAAAACAAGCGAACCTGACAAAGTGGGCGAATTAAAAAGCGGACCTGACAAAGTGCGCGTTTGGTTCAAAAAGGTTAAGAAACACTCATATAAAGGTTCATGATATTACAAAAGCTAATGTACAAAATTGTAATGTAAAACATTAATTTAAACCTTATTTTAAAGCTCGATTTCCATCTACTAAAGTAAAACAAAAGTTGATACGTGATTTTTGCGGATAAGAATACATATACAGTGGGTGTATGAAAAAATCTTTAAATAGTTTTACAAAATTGTAACCATTACAATGTTACTTGGTACTACCAGTATTGTAGTAAATTAGAAATTTCGAATTTCCCGCTTCTCTGATAGTTGGCAGGCCTGAATTTAGTACTTGAGCGAGATGCGGAATGAAGTTAGCGAGACGATAGCTAGCCGTTATCTAAGTAAACTTATGTGGGAGGAGAATGACTTGTATTACGTGTTATGTAAAATTAAACTGTTAAATTGTTAATGTGTCTGTGTTTTAATCGGACCTGATGAAAATTTACGGCAGTATGGAGTTAGAATTTCATTTCCACTATTTTGAACTTCCCTGTATATTTTTTATATAAACGTATGCATCACATGGGACATGGTCCAAAATTTTTACAACATATATCATTGATACGAACATAATCCCTAATAATCATTGTAGCATGAAACTTTAACATAATTCTGTTCTAAATTCTTCTCGAGTATTTTTTTCAAAGCTGTTAACTACCAAATCTTTTAGTACATACAAATGACTTACTTATGCAACTCTATTAACATATCCAGATTTTAACTAGCATAAAATCTTAATGAAAAACTATATTTCTGTGATGCGACGGCCATTTCAACATGACACGTTTTTTGTTTGTCCTAGATCATTAGATTTTATGTGTATCCACAGTTTGTAAATTTGTCTAATTATCAAAGGTAACACAAATTAGCGCATCCTTTAACTTGAATTAGCATTTAATATCTATCTGGCAAAACGTAATCTGTCGTAATTACTTGACAAATTATGTTACAAATATTGAATCATTATAAATGTAAGTACGCTTTGCCGAAGATCTAGGTAATAAAAGTAATTCGTTCCTACAGACTCTGTGGTGTAATTGGTTTAGCGCACCTCTCCTGCAAACGGGAACTTTGGTTTCGAATCCCTAGGATTTGATCAATGAAAGTTTTATTTCATTAATCAAATTTATTATGTCGGAGAAATCAGAACCGATTTTACACATAAACTTCTACTTATATGTTGACAAATTTTTTGAGATGTTTTGTAGCTTACAATTCTTCTTCTTGTCAGAGATTCCTTTTGCCCTTTTGAGTGTCGGAGTGGTATGTTACTATTTTTATTCATTCTTTACCCTTTCGTTCCATGTTTTCCGGTCCCGTGCCAGTTCGTTCATTTGTTTTATTGTCTTCCCCTTCTTTTTGTCCTGGCTCCTCCAACTGATCTAACCATGTTTTCCTGCGTCTTCTTTGCCTTCTCTTCTTATATCTTTTTGCCTTTATCGCTCTTCGTCTCAAACTTTGTGCATTGCTCCTCTTCGAATGTCCACACTAGCCTAAGCATCTTTTTATTATCTTTGATATAATTGGCTTCTGTTTTAATTCTTCTCTAATTTTCTCTCTTCTTACTCTACGAACTTCGTTTTCCCCGCTATTTTTCCAAGTTGTTCCATCTCCGCGGCATTTATCCTACTTACAATCCTTTTGTTTGTTACCCATGTCTTACTGTTATTAAGCTATGCATTTTAATTTTCGTTTCTTCACTTCATAGTTTTGTTTAACGCATAGTAAACTTGATTCGCTCTATTCAGTTTCCATTTCCATTTTACCACCTGATGTGAACACTACGTCAAGATACGAGGGATGATCGTAAAATGTTCCCATATTTTTTAAAAATAGACAGCATTCTTTATTTCCTTAACATTACACATCGTTTTAAAGGTAAAAACTTAAGCTATTTTTCGACATAATCGCCATTTCTACCCAAGCATTTTTGCAGACGGTGCTCCAACTTCTGTATCCCCATGTCGTAAAATTCTGTCGCCAGTCAAAATCTTTTCAATTGTGGTGTTGGAAATCTCAGGAATCCGAAGAGCGAGTTGACGAATGGTGACCCTCCGATCTCCAAGCAGTATGCTCTCGACCTTTCCAACGATTTCCTCTGAAACTGATGGTTTTCCGCTCCGCTCTTCATCGTGAATTTCCGTCCGACTTCCAGTGAATTCCCTACACCATTTGCGGACGTGTTGAACAGCTATACACTTTTCTCCATAAACTTCGGTTAATTGACGATCAATGTCTATAGGTGAAACCCCTTTCGCGTTTAAAAAAACGTATCACAGCGCGAATTTCACACCTGGCGGTAGCAACGATCGGGAATTTCATCTCGGACGGCTGCTTAGCCAACACCGAGCGGCGTAGCGAGACGGGAGTGGTACGTATATAGAGTGGCAGAGCTGCTGCACACGCTAATGTTGTCGGATTTCGCCTAACACGTCTTATTGCTGCTGTAGAGCTTTGGGCACTTATTTTACGATCATCCCTCGTACTTGAATGTCGATGTTTTATCTATGATTTGTTCTTTATAGGTCAGTCTTTCCATTCTTTCTTTCATCCGTCGTTTTTGGTTTATTACCATGGTTTTTCATTTCCTGATATTTACTTTTTTTTCAATATTTTCCATACATATTCTTGCCTTTCCCTGCATTTTCTTGGATGAGTCAGCCATTATAAGTATGTCGTCACCATATAGTAGCCCGTCTATTTATACAGGTTCCGGGTTGAGATATGAGTACCGTGGTTTACCTCTTTTACATTCTTGATCAGTCTATCCAATACTACTATGAAAACCTCTCAATTAATTTTCCCAACATACAATCCAATATCATTATCTGTGAAAAGATTTCTCGTACATTTGTATGTAATATGATAACACCCTGGCCCACTCATCGGCAATTGCCACAGTAAAACTAGTTCGGTTACGGTATGAATTGGCGCCCTATCCACCATATTCGCCAGATTTCACCCCCTGCGGCTTCTTTCTGCTTTCAAACTTGAGAAAATGGTTTAGCGGAAAGCGGTTCACGTCAAATAAAGAGGTCATTGCTGAAATAAAGACCTATTTTGCAGAGTTTGACAAATCCTATTATTTGGAACATCGTTGGACTAAGCATGTAGAGCTACAAGAAGATTATGTCGAGAAATAAATTTACTAAATGCATGTCTAAACCAGATATTGAGCCCGCATATGCTAACAGCAACAATAAAACACCAACTAAAGATTTAACAACTTTATTTTAAGCTTTTTTCTAACCACATTGATTACATTTAGAGGTCGTTGTTTAATCTTACTGTATAATGAAAGGTAAAAGATTTCGACTTTGTGTCGAAGACAATATGTTCCATCTGCTTGACAGATATCGAACAGTATCAATTTTTAACACATATTATATTAAACAACATAATCAGTGTAGTCAAAATTTATGTATCTTCAGGCAAATTCCAAAAATGTAAGAGCTAGGCTTAATAGGTTAGTTGATATAATATGTAACATTATAACAAGATTAAGTTACCTATTAAGTGAATTTACACCTTTGGAATTTGGTGTAAGATAATGTCTAAACAATGGAAAAAAATAGTAAACGAAAAACATTCAAAAAATATAAAATATATAATATTATATATATATTTTTTATATTAACTATGATTATTACTATGTATAAAATAAAGCTAAAATCTTACACGGTTTAAAAACGCTGTCAACAAAACAATAAAAAAAGAGTTGCCAAGGGAAAATCGAAACCTAATTACAGATATCCACAGGTACTTCCTCTGCTTCGGTTGCAGTCTCAGTCGGTTGCACAGGTTCGGGCTCCTCTGGTTCATCGCTACATTGTTTTCCAGATCTTGTCGAGGTTGCTGCATTCGTAGTGGTAGCCGACCATTGATTTATATCCTTCTTATCACACGATGGACATTCGAAGTGAACACAGTGAAACACCTACGAAGACAACAAATGAAATTTTCTGAACGTAGGCTTCCATGGTTCACTATTCTTACCTCATTCGCTGTATTACGCGTACCTACTATCCTAATAAAGACTACTGGCCTTGGTGCGAACTTCACCACTTGCCACGATTGACAATTCTCCCTGGTTCGATCTACTAGGACCTCCCAGTCCCAGATATTCACTGAAGATTCTATATAATAGCTATAGCTGCGATCGTCGCAATCCCATAGAAGTAGTCTTAAGCTTGAGATTATGTACGGTTGCCCTGTAATAGGAATTAGTTTAGTATACTATGAAATAGATGGCGCTGATGGTAATTATTATGCAGGTTGAAACAGTAACATTTCCACATAGATTTATTAAATGCTATCAGTCCTGTTGTACATGGAATATTCCACGTTCAAAATTACTTGCTCGCTATTGCTCAGAACAGAATATACAGGGTGTTGTAATTATCCGCGATCGTACCAATATGAGGGTAGTCTGAAAAGTTTCCAGCCTAACAGAAACAAGTATTATTTTGGTCAAATTCAGTTATATTTCTCAATATGGTCTCCTTGTAAGTGCATACATCTTTCCCAACGTAAGCGTACGCGAAGACGTGGAAAAGAAAATCAAATCTACATTAAAACATCAGTTGCTTTGGTTATGTGTTGAGGAGACAATGGAGTTTATAAGCGATGGCGCCGCGACAATGCATTCGGTAGGCCGTTCTTTTCTTGAACACGGTTGCAAGTGTTTACATGTTACGTGTAAAGTACATGTTTTACATCTTGTGGCAGAAACTATTCGACAATGTTCACCCGAGGTAAATGCATTAATAGCAAGTGCAAAAAAAGTGTTTCTCAAATCTCCAAAACGTCTTCGGTCATTTCACGCTGTGTGCTAGTATTCGTGAACCACCACAACCGATTCTTACACGTTGGAAACATGGTTGCAGACAGCTCTTTATTATGTTGAATATTTCAAACAAGTGAAAGCTGTTCTACAATTCAATCCTACCGAAGCTGCAGCTATTAAGTGATGTCAAGCAAAATTTCAAGATATTTCCGTTGAAACAGAGTTACAAACTATTCGTAACAACTATAAAGGATTACCTGACGCAATAGAACAATTACAAAATAGAGCGTTGTTGTTAGTGGAGTTACTGTAAATAGTGAACGAAGTATGTACACTATGACGCAAAATATAATCGCGTTTTAGAAAAGTTCCAGAGTGTGTTAAAGAAAGATTCCGATTTTATCACATTGAAACAAATTTGTGATGGTGCATCGACTAACCCATTAACTAAATTCAAAGAGTGTTTTAATCATGCATCCATTACATCCGTAGATGTCGAACGATGTTTTCCAAATATAAACACATTTTTCACCACGGCGAACATTGTTCAACGAGACAACTATGGGAACATATCTAATGCTGTCAACTTTTACGACTTATCCAGTGGTGGGTGATAATACTAATAATGGTGCTTCTACTTTTAATGTCCGGTAATACCGATGCAGCCCGCCAACCTACTTGATAACGCTGCTTAAGAGGGTGAGTGTTTCACAACTTTTCAGATATTATAATTCTTGATCGGTTCTGCTATTATTATTCGGTTTATTATTTATTTTTTAGTATTGTACTTACTGAAAGAAGCGCACGCCTATGCCGCGCAGAAGCATTATCTCGCTTTACTCATAACTAACCTGGGCAAATATGCGGTAACAGCCAGAGGCGTGGCGAGCGCATAAAAGTTTACGCATAAAATAGAAGGTAAGAAATAAATTATAAAACGTACTGAAACACTTACCGTTTTAAAAGTCTTCCGTGAAATCACAAACTGGGTAACATCTGTTAAATATTTGAATCATTAGATATGTTTCCACAGCTGTTTCAGTCAAGTGAGTACGACGTGCGGAATAAATGTTTTTTAATGGCGAAAACGACCGTTCGACATCTAGCGATGTTATATTTGCATATTTAAAATAATCTTTGAAACAACCTAATGTATCTTCACACGCACCTTCACAAATTTGTCTTAATATAAGAAAATCGTTGTCTTTCCCTAAAACATTTCAAATTTTCGTATTACACACCAATTTGTTTCGCCTTCTACAGCGCATAACTGTGCGTGAACATCATTCACAATTTCAACAGAATCCACTAGCGACATCGAAACATTTTGTAATTTTTCTATTCCCTCCGCTAGTCCGAAGTAATTGTTGTGAATAGTTTGTAAATCTCTTTTAACCTGACTATCTTGAAATATTTCCTGGCTTTTATTGATTGCTGCAGCTTCTGTCGGATTGAATTTTAAAACTACCTTCTTTACTTGATCAAAATATTTGTTGTCGTAAAACGCAGCCTGCAGCCATGTTCCCCAACGTGTAACAATCGGCTGTGGTGGTTCAGGTAAATCAGGACACAGATTGTGAAATAGTCGGATACATTTCGGGGACTTTAGAAACACTGCCTTTGTACTAGCAATCAATGCATTTACTAGTGGAAAACATGTAGGAATCGTTTGTGCCGCAAGATTTAGAGCATGGATTTTACACGTTACATGTAAGAAGTTACCACTGTGTTCTTTAAGAGATCGGCCCAAAGAACGCATGTTTGCGGCACCATTACTCATAAACATTAAAAATTGCTTAGTTGAAACTTCAAATTTGTTCAATGAGTTCAACACCACCTTTAAGATCTCATCGGCAGTACAATTTATGACTCTTTTGGAAGCAAGTAAGAAGGAGGATGACGGTCGATGTGGTTCCATTGTACGTACCATTACATTAACCACAGAATGTTTTTGACGATCTGTTGTTTCGTCCACACACAACCACAGTTTTTTATCTTTCAATTCCGTTTTCATTCTTTTTTCTATATGTTCACGAGCAAATAGCACTACATTTCGTATCGATGTCTGACTAGGTAATTTACAGTCCGCATATTTATTCCAGAAGGAGACAAATGCTTCTTTGTCTAGTAAACGAAACGATAAATTACATAAAATAAGAGTAACACATAAATCAAATGTAAATTTTTCTTGGTCTCGTATGCCACTTTTTGCAGAAGAATGCTGTTGAATTTTAACGCCATTAAAAATTGGTCATTTTCCCGACGTATCTAACTGCGACATTTTTAAAGCAAACATAAGCGTGCAATTACGAAATAAGTTACGACAGCCTACATATACACAGAACTACTCGCATACAGCATCGATTTAGTACTGACGCTGTAAACGCGTGAAATAAATAATCGCCGACTCCGCACCACATATCTACTACACTGACTGTTACCGCTGTTTGCCCAGACTACTTATAACTGTTTCATGTTATATTTTACGGCATTTATATACCTATAGTATTTAAACAACTCACCTAACTGAATTAATATGGCCCCAGATCCTAATTGGTGACAAGTATACCCGTGATCCCAATCGTAGTGCTTCGTATCGCCATTCAATAGCGCATGTCTTGATCGGCTATATTAATTAAGCATCAAAATATAAAATATAATCGATTAAATCTGCAACATCGCGTTACTTACCTTACTCCTTCGATAACTAAAGCGCTCTTACTCAGCGTTGCCACGTTGTATTTCGGTACAATGATGTCGCCAAGTAATTTCGGCATTATTGGAGTGTACAGCGCTTCTAAAGCGACTAAATGGAATACCTGAAGATGTACGGATAAAAATTAGCATTAAGATATCTTAGAAAGAACCAAGAAAGGTGTTACTTTATTTACTGTATTGTGGGTGCCGGTGATTTTGATGAACTGTACCACTCGACTTTCAAAGTACAGATCTTGCCATGATCTGCAAGCGTAATGGCTGTAATCTATGACGCGAACCCAGTCTTTTTGTTCCATTGAAACTTCGATGAAGTAGGAATATGATCTGGAAGAATACATATAAAAAATTGCAAGGAAATTTGTATTTATTAGTTGCATTTTAATTGATAAAAAATATTTCTATGGAGTAAATGGCGATTTACAGCCTTGCTCATAGCGCACTTAGTAGCTACTAAGACACCGCTAAAAAAATTAATAGCGCTATAGGGTACGATTGGAACCCTTTCAAAGCTAACCTACGTAATCTTAGTTAGAATGCGGATATTGTGTTATTGTTAGTTTGAAAACTGTGTATTAATTGACAAATATCCACTGACAAGGGATTTTTAGATTGCCAATCTTACCGTAAATCACGATCCCACAACAGCATACGTATATGGTTGATGATAGACGGTGTACCGAGCTTTACCAAGATTCCCTGATCGCCCGGTCCGTTTATCGCGTGCCTTGTATAACCTCTCTCCATGTCGTAGTTGCTATAGTCGCCGTCCAAGAGTGCCTCCATCAATTCACCCGCGATTACTTTGGCGCCCATCTTTGTACTAGCTACATTCTCGTCGATTACTGGGGATATCAAATACGATTAGATTGTATCAAGAACACAGACGCTAACGTTGCTTTTATTACGAACGCACGTCGGAGTAATGTCTTACTGAGCATTAAAACTATAAAAGAGGTAATGAAGGAAAATAAAAGTACATTTTATTACAATAATTAACAAGTCTTAATCGATAAACAGGCATCAAATGTAAAAGATGTAAATGAATAGAGTATTAATTAAATTCAATAAAGCTACTACTTGCAAGAAGTTCGCTCGATTTTCATTTTAAAAATATAATAGTAAAATGTACGTGATAACACTTAAATTAAAAGATTATTTCAAGATATTGGTTGTAAATAATAAAATGAGGGCAATAAAAAAGGGTATTCCTTACAATCACTATTTCCGGATTTTCCCCGATCATAACGGTTGCTAATAGCATGAATTTTAAGGCTCTATTAAAAAAAAAATGAATAAAAGAAGTTATTCTTAAATAAACAAAAATAAGGAAGTTCGAAAAGCAAAGAAAATTATATATTGCAAAGTATGTCCATTACTTCGGTAAAAGAAGATATAATATCCGTGACACGTGTGATATGGCATTAACTGTCTTGTCGGGGGCGCGTTCGAAAATTCAGTAGGTAGTCCCCAGGCACTCCCCTACCCGTTCGAAAATAGCGGATATTCTAACTTACTCTGGACAATGTTTACCCTACTTTTCGAACGTGGGTAGATGCTCCACTGTTACCCAAATGTTACCGGCCTCCGAAAGTCGGGAAAAATTACCCGTCATGTTATTCGTTAAAAAAGCAAAACAAAACTTTTGAAGGATATATGTGGAAGGGTATTTGTTATAATATACATGTTTATGTAAGAATATAAGTAGTTAATATGATAAACATTACGCTATATTTAATTAAAAGAATAAACATAGAGGTATACAAGAAAAAAACTTTTAGTAGAAACGCAACCGATGTGCCAATGATTACAACCCGTTTTTTTCTTTGCAAATCCATATTATATCAAACTATAGAGGGCATACAATTAACAAATTTAATAAAATTTCAAAATACTGAAATCTAACCTATCTAACAATATTTCAAACTGCACCCTACTCTAGCATCCATCACCCGTTTGCGTTCGAATAGTCAGGGTAATAGAAGCCACGTGACCATTACCTCTATTACCAGTACCCTACCTTTACCCAGCTTTTTCGAACGCACCCCAAACGACTACATATACAGTGTGTTCAAAATTCAAAATTATTAAAAAATGTAAAGACAGATCAATTTTTGTTTCGAGGGGGAACCATTTTGATTAATATATCATAATACTAAACTTGCCCCCTTAAGCCCCCCCTCCCCAACATAAAAATCTTAAATGGGATGATACCATTTGTGACACCATCATTGGAAAGGTGTTTTCATTACGAATTCAGTAGTATATCTTACTTTGACACTTGGTCAAGTTCTGGACGAGTCTGGAGACTCGCTTTAACTTGTTACCGTTAAGGATCTTGAATTTGTATATTCGTGAATTCGAAATTAATTCGCAAACGCAGATACAACTTTGATGTAACAAATGAGTTCGTTACAAGCTCTTTGGTTCAAAATGAAAATAGTACATTTAAAGAAGACCAGAAGGTCAGAAGAGAGATACAACATCTAGCCTGGTCAACCAACCATTAAATACAGGACATTTAATTGTCTAGAACTTCATGGTGCAGCACGCTAGTGATCCCAAATATGCTGACAAAATCGTCAAAAATTATTCACAATAAAAAAGCAGAAGTGAATGTACGTACACTACCGTCCATAAGTTTGAAAGCAAGGTGAAACTCCTTTAAAATAATACAACTGTTAGTCATATCGTGAAATCGTTAATCCCTATTATCAATTATTCTATGCAAATATAAAATTGTTACACATAATCCGTAAATTCCAAACATTTAGGTACAAATTTCACCCGAATACATTTTATTGCTCTTTTCCAAGAATACGACTATTGTTTGACGGGGATGGGGTAGGATACCTGCAGTAATTACTTTCGGGCAAACGGTTCAGTACTACTTCGGTAATCGTTTAGTGCATGTGGTAAAGATATTAATCCTTAGTGTCTTATCGCTATCCTGTACGGAATTAGTTTTTTAAATTCAGTGCGTAATTATAACAATTTGGTAAAGTACTGAGCGTAAAAATGCCAAAACGCAGACAGTTGACTGCAGAACAACGATGTACTATTTGTACTCTTCGCGACGAAGGATATACCGAAAGAGAAATTTCTCTACGAATAGGGATTTCACCGAAAGGTATGCATTACACATTGGCCCGGTGAAGAGAGACAGGGCAAAATCTTGATAGAAGACGAAGTGGGCGGCCACGGGTGACTTCTGGAGCTGAAGATAGATTTATAGTAACGACTTCGAAACGAGATCGACGTCTAGCGGCACCGGATATCGCATCGTTAATACACAACGACGAACAAATGTTTCTATTACCACCGTCAAGAGGCGATTATTGGCAGCAGGTTTAAAGGGATGCATCGGCTGCAAAAAACCGTTTTTAAAACGTGTGCATAAACAGAAACGATTAACTTGGGCAAGAGAGCATGCAAACTGGTCGCTAGATGATTGGAACGCAGTCTTATGGACCGACGAATCCAAATTTGAGTTATTTGGTACGAAACGGAGAGTTTTTGTTTGTCGGCGACCAGGGAAAAGAGCTAGTGAGGCCTGCTTAGTGCCGTCCGTCAAACACGGAGGTGGTAGTGTTATGGTTTGGGGTTGTTTTGCTGGAACAACTACGGGTGATTTAGTGAAAATTAGTGGTACAATGCAGAAAGAAAAGTATTTTGATATTTTGCAAAATCATGCTATTGCGTGTTGAAGCCGTCTTGTTGGTGAGCCGTTTGTGTTCCAGCAAGACAATGATCCCAAACATACGGCTCGAATCTGTAAAAACTTTTTAGAGGAGAAAGCAGCAAGAAATGAACTAAAATTAATGGTTTGGCCTCCTCAAAGTCCGGATTTATCCCCCATTGAGCTCTTATGGGATGAGCTTGATCGAAGGGCTAGACAGCGACAACCTCAGAACACCCAACAGCTATGGGAATATTTACAGAACGCATGGCAACAAATTGACGCGGACTGTCTTGAAAAATTGCTTCAAAGAATGGCTAAACTTTGTGCAGCGGTTATCAAAGCTAAAGGGTCATATAGACGAAAATAAACTTACGAGCTAAATAATGCATAAATATTATTATGTTTGAATAAATTTACTGTTATTTGACGATAGTCACTTGTGTTGTATAAATTCATTAATAATCATAATAAAATTTTACTGTATCTGTGACTTTTTGTAAAATCCGTTGCTGCTTCCAAACTTTTGGACGGTAGTGTATATATAGAAATAATGCTTTGACCATCTCAGAATCTGGAACTAAGTACAGTGGCGCATGTTTGGGGTTATTTGGATAGAAGATAAGTTGAAAGACAGTCTAGGAGTGTCGAGAAATGTTTTTAAAATGGTATAAGCTTCTCATACAATTTATTAGCGATTTCTATATATGAGATGCTTCACTCTGTATATTAACATGTAAGAAAAATTGCTAATCTTTTCATGCATAACTGTAATGGACACAAAATAAAAGTATCATTCGTGCATGACGTTCACTGAGATGTAGAAACATATTTTTGAAGTTTCTTTTGGAAAAATAGAATATTTTTTGTTACAAAATATGGTTTCTTTAATTCCCAATAAAATTATCTACATAATTATCAATTTTATTCTCATAAGTTAACATTTTTGCAAATTCATGCATGAAGGAGTTAAAATACGTTCACAACCTTTGATTTTGTATTTTAAAGAATTTATAACCTTTTTATAATTTACGAGGGTGATCTGAAAAGTTTCAAGCTCCAACATTACTCGTCAAAAATATCATGGTAATATAATTGCGCACGCGTTGAAAGATACTTTTGAAAATTTCAGGCATGTTGGACGCTCATTTGTTGTTTAATAGTCGTTTGTGTTAGTCGAAGTTACTGCTTTTGCCACAGTGAAATTTTGGACAACTGAATTTAAGGCTTGGTTGACAATTAATGTTCGGGACGGTCAAAAACTGCAACCACTACCGATAACATCGGAAAAGTTCACCAAATGGTGTTAGACGACCGTCGAATTAAGGTTATAGAGATAGCAGAGGTTGTGCGCATCTCGAAAGAGCGTGTTTATCATATACTGACTGAAGATTTGGGCATGAAACAGCTAACTCCACATTGGATGCCACGACGCTCTCAGGACCAAAAACGCATTCGAATGATACTTCCCTTAATAAGCCCTGTTGAAGGGTGAATCGGCTCCGAAAAAGGAGAAGACTGTTCTATCGGCCCGGAAAGCGATAGCGACTGTTTTTCGGGATAGTCATGGAGTTATTCGACTATCTTAAAAAAGGAAAAGCAATAACGGGGACATACTACCCATCATTACTTGACAAGCTGAAGGCAGAAATTGCTGGAAAATGGGACAAAGACAACGTACCGTCCCACACTTCAGTAATCGCCATGGCAAAAATTCACGAATTGGGGGATTCGAATTGATACCCACCCTTTTCACTAGATCTAGCCGCAGCGACTTTTTTCTGTTTCCTGGATACAAAGTTTTTCTCGGAGAACAGAGATTTTCATCGAATGAGAAGGCCGTCACATTCGCGAATGCCTATTTTGTAGAACAAGATGCCCACTACTAAAGACGGATTAAAAAGACAAAAAAGAACTTGTTTCTGTGTTAGAGTGGAAATTTTTCAGACTACCCTCGTAACATTCCCTAAATTGTGACAGTTAGGATAAACGTTTTCGCTCTACTTCTTATAGCAACAAGGAGTTTCAATCTGTTTCCTGTATAAAGGTGCAATCAAATACAGAGAGTTACCAAAGATCAGATAATCCACCCGCATTTTGAAGATATACACCCTCCAAATTCCTTTCTTTTTCTTCTTCTTCCAAAGTTTCCTTCCTAGTACGATTCTTTACTTACATAACTGTCCCCGATGAGGCAGATTACTATGACGAGAATTGTTGCGCTCAGCTATGGCATCTAGAAGCGTGTCAGATTTTATTAATCCAGCTGGTCTCACCACGGATAGTAAATCAGTAACCGTTATTAAAGGTAATCGGATACAGTTAATAACGAGATCGTCTTCGTCCTTGTTGACTTTACACCAGCTTGATACGCCTTTGAAGATTTCCACTTCCGGTGCAGAAAACGAATCGCGTTGTAGTAATTCTACTAAGGAAGCCTGAAAGAACAAATTATTATTTCCTAAACAAGTAAACGCTTGGGGTGAAATTTGTCTGATCTAGCTGGCATTAAATTGATAAAAACAAATTTAATCAATTATTTATGAGAGTATGGAGTGCTGTTGGGTTGTAAAATGCGCATTACAGGGTAACCCCCGTTTATTATAACCCTCCCCTACCCTGCATAATAAGCCCCATAGTTTCTTTTTAACCAAAATGGGAATTTTCTTTAGTCAAGTCTTAGCATCGAGTATCTATCATCAATTTAACCCTGTTGGGCTGTTACCACATGTAAATGAATGTCAGTTAGATCAAACAAGAGTTTTGTTCGCTCGGCCTACACTAACTACTCCGAATAACCAGTGACGTCATTTCACACTACACCGAGTAAAAAGCGCAGCCCGAGCGAACAAACCTAAGATTCACACTTGCAAAGTGCCATCTACAATCCAATTCCCAAACTAATAAGGAAGGTTCATTCAGCAATTTAAAGAAACACCCACTAACTCCTAATGTTTATTTCTACCATTTTCATACACTCTACATTATCTCTGAGTTATTTCTGTACTTATTAAAATAAATTAAGGCAATAATAAGGTACTGTTTCATAGGAAAGAATTATTTAATAAATGTTTAAGGAAATACCTGCGACAACTGCAGAAACGACTCATGCTGCAAAATCTCAGAAGCGTGTTTATCCAAAAACGAATGGCAAACTTTAACAAGCTGCTCTAATCCATATAGATGAGCTGCGTCTAAGATAGCGCAAACGTTTTTCAATGCCAGTAATTGCCTGAGGATATCGGAAATAGCGGTTTCTAGTTCTTGAAAACCGTACAGGTGTGCCAATCCCAAAGTATCTAATATAACCTCTTCTTTTAACGTCATCATGAACATATGACCTACGGAAACACTTGTTATCGTATTACAGCTAAAATAACTGATTTAAGTACCTGAATAAATGTATTTCAATAAGATTTTAAACGCTCGCAATGGTGCATCGGGTAATTCGATCTCTGATTGGCTTGATTCCTTCATTCCCCCATATAATAATGCCCGGAAATATTCACTTCTTGCTGCTAATATAATCTAAAATTAAATTTGAATGTTGAAATTAAAAATACTCACTTTAATAAATGGACTTACTTTATGAGCAGGTAAACGCTGCTCTTCAACAATTAGAGTCACATCTGAGTAATCTTGGTTTAAATAAAGGGCAGATAGATTCTCTGATAATTGTGTAAAATGTTCGATATCACCTAGCCTCCTCGAACTACTACTAGTTGGAGGTGATTGATATTGGTGACTGCTACTATTGCTGCTCATCTAGAATAGTAAAAAAATGGACGTTAAATGAGGCCCGAAAGGTGCAAAATCCAAGATATTGTTACCGAATAAATTATCTAGGTTAAATGGATTTTGAAGTAGCACTGGTAAAATGTTGAATGAATTTATTTATTACTTACCGTTATTGCTTTGAATGCAGTAGTAAATTTAAGAAAGTGAGCTCAAATATGAAATGAAAAAATAAATCGATTTAAAACAGACGCCATATCTGGCAAAAGCAAAAAGTGCAATTGACAACTTTTTTAAGCGAGTTCAGTGAGGAAATTGCACATTTTAGCGAATCTTTCGCTAATAAAGCGCTAAATTCTGATAATTAAAAATGGATATAGATACTTTTACAAATAATTTATGGGCATTATGTATTATGAATGTATTGAATTCGTACTACTTAAAAAATTGAAAATATTCAATTAAATATTAAAGTTTAGGCATATATTAGCGTAATGATGTATCATCGCTTTCAGAAAAATCTAGGACAAAGAACACTATGATGCCTCATTTTAAACACGTCTTTTGTAAACTATGAAAAGATATGTCAAATTGTCTGTCAGTGTCAATCGTAAATGGATAACTCATAGTCACAAGGTTGAAAAAACGCCAAAATGAGCTCATAAGTGTTGTCCCAGATTTTTATGAAAGTGATGGTACTATCATTTGCATAAAAATCTGGGACAACTCGTACGAGCTCATTTTGACGTTTTTTCAATCTTGTGACAATGACTTGTCCATTTACGATTGACACTGACAGACAATTTTGACATATTTTTTCATAGTTTGCAAAAGACATGTTTAAAATGGGTAATGTCAGAGTAGTATCCCTTGTCTCAGATTTTTATGAAAGCGATGGTACATATTTCCAAATATGTACAGTAGGTAAGGTAAAATATAAATATATATAATATTTTCTTTATATAATTGCAAATATAAATATTAATTAAAAGAGTATCAATATTTATACTTGAAAAATATGAATATATGCCCCAAGGTAACCTCCGCCATTCACTGCTGATGAATGTAAATATTCGCCGGTTATTTGATAGATTCAATTCCCAGTAGACAAACAGTGATCACTGTTTTGCCGTGATGTTACTACTTGAAAATCGAATGAAGGTTATTTCACCGATATTACTAATTTATTCACTTGCTAATCGCTAAACAGTGATCACCGTTTTGCCGCGCCGTCATTACTTGTTATCTAAGGAAGATTACTGATCGCAATCAATACTAAATCACTGATCACTGGCTTTAGGAATTTCACTTCACCGGCGTGATCTGTGATTCTCTAATCACTGTGAAAGAATCATAGGTAGTGAAATATGGCCCTCCACAAATTTTCACTTCCACGTCAACGTAACGTCTCAAGTTAATTGGTTATTTTCTCAAACATTAAATAGTATTATTGTTTTGTATAAATCGAAATGGTTTCCGTTTTGAATACCATCGATACGGGTCATGAAGATATGATTCATGACGCTGAAATCGACTACTATGGATTACGGTTAGCTACTTGTTCCTCCGATAATTCGGTGAAAATCTACGACATCAAGAATGGGGCTCATACACTTTTAGAAGATTTAAAAGGCCATTTCGGACCTGTATGGCAAATCGCATGGAGTCATCCTAAGTTCGGCAACTTATTAGCATCATGTTCCTATGATCGTAAAGTAATTATCTGGAAGGAAATGCAAGGGAAGTGGAACAAGTACTATGAATACGCTAACCATGATTCTAGCGTCAATTCCGTACAATTTGCGCCTCCCGAATTCGGGTTAATTCTAGCCTGTGGAAGTAGCGATGGATCAATCTCCATACTTACGTACCAAAACGAAACTAACACTTGGGATACAAAGAAAATACCGAATGCTCATGCAATAGGATGCAATGCTGTTAGTTGGTGTCCCGCTATAACTCCAGAACCAGCTTTTAGCAACACTCAAGCTCAACCTCTAGTGAAGCGTTTGGTTTCTGGAGGTTGCGATAATTTAGTAAAGATCTGGCGTGAAGATGGAGATCGATGGATTGAAGAAAACAAACTTGAAGTGCATTCCGATTGGGTCAGAGATGTTGCGTGGGCCCCATCTGTCGGATTAAACCGTCACGTGATTGCAAGCTGTTCACAAGATAGGCGTGTTGTAATTTGGACCAGCGACGATTGCCAGAGTTGGAATTCGACAGTAATACAAACATTTGATGATGTTGTTTGGAACGTCAGTTGGTCATTGAATGGAAATATATTGGCAGTTTCTGGTGGTGATAATAAAATTACTCTATGGAAACAAAATCTTGAGGGATCATGGCAGTGTATTAGTGATGTGAATAAAGGACAAGGGCAAATTTCCACAAATGAACAAAGAGCCCTATAACAATGTTTCTATTAATTAGGTTAATGTGCCGCAAATGTTCTACGATGTAAAATGTAAAAAGAATTTGTTTTTACCTGCGATTGTTCATAACATTTAGTTGTAAGATTTCTTAAGCTAAGCTGTTAAATAATATGCAAAAATATTGTTTAAAATTTATTTTATACTTAAATAAATGTATTTAATGTCTTTTACATATATTCTCATTCTATTGCATTAAAGTACACATATATTACGTGGTTCGTTCGATCTTTGTGGTCACCGAACGTTTTTAATATAAGTATAGAATCTAAACATGCTGTAAACAGTGACTGCGTTCAGAGGGTACAACTGCTGTTCGTCATCATTCATCATGATTGGCTACAAATTATCAAGAATTTACTTGGTTGCTTGTACGGAACTGATTACTGGGGCGAGGTAAGGTCTCCGCGAGGCGTGGACGTGCACTTCCTTCAGTAAGTAAAATACCAATAAATAAGTAATAAATCGAATAATAATAATAACAGAACCAATCATTAAGAATTATAATATCTGAAAAGCTGTGAAACACTCACCCCCTTAAGCGGCGTTATCAAGTAGGTTGGCGGGCTGCATCGGAATTACCGAACAGTAACAGCCCGCTAATCCGGTGAAACGCCAATGTATCGCAGAGACGATTACCCCACTCTACTGATTACAGCGAAATTTGAACAGCTATTTATTTAGGTTATGTTCGTTATTGGCTTGTAGTAATTATAACAGTATTAATACTGAAAAGAATTAGCAAGTGCACAGTATGAGCGAAAAATATAAAATAGTTTTTGATTTTTCTTGAAGAATGAGTTTTATTATAAAAAAATTTCTGCTAAATAACTACAAATAGATTAAAGTAATTCAGCCTCTTTTGCGCAGTTTCTCGGCGCATTGTCGGAAGTACCAACTTAAATCATGTTTGCTGGTTAGTTATTTGAACTTTTTCTACTTCTTCTCTCTGACAAGACTTAAAATGAGATGAAAATACATTTCCAAAGTCCAAGGAAATACTTTTATTTCTGAAATTTCATATGTTGTAGTTTCAGTACCCGCTTGGCATTTTTAAATTTAGGGGATGATCTACGTTGGTAGTTCCGGCTAAAAGGGATATACATGTACATGAAAATCTATAATTTTTCTTGGAATTTCCGAAGTAATTAATTAATTAAGACAAAATTATGTCAATGGCGGGGAATCCAACCTCACGTCTCCCGCTTTCCGGGTGGGCGTGCTAACCACTGCACTGCGAGGACCTATGTGAGGAATTAATTAAATTAGTGAACTTGGTATGTAAAATTAGGAATTGTCTGTCGAAATATTGTCATATATTTGCAGATAAAATAACAACGAGGCATTAAAAAGTGGACTTTCTCACATAGGCCTTCGTAGTGCAGTGGTTAGCACGCCCACCCGGAATGCGGGAGGTGTGAGGTTCGATTCCTTGCCGTGGACATAACTTTCATTTAGTTAATTGATTATGCCGGAAATTCCAAGGAAAATTATAAATTTTCGTAATTCACCAACGGAAACCAAAATATTGAGGGACATACATACATATTCGCCAATTTCTTAGTGTAAGGCATGTCAATATGTCCTTTATTGCCGGAACTACTAACTTAAATCATACTCGAAATTTGAAAAATGCCAAGTGGGAAAAGATATAATAAATTATTTAGATGCAAAGAATTTGCCAGTATCTACCATCGCTTTCATAAAAATCTGAGACAAGGGATACTTTTATAACATTCCCCATTTTAAACCTGTCTTTTGTAAACTATGACAAAATATGTCAAATTGTCTGTCAGTGTCAATCGTAAATGGGCAAGTCATTGTCACAAGATTGAAAAAACGTCAAAATGAGCTCATAAGAGTTGTCCCAGTTTTTTATGAAAGTGATGGTACATTAATTATCCAGTAAAAATACAAAGTACGAAATCCTCTGAAAAAAGTTATAGTATTTTATTTAAATTGTGCCTGTTATAAGTACCATCACTTGCATAAAAATTTGGGACAACTCTTATGAGCTCATTTTGACGTTTTTTCAATCTTGTGACAATGACTTGCCCATTTACGATTGACACTGACAGACAATTTGACATATTTTTTCATAGTTTATAAAAGACAGGTTTAAAATGGATAATGTCGCTCGTCCCAGATTTTTATACAAGTGATAGTACAGAGAGATCCAGAAAGATTATCATGGTACAAAACTTTGTTCCGCGATGTTTAGCACAAAATTAGATTCTAATTAGTGAAGTGAAGTTAGCCTTATAGGGAACTTACTGAAATGCTTGTTTTATTATGACAGATTTGTACAAATTCGTTCACAGTCGCCCGCTACTTGTTTCAATAAATCAGTAGTATGTAGAATTAAAGATATGTATTTGAACGCGGAACATGTTTTGCACGGATTTATCATTCTAATGATATATTTAATTGTATCGTACTTAATTAATTTTGCATTTATATTAATAATTATATTTTTACCAATTGAGGCTACGCGATTTGACAACCATTGCATTTATAATGTACCCGATGTACCCAACTATATCTCATTATGATACGACACTGTACTACTGCGTATCCTCATATACAGCAAGTGGCAACACGTCCAAATTACCCCTAACACTAGAGAGCGTCCATGACAATCTTTCTTGATCTCACTGTACTATCGCTTTCATAAAGATCTGGGACAACTCTTATTAGCTCATTTTGACGTTTGTTGAGTGTTGTGACAATGACTTTAAAAATGACAATATTTTGTATTTAACCTAAAAGTTGTACGTAATATTCGTTTATTTTAAAAACTGTTTGCTTTTAGCCAAAAATATATCATAGATTATTGTTAAATATATACATTTTGCTTGAAAACCATAGTGTATTACATTGAGGGGGCAGTATTATTATACTTTAATAATTAAGTGCTGCATAACACTTCTCGATTTACGATTGACGCTAACAAACAATTTGACATTAAATTATTTAATTATGTTTTACAGGACACGTTTAAAATTGAGAATGTCATAATAGTATCACTTGTCTCAGATTTTTATGAAAGCGATGGTACTTTGTTGTACTTTTCCTTTCCTTAATGTTTTATTTATAAAACGTATTTTATTTATAAAAGATGATTCATTTCATATTCCCACTCTAATGCATTGAAAAATAAAAACAGTGCTTTGAAAAACTATTTAAATTGACCGCAATTAATTTTACAGTTTTACTGCGAGTTTCAGAGGGCAACTTAGAAACCGAAATCATACCGAAATGCATCGAAAGTTGCCTATCCAGTCAGTGTATAAATTATTTGGTCTCAGAGATGGACAATGCAGGGGAAATGACTATTTTTTGAAGAAACTAGGCAGACTCGCGTTTATTCGTTTCATGAGAAGAAGTTGGTGTTGTCCAAGGTTGGTAGAATGCATTTATTCTAAAGGTTGTCTCAGTTCCTATCTTGCAATACTTGACCGAAAGTTTGCGTATGGAGGGGTGAAGGACGCAAATTTTGACGTCAGTGGTGGTAATATACAGATATACTTGTTCGTAACAATGTTCAAATTGATGGATATCATATGTTCTATATTCCACAACAACTGACGTCATTGCGCAGGCTATTTTTAAACTGAGACCACCTTCAGAGTAAATGTATTTTACCAACCTTTGGTGTTATCTACCGGTTTCCTTGAGAGTCAACAAAACACGGGTTTATCTAATCGCTGTAGAAAAATTGTCATTTCCCCCACCCTATCCATAACTGTTTGATCTCCTCTCATTGGTTTATTTTCAATTTTCATCTCACCATTTTATAATAATATGTATTGGAGCATTTTTAAGTGGGCGTGATATTCTTTTTCTTTGGACTTATACATGAACATGACATAAAAAAGGCTTGTTGTTAGAACCGCATTAAAGGTCTTTTTATTGGTTAGTTTGCATAAAAATAGGCCTATGAGATATTTTTGAGACAGTAATGTTTTTTAATGTGAGCAAATCTTACTCAAAAATCTGAAAATTTTAGGATTGGTCGATATTTAATGTCTCCATGATGACTAGCTCCCCACCACTTTAGATCAAGGACGTGTAAATAAGCCCCACTTGTCCCCTCTTAGGTACAGGTAGGCGGTGCATGTATCAGTGTATGTAGTGTTGCTTTCGCTCGCCGCTTGCCCCACCAACAGAAACGGTGGGAGTCGGAAACCTAAAAGGTTCTGGTAGTAAGGATGACATTTAAAATTTTATATCTGTGAGAGCTTAGGATTGCTTTCATTGGTAAATATTTAAAAAGAAGGCGTGTTACAAATCTGTAGATGGGGTCTGCGATGGCTTATCTCCATGTTTGCCTTTTTTTAAACTTTAGGAAATCCTTTAAAAGGTAAATTCCTTTTAAATATGCACACTTGATGATGGACAGAGTGAGGTAATCGCCTCTGCGGTATATAGGCGTTTCACCGGATTAGCGGGCTGTTACTGATCGGCAGAGAATACCGATGCTGCCCACCAACCTACTTGATAACGTTGCTTAAAAGGGTGAGTGTTTCACAACTTTTCAGATATTATAATTAACCTGGGCAAATATGCGGTAACAGCCAGCGGCGTGGCAAGCGCATAAAAGTTTACACATAAAATAGAAGGTAAGAAATAAATTATAAAACGTGCTGAAACACTTATCGTTATAAAAGTCTTCCGTGAAATCACAAACTGGGTAACATCTGTTAAATATTTGAATCATTAGATATGTTTCCACAGCTGTTTCAGTCAAGTGAGTACGACGTGCCGAATAAATGCTTTTTAATGCCGAAAACGACCGTTCGACATCTAGCGATGTTATTTTTGCATATTTAAAATAATCTTTGAAACAACTTCACACGCACCTTCACAAATTTGTCTTAATATAAGAAAATCGGAGTCTTTCTCTAAAACACTTTCAAATTTTCGTATTACACACCAATTTGTTTCGCCCTCTACAGCGCATAACTGTGCGTGAACATCATTCGCAATTTGAACAGAATCCACTAGTCACATCGAAACATTTTGTAATTTTTCTATTCCCTCCGCTAGTCCGAAGTAATTGTTGTGAATAGTTTGTAAATCTCTTTTAACCTGACTATCTTGAAATATTTCCTGGCTTTTCTTGATTGCTGTAGCTTCTGTCGGATTGAATTTTAAAACGACCTTCTTTACTTGATCAAAATATTTGTTGTAGTAAAACGCAGCCTGCAACCATGTTCCCCAACGTGTAACAATCGGCTGTGGTGGGTTCAGGTAAATCAGGACACAGTTTGTGAAATAGTCGGGTACGTTTCGGGGACTTTAGAAACACTGCCTTTGTACTAGCAATCAATGCATTTACTAGTGGAAAACATGAAGGAATCGTTTGTGCCGCAAGATTTAGAGCTTGGATTTTACACCTTACATGTAAGAAGTTACCACTGTGTTCTTTAAGAGATCGGCCCAAAGAACGGAAGTTTGCGGCCCCATCACTCATAAACATTAAAAATTGCTTAGTTGAAACTTCAAATTTGTTCAATGAGTTCAACACCACCTTTAAGATCTCATCGGCAGTACAATTTATGATTCTTTTGGAAGCAAGTAAGAAGGAGGATGACGGTCGATGTGGTTCCATTGTACGTACCATTACATTTAACCACAGAATGGTTTTGGCGATCTGTTGTTTCGTCCACACACAACCACAGTTTTTTATCTTTCAATTCCGTTTTCATTCTTTTTTCTATATGTCCACGAGCAAATGGCACTACATTTCGTATCGATCTCCGACTAGGTAATTTACAGTCCGCATATTTATTCGAGAAGGAGACAAATGCTTCTTTGTCTAGTAAACGAAACGATAGATTACACAAAATAAGAGTAACACATAAATCAAATGTAATTTTTCTTGGTTTCGTATGCCACTTTTTGCAGAAGAATGCTGTTTGCTTTCGATGTGACGTTGACAATGGCTTCTGGACCAACACATTAAAGGGATTTTACAAACTAGACATTGAATTTTAGCGCCATCAAAAATTAAGTCCGGCATGTCCATTATAAAGTTTGTAACTGTGTCTGCCATTGGTCGTTTTCGCGACGTACCTAACTGCGACATTTTTAAAGCAAACATAAGCGTACAATTACGAAATAAGTTACGACAGCCTACATATACACAGAACTACTCGCATACAGCATCGATTTACTACTGACGCTGTGAACGCGTGAAATAAATAATCGCCGACTCCGCACCACATATCTACTACACTGACTGTTACCGCTGTTTGCCCAGACTATAATAATTATGATTCTTAATGGTTCTGTTATTATTATTCGATTTATTACTTATTTTTTGGTATTGTAATTACTGAAGAATGCGCACGTCTATGCCGCGCAGAGACATTACCTCGCGTTAGTGATGGATTACTTTTATAGGTTAACGTTAAAGCCTGGTCGTTACCACCGCAATCAGAAGGCCTCACAGCTCTTCGATGACGTCACGCTGTTTAGGCGATGTATCGCCAAGCACGATATTAGCCTAAGCGGTAAAAGAATCGTTTTTTTTTTGCTTTTTTTTTGAGTTTTGAAGGGCTTCCGGTTTAAAGAGGATGCCAGTCGTCAACTGAGCCATGACTGAGCCCTTCTTCGCATCCCATTCGATTTTATTTAGGAAAAAACGAACTTTCAAAGCAAAAACTAAACACGTAAGCGAGCACCGTTTTCGTGAAAGATATATTTGTGGTGGATATTTAATGGGCTAATTATTATTATTTGCAATTGTACATGTATTTCGACGAAACTGATTGCAATTCTATTCAAAATTTCACGAGAACATCTACAGACATGTTATTTAACCAGGGTCTTACATTTCCTGTTATGTGGTGTTTTACCTAATCTATTATTACTTTTCCCGCAATCATTTTTAAGTAGGATATTTGTAGAACAAGCTATTATAATTGTTGCAATACCTTGTTTTTATCGCTTCAGAAAAGGTTTTATCGCTTATATAACACAAAAACATTGCAGGTATCACCAACAAAGTATGGAAATATCACTACACAGTATTTTTTTTAAAATAAAACCAATATAATTTGGATAAATCAATTTAAAACGTAGAGATGGTCTCAGTGTGTAAACACGTTTGTATGGCCTAAATATAAATACGTCACAGCCTGCTGTTGAGCCTTGTTTTGGCGGTAGTAACGGCCTGGTACGACTACACTGTTTCCACTGGTTTTCTTGAAGTGTGTGTATAACTAAGGTTTTTATTTAACAATTTCTGTTTCTATTATAAAAATTAAGAAAAAATTAATAGAGAGATAGAAGGAAATGCATATGGCTTAAAGGAGGTATTATGAATCTTTATTTCGTTTGAATTTATATCTCAATAAAAGGTTAGGATGGACTAGAAGGATGAATGTGACGACGTTTCAAATAGCTTTTTTTCACAATTGAGGGTGTCATTGGTTTTATTTTGTGTGAATAATGAAATATACACCTTTTACTATATATTTCTTTTATTTATTTCTATTCAAAGAATACATTGTGTCGTCTAAAGTCAATATCATTAAATGGATATAATACATTTTGCCCAGAACATTTTTTAGGTATTAGTTACAATATATTTTAATATATAAATGGGGAGAGAAATCTACAAACGGAAATCTCGTTATTACAAACATACTCTACTTCTTGGAAGTAAAGAAACAACGTCAATGAGAGAGAGACGGAGAGAGAGAGACAGATAGTTTCGAAAATCACGAGAAAATCGAGAATTTATAATATAAAAATTACACATTATCTTCATATCTTCTATCTTTATCGTTTTTTTTTTGTTACAACGTATTTTCATAGTCAGTTTTTCTTTTCTGGACAAACTGCATAGATTTCATTGTATTAAATATAATACATCTGCAAAAAGGCTTACTTATAATTATTAATTAATAATAACTGACGATCGCAGCTTTTTTAAGTCTATATTTTTTAGAATTACAAATTTTTTTTTGCTTCTTATTCTTCTCCTCATATACTTCGTAACTTCTAAAAGTATTGACAAATATATTCATAACAGATCTTTTCACAATGTGACAATATGGTTTTTCTTTATATAGAGACATTCTTCATTCGATAATTTTAAAATTAAATGCATGTTCTGGAATGTTTTATTCATGTAATTGTACGGAGGTGTTTTGTTGGAAATTGCAATTATTAATATCTGGAAAGCTGTGAGTCGTCGAAGTGATACAAAACAGTGTGTAAGTCGAACTGTCAAATCCAAAAATTATAAGTAGAAAGATTTTTTTCATTAACAGCTCAACGTAAACCTTCAACGTTATCGTGGATTCACGTTGGAGTTGCGATAAACGATAAGGGCGGCGATACTCGATCCGTATCCATGGTTACACAGATACAACGCGCACTGATTTTCTAAATAATGCTGTAACCATGGTTACGCAGCTACAACGTAAACGTACCGTTCAATATATTAACTTTTACGCTTTTAAGAACTTTTGTATCTTCAAAATTTTCACATTATGTTCAAAATAATTGAATCAAGTACTATTGGATATTGAAATTTAAAGATTTTGTTACCTTTACGAACTAAATGAACAATCAAATACTGGAAAAAACATATTTTTATTATTTTAGGCTACTCCTTTTTAATTTGTTGTTGTGTAGCGAAATAAAGTTCATTATTGACGTTCTGTCTAGTTTTGTGAAAGAAATATGAGTTGTTCTTAATAAAATGTTTAGTACGATATTTATAACGGATTTTTGAAATCCAGTTAATAATTGTAACTACAATTAGTTGTACTAATAATATTTATAATTGCAAATTATCAATGAATTTACGAGATTTTATTAATTGAAAATTCATCTTCACTTAAAAACCTTTAGAATTGAAAGAGATAACTGCTTCATTGCGATATACAGAGGTCTATTGTGACGTCACTGAAAGCACAGCATTTTGATTGGTTAGTGTTAGAATGGTTTGACCGTATTAAGTCAATTACACGTAAGTATTATCTGTTTTAATAATTACAAAAAGAATACTTTAACTTAATTTTAAGTCATATCAGTACCCTGACTATATTTTTGGTTGAGGGTTATGTTTTCATTCGATCGAAAGAAGACTAAATAGTCAAATAGAATTTTTTAATTTCAAAAAGGTTTTCTAATCTATTTCAGCAATGTTGTTCAATACTAACTCCATGTAGTGTTGTAATATATCGTTAGTTTAGTTGCGAAACATTATAGCAACTCTCTATATGTCATAGATACACATTTTTATTCTCGAAATAGGAGTACAATCTTATAAACTACGTATAAGTTGCTATAATGGTAGCTTATATGTTCAAATTTATGTATAAATGTAAATAAGGAATGCCTTTGACAATATTCTCCACTACATGTGTTCCTATAAGCTTTTTAAAGATGACGCAATCTCAAAAATTGTTGCGTTACTAGCTATGAAATCGATGTCAGACAATCTAGTGCATAGGTTTCTGTTAGCGGACGCCCTTGTTAATTTTAAAATATCAAGCGAATCGGAAATACGAAAAGCAGTTGTTAACATTCCTAAGGAGCACCCTCAACGAACAGCATTCTCGAGTGTAACTAAAGAAGTTTAACGAAGACTTGGACAGCACACGGAAGGCAGGTTCTGGGAGAAAAAAAGGTATCTCTGACGCGGAAAAGGTCATTGTCTTGTTCAAGGAGAATCTTTACATTTCGAGCAGAAAGATGATCCTAAAGGTTGTGCTCGGAAACTAGACTGAAGACTTTTCAGGTCCAAAAGATTCCTGACAGGAATGTCGAGAAGAACAGAGAGGCGAAAGATCGTGCTAGAAGATTAAAAACGAATTTTGTTCAAGAATTCAAGTGCTGCATCATGGACGGTGAAACCTGGGTTTTAGCCGATTTTTCACAGCTTGCTGGTCAAGAATTTTACGTTGTTGTTTCGCGAGCAAATATGGACTAGAAATTTTAACCAAAAAAGCAGTCGAAATCTCTTCAAAAATTTTTTGTTTGGTGAACTATTTGTAGCTGTGGCAAAAGCAGTAAAGCGGCTTTAGAATTGTATGGAAGAAATGTGTTTTTGGTGTCTCAATAAGCAAACCCACCAAATTGTCTAGAATGCAGACCAATTGACAGGTATTGGGCTTTGCTCAAAAGGGAAATGACGGCAACCAAGGAGATGGCTACAGACAGAGCTCGTTTCCCTCCCTGCAATAAGGCAAAATGTGAGGGGCGCCTTTTGGTGAGAAGCTGAGGTGCAATGAAGTTTTTAAAAATGGTAACAACTATAACCGTCTTGTTATAGTATGCTGGTACATAAGATTGATTTTTTTGAAAAGACAATTTCAAAAGCAAATATTAAATAATTTATTAATGAAAAATTCTTTGGGCAAGGGGGCGCGAGAAAAAACTTTTTGCACAAGGGCGCCTGATACCCATGGTGCGGATGTTGATGACTTTCGAAGAAAGTGGTCCCCAGCGATCAGTAAGGTATCCGAAAGCACCGTTTAAGCGTCAATGAATGGAATGCTAGAAAAAAAAAAACGAATAATTTAAAACATTAATCGGGTACTCTAAATCTGTGGCACTGGAACACTGAAACAGTTCACTAAAAACCCTTACCACAACACTTAACTCGTACTGTCGTGGTAATGGTTTTTAGTGAACTGTTTCAATTTAAAACATGTAAAGGTATAATATTGATCTTAATAAAACAGCGGTTATAAAATGTGTTTTTTTTAAACAAATCGAACCACTGGTTTAATAAATTTTTTGAATTTTGTGAAGGATAATTTTGTCAAATGCAATACCTACTTATTGCCGTATTTTTGCAGTTTCTAACGGCTTCGTGGTTATGATATTTTGGGAGGCTCGTTTAACAAAACAAACATTCTAAATTTAGAAGAATACTCGGCTACTCAGCTCCGATGAAAACGTTTTATAGCCAGAAAAGCTAAAACAACTATACATAAATCAATAAACTTACAATAAAGATTATGACATTTTAAAACTGAAGTTTTGAAATAATTTTTATCAACTAAATATTTTCTTAAACTAACCCGAACAAAATACATGACTCTGTAATACTTTCACATTATCAATCTGTATTGCCAGATTAGAAAATGAGAAATTCGTGAGCTTGCTTACAAAAAATCGTGAGGTATCGTGAGAAATGATTTTTTACATATAAATACGATTTAATTCGTTTTAGTAATAGGAAAACTAAGGAAGTTTGTAAAAACAATATTTTAGTACTAGAAATTTATTTTTGCCATTTCCTAACTTAACTACAAAAATTTTATTTTCGGATTTCAGTAACATCACACCCACCCTCCTCCATCGCCCACCATTTTTTTTTACATCACCTATTAAATAGAAATATAACACGTAAGGTATTGGTACATTTACGCATGTGCAAAGAAAAGGCGGCAAATTTAAAATAAATAATATTCATAACACCGCAATTCAGACTATTAATTATAGATGGTGTTGAAATAGAATGATATTTACAGTGACCTTTGCTAAATGTAAATTTAAAAAAATATTCGCCCTATAATGAAATAATTTTCTTTTGAATATTGAAAATCGTGAGATCCTGAGATTTTATGTAAAATCGTAAAATCTCGCGATTTATCGTGAAGTCTGGCATCACTCCTATCAATTTCTGCGCATGTCATATACGTGCGTACAATATTTAGGAGATTATTTTAAATATTCATACCACGATTTTATTCATTTTACTAATATTATTTATTGCGCAAAAATAAAAATACAAATAGGACAAAAGTTGAACTATTTCTTTCTTTTGTGCCATTTGATATTTAGAAAAGAAGCATGGTCATAAACGAGATCCGACTTTTACCGAATTTTACGAATGAAAAATCAATATTCTGTGCCTTTAGACTATAACACCGCAGACTATCCAGATACAAAATTCTAGAATTCCAATTTTCAGGCGCATGCGTTAAGCGGCCATGTTGTTAGTGGTGTTCATAACAAAAACACAACCAAAGTGTTATCCTTCAAGGTATACTTCTGTAAATTGTGCGTGTCAATTTCTGTGAAATGTGTCATTTCATTGAGTTATGTCTACGTTTTCGTTTAATCGATTTTGTATGTACATTTGAATTTTGCGTATGTGCACCACTGACAACATGGCGTTTTCACTTCAAGATCATAAAATTTTAACCATAAATTTTCGTATTTGTATAATCTGTGATTACATCACTGTGTTTTCAGCAGTAATATGATAAATTTAAAATAAGAGGAATTTTTACCATCTATTATGAGAATTATAATAATTAATAAATAAAATAGGAAACAAATTGAAGAATGTAACAATTTATTTAATTTAGAAAAATCAAATTGCTTTTCCAGATATTATTATTAGTTGTATTTTCCAATAGGTCATCCCATATAAACAGTACCTAACCATATGTCAACATTCTCACATTTTCTTTTAGCTTGGAAATTTCCATCGTTATACTAAAGGCTTTTTTAGGCAAATATCCAGTTTCTAGAACTACTGGAATTAAAATATACCATTCCTCTCTCACTTTGTTCATATTTCATATTTCTCCTTGCAAAAAAACGTTTCTTTCTTACGACATCTTCTTCTGGCTTAACTTTACGTACTTAAACTATGGTATTTCTATGTTCTCTTTAAAATCTATCTTTAGATACGATAATTATTATTACGCTTTCTTAAAAAATTGGCAGCAGCCTTTGAGATATACAAAATTTTTTTTTTGTTTTAATTAATTATTATTTTCGCTCAGCATAAACGCAGCATATGGGGGGGGGCGTCTGTTGCGTAATAGGAAGAAGCAATTTTTATGTTTATTTAGTTAATGATGATATTCGTACTAAGAAATATGACTCGTTATGAGAATATTGAATAGAATAACTTTTATTGTTTGTCTCTTACGGATTTTTCATATAGAGAGTGCTGTAATGAAAAGTTAGGTGAAACTTTTTTTTTTAAATCTAGAAAAATCGTTAATGGATAGACGATGAAAAGAGCTTTAATTCGAGGGGTCACACGAGGCATAAAAAAAAAATTATAAGTGTGGGGGGCCGGGGGCACTTATTTCATTACAACCCCATTTTATGAAATTAACATGAGTTATATGCTTATAAATATATAAATATGAGATTTTATAATGTAGCATTAAAAAAATTATGGTTATATTTACGTCTTATAAAACAAATTATATCATTGTGATAACGCTAGTGATGAAAGTTAATAGCGGAGGTTAAATTTTTCGCGTCATGTTCTCGTTATATCCTGTTTCTTCTTTTTAAATATATCATAAACGTATAGTTCATTTGCTAAGGTACTTATATGTAATTTTATTATAGAATACGAACGCTACGAACTAAATCTTATCATCATTATCGTTATTCTTTTGTTTCTTTCCTGTCGAATAGTAGTAGCGGATTATTACGAGAATCGTCTTTTGTTTTAAATATTAATCAGTATTAACTTGACTAGGTATTAATAGTATTATTAGTATTATTATTAAAAGTATATCTACAACTTTTTACAATTTTCTTGCTTCATTTGTATTTATAAATATAAGATCTACGTACATAATTTATTATATAATATATATAATATAGTTTATTGGAATAGTTCTCTTCTCTTGTTCTCTTTATTAATTTCATAATAGGTTATAAATGGGTAAAATAGTAATAGTTGTAGGAGAGACGTTTGTTTCTTTCTTTTCATGCAGTCAAATCGAGATATTCCTCTGAAATCTCCCTTATTATGGGCTAAATTGACAAATTAGTAGTCCTTTTGCAGCTCATTAATATGCAACTGACAGATAAACACTCGAATAAAGCATGTTTGTAAAAAATCAAAATTTAATATTTTTTTGAAAATTTTGACTTCCAATACAAACATTTAGGAGAATTATTGTTATAAAATTAATAATCAGAGTATTAAATTGTTTTTTTTTTACAAAAATTCATTATTTTAAAGTTTTTCTATTAGCTGCATGTTAATCAGCAGCCTGAACCCTAACTAATTTAATGGAAAATTGACGAAGATAATCATAGTGGCCTATGAATTTAAATCACCCGGTATATTCCATCTTTGTTGGTAAAGAAGTTATCCGTTATTGGCAGTTTTGGAAAATACTGTATTTTTTATAATTCTCATTTACAAAATTTTCAAAATCAAGCCTAGAAATATCTCGATTTACAGCACCGTTTCTTTTAAAAAATACATTTTAATATTACAATATTGTGCAATGTTATTATTATTGTTAATAATATAATATAGGTATTTAATTAAAAACAAATGGTCATTTCTAACATTTTTTAAATAAATAAAACAACGTAATATCTAACATACAACTTATAAGGTGCTATGTATAGTTTACATTTTACGATTCCTAACCTCTTATTATCTTTTGGATTTGGAGAACATGTTGACGGCTGTTATATTTATATTTGGTATTGAAATGACTAAAGAACATATTTCTAAAACTTAGACTTAGGTATTAAAATTAAAATAAATAATCCTAAAACGATTTATATTGTAATATTTTGGAGGAAACTATTAAGCGAAGATTGGCAACGCTTAGTTAGCTTCTGGCAAAAATTACAGACATAAAGATACCACACCAGACAGAGAAACTGCAGTTTGAAAGTGAGATATAAAACATTCCAAATTAAAAGGCCAATCACGCGTAAAAACATCAACATAACCTAGTAATAGTGGCGTCGTATGGTTATAAGGTTATGTTATAACCATTTACGTAATCGAAGCGGTTTCTAGGCTACAAAAAAAAATATGTTTGGCAAAATTATTTAGTTCAATTTTATAGGTTCATCCAAATGTCATTTATAAACTAAATAGGTGTTTTAGGTTAACTCTATTGACATCATTACAAAAATATTTAAATGTGTAAGTTGGGAAATACGTTTTTCCGTTCAGAACCTATTTGGTACCGAATTCAATTAAACGCTGGTTATTTACAAGTAAATATCAAAATCCAGTTATATTAAAATATATAAAGAATGCTCTATTCAAACTTCCCGCCTTACAGCATTCCAAATTTAAAGGAACAAGGTCACCAACAATTTGAACGAAACATCAAAGGTTGCAACAGAAGCGACGCATCTTTATGTCTCTAATCTTTGCTTCTGATAAATATTACAATTCATGTTACATTAAGAAATAAAAGAAAAATGGTACAAATATACTTAAACTAAGTTATAAATAAAAACTAAAAAAAGAACTAATTGTCTGATATAAATGCGTCTCATTTTTGCATATTTTTTATTTTTGAAATCTCTATGACAGTTTGTACTGTTGGCATTGCAAATCTACAGATCAGTATTGTTTTTTTTTTAAATATGGCTGACTATTTTTTTACTATTTCGTCTTGTATGTTCATTATTTTTTGGACAAAGGGATTATAATTTTTTCTTCTTTTTCACATTATTAATAATAATAATTGTTTCAGTCTTATATACATTTCTAATTCTGCGAAAGTTTTCTTCGTCAAAAAGCCTCATCATTTAAACGCTAACGCTATTAGGTTATAGTTTATTTAAAAATTATTAAAATAATGCTATGTATATATATATATGTATTATATGTATAAGTTTTTACGACTGTTGTAGGAAAAAAACAAATTTCCCCATACCTTGATACACATACATTAAAATGTGAAATATAAGGTGATGATTTAGTTTTAAAAAGTTATTTTTTTTTCGGTGTTGGTAGTATACAAAAATACGACGTGATTTTTTCTTCTTGAGACAAATATCTATGCCATTTATATTTACAAGGATCTTTTTTTTACGACAAGTAATAAAAATACATCTAATAGATCATCTACTAGGTGAAAGGCAAATTTATTTATATGTAATATATTTTTCGAATTTCCAAAAATTAAAAGCGCATTTTCGTTATTTACACATTTAATTGTTAGTAATTTGCGTAAATCTATACTCATGCTTGTTTTCCTTAAAAAGACGGTGTTGCGAACAGTTATACGATCAATGAGAGTGTGCAATAAAATTGAGGTTATGAAACCCTTTTCATGAGTGACGCGCGGTACCGGTTAGAAGTAAAATATTTACTGGAATATCTCATGTATGTATCAAAGTACAAGTGGAACATTTCTCGTAAAATATTGAATTATTCTTCAATATTAATTAATCTTACAAGGTGGAACAATATATTTCTTTTTTTTTACTTTAACGTCGTAATAGCTAAAGAATTATTATTATTATTATTATTATTATTATAATACATGTTTCTAATCACAATGTTTTGCTAAACTCATAACAATCTATCGTTTTTCTCGTTTTTTGCAATTTTTAAAATTTTTATAATATATAGTATATTATGTATATATATATATTTATACGGGATATACTTAATCTAACACATCCATAAGAAGCACTTATTTGAAATACTTAAAAAAGTCTATATCAGTATTATTATAATGTATATTATTTAATATATTATATAATTGTTTTTTTTTTGTGTATATATATATAGATATAATTATATAATGTTTTATATTTATATATATATATCGTGAGTCTACGGTTTTATTTTTGAATGCTCTACACCCCTATACTACCACACCTTCTATAAATTTTTTGTTTGTTTCTCGTCTCATTCTTTTTCATTTTTAACAAGGAAATGTTTCCAAATCTCAAGTTTTCATCCTAAATAGTTTATTGGAAAGAATTATTCTTTACATAATCTGAAGTTGTCAACAAATGTAGTGCCTCTGAAATTCTTGTAGGTTGGTGACGTTTCCTTATTAGTATAATAATATAATCACCATTTTCTGTTTTCTTTACAATAATAATCATCATTAATAACTTTATACAATCTAAAAATCTTTTTTTATTATTATTCAAACAGTTAATTATTTCTTTAAGTTAAAATTTCCTTTTCTTTTCAACATGGTTAACTTATTATCTCTCATTGGAATACGGTAGGTATATTTTTTGCGAAAAAGATACTTGTAATTTCTATGAAATGCATCCGTTGAAAAATAAGAATATAATTTGAGAGTTGGCGTTCTTGCTTGTCAACAAATATGCCTTTTTAAAGTTATTTTTACCCTAAAATAGCTTTGTTAATATTAAATTTAGTTTAGTTAATTAAAATTAAAGCTTTAGCTTTAATATTAATGAAATTAGATTAGCTTCTTGCAGAAATATATTTTTTTCATTTAATATTTACGAAAACGAAAATTTCAAATGAGGATAGCACCTTAGATTGGCAATTCTGCCTTTTTCTACTTTCGTAAGACTACATTAATTGGCTACATACGGTTGAAATTTTTGTTGGTTTGGTTGGCAATAAATTGAACTAGCTTAAAAAGAGTTTCAGAGTAAAATAAAAATATTAACAGTGTAGATAGAGCAATTTCAATGCGTCTTTTTAAATTGAATTAAATCAGAAGAAGTTAACCTAAAAAAAAACAAAAAATTGCATTTTGAATAGAAAAACTTTGGAAATTGTTATTTGAAAGCAAGAAGTTATAGATTATTCATTTTGATACTAAATTTGTTACAGAAAATAGAAGAAAATGTACTTTAATTGAAGGAGTTAAGTCACATTAAAAAAAAAATGCCAATATAAAATTAATTGAAGGGTGAAAGGGTAAAAATTTTTCAGGATACGGGAAAAACTGGTTTTCTTTGGTCCAGTTAAAACTATCGTTGCCATTCTTTTACGGATAAATATCTATTAAATATTCCACTTTATGTGACATTATATATAATATAAATAGTCATGTGGAAAAGAACAAAACTTAAAATTGGTTGACATGTGTTGGTTTTAAGAAATTTTGACATGTTTTTCTGGGAAACCCCCCAAATTAGAATCCCAACGTCAAAAAATTTAATTTAATATTTTATTTACATAGGGATCAATATTTAATGAACGTTCTCTATAATGGGTGATGAACTTAAATTTCACACGACATAAAATACTTTATGGCTTTTCATTTAATTTGATGTTGGTACTAACTGGTGAAATCTGTCATTTTACAAGTTAACCAAATTTTTTTGCATTATGATTACTCTAACCTAAAAAATTTTATATACCAGGAACAGTATCATTACCAATTTAGCGGGAAATCCATGAAACTTAGTGAATAAATCGTGGATAGTTTGATCTTTTGATGGATTTAGTATGTTTCATGTGATTAATATTTTACAACACTTGCGTTGCATTGTGCAGGTAATTCATTGCATAATAGATGTCAGATTTCCAAATTTTCGCATTGTAATAATGCAAAAATTGAGATTTTTCTATTCATTTCAGCATGTACACTCATTTAGAGGAATGAAGTATCCACTGTTCGCAACAAAAAGATCCCTACATCAGTAATACTCCGACTCATCTTGACTTAACAATACTTCAATTGTTTTGTCAGATGTCAAATTAGTAAATGATATTCATTGTGAATAGTCTTGTGTAAATGTAGCCGTACATCCGCCAATGGCCTCGTATTGCCATATTAAATTCGATATTGCCAACCTATTAACTATAAAAGAGGGAATTAAACGTGATAACAAATTAACTTCTTTAGTTATAAAAGAAATATTTTAGTGGATAAACGATATTCGTTTAGTAGATTTAAGATTTTGGAATTGGTAACATTAAGTAAGAATATTCAGGTCGCTGGCCTGCCAATTTAACTAATTCGATTCAATCGCTTGTAGTCGTTTGACATATGTTAAACATTACAATGAAGTTAGCAATTCATTAATTACAAGTATTCTTTTACATTTTTTGAGAGACATACGTAAAACAGCATTAAAGTTAAAACAAGTTATATTTTCTTTTACATTTATTTCTTTTTGTTTGAGGAGGGAGAAGGTGGAAAACATGTTATTGTTTTTCATTAAATTTCTTTAAATGTAGTTAACCCTTATTTTAGGTTATTTTCCTGTTTTTCTTTCTTTTTTTTTTGCTTGAACAGTTTATAGCGTTTTAGTTTCATATCGTCCCATATTTTTAATAAATATGATACAATAATCTATTTATTTTCATTTATTCGTAAGAACGGGTGGTTGTCGAAGGTGAACGGGCGAGCTATGCCCTGTAGATGTAGGAGGCAGTGCGGGGCGGCGTTGGGGATGGCGAGGAGGAGGGCGGCGAAGGGGAACTGGAGGAACCGCTGCTCGTAGGCAGCGCGCTGTGCCCCGATCGCGGTGGGCGCTGTCTGCCCAGGCTGCGGGCACCCACTACGCCCTCCTCACTGTTTTCTCAGAGGTACACCTTCTTGACGCTGCGGGTTGTCGCAAAGCCGTCGCCGCGTCTATAGTTGTCGCCCTGCAATTCGGAGGAGTATTGCGTGAGAAAAAAAAGCGCTCTACGGCGACATCTAGCGGAGAAGCCCGCAACTATCACTTCTAACTACTTTAAAAGCGGGAAATTTAAATTCGTTATAATGATTAAGGTGATCGTTTCCTCATTAAAAACATTTTCGATGTAAATTACCCAATTTGAAGTACGAGGCTCGTTCGGAAACTAGTACCCGTTCGCGCCGTGTGGAGCAGCAGTTGCGCGACGAGCCGCCGAGTGGTTTTCTCGTGACGCAGTGATCTGTCAGCTGTCAGCGTACGAGATTTGGTTGAGTTATTTACAATAATATCGCGTCAGTGTGAGTTTGAAATGTTTAAGACACTCGACAATACCGCCAGTTGTGAAGTGCGGTCTGTAATAAGATTCCTGAACGCCAGAAATGTGAAGCCATGTGACATTCACCGTCAAATTCAAGAAGTGTACGGCAACGATGCGATGGACGCATCATCAGTTCCGCGATGGTGTCGCAATTTCAATGCGGGGAGAGACAACATTCACGATGAAGAGCGTCCAGGGCGTCCGTCAGTCATTACTGATGCGTTGTTGCGTGTAGTCGACGACTTCATACAGCAGGGTCGGCGTGTCACATTTAATGACATCAGTGCACGTTTTCCACAGATTTCGTGCACCATAACGCATGAAATCGTCAAAGATCATCTGCATTACAAAAAAATTTGTGCAAGGTGGGTACCGCGCATGCTTTCAGAGGAACACAAAAACAAGCGTATGGGTGCGGCCTTGAATGTTTTGGAGCGTTACGCAAATGAAGGTGATGCATTCTTGTCACACATTGTTACGGGCGATGAAACATGGGTTGCTTACTCAACGCCCGAAAGCAAACGCCAGTCCATGGAATGGCATCACTCTCAATCACCGACTAGACCCAAAAAGTTCAAGACAGTAGAGTCGACTCGCAAACTCATGGCAACCGTCTTCTGGGACAGACATGGTCTCTTGCTTTTGGACTTCATGCCTCGTGGGGCCACCATTAATGCGGAAGCATATTGTGCCACGCTACAGAAGTTGCGGCGGGCAATTAAAAATTGGCGGCGAGGCCTGTTGTCGTCGGGCATTGTGTTGCTGCACGACAATGCCGGTCCCCATGTTGGTGCAACAACACGCCAATTGCTCCAGCAGTTTCGCTGGGAAGTCTTTGCTCACCCACCTTACAGCCCAGATCTAGCACCGTCGGATTACCACCTTTTTACAAAATTGAAAGATTTTCTAGGTGGAAGACAGGTGATTATGTAGAAAAGTAATGTATAGTACATGTATATGTCTAATAAAAAGTTTGTTCAGATATCTCTATTGGTTGCGATTTAATAGGCAAATGGTTACCAGTTTCCGGATGAGCCACGTATTTTCATGATGATACTCAAGATTTACTGTAAAATAGTAGTTAATAAAGGCGATATATACGTTACAACGTAGTACAATTACAATAGGTTGGAATGAAATATTTGGTTGCTATGGTGACCTCACCAAACAACCAATCACCATCTAGCCGGTGTATATGCATTTGGGGCGCGGAATTTTCGCGTCCAGTATTATTTAAAAAAAAATTGAGTAAGGTGAAGAGGTAAGCCATAATTCACCAATCCCTTCGTAAAATGTTTAAGTCTAGTGATAAAATATGAATTTTAATTTTGATAGAAGACCATTGGTCAAAGGCACAATAATATTATATTGGCAACATCCAGGAAAAGTTAAGCGAAATAAAATAGTACACATTATTAAAGAAAATTAAGATTTATTAAGTTACCATTCGACATATTATTAAATTAGTACAATTCATTTCATGCTTGAGAATGTAGAATACATGAAATTATTACAAAAAAGAATATTCTATAAAATAGCTTTGATTAACTGGGGTACATTCATATTAACAAGTTGTCGGAAGAAATTTTCTTATTCTCCTTGTCGAAAGGTGCTGAATTCCTGTGAAGATATTTCTTTGCGTTACAAAACTTCAATCGACATGACTTATCTTCTGTGACATGAATTCTTTTTTGGAAACGTAATGACTAGAGAGCGGAATTTATGCAATTTGGATATCCCATATGTTTTATATGACAAGCAAATGCTTCAGTATATATGCGAATAACAACTTTTCGAAATGATTGACGTAGATTCATTATTGCATATTTCGCATATTTTAGTAATTTTTTTCATATTTCAGCGATTATTGCATATTTTTGCACACTAGAGCATATTCGTGCATTTTTTAGCAAATTTAGAACAAAAATAATTTTTTATTTGAACTTTATTAGTGTTTTCCTGTAATACAACAAAACTTTTAAAAACGAACATTTTATCGGACACGTGTGTATTAGATGCGGAGTCGGCTCTTCTGTCGCTGGACCTCCCCACCGACAAAGAGCCTACTTCGCAAAGAAGCCGCCATCCTTCAGGTGGTGGGCTGTCGCAAATTCACTAGATAAAATTATCATATAATTTTCAACAACCCCCATACCGGTAATTGTCTGATTCATAGGAAGTCTAAGTATTTACCAAAATGTTTCTTATTCATTGTATAACCAGACGTTGAAGTAGATTGGTGCAGTAGTGAAACATGCCAAAAGTGAGTATAAGTTTAATTGTTTCGTTGATCAAAAATGTTCCTGAACTTATTGTAATGGATGAAAGAGCTTTCTGCAAAGCTTGTGCGAAAACGGTAAGTTTTGTTTTGTGTATAATATACTAGTATTTAGAATTGTACAGCCATATACGATTTTCTTGTAAGTTTTTGGTGATATTTTTTTTCTTTACAGGTGCCATGTGAACGCAAATTTCAAATCATCCAACAAGTGCCTTTGATATAATCTTTTGCCGGAGCCTCAAAACAAAGTGAGCAACAAATAACCAAAAAATAAATGCTAATATAGCTCATGGTATTGGTGGAATCGTTCCCGGCAAAAACAATGTAGCAGATAAAATAGCGCTAACACATGAACATGTTTCTGCCTACCCGGCGCCATCAGCATGGTTCTGAGCACAATCTTCTGCTGCTAATCATTGCGCTTGCCTCTCAGTTTATGTTGCTAATCTCCAAAACAGCACTGAATATGTCTTTCGGCGACACCTATCGCCAAGAAACACAGTCACGCCGTCCCAGAGGGTAGCAAGACAAACCGGAGTGTAGATGTCCACCACCTATCGAGCAGCTCTGGGCTGCCAAACGCAAGGGGGCGTTGTGCCTAGGCACAGCGACATCTATACGTGCAAATGATTCCTCAGGCTTACCATGATGTATAGAAATACACGTGGAAAGAATGCCTAATAACAATAACCAAAAAATAAATGCTAATATAGCTCATGGTATTAGTGGAATCATTCCCGGCAAAAACAATGTAGCAACATAAACTGAGAGGCAAATGCAATGATTAGCAGCAGAAGATTGTGCTCAGAACCATGCTATGACCGGGAGCAAACTGTCGTGTCGCGTATTTTCTGTGCTACATGTTTTGCCGGAATGATTCAAAATCCGTTTTGCATTTTAAGTACTCAAAGAGTACGGATGAAGTTTGTCAAATGTACGTGACCGATATTTATTCTGAAACGATCAATAGTATTAGGGAAATTGTTAAAAACGAGTATATGTATTTTATCGTTGATGAAACGACTGATTCCTGTGGCCGCTATATAGCAAATTTATTAATTGGTCATCTAAATAATAAACAGCCTGATAGATCATATTTAATTGCTTGTAAACAATTAGAAAAAACAAACCATTTCACAATATTAGGATTTGTTAATGAAAGTTTCATAAATTTTTTTCTTCCCGATGTTGTTCCCACAGGAAAAATTTTAGTCATGTTGTCCGATGCAGCGGCATATATGATTAAAGCGGGTCAACAGCTTAAACTTTTGTACCCTAATTTAATACATGTTACTTTGTTTGGCTCATGGATTAAATAGGGTGGCTGAGGAAATTCGGCAGCAATTTCCAGCAGTAAATACATTAATCAGTAACGTTAAGAAAATTTTCTTAGTCACCATTGAGAGTTCAGATTTATAGAGAAAAGCTGCCGGATACTCCTTTACCACCTCAACCCGTCAATACCCGATGGGGTACTTGGTTAAATGCCGCAATATTTTATGCAACCCATTATCTAGAGATCAAAAACGTTATTTCAGAATTCTCTACTGACAACTGCAATTCTATTGCGAAATGTCAAGAAATTTTGATAAACTCTTCTTTGCCTAATGAATTGATATCTATTAAAGCCAATTATGAATTTGTTTCTTTGACAATAACAAAACTTAAAAAAGAATCGCTGCCACTAACGGAATCAGTTAAATTAATCAATGATTTAGATTTAGAAAATAGCGTTTCAAATATTCCGGGTAGAATAAGAAACTCAATAAGTCAAAAGTTTAAAGAAATCATTAATAAAAATGTAGGATACAAAAGTTTAGCAAAAATCAATTTGTTTTTATCTGGTGAATCAAAAATGGATGAAACAGAAACAAGTATAGAATTAAGTCCTGAGATTATGAATGCATTAAAGTACGCACCAACAACTTCCGTTGATGTTGAAAGAAGTTTTTCGATATATAAACGCATTCTCACAGATAGGCGACATAATTTTTCATTAGAAAATTTAGAAATGCTTTTCTAAATTTAAAACTGCATACTTAGCAAAAATTTTGCACATTTCGAAGAATTTTTCTGCATATATATGCGCATATTTTGTCGATTTCCGATGTATATAATTCCGCTCTCTAGTAATGACTATGAAACGTAGCAAATCTCCCAGGAAATCAAAAGCTTTCCGTACAGAAATTGTAAAACACGCCACCTTTTGATAGGCTCATACGAGAAGCCCATTTTAAAAACGCCACAAGTCCATTTACTTGGAAATCTAGACTTGTTGCTTTTTTACAATAAGCTCCTCATATGCTAATTTCAATTGTTCTACGAGGGATACCTTTTAAGTTTTTACAAAAGCAAAGAAAAAAGACTTTTTTGGTGTAAATCGTATTACTGTTTTTCAAAATACTTCGCCATTAAGATTTGTACACTTTGCAAGCGTTCCAATTCGAACCATTGTACCCTATTGTTCCAAATGTGAACCATTCATTTACATACATTATTTGGAACTGAAGCTCCATCTGTGGTTTTCCTACAGAACTATATGTGACATGTCGTGTAATGGCCGTCAAATGATTTACAGAAGAGTTCGTTTACTTGATTTTATGTGAAAAGTAAGTAAATATGTCGTAGTATTTTATGTACGTCATTCTACAAGTTCTTCTATGTGTAATATTCTACGTTCATCACGTGACAGCGGGGCCGAAGATTTTAGTGGCAGCGATGATAAGAACCTTGTTAGAAAAGCCCATAATTCGTCACCTAGTGGTGATTCGAGTTCTGAAAAAAGGGATGATGGTAAACCTGTGGCCAGTACCAGTAAGACGAAGCTGAAGAAGGCAAAGAAACCAAAGAAGTCCCTCCATAAATGGAAAAAGGTAGCACCAACAACAGATCCTTTAGTGATTCCAGAATTTACTGAGGAATCTCACGAAGAAGATTCTGAAATTGGTAGACCCTACCACTACTTTGCGGAATATTTCGACCAAAAAAGTAATCGCTATTCATTACAAAGAGATCTAAACAAGGCGCTGCAACTCACAAGGGACGAATTGGAAGTTTTTCTGGGAACAATTATTTATATGTTGATTTATGGCTTATCACGATATCGAATCTTCTGGGACAAAGGGACGAGAATATCTCAAGTAGTTGATCATATGAGCAGAAAGCGATGGGAAACCATAAAAGCAAATCTGCACTTTAGCAATAATGAAGATCAAGTTAGAGTTCCAGATAGAGACAACATTTTTAAGATTAGGCCTCCGGTGGATCATCTTATCCAAAAATTCCAGGATCACTCTCTAAAACCTCAAATGTTGTGTGTCGATCAACAAATAGTACCGTTTCAAGGTTGCTCCTCTTTGCAGCAGTACAATCCTGAAAAACCCGTAAGTGGGGATACAAAAAATTGGTGTTGTGCGATGTCTAAGGCCTAACCTATAATTTTGATACTTATATGGTTGTATACTGCCTGTAATTGAAACTCCAGACTTAGGTGCAAGCAACAATATAGTAGTACAGATGGCTGAAATAATCCCCAAAAATAAGGATCATTTATTATATTCTGAAAATTGTTTTTTTTCTCTGATGTGTTTTTCGCAAAGTAATAGCATAGGTGCGTTAGGGACTATCAAAATCAACAGACTGCCTGGTGTAGAATTATCTAACGACAAAGAATTGAAGAAATTACCACTACCATTGATGCACTTGACATAAGAGCGGTAAAATGGTATGACAACAAGGCCCTGACTCTTGCTAGTATTTTTTGTGGTGCTCCTTCAACCTTCAGATGTCACTTCTCGCTTTTTTTAAAAAGGATAAAGGAAGAATTGAAGTATCGCGACCAAATATTGTAAAACAATACAACACTTTCATGTGCGGTGTTGATTTATTAGATGGTCTAATATCATATTACAGGATTTACATTAAATCTAGACATTTTTATCCACGATTTTTTCCCATTTCATAGATACATATGTGCTTGGTCAATTCCTAGCTAAGGTACAAAAAAGATGTGGATCGAGAAGGATCAGAGAAGAAAGATATTGTGGATTTACTAAGATTTAGAAGTGAAGCTGCTGAAGGCTTACGCTTAGTAAAAAAAACCGCAATGACGAAAAAACGAGGGCGATCGTCTACTAATTCTGTACATTCAGAATTTGAAAAGAAAAGGAAACGGGGCTCCACCAAAGCAATACCACAATTTGAAGTGAGGTGGGATATATCTATTCCTGTTACTCCCTGAAGGAGCATAGGGCATCCACGAAACACTTCCACCGTTCCTTATTCTTGGCCATACCCGATATTTCTCCTCAGCTATATCCAGTGTCTTTGTAATCTTCCTCTATTATCCTTCTCCATGTTGGTCCATACTGGTCTTCCTCTGCTTCTTCGTCCTACTATGGTCCAATTTAATGCTTGTTTTGTTATATCTTGATTGTTATTTCTTAAAGTATGTCCTAGCCAGTTCCATCTTCTCCTTTTTATTGTGTATCTAACTGGTTCCTGGTTTGTTATCCTCCATAAGTCTAAGTTAGTAATGGTGTCTGATCAATATATTTTTAAGATTTTCCAGAGGCATTTATTTATTTACAAAGATTTGAATTTTGTGAGCATTTTTATCAGTTATTGCCCATTACTTTAGTGTTTTGACTGATCTGTGTTGATCTCCATATGTTTGTTAGTGTTCCAAAAGCTTGTTGTGCTCTCCTCAGTCTTCGTTTAATGTCTGTTTCAGCTCCACCATTGACGTCCATTATACTGTCTAGATAACAAAATTCTTGAACCTGTTTTATTTCTTCTCGGTTAATGTTCAATTTCTCTTGATATTCTAGTCAAACTCTCATTTCCATTGTTTTTTTTTGCATTTGTTTTAGAGACCAGCTGCTGCCACCTCTTCTTCTAATTTTCTTAACATGCTCCCCATATCTTTTATTGTACAAAACATATATTATCTGCATTATTTTACCAGGTGGTTCCAAGTAATCCCATTGTTCCTCTCAATTGTTCTATCTAATACGTAGTCAAGGGATACATTGAAGAGCAGTGGGGATAATATGCAGCCCTGCTTCACTCCCTTCCCTATTTCAATCTTGTTTGTCAGACATCCCTTATGCAACACTTGATACGTTGATTTACAATACATTATTTTAATTATTTGGATGCTCTTTTGCTCTATCAAAAGCCTTAGTAAATCTATGAAGGTCATTATTATTGAAGCGTTCTTTTGTTTTGCTTCTTCGATGATAATACGTGCTGTTGCAATTTGATCAATACATGATCTTCTCTTTCTAAATCCTATTTGTTTTTTGTCTATTACTTTATTAATTCTTTCGTGTATGATATTTGCTAGAATCATATTTACAGTACATAGTAGAGTTATTCCCCTCTAGTTCTCACATATTTGTATATCCCCTTTTTTGGGAGCTTTACTATGACCCCAATTTTCCACTCTATGGGCATGTATTCTTTTTCCCATATGTCTCTTAGCAGGGATGTTATTAGTTCTATGGTGTTATTAATGTCAGCTATCCATAGTTCTGCTGGGATGTTGTCAGTTCCTGGCAATTTATTGTTTCTCAAGTATCGGATCGCTTCTTTAATCTCTCCTTTTGTTGGTTTCTCTATGTCTATTTTTAAAGTGTTCTCACTAATTGCTAGCTGGTCAATATTTTGTGAGAACATTTCTGTTTCTTCTTCTTCTATCATCAGTTCTTTATAATATTCATGCCATCGATGTAATTGGTCTTGAGTTGTTACAATACATTGCCCATACTTATCTCGTAGTGGTTTGTTACTGTTGAAGTTTGTCAGGCGTTTGGTGTTTCTGTTCTCTTTGATTGTTCGTCGCTGCAGCCTCTTCAGCTAATTGTGCCATATGTTCTACCCATTTTCTTTTATCTGCTCTAACACCTTTTTTTACTAGCTTGTTAGTGATTTCATGCTCTCTCATAATGTTTTCTTTTTCCTGTAAGCTTTGTACTCTGTTTATTTTTGCTTTTATATCTTTTCTTTTCTTAATCGTCTGCCAGGTGGATTCACTTATCCATTCTTTTCGTTTTTCTTCGTTGTATCCTATGACTTCTTTTGCTGTCTCGTGTATTGTATCTTTGATCATTTTCCATTGTTCTTCTATCTTCATATATTTGTTTTTCTTGCGTGAGGAGGGATAATGTTCGACATTTTCCTTTAAAAGAAAATTCCAGACAAAGGTGCAAATTATGTGGATGTGGCTTAACAACTTATTTCAAGTGCATCAAGTGCAATACTTATCTTTGCATAAAACAGAATCGCTTCTGTTTCCTCCAGTTTCCTCGTTAATTATTTGTAAATGTTATTCTATTAACGGCCCAATAAGTCATATTTATTATTATTATTAATTGGACGGGCCATGGCACAAATGCCTTTAGTCACTGCGACCCTAATAGATCTATTGTAACAGAATGCCCTTATATGCGTTAGAATAGTTGGAGGCTTTTAATAAACCTTAGTACTACTCTAGGATCTGTTTCCTTCAGTTTAGTAGGTGCAAGAAATGGCCTACTGAACTGTCGGTGTCGTATGCGACTAATGGCAACACATTCACACAGGATGTGTTCTGCCGTCTGTAGATCTTCATGGCATTGACCGCAGATTTGATCTTCAACTTTTCCTAGTTTAAATAAGTGATATTTTAGAGCTACATGGCCTGTCAGAAAACCTGCCAGTAATCTAAGATCCCTCTTGCTGAACGATAGCACTATTTTTGCTGTCGTTGGCGAGCCTGATATTTGTGCTTTCGCCTGTTTTTGTCTTGGAACAATATCCCGGTACGAGGCCTTTTGGTTGTCCTCCCATATCTTAATTGCTAGCTTTATGTGGCTCTTTTGGAGACCACGGAAGGGATTAGGACCAATGAAAGGCATGCTCGCTGCTTCTTTGGCCAGCTTATCAGCCGTTTTATTTCCTTCGATCCCTTGGTGGCTTGGGGCCCACCGCAAAGTAACGTGGTTGTTGCGTCCCAATTGCCGTAGGTTGTGTACGCATTCGTGTATCGGAGCAGATTCGTATGTTTAGGCCTTAATAGCTTTTAGAACTGCCCGGCTAACTTTCTCGAGGTTTCTTATGGCGCACAGGTTTAGAGCAGAAATCTCTGCTTGAAATATGTTGGTGTGGGGTCCTGTAGGCATTTTTAGATGGAAGTTAGGAACATTAATGCTTACTGTTCGACACTTCATGGCTATTGACGTTAATTGTTTGTCTTAATATTTTTTTGCGTTATATTGATTTTTTCTAGTTCATTACCCTCTTGTTTTTTTTTCACAATTTCGCTTTCAAATTTCTGCATTATTTGGATAATAAGGGATGGTGTCACAGATTCAACAATAACAAATGTCAGAAAATAGTAATGTCAAATTTCAATAGCGGCATCTTGTGGTCGTTTGTAAAAACTCAAGACGTTACCCTCGTAGTTCGTTAATATTGCCAATGCAAGGTGTGTAACTCCCCTCTTTCTTTACAATATCTGTTATTGTGAATACCATTTAGTTAAACGTGAGCAGTTGAAGTTCGAAGTGCTTAATGACATCTAGTGGTGTTAACAATAGGAATCATGCATGAGAGGAAGTGACTTCCTTGGAATTTTAGTTTGGACAAATTATAAGATGGTACCCAAAAGTTCTCGAAATAAAATGGAAGAATAGGACTTCATTCACCTCCTTTCGCTCCAAAGTAGTTCCTTTGGGAGTGCAAACATCGAGATTTCACGTAAAAGTTGTTGTCAAACTAAAATTCCGTGGTAGGAACTTCTTTTTGTTATATAGTTCATTCTAAGCTATTAACAAGACAAACATATACGGTGTAACATGCAGTTGTTTCGGATATGTTGAAAAGGATGAGATAGAGATGTCATAGGGTGATATTATGGATGATGGCAAGTGTAAAATGTGTAAATGTAAAATGTTGATGTTACAACTTACAACTTACTTGATGAGAACGCAGAGTCCCAAAGTTATCCCGACCCCTGTACTCTCGACCGTTGTAAGCATTATCCGTTTGGAACTGGAAGAGCGTTTCTGCGTTATTTTGATGGGGTAGCTTCCTAAGAGTATTCTTGGGCGAGTGCAGCTTCGGAGGAGGTTGAGGTACCAGCACAGGTTCCGCGTAGGTAACTTCTTCTTGCGGTAACAACTTGGGTTCGGCTTGAATCCTGAAACCAAACGGAATAGGTGACTACCAGGTTTATGGGATGGAGGAATAAAAAAATGTTACCTGTTCATATTTTGCCGTTGTTCAAAATACTCATATTCAGTATCCGGGTATGGTAGGTTATCATCTTCGTCCTTATGACATTTCCTTCCGCACAAATATCCTGCAATGAATCCTACGACTAAAGCAGATACAGCTCCAGCGACTACAGCCATTACTAGCGTTTCGACGGAGTATTGTGGAGGTAAACCGTCTGCGGCTGACACTGAAGGACCTAAGAACATCGAATACAATATATTTTACTAACAAAAAGGCGTGGTTAGAAGCGGATGCATGTCTCCAGCCTCGCCACCGCCGGATTTAAAAATTTCCTATACGCTACCATTTTATGCCGCAAAAAACAATTTTCTGTTTCAATATTAAGCGAGTTATAACGCTTTGAATTCTGCGCTTGGCATGTCCATAGACCCGTCAACAATGGGTTTTGAAATTTCGTATGCACTATCATTTTGTGCTCGCCTTGTGCCGTTTTATGTCGTAAAAAGGAAATCTTGTGCTTCAATATTAAGCGGGTTATAATATTTTGAATTTCGGGCATGCATGCCCCGGCCCCGCCACCACTGGATTTTGAAATTTTTTATACGCTAGCATGTTGTGCTTCAATATTAAGCCCGTGGATATGCCATTCCGACTATGACAATTTCTTACCAAAAAAAGTATGTTTCGAAAGCAAATTCACTGCTCTCGGATTCAAGTTTCTGTCTAAAAGGAAGGTGTTATTTAAAAATTAGATCCTACGAAATGGGTGCATTTCGCTATAACAATCAAACATTTCCGGGGTATTTCTTAAAAATGAATTTACTCCATTTGCTTCCAATGATCGAATTTTGCAGCAGATTCGCTATTGTTTAATTTTGTTTTTGTTTCGTTATACAGGGTCCGGCAAAAAAGATTCTTGTGGTATTTATGTGGAGGGGTCGTGAAAGTGCGTCACTGTTTGTGGCCTCGGCTGAGCATCGTGCGTTTGTTGTGGAGGAATTTATTCGTAGCGGTGGTTCTGTGATTACTACGCAGCGAGCGTTTCGGATTCGATTGCAACTTGGCCGACATGATCCGACATGATCGTGTTCCTGATAGGAGAACTATCAAAGTTTGAGTGTCAAACTTTAGACAATCAGGTTCAGCATTGAAAAGAAAACCTACTGACCGACTTCGGGCTGCAACAACGCCGGAAAATGTGGCGCGTGTGAAAGCGTCCGTCCAACAATCCCCAAAGCGTTCAGCACACAAACATTCAGCTGCTCTGGGATTGTCTGATAGGAGTGTAAGAAGAATTCTGCATAGAGAACTTCATATGCACCCCTACAAAATGATGATTACCCAGGAATTAAGTAATAGAGATTTTGAAACTCGCAGAGCTGTGTGTGAGGAAATTCTTCAGAACATTCCCCCTGGCGCTTTGTTTATTTCTTCTGATGAGGCACTGGTACTGTAAACAAATAGAATTTTCGCTACTGGGCTGCAGAGAATCCTCGGAAACTTCATCAACGACCACTACACAGTCCCCGTGTGACAGTTTGGTGCGCCGTTGCCGAATTTGGTGTGTAGGGACCGTTTTTTTTCGAAGAAGGTGGCCTAACGGTAACGGTTAATTCAAATCGTTACTGTCACATGATAGAGACCTTCCTCCGACCTAGGTTAAACCAGTTTGTTGTAGACCATGAAGAGTAAGAAGTCTGGTTCCAGCAAGACGGAGCCACAGCTCACACGTTTCGGTGTTCTCTGGAAATGTTGAGGGTGTTGTTTCCTGGACGTCTTGTCTCTTTGCGAGGAGACATCGCCTGTTTCCCAAGGTCGCCTGATTTATCACCTTGTGATTTTTTTAACAAGGCTCAAGTGTATAAACATCGTTCCACAACTCTGCAAGAACTTAAGGAGGCAATCACCCAGGAAGTGGCAGTCATTCCAAGAGAAATGGCACGAAGAACTATGGACAACTTCCGGGAAAGACTTCGTCAATGTGTCAACAATGGAGGGCGTCATTTACCGGATATAATTTTTAAAATCAAGTAATGTAAAATGGCATAGTATTCATTGTTCACAAATAAAAGTATTTTTCCTGTATTTTTCTTAGTTTCTTTGTAACTACCTTCTAAAATTAGGGAGTTTTTTTTGCCGGACCCTACATAACGTTTTCTCTGTATGTTCTAGATGCCTAAAAATATGTCTATTGCTGGGTGGGGCAGTCAAACCCCCTTTTTTCATATAGCTCGAAAAAAATTCAATTTACTGTAAGAAATCTTAAGTACATGAGTGGAAATTTATTTATAAGCAATGAAAAGTTCAATTTTTGAAAATCGTGTCTGGTAAATGACGACCGTTGTTTTCCAAGCATGTTCTAAGTCTTGTACAGAAATTTTCACTAACTCGTTGCAGTATCTGTAGGCCGATGGCACGAACTTCTTCTTCAATCCGCACTTTCAACTGTTCTAGGGATGGTGGGGAAGTCTTCGATTTTAAATAGCTCCACAGAAGGTAGTCACAGGAACTGAGGTCCGGCGACCGCGGAGGCCAAGGAACATCCCCATTTCTGCTAATAAGCCGATTCGGGAAACGGACTCTCAAAAAATTCATAAAGATTGCTGCCGTATGGCTAGTCGTACCATCTTGTTGGAAGAAAGTGTTGCGATTAGCCCGAAATCGTCGAAGTCGTGGAATGAAGAAAGTTTCCAACATGTTAAGATACCGCGGTGATGTTACCGTTACAGCGTTGCCAAGATATGGGCCGATAATTCCCATTGAAGACACCGCACACAACACGGTTGCTTTAGCGGAGTGGAGTGGCCGTTCATGAAGTCCTTTAGGGTTTTCTGGTGCCCAATAGCGAACATTCTGCTTGTTGATGTACCCACTAAGATGAAAATGAGCTTTATCGTTCATCCACGCCTTATGAATGAGTTGTGGGTCATCTTCTAACATGTTTAACATTTCCTCGCAAAAATTAACTCGAGCCACATGATCACGACGATTCAAAGCTTGGACTATTTGAATTTTGTATGGATGTAGGTGTAGGTCATCATGCAAAATTCTTCTTACTGTTCGGTTTGAAAGTCCTAGAGCAATGCTGTGGCGTCGAGCAGATGTTCGAGGGCTTCTTGCGATCGCAACTCGCACACTTTCCACATTCTCAGGAGTGCGAATAGTCCTTGTTGAACCTCCTCTTTTCTTCCTTGTCTGACCTGTTGTTTCCAAGTTTTCAATCCTATTCTTAATGGTTTTTCTGTTCGGTACAGGAGCTCGAGGCAAGAGATTAAAATGTCGGCGGAACGCTCGTTACGCGCCTACGTAACTTTCACCATTCAGGTAAAACGCTTTAATGGCGAAACCGCGTTGTTCTCCGGTCAAACGCTGCATGACTATTAAACTTCCCACTGTCTAAAACGCGAAGGTCAAACCCCCACCTTTCCCCACTTTCCCTACTTCTTTTTCGAACTATCTGAAAAAAAAGGGGGTTTGACTGCCCCACCCTGTATTAAGTAAATCCTTATTAAATTGACATTTTTTGTTGGGAAATTCTGCTAATAACTAAGGTATTGTATGTTAATATTAAAGCACAAGATTTTCTTTTTGCGGCAAAAAATGGTAGCGCATGGGAAATTTAAAAATCCGGTGGTGACGGGGTTGGGGACATGCACTCTTAGCATACTCAACATTGGAATCACGTAATGGTAAAAAATAGAGGATTTTGTTAAATGGAGATCCTAATTATTTAGTGAATGTTAAACAGATTAGACTTTGGCTGGCAATTTTTCTACATTGCAAAATTATTAAAAGAAAATTTACCATTCGGTTCATATTCCTGATCCGGGACAATATTAATGATCTGCCCTTCAGGTGGATCTTTGTTTGGCTGATGTTCATTGTTATATTTCGGTTGAGCCGAACTTAAACCGCCAACGGAACTCGGATCCTTGATAACTTTTGGAGGCGGGCAAGCTGAGTGTTGACCAGTGGCAACGCTTTGGTAGAAGTAAGCTTCTTCACCCCATCTTCCGCTACCTTGGGAGCGACATTTTCCTTGGAGCTTATCCCAGGCACAGTAGGGATCTTGTAGGGCTACACATTCTCTGTAATAGAATTGAAAAAAGGAAGATTACTAGTTTTAAAAATTTACTAATTTAGCATGGTTCTCCAATACGAGATTTTGATAAGTCATTATATTTTATTTTTCCAAATACGATTATTGAAAGAGTTTTAAACCTCGCCAAAGGGGTACGATAACTCTTAAACCACTTCGTCGTAATTTCGAAAAAAGTTCTTTGGATTATATTGGAATTATATACAAAGCATGGATCTATCACTGTGATCCAGAAGCAAAATTACAATTAAAAGGGCGGAAACATGCTCCAATGAATAGGTCAAAATCTTTTACGCTTCTATTTCAATAAGGAAAAATAAAATTATTTTTATACATGCCATCATCAACAAGAATTCGAAACTTCGTCGGAGCAACTTACCCGCAACTCGAGATCTTGTTGCTATCGCATCTGTGCAGTCGCAACGACTGCACTTCACCATCGGATACGACGATCAACCTGCCGTCTTGTCTGCTGTTTCTGACGACTTTGATGCTTCGAACCGCGATGTGGCCGGGGAAAACTTGAATCTCTTCGACGACTACCGGACGGACACCGTGTCTTGTTTCAGCGGAAAGTCCGTTTACCGCTTTTATTACTTTACCATTATCTGAAAATGATTTGAGGAAGAATTAGAGATTGAAGATTCTTCAGGATCAAAGGAGATAGATGCTGGATGCGAGCTGAATGCAAAACTAACCTGTTCCGATGAAAAGTACGTCGTAAGTCTTGCCACCTGGTACCTTGACTTGAGCATCCACTGCGATCTGAGTGAAACGGTAGCTGCAAATAAGAAATAAAGTGTTATAGGTTTTTTTTTATTTATTTAAAGTACTAGTTAGGAGGGACGTTCAGGAATTAACAAGACAAACTGCATTAGTGGAAAGACTACTGAATATTATTAGATGAAACTTTTTGTGAGTCAACTTGGTAACCTTGGGGACAAATTAAGTCAGCTGTTTGAAAGAAAGCAAACATAACTTCTTTCGTTCATTTCAAAATGTTGGCTCCTCTCGAAACGTGTACGGTGGGAGAGCAACGTTCAGTGATAAGATTTTTGTTATCCGAAGGTGTGAAGCCCGCCAAAATTTACTCGAGAATTTTGAAACAGTATGATCAAAAGTGTTTAAGCCGCGGAAACGTGTATAAGTGGATTGAACAGTTTAAATCGGGCAGAACATCGCATAAATGACCTTATTCTCGACGACAGGCGTACAAAAATCGTGATAATAGCTGATTTGTGTAATATTAGAGTTGGAACTGTGTAGTCAATCATTCATGACAAGCTGAATTATCGCAAAACGTGTTCGAGATGGGTTCCAAGATAGTCGACTCAAGTCCACAAAGACACTCGTGTTCGCATTTGGGTTGAGAGGTGTTGCATCCTCCCTACAGTCTCGATCTCGCACCGTCCGATTTTTATCTGTTCAGCCCGCTCAAAGTGTTTGTACGCGGCATCGAGTTCGAAAACAACGAAGCGGTTAAATGAGCTCTACACAAGTGGATCAGACAAGAAGGTTGAGAATTCTTCAGCACTGGAATTAGAAAGCTTACAAGCATGGATTAAATTTAAATCCTAAAAAGACAGCAGTACTGGTACTAGGGCGTCCAGCAGCTCGGTTAGGCGTATCAAACAAGCTGAAACTTATATTGAACAACTGCCGGCTTCCGTTAATGCAGTCAGTGAAAACTTTGGGTGTTGAACTGGATGGTGATCTGAGATTTAAGAAACATGTTACTTCGTTGCTCGGGCTGGCAATTGCAAAACTTAAGGTACTCTACGGTAGCAGGGAGTATCTGAGCCCTAGGCTGAAGAGAGTGCTGTGCGACGCATTGGTACTTTCTCATTTTAATTATTGTGACACTGTGTATGGCCCATGTTTAGACTCTATTGATACAAGACGAATACAGAAAGCGCAAAATGCTTGTCTTAGGTTCATACACGGAATAAGAAGACCTCATCCGATTTCACATACTCTAAAATATAATCAGTGGCTGAACATGGCGCATCGCAGATCGTTGCATTATGCAGTCCTTTCACATAAGATTATTCTCTCTCGATCACCGCAGTATTTGTATTCCAAAATATCTTATAGAACTGATGTTCATAATCTTAACCTGAGGTTTAGAAATTTACTCTCTCCCCCCATACATCGGACGGCTTTGTTTACTAGGTCCTTTTCATATAATATTGTTAAGATTTATAACGCTTTACCCAACCGGTTCAAGCGGCTGCCTATTCGAATGTACAAAATCAGGGTAAAAACTTACTACTATGGGGGCCAGTGACTGCATCTGCTTTTGACTTGATTCTCTGCATTGCAACAGTTATTTTATTTCATTTTTTTCTTACTTATATTCTATATACTCATTCTATGTGCGCAAACCTACTACCTATAGATAGTGCTTGTTACCTACGCGTGTGTGTGGTTCTCTGTATGCGGGTCTAGGGGAAGATCAGTAAACTTATTGCTGACCTAGATCCTTTTGCTCCAGTATTGCATTTGTCCTTATCTAACTGATACAATTAACACTATTATATATTAAGATACGAGTCCAATGTTTTTGTACAATTTTCTACTTTATTTCTAATACTGGCACAATAAACGAATATTATTATTATTATTATTATTATTATTACAAAGCGATGGGGAAGTGCCTAAATGTTGGTGGAGACTATGTACATTGAAAAGTAGTGTAAATTTCATTGTCATTGAATAAACTGTTTTTTTTTGCTACAGCCATTTGTCTCATTAATTACTAAACGTCCCTCGTATCTTGATATCTTCTTTTTAAGAAAGTTCTTGAAGAATACGTTTAGTGGGTTAGATATAATATAGAAGTGATATCTGGAAGATTATTCTGTAAAAAATATTTAATTATTCCCATTCAAGAGTGAACAATTTCATAGCTTCAAGATATAATTAATGGAGTAAATTTCGAAATCAATTTTTCGAGGGTCAAGTAAACACCTTACTTTGGAATATGTGATGTACAATAGTGTATTCTTTCTATTTATGGAATTATCATATTTTCTTATTTTAAAAAGGTTAGGTGCGTAAAACTTGCCGATGTTAATAGTCAACTCCTCCTACTGGAGCTAGACTTTTGTCCTTGAGCTCCTTTATCACTCCTTGGTAGTCTTCCCACACTGCTAGAAATTTATAATGATGATCATTGAGGTGGGCGGTTCAAGTTGATAGGTGGTGGGGATCTGGAATTATGTCCTTCAAATTCAGTATTTCATCAATCCTTCTGATTTTAGCTCTTGGCGGCGGACGATTCCTGTTCCACGATTGCTTTCAGGAGGGGATTCTCCGTATTTTGTGCTCGTCCCCATGTCTTTCTGGCCAACTCTTTAGTGTGTTCTACAAAACTGGGCCCTCCAAGATCTTCCCTGAGACTGGCATTATTGATACACTACGGGGCGTTAATGATCATCGTGAAGACTAGGTTCTGTAATATTTCCAACCTCTGGAGGTGGGAATTTTCGGCTCTGCTCCAAGTTAACGCCCCATAGGTAATTATAGGTCTGAGGCACTGGTTGTATAATAGCAATTCAGTTTCCATGCTACACATCAGGGCGAGTAACTGATTTTTGGCAGCGATCAACTTTTTCATCATAGCCTCTACATGTCGTCTCCAAGCGAGTTTCTCGTAAAATATTACTCCGGGATACCTCGCGAACATCATTAATATAGATACTCTCGGCGGCCAATACCCGCCACCTAGTAAAGCGAATTTTTGACTTCATTGAAGCAAAACCTTCATTTATCTGCCCACTTGACAAGATCATCAACCGCACATTGCAAGCTCCTTATCATTACCACCTCGTTGCGATTGCTAGCAAATACAGCGGTGTCATCCGCATACGCCGCAAGATTTGCGTATAATAGAAAAAGATCTGGACCCAACAAATACCCTTGTGGTCCTCCAGCGTCGATGGGGCGCCTGGAGGAGAGACAACCGTCACTGTGAACGGAAAAAGATCTCTCCGACAGGTATAATGCCACCACTCTCGTGATGCCAACTCCGAATCCAGCACGTTTCATTTTGAAGATGATCTCCATGTGCCAGATCGTGTCGAATGCTGGATATATCCAGTAACACCGCGCCAAGATCTTCTCTGCGAACCAGAGAGCCCCGAATTGCGTTAGATAATCGGAATGTTTGAATGTCCTTCGACGGTCCTTCCTTGAATCCGAACCGCTCGTCCGGAATTGGGTGAACATCGAGCAGTTCCAGTTTGTTTCTATAGCGGGTTAGAATGACCTGTTCGGTCATCTTGGAAATGCGTCGATAATTAACTTATGGGGTGGTAGTTCTGTGGATAGAGAGTATCCTTATTGGGCTTTGGAGTAGTTACGACCACGGCCTGTTTCCGGGGAAACCTGCAAATATCATCGACTTCTGGACCACTACAGAAATCATTTATTCTAAATCAAACAGTTGTCGGAAAATAATTTCGATAAATCTTCAATTATCGTACAACAGTTTGCTCTTTGGAACTTTACATAGGAAAAAGCCATGGGCATCAAGAAAGGCTCGGCTATGATTATTGCACTTTTCACTGTTTCCATTAAAGAATAAGTTTCTTGCTTTATACGTTTGAAGCAATCATTGCTAGAATTATGTTTTTTAGAAACTTGAAAGAAGTAATTATTGACAAAATATAAGTATTGATCAGAGGGTATGAATTCGATATACGTATATACAGTGCGATCAATAATTAGCGAGCCATGTATCTACTTCCAAATTTTGCCAAATTCAAACACCGGAAACCTCAATTTTTAAACCAGCACTATATTTTTTCTGTGTTGTGTGTTACGAAATTCTCATTACATTACTTTAAATGGAGAAACGCAATAACATACAGGTTGTTTCGTTGAGAAATAAAACTGAATTTGACAAAAAATACTTGTTTCTATATTAGGTTGGAAACTTTTCAAACTACATTCGTAAAACATAACTATTTAGTTGAATACTTACTGTACACTTGTCCTTATCACTATGGGTTGTCCAAAGAAATTCGAAACGCTTTCATCCATAAGCGAATGCGTCTTGATGAAGTTCAAGGTTAGATCCGGTAACGTCCTACTGTCGTTATGGCATTGTCCCGGCCTAGGATCCGGCACTTTCGAACTCTGAACCGGTAGCCAGTTAGAGTTGATCGCTGCTTGCTCCTTGAAGTTACCCTCGAAGGTGTCGGCGATGTTTTGCAGGCTGAAGGCGCAAACCGCGCTACCGGAAATGCTATTAGGAGGAGTCGTAAACGTCGCGTAGATAAGTTGCGCTGTAACGTCGCCGTATTTTCCGTCAATGAGCTCCGTGGTGGATTCTGCAAGAGGAAGCAAGTTGAAGAGATGATTTTCAAAACGATATTTGATGCATTTCGAACGCATAGGTTGAAGGCGAAAACGAAGATTATCTCAGCTAGAAAAGGAAATGGCAATTTTCGAGCGACACGATCGAGTAGCACGATATTGATTTTTGCCCGGTAATATCGAGAGGTTTATTAGCTGTTAATTTAGAAAGCTATCAAGAAGGCATTGGTGGAAGCCTTGAGGAAATCTCTGCTCTATTAGATGTGATTAAATTATGGAATATTGCACAGGTAATTCGTTTATACAAGCTGATTGATTGGTTCTCGGCGACAAATGGAAAGAAGGTTATATTTAGCGAGGGAAAGCTTCATACAGTGCGGGCCTAAAGTGCCCCCCCCCCCCAGACGACAGAAGCTAGCGTTTTTAGAAAAAATAGGTCGATTTCTATTTTTTATAAACTAACTTTTACCGTTATCAGCATTTCAATTGTATTTCCGGTTTCACCGGAAGTGATATCAACTTTTTTATTAAATAAACATCCTATATTCCGTTTTCGGAAAGGTAATCGAAAGACGAATCCAACGATACCTTTAAATCAGTCTGGTGTCACAAGAAACAATTTGGCGCTCTTTTCTAGCCAACTTTGCGTAACAACGAAAACAGATTACCAAATTATTGCTGCATATCGTCATATTTCTTAAGTTAAAGTGTAACATATGTGGTATCGTTGGATTCGTCTTTTGATTACCTTTCCAAAATATAATATAGGGTGTTCTATTTAAAAAAAGGAAGTAAACTGTGTTAAATTAATTAAATTGAATTCAGCGTTTTATTTAGTTTTGTTGTGCTGTTATTATTACAGTTGCCCACTAGCGCCAACGGGCAGTGCCGGAGGTTCGATACAACCCTCAGTATAACTGCGAGTCTCAACCAGATCTGTTGTGTATACATGTACGCTGCCGTAAATACTATTTCGTAGTTCGAGAATATTAAGAACGTGGTTTTACAATTCGATCCAAAGGATGCTGCGGCTATCAACAAAAGCCAGTCGAAATTTCAAGATAGTAAGGTTAAAACGGATTTAAAAACTATTCAGAATAATTACTTCGGACTAGTGGAGGCAATAGAAAAATTACAAAATCCTTCGGTGTCGTTAGTGGAATCTCTGCAAATAGTACAACATGTTCACGCACAGCTATGCGCAGTAGAAGATGCAAAAAAACGTCTGTGTTCTAGAAAGGTTTGAAAGTGTTTTGGAGAAAGATTATGATTTTGGCACATTAAGACAAATTTGTGAAGGTGCGTCAACAGAACCGTTAAGTTATTCCAAAGATTATTTTAATTACGTTTTCTGCATATAAACACACTTTTTCTCACGCCGCACTCGGTTTGCCGAAACAACTGTGGAAACATATCTGATGTTGCAGATGTTTAACAGACATTATTCATTTTGTGATTTCACGGAAGACTCTTAGGACGGTAAGTGTTTGAGCACGTATTATATTTGACTTCTGACCATTTATTTTGTGTAAACTTTTATGCGCCCGCCGCCAGCTGTTGGCGTAAATTGAGCAACTCTAGTTATTATATTTTGATAAACCCTATATATGTACATATGATACTTTTGGTTATTTCTTGTTTTTCTTTGTACGTATAGTTTTTGTGGATTTGATGATACTTGCAAAGCAGTTACGATCGAATCTTTGTGTAACATTTTAGGCGTTTTATTTCCTCCGTAAAATTTTCATTATTATTTGGTGCCCCTTCCATCATGATTTTTAAATTACCTTCTTTTTGGAGAATTTCGAATTTTCTTTTATTGTTCTTTCAAGAGCTGTAATTTTAAATTGTGCCCTTCTAAAAAAATATTTTTTTTTGTAGTTGTCCCAATTCTTTTTTTGTGTCTGCCTATAATAAAAGATCCGTACACTACATGTTGAGATTCCAAAAACACAAATAGGGCAGAAACCGTCTCAGTTGTCGAACGATTAGCATACTTGCCTTTCGATCCGAGCGGCGCGGGTTCATATCCCGGCCGGGGCTTGGTTTTCAATTACGGATAAAAATCGAAGTATGCCTTCTTCTCGGATAAGGAAGTAAAACCGTGGGCTTCGTGTCAATACGATGTTTGGCACGTTAAAAATCCCTATCAAAGGAAGGAGACACCTCTGGATTCGGCAAAATTCTAGCGAGGTGTATTCCGCAACCCGACGCTTCGCTCAATAATACAACAATAACAACAAATAGGTCGTAGGTCCCGTATCAATACGATGTTGGGCACGTTAAAAATCCCTACCAAAGGATGGAACACCTCTGGATTCGGTAAAATTCTAGCGAAGTCGACTAATGATCGATAGTAATCGATGTCTAGAAGTGCTAGGTGTATTCCGCAACCCGACGCTTCGTTCAATAATACAACAACAAATAAGTCAATTATAAACATGGTCGGTGCGCTTTCTTTCTATTGATTGCCATTACTTATTTACCAAATACAATATTTCCATGTTACCGACCGATATTGACGAGCAATCAGTTGACTAGGGCTTTATTTCTGCTTGTACAACGCATGCCTCATTGAACTAGCGTCATCTATGATCCGCAGATCATTTGAACTGGGAGTAAACTAGAGTTGGTGCAACCGGCTCTAAGTCAAGGTAACTTTAGCGGTACGACAGCCTTTTCAAGAAGTTTTCTAGGGTGATTGTTCTGATCTTTTCATACAGCGGTCGAATGGAACGTTCTAGACCATGAACCGTCATGCTCGAATCCCTCCTAACCACTCACAGTTTCTTCATTATCAGGGTTTCCTTTGCGATCTTTCAGCAATATAACGCTGATGTTTGTTTCAGCGATTAAGTAACTCCTCAATGACGCTTGGAATTGGATCCTATCAGTCACAAATATGAACAGGCAAAAAGTTAAAAGATGTTATGGGTCGATCTAGTGATGATACTATTTGCTTGCTGTCAGTAAGTAGGTTAAAGTTTTTAAAATTTTACAATTTTCCGGTCAGCTAAGGTTTGGTGTACCATTATAACGTCCCAATACCAAGAGTTGTATTTCAAAGACTCTCATCAGCAATAATGCTTGAAAAATTCTCCAACAGTTTCACTTTTACATAAAATGAAACAATACTATTGAGGAACTTGTTTATTTGATGGCATAGATGTACTTACAGCATAAGAATTCTCTCAGAAAACGTTCAAATTTGCTTCTATCATTAACACCAAATAAATTCCTCAAGATTACATATCTATATCCTTACTTCGTGCTACAATTAATTGCAATAAACTCCATTCTATGATGGTATAGACGCAATCATTTTCTCCTTGACTGTATAGCTTCAGCAAGACTCATCTTCGGCGAGAACATTATCCTCGTTTAATATTAATACCGGGTCTCGGACTCGCTCTGCGGTAGCTGCATGATGTATGTGTATGAGTACCTAGTTTCATATCCCGTCGTTAGGATCTAATAAGAATTTTCGCAGGCAGAAATTGCGGCCGTTACACCGCATTACGCCTCGGAGATTTTGGTGGAATTGATGATTTACTAGACTGCTAATATATGTATGTGCATGTAGATATATATTTTTAACGAGCGTTGCTCGTAATCGTACGCAAATTAGGGGCATGATTGCTGAAAAGGAAAAGCAACAGGGATCTAGCACGTACGAGGAAGGAAATTACAGGGCAAAAAAAGAAGAATTATTTAGCGTTGGAAGAAAAAAGGAGGAAATGGAAAAAGATATCTTTCGATATTAAAAAATCTTCGGTTGTTAAACTTAACAAATTTCTCGAGAAGGTTTTTAGAGTAATGCGTTGATTGCTATCTTTATCTTGTGTTTAAGGAAATAGGTCCTGACATAAGGTACATTTAAATTTACGTTTAACCACCTAGTTAAACGGTAGCCTTATTGTGTAACGGTTGAAATTTAATTTAATGAAAAATGCATAAATACTTAATTTAGACTAAATTCAGATTTAATACTGAGCGCCATCTATGCTCGATTGGCTTAAGCTCCTGTCGATACGTTTTACAATTAATTTAATATCGTTATTTATAATTTATTTTCATTTTTTTGGTAATTATTTATTGTTATTTCTTTTATTGCGATGATTTTGGTTCATCATTAACCTCGGTTTGATTCATTCTGTGTCCTTTGGGTGGAGTTTTGAGTTTGGCAGTTTCCGACTTTTTAGTCGTAAGTAGGGAGTACACGATGGGACGTTGAACGTACTTAGTCGGCTTGCTAGAAGCTTCTGTTAAAATTATTGGAATTTGTGATTTTTTAATATATTTGGTTACTGCTAAATGCAGAATTTGTGGCTTCTGCAATATTGTGATAGCGTTCATCAGGATCTATCCTGGATCTTACCTACCAAACGTTCGGTTTATTTATACATTGGGAACTGCTTTCGGGACTAGGGCCGGATTGAATTGCCTTGTACCCTTTAATCATCTTTTGATAAAGCTGGCTCGGTTCGCGCAGCTTGGAATTTGAAGTAGAAGAATTTTGGGCTCGGATGGGTCATGGCTTTATTGGGTAACAAATACGGTTATGTCTTGAGGAGTCAAGGATGGTCGTCTGGGGCTGTGGGCGTTGCGCAGCCGGAATTGAAGAAATCTGCTGGGCGACGAATCTTCACTAGAGGAGGGGGACGATCCTGAGGGACGACGACCATCTGCACACAGGGATTCTCGCTGTCGCGGGCCCTTGCCCAGGCCGAGCTGAGGATCTTCTCAAGATGCTCTCGAATCGACGGAATGCCCAGATCTCGACGAATCTGTTCATTCCTAACGAACCAAGGGGCGTCAACGATGATGCGTAGAGTCCTGTTCTGAAGAGCTTCCAGGCTCTTGAGGAGCGTCGGAGCCGCTGTGGACCAGGCCATAGCGCCGTAGGTCAGCAGCGGCCGAACAGTTATCTTGTAGAGAAGCAACTTGCTACCTAAGTGAAGGGGACTCCTTCGACCCAGGAGGGGGAGTAGCATGTTGCGGGCCGTCGAAAAACGGGAGCGAAGATCTGTCAGGTGCGGACCAAAGGCGAGCTTTTTGTCCATGAGAATACCGAGGTATTTCACGTCCGGGCTCCACGGCAGCTGGACCGGTTCCACCCGGATGTTGCTCCAGGGTTCGCGCGTCCTCCTTGTGAATCTATCCGCGACGCACTTAGATTCGTTCACGCCGAGCCTCCACCGGGCTGCCCAACCCAGAAAACCGTCAGTAGCGGTTTGTAGCCGCTGACTGACGAGTCTTTCGCTACTGCTTCTCGCGTAGATAGCAGTGCTGGTGCCGGGTGACCGGGGAGGTTTATTTATACCTTCCAACTTAGGCATGTGACTTGTAGCTTCCTTTTCTTTTATTAAGTTTTTATTTCTCTTTTGTTCTTCTCTTTTAGGCAACTAGTACCTGTTAATTTGTATTGGATAATTAGTATTTCATAACTAGTATTGGATAAATGAATACGAGGTGTGGCAATTAAATAACCGGACTGGTGCTACTATCGGTAAATAACGAGCGCGCCACGACAGATTTGAACATGTCTGTGCTTGTAGATGCTTCCTCCACCCTGAGCTTGATGGGCACGGTTGTACGTTGCTCAGTCTCGCTGTAGCAGCGTCCGTTCAAGTCCTTACGCTAGCGGCACGTCGGAAAAACGCAGAGTGTTCAGATCGAGCAACGAGTTAATCTCAAGTTCCTTGTGAAACACGAGGTTCTAACTACCCTTCGTGAACGAATGAGAAGGCGATGACCCGATTTGTAGAAGAGCAAATCTTGGATGCTTCACCAAGACAATGCACCAGCCCATTCCGTCTTGTCTGTGAAGGCGTTCTTTGCGAAATCCGGCATCACCGTGTTGGACCACCCACTGTACTCGCCCGATCTAGCCCCCTCTGACTTTTTTTATTTCCTAAGGTAAGATCGGAGCTTTGGGGACAAGATTTGACAGTGTGGAAGCGGTAAAAGTGAAAGCGATGGAGGTTCTCAATAAGCTGACAAAAACGGACTTCCAGCACTGCTTTTGATAGTGGAAAATTCGTATGGGGCGTTGTAGGGATCGGCAAGGAGAGTACATTGAAGGGGACAAACTTTGTAATGTAATTGGTTATCAATAAAATGTTTTGTAGCACCAGTCCGGTTATTTAATTGCTACACCTCGTATGTATGAAAGACAATAATATCTTGTCCTATTTTTTTCTTTCATTCATTTTTTGAAGTTACTTTCATTGTTCATGACAGAATACTTAGCATAGGTTTTAGTTTTAGGCATGTATGTATATGTAGTGACGTCAGTTCCACTGCACTTTTGTCTAAAGGGTTTTCTAATTAGCGCGTCAGAACTTTAATGCCAAAAACAAGATTATTTTGGAATGTAAATGTCAAATATTGATAACAAATGAGTTCAGTAAATTGTATCAAGTTAATATGGACAGATTAACGATTCAACAGTGAAAGAAATCATTCGTATTTATATAATCGATCAACCGAACGATCTCTTTATCGTTTAATTCAAAAGATTGGACAAACTGGCTCAGTTGCAGATAAACCAACATTAGTGCGTCATCGAGGTGCCCGATCGGAGGTCAATATTGCTGCTGTGTAAAAGATGATTCGAACCTCTCTATTCCACGTCGTTCTAATTGCCACACCTCGTAATTCGGATAATAATTCGGCCCGGCGTTCACGTTGAAGAGCAGAAAGGAGATGCGGTACTCGTCTTCCACTAATCTTATTCATACCCATACCCGGCGATCTGCTAATACTATTTCCTCAATAATTGAAATGTTTTGAGGCGTTATTAGTTCAATTGGCCGACCGGGGGCTTATCACCTTCAAGAGATTCTTGCTCCAAACGTAAACATTTTGCCCACTTTTTTACAGTGGAATATGAAGGAGATAGATCATCAGAAACGCCGTTGTTTAATGTGATTATGCGTATGCCCTTCTTTTGTTAAAAATTTAATGACCGCGCGGTATTCAATTTCCGTTACCTGAGACATTTTCATGCATTAGTCACGTTGTCTGTCTGGCTACTAAAAACTACTACTTTTCTTAATATATAAGGTGTAGGCCTCGCACATGTGCAACTATGACGCAAAGGAGTTTGAACACGCTGGAACCTGTATAAACCTGCCAGGCCGAAAATTATGGCGCCTACCTCGTACCGTAAAGCGGTGGTACAATGAATTTTGTGGTCGACTTTCCTTAAATGACAACTTTTGAACTCCTAAGCCAAAAATGGCAGTTACCGAAAAGAATATTGGTCTTGTACAAAACATGATTGAAAAGGACCGGTATGTTGCTGCCAGGAGTATTCAGGCAACTTTAAAGATTGGTGTGAAAGTAATTGACACCATTTTACACACACATTTGATAGTACGTAAGTTTTGTGATCGTTGGATTCCCCACAATTTGACTCCAGATAAAAAAAAAGCATGTGGTATGGTGCAGATTTACACTGCATCACTTCAGACAATGCCTCATTTAGTGTATAACAGTGGACATACTGTTACAATCCTGAAAGAAAGCAACAATCGGCAGTTTGGGTTTTTGAGAACAAATCGGCTCCAACAAAAGTTGTTCGTGAAAAAAGGCGAAACAAAAAGATGGTCACCACATTTCTTGGAATTATAAGGCATGTACGGGAGGATGCTGGATATGGTTTTTCATTAAAATTTCACGATTCTCAAATTAGTTGGTCGGTTTTCTTTTTATAAACATTATTTTTGGAATACACCAAATGCTATTACACTAAATTTTTACCAAACACATTTTATTTCCCCACCCAATATTATTTTGTCACAAACTGTAGCTGCTTACCCAAATAGGAGTTCACATTTTACTTTTCATCTTACACATGTAAATTTCCGCTTAATACGTTTCCCAGACACCATACACCTCGGGCTGTTTAAAATTCTAATGTTAATTGCAAGTCTCCAGCACCTCAATCCGAGCCCGAGGAAACGGCTGTGAGATTACGAAAAAGAACCAGGCAAAGGGTTTCGCGTTAGTTTGATAAGTGTTAGGATGATGATGAAGGAAAATGCGAGAGATGAGAAACACCTGAGTGAGCTTGGTGTTGGCTTGGTCGCCAAAGATAAGAGAATCTGCCGCGTAAGTAGAATTAAACGTTGTATTTCTTAAGGTTTCTAGACAATGAGAGAAATTTTTAATAACCAGAGGGAGTCGTGTTACGCGGGTTTTAATAAGGGTATATCCGGTAAAAATAAATAGAATTTACAATGGTTTAAATACTTGAAATTCTCGGAAAATAAACGGAGTAGGTTATAATAACAGCGACTGTATAAAAAAAGTAGATTTAATATTATTCTGAGGATTTCTTATTTATCTTTCAAGTTCTATTTGCCGAAATGAATTTCAGGAAACTAACGTTTTTTTCTTTGATTTATGGAAATTTAACATTTTGCAGGAGCGAAATGGAAAGACACATTTACATTAGAGCTACTTATGTAATGAGGATGGTATTAGTCTGCCTTTCCAGAGGAAATTGCTGAAAATGTAATTTCTTCACTTTTGCCTGAAAAATCTTCTTCTCCGTGCAGCTTGACATTCCATTGTTATGAAGATTGGTGTAGCGCTAGCTTATTTTGAAAAACTATTCAAAAGTAAAAAATCATCTTCCCTTTGGTCGTAGCCTGGCCATCATTGAATAGCTTTCAAGATGTGGATTCGGTTCTGGATGAATTCGATCGGAAGATTTACACGACTCTGGACATGTCTGTGCCATTGACAACAAAAATGCTTTATCACAGAAAATGCAAATCTACTGGCTTGGTTACATTTAAAAATAAATTCCAACGGTTGAGAAGGTACCTAAAACAAGAGATAGACAAGGCATACTTTGAAACAGTTCACTAAAACCCTTACCACAATACTTAACTCGTACTGGATGCACGTTTCGATAGCCAAGCTATCATCATCAGCAGTAAAACTGAATTGCAGTAGTAAAACTGAATAGTACGAGTTATAATTAAGTATTGTGGTAAGGGTTTTAGTGAACTGTTTCAGTGTGCCACAGATTTAGAGTACCCGATCAAGGAATACTTTAACTATGTAAGGACAACGGAACACACAATGTTGACAAATCCTAAGGTTTTTTGGAATTTTGTCCAAACAAAAAGGAATACATCCAGGATTCCGGGAATGGTACATTTTAATGACAATGAATTCATTAATCCACAGGATATAGTTGATACATTTGCGGATAACTTCATGTCAGTGTATTTGCCGTCTAGTTCTACTGCTCCTCTTCCAAACATTTCATCAAACCTTCCTCCACTGTCACTTCATAGTGTTAAGCTTGATGATGTTAACCTATCTATCAAAAAGCTAAGGGATAAATCGACGGCCGGTGATGATGGGATCCCGTCTTTTCTGGTCAGAGACTGTGCATGTGTATTTGCGAAATCACTAGTTTTGATCTTTAATATGTGTTTGAAACACTCTACATTTCCTAAACTCTGGAAGGTAGCACGTATATTCCTGTTCTCAAAAAGGGTGACCTTGCAGACGTGAAGAATTATAGACCAGTATGTATCTTATCCAACTTCTCCAAGGTTTTCGAGCAAATACTTTATCAAAATCTGCTCCCGAAGATAAGATCATATATATCTCCAGAACAGCATGGTTTCATTCCGAGACGTTCCACTGTAACTAACCTTGTTTGTGTTACCCAAGATATCGCAGAAGAGCTTGACCGGGGAGGTCAAATGGACCTCATATACACCGACTTTTCACGAGCATTCGACTCTATTGACCACGGAATTTTACTTCGGAAGTTAAGCTACTTTGGACTAACTACAACGCTTCTCACCCTGCTCCGCAGCTACCTGGAAATGAGATCCAATTACGTTTACTATAATGGATTTAAATCCTACGCATATATTGCTACCTCAGGCGTAGCGCAAGGATCAAATCTTGGACCACTTATCTTTAACATGTTTATTAATGATCCGCTAGTTTCTCTTCAATGCCGCTCTTTAGCATACGCCGACGACGTGAAAATCTATTGCGTAGTCAATAAAGTCTCCGATAGTCTGCAGATGCAATAGGGTTTGAACACAATAGTGGATTGGTGTAATAATAATCGTCTTACTTTGAATATTGGAAAGTGCAGCATTGTTTCTTTTACTAAGAAACTTAAACCAAATTACTGCGTTTATTCCATCGATGAGGTTCCCATCACCCGTAATTTTGTCATCAAGGATTTAGGCGTGACCTTTGACTACCAACTGAGTTTTGCCCAACATATCCGCGATACATGTACATCTGCTTCCAAGTCACTTGGCTTCCTCATAAGCTTATCTAAAGAATTTACGGATCCGTTAGCGTTAAGATCATTATACAATGCCTTTGTGAGAAGCAAGCTGGGGTATGGTAGTGTGGTCTGGTATCCATATTACGAGGTGCATTGTCGACCCGTTGAGAGCATTTACAGGAAGTTTTTCAAGTATTTGTCCTTCAAGATGGACTTTGTTGTTGGAGCGTCATATGATGGAACCTTTGAGTGCGCGTAGAGTTAACGCTAGTGCGTGTTTTGTATTCAAATTGATTGACAACAAAGTTGATTGTCCAAACTTGTTAGCGCGTTTGCAGTTCAATGTGGCAAGGTTATCGTCCAGATACCGCGATACTTTTCGTGTTCCGTCATATAGAACTAATGTCCTGCGTAAAGCGCCTCTTGTGCACGCTGCTATCAATGCCAATTTGATGTACGATAATTGTTGGTAATATGCCGTTATATATTTACTATCATGTAGATCTTTATTGTTATGTTCTGTGTATGTGCTAGTATCACTGATATATCTACAATTTATGTTTACTTTTGTAGTTTGTCCTGTAATGGAATGATGTCTGTTGGACAAATATATTATTATTATTATTATTATTATTAATTTCTTTTTTGAAACGAAAGCCCGGTGGCTATATTCCTAAAAGGTCAAGAGTTTTCACCAAGCAAATTATCACAAAGTTCACGTGAGAAGTAGAAAATGAGAAGATTCTAACGATGAAAGTTGGTATGGTCATTAAAATCAGTGGAGCTTTGAGAAGAGAGACATTTTTGAAAGAAAGATTTAGTGTATTGGAAAGGAAATAGTAATGAACGGGAATTTTTTTAAATGTAATTAATAAAATTGCATGGTAAAAACAATATTAAAAGAATAGAAACGTTTTACACGTTCTGAAGCTGCACGCGGAGAAACGTTTACTTGCGACAAGACTGTCCGCTTCAATTTAAGACAATTACTGTTTCAATTATCCACAATAGAATTACTGTTTTAAATGAAAAGAAATATTTTCTTAGGGCCTCTTTCTCCACTTAAGAGAAGTATATACATACTCGTAATGAAATAATTGTATTTCTTTATTTAACATATTTGTTAACTTGATTCAGGAAAATCTTGCAGAAACTTTGAAGAAAGCGATTCTTAATATAAGTAAATGGCCGTTTTAACACAAAACAATATTCTCTTACGGATAGTAAATAGTTTTCTTAATTCCAGAAAGCATCTAAGTATTGTTCATAAATCAATAGTTTCAATTTCTTAAAATAAAGCATTTGTTTACTTAGAATTCTGCATATTATTGGTATCCACATTATTAATTGCACTTACCTTGTTTAAAACAGTACGACATATCCGTACGTAAGTATACAGTAAATTATTCCCATTGCTTGTGATTTTAAAGAGGATAAGGTAGGGGTTATCTACAGAATAATGTTCAAACAAAAATGAAGAAAGAATAGCAAAAGAGAAACAATAACCAAGGCAATACTGATATATAAAGCTGATGGCATTGAGGGAATCATTCCTGGTAAAAACAATGCGAGCAGAGAAAAGCACTAACCCTTTTTGCTCCTGCCCACATTGTTGTCTATTTCTCAGTTTATGTCACTAATCTTCAAAAACACTACTGAAATATTTCCTGCCGTCACCTACTGCCAAGAGATAGATAGATAGATAGTCATGCCGTCCTAGATAGTAGCGACAGAAACCGCAATACAGATGCCATACTTACCCGTACATTGATATAACCAAAAGAAAATATTTCTTTTGATTTAAAACAATGATTGTATTGTGGATAATTGAAACGGTAATTGTCTTGAATTGAGGCGGACAGTCTTGATATATGTAAACGTTTCTCTGCGTGTAGTATTCCCTTCAAGATCTGTCTCAGTTATGTTTTATGTTATGCGTTTAATACTTTGTGTTTTTGATTGTTTTGTGTCTTGGTCTTTGTTTAAATAAACACTTAACCATTGAGTTTAAAACAAATTAATGATTGGTTCTTTTCTATATTTCTTAAGCGTCATCAATTAATTTTTCTAACTTTTCACACTTCATACACTGACAATTGTCTTTAACACAAAGAAGCATTTGCATTTGAGTCGCAGACTACTGCAAATTAAAATAAAATCCACTTTAGGAATAAAGCAATACTAAAGTTGTAAAAATTGCTAAAAACGTGCATTGTTTGGGTGACGCTAAGATATACGTAAAGATATTGAAAATAGGATCAAAGCAGAATTAGAAGATAAACAGCTGTGGCTATGTTTTGATGAGACGATAGATTGTAAAAAAAATTCTATTTAGAATATTAAAGTACGAGTACTAGATCCCGTTAAACCGAAATTTGCAATTTTATTAGCTAGTGAAAGACTAAAAAAGTGTAGTGGTGAAGTAATTACGGGCGTAGTACTCGAGTTTCAAGTGTTAGCTAGTCAACTGTTGATATTTATGAGCGATGGAGCAGCCACAATGTGTAGTGTAGGCCGTTCTCTTAAAGAAAAGTGTGAGAGACTTATACATGTTACGTGTAAAGTTTATACTTTACATCTTGCGGCACAAACTATTCGAGAATGTGGAGGCGGACGCATTAATAGCAAATACAAAAATGTGTTTCTCAAATGTCCCAAACGGATTCGAGCATTTCACAGGCTTTGTTCCGGTATTCGCGAACCACCACAGCCGATTCATACGCGTTGGGGAGCATGGTTGCAAGCGGCTTTTTATTATTCTGAACATTTTCAAGAAGTAAAATCTGTGATTTTACAATTCGATCCTGACGAAGCTGCAACTATTAAGGGGAGCCAGAAAGAATTTCTAGGTACCTCTATTGAAACAGATTTAAAAAGTATTAGCGACAATTATAAACGATTACTAGACGCAATTGAAAAAATTGCAAAATACTGGGTTGTCGTTAGTAGGATCAGTGCAAATCGTGGACGAAGTTAATACATTGCTACACGGTATAAACGATGCAAAAAACGGTCCCGTTCTAGCAAAGTTCGACAGTGCTTTAAAAAAAAAATCCGATTATACGAGATTAAGACAAATGGTGGTGGTGCGTCTGCAGATTCATTAACATGCATTATTTGAAATCCTCGGCCCATGCGATTGATTTGATTCTGTGGCGAAGACCGATTGTGCTCGGCTTAGATATATGTATGTAATAAACATAAATATTTAATGTATATCGAAAAATACAATTTGTACTACATGATTTTTGAAATTTATTGTCTGGAACAATAATAGTCCACACAGGTTAAAATCGTGTACTATTTGTGTCGAAAACAACATCCGTTTTTATATTTTTGTTTAAATATATTTCACCCACGGAAGCAAAAAAATATATATAAAAAAAATTGTCTCGAAATATTGCGATATATTTGCAGATAAATATAACAACTAGGTACGAAAAAGAGAATGATCCTTGCGAAGTCCTTGTGGTGTAGTGGTTAACACGCCTACCCGGCAAGCAGAAGATGTGAGGTTCGATTCCTCACCGGGACATTTTTTCAGTCGTTAATTGCGTTGGAAATTCCAAGGAAAATTATGTGTTATTTGAACTCTGAAGTGTAATCGGGTACTCTCTGAAGTGTAGTTTTTGTGCATATTTTCGCAACTTCAAATAATATTCATCCCAGTGAATATGTTTTAAATTTCAAACAGCGAGCTATTCGAAATCTTCTAGACGGAAAATCGTATTTCCTTCTTGAATATCATCTTCCTACCTTTTTTTTCCTACTGCCTGCGCCACTTTTGTTTACAAAGGCGAAGCGTCGGATGTATTAGCCGAGGCACTACGTAATCAACTTCCCATTTATGATAATTTTAATATTAAAAGCTTATTTCACGTTTTTCTCGCGGCAGGAGGTCCAGAACCCGGAACTTTAAGTAACGAAAGCGTAAATAATGAAGTAAAGTCGTCTCTTTCGCCCTCCGCCTACGGACGGTTCTGCTTGCGTTTCGTTTGTAGTTTTAATTTTCCTGTTTCCGCGAAAAAAGTTCGCGAACCAACGTTGCCGACTCCTAGTAAACGGATGGGAATTAAAACGATTCTAGGATGGGCGAAATTCAAGAGGAGACGTTGTGCTTGTTCTCGGTTTCTTTTCTTTAATGGGGAGAGTACATTGACCTTTAGTTTTTTTCAATTTCCGATGCTAGAGTGCTTAGGCTGGATCCTTAGACACATTTTTGCAAAATAAAAGGCAGCCCAACAAGGGCGGAAAAACACAGTTCTTTTGAGAAAATACCTAAATTTTGATTCAATCATGTGGAAATTATACAGTGGGGTCGTAAAGTGTCTCGCCCCATGCCAACTCTTGTACGACAGAAGCTAGCCCCATGTTGATATTCCACCGTCTCTGGTACCGTTTCTCCATCACCTTTATGTCCTGATGGAACCGTTCCCCCTGTTCTTCACTCACATCGCCTAAATTTTCAGGAAAAAAGTCAAGATGGTTGTGCAAGAAGTGGACTTTAAGGCTCATCAGACATCCCAGATTTTTGAATTTGTCGATCATATTAGCTATGATAAGCTCATAGTTTGTGTCTTTCACATTGCCCAAAAACATAGTCACAACTTGCTTAAATGATATCCAAGCCTCCTTTTCCTTTTTAGTCATCCTTGCTTCAAAGTTGGAATCGAACATCATTTTATGAATATCAGCCCCAACGAAAGTTGAGTTTGGCTTCTGATAAATGTGGAAATCTTTCACACAAATATTTAAAACAGTCACCATCTTTAGGCAAGGCTTTTACAAATTGTTTCATTAAGCCTAACTTTATGTGTGGAGGTGGTAGAAGAATCTTTTTGCGATCTACTAAAGGTTTATGCAATCTGTTCTTCTGGCCATGTGTTAAAGTTTAATAAAAAAGTTTTTTTATCGTTGGCCTGTGTAATCAATAAGATTTGTTATGGTTCAGTAAGGATTTAATTTCTTTTTTTTTAATTATTTATCCAAATGTGTTATTTTTAAAATATTGACTACCCATTTTGATATAATTAGCATGTGTTAAAAGCAACATTTTAAAATTTTGTTTCCAGGCAAGGTGACTTAATCGAATGTTCACTGTACATTGAAAATGATAAATCGCTATCGACATGTTGCGTTATTTGCTAACCGGCCGATCCTCCAGCAAGCGCCACCTCTGCATAAATCGTTAAAAATTCCCATGAGTGTCAATACTACTGACACCAAAGCTGAAAGGCAGTGTACACGGTCCTGATATACACTCCCGCTGGTGGTTCCGTTAGGTAGGAGAAAATAGAACGAGGTGGTATCCAAAAGATAAATAGAATTGAAAAATACCAGGCTTTCATTCACAGCTATCACCTTCAATGTAGTTCCTTTAGAAATGCAAACACCAACTCACATTTCCTAAATAAACTTAATACTCGATCACTTTGTATACCACAATTACTTGATAATCAACCAATTTAATCGATAACTCCTGTATTATAGTTGTTTAACGTGTTTTTTTTACTATTATAAGCAGCATTATCGTTTAACAACATTTTAACGGCTCAATAAAAATCGTATTATCCTAGGCTTTATTTTCAGTAAACAGCGAGAGAGGGCGCTTTTACGCATTAAGCGAAAACAAGGATAAAAAAAGCCGGGCGGCACGTAAGCTTCGTTTTACGACGCGCTAAGAGCCATAAATGATACAGTAAGCCGTATAATGTTACAGCCGTAACGCTCTTACTTCCGTAAAAACCTAAAAAATACTTACGTATCTCGTTGAAGTAGAAGGGGAAGTCCCCGGAGACTGAACAGTTGAGCCTGGACTTCAGGAAGGACGTCCAGCGGTTCCTGAAACGGTGAGGCCCACCGCGATCGTTCTTACAGACCCTGGCAACTCTTGAATAGACGGTCTGAAAGAGGTAAAGGAGAATTAGTGGGTTAAGAATTTATTTATTTTGTAATAGGATTCGAAATAAGTTATTATTTTTAGTGTTTCGGATTATTGCAAGATGTTGCGAAGGATGTTTTTGAAAGATCTTGATATTAGGGGAATATACATTAGGAAAAAGAATTAAAAAGTTGTTATAGATGGAATGGGGCTGCATCACATGGAAATTGCAATACTAAGAAAGGGTGTGAATTCTTTGACGAAACTTGGCAGAAACGTATGACTATTCAAAGGTAATAATCGATTATAATTTTGTTGCGATGGATCAAGCGGTCATGGCATATCTGACACTTCATGCAGTCCTTTCTGGCATTAATGTCAGGTGTATTTATTGCGAATTTTGCTTCAATTTTCACCGTTTTCTCTTGTCACACATGCTTAGAGTGCGGTAACGTGAAAATTACCGCCAGTTGAGCGAATTCAACAGAGGTCTTTCTAATTCAGAGAAATTGCAAATCGCCTTAACCGGAACCAATCCACCATCATGCGCTGTTATTGGTCATGGACTAGGGAGGGCTAGGAAAGTCGCCGAAGAGGAACCGGGCGCTGAAGAAGAACTAATGAAGTGCAGAACTGTCACCTTCGTTTAACGGCACTAAGAGACCGATTCTCCAGTACCAGGTCAATTGTAGATCTATGGTTAGATAATGAGGGTCGTCCTACGACCTTCTGAATCGTTCATCGTTGAATCAGGGCTTTCGGCTTGCGATCCTGTCGACCACATCTTGTATTACCACTACCGGCTCAACACCGACAGCAACGTTTGGAGTGGTGTAGCTTGCAAATGCACTGGAACATGGAGTGGCATAGGGTGGTGTTCAGTGATGAATCCCGATTTTGTATAGGGATGAACGATGGCCGCATGAGGGTCAGATGAAGACGTAGGGAACGCCGCGATATTCAAGTTTCTGTTGGAAGGCGTGTGCACCGAGCCATGGGGCCTACTCCACATGGGAGTAGGTCTCAGTTGGTGTTCATCCGAGGTATATTCTTCACTTTTCCAGCAGGATAATGCCCGTCCCCACGTAGCGAGAAATTCTCTAAAGCGGTTCGAAGAGATCCATGTCAATATCATGCCATGGCCATCCAGATCTCCCGACCTCTCGCTAATCGATCACATGTGGGACATTATGGAAAGAAAACTGAGGAACTTAGCGAATCCTCCGTAAACACTGGAAGCTCTCCGGCATGAATTGCAGGTTGCTTGGGATACCACACCCCAAGAGGACATCGACCACCTACTGGAATCAATGCTACGAAGATTGAGGAAGTCTAAACTAAAGGGGAGGGGGCGAGGTACACATTTGCACTTCTTCCTGGTGTTGCAATTTCCATGTCATGTAGTATAGTTCTTAAGTTTGAAATATATTTAGGGGTTTTGATTTTATCTGTTTCCTTTTCTGTTATTGTCGACGATATTTTGAAGAGAAGAGATTAATAACTATGGTTTGTAAAACTTTCTGAGGCTTTTGACACAATTGATCAAGAGATATTGGTCGTTATTCTCCAGTTTGTTGGCGTAAGCATATCCACAGTGAGATTGACCCAAAGTTACCTATTAGGTTCCTTACCAACTTAACTAAAAGGAGGTTTGCCGAGTTGGAAGACGCTATTCTTTCACCCGATGTACAGTTGATAATTTGGTAATTTAATAGATCTAATTTGATCTTCAGACTGCCACTGTTCATGTAAAAGTAAGACGTCCACGCCATTTTCTTCAAGAACTACGTGCAGTTCAGATGTTTCATTTGTATTCATGTACAGTTTTGTGTATAAGTGTCAAGGCAATTAAACGTTTTTTTGTTTCCTTAAAGGACGGAATAAAAAACGATTGGCGCAGGTATTTTCTGGCTAAAATTCAAATTTATTAATTTCATCGTGATACTTGGATAGGTAGGATGCCTTAAAAGAGGAGTATCTATTCGGAAATTCACTTTTTAATTGTTCGCATTCGCTGCATCAATCTTCTTTGTATAAAAAAATAAAACAACTTGCTCAATTTGCTGAACATGTAGTTGTTCTGCACATGTCTCTCATCTATATAAATAATCGGGTCTTCGTTTTGTTGCATTGAACCAGTGCTTTCACCAATAAAGCAACTTGATCAAGAGCTCGCTAAAAATTGACTTATGCTATTTTCCTAACTCTACTAACAAATTTTTTGCCAGAATCAATACAGCAGCAATAAAGACGAAATCGAAATTTTTAGACGGTGGTACCATGCAATACATATCCGATATGAACATTCATTGTACAAAAACTAAACGCTTCCAATCAGTATGACCAGACAGGAACCAGCAACGTATGCTGTGTTGCTCCATCAGCGGGATTAAAAATTGCAAGCCTATTTTCAACGCCGTTTCTATGCTACCCAATATTTTATGCACGTACGTAAATGTATTCCATGAATTTGGTGTTTCGACCCTATACATTTTTACTAGAAACTCAAAAAATTGAAAGGGTAAAGCGCTGACTGGCTAGACGAGGGCATTATATCAACGGGCGTACAAATAATCGGACGGGGCGGGTGTGTTTTTTGCCTCGGCCAATGCGTGCTTTGTTAGCTGCGGAACAGAGGTAAACGTTTGTGCAATTTCTGGGATTAAAATATACATATTTTATGGAAGTAATTTCGTCGGCAACACAGGGGATGAGGTAGAATTATTTGGTGTGTTTTATTCGGGATTAATAAGCTAGTAGTGTACTGTGGGCATGCGACTAACAATTTTCATTTTTAGGTAGCCCTATTCGATTTGGGAAAAATTAATATTTAGAATACAATAGGATTTGGAGTGGATTCCAAAGGAATTGATTCAAAGCACGTAATTAATTTTTAGGGAAAATTTTCGTTAAGACAGTTCTTTCAAATTGATGGAGTGTGCACGGCATCTAGTTAAAAGTAAAACAAAATTTTGCATAATAGCCAAATAACTAAAAAAAAACAAAATGTTTAGATTTTTGATTTCGCAGGAAAAAGGACTAATAATTTTATTAAGTTGGGTCTCACGACTGATTCTGATTTATGATTCGCGCAGCCATTGAAACATATCTTATAGCTTCCGGGAGTGTGAAGAATGTTGCAAATATTGGTATTTGAAACAAAAACTTCTTGGTAGCACCGGCTTCCGTGACTCACAAAGTTTTAAAAATAAGAATACTTTATCAGTAGAGCCCGGTAACTGGAGAGCAATCGCAGCGGCGGTGTGACTGTGTTTAGGTGGGCGGGGAGGGCTGGTCGATTATGATACGACACGACAAATCATCCTCACTCACTTCAGTTTAGCATTGGATAGCGGATAGGGTGTGTTGATTTTATTGATATAGACGTAGTTATTAATTGTAGTTTTTAGTGAACACGTCGAAGGCTAAAAAACGACCCTTTCAAGACATAGTAAATAAGTTTATTTCTGACTTTCCCGATTTGTTTTACAACGGGAGTAAAATAGTTTGTAAAGTGTGCAAAATACATTTGATGTTAAATAAGAAGTGGAACTGTACAAGACACGTAAATTCCGCACAGCATAGAAAACGAAAATTGGGCATGCCACCGAGAAGTGTATTTTTTATGTAATTCTTATGTTGATAAACTGTAGTTTGCCACTAGGCTTACTCAATAAACAACCGTTTAAGGACTTTTGGGACAAATACAATCCCGAGTTGCGGTTGCCAACGAAGAAAACGTAAGCATGTTGCATTTGTACGCGATCACGTGGAAAAGAAAATGAAACGCATATTGAAAAAACAGTTTCTTTGGTTATGTGTCGACGAGACAACAGACTGTAAAAAAAATTCAATTGTAAATATTATGGTACGCGTATTAGACCCTAGTAAGCCTACATTACCACTGTTACTAGCTAGCCGAAGACTACAAGAGTGTACTGCTGCAGCAATTACGAAGGTTGTACTTAGTACGTTGGAAACATTTCAAATTTCAAAAGGTAAAGTGTTGATGTTTATGGGCGATGGCGCAGCGATAATGCGTTCAGTAGGCCATTCTCTTCTTGAACATGGTTGCAAGTGTTTACATGTTACGTGTAAAGTGCATGCTTTACATCTTGTGGCAGAAACCATTCGACAATACTCTCCCGAGGTAGATGCATTAATAGCAAGCACAAAAAAGATATTTTTGAAATCTCCCAAACGCCTACGATCATTTCACACAGAGTGTTCTGGTATTCGTCAACCACCGGAGCCAATTCTTACACGTTGGGGAACATGGTTGCAGGCAGCCTTTTTATTATCCTGAACATTTCAAAATAGTAAAAGCTGTTGTTGCACAATTCAATCCTGCCGAAGCTGCAGCTATTAAGGAGAGCCAGTCGAAATTTCAAGATGTTTCCGTTAAAACAGATTTAAAAAATATTCCTAGGTACTATAAAGGATTAGCTGACGCAATAGACCAATTACAAAATAGATCGTTATCGTTATTGGAGTCTCTGCAAATTATGGGCGGAGCGCATACTCAGCTACTGACTATACATGACGCAAAATATAATCGCGTTTTAGAAAAGTTCGAGGGTGTGCTACGGAAAGATTCCGAGTTTAGCACACTAAAACGAATTTGTGATGGTGTATCGAATAATCCACTGACTAAGTACAAAGAGTATTTTAATCATGCATGTATAACATCGGTAGATGTTGAAAGCTCCTTTTCAAAATATAAAATCATTGTCTCACCATGGCGAACATCGTTCACCGAGATAACTGTGGAAACACATATTAATGGTGTCACCTTTTTGCCACTCTTATCCATATGATGTTAATACTGATAATGGTGCTTCTAGTTTTACTGTTCCGTAGCCAAGGCTGCTTAAAAGGGTAAATGTTTCACTACTTTTCACATATTACAATTATGTATTAGTTCTGTTATTTTTTTTCTATTTTCTTACTATTGTTTTTGTATACTAGGCAGGTACGGCTATGGCACGGCTTCCTGTTACCGGGCTCTAGTTATCAGTCCACCGGTAATCCACGACAAATATCTGGTATAAAACATCAAGGATATCGGTCTGTTGTTTAGTGTGGTGTAATAGACAGAAATGTATTAGGACCTGTATCTGCTAATGAAAAATTAACAGGTGGTCGATATCTACATCTTCTGCAGCACGAAATTACAAAATATATTGCCGATTTACCACTGAATTCCAGAAGGATAATGATCTAGCAGCAAGTCGGGGCTCTACTACATAATATTAGACAAGTCAAGGATTTTATAAAAACGGAATGTCCATAAGGTTGGATAGGAAATGGCGAAACACTACCTTGGCCAGTAAACAGTCCAGACTTAACAGTGATGGATTATTTCTCCAAGATTCTGTTGATGATAAAATAGAAATTGGGGGATTATCCAAAATTTATTAATCCATTTTATAACGTTTCATTTCTTTTCAACATATGTGTGTTTCCCCTTGAACGCTTTAACATACAAACATTTAATAAACATAGAAAAAAGGAAAAGAAAAAGGTCAGACTGGTATGAAGGTGCTAGGAATGGAGATTTTCATATTGTCGTTACTCTATTCATTGCACATACCAAAATGATAATTTCAAAATTCTGTAAATTTAAATATAAAGCTAAAAATGGCTTATTATTAAAAATGTAGTGTATACGTATACAGCAAATTAGAACTAAACCACAGAATAATGTCTTGTAAGTAATAGTAAAACAACAAAAAATACAAAAAAATAACTTGGAATTTATAATGAGAAGAAATGTTTTTGAATTTCTGATGAAGGCAATAAATTTGTTGTCGAAACGTAATTTGAGTGATTTTGTTTTTAAAACTTTTTGAGTCACGGAAGCAGGTGCTACCAAGAAATTTTTTGATCCAACACATTAATCTACAACGGCTAAATATTAGTATACACTTCTTTTCTTATTTATTCATTTATACTAACATTAATCCAATATTCTGCTTCTTTCCAATTCGCTGCCCTTTGTCACTTTATTAAATCATCAAATAACATTTTCGAATATCCGTTTTATTTCCTATTGTTTGCACATCCAAAACTTGTTACGTCACGAGGAACTATCCACATATTCCTTTACTATTCGATATTTACCCAACCAGGAGGAACAGCCAGTTCCGGAGAGCGGACCTAAGGCCTCTAGCTGAACGTATAAGTGAAACAAGAAGCCCTCAGGGCCATACCGCAATTCTTTTATAAAATATTTACCCTTCGTACCCGCAAGAATACAAATAAAATACAGCGAGGGTAGCTATCGTCTGTATATTCATCCCCACCTCCATAGGGGAAAAGGAAACCAGGAAAAAAACCTGCGGTGGATTTGGAGAGGGTAACAGGGGGAAGAAGATGGAGTAGGGAAAATCAGAAGTGAGTCTAACAGTAGTACCACTCTTACTAGAGCTAAGGAAAGGTTAAAGAACCAAGTGAAATAAAATAAGAGAAGGTCCACAGGAGGTAAAACATGTTGTGCATACACTGCGCGCAGTTTTTTTATATATACAGTGTGAGCCATTCAAATAGAAACACCCGTGTAGAACCTCTATTTTATACTAAAATGAAACCATTTTTTTAATACATAGTGGATCAAAAACTCTACTCCTGCACAAAATTTCAGAAGTTCATCTAAATTTTCAAGGGATACGATGATTCTTTTATTAGCGATTTCTTTAATCAAAATCTGACTGCATCACTGAATGCAAAAGATCTTAAGAGGGGTTTAACCAAAATTTCATTCAAATACGTTTATTAATAGAGAAGTTATAAAAGAATCATTTTTCAAACATTATCCCGCATTATTTCATAAATCCGCTTCTTACAACATCGGATTTCACTTAAATTAATTGTATTTTTTGGATGACATAACAAATACTATTAATAATTGAAACATTTTTTAAAGATACTGCAATACAAAAAAGCACTAAATAAAAATAGAACGAAATTATTTAAAAAATACGTTTATTAATACCGTAATAATAAATAATAATATAATAAATAAATTTCTTAACAGTGTGGATAGGATTGTTGAAAAAGTTACACCGTCAGATATGTTTCCACATTTGTCTCGGTGAAGGTTGTTTGCTGTGATGAAGAAATTTTTTTATATTTCGAGAAAGACTGTCCAACATCTACGGAAGTAACACAGTCATAATTAAAATAATCCTTAGAGTTAGTTAAGGAATCTGCAGATGCACTACCATACATACATTTGTCTTAATCTCGTATAATCGGATTTTTTTTAAAACGCTGTCAAACTTTGCGACCGTTTTTTGCGTCGTTTATACCGTGTAGCAATGTATTTACTTTGCCCACGATTTGCACTGATTCTACTAACGACAACCCAGTATTTTGCAATTTTTCTATTGCGTCTAGTAATCCTTTAAAATTATTGCTAATACTTTTTAAATCTGTTTCAATAGAGGTACCTAGAAATTCTTTCTGGCTCTCCTTAATAGATGTAGCTTCGCCAGGGTTGAATTGCAAAATTACCGATATTATAATCGGTACGAAATTAGTTGAGCCAGAATTCCTAGAAGGCCGCTACGTCATTTCTTGGAACAAACCGCACTCGACATCCGAGTAGGATACACATAGACGGGTGCGGCGTTCACTTTAACAGGGTGCGGTTAGTCTTTAAGTACATATCGTGGTTTGCAGTCGATTTACGTAGCGTGTATCTTTGTGAATGTATGTGCATTTAAACTTGCTGAAAATCCGTCCAATAGTTTCTTAAGTATTTACCAAAAAGGAAATAACGACAAAAATTGTAACGCACGGCACTGCTTGCAAATCTCTAATCGCGGCAGACACTTGCGTCGAGTGCGGTTTATTCCAAGAAATGACGTAGCGGCCTTCTAGGAGTTCTGGCTCAACAAATTTCGTACCGATTAATACTTCTTGGAAATGCTCAAAGTAATAAAAAGCCGTTTGCGACCATGTCTCCCAACGCGTAAGAATCGGCTGTGGTGCTATTAATGCATCCACCTTCGGGTAATATTCTCGAATAGTTTGTGCCACAAGATCGAAAGCATGAACTTTACACGTAACATGTAAAAGTCCCTCGCACTTTTCTTTAAGAGAAACACCACACTACACATTGTCACTGCTCCATCGGTCTGCAGCTTCTAAAAACGCCTGTTTTATCATTTCTCCGTCTTCATAAGGTTTCTTCTTTTGTGCAATTATTTGGGACACGCGGTATGATGCTTCAGTTGCAGCCTTATTTTTGTCGACTGTTTTTAAAAATATTGACTGTTGTCCAATTAACTGTTTTTTTAATTCTTTCAGTTTTTCCTTTCTGGTGGCAGAATGTAATGGGAATGATTTTTCAAAATTCGAACGTACAGTTTTATGATGCCTCTCAATATTTCCTTTTTTAGCGACGAAGATAGAAGTATTACATAATAAACATACACTTTTACCTTTAACTTCTGTAAAGAAGTATTGTTCTACCCATTCCGAATGGAAATGGTATGTCTTTACCTTCTTACTACTGCTTGCCATAATATTTTTAATTGCAGGCCAACTGTAATCCAACCACTGGACGTTGATTATGCCGTTCAGTTTTCAACTAAGCGCAATGTCGCCGCGCGTTGCGTATATATCCCCTTCAAAGCAACCCAGATCGTGCTCGAACACTAGCACGGTGATCGGTTCTAGACGATTCAAGCGTGGTGACGTCGGCGGCAGATCGCTCACCGCAGTGTTGCCGCGGCTTGTGTTTATTATGAGAATTTGAGAAATTTACGGAAGCTTCTATGATTTTAACACCTTTGTATTCTTAAAGTATGTTGTGAGCTACCGGTAGCTCGCGATCGACGGGTTGGCGACCACTGATTTAGATGATTATCTGATCTATTTTGAATCAATTATTATGCAAATAACAACTATTTCTACAGTATTTGACTTTTTTCGACGTTAATATTGATAGATGTTGAAGTGACATCTGAAGAATTAATTTGATTCATGATTAAAGACGCGTTATCGCGATTAATGACATCACAAAATTAAGTTAATCAGAGATAAACGTGCTAATTCGTGATTAGCTTCACCTTCTGTAAACCGGGGATTAGTTTATCGCAATGGGGAAGTGAATAATGTGCAACAGCAAGGTTGTACTCGTATCAAATAAGTGCTGAATGAATTGAACCACAGAAGATCAGAACCTATTTGATTCCTTCAATTTGTTGTAATTACTGTGGATAATATCTCCGTTATTTTGCAACTTCTATGTAGGCGAGTTTTACAACTTGTTAAAGTAAGTGTCTCAACTTTGACTATCAACTGAGCAAGGATCGACAATAAAATGAATTATACTAACAGGGATAAATAAGACAAAAGACTTATACAATTTAATCAATTGAAAACAATAAATCTAATTTGATTTTTTAGCTCTAGTTCTAAATTCGTTGGAGTAAACAGTTAACTTTGGACGCAGTGTATATCTAGGGGAAAAGGGAAAAGCAATGGCGGTAAGAGGGTGTGCAGTAATACCAACCTTGCCGCAGTTTATGTATTCGACCGCCGTTTCCCGGAAAAAGAAGTATACGAAATCTCCTTGGGCCATGGAACTGACGAAATCGGGCGCTGAAATGAAATAACAAGCAGTTAAGTTTTTGTTTGAGGGTCGTCCGACGAGATTGGGAGGGGCTGGGCAGGGGGAAAACTTAAAATTGACTCCCGCGGTGTTCGTAAAGTCAGTTTAATCGTGGTAGTGTGGGATGGTGTGTTTTAAATTTACTTTCAAAGGATATTTTTCTTTTTGATTTGAAAAAAGTAAATGGAGTTATTTTCTTGGTAATGTTTAAATTTTATATAAAGTGCGCAGGATCTAAAACAATTTCTGCTAAAGTCTGCATGAACGTTAGTCAAGAGGCCGAACAAAAAATATATCAAAATGATTTTCTCAACACCATGAGCTCATGTCTATGTTTAGTTCTGTAAACACCACACGTTAATAATGAACTTTGTTGTTTGTATCTTGAAAATGAAACAAAATATCAATACACAAAAAAAATAATATAATTATCAATACAAGATTTTACATCAGTTGGGCTACTAAAAAATCGTGATTATTTTTTAATATGTTTACAAAAATTTGCATACAAGTTCAGAATTAAATTCTCAGCAACTTTTCCAAATAACTTTTTTGGATATGTTGACATCTAACATCATTTTTGGTCGATTCATAGCAGATTTTTACAATTTGCCGCCATATTAGTGATCACGTGATGTATGCTATGTTGCATCGTTTATGCCGGTTACTATTTGAAGAAATATTGCATAAATATACCATTCAACAATGCAAAATACTGGCTCCTCCGCCAAATTTATCGATATACGTCTTTTTTATTATTAAAGTAGATAACGTTTTGGTTGATTGTGTGTAGATCTTTTTCCTATAAGCAAGTAACATTCACTCGGTTAATTTTAGGTTATGGTTTAAAATAGAATACTATCTTTATAGAGTAACTACGCCAGTAAATGAACACGCACCAGAGAATGAACACATGTCATATAATTAAACGTTTTTAAACTTAAAATGGCAGTTTATACATTTTGAAGGAGAGTGTCACCTACAATGTATAATAGGCATTAACTTGTTATTTGCCACGACACTGTGACGTCACAATATTATGGGTTATGATTAGAGTTTGTTAAAAAGGTGGTACCGGATGGCAGTAGCGTAGCGGTAGCGGCGTGGGTAGGGGTAATTTTGAACTCGTAGTCGATCTCGACAGTACGTTGCACGCTGCACGCCAAATAAGTACGCGGAGATGGGACGCCCAAAGAGTGTAATGTTCCCTTCGAATGTGAATAAATATCTCAGGCATTTCCCTGGATTAGAATATAGCATATTTATTGCACAATATGCAATAGCGGATTGCTAAATCGCGATAAGTTTGAATGTAGAAAACATTGTAAAAGTAAACGTCATGTATTGAATTTAAGAAACAGTATTCCATACTGGCAATTTTTATATGATTTTATTTTTATGTTAAGTGTGTGCAACATCCCACAACATCTAGTATCTAATGAACACTTTCGTCCTTTTTGGGTTAAGTACGTTCCCTCATGGAAGCTGCCAACATCTATGCAATTATGATACAATTTGCCACGTGTGCAAGGTACAGTAAAGGAATGTATAAAAGACAAGTTGGGAAATAAGGAAATCTGCCTATGTGTGGATGAAACAACTGATGCTCAGAAACACAGCATCATTCATGTTGTAGCGCGTCCTTTAAAACGCCATGGTCCACCAGCTTCATTGTTGTTATCCAGTAAAAGGATTCAGAAAACTAGTGCAGAAACCGTTGTCAAGACAATTTGTTGAGAGAATTTTGTATCACAGGAACCCAAGTTACAATGTTTGTTACTGACGGAGCCGCAACAATGCTGAGAGTTGGTAGGATGTTGAAAATATGCTTTCAGACTCTTCTTCACATAACATGCCTCATACACGCATGACACTTCGTAGCGGAAACCATTCGAAAGAAGTATCCGATGGTGGATAAGTTAATAGCATCTACCAAAAAAGTGTTCATCAAATCTCCCAAACACATACGTGTATTCAAACAATTGTGCCCGAAATTACCACTACCACCTCAGCCTGTAATAACGCGATGGGGAACATGGCTCCAGGCAGTATCTTACTATCAGAAATATTTATCGCAAGTGAAAAATGTCATTTTGAAACTTGATTCAAATGATTCTGCAGCAGTTTTCGAATTCGGACGTTCAACAACAAATAGATGAAATTTCCATGAACTATTCTGAAGTTGCACAAGCTATTGAGCAGTTAGAACTTATCTGCACGAGACGCATTAAATTGCATAAACAACTTACAAGCCGTTCTTGAAAACTTGACGAACACTACAGGAGTCGATGTTGCTCAAAAATTTGGTGCAATTTTAATGAAAAATCCCGATTTACAAAAGGTTCGGTCTATAACTGAAAATCAAGAGTGCCCAGATGAGGAAAAGGAATATCTGACATTTGCAAATCTTACTTCACTGGATGTCGAACGATCATTTTCGAAGTATACGACAACGTATTCACAACACCGTCGACGGCTGAATGAATCGACAATGGAAACGTTGCTGATGTTGCAATTCTACGCAACTTACCAGGGCGGTTGCTAATTGCCGCAGTGGACATCAAGACGACAGGAAAAGGTAACAATATTATGTTTCACTAATAGTACCTACTTTTATGCGGTGCGCCACTGCCGGTACCACCTTTTTAACAAACTCTAGTTATGGTAGTCGACATGTACGTATGTTGTGATTGTATGAAGAAATTAGTTAATTTATTTACGGTAAGTAGAAACACATGCTTATAGAATAAGGTTTAGAGAATATATTTTCGCTATTTTCACTTTCCTTACAAAAAATATGCCTGTTCAAGAAATTGGTAATCGATTTTTAAGTTTACCCAGCGAATGAACAGCCTGTTTATTCACTGGTATCCATGATATTTGTTACTGTCTTCTTTTATTACGAAAATTGAAAGCACTAAGTTTTGTTCTCTATTTTTATAATAAATAGAGTGTAAACCTATGATTTCCAGTAAATGAACGGGATCTAAAACTTTCAGTTACACGATGTTCATTAACTGGCATAAACCACTAGTGAATGAACAGGTAATGTAACTAAATGCTTTTTGAGCAAAGATTTTGGTCTAGAAGACTTAATCTCTTTGGACTAAATTTACTTCTTTTGCAGATGGATAGCTCACGAGATTATATACGGTTCCGTTATTCGGAAGAACAGCTAGAAGAAGCTTTGAACTGCAATCAGTGTGGCACTAAATGCAGCTAGTAAAAATTACGGTATACCTAGAAGTATATTTCATAATAAATTGAACAATAAAGTTTCAAATGTTCGAAAAATGATAATAAACAATATGTCCGATGACTGGTCCGTCGGAAGATCCGACACCGGTTGGACGATTTCCACTACATTTTATGAATATGTAGCAAATGTACTTTATCCATTTTTAACAAAAACTGGCGTCGAATTTCCAGTTATATTATTTTTAGATGACCACGGGAGCCCCAACTGGTGATGCAAGATTTCAATAAACGTACCTACATGGTTTCAGATACAATCTAAAACGTGAATAATGCCATCGGTTGAAGCTTTAGAAAATGATAAATTTTTCAAAATTAGAAAAAATCATGTATGAAATTCGTTATGAAATGCAATTTTGTTACACAAAATGAAGCATTTCCTAACTAGTTACATATGTAAATAGCTATTTTCTATTTTTTGTAGGGAAACCAAGAACAAGACGATTTAGAGCCAGAACCTGAAATACTTTTAAATATAGAAAAAGAAGACATACATTCTGAAAAAAACAATTCATCAGACAGAAGTTTAGTTAAAGAGACACCCGAAATTAAAGGATAAGAAGAATCAGCAATAAATCGCTTAGAAAAGATAAGTCGAGACAATTTTTATGAGAAGAGAAAACAACAATAAAAGCAATATGAATGATAAGGATTTAGAAGAAATTCCAAAAATTTCACAAAAAGCGCATAATTTTCAACTACAGGATCGGTGGAATCAACATTTAACGTGGCTTAGGCTTAATAACACGGCCAATAACACTTTGAAATCTAAGAGAATCAAAATTGTCGAGCCACTTGCTATAACCTCACAATAATGGAGAGATATTCGAAAACAAAGAGCGCTAGAACATTTGGAAAAAGAAAAATTGCAGAAACCACTACACAAACAAAAAGAAGATGTCAGAATGTCACAAATGGGAAGAAAAAAAAAACGAGTAGACTTATAAGCAAACTGACAGAACTGTGACTCTCCGATTTCGATGAAACTTGGTATATTGGTAGACCATCAAAAAGTAAAGGACACGTATTTTTTTAGCGGCCCATATTCATCTTAAGGGGGTGTGGGGTGCGTCTGAAATTATTCCCAAAAACGCATTTTTCATCATAACTTCGGAGCCGCGCAAGCTATCGGGATGAATTAAGAACCAAAATGTTCTACCTCAAAGGGGCTTTCAAACGGACCATAGATGAATGCTGTTTCGTAATATTTTTTGGCACTAATATCAACTCCTCCTAGAATAATCTCAAAGCTATTTTAGGGATATGCATACGTGTATCTGAAAATATTTTGAAAACGAAGCCAAACTATAGCTTATTAACATTATGACGCACTTTAATATATTTTCGTATTGTATTATATAATCCCAAGTTCTCTATTACTTTTCGCGATTTATAGTCACTAGAAATAAATGCAAGTGCAGAATTTTTCACTGTCTAATAGATCGTTTAAGATAGATGCCAAATGCACATAAATAGTAAACAGAAGACCAATCAGATACGTATAATAACGGAATATATGTATGCGCGCGGTCGCGCTTTATAAAAAATATTTCCTCTATTATATGTAACCGAGGAAAAAAATGCAAAAAAAGGTAACTTTTATTTTTAAATGTAGTTTGTGGAAAAAAAATTATGACCTGTTTAGGGCGAAAATTGTAGCCAGGGTGGTGAAAAAGAGGTGAAATTTTTCTACCCCTACCCCAATAAGGGAGGGGGGGCATTCATCTATGGTCCGTTTGAAAGCCCCTTTGAAGTAGAACATTTTGATTTTGAATTCATCCCGATAGCTTGCGCGGCTCCGAAGTTATGATGGAAAATGCGTTTTTGGGAGTAATTTCAGACGCACCCTACACCCCCTTAAGGTGAATATGGGTCGCTAAAATAAAATACCTGTCCTTTCCTTTTTGATGGTCTACCAATATACCAAGTTTCATCGAAATCGGAGAGTCACAGTTCTGTCAGTTTGCTTGTTAGAGCAGAAACCAAGCACAACAAAAAATTCGAGCAATCCGAATATTCTTCAAAGAAAATCTAAGTACAATTATTACAACTGACCCAAATAATTCTAGTTCATCAGAAGCAGCTGAAGAAGAGTCTCTCCCTAAAAATAATAAAATTAAAAACAAAGGATTATGCTTTTTATGTGTTACAAATATAACACTATTAAGGTTTGGTATTGAATGCCAAAAGTGCACTAGAGGTTGCCATTATAACTGTTTGTTAAAGCACAATATGTTTTTTTATTTGTAAGAAGCGTCTTAGCAAATAAAAAGTATTATTTTCGTTTTTTAGATTAAATATAAGCTCTATTCAATAAGGATATAAAACATCTTTGTTTTTGTATTGGACAAAATATTAGATATGTTTGTTTCTTTGTTTTTAAGTAAAGTGAATATTCATGGAACAATACTAGGCTAAATATAAAAAAAATTAATTGACAAGTACGTGAAAATTACTGGGTTTATTTACTGGAAAAATACAGTTCATTGATTAGGACGGCTGTTTATCCACCGGGTTTTCGCGGTTTTTTGTAAAAATTGAAAATTTGAGCTATTTGACACTTACTTCACTGTATTTGTTATTACTTTTATCAGTAGTTATCTTTTATGAACAAACAAGTGTTTAATTATTTTCTCTAAAAAGATAGAAGGAATTCAAACTGATAAAATTATAAATCTTATGCTCTTAAGTGTTCATTTAGTGTATTGTTTTAGTAAAAAAGAAGGAAAAAATATCGAATATAAATTTAATCTAGGAAAATTGGTAAAGTATTGAATGAAACCTGTCCAAAGTGTCACTATATTCTTTGCCACTTTCTTCTCTTCACGATATTAAAATTTTAATCGTACTCCTGATGCACAAACAACACAATCTCACACACAAAACGTATTCGTAAAACAGAAACTAAATACGAAGTTTGTATGGGCCAATTAAAATTGAATCGGGCCAGAGTCTCTGTAACTGACACCGCCTCAGCGTTCGCCATTTTGAACCGAAAAAAATAAAAGAGAAACGAAAAAAAAAAACGTGTAGGAAGAGAAACAAAAGGTTCTACATTCTATTTTGTTCGTTTTTCTCTCTTCTAAAAACGAAAAAAAGGAATTGATGGTGAAAAAAGAGGATCGAATTGTGGCAGGCCGCTGCGGCGGTGTCTCGTCATTATCGGTACGTTCGGATCCGAGGATATTCTCACCATTCAAGCTCATCGAGTCGTATTGTTCGGTCTGCAACGACTCCCTGTAGATAATAGGGTCCATTCCGCTGAAATCGGCCACAGTCCCCGAATACAAGTCGCCATCTGAAACAATAACGCCTATTTATATTGATGCGCTTTGAAAAGCTTTCCCCCCATTGTCCACCCAACATGTCCCTCATCCCAATATTTCCCCAATCCGTCACAAATTCTATCCTCTTCCTCCCAGAAACCGGAGGTAAAATCTAATGGGAAAAAGATAATCGATCCCCATTGTGTTCCCTCGCTTCCCTTCTCGGTTTCCCTCCCATTTCGAACTCGACGACAATTGTCCATTCTGCCGGTGACGAATTAATCTCGACCGTATCTCGTGCTCGTGCTCGAACTGGGTTTAATACCGAGACCGAGGCTGTTCTTTGCGTTACGTAAAATAACGTTCCAAATGACACTTTCTCGTTAAGGTTATCTACGAAATACCTATATATATGATTGTCCGAAGGTTTCGCTAGTGCGGATCTAAGGAATCGAAGACAATAGCTGCGATATTAACGGTTAAATGGGGGAGAATAGAATGTAGGTATTGTCCTTCTTCTTTAAATTAACGGAGACGGTAATAGACAGCGTTGTCTAGTCGAAATTGAATGGCGGTAAGGGGGAAGGATATTATTATGGTCAAGGTAATGGATGTGGACGTGACGCAAATGAAACATATTTTGTAATAATCAAGACAGAGACGTTATTGGCTGAGAACTTTTGTGTGTATTATATTGTCTACGATTGTAAACAAGAGATATGGAAATTGAATTTTTGTAGTTATATTTAAATTTACTCGTCACTTATATTAGGTTGGTTCCAACAGAAAGTTCACAGGAATTCGGAACGCGATTCAGAACTGCTGTGCGCGAACTTACAATTCTAAAATTGACTTGAATAGTGTTGGAACCTATTAGGTCACAAGATAAAAACACAGCTGTTATAAAACATGCCATTTATTAATGTAGTTAACGCAGAAATCGAAGGATTGGAAGGTAAGCTCTTGATTAAAATAAAGTAAGGGTTTGAGATAAGGATTTACTTAATTTTAGACGTGCTTGTGATAAATCCAAGGGACTTGAGCCTCGAAATTAGCAATGCTCCATCTAGGGATTATAAATATTGCAGCAGTGACAATACAAAAACTTTAATCGATTACTATGCAAAATACAAGAAAACAGTTGGATCTCTTGAAATTAGAAGTATGAACGTTATGGAAAATTAAATTACAAATGAAAATATAACCACAACCAATTGCGAAAATCGTTGCAAAGTTTTAGAGAGGAACTATAAAGCCTCTATCGATAATAACAAAAAAACTTGACGAGGAAGGAAAGTGTTTGCATTTTTACAAAAAGTGGAAATTTTCGGGAATAAGAAAAATGTTGACCCAGAACTATTATTAGAGAGTGAAACAATAGATAACAATAATGATGTCAGTAATGACATTGAAGAGATATCGCCATTTGCAGAATCTCAACAAAATATAGATAATGAAATATCTCAAGCTTCCAAAAAATAACTGGGAAGTTTACTTTAAATAGGAAGAATTCTATATTAGAAAAAGAGCCAAGAATATTATCAAAAGAAACTGAATACAAAATCTGAAAGATTTCAAGTTGAAAAAGCAAAATTTCATTAAACTCTATTAAACATTATTATTTTTGATCTCATGATATGATCTAATAAAATTTTCAAGTAAATGTAATATTTTAAATACCGCGGGTCTATAGGTACTTAATAAAAGAGATAGATGTAAATGTAATAGAATAAAATGTTCAATGTTATAAAGTATATTAAATTACAAAAAGGACATGAATACACCATCTTGAGAAACAGCAGTTAACTCTTCAACTGGTCGGTAAATGTGCAGGGGTGTTCCATCCCGCATAAAAATTATGCTTTCAATTGGGTCCTCGTTTTGCAACTGCAGAATTGCGCAATCTCTTAACATTTGCTGGTATGGTTCGTCAGTAACAGTTGCAGTTGCGACCTCGACGTTTTGTATTTCCTCGAAAAAATACGGAAAAATTAAATTAGTTGTGAAACTGCACCAAACAGTGACTTCTTTAACATGAAGACCTTCCTGAACGATTACCTGTGGATTTTCTGTTGACCATATTCGACAGTTTAGAATTTAGTATATTCATTAACGATCTCCTCCTTAAATTGAGATGTGAGCTTCTGGGGGGTATACTGATGATTTGAAAATTTTATCGCATTTGCATTTGCTTGCAGGTTAATCTTGCATTGATTGGTGAATGGTGTACACTAAGCAAGATGTCTTTAAATGTTGCTAAATGCTCAGTGATTTCGTACACGGGTACTTCAAATCCCATACAGTTTCCTTATTCTATTAAAACACAACCCATCTCAAGGGAAACCAAAGTGAATGACTTAGGAGTTTTGTTTGAGTCACAATTAAGTTTTACAGAGCATATTTCCACCACGTGTCTATCAGTAATAAAGACATTTGGCTTTATAATAATAATAATAATAATAATAATAATAATAATAATAATAATAATTTATTTTTTGTAATCAAACCATTACAGAAAAAGTCAATTTGTTGTTTTTTTTTACATGCAAATGAATTGCAATTGTCAACGTGTATAAATAAAAATGAATAATAAAAGTATAAATAAAATCTAAAAGTTACAGAAAAGGATGTATAAAACAGACAATGTAATAAATAAAAGACAAATAAAACATTAAAAAAAAAATAAAAGAAATACTATGACTAGAACTCCTCGATACTGTAGCACTCTCTCTCCAGCAGCATTTTCTTCACTTTTCTTTTAAAATTGGTAAAAGGAAGATCTTTCCATTCTTCTGGTAATTTATTGTATAATTTAACTCCCCAATCATCAAGCGCTTTTTGTGAGCTTGTAAGACGGTGGTACGGAACTCTCATTTCGTGACGAGACCGTGTAGAATATGTATGATGACTTCCATTAAGGGGAAATGCTGCTTTATTCTGTTGAACAAAAGTAACTGCTGCAATAATGAACACAGATGGTAGGGTGAGTATTTCTTCTTTTGCAAAGTGCCTTTTGCAGCTCTCTGTGTATTGTAGGTTACATAGGAACCGTATAGCACGTTTCTGTAGGACAAAGATTCTGTGAACCTCAACCGATGTGCCCCAGAAGAGTATCCCATAACAGAGAAGAGAGTGAAAGTTTGCAAAGTATGCGGTTTTTGCTGCTCCATGTGTTGCAATATGCTTTAATCTCCTTATAGCATAAAGAGCCGACGACAGTCTTTTTGCAAGTTCTTCTATGTGTCGATGCCAGTTCAGGTTTGTATCCACAACAACACCAAGGAAATTGATTGCCGATTTTGTGCAAGTGTTTGTGGTACAGAATAGGAGATTTTGCGTTTGTTACTGTTGATTTTTAATTTATTTGCAGAAAACCAATTTTCGGCATCGGCGATTGCTTTGTTAGATCTCTTGCGCAGCGAATCGATATGGTCATCATGCAGCAGTAGAGAAGTATCGTCCGCATACATACATATCTCTGCCCCATCCACGCTACTTGGAAAATCATTGATATAAATGATAAATAAAAGGGGGCCGAGAATAGAACCTTGTGGAACCCTGCACTTGATCTGCATTGGTGGAGAAAGCTGGCCTTTCCACTCTGTTAACTGTATCCTGTTCTCGAGGTAAGATCGTAGTTAGTTTAAGGGTGTTCCTCTTACCCCGTAGTACTCCAGTTTATTCAATAGAATACTGTGACTGACAGAGTCAAATGCTTTCGTGAGATCCAACATGCTAATCTCTGCGTATCGGTGGTCATCAAACGCCTGGTAGATACTTTGGATGATGCCCATTATACTTGTTGTTGTTGATCGTCCTTTTCTGTACCCATGTTGCTTGGAGGTAGTAGATAGATAGTTTTCGCAACTGTGTTTGTTATCCTTCTTATGTATAGGAACGATTTTGCCGACCTTTAACAAGCTGGGAAATACACCTTCCTCTATGCATTTGTTAAATATAATTGCTAACGGACTTGATATTTCTTTGTGTACTTCTTTTAATATACTTGTTGAGATATTATATGTATCTTTTGTCTGTTTATTTTTTAAATTCGTTGTGATCCGTTCAATTTCAAAGGATGTAAGGGGAGTAAAATAGAACGACCCTGTGTTCTCCAGGCGATAGTTCCTTAGCAAATCATTCGCGGAATATTTACTTTGTACAGTGTCAGCGATTTCTTCACCGACCTTGCAGAAGTATCTATTTAACTCGCCAGCACATAAAGATGCATCTTCAACATGCCTTTGATTTGGTTTCAGTTCATTGGCAATCACATTCCATACTGCTTTTGATTTATTGCTAGATCGTTGTATAAATGCAGCGTTCGAATTTTGTTTAATTTCCGCTGTTTTCTTTAAATATTCCTTTTTTAGGTTTGTTGCAAGATCATGATGTAATTTTAACAAACTTGCTGTCATTAAAATGTTATATTTCGATCTAGTCTGATGCAAATTGGACTATGCCTCATTGGTATGGTAACTCTACTGCACAAACGAGCAACTTATGATCGAGAAAATGCAAAAGCGGTTTTTAAAATACCTATCGTTTAGAGACTCTGGTACTTGCGGGATTCAGATTATATAGACTTCCTACAACAACATGAAGTGAAATCACTCTCTGAACGGAGAAAGAAATATAGTGCAAATTTTTGCATGGGCTGCAAGCAAACAAAATTGACTCGCCATGGTGACTGTCGCAAGTGGGGCTCAATGTACTAAGATATAACACCCGGTCATATGATTTGATTAACATCCCTTAATTAAACACAAATAAAGCTCCGATTTATCACATGCTTAAAAACTGTAATGTATCTTATGCAATCATATCTTCTCTTTAATTTACTTTCTTCAAACATATACATTACTTTAAGTTTATTGGTTTATACATTTGTTTTATTTCTTCTGTCAGGTAACTGGGTTATGTTTATTATTTATAAATTATTATTATTTCAAGGGGGCCTGCTTTCAAACTCATTTTCGTACGAAATCTTCGTAAACCAACAGTATAATTTCTGCTACATTCATAATAACATTGTACTAAACATATTCTTGCTTGCAAATCCATTTTTTCAACTCGTTCGAATTTATGTTAAGATCAGTTTTACTTTGAGAATAAATCACTAAATTGCAATCGCTTTGTTTTGAAACTTGCGACAGTAGTTGCCACGACGAAACTTTTGTTTTACATAGATACACTAAAACACTAAAACCCCCTTGCAATTATTTCAATTTCCTAAGACTATATAAGAATGTAAAGTATATGTTTTTACATTCAGTGCGATTTGACAACAACGATGACATTTTGCTTACATTCTTTTACCTGTTTTAGGTATTATTTTTCCCATATTTTGCTTTAGTTTACGATTGCGATAAAGAGAAGGGATTGTCTACGTCACGTAAATAGTAAACAGCATTGTTCAAAAAAAAATTGCACACGACACTATGATAAATTTAAATTTAATTTATATGTTACCTTTATTGCATGTAATCTACCGTTTAATTTACTAGACAAGCAAGCGTACGTCTTCTTTTGGAATAAATGTTAATGTAATGGTACGTACAATGGAACCACATCAATCGACACCTTCAATTCTATTAGCTTCCAGACGAGTACAACAATGCACTGCCGAAGTAATTTCAAAGTTAGCGTTAAATACATCGGAATAGTTTGAACTTTCAACAAACCAACTGTTGATGTTTATAAGTGAGAGCGCCGCAAACATGCTTTCTGCAGGCCGGTCTCTTAAAAAACATTGTGCTAACTTGTTACATATTACGTGTAAAATTGACGCTTTCAGTCATGTGGCAGATAGTATTAGAAAATGTTATTCTGAGGTAGATGCTTTAATAGCGCATGCAAAAGCAGTGTTTGTCAAATCCCCAAAACGTATTCGCAAATTTCACAGACTGTGCCCCCGTATGCCTGAGCCACCAGAACCTATTCTTACGTGTTGGGGAACATGGGTACAGGTGTTTTATTATCATAAATGCTTTGAGAATATTAAGAACGTGGTTTTACAATTCGATCCAAAGGAAGCTGCGGCTATCAAGGAAAGCCAGTCGAAATTTTAAGATAGTCAGGTTAAAACGGATTTAAAAACTATTCGAAACAATTACTTCGGACTAGTGGAGGCAATAGAAAAATTACAAGATCCTTCGGTGTCGTTAGTGGAATCTGTGCAAATAGTGCAACATGTTCACGCACAGCTATGCGCGGTAGAAGACGCAAAAAATGTTTGTGTTCTAGAAAGGTTTGAAAGTGTTTTGGAGAAAGATTCTGATTTTGGCACATTAAGACAAATTTGTGAAGGTGCGTCAACAGAACCGTTAAGTTGTTCCAAAGATTATTTTAATTACGCAAATATAACGTCACTAGATGTAGGACGTTCGTTTTCTGGAAATAAACACACTTTTTACTCGCGCCGTACTCGGTTTGCCGAAACAACTGTGGAAACATATCTAATGCTGCAGATATTTAACAGACATTATTCACATTGTGATTTCACGGAAGACTCTTAAGACGGTAAGTGTTTGAGCACGTATTATATTTTATTTCTGACCATTTATTTTGTGTAAACTTTTACGCGCCCGCCACTGGCTGTTGGCGCAAATTGAGCAACTCTATAAATCAGTTGGTTACAGGCTTAAATATTGATACCTACAATGCTAACTTAACAGAATTGCCAACTTGAATTATATAGGCTTTATTTTTAAGTTAATTCAGTACAAATTAACCGTAAATCATCTGTTAAGATCTTTATTCAGACCTCGTCAGCGAAAAAGAACGAAAAATTGAGGGCAAACACTTAAATTTCAAATAATTTATAGACATACTACCCCCATCCCCTTCCACCTAGACATTTCTACTGAAATTTAATTAAAATTCGAAATAATTTACAACTTTCCCGAGTCGTATCGCCAAGATCGACAAGCAGATGTCGTAAAACAATCACACCAGACATTTTTAACTTCGTTATTCGTTTTTTTCTGTTTTACATCGGACTGCTGAAATCCGCAATGACGACGAAGTCGCCAGATGTCGGTGTAATCGATACTGTCGCGAGTACGGCTTTACATAGCCGGGGCAGCAATGAGGCGAAATTAAAAGTGTTAATGGAGAGGACAAGTGCTATAAATATTGATGGGCGACTCGTTAATGGGACGATAAATTTTAAATAGATGGCGCTCGATATGCCGGTATAGCGCGATTGACTAGACGGCGTATAAACTTGAACTTCATCCGCCTCATGATGGGAATCTCAATCTTTATGGTCGTTGTATCCTTTTACTAGATGAAGACGTCGTTAGCTGATTGTATGCATTCTAAATCCAATTTTCAAATTTTGAAGACTCTGCATCACACTGTAATGTTGATAATACATAATTCTAGTTGTCCTGCTATTTGATGTATGTATATCTATATGAAAGTTATTTGAAATAAAAGGGTATTGAATTCTAACAATTTTATTGTTATGCGTTCTGTTTATTTTGTACAGCGGTGTATATGTACGAATGTTTATTTCGATTTGTTGCAATATTCGGAGTTTCTTCTTAGTCTTTCTTGATTGCGTATGATTTCTACGCATACGTTCCGCCGAAAGAAATTTTCCTTTGTTCCTTTTCTTATCGACTGTCGTTGCGGCCAGACGCTAGGTCTTTGATCGCATTTTTGAAAAGTGCTAAATTGCACCAGACAAATGGTTTCTTGCATCAAGAAAACAGATTTTCTTGAAAAAATCATTCTGTACTCAAGAACATATTTTTATTTCAAGACTATAAAAATGTATAAGACAATAATTTTCTTGAAATTTCATTTGGATTAAATAAATATTTTTTTAGGGTTAGAAAATCAAGAAAATCCAAGATAGAAAAATGTTTCTTCCAAGTAAATTATTTAGTTTTAAGTTAAGAAAATATTCATATTAAAAGTAGGAATGAAAAAATGGTCCAGATCTCATAAAGTTCTATTGAGAAATTAGGCGAACGGTCTCGTGTTCAGGCCAGCTACAAGGAGATCCAGTACATAAAAGAAAAATTGCAATAATGGAAAAAAAAACCTAAAGTTAATAATTAATCATTGTATGGGTAAGTATGGCTTCTGTATTCCGGTTTCTGTCGCTACTATCTAGGGCGGCATGACTATATCTCTTAGCAGTAGGTGGCACCAGGACATATTTTAGTGCTGTTTTTGAAGATTAGTGGCATAAATTGAGAGATGAACAACAATGTGGGCAGGAGTAAAGAGCGTTAGTGCTTTTCTCTTCTCATATTGTTTTTGCCGGGAGCGATTCCATCAATACCATGAGCTATTTATTAGTATTATCTTGGCTATTGCTCTAGGCACTTTTTTCATGTGTACTTCTACATTAAATTCACTTTTGTTTGAACATTATTCTGTAAATAACCTCTACCTTAGCCTTTTTAAAATCACAAGCAATGAGAATAATTTACTGCATTATGCGCGGATATGCCGTACTGTGTTAAATGAGGTAAGTGCAATTAATAATGTGGATATACATAAATAATATGCATTTCAAGAATTCCAAGTAAAAAATGCTATATTTTAAGAAATTGAACCTATTGATTTATGAACAAAACCTATGCGCTTTCTGAAATTAAGAAAACTATTTACTATCCCTAAGAAAATATTACTTTGTGTTATAGTGGTCATTAATGTATACAATTATTTCATTACAAGTATCTACTTCTCTTAAGCGGAGAAAAAAACGCTTAGAAAATATTTCTTTTGATTCAAAACAGTTATTGCTGTTATTGTATTGTGGATAATTGAAGCACTAATTGTTTTGAATTGAGGCGGACTGTCTTGATACAACTAAACGTTTCTCTGTGTGTGTACTGTGTTCGTTGTTTGTATTCATTAAATACGTGCTTCTTGTTTTTTGCACAAAAAGCTTCTAGCGTTCTTATTAGTGAATTTTCTTTAATGGCAAACTGTAACGGACCTCAAATTTCTTCTCATCCTATTCCTGGCCTCCAACGACTGGTATAGATACGTGGACGACACTTTCGCTAAATGGCCACACGGATAAGAAGCACTGGATGAATTTCTTCAACACATTAAAAGATACCATAATAATCTTCACTATGGACATATCTGCATGTACTATGCCATCATCATCTACGACATACTCCTAAGAAGAGCAGACAAGTTCAGCGACGAGGAACACCCAAAATTATATGCTACGACTACGCAGACGAAAGGGGAAGAGAAAAGACAATAGCAATCAGAAACATACGCCTTTCTGCCGTACATTGCCGGGGTTACCAATAGACAAGAGGATACTGGGGAAGAAGAATATCGTCGCACACTATAACACGCTGAAAAGAATAGAGAAATTCATCCCAACACACAATTTACTTCGGAAAGTACTCATGAAGGGCGTATTTGAACTGAAATGCAATTGCGCTACATTGGTCAAACAAGAAGAAGCATTCAATGCGAAGTGAAGGAACACCGACGGGATGCGCAGCTTGGACGCTTTATTGTTAATGCTTCTATGTGGATGCTGCGATCGATTTTACTTTGGTAGCAATACCGCCATATTTTCCTGTCATAGCTCCAGTGCCATCCAAACAGAAACCGTTGCGTACGCGTCCCACAGTTTGAGAACCCCTATTCTATAGCATTAACAACCAACGTCAAAGAAAACGATAAGCAATGTAAAGGGTAAAACATATCCAAAGAATTTGTTACTACGAGAGCCTTAGGTAAGGGGATCTTCCCCCAAAAATTTACATTCTTGTTATTTTTCCTTTCAGGAATCGTTTGCTGCAGGAAATTTCTCACTACTAAAGGGGTCTTACGTTGCACACATGCACGAGATCGGTATGTATTTTGACGTAGACCAGAATCGTTCCAGCGTAGCAGTGAGCTTTTACGTATCGTTAAGAACGTGAAAGACGGAAAAATGGTGGTCTTCCAATAAAGACGACAATAATATACGGACGATTTGTTTCTTCGCGTGCGAAGAACGAAAGCAGCCTCGTAAAAATGTAACCCAATTTGTTGATACAAAGAAACATAAAATATAGGGCGGAGCATAACGTAAATTGCGTTGTTGCATTATTTATTTACGACAGAAATATGTAAAAAGGCGAGTCGTTTTCCTTCACGGCTTGTTTCTCTCCTTCCCACCGTTAAAATATTTATTATACGGAATGTAATGTCTACAGGATGATAGATTTAGCCATGTAATTAAATTATTTGGTAGAAAAGGAAAGATAAATAAGGAAAATGTAAAGAAGTAGGCCTTTGATTGGAATATGGCTAAATAAAAGCAAATTTGCTATTGGATTTTGTGATATTTTACGCGATTGAAATACTATTTCTATTTTTTTAATTGATTCAAATCAAAAATTTCAACTCTGTTGTACACCCTAGAATTTAGTAGGTAGTAAAAGAAAGTACTGGCGATTAATTAGTAGGGCTAGCCCGTCATCCAAGAGGGGCCCCGTGGCCAATTCAATGGTTTCTAAAGACCGTTTTTCCAAAAAGTGTTTATTTACAAAATTCAATAATAATAATAATATATTTTGCCCAACAGGTTAACCCTAATTACAGGACAAAGAAATATAGAAGGTGAATAAATTACAAAAGAAAAATAAACATTGTGCATTCAGAAAAATATACACATTGCGACACAGATCGGCTGTACATATAACATGAAGAAAACAACACAGTTCGACAACAACGCATTTATCGATTATATTCGCCAGCACGAGTTCGTTCGACAGAGCCAGCAAGTAACGTTGTCGTAGTGCGGTTTAGAATTTTTATTTATTTTGTACATTTGTTATGTAGAGTATTTATTTTTTTTTCTTTTATTTCATCAGAAAATGTTTCATTTCTTATTTAGAATTACTTTTTGGTTTCGTATACGCCTCCTAGCAGCAACAATCTAAATATGAGAACTGATTTTCAACATAATTTGCGAATACATAATACGTCAATTCCGTAATCGTTCTCTGCCCCAACGAAGTTATGCCTACTGCCTAGTAAAACATATTTATTTATTATTGTAACAAAGTGGTTAAGTTTTATATTGTATTGGCTTGTTTTAGGAAAAAATAAATACAATTTAAAAGAATGCATCGACTTTGTTGGAACTCAAATAATCTACAGTTAATAATAATTATTAGAGTAACCAAAACTTGCGGACTCGCATAGGCGTCGGTATTACGGGTTAATATAAGAATACGAAAAATTCATAAATAAACTTACTTGCTAATTATTCAACAAATTAGAGGCATCAGGATGTGAACTACTGTAAACTTGCATCATTGCATATGTTTCCACAGTTACTTCTTTAAACCTTGTGCGTCGACAAGAAAAAATATTCTTATACATAGAAAACGATCTCTCCACATCTAAGGAAGTTACATTTGCATGTAGAAACTGTTTTTCAAAATCACTTAAAAGTTCACTATTCTTACACTTATTATGAACGGCCTCTAAAGTATTAAAATCGGGATTTTTCCTTAAAACATCTGCCAACTTTTGACTAGCCCATAATCCTGGCGTATCATTTAATGTGTGTAATTTATTTTTTACACTCTCCACTATGTCCAATGTTTCCTGCAATGACAATTCAGTACATCGTAGTTTTCTGATGGCATCTAGTAATACTGTATAATTGGTACATATTGTTGTTAAATCTTCTAAAAGTTGAGGAATTTGAAATTCTCTTTGACTTTCTCTAATTGCTTTGGATTCATTCCGATTAAATCGCATTATAACTGATTGAATTTGTTGAAAATGGATCAAATAGTAAGAAGCTGCTGTTAGCCAAGTACCCCATCGCGTTAAAATTGGTTCAGGAGGTTCTGGAATACCTGGACAAAATTTACGAAATTCTTTTAAACGTTTAGGAGATTTGCGAAACACTGCTTTAGTACTTCCAATCATCCGATCAACGTTTCCGTAATGTTGTCGAACAACTTCACCAACTAAATGCAAAGCATGCAGCACGCAGGTTATATGTATTAAGTTAGGAAATATATGTTTTAAGGATCGCCCAACACTTAACATCATTACTGCACTATCTGTCACAATCGTCACAACTTGATCTTGGGCAATTTTAAATTTTTTCAAAGCGTTGATTATCACTTTTTGAATATTTTTCGCGGTACATTGTTGAACACGTTTGCAAGCTAACAAATATCGAGATGCTGTGTTCTCGCTAGATAAAACGCGAGCTATTACATTCACAATACTGTTTTTCTTTATATCGGGCGTCTCATCCACGGTAATCCATATTTTTTTGGAACACAAATCACGTTTACACACATTTTCTAGCATCTCTTTCATTCGCGGCAAATGATTCTGTAATTGTGTTTGTGAGGGTAATGGGTACTTTGGAACGTATTGTCGCCAAAACGTTTTAAAAGCTGCTTTTCTCACCAACGACAACGGAAGATTACAAGAAGTAAACATAATTAAGAAATGTACGAGGAATAGTGTATAAGGTATTTCAGTTCTTGCATTTCTCATATGCTTAATACCATTGACATGTTTCTGGCAATCAGTTCTGTCCAATGCAGCCAAACGAACATTGCATATTAAGCAAAAAACTGCACTACCGTCATATTTTAAATGGGGAAAAAGTGACACATACTTATGTACATTAGTAGCAAATCTATTACGAGGCATCGTTTTCTTAGGTATGTAAATATTAGTTCTATATGAAACGATACGTAAGTACATAACCTTGACCGTTCAACTAATCTTTGCAACAGCTCAACCGGTACTAAAACGAAATCTCTCTCAGCGCGGTTTAACATGATTTATATTCAAGGTCGACACTAGATGCCTGCTTCTCTACCGGTTTAGTTTATTTATGAGTTTTTCGTATTTTTACATTAACCCGTAATACCGACGCCTATGCAAGTCCGCAAGTTTAGGTTACTCTAATAATTATATATACTTATTTCTCAAAATCATACAATAAATTGTCAGCCTTTTGTAAAAATCACTAAAAATATAAAACAAGAAAATAAATATGTACAATACTTGATTAGTGAACACATTTTTAAATAATTGATACATAATGAATGATTATAAGCTTAAGATACGTATATTAAAATATATTTTAATACTTTCAATAGTTAATCACTGCTTATGGGATGTCTAATTCATTACTGATCTTATCTAAATCATAATATTACTTTCTAATACGGGCCACTCTATTTACTCCGCTTCCTTTGAATTGGCTATCACATATTCCTTTACAATATTTTGCAATGCACTCCTTGCAGCCTGCTCTTCTCTTAGTTGAGTGCTGATATTTGCTAATTGATTTTTACAATTCTTAATTTGTGCTTGAAGAATTTGTATTATTTCTAGAACATGGCGTTCTATCTCGCTAGTCCTTTGTCCATTGTTAGAAAAAGTAATTTAATTTAAGTTAATTTCAACAAACTGTGTTCTACTGCTTCTTTCCATACTGATTACGAATTTTTCCAACAAAGCAACTTTTATCCCTCCAAAAACCTTAGTTATATGGAATACAGGTGTACGAAGGAACTTGGTATAAAAAAAATTAAAAAACAATGCAATGTTCTCAGTGTTCACCTGTGACTGACAAAAATGAATTTTAGGTGTAAAATGCCGTTAGAAAAAATACCACATTTTAATAATTGGTTTAAATTTCTTACAATTGCATCTTGGCAAAATTTGTACATTTTAATAAACTAACCACTTATTTCCACGGTATTAAAGAACACACCGGAGAAAATTTAAAAGCATTTAAAGAGCATATGCGTTGACTTTCGATAAAATTCAAACAGAAAATTCCAACCTAAGATATTTTTCACTTATTTTCTTACAGTTTTAGCTGTAAAATTTCCACTGTGTGGAAAAGTTCATCAAATTCCACACATTGAAAGAAACCGTTTTTTAAATATTGCAACTCAAATAATAACATATATTATGTTGAAATAGCCTACTTCTCTCTTGAATTTCCTTAGATGCCAAATAAACCTTATTTTTATCTTTAGTACAAGTTTAATTCATTATTCTAAAATCCCATTTTCTAGTCCATCACGCTAGTCAAATTTCCAAACATTTATTTCTACAAATATTTACAATTTTTTACTTTTTTATTTAACTGGTAACTTCTTAATTTTCTTAAAGTTTATGTTCATTTCATAATCAATAAAGAAAATAGAATAATTGAGCTGAAATTGAATATATCTCCACAAATAAATAATGTATCTGTAGTTCATTTGATGTATAATATGACTTAACACAAGCACAGTCGTGAACTTATATTCAAGTTTCATGAAAATTGAAGGGAAATCGATAATTTTAGAAAGCACATCCTTTACTAGTATGCAATCTAGCTTTTTTACAAGCATCTCTCTGAAGAATAAATTAAATAGGGCAATACCATCCATAATATAACAATTGTGAAACAGCTGCTCCAATACATAACAGAAAATAACTTAAAAGAAATTTACCCAAATATCATTCGCATTTTGTTAACAGTACCAGTAAGTATAGCCTCTGCTAAAAGGAGCTTTTCAAAATTAAAACTAATAAAAAATTATTTAAGAAGTACAATGGGTCAACAAAGATTTTCAGTTTTGGCAATTTTATCTATTGAAGCAGATATAGCATCTAAGCTGGATTACGATACAGTTATTAAGGAGTTCAGTAAGGCTAGAAGCAAGAAATTTCTATTTCTTTAATTCTTTACTGTTAGTTTTTACTTAATAATATTAGTTAAAGCGAAGATGTTTGCATTTTTATTAATAAAAAAATTGGCTATTTCAACAAGTGTTTTTCTCTCTATAAAATGCCTTCTCTTGCGCCACCAGAGGGCCCTGCAAAATTTATCTTGCCCACACCAAATTTAGGTCTTCCCCCGCCTCTGGTTTTGCGTTGCTCACGTTCGGAAATCCCTTGAATAATTTTTTCAGTTTCAATTAACGGTAGTGGGGCGGGCTGAGACTTGTCAACAGCTGCTTTCAATGCTTGTATTTCTGCTTGAAGAGAAACAACAACCGATTTTAAATTGTTTAGATCATTACCTAATTGATTCAGAGAATTTTAACTCTGTTGTACACCCTAGAATTTAGTTGGTAGTAAAAGAAAATACTGGCGATTAATTAGTAGGGCCGGCCCGTCATCCAAGAGAGCCCCCCGTGGCCAATTTAATGGTGTCTAAAGACCGTTTTTCTAAAAAGTCTTTATTTACAAAATTTACCTACAAGGTGTTTCAGAGAGGTTCTTTTTGGGGGACCTTGATGTCAGGAACGTTCACATTTTATAAGGTCCCCGCGATGTAGTGATTAGCACGACCGTTCGGCAAGCGGGAGATGTCACGTTCGATTCCTAACCAGGACTAGTTTTTTTCAGATATTATACGTCGGAAATTCCAAGGAAATTACTGATTTTCATAGTTCACCGACGGAAGCCGAAATATGTTACATAACTGTATTATTTTTGTTGTTATTATCTCTTAAAAAAAGTAGTCTATTTATTATCTTGTATTAGTAGTACGAATAATATAACTAGTCCCTATGCAATCAACATTGCTTTACTCTAGTTGCAGATTCAAATTTTGCAAAAGCTACAATCCAACCTGCATCGCTTGAAATCTTGATGATTTTGCATTGTACAGTGCAGCAAAACCGACAAAACCGAACTTGGCAGGTCTAGCAATGTCCTCAGTTCTCACATGATGACGGGCGATGCTTGAACAATATCCGAACGCCACACAATGCCTGGCGAATTTCGCAAAATTACACAGCAGTGCCGTGGTCGCGTCGCAATTGCCACCCGTAGAGGCTAATTATTTAACAATAGTTGAATTCGCCATTATGCGCCCTCGTTAACCGAAGAAGAAACACAAATTAACACGCGATCGTCGCGCTATTGTTAAAGGAAGCTCGATGTGAAAGCGAGGAGGAGTCGCAGGTGGAGGTATCCCCCTGGTGTATGTATACATGTACACTATCGCTTGCGAAAGTTTGCATTCCTAATAACTAACGCTGGCCACGAGCGGTACCGCGCATCGGCGTAGAATCAGTTCGGACCGAGAGGAACGGTAGTATTACTTCGTCTGCGTTTATCTGTCCTAGAAAAATTATGATTTCGTCAGCAAAACGACCGCGGTCGGACAAACTTCAAAAATTCATTGCAGAAATTCCAGACTTAATATATGAAGGTGCTAAAATTAAATGTGTAATCTGTAAAATACCGTTAATGTGTTGGTCCAGACAACATTGTCTACGACGCGTAAATAGTGAAAAGCATGTCTCAAAAAGAAATTGCGCACGAGACAATGAGAAATTTATATTTAATTTATGCGTTACGTTTATCGCATGTAATATACCTTTAATTTACTAGACAAGGAACCATTTATCTGCTTTTGGAATAACTATTCGGAGTGCAAATTACCAAGTTGAACATCGTTACGAAGAATTGTGCCATCTGCGCGCGAACATATTGAACAAAAAATAAAATCAGAGTTCAAAGATCAAAAATTGTGGTTATGTGTCGACGAAACAACAGATCGGAAGAAACATTCTGTTCTTAATGTAATGGCACGCAAATTGGAACCTCATCAATCGGCACCTTCAATTCTATTAGTCTCCAAACGAATACAACAGTGTACTGCCGAAGTAATTTCAAAGTTAGTGGTAAATACATTGGACAAGTTTGAACTTTCAACAACTAACTCTTGATGTTAGTGAGTGATGGTGCTGCAAACATGCTTACTGTAGGCTGGTCTCTTACAAAGCATTCTGCTAATTTGTTACACATTACGTGTAAAATTCATGCTCTCAATCTTGTGGCGTATAGTATCAGAAAATGTTATCCTGAGGTAGACGCTTTAATAGCGCATACCAAAGCAGTATTTGTCAAATCACCGAACCGTATTAGCGAATTTCACAGACTGTGTCCCCGTATATCAGAGCCACCAGAACCTATTCTAACTCGTTGGGGAACATGGTTGCAGGCCGCGTTTTATTATCATAAATATTTTGACAATATTAAGAACGTGGTTTTACAATTCGATACAAAGGAAGCTGCCGCTATCCAGAAAAGCCAGTCGAAATTTCAAGATAGTCAGGTTAAAATGGATTTAAAAATCATTCACGGCAATTACTTCGGGCTAGCAGATGCAATAGAAAAATTACAAAATCCTGCGGTGCCGTTAGAAGAATCTCTACAAATAGTGCAACATGTTCACGCACAGCTATGCGCGATTGAAGACGCAAAAAATGTTTCTGTTTTAGAAAAATTTGAAAATGTTTTTGAGAAAAATTCTGATTTTGGTACATTAAGACACATTTGTGAAGGTGCGTCAACAGAATCGTTAGGTTATTTGAAAGATTATTTTACTTACGCAAATATTACGTCACTAGATGTAGAACGTTCGTTCTCTGGATATAAACGCATTGTTTCCTCGTGCCGTACTTGTTTTGCCGAAACAACGGTTGAAACATATCTAATGTTGCAGATATTTAACAGACATTATTCACTTTGTGATTTCACGGAGGACTCTTAAAATGGTAAGTATTTGAGCACGTGTTATTTAATTTTTATTTAAAAGATGAGCGAAATTATTTGCGGCAGCAAACATCTCTATTAGCAGAATAACTCTAGTGGAACGCGAGGCCTGGTCGACTCTACGCTACTGCGCGGTACCGCTCGTGGCCAGCTTTACTAATAACACAGGCCAACGATAAACAAACTTTTTTATTAATTTTCCCTAATGTTTTTGGATGTGCCGAGTCTGAAAATAATAATAAAGAAATTGCATCACCCACCAATTTTTCACATTTTAATATTTATAACGCGAAAAGCTAATTTTTTTATCATTCAAATGTAACGTATAACGTAATACGTTGGCAGTAAAATCAAATGTTATTAGGTTGGCAGTTCTGGTAAATGGGACAGTTGTTTGTTTCCTTCCAATCAATATAACCTCACTTTTCAGTGTTTGGCTTATGTGCTCTAAGTTTTAGTACTTATTTATTAATCTATGCTCTAAGTATGGCTAACCGTGGTTGTAAAAACTGTCCTAACACTTTTTGTTATTTATATGGCGAGTTTGTAGTTAAAAAACACCAAAGAAACAATACTGTCCTTATAAAAGAAAGTATACTTTGCATATTTTGGTGTAAAAATCGGTGATCAAGAAAAATGATGGGCTCCTCACAAGGTATGTTATGTTTGTGTTGGGGATCTTATGAAATGGTCTAAAAAAGAAAAGAAAGCTTTTAGATTTGCAGTACCCATGGTAGGGAGAGAGTAAAAAAATCATTCAAATGACTGTTATTGTTGCAGCGTTGATGTTTCTGGGTATAACTCCAAAAGTAAGAAAGTAATTGATTACCCTAACCTTAATTCAGCTATTTGGCTGGTAGCACATGGACCGGGACTTCTTGTCCCTGAGTCACCTCAGTCTATTGATGACGTTTTACAGTCCAGTGAATCCGAATCTGATGAAAGTCGACCGGGTGATGATGAGTTCCAATGTTCTCCAGAAAATTTAAAACCGGAGTTGTTTACACAAGCTGAGTTAAATGATTTAGTGAGAGATTTGGGTTTGACTAAGGAAAAAGCAGAGTTGCTTGGTTCTAGGCTGAAAGAAACACATTTATTGGCATTTGGAACATCTATTTACCAGTATGGAACAAGAGATCAACAGTTTGCTCAGTTTTTCAAGCAGGAAGAGGATTTGGTTTACTGCCATGATATTGGTAATCTAACGAACGAATTTGGCACTGAGTACAAGATGGCAGATTGGAGGCTTTTTATAGACTCATCAAAAACTAGTATAAAAGCTCTTCTTTTACACAATGGAAATACTTATGCTTCACTGCCTGCTGCTCATTTGATCCATATGATGGAAAATCTTGACATGATTTTACAAAAAATTAACTATCCGGCTCATGATTGGATGCTATGTGGGGATGTGAAAGTTGTTTGTATGGTCCTTGGTCAACAAAAGGGTTTTACAAAGTTTCCATGTTTTATATGTGAGCAAGGGATCGATATTGGTCCACAAAACAATGGCCCGTAAGAAAAACTTTAACACCTGGTGAGAAGAACATATTGCATAAGCCTTTAGTAGATCGAAAAAAGATTCTTCTACCACCTTTACACATAAAGTTAGGCTTAATGAAACAATTTGTAAAAGCCTTGCCTAAAGATTTCCACATTTATTAGAAGCCAAACTGAAAGAAGGTGTTTTCGTTGGGCCTGATATTCGCAAAATGATGTTCGATTCCAACTTTGAAGCAAGGATGACTACGAAGGAAAAGGAGGCTTGGATATAATTTAAGCAAGTTGCGACTAAGTTTTTGGGCAATGTGAAAGACCCAAACTATGAACTTATCGTAGCTAATATGATTGACAAGTTCAAAAATCTGGGATGTCTGATGAGCCTTAAAGTCCACTTCTTGCACAATCATCTTGACTTTTTTCCTGAAAATTTGGGCGATGTGAGTGAAGAACAGGGGGAATGGTTCCATCAGGACATAAAGGTGATGGAGAAACGGTACCAGGGACAGTGAAAAAGCTATATAAGAAGCTTTACAGAGAAAAGGGAAAGGAAAAGCAGGGTTTAAGTTAAATGTTTTTATTTTTTATATATCCAATTTGTCCTATGTTAAAATATAATCGATGTCATATTGTGAGAGAACTGTGGGTGATACAAAAAACTCATACCAGATACGGTTTCAGCACCCAAAAATACATAAGATTTGGATGTATTTGTTTAAAAAGTTTTTACAAATATTTATTTTTGTTGGCCTGTGTTAATTAATGAACCTTTCTGTAACACTGCTTACTTTTGAAGCTTTGATGAACTTCATTAAGTAATCAAATTCAAAAGAATATTTTACACGAACGTAATCTGTGAAGAGTGCATGCTACGTCAATAATACAGACTTGCTGGGTTCTATGTTAGATACTCTGTTTAAATTCGGTACTTGTACCACCAGCATGTGGTTTGATGTTGTGATATTTGCGAAAGATCATTTGCATACAATAGAAATAACAGTGGACCTAATATAGAACCTTGATGAACTCCTCGTCCTGTTGTTAATCAGTCAGAATATATATACTGCTCAGTTTTTACATCAATACTTTCCAATCTCTGCTGTCGACTGTTTAAATAGGAATTTACTAGATACTCCATGAAAATTCCTGCAGTCGTTTTAGCTTGGTTAACATGCGTTATTATGACGCACATGATTTGGTATATTGTTTGTACTTCTCCTCTTGTCGTATTCATTCTGAAGGAAGGAGATAACGTTGTATTAAAAGAGTAAATTCTTTCGTGTAAGATTCTCTCAAATATTTTAGATTTATTTGACAGAATAGATATAGGGCGAAAATTGTCGATCTTGGATTTCTCTCACCCCACGTGCATAAGCTTGATAGTGGATTTCCTAAGTTCAACCGGGAAAATTCTCTTTTCAAAGCCCTTATCAACACAAAAAAATTTAAACTTAAGCACATTGCCCATCAAAAACTAAAATATTTAAACAAACCTATCATAATTAATTAATTACAATAAAGTTCGATAAAGTAAAGGAGAAACAACAATTAACAAAACAAGTTAAAATGAGATAAAAGCATAACGAGCACAAAGAATGAAAGTAAGACAATTGCCGGTTATAATAACTATAAACAACAGGAATAATTTACACTTTTGGAATTGAAATTTGACAGTTTGGCAATTGTTATGATTACTTTGCTTAGCAACGAGCTCTTTAGACGAGTTTGGCGTCACAAGAAACAATTTGGCACTCTTTCTTGCTCCACTTTGCGAAATAACAAAAACGGATTACCAAAACCTTTCTTGCTGCATATCGTTGCATTTCTTCACCGAGAAAAAATTCTTGTTCAATTTAAGGCAACTGTGTTTCTTCTAACACAACTGCGCGTTAATTACAACCACTGTGTGCGTTAGATTTAACTTTTCTTTTGTTGCAAACTCTTTGGGGTAATATTTAACACAACGTAGTGTTAAAAATACATCATAAAAGAAATGCAATTTTAACATTAATATTTTGTGGTATTATACACTACAATTAATTCACCACATTGTTATTGTTGTATATGCTTACACGAAATGCTGGAATTACAATTTCAAGACTCCACTCCGTTAGCAAATTTTCCACAAACGCGTCCATTGTATAATTTCACTTACACTGCACGATGAAAACTGAACATAGTAAAAAAACAAAAATCTATATAAATTTAGAGGGAAAATGTCCTATTGATTCAAAGAGGCACAAGCACCAAAACAGTTGTTGTTCAAATACTACCTTCAGTTAAAAGTTATTTATTACGCATGCTAGATGTACACTACTAACAACAAATACCAGGACAAAGTGAGTTCTGCGCAGGCTACCTTTCTCTGTTTAAATCTATTGCATACCCTTTCCCGTATTTGTATCTACTTCGCAGCGAGAGACGGTCTCGAACGCTCGAATAAACAATCCGAATCGATGATGGATGCAGTGATACCTACCCTCTTTTATAACCTACTTGTGAAAGAGAATATGCAGCTGCCTCTTCTTACCGATTGCTTACGGGATGTAGCGCTATCTACGCACGTTACATACTTGCAGATAAAGCGATTCTTGCATTTTGATGTGGAGCGAGTAATGAAATTTTAAAACACATATTCAGATTGATTCTTCCATATTAATACATATAAAATGTAGACCCTATGATGTGTCTATTGTAAATCAAAAGAAACAGCATACTGTAATGTGCGATGGCTTTATAACGAACGAAATTTATTATGAGCAAGAAAAGAAAAGTGGAAGGTAATATGTGATCACGCATGGCTTCATTAGCTTTCTCATATGGAGTTCTACTATAAACTTAATACAATTACTTATCTAAGCGCATTCTGTTGCAAAGTATACGTGAAATTTTCTTCCGCATTCGTTTTCAAAATAAGTATTATTGGCATGAACATATGATTTTTAAAAAAGCAAGTTTTGTAATTCTTTGGAAACTGAAAATTTGATTGCTACAATAAATATGTATAAAAATGTCCTACGTTTAAAGCAATACTTTGAGCGCCAATGTTAACGTTTTTGTTTGAAATATGAATGAAATAAAGTTTAACAAAAATGTTCATATTCGCTTCATAAACTGTTGAAATACTTTTCTGTACAAAATAAGAAAATAACTGCAGGTAAATCGTGTGTGCAGTGAATTATTTGCATTTTGTTGAAATGCAAGAGGCAACTAATAATAAGAGAAGTAACATTAATGTCTTTATTATACAATAGAATTCTACTCGGGCAATAAATTTAAGTGACAAATATCCATAATCGAAATGAAAATTGATGTATAATAACATCAAAAACCTTTCAGGAAGTTCCAAAGGCCCTTATTATGCTTATCTGCATGTATACAACGTGCGTAGATACCGCAATATCTAGTAAGCGCTCGGTAAGAAATAGCAACGGTATATTCTGTTTTACAAGCATGTAAAAAAAGGGTGTTTTTGCATGCATCCTCGGTCTTAAGTGTTTATTCGAGCGCACGGAACCATCGTCGGCTCTAAACTAAATACAAGCACGGGACGGGGTATGCAATAGATTCAGACAGAGAAAAGTAGATGTGCCGTGACCTTATGCAAGTCCGGATATATCTTGAGGTTTCTGTACATCCTCTACAAGTAAATGCAAATGATACATCACATGATTTTAAATGTACAACACAGTAATGGGATTTATACAACCGGTACTGTAAAAATTACTACAAGTAGCACAATTTTTTTTGTAATTTTAACTGTTTAACAAGGGGGAGGTACATGCTGCAGTAGTTATCACATCATTTGGTGTGACATTTATAATAATAATATATTTGTTCCTTCATTACATCGCAATGTATAGAACACAGTTTAAAATTTTATGTTAAAAAAGTCATTAATGGTATATATGGAATTTTTATTTCAATTTACACCAACATTACAACACCTATATTGTAACTTTAAGAACATTTTTCTCAGTGATTATATCAACGTATAACACATTTATGTGGTACGGTTGGATTCGCTTTTCGATTACCTTTCCAAATACGTAAAAATATACAGGGTATTCTATTTAAAATAAGAAAGTTGACGTCATTTCCGGCGACACCGGAAACACAATTGAACTACCGATAACACAATTAATTAATGTTCTCTTGAAATATTATAAATATTCATTTACGCAAGCATAATCAAATTTGTGAAATATTATTTCCTTTGTCACGGTGTGAAGGAAGAACAAGTATTCTAACATGTGCTAGATTCACATCCTGCGTTTTTTCAATTAATATTTACTTTGTATAACTCTATAACTGAATTTGTTATTTATTTTTATATTTCTTATGTATTGGTTTATTCTTCTTCTTCTTCTTATTATTATTATCATTATTATTATTATTTGATTGGTAGCCCATAATATTTACACAACATTGTACATCATTCTGTTTCCCAAACCTAACCACGTGTTATGAACCACCACCAGCTACCGTCTTAGCGCTTTGGGTGTATCGAATTACTCAATACAGACACGTCGATACTTTCACCTCGCGAAAGCCCTAAAACAGATTTCGTGTATAACGCGAAGCTCGACATTCATTGGAAATCAAATTCCCAAACCGACGGCTATACATTTCGGAACGGTTCACGCGCAATGAATGGGACTGGCGGCTGGCGTACTAATTCGCGATGAATAGCGCTAAAATTAATCAATAGTGACATCGTTTGCGGATTCCATCAAGGCATAAATGTATACGTTTGGCTAGGCAACGCGATCGGGCAAGGGGACGACCTAATAAAGCACCGACAGCGGGCTCAACTCCATTTGGAAACTTTGGAAATCGAGCTACAGGTACTACCTAATTCAACACCGTCCTCTTGCCCCTCTCATCGTCGCGTTTCTCTCATCACTTCCACAGTTAATTACACTAGCACCCACGTAGGTCTGTCCCTGCTAAAAGAGAGAAGGGAAATAAGAAATCAATGGTTGCTTATGTTCTTTTCGAATTAGATTTTTATTTGTTATTAATGATACTGCATTTTTTGGTCAATGTGATTAATAATACGGATTAATCACAATTTCAAATAGCTTGTTCTGAAGTTGGTTTTATAATAATAAGGCTCCTGAGGTTATGACAAGCTTTAACAAATTTTATAGAGCCCGTTGGGCCGTCATCACACTTAAAACAATAATAACGTATATTTGCCCAAGAGTGAAAGCCAATCACAGGACATTGGAATCACAGATACACTGACACCGGCATAGTCCAGAGAGCACTGCTCCTTAATAAAACAAATTTGGCAAAACAAATTTTAAAAGCCTTATATACGTTAAAGAGAAGAACAAGAACAAAAACTGTTTATGGAACAAGGAAAATAATCTGATAAAAGTAGAAAAACAACACCAGGAATTAAAGAAAGTAAAACATATACGTTTGAATGATCAAACAACAATGGACTAAGCAAAAGAGAAATAAAGATGGAACATCCTTTAATACCATTAGGACGGGATGGATTACTAAGCCGCGCACAATCGGTCTTCGTAACAGAATCGGATCAGTTTGTTACTGCCGAGACTACAAGGCCTCAATGCTCTTGCGTCACGCTGTTTAGGTGTTGTATCGCCATGCACGATATTAGCCTAAGTGGTAAAGGAATCGTTTTTTGCATTTCTTTTTTAAGTTTTGAAGGGCTTCCGGTTTAAAAAGGATGCCAGTCGTCAGCTGAGCCCTTCTTCGCATCCCATTCGATTTTATTTGGGAAAAACGAAGTTTCAAAGCAAAAACCAAACACGTAACCGAGCACCGTTTTCGTGAAAAATGTATTTGCAATTTTATTCGAAATTTTGTTCAATTTCACGAGAAAAATTACAGACATGCTATTTAACCAGGGTCTTTAATTCCCTATTATGTGGTGTCTTACCTAATTCTATCATTACTTTTCCCACAATCATTTTTAAGTATGGTATTTGTAGAACAAGTTATTATAATTGTTGCAATACGTTCCCTGCTGCTACGTTCGGTGATATAATTTAAAATATATTGTATTAAAACAGAAAGTTTATTACACGCATTTACAAACATCTCTTCATGTTCAAAAATAATTTTGTTAAATATAACGTAAGCATATAAAACTATTTGAACAATAATATCTTCACGTTTTTTGTTAAATACAACGGACAGTTAGGGAATTGAGTTCAAATAGCATCTTTTTTAAGCCAATGATTTTTTAAATTTACAGTTATAGTTTCACCGGTCCTTGGATCTGTAGCTGTTGAAAAACAAATAATATCTGCTTTATTTATAAAATGTAACTCACAAACAAAACACACAAAACAGCCGACGTCATGTTAGGTTAGGTTACCTCGTTATTATCGTTTCAGGAAAGGTTTTATCGCTTATACAACACTAGAAAAACAATGCAGGTATCACCAACAAAGTACAGAAATATCACTACACAGTATCTTTTTAAATAAAACCAATATAATTTGGATAAACCAATTCAAAACGCAGAGGCGGTCTGAATGTGTAAACGCGTTTATGGCTGATCGACGGCCTACTTCAGAATACGTCACAGCCTGCTGACATCAAAGTTGTTTAGCCTTGTGTTCGCGGTCGTAACGGCCCGGTCTAGTCATTACTAGAGTTGGCATTTTTTAAATTTCGTTGGTAGTTCCGTCAATAAAGGACATATTTGCCAATTTCTTAACGTAATACTCTAGTCAGGACTCCAGAAAGCTCTCGCGACGCTAACAGTGTGATAATAGAAGCGGGCGTGAACTATGAACATTTGCTTTATTATTTTTACCATTTTGAACTGAAATTAAATGAAATACATGCATACTACATCTAAGCAGCTTACTTAAAATGATTGTTCTTTTTACCACTCATAACTAAGTTCAAAATGAACTGTAATATGAGGATACTTATCCGTCTTACTACAAACTGAGTTTGCTATTTCTCAAGCTCAATTTATCTCAGCTGATGTATAGATTTTGCTTATAGTTAGGGTCAACGAACTATACTAGTAAACCGTAGAAAGGTTATTTATATGCACAAAACTATGACAGTGGGCGTGGCGAATGTGCTATAATCATGTCAATAAAATTAATTATATTCATTTTAAAAGTGTAAATTTCATTTTTCAGTATCAACAGGTGTTACTTCACTTTACCTAAAAAAGGTGGAAGTTTTTTAAAATAAATAATAGCTTTAGAAACAGATTTGTATATATTTTAAAGTTTTTTTCTTAATATGCACTTTCTAATTTTTTACTTTTAAAAAATGGAATGACAAAATCATACCCAAAATTGGGGCTTGTCTTAGTGAGCGGAAATAATTAGCTTATTAGTAGAGTTTGTTAAAAAGGTGGTACCGGATGGTAGTAGCGTAGCGGTAGCGCGTGGGTAGGGGTAATTTTGAACCCGTAGTCGATCTCGACAGTACTGCGAGAGAGCTCAAAGCGACAGTACGTTGCACGCTGCCCGCCAAATAAGTACGCGAAGATGGGACGCTCAAAGGGTGTAACGTTCCCTTCGAATGTGAATAGATATCTCAGGCATTTCCCTGGATTAGAATATAGAAGTCCGCATATTTATTGCACAATATGCAATAGCGAATTGCTAAGTCGCGATAGGTTTGAATGTAGAAAACATTGTAAAAGTAAACGTCATGTATTGAATTTAAGAAACAGTATTCCATACTGGCCATTTTTATATGATTTTATTTTTATGTTAAGTATGTGCAACATCCCACAACGTCTAGTATCTAATGAACACTTTCGTCTTTTTTGGGCTAAGTATGTTCCCTCATGGAAGCTGCCAACATCTATGCAATTACAATACAATTTGCCACGTGTGCAAGGTACAATAAAGGAATGTATAAAAGACTAGTTGAAAAATAAGAACATCTGCCTATGTATGGATGAAACAACTGATGCTCAGAAACACAGCGTCATTCATGTTGTAGCGCGGCATTTAAAACGTGATGGTTCACCAGCTTCGTTGTTGTTATCCAGTAAAAGTATTCAGAAAACTAATGCAGAAACCGTTGTCAAGATAATAAAAGATTCGTTGACAGAATTTTGTATCACAGGAACCCAAGTCACAATGTTCGTTACTGACGGAGCCGCAACAATGTTAAGAGTTGGTAGGATGTTGAAAATATGCTTTCCGACTCTTCTTCACATAACATGCCTCATACACGCATGTCACCTCGTAGCAGAAACCATTCGAAAGAAGTATCCGATGGCAGATAAGTTAATAGGATCTACCAAAAAAGTGTTCACCAAATCTCCCAAACACATCCGTATATTCAAACAATTGTGTCCGAAATTACCACCACCACCTCAGCATGTAATAACGCGATGGGCAACATGGCTCCAGGCAGTATCTTACTATCAGAAATATTTTTCATAAGTGAAAAATGTCATCTTGAAACTTGATTCAAATGGTTTTGCAGCAGTTCGAGATAGATTTTTCCAATTCGGACGTTCAACAACAAATAGATGAAATTTCCATGAACTATTCTGAAGTTGCACAAGCTATTGAGTAATTAGAAAACAGTCACTTATCTGCACGAGACGCATTAAATTGCATAAACAATTTATAAGCCGCTCTAGAAAACTTGACGAACACTATAGGAGTCGATGTTGCTCAAAAATTTGGTGCAATTTTAACGAAAAGTCCCGATTTACAAAAGGTTCGGTCTATAACTGAAAATCAAGAGTGCCCAGACGAGGAAAGGGAATATCTGACATTTGCAAATCTTACTTCACTGGATGTCGAACGATCATTCTCGAAGTATACGACAACGTATTCACAACATCGTCGACGGCTGAATGAATCGACAATGGAAGCGTTGCTGATGTTGCAATTCTACGCAGCTTACCAGGGCGGTTGCCAATTGCCACAGTGGACATCAAGACGACAGGAAAAGGTAACAATATCATTTTTCACTAATATTGTATATTACGTACCTACTTTTATGCGGTGCGCCACTGCCGGTACCACCTTTTTAACAAACTCTATTTATTAGACATTGTATCTGCTTTAAGATTAATGCCTTATTGATTAAAGAAATTGCTGATTTTGTTCCTCTTACTTGTGCAGTAGTAACACAATTATTAAATTCCGGTACACCTAAAGTTTCTTTGTATTTACAAACTTTCTCAATACTTAATGTTGGTGCTGCTAATAACACTTTAATTTTTTGGTTATACCATTCCGAGATTGTTAGCCGCATACTAGTTTGCACTATTTTGCAATTCATTTAAAGCAATAAACTGGGATCACTTTCAACATGAATTAGTTCCTGTCCCTTTGCTAATAAATTTCTGCACAATTTCAACATATGGGCAGCATCAAAGAGAATTATATATTTGTTTCTTTTCAAGCACAAACCAATTTCCAATAGCGACTGATTTGAAATCTATATTGGCACCCAGATGCTTAAACATGCTTCTATTTGAGGCTACATTATCATAGACCAATGCAACGAGAGAGGCACTCGTTTCAATAATTCTTTTACTAAAAACTTTTAACATTTAAAGCTGCGTTTACACTTCGCGAGGTCTGCCTCGCGAACAATTGCTATGGCCTTTGTCGAATGAATAGAGAGGCATGTGTGCGAGGCAGGGTAGAGGGCCAGTTTAGGGCGAGGAAACGTGGTCCAAACTACACGAGCCAAACACTCCGGGGCTCCATTCTTGCGAGACCAAAAAGAGACTGGCATTGGCTCACCCTAGGCAGAAGCCATCGCGAGGCAAGTCCACATTTTGCGAGGCGCACCTTGCGAAGCTTAGCATTCTTTTTAACAAGCTGAGGTGTAACGTTTTGGTTCATTTTCTGTTCACGCGGGAGCGTTGAAGTTTTACATAGTTTATTGTTTGATATTCAATGCCGTTTAGTAATGTTAGTAATCACGGAACAGTTTTCCAATGCACAGTATGGTGCAAGTATTCTAAAAAAAGATTGGTTGGTGGCCCTTAAGAAGTGAAGGGAGAGAATAGTCAAATGTATTATTCAACAAATTTCAAAGAAAATTATAAAATATATTAACTGGTTATTTTATTCTCAATAATACCAACTTGGCCATCGAAAACACAAATTAATGCAAAAAAGCAATAACAATTTTCAAAAATAATAGGGATCTTTTATATTGACTTTGCTTTGAAGCAAATAAATTATATGCAAAGTTTGACATAACCCGCAAGAAATAGCGGCATGTTCATAATTTGTTAGCCAAAAGGGCTCAGAAAATGTAAACAAAACTCTAGTGACAAAGCTATGAAATACGAGGCGCGTCCAGAAACGAGTACAGATATAGAAAAACTATTTATTGCAAAAAAAAACTACAAATCTTAAACTATCTTTCTACATAGCTCCTACCATTTTGTAGGCACTTGTTATAGCGTGGCACAAGTTTCTGTATGCCTTTCTCATAAAACGTTGTCGCCTGTGTTGTCAATCATGTGGTATCATGTTCTTCGAGCTCTTCATCGTTGTCGAATTTTTAACCACCAAGGAACGTTTTCAGGTACAAAAAGAGGTGGAGGTCGCTAAGGGCGAGGTCAGGGATGCACGGAGGGTGATCAAACTGGGTCCAGTCAAAGTCCTGTAAGAGTTGTTGTGTCTTGTTCGCAGTGTGAGATCGGGTATTGTCATGAATCAAAACAATACTGTTTGTGAGCATTCTTCGGCGCTGATTCTGTATTGCGCCATGTAATTTCCTAAGCGTCTCACAGTAAACATTTGCATTGATTGTTTTATCTTGCGGTAAAAAGTGCACCGGTAGAATGCCGTGGCTATCCCCAAAAGACTACGCACATGATTTTTCGAAGTGTCGAGATTTGCATGGTTTTAGTCTTTCCTGATGACGAAGCGTGTATCCATTCCATTGATTGTCGTTTCGATTCAGAGGTTTCATAAGCGACCCAAGTCTCATCCTCGGTCACTATCTTGCTTAGAAAATCATCACCATCTTTGTTGTAACGTGTCAAAAAATCAAGTGCACTGCCCCGACGCTGTTTTTTGTGTTGTTCTGTAAGAGTTTTCGGCAGCCAACAAGCACACAGTTTTCGAAAATTCAGTTTTTCAGAAACAATTTCATGAAGAAGTGCTGCTGAAATTTGCGGAAATTTCGTAGAGAGATCAGATTTTGTAGTCTTATGGTTTTTCTTTATGAGTTCTTTAACTGCACGAATCAATTCTTCATTAGCCAAACTTGGACGCCCACTTCGTTCGTTATCGTGCATTTGATCACGTCCTTCATTGACCTATCGGATCCATCTCCTTACCATTGAATCACTCATCGCATTTTCTCCGTAAACCTCGCAAATTTGTCGATGAATGTCGACTGCTTTAGTGTTCTTCGCATTCAGAAAACGAATTACAGATTTAATCACACAAGTGGCGGGATTTTAAATCAACTACGCCATTCTAGCCAAGCACTATAAACTGTAAACAAGAAACAGCGATCTCGAAATGGTGTTATCTCCTTCTCCTTAACTCAGAGCAACTACTGCACATGCGCCGAACTGCGATTACAGCGTTGCCGCGGCAATAAATACTAACGGAACTTATTTCCTAGGCGTGCCTCGTAATTTACACACACCACACAAGGGTTTTGCAGTTACGTGCAACTTATAAATCCCGTTGGACCGTACAAAAATTGTATTTCTTAGCAATTTTTTTTATTAAACCGTAAACTTACATATTTAAATATCAATGCGGTATTGATAATTTCCATCTTGCTTATTATCTAATATACAACATAGCTGCGATACTTCTAATACGAGGTAAATAATAATTTGTACTCACCAACATATATCGCTGTTGAATTATGATGTGGGTCGTAAGGACATAAAGCTTGGCCAGGCTTTTCTTTCTCTATGGTATAGTTCCCAATGAAAATGTTGTATTCCCTGCAGACTGGTTTGAATGAATTAGTTCCGCACACTAGCAATCTTCCTTGAGCCGTTTTCGCCATAATTCTGATGTAATTTTGGCAATTTTCCTGGAAATAATAAGAAAAAGTTATGCTATTATCTTATTCTATCAATCATTTAATTCAAATTGGTTACACATGTTTTTATTCCTAAAGTGCCTACTCATTAAGACTTCATAATAGAGTCCCTGGCGATCGAATTAGGACCGCTTAAAAATATTATGATTTTGGGGTAAAATTTCAAAAAACAGTTGGTAATCTTGGCAATATTATTATTTAATTACATATAACATGCAAGTAAGTATAATTTGAACATATATTTACTAATATTTCCTTGTTCCCCCTCTGTGTTTTGTTATTTCCTCAATCCTTTTTGGCGTACTGCCAATGCAGCTTTTTATTATTTTTTTAATCTCGTCGTTATTAGGCCATACATCTTCAATATGTAGTTGTAATTCTTCCTTTGTAGTTGAGTTTCGTGTACTTATGATGTTTTTCAAGACATTTCATATATTATCGTTTCTACCATAAAAATAACAGACGCAAGGACTTTTGGCACATCCTATATATTTAATTTAAACAAAGATCATTGCCATGTTTGTTACCACCTCGGGGGAATCAGCTACCGCCATATATGTAGCAAGAAGAGGAAAACAAGAGGTGGAAAACTATGGAAAATAAGGATAGCGATGCGTATAAATAGTAATTTGTGTGTAGCAAAAAGCAGGGTTATTAAATTTACTCTCCTCCTTATCCCTTGCTTATCAACGTATCACGTTACGAAACGAAGGTAATATCTCAAATGAAACTCTCGCCAGCCTTGGAGCCTTGCCCTTTTGTTATGGTGGCGTACGTATACCAATACGGATAGCGACCTCTAGGGACGTCAAATCGAAATTAGAAAAAAAGAAACAAACGCAATAGGAATTACGAGGCTTTTTTTTAACGGGTAATATGGAAAATTAATATGGTCTTCTTTCCTTGTCATCCGTTCGGTTGCTCTTTTGATTAATGAAAATGGGGAAGATTAAATAAATTATTATATAAAATAAAGACCAAAGAGAATGCTTTTATGTTTGATTATAAAAAATAATCAACAAAAATCATCCTGTTTAGCTTTTTCGCATCTACACGTGCTGTCAGCTGTCATTTCTTTTAATTACTTACATCTTCCAACGTTTTTTTTTTTGTATAAATATATAAAAATAAAATAAGGAAACAAGAAATGTTTACTAATACTTTAAAAGGGAAAGAAACGCGTATGAATCAAAAATAATATTCGTCAAACGTAAAAATGGTGAGCTAATGGACCAAAGAAGAAAATTATTCAGTGTAATAAAGAGCTGCTTGCAACCATGTTCCCCAACGAATAAGAATCGGTTGTGGTGGTTTACAAATACCAGGGCACTGTATGTGAAATGATCGAAAACGTTTTGGAGATTTGAGAAACACTTTTTGCATTTGCTATTAATGCATCTACCTCGAATGAAGATTGTCGAATAGTTTCTGCCACAAGATGTAAAGCATGCACTTTACCCGTAACACGTAAACACTTGCAACCATGTTCAAGAAGAGAACGGCCTACCGAACGCATTGTCGCGGCACCATCGCTCATAAACATCAACACTTGACGTGGTGAGACTTGAAAGATTTTTAACGTGTCAAGTATCACCCTCACAATTGCTGTACCAATACACTTTTCCAATCTTTTGCTAGCTAGTAACAGTGGAGATGTCGGTTTACGAGGGTCCACTACACGTACTATAACATTTAGAATAGAATTTCTTTTACAATCTGTTGTCTCGTCAACACATAACCAAAACAATTAATTTTTAATGTAGATTTAATTTTCTGTTGTACGTCTTCGTATCAAATAAAGCATGCTTTTTTCGTAGTCGGCAACTTCAACTCGGAGTTGTACTTATACCAAAGGTTCTAAAACGGTTTTTTTTTCGAGTAAGCGAAGTGACAAATTACGGGTTATCATAACAAGTAAATCGAAGATAAAGGCAGTTCTCGTTGGCACGCCTGTGTTCTTTGGTATTTACATGTTTGTTACGGTCCGCCTTGTCCCAGCATCTCAAATGTTTCGCGCACACTTTACATATTATTTTATCACCGTCGTAGAACAAATCTGGAAAGTCACAGATAAACTTATTTACCGTGCTAGCAAAGGGTCGTTTTTTAGTCTTGTTCACGTTACACACTTTAAATTAGTAACTATATATTCATAACGAATAACACGTAACACAAAATAAAAAGCACGCTCTCGTTTTCTAAACTGAGCGAAAGATAAACAAGCGGACGTTGACAAAGCGAGAATCGATTTTTTCATGTATCGCAGAGACGCTTACCTCGCTCTATTTGTCATTGTCAATTAATACAGTATCCTTTATTAAGCACATCAAAACATGTAATGCGCACACATATATATAGATGACCTTCAGCTGTACCACACCCTTTTCTACTGCAGAACCACTATTATCTGGTAATTAGTAAAAATATATACATACTTCTTTATGTCTCTATGAATTGCAAAATTAATACCTTGTGCCTCTATTAAATGGAATACATTTACAAATACACGTTTACATGTTTGCATATCTTGCTTCTCCCTCCATTATTTTTCCAATGAAACGTTTTATTTCTAAACAGAAGCGTTTCGTAACATTAAAGTGCATATCTCTTCCTTTTTGTTCATCGCGAGCACATCCTTGATCACATCCTAGGTATAGCGTCTTCCGGTTGTCATTAATTGCTTTCTGGATCTCGCCGGGTAATCGACGGAGAAAGGAAGCGAGATAGAGAAGGACGGATTGCGAGAAAGATAAATAATCAGCACAGTATAGCTATTAGTGCGATTCTCTATAAATTAGCGGAGGTCGTGTATCGACCCGACCGTAGGTTTATTACCGCTGGGGGCCTTTCACCTCAATTGAAACATAGCGCCCCTCGAAATTCGCCCCACCTCGATGCCTAACCTTAGCCCGTCTGATGGAATCCGATGTTTATTCAGTTTGAACTATTTATTCACTACGCGGTTCAAATTACTTCCCGTACTGAATACATATAATATATAGCGTAATGGTTATTGTGTACAGTAGTGCTCGTAGATATTGTATCATCTTATTTCTTACATGCATTCCTAAATGGGGTAAAGAAGATTGAAATATTATTTTTGTTTGTTCTTCGTTTATAACGCTAATAACTAGAGTTTGTTAAAAAGGTGGTACCGGATGGCAGTAGCGTAGCGGTAGCGGCGTGGGTAGGAGTAATTTTCAACTCGTAGTCGATCTCGACAGTACCGCGAGAGAATTCAAAGCAACGGTACGTTACACGCTACACGTCAAATAAGTACGCGGAGATGGGACGCCCAAAAGGTGTATGTGAATGTGAATAAATATCTCAGGCATTTCCCTGGATTAGAAGATAGAAGTCCCCACATTTATTGCGCAATATACAATAGCGGATTGCTAAGCCGCGATAGGTTTGAATGGAGAAAACATTGTAAAAGTAAACGCCATGTATTGAATTTAAGAAACAGTATTCCATACTGGCAATTTTTATATGATTTTATTTTTATGTTAAGTGTGTGCAACATCCCACAACATCTAGTATCTGATGAACACTTTCGTCTTTTTTGGGCTAAGTACGTTCCCTCATGGAAGCTGCCAACATCTATGTAATTACGATACAATTTGCCACGTGTGCAAGGTACAGTAAGGGAATGTATAAAAGACGAGTTGAGAAATAAGAAAATCTGCCTATGTGTGGATGAAACAACTGATGCTCAGAAACACAGCGTCATTCATGTTGTAGCGCGGCATTTAAAACGTTATGGTCCACCAGCTTCATTGCTGTTATCCAATAAAAGGATTCAGAAAATTTTTTTGTATCACACCAGGTGTTTTGTCAATCCGTTCCTATGTTTATATTCCGAAACAGTTCTCAACGGCAATATCCGCCATGGTTCGACACTGATTATTCCATTGCTTGATTGCTAAAGCTGCTATGCCTAAGAAATACATGAAATACGAGGTATGGCAATTAAATAACGAGAAATTGTTTCGAACGTTCGAACTGACAATACTGGCGGGTATTCAACGACGGAGGCATAAACTTCAACAGTTTTACTAAATGTATAATAAGTTTCAACTCGGTCGAGTGCTTTCTGTGTGAAGTAGTAGGTTTGAAAGGTTGGTGTTGAAGCGTTGTATGTCGAAAAAATGTAGTATGACCCTGAGACTCGTCGGCAAAATAAACAGTGACATCAATGGCATTGTCTACAAAGAATTCGTCCCGCAAGGCCAAACTGTTACTTCGGCCTTCTATGTTGAAGTTTTGAAGCGGCTGTGTGCCAGGGTTGCGCAGGTAAGGCCTGTACTGAAGAAATCTGGATGGATCCTTCATCATGACAACGAGCCCGTCCATTCGTCGCTTCTTGTTAGACTGTTCAGAGTATTATTAATGCCGTCACAGGTGAATGTTGCTTTATCCGTAAAAATTTTGCGCGATACAACACCACGATTATTATTTATCCATTGACAAAGTTCCATACACTTAGCATCTCTCCTGAAGACAATTAGAAATGCAACGCTCTTAAAACTTATAAAGAAACCAATCTCTCCAGATTTTATCTTTTACATAACTTTTATCCATCTACAAAAGCTAGAATAGCATCAGACAATTGGAGATTACACTCGAAGTGACTCAAAGACTAAAAATCGTCGTAAAAATGCTTTCAAGCTAACGGAATCTCTCGCCCGTAAGAGATTTACAACCTGCAACGTCTCGAACTTCGAAAATGGGACATACTAGCGTAGACTGTACGCCTGCTTGTGCCATTCTAAAATATTAATTCCCTCGGGTAATACGACAAGTACTTCAAATAATTATAACACTAGATTCGCATCGACATAACCCCTCCGCTTGATAATGCGATAGTCGGAACATAACTACTGAATAAAACTTTAAACTTTGTAGGAATTTACTGTTCTGACATTCTCATATATTCTATTAGGGAAGGGATGTAAGTATAATGGGATGAGCTGGGTTCATTTCTCTGTGTAGACTAGACGATAAAATTTTCATGTGAAAATGACCGTGGAAGAGAACGGTTGGCTTAGTTCGTTGAAATTGGTGGTCTGAATTTAAAAGATTTTCTAGTCGTCAATAAAGTACTGTTTTGTGTTTCTGCAATAAAGAATGTTGTTCTCGAAATTGAAGGCGTAAAAGCGTTATAGCGTTTCGTCAAGCAACCATATTAGTCACCATATTAAACATATTTGTCCTTCCCTAGTTTTAGTAATTTTGAAAACTCATAAAAATAAAAAACATAAAACTTGGCGAGATCTCAATAGACTCTCATCACACGTTGATCTCCCTGATTTGGTATCATATACTCATAAAGAATTGGACTAATTATCCAAGAAAAGCTAGTTTAATACTTCTACATTTGAGAGCAAATTTAAATTCTTCAAGATGCGACTGAAGTAATCACTCGATCTGTTTTACACATTCGGGACAATCCAATCATTTAGTCGCTTGGCAGAATGAATCTGGTATCATTACTGTTGGGAATTTGCATAGATATTTGCCCAGATATTTGCTTCATCCTAGGTTATACAGGGTGAGGCACGCGAACCAAGTGGTTTTGGATTAATTAGAAAATGTTTAGATTTTACTGTAGAAGACATTTATTAGTAACAAAAATCTTTGTATTATTATTATTATTATTGGCCTCGACTGGAAATCATTAGCCACATACATAATTTCCTAGCCACCCGAACGGACACCAGGACAAACAGAACACACACTTCACACCTGGGGCCGATCAGGTGACTAACATGTCAAACGCAAAGAGAGGTAGGCCACGGAAAAAGGGAAAACCCACACAGGAAAGACACAAAGGATCAATCTCTAAAACGTAATATTGGTGTCGGGCATGTATTTATAAATTCTATAATATATATCGATATTTTCCTGGGCAATTAGGTAATTAACATTCAGTGGAAGTTGCATGTTCAATTTTACTAGATCATCTATTAGTTTATTAGAGATGGTTGATGTTTCCACACACCTTCCGACAAAACCTACAAGTGTCGTTCTCAGACAAAAATCTTTGTAAGTACATAGCATTTCATTATTATTCACGTTCGGAAAACAAAATTTGTCCCCACTTTTTCCAGCAGGTCTCTATTGATTTCGGTGATTTGCTGACGGATCGCCTCTTTCAAATCAATCAATGTACGGGGCTTGTCATTGTAAACACGTGCTTTCAGGCATCCCCATAGAAAAAAGTCACATGTGGACAAGTCAGGGCTCCGAGAGGGCCACAACAGGTCACCAAATCTCGAAATGAGATGACTAGGAAACAGGGGTCGAAGAACAGCTATTGTTGCTCTGGCGGTCTGTGCCGTGGCCCCATCTTGCTGAAACAACAAATGCTGACGATCAATATTCCGTCTTTGTAATTCAGGGATGAAAAATGCTTTCACAAACAATCGTACGCAAATATCCGATGTTCTAACGTCCACGGTTCCATGATGGCATTAGATTATTCATGAGGTGGTCCTGTTCTGCCCAACTGCCACCTTTCCAGATCTGTTGTGGTTCATCAGTTGCTGGATCAGTTACGTTCATTTTGAAGTCTTGTGCAATTGCCTGGTATCTTCTGTCAGGCCCAGGTTACTCATGTATCTTTCGAATGTACAGAGTACCGCCAGCAGGCTTACTATTGTTTTAATAGATTTTCTGTCTCTGCCTAATAGGTCAGCTGTTAATTTAGGCCTATATCCAATGAAAAATTGCTTGACCTACCTCTGACCTGGGATACTTTTCCACCAGCTTTGATATTTCGTCTCTTTCCATTGTTTAGTAGCTGCTGTAAACAATTGTCGAGTCAATACGGACTACTTTGCCTGCTTTAACGTATCCTCGATGCCCTCATGTTTTGGTACTCAGACCGCGATCACCTTAGCCCGCTTACCCAATATATTTAGCACTTCAGTTTATGGAGTCCTACACCAGCTTGGACTTTACCGAATAGATGATAATTTATCGATAATTAGTCTCTTGCTTCTTTATTTCTTCAATGCACGATGTAGCGTTTTGAATTACGCTATTCTTGATCTAATCCCATTGAGTCCGGCACCGATTCCACTCTTTGTCTTTGAGTCTATTTGTCAGGTGGATTAGGTTTGAATGGGGAACTTTTTTTCCATTGCTCTTCATCTGGTATTAGCATTGTATCAAAGCTTCTTTAGCATATATATTGCACATGGTCGTTACTTTAACTTTGCAACCTACCTCATACTTGCCATAAATCGATTTTGTTTTAGATTGGAATCTGGATTTACAAACCTCGTTTCTGCTTCATTTCTTGCTTTATAACAATGAAATACATTGGCATTTACTGCAAAGGAATTATCAAAATCTTGTATAATTTCAGGTTACCAACATAGAGCCTTGGAATGAGCCAAATATAAAATTGTGACAACCATAAAAAAAGATGTACTTTATTTTTTAAATTCGTTAGAGGTAAGGTTTTGAACACCTCTGGCAATTTATTATATAATTTTGTTTCCCAGTAATCAATTGCTTTCTGGGAACTGGGCAATCTGTGATACGGCACTCTTAGTTCATTTCTTGATCTGGTGGGGTTACTATGGAAATCTCTATTTTGGAGAAATGTTTCTTTGTTTTAGTGGACGTGACTGACAGCTGCCAAGATGAATGCGGATGGAAGGGTAAGTATTCTTTCTCTTTTAAAGTATGTTTTACAGCTGTCTCTATATTCCAAGTTGCACAGAAATCTGATGGCCTTTTCTTGCAGTATAAAAATCCTCTGTGCTTCCGAAGACGACCCCCATAAGAGTAAACCGTAGCATATTATGGAGTGGAAATTTGCGAAGTATGCCGCCTTAGCTACTTCATGTATGGCTATGAGCTTAAGCCTCCTGATTGCGAATAGTGCAGCTGATAGTTTCTTCGCCAGTTGCTCAAAATGTGGGTACCATGTAAGACTATTATCGACGATAATTCCTAGGAAATTTACCGCCGAAGGCTGGCCAGTATGTATAGTAGCGAAGAACAGATTTTGTGTCTTATCAACGTTCGCTTTTAGTTTGTTAGCCGCGAACCATGTTTTCGCATCCCCAATAGCAGCTTCGGATTTCTGGCGGAGGATTTTCTGGTCGATATCCTGGAGTAATAAGGAAATATCATCAGCGTACATGCATACCGCAGCTCTACTAATGTTAGCCGGAATATCATTGGTGTAAATGACGAAAAGCAGAGGACCAAGAATGGAACCCTGAGGAACATCACATGTTATATTCATCGGCTGCAATTGCAAGTTGTTCCATTCCGTTAATTGCAATCTACCTGTCAGGTACGATCTCAGTAAATCTAGAGGTACTCCTCTTATTCCATAATATTCCAACTTATTTATTAGCATATTATGATTCACCGAATCAAAGGCCTTTGTTAAGTCTAACATGTTCAATTCAGCATATTCTCCTGCATCGAACGCTTTATAAATGTGTTCGACTATACTCAAGATGCCAGCGGTCGTAGAATAGCCCTTCCTATATCCATGTTAACTTGAACTCAGACACTGCTGCCTTTCGAAGTACCTGGCTAGCCTCCATGCAATTGCTTGCTCGAAAATCTTCGATATCGCTGGTAGAATGCTAATATACTATTCGATGAACTCGCAGCGTTAAAATGTTACAGATTTCTAAAACCATATAGCCCTAGGATTAGTGATGTCATTAAAGTGATGACAGCATTGCGTGATGCAAAATTTGGTAGGACTGGTTGTTAAGATCACTGGAATTACTACAAGAGTTTGAGAAATCTTACCACGTCAGCTAAAATTTACCTCAGGTAAATCCGAGTTTATCTCTTAATCTTAAAAACCAGTTATGCAAAACATTTGTTTTATCGCAATTTAACTTTTGGCCTCCCATACGTCACCCCGCGATTGATGTAGGCACCTCGCGAACATGTTTCTGCCTACCCGGCGTCATCAGCACGGGTTTCGTACGTGCCTTCCGTACGTGCATCCCGAGTTGTTGTCGCTATTCCCTAGACGGCATGACTGTGTTTCTCGACGCTAGGTGGCGTGGGAAGATGTATCGTGATTCTGTTCGTGGAGAATGGCAACATATACTTGAGAGGTGAAAAACAATAGCGAGGGAGAAGGACACGAACGGAACCGCGCTGATGACGCCGGGTAGGCAGAAACATGTTCGCGGGTTTACGCTGTCCCTTTTCCCTCGCTTTTTTTTTGCCGGAAATGATTCCACCAATACCATCAGCTATATTAGCATTAATTTTTTGGTTAACACAATAATAGTTTGTTGATTTTATTCAATTTTGTTTTATTTGTAACTACGATACTGTGTAATAAAAAAGAAATTACTTTATATCAAACTTTGACTTTGACCCATCCTGTATATAATCTACACGTCCCAACCCAAGTGAATAATTCTCAAAAATATCCGATCTTCCTCGCGCAATATTTAAATATAATATAATCTAGCTGAATCCTGGGAGCAATAGAAGGAAATTCGCCAAACGGTAGGATGAAAGTTAAATGGGCTGTTTTTGTTTTCTCTGACGGTGTTTAAAGCCATCTTGTAGAGATCATCGTACGCTTTTCTAACCGTTGTTTCCCTTGACTTTCCCTTTAAGATCGTTTTTTTCTTCCCGTTGTTATTGTTTTTTTTTCTTTCACGGCATAACAGTGAAAATGCGTGGAAAAACGAGGTCAAATGGTATTCAGGGAGAGCTGTACGCACAAATAAAGGCAGTGTATTATTGTTTTTCTCGTTTTTTCCTTTAGAAAGAGGGATTTTAGGCGCGAGTTTAGTACGGTATTATATCTCATTGGATTTTTTTTTATTTCTTAAAGCATTTGCCTTTCGACCATATCTTTTTTCTGGGCTTTCTAATCCTCTTACGATTAATACAAAATATTGTTTCATTCCAAAAAGCATCAAACAGAAAAGTTTTTAGTATGTCTAATTTAATCTTAATAAATTCTTTGATTGAACACAATATGATCTTCTTATTAAATTTGTTATTTAAGCGAACAAATTTATATAATAATAATACAAAATGATGTCTACTTCACTGTTGTATTTCACAGCCAAAAAGAGTTCAAATCTCTATAATATTAGACAGGTTAGTTAATTGTAGAATTTCAAGATATTGCTTTAACCTTGCAAAAAAACGTGTTTATTACCATTCGTTTAATGTACTTACTACTTTCAGAGATATTTATGTGATCAGCAAATATCTAGGATCTAGACAACCGTTCTATAACCGAGGATGAAAAAGTGCGTCGATTTACCGAATGCCGGTTATTATACTTGCTGGCCCCCGTTTCGAAGGAAAATACGTCTATTTGATAGGAAAAGAAGCCTGCTTTCGATCCGCGTCGATCGCGCGCGTCCATCTCACACGCCCTATTTCGCAAATTTCGCTTAGGTTGCTCCCTTTTGCCCCCTTTCCCATCCCTCTTGCGCCTATGGAAGCCTAATCTATAAGCGAGGATGCAAAAGTGTTTATGTAAGGCTGTCGATCAGCGTTTATTAATATAATTTTTGCACCTTTTGTTGATAGTTGACACGCCCCAATCTTAAGGAAGAATAACTAAATAAATTGAAAATTATATTCGCGCATAATAAAGGCTTTTATATCATATATTTAGTTTTCAGCATTTTGTAACTAATTAAGAACATGAAATGCTTCGAAACAAGCTTCATGTACATCAAACCCATACTTTTCGCAAGTTTTTGTTACGTCTTTCTTGTAAAGCGCGCACCGATTTTGTTTGCGAGCATTTACAATCCTAATGGCTTTTGGAATCGTACTACCAAGTGGTTATGAAGACTTAGGTCTACCCTCTCCAGTAACAGCTGAACCATATTTTTCAAATACATTTGGACTATTTGTCTTCCAAATTACAAATAATTGATTTTGGAACCTTGATTTGCTTGTCTACGTCCACCACCACTTTTTCAATCTTATGGACAGTCTGTATGGATTAAGTCCCCGAAACGTACCTGACTATTTCACAAACTGTGTCCTGATTTACATGAACCACCACAGCCGATTGTTACACGTTGGGGAACATAGTTGCAGGCTGCGTTTTACTACAACAAATATTTTGATCAAGTAAAGAAGGTAGTTTTGAAATTCATTCCAACAGAAGCTGCAGCAATCAAGAAAAGCCAGGAAATATTTCTAGATAGTCAGGTTAAAAGAAATTTACAAACTATTCACAACAATTACTTCGGACTAGCGGGGGGAATAGAAAAATTACAAAATGTTTCGATGTCGCTAGTGGATTCTGTTCAAATTGTGAATAATGTTCACGCACAGTTATGCGTTGTAGAAGGCGAAACAAATTGGCGTGTAATACGAAAATTTGAAAGTGTTTTAGAGAAAGACTCCGATTTTCTTATATTAAGACAAATTTGTGAAGGTGCGTGTGAAGATGCATTAAGTTGTTTCAATGATTATTTTAAATATGCAAATATAACATCGCTAGATGTCGAACATTAAAAAACGATTATTCCGCACGTCGTACTCACTTGACTGAAACAGCTGTGGAAACATATCTAATGATTCAAATATTTAACGGATGTTACCCAGTTTGTGATTTCACGGAAGACTTTTAAAACGGTAAGTGTTTCGGCACGTTTTATAATTTATTTCTTACCTTCTATTTTATGTGTAAACTTTTATGCGCTCGCCACGCCTCTGGCTGTTACCGCATATTTGCCCAGGTTATATATAACTGTACTACAGGCCCTGAAGGTCTTGGGCTTTGACAACCTCTCTCCACACATTCCGCATCCGCGCCTTGGTCCTCCAATCCCCCATCAACACATATCTGTCTACATATTTATCAATAGACATAATTTTAAAATTGTTGGCGTAGAACAAAGATGACTTTCCATTAGAAAAAACTAACTCACTTTCAGTTCTAATTATTTATTTACTCTAAACAATTTTCTAAAACTTGAAGGTTCCGAGAATAATGTGGAATATTAATATATTTTTCCAATATTTGTAAATAAGATATTATTTGTTAGGTATTATATGTATATGATACAGTACCGGGTTAAAATACATGGCTTATCGAAGCGGAATTGATGTCTCAAATGCACCAAGGAAAACAAATGTTAATTAGCAACATTTAATCCTTTGATATGGAATCTCCATCCTTTAAGAATTAAATACCTTGAAAGTACTTTTAAATACTACTCCACTTTGATCTTACCGCTCTATGCAAAGTAATTGTGCAAAAGCAAAAAGGAAAAAAACAGAAAGTCTACAGAAATTCGCATCTTTTAGAAACCTCCCTCTGAAATCCTTTGCGTAGAATATGCAGCTACAACCCTTTTGGTATTCAATTTCTTGCACTATCGGGCAGCACTTCCCCCTTATCGCGCAACACATGTACCCTTAGCAAGTCGTTCGTAAGATTTTAATTAATTAATCGTACCCGCCATACCAGTTTCTCTTCCCATTAAGTGCTTTTCATCGTTATCAAAGAAAGGCAGAGAAAGAAAATATTGAAACTGCCTCTTAATTCCGAAGTAATACTTTTAAAGCGTATTGCAATAGCAAATATAACAGCAGTAATAAAGTCTAATAACACTTAATATAAATCGATTGTTTTACAATGAATATAAACTACCAATAATAAACTTGTCTCCTACATTCTTTGATATACAGGTTACCAACTAAAAATGATTTAATAGCCACATAAATACACAAGATACAAGAGAGAATAAAGAAGAGAATATTCTACAAATATATGTCACGCAGTAGGAGATATCAGGTCCTACATCCAACATCATGTACCATTCACCATTAGCAATCATTTTAGTGGTACGAGGTAGGCGCCATAAATTCTTGGTCTGATAGGCTTATACAGGTTCTACCGTGGTTTTAGTAGCCAGCCAGATAACGTGACTAGTGCACGAAAATGTCTCAGAAGGGCATATGCCTAATCACATGAAACAACGTTTAGGCGGCGTTTATGATTTATCTTCTTCACATTCCACTGCAAAAAAGTGGGCAAAATGTTTCCGTTTGGGGCAAGAATCCCCAAGAAGATGATGAGCGCCCCGGTCGGCCAATTGAACTGATAACAGCATTAGATATGTTTTCACAGTTGTTTCGCTGAACGATGTTCGTCGTGGTAAAAAAAATGTGTTTATATTTTGAAAAAGATCGTTCGACATTTACGGATGTAATACATGCCTGATTAAAACACTCTTTGAATTCAGTTAATGGATTAGTTGATGCACTATCACAAATTTGTTTCAATGTGATAAAATCGAAATCTTTCTTTAACACACTCTCGAACTTTTCTAAAACGCGATTATATTTTGCGTAGCAATGTATGAACTTTGTCCACTATTTACAGTGAGCCCACTAACGATAACGCTCTATTTTGTAATTGTTCTATTGCGTCATGTAATCCTTTATAGTTGTTACGAATTTTGTCTGGCTCTTCTTAATAGCTGCAACTTCGGCAGGATTGAATTGTAGAATAATAGCTTTTACTTTTTTGAAATATTCAGCATGATGAAGAGCTGCCTGCAACCATGTTGCCCAACGTGTATGAATCAGCTGTGATGGTTCACGAGTACCAGGACACTATGCGTGAAATGATCGAAGGCGTTTTCGAGATTTCAGAAACACTAATTTTGTACTCGCTATTAATGCATTTACCTCTGGTGAACATTGTCGAATAGTTTGCACTTTACACGTAAAATGTAAACGCTTGCAACCTTGTTTAAGAGGAGAGCGGCCTACCGAACGCATTGTCACGGCACCATCGTTCATAAACATCAACACTTGACGTGGTGAGACTTGAAAGTTTACTAACGTACTAAGTATTGCTGTCACAAATGCAGCATCAGTACATTCTTCCAGTCTTTTGGTAGCTAGCAACAGTGGAAATGTCGGTTTATGAGGGTCCAGCACACGTATTATAACTTTCAGAATAGAATTTCTTTCACAATCTGTTGTCTCGTCAACACATAACCAAAGCAACTGATTTTTAATGTAGATTTGATTTTCTTTTCCACGTCTTCGCGGGCCGTTTTCGTAGTTGGCAACTTCAACTCGGGGTTGTATTTATACCAAAAGTTCTGAAACGGTTCTTTTTCGAGTAAGCGAAGTGACAAATTACACGTTGTCATCATGACAAGTAAATCGAAAATAAAGGCAGTGTTCGTCGGCACGCCCTTTCTTCTATTTCTGCGTTCTTCGGTATTTACATGTTTGTTACAGTCCGTCTTGTCCCAGCACACTTTACAAACTATTTTAGCACCGTCGTAGAATAAATCCAGAAAGTCACAGATAAACCTATTTACTGTGCCAGCAAAGAGTCGTTTTTTAGCCTTGTTCACATTACACATTTTAAATTAATAATTATATATTTATAACGAATAACACGTAACGTAAAACACAACGCACGCTCTCGTTTCCTAAACTGAACGAAAAATAAACAAACGGACGTTGACAAAGCAAGAATCGAATTTTGCACATATTCCGCTACTCCGGTGAAACGCCTATGTATCGCAGAGACGATTACGTCGCTCTAGTAATCTGTATACAATTTTCCATAAGATGTTCTAAGTTGTAAACTCTCTCCATTAGATATTTAGTTTTCAGTTCCTCGATCTCCATATTACAGATTTAGGCTTCATTTTATCGATGGATATTTTCCGTCTCCCATTCCATAACCCACATTCTCCTCGATCACTTTCCCATACCCTGTTTCGTATCCTAAACCTTTCCCTCTTGGAAAATTCGAGGATGTATAGTAAAAGTTTTCCATGTTCTTTCCACACCGCGCTACCTCTACTTCTACATGAAAATACTTCGATAAAACTTTCCCCGAGCTGCCTGCAATTACTTCTCCTCCAACCATGACATGCTGCTGTGCCGTGGGTTCGTCCGAATTCCTTGCGTAAGAGGCAATTCATCAGATCTATAAAGTGCCGACCCGTCTAGCTAGACCCGGCGTATATAAAACGTTTTATGTCCGACCCAGAAAAACTTTGATAATATTTATATACAAAAGCCAAGGGGAAAGGTCGAACGGACATAAAACCTTTTGCAAGCAGTAGCGCCACATATATATGTATATATTTTTATATAGGTACGATAAAGTATATGTATATAGATATCTATATCCACGTACTATGTATGTGTGTAAAAGGGTGGTGGAAGAGGCTCGTGCTATTACATATCATGAGGAATGGGATATGAAAAAGAGAATATATCGATTGGAAATAAAGAGGAGCTTTGGAGAATTGTATGCATGTTATTATCCTTTTATATACAGTGAGGTCCTAAAGTTCCCCTCCCATGATAACTTTTGAACGACAGAAGCTAGCGTTTTTAGAAAAAATGAGTCGATTTCTGTATTTTGCGAGCTAACTTTTGCCGTTATTGGCAGTTCAATTGTATTTCCGGTTTCACCGGAAGTGACGTCAACTTGGTGGTTATGTCAGACTCTCAAAGTGTACTCAGTGCGCTGAGATGCAGAAAGTGGTTTGCTAAAATTCATCCCCTAGTGCTTGGTATAATTGCCAAATGTGCTGAGCTTAAATTACAAGATACCAACGTAAGAATCTTTTGGGATAAAAGTCATGTGAGGATCTCCCCTAACGAGATAGTAGTCCTTTTAGCTAACACATGGGCTGAAAAGTCCCGGGCCTAACACATAGATGGCGCTAGTTTTATTGCATTCACCTGTTTTGCAGTTAGTACTAACCTTAAAAAGACAGCTGTTAACATTTCATGATATTCTATTCATTAGTTTGTGAGTTATTGTGCTAAGAGTGACGCTACTTTTGTTATTTCCAAAACAATGGATCAAAAACAATTTCGTGTTTTAATTTTACACTGCTTCTTGAAGGGAAAAAATACCGTTCAAGCGAAGCAATGGCTTGAAAAGTGTTATGGGGACTCCGCTCCATCAGAAACAATAATAAAACGTTGGTTTGCTGACTTCAAACGTGGTCGTAGAGACACCGATGATGCAGAACGCAGTGGACGTCCAAATGAGGCGGTAACACCAGAAAACATCAAAAAAATCCACAAAATCGTTTTGAATGATCGAAAAGTGAAGTTGCGTGAGTTAGCTGACATCGTAAAGATATCAAAAGAACGTGTTGGCTTTATATTGCATGAGCATTTGACTATGAGAAAGCTCTGTTCAAAATGGGTGCCGCGTTTGCTCACTGTTGACCAAAAACAAGAACGTGTTGATGCTTCTGAGCAGTGTTTGGCCATGTTTAAACGTAACAAACCGGAATTTTTGCATCGATATGTGCCAACGGATGAAACATGGATCCATCACTTCACTCCGGTATTAAAACGATCGCCATCTGAGTGGACAGCTACTGGTGAACCTCGTCCAAAGCGCCCGAAAGCACAACAATCGGCTGGAAAGGTTATGGCCTCGGTATTTTGGGATGTGCGTGGTGTAATATTCATCGACTATCTTGAGAAGGGAAATACCATCAACAGTGAATATTATATAGCGTTACTGGAGCGTCCTGAAGGCCGAAATTGCAAAGCAACGTCCGCAAATGGCGAAGAAAAAAATGTTGTTTCATCAAGACAACGCACCGTGTCACAAGTCAATCAAAACAATGGCAGAACTACATGAATTGAACGTCGAATTGCTTCCACATCCACCGTATTCGCCAGATTTGGCTCCCAGCGACTACTGGCTGTTCGCAGACCTAAAAAAAATGCTCGCCGGTAAGAAATTTCGCTCGAATGAAGAGGTTATCGCTGAAACTGAGGCATATTTTGAGGCAAAAGATAAATCGTTTTACAAAAGTGGTATTGAAATGTTAGAGCGGCGCTGGAATGATTGCGTTGTTCTTGATGGAAATTACGTTGATGAATAAAGCTAATTTTGAACAAAAAAAAACGTGTTTTCTTTGTCAGGCCCGGGACTTTTCAGCCCATGTGTTAAGTCGTCAGCAGCTAACGGCGAAGACGCTGATTTTAGTATCTCCGAATCGGAAGTTTTATGTAACCTCAAAAGATTCTTTCTAGAAGAAAAATGGGAAAGTATGTGGTAAGCCTCATATGAATGTCATCCTACGCAGTATGCCATAATCCACCCTTCGATCTTTCATACACGTTGGCATAGTAACTCTAGAGTGTCACGATACGAATATTCTGTTGTTGCTAGATTGAAATTCGGACGTGGTTGCTTCCCTTCACATTTACCCGAATTAAAGATTTTGGATTCTCCAGCTTGCACATGTGGATATGAGGTGGGTGATTTAAATCACCTTATTTTAGCATGCCGTGTCTATGAGCACCAAAGACGAAATCTGTTTGAGAATTTAGTAGCACATAAAGTAGCCTTACCCACTTCTATAATACTACTACTAAGGTCTAACAACATAGAAATTTACAGAGTTCTTATGAAGTTTCTCGTTGGCTGTCGAATTACAATTTAATAGGTGAAGTTTTTTATAATTTGATACATTGCAATGGTAATGTGGCTGATGGGCTTTGATCCCTTAATGCCAAAAAAAAAGAGGTAAATTATTCTTGTTATTTATTGTTATTACAACCTGCATTTGTTATACTTTCGTTTTTGTGCTCGTTATTATTTTCTCTCACCTTAACTTGTTTTGTTTCTTTTATGATGGCTTTGGCACGAACCAAGCAAAATTGCTGGGTCGATTTTAATATTATGTAAATTTGGTAACAATTATCACCTTATTCGCCGTGGTTGCGCAACAAATTGTACAAAAATTTAAATCATATTATCTTCTGTTAAAGCAGTTCATCCTGCAAATTTTATTCCATTTACTCAGCGCAAAGTTCAAATATTTCCGGCTGTACAAGGGCAGTGTTCATTATGTTCCATTTCGTTGTAATTGTTACCAAATTCACGGAATATTAAAATTAGGTACTTGATGTTTATCTTACGGTCCATGCAGACGCCATTTTGAAATCAACAACATAAAAACATAAAAAACTTAAACTTAAGCATATTGCCTATTAAAAATGGAAGATTGAAAGAACACAGAAGAAATGATACCACTGTATCTCCTAGAACAAAAAACTAACAAAAAAGAAAAAAGTAGGAAGAGCAAGGAGGACCCGGGCAAAGAATAAGGACACGATTATACAGATTCACGCAAACGGAAACTAAACTGAAACAGGGAAAAGGAAAATGAGATAAAAATAAAGAAATTGGTTAGGGTTGGGGTGTGGAATGTGCGGGGGATTAACGGAAAAGGAGACGAACCAGTGCAAGAAATGAAAAAAGGAAATATAAAAATGTTAGGAATTACCGAAACAAAAAAGAAAAATTATGGTATAACGGAAATAAAAAGTGGATATGTGATGGGGTGGAGAGGAGTAGAGTCAGAAGCACACGCAAGGGCTGGAGTAGCGGTATTAATAAGTCAAGAGAAAGAACAAGATATAATAGATATAAAGTATATTAACGAAAGAATCCTAACAATGGAAATAACTATTGGAGCAGATAAGTGGTACTTCATAGTAGTGTATGCTCCAAATGATAGTGAGAAGATGGAAGAAAAAACAAAATTTTATGAAGAATTACAAAAAGAGACAGATAGGACAGAAAATAATAATGTAATAATAATGGGAGATCTCAACGGGAGAGTGGAAAAGAAAAATAATGAATTGGAGAGATGGCTAGGAAAAGAGGGTGAAGAAGCTGTGAACAACAATGGGATGTGAATTATCGATTACTGTAGGGAAAATGATTACATAATAGCAAACACTAAATTCAAGCGCAAGGAAATACATAAAATCACAAGGCAGGAACCAAATAGGAAAGAGAAATCGATAATAGATTACTTTATAGTAAACGCCGCAATATGGGAACGAGTTAGGGACGTAAAAGTAAGCAGAGGATTGGAAGTAGGCACCACTATTTAGTTGAAGTAACAATAAAAAATGAAAAAAAACAGAAAGAACCAAACAAGAGAAGAATAGCTAGGAAACAGATAAAGACCTACAAATCGAGACAAATAAATATAAAAGAAAAATATCAGAATTACCTTAATCAAATTAAATGTACTTAAAACTATGAAACAAGATGGAAGAACTTCAAGGGAAAAATAAAGGAAATAGCAGAAAGGATATGTGGAACAACTTGGATTGGGAATAGGAGACCGAAAGGAACGCCATGGTGGAACGAAAGAATACAGAGGGAAGTTAAGAAGAAGAAGCAAGCATGGAACCAATACTTAACAACATTATAAGGTTAAAAGAAAAAACATGGGAAGAATTTGGACAAAAAATGGCAACGGCACATACAGAGAATCAAAATTCTTTCATGGAAAGCTAAAACAAATGAGAAACAAAAAGCCGACCATGTTCAAGAATATTAAAGATAAGAACGGGGGCATTGTAACACAGGAAGAATTAATTATGAAAAGGTGGAAAGAATATTTCGAAGAACTTTTGGAAGAGCAGGAACGACCAGAAAATCAACGTGAAAGACAAATACATATACAAGATCAACGGCCAATAGAACAACAAAAAATGAGGATCATGAAATATCGGGAGATGAACTAGAGAAAGCTATACAGAAAATTAGACTAGGAAAAGCACCAGGGCATGACGAGATAACTGGGGAAATGATTACATTTCTGGCAAGAGAAGCAAAACAAGAACTACTAGGTGTATCAAACCAAGTCAGAAAAGAAAAGAAAACAGCAGGGGACTGGATGATAGGGATCGTAACACCATTATATAAGAAGGGTGATAGTAAGGAATGTAGAAACTACAGAGGTATCACACTAACAAGCACTGTAGGGAAAGTATACGCAAGAATCCTGGAGACAAGACTGAGAGAAAAAGTGGAAGAACAATTAGGAGAAAGTCAGACAGGGTTTAGACAATAAAGAGGAGTTCAAGACCAGATCTTTATAATGAGGCAAATAAGTGAGAAGGCAATACGAACAAACAAGCAGGTACACGTGTGCTTCATAGATATGGAAAAGGCATTTGATGGGATAAAGAGAAAAAACGTGTGGGAAGTCTTGGAAAAAAGAGGAATAGGACATGAATTATTAGAAAGTATAAAAAGCTTATACGAGGAAACGTGCAGCTACGTACGAGTCAGAAATGAATGTTCTGAAAGATTTATAAGCAGAGTAGGACTTAAACAAGGTAGTATATTGAGCCCATTGCTATTTAACGTCACATTAGATGAAATATTGAAAAGATGTAGAGATAGATTAAAGACATGCAACGCAGGAAACTGGAAAATGGAAAATATAAGAATAACAGAATTGTGTTACGCAGACGATCTGGTAATAGTCGGGAAAAATGAAGCAGATTTATAACACAATATAAATATCCTGAATGAAGAGCTACAAAAAAGCAATATGAAAATAAACCTAAAGAAAACCAAAACCATGATAATAGGAACAGCCAAAGAAAGACACCAAATTAAAATCGGAGGAAAGGTTGTAGAACAAGTAAATAAATTCTCTTACTTGGGAACAATCATCAATGAGATGGGAAGCATGGAGGACGAAATTAACGAGAGAGTTGCGAAAGCTGGAAAACTCTTCAACATAATAAAAACGAAGTTCCTCAACAAGAAGGAAATACCGAAAGGGGTAAAGGCCGAAGTAGTTAAAAAAGTTGTAAAACCAACGCTCACCTACGCCTGTGAAAGCTGGACAACAACAGAAAGACAGAGGAGTAAGCTGACAGCTGCAGAAATGAGATATCTGAGGAAAATACTAGGAAAGACAATGAGAGATGAAATAAGGAATGTGGAATGCAGGGAGCAGTTGAATATAATACCAGTGGAAGAGACAATACAACAGGGACAACTGAGATGGATGGAACATGTGTAAAGAATGGGACAAGACATGCTAGTGAAAAAGGTGTTCGAAGCAAGAGCAAGCGGAACACGAAGGAGAGGAAGACCACGAAGAACGTGGAAAGAGGAAATAAGAGTGGCAGCGGAGAGAAGAGGGGTAAGGTGGGAAGACATTCCAGGATTAGCTAAGAATAGAATAAGCTGGAGAGAAATATGGAGGAAACCAATGGGACTCAACTCCCTCCAGCCAACACCGAAAGGTACAAGGCCCAAGGATTAAGTAAGTAAATTTGGTAACAATTATCGCCTTATTTGCCGTGGTTGCGCAACAAATCGTACAAAAATTTAAATCATATTATCTTCTGTTAAAGTAGTTCGTCCTGCAAATTTTATACCATTTACTCAGCGTAAAGTTCAAATATTTCCGGCTGTACAAGGGCAGTGTTCATGATGTTCCATTTCGTGGTAATTGTTACCAAATTCACCGAATATTAAAATTAGGTACTTGATGTTTATCTTGTGGTCTATGAGGACGCCATTTAAAAAAAAAATAAAAAACTTAAACCTAAGCATACTGCCTATCAAAAATTGACAAATTTAATCAAACCTACTACAATTAATTAATACAATAAAGATCGATAAAGTAAGGGAGAAAGAACCATGAATAAAACATCAAGTTAACAAATGTCTTAAACAAAGAAATACAATTATTTCATTACAAGTACATACTTCTCTTAAGCGGAGAAAGAAACGCTAAAAAAATATTCCTTTTGGTTTAAAACAGTTACTTTATTGCGGATAATTGAAACAGTAGTTGTTTTGAACTAAAGCAGAAAAGTAAACCTTTCTTTGCGTGCGTCAAGGAAACGTACAAATGATATTCTAAGTATTTTCTTCACGAAACGACCGGCAAAATAAAGCTCTCTTTCCTGTAATACTTTCATTCGAAAACAACTTTCTTAATCAACTTTTTTTGTGCAAGTATCGTTGGAAACTAGGTGAGCCATATCCCCAACAAGGTAAATAATTGAATCTTCTCGGCGTATATCCCCTTGACGCGACGAGCCAGCACTCGCCGGGCGTTCAGCGCGCTTACCGAGAGGAACGAACTTTTTATTAAAATTTAAACCCGTTGAGAAATAAAATATACATTTGCCTTTATCAAAATTTAGCGAGATGGAGTTGGTAGGCGGAGAAAGAGGGAAATAGGAGCCTTTTGCGAGGCAACAAACGTATATATAGTCGTAATTAAAGTTAGTGTCTAGCAGCAAGTAAGTTTCCAAGTTAGTATTATAGAAGTTTAACGGGAAATAGTTCCCAGGTGTCGCGTTTCCTTTTCGACGTGCCAACTATGCCTTTATTAACAGATTTCGTTGCTGCAAATAAGTTACAATTATTTCAATTATGTTCGGCGTTCGTTCGGAGACGAAGTTCAAAAGTACGCGGCGATCATTTGAAATGTTTCTAAATTGAATGTACATAGATGTGTTAGCATAATTTGCTAAGCATAGAATGGCAACAAAAACATCACTACATTAGTAATATTCTGGTTGATATTTGCTTTCGTCCTTTGTAATGTCAAATTTAATAACTGTTACTTGTTATGCCTAAATGTACCCAAAAAATTCTGCGTTGCCGAATTCCTCCTTCGTAGTTAATTTGACAACATCGGAATGATAGTAGCGTGAAATTAGAATGCAAAATGTAGGTATGAGGGGATGAATTAACTTCGAAAAGGAAGTTTGGCAATGCAAGGCTCTTCGACAACGTTCAAATATTCCTCTTATGACTAGAGTTTGTTAAAAAGGTGGTACCGGCAGTGGCGCGCCGCATAAAAGTAGGTACGTAATATACAATATTAGTGAAAAATAATATTGTTACTTTTTCCTGTCGTTTTGATGTCCACTGTGGCAATTGGCAACCACCCTGGTAAGCTGCGTAGAATTGTAACATCGGCAACGCTTCAATTGTCGATTCATGCAGCCGTCGACGGTGTTGTGAATACGTTGTCGTATACTTCGAAAATGATCGTTCGACATCCAGTGAAGTAAGATTTGCAAATGTCAGATATTCCTTTTCCTCATCTGGGCACTCTTGATTTTCAGTTATAGACCGAACCTTTTGTAAATCGGGATTTTTCGTTTAAATTGCACCAAATTTTTGAGAAACATCGACTCCTATAGTGTTCGTCAGGAGCGGCTTGTAAATTGTTTATGCAATTTAATGCGTCTCGTGCAGATAAGTGACTGTTTTCTAATTGCTCAATAGCTTGTGCAACTTCAGAATAGTCCATGGAAATTTCATCTATTTGTTGTTGAACGTCCGAATTGGAAAAAAGTTGCTGACTATCTCGAACTGCTGCAGAATCATTTGAATCAAGTTTCAAGAAGACATTTTTCACTTGTGAAAAATATTCCTGATAGTAGGATACTGCCTGGAGCTATGTTCCCCGTCGCGTTATTACAGGCTGAGGTGATGGTGGTAATTTCGGACACAATTGTTTGAATGCATGGATGTGTTTGGGAGATTTGATGAACACTTTTTTGGTAGATGCTATTAACTTATCCACCATCAGATACTTCTTTCGAATGGTTTCTCCTACGAGGTGACATGCGTGTATGAGGTATGTTATGTGAAGAAGAGTCGGAAAGCATATTTTCAACATCCTACCAACTCTCAGCATTGTTGCGGCTCCGTCAGTAACGAACATTGTGACTCGGGTCCCTGTGATACAAAATTCTCTTAACGAATTTTTTATTGTTTTGACAACGGTTTCTGCAATAGTTTTCTGAATCCTTTTACTGGATAAGAACAATGAAGCTGGTGGACCATCACGTTTTAAAGGACGCGCTACAACATGAATGACGCTGTATTTCTGAGCATCAGTTGTTTCATCCACACATACGCAGATTTTCTTATTTCTCAACTCGTCTTTTATACATTCCGTTACTGTACCTTGCACACGTGGCAAATTGTATCGTAATTGCAAAGATGTTGGCAGCTTCGATGAGGTAACGTACTTAACCCAAAAAAGACGAAAGTGTTCATTAGATACTAGATGTTGTGGGATGTTGCACACACTTAACATAAAAATAAAATCATATAAAAATTGCCAGTACGGAATACTGTTTCTTAAATTCAATACATGACGTTTACTTTTACAATGTTTTCTACATTCAAACCTATCGCGACCTAGCAATCCGCTATTGCATATTGTGCAATAAATATGCGGACTTCTATATTCTAATCCAGGGAAATCCCTGAGATATTTATTCACATTCGAAGGGAACGTTACACCCTTTGGGTGTTCCATCGCCGTGTATTTATTTGGTGTGCAGCGTGCAACGTACTGTCGCTTTGAACTTTCTCGCGGTACTGTCGAGATCGACTACGAGTTGAAAATTACCCCCAACCACGTCGCTGCCGCTACGCTACTGCCATCCGGTACCACCTTTTTAGCAAACTCTACTTATGACCAATCTAACCGACATGTCTTAAATTATAAGCAGAGCGAGGTAATCGTCTCGGCGATACATAGGCGTTTCACCGAAATAGCGGTCTGTGTGCAAAAATCGATTCTCGTTTTGTCGGCGTCCGCTTGTTTATTTTTACGAAACGAGAGCGTGCGTTGTTTTATGTTACGTGTTATTTCTTAAAAATATATAATTATTAATTTAAAATGTGTAATGTGAACAAGGCTAAAAAAGACTCTATGCTGGCACAGTAAATATCTGCTACTTTCCGGCAAAGCGTGCGAGAAACATTTGATGTGCCGGGACAAGGCGGACTGTAACAAACGTGTAAATACCTAAGGACATAGAAATAGCAAAAAAGGCGTGCCAACGAGAACTGCCTTTATTTTCGATTTATTTGTCATGGCGATAACCCATAATTTGTCACAACAGATTGTAAAAGAAATTCTATTCTGAACGTTATAGTATGTGTACTGGACACTCATGAACCGACACTTCCACTGTTACTACAGTCAATCCTCCTATAACGCGGTACTCTTATAACACGGTTTCCATATAACGCGGAGCTAAAACTGCGACAGCCCTCCTATAACGCGGTACTCTTATAACGCGGGAATTCCCCTATAAGTGAAGAAACAGACCATATGATTGGCTGTTGCATATTTGCGTAACGTTCTTTATCCAATAGCGCTGCCGAACTGCCGTTGTCACAGCTACTATCTGTCATTTGTTTTAAGTGCAATCTGGTTTGTACCAGGTTAAATCTGCGTTTCTTATAGCGCGGTTTCCGTGTAACGTGGTACGAATTAATCGCGTTATAGGAGGGTTGACTGTAGCTAGTAAAAGACCGGAAAAGTGTACTAGTGCAGCAATTGTGAGGGTGATACCTAGTACGTTAGTTGTTTCTACAATGAATAAACATAGCCAATAAAATAAAAGACGATTGTCTTTCCATACTTTCCTACACTGAAGAAACGATGTGGTTGAAATAAATAAATTGATTTTGTTAAAGGAAAGTTGTTTCAAGCAAGTATTTATCTTATTAATCCAACTACGTATTTTGTTCGAATCAACATGATATTTGTTTGAAACAACATGACATTTGTTTACCTGTATTCAAAGATGTTGGATCAATTATAATATGATTGGCTCAATCAAATGAGTTTCTCATTGTATTTTTCACTTTCGTTTTCCTATTCGTTGTTTTCCTCTTTTAGTTCCGTTTCCATCGAATCCCTTCATCTTTCCCTAAGTTTCCTTATTTTCTTCTTATATGAAGACTCTTTCCATCTACTTTTCTTCTAATTACCTCCCTTTCGCATCTTCTGAAGACCTCTTTTCCGTTTTTGTTTGGCACCCAAGCTTCTCACCGTTAAATCGCTGTAGGTCTTAAGATTGCTTTATAGAGACATCGTTTAGTACTCTTAAATAATTTCTCAGACCTTATTAGGTTATTTAAGACCCCTACATTTTTGTTGGCATTCTCATGTTTATGCATTTTCCTTCCTCCATTTTATTCATTAGTAGTCACCACAGGTACACAAATTCTTTTATTTCTTCAAATTTCAACCTCGCTTACATTATCTTGCCTTCTACTGTTTTTTGTCCAATTCTTATTAGTTTCCATTTTTTGGGTTGCTTCTACTATTTTGCACTGTGAATCTCCGATCTAGAATAACACCCAAGTACTTAGCTATATCTTTCCAACCCAGTCGTTGACCATTAACATCTACTTAGCATTGCAATACTCTTAGATTTATTAGTTTCTCGCCTACATCTCTCAACCGTATCATCAATCCCAGACTGTAATCTTCTCCTCATTAAGTCTTCACTACGACTCGAGCAATAAATGGCCATATCATTAGCAAAAATGGATAACTGAACTTTCAAATGCTTGGGAACATAATGTGCATGTATTAAAAACAATTTCGGTCCCAAGAAGGAGCCCTGAGGAACTACGGGCCCAATCGACCACAGAAGGGACAACACTTTTCCTTTTTCAACAACAAAAGATCTTCTAGCATGATCAAAAACCTACTAAAACTCAATTCATGTGTTTTGTATATTAAGCCATCATGCCACACGGAATCTATCGTCCCCGCCGCGTTCAGAAAAGCAGCCCCAACAGTCTCCACTCGCTCGAAACAATTTTATATTTTGGTTCCACCCGTTGGAAATAAACTATTATTATTAAAATGTTTAGAGTAACATAATTCATTTTCTTTGCCAATCCTGTATCAATGTTAATATTATTATTAGCACTACCAACACCAACAAGTAAAATACTCACAACAAAAAGAGGTTCACATCCTTCTCTATTTATATTGAATTCATTCCAATTTGTTGTGAAGGATATCGCAACAAAATCTATTTGGTGTGTAAGCGGAAAATTTCGTAATAAACAAGCAGGCATCAGCAAAATGTTTTCTCTGCGTAATCAGAACAACCGCATTTTTTCTTCTCTTTGTCGGTAAATTTCATTGAAAATTCAATTTTATTACCCCTCCGGTGCAAAATGTGGAGCCGCCGGAACTCCGAGAAGCTCGACAAGGCTTCCGATTGCTATTATCGTCCCATCGGCCCTTAGGCTAGCTAGAAACAACCAACCGGTATTCTGCCGAAACAACCTTACTCGGGATGCGGATTCGGATGCCTAGATTTTATTGCGCGTAAGTAATTTCATCAGGCGAAACAGGTTCTTGGAGTTTTATTTATTAATTGTTTTCCTTCTTGTTGTTCCCTTCTCTTTTGATGAGGTTGTGTTGTATCACATACCGAAAGTCAAAAAGGTTGGTGATATAAATAACTTAAAGTTATGGATTTTTTCATGCTCCTTAGGAAGTTATTGAACGAAACGGAAGTTAAGATCTTATTAGTTTCAAACAATGGTTTGCAACTATCTTTAGGTCGCATTTTCTACATTAGTCTTGTTTGAATCATCTAAATTTGGAAATACGGGTAGGTATGATGCTAGCTTTTCTAGAGAGGATGCCAAAAATCTAAAGGAATCAATAAATCTGAATTTTATTAGGTTATCGTCTATATTTTTGGTAAAGGAGATGTATCGCTCTTTATTTATAGGAAGCAAATCGGCGTGGTCTTCGAAATCTTTAGCGAAGTTTTTGATGATAAAATGAGAGTCATACCCACTTAAATTACGAAAAACGACTGGAATCACGTGACTATCCTGGTAATTAATATTTCAATCCTCATGTGCCGCGCCGCGAATCTTGCCAGTAAGGTGATTATGGTCGCGAACTTTCACGTCATGAACGTCAAAGGGTCGCTCGCAGATGTGGCAGTGTGAAATGGAGCGGAATTCCAGTTCTTGCGCAGGCGTAAGAGGTTCCATCGGTAGAGGGCAAAGAAATACGGTTTCTACGTCTTCGGCAAACTGGCGCATGTCTTCAGCAAACCACCGCTGGCAATCCTCACCACGATAAGCCCAAATAAAATGCCGGTGAAGTTTGATGAGAGAGTCGCGATTTATAGAATACCGAACGAAGATCGAAGGTCGCAGTGGGTAGCTATGGCGGCCGATAGAAAAAGATTTGTAAACAGAATTAAGAATTTGGAAAAGGTTCTAAGCTTAGTTTTATTGCCTGAACACAGAGAAAAAATATACCGTCAGCGATTCGAGGCATTCCTGGTAATCAATATGCAGGGATTTAATGCTCCCGACTTTACACCTAGAGACATGAGCATCACGGATGGAACGCGAACTATGCATCTTCTCTTCAAGTAGTTGGAGCGTAATTTTTTAAATATTAAATACAAGGGTGGCTATGTAGATTTAAAGAACGTTGATAGACTTCTATCTAACATTTGCGCTAACTATACAAAAGTGTATGTTAAAGGACATGAGAAAACAGATGTGTTGAAAAAATTTGTTAGTGTACCAATAGCGAATTTAGAATATATGAGGGACATTCCTACTATAAGAAGAACTCCGGGCGAATGTTGCATGTACCATACTGATGAACTTAAAATTTGTTCTATATCAAACATTGCTCTTACTAGAATTCTTTCCGAATTGACTGCATTTTCCCACACAATCACATTATAGCTTTGCATTAAATAAGCAACTGCACACTTGATGTTCAACAGCAAGTCCTCGTTGAATATATCTCTTAAATGGAATAGTACAAGAAGCAGTTGCCCAGCTTATTGCATATGTAATCTGTATCATTGAGGTGAATGCCTAGAAAATTGGTCGTAGCTAAAAAATCATCACTACCTTAAAATTGTCCATTTAGATTTCATCTATTGTAGAACTAATCTGAAACTGTTTTTGTTGTATTAACTATAAATCTGTTTTTTCCACGCCGTACCATAAATTCATCGGATACCGTCCTGGGGTTAGCATCCGTCTGCCATATGGTTCAACCATCAACTATTGCAGAATAAAAAATGAGTGAAGAAATGTCAACCTTACAGTAATGCATCATTTCTAAACAAACTGAATCTTAGTGGATCCAACATGTCCTATCCACCTTTGTCTTTAACTCGTAGCTCCATGGAGGAGCAAGAGGTGCCTAATGGCGTTTCATTGCTTGCATCCATTACGATGGTAGAGCAGCTAGCTTTACGCATCTGGAATTTAGATCAATCCATTGTCGCCATTCTGTCCACAAATTTCTTCCACTCTTTTCTATCTTTAGCTTTCAATTTGATTTCGTTCTATGATATTTCCATTCTCTTCACCAACATTTCGCCTCCATGTATGTGTTTGGGGTTACAACCTTTCTTTTCCCGGCGCTCTTATAGTCTAATGATTGTTTCGTAAGATTGTTGTTCTGTTCCCTCAATGTGTGCCCTATCCATTGCTACTTTTTCCTTTTTAAAGTAATTTCGATTTTTTCAATTCTTGCCATCCGTAAGGGATCCTCGTTGCTTATTGTTTCAGGCCAAAAAATTTCGAGTATGTATCTAAGGCTTTTGTTTATAAAGGTTTACAATTTTTTTGAATTGTGTTTACTTTCCACCCATGTTTCGGCTCCATACAACAATACAGTCATTACATTTGTCTTAAAAATTCCTGCTTTCCTGTTGAACTGGGAAAATAACCAAATTTTCCTCAGTGAGTTAAAGGCTGCCTTAGCTTTGTTGATCCTTCCTTTTGCATCTATGTTATTGTCTCCTGTGGCGGTTACTGTGCTTTCCAAATATTGGAATTCGGTTACACCTTCTTCTTCATTGTTTAAATTTTGTCATTAATTTCGTTTTATTGGCATTAATTTTTAAATTCATTTTACTGGTTTATTTTGTTTTGTATTTGTTTTCTAATATGTGCCATTAAACACACGTCATCCGTAAATTGTTGACCATCCAGACAGTGGCGTAACTACCAAATTTGGGTTCCCACGCAAGATCATTATGTATCATAACAGTAGTAAAAACTTAGAAGATCGGAAGGCCCTTCGGACCCCCTTGCGTCTACGGCCCCTACGCATTGCGTAGGTGTAGCTACGCCACTGCATCCAGAACACATGTTCCATCTTATGCCAGCTTTGTTATCCACTGTTTTTCGCATAATACAGTGGACAACCTTACCAGACTTAGGAATGTTAATAATAACGGTATGTTTGCAGGAGAGCGGTAAGTGTTGAAGTGACAAAATGAGATTGACTTTCACCAATATTTGGTCACTGTCGGAAAAGCCTTTAAGGAGCGATTAGAGACACGATCAAGGCCAGAGGTTTTTACGTTCTTCAGCAGTTTCATTCTTCGATCTCATTCTTATCAGTCAAGTTTAACAGGTCTCCGTATTCCGATCTTTTATCGATTGACAAATTTCCTCAAAATGCTTCTCAAGAGCCTGGTTTGGAAGAGAGTATAGTTCAGAGCTCTGTGTGTACATACTAAACCTCGACTGCTCTGCAAAGGCTTAGTTGCGTTGGACTGTTTTCTCCTTGTCTGTATGCAGCGAGTCCTTCCCTAACAGACTGGATGAAGTTATTAGCTCTTGCACGATCTTGTGGGTTATTCTAGCCCTCTTTATTGATTTTCTTACTTTCTTGAAACGTATTCTACGCCTCTCTATATCTCCGTCTAATTCATTCATGGTAATATAGAAATCTAGCGCACCGTTTCCAAACATGTGTGCCCCTCTAATGTAAAAAGTAAACAGACTGTTAGGCTTTGTTATCCATTGTTTTTCGCATAATACCGTCTACAACTATAAGGAATAGCATAGGTGAAAGTATGCATCCCTGTCCTACCCCCGTCCGAATTTAACTTCTGTAGTCAATTATCCAGCGTGTTTAAACTTGGCGCAGCTGTTCTCGCATAAAGCTATAATTAGTATTATGTATTTGTTTGAAATTCCATAGAAAGCCATTATTTTCCACATTTTTCCTCTGTTGACACAGTCAAATGCCTCAAAGTCTATAAAAAGCGCTAGAATTTCATTTGCCATCTCATTCGCTTCTTCTGGGATGGTTCTTAAGGTATATATCTGGTAAATGCAGGACCTACATATGTATTCTTAAGGCCGCTTGGTTTTCTCTTATGTTTTTCTCAATTTCGGTTCTCATACTATCAAATATTATTCTTACTAGTTATATTTATAAGTGATATTGGTCTTCAGTATTTACAATCAGTTAGATTGCATTTCTTAGGAATTTTTATCATCATTCTTTTTATACAATCTTTAGGAACTTTTTCTTCTGTCCAAATTTTATTAATAAATAGATATAAAATATCTATTGTCCTGTCTAGGTTTACTTTAAGTAGTTCTGCTGGGGTGTCATCACTACCACTTGCTTTATTGTTTTTCAATAGCTTAATGGCGCTTCTTACTTCCTGTTTATTTGGTTTCTCCTTCGTTGTGTTCAAATCTATATTCTGTGGTCTTTTTTTCTTTTTCTTCTTCTTTTCTGTAATTTTATACACTTCTGTAAAGTATTCAATCCATCTATTTTTGATTTCTTCTCGAGTCATGTAGATTTCACCCGCCTTTCCTTTAATCTTCATTATTTTTCTGTGCTTTGTTCCTTATTTTATACAGTTCTCTCAGGTTGTGGTTTCTGGCAGCATTTTCTGCTTTCACTATGTATTCCCCTATATAATCTCGTTTATGCTTTCTAGCGTGTTTCTTTATTTCTTTATCTTTATTGGTATATTCCCTGCGCAGTATCTATCTGGATTCTTTAATGTGCGCTCTATTTATCTTTCCTTTTAGTAATCTTCTTTCATCAATTTATCGTAGTGTTTGGTTTGATAACCACATTTTCACTTGTCATTTTTGTTTCCCAATTGTTTTTTCAGCTGTTTTCTTTAAATATTTTCCATACTTCCTTTATATCTTTGTTATGTCCTATCCATATTCTTGTGAAATTCCTAGATTTATAGTCATATAGTTCTGACTGTTCATTGCCATTTTTTACACATATTTTTCTATGGTTCATATATGATGTAATCTAGTCTAAAAAATTACCTTGGAGGTCAATAGAAAAAAGTTAATCTGTCACAAGTTTTGAGTGCACACTGCTAACAGTTTTAGCCAAGTCGAAAAATAAAGTTGGTATATGCTATTCCTTGTCTACAGCATTATGGACTTTTTCACAAAAGTCATAAGTTGCGGATTGAGTTGACCTATCGTACCAAAAACTATGCTGACAATTGGCAATGGCTCTGTGTTCTTCTAAGAATTTAATCAGCTACATGCGTGTTGGGTGCTGCGCTTGCTCACTCAGGACTAAAAACGTATTCAGATGAACATTTCCAACAGAACAACGCACTGTCTCATACTTCAGTGGTTGCTGTGGCAAAAATTCACGAAATGGGGTTCGAATTGATAAACCAGTCTATTCTGACCCCCCCCCCATTTCTTCTGTCTCCTAGGCTCAAAGTTCATCAAAATGAAAGGATGATCTACCGAACAATAATATTTGTAAAACGAGCATTACCTTTGCTGATTTTGTAATGGTTCCAATAGTAATTAACACAGATCTTTCCAGATGCAGATTTGATTTAATGTGACTTCTATCTATCAACAGCAAGCTGCTCTGTCCAAAGATGATGTCCTACAAGCCTATTCAATGCCACCCCACTACAGTATCAAGTTTCTCCCTTTTTTCAATTTCTCCGTGTTATTATTATCCCTTCTTTTGCAATAGCAACACGTCCTGAATAGCAAAGAGTATTAAATTGCTTTAGGAAATCTTTCTTTTATGATTAAGATTTATGAGTTTGTGTGCGGTGGCGGCCAGAAAGAAACAAACTTCGCCAACTTATATTTGGAAAGTTTTTCATATATAAAGAAGACAATCAATAAATCGTAGATGGCGCTGAATCTTGAGCGAGTCTCGATACTCGTCGAAAAACGTTTTTCCAAACTTCCAAACGAGATTTTGCTGTTCCTGTATATGTGTATGTGTGAGTGTATTTCGTTGGGTCCTTTCATGGTGTTTGTGAATATTGCTTAAAACGAAACTAACTTATCTCATGGATTTTTAAACAACGTTGATTTTATGCATTTCTTCTTAAGAAAAATTATGAAATAATGGCGCTTATGATATTTGTTAGGAAATACGAGATCTGTGGAAGACGTAGTTTCATCTCGGGCAATTTGTATTCCAAAAACCTTCCTATAAAATAAAAATTTTGTAAGAATAAAGTAGGTAGCAACAAACACAGTGAAGGATGACATAATAACTTCAAATAGTATTCTAGTTTCTAGCCATTCTATACTGTCGATATTGTTAATATTCATTCAATACCAAACGAAATACTAAACGGCAAGTTCTTCAATTACAAATCGTCTTCCCCACTTTGCCGAACAAAGAGATTAGAATTTTAGAATTCTCATTTCCTTAAGTTTATACGATTCGAGGTAGAGGGCGCTCTAGTTTCAATTACTCTAAAATTAACTGCCCAACACAAATACCTCGGAAATGAGCCGCACGAAACAATTGGCGCTGCTATAGCTGTACGTAGTGGTCGAGTGTAAGAAGATGCACTTTGTGCAGTGCAGGCATTCCGGTAACTAACTATTTTTGGTATTTTCCGCAACACTGACTTCAATCAATTTATTAGAAGAAGCGTTTTCTTTTTATTGTAAACACCTATTGGTACATCCTCTCTTCAAAACCTTTAATTTAGTCTTGCAACTTGAAACACTTTTTCCCGATTTATGGAAGGTTGCACGCATTGTGCCTATATTTAAATTCGGAGACGCGGCTGACATATCCAACTATCGCCCAATAGCTAGCTTATTAAATTTTGCCAAAGTGTTTGAACAATGCTTATACACTGCTATTTATCCTTGCGTTAAAAACAGCATTTCTTCTTGCCAACACGGCTTTACTGAGAAAAGATCTACGGTAACTAATCTATGTCAGTTTACTCAGTTTTTATCTCATGCTATAGATTCTCGCGTGCAAGTTGATGTCTTATATACCGATTTTGCCAAAGCATTTGACCGCCTTGACCATTCTTTAATTCCATATAAGCTTATGTCTTTTGGGCTGCTCTCGTCAATACATTGCCTCTTCGGGAGTCCCTCAAGGGTCTAATCTTGGACCTTTGATTTTCAACTTATTCATTAACAATATAAATACATGTGTATCGTCTGATGCATTACTATTCGCTGACGATTTGAAGCTATATCGTAACGTGTCCTGTTCCGAGGATTGTTACTTCTTGCAAAGCGATCTTACAAAGATTTCTAAATGGTGTACATCAAATAATCTACCTCTGAATATCAGCAAATGTAAAGTTATTTCCTTCACACTTGCATCTACGCCAATTACTTTCAATTTTGAGCTTCATCAAGTTAACATCGAACGTGTCGAACTAATTAAGGATCTAGGGATTTTGTTTGATAGCAAACTCACTTTTGCGCAACACATTATCAATGTCTCTCATGCGGCTAGAAGATCTCTTGGTTTTATTGTGCGAAATTGCAGAGAGTTTACCAATGAGGTAGCCTTGAAATTTGTGTACTACGCTCTTGTTAGATCCCGTCTGCAATACGCGTCCATCATATGGTGCCCTTACTATTTAACGCTTAAACGCCAATTGGAATTGGTCCAACGCAGATTTGCTAAACTCCTCTGGTTCCGGCAAGACGGAGTGTACCCACCGAGAGGCATTGATCATACGTTACTGTTGTTCCGATTTAATTTACCCTCTCTTAACTTTCGGCGCATATCCTCCGGTTTGGTGTTTCTCTGGAAATTGTGTAATGGCTGCATTGACTGCTCTGCACTACTTCAAAGATTACAATTTATAATCCCACGCTCTGGTCGTCGCGTAAGTTCGCGCAATACTTTGTTTCAATTTAATTTACCCGTTTTTTCCGCTCGAACAAATGCTCTTTTAAAATTAATAATTTTTTGTAACTTGTTACTCTTACTTGTTTTTTGTACTCGTTTTGTAATTTGTTTAATTAATTACTTGTCCAGTAATTGGAATTTTCTCTGTTGGGCAATAAAGCTTATTATTATTAAAGCTTATTATTATTGCCGGAGGCAGATAGAGAGTCTGTTTCTAAACAGTGGCGTAGCAACCGGGAAACAATTTTATTGTGGTCGAATTTCCGGGGAATATGGTATAATATACATGGTTATATTTTCTTTCTTAAGTTTTATCTTAGGTTAAAATACGCGTTTTTCATATACAGAATGTGCTGCTTAAATGACGTAGTCAATGTTGTGTATTTTAACTTTGAAATAGTCTATATAGTATAATATACATGTAAACTGTAAATATTAAATATGGCTAGTTTGTGTTCTAAAGGTGTTTTGAAGCATTGGTATTGTTTGATAAAGTACACGTATACACATACAATAAAAACAATTACCAGGAAAGCTACATATGTTTATATACTCTAATGTTTTAAAAGAGGGAAATTATTCAAAAAAATTAAATTTTTGTAAATTAGTTAAATAATTAGATGAACTGGGTGTTCGGAAGTGTTGTTACACACTCTTTCGGCAATTTTAGCCGAACTTTTGTATCGGTAAATGGAAATTAACGAAAATTAAAACTAAAAAATGTAAATTAGCCCTGGATTTCTAAGACGATGTCATATAAACTTTATGTTTATATGGGATTCACGGGGAACTGCCAATTCTCAAACTCCAATCTTCACTTCTACCTTGAATTTTTACCATGATTTAAATATTACACACTTTGAAACTTGGAACAAAGTCAAAATACGAGATACCTGAATGAAAGCTTGACCGAACGTAATCAAATTAATTGGCGTCCCTTCACTGCATTATTTTAATCACGATGGCGATTGTTTTGTCCACAGCAAATTTTGATAAATCCTTTCCCAACATGATTTAAAGCTGAATTTTCGATAAATAAACGTATTTATTAATTTGGCATATTGTAATGAATGCAATGACGCGACCGGATGACTCAAATATGATATTCTGTGATCCAGAATTTCAATGGCAACTGTCCAATAATAAATTTCACTGATCTACTTGACAAAACGTTGCGAAAGATGTTTAATTTATGAAATCATGCTTGAAATGCCTCTGAATTTACCCTGTTGTTTGTTGTATGAACGTCTTTCATTAATTTTCAAGATTTACGAAATGGAGAAATTGTACAGAAGAGGAGCTTTGTCTTCACTACCCCATATTTGTCGTTGTCTGGACTTAATTAGATTATTTAATACCCTCACTCCGTAAATCAAAGGCTTGGGGAGGGAAGAGGCTTTCGAAAAAGAAGTAATATCCGCCAGAGGGAATTTTATATTGACCGAGTGGCTAAACTGAATACACTCTACGCGTTCGAATGACAGCTGCGCTCGACGATGTATTTTGTGGACAACTTCAATATATATTAAAAACATACATTCACTGGGCAAGACCGTATCCAACACCTCTCCCCTTATTTTGCCATTCTTCTAAAGTTCGAGACCATTAAATTTACAGTAGAGGAAGAAGTGAACAACCAACTCCCGTTTCTAGTTAGTTTGGTAATTAGAAAAAACAAAAAACTGGAAGTAGACATATATATATATATAAGTAAGTAAGTAAGTATATTTGTTTATATAACAACTAGTGTATATAAACGTCAAAAATAAGCAGAAATTAGTATAACAACAGAGAAAAGGAAAGTGTACTATTAATCAAAAAGTACAAGAGTGAAAAACAGAAAAAACAAAAATTACAAAAGGTTAAACTAAGAATAATATGCGTATGTAATAACATATAGCTAAATTAATTATATATATTGTTATGTTCAACATTGTATGTACATCAACAGCCACTCGTTGGTAACTAAATATCCCTCTTGCAGAGAAAAATGGAAATTTCCTCTTTACCATTCCTCCCCAGTCAACTGGCCTTGGGGCGTTGATTTTAAATCTTAAATATAAGTCCAGATAGCGACGAGTGTGGGGTAGTATGGACAAATCTACTTGTCAGTTAATTTTCCTATTCACGTAATTCGTCCAAATTCATGTAGAAATCGTCTAAAATAAGCAACAGCGTAAATTGAGAGGTATTTTAAATAATATTTCATCAATTCAATCTTTATCTGAAAGGCTTAAGTAAATTGTAGGAGAATTTTTATGTTTAAAGCTTGTCAGTAACATTTAGTATCATGGAATCCTTGAAACACAACCTCCTAGTTGAGCCGCTGCATTCATTCTCGTATGCTATTTGTAGAAATAATTACATTTAATCGAAATTCATCGTAAAAGTTTCTATTTGGGTTAAATTATCAAAATTGGCTGTGGAATAAAGCAATCGCCAGTCTTTCGCGATGTAAAATCGAAGAAAGAGGAGCGACGCCATAATTTTTCAACAATCTTTATTCAGCCTTGGTTGAATCTAAGTGTTTCTTAACTCCGATCTCAATTTAAAGTGCTCGATTGTGAAATCAAAGTCTTTATTTGAAGAGAAAAGGGTTACATTTCCAGAACAGGCAGTTTCCTGTAGAGGTTATATAAACACAGAGTTTACATAACATTGGCACCGTTCAAATTTCAAGGTTAGTTACATGTATAATTTTAAAATTCGTTAGTTTTATTAATTTGGAAATTCGTTATAAAATTGCCGAAAGGGTATCCAACCCACTAAGAATCGTTAATTTAGTTTTAAATTAGAAATTTTAACAATTTTCCCAAAATCCCATGAGAAAGATAGTTCAATATATATAGAAAGGAAACCATAGATACATTATGACAGATTCTAACCACTATGTACAACACTAAATGGCCGCGATTAGTTTCTTAATTAACAGATTAACAGATTCTCCTAGAATAAAAGTAGATATAATAAAGAACTTAAATTTATAAAAAATATATCTATTTATAATGGTTACTCTTCTATAGATGTCGATGGCATCCTTAAGAAAGTCCAACATAGGCATTACGTAAGAAATTCCACGATTTTAATTCCGGCAGAAACCCGCGAGAAGAAATTTGTGAAACTTCCCTTTCACAGAATATTGAATGGTGTTAGTAAAGTTTTTAGAGGACAAGATATGAACGTGTGTTTCAGTTCGTAAAATGCACTCAGAAACGTTCTAGGCAATCCGAAAGATAAACTGGATACGAAGGAAGGGTTTGAAATTAATAAAATCGCATACGGTAATTATGATAAAGCCTATATTCGACAAACGAAACGGGCGATAGGAACCAGACTCAAAGAACATATAGCTCATTACTGCTATGGAAGAATCGAATCGTCAAGCAGCACAACAAATAAATTAAAAAACCCTAAAATTAATTAAGAAGGTATCTTCGTCGCACTAAAAACGTATTACAGACATTATATAAGATGAGACTTTACATCTAAGATAGAGGGCGTTTGGTGAAGACGAATGGGATCGGATCTCGTCGCTGCAAAAAAAAACTCTTCAAGATTAAGTTATCTATAATTGCTGTAGTGACTTTTCCTCTATGAAACCAAGCAAAAGATTCTGGATACTATTAGGAAATGAATAAATTATTACTGTTACTACAAGGCTCATTGAAAAGCTTATAAATTTTGATTCAAAATTAATTCTGAACATCGTGATAGTTTTTCCTACGAATTTCAATTGCATCTAAAACACGTAAAACAGAATATAATCCAAGAGGAAATTTAGCAAGTTATATTCAACGGACATTTTTTCCTTGTTTCCTTTCAACGGCATAGTATCGAACGCAAAAATCGAAACATTCTGGGGAGAGGAAAAAGAGGAAGCGAAAGAACAACACTGAACACGAAGTTAGCCGTTATGCAGAGCAGCATCTGATAAATATTCCACTCGGGTACTGATGAGACTGCCAAAAACCCTTGATATGTGCGACTGGAATTTTTGTCTCTCTCCCTCTTTTCCTATCTTTGTTTTTCGTCCGTTTCCTACTTTCCATATTGGCGTTACTCCATAACAACGATCGTTGTCCCCATATCGTCTTCCTTTCTATATGATACAAAGGAAATTTTTGAGATATAGAAATAAAGTTGACCGTCTACAGAATCGATTGCGTGGAGGATTGTACGGCAATCCGACCAGATTTGGTTTGATGTAGCAATTTTAATAGCAGTTAAGCGGTTCTCAACTTTTGATGATGAAGTTTTTCGTAGCTAATTCCAAAAAGAGTTAGAAAAAAGTAAATAGCGGCATTTAACAAATTGAGAGTTTAAACGAAAGCTTTGTGACGACCATGGGGTAATAATGGGCCACTTACTGAATTAGTGCTTTAAATAAAATGTCTAGACGTTATCATTAATGCTAATTTTTCTTTTACAAAATAGTTTCTAAAGGTCCTGTTCAGCTACGTACATTCAGGTTCGTTCGCACATGACAACACTCTATTTATCCTGGGGAATATATTCAGTAAATAATTATACCTCTAGATAACAATAATCCCGGGGAAACCACAGTGGCGTACCTAAAGGTTTTGGGGTGGTCCCCACATGCCGCCCTTTCTAAGTCAACCAAAATCAAGACTGGTTATTAAGAATTACTGACACGGTTAGAGTGAATAAGAGGAAAAATTTTTTTATTTTACATTTTAGGGAAAAGGAGCATACCCGATAAAAAGTTTTGCTTGTATTTAAAAAAAATGAGATTGCCGTGGAGAACGTTAACGTTCCATATACTGGTTGTCGAAAATGTTATAAGAGTAAACTACCATTATTTTTACTACTTCGAAAAAGTGGCATAGAAAAGTTTTTGGAATTAAAAGTTACGACAGATTTCAATTTATGGGAAAATTGGCCTACTTTAATTAAATAATTCGTACACAAAACTGGTTACATTTTTTAACGTAAAAAAAATTAAAATAAAACATTATTCGAACAGTCCTTCACCAACGTCCACACAAATTTGAAGGCGAGCAAGAAATTCTTGCTTGAGTTGACCCCACAAGTAAAAGTTCATGATCGTTAAATCTGGACTCCGCGGAGGCCAGGGATGTGGACCATGTAGGCCAATCCAGCGATTAGGAAATGTATCCTGTAACCAAGTCCTAACATTTACAGCAGTATGCGCCGGACAACAGTCTTGCTGGAAATATAAAGAATTTCGGTAGGCCAATGGTAAATTTTCCAATTCGTCGGTGAAAAACGTTTGGAGCATATTCAAGTAGCTATTTCCGTTGCACGTATCTTGAAAAAAGTATGGTCCTATTATTCCGTAAAAGGAGACGGCACACTAAACATTTACTTTTTTGAAATATTGTCGCCTCGACGGTATTCTAAAATGAGGATTCTCGGCTGCCCAATATCGTGAATGTTACGAAGCAACAATGCCATTTGTCGAAAAAGTGGTTTCATCCGAAAATATAATTTGTTGGTGAAAATTTCGTTCCATACCTCCGATCCACAGACAAAAATCGAGACGTTTCACTTCGTCGCCTGTCTCTAAACTATGATTAAATACTGGTTTGTATGGTGCAATTTTATTTTGTTTTAAATTTTTTTGTATTTGGGACTTTCTCACCACTCCTAAGTATTCCGAGCGCCTCCTCAGTGACATCCTTGGATATTCATTCACTAACTGTAAGACTAGTACAGTAGCGGCATCTTCATCGTTATAGTTCTTCTTTTACTTCGGTATTCTCAATAGCGACCCTGTCCTCAAAAATTTATGAACTATTTTATGTAATGACGACTGTGGCACATGCACAGTGGGGCATTTTCCATTAAATTCTTGAATTACTTGGCGATAACTGTTATCACCCTTACCGTAGCACTGTATTAAATAATTTTTTTGCTGTAGAGTTAGTATTTTTTGATAATTATTATTCTTGGGTATTTTTAACGATGTACTGTGACACAAGTAAAACATAAAATGTCATCTTCGTCACCGCCTACTATTTGAAGTAAAGTAAAATAACGCCAAGGATTAAATAATAATTATTTTAAAAGCAAAATTTTCGATAAAAATATTTCTTTACGATAAAGGAGAAAGAGGTCATAAATTGAAAATCTGTTGTAGCTTTTAATTCCAAAAAACTTTTCCTAGTGCCACTTTTTCGAAATAGTCATGACATTTTTGTATTTTTCTAGTTTACGAACACCCAGTATGTGGAACGTTAACGTTCTCCACGGCAATCTCGTTTAAATACAAGCAAAACTTTTTATCAAGTATGCTCTTTTACCCTAAACTGTAAAATAAAAAAGTTTTTCCTCTTATTCACTCTAACCGTGGACAAATTGTATATAAATAGAAAATGTATTTCCTTTGTTTAAATAGATTGTAAACATAATGATAAAATGTAGCGTGTTTATAGATTTATTTTTCTTGCCTTTTATTAGAAAAGTCTTCAATAACTTTGTCCATTTGTTAATTGTTGTTCTGTGTAAAGTATTACTAGAATTTGCAATCTTAAATCACTCATTGTGGAACGAAGATTTGGAAAAGCTCAGTTCACAACTAGCGGCACTGATGGTTGCTGTAAAAAAAAATCTTAACAATATTGCAATGTTGGGAACAGAGTTTTCCAATATTTTTTAATAAATATTAAAATTTCAAGAGGCCCTTGCCCGTCTTTCCAACGTTTTGTTTGTTCTTGTACAGCAGGTACAGAAAAAAAATTCTGAATCCTTTTCTTTTCGTTTAAAAGATTAGATGGTATTAGGCACGAATAATTCGCTGAGAGGACATTTAATTGCTCAAAACGTACTTTTATTTCTTGGATAACTCTATAAAATGAAAAAAAAACGTTTCTTCTTGTATTTCTTCTTCTAAAGATAGCCCCATGAATCGTGAATTTTCCATTTTATATTCTTAAAAGTATAAAAAAATGCCGCCCCAAAATATTTGCCAGTCGGGGCGGACCTCCTCCACTTTCCCTATAGGTATGCTACTGGGAAACCATAACATAACTCGTTTCCGCAGAGTATTTTTTGGAACCCTAATTTTCAAATTTAAAGTAATTTTATCCATTAAACATACAGATTTGCAGATATGTGGCGGTGACACTTTGCGATGACATTAAACGGTAAACCCGACAATATACTTCGGACTTGTAATCTAAAATCATTTATATAAGTTAAGTTATATCATCTTACTCTTCCCAATACATCTTTTTAATTCTTTACGAGGCGAGGCGCTAAGAAAGAAACATCACCCTAGATGAAATTACGGAGCAAAACAAATAAAATTAGGTCTTTCATTTTTAATACGTCCAATCTTCTCCTCTCACTAAGAAGGGTTCTTTTATTATCCTTCTCGTTCGGCGTAAATTTCCAAAGCTATCGACCTCTGTCGAACAGGAACAGAAACGGTGAACTTGTAATTAATAAAAGTTACATCTTCGGGATGCCTTATCATACAAGTTAAATCTTACAGGAGTGTTTGCAGGTCCTGGCTTCTTTTTTCATTTCCGGGGTCTTATTAAATATGTAAAGGACTAGGGAAAGTTGGTGGGTTGTTGGAAAGGGGAACTGAGGGGAAAGGGGAAAGGAGTCGGTTGAGAAACATACCGGTATTCGTTTTTTCTTGGTAGAAAGGTTGATTATTTAATCGGGGTGAAAGTTGTTCACTTTCTGAAGCACCCATTTATATTAGCCATTGTTAAAGTTCGCCAAAAGTAGAATACTTATAGATCCATTGTAGCTAATATAAATTCTCCTACGTATTTAGTGGCAAAGTTATTTGCTTGGTCAATGTCTGTCAAAAATTGGGGCTTAAATTTAACATTTTCTGTACAATTATATTCCTGAAGAATATACTAATACATTGAGTAAAAGGGTTGATTGATTGATTGATTGATAGTCTGAAAAGTTTCAAGCTTCAATATGGAGATGTCAAAAATATTCTGCTAATACAATTGAGCATGTTGAAAGATGCTTTTGAAAATTTCAGCCATGTTGGACGATCGGTTGTTGTTTAGTAGTCGTTTGTCTCAGTCGATGTTAGTGCTTCTGTGAAAATGGAAAAAATCGAATATCGAGCTTCATTAAATTCTTGCACGTGAAAGGTAATACGTTTACGTAAATTAAGGCCGAGATGGACGCTGTTTGCACATCATTTGCCACAGAGAAGTTTTGAGTATCTGAATTTAAACGTGGTCGTGTCAGGTTAACGATGAACTTTCGGGACGGCCACAAACTGCAACCACAACCGATAACATCGGAAAAGTACATCCATGGTATTCGACGACCGTCGAACTAAGGTTAGATAGATAGCGGAGGTTGGGGGCATCTCAAAGAAACGTTGACTGAATATTTGGGCATGAAAAACCTAAACGCGGGTTGGGTCCTGTGCTTGCTCACTTAGGACCAAAAACGTATATTTCCAAAGCTCTGTTGAAGCAGTTTAAGCGAAATAAGTCCGAGTTTTGGGGTCGATTAGTAACTAAAGATGAGACTTGGCTACGCCAGTACATTCCTGAAGCCAAGGTACAGTCGAGACAGTGGACTGCGAAGGGTGAATCGGCTACGAAAAAAGGGAAGACTGGGGAAGCGATGGCGACCGTTTTTTGGGATAGTCATGGAGTTGTGTCAATCAGGGACATTACTTGATGAACTAAAGGCAGAAGCTGCAGAAAAGCGGCTGCATTTCAAGTGTTTTCTTTCACCAAAACAACGCACCGTCTTTTACTTCAGTAGTCGTCCTGGCAAAAGTTCACGAATGCAACCGCCACGCTTCATTGATGCATAATATTTCCGCTTCATCGATGCATAACATTCCCGCTCCTTTGGTTTATGGTCTTCGGTAAGAAGTTTTGGCACCCATCGCGCACAAAATTTGTGGTAACCTAAATGTTCAGTAGCAACCTCGTACAAAAATGTACGTTAAATTTGAGGGAAAAAGGCACTTAGTTCTGTGATTATCAATCGCTGTTTTTCACGAATTTTCTCTTCGAGATTACCCAAAAGTTCGTCTGTCACATCAGTTGGTTTCCCACTCTGTTCTTCATCATGGACATTAGTCTTTCTCGAAACATACGGCACCATGTTCTAATCATGACTAAGGTTCGACAAACGAGTGTAACGTCGCGCAAAAGTAGGTACGTGAGATACAGTATTATTAAAAAATAATATATTCTCACCTTTTATTGAGTAGTATTTTGTCGCAGTGGACATCAAGACGTCAATAAAAGGTAAGAATATATTATTTTTTAATAATACTGTATCTCACGTACCTACTTTTGCGCGATACGCCTTTGAGGTTGCACTCGTTTGTCGAACCTTACTCATGACATTTTCACGATAAACGGAACAAAGTTCACGATGAATTTGAGCAGCCTTCATATTCTTTGCACACAGAAATCGGATAACAGCACGCAGTTTACAGTCGGCGGGATTTTCAATTGCAGCAGCCATTTTAAACGACCAAAATAGCACGAAAGAATGTCCGAACGATTCTCTCATTAGTACTGCCAGGCTTACATTGAACCAGACTACACCGCAGCGCTGCGATCGCGTCGATATCCTCACTCTGCTCACTAGGCAGAAACGGAACTTACTTTAAGAATCGTCCTCGTAGGTATACCTATCCAACCCGGAGGGGCAACAGGGTAGATAAAGACAAAAATTTTCGCACTCGGGGCGGACCGAGAGACTCACATAAAAAGACACACGGGTAGGCCCTAGGGATGGAAAGAATACCTACAGAGGTTAAATTTACAATGTGCATTTTCGATAATTACTTTTGGCTATATTACAAATTTTGTTAAAATTTTGACAGTTGCAGACTGGAGTTTTAAGACCTAGCCTGAAAACAGATGTAGTGTCATGAGTAGGGCCCGGTAAGTGGAGAGCAATCGCAGCGGCGGTGTGACTGTGTTTAGGTGGGCGGGGAGGGCTGGTCGATTATGATACGACACGACAAATCATCATCACTCAGTTCAATTTAGCATTGGATAGCGGATAGGGCGTGTTGATTTTATTGATATAGACGTAGTTATCAATTGTAGTTTTTAGTGAACATGTCGAAGGCTAAAAAACGACCTTTTCAAGATATAGTAGATAAGTTTATTTCTGATATTCTCGATTTGTTTCACAACGGGAGTAAGATAGTTTGTAAAGTGTGCAAAATACATTTTATGTCAAATAAGAAGTGGAACTGTACAAGACACGAAAATTCCGCACAGCATAGAAAACGAAATTGGGCATGCCACCGAGAAGTGCATTTTTTTTTTATTTTATTTTTATGTTGATAAACTGTAATTTGCCACCAGGCTTACTCGATAAACAACCGTTTAAGGACTTTTGGTACAAATACAATCCCGAGTTGCGGTTGCCAACGGAGAAAACGGCACGTAAGCATATTGCATTTGTACGCGATGACGTGAAAAAGAAAATGAAACGCATATTGAAAAAACAGTTTCTTTGGTTGTGTTGACGAGACAACAGACTGTAAAAAAAATTCAATTGTAAATATTATGGTACGCATACTAGACCCTAGTAAACCTACATTACCACTGTTACTAGCTAGCCGAAGACTACAAGAGTGTACTGCTGCAGCAATTACGAAGGTTGTACTTAGTACATTGGAAAAATTTCAAATTTCCAAAGATAAAGTGTTGATGTTTATGAGCGATGGCGCAGCGATAATGCGTTCGGTAGGCCGTTCTTTTCCTAAAACAAGGTTGCAAGTGTTACGTGTAAAGTGCATGCTTTACATCTTGTGGCAGAAACCATTCGACAATGCTCTCCCGAGGTAGATGCATTAATAGCAAGCACAAAAAAGTATTTTTGAAATCTCCCAAACGCCTACGATCATTTCACACAGAGTGTTTGGTATTCGTCAACCACCGGAGCCAATTCTTACACGTTGGGGAACATGGTTGCAGGCAGTTTTTTATGAACATTTCAAAATAGTAAAAGCTGTTGTTGCACAATTCAAACCTGCCGAAGCTGCAGCTATTAAGGAGAGCCAATCAAAATTTCAAGATATTTCCGTTGAAACAGATTTAAAAAATATTCGTAGCTACTATAAAGGATTAGCTGACGCAATAAACCAATTACAAAATAGATCGTTATCATTATTGGAGTCTCTGCAAATTATAGACGGGGTGCATACACATCTACTGACTATACATGACGCAAAATATAATCGCGTTTTAGAAAAGTTCGAGAGTGTGCTACAGAAAGATCCCGATTTTAGCACACTAAAACAAATTTGTGATGGTGTATCGAATAATCCACTGACTAAGTGCAAAGAGTATTTTAATCATGCATGTATAACATCGGTAGATGTTGAACGCTCTTTTTCAAAATATAAACTTATTTTCTCACCACGGCGAACATCGCTCACCGAGACAACTGTGGAAACATATCTAATGGTGTCAACTTTTTGCCACTCTTATCCATATGATGTTAATACTGATAATGGTGCTTCTAGTTTTACTGTTCCGTAGCCAAGACTGCTTAAAAGGGTGAGTGTTTCACTACTTTTCACATATTATAATTATGTATTAGTTCTGGTATTTTTTTTTCTATTTTCTTACTATTGTTTTTGTATACTAGGCAAGTACGGCTATGGCACGGCTCCCTGTTACTGGGCTCTACTCATAAACCATAATAAAACGAATGTTAGGTGTTGTTACGTAATTCTTGCTAAGTATGTGTAAATCTAAATTATCAATACTTTTTCACTGTTCTCAAAAGAGAATCCACATACATACATCAAAGACGCCGTTTCCTTTGCTTCAATTATCCTCGAATTTAAACGCATTAAATCGCGACACCATTCAAGTGGTAAGCGGTAAAACGTACGATGCAACATTGCACTCCCAATTACATGGAATACTTCGCCAAACTTTCTATACGTAAAGTTTGAAGTGAAACGCAAGTGTATAACTGTACAACGGTAATGGTAAAGAGTTCTCGAGTTACACGAGCGGTAAAACAGTGTACAGACAATAGAAAACCGATGCGAGAGTGCCGCTTACCTCGTCTTTGCCTTTCATCACGCACATCTTGACGTCCGGTTCGTTGGAATACCATTGAAGCTTCTGTTGTTCCGACAGATCGGTTAGACTCAGATTGTAGACGAGGTTTCTGAAAATGAAAGGAAGAAAATTAAAATTGAACTATTGTATTGAGCTTTGGATAATATTATAATCTGTCTCGCGTCCTACTGTTATCTTCAGACGCGTTAAAATTATATTAGCAGTAGTGAAATTTATTTTCATCGATTATGAAATTCTCAGGAAACAGGTTTTTCAGTTCACAAAGTTAATATTTTGAAATAAGACCATATGTTATATTTTGAAATTCATAATTTTTAAAGTGTTTTTAAAAGCTTTTCTCGTCATTCTTGATCAACATAATATCCATTGGCTGTTGAAAACAACCATTTCAAAGATTTTCTGACCTATACAATGAGGCCTAAGTCCCCCCCCCAGTACTTTGACACGAACTAGCGTTTTAGAAATAGTCGATTTCTATTTTTGTGGACTAACCTTGCGTATCGCAGTTCAATGGGATTCCGGTGTACCGGAAGTGACATCACTTTCTTTTTTAATAGACCCTATTACTTTTTACATTTGGAAGGCAATCGAAACGGCGATCCAACGATACCATGTTATATTTTAACTTAAGAATGCGATAGCAAAAAGGTTTAGCAACGGTTTGTTGTCGCAAAGTGCTAGAAATTTGCCAATGTTCTGTACGCAACGATATACGATCGTTGTAGCATATAATCATTAACCTGCGCAAATATGCGGTAACAGCCAGAGCGTGGCGAGGCATAAGGTATACACAAATAGAAGGTATAGAATTAAAGTTAAAATTAGTTTTAAGTTTTCGTTCAGATTATTCTGGTAACTCGGTTGAAAATTGGGCTCATTGAGCCTTTTCAACAGCTGTTTCGCAATGAATAATAACATTTTGTGTGGTGAGGAGTGTGCCGATACTCTCTGTTGTTTGTCATACTACCCCACAGTCCTTGCTATCATTATTGATTTTTTCTCGTTCATTTTTGAGTAACACTATTCCCATTGGCTTGTTGAAAACCATACCAATTTCTAAAAGATTATTTCTGGTACCTATACAGTGAGGTCCTAAAGTATCCCCCCCCCCATGCTAACTTTTGAACAACAGAAGCTAGCGTTTTTAGAAAAAATAGGTCGATTTCTATTTTTTGTGGACTAACATTTGCCGCTATCGGCAGTTCAATTGGATTTCTGGTGTCACCGGAAGTGACATCAACTTCCTTATTTTAAATAGAACACCCTATATACTTTTACACTTTTGGAAAGGCAATCGAACGGCGAATCCAACGATACCACATATGTTATATTTTAACTTAAGAAATATGACGATATGCAGCAATAAAGGTTTTAGCAATCTGGTTTTGTTGTTACGCAAAGCTGGCTAGGAAAGAGTGCCAAATTGTTTCTTGTGACGCCAAACTGATATAACGAGCTCGTTGCTAAGCATAGTAATCATTAACCTGCGCAAATATGCGGTAACAGCCAGAGGCGTGGCGAGCGCATAAAGGTATACACATAAAATAGAAGGTATGAAATAAATTATAAAACGTGCTTAAACACTTACCGTTTTAAAAGTCTTCCGTGAAATCACAAACTGGGTAACATCTGTTAAATATTTGAATTATTAGATATGTTTCCACAGATGTTTCAGTCAAGTGAGTACGACGTGCGGAATAAATGTTTTTTAATGCCGAAAACGACCGTCCGACATCTAGCGATGTTATATTTGCATATTTAAAATAATCTTTGAAACAACTTAATGCATCTTCACACGCACCTTCACAAATTTGTCTTAATATAAGAAAATCGGAGTCTTTCTCTAAAACACTTTCAAATTTTCGTATTACACACCAATTTGTTTCGCCTTCTACAGCGCATAACTGTGCGTGAACATCATTCACAATTTGAATAGAATCCACTAGCGATATCGAAACGTTTTGTAATTTTTCTATTCCCTCCGCTAGTCCGAAGTAATTGTTATGAATAGTTTGTAAATCTCTTTTATCTTGACTACCTCGAAATATTTCCTGGCTTTTCTTGATTGCTGCAGCTTCTGTCGGATTGAATTTTAAAACTACCTTCTTTACTTGATCAAAATATTTGTTGTAGTAAAACGCAGCCTGCAACCATGTTCCCCAACGTGTAACAATCGGCTGTGGTGGTTCGGGTAAATCAGGACACAGTTTGTAAAATAGTCGGGTACGTTTCGGGGACTTTAAAAACACTGCCATTGTACTAGCAATCAATGCATTTATTAGTGGAAAACATGTAGGAATCGTTTGTGCCGCAAGATTTATGTTACATATAAGAAGTTACCAATGTATTCTTTAAGAGATCGGCCCAAAGAACGTATGTTTGCGGCACCATCATTCATAAACATTAAAAGTTGCTTAGTTGAAACTTCAAATTTGTCACCTTTAAAATCTCATCGGCAGTACAATTTATAACTCTTTTGGAAGCAAGTAAGAAGGAGGACGATGGTCGATGTGGTTCCATTTTACGTACCATTACATTAACCATAGAATGTTTTTGACGATCTGTTGTTTCGTCCACACACAACCACAGTTTTTTATCTTTCAATTCCGTTTTCATTCTTTTTTCTATATATTCACGAGCAAATGGCACTACATTTCGTATCGATGTCCGACTGGGTAATTTATAGTCTGCATATTTATTCCAGAAGGAGACAAATGCTTCTTTGTCTAGTAAACGAAACGATAGATTACATAAAATAAGAGTAACATATAAATCAAATGTAAATTTTTCTTGGTCTCGTATGCCACTTTTTGCAGAAGAATGCTGTTTGCTTTCGATGTGACGTTGACAATGGCTTCTGGACCAACACATTAAAGGGATTTTACAAAGTAGACATTGAATTTTAGCGCCATCAAAAATTAAGCACGGCATGTCCACTATAAGGTTTTTAACTGTGTCTGCCATTGGTCGTTTCCGCGGCGTACCTAACTGCGACATTTTTAAAGCAAACATAAGCGTACAACTGCGAAATAAGTTACGACAGCCTACATATACACAGAACTATTCGTATACACCATTGATTTAGTACTGACGCTGTGAACGCGTGAAATAAATAATCGCCGACTCCGCACCACATATCTACTACACTGACTGTTACCGCTGTTTGCCCAGACTAGTAATCATAACAATTGCCAAACTGTCAAATCTTAATTCCAAAAGCGTATATTATTATTGTTGTTTATTGTTATTATATCCTGCATTTGTCATACGTTTCTTCTTTGTCCTCGTTATTTTCTTTCATTTTAACTCGTTGTGTTAATTGTTGTTACTTCTTTAATTAATCGAACTTTATAGCAATTAATTAATTATGGTAACTTTGTTTAAATGTGTTAGTTTTTAATAGACAATAATTTAAATCATATTATTTTCTGTTAAAGCAGTTCGCCTTGTAAGTTTTATACTACCTATGCTTACTTAACGCAAAGCTCAAATATTTCCGGTTGTACAAGGGCAGTGTTCATTATGTTCCACTTCGCGCTAATTGTTGTTAAATTCGCCGAATATTAAAATTAGATATCTGATGTTTATCTTTCGTGTTCCAGGCGGAGGCCATTGTAAAATCAGCAATATAGAAAATTTAAGCACATTACCAGTCAAAAACTAACAAATTTAAACGAACGTACCACAATTAATCAATTACAATGAAGTTCGATAAAGTATAATAGAATAATTTATCCTTTTGGAATTGAGATTTAACAGTTTGGCAATTGTTATAATTACTTTGCTTAGCAAGGAGTTCTCTAGGTCAGTCTGGCGTGACAAGAAACAATTTGGCGCTCTTTCCCAGCCAACTTTACATAACAACACAAACAGAATACCAAAACTATACATATTTTTTAAGTTAAAGTATAACATATGTTGCTAGAAATGTAAAAATGTATAGGGTATTCTACTTAAAAAAAGAAAGTTGACGTCACTTCCGGTGAAACCGGAAATATAATAGAACTGCTGGTAACGGCAGCTTGAACTGTCGTTCAAAAGCTTAACTGATTAGTAATCAAAGATTATAAACAGGTTGAAGATGCTACTTGCTTTAGTGATTCACAAAGCCAAAAATCTCGTTGTGTAACTTTCCTGTAGTACGTGGGTGGAACATTTAGTGTGGAATAGTCCAAAGTTAAAAACACTCTTTAGTGTTAATTATGACTAAAGCAATACTAGATAGAAGTAAGTTCTAGAACATTTTAAATATAAAAAGTAAAAATAAGAACTAGATTTCTGTTGTAAAATGCAGCACTATGTAGTGTAGACGTTCTGTTTATAGCAGTGTTAATTTTTCACTAGGCATTACATTGAAATGAAATTTTTAGCACTAGTGTTGAAACATGTTTACTGTATATCCTAGAGACTAGGTATGTATACCAACATACTTAGAACGTATTACAAATAAGCATGTTTTGTAATTAAGAATTGTTTGTACAAAATTTTTAAAACCATCACCAAAGTGCTTGCTTTGAAGCAGGTACAAGTCTGGTCTTCTAACACTGTAAAACAAGACACCCATTGATATATCAGATTACTATTCAATGCAAGACTTTTTCCAGCATATCTTGCAAAACTCCATATGCTCTAAGAAAATTCTAACTTGTTGTTTTTATAGGTAATACCTTATGTTTATGTTCTACATTGACTGATTCCAATGGTTTGAAGATTCGCCTCGAAATTTTTGAAAAAAGGCATTTCTTCAAGAGAACATTAAGAACTGTAACTTAATCTTTGGTATACGCATCAATTCTTCAGGATTTTTGCTTAATATGAAAATGTATCTTAAACCAATGTGAGTTTTATAACCTATCGAAAAAGTAGCCATTTGAATTGGAGTACAAATGAATCCGTAGATAAAAAGGGATTGATTTTAACAGCGAGTTAAAGTATAGCGTACAAGCTTTCGTTTTTAAAATACTTTTCCATTTTTATCTGTTCAAAAAATTGTTGCGTTATCAAAAGAAACGTGTCAAAAATGTTCTTGATGGCCAACAATATTGTCAAGCTCCATCAAAGACAGGAATTAACACTTGGTGAGGTTTCTTTGTTGGACACCATCCTTACTTTTAATGAAGTAACGACTTCTTGAAAGAATCAGGTAAATTACCAAACAGTTTTCCTTTTTTTTGGAGTACGAGGTAGGCGCCATAAATTCTCGGCCTGATATAGAAAAAATAAACTTGGTAAAATATAACAATTTTTATTCTCCAATATAATCTCCCCAAACTTCAATACACTTATTACAGTGATCAACTAATAGTTCTATACCTATTGTAAAAATAACCTAAAGTTTTTCCCTCAATATGTTGTATTACAGCTGCTGTCGCCCTTAAAACGACGTCCCCTAAGATCATTCTTTAAATGTGGAAATAAATAATAATCAATTGGAGCCACGTCCGGACTGTATGGTGGATGTTCCAATTCTTGAAAGCTACATTCGCGGATGGTAACTTGTGAAATCGCGGCAGTATAGACAGGGGCAGCGTCGTGCAATAATCGAACACCTCTTGTCAATTTTCCTCGACATTTTGGACGAATTTATCCAGCAAATTCCTTTACTTTCATACGGCGATCTGCTATTTTTTCAATAACTGAAATGTTTTGAGTCAATTGACCGACCAGGGCGCTCATCATTTTCAAGGGATTCTTGCCCCAAACCGAAACATTTTGCCCACTTTTTTTCAGTGGAATATGAAGGAGATAAATCACCATAAACGCCGTCTAAACGTTGTTTAATATGATTAGGTATATGATTTTCTTTTATTAAAAATTTAATGACAGCGCGGTACTCGATTTTCGTTACCTGAGACATTTTCATGCACTAGTCACGTTGTTTGGCTGGCTACTAAAAACTATTACTCTTCCAGCCGCAATATATATAGCGTAACTATGATGCGACGAACCTGTATAAGCCTGTCAGGCCGAGAATTTTTGGCGCCTATCTTGTACCTACAAACATATTCTAACCGCGAATGGCATTCTGTATCTATCACAAAAATTCACGGCGTAGCATCAATATTTGGGACGGGTAATCCGTGCAAAAACCAAACTGGATAGTCCCACGCAGCATTCCTTATTTTCCGGGATGACTTCTGACATGTCTGAACCCCTGTAAACACATATCCAGCATCTTTTCTGATTTAAATATAGGCAGAAAAATCTCTTTAACATTTTGGGCCCCCGAAAAAAATACAGACAGGATTTTCGTTCCGAGGAAAAAGGGAAAGAAAACGGGACGGGACGCTTTGGAAATTTCGAATGGAAAAGAGAAGGAGATTTTTTTCGAGGGGGTATTTTCTCATTCTTCGACCCGTTCCGGCACAGTGCGGACTTATACCCCTCTCCACTCCTAACGTCACGCCGGATTATAGGAAGTGCTATTTCACGAATGAGATCTTTCGTTCATTCAATTTCGGAATAAATTTTTCCGATGAAAGGACATGGAAATGTATTGTGCCGGGGAAAATTTGTCACATTATTGAGTGCAGTGCTGCGAGAAAGTGCTTCTTCAGCGAAGAGGATGCTCCAATAAAAATATTATCATTTTTGTATTGTATATTATATTTATTTACATGAGATAATGTAAAGGTAACTTGAAATATGTACAATATAAGCATAAGCAAATGTAATCGAGAGGGCCATGTTTTTTCTTTTATTATTTTTTATGTTGGTTACAAATCCAACAAATTGGAAAATCACCCGTGTATGACAAAATAACAGCAGAGATGTTCAAAAATATGGGACTAACAGGAAAAGAGGCGCTTAAACAAATATATAATAAAGTATGGAATGAAGAGAAGATACCAGTAGACTGGAAAATAGGAGTTATACTGAAAGAAATGGGGATAAATTGAAGTCCTCATATTATAAAAAAAAGTATAAATTTCCTGTATAAACATAAGGAGTTTTCCCTTAAATTGGTAATTTTCTTATGAACCTTTGGTATTTATATGAAATTATGCGGGTTTTAAAATGAAACCGAAACATTCGGTTTTTCGAAATTGTTAATTAATTGTATCATAGCGTGCAGTAAAAGAACTTTTTCTTCTCCCATACTTTAATTGACGCATTACATGTGCACTGCCTGTACTTTAAGCAGGTTCATTAAGGTACAAGTTCTCATTAAGATACAAGTTCATAACCAATAGAACATACAGCGTACACCCATAAAAGTTGCCATGCACATCCGAGAAACAAAAAATTTCTCAATCTGACAGTTTCGATAACATTTTCGCAACATTTCTTCTAATTTGTTCTATTAAAACAATTAAAATCAGTGAAAATGTCTCTTGATGAAAGCAATAGTGAAAATTTAACACCACCTGAAATTACCGAACACGCCAACAGGACGATAAAGCACTTATTGCCGTCAAAATCCAGGAAGACGTATGAAAAGTTTTATTCTCAATTCAAGGACATCCACTCATAATATTACAAAATTGCCCATGCCATTGCACTTTAATAATTGTACAATCCAGGATGTCATTACTTACCAAAAAGAATAACATTTCTTTGTTACTGTGAAACTTCAAATATTTTGATATTTCAGTTCGTTTATTTCCTTTGATATTTCTAGCTGTAACTTATGAATAATAAATTTTTAAAATAAAGGTCTTTCATTATTGTAATTGGACGTAGAAAAAAATAGTGTCTCTCACTTAATTGACATTAAGACACTCGTATTCATTACGACACTCGCCAAGGCTCGTGTCGTAATTCTCATACTCGTGTCTTAATGGCAATCATTAAATGATCGTTGTATAATATACTATTAATATTTATGCAGCGAGCTAATCATATTAATGAAGAATGCAATTTTCTTTCTGCTAGAAACAACAAATATCAAACGGTTGAAAGTTTTTATAAAAATCCTTAAAAAATAAGTAAATGTGTAGATATATTGAAACTACCAACTAAAATAAACAGAATACGTTTACTAAGGACTATGAATGTTTATATATATATGTACAATGTGACAATAAGATTTATAATTTTGCTATCAAATTGTTATCAATATCTGGGAAAATAAACCATCAATTCTAGTTTTTAAAAATATACTAGTTTTAGAGTTATGCAAAGAAATAAAATTTGTAATGGTATGTGAGTTACTTATCCCTCTTTATTATTTTCAGAAAAGTATATGAAGCACAGAAGAAACACGGAACTTTCCTTTTTGTTTTCTCGTTTAAACATTGTTGCATAGTATACTTGCAAACTTGCAAAGAACAAAAAATAAAGTTTCACGATATCTTACTTTTATTTATCGAGTTATAATATACGAGGGATGATCGTAAAATAAGGTTCCCAAAGCCCTATAGCAGCAATAAGACGTGTTAGGCGAAATCCGACTACATTGGCGTGTGCAGCAGCTCCCCCACTCCATATACGTACCACTCCCATCTCGCTACGCCGCTCAGTGTTGGCTAAGCAGCTGCCCGAGATGGAATTCCCGATCGCCGCTACCGCCACGTGTGAAATTCGAGCTGAATGAATTGCCATCAGCAAGTCCATAAATGAAATGCATGTCAGTCATCTCGGCGTTCGTATAGCGATTCATGAGAGAGGACTTCACTAACAAAAGTTTAAGGATTAAAAGACAGAAAATACACGTCAATCAGTCTCAACAAATTTGACACATACAAAACGATCAATCACGAAACGTATTCAAATGAAATCTACGTTTTAACTGATTTACTTTTCTATGTCTGCACTTGCCTATTATTAGCGGGTAAAACAGCCGTTCTTTGTAATCGGAATGTTGTTAAAAGATAACAACGCGTTTTGACAATTTTTTTATACTCGGTAAGTCCAGTATTGTACGCCATATTTTTATTTCGGCTACATTAATAATTTCAAAAATATCAAAATTGGTTTTGTCGAAAATTTTTCTCGCCCTGTATCTTCGAAACAAAGGGACTTTTCAAAAATCATAAAAGTACAAAATATTCTTAGAATAGTTCATGGAATAACCCCTTGAATTTTTGCCGTATGTTTAATAAACAGCCTGTATATGGCAGGTGTACTAAAAGCAAATAATTTGATTACATGGGATTTGTTTTCAAAAAATTTGGAGATTCGATTTTTAGAGCTGGTGTGTGAAACACGTTTCATTTTTTAAATTAAACTGTCTACGATTCGACGACAAGACCACCAGAATTGAAACGCAAGAAGATAACAAATTTGTGCCAATTCTGGATTTATGGAATAAATTCTCTGTAAGCTGTCAGAAATATTATATTAGGATTTAGAGGTGCATATTGTAGCTTTAGGGTGTATATTGTAAAGGTGGATAAATGTGGGATTAGAAGCATAATGATATGTTATTCGAAAACCTTCTATATGTTACCAGCGATTCCTTATATTGGTAAAGAGAAGCGTATTTTTACTGAAGATTTACCAACGCAATGTTCTCAAATTGTGCGAATCAGTCTACGGAATCAATAGAAATGTGACAATGGACAGTTGTCCATTGTTGCATTCGATGCAAACCACTTGGTTTGCATCGATATTCATGGCATGAAGGAATCATATAAAAATATGAAGATATTTCTGCAAGCGATTCAATATCCAAATGTGAGGATTTGAAAATAGTTAGAAAAACCAAAAAAAAAGGAAAGTTAGTGACTAAAAGACATTTTATATGTAATCTTGTGTAGTTATCAAAATATAGTCAAACCTTCCTTACACAAAAATTATAATTAACTCAGAATTTATTTTATTATTTTTAGATTTAGTAGCGTAAATTTAAGTATAATTGATAGAAATTATGCATTGCACAAACAAAATTTCAATATTTGTTGCCCAGTGTAATCATTGCATATAACTTCTGAAGCAAATAAAATGTCACTTTTTCATTTTACATTAAAAAATTGATAGAATCAAGTTAAACACGTCCTTTTTCTTAACTTCCCATACAATCAACTCCAATTCGAAGACGTCCGAAGCAACGACAATAAAAAAGAGATAAAAGCAAGTACCCACCGACAAATTACCGGAACCCTAATCTCCCCTTTTTCCTCCCTTTCTTTTGCCTCAGCTACAATTCTCTCTTCGCCGTATTATTTGGTAGCAGCTAGTTTGACACTGCTGTTGCAGCGGTAGCAGCAATCGAATTTTCCATACGTTTTAAGTCTAATCTTGGGGTAGTTTTAGCATGATTGGAAGTCTGCAGATAGCACCGGGCGCCTTGTTAAGATGTAGAAAACTACAATCGCAGCGTGACCAAGGGGACGTTCGATAAGAGGAAGCGCAGGAGCGAATCGAATGGACAAGAACGAGAAAAATCAAGAAAAAAGGTCAGCGAACGAACTAAATCGACCAAGAGAGAAAAACAAGCTGCGGTAGATTGAGATGGAATCGGAGGCAGTAGAGGTCGCTGCGGATGCGGTTTTATACTTTAGTATTGAACTGGGAAGTCGCTGGAGAGTCGCAAACAATTTACTTTGTAATTTCTGATGGTGGTAATGGTTGAGGAAAAATGGTTACTCAGGCTAAATGTAGTGAATTTTTACAATTACTGGAGTCTTGCTTGTTTAGTGCTTGGAAAAGATCTCGATCAATCAGCTTCTACTTTAGGAATTCAAATTTCTCTTTTGGGTGGGTTATTTAGAAGCATCTACTTCTCGTCAATAATTATTACCTTTCTTTAAAAGTAATTGTGGGTTTTAGAAGCTGAAAAATTTCTTCAAGAAAATCCTTTATGGTAGTTAAAAGATCTTTTTACCTTTAGGGTGTTATATTTTGCCATAGCTACTAATGTTACTGAAAGGTTTGAAAATTTGAATAAACTGATTAGTTAACAATTATGTCGCTGTGATCTGTGTGGCCATCACATAATAGCATCTTAATATATGAGGGTAAGTCAAATATTATCTACACTTTCGCCATAACAAGCTTTGAAGGTTATTGTAGTGGCGGCCGTTTGCGTATGCGTTGAGTTGGCGCTTCTGTGGTCATGTGTGCGGAATTTAATCACGATCGCGTCATTTGTCTGCTAGCTACAACAGCATCTCAAACGTTCATCACTACGAGCCCGAATCGAAACGCCAGAGTATGGAATGGAAACACCCAGGATCCCCTAGCACGAAAAAATTCAAGACCTCGCCATCGGCTGGGAAAGTGACGCTAACCGCGTTTTGGGACGAAAAGGGCTCTATACCGGACGACTACTTGGGCAGGGGGACTATCATAAATAGTGGATGTACAGTGATCTGTTGGCGAATAAGCTGAAACCAGCAATTCGAAACAAACGCCGTGGTCTACTCTCAAAGAAAGTTTTGTTGTTGCAAGACAATGCCCGTCCGCACACGGCCCATAACACCATAGAAACTATCAACAGGTTGGGTTTTGAGAACCTGGAACACCCTCCCTACAGCCCTGATCTCGCTCCCTCAGACTTTCATCTCTTTGGACAGTTCAAGGAAGCTTTGAGAGGTCGTCGATTTGCCTCAGACACAGACGTTCGGAATGCGGTGCAAAAGTGGCTTCACGACCAACCGAAAACCTTCTACCAGGAAGGCATACGGAAGCTTGTGGCTCGCTGGACCAAGTGCATTGCTAAAGGTGGAGACTATATCGGAAAATAATATACCTGTTGTACACCTATCTTTGTTTAATACAGTTGTAGAACTAAAAGTGCAAGTAATTTTTGACTTACCCTCGTATATATATAGATAACTAATGTATTTCTATGATGGCAAAATACAATACCATACAGGTAAAAGTTATTTTCACTATAATTAAGGAAAAAAAAGTTTTTTTTAGTGTGGTGATTGCCCAATAGGGTGTATAAGCTTTTTTTAAAGCTTGTCATAACCTCAGGACTCTTGAGTGTGTAAAGTGTTCCGTGGCTTTGTTACTATCACCCCCTCGCCGTAAAGGGTGAAGCGTAGTTAATTGTACCCCAACTGCGAATGGTAACTCGGGAGTGTACCTGTTAAGAAAATTTGATCCTAACGGTACTCGAACACATAGCGCCTCACTCTGCCCAGTCAAGCGCAGGCCTCTTTCCACTAGACCATCGAAATGTCACTTGAATAGAGTAATTACGTCATTTATAAGGTACCATGCTTGGGTTGTCAAGGCTGTAAATAACAATAAGTCTCGGCACACTCCGCACCACACAAATTACTAATTAACTTGGAACAGCCGTTTCGAGGACTCGTGGATCCTCATCTTCAGCCGCGTGACCGAATGATGTGAGAGAATATTTTTATTCTAACAAACCCGCTCCATCCCTACTCTCACGAAAGATATATGCAGGTACCTACTTTGCGAAAATAAGGAGAAATAGATAAACAGGTCTTATCACCACGAAGCGCAAAAACATGTGGCTTTCCCACCTTAATAAAAATAGAGTGAAACAGCGGTTATATTCTTTCTATCCGTCAAATTTGTGTTCCTTCCGCCTATACACCCTAAAAGTAAAAACTAGAAACGTGCGGAATATACGGAAAAACAGACGAAAGGATCTTTTATTATAGTAGCACGTACCATTAATCAAATGACCGCCTTACCGGAATAAATCGAAAAGACAGGAGTAATGCAATGGTCCGTTTTCTCTATTGATTAAATTTGTGCTCCTTTTAATGTAAATAGTTTCGTAAGTGTCTAATTTCCGCGGCGAAGTTACGATCTTAATTAATTTCAATTGATTTATATTATGCCCGGTTTCGTTTATGTGTTATGCTACACTTAACGCTTCTACCTTTCCGTGCCTGCAGCACCTGATGTGTTCATGGAATCTAGTACCTATTGCTCGTTTCGTTTGACCAATATAGGCTTTATCTCAATTTTATACATTTCCGGCCTTTCTTTCATGTCCGGTTTATCTTTGGGATTGCAAAGAAGATTTTTCATTGTATTTCGCGAACTGAAACATACGATCATGTCTTGCCCCCTAAAAACTTTACTAATATTTTTCGATATTCTGTGGAAGGGAAGTTTCACAAATTTCCTATCGCTGGTTTCTGCTGGGATATGTTGGACTTCCTTAAGCATGTGATCGACATCTATAGAAGAGTAACCGTTGTGAATAGCTACATTTTTCATGAGTTTAAGCCCTTTACTGTACTTACTTTTACTCAAAGAGAACTTGACCCCAATGTTATCAACGAAGATTAGCTTTCTTTTATTTGTAACTTCAAATGTAAATATATGTATGTAATAGTGAAAAAAAGAATAAAGAAGAAATACTTGCAAAGATTGATACTACATTCGTTAATATTTTAAAAATACTTTTTTCTTGGGAGTTATTGTAACATTTCTTAGGAAAAAGATATACATATTTTGTCACCTACAGACGTACTACTGTTTTTTTTTTTGAATCGTATAGGCCAACTAAACGACCCACTAACACCTCGTTAATAAAACTGACAACGCAGAAGAAGATCCAGACCTTTTTGAATTCAACATAGCAGCATTAACGAGAAGACGACGGAATATCGGCGTTCTCTCTGGCATAAAGGTTTGTGCATTGTTAAAAGGCTGGAAATCGAGAGGTAATTCGCAGCACCATTAGGCCGTTCGATGGTGGTACCCTCGACAACGTCGGAAAACTAGGTGGTTTGAATGAGGAGAATTGTAGAGGAGAAACAGTGTGAAATGAGAAGGGAGGGGGCAGTTATCTTTAGTCACAGAGGGAGGCCGACCACCATTAGTACGAAGAACTGACAAGAGAAAAGTGTGGCGGTAATTGTAATTTTTTGCCTTTGCCGTTTTTTTCCAAGGACATCGATGTTGGTGGAAGCTTTTGATGTTATGAAAAGGAATAACAAGCAATGTATATAAAAGACCGTACTTTATCGAGAGATCTATTGTACCTCTCCGAAATGTTTCTCATTACAGTTATATAAATATTGAAATCTCTTAACCACGCGAAGTTTAGATAAATACGAGGGTAATCTGGAAAGTTTCCAGCCTAACAGAGATAGAAGTATTTTTTTGTCATATTAAGTTTTATTTTTATGAATGCGACGGCTTCCTCACCCGATTAAAATCTCTGCCCTCCGAGCGAAACTCAGAGCTTAAGAAACAGGAAAAAGTCGCTGAGGACCAGATCTGGTGAATAGGGTGGGCGATCCATCAATTCGAACCCCAATTAATGAATTTATGCCGTGGCTACGAACAATGTGTGAGACCAGGACAACGGTCTTGGTGGAGCAAGAAAATAGTAAATTTGACGAGAATGACATTGAAAGAAATTCTAAGTAGTCACGTAAAGTCAATAAAGCAAGAGAAGTGGTATCGAGGCAGTTTCAGGTGAGTAATGGCTTAAGGCAAGGAGGCCCATTATCTATTGCTCTGTCTAACTTGGTCTTAGGAAATATACTCAAACAGAGCGGGATACAAACAAGCTTAATCTCCACAACAGACACCAGGTCATAGCGTGGGCTGATGATAATGATCTACTGACGAGGAAAAAAAACAGTGCACTGAAGAAGGTTTTTAGACAATTAGAAGGAAGAGCAAAGGAATATGGACTCCCTATTAATGAAGAAAAAAACTGAATATCTAGAAATGAAAGCAACGGAGAAAACACCGAGTAATATTGTTCTATTAACAATAAGAGGAATAAATAAAGAATACCAATTTGAAAGGGTTGTGTAATTTGACTGTTAGGAGTAACAACCACGAAAAAAAAAATGAAGAAGAATGAAGGGAAATAGAGCGATGGGGGCGCCTAGTCTAGGCCGTTCGCTTTTGGACTTTTACATGTTACGTGTAAAGTTCATGCTTTACATTTTGTGGCCAAACTGTTCGAGAATGTTACCCAGAGGTGGATGCATTAATAGCAAATACAAAAAAAAGTGTTTTTCAAATCTCCCAAACGGATTCAAGCATTTCACAAGCTTTGCTCCGGTATTCGCGAACCACTATAGTTGATTCTTACGCGCTGGGGAACATGGTTGCATGCGGCTTTTTATTATTCTGAAGCATTTCCAAGAAGTAAAATCTGTGATTTTACAATTTGACCCTGACGAAACTACAACTATTAAGGAGAGCCAGAAAGGATTTCTAGATACTTCCGTTGAAATAGATTTAGAAAGTATTAGCAACAATTACAAACGATTACTAGACGTAATAGAAAAATTGCAAAATATTAGGTTGTCGTTAGTAGAATCAGTGCAAATCGTGGACGAAGTTAATACATTACTACACGGTATAAACGACGCAAAAAACGGTCGCGTTATAGCAAAGTTCGACAGTGTTTAAAAAAAAAATTCCGATTATACGAGATTAAGACAAATGTGTGGCGGTGCATCTGTAGATTCATTAATTTATTATGCTTGTGTTACTTCCGCAGGTGTTGAACGGTTTTTCTCGAAATTTAAGAACATTTTTTCATCACAGAGAACAACCTTCACCGAGACAAATGCGGAAACATACCTGATGGTGCAAGTTTTTCAACAAGTTACGTTTATTTATTATATTATTATTTATTGTTACGGTATTACGTGCAATAGATTTTTGAAGAAACCACTTTGCTTACTTTTTACGGTTATTACTAAGGTTGGACAAACGCGTGCTACGGCAGAAGCGCCGAGAGGGGATTTAGGTCGATGCGAAACCAGTTGAGAGTTTAGTCATTCGATAGGCGTGGAAGTGTCTTTTAAAGCATGGATCGTCGTAAGCAAGGTTTATCATTAGCATCGAATGTGAATAAATATATTAGCCGTTTTCCTGGGTTGGAATATACAGGTACTATCATTCAGTTGCAAAATTTGCAATATACGGTTGGTAGGTCGCGATACATTTCACTGTAGAAGACATATTAAAAGTAAACGTCGTGCACCGAGTTTAAGCAACAATATTCTGTACTGGGAATTTCTGTATGATTTTATTTTTATGCTAAGTGTGTGCAACATCCCACAACATTTAGTAGATAATGAACACTTTCGTCTTTTTTGGAATAAATATATTCCCTCGTGGAAACTACCAACCGATAGACAATTGCGATACAATTTACTAAATTTGCAGGGTACAGTAAAAAACTGTATAGTATCCGAGTTGAAAAATAATAAAATTTGCGTAATGGTGGATGAAACAACTGATGCACAGAAACACAACGTGATTCATGTTGTAGCGCGTCCTTTAAAACGTAATGATCCAGCAGCTTCCTTTTTATTAACCAGTAAAAGGATTGAAAAAAGTAATGCTGAAACCGCTGTGAAGATAATAAAAGATTCGTTAAGAGAATTTTGTATCACAGGAGCCCAAGTCAGAATGTTAGTTACTGACGGAGGCGCAACAATGCTGAAAGTCGGCAGGATGTCGAAAATAGTAGAATAGAAGTATCCGATGGTGAATAATTTAATAGCATCTACTAGAAAAGTGTTTGTGAAATCCCCCAAACATATCCGCATTTTCAACCAATTGTGTCCGAAACATCCACTACCACCTCAGCCTGTAATAACTTGATGGTGAACATGGCCTAGGCAGTATTTTATTATCATAAATATTTCGCAAATGTGAAGGATGCGATTTTAAAATTTAAATCAAATGAATCTGCAGCGATTCGAGAGAGTCAGCAACCTTTTTCCAATTCCGACGTTCAATTACAAATAGATGAAATTTCCATAAACTATTCTGCAGTTGTGCAAGCTATATCGCTGTTACAAAATAGTCACTTATTTTTACGAGACCCATTTAATACGTTAGATAATTTACAAACCGCTCTAGAAAGCTTGACGGAAAAATTTCGTGCAGTTTTAAATAAAAATCCCGATTTACAAAAGGTTCGGTCTATTACTGAAAATAAAGAGTGCACAGAAGAGATAAAGAAATATCTGAATTACGTAAATCCTGCTTCGCTAGATGTAGAACAATCATTTTCGAAATACACGAAAACGTTTTCAGACCAATGTCGAAGGCTAAGTTGCTTATGTTGTAGTTTTACGCGGCTTACCGGGGCAGTCGTATTTTGTCGCAGTGGACGTCAAGACGTCAATAAAAGGTAAGAATATATTATTTTTTTAATGATACTGTATCTCATGTACCTACTTTTGCGCGATACGCCTCTGACGTTGCACTCGTTTGTCGAACCTTAGTTATTAGTGTTATTACTAGAGTAACCAAAACTTGCGGACTCGCATAGGCGTCGGTATTACGGGTTAATATAAGAATACGAAAAATTCATAAATAAACTTACTTGCTAATTATTCAACAAATTAGAGGCATCAGGATGTGAACTACTGTAAACTTGCATCATTGCATATGTTTCCACAGTTACTTCTTTAAACCTTGTGCGTCGACAAGAAAAATATTCTTATACATAGAAAACGATCTCTCCACATCTAAGGAAGTTACATTTGCATGTAGAAACTGTTTTTCAAAATCACTTAAAAGTTCACTATTCTTACACTTATTATAAACGGCCTCTAAAGTATTAAAATCGGGATTTTTCCTTAAAACATCTGCCAACTTTTGACTAGCGCATAATTCTGGCGTATCATTTAATGTGTGTAATTTATTTTTTACACTCTCCACTATGTCTAATGATTCCTGCAATGACAATTCAGTACATTGTAGTTTTCTGATGGCATCTAGTAATACTGTATAATTGGTATATATTGTTGTTAAATCTTCTAAAAGTTGAGGAATTTGAAATTCTCTTTGACTTTCTCTAATTGCTTTGGATTCATTCCGATTAAATCGCATTATAACTGATTGAATTTGTTGAAAATGGATCAAATAGTAAGAAGCTGCTGTTAGCCAAGTACCCCTTCGCGTTAAAATTGGTTCAGGAGGTTCTGGAATACCTGGACAAAATTTACGAAATTCTTTTAAACGTTTAGGAGATTTACGAAACACTGCCTTAGTACTTCCAATCATCCGATCAACGTTTCCGTAATGTTGTCGAACAACTTCACCAACTAAATGCAAAGCATGCAGCACGCAGGTTATATGAATTAAGTTAGGAAATATATGTTTTAAGGATCGCCCAACACTTAACATCGTTGCTGCACTATCTGTCACAATCATCACAACTTGATCTTGGGCAATTTTAAATTTTTTCAAAGCGTTCATTATCACTTTTTGAATATTTTCCGCGGTACATTGTTGAACACGTTTGCAAGCTAACAAATATCGAGATGCTGTGTTCTCGCTAGATAAAACGCGAGCTATTACATTCACAATACTGTTTTTCTTTATATCGGTCGTGTCATCCACGGTAATCCATATTTTTTTGGAACACAAATCACGTTTACACGTATTTTCTAGCATCTCTTTCATTCGTGGCAAATGATTCTGTAATTGTGTTTGTGAGGGTAATGGGTACTTTGGAACGTATTGTCGCCAAAACGTTTTAAAAGCTGCTTTTCTCACCAACGACAACGGAAGATTACAAGAGGTAAACATAATTAATAAATGTATGAGGAATAGTGTATAAGGTATTTCAGTTCTTGCATTTCTCATATGCTTAATACCATTGACATGCCTCTGGCAATCAGTTCTGTCCAATGCAGCCAAACGAACATTGCATATTAAGCAAAAAACTGCACTACCGTCATATTTTAAATGGGGAAAAAGTGACACATACTTATGCACATTAGTAGCAAATCTATTACGAGGCATTGTTTTCTTAGGTATGTAAATATTAGTTCTATATGAAACAATACACTAATTATGTACTTGGTATAATACTACAACACACAAAAAACACCAGCTATATTTTCAAAAGCGACACGTAAGTACATAACCTTGACCGTTCGACTAATCTCTGCAACAGCTCAACCGGTACTAAAACGAAATCTCTCTCAGCGCGGCTTAACATATTTATTATATTCAAGGTCGACACTACATGCCTGCTTCTCTACCGGTTTAGTTTATTTATGAATTTTTCGTATTCTTATATTAACCCGTAATACCGATGCCTATGCGAGTCCGCAAGTTTAGGTTACTCTAGTTATTACATTACATATACAACAAATGTTTTCAAACAAAAAGAAACCAATAATGGCAATAAAAATACTGCAACGTGTGCATATGTTCGCTTTATTTACCAAACATTTTTATTGTCATCAGCTTTTATTTTTTACACTGGGCTATTGATTTCAAAATATTATTTCTGGCCGCTGTGAGTCACACATAATCCGCGGCTCATGCGACTGATTCTGTTGCGAAGACTGATTGTGCCCGGCTTAACCATGATGATATTAATATGGTGATATTCAAACTGGGAACTTGCTTTTGGATAACCCCACATATTATATTATTTGATAATCGAAAGATGTTTGAACATCAGAAGAAAATCAGATTCTCTTCAAAGGTTTCAAAGATCACAATCTAAATAACAACAAATGATTAACGAAAGAAGTTCTTTTAACATCTGGCAACATTCGGGCAAGATTAGCTTATACTGACACTCGCAGAATTATTATTGCTGCACGTAATCTTTATGTAGAGCGTAATATATTATGTAGAGCATTGCCAACTTCAGCGAGACAATAATCCCCGACAGTCAGGCGTATAGATTCAAATTCGGGACGCAATAACAATAATCAAGAGATCTCACAAAGAGCAGACGTAGTTTATACGTTTCTCTGTAATTAGTTAATTTTCCTTCGCAACAAAAATGATACCATTAAATAACTCGAGTCTCGTGCATACAGAGGTACAATAAAACGTAGCTCTCGTAGCTAGCCAGTTTACGTCTCGACGCTGATCCGCTTCTCTGCATTAAGAATGTCCGTTAGCGCTAACAGAAATGAAGGGGCCGCTAGTAAAGCTGCAACGACAGCATAACAAATTGGAACGGTAGAGTTGGATCTCCTGGGTACGGGATCCATTTTGCTATAGCAGAACTGGTGCACATACGGGTGGTAGTAACGGTTCAGTGTCGTGATTATTTAAGCTATAGTAATCCTGACATATTACGGACACATCTTGGTGCACTAAGCGCTTGGTATATAAACAGATTGCTTCCGACGGAATTGTTTCTCTCTCGATGAGAGCGAGGTATGCCGTTATAGCTCCAACAGCTTAAACGTCTCTTTGAAATAACGAGAAGCTTGTTTTTATTGTCTTATATCGTGGATATACGTTGCATTGCAGCGTTATTGTTAACGTTGATGGATTGGAAGCAAGTTTGTTAGTACGGGTGAATTGCTACTTTTATCTTGCATGTTGAAAATATGATATATATACTATTCAACTGTTTCGCTGGTTTAGATACTAACTCGATACTCAAATTCTAAATACTCACTGTAATACTCATTGCAGCCCTTCAATTGAAAATTGTGATTCGATGTCCCTTTGCCGATGTTTTGCCTCGACGCTAGACGCTAAACAATTCAATCGCGATTAATGTTTTATACTAAACGGATACTCTAAAACTGTGGCACTGGAACACTGACACAGTTCACTAAAACCCTTACCACAACACTTAATTCGTACTGGACGCACGTTTCGATAGCCAAGCTATCATCATCAGCAGCAAGACTGAACTGAAGTTCCGGGTACCCTCGTTACAGGGTCGCTCTCTATAGCTGCGCGTAGTTTTCGAATCGTTTCGGTTCATTTTTCCGTAACTGTACAAGACGCTTATGTTGTTAATTTTTTCGACAATTGTTACTTTTCAAATTTTCTATTTCAGTTACAAGCTTATAGTGGTGCCCTAAGTGGTATTTACAGAGCTAGACCTTTTTGCGCTATAGAAAAATTAGGACTCCCCAAAAACCGCTTAAAGTAGATTTATTCGCTTTGGCTCCAAAGCTCTTCATATTCTAACTATTTATATAAAATACAAATCCAGTTATTCATGCTTTAAAAAGGGGATTTAAAATACATCAAATACTTAATACGGCTAGTAGTAGTACTTATTCTTCTTCATTCTACGCTCTCTATATTTCACAACACAGTCCCGCGGACTGCCTCCCTATATAATTCAAAATAACCACTTATAAAGTCTATGCATATTAGCATAATTAAATTACTCTACTCTCTCTCGAAAACGAAGCTTTATATTCGTTAAATTAATTAAAGTAGTTTCAGTTTAGAGCGCTTCACCCATAACTTCATTACTCCGCGTTTTATAATTAATGGTGGTTTTTTCCTTACGTGCTGGATATGGATATCTAACGGGAGCTGTCTGGAAGCCTTTCTGGATAAAAACGCATCGTTAAAGTTTGCGGAAAAAGCGCTCAGATTGGAGTTTAAACAACGCCACAGCTAGCGACAGGCAAGAAATGGTAGATTTGATGGTACATGGGGAAAAACGTTTTCATCTTTGATGGAAGTCGCTTGATATTTGGCGAGGGGAACGCTGGACGACATTTTCGGATGATATTTTAACGATCCTGAAATATTTTGAGTAATACAATGCAAATTGAGATTGCGATGTTCGAATATTTCTTAAATAATTCTTTGGAACTTAACTTTTGAATATCTAGAAGCAATTTATTGAATCCATTCTACAGCAGATGTAAAATATATGAATTTATCCATGTTGTAAAAGGAACAATGTTCTTGTTGTATATTCGCTCTGTATTCAGTAACAAGATTGATCGTTTGCTGTTTTGTAATCCGGTGCTATGGACGTATACGGACGAACGCAGCGAACTTGATCTCGCCGGCAAATAATCAGTATAAACATGTCAATCGAATGCACTACGACAAATTGTATTGTCTCTGCAGTACGTGACGCATTGGGGGACGCAACGCGAATAGGGGGGAGGGGCAACGGGCCAGCGTCCCGTCTCTCGTTTCGATACTCGATCGTGTGTGAGAGGACGCATGCGTGTCACGTCCTGCGTCTATTGCTTTTCGCTACTTTTTGCCGGCAATTTCCGCTTTACATCCGATGTTGTACAGGGAGCTTTGTCATGACCAAAAGTCGAGTGGTTGTTCAGTTAAATATATGTAACCGATGGTTTTGCATGCGAAATGCTTAAATTTGTGGACTTGAAAATTTAAACAAGTAAAGTAGCTAGTTTTTCGGTGTTGTGATATATACAGGCTACATTTTAGTAAATATCTTTTACACATGGCCCCCGACTTGAACTTTTTAAATGGCAACATGTATCTTGGAAGTAGCGATTTTCGGATTTTTCCGTGTTCTTTGGATTAATATACTTGAAATTTCGTTGAACATATTTTGCCAACGTCTTCTCTGTTAAAGTTGTAGGTGTTCTTCATTATTTCCTGTGTCCTTTACAATGAGCCGGTACGAGGGTTGTTTTTAGATTTGCATTCTCACCAATTAAACATGGCATGTCAAAATTAATTCCAAAATTTATTGAATTTAAATTCAAAGTTTGGAGTGGGACGAGAAAATTTTCGCGCAATAATTTTCAACAATTTTCTCAACGGCAATGTCTCGTTGAGTCGGTTTCTGCTTTTGGGAATGAAGCACATCAGTCGATAATTTCTCGCCGGTACAGCGAATTCTAACATGGAAGCACCAGTCTCAACGATGATCCCAGGACAGGATCAACAAAGACAGCAGTCGTCTAGAAAAACATAGTTCACATTTTGCTGTGTCATATCTTGATTTATATCAAAACATTGTTCGCTGCGTTGCTCAATTTCGTGGAACTGGTGCAGTAAATAGCAAACCCGATAACGGTAGACTCAACAAAAGACCTGCTGAAACTATTGCGTATGTAAGGATTCACGGATTCATTTAAAGTCAATTAGAAAGCTTTCACAGGAAACTAATTTGTCATATGCTACATGTCAGCACGTTTTTAGAAAAGATGGATGATAACTGAGCCGGGCACATAGAGCTTCGCGCTAGGTTAGAAGTGAGGTTGCTGCGCCCACGACGCAACGTATGCATGCAGATGAATTGGCACCGGCTACCTAAGCGAATGAAATTATTGACTTATTGCAACCGTTTCTTATCAACCCTTCGCAGCGTTTACCGTTAATGTGCTGGAACAAAGGCGACTGTAAAGGACATATGAATAATTTACAGCACAAAAAATGAGAAAAATGGCGTGTCACCAAACTCAGTTTAAATTGGATTTACTTCTGATGTTTAGTGTTTGTGGTCTATCGCTTCGCTTACTCGATAAAGAACCGTTTCGACAGTTTTGCCGTACGTACAATAGCGAGTGGAATTTACCATCACGGACAGCGTTACGGAAAGAGCTGCCAAGTATATGTAAAGATATCGAAAATAGGATCAAAGCGGAATTAAGAGATAAACAGCTGTGGCTATGTCTTGATGAGACTACATATTGTAAAAAAAATCTGTTTTGAGATCCTGCTAAACCAAAATTTGCAATCCTATTAGCTAATAGTAGAAGTAATTACGGGCGTAGTGCTCGATACGTTACAACAATTTCAAGTGTCAACTGTTGACGTTTATGAGCGATGGAGCCGTGACAATGTGTAGTGTAGGTCATTCTCTTAAAGAAAAGTGTGAGGGGCTTTTACATGTTACGTGTAAAGTTTATGTTTTACATCTTGTGGTACAAACTATTTGAGAATGTTCCTCGGAGGTGGATGCATTAATGGCAAATATAAAAGAAATGTTTCTCAAATGGACTCGAGCATTTCGCAAGCTTTGCTCCGGTATTCGCGAACCACTATAGTTGATTCTTACGCGCTGGGGAACATGGTTGCATGCGGCTTTTTATTATTCTGAAGCATTTCCAAGAAGTCAAATCCGTGATTTTACAATTCGACCCTGACGAAGCTACAGCTATTAAGGAGAGCCAGAAAGGATTTCTAGACACTTCTGTTGAAACAGGTTTAAAAAGTATACACCAGATGCAATAGAAAAATTGCAAAACACTGGGTTGTCGTTAGTAGAATCAGTGCAAATCGTGGGCGAAGTGAATACATTGCTACACGGTATAAACGACGCAAAAACGGTCGCGTTATAACAAAGTTCAATAGTGTTTAAAAAAAATGTCGATTATACGAGATTAAGACAAATGTGTGGTTGTGCATCTGCAGATTCATTAACTAACTCTAAGGATTATCTTAATTATGCCTGTGTTACTTCCGTAGATGTTGAACGGTCTTTCTCGAAATATAAGAACATTTTTTCATCACAGCGAAGAATCTTCACCGAGACAAATGTGGAAACATACCTGGTTGTGCAAGTTTTTCAACAATGCTATCCACACTATTAAGGAGTTACGTTTATTTATTATGTTATTATTTATTGCCATGGTATTAAGTACAACAGATTTTTGTTTACTTTTTACAGTTATTACTAGAGCAACGCAACTGCGCTGAAAGCCAGTGGCGGACGCATAAAAGTTTACACAAAATAAATTAAATGTGATACGTGCTCAAAACTTACCGTTTTAAGAGTCCTCCGTGAAATCAGAAAGTGGATAATGTCTATTTAATATTTGTAACATTAGATATGTTTCCAAAGTTGTTTCGGCAAAGTGAGTGCGGCGTGAAGAAAATGTGTTTTTGTATGCCGAAAATGAACGTTCTACATCTAGTAACGTTATATTTGCGTAAGTAAAATAATCTTTCAAATAACTTAACGGTTCTGTTGACGCACCTTCACAAATTTGTCTTAATGTGCCAAAATCAGAGTCTTTATCTAAAACACTTTCAAACCTTTCTAAAACACAAACATTTCTTGCGTTTTCTATCGCGCATAGCTGTGCGTGAACATGTTGCACTATTTGCAAAGATTCCACTAACGACACCGAAGAATTTTGTAGTTTCTCGATCGCATCCGCTAGTCCCACGTAATTGTTCTGAATAATTTCCAAATCTGTTTTAACCTTGACAGCCGCGGTTTCCTTTGGGTCGAATTCTAAAATCACGTTCTTTACATTCTCAAAATATTTAAGATAATAAAATTCAGCCTCTAACCATGTTCCCCAACGAGTAAGAATAGGTTGTGGTGGTTCATCAATACCGGGGCATAGTCTATGAAATTCCCGAATACGTTTTGGGGATTTTACAAACACAGCTTTTGTATGTGCTATTAGAGCGTCTACCTCGGGATAATATTTTCTGATACTATCTGCTACGTGACTGAGAGTATGAATTTTACATGTGATATGCAACAAGTTAGCATAATGTTTTTTAAGAGATCGACCAACATGTTTGCGGCACCATCACTCATAAACATCAACAGTTAATTTGTTGAAAGTTCAAACTTTTCCAATGTATTTAACACCAACATTAAAATTACTTCGGCAGTGCATTGTTGTATCCGTCTGGAAGCTAGTAAAATTGAGGGTGACGGTCGATGTGGTTCCATTGTGCGTACCATTACATTAACTACAGAATGTTTTTTACGATCTGTTGTTTCGTCCACACATAACCGCAGTTTTTTATCTTGCAACTCCGATTTAATTCTTTTCTCGACATGCTCACGAGCAGACGGCACAACTCTCTGTAACGTTCTCTCACTTGGTAACTTAAAGTCCGAATATTCATTTCAAAACGAGACGTATGATTTCTTCCTTAATAAATGAAATGGTAAATTACATGCAATAAACACATAAATTAAATTTAAATTTGTCATAATCTCGCGTGGAATTTTTTTTTGAAACATGCCCTGCACTATTTACGTGCCGTAGATAATCACTTTTCGACCAACACATTAAATCTATTTTACACACCACACATTGAATTTTAGCGCCATTACACTTTAAATCAGGCATTTCTGCAATAAATTCTCATATTGTGTCCAACTTTGGTCGTTTTCGCGACGTAGGAAACATTTTCAAAACAAACGTAGAACTACGATATAGTATACGACAGCGTAGATGCATACACAACAGATCAGCTTTCGAGTCGCAGTTATACTGACGCTTATACCGAATTGTCCCGGTCGTGTTTATTTTGGGTAAACTTTTATGCGTCAGCCACTGGCTTTCAGCGCAGTTGGCGTTGCTCTAGTTATCACGTTATTACTAATAATGGCAATAAAAGCACTTCAATGTGCGCATATATTCGCTATATTTACCAAACATTTTTATTGCGTCAGCTTTAATTTTTTTGCAGTGGGGTATCGATTTGAAAATATCACTTCTGTCGGCTGTGAGTCCACTATTTATAATCCGCAGCCCATACGACTGTTAATCTTCAGATAAGTTAAAATGATTTCTACTTAGTTGATTGCAATTGTCATATTCCACCTGTCATTTTAAGTTAACTCAAGATAAAATATGAATTCGTATCAGTGCAACTGACCATGGATTACGCTTTTTTATGATCATATGGTATTTTATTCAACAGTATGTTCAATACGCGATTTTTCAGTACAGAAGATATCATTACGCCACTATATACACTAGATGGAGGTCAACGACCTCGCCGCAAGCTTTTGATTGCCAATTAGAGCGGTAAAGTGGAAGGTCATGTATCGAAACATCTATGTATTTGTGTATGTATCTCTTTTATTCTGGTTTCCGGAGCATCGCCGGACGACAACGACGTCCTCTTGAACCGATGCGAGCCCAAATTGTCTACATTTCAGGCGTCATAGCGTCCTTCTAGCCGCTTTCTTCGTCTGCGGAATTACTGTGCATTCTTCGTTGACTCGTACGACTCGTAGACAGACGATTCTAACATCGTCTCGCTTATTATGGCGATGGGAAAAGATTTAATAAAAGGCGAGACGATGAAAATTGCAAAGGACGGGTGTCCGGGCTCGTCCGGCGGACATTTATAATGCATTACTGCAACTACTCCTTGACTAGCAATTCGAATACCCTGCCTTTATTCGTTGCTGGATAATCAGGCGATTGTGTATCTGATATATGGTCGTGCAATTTTTGTGCGGGAAGAATATAATGAGCTCTAGCTGTAGTCGTTATTTCCTATCTTCTTGTCACTATGGTCGATTGTGATTCCCTTTCTTAAAATATAAAAGAATGTAAAAGGGAAGCATAGCGACTAAAAGTTATCAGTGTACCATTACTAGCATCCTCATTTGACATTAAATTAACTTCTTTTGTGCAGTTAATTGTTAGGAAGTGTACTTTTTGATAAAATTGGCGCTTCTTCTAGACCAGTGGTTGCCAACCTTTTCAATGTGTTGAGCTACTTTGATAATTTTGGAACAAACAGTGAGCTACCTAGTCGTAAGCGACGTAAGCCAACCTAAATGAAATAATGCACAGTTATATTCGACATACATGTATTTATTTTACTAATACATACTAATACAAATAAACTAATAACTAATACATACTACATAACTAAATCCATACCTACCACTCGTAGGTGTTTGAAAAATAAACAAAATTTGTATGCAGCCACAATGGCATGTCACATACGATTTAATAAAAGTGAATAAAAATAACAAAAAAGTAACGCAGTATTTTAAGCAAAAACATGTGCAGATAAAAAATGTATGTTCAATGAGAAGGCTGACACTCAGACTCATCGATAAATTTTTTAATGTTTGCAGTATAGTTTGATAGAGCCATTCGAATACAATTATCCAAATGTTCATTTGTAAGTCGATTGCGGTATTTGTTCTTAATTAACTTCATATTGGAGAAAGAAGATTCACACAGATAGGTTGGAATATTTGTCTTTGCTTACTAACGGCCAGATACATTTTGTATTTGAGATTAACGATTTTAAAGCTAAATCATTTTGAAACGCAATCACTTCCATTTCTGTTGCAGCGATGTCTTCGCCAAAGTTCTGCATAATACAAGTTGCAAACTGTTGGATATCAATTTCTATGAAGGGTGAAACAACAAATTGCGCCACTAAATCAATTTCGTTGAAATCCTTAAAACGATTTTCGAAGTTATCCTTCAAGTTAGAAACTATTTCTACATGATATTTAGTGTCATAGGGTTCCAATGGATTTTCAGATATCTTTTCTGAAAGAATAGGAAAATGCTTGGTATCGCGGTTGATTAGGTTTTGTTCCCAAAACTCAAGCTTTTTGATAAACGCTTGTACATCAGAAATCATTTCCACTAGTTCTTTGTCTCTTCCCTGAAGCTGCAAATTAAGTTTATTTAATTTTTCTGTAATGTCCACAAGAAAACCAAAATCTCTAAGCCAGATTTTCCAGTTCCGGAATCGGTTCATCGCGTTGTTTGAAAAATTGAACCATGGCAGATAGGACATCATTAAAACGTTTCAGCACTCGTCCTCTACTTAACCATCGCACTTCAGAGTGAAGAAGTAGCTCCCCGTATTGACAGTCAATTTCATCGGCCAAGGTTTTGAATAATCATCTTTGTAACGCTGGAGCTCTAATTTTGTTCACAATTTTTACTACCAATTTCATAACGTTGTTTAGTTTTAGAAAATTTCCACATAATGCTTGCTGATGGATAATGCAGTGGTAACAGAGAAATTGCGGAAAACTTTCATCTTTACGACATAACGCCATCAGACCCTTATCACAACCCACCATAGCCGGAGCGCCATCGGTTGTCAAGCCTACCATTTTCGATATTGAAATTTTCTCAGAAGAAATAATATTTTTGAAATGAGAAAGCAACTCCAGCCCAGACACTATCTCGTCTTTATTTCTAAAGTTGGCAAATAACGAATATGCAGCTTCTAAAAATGCCTGTTTTATCATTTCCCCGTCTTCATAAGGTTTCTTCTTTTGTGCAATTATTTGGAACACACGGTATGATGCTTCAGTTGCAGCCTTATTTTTGTCGACTGTTTTTAAAAATATTGACTGTTGTCCAATTAACAGGTTTTTTAATTGTTTTAGTTTTTCCTTTCTGGTGGCAGAATGTAATGGGAATGATTTTTCAAAATTCCAATGTACAGTTTTATGATGCCTCTCAATATTTCCTTTTTTAGCAACGGAGACAGAAGTATTACATAACAAATATACATTTTTACCTTTAACTTCTCTAAAGAGGTATTGTTCTTCCCATACCGAATGGAAATGGTATGTCTTTACCTTCTTACTACTGCTTGCCATAATATTTTTAATTGCAGGCCAACTGTAATCCAACCACTGGACGTTGATTACGCCGTTCAGTTTTCAATTGAGCGCAATGTCGCCACGCGTTGCAAAGCAATCCAGATCGTTCTCGAATACTAGCACGCTGATCGGTTCTAAACGATTCTAGCGTGGTGACGTCGGCGGCAGATCGTTCACCGCAGTGTTGCCGAGACTTGCGTTTATTATGAGAATTTGCGAAATTTACGGAAGCTTCTATGATGTTTACACCTTTGTATTTTTAAAATATGTTGTGAGCTACCAGAATTGCTTTCGCGAGCTACTGGTATATATTTATACATAGGGATGTGCCTTTTTCTCTTTAATTTTTTTTTAAATATTATTGTATAATTAATAATTATTGTTTATCTTTATCCATGTATACTCGGTAGGTTTGAGTAACAATTGTACTTTCAATTATAAATTATAGATTAATTATAGATTGTCCTCTAATTAACAACATTCGCTGCTGTTGGATAATAAATTATTATTATTATTATCTACAGAGCTGATATATAAACTAACGACGAAGGAGGCTTTTATAAAAACCAAAATTTTTTATGAAAAGCCCAACAATTTTAGAAAAGCATGTAAGCTTATTTTTATTAAAAATTATGCAATGGACGTGAAAAATTAAGGAATGACATAAAAGTCATCGTGTGTCTTATACCCATACTAAAAAAATGTTTAAAAAACATGATAATTGTGATATAATTTTGCTATATTGTGCCTATTTGTGGAACATCTACCTGACGTGATTTTTGTTAAAAAAGTGTTGGGCCCTCCTATTAGATTCACACACCCTGACTCTTCGTGGCGTTGGTTCCAGTAGGTGGTCGATATCCTCTCGAGGTATGGTGTCCCAAGAAACCAGCAATTTATGGCAGACAACCTCCAGTGCTTGCGGAGGATTCGCTAAGTTTCTCAGTTTTCTTTCCATAATGTCCCATATGTATTCGATTGGCAAGAAGTCAGGAGATCTGGGTGGCTATGGCAAGGTATTGAAATGGTCCTCTTCGAACCTCTTTAGAGAAGATCTCGCTACGTGGGGACGGGCATTATCCTGCTAGAAGGGTGGGTCTTCGAGCAGTTGAAGATATGGAAGGATATGGGGTTCCACCACCTCATTAACGTATCGCTTGGCGTTCATGGTGCCTAGGATGAACACCAACTGAGACCTGCTCCCATGTGTTATAACACCCCATACCATAACTCCCACGGTTCGGTGCACATGCTTTTCAACAGAAAATTAAACATCGCGATGTTTCCCCACGTCTTCGTCTGACCGTCATGTGGCCACCATGCATCTCTGTACAAGATCGAGATTCATCACTGAACACCATTCTATGCCTCTTCATGTTCTAGTGCATTCGCAACCTACACCACTCCAAGCGTTGCTGTGGGTGTTGAGCTGTCAGTGGTAACACAAGATAAACGGTTCTAAGGGCACAGGGCGACCTTCATTATCAAACCGCAGATCAGCAATTGACCTGGTACTGAAGAATCGGTCTTTTAGTGCCATTAGGCGAAGGTGGCGGTCCTGCACCTCATTAGTTTTTCTTCGGCCCCTGGTTCCTTTTCGGCGACTTTCCTGGCTCTCTCTAGTCCATGACTGATAACAGCGCATGATGGTGGATTGGTTCCGGTTAAGGCGATTTGCAATTTCTCTGAATGAGAAAGACCTCTGTTGAATTCGCTCAACTGGCGGTAATTTCTATGTTGCTACACTCTAGGCATAATTAAACCCTCAAAACACGTTAAACAAAAGTATGACAAGAGTAATTTGTTTACATCATCGTAACCAATGGATTGAAAGCCGTGCATCTTTGGAAATTCAACTAAGGTTGTATCCCGAAGTTAAAAATTGTGTACCATTGACTTTGAACACCGTCCATACAGCTTTAATAAATTTAAACATATTGCAAAAACATTCTCATTTCGACCTTAAAAGTCCTCTCATGACCTTTTCGAATACATTCGAACATCGTGCGAGAGATAGCAAGCGGATATCCAACGGAATCGAAGCAGTATTTAAATCGCCTTCGAATTAATGGACGGTGAGGATTTTCGAGAACTTCCGAAAAGCTGCAACGTTTTCGTTTCTCACGCGAGATAAAACTACCCACTACCTACATCTTTTCACTTTACGTCCGCTACCAATCACGGGAAATGTACAAGTTACGACCTCGGAGATTTAGTTTTCAGTTATATCATCGTCTAGAGGGCGCTTTGAGCTTTACGACCTTCAGCTCATCTCGTCGTACTGTCTGTGGAAGTCCACGTGTCAGCGAGAGACATCTACTAGTACCTAGTTGATGTAATAATAATAACAATAAATGTTCTCTGGGGGAGACGTGTCATTATCTTCGATTATAAATGCTTGGCTTAAGGGTGGTGATCCCGCCATAGGAGTGGGGAGTCAGCGCCATGTGAAATAAGGCAAATTAATACTAAAGCTTTGATTGATTGATTAGTCTAGGGATCTTTCCCTAGATCTAGGGAATTCTAGTATTTAACAGGTGGAAGGGATTTTTACCGAGGAAAGGTGAAAATCTAGGGAAATTTCTTTCCTGCCTTGTTGTGCTTGCCCCATTCTAGTGCGACCGTAGAAAGGGTATTTCACAATTAAGTTTAAATAAAACAAAAATTAGAAACAAATCCACAGTAAGATTAAGTGGAATTATGCATGCAAAGCAACTATAAAAAAACAAAAACTTATGATTTTACTATTGATCAGGGTTTATTAAAAACATAATAGCAGTAAAGTATTTCAAAATAATTCTCTTAAGTATTTATGTATTTGTATTAGCTATCTTTGTAGAGTTTTTGTAATGTCACATTATGTAAAATAAATTAAAAGTTATTGTTTGTTTATTGGTTATTCTAAAACTTCTGCAAACTATTGTTCGAATATTTTTTATATTAATATAATAAAAGTATTTTATTATACATTCTATATGGATTTTATTTTATGCAACTAACACTACAGTACGATGACTAGGGAAATCTATAAAAATTCCACACCAAAATCTAGGGAGCAAATGAAATTCCATCTGGCAACCTTAGAGTGGTCCATTGTAGCCGTAAGCAGTTTATCCTTCGGAAAGCAGAATCTTATAGGATTTTCAAAACCTGGTGGCCGTTCGGCGATGTATCCACTTTTATACCATGCGTACTTAAATGGATTGAAGAATCTTGGCGATGACAATTGCAATGACTGTTAATAATGTCGGTAAAATGGAAAAACTGCATTTAGTACACAACAAAAAAAAGAAGCAGAAATGTGGAAATTAGATGGATTGAGGATTTAATTGAACCTGCTATAATTATTGTTACAGAGACCAACAACGACAGTGAAAGTGGTTTTCTGTTCAGAGTGTGAATAGAGAATAAAATTATATATTTTGCCACTTGTATCACTGTAATTGCAACGTTGTATTAATTAATATTACGATCACATGATTTTCTCAATAAAATGTAATCTGTAACCTGTTTTCTGATGTGATGAGTTAAAAGATGGTCTCAATTGATTTATGGTAACAAATGAAAAAATAAGAAATACAATCTTAAGTAAGAGTTATTGATACTATTTATAAATGTAGGGATTATCAGCGTGAACCGTTCTACTTCCGCTACTCCGCCTGTTTTTATCCCCCCATACACGATCATGGAAAACTGAAGCGTGCTTGCACGCGAGCAAATGTGAAATAAAAATGTGGGCACAAACACACACGGTCATATTTGCACGTGTGTATTGGCTTCAGAGGGTGGGACTGTTGGAATCCAATGAGAAAACTATTTTTGGCCCTCTGGTAGACATACCGCAACTAAGCTATCTCTAACCTATCTCTATTTCGAAGCTTGTAACATGTTTGGATGTTTGTAACTATAGAGACAGGGTATACAGAGTATGTCATGACAAGCGTCGGCTAAAAGTATATATATGTATATGTAAATTTTACATAATGTTATCCGCGAATCATTACGTCTTCGACCGGAAGAAGTGTGGAATACGTGGTACCAAATGGACGGCGCTTCCCCACATAACACGCGTGGCATATCGACTATTTTTGCTGAAATGTTTGACGATCGATGGATCGCTAAAAACGGTCTTTTAAGAATCCACCACGATCTCTAGATTTAACCCCACTAATTTTTTTCTTGTCGGGTTATATTGAAAACGTTGTATACAGAGATTCAGTTGGTACAAAAGATGACATGATTGACAGGATAAGAAGAACCTTCAACGAACTGGCTGGAAGATCTGTTCAACGTGATACTCATCAAGAAATAATGAAGAGTAACAGCATGCATGGAACAAAATGATGGTGTTTTCGAGCATTTATTATAATAATGAAATACGTATTCAATTTTATTTTGTCATTTGTACATTTTGTTTGTTTTATGCTTTTTTCTTTTTTGTTTATTAATCAAAAAAATCGATTTTTGAAAGTTCTATTTTTCGAATAATTGTACTGTAGTATGAATTATTGAGAGTGAATCATTTTGACTAATTAGTACTGAATAGCACTACCGTGTTTACTACTGTTGACAGTACATTTGACAGCTGCCTTCAAATATTTAACCATGGCAAACTGAAATTGATATTAAACAATGCGAAATTTAAGATTAAGGAGGTTTTTTCAAAATATCTTCTAAACTATTAACTATAGCAACAGCACTTGCTAGACATTTTCGCTTTACGTTTTGACGCAGAATCTAATACCGCTTAGAAAATTCGGTGTTGCTATTAAAAAAACCGAGATTTCTCACTTTAAATATCTCTGATATTGTCGTCTCCCTACTGGCACATCCTGTATAATTTATCAAATTTATCTGTTACTGTAGAAACATCGTTTCATGAACATTACCAGTTGAAAATTATTTTGGCTGAGCTAGTTCTAAAGGATAATTTCTGTATGTAAATTTTCAAATTTCTATTTTAGTCTCTTCCCCATTTACTTTTAACCGACGCTCATCATGACATACTCTGTAGTGTGTTTGTATTCTGTGTATCCTTGCTAAGAAAGTAGAGTAAACAACAAACGTATTAAAATTTCATAAACAGGTATTTGACGAAATCCTGTTATAAGTACCAAGAATCGTGTCACAGATATAATTGGCCAAATTTCCAGAGGACATGGTTCTGATGTACAGTAGCAGCGAAACAAAATGATATCTGAAACGTCTTCTAGCGTGATAATTGGAAAAGAACAGACGATGTTTCTATAATAACCACGACAATTAAATATCACGTTGTTCCTTTGATGGAATAAATTAATTTAGCGAAATACTAAATTTTGAATTTTGAAATAGACCTCATACAATTTGCACAATCTAGCAGTCTTCTTGTAATATACCTTACATCGATTAGTTCCTAAAAAGATCGTGCTGTATCATCATCCGGAATGCTACGTTACGGAAATACTTTATATTTAAGACAAGCAAAGCGTTTCGACTTAATACGCGGGCAATAAAATAAATTAAGGAATTAAGAAAACGGCTTTGTCGGCTGCGCTATCGCCGCTCGCTAGGTTTATGCGAAGATCTACGCTCTTATGCGGTGGAATTCGTTCCATTTTGCACGAGGACCATTATTCATGGGAGGTAAACCGGAACGGCAATGCAGGGTTATACCCGTTCGTTACGTAATACAAATTTACATAACCTAATAACGCGGATGTAAGGGCGATATCGCTTGGACTAGGCGAATAAAATGCGCAGCGTTTCGTTCGTAAGCGTTACACTATAATTGCAGCTTCGAATTTCAATACTAGGAATATTCCTAACTATTTATCCATACTCATTGATAAATGGTTAGTTTTGGAACTGCCGCTTAGGCAGAGCTAAAAACGGTTACCGTATCTACAATAAATAGAGTTTATTGGCTATGGTGTAATTGATTTATTTCATGGAAGTTTGTGGTTACCTTAATTCTTTACTCATCCTTCCTTTTAAATTTAAGGTGAGACACAATAAAAAAGGGCTTCAACTTTTCCACTAATTTTATTAACGCCAGGGTGGTGCAAAATACTCTGAACCATTTGAATTGCTTATATTTTCTGAATAAGGTAGAATAAGATCAAGTAAACGACAAATGAGAGGTTTATTGGTAAACAGCAGTAGGTCTCGGCACACCCCGCACCACACAAATTGTTAACCCATTAAACGCCGACTATAAAAACAATCAATTTTGTTTTAATTATGAGTGATAAGATAATTAACATAAATACACTTCTGAAATTTTATAAATATACAGTACAGACTCTTTAATCCGAACTAACGTAGCCCAAATCGTAATCCGAACAAGGCTCTATAATTCGAACAAAGTGCGGTTTAACGAATGTCGTTTGGATTGTAGAGTCGGCTGACAAAATAAAAGTACCGTTAGAAACGACGCGTGATTAGCTTTATGTGGGTAATTCCCCGGCCGTTTCGGGGAAATCCCTTTTGTGAGCCGAAAGTATCGTTTATAGTTGGAATATCACTACCGTGCAAACATGTCGTAAAAAAGAAAACATCACTCGTTAACCCTATTGCAGAAAGTAGAAATTCTAAATAAATTAGATGAAGGTGAATCGGCGTCCCAATTATCTAAAATTTATAACGTCGGAAAATCTACTATTACGGATATTAAGAAACATAAAGAAAAAATGTTTAATTTTGTCGCTTCTACTTCTGAAAACGGTCCTGAAGGAAGAAAAAATCTGTAATCATGTGAACATACTAATATGGAAAGCGCCCTTTATGCCTGATTTTTACAACAGCGTGCTAGAGGTAGAGGTACCCTGATTTCTGGAGACATGCTATGTGAAAAAGTTTTTTTCTGTGAATCTACGTATTAAGGACTTAACGCAGTTGTGGTGTTGCAGAGTTCATAAGGATATGAATTCGCCAATTAAATGTCTCGGGAGAAAAGCTGTCTAGTGATTTTAGCGTAGTAGAACCCTTTAAATTGAAATTCTAGAGATTAGGCCTAACTTCTAATCAAATTTACAACGCGGATAAGAGTGGGCTTTTTTAGAGGCCGTTGCCCAAAAAAACGTTGGTTACTTGTCGCATTTGTTTAGAAAATTAACATAGAATTATTGAGCGATTTATTGTTCTGTGATACAGCTTTTTGGATACCCTGGTGCTCGGTACATTCGAAGAAGGCCGGGGGAGGCGTATAATCCAGATTGTATTATACCTACTGTCAAATATGGCGGTGGCACCATCATGGTCTGGGGCTGTATGTCTGCGTCAGGCGTTGGAGAATTGTACGCGTACGAGGGCGGCATGAATAGCTGCCGCTATGTTAGAGGAAGTATTGGAGCCGTTCGCGTTAAAATTATTTAACGAAAACACACCCGACTTCTTCTACCAGCAAGACAACGCCCCCTGCCATAAATCACGTGCAGTGACACAGTGGTTCAATGAAAATAACGTTCGTCTATTCGAGCGGCTTGCACAGAGCCCCGACTTGTCGCCAATCGAACATTTGTGGTACATCCTAAAAGTTGGAGTTTCTAAGTTTAAATGTAATTCCAAAGAAATGCTAAAAAATAAAATTTTGAAGTGTGGAACTCGTTGACGGAAGAAGAATGTTTTAATCTTGTAGCTAGTATGCCAAGAAGGGTACGTGCTGTTATTAAAGCAAGGGGTGGCGTAACTAAATATTGATAGATATTTATGAATAAAGTGTCTTTAAAAACATTTTTGTTGAATCATTTTTGTTTTATTCCTTATATTATACCTGAAATAGAGAAATAAGACTGGTGTCTAATACATATGAGCGTAGCAGTAGTTTGTCTTGAAAAACGGGCCCATGACTATGTATTTCGTATTTGTCTTGCTATGCTCCTTCAAAGTTTACACAAAATAAACACGGCCGGGACAATTCGGTATAAGCGTCAGTATAACTGCGACTCGAAAGCCGATCTGTTGTGTATGCATCTACGCCGTCGTATACTATATCGTAGTTTTACGTTTGTTTTGAAAATGTTTCCTACGTCGCGAAAACGACCAAAGTTGATCACAATAAGAGAATTTATTGCAGAAATGCCCGATTTAAAGTGTGATGGCGCTAAAATTCAATGTGTAGTGTGTAAAATAGATTTAATGTGTTGGTCGAAAAGTGACGGCACGTAAATAGTGCAGGGCATATTTCAAAAAAAAATTCCACACGAGATTATGACAAATTTAAATTTAATGTGTTACCTTTATTGCATGTAATTTACCATTTCATTTGCTAAGGAAGAAAGCATACGTCTCGTTTTGGAATGAATATTCGGACTTTAAGTTACCAAGTGAGAGAACATTACAGAGCGTTGTGCCATCTGCTCGTGAGCATGTCGAGAAAAGAATTAAATCAGAGTTGCAAGATAAAAAACTGTGGTTATGTGTGGACGAAACAACAGATTGTAAAAAACATTCTGTGGTTAATGTAATGGTACGCACAATGGAACCACATCGACCGTCACCCTCAATTTTACTAGCTTCCAGACGAATACAACAATGCACTGCCGAAGTAATTTCAATGTTGGTGTTAAATACATTGGAAAAGTTTGAACTTTCAACAAATCAACTGTTGATGTTTATGAGTGATGGTGCCGCAAACATGCTTGCTGTAGGTCGATCTCTTAAAAAACATTGTGCTAACTTGTTGCATATTAGATGTAAAATTCATACTCTCAGTCTCGTAGAAGATAGTATCAGAAAATGTTATCCCGAGGTAGACGCTCTAATAGCACATACAAACGCTGTGTTTGTAATCCCAAAACGTATTCGGAATTCATGACTATGCCCCGGTATTCCTGAACCACCACAACCTATTCTTACTCGTTGGGGAACATGGTTAGAGGCTGAATTGTATTATCTTAAATATTTTGAGAATATAAAGAACGTGATTTTAGAATTCGACCCAAAGGAAGCTGCGGCTGTCAAGGTAAGCCGTTTGAAATTTCAGGATAGTCAAGTTAAAACAGATTTGGAAATTATTCAGAACAATTACGTGGGACTAGCGGATGCGATAGAAAAAATACAAAATTCTTCGGTGTCGTTAGTGGAATCTTTGCAAATAGTGCAACATGTTCACGCATAGCTATGCGCGATAGAAGACGCAAGAAATGTTTGTGTTTTAGAAAAGGTTTGAAAATGTTTTAGATAAAGACTCTGATTTTGGCACATTAAGACAAATTTGTGAAGGTGCGTCACAGAACCGTAAGTTTTGAAGATTATTTACTTCGCAATATAACGTCACTAGATGAAACGTTCGTTTGCATACAAAACACTTTTTCACGCCGCACTCATTTGCCGAAACTTTGAAATATATCTATTTTATTATAGACATTATCCACTTTCTATTTCACGGAGGACTCTTAAACGGTATGTTTTAGCACGTTCACATTAATTTATTTGTGTAATTTATGCGTCCGCACTGCTTCAGCGCAGTTGCGTTGCTTACTCATGAAATAGACTAATTTGGCCACCCGACAAATAGATTTAAACTGTTTCCCCTAATGTGGGTCGCTCGTAATTTGACACCCTTTACATAAGAAACGCAAAGTAGAGTAGGACCAACACTTCTGCTTTCTTCTTGTATCCAGCATAAAGTTATATATCTACGCCTGTATAGTTTACAATCACGCAAGTTACGTTATTCCACTCCTATGCATATCTACATATATCTGTAATTTCAGTCCGTTGACGTTCGCTATATGAAGGGAGGTCTCTAACCGCCTAACCCTGTACACCGCACACCTCGCTTAGTCGTATAAAAGCTAATTAACCATCCCAGTGATATCTCCCCATCGTCTTTACAAGTCCGCCTTGTCGAATAACTCCTTCATTTCTTGTATATATGCAAATGTTCCGCGCCGATTATTTGCATAATGCGCTCAGGATTAGCATGACTATTGTTGGAAATTTCACGCTGCACTTTATTGTACGTGATGTCCTATAAGTGCGGCGGATCGAGGGGGAAACGCACGTGCATTCGCGGAAAATCGCCTTCTCTCTATTGCAACCGACCTGCTTCTTCTACCGGTTTAAAGGAGACAGCAAAAACTTGAAATTGAGTTCTCGATATGGAGTCGTAATCCTACTTTAGTTCTGGAAACTATAACGCGAATTCTTGGAGTGTATGGATGGTGTCTCAGGCGGAATTTAACGGGAAATTAGCGTCCTTATTGGAAGAAAATAAAACTGGATGTCTGATTAGTAATATAAAATAATAAAATTGTCATGGTTCTAAGTAATATGTTATAATGAATTACTTGTTACCATACACCAAATTCTCATCAAAATCTTCTTCTGTGATTCATCTCATACTTGTGACATAAACATGAAGCTGTCGCGTTGAATGATGAGTTGTCGCGTTTCGCGAATGCGACTTCTAGTGTACCGCCAGACCTGGATCTAGGTCCAGTTCGTTTTATAATAATAATAGTAATTTAATGAAATGATCCAAGATGACTCTGTGTAAACGATTCATATTGAGGAAAAATGGGGTAATAATGGTCTTAATACAAAGCATAATTTAGTGTAATTGATCAATAAACAAGAAAACAGTACCAACGTTGTATTCATTCAAAAACAACGACCTGGGGATTCTCCACATTACGAACTACATCCGAGAGGCATCCGACTCAGGAGAAACTGAACGACAAAAATATTGTCCGGCGTTATAAAAGCCCACTAATGATCTTGAACACTAATTAATTCATCAACAACAGCACAGATATTTAAAAAACACCCTACGTCCAACACTGTTGTGGTTTCAAAAACAATTTAAAAAGAGAAAAAAAGAGAAAAACGGAAAAAAAGCAAGTAGGGACGATTGAGTTAGAATCAAAACCAATACATTGACCATTGACAAGCATTCATCGCAACAGTATAAGTAGAGCCCGGTAACTGCAGAGCAATCGCAGCGGCGGTGTGACTGTGTTTAGGAGAGCGAGGAGGGCTGGTCGATTATGATACGAGACGACAAATCATCATCACTCAGTTGAGTTTAGCATTGGATAGCGGATAGGGCGTGTTGATTTTATTGATATTGACGTAGTTATTAATTGTAGTTTTTAGTGAACATGTCGAAGGCTAAAAAACGACCCTTTCAAGACATAGTAAATAAGTTTATTTCTGACTTTCCCGATTTGTTTTACAACGGTGGTAAGATAGTTTGTAAAGTGTGCAAAATACATTTGATGTCAAATAAGAAGTGGAACTGTACAAGACACGTAAATTCCGCACAGCATAGACAACGGAAATTGGGCATGCCACCGCGAACTGCATTTTTTTTATGTAATTCTTATGTTGATAAACTGTAATTTGCCACTAGGCTTACTCGATAAACAACCGTTTGAGGACTTTTGGGACAAATACAATCCCGAGATGCGGTTGCCAACGGAGAAAACGGCACGTAAGCATGTTGCATTTGTACGCGATGACGTGGAAAAGAAAATGAAACGCATATTGAAAAAACAGTTTCTTTGGTTATGTGTTGACGAGACAACAGACTGTAAAAAAAGTCAATTGTAAATATTATGGTACGCATACTAGACCCTAGTAAATCTACATTACCACTGTTACTAGCTAGCCGAAGACTACAAGAGTATACTGCTGCAGCAATTACGAAGGTTGTACTTTGTACGTTGGGAAAATTTCAAATTTCAAAAGATTAAGTGTTGATGTTTATGAGCGATGGCGCAGCGATAATGCGTTCGGTAGGCCGTTCTCTTCTTGAACATGGTTGCAAGTGTTTACATGTTACGTGTAAAGTGAATGCTTTACATCTTGTGGCAGAAACCATTCGACAATGCTCTCCCGAGTTAGATGCATCAATAGCAAGCACAAAAAAAGTATTTTTGAAATCTCCCAAACGCCTACGACCACTTCACACAGAGTGTCCTAGTATTCGTCAACCAACGGAGCCAATTCTTACACGTTGGGGAACATGGTTGCAGGCAGCTCTTTATTATGCTGAACATTTCAAAATAGTAATAGCTGTTGTTGCACAATTCAATCCTGCCGAAGCTGCAGCTATTAAGGAGAGCCAGTCAAAATTTCAAGATATTTCCGTTGAAACAGATTTAAAAAACATTCGTAGCTACTATAAAGGATTAGCTGACGCAATAGGCCATTTACAAAATAGATCGTTATCATTATTGGAGTCTCTGCAAATTATGGACGGAGTGCATACACGGCTACTGATTATACATGACACAAAATATAATCGCGTTTTAGAAAAGTTCGAGAGTCTGCTACAGAAAGATCCCGATTTTAGCACACTAAAACAAATTTGTGATGGTGTATCGAATAATCCACTGATTAAGTACGAAGAGTATTTTAATCATGCATGTATAACATCAGTAGATGTTGAACGCTCTTTTTCAAAATAAAAACCCATTTTCTCACCACGGCGAACATCGCTCACCGAGACAACTGTGGAAACATATCTAATGGTGTCAACTTTTTGCCAGTCTTATCCATACGATGTTAATACTGATAATGATGCTTCTAGTTTTACTGTTCCGTAACCGAAGCTACTTAAAAGGGTGAGTGTTTCACTACTTTTCACATATTATAATTATGTATTAGTTCTGTTATTTTTTTTCTTACTATTGTTTTTGTATACTAGGCAGGTACGGCTATGGCACCGCTCCCTGTTACCGGGCTCTAAGTGTAAGTTAAAGTAATATGCATATCTGCATCAAAAAATCGTATACACAGAACTTTTCCTGATTTAAGAATGCTTTGCCAATATTAAAATGTAATCGTTTTCAGGTTGCACAATTATAACTCGATAGAAACTGTTTAACTACATTGCTCTTTTAATGATAAATTATCCCGGACAAAATGTAAAGCAATAACTTTTCCCGAGGCCACAAACCTGTCCCGAACATGACGAATGTATTCCCTTTTTTTTGTTGTCGTCATGTCCCATAAATAAACGAGCGCGATGGAGATGTATTTTCATATCGTTTTTTTGAAATATATTTATGTCCGTTGTCAAACGCAGCAGATTTCAATTTGCATCCGGGAGTGATAGAAGCAAAACGGGTCGAGATCCCCCCCTCGCCCCTCGCAAATAGACCGGAAGCAAAAACGCGATCTTGCGCATTATGAATAATGTATCCGGGCAGGGGTGCACACGCGGAAAAAATAGGCTTCACCGCATGAGTCCAACGCCAAGGAAATATATGTAGAATTATGTGCATAATCTCATTAGTATAAAAGAGGGTTGAACAGATACGATATTTGGAGTAATTTACGGTTGGTTTTTAGCTTTGTGTGGTAATGAGGGTATGTTATAGTTAACTTTGGGCCAAAAAGTGGGTGTTTATTTGATTTTTCATGAATTTATTTAACTTGAGCCAATTGTTTTCTTCTTTTTTCTTTCGTCTCGGACTGGTGGTGTTGACGCACTTCCATTCTTCATTTTTTCCTAATCTGTTAGATTTGAATTTTGCCATTAGTATTATCTGGAGTAGAATTGTGTAAATAACTACTTCTTGGTACAGATTTCTCTTTAGTTTTGGGAATTAGAGACATAATTTTAGGTTGTGTAGTTTGGCCGTTGATCTATAGATGGCATACTTTCGTTATTACCTATTTGCATATTAAGAATTATTTTAAATTTATTATTTTTATCTTTTTCATCTCATCCGATCAGGTATAATAATAATAATAATAATAATGTTCTTTATTTCTATTGAAATGTAAGCTTACAAGAAAAAAGCATACAAGTAAAAACCGGCGTCAAACAGAAATGCAGTTAAGTGAGATATTTCATAATAAAATATATTTAGTAATTAATATATTCTTTCAGCGAATATGGTTCATCACATATGAATATGCCATCCTTTTAAATTTTCTAAAATTTGTCTCAGGTTTTATATTGTCGGGCAATTTGTTAAAGAGCATTATGCTATTGTATTGCACACCTTTTGTAAATTTTGTCAATCTATACACGTGGAAAGAATGCCTAATACAATAACCAAAAAATAAATGCTAATATAGCTCATGGTATTGGTGGAATCATTCCCGGCAAAAACAATGTAGCAGAGAAAATAGCGCTAACACATGTGTTAGCGCCATGTGTTAGCGCTATTTTCTCTGCTACATTGTTTTTGCCGGGAATGATTCCACCAATACCACGAGCTATATTAGCATTTATTTTTTGGTTTTTGTCAATCTATGTTTTGGAATATTATAATTAGCTTTGAACCTAGTACCGTATTCATGCACTTTTTCATTCTCTCTGAAATTTATTTTATATTTGGAATTAAAGATAACACATTCATACACATACATTCCGAATAGTGTCAATAAACCGTTCGCTTTGAATAGCGACCGAAGGGAGACACCGTAATCCAGACCCAGCAGTGCCCGCACCGCTCGCTTCTGTAAAGTGAAGACGCGTTCCACATTCGACGCACTTCCCCATAATATGATTCCGCATCTAATGATTGACGCAAAATAGGCATGATACACTGTTTTCATAGTTGAAAAACTTGTTATTTTCTTTAATATTTTTAATGCGAAGCAAACACCGCTGAGCCTGCCACATATCTGCTCTATTTGTTGATCCCATTTTAGCGTATCATCTATAGCATATATGGGCAACCCCCGGCCCTCCACCAGCTTCAATCCGGCCCGCGACAGAATTCAATACGCGCCCGCGAAAAATTAAAGATTTACACACTATTATGTAATTACCGCAACACTAAAACGTTTATTCAAATAAAAGAGGCAACTAATCGATAAAAATATTATTAGGGTCGATGGAACCAGCACGATGAGTCAGAGAATAGTCTTAGAAAGACAAACAGTAACATTCGTGAAGCCGCCGATGACTCGAGCGCTCCAAGCGATGTTATTCTTGCGGTAGATGCATATTCGCACATCAGAGTATTCTAGTTGTTTATTGCGTTAATTTATACGTCAGGCATGCGTGTCACCTGTACTTCTTAACAACTAAGATTTATTAACGCGGGAATTACGTCAACCAAATTCAGCTAAAAAACTGTATTTATTCAAATCATAAAGACTAAAATCGATAAGTAATATTATTAAACGTACGCAATGGAACGCCACAGATCGAGTCAGAAATAGTCGTTAGAAAGAGACAAACATTCGGGAAGCCGCTCGATGACCTCGAAGCGCTCCAGAGCCGACTGTTATTCATAACGCGGCTAGCATCGCATATTCGCGTACGATCGAGAGTATTCTAGTTGCTTATTGCGGGTAATATATAAACCGCTCAGCGCGCGTGTCAAACTCATTACTTCTTAACAACTGACAAGAAAAGACGCGGGAAATATTCAAGCAAATTCAGCTCAGAAGAAAAAAAATCTATCAAGATGTCTGGTTTAAAAAAGCGGAAAGTGGACACAGAATGTCGTCAATTCCAAAATAAATGGACCGAAGAATACTTTTTTATCATGCACAGTGGTAAACCTATGTGTTTGCTGTGCAATGAAACAATTTCTGTTTTAAAAGAATACAATATGAAGCGGCATTACTCCAGCAAGCATTTCGCTCAATATAAATTACTTACAGGCCAGTTAAGAAAGGATAAAATTAAAAAACTCATTACCGATTTAGGGAAACAGCAAGAAATGTTCCATTCACAAAGATCAAATCTAGGCAGTGTTGTTAAAGCTAGTTTTATAGTTAGTTCCAAAATAGCGAAAACATCGAAGTCATATTCTGAGGGAGAGTTTGTTAAAGAGTGCCTAGTAGATGCTGCAGAACTTTTGTGTCCAGAGAAGAAAAAAGAGTTTGAGAAAGTGAGCTTATCGCGACGTACTGTTCTTCGACGTATAGATATGATGGCTAGTAATATCAAAAAAACATTGACTGATAGACTGGCTGGTTTTCAAGCATTTTCGATTGCTTTAGATGAGAGTACAGATTTATCTGACACAGCCCAGTTAGCTATTTTTATACGAGGTGTTGATGAAGAATTTGTAGTGACAGAGGAATTACTGGCTTTACGGCCGCTACAAGGGACCACTACTGGAAAAGATATTTTTGCCGAGGTGCAATGTACTTTTCAGCAATATGGTTTGCAGTGGTGTAAATTAGTTGGAATGTGCACAGATGGTGCGCCTTCAATGGTCGGTCCACGAAAAGGTTTTATCGGAATCCTGAAGGAAAGAGCAACCGCTATGAATGTGCAAGAATGTGATTTAATAATTCTGCATTGCATTATTCACCAACAAAACTTGTGCTCTAAGTCCATTCGACTGAAGAACGTTATGGATGTGGTAGTAAATACCATCAATTTTATTAGATCCCGCAGTCTTAACCATCGCCAGTTTAAAGCATTTTTGGATGAACTCTCTTCAAAACACGATGATGTGACATACTATTGCGAAGTAAGGTGGCTAAGCAAAGGCAAAATGCTAAAAAGATTTTATGACCTTAGAAAAGAAATAGCTGATTTTATGCAAATGAAAGAGAAAACATTGCCGCAAATTTGTGATCCAACATGGCTTTGTGACTTGGCATTTCTGGTAGACATCACAGGACACTTAAACGACCTGAACTTGAAGCTTCAAAAACAAGGGCAATTAGTAAATCAGCTGTACAGTCATCTTAAAGCTTTTCAAAACAAAATTCGCTTGTGGGAAACACAAATGAGAAGTAAAAACTGTTTTCATTTTGTAACATTATCCAGTCACGAAAACATTGATTACGGTCGCTATGCTGAAGAACTGAAACTACTGTCTGAGCAATTCACTGATCGGTTTTCCGATTTTAGGAATATGGATAGCACTTTCAATATTTTTGCAAATCCGTGTAAGTGTAATGGCTTATTTCAATGCGATGTTAAAGAAGAAGGTCGAGAGGGGATCTCCTTGTCTTGAGCCTATTTTAATCGTAAAGTTTTCCGTAGATTAGATTAGATTCATTCTCGAGGTGGTTCTTGACCTATCCCACTACGACCTTTTCAGGTCTATTGTGGTTCCTCTATCATTAGTTCAATTACGCTGGCTTTACTTTTTTCACCAGACCTAGCAGCCTTGTGAGTGATCCCTCTACACTGAGAGAAAGGAGTTGGTTCATCCAACAAACCACGAAGTGTTGCACATTTATGTGTTAATTCAACTAAAAATATGTTCATTCAACACTTTAGCGAATTATTCCAATCACCTTGCAATTTAACAGAACACACTAACTGTTGTTTTAAACCATATGGAGTGTTGAGTACATTTAACAAACAATTTTTGGTTGGCCCAACCAATTTTTTCTTTCGGTGTACATAGGTTTTGGCTTTTGGATATTCCGATCCCATTTCTAAGAGAGGAATACGGCTCTTGGCCAGTGCTGTACAGTCGCACAGCACGTGGACGGAGGTTTCTTCTTCCGCCTGGCAGAATCTACATGCTGTTTTCTCTGTCAGACCTAGGTTGCTCACATGTGTGTTGATCATACATTATTCTGTTAGTAGGCCTTCTATTGTTCTAACAGACTTTTTGTCCCTACTTAGTAGGTCTGGTGTAAATTTAGGCCTGTATCCAATTAAAAATTGCTTGGCCTGTCTCTGACCTTGGATACATTTCCACTAGTCTTTAGATTTCTCATTTTTCCATTGTTTAGTAGTTGCTTTAACTACTGTATATGCTATGCCCATCGAATGTTTTGGGTTTGTCAGCGTTTGACGAGCCTGCTTGGGCCAATTCGTTTGCCTTGACATTCCCTCGATGATCTCTGTGTCCTGGTACCCAGACCAAGGTCACCTTAGTTCGGCTGCCCAGCCTATTGAGGGCATTCATGCATTCCCACACTAGTTTAGACTTTGCCTTTGTGGAGTCCTGTGCTTTTATCACTGCTTGACTGTCTGAATAGATAGCAATAGATCGATAGTTACGTTCTTGCTTGTCCAGTTCATCATTACACCCCAGCACTGCTGCTATTTCGGCTTGAAATACTGTTGGTCTAATCCCCCCACCTACTCCATTTTCCGTCTTTGAGTCGTCTGTGTACCAGATAGATTCGGCTTTGATAGGTAGATTTCCGAACCCTGACCAAGATTACACACTACTTAAAGTTCTTTTGAAAACAATATTTTGTTCTTTTTGGTGTAATTAGATTGAATGCTGGTAATACTGATATATTGTGTTACCTTCCTTGAACTGCTCAGTGGTTTAATGAAAAAGGGGCTTGCGCCTGGCTGAGGCGCGTTAGGAGCCGTATCTTCGATGGTGGCATACATACAAAAATATATATGGTAATTATGTTGTCTTTTTTGTTTATAGTATGGATAAATTACTTCTTCTACAACGTAGTTACCTAATTTCATGATTATTGGTGTAAGTTTGTAACATAATCAAATCCACGGCCTTTATTTTTGGTAGTTTATTTATTGTTTTTCCTATTTATTCCACCGTCATGTCATTGGGGTTTTTTCTTCTTACCTACTTTGACTAACTTCATTTTCGCATTCCAAGAAAATTATATATTCCATAATTGACCAACGGAAGCACTTGGCATGTAAAATTAAAAATTGTCTGTCGAAATATTGTGATATATTTGCATAAATAATAACAACCAGGCATTAAAGAGCAAATGGCCCTTGCATAGTCTTCGTGGTGCGGTGGTTAACACGCCTACCCAGCATGCAGGAGATGTGAGGTTCAATTCCTTGCCATGGACATAATTTTAATTCCATTAATTAATTACGTCGGAAATTCCAATGAAAATTATACATTCCGCTTGTATGTGTTTACTTAGTTCCTGCGCGGCTACTATCTTAATTAATTCAACGCCAGCGTTGCATATCCGCAGAAGTGGCCGACCGGCGCAGCTCCTCTTACTTCCAACCGGAAAATTTACGATCCCGAAGCGTCGCGCGTGCTTGACTAGCTTCGACGCTTCGCATCAGCCTTGAAAGGTACCGTCGGGCATCCCTAGATGACGCCGCAACGCGACAAACACGATACCCTCGCTTCGTCATCGCGTCATTCAGTAGCACCGCCACCAACTCCTCCTCCTCTTGCGGCTGGTATTGTCGTTCTTTTGTCTTCGACGCTGCATCAGTCAACCAGTGGGGGGCTATTAATTGAAACTCGCTTAATGGGGTAGACTAATGAGATCCGGTTCGACGTCGTTCGAACGTGAACATTTAATGAGAGACGGTCCTCGGTGCTGTTGCTGCAACTGTTGTTGCCGTGGAAGCTGCAGAAATTGCAGCAGGGACAGCTATTAACGGCAGCTATCGTTGAGAAAGACGTTTGACTTGATTGTATGACGTTGTTCGGATAAGTTTCATGACAAATAGAACAATTTTTAACCGTTAGATTGATTTAGACAGTGATAAAACTGTACGATCCTTTGAAGATGTAAAGATAAAACTCTGCAATTATAACCCCACTACATTTTCCCAGAAGACATGTACGGGTTATTATTAAACCCTTCCGAATATTAGTTCAGATATCTTTTTTTTTATTCGTTATTGCAATATGATGCGTCGAATATGTCAACTGTGTAAAACAAAACGTATAAAATGTATAAAACGAAAACACAGTGTAAATAAATAACACATTAGTCAGGCACATGAATACATACAATAAATTACATATAATAAAAGAGTGGGAAAACAAATCAAAATAAATAGTAACCATAAATATTAGCAAAAAATATCACAGTTAATTAGAGCGTATTGAAAAGTGTTCGTCAACACTGTAGAAAATGTTCCTGGATAGCTCTCGGCGAAAAACTCCCTTCAGCAAGCGAGTGTTTAATGCTTTGATACTCGAGGGTAAGTGATTATAGACTTTCACTATTTGTGTTACAGAGCTTTTGTTAACCAACGTTTTAGTAGTTTATAGTGGAAGAAGGTAGCCACCACTCACGCCGCGTGTATTATACTGGTGCGTGAACTGTTGGCCTGAAAAGAGTTTTTCATGCACAAACAACGCACACTCGTAAATGTAAATCATTGGCAAGGTGAAGATACCGTTTGCAACGAACACTCCTCGACAAGATGCACGAACTGGCAGGTGAAATATACTACGGATACATCGTTTCTGCGATTTGAAGATTCCGTGAGAGTCCACAGAGTTACTCCAAAAGATTATACTGTATTTTAGTCTTGAGCATAGTAGGCACAGAGTCCTGCCTCAATGCTAACAAAACGAGATATTGTTTTCAGTGCATAACTGTAAGATGATAAATTTGTGGCCAAAGAATCCACGTGGTATTCTCAATTCAATTGGCAATCAATTGTTATGTCAAGAAACTTTGCATATTCAACGGTTGTAAGTACCGTATTTTTTTAATATTTTTGGTTATGCTTAAAATATTCAAAATGTAGAACATTTGTTTTTTCTATACTTAGTTTTAAATTATTTTCATAGAACCACGAATCAAATTTGGTTAAGGTTTTTGTAATCTCCTCGTCTAATTGGTTGTTTGTTCTTATAATAACAGTTGTATCGTCCGCATATAATACGGTTTTATGCTTTGAAGCTTCGAGAAGTTCATTTACGTATATCAAGAAGAGCAGGGGACCCAATATGGAGCCTTGGGGAACTCTTCTCTTTATCACTTGCCAACTCGAATACACTCTTCTGTGCGTTGTATAGTCATAGCCCTCAACCCTCTGTAGGCGGTTGCTTAAATAGGATGTAATCAGAGAAAGAGCATTTCCTCTTATGTCTGTGCATTCCAATTTTTCGTATAAAATATCAAAATTTATGCTATCAAACGCCTTACTCAACTCCATGAGCAATGCAGCGGTCTGCTCCCCTTTATTAATGCTATCTATCACGTTATGCAAAGCTTGGTAAATTGCTCTGTTCGTATTTCTCCCTTGCAGAAAACTATTTTGCAGGTTGCTAAATACATTCGTGTTAAGAAATTAAAAAGCCTTTTGTATATTATCTTCTTAAACATTTTCGATATGCTATTCAAAATTGAACAGGTAATTAAGTTTAATTCTTAGAAAAAAACTACAGTGAAATATTCATACTTACTTCCAAGAAGGGTATTTCTTGAACGAGTTAAAAATTAGGATATAAATTCTGATATTCAGGATGATTGAATGAAACCATTCGTTAAAATAGTAGGGTTGTAGAAAGCCTTATTTTTCAAAATTCGGACTTAAGCTAATTGAATTATGGCCAACTCGATGAAAATATTTTCAAGATGATTGCTTTTGCGGTTACAACGGACGTGTCATTCGAATTCCTGGAATTTTATTTGACAAGCACTAAGCAACTGGCAGTGAACAAAAAGATTTACACAAACCCGCAAGGTGTAAATAGTGGAGTACTGCAAGGCTTAGTACTAGGACCCTTTTCTGTTATACATCAATGGTTTACAAAAAAATTGATTTAGGATACTCAGCGTGCTGATGATACTACCATGCTAACAAAGGACAAGAAGAAGACCAAATTGCATGACGCACAACAAGGACACACGTCCTTTATATGAACCGTTGGCATATACGTGTCAAAGTAATCAATAATGCAAATAAATCCTACAAACGAATATATAGAAATAGTCGATAATAATTTAAGAAGGTAGATTTACAGAATTACCATTAACATCAATGTTACGTGGTTCCCAAAATTTTAATAAGCTCTTGTGTTCTAGTAGAGCGACACTTCTGCTAAAATTTATCAAAAAAGGTGCTGGGCAATTTACCGAACGTATTAAGCTAAAAAACCAAATGGCCTGAATCGAATGAAAATAGTTAACACACGCAGAGAAACGTTTACTTGCATCACGACTGTTCGCTTCAATTCAAGACAATTACTCTTTCAATTATCCACAATACAACAATCGTTTTAAATCAAAAGAAATATTTTCTTAGCGTCTCTTTCTCCGCTTAAGAGAAGTATATACTTGTAATGAAATAATTGTACTTCTTTATTTAAGAAGTTTGTTAACTTGATTCAAGAAAATCTTGCAGAAAATTTGAAGAAAGAGATTTTTAGTGTACGTAAATGGCCGTTATAACACAAAACAATATTTTCTTAAGGATAGTAAATAGTTTTCTTAATTCTAGAAAGCGTTTAGGTATTGTTCATATATTAATAGTTTCATTTTCTTAAAATAAAGCAGTTATTTACTTTGAATTTTTGAAATGTTGAAAAATTATTTATATCCACATTATTAATTGCACTTATCTTGTTTAAAACAGTACGACAAATCCGCACATAATGCAGTAAATTATTCTCATAGCTTGTGATTTTAAAAAGGCTAAGCTAGAGGTTATCTACAGAATAATGTTCAAACAAATGAACTTAATGTGGAAGTACGCATGAAAAAGGTGCCTAAAAACATTAACCAAGATAATGCTAATAAATAGTTCATGGTATTGATGGAATCAGTACAGGCAAAAACAATGTGAGAAGAGAAAAGTATTAACGCTTTTTGTTCCTGCCCACATTTTTGTTCATCTCTCAGTTTATGCCACTAATTTTCAAAAAGAGCACTGAAATATTTCTTGGCGCCACCTACTGCCAAGAGATCTAGTCATGCCGTCCTAGATAATAGCGACAGAAACCGGAATATAGATGCCATACTAACCCATAAAATGACATAACCTTTAACGTACAACGTTTCATAAACATTTTCGAAAAATAGTGGTTAATGTAAGTAATATTTTTTTTCTTTTTATTATGGATTTCTTTAATATGATTACTTTTCTTAATTTAAAATTAAACGATTTACTTGGAAGAAACATTTTTCTATCTTGGATTTTCTTGATTTAATTTGAAAATGATTTTCTTATATTATACATTTTTATAGCCTTGAAATAAAAATATTTGAATAGAGATTGATTTTTGATTTATTTGATTGATGCAAGAAACCATTTTTCTGTGTGTAATCTTGGCCCAGTGAGAAAAAGGACTAAGCTCAAGCAATAGTTTTGGGTCTTTCATTGTAGTTTTTTATGTATCTTGATTTCTGCAAATTAATTAAATTAGATACTGTTGGCGTTTCCAAATATAATAATGACAATAAATTTCAGTCTCTGATTAATCTAGGAATCCGGTTACTCGATAGAAGCAGTTTTCTATAAAATATCTCTTTAGGTTGATCTTGCATCGAGGGAACATTTTTTTCAATTCATAATGTAGGAAGCCTGTTCAACAGTTCTGGGTACCTGGTTTTCGCTGCAGCAGCTGCCAGTCTAAGGTATAGGAAAAGAACTTGTTGTTTAGATCCCAACTGGAGGGATATACCATCTCCTTTTCTTTTTAGGGATGAAAGTTACAGTTTCACGTAAAGCGGTTGTTTATATAAGTATGCTAATGGAAGGGACATTATCTTGTTTTTCATAAATAACGCCTGATGCAAAAGTAGCTGGACATTTGAAAAATTAGCGTAGTAGGCTGCAGAATTTTTTTTGACAAATAAGTCAAACGTCAATGTCTTGTACGAACGTTTCTCTTAAACAGAAAATAGTTTATTTGTTAGTTGTAAGAATGAAAACTGCTGCTATTGAAAATTTGCGAGAACGTATTTATTCTGCCCTGGAAGATGGGCCCCGACAGAAGTGGTGAGACACTTTACAAAAGAAAATTTTTGCCGGAGCACCATATATAGCATCATAAAACGTTTTTACGATAGCAAACCTACTACTAACTTGAAAAAAAAAAGGCAGAGCGAAAAAGCTAAGTAAGGGTAAACTTACAAAAATGATGGAATCGATGGAAAACAAGATTGGAATATCGCAACGACAAATGGCGGCAAAGATTAAAAGACAAAAATCACCAAAATATACGGATAAAGAAATGGAAATTATTCCGGCTCGATGTAAGAAGATGAGGACCAATCTAAAAGTTGCACAAAAAGTGTTGATCTTAGATGATGAGAAATATTTTACCATTGGTAACACTAACATCGCTGGAAATGCTAGATTTTACACAAAAAATAAAAACTCTGCCCCTGACGAAGTGAGATTCGCAGGTAAAGCAAAATTTGAGCCAAAAATTTTAGTTTGGATTGCTATTTCAAAAGCCAGAGTTTCAAGTCCTCTCATAAGAAGTGTGCGTGATTCAGCAATAAATGCTGAAGTGTATAGGACGAAATGTCTACCAAAACTGAATCGATTTATTGAAAGATTTCACCAAGGAGATGATATTCTCTTTTAACCAGACTTAGCGAGTTCGCATTATGCGAAAACTGTTACCACATGGTTAACAGAAAATAATATCGCTTTCGTCCCTAAAGAAATGAATCCTCCAAACATTCAAAGGCACGTCCTATCGAAGATTTTTGGGCAGAACTTCGTCGACTCGTTTATGAGAAGGGTTGGACCGCAGAAAACGAGAATCAGTTAGCACGTAGAACTAGCAATAAACTCCAGCAAATTAGTCCAGATTACATCCAAGCCATGATTCAAAAGGTTCCATCTAAACTGAGAAAAATTGAAGAAAGTGGACCTTTTGCCATTTTAACCTAATGATAATTGTAAACAAAAGTTCTAGTTTTAAGATTAAACCATCGCATATTTTCTAATAGTTTTTGATTAAAGTATAAGAAATGTTAAAAGATGTTCAACTACTTTTGCATCACCCGTTAGTTTACAAAGCTCTTTTCTGTAGAACAAAAACATTTTAGTAGTTTTCCAATGAGCAAAACCGATTGCTCAACGGGAACCAGTTAAAACCCACGCATTATTTAGTTATTTCTTGATTACACATTTTTTCTTTCAGCTGCATCTTTTAAATAATAAAAACAGGATTAATCGGGAAATGTTAACATCGAAAATTAAGATTAACTGAGAGATAACGTCAATAAAAACAAACATTGTATTAAATTTAAGTCATCTCAGTATATACTTCAATATTTATTAGGCGAAATGCTTTAAAAGCCCGTAATAGGGTCACTCTGTTGAGTTATTCATTGAGATATGAGCCCGAGTCAGGAGTTAGTTATTACCGTCGTTGCATCGGGCTCTAATTCATTCGCCGGCGCTGGGGATTTGCTTAATTTATGGGCGTCGAAGGCCGGCAACGCGGAGAGAGGGCTTTATTGAAACGGGCGATCTGATATCCGGTTCACGGGGTAACACGATTCCATTACTGTCGCAATCTGCTCGTAATTGCAACGCGAAACTTAACTTTATTCTGTTCGACCGATTTAACTGCCGAGCTGTTATACGAGCAAATCAATTCCAAATTAGTTTCCTATATTATTCCAGCATCGATCTCTTAGAAGAATAAAGTAATTCTACTAGACGTAGAGGAAAATTGGAAAAATGTGAAGTTGACAAAATCAAATGTCCCATTTTCGGATTACTTTGTTTTTTTTTTTACATTTATTTAAAATATTAAATTAGACATCTAACCTGGTGCCACAATGGTCGAAATATCATAGCGCATTTTATTCAATTTTACTGATACAGTTTTCATATTTGGTACATCAACTATCCACATCCGTAGCACTATCCTGCTCAAGTAGCTGTTAAGGCTTTTTAATATTTTAGCGTATATTTTTTACGCTAACAAAATCGTTACTGCATTTATTCTATTTTGTAAATCCATCATTAGAGCAACGCAAACTGCGCTGAAAGCCAGTGGCGGACGCATACAAGTTTGCACAAATTAAATTAAATGTGATACGTGCTCAAACACTTACCGTTTTAAGAGTCCTCCGTGAAATCAGAAAGTGGATAATGTCTATTTAATATTTGTAACATTAGATATGTTTCCAAAGTTGTTTCGGCAATGTGAGTGCGGCGTGAAGAAAAAGTGTTTTTGTATGCCGAAAACGAACGTTCTACATCTAGTGACGTTATATTTGCGTAAGTAAAATAATCTTTCAAATAACTTAATGGTTCTGTTGACGCACCTTCACAAATTTGCCTTAATGTGCCAAAATCAGAGTCTTTATCTAAAGCACTTTCAAACCTTTCTAAAACACAAACATTTCTTGCGTCTTCTATCGCGCATAGCTGTGCGTGAATAGCTGTGCGTGAACATGTTGCACTATTTGCAAAGTTTCCACTAACGACACCGAAGAATTTTGTAGTTTTTCTATCGTATCCGCTAGTCCCACGTAATTGTTCTGAATAATTTCCAAATCTGTTTTAACTTGACTATCCTGAAATTTCAAGCGGCTTACCTTGACAGCTGCTGCTTCCTTTGGGTCGAATTCTAAAATCACGTTGTTTATATTCTCAATATATTTAAGATAATAAAATGCAGCCTCTAACCATGTTCCCCAACGAGTAAGAATAGGTTGTGGTGGTTCAGGAATACCGGGGCATAGTCTATGAAATTCCCGAATACGTTTTGGGGATTTTACAAACACAGTATGTTTGTATGTGCTATTAGAGCGTCTACCTTGGGATAACATATTCTGATACTATCTGCTACGAGACTGAGAGTATGAATTTTACATGTAATATGCAACAAGTTAGCACAATGTTTTTTAAGAGATCGACCTACAGCAAGCATGTTTGCGGCACCATCACTCATAAACATCAACAGTTGATTTGTTGAAAGTTCAACCTTTTCCAATGTATTTAACACCAACATTGAAATTACTTCGGCAGTGCATTGTTGTATTCGTCTGGAAGCTAGTAAAATTGAGGGTGACGGTCGATGTGGTTCCATTGTGCGTACCATTACATTAACCACAGAATGTTTTTTTACGATCTGTTGTTTCGTCCACACATAACCAGAGTTTTTTTATCTTGCAACTCCGATTTAATTCATTTCTCGACATGCTCACGAGCAGACGGCACAACTCTCTGTAACGTTCTCTCACTTGGTAACTTAAAGTCCGAATATTCATTCCAAAACGAGACGTATGCTTTCTTCCTTAATAAATGAAATGGTAAATTACATGCAATAAACACATAAATTAAATTTAAATTTGTCATAATCTCGTGTGGAATTTTTTTTTGAAACATGCCCTGCACTACTTACGTGCCGTAGACAATCACTTTTCGACCAACACATTAAATCTATTTTACACACTACACATTGAATTTTAGCGCCATCACACTTTAAATCAGGCATTTCTGCAATAAATTCTCTTATTGTGTCCAACTTTGGTCGTTTTCGCGACGTAGGAAACATTTTCAAAACAAACGTAAAACTACGATATAATATACGACAGCGTAGATGCATACACAACAGATCGGCTTTCGAGTCGCAGTTATACTGACGCTTATACCGAATTGTCCCGGCCGTGTTTATTTGGTGTAAACTTTTATGCGCCCGCCACTGGCTTTCAGCGCAGTTTGCATTGCTCTATCCATCATTTATTGTATTACTTTGTAAATTTAATATTCCATTTGTGTTAGTTGTAAATTCACCATTTCGTTTGCTTTATTTCTTATAAATTTGTGTACATTGTATTTGTATATATTTAAAATATTGTACATATGTGTATGTATTTAACACAAAACCATATTTAAATTCATTTAACATACATAAATACAACAAAATCACCCGCACACAAAGTGAGAATTGATGTAAAACTGTATTAATATAAATAATCGCAACTTCAGCATGTTATTGTTAGAGTTGCTCAATTTGCGCCAACAGCCACTGGCGGGTGCATAAAAGTTTACACAAAATAAATGGTCAGAAATGAAATATAATACGTGCTCAAACACTTACCGTCTTAAGAGTCTTCCGTGAAATCACAATGTGAATAATGTCTGTTAAATATTTGTAACATTAGATATGTTTCCAAAGTTGTTTCGACAAAGTGAGTGCGGCGTGAAGAAAAAGTGTTTTTGTATGCCGAAAACGAACGTTCTACATCTAGTGACGTTATATTTGCGTAAGTAAAATAATCTTTCAAATAACTTAACGGTTCTGTTGACGCACCTTCACAAATTTATCTTAATGTGCCAAAATCAGAATCTTTCTCTAAATCACTTTCAAACCTTTCTAAAACACCAACATTTTTTGCGTCTTCTACCGCGCATAGCTGTACGTGAACATGTTGCACTGTTTGTAGAGATTCCATTAACGACACCGAAGGATTTTGTAATTTTTCTATTGCCTCCACTAGTCTGAAGTAATTGTTCTGAATAGTTTTAAATCCGTTTTAACCTATCTTGAAATTTCGACTAGCTTTCCTTGATGGCCGCAGCTTCCTTTTGATCGAATTGTAAAACCACGTTCTTAATATTCTCAAAATAGTTATGATAATAAAACACGGCCGTGTAAGAATAAGTTCTGGTGGTTCAGGCATACGGGGGAACAGTCTGTGAAATTTGCGAATACGTTTGGGGATTTGACAAACACTGCCTTTGTATGCGCTCTTAAAGCGTCTACTTCGGGATAACATTTTCTAATACTACCCGCCACATGACTGAAAGCATGAACTTTACACGTAATATGTAACAAGTTAGCACAATGTTTTTTAAGAGACCGGCCTACAGGAAGCATGTTTGCGACACCATCACTCATAAACATCAACAGTTGGTTTGGCGAAAGTTCAAACTTTTCCAATGTATTTAACACTAACTATGAAATTACTTCGGCAGTACATTGTTGTACTCGTCTGGAAGCTAATGGAATTGAAGGTGACGATTGATGTGGTTCCATTATACGTACCATTACAGAACCAAAGAATGTTTTTTACGGTCTGTTGTTTCGTGAGTTGTATCTTTCAACTCCGATTTAATTATTTTTTCATGTTCACGAGCAAATGGCACAATTCTTTGTAACGATGCCCGACTTGGTAATTTGCAGTCCCAATATTTATTCCAAAAGAAGACACATGCTTCCTTGTCTAGTAAAATAAACGGTAGATTATATGCAATAAAGGTAACACATAAATTAAATTTAAATTTGTCATAGTGTCGTATGCAATTTTTTTTTTTAAGAATGCTGTTTACTATTTACGTGACGTAGACAGTCCCTTTTGGACCAACACATTAAAGGGATATTACAAACTACACATTGAATTTTAACGCCATCATAATTTAGGTCAGGCATTTCTGCTATAAATTCTGTAACTTTGTCCAACATTGGTCGTTTTCGCGACGTAAGCAACATTTTTAAAACAAACGTAGAACTACGAAATAGTATTTACGGCAGCGTACATGTATACACAACAGATCTGGTTGAGACTTGCATCAGTTGTTTTGTCCACACACAACCACAGTTTTTTATCTTTCAATTCCGTTTTCATTCTTTTTTCTATATGTTCACGAGCAAATGGCACTACACATTTATTCCAAAAGGAGACAAATGCTTCTTTGTTTAGTAAACGAAACGATAGATTACATAAAATAAGAATAACACATAAATCAAATGTAAATTTTTCTTGGTCTCGTATGCCACTTTTTGCAGAAGAATGCTGTTTGCTTTCGATGTGACGTTGACAATGGCTTCTGGATCAACACATTAAAGGGATTTTACAAACTAGACAATGAATTTTAGCGCCATCAAAAATTAAGTCCGGCATGTCCACTATAAAGTTTTTAACTGTGTCTGCCATTGGTCGTTTTCGCGACGTACCTAACTGCGACATTTTTAAAGCAAACATAAGCGTACAATTACGAAATAAGTTACGACAGCCTACATATACACAGAACTACTCGCATACAGCATCGATTTAGTACTGACGCTGTGAACGCGTGAAATAAATAATTGCCGACTCCGCACCACATATCTACTACACCGACTGTTACCGCTGTTTGCCCAGACCACTAATAACTATATTACATAAAATAAAATATAATTTTTATACTGTTCGAAGAGCTCCGTAACATACATAACGCGGGATTTGAATACTAATTTTTTAAACGGAACTAGGGTGCTATTTTCATATATGTGATAGAGCTCGATGAGACGATTTTGATATATAGTTGTGATGTATTTGTTCCAGCCATTGCCATTGTTATTTTAGGAATACCGAGAATTTACTTAACTTTCAGGGGCAGTTTCACCCTCTTAAACGAGATTGGATCGATAAGGAAAATACTTTTGAACATCCTTGGGTGTGGACTATTTGTTCACAAAGTTTCAAATTTTTTTGAATTTTCGGGTTCGGGGTGGTCCCTTGTTAGTGAAAATTCCACTACCTAAATAAGTTTTTTGTTGACCAATCAATTCGTATACAAATTCAAAGAAAGCAAAAAGTAAATTTTTAAAGCATTTATTGCCGTATTTCTAACACCGTCAAGCGTATATTTGCTGTTTCATAGGTCAGATTATGTGTTTTCCCAAACCTTCATTGGGTTCGCCGAATCTCAGCTACGTAAACCATGAAACCACTAAAATATAAATCGCTTTCCTCAACCCCATAAGCCCCAAAACGAAACTATATTCGTTAATAAAGCGAATTATGTGCCGCATAACGTTCCAATTACGCTTTTCCGCTTAACTTCCGAATAAATTTCAATTAACTGTTAATAAACTCCGAACCTACGCGTTACTCAGTTTCGCCATCTCGTTGGTAAGCCGCCTATCATTAGATTTTTGCCTCTGTTATGTTCCCAATTTCGTTAAAAATCTCCTTCTTCCTTTTATCCTAAGCATGTTTATTGTATAGGTGTACGTTTCTACAAGGTATTAAGAATTGTGATGGTAGGGTGAGATGGTGGTATGGACTTGCTGCGATTTTTAGTTATTAAGTCGTAAAGGGGGGGGAATAGAATGCATGCATTGCATTGTTTTAAACGGTAAACGGTTCGAATTCGGGCATTTTGATAATGTATATTATTAATTCTTTATTTAAAAAAAAGGCTCCATTAATATTACTTGTTGAAGAAGAAGTCGAAGTCTTTTACACCTATCATAAATAGAGTTTGTTAAAAAGGTGGTACCGGTAGTGGCGCACCGCATAAAAGTAGGTATATTAGTGAAAAATAATATTGTTACCATTTCTTGTCGTCTTGATGTCCACTGTGGCAATTGGCAACCGCCCTGGTAAGCTGCAACATCAGCAACGCTTCCATTGTCGATTCATTCGTCGTCGACGGTGTTGTGAATACGTTGTCGTATACTTCGAAAACGATCGTCCTACATCCAATAAATGCAAATGTCAGATATTCCTTTTTCTCATCTGGGCACTCTTGATTTTCAGTTATAGACCGAACCTTTTGTAAATCGGGATTTTTCATTAAAATTGCACCAAATTTTTGAGCAACATCGACTCCTATAGGGTTCGACAAGTTTTCTAGAGCGGCTTGTAAATTGTTTATGCAATTTAATGCGTCTCGTGCAGATAAGTGACCGTTTTCTAATTGTTCAATAGCTTGTGCAACTTCAGAATAGTTCATGGAAATTTCATCTATCTGTTGAACGTTTGAATTGGAAAAAAGTTGCTGACTATCTCGAACTGCTGCAGAATCATTTGAATCAAGTTTCAAGATGACATTTTTCACTTGTGAAAGATATTTCTGATTGTAAGATACTGCCCGGAGCCATATTCCTCATCGCGTTATTACAGGCTGAGGTGGTGGTGGTAATTTCGGACACAATTCTTTGAATACACGGATGTGTTTGGGAGATTTGATGAACACTTTTTCGGTAGATGCCATTAACTTATCCACCATCGGATACTTCTTTCGAATGGTTTCTGTTACGAGGTGACATGCTTGTATGAGGCATGTTATGTGAAGAAGAGTCGGAAAGCATATTTTCAACATCCTACCAACTCTCAGCATTGTTGCGGCTCCGTCAGTAACGAACATTGTGACTTGGGTTCCTGTGATATAAAATTCTCTCAACGAATCTTTTATTATCTTGACAAAGGTTTCTGCATTAGTTTTCTGAATCCTTTTACTGGATAACAACAATGAAGCTGGTGGACCATCATGTTTTAAAGGACGCGCTACAACATGAATGACGCTGTGTTTCTGAGCATCAGTTGTTTCATCCACACATAGGCAGATTTTCTTATTTCTCAACTCGTCTTTTACACATTCCTTTACTGTACCTTACACACGTGGCAAATTGTATCGTAATTGCATAGATGTTGGCAGCTTCCATGAGGGAAAGTACTTAGCCCAAAAAAAGACGAAAGTGTTCATTAGATACTAGATGTTGTGGGATGTTGCACACACTTAACATAAAAAAAAATCATATAAAAATTGCCAGTATGGAATACTGTTTCTTAAATTCAATACATGACGTTTACGTTTACAATGTTTTCTACATTCAAACCTATCGCGATTTAGCAATCCGCTATTGCATATAGTGCAATAAATATGCTATACTCTAATCCAGGGAAATGCCTGAGATATTTATTCACATTCGAAGGGAACGTTACACTCTTTGGGCGTCCCATCTCCGTGTACTTATTTGGCGTGCAGCGTGCAATGTACTGTCGCTTTGAAATCTCTCGCGGTCCTGTCGAGATCGACTACGAGTTGAAAATTACTCCTACCCACGCCGCTACCGCTACGCTACTGCCATCCGGTACCACCTTTTTAACAAGCTCTAATTATAAATCATCCTGTATAATAAAACAACTTGGGGAAAGACAATTTTGCTGAAAAACTAGAATGAAAATATATTACGCTGCTCATCATTTGCAGATACAGCATAGAATCCTCTTTGAAACAGAACCCATCCATAGGAATAGCAGGAACAGAAGATACCCAAAATATCACATTACATTCCGAAGCGGGCGACTAGCGGTAGTTGTACTAGTGTTGATGGTGTATAAGTTAATTTAATTAATTGAAATTGGAGTTCATATTAGATTTCCAAAATGAATATTTATATGGGGTTTGTCACAATTGTATGAAGAAGAGATGAAACATCCATTTTCAATGATTTCCAAAGAAAAAAAAGTAGAAATTGTACCGCACATGTGTATCGGTATATCCACTATGGAAAGGTGTCAGTTCCGCCACTGAGAAGGCTTCTACTAGAAAGAGATAGAAACCGAGATCATCATCAGATGTTTCGATTTCGATTCGCCACCCCCTTTTCTAGAAGCGGGTGACCTCCTTCTCAGGACGGACAATGGAATAAAATTGTTGATTGCCAGCAGTCGGAATCGTTAGGCTCGTATACGGAAGGACCGGGGAAATGGAGGTCCATCTCGAAGATAAGGACCTTGAGGAACAAGAAAGGACGAAAGGACGTCTTCATACCCTTACTCGACGTTTCCTCGTTCTGATTCTCATTCTCCACCTCCTACTCTTTCTCGTGTAAGTGGAAAATCGGTCTTGGAGATTCCCAATGCGGTCTGATGCCGCGCTTGTCCTTAATCCGGTCCTCATTTGATCGCAGTAGGAGAACTTGTTTCGTGTGCCACGTCATCTAAATCTAAACGTCATTTTCTACGGTCGTTTCTGGTAGGATGGTGACGCTAACTCGGGTAGATAGGAATCGCTTTTCTATCTTTCTTTTACACTATTCCTTTCGTGCTGTTTGTTCTCTTGTTCCGATGGTTCAACGGAAGTGGAACGATGAGGGAAAATCGCATCGAAAGCGAGATTTATTTCGGCTCGATGTACACTTTTGAACATCGAGCTTAACTGGTATAAATCTACGGGATTTTGCGCTATTGTTACATAAGGCCAAATATACAGCATGCTTGTCGGTAATTTTTGAGGGATTTGGACATGATAATATTAATCTGCAATAAATTGATATAGAAAAGAAAACAATTCATGGAATAACATATGGGTCACGTAAGATGGTACATTCAAATTACGGACAAACTAAATAAATAATGAGAAATCTGTTTAGGCAAAATTGTAACCACACTAAAATCAATTTGTAATTTTCAAATGGGAAAATAGAAGGGCGTATATACTGAACAGGAGTGGGGTTCTTAATCAACAACGAATACAAAAAAGAAGTCATAGAATTTGAAGCGAGTTATGAAAGAATGTGCAGGTTAAGAATAAGAGGAAAATTTAGAAAACTGATAAACATACATGCACCATCTGAGGATAAAGACCCAGATACTAAGTCGAGGTTTTACGAAGAAGTAAATAAAATAATGGGGCATTTCCCAAAATTTTATGTAAAGTGCATGAATGCCAAAGTGGAGTAAACATAATGGGAGAAGACAAAGAATGTGCACTTGAAAATAATATGAAGATCGTAAGTACAGCATTTGATCATAAGACCATACATAAAGAAACCTGCGTCGCCCCAAACGGAATGACAAGGAACCAACTAGACCACACACTAATTGAGAAGAAGCACGCGAGAACTGTTAAAGATGTGTGAAGCTATAGAGGAGCTGACGCTGATAGTGACGATATATTAGTGATTGCAATGATGAACCAAGAAAAACCAAACAAAAATAAAGATGAGAAAAAACAGAAAAGATAGGATGAAAAAAACTAAAAGATGGGAAGACAGCAATACAATTCGAACAAGATATTATGAAAGAGCTAGACGATAAGCCACAAAAAGAGCAGGTAGATAAAAAATGGGCACAGATTGAAAAAATAATAAAAGAAGTTCGAGAAAGAGCTGACAAGAAAAGAAGAGCAATAAATGGCTTGATGAGGAATGCAAACAGGCTCTGGAGAACAGAAGAAAAGCAAGACTAAAAGGTGGCAAAATACAGAAGAAAATAACAGTAAATATGAACAAGTAAGAAAGGTAGCTAAAGAGTTTCCAGGGGAAAAAAGAGGAAACAGCTAGAGCAAGAATTATACGAAATAGGAAAAGCATATAAGAGCAAAGAGATTAGGAACTACATTCAAGGAATAAAAAGGACCATAGGATAAGATTAGAGAGGTCCTTTCTATGTGAAAAAGAAAGAAGGACTCTTAGTAGGGGCAAGATGGAGAAAGTAAATATGTTCGCACAATATTCTAACGAACTGCTAAAGGAAGAAGAGAGGGATAGTGATAATGAATACAGCAGCGAGAAGGAGAACTTGGAAGAATAGGTCTAAGCGTACCAACAAAGCAGGAAGCTCAGGAATGCATACGACGGTCAAAAAATAACAAGAGTCCGGAAGAAAACGGCATTACGGCAGAAGTTCTAAAGCCCAGCAATTCAAATGAGATTATGGAAATTGATAATAATGATCTGGAAAGAAGAAAAGATGCAAAAAAATGGAATAAAGCATTCATAATTGCCATATATAAAAAGGGGACCAAGGAAGACGTCAATGACTACAGAAGAATAGCACTCTTGGAAGTGGCGTACATAATTCCGACAATGCTAATAAAGAAACGTTAACGAAGAGGTAGCAGAATAACAAGCAGGATTTGCGTCAAGAAGATCAACAATTGACCATATCTGCATAATGAAATTATTACAACAAAATACGTATAAACAGAATTTGAGCCTACATGTAGTGTTCATTGATTATCGAAAAGTATATGACTCTATCAAAAGGAAGAAGCTAATGCAAGCAATGAAAAAATCAAGCATGCCGAAAAAGTTGATGGAAATGCCTATTAGGCAAACAGCAAATAAAGTAACGATGGGAGAAGAGGTGTCAGAAGAATTTGTATTAAAGAGGGGACTACGATAAAGCGACCCAATGTCCTCAGCCCTCTTCAACCTCGTCCAAGAGGTGATCTTAAGAGAAAGCGGTATAGTACTCATGAGATTCAAAGGGAAATTAAAGACCACCTTTCAGTTACTTAAGCAAAAGCCAGAGAATATAGACTAATGATAAATGAGAAGAAGACAAAGTGTATGGTGATGACAGACAATAATAAGGAGGAAACACTCACCCGCGTAATCAATTGTGCAGTACACGGTAGAAAAGGTAAAGCAAATAAATTATCTCGGGGTAACATTAACATGCAGGGGTGAAGAAGAAAAAGAAATAGACAAAAGGTTAGCAAAAGAAAGCTGCTGGCATGCTAACAAACATTTTAAGATCAAAAACTATTGGAAGAAGAGCAAAAATAAGAGCCTATCAAACAATAATTAGGCCAACAGTAACCTATGGACAATGAACAATAAAGACAAAAGCAAGCTTAAAACTTGGGAAAGAAAAATATTAAGGAGAACAACAAACAAAATTCTTGAAGACTTATACAGCCAACCAAGTATTGTCCAAATAACAAGGAACAGAGAGGTCGGTGGCTGAGACACATAGCCTGCATGCAGGATAACAGATAGGTGAAAAGAATATTAATAGAAGGAAGAGAAGGAAAAAGAAGAAGAAGGCGACCCAGAAAGAAATGGTTAACAGAGGTAAAGGAAGACTTAAGGAGTGTGGGAGCCAAGGATTGGCAAGTGAAAACGAAAGAGGGAACAAAATGAGAAAGAAGAGTGAAAGATCCCGGAGCCAAGGGCCACTAGGCCTACAACGCTGACATATATACGAGGTGTGGCAATTAAATAACCGGACTGGTGCTACAAAACATTTTATTCATCACCAATTACATTACAAAGTTTATCCCCTTCAATGTACTCTCCTTGCCGATCCTTACAACGCTCCGTACGAATTCTCCACTGTCGAAAGCAGTGCTGGAGGTCCGTTTCTGGCAGCTTGTTGAGAACCTCGCTCGTTTTCGCTTTCACCGCTTCCACACTGTCAAATCTTGTCCCCTGAAGCTCCGATTTTATTTATTAAAAAAAACAATCATACTGCCTTGAATTTAGACTTGCTCATTTTCGCTTTTTTTACCATGGTGAGCTTGGGCTCTTCCAATGCATCGATTGGCGCTTTGTTTCAGGATCGTAGGTAAAAAACCACGATTCATCACAAGTAATCACTCTGTTTAACAATTCTGGATCATCACCAATGTTCATTCTCGATTCCTTTTACTCTAGAGTGAGAAGTTTTGACACCATTTTTGCGCAAACTTTCTGCATGTTGTTTCATGAAAAATCTGATGGACAGTTTCTTTGTTAATTCCTGAGATTTCAGCAAGAGCTTGGACACTCAAACGACGATTTTTGCGGATCAATTTACCAATTTTCTGAATGTTCACGTCCGCCTTTGATGTTGAGGGTCGTCCAGGCCGCGGATCGTTTTCGGTCGTTTCACGTCCTTCCTTAAACCTTTTACACCACTCAACAACTTGTGTTGTCCTTTAACATGGAATGAGCTTCTGTAGCAGTTTTTCCCAGTTTCACAAGAAGCTTGAGGTTAACTCGTTGCTCGATCTGAACACTCTGCATTTTTCCGACGCGACGCTAGCGTAAACACTTGAACGGACGATTGCTACAGCGAGACTGAGCGACGTACAACCGTTCCCATCCAGCTCAGGCTGGGGGAAACATCTACAAGCACAGACATGTTCAAACCTGCCGTGGCGTGCTCGCTGTTTGCCGCTAGTAGCACCAGTCCGGTTATTTAATTGCCACACCTCGTACAGTGTGTTGTTGGATAAGTGCCGCAAGAGGAAAACCTTTTTTAATATACTAAATAAGAAAATAAAATCTAAATCGAACTGTATCGTTCACCCAATAAAAACAATAGCTAGAACTATTATTGTGAACAACTAATAAATCATAAAGAAAAATGTTCCTCATAAGCAAAACTACAATTTCTAAGTATCGATTTATATCATAAAATAAATCAAATGCTTAAAAATTCCTCTGTTTTTTGTTGACATTGTGTTAGGCATCGAAAAAATTTGGTTTCCCAGGCGGTATATATTTTCTACTGCATATTGGCGACTAAAGAAGCAGCAAATATGCCTTTCATTAGTTGAAACCTTTATTTTGGGCAATAAAAAGCCACCTAAAATAGGAACTTTAAAAATAAAAGATTAATAACGGCTTTCTGCGCTTAGAACTAGGGTTGCAACTTTGGGATCGTCACGCCGTCGAGGGTTACAACTCTGCTTATAACAGAGCAAAATCGCCGATTCCTGGGATGCTTTTCTACTACTACTAAAAGAGCTTAAAGGATGATGTTATCCTTATGAATGCATGGTACCAACAAAAGGGTTTAATTTTATTTAACTTGTCTTGTATTTAAAATAAACATGGCACCTACCACAAACTGCAAAGCAGTAGCAATTAAATGTGGAGAGTTTGTATCGTTGCTATCTAAAATTCCTATAACCATATGAATAGGTACGAATTCCTAAACATTTTAGTTTCAGCTGCTTCATTAAAGAAAATAGTAAGATACAAATTTCGTAACTCCTTAAAGAAGTTATTTCTTAAGTACCTACCAATTCCTGAAAGAGGTGAAAAAGTTTTGAAATATCGGCGTAAACGTTATTTCTTTGGCGACTTCTCATATCCGTGAAAAAATAATAATCATAAACAAGAATGAATTTACAAATTGTTTGGTCTTAAATTGTCGGTTAAAATGTAAAGGAGATGACCAAATTAGAGATATACTTGGAGCCAACTTGACATTCCGATATTAACATTAACCACCACCCCCAACGAACCGCCACTGACACTACATCCATTCTCGCTTCTCCGTCGATAATGTAACAGCCCTCCCGATTTCTTCAAGGAACTCTTCGATCTGCCTTATCGTTCAAACTTCGCCAAGAGGACTAGGAATGTGCTTTCGCCTTTTCTTCCCTTGGTAGCTACGTTACTTCGCCTCCTCCCGTTGTCGAAATCGTTTGTTCTCGTTCGCCTCTTGCGCGAGAAAAACGAAGAAAATAGATTTGGGATTTTTAAATGCGACGCTGATGTAATTCCGTCGAAATCGGAGAAGGATTCGTAATGTAATTTATTGCGTTTATACGAGGGGGGTTCGGGAATGTGGAGAGGATACTTTCTGATACGTACGGTGTCGAATCAGTTAGATTTAGGGAGTATTTCTGCAGATATGCTGTACGCGATAGGTTGTCAGAGGATATCTTTGGATAACCTATAACAGCAAAACCACTTTCTAACGAAATCTAATAAAAATAAATTCTTTATTTAAGAATGTACAATTTCCAGGAGTTCTTATCACTAAATATAAATACTAAATCTTTCGGTTGAAATTGATTTTCTTGGTGTTCTAAGAGTTAGAATCAAAATATAGAATTTCCAGAATGTGCTCCATGTTTTCATTCCATGTTAATTTTTGTTAACATACCATGTAAACTGAAAGTATTAATGCGTAAATCCAGCTAAGAAAGACCAAAAACAATCCCTCTGTTTCTCTCAATTCGCATCACAACAAGAACCCCAATGAATTACATCATACTTCATTTTTGAAAAGTCTCTAAAATACTTAGACTGCAAAATCTTTCCAAATTGTGCAACGCATAAGAAGACAATTGACGAGAAAGGCCACACGAAACGAAGTTGTTTCCATTCTATCTAAGCTTATTGTGAAATAAAATACATTTTATATTATTACTATTAATTAACAAGTTGTTAAATTGATAACTAATGATAAAATTAAGAATGCACTGGAATGGAAACATGAAAATATCCTTTGGGTTACTAAAAATCAATAATATAAATATCATCTGCGTAAAGGTCATCATGAATATTCAAAATATAAGGCAGATCGAAAATCAAAAACAGGGTAGGACCTAATGTAGATCCCTGAGGCACACTCTTGTTGGTGATGCATGAAACAGAAGAAGTTTGTTGAATAACAATTTTTTGTTGACGATTCTGTATTAAGTAATTTCTAAATACTAATCTAATAATATGCCATTGATGCTATACTTTTCAATACGATGGTTGCCTTTTTCGTTTTGCATAGAGCCACGTAAAGGGCGCGATCAATGAAACGTTACCTGTCAAAATTAATTTCAATAGTTAATAAAGCGCTTTAAGTCGATTTACTGCTTGCTGTTATGGCTATATGCACAAATAAAAATGCAACCCTTTTAATATATTGCAGAATATCATCCTGAACATTGTTGAATGCTTTTGATAAATCATCGAACTTTGCAAAACGTGTCCTTGGATTAACGCATGGATAGGTAAGGCAGACAGAAAATTAATGAGTTGAAATTTCATCGTTTGGGGTTCAGCCATGCTTGAATAGTAAGTGATTTATGTCATAATTTTATTGCCGAAAAATCAAGTATATTGTGGAAATTTATAAAAAAAAGGAATTTTTTAATTAGTGAAATGTATTTTCTGTAGGAGATATGATAATAGGGTTATTAAAAAACAATGTTCAGAGTAATAAACTATGCTAGTACTTAGTGTGTAAGCATGGCTGAACCCCAAAAAGATGAAAATTCAACTGAATAATTTCCTGTTTCCCTTACGTATCCATGCGTTAATCCAGGGACATAGTCAATATTGGCAGATATTTGCTTTAAAAATTGAAAAATTACTGTACTGGTGAAACGATTTGGAAAAAAGTTCTGTTGATTGATGTTACATGCAAATAGGATGATTTTCATGCAAAGGTTTAACATTAGTTAGTAGAGGATATACCTTTATTAAGGGAAAAGTTTATTAAATTAGTTAAAGGAGGATATGCTAAGATGATCTCCTGATTAGATGAGGACACCCAAATGTTTTAGAGTTATCCAGGTTATAGGTGGCATTCTAAGTATCCAAATCATCAGCAGGGGACGTGAAAAACAATTTCTGATTTTGGTTAACGATGGAATCAAAACCATTAATGAAGTCCAGGTAAATTGTAACAATTATAATTTAATTTCTTACAGCAGTTACAATTTGTACAAGCAAATATGTCTACACTGCGACCGTTGTTACCTTACTAAGAGTTTTCCAGTTAATCTAAACTATCTACAATTAAATTCAAACGAGAGCAAAACTCTAAAAGCCGATTATAAATTAATTTTCCTGAAACCAGCTTCTGTCGTCTATACTTTGCGTAATCATTTCCACAAAATGGCTAATATGTAGCCACTAATATGTGGAGTTTAGCATTCATATTGTTGACCAGAGCTATTCTACAAACGGCCACCAAAAGCCGGGAATAATACCCCATTAAATTGTCTTTGCTGGAGCTTTTTCTTTGACGAACGCTGATGCCGTACGTACAATAGCCGATTTATTAGGTATTAATTTGTCGCAATTGCACCGCTAACTAAGCTCATTATTCCGGATGAACGGTCTAATTGCACTAAATTGAGTTGCTCCACCGTCGACGTACCGGTAAGCTATTGTTCCAGGCTACAAAGGTATTGCTGAGGCTGGCGCGTAATGAACAATTTACCATATTGTGTTTGTTTATTGCAACGGCTATTCTGTATGATGTATTCCGGCTTGGTAGCGTATAGATAATGTACATATAAAGGCAGATGTAAAGATAACAGGTATCTGCCGAGTTCAAAACGGTCTAGCAACCCCTTTTTGTGAGTGAGAATAAATCTAACAGAATTTTGAATGGAGAAGATTTGGATTATTCGGATTATTTGTATCTGCACGCATAATTCCTTTGCAATTGGGCCTTCTAAACTGTGGCAGTTTTGATTATTTCTTGCCTATGTTGCCATATTCCTCATGATAAGTTTTGCTTCAGCAAACGTTCGTTTGATTCTTTTCTCATCATACTTCCCGCTTTTCCAGAATTATTGGCGGCATTATTACTAAAGTGTCTATAGCTGTTACGATCAAGCCGGGCATAATCGGTCTTCGCAACAGAATCGGATCAGTCGCATGGGCCGCAGATTATCTATGGTGTATGTGTGACCCACAGCCGACAGAAGTGATATTTTGAAATCAATACTCCAGTGTACAACCTGACCAAATAAAAACGTTTGGTAAATGAAGCGAATATATGGACACATTGAAGTGTTTTTATTGCCACTATTAGTTATTTTTTTGAAAACGGCATTTGTTGTATATGTAATGTAATAATCGTAAAAAGTAAACAAAGTACTTTCTTTAAAAATCGGTTGTACTTAATACCGTAACAATAAATAAATGATAATAAATAAACGTAACTTCTTAATAGTGTGGACAGGATTGTTGAAAAATTTGCACCATCAGGTATGTTTCCACAATTGTCTCGGTGATGGTTGTTCGCTGTGATGAAAAAATGTTCTTATATTTCGAGAAAGATCTACGGAAGTAACACCGGCATTATTTAAATAATCCTTAGAGTTAATCTCGTATAATCAGAATTTTTTTTTAAACAATGTCGAACGGTCGCGTTATAGCAACTATAACGCGACCGTTTTTACGTCTTTTTTACCGTGTAGCAATGTATTAACTTCGTCCACGATTTGCACTGATTCTACCAACGACAACCCAGTATTTTGCAATTTTTCTATTGCGTCTTGTAATCGTTGCTAATACTTTTTAAGTCTGGTTCAACAGAAGTATCTAGAAATCTTTTCTGGCTCTTCTTAATAGCTCTAGCTTCGTCAGGGTCGAATCGTAAAATCACAGATTTTACTTATTGGAAATGTTCAGAATAATAAAAAGCCGCTTGCAACCATGTTCCCCAACGTGTAAGAATCGACTGTGGTGGTTCGCGATTATCAGCATAAAGCCTGTAAAATGCTCGAATCAGTTTGGAAGATTTGAGAAACACTTTCTTTGCTATTAATGCATCCATCTCCGTGTAACAAAAACTGTCGAAACGGTTCTTTATCGAGTAAGCGAAGCGGCAGACCACAAACAATGAACATCAAGAGCAAATCGAACTTACATTGGGTTTGAGGTGGTACGCCATTTCTCCCATTTTTGTGCTATACACATTAAAGGTAATTTGCAAACTCTACACAATAATCTAGTTCCATTATACGAGGGTGTATCAAATATAAACGGGACTCGTTTTTAAAAAAATTCTAACTTTATTTAACTAAACTTACAAATATATATTATTTTCTTACATACTCTCCCGCCCTAGAAATACATTTTTCCCATCGGATTGGGAGCCTTTTTATTCCATCATCGTAAAAACTCTTCGGGCGTTCGGGTTGCCATTAGAGCACAAACGCTTTCACCGCTTGGTTGTCGTCGAAACGCTGGCCTCCAAGCACTTCTTTGTGGGGTTTAAAAAGATGGAAGTCACAAGGTGACAAGTCTGGACTATAGGGTGGATGTTCCAGCGTTTCCCATCCTAATGCATCCACTTTTTGAATTCTGGCATTGTCATGCAGAATAATGCCACTTCTGGCCGATTTCTTTTTCCTTCTCCTTCGAAATGACAATTTCGCGGCATCGTGTACTACTCAATAATATTGCGCATTAATTGTGCATCGATCGTGGAGAAAATCAACGTGAAAAGCATCTTGCCGATCAAAAAAAAACTGTTGCAATTACCTTTCCGGCTGACAACCGCGCCTTTGCTTTCACCGGTGCCCTCTCGTCGCTCTTTCTCCACTCTATACTTGCCTGTTTCGACCCGGGCGTGTAGTGGTACACCCAAGCTTCCTAATAGGTGACGATGCGTTTCAAAAGGGCCTCATCCTCTTGCTGGTATCGATTGAAGAGTCGCTGCGAAACCGCCAATCGATGTCGCTTGTGATCCTCGGATAACAGACGTAGAACCCATCTAGCGGCCACCTTGCGAAATCCCAAGTCATCTGTCATGATTCGTTGGATTCTCCCGTAACTGATGTTTACTTCCGCAACGATTTCGAAGAGAGTTATGCGCCGATTTTCCTCTATGAGATTTCGGACCGCCTCGACGTTGGCCTCGGTCACACTTGTCCTTGGGCGGCGATCATGGCTCCCGTTCTCGACCTTTTCATGTCCTCCAGAATTTTTTTTGTGCCATGCAAACACACGAATTCTTGACAGGGTGTTGTCACCAAACTGTGTCTGTAATCGCCGCAAAATTTCGGTTGGGTTCACCCCCTCCTTGCTCAAAAACTTGACGATAATCCGCTGCTCCACGGAAACATTCACTTCTTTCTCGCTCATGGTTTTTTTTTGATACTAAAGGGAACCGAGAGAGTTGCGGTCGGTTCTCCCCTCTCCCTAACGGTACAGGCTACCTGCTCATCAACCCCTTCCAGGTCTAGAAGCCCTCCGGAATTTTTAAGAAAATCAGTCCCGTTTATATTTGATACACCCTCGTAGTTCAACCGAAAATTTACTAATAAATTTAGTGACTTTCTTAGCCAACGGTCGTTTATTTTCCTTGCGTACGTTAGCCCTACTTACATATATTTATCTCTATAATTACGACTAACGCTGCGAAGGGTTGATGAGAAACTGTTGCAATAAATCAATAATTTCATTCACTGAGGTAGCCCGTGCCGATTCATCTGCATACATATGTACGTTTCAACCTGGCGCGAAGCTCTCTGTGCCCGGCCTGGTTATTATTTGTTTTACACAAAATAAAGCGGTAGTCCCGCGTCATTGTATCTCTTATTTTAAGTTTTTCGATAGTGGAACAACAAGTTCTGCATTCTTTCTGCATAAAGCTTTTTATTGTCCAGGACTTTGAGGACCACAAATTCTTTTGGATTGTGGCTATATTTTATTGGTAACATCACTGTTTCAAAAGGGTCCTTACAACGAGTATTTTGTATGAAGTTCACGTAATAATCAGGATTAACAATTTTTTCACTTTGAAGCCTCTTCTTCTCGATCAGCTTAAGCAAGGGTCAACTGGCATCATGGACTGTCTAGGTATTGGACAATGCACCACAATAGTTTTGAATATTCCAGATGCACAAAGAGAATCCAAGTAGATAAACAAATTTTTGTTTTGGGAGAAGGATTCATCACAAAAAATTGTGAGGAAATGTTGCTCTTCCTTTTTATGTTTTTTTGATGTAACAATCTAAGGACGTTATCACCTCGTTGGGGCCTTTTGTAGCAAAATTTTCTGTGAAGATACTGGCTTGATTAGTCACAATGTTATTTATTCTGAAATTATGCAGCCAGAGCTATGTTCGTTACTGGTAAAGCAGGTTGTCACTTTTTGTACGAAACCCTTCAAATATTACTTCTTGTGTCAACATTCTTATGACCTGGCTAGCCACACGGTTGTGTATAAATGCACTGCAAATTAATTTTTGTTAAGTTAACGATTGAGTTCGATCAAAATGATTATACAACAATTATCACGCCATCGTGTGTTATTTGTTATTTCAACAAAAAACGGCGTTGTGTCAAAAGTCAGAATTAAATTCATGTTGCCGTAGCTGTATTGAAATTGTTTAAATTGACCAATATTGTTGTTTATGCAAGCAAAAAATCTCAACAAAACGTTTTTGTTGATTTAATAAGCGGTCTTCTGTGTGAGCGGCGATAACACGTGATAACGTTGAAATTCAGAACATCGTGACTCAATTCCTTTACTAATGTAATACGATATAATGTCCTACGCTACCACATCAAAGCTTCCATATCCATGGAGGTCACGATGCATGTTCTGTGGATAGAACGGGGTACTGGGAGAAAGCGTTCGAGGAAGGGGGTGATTCGAGCGAGATATTCGAATATCCCGATGATCTCCGGTCCCACCAGTAACGCGATTTCCTCTCCCTTGCTCCCCCGTCGTTTCGAAAACTTTACAGTTTAGCCAATCCACTTTGAAGATTGCAGACGCTTTTCGCGACATGCAGAGACAAATTTATACGAAGAGGGCGACAGATATGGGCAAACAAAAAGTAGCGCAAGATATGCTTGGGACATGACAGGGTTGTGGTAGTGTCGGAGCAATGCCTTCTTAATTACTTTCGTGAAGTTTTCTACTAGAACGTAAATAAGATTACGGGTTATCTAAACAAATTTCTCATTGGATCGAGTTAAGTTGTTTATTGCAAAGACGCTTCACTATAACTAGATGAAATTAGTTAGTACTTTTAAATGAATCCTGTCGAATAGATCCACTTCTTTTTCTAAAGCATTTGATTGCATTGACTACGCCATGTTTCTACAAAAAATTGATAAATTTGATTTCGGTATAAGTCTTTCGGTATAAATCTTATTTTACTGGAAGACAGTGTTATGTTTGCTACAATGGTTATTCCTCTGATTCGTTTTCTCCGACATTGGGCGTTCCTCATCTGTAAGAAACTGAATTGATTTTGTGGTGCACGGAGTTTTTATAGTACCGCGTTCTGCCGCTAGGAGTGTATAGAGCTACCATTCCCGAGTCAGTAAGTCAAGCGTCGTCGCTGAAGAAGGTTCCGTTCGGCTTGTGTGAATTTCTTAGTGACATTTGTTTTGTGTGGTCGTCGTTTTTGCAATGGTTGATTCTCGCGCGGCTTTAAAGTTTTACTTCTTGCTCAGGAAAATTGGCACAGAAACTCTTGAAATGTTAAAAACGGCCTACAAGGATGATGCAATTGAGAAAACTCAAGTGTTTGAGTGGTTTTCTCGTTTCAAAAGAGGTGAAATGTCAAATGATGACAATCCTCGTTTTGAATGTTTTGAACAATGGAATAAAAACAAAGTGTATTAGCTCCAGTGGAGAGTACTTTGAAGAGGATTGAAAGATTTTTGTTAAAAAATTAAATGAATACTTTTTTTTAAACGAGCGGGTTCTTTTGGGTACCCCCTCGTACTGATGTTAAATTCTTGGTTAGCTCAGGTTTAGAGGGCGAAGCCTTTTCAATCTTCTTCTTTCACTCGGCGGTTGAGTCTTTCCTGGTTCTTTTGGCACCTGGAAATTAATAGCTCATCCACTGATTGCACTTGAAGGTAGTGATGTATATTTTGCCGTAAGACTTTAGATTGGAATCGCTGAATTCTGTCATAAGTTCATATCGGCTTTAAAATACACTTATAAGTAAGCAGTTTATTTGCAAGGCTTAGTCATGATGTATTATTCATAGACCAGTGCATCTTCCTGAACGTTAGTCCTAGTTGGAGATGTTTCTTCCGTAAGTGGGTGCTCTAATTCAGTTTGCTATCCAGGTGAATCCAGTATTTAACTTCCTTTTCAATTGGGAGTGCAATGTTGTTCATAAAGACAGATGGAACGTTGTCTTTCCTAAGGGTGAAAATCATTTGTGAGGATATTTATCTTAACTCTCCAAAGTTTAAGCCATTTTTCTATTTTTGTTAGATTGTTTTGCAAAGCTTGTGAGGATAATGCGAGTTCAGGGTTGGATGCCATTATAACTACATCGTTGGCGTTGGTAGGGATTGTAGTGCTATTATTAGTAATAGGCATATCTGATGTGAATAATGAGTTTGGTCCTAAAATACTCCTCTGCGGGACTCCGGAATGTATCTGAAATAGGTCAGTTACAGCGTCGCCTCTTTTTACTAGAAAAAATCTATCCTTCAAATAAGATGTGAGTGGTACACTTATGAATATGAAGTGGAAATATGGACTTAATTTTTGATAACAGGCCTTATCGAAGGTCTGAGAGATATCTAGAAATGCTTCACGGCAGTAGCTTCCATTTTCAAGGGATTTTCTGACTATATCGACTACCCTGCGTATCTGTTCCACAATTCCATGTTCTTTTCTAAAACCGAATTGATACGTTACTTTCCTTCTTGTAGTTTCCATTCTGCCCAGAAGCAGTTTTTCGAATGCCTTAGAAATAACTGGAAGGCTGATTGAGCAAATTTAATGACGGTTCGATATTCGCTTGTTCCATTTTTACAGAAACACTAACATCGCTTGACACAAACAACTGTTAAACAACAACTGAGGATCCAACATGGATGAAATTCTCAAAAGTATCTTTCAACGCTTGCGCAATTATATTATTAGAATGTTTTTGACGAGTAACGCCGTCTTCATGTTTATAAATGGTTTGTGTAGGGTGATCCATGTCTTTGCTGCTGTAAACGGTGAAACACAATTAATTATTCCCTGTTTATGCAAATGGTAACTTGATATTGTACCGGAATCCAGTAAAGTCATCCGCTTGACTCTGGTGGAACTCGAACGCTCAACGCCTGGCTCTGTCACAGTCAAAAGCAGGCTCCCTTACTACTGCGCCATCCGGTTGTTATTACTATTGCTACGAAGCAGCAGATAACCCTGAATTTTGTTTGGGGACTATATTTCAGTATTATAAACCTTAAGACACCAATCACTTCCTTGAGCTCCAACAATAACTACGTCGACATCCCCCATTACACCACAGCACCCTAAGAGGTTGAAATTCGTTAATTCCACGCGATTTAAGGCAATGGTCCGCTGGTGCAGCAATATGTAGTATCCTTCTAACTCGCTCAGACTTTAATTTTCGGAAAGAGCGCGTAACAACAACACAGCACACACTACATTGTCTATCTTTAGCGGTGACCATCGAGAATCGAGAAAATAGTTCGTCCACTCGACTCGCCTCTTCTTTGTTTTTATCCTGACGTAATTGCTTCCCCTCTCTTCCCCCCACCCACTTTCCACTCCACCGTTCCGCATCAACGTAATTAAATCTTTAAACCAGAGGAAGAGAGACGGTCTGCAGACGAAAATCGAATTAGTGCTAGGCTCGATGGTGGCGAGATGTGCTGCTAGACACAAAGAATTTCATAATTAAAGGAAGTCAGACGGTGGCCACGTTCGCCGGGGCTTAGATGTTAGTTGGGCCGATGGAAAATTGCTTAAGTGGCGTGCAGCTTGCTTAATTGTAGGAGTTTTCATGGGAAAAACGCTCAGATTTTGCGAGTACATGCAAAATGTTTATTTCTGTTTTGGTCTTTTCTGTGAAGAGAACTGTATTAGCGACGTAATTATCACAGTAATAAAAATAGTAGTAATGTACTTATATATTCGGTGTTCCATTTTAATTTTAACAGAAGAATATTTCGAGAAATATGAATCCTACGAAAAAGTTCGTCATACCATTGTTTGTTCGCCACAAAATTACGATTTTAGTTTTAACATAGATGGCGCTATAATCGATGAAAATAGGGTAGCTTTATTTTTTTCATGGAAACCCCTATTTTCCACATATTGCAATTCTATACTAAAAAGTAAGTAACTTTTGTTGATTTAATAGAAAGCGCTGTAATTGGTGAAAAAGCTTACCTTGACTTATTTTTTATGGAAACCCCCATTTTGCATTTTATCAAATTTTCGTAATTTGCTGTTGTTGTCTTTATTGACTAATCGAAAAGCAACAATAGTACTACAATCATAAAGTCAAAAGGGTGAGGAATGCAATTTAAGAAACTTGGTTTTAGAGGAGGTTTCTTAGGGGGTGGCTTACTAGGGGTAGATAAACCATTTTTGACGACACTTGGCTCAGTCTTGTACATGTGAAGGTATGCCAGTCGATGTAGTAATGAATGTTAGGTTTTGTGTTTTATTAAGGTTGAGTTCTAATTTATTTGCAGCAAACCAATTGCTGGCATCTTTAGTGGCCTTCTCGGAGCTACTACGAAGGGTTCTGGATTCATTTTCTTGCACGAGAAGAGACATGTCCTCTGCATATGAACAAATATCGGCTGCGTCAACGTTAGATTGTTAGTATAAATTATGAGTAGTAATGGACCGAGAATTGAACCTTGGGGGACCCCGTGGATGATATTTCTGAAGCTAGAACGATAATTTTTCCATTCCACTAACTGCAATCTATTGCGGAGGTAAGATTTGAGTACATAGAATGGTTGGTTTCTGATTCTATAAAAGTATATTTTTTCTAATAAAATATCGTGATCCACAGAGTCAAAAGCTTTTGATAAATCCAGTATACTAATTTCCGTACACATACTACTATTAAATGCGTCATAGATGCGCCTGGCCATCTCTGATATGCCGCTTATTGTTGAATACTTCTTCTTACAGCCAACGAGATGCTGTAGCCTATTTAAATACTTTGGATATTGCTGGTAGGATGTTAATCGGGCGATAATTTTCGTAATCGCTTCTGTCAACTTTCTTAAATATGGGCAAAACTTTACCTACTTTCAGCCGAGTTGGGAAAATTCCCTGCTCCAGGCACTTGTTGAATATAATCACCAGAAGTGTGCTGAGTTCTATGTTGAACTGCTTAAACAGATTTGTTGACATTCCATATGCATCTCTGGTATGTTTGTCTTAATATTCTGAACTTCTTTTGGAGTGACGGGTGAAAACAATAAAGATCGTGCATTATTTAAGCGAAGGCTATGCAAGTAATTTTCAAAAGTATGTGCTTATGTCACAGAAATACTCACTGAAGTGATTGGCTAATAACGAGGAATTATCATGATGTAGGTTTTGTTTCAGTCTGCATCGCTGTTCAGGCTGCTTTCACGACGTTATTAGACCTCTCAAGACAAGAAGAATTAGAAGAATGCTTCGCTTTTTGTAACTTTTGCTTCGGTTGCCAAAGCATCAGGAGCTTCTTTTAAATTACAAATTTCATCAGTGATTTTGTAATTGATGTGTAATAGTGATTTCTATTTAATGAAACCTTGCACTAAAAACGTCTATGAAATTGGTCATCATCATCAGATACTCCAAAAGGAAAGTATAAATTGCCGTTAGAAGCCGTCGATCTTGATGCTGTCTATTTTCCTCATTACTTTTGTTTCTGTAGCAGGTTCAATAGATGACGAATAGGAGTATGTCAAGACTTGTGCCATACGGTCAGATAAATGCACATTGATTGTTTTCCCCGCCAGGTCAACAAGTTTAACGTTAGCGAAGATATTAATAATAATAATAATAATAATAATAATAATAATAATAATAATAATAATAATAATAATAATAATACTAACAATAACAATAATAATAATAATAAAGAGCTTTATTTCGAGCACATACACAACACGTAGCATAGATACTATACGTACAATGTATGATCAAAACAAGTCGAGCAACAAACAAAGTATGATATAAATTCTTAAAACTATATACTTAGAGTTCAAGATAATAATTAATAAGAAAACGATCCATCTAATATTTTAAGTAGTCTTCGATTGAGTAACAGCTTATATTAAGTAATAAAGATTTCACTTTAAATTTAAATAATGAAAATCTGTAAATCGTTTTGATTTCATCTGGGAGTTTATTAAACAGTTTACAACCCATAAACAATAAATTCTTTTGAAAATGAGTTGTAGTATGTGGTGCAGGAAGTAAATAAGCAACAGATCTGGTGCTGTGATCGTGAGAAGCATTATTTGCAAAATGTTTTCGGTTGTTATAAACAAAACAGATAACTTCCAGGATAAATATGTCATAGATTGTCAATATTTTGTTATTTTTAAACGCATCCCTGCAAGATTCTCTCCAACTCAAACTGAATATAATACGTATTCCACGTTTCTGCATTAGAAACACCCTATTGACGTCCTTTGAGTTTCCCCAATATTTGATGCCGTATGTCTTTAATGTCTTTAAAACAAAAAGATTACATGAATGTTTGAGATTATGCAATGCATAACAGGTTCGTGCAAGAGCACTGCACACGTCATTGACGTGCTGCGATCAATCCAATTTCTCATCTAGCACTAGGCCTAGAATTTTTGTATTATTGGTGAAATTCACAAAAGTGTCATTTTGTAAACATCCAGGTAAGTTATATTTTGCGTTATTGTGGAATAAGATGCATTTTGTTTTATCGACATTCATTATTAGCTTGTTGGCGTCTAGCCAATAGTTAATATCATTAAACGTATTGTTGGCAGTGTTTAATAAATTATATACACAATTTGATCTAATGATAATGTTAATATCATCAGCGTAGAGAGAAATGCTTACAGAGGAATCAATAAGATTGGGGAGATCGTTAACAAATAACAGAAACAAGGTTGGACCCAGGACTAATCCTTGAGGAACACCGATGTTTACAGTATGGGGATTTGACTTGGTATTGTGACATACCACACTCTGTCTTCTATTAAGTAAATAGGACCTGAACCAATCATACGAAAGGCCTCTTATACCGTAACACTGAAGTTTTTGTAATAATATATTATGATCGATCGTATCGAACACTTTGGAGAGATCGATGCACATAAACAAGGGGCGTTTGGATCCAATGATGGAAGAATATTTTTTAAGAATTGAAATAAGGCGGTATCTGTGGAGTGGTTCGGTCGAAATCCGTGCTGGATCGGTGACAGTAGATTACAATTTTGAAGATAATTAAATAATTTCTTATTAATAATGGATTCAAAAATTTTGGAAAATATAGACAAGTGCCAAGTCGGTAGTTACTGAAATTATTACGATCTCCTTTTTTAAAAACGGGTGTTATTATACAGTCTTTCAACACTGTAGGGAAAATGCCTTGTTGGATGGATAAATTAAATAAATAGAGAAGAGGATCAGTTAAAGGTTCATAACAAGTTTTTATAAGAAAAGAACATATGCTATTGTCTATCGACGTATAAGACGACTGGAGTTTGGCGATGGCAATCTCTTCTGAAGTTACAGACGATATAAAGAAAGATTTTTCTTGTGAAATCAGAGAGGCGGTACATTTACCTAAGTCAATACCAGAGAACTGAGATGTTGACAAAAGTTTGGTAGGAAGCGTCGCAAAGTAATCATTGAATTCGTCAGCAATGTTTTATATAGAATCCGGTAAAGTTGTACTATGGGAGTGATTAGATCGTTTTCTATTAATTACCTTCTAGATAGATTGAGTTTTATTTTCGAATTTAAAATAAAGTGGTCATTTGCTTCCCTTTCTTTACATTTGATAAGTTCTTTATAAAAGGATTCGTAACGTATATAATCATTCTTAAACTGAGGATACTTAATATAAATGTCTTTCAGAAATAATAATTTATTTCTGGCAGCAAGGATATCTTCGTCAATCCACTTTTTATGGGTGACATTACTAACTTTCACGAGAGGAAAGCAAATTTCCATGTAGTAAGATAATACATTAATAAACATATTAAAACTGTCACTTAGATCTGAATACTCAAAAACCTGTAACCAGGTTTCCTTGTTTAATAAATCATGAAATCGATTTACAGAATTGGTGCAATATTTGCGTCTAAGAACACAATCGTTAACTAACGGATGTAACATCTGCCTTATTTCAATAAATTGGCTAAAATGATCAGATAAACAATTATCGGAACATGATACGGTAAGGATTGAGGTGGGAATATTTACCAGAAAGTTATCTAGGCAAGAAGAAGAGTTACCAAACACTCTTGTTGGAATATCGATTGTATCATGAAAATTGTAGCTATGCAATAAATCCAGAAACGCTTGCAGACAGGGAGACGCTACCATAAAATTGATGTACGCACGTACGCACTGAAGTCAGATTGCGGGGGTCGATACATTACAATAATTATTATACTTGGATTAGATTTAAGTTCCACTGCACAGCATTCAAACAAGTTGAAAATAGATAAATCAGCAATGTTTTTTCTGCATTCCATCTTCAAATGGTTTCCAGCAAACACTGCCACACCACCACGTCTACCCGAGGGTCGACAGAAGGATGCCTGCAGGGTGAGATCACTAATGTAAGTTTCCTCCAGTTGCGAGTAGTAGAACGTCTACATTAGAGTTCCCTAAGACAACATCAAGTTGCTGACATTTGTTGTTTATACATCGGATATTTTGATGCATAATTTTGAGGGAAGCTACTTCTTGACTTTTGCTTTCTTGATGAGACGGGATAAAAAACGGTTAACTATTAATGTGGCTGCAATTGTTGAAGACTCATTAAAGACTTGTTTCAAATTGTATACAGTGTGTCTAGGGGACGTTGGATTGCATGAGTATCTTTGTTATTATTGGAGATACAATTTGGTTTAAATTGACAAAGTAGTACATATTTATGTGCTGTTTAGTAATTCATTCACAATACAGTTGAATTTAAAATGGTTACGCCGCCATCTTAAAAAAACTGAAAAGTGCAATTTTCGAAATATGGTCGTAACTTCTTTCTTTTTGATCGTAATGAAAAACTGTTTTTACATTGTAGAGGCACTTTTTTGTGTACAATCGATTGAGCTAAGTTAAATATTTTTTTTGTCAATGGATTCATTGAAAATAAACTAAACTTAATTTTTTCTTATGGCGGTTATATCCAAATTTTACATATTTGCAATTAGCACTGTTTTTCTGAATAATTTGATGTATAAAATGTTAATTTAAAGCAATCAGAAGTGTTAGAAAGACTTTTTTTTTGGAACGAAATTTTGCAGTGCGAAGAAAATTATAGGGTGCTGTGGAATAGATTTGATTTTACGAAACAAGCGAGAATCTTGTTTTATGTCAAGTGGAATTGGAACTGTTAGTAATACTCACATTTATATTTTATTTTTATAAAATTTTATAAAATATGACATTTTCGTCACGTACATTCCTTGTAATAAAAATATTGCACGGGCTCAAAATGAATATCAGAACGACTTCCCCGAAAGACGGCAACCAAATTCAAAAACATTCAGAAGTCTTGATAAAAATGTAATGGATTATGGGGCCTTTACAAAGAAGAAAATTCGAAGTGAACAAAGACAGCGAAGAAATAGTTTTGATGAAGAAATGGTTCTTGCGTGCGTTGAAAGGCACGGTGAGATTTCGACAAGAGAAGTTGAAATTGAAACTGGTATTTCCAGATCTACAGTTTCACGTATTTTAAAGAAGAATAAGTATCATCCTTACAAATACGAAGTTCACCAAACGCTTTTTCCAGGCGATGCGATTAGACGTATAACTTTTGTCAATGTATTTAAATAAAATTCATGAGAATCCCGAATTTTATAAAAAGATTTTGTGGTCTGATGAAACAATTTTTTCTAATATTGGCATTTTTAATCGCAAATTGTACAGCGAAATAACCAAGTTAGATTCGGTTTTAATGTGTGGTGCGACATAATAGATAACCTGCTAGTTGGACCGATTATTTACAATGGCATTCTCACTGCTGAAAGATATCTCCAGCTACTTATTGAAGAGGTGGAAGCGAAGCTGGACGATATTCTCTTAGCTTTATTAAGTAATATTTGGTTCCAACAGGACGGAGCACCTGCGCACAACGGGCGTAATGTAATAAATTGTTTAAATTTGGTACATCAGAATAGAGCCATAGCTACAAACAGTGATATATCATGGCCGCCAGGATCCCCGGATATTACTCCATATGATTTCTTGCTGTAGGGGTTTATCAAAAATAAAGTGTGCCAAGTGCAAAATTATAATAGTCTTGAAGAATTGCAACATGCGGTAATAGAAGCATTTAATAATGTTGATCGCAGAACTCTAAGAAAGGTTACAAGAAATGTAACCGTTCATTGTGAAAAATGTATACAGCAAAACGGTGGAATTTTTGAGCATCTGCTCAATTAATATTTAATAATGTTCTTTTCTTGTTTTGGTAATCAAACTTTATTTAATTGACTTTGAGTTTAATGAGGAATAAAACGAATTATACTTAAACAACATTGTTTCTATTCCACAGCACCCTATAATTTTCTTCGCACTGCAAAATTCCGTTCCAAAAAAAAAAAAGTATTTCTAACATTTGTGATTGCTTGAAATTAACATGCTATACATCAAATTATTCAGAAAAACAGCGCCAATTGCAAATATGTAAAATTTGGATATAACCGCCATAAGAAAAAAATAACTTTGATTTATTTTCAATGAATCTATTGACAACAAAAATATTTAACTTAGCTTAATCGATTGTACACAAAAAAGTGCCTATACAATGTAAAAACAATTTTTCATTACGATCAAAAAGAAAGAAGTTACGACCGTATTTCGAAAATTGTACTTTTCAGTTTTTTCAAGATGGCGGCGTAACCATTTTAAATTCAACTATATTGTGAATGAATTATTAAACAGCACATAAATATGTACTACTTTGTCCATTTAAACAAAATTCTATCTCCAATAATAACAAAGATACCCATGCAATCCAACGTCCCCTGAGACACACTGTATATTCAGTATATCTCGCATTGCTTCAGTAATTTTTATCGTTACTTTAAAATTAATATTAGCTAACTCTATATATAGAACACCTCCCTCTGCCTCGTTGGAATCACTAATTGACTTGGTTAGTTAGATATAAGATTCCATTGGAGTTCCGATTGGTTTACAATCACCAACTCCATATGGTTTAGAAGGTTATTGATGTATCCCTATTGGCGTATTGGTATATCTTTCGTTCCGATCTATAAAATTCAATTCTTCTCTCATTTCTGAAAGTAACTAAGATATCAACGGAGGACAATTTAAAGGTATCGCACCATATTCTCGTAGAACAGAATTCAACTTCTTATACCAACTTCTTCTGGGAGTAGGAAACCATACAAAGATTTTTTAACCAGATAGCAGCATAGCAGAATTCTGCCCTTCACGATCCACTATTATTTCCAAAATTTCTTTGGACAATTTCGGCGTTCCACGTAAATCTCTTCTACCAAATCTCCATTTAAAAAATACAGGATATATGTGCTGTCATGTTATAATTTACAATTTCGAACGTAGCTGTCCTTAGCGGCATGTATAGTGAGTTCAGCATGTCCACTTCAACGTAAAAATGCCTCTAGCGGTTATGAGCTCTTTCTCCAATTCCTTTTATGGCCTCCTATCGCTGAATTCATTAAATTCGTTAGTATAATTTCGAAAATTAATATCGTTCATCAAGTAATCGTCTTGTTGGTTAGTAAATTTTAATATTGTACAGTTGTTGGCGGTGTTAAATGTCATAGAGTAGCATACATCGAGTCTTCTAGTTGCGTCCCTGCATGGCATGTGTTATGCTATGGATTAAAATTAAGAATATTCGTTGTAAATTCATTATCAAACTATACTTTGAAAAATATAGTTATTAAATAATCGCTATCGTGATTAAAACACGGGGTTGAGGGACGCTAATTAATTTCTCACTTTGATTCAAGATATTCATCTAGGTGACACGTGTTTGGCTGTGTTCCCATTTTTTAAGTGTTTAACGTTTAAGCCGTAACATCGTTTATTTGCGATCGTCATAATTCCAGGTTAGTTTTCTCTTTTCCAGTTTTAATACTCGTAAAATTGATATCTAGATTAATTTGAATTGCTGCAAGAGTGTGTTTAGGACACTCCTGGACCATCAGACCATACAATTAATTAATTAATTTCGAAAAAGTAAATTTTTATTTAATAATTTCCCACAAATAAAACATTACTCCTGGACCATCAGACCATACAATTAATTAATTTCGAAAAAGTAAATTTTTATATAATAATTTCCCACAAATAAAACATTATAAATTGGCGCCCAACGTGGGGCCATACCTCCACATAGATAGACATTGCCTAACCTCCAAGAAAAAAAGAAAGTAATTCTGCCCAGTTAGGCGCATGTCCTCTTATCACTGATCCACCGAGCCTGTTATTTTATTAAAGATTTTTATACAAGCGCAATTTGAAGGCCTCTCAAGTCTAGCGGTGGCATATACTGATGAAGTAAAATTATCGTCCATTCTATAGCTCAAAATACTTTTCGCAACATGGCCTCGCTAAAATTTGTAAACCTACATTAAATAATCGTCACAATAATGGAATAAAATCGACTAATTCGGATTAATATTTCACCATTAACAATTTAATAACGAAATGGCAGGTACATAATTTTTCCGCATCATACATTCTATAAATTGGAAACATCAATATTTAACGAACGTTAATTTCGCTAAACGAATACCATTTACGCATTGCGGAAATTACACAATTAACCATAGGCCACCGATGTAAGCCCCAAACCGACCAACAACGTAAACAAATTTGTATTAATCGTATTACTTGCTAATTAATCTTCATCATTGTTTTAGTCGCGGGTATCTATTTCGAAATCTCGTTCATCAATCAGTACGGTCAACATTCGATGTCATCCATCGAGATGCATTATGCGGATTTAGAATCATCCAACGCTAACGGAGCCAGAGGGCGTTGAAGATCGTTAGGTATTAGGTGTTAGTGCCTTAAGCGCTAGCGATATGGCCGGTTGTAACTAATTTGATCCCGATACTGGCGTATTAATTTCCTAAAGTACTTACTAGTGTAGATTTCGAGGCCATTATTGCAACTGCCTTTAGGTATAGAGCTGGATACGATATACGTTATCAGGACGGTAATGGGGAAAACCAAACAGAGAAAGAAATTGCGTCCTCCTTCCTATTAACCGTTTTAAAAATTGTCTTATTCTTACGCTAGAATGAACGGTCGCTCCATCTAACTGATACCAAATTCTATCTCTTTGTCTATGTGGCACTTGATTTAAAGTTGGTAATAAATCTTCTTGCAAAATTGCAAATATCCGTTGGCAGTAAGGTTTTCATCAAAGAAAAAAGGCCCAATCAGCGTATTGTTTAACAGTGCACATAACACATTTATCTTAAACGAGTATTGGTCCTTGCATTCTACACTAAAATGAGGATTTTGTGTAGTCCACCATCTACAGTTCTGTGAATTTACTATTCGATTTGCTGAAAACGTTGCTTCATCGGCCATAAAATATTTATAGGAAACCACGCAGAAAACTCAAATCTTAGAATAAAATCTCTTTCTTTTAAAGTAATGATGAATTTTGTTTTAAAAGCTTTAAGTTTATTTCTTTTAAGGATTCTTTGTACAGTAGTACTTTACTCTTGAGACAAAATCAAGCTTTCAGACGTACCCAGTATTATATTAGAAATTTTCCATATTTTGTTGGTACATGTTTTTAGAATGCTGTCTACTTTTAAAAAATATGGGAACCTTATTTTACGATCATCCCTCGTACATTGGAAAAGTTTGAACTTTCAACAAATCAACTGTTGATGTTTATGAGTGATGGTGCCCCAAACATGCTTTCTGTAGGCCGGTCTCTTAAAAAACATTGTGCTAACTTGTTACATATTACGTGTAAAATTCATGCTTTCAGTCATGTGGCAGATAGTATTAGAAAATGTTATCCTGAGGTAGACGCTCTAATAGCGCATACAAAAGCAGTGTTTGTCAAATCCCCAAAAGGTATTCGCAAACTTCACAGACTGTGCTCCCGTATACCTGAGCCACCAGAACCTATTCTTACACGTTGGGGAACATGGTTACAGGCTGCGTTTTATTATCATAAATGTTTTGAGAACGTGGTTTTGCAATTCGATCCAAAGGAAGCTGCGGCTATCAAGGAAAGCCGGTCGAAATTTCAAGATAGTCAGGTTAAAACGGATTTAAAAACTATTTAGAACAATTACTCCGGACTAGTGGAGGCAATAGAAAAATTACAAAATCCTTCGGTGTCGTTGGTGGAATCTCTGCAAATAGTGCAACATTTTCACGCGCAGCTATGCGCGGTAGAAGACGCAAAAAATGTTTGTGTTCTAGAAAGGTTTGAAAGTGTTTTGCGTGGTGTTGGTGCGTCAACAGAATCGTTAAGCTGTTCTTAAGATTACTTTAACTACGCAAATATAACGTCACTAAATGTAGAACGTTCGTTTTCTGTATATAAATACACTTTTTTCTCACGCCGCACTCGATTTTCCGAAATAACTGTGGAAACATATCTAATGTTGCGGATATTTAACCGACATTCACTTTGTGATTTCACGGAAGACTCTTAAGACGGTAGGTGTTTGAGCACGTATTATATTTTAGTTCTGACCATTTATTGTGTGTAAACATTTATGCGCCCGTTACTGGCTGTTGGCGCAAATTGAGCACTCCAGCAACGCATTTAACAACGTGAAATGTGGAGTAAGGATTTGTATTGAAATTGTTTACTATAATTGTTTGCTAATTTCCTTTACTTTTACTAGGGACTTTCTTTGTCTGCTTGTTTTATTATTACTAATTTAAATTACCGTATAAGCCATTTACGCATTAAACAGGAACTTATTTGCGTCATTACTGTCAAATAAGTCAAATATAATTTGAAGTTTCAATCTTGATATGATTAAAGCAAAATTTTATTGTCAGATGTAGTTGTAATCAACAAAAAATAATAAAAAAAACTCGATTACGTTTTTCTATGGATACTGTGGATAACAATTAAACGGATACTCAAAACTGTGGCATAATGACGTTTAACCTTCTTAATCGTTGAACTACTATCCATCCATGAAGTCTGCTCGCAATTGTTAATATTTGTCTTTCAATGGGACGTATCCAGCTTGTACATATTCATCATCGGTAATCGCGCATCGTTCATCCGCTTTCTGGTCTCTCTTTTACATTTCAATTGGCGCAATTATCGAGAAAAAATAATAAATTTTCTCCACTAGGGCGATTAATAATTCCGCGAGTCCTGGCTGTGGTTCCGATCCAGGTCCCCGACTACCACCTACCTCATCCCTCGAACGGATCGAATGGAATGAATCGACCGTGGCGAAATTGAAGTTTTTAATCTGCGCGAGAACAATATGGAATACGCGGCCGCCACCAAAATGCAATCTAACCGGCGGAAATTGCAATCCATCGAAGCCCAAGGTGCATTATCTTCCTGTACAGTTTATAATCCCCAGATGACAGTTGTTGCTTTTTTTTTTGATTTTTGGTTTTTCGTTTTTTTTTTCGATGGAAGTTTGTTATGTTTTAATCGGAACTGCTTTTCTTGTATACTTTGCCGAATAGAATGCGTATTTAAATTTTGGCAAGTCTTGTATCAGGAGAGTTATGAAGAGAGTTACGAGTGGAAGTTTCCCCATTGTGAGGTCCGATGGGATGTATTGAAATTATATTGAATTAATATAAGTAAAGCGATATGTAGGCGTTTCACCGGAGTAGCAAGCTGTGTGCAAAAGTCATTTCTCGTTTTGTAAGCGTGCGTTTGTTTATTTTTTGTTCAGTTTAGGAAACGAGCGGCATTCAGAGGTCGCCATGGTAAAAATTCACGAATGGGATACACATTTGTAAACGCCTATGTTGCATAATGAGGTGTCAACTACTATTTTGAGGTATTAGATATATTAGATATACAGGGTGTTAACTAATTGGCGGAAAATGGACCCGTAGCGGTATTGTCCGCATAATTGTGAGATGAAAATCTTAATACGAAATTTTTATAAATGTCTTTGTTTGGCCACAAGATAATTTTTTGTAATACAGAATTTTGGTAACGTTACATGACGTTTAATTAAATAAGACTATTTATTGATACAACAAACTAAGTAGTAACCATGATAACGAATATTTTAAAGAATTACTATGACAAATTTTCAAAATGAAAACCATTAACTTCGATACAGCGTTGAAGTTTCTGAGGAATAGCATCTTTGACTGATTGTAACATTTCAGGAGTAATTAGCTGGACGGCTGCGTTAATTTTGTTCCTCACGTCTTGTTGATTTATTGCTGGTGTCGCATAAACTTTATCCTTTAGAAATCCCCAAACAAAGAAATCGAGGGGATTAAGATCTGGAGATCTCACAGGCCATGCAATGGGGCCATTATTGGCAATAATTCTGTCCTAAAAAATGTTCCTGCAGCCAGATGCGTACGGCACATGCATTATGAGCAGGAGCTTCGTCATGCATGTAATACATGTTTGGTCTTAGCACTAAAGGTAAATTGTCTAACATTTCTTCTAAGACATTTATGTAGCCTTCAGCATTTAATTTCTTTTGAATGGATATTGGACCAATAACCTGCAAATTTATAATTCCGAGCCAAACATTAACAGAGAATTTACTGAAACAGTTCACAAAAACTCTTACCACAACACTTAATTCGTACTGGACGCACGTTTCGATAGCCAAGCTATCATCATCAGCAGCAAGACTGTTAACCCAACTGCATTAGTTAGAAACGAGTCACATGAGTCTTTTAGCAAAGAAGAGATCGACTTATTAAACAAAGGTTTGAAATACAACCTGAAATTTAATAAGCCTCCGGTTGAAGAAATTATAGTTGGCATAGAAAACGCGATCAGTAATTTTGATGATAACACAAAAAATTTTATTCGTACCGCTTGCAAAAGTCAAATTTTGGAAAATATGCAAAGGAATGCACCTGACATTGCACGAAAAGATCAAATCATTGCTAGAAGACTAAAAAACAAAAATTGTTTTTATTTAAAATCCGACAAGGGTAACACTGTAGTCATCTTAGACAAAGAAGATTATTTTAGTCGAATCAACACCACTTTGTCACAAAGTTCTTATTCAAAATTATCAAAAAATCCTTTGTCTAAAATGATTACAGAAACCAAAAAGACCATGTTAGAATGTAAGGCTGTCATTAGCGACAATTTAAGATTTAGACTAACGGTATCAAACCCAGTACTACCTAGGATGTATTGTTTACCTAAAATACACAAGCCCGGAAAAAGCATGAGACCCATTGTTTCGAATATCAACAGTCCAACTTACTTACTTTCCAGGTGGTTATCTGACAAATTGAACCAGTTACCTGTACAATTTCCGGATTTGGCTATTAAAAATTCTTACGAGTTCATTGAAAAAACTAAGGACATTGAGCTTACTGACAAAGAAATTTTAGTATCGTTTGACGTAAGTTCATTGTTCCCTAGTGTCCCAGTTGATTTAACTTTGGAATATTTAGAAACACTTTTGTTAGATAACCAAATGGATAGAGAGGAAGTTACTAGCTTCATTTCTTTGACAAAACTTTGCATGAAACAAAACTTTTTCCAAATTCACAACACTTTTTATCAACAAACGGAAGGAACAGCAATGAGTAACAGCTTATCTCCGTTTATGGCTAACCTCTTTATGGGTAAATTTGAAACTGACCTGAAGAATACTTTCGCTTATTTCCCTCGGCTTTGGATCAGATACGTCGATGACATTTTTTGCATCTTTGACATCAGTAAATGTTCAATAACGGATTTCATAGAACAACTTAACTCAAAATTTCCCTCTATCAAATTTACCCACGAAGAAGAAAAAGACAACAGGATTCCTTTCCTCGACATGTTAGTAATAAGAAATAAAAATAAGTTAGAAATAAAAAAAAAAAAGCAGTCTTGCTGCTGATGATGATAGCTTGGCTATCGAAACGTGCGTCCAGTACGAATTAAGTGTTGTGGTAAGGGTTTTTGTGAACTGTTTCAGTGTTCCAGTGCCACAGTTTTAGAGTATCCGTTTAGAGAATTTACGTTGATGTCCAAATTCATGAATTGCATGAGGATTTTCGTCTGCCCAAAAATGCGTATTGTGAATGTTAAAACAACCATCTCTTGTAAATGTGCATTCATCTGTCCATAATATTTTTTGTAAAAAAACTGGTTGTCTATTTATTAATGCCATCATTCTATTGCAGTAATTCACTCTAGCAACGTTATCTTCGAGATATAACGGTTGCACTTTTGTTGAATGGTACGGCCGCAGATTCTCAGTAAGTACAGAATGTACAGTGCTATCGGACATATTAAAAGTTCTATCAATTTCTCTCGTGCTAAGTTGAGGGTCTTCGTACACAGCTTCCAAAATACGTTTTTCAACATCCACTGTGCGTGGAATCCTCGGTACTCCTGTATTTATGCATAGGTACAAATGTCCCTGTTTCTCTTAACCGAGTATCCAGTCTTCTAATTGTATTGTAAGAAGGCACATGACGATTTGGATATCTAACTCGATATTCTTCTACGGCTGCATAAGCGCTTCCATTGCAGAAGCCAAATACCGTGTACATGTCGACATATTCAGTAAAAGTCAAATTCATTGTAATAGCAACACAAATTATAGCAAAAGTGAAGTACAATGGACGTAATGTTCTACTTAGACACATACAAAAATGACAACTAATAATCAAAAATAGTTATGTAAATTTTCATAAATACATATTACATTGTTGTCAGATCAATTTTTTTTTTTAATTTTCGCTAAAAAAAATAAATTCTAAATTCTTAATTCTTAATTAAGTAATGAAACGGGAACGAAGTTCTAGCATTATTTACCAATGGCTTCCTCAAAGTCAATAATTGACATCAAATCCCAAACATTGAAACATTTATCTACTTCTAATATACGAAATTCTGAATTTTGATGGGCCGGTGTAACCAAACGAGGATTTTTATAAGATTTTTATATTAGGATCTTCAACTCAAAATTATGCGGACAATATCGCTACGAGTCTATTTTCCGCCAATTACCGAACACCCGGTATATAGGAGCATCGCTAGAAAAAGTGTATATAAAGAGATAATGTTGAGAAATAAGTAGAAGAAGAAAGAGGTAGCAACACTCTTCTATGTGTATAATGAACAAACAATTTTCGAATCAAATTCTCCTCCACGCCTTAGTGTTTGGTCACTTTAACGGAACGAACTGAAACATATTTTAAATTTAGGTACGAATTTGTTTCAAAAGGTTCTTTTTTGAAACTTTTGTTAGATAATAATAACAAAACATTGTTCGTTACAGGCAATTTCTGGAAGTGACCTTATGAAAGGAGCATTGTACTACATATCTGAGTGAATAATAATCAAATTTAAAATGTAGAAAATTGTGAATTCAATAACAATTTGAAAGGACAATTTCTACTAGTAATTGGTATAAATCAAAAAACTTATTTGATTTATGCGAATTTAACTTGGTAAAATTAAAAATATTCTTATGATAATACATAAATAAATTTGGAAAACAATTCTTTAGGCATTGCTCAGAGATGAAATTTAATACGAAATGAGGAGTTGAAGTATCAGCAAACATCTTTTTGCATTTATTCAAACCTTTGTTGTATTTTAAGTCATACTATGGATTTCTACACAGCTCATCAGGTGGAAGGAGTGGGCACTGTGTATTTCCACAATCCCTTACCTTTTCGTACATTATGTCGTACTTCCTAACCCTTTACACCGAATAACAGCGTCCATTATTACCGTTATAGTCGCAGTTATTCGACTAGAAATGAAGACCATTACACGGGAAGTCATTTAGCAGTCCCCTTGATCTTCCAATTATGAAACTCTTATGCATACAAATTACGAATTTTCCGCCCGTAATATCCAACACGTCATATTTATTATTCTTGTACGCTTTAGTAAACCAATAACGACGGCGTAATTTTCTCTCTACTCTAATTGTGTATCTTCCAGCTTTTCGCCAGTAATGAACGCGATGCAGTCAACGGCTTACATGCGTTGCGCCGTTTTAATATCATCGTTTTGAAAAGGTTGGATACGCGTACACTATCTGAAAATGGAAATGCACCCATTATATAAATACAGTCCCTGGCTATATCACTTGAAACACGTCATAAATCAACCGTTTTACCTGGAAATTCCCATCCTATTGTAGTGATATCCTTTTGCTTTGAATCCGATCGATTATAGGGGGACTAGATTATTGTATCAATAAATAAAAATACCAGAGAAATGATATTTAGAAGAGTAAAGTACGTATATATAAATATATCAGTTATCAACTTACATTTAGCGAGTTCACAGTTTAGAGAATACATCGATATTTTTTTAAATAGTTCGTCATAACCTTATAGAAGCTAAGTTGTGGTGTATCGTTAAGTGTTTTGTGATGATATATCGTTATTTCAAAGGTAAAATTGTTATTCTGTCTATCTCTTAATAATTAATTATTTGGAATTTGAAAAAAATTGAAATATTTGGGTTTTTTTGCAGAAAATGCCCGGGAAAGATTTAACAAGTGAACAAAAAGCCGCTATACAAGCTCTTCTACAATCAAACAAACATTCACAACGATAAATTGCAAAATTACAGAAAGTATCTCCTTCTTCTGTATCGCGTTTAATTAGAAACTTAAACGAAGGAGCTAGCACATCGACACAAAGACGGGCAAAGTGCGGTCGGAAAAGAAAAACTTCGAAGAGATCTGACCGTGAAATTGTTCATCAGGCTTTGAGCAATAGATTTGCTACAATCAAAATGATTCAAAAAAATTCACAAGAGAGAGGAATAGAGATTTCGAGCAGAACTGTCAGGCGCCGATTGCGCGAAAATCACCTAATGGGCCGAAGACCTGTAAAAAAGCCGCGTTTAATAGAAAAAATGAAATCTACTCGTCTCACCGTTGCAAAAGAATATTGACATTTCACAGACGAGAATTGGAAAAAGGTGAATAACTTAACAACATGATTTTTACTGAATTAATGTTTGCATTATTTAATAGGTTTTCTTTAGTGACGAGTGCTCGCTCTGTGTGTTAGTGCAGCGAGCACAATTTGTTCGTAGACGACCTAGCTAACGTCTCACAGAGTCCACGGTTCTTCCAACTGTAAAACACCCTCCGCAGGTAATGATTTGGGGAGTGATTAGTGGAGACGGACCCGGCCCTTTGTATTTTGTAGAAGGTACAATGCGTCAAGAGCAGTACATAAATGTGTTATAAAACACGTTATTACCGTATTTTAAGCCAGGACGTCGCATACAGACAGGGCGTATATTTATGCAAGATAATGCCCCTTATCATGTGGTAAAAAAGGTTAAGAAATTCTTTGAAGACAATCACATACCTCTTTTACGTTGGCCCGGAAATTCACCGGACCTCAATCCCATCGAGAACGTATTGAATCGACTAAAAATAAGGTATATGAAAGAGAAAACCCTGCAAAGGAAATATTAATGAAGAATGTAAAGGATGTATGGGAGAACGATGAAGATATAAAAGAGACAATCATATCTTGCATTGAAAGTATGTCCCGAAGAATTAAAGGTGTTATTAAAGATCATGGGTTATGGACTAAATATTAATTACTTATTTAATATTTACATATGTTACATATTTTTACAATATATTTTATAAATAAAAAAATATAATACATGTATAGTTCATATTTTATTATGAAGAAACTACAAAATATTGAGTGTTTCAAGTAATTTGGCCAAGGACTATAAATGTATTGTTGCTACAATGATAACGAGCACCCATTGTTTGGAGACAGATGCTGCTTTGTGTCAAACTGTGATTATGTGTGGACGAAACAACAGATCGTAAAAAACATTCTGTGGTTAATGTAATGGTACGCACAGTGGAACCACATCGACCGTCACCCTCAATTTTACTAGCTTCGAAACGAATACAACAATGCACTGCCGAAGTAATTTCAATGTTGGTGTTAAATACATTGGAAAAGTTTGAATTTTCAACAAATCAACTGTTGATGTTTATGAGTGATGGTGCCGCAAACATGCTTGCTCGATCTCTTAAAAAACATTGTGCTAAACTGTTGCATATTACATGTAAAATTCATACTCTCAGTCTCGTAGCAGATAGTATCAGAAAATGTTATCCCGAGGTAGACGCTCTAATAGCACATACAAAAGCTGTGTTTGTAAAATCCCCAAAACGTATTCGGGAATTTCATAGACTATGCCCGGGTATTCCTGAACCACCACAACCTATTCTTACTCGTTGGGGAACATGGTTATAGGCTGCATTTTATTATCTTAAATATTTTGAGAATATAAAGAACGTGATTTTAGAATTCGACCCAAAGGAAGCTGCGGCTGTCAAGGTAAGCCGCTTGAAATTTCAGGATAGTCACGTTAAAACAGATTTGGAAATTATTCAGAACAATTACGTGGGACTAGCGGATGCGATAGAAAAACTACAAAATTCTTCGGTGTCGTTAATGGAATCTTTGCAAATAGTGCAACATGTTCACGCACAGCTATGCGCGATAAAAGACGCAAGAAATGTTTGTGTTTTAGAAAGGTTTGAAAGTGTTTTAGATAAAGACTCTGATTTTGGCACATTAAGACAAATTTGTGAAGGTGCGTCAACAGAACCGTTAAGTTATTTGAAAGATTATTTTACTTACGCAAATATAACGTTACTAGATGTAGAACGTTCGTTTTCGGCATACAAAAACACTTTTTCTTCACGCCGCACTCACTTTGCCGAAACAACTTTGGAAACATATCTAATGTTACAAATATTAAATGGACATTATCCACTTTGTGATTTCACGGAGGACTCTTAAAACGGTAAGTGTTTGAGCACGTATCACATTTAATTTATTTTGTGTAAACTTTTATGCGTCTGCCACTAGCTTTTAGCGCAGTTGCGTTGCTCTATTTCCTGTTGTCTTGACGTAGTACAATCGGTACTTCTGCTCAGCTTAATAATAACAAGTTTATTGATTCCAATAATTGAAAGAAATAGTGCAATAATAAAACAAAAAGTAGTATAATTTATAATATTTAGCAAGTAATAAAAGAAAAACTTTAATTTTACAACATTTATTGCATTACTAGTCATATTTTAAGGTGTTGTGTTTAGTCCCTCTTTACAATAATTTTAACAAAAGTTTTAAAATGATTAACATGCTTAGTTTGGATGGTGACCAGTGGAGAAATTTTCAATCGACATTTAATTCATTCATTAACAACAATTTTTACTGCTTTACTAAATTGTAAGTATCTTTCCACTTACCAGGTCTCCTACATTTTGAACTTAGACGTAACTAAATGTAAAAAATAAATTCAGATTAGATTTAGATTACCACAACTCAAAACTAGTTCCCTAAGACTAATTTCATGAATACATACAACTTATTTACAAAAAGAAAAAATAATAAATATTGATATTATGTACATTTAAGAGTTATTTAAAGATATTAAGATTTGATGCACAAAACTGGTCGCATTGATTAGCTTTAATACAGAATTTTGTGCGTCAGGAACATCTTTTATTTCAGCCCTTATTATGAACAACTCACACAGAGCCACCATGGATCGTTTAATTTACTAAAGCAGGACTCATTTTAGGTAAAGGGAAATGTTAAAAAAAAATAAATTAAAACAGTTTCTCTGTCAGATTCTTGGAAAATGTATAGGGTGTTACATTTTCAAAAAATTGAAACAGCAAGAACTAAACATGGCAACGATTTCGATGGCCATCTCGTAGACGCTAGGTATGTCAATTATCTCAAAAACTAAGGCAGATGTGTATAAGAAATATTGAGGAAAATTCACAAGAATTGAAGATAGAAATCCAAGAACGAAATAACATACAGGCTGTTCCATTTAATTCATTCAACACCGTATTAGATACGAAAGTGTTGCAAGACAGAGGATTGCATTAGTTGTGAGGAACTGGCTATTTGCTTTGGTAAAATATTTTTGGGGAAGGACAATTTTATTTGCAAACAGTGTATTAGTAACAGATGCGAATACGTAGTTAAATATTATAAAACTTCATACACAAAATGGCGGGGTTTCTCACGTTACCAGACTCCAGATATTCCCTCCTCTTATAACGTATTATTAACGTGCGAAACAAAAGGCCGATTATGGGGATCGTCTCGGCTCGATTACCTCTAACCGGGCTAATCGCTCCGGCTCTAATTCCTGCCTCATATTTACTTCGCCGGGCGTTTTCTTCTCAAATAAATTTTCCCCGCTTCTCGTCGCGTACACGGCTTGCATAGAAGCAGCCTTTAGGAAGGGCGCGTTATCCGTTGGGTGGATTTAACGCTGCGCCCAAGCAATGCAGACGGAACTCGTTACGCTAATAGACTTTTGTCTCCTCGAAAATAGACACTCCTTTGTCGCGTCTGGTCGCGCAATGAATAAGAATGGAGTGATGGAAGGGAAGGACATCTGGCGGATGGGTAATGAAGTCCGCCGCGACATGCTCATGCTGAGGAAAAATGTTTTGAATGTATGCGTAGTTTTTTTTTTTTGATAAAAATGTGGAGTTGGACGGTTCTTTTTCTTATTGTGTGAATGTGTTCGCTTTATTCACGTTGAAAGTATTAACATTTTAATAACTTATTATTAAGGATCGCAAATCACGGTTCCTGATGATAGGCGTCTGACTGGGGGGTCTTTGAAACAAGTAAACGTATTTGTTTTTTTTTTGTAGTACAGTATTAAATTTTACTCTAAGAGATACACTTTTCGTCACTTAAGGTTTCTAGCCCTCTTTGTGCATTGCCTACTATTTGCAAGGATTCAACTAACGGTAATTAATACCTTTGTAATGCCATGATGGCATTCGTTATTACTTGGTAGTTATTGAAAATGGTTTGTGAATCAATTTCAATTTGATGGTCTTGAAATTTCAATTGATGGCAACAGCTTCTTTTGTATCAATTGTAACATTAGGAGCCAGAGTGGATGGAAATGTTGAAAATAGTAGAACGCAGCATCCAACCACGTTCGTCACGTTGATGAAATTGCCGAATTCGTTTAGGAGATTGGACAAATACTGTTTTAGTCTGTGCTATTAGTTCACTTAATAATGATAGCAAGGACTGTGGGGTAGTATGACAAACAACACAGAGTATCACTCCTCACCACACAAAATATTATTAATTAGTTCGGAATAGCTGTTTCAAAGGCTCACTGGGCCCCCATTTTCAACCGAGTTACCGAATAAATCTGCCAGCAGATTTATTCGGTAGGTGTAGCACAACACATAAACGAAGCCTGGCATAATATTACATGAGAAAACCTCAAATTAATTGAGAACATAACTTCGCCGCGCGAATTAGACGTTTACGAAACAATTTATATGAAAAAGAATGCGAATTTGTTAAACAGGGAAAAAGGTCCACTTAATTACTCAGCTTTGATCGATTTAGCTATCCCCGACGGGTGGGAACGTTATACAGAAATTGGTAAACGTATACAAAATACAAGGTTTCTACCATTTAAAGTGCCTCTCAAGACGGAGATTTGCCAAAGGGCTGCACTATCATTTACGCCGGAAAAACTGCTTAAAGAGGAACCGACCTTGAAACTTATTATCGATCTTACCAATGTTAATGATGGCAGGTATTACTGTGCTGATACATTTAAGAATCAGGGGTTGTATTTTGCAAAAATACAATGCCCAGGTGGACCCAGTCAAGTACCGCCAGAAGCTCTAGTGCAAAAATTTCATACTATTGTTGACGATTTTCTTAGGACTAACATATCATCAGATTCTCTAATTGGGGTGCATTGCACACATGGGCTTAATAGAACAGGATATTTTATCTGTAGATATATGGTTGACAAAATGAATGTTCAGCCTGCCAAGGCAATTGAATATTTTCAAACAGCTCGTGGACATGCTATAGAAAGACCGCTGATTGTAAATGCTATTTTACAAACGTCTGCAAACACAAGTAATTACCATCAATCTCCTCTTGGAGATTGCTAGGAATATGATGATGCTAGATCTAGAAGACAGTACAGGGTAAACAATTGGCGTATGTAAGAAATGTACTGCGCACTTTATATTTATAAACTAGATGAAGTATTCTTTGAATGTATTAATTTTTATTGCTAATTGTTTTTATCTTTTGAAATGGAAAAAATGTAATAAATTTTTAATATTGAACAACAAACCCTTTCTGTTAGTTTTAGGGTACAAAAATGAATCACCACTCTTGCGTGGAAGGTGTTTAAGATATCGGCTGTTAAAAAAACAGCGACATTTCGCAAGCTGACAAATTATATTAAATTATATTAACTGTTTAGGAAAAAGTTTTAAAATTATATAATATACATTTTTGTGAGGAATTATTAAAACTAACCTTTTCTGGAAGCCTTTTTGCAATTTCCAGGTAGTATTTGTCTATTATAAGACCGTTATCATAAAATATACAATTATGTTGGAAACTCCCAATAATTACAGTGACAATAAAGCTTTATAATAATCCCTAGGAGGGTTAGCTGATTCACTCGTGTTACGAGGAAATATTCCTTTACCCTTTATAATGTATTATCACATTTGTAAACGCAGTAGTTCTGAAGAGATTGTTATTGTGAAAGTATCTGTGGTTGTGCAAGTGAAAAATAAAATAATTTCGGTTTGACTGCTTAAAATGCCCAGTGGAAAGCCTCTAGCTGTTTCAAAACGATCTGCTATTATTACTTTGCATCAGGACGGGTGCGCAAAAAGACGGATTACGGATAAATTAAAAATAAAAAAATCTACAGTACATGATACTATAGTTCGATTTAAGACAACCGGTGACGTGCAAGATCGTAATCGGCCAGGACCGTCAAGGAAAACGACTCCCGCGGAAGATTTACGAATAAAAATAATTAGTAAGCGCAATAGAAGACTAACAGCATCAGAAATTGCTGCAGAATTCAATAATGAGCGAGATTCCAAAGTTTCTGTGAGTACTGTGAAACGTCGTCTGAAAGAGGCTGGGTTGCATGGGCGAGTGGCTTGTCGAAAACCTTTACTCCGAAGAGGAAATAGGCTGAAACAACTGAAATGGGCACAAGCTCATAGAGATTGGACTGTGGACAATTTTAAAAACGTTTTGTGGACTGACGAATCCAAGTTTGAGGTTTTTGGAAATAGACGGAGAGTTTTCGTACGCAGATCAAGAGGGGAAAGAATGTTACGGGAGTGTATAGTTCCTACGGTGAAGCATAGAGGCGGATCTGTAATGGTTTGAGGTTGTTTTTTCTTAATCGGAACAGGGGACTTGCTCAAAATTGAGGGTATAATGAAAAAGGAAACTATCGGAAAATCCTGGAGGAGAATGTCATACCGTCAGGAGTCCGATTAATTGGTCGTGGATTTGAATTTATGCAGAACAATTACCCCAAACATAAATATGAATTGTGCACAGATTACCTGCAGCAAGAAGAAAATGAAAGAACCCTAAAAATTATGGAATGGCCGTCACAGTCCCTCGATCTGAACCTGATAGAGTTGTTATGGGAAGAATTAGACCGATGTGTTAGGAAAAAGTGTCCAAAATCGAAGGAACATTTATGGACCATTCTCCAGGAGGTATGGACAAGCTTGCCCAATGAAACATTAGCAAAATTAGTAAATCGGATGCCGAGAATAGTGGCAGCAGTCCTAAAGGCAAAAGATGGATTTTTCGATGAAAATCGGATTTAAATTATTTGTATTACATTAACTTTTTCTTTTTAATAAATTTGTATTTGAAAATATTTAAAATCATGTAAGTAAGTGTTAAATACATGGCCATTTAATATTTCTCTCATTTTCTTTGACTTCCGTACATTTTTTTGCTTGCCTGAACTTCCATGAACGGTAGTGTAGATATGTATAGAGAATATTAGTGAAAATTGCCATAAATTGAAGAGAGGCATCTAAAATCGTAATAATATACAGGATGTTCCATTTAAAAAACCAAACTTGTATCGTGCACTGCGGAAACTGAACGTCCTGTACTCTTGAATATAATTTACTGTTGTGCAGCATTTGTCTACGAATATTTTTTATTTCAAAGCTTCTTCTCTAAATCTTCCGTCCACGCACTAGGTGGATACGCTGTATGTGAAAAAGTATCATGCAAACTGCGATCGGAATAGCCTTGACATTAAAGTCTAAAATAAGCAGAAAATAATTATAAACCTAAAGGGTGCCAAACAAGGAATTTGGACGAAATCTATCCGAGTACTTGAGATACATCTTAGATGTTTAAATATTTATAAAGTGCATCACATTTTATAAGACAAAACTTAAAAATTAAGAAGTGCGAACAATATGAGTAACTTTTGATTAAATGGGATTAACAATGCAGTTTTGGTGGAGGCGCTGGTATTTGAAAAATTCAAGATCTGCAGTACATTTAATATAATCTTCATTTCACTAAGGTTCCCATGCGAGAATCGATCAAATTTAAACAAACTTTCAACCTTCAACAACTCCTTTCCCTTCCATCATCAAGGATACCGAATTAATGGCCTTGCTTATTGATCTTGTTATTTATTAATGTAATTATTTTAAATCTCCACGCCGTAATGAATCATCTTGACGAACTCGAAGAAAGGAACATTTCCCCAGCTTAAAAATACCTCCAGTCCTGGTAACAACTTGCGAAGTCGCAGCACTCCATCTTTCGCTATCTTGTACGACGCAGAATCCAATTTGTTAATAAACGCCGCGCTCTCTCTCACTTCTGCATTACGTTAGTTCAACAAGGCGACCGTTTTGCTATCCCGTGAAGCGAGCGATCGGTTCGTTTTTTTTTTGTTCTTGTACGCGCGCCGGGTAATTCATCTTAACCGTTGGAGTTTTAATTGACGCGTCTAAATTGATGTAGACGCTAGCGCCTTCTAGACGATGAAAACGTAAGCTACAGTGGATCTAGTACATGCTGCCCAGGAGAAGAAAAAGTTCACCGACGAATTTAAGAAGATACCATCTAAATTTCTCGACTATAAGGGAAAATAATTATTCATCGTCCGGATGAAACGTCGGAGATATACGTAATTAGAATTTATCTTTAGTAATATAGGATGAGAGCATTCCCTGTAAAAGTTCAACAAGTAATCGCAGCCTGGTAGTGGCATTCAATCGGTGTTCAGAGGGAAAAATTAACGAATAAACCCGAAGATCTTAAGTTTCAGGGCGAAAACTTTAATCGGGTCGACTTCAGCGAAGTTCAGCTTGAGAGCAGTTAAGTTTTGTTTTGTTTTAGTTGTTGTTCGGGAGATGAGAACTTGACTTAATGATTGTTGTGCGATGGAGAGATTCTTTGTTTTATAGTTGGTTTAATCCAATATGGTTTTTAAGAGGAAATTAGACAGATTAAGCTCTCCATTAACTATTGTCTCAAACAAAACTCCAAGTATTCAAAACTTTAAACAATTGCATATAAGGAGTTTTAGAATTTCCATTTAAGCTTTAAGTAGTCTTCTTAGCAAAAACCTTTACAATTACTGCTTTAATTATCCACAATACAATAACTGTTTTAAATCAAAAGAAATACTTTCTTAGCGCTTTTTTCTCCGCTTAAGAGAAGTAATACACATGTAATGAAATAATTGTATTTCTTTGTTTAAGACATTTGTTAACTTGATTCAAGAAAATCTTGCAGAAAATTTGAAGAAAGCGATTTCTAGTATAAGTAAATGGCGTGTTATAACACAAAACAATACTTTCTCGAGGATAGTAAATAAAGAATGCCTAATAAATAGTGTAAATGAATTAATAATATTTGGGCATATGAAAGCGCCAACAATTGGTTTTGATAAATTGTGACATTTCTGACAAAATAACCGATGCGTCAAAAATGACGAGACGCGCAAATGAAATTATTGCAAAACGGGTTGTGTACTATTACGTAAATGTTGTTAATCGCGATAAAAATCGATATACACTGTGTATAATGCAATTAGAAGATTTGAGAATACGGGATGATCCAATTACAAGACGATACCTGGTGGGCCTACAACCGTAGGTACCATTAATACCCAACGAGTGATTGCGAAGGCATTTAGGTGGTCACCCTCAGTTTCTGTACGAAAATTGGCTCACAAGCTTAACATAGCAAGATCTACTATAGCTATATTAAAGTTAAGAAGTTAAAGATTAAGGCCAGGACAAAGAAAACAGTTCCCAAATACATTAACAATCAAGAGCAACGTGCAAAAACTGGTGCCAGTTATATTGCAAGAAAATGCGGTCAGAAAATACTAATTATTGATGATGAAACTTAAGTTCTTGCAGACCCCGCTGAAGTACCAGGTCGAAAGTGTTACCATAGTTCCAATCCTACAGAACTAGAATATACACATAAATTTCGTACAAAAATGAAATTCTTTAAGAAATATTTAGTATGGCAGACACTTGATCAATTTGGAAATGTATCCGAGCCTTAAATTTGCGAAGGGACTATGAGTGTGACCATATAATTGAAGGAATGTATTATCAAACGCCTGGTTCCATTCATTTACCAGTATCACAATGAAGATCAAATTTTATTTTGGCCAGACTTGGCAACCATACATTACACCAGAAATGTTACCGAAAGATCAAAACCCACCTAACCTCCCCCAGGCGAGAACCAATTGAACAATATTGGTCCTTATGCAAAGGGCGATATGCGAATTACAATAGAATGCCCAAAAATTCAGCAGGATTTAAGAGAATATGGAAGAAAATTGCAACGGAAGTGTCTAGAGACTATGGGCAATCGCTAGTGAATCATGGTATGAAGATGCTCAAAGAAATTGGACGAAAGGGGATTAAGTAAACAATGTTAGATATTTTAAAATAGTTCTTTTATCACACTTTTCAAAACTGTATAGTTCAAGTAGGTCAAGTTTTTATAAATTTAAAAATATAAGATTAAAATTTGTTCCTCTACTTATTAGACATCCTTTAGTTTTCTTAATTCAAGAAAGCGTTTAGGTATTGTTCATAAATTAATAGTTTCATTTACCTTGAATTATTGAAATGCATTATTTACATCCGCATTATTTATATCCACATTATTAATTGCACTTCCCTTATTTAAAACAGTACGACATATCCTTACATAATGCAGTAAATTATTCACATTGCTTGTGATTTTTAAATGGCTAAGGTAGAGGTTATCTACGGAATAATGTTAAAAAAAAAGTGAACTTAATGTAAAAAGTACAAACGAGAAAAGTGCCAAGAAACAATAACCAAGATAATGCTAATAAATAGCTTATGGTTTTCATGGAATCGCTGCCGTCAAAAACAATGTGTGAAGAGAAAAGCAGTAACGTTCTTTAATCATCAAGCATTCATTGAAATATTTCCTGGCGCCACCTACATTCAAGAGATATAGTCATGCCGCCCTAGATAGTAGCGACAAAAACCCGAGTACAGATGCCATACTTACCCATAAAATCATATAACCTTTACCGTAGAACGTTTCATAAACATTTTCAAAAGATATCGGTTAATGTAATATTTTTTTCTTTTTATTAGTACTATTTACCACGTTTTTACTATTTAATTTAACTATAGTCTTTTTAAATATATAATAAATAATAATAATAAAAAAGGGAGAACCAAACTTAAACATTAACTCCTTAATTATGAAACTACATAAAAATAATTCCTACTTAATTGAAAACAACTTTTTCATTAGTTCATTCACTTGCTCCTAATTGTAATGATTAACATTAGGTTTTTTTTCCATTACTGTATTTTTTCTTTTATACGATATCCTTGTAGCTGCCCCGACGATGTGTTTTTTCAACATGAAACCGGTCGCCTAATTTCTCAATAGAACTTTGTGAGATCTGGACCATTTTTTCATTCCTACCTCTAATATGAGTATTTCCTTAATTTAAAACTAAATGATTTACTTGATAGAAACATTTTTCCGTCTTGGATTTTCTTGATTTTCTAACCTTAAGAAAATATGTATTTAATACAAATAAACTTTGAAGAAAATTATTTTCTTATATTGCACATTTTTATAGTCGTGAAATAAAAATATTTTCATAAATAGAGACTGATTCTTGCAAGAAAAATTATTTTCTTGATGCAAGAAACCATTTCTCTGCATGCAGTAGAGATTTGCGCAAGTTGTAGCAACGAATTGTAGTAAATTGTTCTACAATTGTTTGATTCTTTATATTATTGTATTGCTTAACACTAAGTAAATCTAAAAAGTCTTGAAAGACAGAAGATTTATTACGTTTCTGATGAGTAGGCAAATTGGGGACGTTGAAGTCACCAATAAGGATAAGTTCAAGGGCAGATGTAAATACGAGGGTAAGTCAAATATTATCTGCACTTTCGCCATAACAAGCTTTGAAGGTTATCGTAGTGGCTGCCGCTTGCGCATGCGTTGAGTTGGCGCCTCTGTGGTCATGTGTGCCGAATTTAATCACGATCGCGTCATTTGTTTGCTAGCTACAACAGCATAAGCATGTCACCTCCGCTATTAGTTTGCACCAAAGAGGAACAAGCAGTGATCCGATTTTTGTGGTCAGAAAGTGGTAACACAAAAAGAGTGAGCTAGACGGCCGTCAACTTCGACCACCGACGACAACATTCAGCAATCTCGAGAGATGGTTACAGCAAATAGGCGAGTTGCCATAGACTTTCATCTCTTTGGACCGCTCAAGGAAGCTTTGAGGTCGTCGATTTGCCTCAGACACAGACGTTCGGGATGCGGTGCAAGAGTGGCTTCACGACCAACCGAAAGCCTTCTACCAGGAAGGCATACGGAAGCTTGTGGCTCGCTGGACCAAGTGCATTGCTAAAGGTGGAGACTATATCGATATTTGTTGTACACCTATCTTTGTTTAATACAGTTGTAGAACCAAAAGTGTAAGTAATTGTTGACTTACCCCCGTACTTCCAAATACTTTGACGAGGTGTTAGGAGGTATATAAACTATCACAAGAGGAAAAGAAGTATTTGGGGAAAAACATCTGCAAAGTAATAAATCAAGGAGAGGCATCGAGAGTAGCAATGTATTTGGTACCAGCAACAGTGAAGGATATGCATATGTTCTTTAAATGCAATTAGGATTCCACCAGCTCTATGTACAGATGCCATATTAACCCTTCTTCAAAAACAGCAACTGAAATATTTCCTGGCGCCACCTACTGCCAGTAGTTATAGTCATGCCGTCCTAGATAGTAGCGACGGAACTGGAATGCAGATACCATACTTACCCATACAATGATATAACCTTTAATGTACAACGTTTCATTAACATTTTCAAAAGATACCAGCTAATGTAATAACTTTTTTTAATAATTCCTATTTAGATACATTATTAAAGAAATAATTTGATTATACTGTAACATAAACAAACGTTTTCATTAGTTCATTCACTTGCTCCTAATTAAAATTATTAACTTTAGGTTTTGCACTACAGCACAAGACCAATATATGGGTAAGAACACTAGAAGAGAAAGGAATGAGCATAAATGCTAAAAAGACCAAAACTATTGTAGTATCGAATAACAAAAAGAAAATAAACATCAGGATCAAAGGAAAAAATGTGGAACAAGTGGACAGTATTAAGTACTTAGGAACTGTAATAGATGAAAAAGGAAATTACAAAACAGAGATTAATAGCAGAACAACTTCGACGAACAAACTTTACCATAGTATGAAGAATAGTTTTATTGGAAAAAAAGGAAATAAGAAAACAAACAAAGATGACAGTCTATAAAAGAATCTATCTCCCTACTCTGCTGTATGGATGTGAATCATGGGTAACAACAGAAAAAATACAACAAAAAGTACAAACAGCAGAAATGAAATATCTAAGAAGAACAGCAAATGTCACGTTACTAGATAAAATAAGAAGTGAAACAATAAGAAACAATTTGGAAATCGAAAGTGCGAGAAAACATATACAGAAGGCACAGTTGAGATGGTGGGGCCATCTAAACAGATTACCCAAAGACAGACAAGTCAGAAAAGTGTGGGAAGCAAAGAAACCTGGTAAGAGACGAAGAGGGAGACCGAGAAAAAATGGAATGATGAAATAGAAGAAATATTAAGGAAAAAGAAGACGACTTGGAAAGGAGCTAAAGCTCTATCCAAAAACAGAAACAGTTGGAGCATTTTCAATGAAAAATGAAGGAGGAAGAAAACATACCTCAACACCTAACAGTAGATGCCTCTAGCGGCCTAGCGGCCCCGGACCTCAGGGGGCTCCCGGACCATTTAAGGTTATATACCTAATATAGATTTATTTTTACAAAATATATTTTACAATAAAATTATTTAGGTAAGTACAAATTTCAAAAGTCTAATAACTTTCTTAGGCCCCCTCCTGGATTTTTGAAAATAAATGTATTTTATCAGTTAATTTTTAAAATTCTAACTGCTCTTAAATTTTTTTTTAAGAAAAAGTAGTTAACGAATTACTGGCTCATTATTAATTTATTTTGTATTTAATAGTAAAAAGTTTATTCCAAATAGTTATAAACTAAAATAACTATAAAGCGCTATTCCAAATAGTTATATACTATAAATAATTCTAACTGTAGTATTCACTATTCCAAATAGTTACAAAAATTTTATTATTTCGTAATCGAAAAGCAAACAATTTCAAAAATTTCGTACCAGAGAAGTCTAGAAGTCGAGCGCAGTATCGCATTTCTACATGTTATCTTAGGTAGAATTGCATCAGATGTCTCCATATCTTTTACCTTATTTCAGTTATTTCGAAAATGTTGAAAGATTCTCCCTTAGCACAACTTTTGAAATCATCTGTAGTAGCCATGTTGAAAAAGCAAGTATCGGGATTTGCACTGTTTTTAAATAAAAAATGGGTAATTGCATTTAAGAAATTCAATTTTAGATGCTTTAAATTTGCGCTGAATTGAAGTTTTATTCAAACGACCCTGTATATAATTGAACTATAATAAATACATACATATTTGCAATTGTTATGGGTTCTTTTAAAAACATTGTAAATCCCGATACTTACTTTTTAAAAATGGCTGCCACAGACGATTTCAAAAGTTGTGCTAATGGAAGAAAATAAAATATTACGGTAAAAGGTAAGTATAGGGACACCTGATGAAATTGTACCTAAGATAACATCAATAAGGACTTTCTACAATCCATAATAGTAACAACAAGTTTTATTCCGCAATATTCTCAAACATTTTAACTAGAAATCTCTGGATAACGACGACAAAATGAGTTAAAAGCCATCACTGTGTATCTTCCCTGGTATATATCTTACGCTACGTTTGACTTTTTCCCCTCTCCAAAACACGTAACATTATTTCGCGAAGTTAGAATGAAGTCAGCGCCGCCACCGAGAAACAGTCGACTCGATAAAAAGAAATCGAAGTGGCATCCGAGGCATCGAAGGCATTTGTTTTATATGCCATCGCCTGCTTCGACGACGACTGAATTGCAGTTCGTCAAAGCAAGGATTCAATTCCGACGAATTTTTGAGATTCCAACGTGTCGATTTAGGATTGCGGGTCTTCTTCGGGAATTGTAGAAGAGAAGGAATCGTCTTCGTGACAGAGAGAATACGGACGAAATATAGAGACGGAGTTAACAGAATGTAATGACGCATGTTTTTGTCGGCAGAGAGCAGACAACCCTTTCCATGTCCATGGCGCGATAATGTCTTTACGCTGTGATGGAGGGATGGCGTTTCGGAATGCGTTTTCGCTGATCTCTATTGATGGTCGTCGTTGAAATGGGAAAATGTCTTAATCTATCGACGCTGTTTTGGAGATGGTCTTCGTTCTTCTGTGCTAATTTCGCATGGGAAAAAGTTTTATATCCATTCCTTATCTACTGTAATGTTTTAAATAAGAGAAAAATGTAAAAAAAAATAATTTTTCGAAACTAATTAATTAATTGAACGGTTTGTAGGTTCGGGAGTGTTCTTAGACACTCTTTCGGTAATTTAAATTAAATTTTGCGAGTATTAAAATGAACACTTCGAAAATGGGAAAACAGCCACACACGTGTTACCTGGACGAATATTTTGACAAACTCTCAGCATTGTTGCGGCTCCGTCAGTAACGAACATTGGGATTTGGGTTCCTGTGTTACAAAAATTCTCTCAACGAATCTTTTATTATCTTGACAACGGTTTCTGTATTAGTTTTCTGAATCCTTTTACTGGATAACAACAATGAAGCTGGTGGACCATCACGTTTTAAAGGACGCGCTACAATATGAATGACGCTGTGTTTCTGAGCATCAGTTATTTGATCCACACATAGGCAGATTCTCTTATTTCTCAACTCGTCTTTTATACATTCCTTTACTGTACCTTGCACACGTGGCAAATTGTATCGTAATTGCATAGATGTTGGCAGCTTCCATGAGGGAACGTACTTAACCCAAAAAAGACGAAAGTGTTAATTAGATACTAGATGTTGTGGGATGTTGCATACACTTAACATAAAAATAAAATCATATAAAAATTGCCAGTATGGAATACTCTTTCTTAAATTCAATACATAATGTTTACTTTTACAATGTTTTCTACATTCAAACTTATCGCGACTTAGCAATCCGCTATTGGATATTGCGCAATAAATATGCGGACTTCTATATTTTAATCCAGGGAAATGCTTGAGATATTTATTGACATTCGAAGGGAACGTTACACCCTTTGGGCGTCCCATCTCCGCGTACTTATTTGTCTTGCAGCGTGCAACGTACTGTTGCTTTGAACTCTCTCGCGGTACTATCGAGATCGACTACGAGTTGAAAATTACCCCTACCCACGCCGCTACCGCTACGCTACTGCCATCCGGTACCACCTTTTTAACGAACTCTAGTTATGACTATTGAGGTGTCAATTGCAAACATATTGACACTGTGCTGCGTTATGTTTGGTAAATTATTCGTATTTAAGAGAAAAAGGAACGACTCTAGAATGGAACCCTGTGGTATTCCTCTCCCCTGGTTTTAAGTACGTTGATTGAATAAACTGATCTGTTAGCTATGTTTTCAAGAGGTGATTTCACCTCTGAATCCCATAAGCCACAGTTTCGTCAGTAGAACTGAACGGTCAACACGATCAGAGGCTTTTGGAGGATCTAAGAAAACACCCACTGGATTCTCTTTTCGAGAAAGTGTTTCATTTATTTCGCATGGTATATTGCTCGTATGAATTGCATTAGTCTTGTTAGAATTACTTTCTCAACTACTTTTGCAATAATAGATGTTAAAGAAATTGGTCTGTGATTCTTTTTGTCCACGGTTTTGTAAATTGGTTTGATAAAGGTCGTTTTTAGGAGTTAAGAAATTTATCAGTTTTAAAACAGAGATCGGTGATACACAACAATGGTTGACCTACAGCCATGGTGTTTTTAAGCTAGCATATTGCATTAAAAACTTCAATCGGTTCAGTATCATAAAGAAACATCGATGTATTGTTTGCCCTATCATTTTTATAGGCATAATCACAGGTATCGAAGTTACTTTCGCCTACTTCTACATAGAATGAGTTCATGCTGTTCAGAATTGGAGTTTTTGTTGTATTGTGATGACTAGACAAATTTCCGAGGTTTATACTAACCTTATCTTGTCTATTAGCGATGTTATTGACAAGTTTCCACGTTGCTTTTATTTTGTTGGTACAATTTAGAAATAAGTTAGTATTGTATCTTCTTTATGTTTATATAATAGTATATAAATGAGAGCAATACCCTTTGCAATCATTTCTGGTAATAGCAGTGCTCTCATTGCAATTTAGTCCCAGTATCTACTTTATTATTGCATCTTTTTTTACAGTAAAGCAATTTTGGAACCGCTCTCCGAATTACCGAACGTTTTACCCCGTTCGAGTCATCGTCTATTTCCGAAATTACCACGCCACTTAAGAACACGGCCATCTCGCGTCAGGTCATCCGGGCGCTCGCCCTAAATAGAGCATGATCGCGCCGCATTAAACTCTTCAATACAATTAGCATTCAGAACGGCTGGGATAAAGTCGAATGGCGCCCGTGAAATGGCTGTCTTTAGTCCAAAATGCGTCGAATTCAATTTAATTTAGAAACAAATACTCTTGCAGAGGTACCCTTTCGAGTTTCTGTATGGTCTACTTGTGTATACAGTTACTGTTAAAAATATTCATACATTGTGCTTATTGATAATGCAAATATGTATCTGAATACCGGATGTCCCAGATTTAATGTTACAAGCGATATTTTCTTTATTTGTAGAGATATAAGATCGAGCAAGGTGTCGTCGAAAATGGTTTGCAGAATTCTAAGACATCTTTTTGACTTTATGACTGAAGTGCGAAGAGTTTGGCATATAACAGTAGAAACGAAAATGGCGTTCAATAAATATTTAATACAAGATGATCATATCAATAATCAATAATGAAAAAATTCTTACAAAAAGTTAGATAAACATTAAATACATTAACAATTCATAAAATTAATCACTTACAGATACTAAAAATTAATGCTAATATAGCTCATGGTATTGGTGGAATCATTCCCGGCAAAAACAATGTAGCCCAGAAAATAGCGCTAACACATGAACATGTTTCTGCCTACCCGGCGTCATCGGCATGGTTCTGAGCACTATCTTCTGCTGCTACAATTGCGTTTGCCTCTCGGTTTATGCTGCTAATCTCCAAAACAGCACTCACTAAAAACTACAATTAATAACCACGTCTGTATCAATAAAATCAACACGCCCTATCCGCTATCCAATGCTAAACTGAACTGAGTGATGATGATTTGTCGTGTCGTATCATAATCGACCAGCCCTGCCCGCCTACCTAAACACAGTCACACCGCCGTTGCGATTGCTCTCCAGTTACCGGGCTCTAGTTATTAGCTATTAAATAACTTTTTTCAAACTTTTATATTTTTGTATGTCCATATGAGTCATTTATATACGCATTTTACATAATATTGAAAACCAGGAAAACCCTTCACATAAAAATACTTTGGTGAGAGAGCTTTTAAGGTCCTGTTTATATTATTAATTTTCAACCTTCAGAATATCTACTTTCCTTTTCCTTCTCCATGTTTTTTCTTATGTTTCCATTTTGTTTTGGCTTTCATTCATTACACCATTTGGATCATAATGTCAACATTTTGTGGTTAAATCATGAACAGATATTGTTTCATTTTGCTTCACTGAATTCTCTACAGTTTACCAGCTTGCTGCATGCCCGAAGAACACTAGCAATATGAACTGATATATTCTTCGTGAAAATTCCCGAAATGAGTATTTTTGCGAGCAGCTGTATATTATTATATTCGCTCAAATATAAGCGGATGCACGCTGCCTCAGCCGGAGATGGCTCTTCAATCGCCTAGAACGAATAGGAACGAACGTCATTCACGTAAGGGCACTTGCATTTAGCTAAACACTTACGGAAACGAGTTTGAAATAAAATTGCGCGCCAAGACGTCTCGCTGCCTATTTAAGAGGATCGTATTTGCATTTAGGTTGGCAGCGACGATGCTCCGGTAGTACTAACTGCAAGCGTATTCTTGTGTGTGTGTCTAGTTTCTAGATCTAGGGCGTAATTTCCGTTTCCTCTTGTGCATATACGAGGCTATTAGCAGCGAATTCGATGTGGGGGTCTCTTCGACCCGGTATTCCGTGAATGGATTGTTAAAATGTATTGGCTTGGGTCGGTTTTATTATTAATTTTATTTCGAGGAAATTCCGGGAAATTACCGTGATATACGTCTTAACGTTCAAACGTTGGAAGGACTCCTTTTATAGCGAATTTGGCCATAATAGTTGAGATAATGTGCATACAATGTTGACAATTCCAATAATCACATGTAGGGCATATTACAGGCAGCAATACTGTATTTTTAATGAAAATAAATTTTAATTAATTGGAAATTTCATTTTAAGAATATGAACAATTGTCCATTTGAAATGCGTAACGCAACTGGCCGTGATTTATATTTGACAAATGCTATCTGTAGCAAAAGAGAAAAGAGGCCAATATAATCTGTCTCTTTAGTTCGAATCTCTTTTGATGAAGGGGTATTCAACTAACATAGGTGATTGAGGGCCAGTTGTACCAGCCGAGTTCACCGGTTGGTCAACGTGAACTTCGGTTCAACAAGAGATTGTACCAATCAAGTTCAAGCTTGATCTGAGAGTCAATATCCCAGTCAACTGAACGTCCAAGATCGACCGTTCAAGCCTAGTTCAAGAAAATTTCGACATAAAATATAACCTGTAAATCGTGTTGTGACATTTCACTTGAAATATAAGCATCTCTTTTATCTATTAACGCCATTCGCGTGAAACTGAATGTTAGGGGAATTATCCGATGGTGAAGATTTTTTAAATCTAATGTAATGCAACCTAGGCAGCCAGAAACTAGAAATATGCCTAATCAATCCAAAATCTGGGATGAAATTCATTTCGAAAGTAATAGGCAAAGTATATATCTAAATACTACTTAGCCAATGCAACCTTAAAATAATGAAATATACGTGTGTAGAAGTTTAGTAGTAGTTTCCTTTCATCTGGATCATTTCTGGAGATATAATTGATGTAGATAAGTCGACAGCAAGTAGAATTATTCAAAAAGTAATCCAAGCAATTGTTGGATTAACTCCAAATTTTATAAAAATTCCCAGAAGAAATAAATGAAACAAAACAGCAGTTTCATGGCAGAAGAAGGGGTGATTTTGTGGAAAATTATAGTAACCGAAGAGGATTCTTGGTAATTAATACCCAAGTTATAATAACAATAATGGCATTGTACGACATGTGCATATTAATGAATATTTTCAACAATTAATAAATATGAATGGATTTTAAGGATTCAACAATGTGCACAATGTTATGTTTCGAAGAATACACATAAAATGTATACAATTTTCAAATAATTTTTTAAAATAAAACAAAACAGTATTATTTTAGGCGTTTTATTTCATGCGTAAAATTTTTATTTTCATTTGCTGCTCCTCTTCCATCATCATTTGTAGATTACTTTCTTTTTGGAGAATTTCTAATTTTATTTTGTTTTTTCAAGAGCTGTAATTTTATTTTAAATTTGTAATTGTGCTCTTCTAAAAAAAAATTTTTGTAGCTCTCCCAATTCGTTTTTTGTCTGCCCATACTAAAAAAAATCGGCATATCACATGTTGAGATATCAAAAACACAAATTAGGTCAATTATAAATATGGTTGGCGCGCTTCTTTTTCTATTGAATATCATTACTTATCTAGCAAATACAACATTTCCATGTTACCAACCGCTATAGAGAAGGGATCAGTTGACTAAGGTTTCATTTCTGCTTGTACAACGCATGCCTCATTGAACTAGCGTCATCTATGATCTGCAGATCACTTGAACCGAGAGTTAACTAGAGTTGGTACAACCGGCCCTAAGTTTAAGAAAAATTTCAAATGTAGTAGGGGAAGGGGGGGTAAAGTGGCCAGGGCGGGAAAAGTGGCCATTGCATATTGTTTGCCCTGAACAGTGCTGCTTCCTGCCGGAAAGCGGTCGAACTAGTTCTAATAGACGCCGTTAGTGTTGTCGGTGAGTTTGACAAAGACAGCTGGTTCCGATATTTTGCAGTGAAATATTTTCTGATTTTCAGTCGTTTGATGTAAGGTAAGTCACTTATGTTATTCTTCTTCCCTCGTTTATACATAGAGTTATCATTTGTTGCAATGTCACATTTTAATCAACGTATAGAGAACTACAAATATAGGTTCTTGTCATCTATTTTGGTTCGATCACTTCTCTGTAAACCACTAACACTGGAATGGCGTCCGATCGGGAAAAGTGGCCATCGTACTAGATGGGAAAAGTGGCCAAGGTGACCACTTTTCCCGACATGTCATTTTTAATCCTTTTACCTAAATTAGAGTTAGTTAATTCTATGTTTTATGCTTAACCTATAATAATTATACTTCAAGATATAATAAATCCTTGTATAAAAAGTTAAAATCCCATGTTCTGTCCCTTTGTAACACATTTCATTTATTCCGTTGTTACATTTAGCCTAATAGGCTATAATTGTTTGATTGAGGCTGTCAGCTGCAACCACTTGGTATTGTTTCAGATACCAGAGTACCAAGATGCCTCGAATCTACGTCCGGAAATCTGACCAACAATCATGGGACCCTGTTGCAATGGAAAATGCAATAGAGGCGGTAAAGAATGATAAGATGCCTTTTTCAACAGTAGCAAAGCAATTTAATGTCCCACGTAATACCCTAAAAAGATGGGTTTTAGGGAAAAATAGAGATGCAGTTGATGGTAAAAAGGTTATGGGAAGCCTAAGGAGTGTGTTTAATGAAGAACAAGAACAAGAAATCGTTGATTATATATTTGAAATGGAAAAGCGATTTTATGGAATTACAGTGAATGACCTTCGGAGATTAGCATTCCAGTTGGCAGAAACGTAACAAACTACCGCATCGTTTTAACAAAGAGTCCGAAATGGCAGGCAAAGACTGGATGGCATGCTTCAGAGAAAGGCACCCTAATATTAGTCTTCGGAAGCCAGAATCTACATCAATGGCTCGAGCTCAAGCTTTTAACAAGGTCAACGTTCAAAAGTTTTTTGATATTCTTAAAGCAGTGCAAGACAAACACTTTTACCCTGCTCATCGCATTTATAATGTGGATGAAACTGGTCTTTTGACGGTTCAGTCCAAGAACAGCAAAGTATTTGCGCTCAAAGGAAGACGCCAAGTCGGTGCTCTTACTTCAGCCGAAAGAGGTTTGCTGTCCACTTTCGAAGTATGCATGTCAGCAGGAGGAAATTTTATTCCGCCTTTTGTAATATTTCCTAGGCAAAGAATGAAGAATGAACTTAAAGATGGTGCTCCTCCCGGAACTGATTTTGCATGCCATCCTAGCGGCTGGATGCAAAGTGATATTTTTTTGGAATGGTTTAATCACTTTTTAAAATATGCAAAACCAACCGCTCAAGACCCAGTTTTACTAATATTAGATGGTCATTCCACTCATACTAAGAATATAAATTTCATTGATAAAGCCAAGGAAAACCATGCAACAGTGGTTTGTTTGCCCCCACACTGTAGCCACAAGCTACAACCTTTGGATGTGGCATTCATGGCACCTTTTAAGACCTTCTACACACAAGCTTGTGAAAAGCTTCTTCGTAACAATCCAGGGAGAACCATTACACAGTTTCAAATAAGTTCTCTCTTGAATGAGGCGTTTCTTCGTGCAACGGTTCCAGTGACAGCAATCAATGGATTTAGAAAGTGTGGAATCTTCCCCCTAGATCCTAATGTATTCACTGATGATGACTACGCTGCTGCTGAGGTGACTGACATTCCTTTGGACTTAGATGAGAACCCAACTGCTGTGCCTTCTTCAACTGCTGGATCCTCTCAAAATGTACCTGCTGTGCTTCCTTCAATTGGTAGCTCTTCTCAGAGTCCACCTGATGAGTCTTCTTCAGCTGCTGGATCCTCTCAAAATCCACCTGCTGTACCTTCTTCAATTGTAAGCTCCTCTCAGAATCCAACTTCTGTTCCTATTTCAACTGCTGGAACTTCTCAAAATCCACCTGCTGTGCCTTCTTCAACTGTTAGACCCTCTCAGAATCCAACTGGAGGATTTCAGTTCAGCCCAAAGGATATAAACCTCTCCCTAAGGCCCAGACTTTGAAACAACGGCAGACAACCCGTAAGAAAGGAAGGGCTGCCATATTACTTCAAACCCGTATAAATCGGAGTTGGCTGAAGAAAAAAGAAAAAAAGAAGAAGAGCTTTTAATAAGAAAGAGAAAGTTTGAAGAAATACAAGCAAAAAGGCCACCACAGAATTTAAAGAAAAACGAACTAAAACAAAAAAAATAAAAAACTGAGCCAAAAACGAAGAGGGTTTCTGCTAAAAGAAACTTTTTGAAGAAGAAGACGGAGAAGAAGATTCTGACGATGACACAGAATGTTTTTATTGCAATGAAGCGTTTTCAAACTCCAAAAACAACGTAGGTTGGATTAGATGTAGTAGCTGTAAACGTTGGGCTCATGAACAGTGTGCTGGTTGTGAAGAGGAGGACGATGAGTTCATTTGTGAATTTTGTTAGTGACCAAATAATTCTATCAGTCAATTTTTTCTGACTAAATTAAACTGAAATTTACCCTTGGTTAAGCTGTTTACTTTCTATAATATTATGCATTAAAAAAATATTTGTCACTAGTTGAGTTTTAAAAACTAAGATATTTTTAAATTGAAACAAGAACTGTTTTGTGGTTTTCGTGTGTATTATTATTTAAAATGTTGTAAAATAAACACTGTTATCTCTAAAATTTGTTTTTAATAAAAAATACCCTAATCAGGAAAAGTGGCCACTTTACCCCACTATGTAGGGAAACGTGGCCACTATGTAATCCCTCAGAAAAATGCATCTAGGATCTATATATTATTCATTTTACTTAATTATAGATATATGATTTAGTACCTTATGATATGTAGATTCAAAATGTATATGCGAAAAACTTCTATAATTAATCATGTTTTTGTGAAAATACAATTTTCCTTAAGGTGGCCACTTTACACCACCTTCCCCTAGTGCTCAAATCATTAAGGTAGATAATAATCAACAAGGTAGTGAAATGTTTTTCTCGGGAAAAATGTTTAGAAAAATTGAATTTATTAATTAAAATTTGTGGGATTCGGGAGTATTCCTTGATACTCTTTTGGCAATTATTTATAAATTTTGAAATCAATAAATGTATATTAACGAATACTAAAATTGAAAAATGAACTAACGTTGAATTTTATGAACCTGTCATATAAACACTATGTTTCCTATGACGTTTGCAGAAAATCCGCCTTTCTAACCTCTAACCTTCTCATCTATTTTGAATTTACTTTTTAATTTCTCTATCGAACACTTTAAATTGAGACCGCAGCCGAAACACTAGTTAACTTGACTAAAGCTTAACCACAATTGATTAATTTACTGGCGTTCCTCTTCTTCTTTATTCAATCGCGGTAGCGATTGTTTCTTTCCACACCAAATTTTTACGATATCTACCCAAATATAATCTCACGAGGAATTTTTTTTTATAAATGAAGTTATTTTTAGACGTTGCATGAGAGAATGAATGTGGTGACGCTACTAGATGACTCAATTAGACGACTCCATGCTTTAAAATACAATTGACAACATAAATATGACGAATTTTACTACCAAAAATGAAGATACCTTAACGGAACATATGTAATGTACGAAATAATGTTAGAAATACCTTTGAATATACCCTGTTGTTTGTTTTAGGAGAATTTTACATTAATTTTGAAGATTTGCGAAATTAGGGGAATAAAACGAAAAGTGGTTTTGTCCTTGTTCCACCAAAATCGTCGTTATCTAGACTTAAATTAACTGTGGCTTTCGAAATTAGCTTTTTCTCCGCTAGAGGGAATTTCTTTACTATCGGATGGCTATCCTGAGCACCCTATACGTCTGAGACTGACAGCCGATTTCCGATGTAAATATTGAACATAACAGTAGATATAATAAATTAACATTTTATTATATCTACCTTCGCATTAATTGAATAATCTGCCATTATTGACACAAATTAATAATGTATTTAGGCCACACAAACTTCATTGTACCGCAAAAGCTACACAAAATAACATAAAATTGTAAAATTTGTTTCTCGAGAGAGAAGAGGAATTTTTTCTTTTTTCCTTTAATATCTCAAGAACTATTAAAGAACTGTCAAATATAGAAAGAAAAATGCTGATACTTTTTTTGAGCAAAAATTATTTTCTATTAACTGGTGTAAAAATATACAGGATGTACCATTTAAAAAAGTATAAAACTAGTAATATCTACGAAAATTTAGTTCCTTTTTTACCAGATTTGTACAGATTTAGATAGCTTATTAGAAGTACTAAAAACTGTATTTGAACAATTTTTTGTATTTATAATAACTCCGAAGAGAAACGGTGTTTCCTATTTCTATTTTCACCCTGTATAATTATATTATATAATATTGTGCATTTAAAATTGAGGATGTAATCATTTTTAATTGTTTCTGATTGAAAGATTTGCGAGACGAAACAGTGCTGGTGACCTTTTCCCTTGATTTTCGCCCAGATTAATTTTCTTGTCCTTGTCTTATACATGAGAGTAAGACCCTTTTTTGTAAAAAAAAATTCAAAATTGCAAATATATATGAAATTATATCTACAGCGTGTCCTAGGATTGATGTTACAAGAGGTGTGCGGAACTAAAAATCTTTAAATCTTAATTTGACCTTTTGGAATTTTATATTTAGTTTATTTTCGATTTTAGAAAATCAAGTAGACCTTGACAGTTGAGCAAAAACTATTTTTGTTTCAGGTAAAGTGCCTGTTTCGTTCGCAATATGCTAAAATGTTACTGTTTAGAATGAAAAGTTATAGCGTTATACAAATTTTCTGAATGATCGGCCTACTTTAATAAAATCCATTATTTGGCAATTTTGTAAAGCGGCTTTTCCGTTCACAATACGCCGAAATTTTATAAAGAAAAGTTGTTCAGAATTAAAACATAATCAAATTATTGCGCTATACAACATTTCAAGCAAATTCAAAAAAAATCAAATACATACTTTGACTAAACCGTGATTTTTTAGATTAAACAAAATAATGCACATTCGACAGCATGCGTAACTGATTGGTCGTCCGATCTCACTGTATTAGATTTCTTTATGTGGTTACCTCAAAGATCTGGTTTACTTTAAACCAATGCCCAATAGCATCGAAGAAATTCAGAACAGTTTTATCGCATAGAACAGTGTGCAGAAAATGGTGGCAGCTACGTTCAATAAATAATTGATTGTAGAACAATTTAAAAAATGCCGGTTAAATCAAAATAGGTTGATCTTTCTTCAATTTTTTATAGGCTCTAACTTGTCATTCTCAACAATTTTTCTTAGTAAAACTTTGGCGTATTGTAAACGAAAAAGTCATTTTATCTGAAACGAACTTGACAAATAATGGATTTTATAAAAGTAGGCCTATCATTCAGAAATAGCTTTTCATTCTGAACAACTTTTCTTATCAACATTTTAGCATACTGTGAACAAAAAAGGTACTTTACCTGAAACGAAAATAGTTTTTGCTCAACTGTTAAGGGCTACTTGATTTAGGAAAATCAAAAGTAAACTAAAAATTAGTTTCAAACCAAGCAGGGCTTAATTCCAAAAGGTCAAATTAACATTCAAAGATTTTTAATTACACGCACTTCTTGTAACAACAATCCTGGGACACACTGTATATTAAAGCATAAACATTGCACATTGAATCATTTTTAGATTCTTAATTTGAAAACTATGAAATTATCAACAAGGTTTGAAGAACAAATATATTTTGAACGTGATTCGGATCAACGACAGGGCAGGACTTTCGCTGAGGACATCGTACAACATTGTCACTTGAAAAACTACAGTGAGTAGTAAAAACTTATGAAATTAAAAACAACATTTGAAAACATTTTAATCAAATAAAATTAAAAAAAAACAGCTGTCGGTTTGGGGTTTGACTTAGGAAACCGTAAAATGTCAAAGTTTTGTAAAAAAAGAGGAATATAATTATTAGATATTAATAAAATATTGTGTTACCCGTCATCTTTTTAATCTGCAGTGTTTGTCTCAGTTTACAAAAGCTTTACAATTTTATTAAATGATAAATTATATAGCCTTCCTTAGTGACCACTAGAAATATGTACAACTGGAATTAATTATTTTATTGTTCTGACACATTTTTACTGCATTATCGAAGTTTGGCACGAGGATGTGCATTTCCTATGAAACTGGTCGTCTGTATTAATTGAATATTAAACAGAATTTGGTCAGTCAAAACCTTCTTTTCTTTTTTCTCACTAAAAAAACACAATAATAATAATTTGACATATCATTTGCAAAAAAAAAAAAAATACGAAGTAGTGGTACTAAAACAGAACCTGGAGGCACTCTATTGATAATAGATTGATAATTCAACTTTGCCGCGTTTTAAAGCCGATTTCCTTGTCGAAAGCAACCCTTTACCAGTTTATTTAAAATTTTAAACAGTATCGAGGATCTTTCCTGCTGATGTAATTAATCCTTGCTATAACTCCATTATCCAGGGTAAATGATCCGGTTTCCCTTCGATGTTTACGAATGTCTTGATGTATTTGACATTAGAATCTTTCTACAAGATTTAAACTTAGACCTCAAAATGAACATTACCGGAGCTTAAACGATCACAATAGTAGAATCTCTATCTCTGATTGAACAAAATAGTATAGCGAAAGATTTCATCTTTAATCTAATACAGAGAAGATTCGAAATTAGATTCAGATTTGGTTCCTTTAAATTATAGCCTGATTGATTTAGTCATTTTAAGAATTGATCAAAAATTTGTAGAATCCTAGGAAGAAGAACGGGGCAAATCTATAAAAAGCTAAGGTGAAAATTTTTGCAAAAATATTGAAGAAAGTTAATTTAACTCTTAAGTTCAGGGATTTGTAAGGTGTAATTAACGTCTTACCTTACAACATCTTCACAATGTGAAAGTCAAGGATTCGCTTAATTGTTCATGCGGTGTGATGGGAGATTTCTAACACATTTCTTTGGAAAACCCGAATCAGTTGATATTATCTATTTCTCCCTATAGAAGTCTCGTGTTTGATACTACAACTTCTCTTTTATGACTTCTATCAAGAAAAACAAGCAAAAGACGACGAAATGCAATGTGCTAGTATCACCTGATGCAATGAATTAGAGCTTCAGGAGCATAAGTGCTAAGCAATTTGCTGGGCCCCATGATCTGGTAACAAAAATTATAAGAAATGAATAATCACTCTTTCTATTTTGCCCCGATAACACATAATAAGCGTGGTGCAATCGTTGGAAAGATGCAAGATTGTTATAGCTTTTCCACCAACTTGGCGAAGGCACTTGCTTCAAGTATCCTCGACCTCTTAATCACAATCATTAACATTAACTTTGTTTTTATTTATGCTATACACATTTGTACATCATTCTTACTTTGACGCTTCTTGTAACTGCTATCACTATAAAAATACGGTTTAATGCTTAATGTAATCACTTGGCAACATTGAGATCATTTCTAGTGAGTGGCTGTCATGTTTATATCGAAGGCCAACAAATACCAGAAAGAAAAAGAGGAATAGGTTTTCTGAAAACACCACACATGGCTTAAAATACTACAATCGGAAGTCTTGGTCAAATCCAGGTAGTTTAATTTCGAAAAACTACAGACCAGAAAGATCGCCCAACAGCTACCTGGTAAAGAATTATCGTTTTTTTAAAATCTTATCAATCGTACCTACAGAGAATGAAGGTGATTCAATGAAATGATCATGTCACAAGTGAAATCCCCCAGATTTCAACTTCGATCAATAAAACCATATCTAGCAATTAGGATAGCAATTATTTTATATTTTGGCAATCTTTCTCAGTCCCCATTATCCCCCCGTTACCATAATTCCACTTCCTTCATCTAAATTTAATTTAACTAATTATCGCAGTGAGATTTTCCCAGTAAACACCGGGTTACCATGGCATCCAAAAAAAATCGAGGCCCTTCCCCGATATCCTTCCCTCGTAACCTAAGCACTCGACCCTAACGGCAATGACTACAACAACCTCAATCCAACATCGTCGCCATAACGAACATTGTCGACGTTATTAAAATCATTAAAATTTAATTACGATAGGACGATGTTGGTAGTGGCATTTGCTCGTCTTATGTTGTGCGCGATTGCGTTGGTAAGTGCGAGACAGATGGTCGTAAAAAAGTGTAGAAATTGCGCTTTTTATAAAGGTGTAATTGTTGAAGCATTGAAATATCTACACGTAAGGCAGATTTTGAAGAAAACGACGCTTTTTATTTGCGAAATGGATCTTTAATTTTGATGCTGATGCGTTTTGACGTATTTTTTTTTAATTTTTTGACATTCTAGTGGTCAAACGGTTAAAGTCAAAAAAACTGTACCTTTCTTCGTAAAGTTCTCATCACTAACTACGCATCATTACTTGAAAAGCTGAAGGCAGAAATTCCGCAAAAACATTTGAAGAAAAAGAATGTTTTGTTGCACTGAGACATCGCACCGTCTCAGACTTCAGTAGTCGCCATGGCAAAAATTCACAAATTGGGGTTCAAATTAATAGGCCGTCCAGCCTATTCACTAGATTTGCTTCCCAGTGACGTTTTTTGTTTCCTAGGCTCAAAATTTTGTTCAGAGGACAGAGATTTTTATCGAATGAGGGGGCCGTCACGCCTATTTTGCAGAACATGATGGCAACTACGATTTTTTCTGCTAGGGACCTGGGAATGCTTGTGGACAATAGCTATCGCTTCAAAACGCACATCTCTAATATACTTAGCACTGCATACAGCACATTAAACATATTATATCCGCCTAGAGCGCTTTTGGGTATTCGGAAAAAAACTGTAGTGTGTGAAGTCTTTGTACTCTCTCTCTCTTTGACGATGGTTTACAAGTATATGGCCCGTGTTTGGATACTGCCGACAGAGATAGGTTACAGAGGTTTCAGAATGCTTGCATGACATTCAATGTTGCATAAGCATGTGGGATTGAAATGGCTAACAATGCAAAAAAAGTACAAGTCCTAAAGCTTTATAATAAATTAATTACAATCAAAACACCTTTATACGTACTTCCTGGATAAAATACGTTTCCCGTACAAACGTACCCAATATTAACATTAGGAACAGGGGTCTCATTACGCCGCCGCCGCACAAGACTGGGTTTTATGAAAGATTCTTTTCTTTTAATGTGTACGCCGCGTACAGTTCATTCCCGGCCAGTCTCAAAATATTGGAAATGCGACCATTCGAACGTGCACTTCTCCGATATACGAGGTGCGGCAATTAAATAACTGGACTGGTGCTACTATCGGCAAACAGCGAGCACGCCACGGCAGGTTTGAACATGGCTGTGCTTGTAGACGCTTCTCCCACCCTGAGCTCGATGGGCACGGTTGTACGTTGCTCAGTCTCGCAGTAGCAATCGCCCGTTCAAGTCCTTAGCGTTGTGTTGGAAAAACGCAGAGTGTTCAGATCGAGCAACGAGTTAACCTCAAGTTTCTTGTGAAACACGAGCTTCTAACAACCCTTAGTGAACGAGTGAGAAGACGAAGACCTGATTTGTGGAAGAACAAATCCTGGATGCCTCGCCAGCCCATTCCGCCTTGTCTATGAAAGCGTTCTTTGCGAAATCCGGCATCACCGTGTTGGACCACCCACCGTACTCGCCCGACCTGGCCCCTTGTGACTTTTTTTATTTCCTAAGGTAAAATCGGAGCTTAAGGGGACAAGATTTGACAGTGTGGAGGCGGTGAAAGCGAAAGCGATGGAGGTTCTCAACAAGCTGACAGAAACGGACTTCCAGCGCTGCTTTCGACAGTGGAAAATTCATATGGAGCGTTGTAGGGATCGGTAAGGAAAGTACATTGAAGGGGACAAACTTTGTAATGTAGTTGGTGATCAATAAAATGTTTTGTAGCACCAGTCCGGTTATTTAATTGCCACACCTCGTATGTATGAAAGACATTAATATCTGGTCCTATTTTTTTCTTTCTTTCATTTCTTGAAGTTACTTTCATTGTCCATGACAGAATACTTAGCATAAGTTTTAGTTTCAGGCATGTATGTATGTGCAGTGACGTCAGTTCCACTGCACTTTTGTCTAAAGGGTTTTTCAATTAGCGCGTCAGAACTTTAATGCCAAAAACAAGATTGTTTTAGAATGTAAATGTCAAATATTGATAACAAAGTTCAGTAAATTGTGTCAAGTTAATATGAACAAATTAACGATTCAACAGTGCTTAGAAATTATTCGTATTTACATAGTCCATCAACCGAACGATCTCTTTATCGTTTAATTCAAAAGATTGGACAAACTGGCTCAGTTACAGATAAGTCAAAATTAGTGCGTCATCGAGGTGCCAGATCAGAGGTCAATATTGCTGATGTGTAAAAAATGATTTGAACCTCTCTATTCCACGTCGTTCTCAGGAACTCAGCCTTCCTCAGACGATTACGTGGAGAATTTTGCATGCAGGTCTTCATCTGAAGGCTTATAAAGTTCGACCCACTCAAGATCTGAAGCCAAATGATCATCGTTTGCGTCGAAGTTTCACGAACTAGGCTCTTGAGCAGTTGGAAGCCGATCCACGTTCTGCAGAAAAGATACAGTTTTCAGATGAAGCCCATTTCTGGCTCAATGGATTTGTAAATAAGCATAACTGTAGGATTTGGGCTGATGAGATTCACAAAGCACCTCCCTATCCTGCGAAGGTCACCATCTGGTGCGGTTTTTGGGCCTAAGTAGTTATTGGACCCTGACGATGATGGAAATCGTGTTACTAACGGAATATCTTTGGCCCGAACTGATAAATTTTGCAATAAACGACGTGTTACACATCTCTCGTCAAACAATTGTTTTAATGCAACAGCAGTTTTCTGGACGCGTTATTTCGAAGAATGCTAACGTCATGCGATCTCACGTCCTTGGACTTTTTCCTATGGGGTCATGTGAAATCTGTGGTTAACAAAAATAAGCCATTAGAAATATACCAGGCGATATCTGTGGAAAAGTGGTCGCAAATTCGGCCTCCAGTATGCTTTCAGTCAGGCGATATCGGGGAGGGCATTTAAACGATATTATTTTTAAAATACGTTGGTGTCGATTGTACTTTAAAATAAAATAAAGACTAAGGGATTATCACTTGTAGTTATCACTTGTAGTTATTATTGTGTCTCATTTGAAAGGTCTGAGGCGCTAATTGAAAACCTGTTATTTTTTTGTTTTAGTATATTAAGGATACAGACTAAAAGCAGGGGGTGGTGCTTATGCCACCCATCTGATTTGCTCCTTAAGGTTTGGAACGGGTTCAGGCTGTTTCTTTTTTTGATTTTTCTTTTGTACATTTGTTTTCTTAATTGTATAACGTGTTGAATAAAAACATATTATTATTATTATTATTATTATTATTATTATTACGGATTAATGAGATGGGAGCATCGCTGGGAAATGTGTATAAATTTACAAGAAGATTATGTTGAGAAATAAAACTGAATTTGACAAAAAGACACTTGTTTTTGCGTTAGACAGGAAACTATTCAGACTACCCTCGTAAGCATCTATCCCATGTGCATGAGTCGTGTGGAATTTTTGCCAAATCTGTGCATTTAATTGAACACTAGAATGTGCATAGATTCAATTCCATGTTGGAGTATAAATTACTGTTCCACTATTAATTAAATAAAACGAAGATGCTAGTATTAAGAAGAAGTACAACTTTTCTCTTGTTGGTTTTCAACATTAAAATTTATTCATCATCTTTCCACCAGAGCATCCATTTGTCACCATTCCAATTAATACGTTCAAAATTGAAAATTTCCATATTTTCTTTTTTCACCAGCCCCATAGTCTTCTCCAGCTTCCATTATATCCTTTCCATTCGTTACCCCGCAAGCTATGATGCGTCATTTCTTTTGTAATTACTTATTGACGCGATGGTATGCAATCGGGCTAAAAATTCAATGCGTCCCATCCCGTCCCACTTCCGCTCCCTGAATAGTAGACGATGACGATGACCTGGTATTCGTTAATATTCCAGGGCCTTTTTGCGGAACAAAGCGGATGCCTCCAACTAAAAAAAGAGGACGAAGATCCATTCACTCGTTCATCAGAATCCGTCCTCCTGGTTCAGCTCGACTGTCCGAAGTATACAGAAGTGATATATGCGTTTCTGGGTCAGCTATATTTACGACAATGCGCCTTTTTCTGTTAATAATGGGCTTCAATTTTAATTATTGCTGACTTTATAGAAGGTTTTACATGTGCTACATATTCATTGTGGCTTATCGAGGTCTTTATAGATAAGGGACTTTAGGCCAGAGAGAATAAACGATTGTGTGGGTAAACAGGGTGAGTCGGGAGAAGCAGACCAAACTCCAGGAGTATATTATACACGTGCAAATATTGTAGAAAAAATCATATATTCTAATTTTCACTTGTTTCCAAGTTACAGCGTAATTAAAGCATTTTAACTGGCGTTCTTGTAAATGGTCCAAATGTACGCTTGCTTTCGAATTAATACGTCTTAAATAAAATAAAATAAAAATATTTTTGCATTGACGTAAGACAAAAAGTCAGGTACGTCCGATATTAAAAGCTTTTTTCACTTCTTATCACATATGACGTACCAGTTATCTGAATCAATCCTTTCGAGGCTCAAAACCATTTCAATATTTTTGTTTTGTTGTTCTGATACGTGTCAGTGTCAGTTTGTTGTGACAGTGATTTAACGCTTATTTCCGAGTTTGTACATTTTGTTAGAAAATGCTACACACTTTAGAATATGCAAATATGGTGTTTGTTTATGGTTTTTGTAATGGGAGTGCTACAGCTGCTATTGAAGAATATCGTCAACGGTTTCCACATCGGAGAAATTTTGGTAAAAACGTGTTTATTGGAGTTTTCAACAAACTGTGCGAAACCGGAATGTTTCCCAGTGGGAACTACTTGAGAGCTTCGCGCCAAGTTAGAAGTGAAGTTGGCGCGCTCATGGCGCGACATATGTATGCAGATGAATCAGCACAGCTACCTCAGCAAATGAAATTATTGATTCATTGCAACAGCTTCTCATCAACACATCGCAGCGTTAGTCGTAACTATAGAGATAAATAAAATTTAAAAGATTTTATTTCTTGATTTTAGCGGCTTAATCGTTAAATATATTGTAGTTAGGGTTGATTAAAACTTATAATTTTAACGTGTCGACAATCTTTATTGTATTCTTCAGAAATATATGCCCACAACTGTAACGAGTCAAATGCATTGTCTTAAGTAATACGGTTTTCCGTTTGATTGAACTTTCAATATAACATTGTTAACTAACACAAACACAAATTTTGGTTTTGTTTTGTCAAATAAAACATTATAAAATATTCAATGCTACAATATTGTGGCTATTTTGACTTATTTTTAAAAGGAATATTCTAGCCATCTTTGTTGATTGACAGAAAGGCGAATGCGAATACCCCGATTCCAGCGAGTGATGTTTCGATATTTGTGACCTTTTAACCTATCACACCACCTATCATCTCACCAATATCAAAAACAACATCTCCGCCTTAAAAAAACACACAATAAAAACTGGACATACTTTCAATTTCGACAATGCCTCTATACTTAATAAAGAGGTCTCTTATAAAGCAAGGCGCATACTAGAAATGATACAAATCAACAAACATAAAAATTCAATTAATGGCAAAACAGAAATCCAGGGACTATCTAAAATTTATTATTAGAGTTTGTTAAAAAGGTGGTACCGGATGGCAGTAGCGTAGCGGTAGCGGGGTGGGTAGGTGTAATTTGCTACTCGTGGTCAATCTCGACAGTACCGCGGGAGAGTTCAAAGCGACAGTACGTTGCAAGCTGCACGGCAAATAAGTACGCGGAGATGGGACGCCCAAAGGGAGTAACGTTCCCTTTGAATGTGAATAAATATCTCAGGCATTTCCCTGGATTAGAATATAGAAGTCCGCATATTTATTGTACAATATGCAATAGCGGATTGTTAAGTCGCGATAGGTTTGAGTGTAGAAAACATTGTAAAAGTAAACGTCATGTATTGAATTTAAGAAACAGTATTCCATACTGGCAATTTTGATATGATTTTATTTTTATGTTAAGTGTATGCAACATCCCACAACATCTAGTATCTAATGAACACTTTCGTCTTTCTTGGACTAAGTACATTCCCTCATGGAAGCTGCCAACATCTATGCAATTACGGTACAATTTGCCACGTGTGCAAGGTACAGTAAAGGAATGTATAAAAGACGAGTTGAGAAATAAGAAAATCTGCCTATGTGTGGATGAAACAACTGATGCTCAGAAACACAGCGTCATTCATGTTGTAGCGCGTCCTTTGGAACGTGGTGGTCCACCAGCTTCATTGCTGTTATCCAGTAAAAGGATTCCAAAAACTAATGCAGAAACCGCTGTCAAGATAATAAAAGATTCGTTGAGAGAATTTTGTATCATAGGAATCCAAGTCACAATGTTCGTTACTGACGGAACAATGCTGAGAGTTGGTTGGATGTTGAAAATATGCTTTCCGACTCTTCTTTACATAACATGCCTCATACACGCATGTCACCTCGTAGCAGAAACTATTCGAATGAAGTATCCGATGGTGGATAAGTTAATAGCATCTACCAAAAAAGTGTTCATCAAATCTTCCAAACACATCCCTGTATTCAAACAATTGTGTCCGAAATTACCACCACCACCTCAGCCTGTAATAACGCGATGGGGAACATGGCTCCAGGCAGTATATTACTATCAGAAATATTTTTCACAAATGAAAAATGTCATCTTGAAACTTGATTCCAATGATTCTGCAGCAGTTCGAGATAGTCAGCAACTTTTTTCCAATTCGGACGTTCAACAACAAATAGATGAAATTTTCATGAACTGTTCTGAAGTTGCACAAGCTATTGAGCAATTAGAAAACAGTCACTTATCTGCACGTAGAAAACAGTCACTTATCTGCACGAGACGCATTAAATTGCATAAACAATTTACAAGCCGCTCTAGAAAAGTTGACGAACACTATAGGGGTCGATGTTGCTCAAAAATTTGGTGCAATTTTAACGAAAAATCCCGATTTACAAAAGGTTCGGTCTATAACTGAAAATCAAGAGTGCCCAAATGAGGAAAAGGAATATCTGACATTTGCAAATCTTACTTCACTGGATGTCGAACGATCATTTTCGAAGTATACGACAACGTATTCACAACACCGTCGACGGTTGAATGAATCGACAATGGAAGCGTTGCTGATGTTACAATTCTACGCAGCTTACCAGGGCGGTTGCCAATTGCCACAGTGGACATCAAGACGAGAGGAAAAGGTAACAATATTATTTTTCACTACTATTGTATATTACTACTTTTATGCGGTGCGTCACTGCCGGTACCATCTTTTTAACAAACTCTATTTATTATCCTATTTTATAATGATTGATTATCCAATTTATTAATTTTATTAGATTCAATTTTTAGTCTTGTAAATAATTTACGATAATAAAATATTTTATAAAAGATTTTTTACACGTACAAATACGAATAAAAAAATTTCCGAATGCGTGCCGCCTCGCTGGAATCAGAGTATTCGAATTCGCCTTTCTGCCAACCAACAAAGATGGCTAGAATATTCCTTTTAAAAATAAGTCGAAATAACCACAAGATTGTAGCATTGAATAATTTATAACGTTTTCTGACAGAACAACACCATAATTTTTAAAGTGTTTGTGTTAGTTAACAATGTTACATTGTAAGTTTAATCAAGCAAAAAACCTTATTACTTAAGGCATGTATTTCTGAAGAAGACAATAAAGATTGTCGAAAGGCAATATATCGTTTTCAATATTCAACCAACATGGTGAAGCTCCTCTAGTGCCCCAAAGAAAGCATCAGTTACATTTACTCCTTGAAGAAATTAAATAAACTATTCCTTTGTCTCATATGTCACACATTTTGTCCCCTTCAACCAAATTTCCATTTCCTACCGTTTACGATATCGTAATGTTGACTACGCTAACTTGGAGAGCCTGTGTGCAAACAGATACTCACACATGTAGAATATAGCATGTACATACATGGAAGAAAGTTAATAATGTTACAGGCGAAACGACGGGACGAAAATCAATTTCGCCGACATGAAAAAGCTCCGACGTAGTATTACGATGGATTATTAAAGTTTGACGTTGTCAATTTTATTGTAAATTCTTCGGAGAGTTGCGGACCAGAGACCGTGTACGGGTATTACCATCGGGATATACAAGCTAGAACATACGTTCGTTGTACTGGATATTGTTCGCGGCTATATTTCTATTGAAAATGTTATTTTTCTTCTTTTGTTGTTGGGACAATGAGGTTGGTTTTGGAATTTATATACTAGCCTTTGTACTGGTTGTTGTTTTTATTTGTACTGCTGATGCTGTCTGGGGTTAGTAGCTACCTCTAATTAAGCTTAGCTATTTTACTAGATATTTCAATACGATGTATACAATGTTTGACGGCAGCAGGTACGGGAAAACCTGATGGAATTTGAGAACAATCAGGCCGTTTGAAGCAGCCAAGATGTATTGATCAAGTAATTTTTGAAATCTAAGAAATGCTAAACTGTACGTGATTAATACCCAGCAAGTTGTTTAGGGTTCTTAAAGCTATATTGAATATGTGTTGATGGACAATATCGTGTAGATGGGATTATTTTGATGGAGTTTTCTTTCATGTTTTTGGATAGCATCAATACTACAGTTGTAGAGAATTTTATTGTAAATTTACATTGCTTTCTTTCAGCTCACGGATTAAATTTTGTCAATACTAAAGGATTTGAGATTGGTATGTGATTTGTTTCTAAAATTCCGGAATGCTTTTGATAGCGTAGATGAATGTATTCGAGCTGTAGCGACAAAGTCAGTGTGCAGTAACAGCCTTGAAGATGTTCCATAGGAGTGTGGACGAAACGTCGGCCGAAGCTACGACAACGTCGCGGTTCCAACCCGGAAACCAAGAGTATAGAGCTATTTTTATACTTTAAGTGATAGCAATTCTGAAACGACTAAAAAGGTATTCCTCATGGGAGTTTACTAGGTCCATTATTATTCAACATCCTTAATAACGATATTGATCATACCGTCCAAGGTTCTAAACATCTGCTAACTAATTCTGCTGATAACACAAGTCTACTTCTTGGTGTTAGCGACAATTGAGAGCTTAGTAGGTAACGTAATGTACCGGGTGTCCCAGATTTAATGTTACAAGCGATATCTGCCTTATTTGTAGAAATATAAGACAGAGGAAGGTGTCGTCGGAAATGATTTGCAGAATTCTAAAAGATATACTTTTTAAAACTACATCGAGTAAATGACCCTTTAAGAAACCTGCCTCAATTTTTTTTTAATTGCACCCCTCATCAATCATTTTTTTCAGTGATGTTCGTTGCCGCTTCAAACTCATCAGTCTTCATTCGGGTTTTAATTTGAGAACCAACAAAGATACTTTGATAGTGAATACTAATATGGATGAGAGTATATAATTAAAGATATTCTAATCACTGAAATTGGCGAAATTAATAATAGATATAGCTATTAATTTCGACAATTTCAGTCCGGAAACTGTCAGCAGAACACGCGGTCTATTTACTTTTAATTTTCTTAAATTTTTGTCAAATTCTGTATTTAACACAATTGTTAGAGCACAAAACACAAGTTTTTATGTACATATACATTTATTAGCGGAATTTAAGGCTAGATATGACACAATACTCATAGGGTGTCTTTCGATGTAATGCGTTTTTCAATAGAGAAAATATATTGTTCGCGTTAAAGCAAAAATATTGCATTGGGAATTTCTGTAGAAGGCTAAAAAACTTACTGTCCCATTAAATTGAAGTCTATGATGATAGCACTGGAAGTAAACACATTTTTAAGCAGCATAATGTGCAAATATCATGCATAATAGACATACATATTGCTGCAATTGTAGTACGTGTAATTGTTGAATTTGCCCATACAGGGAGCTTTGAGGAGACTGATTTTTTTCAAAGAATAGATCTAAACGAGTACGAAACGAACAAATTATAATTCACTGAAAGCTACAGACAAACACAGCAGACAAACGTGCAAAACTGAATATGAACGCGACATTCATATGGCGAATAACATTTTCAACCACAGTTACTATGGTTACAAACATCCAAACATGTTGTATAAGCTTCGAAACCCTAGTTACAAACCAATCATGAAAGATACAGATGTAGGTTAGTTGCGGTCGGTCTACGAGACGGCCAAAAATAGTTTTCTCATTGGATTCCAATTGTCCCCAACCCCTGGTCACTTTAATGTCATGTTTGTACCTAGCTAGACTGTATACATGCAAGTACTTATCAACGAAATGCAGACCACTAATCGAGAAACCAAAATAAAAGTACTGCTGTTAGCTATATTGGCTCACGAACAAGCGTTACTATTACTGATCGCTAAAAAACATATAAACATTTGACGTTTGCTTGACATATAAACACAAACACGAACTTGTGCGTCCAAAGCTGAACTTGGTCGATCTTTTGCGCATGCGCTTATTTGGGCATTTATATAAAGTTACTAGATACATAAAGTATCGCAATTTATGAGGCCAATGTGTTAAAAAGAGAAAACCATATTTTTGCCCCAAAATCGCGGCTTCTCTAGTGACTTTTTAGTGGTTTCAATATTTCACCGAAATATTTTGTCGAATACGGTAAAATTAACCTATATTTCTGAAGTTTGTGTCATGTTAATGTGGTTGTCATTTATGATTCTGATTCCTTTTAATTAAGTTCTGCTCAGTTCTATACTGTTATTTCGTGTTTTAATTAGTTTTTTAAATATAAAATACTATTTTGTATAGGTACTACGTCCTTAAAATTGTCAACACTTTTCATTTCCCGATTAAAACCTTAAAAATCAGGGTGTTTGTGTAAAGAATTATGATAAAAAACAACAAGCGATATGTCTATTGATTGACAGTCAAGAAAAATTGAGGAGTGGACATGTTGGAGACAAGGGAAAGGCAGGCAAAAGATACGGTTTCTTTAGTTGCCGATTTGAAACAAAAATTAAAAGCAGCATTGCAAAAGTGCCGTAGATTAGAAACAAAATTACAACAAAAAGGTTCAAATAATTTTAGGAAACATATTCAATCATTTAAAATATCTTGAAACATATAATAGCTGAGGATCTCCATGGTCTGATCATATAATTACAAAAGCATTGAAGCTATGTATCGCTCGCGGTACTGAAGGATATGAGGAAATTTGTCGACAAAAACTTCCATATCCAAGTATAAGAACATTTCAACATCGTCTAAGAAATATGAAATTTTGACCAGGTATTTTGCACCAAGTGTTTGAAGTGTTAAAACTGAAAGTAAGCTTTTTAATTAATGGGCAATGTATTTTACTGGATGTTTGGCAGTGTACATTACAATAGTTATATGTAGTTATAACAATAATGTAATAAATTTAAAATAAATATGTATACATCTTACTGTTTTTTTCTTTTTTTTTTTTTTAATAAATATATTTACCACATTACATGCTGCTCAGAAAATTTCATTTGATACCAAAGAACAAATTATTAGAGAATCAGCAATATATTGCTTGCTTTACGTTTTAAAGTTCCCGCATCTTTTTGCCCCAAAATGGCGGATAATTGCGGTACTGTATATATCTAGTAACTTTACATTTATACAGCCAACTGCGCCATGAGGTGGGAACTAGAACTGACATATTTGTTTCTTTTGGTTGAACTTTTTATGTCAACATTCTGTGGCATCGACCTTCTACTTAGGAGCGAGAATCCGCCTTTAATAAAGTAAGTGCAATTAATAATTTATGATTTAAAACAGTTATTGTATTGTGGATAATTGAAACGGTTATTGTCTTGAATTCAGGCGGACAGCCTTGATACAAATAAATGTTTCTCTGCGTTTCACACTATTGCTGTTTGTGCTGAGCGTGCCACATATCTGCTCTATTTGTTGATCCCATTTTAGCGTATCATCTATAGCATATAGGGGCAACCCCCGGCCCCCGGGCCGGATCCGGCCCTCCACCAGCTTCAATCCGGCCCGCAAGAGAAATTTAAATAACGCGCCAAAAAAATTAATGATTTACCACACATAGTTTATTTGTAATTACCGCCAACCAACCTAAAACTGTATTTATTCAAATCATAAAGACAAACGTAGCAAATGGAACGCCACAGATCGATCAGAAATAGTCGTTAGAAGAAGAAACAGATAAACATTCGGGAAGCCGCCCGATGATCTCGAAGCGCTCCAGAGCCGACTGTTATTCATAACGCGGCTAGCATCGCATATTCGCGTACGATCGAGAGTATTCTAGTTGCTTATTGCGGGTAATATATAAACCGCTCACTTCTTAACAACTGATAAGAAAAGACGCGGGAAATATTCAAGCAAGTTCAGCTCAGAAGAAAAAAAATCTATCAAGATGTCTGGTTTAAAAAAGCGGAAAGTAGACACAGAATGTCATCAATTCCAAAACAAATGGACCGAAGAATATTTTTTTATCATGCACAGTGGTAAACCTTTTAAAAGAATACAATATGAAGCGGCATTACTACAGCAAGCATTTCGTTCAATATAAATTACTTACGGGCCAGTTAAGAAAGGATAAAATTAAAAAACTCATTACCGATTTTGGGAAACAGCAAGAAATGTTCCATTCACTAAGATCAAATCTAGACAGTGTTGTTAAAGCTAGTTTTATAGTTAGTTCCAAAATAGCGAAAACATCGAAGTCATATTCTGAGGGAGAGTTTGTTAAAGAGTGCCTAGTAGGTGTTGCAGAACTTTTGTGTCCAGAAAAGAAAAAAGAGTTTGAGAAAGTGAGCTTATCGCGAGGTACTGTTGTTCGACGTATAGATATGATGGCTAGTGATATCAAAAAAACATTGACTGATAGACTGGCTGGTTTTCAAGCATTTTCGATTGCTTTGGATAAGAGTACAGATTTATCTGACACAGCCCAGTTAGCTATTTTTATACGAGGTGTTGATGAAGAATTTGTAGTGACAGAGGAATTACTGGCTTTACGGCCGCTACAAGGGACCACTACTGGAAAAGATATTTTGGCCGAGGTGCAAAGTACTTTTGAGCAATATGGTTTGCAGTGGTGTAAATTAGTTGGAGTGTGCACAGATGGTGCGCCTTCAATGGTCGGTTCGCGAAAAGGTTTTATCGGAATTCTGAAAGAAAGAGCAACCGCTATGAATGTGCAAGAATGTGATTTAATAATTCTGCATTGCATTATTCACCAACAAAACTTGTGCTCTAACTCCATTCGACTGAAGAACGTTATGGATGTGGTAGTAAATACCATCAATTTTATTAGATCCCGCGGTCTTAACCATCGCCAGTTTAAAGCATTTTTGGATGAACTCTCTTCAGAACACGATAATGTGACATACTATTGCGAAGTAAGGTGGCTAAGCAAAGGCAAAATGCTAAAAAGATTTTATGACCTTAGAAAAGAAATAGCTGATTTTATGGAAATGAAAGAGAAAACATTGCCGCAAATTTGTGATCCAACATGGCTTTGTGACTTGGCATTTTTGGTAGACATCACAGGACACTTAAAGGACCTGAACTTGAAGCTTCAAAAGCAAGGGCAATTGGTAAATCGGCTGTACAGTCATCTTAAAGCTTTTCAAAAGAAAATTCGCTTGTGGGAAACACAAATGAGAAGTAAAAACTGTTTTCATTTTGTAACATTATCCAGTCACGAAAACATTGATTACGGTCGCTATGCTGAAAAACTAAAACTACTGTCAGAGCAATTCACTGATCGGTTTTCCGATTTTAGGAATATGGATAGCACTTTCAATATTTTTGCAAATCCGTGTAAGTGTAATGTGGAAGATGCTCCGCTTCACCTATAAATGTAGTTGGTCGAGCTTCAAGAAGACTCATATTTGAAGTCTAAATTTGATGATGTGAAACTAAGCGAATTTTACAGAACATATCTTTCCGAAGAAAAGTATCCACAGCTGAGAGTTTTCGCAAGAAAAATAATTTACACATTCGGAAGCACGTATAAATGTGAGCAGTTTTTTTCAATCATGAAGATTAATAAAAATAAGCATCGTACTCGGCTTACAGATGTTAATTTAGAAAACACTTTGCGCCTATGTACGAGTGATATTGACCCCAATATTGATCATCTTGTTTCTCAGCTTCAAACTCAAGTCTCTCATTGATTTTCATTTGATTTTTCTATCTTTTTTTGTTAATTTGCTTTTTATATGTTTGATTATGCTATTATCATTCTAATAAATAAAAAAATGTGTGAATTTTTATCGTCTTTTTATTCACTACTACCTACTTATTTCTTACCTACGGCCCGTGACCTGATTAAGTCCCGAAATTACGCCCTCAGCTAAGCAAAGGTTGCCCATACCTGATTTAAATCATACTTGTAGTATTTTTGACTATACAGAATCTAATTGTTTCCCTTCTACGTTTGTACACGCTGTAAGTACATCAAGCGAAAGAAGAGGCTCGTATTACCACCGAGGTCGTCTCGTACAATGTCCTCTACCGTGCTCTTCTGCGAACGTTTGATAATAGTAATGTTATTTTATGGTTTACGGCCTTCGTCGGATGGGCGTGTGTATAGTAGGTATATCCTCGGGTAAATTGTACCTCGTTCGGGTGGCAAATTTATGTGCGTCAAGCACATTCGATTCCCTTGTAACGCCAATAATAAAAGTTTAGATAAGGTTTATCGGTTTCGAATGGAAACATTAAAAGCGTAAATTCGAAGTTGAATTTTACGGGTTTCCCCGCCAACCGTTCAGTGCGAGAGATATTGGTTGTCTATCACGCTCCCCATTTTGTGGGAGAATTGAAGTAACATTTTAACCATTTTGTTGGGACGTTAAGTTATATTGGAAATGGTTAATGTTTGGCTATGAGATAGGTAATGCTGGTGTTAGCGAAAGACAGTTTTGATGTTTTTGATACTGAGAAACAGGTTAATGTTCGTCTGGTAGTTTTGTAGCTTCATCTTTTTAAATATTTCTTTTAAGCAACAATTTATTGTGTTGGAAGACATTTCTTTGGAGCAATAATTTGCTTAATTATTTCAAGTGCGGTCCTAATTCCCCATGCTAACTCTTGAACGACAGAAGCTAGCGTTTTTAGAGAAAATAGGTCGATTTCTATTTTTTGTGAGCTAACTTTTGCTGTTATCGGCAGTTCAATTGTATTTCCGATGTCACCGGAATTGAATCTTATTGAATTTTATTTTAAATAGAACAGCCTGTATATTTTTACGTTTTTGGAAAGGCAATCGAAAGGCAAAAACAATATGAGAGAAGAAAAGCACTAAAGCCTCTTGCTCCTCGCCATATTGCCGTTACATCTCTCAGTTTATGCCACTAATTACTTGCTCCTAATTTTAAATATTAATTTTAGTTTTTTTTCCATTCTTGTAATTTTTCTTTTATTGGATATCCTTGTAGCTGGCCTGATGTGTTTTTTGAACACAAAACTACTCGAATAATTTCTCAATAGAACTTTTTGAGATTTGGACCATTTTGTCATTTCTACCTTTAAGGGCCGGTTTCATAATAACATTCCTAACAGAGAATTACCTAATTCACAATTAAATATAATGCTGTCGTTAACAATCCATTATGAAACACATCATAATGGCCGAGAACCTATTTGTTAGCCAATGCCACAATTAACGAAATTAAAATTATGTTGACAGGCCTGAATTCGTTTCCCCTAGCCGTTTTACATGATTTAAGTTACCATCTTGTAGTTTTGATTTCGTCCCGCTTTTTTTAACGAATAATAACCCAACTTTTTTATAATTTCCTAACAAGAAAGTGATTTTACAGTAAACAAACCTCAATGAATCCCACGAAAAGATTTCGTTCGTGCAATTTTAACAAAGAAAAAGAATTGTTATTATTGGTTGAAGTTTTAAAATTTAGAAATGCGATCGAGTGCAAAACTACAAACAAATTAAGTTTAGGCGGAAAGGTTTCTGTAAAGCATTAATCAAAGAAAATATTTAGAAACATTATATTTATAGGAAAATGCTTGGCAGAAAATTCTGGAGTCGTTTAATACCAAAAATTTGCAGGCTAGAACTATCGATCAAATAAAAACGAAATATGGCAACCTCAAAGCAAAAGCTAGGAAAGAGGTAGCTAAATTTAAACTAGCTAGACAGGCACTGGTGGTGGTCCTGGTGTAGGGGATTTAGATTGTATGAAGCGTTTTAAAATATAAACCTTTAAAGGAATAATTGCACATTTTGACAGCGACATAAACGCAAAATGTATTACAAGGCATTTGTCTTATACAATATTTACTAATTTGTTTAATTTTAGAATTTTGTAGATAAAGATACGGTGAAAGACAGCCAAATAATATTAAAGATAGTTGATAAGTAGAGCCCGGTAACTGGAGAGCAATCGCAGGGGCGGTGCGACTGTGTTTAGGTGGGTGGGGAGGGCTGATCGATTATGATACGACACGACAAATCATCACTCAATTCAGTTTAGCATTGGATAGGGGATAGGGTGTGTTGATTTACTGATATAGACGTAGTATTATTGTAGCATATTGATTTTTTTGTATAGCGTTTATTTATTGTAGTTTAGTTAACATGTCAGTATAGGCTAAAGCAAAAACGACCCTTTCAAGACATAGTAAATAAGTTTATTTCTGACTTTCCCGATTTGTTTTACAACGGGAGTAAGATTGTTTGTAAAGTGTGCAAAATACATTTGATGTCAGATAAGAAGTGGAACTGTACAAGACACGTAAATTCCGCACAGCATATAAAACGAAAATTGGGCATGCCACCGAGAAGTGCTTTTTTTTTTATGTAATTCTTATGTTGATAAACTGTAATTTGCCACTAGGCTTACTCGATAAATAACCGTTTAAGGACTTTTGGGACAAATACAATCCCGAGTTGCGGTTGCCAACGGAGAAAGCGGCACGTAAGCATGTTGCATTTGTGCGCGATGACGTGGAAAAGAAAATGAAACGCATATTGAAAAAAATTTCTTTGGTTATGTGTTGACGAGACAACAGACTGTAAAAAAAAATAAATTGGAAATATTATGGTACGCATACTAGACCCCAGTGAACCTACATTACCACTGTTACTAGCTAGCCGAAGACTACAAGAGTGTACTGCTGCAGCAATTACGAAGGTTGTACTTAGTACGTTGGAAAAATTTCAAATTTCAAAAGATAAAGTGTTGATGTTTATGAGCGATGATGATTATAGCGATAATGCGTTCGGTAGGCCGTTCTCTTCTTCAACATGGTTGCAAGTGTTTACATGTTACGTGTAAAGTGCTTTACATCTTATGGCAGAAACCATTCGACAATGCTCTCCTGAGGTAACTGCATTAACAGCAAGCACAAAAAAGTATTTTTGAAATCTCCCAAACACCTACGATCATTTCACACAGAGTGTCCTGGTATTCGTCCACTACCGGAGCCAATTCTTACACGTTGGGAAACATGGTTGCAGGCAGCTTTGTATTATGCTGAACATTTCAAAATAGTAAAAGCTGTTGTTGCACAATTCAATCCAGCCGAAGCTGCAGCTATTACGGAGAGCCAGTCAAAATTTCAAGATATTTCCGTTGAAATAGATTTAAAAAATATTCGTAGCTACTATAAAGGATTAGCTGACGCAATAGACCAATTACAAAATAGATCGTTATCATTATTGGATTCTCTGCAAATTATGGACAGAGCGCATACACACAGCTGCTGACTATACATGACGCAAAATATAATCGCGTTTTAGAAAAGTTCGAGAGTGTACTACAGAAAGATCCTGATTTTAGCACTCTAAAACACATTTGTGATGGTGTATCGAATAATCCACTGACTAAGTACAAAGAGTATCTTAATCATGCATGTATAACATCGGTAGATGTTGAACGCTCTTTTTCAAAATACAAACTCATTTTCTCACCACGGCGAACATCGCTCACCGAGACAACTGTGCAAACACATCTAATGGTGTCAACTTTTTGCCACTCTTATCCATATGATGTTAATACTGATAATGATGCTTCTAGCTTTACTGTTCCGTAGCCAAGGCTGCTTAAAAGGGTGAATGTTTCACTACTTTTCACATATTATAATTATGTATTAGTTTTGTTATTTTTTTTCTATTTTCTTACTATTGTTTTTCTTACTATTATTATTATATTATACATTTCTGTAGCCTTGAAATAAAAGTATTTTTTTTAATAGAGACTGATTTTTGCGAGAAAATATTTTGTTGATGCAAGAAGCAATTTCTCTGTGTATGCGATTCACCGATCTCGCTATGCATCATTTCCGTCATCCCATGTTGGCCTGAGAGAGTCTTAATACAGGAAATAAAAGCGCTGCCGATTGATTTAATCCCACTCTTATAATAATAATAATAATAATAATAATAATAATAATAATAATAATAATAATAATAATAATAATAGTATATTCATTCCTCATCACAGATCATACATATAAATGCTAGATAACTGAGATGACAAAACACGTCAAAATGTACAAACAAGTCAAAATGTATAGTTAATTACGAATTCTAGAATTAGAATCTTCAACCTTACCACTTTAATGAATAGTATAGGGTCTCCTAGTAGTTTTTAATCAATTCTGTTGGGCAGGTGGTTCACACGACTTCATTGTGTATTCAATAAAGAAATTAACGCGATCCTACCCCGAAATTTAATTACGTCGAAAATTTTGCCTAATTTAATTAACAAAACTCAACAAGGTTACGCTAAACTCATATGAGACACACCCAGTTCATGTTCATCAGTGGTAACACATGCTAGACATATCTTCTCCCTACACCATACGCATATAAGCAGGAAAATAATTCTAAAATAGTAACTGGTAAGTTAGAACTGTGATATCGAGGATATCGTTTGGAGTATAGAGCGCCCTCTATACGGGTAACTAACGTACTAGCAAACGTTAGTCAGTACACTGGTGCTCAGCGAGCTCAGGTTGCAATATTTGAAATCGAAATGGAATTGCTTCCATTCAGACGTAGCAGTTGGAGTAATTACAACGCGGCTTTCGGGCTAATATTAGAAATGAAACGGCGACTCACGGCGGGCAATAAAGCGATTTGATGATGATAAGTTTTACTGTCCGAATATGAAGCGGACGTCGAATGGCGTCATCATAAAAGTGCCTTGGAGCTAAATGGGATTTGGTATGCATTATTGAGTCGCGCATCAATGGTGAATATCTGCTGCATGATTGAAGTGGTGATGGGCAACCGCTATAAATAACAAAAGACGAGCGTTTAATGGATACTAAAGCAATGGGGTCGTACGGTATCGTGGTGAGATTAAAATTGAATATTTATGTTCCCTGTATTGTTGTGAAGTATTTCTTAATAACAAGTTAGATAAAGAAGATTGTACAGCTTATGTCTTTTTGACACCGACTTTTAGTAAATGTTGTTCAGAAGAAGATGCTGTAACGTGTCAAATTCTACTTTCTAAACATAATAGAATCCCTTAAATCAAGGGTTGTTATGTGTTTATAATAGATGTCGCTATGTTATCTTTTTTATTTATAATTTCTACTAATGACATAACGTGTCAAATTCTAGGTATTTTATGTTATAACTTCGATGACCATCCTAGCAATACTTGAAAAACGTTAGACAGCTTGAGAGATAATATTATTAACAACATTTTCTTATATTAAAATAAAGACAGATTCTTGATTAAAGCGGCTTTTTCCATATAAATATTTTACGTTTCGACAAACTTGGCGAAACGAAGATTTTGACATGAAAACGTTAATCGCGCGTTGGGTGTCGAATTAACATTTCCAAAGTCCTGTTGAAGCCGCTCAAGCGAAGTAAGTCGAAATTTTGGCATCGATTGATAACTGCAAATGAAACTTGGGTAGACCAGTACACTTCTGAAGCTAAGGCACAGTCGAAACAGTGACAATCGCCTTTGAGATGCGAAAGATAGTGACAGTTTTTCGGAGTTGTGTTAATCGACTATCTTGAAAAAGGAAAAACATATTACGCATCATTACTTGACAAGTTGAAGGCAGAACTTACGGAAAACCGGCCGTATTTGAAGAAAAAGAAAGTGTTATTCCACCAAGACAACTCACCGTCTCACACTTCAGTGGTCGCCATGGTAAAAATTCACGAATTGAGGCTCAAATTGATAGATCACCCACCAGATCTGATCCTCCGGCGACTATTCTGTTTCTTATGCTCAAAGTTTCGCTCGGAGGACAGAGATTTTCATTGACTGAAGAGGCCGTTACATTCTTAGATCTCAGAACAAGACGCCAACTATTTGGACGGATTAAAGAGATGAGAGCATCGCTGGGAAAAGTGAATAGACTTACAAGGAGACTATGTTGAGGAAAAAAACTGAGTTTTACAAAAATGTGTTAACCTACAAAGAAAATAAATACAACGAAGTAGAATATTCATCATAGTAAAGCTGAAAATAAAACGATATTCATTGACATTAAAGATAACTCTAACTGATTCTTAGCTAAGCTTGGGTTTAACTTGAAAAAAGTCATCAATTGCATATTTGTGCCTGTTTGGAGGAACAAAGAAATTCAAAACTTGGTTCGATGTCTGAAAGTTTGTCTTAGATCAGGTTCTGCATTAACCTGTTTCTGTATTTATCTCTCAGGTAAGTGCACGTTGGAAATTCTTTCTCACATACGTAGATATGTTGTACAGAGAGGTAATAAAACCAGACGAAACGGGATATCCATTTCTTACACTGAGCCAAAAGTTAATAAAACAGTTAATTAAAGATAAAGAAGCATTTGAATTTGTATTTCCTTAAAAAGCACTACGTATTCAATTGTTCGATCCAGATATATTAGGTTTATTAAGAAAATAGTCCATGAAAGCTAACAGAAACTGTATGAGCAATATTGTTTTTAATATTTCCGTTAAGTTGAATTCCATATTCTGATAAAATGCAGCTGAGAGAATCAAAACATACTCATTCATAGCTTTTATTCTATCATGTATATTAACGTGAACTACACTAAAGATGGTGACACTGGGCCTTATAAAGACAAATTTATATAACGCAGCACTATGGGCCTTGCCCCCTTCAACATCTTCCTCCACTTATTTCTGTCCATGGCAGCCTCTTTCCAATTTGTGATTCCCACTTTTCTTAAATCTTTGCATGCCTCCGTCCACCTCCTACGCGGCTGCTCTCCTCTTTTCTCTCCTTGGATGCTTAACAAAGCTTCATTGGCCTATCTCTCATTTGGGATTATCCCCACATGTCCCAACCAACGTGGCCTTTTAGCCCTGATTGCTTGGCTGATCACAGCTTGCTCATAAAGCTTTCTGATTTCCGCATTTATCCTTCTTCTCCACCATTGTAACATTGAATCTGGGACACTCGGTGTACTTTCCACTTCTTCTTTAGTTTTACCATCTTCTTAATCTCTTCATTCCATCGGCTAGTTTGTTCCTTGCTTTTATTTACCAAGATAGTACCACATGCTTCATTGGCTGCCTCCATTATAAAATCTTTAAATTCTTGCCATACCTCTTCTGTATTTTTCCTATCCCCATCTCCCTCTATATTGCTTATTGCTTCTCTTGTCGCAGTTTTTCCTTTATGGTTCATGGCGTTTTGTTGCGTCAATGCTGATACAATAATATCTAAAGGTACGCCTCACTACTACAAAATCCCCAATAATACACCAATCCATTTGCACACGACTGTATGTCTAATCCGGTACTAAATAAGCGAACATATAAAAATACAAGGCCAATCATTAGCGTAATACATGAATTTATCGCCAATAAAGGCGCAGCTTCCTTAAAAAAAGAACTCTTCTCGTCTTTATCGTAGTCCAAACCGCAATCTCGGTTGCAAAAGCCAAACTCTGAGGAGCGGAGAAGATAAAAACAGCCAAGGTAGGGCATCCACGAGAAGCGGTAAAGATAAAAAAGCTCATTATTAATAACGGAATTGCGTTCCCTTCTCTTATCTCTTTATTTTACTACCTTTCGGTGTTAGTTAGCGCTACGACCACCTCCTGACAGTGTCGCTACCATCTACTACCAGTAACACCATTTCCAGCGTTTCATTACCATCGAGGATTACATCCTGGTCGTTGCCTCTCGTCTCCTTTTCATGGTGTAGGCCTTAGAAGGGAAAGATACGTTGACAATAACAATTTCGAAGCGTATATTGATGAGGATCTTTCGAGAGGAGAGTCTCGTTCCTTGGGGCGTCGAATACGGCCATGATGGTGGGACGGAAGACGTACTGTGTTGTAATCGGGACGGGTACATGTCGAGAATACTTATACGCATGATTAGGACACCGTTTACTTCTTCTCAGATAAAAAAGAATCCGCATAATGTTGCTGGAACCACCAGGAAGGAGTAGGCGAGGGAAGTTTTGGAGATAACTTGTATTTACGAGCCTTCCGAATGGCGTATTCGTGAAAGAATTAACGATAGAATGAAAGTGACGAGAGTATTTGCGTTGTAAATGGATATAGAAGACACACAAAGATTTTGTGGAGATATAATGCATGCATTAGAGTAGAAATCAGTAGAAATATAAAAATTATCTAAGTTAATGATTCCCAATCGGAGGTTTGCAACTTTTTTAAATTCCATCGAGTTGTTGTAAAATACCTAGCACCCTTCTAGCACCTAAACATACAGTTGTGCATACCTTCTAATAATTTCTTTGTCGACGTATTTTTGTAGCTATATATTATAACGATTTGTCCGTCTGTTATACGTTTGTTGTACGTCTGTTTAAAGTTATCGGCGCACTTACATCTATTTTAAAACATATAATAATATGATTAATTCAATAAAAATGAGATTTTTTAGTGTGTTCCCATTTTGGGAACGTTTGCTATGAAAGGGTGAAATCTCAAGCTGACAAAGTTCTTTAACGTATGTACATATATTAAACCAAACAGATATATTTTCAAATCAAACTTGAGGTTATTTGTTTCAAGAGATCATATGTTTGAATCAAATAACGTTGTCCAAAAAATTATTTCCTTAAATTAAAAAAATATGTCTTTGCCGCTATTTTTAAATTACGATTTGGTTGACTGAATGCATATTTGTTTGACTCAAGGACCTTTTTTCTCTATGTATGATTCGGTTATAAGAACACGTCTATATGAAGCAATGAGTGCACTCAGAGCTCTGAACGAACTAATTAAATTTGTAGAAATTACCTTGAGGAAAACGGAGAACACAGTTAAAAAGGACGGTGAATTCTCAAAAAAATTTGTCTACAGTGGTCTTCAACTTATTAGTCGAAAAAATTTTGAGAGATCGCGGAATCAGAACGCAAGGGCTGATCTGTAGCAGCAAACGTGAAGTCCTCGCATATGTCGATGACGTAGCACTGTTGCCAAAGGGGTAAAAACATACAGACTACACATAAACGAAAATAGAACAAAATACTTAGAAGTGGGAGAAGATGCAGAGAGAGACAAAGAAGACTTTGAGATTGGAACAGACCAGGGCATGGAGTACCGTTTCAAAAAAGTACAAACAGAACATTGGCGCCCCCTAGAAGATCTTGAAGTCGATGAAGGTCTCGAGAACTGCAAAACAGAACATTGGCGCCCCCTAGAAGATCTTGAAGTCGATGAAGGTCTCGAGAACTGCAAAACTTAAATTATATAGAACAGTAACTTACGGGAATGAATGTTAGATTATGAACCGGAACATAAAAAATAAGTTGAGCAGCAAGCCCTGAGTAAGATTTTCGGAGAAGTAAAAGTAAAGGGAGAGGGATGGAGAGGAAGGAAAATGTGGAAATCAAAGAGCTTCATGAGCAAGCTGCGATCAACCAAATAGTCAGAGCTAGGAGGCTGCGATCATTGAGACACGTGGGGATAATTCAAAGAGGACTTAAGAAGAGTGGGAATCACAAATTAGAAAGAGGCTACCATGGACAGAAATAGGTGGCAGAAGATGGCGAAGGACTTCGAAACCATGGGTCTACAAGGCCCACAGTGCTGCATGATATAAATTTGTCTTTAGAAGGCCCAGGTGTCACAATTTTTAGTGTAGTTCACGTTAATACACATGATAGAATAGAAGCTATGAATGAATATGAATGTTTTGATTCTCTTAGCTGCATTTGAGTAGAATATGAAATTCAACTTAACGAAAATATTAAAAGGGATATTACTGAACATCTCATGCAGCTTCAATTCACTTTCACGGACTATCTTTCTAATAAACCCAATACATTTGGATCGAACTTAAATGCTCCTGGAGTTTGATCCATTCCTCCACTCACCCTGGATGTATACTTTTTAGGGCTCGTAATAAAAAAGAGTCACTGTTTCGGTGAATGAGTGTAAATCAAAAAAATAACACTGTATGAACATCAATAAAAGTTATAAGAGTAGAAGATAATCATCTTACACTCAAATATTTGCGGAGAGATAAAAACAACCAACCATTTCGTCCCAATCAGCGCCATCACGATCGTTACCGCTGCTTACCCAAGCGCAAAAGTCCATAGTTGAAGTCCGGTCGAAGAATTCCCGGCCTCTACGACCATCCTAGCGTGAAACGATCCGAACTTCGAACTACCATCGCTACTCCTCTACAAACCGAGTCTTTGCGCATCTCCTCCACACGAGAGATTAGTTCACATTACGTCGGATTACACGGTCGCTAAGTTAGAACGCTGTACGAGACGCGAAATTTTCCATCTCGTCCGGAACCCGGACTTACTTTCGCCATTATCCTTCGTTTCGTCTCATCTACGGCGATCGGTACGCTTTGTTTCGTCGAATATTAATTGATTCCTAAGCGAGACGAGAGCGAATTTCATGGCGATGAATGCGTCGGAATTCTTTTTTCCAGAGCCTTTCGAGCGCGTTTTTTTAGGGAGTTTCGGGCTCCGGATTTTCCGGCTATTTACCGCAATTAATCGGGGTGACTTTTTAATTGCTTATACGTCGCCCCTAAAGTGGGAATCAGAGCAAAATGTCGAAGCTACGTCGATTCAAAAGGTTGGCAGAGGTGTGGAGGGGTGAGCGAGTTTAGGAGGCTGTTACTTCTCTGATTTTTTCTCTCTCTAGCACGATAATGTTTGATGTTGACGTAATTGTATAGGAGTCACTTGAGGATTATGAATTAATTAAATGAGGAGCATCGTGGCGCCATCTGTGTAAGACGATAGGAGTATAAAATTACGTTTTAAAGTGATTGATATTGCTGATGATTGATTTTTGAATGTATGGACGTATGTAAGGCCATTTATATAACAGGAAATACTTCTTTTAGTCTTTAAATCAAACTAAATATTGTAATAGAGTCAATTACAGCAATCATTGACGTAGTTTTAGTTAATTGAATGCGAGTAATGTTTTGAGTGATCTCATATAGGGTTAGTGCTAACTAATTAAACTTACTTGCTATTTATTCAACAAATTAGAGGCATCAGGATGTGAACTACTGTAAACTTGCATCATTGCATATGTTTCCACAGTTACTTCTTTAAACCTTGTGCGTCGACAAGAAAAAATATTCTTATACATAGAAAACGATCTCTCCATCTAAGGAAGTTACATTTGCATGTAGAAACTGTTTTTCAAAATCACTTAAAAGTTCACTATTCTTACACTTATTATAAACGGCCTCTAAAGTATTAAAATTTTTCCTTAAAACATCTGTCAACTTTTGACTAGCGCATAATCCTGGCGTATCATTTAATGTGTGTAATTTATTTTTTACACTCTCCACTATGTCTAATGATTCCTGCAATGACAATTCAGTACATTGTAGTTTTCTGATGGCATCTAGTAATACTGTATAATTGGTACATATTGTTGTTAAATCTTCTAAAAGTTGAGGTATTTGAAATTCTCTTTGACTTTCTCTAATTGCTTTGGATTCATTCCGATTAAATCGCATATAACTAAACGGATACTCTAAAACTGTGGCACTGGAACACTGAAACAGTTCACTAAAACCCTTACCACAACACTTAATTCGTACTGACGCCGTTCGATAGCCAAGCTATCATCATCAGCAGCAAGACGAACAGTTCAGTCTTGCTGTGATGATGATAGCTTGCTATCGAAACGTGCGTCCAGTACGAATTAAGTGTTGTGGTAAGGGTTTTAGTGAACTGTTTCCGCATTATAACTGATTGAATTTGTTGAAAATGGATCAAATAGTAAGAAGCTGCTACTAGCCAGGTACCCAATCGCGTTAAAATTGGTTCAGGAGGTTCTGGAATACCTGGACAAAATTTACGAAATTCTTTTAAACGTTTAGGAGATTTACGAAACACTGCTTTAGTACTTCCAATCATCCGATCAACGTTTCCGTAATGTTGTCGAACAACTTCACCAACTAAATGCAAAGCATGCAGCACGCAGGTTATATGTATTAAGTTAGGAAATATACGTTTTAAGGATCGCCCAACACTTAACATCGTTGCTGCATTATCTGTCACAATCATCACAACTTGATCTTGGGCAATTTTAAATTTTTTCAAAGCGTTCATTATCACTTTTTGAATATTTTCCGCGGTATATTGTTGAACACGTTTGCAAGCTAACAAATATCGAGATGCTGTGTTCTCGCTAGATAAAACGCGAGCTATTACATTCACAATACTCTTTTTTTTATATCGGTCGTCTCATCCACGGTAATCCATATTTTTTTGGAATACAAATCACGTTTACACACATTTTCTAGCATCTCTTTCATTCGCGGCAAATGATTCTGTAATTGTAATTGTGTTTGCGTTTTAAAAGCTGCTTTTCTCACCAACGACAACGGAAGATTACAAGAGGTAAACATAATTAATAAATGTATGAGGAATAGTGTATAAGGTATTTCAGTTCTTGCATTTCTCATATGCTTAATACCATTGACATGCCTCTGGCAATCAGTTCTGTCCAATGCAGCCAAACGAACATTGCATATTAAGCAAAAACTGCACTACCGTCATATTTTAAATGGGGAAAAAGTGACACATACTTATGTACATTAGTAGCAAATCTATTACGAGGCATTGTTTTCTTAGGTATGTAAATATTAGTTCTATATAAAACGATACACTAATTATGTACTTGGTATAATACTACAACTCACAAAAAACACCAGCTATATTTTCAAAAGCGACAAGTACATAACCTTGACCGCTCGACTAATCTCTGCAACAGCTCAACCGGTACTAAAACGAAATCTCTCTCAGCGCGGTTTAACATGATTTATATTCAAGGTCGATACTACATGCCTGATTCTCTACCGGTTTAGTTTATTTATGAATTTTTCGTATTCTTATATTAACCCGTAATACCGACGCCTATGCGAGTCCGCAAGTTTAGGTTACTCTACCAATAAATATTGAATGTAGTGCAGGCAAAGATGACAATTCCCTATTCACCCGAACTGGAATTATTAATTTAAATTTAGTGGTTATTGTTCTTTTAAACACTAATAAAATTATCTAAAATTAGTATTAAAATGCCGAAAACAAGAGAGTTGCCTTTAGAAACCCGGACAATAATTATTGCGTTATATAGTCTCTGCCGAAGTATAGATATTGCAAGAAAATTGAAATTAAGTCAATAGTCTGACTATAACGTTAAAAAATATCAACACCAGCGGAAGATCGTCGAATAATTATGATGAGTAAACGGAATAGATGAAAACCTGCACCTGAAATAACGGCAGAAATAAGTATTGAGAGTGAAAAGTGAGTTTAATCACAGTTTAACAAAGAAGGTTAAGAGAGGGTGGTTTATTTCACCGAATATCGTTGTGTGAGCCACCCTTACGCAAGTACAATAAAATAAAATGGCTGCAGCGGGCTAGAAAGCATCAACATTGGACCGTTGATTAGTGGAAAAATGTTTTCTGACCGATGAATCCAAATTTGAACTCTTCGTTTCCAAGAGAAGAACGTTCGTCGAACGAAGGTCGAAAGGAGAACGAACAGCAGAATCATGTGTAGTACCTATAGTCAAGCATAGGGGCGGATCGGTAATGGTTTAGGGTTGTTTTGGCGCCGCATCCATAGGATACCTGATTAAAATAGAGGGAATTTTAAGAAAAGAGCGCAACCGGGAAATGTTTGAAACAAATGGTACACCATCTGGAATGAGAATAATCGGTGACAATTTTATATTAAAAATAAATACATAATTTGTGTAACGTTTGAAGGTTAACACCATACGATTACAGTCCAAGAAGCTTTGCTTTTAACTTTACAATCGTAATTCCTTGATTTCCCTTCACGATCATATTCTATACATTGCTTCAATTCTAATAAAAGTCACTGGCAGGCGGACATATTTTGATATATGAGAGTTTATCCTCTTCGCAACGTAATATTTACGTAACCTCTAAATTTTATATAACCGAAGGAAACTGCTAGGGCAAAACGAAGGCAAATAAAAACCGGCCACACACAATCGTCTTTGGACTAATGGAAAAATGTCATCTTTCATGCACCGATAACGTCAGCACGGCCCTAAATCGATATCGCTCCAAACTTCGTTATAGAAATACACCTTCTTCTAGATCCTGGACTGTTAGCCGGGGCGAGGTCCGTAATAATAACATCGTATAGTGTAACTCACCATCTTCTCGAATCGAACCTAAGGTACTTTATTTTTACGAGATAATGAAAGCTGTCAATCTTATTTATCCAGCAGGAGCGATAAGTGTTGATGTATAGGGTCTGGCTAATATAGTAGCTATATTTGGGTGGGTATAAGGGTCAATATTTTTACATCTTTTATTTGTATAGTGCCAGAATGGTTTGTATAGTGTACAGGATGAAGCAAATTTGACAATACTTTTATGGTTACTTCAAACGTCCATACATTTTATTTGGCATATACAATCGCTATAATACCTCCTACTATGTGTAAAAATTTCAGCTGCTACTTTGGAAGGTAATGAGCCATAAGTATAATACTCGGGTTGGAAAACAACTGATCAACAAATAAATCATGACGATTTATTCCTTGGCTTAATCGACTTGCACGAATAAGAAAATCAAAAATCAAATCTAATTTATAGTTGTTTATGTCACTTTACCGCGTAAGAAATTGCTGTCTATCTGATGTGGTATCTGGCTGACGACGAAGTGGTTTGGATATAACGGCTTACCTGAAAAATACAAATATAACCATGAATATGTTATATAAAAAAAATTAGTTACAAAATTAAGGTCAAATTTTAGGTATATGGACTAGTTGGAGAGTAGAGATATAGCGCTTTCGATGGTAAATCTGTTAACAATCATGAATAGTCTGGGCAAACAGTGGTAACAGTCAGTGTAGTAGATATGTGGTGCGGAGTCGGCGATTATTTATTTCACGCGTTTACAGCGTCAGTACTAAATCGATGCTGTATGCGAGTAGTTCTGTGTATATGTAGGCTGTCGTAACTTATTTCGTAATTGTACGCTTACGTTTGCTTTAAAAATGTCGCAGTTAGGTACGTTGCGAAAACGACCAATGGCAGACACAGTTAAAAACTTTATAGTGGACATGCCGGACTTAATTTTTGATGGCGCTAAAATTCAATGATTAGTTTGTAAAATCCCTTTAATGTGTTGGTCCAGAAGCCAACATCACATCGAAAGCAAACAGCACTCTTCTGCAAAAAGTGGCATGCGAGACAAAAAAAAATGTACATTTGATTTATGTGTTACTCTTATTTTATGTAATCTATCGTTTCGTTTACTAAACAAAGAAGCATCTGTATACTTCTGGAATAAATATGCGGGCTATAAATTACCTATCGATACGAAATGCCATTTGCTCGTGAACATATAGAAAAAAGAGTGAATTGAAAGAAAACAACGATTCTGTGGTTAATGTAATGGTACGTACAATGAAACCACATCGACCGTCATCCTCCTTCTTACTTGCTTCCAAATGAGTTATAAATTGTACTGCCGATGAGATTTTAAAGGTGGTGTTGGACTCATTGAACAAATTTGATGTTTCAACTAAGCAACTTTTAATGTTTATGAGTGATGGTACCGCAAACATGCGTTCTTTGGGCCGATCTCTTAAAGAACACAGTGATAACTGACGCTGGCAACGAGCAGTACCGCGCATTGGCGTAGAATCAGTTCGGACCGAGAGGAACGGTAGTAACACTTCGTCTGCGGAGCAGTATGGACATATTCGCTGCCGGTCATTTGCGGAATTGTTTATCTGTCCTAGAAAAATTATGATTTCGTCAGCAAAACGACCGCGGTCGGACAAACTTCGAAAATTTATTGCAGAAATTCCAGACTTAATATATGAAGGTGCTAAAATTAAATGTGTAATCTGTAAAATCCCGTTAATGTGTTGGTCCAGACAACATTGTCTTCGACACGTAAATAGTGAAAAGCATGTCTCAAAAAGAAATTGCGCACGAGATAATGAAAAATTTATATTTAATTTATGCGTTACGTTTATCGCATGTAATATACCGTTTAATTTACTAGACAAGGAACCATTTATCTGCTTTTGGAATAACTATTCGGAGTGCAAATTACCAATCGAACATCGTTACGAAGAATTGTGCTATCTGCGCGCGAACATATTGAACAAAAAATAAAATCGGAGTTGAAAGATCAAAAATTGTGGTTATGTGTCGACGAAACAACAGATCGGAAGAAACATTCTGTTCTTAATGTAATGGCACGCAAATTGGAACCTCATCAATCGGCACCTTCAATTCTATTAGTCTCCAAACGAATACAACAGTGTACTGCCGAAGTAATTTCAAAGTTAGTGTTAAATACATTGGACAAGTTTGAACTTTCAACAAACCAACTCTTGATGTTAGTGAGTGATGGTGCTGCAAACATGCTTTCTGTAGGCCGGTCTCTTAAAAAGCATTCTGCTAATTTGTTACACATTACGTGTAAAATTCATGCTCTCAATCTTGTGGCGGATAGTATCATAAAATGTTATCCTGAGGTAGACGCTTTAATAGCGCATACCAAATCAGTATTTGTCAAATCACCGAAACGTATTCGCGAATTTCACAGACTGTGCCCCGTATACCAGAGCCACCAGAACCTATTCTAACTCGTTGGGGAACATGGTTGCAGGCCGCGTTTTATTATCATAAATATTTTGACAATATTAAGAACGTGGTTTTACAATTCGATACAAAGGAAGCTGCCGCTATCCAGAAAAGCCAGTCGAAATTTCAAGATAGTCAGGTTAAAATGGATTTAAAAAATCATTCACGACAATTACTTCGGGCTAGCAGATGCAATAGAAAAATTACAAAATCCTGCGGTGCCGTTAGAAGAATCTCTACAAATAGTGCAACATGTTCACGTACAGCTATGCGCGATTGAAGACGCAAAAAATGTTTCTGTTCTAGAAAAATTTGAAAGTGTTTTTGAGGAAAATTCTGATTTTGGCACATTAAGACACATTTGTGAAGGTGCGTCAGCAGAATCGTTAAGTTATTTGAAAGATTATTTTACTAGTCACTAGATGTAGAACGTTCGTTCTCTGCATATAAACGCATTTTTTCCTCATGCCGTACTAGTTTTGCCGAAACAACAGTTGAAACATATCTAATGTTGCAGATATTTAACAGACATTATTCACTTTGTGATTTCACGGAGCACTCTTAAAATGGTAAGTGTTTGAGCACGTGTTATTTAATTTTTATTTAAAAGATGAGCGAAATTATTTGCGGCAGCAAACATCTCTATTAGCAGAATAACTCTAGTGGAACGCGAGGCCTGGTCGACTCTACGCTACTGCGGGGTACCGCTCGTGGCCAGCTTTAGTGATGGTGCTGCAAACATGCGTTCTTTGGGTCGATCTCTTAAAGAACACAGTGATAACTACTTACATGTAACGTGTAAAATCCATACTCTAAATCTTGATTACAGGGTTGAAATCACGCGATATCATGCACATGCGCAGGAGTGTACCTTTGTTCCCGGACACGCCTCGTACTAAGAAACCCTTTCTTTAAATTTTCTGCAAGATTTTTCTTGAATCAAGTTAAAAAATGTCCTAAACAAAGAAATACAATTATTTCCTTACAAGTGTATACTTCTTTCAAGTGGAGAAGAAAACGCTAAGAAAATATTTCTTTTGATTTAAAGCAGTAATTGTCTTGAATTGATGCGGACAGTCTTGATACAAGTAAACGTTCTCTTTGGGTTCGTCCCAGAATAAAACAATAAAATTTCTGTTGTAGACCATATTATTTATAACGGTAATTAAAAGGAAACACAAAAGCTATACGACACTAATTTAACAGTAACTACCATATCTAAAATTCCCATGCCGATAATTACATTAATTTAAAATGAACTGAATGTATCCTTTCTAGATGCCGTCGAAATAGTCTAAACAACATCAAAAAATTACATAAAAGGATCTAATGAATAGTCTATTTCTTTTATAGCCTTTTATGGCATCATATTCCACATTCATTAATAGCGGATACAGATAATTTTATTGAGGGTTATAAAATGTCCTGGGTTGCATGCGGATAAAACAAACGATTACGTGGGCTGATACTTCGACTGAAATTAATTGCTCCACTGGACGAGCGAAGAAAGAACCATGATGTTAATTAAATTTTTCAGCAATTAAAAGTGCGCATCCGTACGACGCACTCTGATCGCAATGCCATTTGGACTTATTCTTTTTATAGTGGCTGGGGTAATAAAAACTGTATCATCCAAATGAATACATAAAAGTTGATTCTAAAAGTTATGTTGCTATCTAAGGTAAAGAAATTGCCCTCAGAAAGTATCCATTGTTACAGTTTTAATAGAGCTTTAAGGACTTCCAAATTGAAAAGGATTAAATTGTAGACGGTGGAAAAGCGCTATTGTTTGTTGTACGAATTTTCTTTGATTAAAAAAGGTAAGTGTCATCCTCCTCCTCATATTCCACATCGTTTTCAATCTCTTTTAATTCAACCTTCCTTCTCTGTTCTTCATATACTCTTTTATCCTCTGCCTTTCCCGTTTGCAACATTTTCTCTTTAGTTTCTCTTTGTCCGATTTTCATTTTGCATTCATTGGCGAACCATTCCGTCTTAAGGCTTTTTTCAACAGCGGGGATAGAGCTTGTTGTAGCTTCTTTTACAGTCTCTTCGATTTTCTTCCATTTTGCCTCTACCGTGCCTTCCGCTTTTCCTTTTTGTTGGAAAATTTCTTCCACTTTCTCTATGTATTTTTCCCTTAATATGCGTCAACATACACTTCTAAAACATATTAGCAAATTACAGAAATCACAAGTTAGTCAGATGCAATCGTGTGCTGTGAAGTCGGTCAGAAACCAACTTCAAATTGCCTTTGACTAGTTTGTGATTTCTGCTGAAACAAAACTAAATTGAATGTACTGATACTATTTACTTTATTAACCTATAACTGGTGAGGTGCTTATCTTCTAACACAAGTGGTAACGTGGGGCCAGGTATACCTCAGTATGTGTTATTAACAAAACACTTTAACAAGCTTAATTATAGTAATGACATCATACTTATATCTTTAGGAATTCTTTTTGAAATATCCTATGTACTTTTTTCTTCAATTACAGCGTTAGAAGTTACATTTTGATGCAACTACTTTAACCACGACAAAAGAATGTGGGTAGCCAAACTTGTAATGTATTTCAGTTTGGAAGTAAGTTTTAAACAATGAAATTATAAGAAAGCAAGATCCTGATGTATTATCTACGATTTACATCAATAGGTAACTAGAAACCGTGATCTAACACAAAAAGTACAAACACTCATTCCAACTAATCTTGGTCACGGTCCTTGCAAATGCAGGCAGTACATTCTACACAAACATGTTTCTCGTAACGTTCATACTGTTTACTGGTTTTCTCTCTTTAGATCTTGGAGAGAAAGCCGTCTTCACTTATTTTCGGTATGGTCTTTGACTGACATTGACAATTTTGTCACTCTTGCTATAGCTACTCGAACTTCTTGCGGTATTTTATTATTATGTAAACCAATCCTTTGACAAGATTTTTTCGCAAAGCGTCATTGGCCACCGGAAAGCAATTAAACAGGATATAAGAATTTACACATCTATATTCTTGCGTGACCTTTCAAAGATGGAAGATAACTTCTGATAAAATTATGACGGGGCGTTCTAACAGAAGTTTGGGGCGCAATGGCTGACCGTTCGAATCTATTTTTACCATAATAGGATTTATTGACCCAAGAAGCTTGTTCAATTGTTTCTTCGTCTGTTATATAACCACTTTGTAGGATACCTGCGTCGGCGTTTGATGTATACATAATTTTTATTCTCTAGTTCAGGTTCTACTTCTTCACTAATTTCGCTGTCAGCACTGTGTTCAATTCTTTCCTCGGTCGCTTTCTTCTCCATCACTTTCTATCGATTCATAACACTGCAATAAAGTACTTTCAAAGTCTATATTGCCCTATTTTACACTTTGCTATAACCCATAACGTATATAGAACACAAATTGCTACACTACTGGTGAGGTGAGGTGTTAGACACCCCAAAGCAACTATACGGGGGGACATTTGCAAAGATCACAACATAACCTTATCAAATGCTTTACTGTATCGCTGACTGACAGGCACTGCGCAGCTATAGAGAGCTCACGGTTATACGCGTGGGCATAAGCGTTAGATATGAACATAAAAAAATGCACAGGGTCTTAAATACCCCACACCACCAGTTTAAGGGTTAAAAATCATGGGATGAAGTTCCCTCAGATGCAATTAAAATTGTTTCAAATCCAATACTTAAATGCAAGAACAAAACTCCGATTTCATTTTTGTTTCTTTTCAAAATTATAATTTCAAAAGAGTTCCCAATCATTGTATCTTGTTACGTGCTCCTGGTTTGAAGAATAATGCCGCTAATCGTCTGCTTCGGCGTATCTTCCTTGTGACGAGGGAGGACCAATTGCTTACATTTAGATAGTAAATAATGCTTACATATTTGTTCTCTTACTTGGTTGCTCTCTAAATTAAACACGATACTTAGGTATAAAAAATAAATTTATTAAATAAGTAGTTGCCTTTCTAATATAAAAAATAGAAACGTGATATTTTCATGTATAAAAAAATGCAAATACATAAATATTGTATATATTAATAGCACAACTCGATTTCCTTAAATCTATACATAATTCGTGAATGCATTAGTATCGCAACGTTCAAATGTGTGATACTAGGGTCACCAGCAATCCTTACTGGAGCCTTAGCATCTGGTCGGGCGATAGCAGCAAATAGCCGATCACTACAGTAAAAAAATGCCATACAACTCACGGCTACCCTGACGTTCTCGTTATTTCATGTTTTTATTTGATACGCCACTTCTAGTATCTATTGCTCCTGCTGCAGCTCCCTACAGAAGTGAGAAAGATGGAAACAAAAAATCGTGTGATGGATTTAAATTAAAGAAATTAAATCGATTTTTACATTAAATGTACACACGTTAAAGTTTTAATGAATATAAATATGAAATAAATTAATTTCTACAAAACAAAACAAATGAAATTTTGAATTTATACGAAAATGAAACAAAGAAAATGTAAGATTTACAAATTAGACACATAAACATGTTGAATAAAATAAGGCAAAAACAAAATGTTGAATTTACAAAATAACAATAAAATGCTGTGTAATGTACCAGATGCCATCTACAAGTTGAGTATGTTTGATTCACTCGCCCTTGTCTGTCTTAAAAACCCAAAATATTATTTTTGAAAATGAGCAGTAGTAGAAATATACACTCTGTTCGATACAACCGGACAGATTGATGCAAATGAGGATTAGATAGAACTTAATGAAATCGTTGTTCTTTTTATTTAACATTGCTATTAACCGTACCAACTATCAACAGGAATATTAGATGTAGATCATCTGGTAAACAGCCAACCACCCAAAATTTTTATTAAATGGAAAGCCCTCCTGTGGTAAATAAAAGCTTGTTTTCTTATGACTATGTTGATGTATCACTGGCTCATTTTTTTATTTCGCGTCTTAAAAATTACCAAGTTGGATCTACATGTAGGCCTTGAAATAAAATTAAGCGAGGTTTTGCATTACCGCCGATATAACAAGGCCGAACTGCTCTGACGTCAGCAGGCTACGACGTATATTGGTGTAGGTGAACGATCAGCCATATTTATCGTCTTGACGTTTACACGTTTAGACCATCTCTTGCGTTTTGAATTGGTTTATCCAAATTATATTGGTTTTATTTAAATTTTTATATTGGTTTTATTTAAAAAATATGTATTATATTTCCGTACTTTGTTGGTGATACCTGTAATGTTTTTCTAGTGTTGTATAAGCAATAAAACCTTTTCTGAAACGACAAAAGCATGATTCGGGCGGTCTATTTATGGTACTGTGGCGTTGGCTGTTTTCCAACAAGGTATACTAGGGCTTGTGAGTTACACTTTGTAAAAGAAGATATTATTTATTTTTCAACAGCTACAGATTCAAGGACCGGTGAAACTACAACTGTAAGTTTAAAAAATCCTAGGCTTAAAAAGATGCTATTCCAACTCAATTCCCTAACTGTCCGTTGTATTTGACAAAAAACGTGAATCCTCGAGCAAGTCGAAAGGAAAAATTGGAGAAAATTGAGCGTGAAAATCTTGCAAAAGCTATCTCGGCTAGTATAAACGAGTTTAGAGAGCTTCAAAAATTACTTATAAAGACTTTCAGGAATTCGTAGGTGTTTTGAGCTCTTTAAATTTGCCCAAAAACTGGTTTTAAATTGCAGACAGCGATGGTGATTAAAAAGTCATTTTATTTAAAATGAAATATTCTCCAGGACCTATTATTACGTATTCTATTGTAATTACTTCTAATGTAAAAATAGAAACCTATCTGCACGGGCGGGAAATACAAATTGCTCAAAACAATAAGAGCAAAGATACTACACCGTTTATTTCGAATAACTTAAATGAAATAAAGGATTTACTATTTGAAATAGATAAAAGTGACTGTGAAAACTGGTGAGAAAGGTAATGATAGATTAGATAAAACACTATATAATAGGAAATTAAAGACCCTAGCATGTCTGTGAATTTTCTCATGAAATTGAACAAAATTTCGAATAAAATTGCAATTAATGTATCATTTCAATCCTAGTTTCGTTCAAATACATGTACCGGGTGGCCAAATAAGAATGGCAGCCGACTATATCTCAGAAACTAGTAATTACAGAGCTTTCGGGTAAAATCTTTCAATGACCCGTCAGCAGTCTGAGCAACCGCTGCTAAACACCACATTGCCAATCTCCTAGTCATCCAGAACCGGGTACTTCGAACAGCTATGGACGCTCCCTGGTACGTGAGGAACGCGACGCTCCACAACGATCTGGGGACCTTCTATATCATGGATTACATCCGAGAGGCAGCATCCAAGACCCTTATTCCCGCTATTCGACATAGGAACATCTTGATTAGCAGCGCTCTTAATTACGACAGAAATATTGTCTGGCTTTATAAAAGGCCACTAATGATCTTAAATAATTAATTCATCAATATCAGCGTAGGTATTTAAAAACAACCTATGCCCACCATTGTTGTGGTCTCAAAATAATTTAAAGGAGAAGAAAGAAAAAAAATGCATTGACCATTGACTGCTACTGCCAATGTCAATCTAGATGTTGAAGGACTTATTATCAGTTTCTTTGGAGAATAAGCATTCAATTCTTGAAGAGATGGGATGAAATTAACTCCTGCTGTACCGCTAAAGTCACGTTTTCGAAAAATAACACTGTACATAGTTTTAATTCAAACTCAATTCATTGATCTTCTGAACTTAACTTTATTATAATAAGCGTTACCAACTTTTAGTTGGTAAGAAACATTTTCTATTGTTCTGCTTCTTCATCAAAAGCCACATCTTAATTAAACAAATTTTGGAATTTCCGACAAAATCTCCCAACATCTTCACCGATATCGAAATCAAAAAGCAGAAAGTTTTCCATCACTCGGAAGTTAGGCTAACGATTTACCGAAAAATATATAACCCTCACAGCCTCCTTGCCATAGGATGATAAATAATTTCGACCGTCCCGTAGTTCTTTAGCGCAACTTTCTCGTAAAACTTCGAGACGCGAAATTAGACAACTTGTTCATTCCGCGCGTAATATAATCCCTTTGCAAATATAATTTGCATTACAAGTGTCAACATAAATCTCCTTTCATCATCTAACTTTTTCAGGGGAAAGTTTTCAGGCGGCGGTGGCGATGGTGAAGTAACACGCCACCGGAGAAAACAAAAAACCTCTCAAAACTCGCCCGGAGAGAAGAAAGGCTCCGACGCAGTGGGAAAGATCGAAGTATGAGGCGTAGAATGAGCAAGCAAGCTGCTAGATTCGCTGTTATCGTTTGCTTTTGCAAGGGTGAATATGATTATAGTTGATTTCGAGATAATACCGTTTTTGTTTGACCATCTTCGATTATGAAGTGGATTGGTAAATGGCCAAATAAGGTTTTCGTGGCTGTTCCCTATTGTCAGAAGTGCCTCCCGCTAACCCCGAAATTGTGAGACAATTTTCAGGCGGCGGGGTAGTTCCAGAGAATCTTTAGATTAATGCACCAGTAGAACTTAAATCGCCCAGAGACGATACAATTTTTAGTACAAGTTGTACAATCTTGGTTGGAACAATAATTGCAGTAATTGCAACGCGTGTGGGGTTGTTGTTCAATCGATTGTTCGAAACGGTTGGAATTAAATCGGAGTTGAAAGATAAAAAACTGTGATTATGTGTGGACGAAACAACAAGATCGTAAAAAACATTCTGTGGTTAATGTAATGGTACGTACAATGGAACTACATCAATCGTTACCTTCAATTCTATTAGCTTCCAGACGAGTACAACAATGTACTGCCGAAGTAATTTCAAAGTTAGTGTTAAATACATTGGAAAAGTTTGAACTTTCAACAAACCAACTGTTGATGTTTATGAGTGATGGTGCCGCAAACATGCTTTCTGTAGGCCGGTCTCCTAAAAAACATTGTGCTAACTTGTTACATATTACGTGTAAAATTCATGCTTTCGGTCATGTGGCAGATAGTATTAGAAAATTTTATCCTGAGGTAGACGTTTTAATAGCAGTAAAAGTAGTGTTTGTCAAATCCCCAAAATGTATTCGCAAATTCCACAGACTCTGCCCTCGTGTGCCTGAGCCACCAGAACCTATTCTTACACGTTGGTGTAAGAATCTCTATCCAAAAGGAATTGATGGAAGGGCGGCGACCCGATGAACCTCGTCCCAGAAAGGGAAAGTCGTTCAATCAACGAAAAAGGTGATGGCCACAATATTCTGGGATTGTGAGGATATTTTACTCATTGACTTTAAAGAGCGCAATACAGCTGTCAACAGAAATTACTTTTTCTTGAAATGTAGTTTCCCCAACAGTATTGAGGTAATTTTTATAAAAACCTCATACCCTTTTGGCGGAATAGAATGATTTTTCTGCTGCAGTCCTCTCCAGAACTAGTAGGGAAATTACTGATTTGTCTCCATTTTCCCATTGGTAATACCATTGGTGATGTCTTCCCAACCTGTAGACGCTTCTGCTATATAACCTTTTTTCGACATGCAAAATTATGGGGTGCACACCACCCAAGAACATTGGCATTAACTGTTTCAACACTTGTACCAATAGGTTGCAGAACTCTAACTCGTGACGTCATGATACCAAACACGTTTTCGACAACTCGGCGAGCTCTGCAGAGGCGATAGTTGAAAATTTTCTCATCATGAGTTATGCCATATCGCCAATAAAAACGTATGGTACTATATCATTTGTATTAGGAACTGCTCTTTCTTTCCGTATATTTAGCTTGTTTGTCTTGAAGCGTTTGTAAATTCTTGTTTGTTGCCATATTCCTCCATCTGACATCCGTCTGTTGGTACCCGTGTGAACATATAAAAACTCATAATTTGCAACGACTATTGTAAACAGCACAACGATATACGAGGTGTGGCAATTAAATAACCGCACTTCCCCCACCCTGAGCTCGATGGGCACGGTTGTACGTCGCTCAGTCTCGCTGTAGCATTCGTCCGTTCAAATCCTTACGTTAGCGTCGCGTCGGAAAAATGCAGAGTGTACAGATCGAGCAACGAGTTAACCTCAAGTTTCTTGTGAAACTGGGGTTCTAACTAACCTTCGTGAACGAGTGAGAAGACGAAGACCCGATTTGTGGAAGAGCAAATCCTGGATGCTCCGTCAAGGCAATGCGCCAGCTCATTCCGCCTTGTCTGTGAAGGTGTTCTTTGTGAAATCCGGCATCACCCCGTTGGACCATCCACCGTACTCGCCCGACCTAGCCCCCTGTGACTTTTTTTATTTCCTAAGGTAAAATCGGAGCTTAAGGGGACAAGATTAGACAGCGTGGAAGCGGTGAAAGCGAAAGCGACGGAGGTTCTCAACAAGCTGACAGAAACGGACTTCCAGCACTGCTTTCGACAGTGGAAAATTCGTATGGAGCGTTGTAGGGATCAATTGGTGATCAATAAAATGTTTTGTAGCACCAGTCCGGTTATTTAATTGCCACACCTCGTAGGTATCTTTACAGTTATAATAAAATGAGCCATTTTTCGGTGTTTTTTTAAAATAAGGATATGTTTTCCGTCCATTGCTCCCAAACAGTAAGTTGTCAAATTGACACATATTTTTAAAATCAACTGAAGCTTGTTGCCACTGTTGTTCACTTGATGGGATCTGATGTACTACTGGTCGCTTCGGCATGTTTACACGTTTGATTGTACAATTTGTTGTACTGCAGATTGTATCGTCTATAGGCCGCTTTTTATACTTTAATATGCCAGCAAAGGTTTCCCTTAAATTAATTGCAGCCCCAAAAAAGCGTTTGTAGGGAATAATTCTTCTAAAATATCAAAGAATTACTGCCTGTAAAATTTGCTCCGGAAATGTTCACCTTCGCAACTATTTTTCCAGTTAAATACAAAAACCATCCAGAAACATAGCAGATTTACCTTTCCAGGATGGTAATATAAATGTTATTACCTCCTGCATAATTTTAATTGTAGAAAAAACGCGATTATAAATGCGAAAAACAATTCTGCCCGAATGAATTTCCTTCTACAACCAAGAGTAATTAATCATCGTTCCTTTGTAACGACGAAGAACGAGATAATAAAAAGAAGTTTTAATAATAAATTTGCGAAATTACCATCAGTTCTTGAACAGCCGTAAATACAGCTGCCTACGTATAAGGTCCTACGTGTTTGAATTAATAACATTGCTCACGCAAAAAAGTCTTTACGTCAACCTCTTTTAGCGTATGGGGTCGTTCGTTCTGTCGACGAATATAGAAATTAACATTCAACTGCGGGTGCTGGTACGCGTATATTTACAACTATTAGGAGAGCGGAAGTAAATTGAAATTAAGTATCTTGAGTTGGATCTACTTCCGCAACGTATTTTTCTCTTTCTTTCCTAAAATGAGCATTAGTCGATTTATACCAACAAATCTGTTAAAATATCTTATAGTTTGATCTTTTTATTGCTGAAGAACCTTTCAAGATGTTTCGGAATTGGCAAAATCTACACAAAGCTTATAAATCTGTAAATCGTAGTGATTCTGTAGTAAAGTAGGTTGTATAGTAACTAACCTGGGCAAATATGCGGTAACAGCCAGAGACGTGGCGAGCGCATAAAAGTTAACAAATAAAATAGAAGGCAAGAAATAAATTATAAAACGTGAAATCACAAACTGGGTAACATCTGTTAAATATTTGAATCATTAGATATGTTTCCACAGCTGTTTCAGTCAAGTGAGTACGACGTGCGGAATAAATGTTTTTTAATGCCGAAAACGACCGTTCGAAATCTAGCGATGTTATATTTGCATATTTAAAATAATCTTTGAAACAACTTAATGCATCTTCACACGCACCTTCACAAATTTGTCTTAATATAAGAAAATCGGAGTCTTTCTCTAAAACACTTCCAAATTTTCGTATTACACACCAATTTGTTTCGCCTTCTACAGCGTATAACTAATATCATTCACAATTTGAACAGAATCCACTAGCGACATCGAAACATTTTGTAATTTTTCTATTCCCTCCTCTAATCCGAAGTAATTGTTGTGAATAGTTTGTAAATCTCTTTTAACCTAACTATCTTGAAATATTTCCTGGCTTTTCTTGATTGCTGCAGCTTCTGTCGGATTGAATTTTAAAACTACCTTCTTTACTTAATTAAAATATTTATTGTAGTAAAACGCAGCCTGCAACCATGTTGCCCAACGTGTAACAATCGGCAGTGGCGGTTCAGGTAAATCAGGACACAGTTTGTGAAATAGTTGGATACGTTTCGGGGACTTTAGAAATACTGCCTTTGTACTAGCAATCAATGCATTTACTAGTGGAAAACATGTAGGAATCGTTTGTGCCGCAAGATTTAGAGTATGGATTTTACACGTTACATGTAAGAAGTTACCACTGTTTTCTTTAAGAGATCGGCCCAAAGAACGCATGTTTGCGGCACCATCACTCATAAACATTGCTTAGTTGACACTTCAAATTTATTCAATGAGTGCAACACCACCTTTAAAATCTTATCGGCAGTACAATTTATAACTCTTTTGGAAGCAAGTAAGAAGGAGGATGACGATCGATGTGGTTCCATTGTACGTACCATTACATTCACCACAGAATGTTTTTGATGATCTGTTGTTTCGTCCACACACAACCACAGTTTTTTATCTTTCAATTTTGTTTTCATTCTTTTTTCTATATGTTCACGAGCAAATGGCATTACATTTCGTATCGATGTCCGACCGGGTAATTTACAGGCCGCATATTTATTCCAGGAGGAGACAAATGCTTCTTTGTCTAGTAAACGAAATGATATATTACATAAAATAAGAGTGACGCATAAATCAAATGTAAATTTTTCTTGGTCTCGTATGCCACTTTTTGCAGAAGAATGTTGTTTGCTTTTGATGTGACGTTGACAATGACTTTTGGACCAACACATTAAAGGTATTTTACAAACTAGACATTGAATTTTAGCGCCATCAAAAATTAAGTCAGGCAAGTCCACTATAAAGTTTTTAACTGTGTCTACCATTGGTCGTTTTCGCGACGTACCTAACTGCGACATTTTTAAAGCAAACATACGCGTACAATTACGAAATACGTTACGACAGCCTACATATACACAGAACTACTCGCATACAGCATCGATTTAGTACTGACGCTGTGAACGCGTGAAATAAATAATCGCCGACTCCGCACCACATATCTACTACACTGACTGTTACCGCTGTTTGCCCAGACTAGTAATAATAATTACTAAAACGATACGTGCTGATGATTTCTGTTTTCTCTAATAAATATAGCACCATACGTAAACCATGTTTTTAATCTAAATTTAAATTTTAAATTTAAAAAGGTACCTGACACCCTTAGAGTACTAGGGTCTTGAGAAAGAAAAAGAAGAAATTTAAAAAGGTAAGACCGGTATTGGTTCGCCTTCCCACCTCCGCCGCTCCCGGCCGGCACTGCTACTATTACTAATGATTCCTACTTCCTGTTTCCAACATAAAACTTCTGCATCTAAATGTTATATGCGTACCATTTAAACCCTGTAGGCTATAAACCCAATAAAGTACGTAATCATAATTCATTTTCGAAATAATTTCGATATTTCTGTCATTTATGTTTTTTGCGTATCATACAAAATTTCACCAGCAAAAATCAAATATGTACGCTAATATCGTTAAAATTCGTATCCAAATTATTCATGAGTTGCGGGATTCACCGAGCCAATAATATCATCGTATTTCAACGTATTTTGCACGGCGAACATATTCCATATTACATCACATATACCCCATTCCCATCGTACATTCATAGATAACGTTCAACGTTGACATTTAAAATATGAATTAATTGCCAGAATAATAAATTAATTATAAAAGTGCAGCGCAATCAGATGTATTCGCCAATACAATGGATACGATTTGTAAATAATAATAAAATTTGCGAATGCCAGGGAGCTCCATTTGGCGAATATGGGGGGTGGGAACGTAGCGTAGAGCTGCAATGATAGCAGCGCCATCTGCGTAGTTGATTAAATCGTAATAAATTCGCATTAGCTGACGTCCGGTTAAAAATAGAATATTATTAATTGGAAATCGGATTGGTGTACGCATACAGATTGTTTATTTTGAACTTAGCCAATGATGGTATTAAAAAGGTAAATTAAGCGTAATATTTTAACTTATATAGAAGAAAATCTTATTAGAACTGGAAGTCACGTAGCATCTATTTCTGACAGTTCCTTTTAATGTGTTAGAAATGCCTTTAAATTCGAAAATTTTAGTTATCGCTACATTTTGGGAAAGTTTTGGGTATGACCTTACAGTAAAAACTAAGACCAAAGGAACAGAAATTAAGAGCACAAATTTATTAAACCAAATTGATTATATTGCTCTTGCAATTTTATCGAATTTTACGAAAAAAAATTTTTTCCACACCTATTTAATTATATTGAAAAATATTACATATAACAATAATGATCAGCTAAAACGAACCCGCTTAAAGCGAACTACCGGTTGTTGTTCGAGGGTCCCGTTATATTTGCCATTAAAAAATACCTTTTATCGCGAACCCGCTTATGACGAACTTCCGTATAATACGAACCAATTTTAGAGTCATTAGAAATAGTTTCTGTTAATAGCGAACTTGTTTAGATACTCCATAAATACACAATATTCGGAAAGCCCGGGCAACACCGACAAGAACATCGAGCACATTCATATGTAGAGCGGGCGAAATTGCGCCATCCAACAGAATCGGAATCAGGCGCAACGGCCGCTTATTGTAAATAGCGTATATGTGAGTCACAGCAGATATGTGATATTTCGAAATTAATACACAAGAGTAAAAGACGCAATAATAATGTTTAGTAATTAGAGCGGATATATATATATATATATATATGTACACGCTGAGGTGTTTTTATTTTCATTATGATTTTTTATTTGATTGAAAACGGTATGCGTTGTAAATGGGATGTAATAAGGAAATAACTGAGAAACTGAACGCTTTTTTTATTCTGTTGTACTTAATAATGTAACTGTAAATAAAGATATAATAAATAAATTCTATCCTTCTTAATAATGCGGATAGGCTTGTTTAAAAAGTTGCACCATCAGATAAGTTTCCACATTTGCCTCGGTGAAGGATGTTCGCCGAGATGAAAAAATGTTCTTATATTTCGAAAACGACCGTTCCACGTCTACCGAAGTAAGACAGGCGTAATTAAAATAATCTTTAGACTTAGTCAAGGAATCTGCAGATGCCCCATCGCACATTTGTCTTAATCTCGTGTAGTCCGGATTCTTTTTTAAAACACTATCGAACTTAGCTAAAACTCGTCCACTTGTTGCATCGTTTATACTGTGTAACAATGTACTAACTTCGTCCACGACTTGCACTGATTCTACCAACGACAATCCAGAATTTTGCAAATTTTCTATCGCGTCTACTAACCCTTTGTAATTGTTGCTAATATTCTTTAGATGTGTTTCAACAGAAATATCGAGAAATCCCTTCTGGCTCATCCTAATAGCACTAGCTTCGGCAGGGACGAATTGCAAAATAACGGATTTGACTTCTTGAAAATGTTCATTATAATAAAAAGCGGCTTTTAACCACGTTCCCCAACGCGTAAGAATGGGCTGTGGTGGTTCTCGAATACCAGGGCATAACCTATGGAATGCCCTAGTCCGCTTAGGACTTTTGAGAAACACTTTTTTTGTGTTTGCTATTAATGCATCCACCTCCGGGTAACACTCTCGAATAGTTTGTGCCACAAGATGTAAAGCATGGACTTTACACGTAACATGTAAAAGTCCTTCACACTTTTCTTTAAGGGAACGGCCTACACTACACATTGTTGCTGCACCATCGCTCATGAACAACAACAGTTGACTGGTTGACACTTGAAATTTTTGTAACGTTTCGAGAACTACGGCCGTAATTGCTTTACTAGTACACTGTTTTAATCTTCTACTGGCTAATAGAATTGCAAAATTTGGTTTAATAGGATCTAATACGCGCACTATTATATTCAAAATAGAATTTTTTTTGCAATCTGTCGTCTCATCAAGACATAGCCACAGCTGTTTATCTTTTAATTCGGCTTTAATTCGATTTTCAATGTCCTCACGTATTCGTGGAATATCTCTCCGTAACGCTGTCCGAGATGGTAGTATCCACTCGGTATTGTATGTACCCCAGAATTTTCGAAATGCTTTTTTATCAAGTATACGAAGTGGTAGACCACATACCATAAACGTTAAAAGCAATTCTAATTGAAATTGACGTTGTTGTGACACACCATTTCTTTTATTTCTGTGGTGTGCGCTATTTATATGTCTTTCACAATCACGTTTGCTCCAGCACAGTAGTTTCTTTTTACAAACTTTACAGAAAATTGTACTCCCATTGTAGTGTAAATCCACAAATTCACTAAGAAATTTATTAACTTTCGTAGGTAATGGCCGTTTATTTTTAATAGTTACGTTAGACATAATCACTAAAGCGAGCACACCGACGCTTGTTTCTAGTATGCCACGAAGTGGTGCAAACGTAACATCTGCAGACTCGTCATTTGTTGATGAATAGAGCGCGCCATCCGTAAATGAATAAGCGCGCTGTTAGTTCGTAGCCGTCGATGAATGAACTTTTTTTTTGTAGTGGCCCACTGTGAACAACGCCCTATTTATCAACGAACACCCAAACTGCAGGTGTATATTTGCGCGTCTTCACGACGTAATAGACAGTGGTTTTGGTCCTCGTCCTAATAATTACATATTTAAATTACCTATGTTTACATACATATATGCGCCCGGCAGCCTGATTGCGAACCTGGCGCGTGGCGCTCTTGGCGCGCTCTATTCATATGTATATTGAATCGTATGTTTGTATTCTATATTTTTGATGTGTCTGCACATTAAGACAAACGTTTTTAAGAAGAGGAAATACATACACATCAAGCGCATCGTTCATAAAACAAATAAATGTATTATATTAATATATATATACGTTGCCTTGTAGATATCATTCTGGTTAAGTTTTTATTATTGCACATCTGTTCCTGCATTCAAGTGTTCATTTGCAATTTAGAAGTCCGAAGAAGTTAGCACGTAAAAAATGGAAAGGTCGAAAGCAAACTTATCGCAAAAACGTAAACGATCTTTTATATTGCGTGATAAATACGAAATGATCCACGAAATAGAAAGTGGAAAAACCCAAAGTATTGTCTGTCATGAACATATGTAATCTCTCATAATCTCACTACTGTAGGAACCACTTGGAAAAATACAACTAAAATTAAAGAGGCTTTTGAGCATGGTAGTGTAACACTTACAAAAATCAAAAAAGCCTAAAGACAATATCGATAGTGTACTTTTACAATAGTTTAAACAACAAAGAAACAATAATGTGTCCATAAGAAAGATGTAAAAGAATGCATAGTTGCAAAATGGTTGAAGAAGCCGCTGATGTTGATATGGATGTTGTGTCAGATTGGTTAAATAATAAGTGACCTCGAATTAGAAGACAGTATAAGGATGAAGTCATTTTCAACGGAAACGAAACTGGATTGTTTTATAAACTAACACCAGAGAGGATATTCAAATTTGAATTTTAGAAATGTATAGCTGGCAAGCTTTCAAAAGATAGATTAACCTTATTTCTGTGCGCTAATTTAACGGGAAGTGAAAAAAGAAGATTGCTAGTGATAGGCAAGTCACAAAATCTGCGATGTTTCAGACACATCAAATGAATTCAAGTTAATATGGATATTAGCAGTGATGAAGAAAATTGTACTCCACTGGAAATACTCCAAATGGGACAAACAACAATCGATAATCTCCTGCCTGCAAAATCCAGGAAAGCCTACGAGTCTATGAAATGTGTTTTCGCAGGGCAATTTGTTAAAAATCTGAAATTTTCTAGATTAATTAACTTTTTAACTTGTTTGTGGGATCGGGAGTGTTCTTTGATACTCTTTGGGCAATTTTGTTTTTGAATTTTGAAGTAAATTAATGGAAATAAACGAATTTTAGAATTAAAAATACAAACCAGCCTTGATTTTTATGAAGCTGACGTCATATAAACACGATATTTATATGACGTTTACAGGAATCTGCCTGCTTTAACCTCGAACCATTTCTTCTTTGAAATTATGCTCTAAATTTCAATGACGAATACTTTACATTAAGACCGCAGTCAAAACACTAGTTGATTCGACTAAAGCTGAACCAGAATTGATGAAGTTTCTGGCGTCCCTCTACTCCTTTATTTAATCGCGATAGCGATTGTTTCATTCCACAGCAAATTTTGATGATTTTTGCCCAAATATAAATTTCATGAAGAATTTCGATGAAATAAGTTATTTATAGGAGGATCATGAGAGAATGCGTGTGGTGACGCTACCAAATGGTTGGAATTATGCAACTCTATGCTCAAAAGAATCACTGACAACACAACTATGACGAATTTTACTACTAAAATCGAAGATACCTTAACGATATAAATTAAATGTACGAAATAATGTTTGAAATACCTTTGAATATACCCAGTTGTCTGTTTTAGAAGAATTTTACATTAATTTTGACGATTTACAAATGGAGAAATTGCACAGAAATGGAGTTTTATCTACGTTACACTAAGATCGTCGTTATCTGGACTTATAAATTATTTAATGTCCGGACTCCAAGGCCAGTCGGCCTGGGGGGGGAAATAGTGACTGTCGAAATGAGCTTTTTCTCCGCTAGAGGGATTTTTCATTATTGTCGGGTGGCTATACTGAACACCTTTTACGTTCCAGATTGACAGCTGATATTCCTGATGCAAATATTGATCATTACAATATATTATAATCATTTATGGAGTGGCCTGATCGCAAGGAAACCATTTCCTTCTTTGGGAATGTGATATTAGCTTACTTTGGGGAAATATCAGAAAAATATAAAGCGTCTTCAGTATGGATTCAATACTAAGAAGCACATTTGAAGTTCCTCACACACCTATGGAAAGTTAAAAGCATTTCTTAAGCGGAACCCTAACGGCTATCAGGCAAATGAAGCAAAAACCTTCACTCCCAAGCACAATTAAAAATGCTGACCAGAAACATCTTGCCAGAAAGGTAGGTAGAAATTAAATTATCCGTAGTGTTGCTGATAGCTCGACATCTTTTTTTACTTAAGATGGCACTAATTATGAATATTATGGAAGCTTGTAGGTGCAATGAATTAAAAGAAATGAATATAGGAGATCTTACATCAACAATATTAGTAAATGTGCTCAACAGAAAAATCAAAGTAGTTCGCAGTTTTATAAAAGCAGATACATCTCTTTGCCTCTCCCAGAGGTTCAGTGTTCTTCCTTCTTCTTAAACTATCAAGAGAGAAAGTGCACCAGTCAGAGAATTGGCATCATCAAGTTTTGAAACAAATTACCACCTTCTTAAATCTTCCACATCCAGAAATATACACAGGTCATACTCTTTTCGTAGATCTTCAGCAACCTTGGCTTCAGGAGGTGACATCATAGCCCCAAAAAGACAAGGGCGTGAGGAAGTCAACCGCAGTGGCAGAAGGCTACATAGATGATTCTATAGAGAAACACAACAATGGACAACAACTGCAAAAATTTTAATACACATTATCATCCTAGTGGTTCACTTAATGAAAAAAAAAAAAAAAATTAAATGTAAAATACCTGGTGTCCCAGTTTCAATGTTACAAGCGATATCTTCCCTATTTGCAGAAATATAAGATCGAGCAAGATGTCGTCGAAAATGGTTTGCAGAATCCTGAAAGAAAACTGAATAAGACTGCCAAATGTCATTTAATTTCAATAAGGGGCAGTGCATTAACTTGACTTTCAGGCAAAACAAAACGTTTTTCATCTCGACTTTGTAAGAAATAGGAAAGATTTATAGAAAGTGAAGAGTCTGTGGAATTTTATGTTTGGTCTGAATCCTCAATGGCTTCCCAATAGCACGAATAACACCCTCTCGAAGGGAAACAGATTTTTCTCCTTTTTCAGCTCTTTATGTATCGCTGAGCCAATTTGGTATTTTCCAGTAGGTATTTCCATGGGATCTTATCGAAAGGATCGCCTTAACTATCTTAAAATATTTTCGTCCTCGGAAGGCGCAAAGTATGGAAAAAACCACTAAAGAACCTAGGGAAGGGGCAAAAATGGCTGGTGCGAGAAAAAGTAAACTATACCATGTATAAAAGGACGAAAAGGAAAGAAAAAAATGAGGAAAGTCGAATAAAATGTCAACAAAATCACACAGGACCAGCCGTTATTCGTTTTGTGTACCCGTTCTCGCCCCCTCCACCAACACACCGCTTACGCGCCAGACATAAATGTCATTGAAGGGTTGCGAGAAAAAGAAGAAAGTTGAGGGGTGGCTACTTTATAATGCGGAAAATGTTGTGCCTTCACGAAGAAACCGTAAGACGTTCGGTTTATACGTGACGCGTCTGGGATAGTTTACACTTTAGGGGCGTCAATTTTTGCCGTCGCTCGCTTCTGTAGACAAAGGGATAAAATGTAGGTCGAAGGAAACGAGCCATTAGCCGAAAGAAATACGGCGGAAGTTTCTAACGCGGAACTACGAAGAAAATGGTAAGCGTAACTTCCAAACATCGGGATGGTGTTTTCGAAAGAAGTAATTATAGGAAGCGTTTTGATAATTTTACTACAGTTTATTTAACTTTGCTTTAGAGGAAATTTTATAATCTGTTATTAAAATAAAAATATAATATATAATTTCTTAAAAACAAAGTCGCGATATTTCTTTATGTTTCCCGTGTCCTAAGTAGGCCGTCTACATTAATAGGCAAGGGTATCTCTTGCAAATATTTTAATATTTTACCTTTGGCTATTCTACCACTGGCTGTCCAAATGTTGTTTCTTAGGTCTTTTTTGTGTAAATGATTTCAAATTAAACACTTTTTCCAGGCTAGGGTTTACCGTCTGGCGTTACCGCGAAGTGTCACCCTTCCCTTTACGTATCTGTAACCTTGAAATGTGTTCCCTAATGAACTTGACTTCCAAAAGAATTTCGGGCGAAGATAAGTTAGGTATGTTCCTGTTTCACCAAGATCTCAATAAAATTCCCTGCAATTGAGAGCAAAAAAGAAGGGACCTGGCTATGTAAGTCGCTGCAATATCATGTTGGGCGTCTTTGGCCGAGATGAAACTAGACTCTCCCATAGTAGCGATTGTTGTTTGGTTTCAGGATCATATTCATAAACCCAACTTTCGTTACCTGTGAAGTTTGCAAGAAAATTTGACTCATTGCGAAGCTGCTCTTTTAATTCCCTACAGACATCCATGCCGCTTTGTTTCTATTCGTAGCACGAACTTTGCTGTTATCCTTTTCATGTCCAACCCTTTCGATAAAATCTGCTTACATATGCTATAAAAAAACTTACAATGTTGCCTACGATCATTCACAACTGCTTTCGGAACAGCAAGAAGATGTTCTGGTTCGTTGTTTCTAAGAAGTAATTTGTTACATTATTTATTTATCTGCCTAAATAGATAACTATTACAACCACCACGAAAAAAATAATCCAAATATTCCATAAAACCGACTTCCCTTCTTCTTTCATTAATCCTTAATAATCTCATCAATACGACCATACGACAAATTTTCACAAAGTCCTTTCGAACAGCGGTCCCTAGTAATTATAGAAGTTGCGAAAGTATTTCAAAAGCTTCTCTTCCGTCGGCGAGATATGTTTGCCACTCAGTTCGAGTTATTAACTTTTCCCCGCACAAAAGCAACTAATTATGCTTTTGTCTGCAGAAACCGGATATTAAGTGGCCTATTGAGTAGGTATTTTAAAGGAGATTGCGCGCAGAGAGTGGGCACTAGTAGTGCGGAAACGAGACGGGAAATGTTAGCTCTAAGTTCTTTTAGACGTTATAAAGGAGTCTTGTAATTGCAATACGAGTTCTTATTGGTTATTAACAATATAAAGGAGACGGGTTTATTTTACGATTGTGCTAGATTTATAATTAGGAAATCATATTCCTCTTTTTCTTTGAGTTTCAAAGTCGGCCGACAAAATGGGATCGAGCTTTTAATTATTCTGGGAATACTGGCTATTAAAGGGGTGACATCCCCTCTTTGTATATTGTGTTATTTTTCTTGTACAAAGCATTATAATTTATTACATCTTACCATGCTGACATTTCATATTTTAAATTTCTTTGATATTCAAAACAGCAATGACAGCTGAATTTATTACTTATTTAACATTTCTTGGAAAGAGACGTGATAACATCTATTTCACACACGTTTCCAATTCACAAAAACACAATTAGGTTACTGCCAACATGACAAAATGAAATATTATATTTTCTTACATTTATAGTATTTTGTATGAACACAGCGCGCTACTACAGTGACCTTTAAATAAATAAAATGATTATTAATAACATCATAGTACTAATCAAAATCGTATGAAGGTATACACAATGCTAGAAACTTTTTACTTGTATGCTAGCCGATTTTTATATATCAAGTCATGTCAGGGTAATCTGAAAGACATTATCAAACTGCTTGTAGCAATCCTAGCAATGGCGAGTATAGTGAATCCTCTCAACAACGGACAATTGTAGGGCAGAGGCTATTGTTCGTTGTAGGAAGGTGTTCGCTATAGAGAGGGTTACGTATAATTCACAAAGAATTTTATGTGTTTAATGAACATATTAAATAATACACAAAGTAGATTTATCAACTTATTAAATCTTAAATGTCTACATTTTTTATGCGAAGTATTGGCTAAGAGTTCTTCATTTTGAAATTTCTTTTTTACAATTTCGGATTCTACATACGGCAACACTTCGCTTACCTTTTGAGTTATTAGTAGTTATTAGTAGAGTTGCTCCATTTGCGCCAACAGCCAGTGGCGGGCGCATAAAAGTTTACACAAAATAAATGGCCAGAAATAAAATATAATACGTGCTCAAACACTTACCGTCTTAAGAGTCTTCCGTGAAATCACATAGTGAATAATGTCTGTCAAATATCGGCAACATTAGATATGTTTCCAGGGCAAACCGAGTGCGGCGTGAGGAAAAAGTGTGTTTATATGCAGAAAACGAACGTTCTACATCTAGTGACCTTATATTTGCGTAATTAAAATAATCTTTGGAACAACTTAACGGTTCTGTTGACGCACCTTCACAAATTTGTCTTAATTTGCCAAAATCAGAATCTTTCTCTAAAACATTTTCAAACCTTTCTAGAACACAAACATTTTTTGCATTTTCTGCCACGCATAGCTGTGCGTGAACATGTTGCACTATTTGCAGAGATTCCACTAACGACACCGAAGGATTTTGTAATTTTTCTATTGCCTCCACTAGTCCGAAGTAATTGTCCTGAATAGTTTTTAAATCCGCTTTAATTTGGCTTTCCACGATAGAGGCAGCTTCCTTTAGATCGAATTGTAAAACCACGTTCTAAATATTCTCAAAATATTTATGATAATAAAAAATATGGATATCTTAACCCTTGGACATCTCGGTTTAAAGCCCAATCACATGGTTATTTGTTATCAGGGTTACCAAGTCAATTATTTTTAAAATTAAATGCACACAGTAGCTTATTTTACAGCTATTGAAATACATTTTTCCGCACACCCTTTGGCCGTATTGAAGCACCCTAACAATACGAATACGCTTTTAAATATAAATAAAAAGTTCTTCAAATAACTGCCTCTCTTATATCGCGCTGGATAGCATCATAAAGCAGCGCATTGGAAGATGAAAATTCCATATTTTCAAGTGCCCAATAAAACTTCGATTAGAGCGAATCTCATGCTATCGGCCAGTACGTGAGAGAACCCCTTGTGGAGCTAAAAACGTCTCCAGTTTAAGAGGTTCTCGCCTATTTCGTTCGCAGTAAAGGAGCCTGTGACTGACCTCAAAGAACTGGCATTGTTTGGAGGACAATGAGGACAAAGGCAAACTGACCGTAATGTTTGGAAAACCATGCAAGCTGTTTAAACTTTACACAATTCCTTGTGTAAGAATATCAAAACTATGTAGCAAATAGAAGAAGAAAGAGGAAAATGATGTTATTACGTAAAATAATTGAAATTAATTTTAGTAATTTAAACATTCTTGAGTGAGTAAATATTTTGCTACACAAAGATGCCGGTAACTTATTGTATGTGTTAATTCCCAAGCTGTTAATACTAAATTGCGTTATTGTTAATCATCTGTCGATATACACTATCGGCTGTAATTGTTTGCCCACCCAAAGAAAACTCTCTAGCCCATTGCAGCCGTTTTATTTTATTTTGCTTGCGTAAGAGTGGTTTACGCAACGCTACTCGCTCAAATAAAACATACTCCCTTAACCTCCTTTTCACGGTGGATAAACTAACTCGTTTTTCACGCTCAATACTTATTTCAGCCGCTATTTCAGGTGGTTTTTCATCTGTTCCGTTTACTCAGCATAATTAATCGACGATCTTCCGCTGGTGTTGTCACTTTCCGTCATCCTGTTTGTTTTCTATTTAATTACGGGCCAGCCCCTGGATATCTTTTAACGTTATAGTCAACAGTTTGGCAACTTAATTTAAATTTTCTTGCGATATCTTTGTTACTTCGTCCAAGATTATGTAAAGCAACAATTATTGCGCGGACTTCTAAAGGCAACTCTCTTGTTTTCGGCTTTTAATACTAATTTTAGATAATTTCATTAAGCATATTCACTGTGCAAAGGAACAATAACCACTGTAATTCATAATTCTAGTTCGGGTAAATAGGGCATTGTCATCTTTATCTGCACTACATTAAATATTCATTAGTAGTTTGGACAAACAGCGGTAACAGTGTAGTAGATATTTGGTGCGGAGTCGGCGATTATTTATTTTACGTCGGAAAAACGACCAATGGCAGACACAGTTAAAAACTTTATAGTGGACATGCCTGACTTAATTTTTGATGGCGCTAAAATTCTATGTCTAGTTTGTGAAATCCCTTTAATGCGTTGGTCCAGAAGCTATTGTCACCGTCACATCGAAAGCAAACACCATTCTTCTGCAAAAAGTGGCATACGAGACCAAGAAAAATTTAAACTTGATTTATGAATTACTCTTATTTTATGTAATCTATCGTTTCGTTTACTAGACAAAGAAGCATTTGTCTCCTTCTGCAATAAATATGTGGACTGTAAATTACCTAGTCGGACATCGATACGAAATGTAATGCCATTTGCTCGTGAACATATAGAAAAAAGAATGAAAACGGAATTGAAAGATAAAAAACTGTGGTTGTGTGTGGACGAAACAACAGATCGTCAAAAACATTCTATGGTTAATGTAATGGTACGTACAATGGAACCACATCGACCGTCATCCTCCTTCTTACTTGCTTCCAAAGGAGTTATAAATTGTACTGTCGATGAGATTTTAAAGGTGGTGTTGAACTCATTGAACAAATTTGAAGTTTAAACTAAGCAACTTTTAATGTTTATGAGTGATGGTGCCGCAAACATGTGTTCTTTGGGCCGATCTCTTAAAGAACACAGTGGTAACTTCTTACATGTAACGTGTAAAATCCATACTCTAAATCTTGCGGCACAAACGATTCCTACATGTTTTCCATTAGTGAATGCATTGATTGCTAGTACAAAGGCAGTGTTTCTAAAGACCCCGAAACGTACCCGACTGTTTCACAAACTGTGTTCTGATTTACCTGAACCACCACAGCCGATTGTTACACGTTGGGGAACATGGTTGCAGGCTGCGGTTTACTACAACAAATATTTTGATCAAGTAAAGAAGGTAATTTTAAAATTCAATCCGATAGAAGCTGCAGCAATCAAGAAAAGCCAGGAAATATTTCAAGATAGTCAGGTTAAAAGAGATTTACAAACTATTCACAGCAATTACTTCGGACTAGCGGAGGGAATAGAAAAATTACAAAATGTTTCGATGACGCTAGTGGATTCTGTTCAAATTGTGAATGATGTTCACGCACAGTTATGCGCTGTAGAAGGCGAAACAAATTGGCGTGTAATACGAAAATTTGAAAGTGTTTTAGAGAAAGACTCCGATTTTCTTATATTAAGACAAATTTGTGAAGGTGCGTGTGAAGATGCATTAAGTTGTTTGAAAGATTATTTCAAATATGCAAATATAACATCGCTAGATGTCGAACAGTCGTTTTGCGACATTAAAAAACGTTTATTCCGCACGTCGTACTCACTTGACTGAAATAGCTGTGGAAACATATCTAATGATTCAAATATTTAACAGATGTTACCCAGTTTGTGATTTCACGGAAGACTTTTAAAACGGTAAGTGTTTCAGCAGGTTTTATAATTTATTTCTTACCTTCTATTTTATGTATAAGCTTTTATGCGATAGCTAACTATCAGAGGTGTCCTTTGCAGAATTATTTAATAATTGTACCCCCTAAATAACAATAAAGAAATAATTTTCTAAAAACGAAACAAAAATGGTGGTATATGTAGATGATCCTTGGTTCTTCTTCATCCTATTTCTGATAAAACGAGGATGATTTGCAATTGAGGTGTCAATCAACACTGAATTCGAAAAATTGCACTTGAATGCAAATAAAAGACAGCCTTTGTAATATAGGTGTGACTGTTGGTCTTCGAGTACTGCATAGTGTAGACCAGTGATTCCCAGGGGTCCACGGGAGACTCGACGGGGGTCTACATTGGCGTGAAAAAAAAATGGGGGTTCACAAGTTGTAAGTGGGGGTCCACGAAAATTTATCTGGTTTCGATAGTAAAGAACACAAATGTTGGCTTATCTTTACCTATCAATGCAGGCAGATAATACACTACTCAAAAAAAAAGGAGCAAAAAAAAATTCAAAATTTTTCGGTAATTTTTGACAGGCTGTATTTCGGTGAAAAATGGTCGTATTAAGACCTTAAAAAAGCATTTTGAAGCTTTAAGATTCTAATTTTCAGATTTTTTGGCTAAAAATTTTTGGAAGCTACGGTCCTCATGCAATCCTAACTGATAGCGCGAAAAAATATTTTGCAATTTTGCAATTTTGTTTTTTTTTTTGTCCACGGGCTTGAAAAATTTTTTTTTCAGTTAGGCCGGCATGTGGATTAGGTAGCCTGTTTATTTAGCTTTAATTTCCTTTTTTTAAAACCCTCCTTAATTTTTTTGAGTAGTGTATTTTCAGGTGAGCGACTGTTGCATATTCGATATTCAGTACAACGCGTGTCGAGACTTGCAAAGCGCCGCCCGCCCGCCCGCAACGCTTGTTCAGGCGTGCAAAGGGACGAAATACGACTTGTACTGGGCTTGCAATCTTGCATGAACTTGTTTGATTCTTCACCAATAAATACGAATGCCAAGGACAAATGTTACTCATTTGTTTCTGGAATTTTGAAAAGAAAAGTGTGAGTGAATCGATGTCAGTGCCGGAAGAAGTAAGTACCTGCCTATTTGTTATACATAATTTTATTTAATATTGTAATAATATTATATTTGTTATATTTGCGTGTAGTAGGTACGTAATAAAAATTAAATACTGAACAGGGCCATTATTCGATACTTCTATAAAAGAACAGAAAGCCGAAAAAGATTGAACCTTTAGTACTTTTTATTATAAAATTATTTATTTAACCGACTGTGGTGATTCACTAAAGGAGAGATATATGATTGACCTGCATGTTTGTACATATTTCAGTGCCCTCGTAGTTGCTAATGCTAAATGACTACAAATATATTCATAAATTGTACGTGTCTTTATGTACCACTCGTAACGTACATCAAAGTAATAAATAAATCATTCAAATCGCGAAGTTTTGATGTCAAAATATTCTTTAACTGTAAAAGTATTTTCTTTCGAATTTACAGAAATGTATCAAAATATAATTAATCAAAAAATATTTTATATTACATTACAATAGGTTCAGCCGTTTTGTGAAAACCTCTATATGGGTCTTACCGGTTTATTGCTTTTAATATTTAAAATCAGTTTTGCCGCCGGCATTTTAGTTTTTTCATTGCAATAATTAATTAATCCTATGCTATTCTGTTAAAATAGCCATATCCTGTTAAAATCGCCTTATGATTACTAAAACAAACATTTTTTTCTTTACAGTTTACTTACAGGTAGGTAACTGATACGAAACATGGCTGAATCTAAGAAGAAATGTCGACAGTACAATGTTGATTATTTGAAATTTGGGTTTTTTCCATCAATGGCAGACAAACGATTGCCCGTATGCAATTTTTGAATCAGTTTTAGAGTTTCTGGAAAGTAAAGATCCAGATTTAAAGGAAAACCCGATCAAATTGAAAGCAGACATCGCGTATTTGACAGATTTGTTCAAAACATTTAATGAGATTAACTTGCAGTTACAAGGGGACAGCCTAAATTTAATAAAAACAAAGGGTGTAATTTCGGCTTTTCTTGGAAAAGTGAAATTTATGAAGCAAAATATTAGTCGGCGCGAATTCTCCCAGTTTCCAAACTTGTCACAGGCAGAATGTCTTGATGAGGATATTCAGACATACGTTCAACATTTAAATGCCGTGCATAACTTCAAACATAGATTTGAAGATATTCTGACGATGGAAATACCACCATGGATCATAAATCCATTTGATGAAACGGAAGTGGCGAATGTGGTATTACAAGTGGAGCTACTCGAGCTTAGCACCAATGAGAAGCTGAAGGTGAAATTTAAAAAAGGCTATCAAACATTTTGGCTGCAGGCAGAAATACCCGAAAAATATCCTGGGCTGTGCGAAATTGCGAGAAAACTTTTGGTAGCGTTTCCCTCGTCATACCTTGTCGAAAAAAGTGTTAGTGTCGTTACAAACCTATTAACAAAAAAAAGGAGCAGATTGAACATCACAGAACGGGGAGATTTGCGGTTATTCCTCACAAAACTGAAGCCTAATATTGCTAATTTGCTATCAATCCATCAAGTACATCCCTCCCATTAAAATTATTATTTTTTAATTGTTGATTTGCATTGTTGAAGTTACGCTACGTTATTCATGTTTAATTTTAATTCTATTAAGTCTGTAATCATATTATTTTAATAAATAGAACATAAGAAAATATACTATTTTTCTTTTTATTTTTACCACTCCGAATTTAGGGTTAGAACTCAGCCGCGACGCAAATTTCCATCGTTAGATCTAATTTTCACATTTTTTTTGTTTGTTTTGGGAATACGGTAGAAATGTAGCAGCAGGGGGTCCACCGGAACCAGTAAAATTTTGAAAGTGGTCTACGAGAAAAAAAAAAGTTTGGGAACCTCTGGTGTAGACGATTGAAAACAACTGAATTTATCTGTTCCAAAAAAATGCCAAGTTTCTTATGTTAATCAACAACGTTTCACTTCTTCCAATTTTACGTCGTTACACTCTAGTACATCGTTAAATAACACCATTTCTATAGTATACAGTGTTTGTATGTATATGCAACAAGCGTATTTTCGTAGTCGCAAATTTCAACCGGTTTAAAGTACCAATCACGGCTACGACGCGCAAGATGTGCCTTTTACCGTAAAATGATTTTGCTTCAGAAACGTTTTGCATTCAGCTCGCTCTTTTCCCTATTGTGGAAGGCAAAAAGGTAAACGTAACGAACTGATCTGCTACCATGATATCTCTTCACATTCAACGCGAATTTTTCCACATTTCCATCGTCGTCGCGTCCTTTTACAAATAACAAACATTTCTTATCGCAACGCCTTACCTTTTTTCGCATCGGTAAAAATATGACCCCCAGCCATATCTTTACCTGAGCATAAAGAGGCAGAGAATGGGTCTGAATATCTACACACGTTCGCCTTCATATAATGCAGGAATTCAAGCAATTACACTGTTTGCAAATGAAAATGCAACACCTCGAAATTGACAGTAAACAGAGAAATGATATCTAGAGGTATGCGGTTTTAATACTGGCTGGTCAGATGAAGATTGTTGAATTTCATATTCCTTGATTGCCCTTTGTTGTTTTCTTTTATTAAATTCTTGTAGGTGGTGAAAATAATCTCCTTTGCTAAATGTTTCTTCTTCTGCATTTGGACATCATTACGGCCAAAATGACATTCATGCTCCTTATTACATTGGCGTCCTCTATAATCTCATATAATTATTGAAAGGTTTCCACATATTGAATATAAATTTGGAACAAATTCAATGTATACTGAAATGTTTCAAAGCAGGGAAATTGTTTAAAAAAACCGAATTTTTGTAAATTAGTTAAATAATTTGATGAACTGTGGGTTCGGAAGTGTTCTTACACATTCTTGCTAAAAAAAAATGTTACTCACCTGGATTTCTAAGACGATGTCATATAAACTTTGTGTTTATATGGGATTCACGGGGAACTGCCAATTCTCAAACTCCAACCTTCACTTCTACTTTGAATTTTTACTACGATTTGAATATTACACACTTTGAAATTTGGAACACACTCAAAATACGTGTTATCTCGATGAAAGCTTGACCAAATGTAATCAAATTAATTGGCGTCCCTTCACTTCATTACTTTAATCGCGATAGCGATTGTTTTGTCCACAGCAAATTTTGATAATTCCTTTCCAAACATAATTGGATGCTGAATTTCCGATAAATAAACCTATTTAGTAATCTGGCATAATGTAATCAATGCAGTGACGCGATTGAATGACTCAAATATGATATTCTGTGATCCAGAATTTCAATGGCGCAATAATAAATTTCACTGACGTACTTGACAAAAATATTACGAAAGGTATTTAATTTCCGAAATTGTGCTCGAAATGCCTCTGAATTTACACTGTTGTTTATTGTAGGAACGTTTTTCATTGATTTTCGAGATTTAAGAAATGGAGGAATTATACAGAAGAGGAGCTTCGTCCCCATTACCCCACCTTTGTCATTGTCTGGACCTGATTAAATTATTTAATACCCACACTCTGAAAATCGGGGCATCGAAGAGGAAATGAGGCTTCCGAAGGGGAACTAATATTCGCCAGAGGGAATTTCTCATTGCCCGAGTGGCCACACTGAATACACTATACATGCTCGAATAACAGCTGCGTTTGACGATGTAAATAAACACCACTACGATACTTGTGGCAACGTAAGATACTGAATAAATCACTGGTTCCGAGCAAATCGCTGTTAAGAATATCTGTCTAGATCTTGTGTTGAATTTATTCTTTATAATCGTGTTTAATTATAAAGTTTGTCTCACTTCAATAAAATTGATGTTTGATCAGATACGGCAATGAAAAATTGTTCGCCAACAAAGAATAGTATCGGGGTTATGTGATGGCCAATTCTAACTCAAAAACATGTGTATGCAATTTTGATAGGTATTCATTATTGATGTGGTATGGTATTAGCATGCCCGCAAGATCAATAACGTAAACTTCATAGAACTTAATTTTTAAAAATATTACAGCAATTTCAAAACTCAATTTTCTTATAAATAAGCTTACACCTAAGAGACACGTTGGAGAAGCAAATAGAACTATCTTACGCGAATTACTTATTCAAATTACGTCTAATTTATCCATCATAGATATATCTGTCACGTTTACATTTGCAGGCAGTGCAGCTATTCTCGCACAGTTCCATAAACCGCCGCCACATGGCGCTATGCGCTCCTTATCTGAACTGCATACAAACCACCCATTCCCTTTCCATTTACTAGGGAATCTCGTCTCTACTTCATAGCCGTGTAGATGCACGTTAAGGAGACTTTGAAAGGTAAACATCGTAGCGAACAAAAGTGCATCATCCAAAAGCGTCTTTGTGGAACTAGGTCACCTGGCTGTTAAGAAGCCTCGGCGACGAGGTAACGATGGTTTTCACTTCGTGAAGAGGGTGAGTGGAAAGAATAAGACAAAATCATGCCCGTACTGATGCCTCTCAGCCGTTGCAGAAGTGGAAGAGCTCGATTCCTTCTTTCAAGATCCTTCACTGTGCACTGTGTTGGGAATAGAGAGAGGGGGCAATGTAGCCCTTTTTTGCCGGTGTATCCATTGCGTATTTCGAGTGCAGCATGAAAGAATGTAGAGCAGAACGGTCCTGGTTGAAGAAGGTCCACACAAAGAGGCCTTATCGCGACCATAAATATCAAAGCGATATTATTAAAGGAGGCCGCGTCGTGTCGTATCTAGGTTATGTTGATATCAAGTTCCGCATTATTACGGAGGGGAGGAAGAAGAAAAAGAGATGTTAGTGGGGGAAGGGATATTGTAACAAGGCCCGCAGATCGCTGGCGCTGATTCTGTCAAGTATATTTATGCATTTTTAGCTTTTTGTTAACGTAAAACGTTAGCGGTAAAGGCTATTCTTTTTATGCGGTAATCGCGCTGGCAGATCTTATGAATCGCAAACAATGGAGTTCATAGTTAATTAAAACTATTCATATGTGAATATTTTGCGACTACAAGATTATATATATATATATATATATTGTGATGTTTCAAATAACGTTTAAAAATATTGAATAGGGAGATGTGTGTTCCGTTTATTATTCTGTTTCTGTTTCACTTTAACGTTTAGGTTTAAAATGCAACTTCTAAATTCATCAGTCGAAAAACATGTTTGTTTACTGTCAGAATTTTCGTATCTAACTTCTTGTTTATCGGTTGTCTGGGTGCTGCCAATCTAACAACTTGATATTTTAAATTTTGATGTACTGATGATTGATTTCGATATTGCGGATGACGTAAGGGATTTTGTTGCTTGATTTCCAAATACAGTGTGTTTGTGTAATTTTTTACAAATTATGTTTCAAAACATAAATTACTTAAGATAACCCGGAACTTTGATTATCCCATAACATATAATAACATTAATGGAGTCTTTTTTTAAATAAAAGATTAATAATATAAATTATCAAAATGTCAAAATTCGAATGCGAAACCGAAATAATTCCAATTCCGCAAACGCTCGGTAAAATTCTAATATTTTATGAATTTTAATAATAAATTGATTGAAATGAATATAGTAACGTGTAAACGCACGCTCATAAATACATTGGAACGTGTAGAATTCACATCTACGCCGATGATATGCAGTTGTACTATTCTTTTAAATTGGGTGATACTCAATCTGAGTTGATAAATATTCAACACGATTTAGATACTATTGCTGAGATGTCAAGTAAACACTCTTTGCTGATAAATCCTTCTAAATCAGTTGTATTGCTTTTTGGAAATAAGACTGGCCTATCGTATCTAAATGCAAATGTTAAATTACAAATTAATGGTACCAGTATTCCTGTTAAATCCGAGGCCAAGAACTTGGGATTGACAGTGAACAACACCCCTAGATTTAACACGCATGTAGTGAATTCTATAAAAAATGCATATATGAATTTAAAATTAATCTATCTTCATTGTTATTACTTGTCTGTAGACACAAAAGAATATTTGTGTGATACTCTACTTCCCTCAAGCTTTCGATATTGTAGTCCAGTTTATATGCCATGTATGTATAACTGCGGAGAACAACGCACGAATACAGCGAGTACAGAATTCGTGATTGCGCATGTTATTCGGTATACGCAATCATGTGTCGCATAAATTGTATTCACTAAATTGGCTGAATATGAGAAATCGGGGACTTCCCCAGAGTGCCACATTGTAGCATAAAATAATTGTGGAAAGACAACCACTGTATTTATATAACAAAATAAGGTTTCGTACAGATGTCCATACTCTTAATTTACGGTTTAGGGGCTCTCTGACACCACCAATGCATCGGACTGCACTGTTTGAGCGATCATTTTCATATCAAATAGTAAAAACTTATAATAAAATACCGATCCATCTCAAGCAGTCATGTAAGGGGTCATTTAAGGTAAAATTAAAGCAAGTGATGCTGAGGCAGAGTATGGAATAACGCTTTTGATATGGGCTGCGGGTGTTCAGGTGTGCGGTCGTAGTGTGGCGTGGTGTTCAGAATTACACATTATTTTTTTGCCCATTGCGTGTGCAATTAGTTAGTTATGATGTATTATGTACGTATGTAGCTCAGCTTAGATTGATAGTATTTGTTTAGTTATATTTTTTCATGTTGTCTTATATTCAGTTTTTTGTCTTTTTCTCTATTTTCTGCACGCAGAGTTGTAGCTTTTAGGCATAAGTTTAATATATTATGTCATATACATCCAGTTTTTTTTGGGAAGAGCAAGGGCAGTTACGGCTGCCCTTGACAAAAAACCTTGAGATTTCCTACAATATTTTATTACTTTTTTTTATGTAATCGTAATTACCATGTTACATTACAATTAAGCTTCTTTTATAATTTGAAATATGTAGCAGGAAATAAATCATTATTATTATTATTATTATTATTATTATTATTATATATTTTCGAAATTATTAATTCTTGAATGCAGAGATAATTTGCAACTTAGAATCAAAAATAATTATTTATGGATATATTTGATTCTTGACGCATTTTCTATACTTACTTTCTTTCAGCCACATCAAGCGCTGCGAGAAGCTGTGTAAAACAGCGTTTTGAGAATGGTGGCAGGAGCAATTGATCCAACAACCAAACTTGTTAGAAGAATGTGTTGAAAAACATTACTGATGAGGTCACCTTTTCCAGCAGTAGCTTACCAAATCGGAGGAATACCCACATATACGCTCAGCAAAATTCAAGACCGGTTTATACACGTATTCGGCAAGGTATAATCCCTGACCATCGAATTAGGACCATTTCAAAATATTATGATTTTGGGGTAAAATTAAAAAAAAACAGTTGGTAATGTTAGTAATATTACTATTTAATTACATATAACATGCAAGTAAGTATAATTTGAACATATATTTAGTAATATTTGCCTCTTCCTTCAATGTGTTTTATTTTCCCAATCCTTTTTGGCATACTGCTAATGCAGCTTTCTATTGTTTTTTTTTTAAATTTTGTCGCTATTATGCCATATGTTGTTGTAATTCTTTCTTTGTAGTTGAATTTCGTGTACTTACGATGATGTTTTACAACATATTCCACACATTTTCAATTGGGTGTATGTCTGGTGAATTGCTTGGCCAAGGTAGTACACGCAAATTTTTAGATTCAAGGTATCGCATTACACTTTTTGCCTTATGACACGGTGCATTGTCTTGCATGAAAGTATATGGTCCTTGAGTCTGATCTAATGAACCAATATAAGGTATTAAATGGTTTTGTAAAATTTTTTATATTGTTTTTGTTCCATTGTTCCGTTAACAAAATATAGTGGTGCCGATCCTTCTGTCGTAATACATGACCAAATTATTAGAGATGGTGGGTGTTTAATAGATTTGATCGTACATGCTTCTTTTTAACGCCCTGAATGACGTCGACGAACAAATTGGCTTCTCTTCGTTAGCACCTTTAGCCGTGATTAGTCGCTATAAATAATCTAGGAAAAAGTAAAAAATGTAGAGAACCATTAAACGAACTATGAGGATGAATTTGACCAAAAAATACAGATGATAAATGAAACTTACGTTTCCCCAATCTTCAAATGTATATTTTTTATATTATTTAACCCATTGAAATCGTGTCACTTTCGTTTTAGATGTTAGTGTTGGCTACTTTGCCGGACGTCTGCATTTCAAGCTTGCTTAATGAAAACGTCTACGGACTGTTCGGGCTGATATTTGCAAAACTTTCTCCACTAAGAACTTTCTGCCACTACTAGTACTAGGAATATTCTCCTTAATTAATTTCGCGATTCTCGGAACAGTTTGATGTGATACACTTTTTGTGTGCAACTTCACGTTGAAAAAATTCTCCCCTCTCTAGAAGAGCAGAAATGCGTGCTTTTTTCTCTATGGTTATATCCTTCTTCTCGCACACAAATAAAATTAAAACTCTTTCAAATATAATTGAAAATGTGTGGAATGTCTTAAAAAAACATCGTAAGTACACGAAATTTAATTACAAAGGAAGAATTACAACAACATATTGAAGATGTATGGCATAATAGCGACGCAATTAAAAAAAACAATAAAAAACTGCATTGGCAGTGTGCCAAAAAAGTTTGAGGAAATAATAAAACACAGAGGAGGAACAAGCAAATATTAGTAAATATATGTTCGAATTATACTTACTTGTATGTTATACGTAATTAAATAATAATATTGCTAACATTACCAACTGTTTCTTTAATTCTACCCCAAAATTATCAAATATTTTTAAGTGGCCCTAATTCGATGGCCAGGAACTGTAGTTGGAAAGTAAAAGTGTGGGTTGGAAGAGTAGATCAGGTTGTGGTAGTACCCTTCCTATTTGAAGAAAATTTAAATACCCATGGCAACTTTTTGCGCACAGAATTGCATGAACAATTAAAAGACTTTCCGTTCCATTTACGGGCGCTTAAATGTGTGGTTCTAGCGTGACGCAGCTGTCATTCATTTTTCACAGGAAGTGGGCAATACGATGAACGAAATGTTTCTAAACAAATGGGTTGGGTGCGATAGCTCAGTAGAATAGTTAGCGCTATTTTCTCGGAAATGCTGTTAGGAGTGGTTTCACAAATTTATATTATTTCCTAAAAAAATTCTGTACGAAATGTTATTAATGTTTGGTATTCAATGAAGGATACTTCTTCTTCTTCATTGTTTGCCTCACTCCATTATAGCGTCGGCGGATTTACATTCGCGACTCATTTTTTCCATTCTTCTCTATTGTGTGCGTTCCCTTTTAGTTCTTGCATCGTTTTTCCTATTTCCTATTTCTTTTTTGTGCTATTTCGCTTATTCTATCTTCCATACTCTTTCTCGACCTCGTCACTGTTCTCATTCCATGCCTTTCTGCTTCCGTTACCTCTTTTGTTATCCCCTCTGGTGCCATTCTTTGTACGCGACCAAACCATTTCAGTTGTTTTTCTTCTATTATTTAGCCGATCGACTTTTGATTGATGTTGTCTGTGATTTCTTCGTTTCTGTATCTCTCTTCTTGTTTTCTCTGCGATTGTTCTAAAATGTTTCATTTCAGCTGCACTGTCATGAGCCAGGTTTCATTTTCACATGTTAGACTTGGAACCACTAATGTGTTACATGTTCTGGTTTTCGTTTTTGTAGATATTTCTTTCTTGTCGAGTGGTATTCTGTTTATTTGGTAGTAAATATGTGTTGATTTTTTTTTTGTTCTGTTCAATATTTCTATATCTGTTTTTCCATTGCTGCCAATCTTTGTTCCGAAGTAACTTCCTCTAGAGTGTCATCTCCGCATTGGATATCTTCTTCACCTTCTTTTCCATTATAAAAAGTAAGGAACTTTTGCTTTTCTAGTATTTAATTCCATGCCCACCTTGCTTATTGTCTCTTCCCATTAGTTTATCATTTTCTGTATATATTCTTTTCCTACTTCCATGTCGTCTGCGTAGATTAGACTTTGAAGTTATACCGGTCTTACGTTTTTGTATTCTATTGTTATTTTGGGTTTTTCGTTTTTACATATTTTAAATATTCGATTCATGTATATTATAAATAAAAGTGGGCTCGGAATGTCTCCCTGGTTTAACGCTTTCTCTATTTCAAACTTGTTAGATGTTATTCCGTTTATTCTTATTTCATCCGTAACTGTTTTTATTACCTCTATGATCTTTCCGTTCATTTCAAATTCAGACAGACATTTCCATATCTTCTCTCTGGACACTGTATGGAAAAGGGTTTTTAAGTCTATAAATACCAGGTATGTCTCCTTTTCCTGTTTTTTAGCTCTCCCTATTACCTTTCTTATTACATTAGTGTGACCCTGGGTTTGTCTCCCTTTTCTAAAAATTGCTCCCAATTTGCTTTCTACGTCTCTTCTCAGTTTTGTTTCCATTATCCCCGAGCTTGTTTTTAAAACGAGGCTTATTGCTCTGTAGTATATGGCACAAACTGGTGAAAACAAAAATATACGGTGGTATTTAAGAAATTCGAGTCTTACTGTATTAAAGTCAAAGCAAATATTCAATGCTGTAGAAGTGTAATGTTTTAAACGAGGGAAAAATAAAAAAATAAATTAATCAATTAATTTTACGGTCTGTAGGTCAGGGAGTGTTCCTAGACACTCTTTCGGCAATTTAAATTAAGCTAGATATCAATTAATGAAATTTTACGAGTATTATGACTTGAAAAGACAAAGCTAACCTGGAATTGTGACGTTCCAATATAAACTCTGTTTATATGTTATTTACAGGAAACCCTGCGTATTCTAAAACCACCAAACTTGACATTTACTTCGTACCTATGGTAGAATTTAAACGACGAACACTTAAAAAATGGGAATACAGCCAAACATGTGTTACCTGGATGAATATTTTGACTAAAAGTGAGACATTGATTAGGGCCCCTTCATTTGTTTATTTAAACCGCGATAGCGATTGTTTAACCACGGCTAATTTCGATAAACCTTTTGATATACAATTTGATAATAAATTTCAAATGAATATTCTTATTTTTAAAAATAGCATAATGTAAGCCATGCGGGGACGCAACTGGAAGGCTGAATCTATGCTACTTCATGACATTTAACATCACCAACAACTGCACAATATTAAAATTTACTGACAAACAAGACGATTACCTGACGAACGATATTTAATTTACCAAATTATGCTAAAGATACAATTTAATTTATGCTGTCAATTGTTGTACGAAAATATTCTATTAAAATTGAAGATTTAGGATGTGAAGAAAATGAACAGAAGAGAAGTTATTTATCTGTTCCACCATCATTGTCATTGACTGGATTCCTAGCGAACCCGTTCCAGTGATAAGAGGCCATAAAAGGAGTTGGAGCTATTGCGAAAGAGCTCATACCCGCCAGAGGGAACACACTATACATACGTGCCGCTAATGACAGCCACGTTCTATGTCGTAAATTATAACATTACAGTAGACAGCTGTATAATACTATATTGATGAATATCATGCCAATGCAGGAAAATTGAATATAGAGGCTGTTCCATTTAAAAGAACGAAGTCAATACACGTTTATCTATTTTCTAGACACTCTGTAGAGTTGACAATATTATTATGTTATACACCACTTTGATCTAAATAATTTTATTTTGAACATTTTTTTATAGAATGAAAGATAAAGGTGTAATCGAAAAACGCCACTTTACTAGGGCAGCCTGTACAATATTACTACGCTTTCTACTAGACGATTGTTTCGGATAGTCCAATTGAACAATTCCAAGAAGTCGAATTCCTCTTCAACAATCTTTTTTTTTTTACATACTTCATACGCTTGAATTCTTTCGCTCTACGTCACATAAATTGCATTCACCTCATCCCCCCTTAGACTCAACGGCGCGCATTTTCCGATCTACCCCACGACGACGGTTGGAAATTGTTTTTAAAATGCACAAATTGTTCGTACAACTTGCGACACGGAGCGGCCCCCATAAATCTTTAACGGAACCAAACAGCAGTTACCGTTGGTGCCGTTCCGGAGCCTGCGACTCAGGTATTGGTAAGTAGGTGCACGGTGGCGCCCCCTGCGCTATTCCTTCCCTCTCCTTCGGCGGGGAAAACTTTCCTTAGCTGCAGAATGCGTCACCACTATTCGAACTCCTTCTCACGGAACTCCAGCCATTGCTAGAGGTTGAGGCGCTAGAGCCGATCGATCTTGTTCTAACATTAAAATTCAGGATAGCCAGGGGCAAGTAACAACGATGTTATGCTGCCGAGTTTCCAATAAAACTTGCCGCTATTCACTATTCTATTTGCGCGCTCGCAAAGACGGTAGGTAGGTTAGCAATGGGAGGTTCTACGGCTCATGGTATTTCCGGGCAGGTGGACAGAATATCGTTTAAAATGCTTTTGCCATAGTTCTAAAGCAGGAGAAGCTATTGCTGTTGCTGCTGATGCTGGAGGAAAGTTTGAGTGACCCGAACTGGATGGAGTCATCGATGTATTGTCCTCTGGAGATAAATTAGTTTAGTAAACTGTCTTCCCTGTTGGCCTTTCTTATATACACTACCGCCCATAATTATTTGCCCATCTACATATTTGCTTGGATTTTGGAAAATTCTTTATTTATTGAAACAGTTCACTAAAACCCTTACCACAACACTTAATTCTTTATTTATTGTTATTTAGGGAGTATAATTATTTACCTACAAGTAAAAGAAAGATATCATATTAAGTAAGAAAAGACCTGAAATATGACAATTCCCAATTTACCCCAACTAGAATTACGAATTTAAGGAGGTTAAGAGAGGATGGTTTATTTGGCCAAATACCGTTGCGTAAGCCACTCTTACGCAAGCAAAATAAAATAAAGCAGTGGGCTAGGGAGCATCAATATTGGACAGTTGATGAGTGGAAAAATGTTTTGTAGACCGATGAGTCCAAAGTGGACTCTTCGGTTCCAAGAGAAGAACGTTCGTTTGAAGTTATTTTAAGCAGATATGTTGTCATTGAAGAGAATCTTCAACCAAGACAGTGTGGTAGATCCAGTGGAGGTCGAAGAAAACAACCAGCCTATTTCTTCAAGCGATGATGGTGAAGGGTGCTCAGAAAATAAACATGATGCTCAAGGTGCAATAATGAGGTTAAAGATCCTCATACTAAATTGAGGTCAGAACGTCAACCTAAGCCAATATGTATGGATGATTATGTTACGTATCTTTGCACAGAAGACTTATTTGTTAAGAATGACCCAGAAACTGTAACAGAAGCTCTTAATTGTGAAGACAGTGAACAGTGCGATAGATCAATGAAAACAGAATTTGAATCTTTTGAGGTAAATGACACATGTGATTGAATTTTTAATGAACACTAGAATTTATGATTTTTATAATTTTTATTTAGTGGGGGTAAATGAAATAAAACTTGTATAGTATGAAGGCATTAGATAAGTTTACTATTAGGAAAAAGACTCAGTTGGCACCTTAGAATATACAGTATGTAAAAAATAATATAACCTTACTTGTCATCCCATTGTATAATGTTATAAAATAATGTAATATTAGAACAATACAAAACGTTTTTCGCTGGTATCCATTCTTAGCAGCTTTGATAGTTTTACATCAATTAGTAGTAGTTACGAGGGTTGATCAAATATAAAATGACTATTATTTCTAGTTTTCTATTTCAACATAATTTTCCAAAAGAGAAGGTACAAAACAGAATGGACCGAATATGTGAAAGTCAGGTGTTGGAGAACAGTCTAAAAGATGTCCTGTGATGGCGTTGATACCTCTTACTGCGTGTTGCAGCTTCATCCTCGCGATGGTGCCGTTGTGGAAGCTGTTATGTCTAGAGCAACGCAAACCGCGCTGAAAGCCAGTGGCTGACGTATAAAAGTTTACACAAAATAAACACGGCCGGGACAATTCGGTATAAGCGTCAGTAAAACTGCGACTTGAAAGCCGATCTGTTGTGTATGCATCTACGCTGTCGTATACTATATCGTAGTTCTACGTTTGTTTTGAAAATGTTTCCTACGTCGCGAAAACGACCAATGTTGGACACAATAAGAGAATTTATTGCAGAAATGCCTGATTTAAAGTGTGATGGCGCTAAAATTCAATGTGTAGTGTGTAAAATAGATTTAATGTGTTGGTCGAAAAGTCCTCCACACGAGATTATTTACCATTTCATTTGCTAAGGAAGAAAGCATACGTCTCGTTTTGGAATGAATATTCGGACATTAAGTTACCAAATGAGAGAACATTACAGAGAGTTGTACCATCTGCTCGTGAGCATGTCGAGAAAAGAATTAAATCGGAGTTGCAAGATAAAAAACTGTGGTTATGTGTGGACGAAACAACAGATCGTAAAAAACATTCTGTGGTTAATGTAATGGTACGCACAATGGAACCACATCGACCGTCACCCTCATTTTACTAGCTTCCAGACGAATACAACAATGCACTACCGAAGTAATTTCAATGTTGGTGTTAAATACATTGGAAAAGTTTGAACTTTCAACAAATCAACTCTTGATGTTTATGAGTGATGGTGCCGCAAACATGCTTGCTGTAGGTCGATCTCTTAAAAAACATTGTGCTAACTTGTTGCATATTACATGTAAAATTCATACTCTCAGTCTCGTAGCAAAATAGTATCAGAAAATGTTATCTCGAGGTAGACGCTCTAATAGCACATAAAAAGCTGTGTTTCTAAAATCCCCAAAACGTATTCGGGAATTTCATAGACTATGTCCCGGTATTCCTGAACCACCACAACCTATTCTTACTCGTTGGGGAACATGGTTAGAGGCTGCATTTTATTATCTTAAATATTTTGAGAATATAAAGGACATGATTTTAGAATTCGACCCAAAGGAAGCTGCGGCTGTCAAGGTAAGCCGCAGGATAGTCAAGTTAAAACAGATTTGGAAATTATTCAGAACAATTACGTGGGACTAGCGGATGCGATAGAAAAACTACAAAATTCTTCGGTGTCGTTAGTGGAATCTTTGCAAATAGTGCAACATGTTCACGCACAGCTATGCGCGATAGAAGACGCAAGAAATGTTTGTTTTAGAAACGTTTGAAAGTGTTTTAGATAAAGACTCTGATTTTGGCGCATTAAGACAAATTTGTGAAGGTGCGTCAACGGAACCATTAAGTTATTTGAAAGATTATTTTACTTACGCAAATATAACGTCACTAGATGTAGAACGTTCGTTTTCGGCATACAAAAACACTTTTTCTTCACGCCGAACTCACTTTGCCGAAACAACTTTGGAAACATATCTTTTACTAGCCACAGAAAAGGACACTCGTTCGTAGTATCTTTGCTATTTCATACTAAAGACATTTTGTATATGAGCTTAATTAGTTAATTTAAAAATTCTCTGGTTTCTTTTGACTTTTCAACCCAAAGAAATTACAAACCATTAAATTCGACATCCTTCGGCTACAGAAAACGAAAGAAAAGTTAAAAATTACTTCTTCCTTTTTTCTTAATAATAACAATAACTTAGGTATTATTAAGGGCAACGCAATTTAATTTTCCATTCCCGCGACTTCTTTCATTTCCGTTTCCACCATCAGCAGCCTCTGCGTCGAGTTATTAGAGCGAGAGCGCGGCTCATTGGCTCTGCTAAGCAAAATAATGGACCGCTAATTTCTCTTCTGTTTATTTTCCATTAAACTCTCGCGGTGCCGTTTTGCGGCGCGGAGTTTTTAGCCATCTTTTCGGGACACTCGTCGTCCCCTTCTGCTTGCCGCTTCGTTATTAATTATCCCAATTTCCCCCGCCGTCATTTACCCGTAATTGTTGTACCGTACACTGGTTTTGTTAAGGTATATTCCCGCAGATACGCAAACCGCCGACTGTTTGCGAGTTGATTTCGGGCCGAAAATGTAGTAAAATTATTAAACGTAATGCATTGTAATCTTTGGGAATGTGCTCGCTAATGATACACATTACGGTCGGGATTATGGCAGTGTATTAAAGGAAATAGGCTAAATCTTCGAGGCTAATTAACAGTTATTACGCGTGGAAACATAACGAAGAGAATCTGGTCAAATTGGGATACTTTACGATGTACCTTTGGGGGCTGCTAATAATGCTACTATTAGATTGCTTCATATATTAAATATCCCACATTTTTGGATTGGTCGTAAAGCAAACGATTTCCGCAGGCCTACTAAAGTAATTCTTAATGATTCTAACCCTGCCGATGACACAACGAATTGAAAAATACAATTACAAAAACAAAAATGCATACAAAAAACCAATTAATTTAGAGAAGTTTCCGGAATGACAATGATAAAATAAATCGGATTCAAGTTATATTTTATTTTATACTGCATGGACTGAAAAGTCTTTGGCCTGACAGATAGATGGCGTCAGAAATCAAAAATCCATATGCGTGCCGGAGAGTACCAACCTTAACTAGAACGCTGTCAAAATTTCATGACATTTCATTTACTCGTCCTCAAGTTATTGCCCTCGAAGTGACGCTACCTCTGTTATTTTTGTTTACCGTGGAAAAAAGTGAATTTCGTGTTTTGATAAAACATTGCTTCCTGATGGGAAAAAATACTGTTCAAGCAAAGCAATGGCTTAATAAGTGTTACGGAACATCTGCCCCAGCCAATTCAACCGTAAAGTATTGGTATGCTGAATTTCTCGTTACCGTACCAGCACAATGAAAACGTTCAGGAAGGCCAAATGAGGCAGTTACGCCAGAAAATATCAAAAAAAATCGTGCAATTGTGCTGAATGACCGCAAAGTGAAATTGAGTGAGCTGGCAAAGACCATAGGCATCTCAAAGGAACGTGTAGGTCATATCATTCATGAATGTTTACACATGAAGAAGCTTTGCGCGGGTTGGGTGCCGCGTTTCTTAACAATTGATCAAAAAGACCAACGTGTCAAACTTTCGAAGGAGAATCTGGCACTTGTTACGCGCAATAAGAAGGATTTTTTGTGGTGCTTCGTGACAATGGATGAAACATGGATCTACCACTACACTCCTGATTCCAATTGGCAGTCGGCAGAGTGGTTATTGCCTGGTGAGGGTCGTCCGAAGCGCCCAAAGACGCAACAATCAGCTGGTAAAGTGTTGGCCACTATTTTTGGGACGCGCACGGTATAATATTTATAGACTACCTTAAACATGATAAAACAATCAACAAACAATATTACTGTGCATTATTGGATCGATTGGACGTCGAATACAAGGTAAAACGACCGCACACGGCGAAGAAGAAAATGCTCTTTCATTACGACAACGCCCTAGCTCATTCTGCTCGCGATACGACCGATAAATTGAAGGAATTGCGCTACGAATTGGTTCACCACCCACCGTTTTCGCCCGACTTAGCCCCCAGCGACTATTTCCTGTTTCCCCGATTGAAAATGTGGCTCTCTGGCAAAAGATTTCACTCAAATGAGGAAGTAGGGTTGGAAACAGACGCCTGTTTTGAAGGACTTGACGCGCAGCACTACAAAACCGGCATCGAAATGTTAGAGGACCGCTATAAGTGCCTTACTCTAGATTGAGTATTGATAGGCCAAAGACTTTTCAGCCCATGTAGTAATCCCCTCGATGCTCAACACCCTTGGTCCAACGTTTCTCTAGCTTGTCGATTCCCTCCCGGAAGTAACTTTCTTCGAGGTTCTCAAAATAATCGTTTACAGCCTCTATCAGTTCTTCATTTGACCAAAATCTCTTTTCACCCAGAAATGTTTTGAGTTTCGGGAACAGGTCCGACGGAGTCAAATCAGGCGAATACGGCGGATGCAGGACGATTTCGAAGTTCAATTCTGTCAATTTTTTTCTTTTTTCTCGACCATTCCCGATGTTTTTCCTGAATTGCTGCTTCCAGTTTGTCCAAAAGTGGTGTGTAATATTGGCCAGTAATAGTTTTTCCTTTTTCAAGATAATCAATTAGCAAAATTCCTTTTACGTCCCAAAAAACCGATGCCATTACCTTTCCAGTCGAGTGCCTTCTTTGGAACCGATTCACTGCGCTCAATCCATTGTTTTGATTGCATTTTTGTTTCTAGAGTGTAGTGATGACTCCAGGCCTCATCCATGGTCACGAATTGTCTCTTGAAATCCGTTAGATTCCTCGTGAACACTTCCAAACAATCGAGCAATCGAGCTCGAATGCGTCTTTGCTCCGAATTGAGCAAATGCGGCACCAATCTTGCAGAAAGCTTTTTTAAACCCAATTCATTATGTAAAATATTAAGTACTCGTTCATAAGAGATGCCCACGGATTCCTCAATTTCACGCACTTCTATTCGGCGATCTGCCAAAATCATGTAATGGATTTTATCCACAATTTCTGGCGTGGTAGCCGTTTTCGGACGTCCTGAACGTGGCCACGCTTGAATTTGGAAACCCAAAAATTCACGGTGGAAAATGAAGGTGATGAATCCCCAAGAACGGCATCGAACCATGATTTGATTTCCGTTGCGTTTTCTCTTTTGAAATAGAAAAATTTATGACCTGATGCGAACCTTCGTTTTTATTCATCACTAACCTAAAAGGTACTTGACTTCATGTTGCTAAAACCAGACTATTTGACAGATCGACTTACATTTGCAAGTCCAATTGATATAGAAAGAATGGCCAACACAACGACATAAAGTATTTGGAAAAAAGGAGCAATTCCGGAAACTTGTCAATCTACCTTCGTATTGAAATCACCTTCTATTTAGGTCTCTACGCATATTAGTAATGGAGGGTCCGATGATGATGGTACTATTGATGGTAGTTATAGTACGGATGAAGACGAGGAAACCAAGACATTTTGAAATATATAATTATGTTTTGATGTATTCAGATTTTCATAAAACACTTGTATATCATTTTCTTTGAAAAGCGACTTATAATAATCACTATAATATCAAATTTTATTTCATAGTATTCATAGTAGAACATGTCAACAGAACAATGGGTATCGGCTAAGTACATATGACAAATGAAAACAAGAAATATTATGTGAAAATTACTAATCAATTATAGAGTTCAATTAAAGAACTCATTTGGATGATACAAACATTCTTGAATCAGAAGTTCTTTAAATTTTTTTTTTTAAATCTTTAAGTGTGTATGTCTTAAATTCATACGGTAGTTTATTATAAATTTTTAAAACTTGCGTCATTACACCATTATGTATGCGCGCATATGTTGTTTGCGGCACACGAAGAGTTGCTTTCCACAATCGGCTGTGGTGGTTCACGTAAATCAGGACACAGTTTATGAAATAGTCGGGTACGTTTCAGGGACTTTAGAAACACTGCCTTTGTACTAGCAATCAATGCATTTATTAGTGGAAACCTGTAGGAATCGTTTGTACCGCAAGATTTAGAATATGGATTTTACACGTTACATGTAAGAAGTTACCACTGTGTTCTTTAAAAGATCGGCCCAAAGAACGCATGTTTGCGGCACCATCACTCATAAACGTTAAAGATTGCTTAGTTGAAACTTCAAATCTGTTCAATGAGTTCAACACCACCTTTAAAATCTCATCGACAGTACAATTTATAACTCTTTTGGAAGCAAGTAAGAAGGAGGATGACGGTCGATGTGGTTCCATTGTACGTACCATTACATTAACCACAGAATGTTTTTGACGATTTGTTGCTTCGTCCACACACAACCACAGTTTTTTATCATTCAATTCCGTTTTCATTCTTTTTTCTATATCTTCATGAGCAAATTGCACTACATTTCGTATCGATGTACCACTAGGCAATTTACAGTCTGCATATTTATTCCAGAAGGAGACAAATGCTTCTGTATCTAGTAAACGAAACGATAGATTACATAAAATAAGAGTAACACATAAATCAAATGTACATTCTTCTTGGTCTCGTATGCCACTTTTTGCAGAAGAATGCTGTTTGCTTTCGACGTGACGTTGACAATGGTTTCTGGACCAACACATTAAAGGAATTTTACAAACTAGACATTGAACTTTAGCGCCATCAAAAATTAAGTCCGGCATGTCCACTATAAAGTTTTCAACTGTGTCTGTCATTGGTCGTTTTCGCGACGTACCTAACTGCGACATTTTTAAAGCAAACATAAGCGTACAATTACGAAATAAGTTACGACAGCCTACATATACACAGAACTACTCGCATACAGCATCGATTTAGTACTGACGCTGTGAACGCGTGAAATAAATAATCGCCGACTCTGCACCGCATATCTACTACACTGACTGTTACCGCAGTTTGCCCAGACTAGTTATAATGTTTCTTGTAACCGGGTTGTCCTGTTGAAAATATACAATTACATATTACTATTGTAAAAGCAACTTACTAAAACGTTTGACCACAATCACTGATACAAAGTGACATTGTTTCGACGATAATCCTAATATTCAGCCCATTTTCCACCTCCAAATAGAACAGACTTGTTCAAATTCCAACACCATTATGCAACTCGACAAAACAATTTCGGTTAATAAACTAGGTCATTAAACCTAATGCCAACATAGTCATATACCGCTGATTTCTTCCTCAGCGCTAGCAGAAATGCCCATACATAATATCTCGTATATACGCGCGCTATTACACCTGGTAGGGAATTAATATTTACTTGGCTGCAGTTAATGCGAATCTGTGCACTATTAGCGCATAATAAACAGGAAGTAACGTTAAATAAATTACCTAAACAGGTGCAATTACCTACGTCCACAAAACCTCAGCGTAGAGGTCGGGGATTTTGAGTGGAACGGCGTGGAGCTCGGAGTATGGGTAGGAGGATGAGGATGGTATTGGTGTAATATCTGCTAATGCTAGCGGTAAATAACAGCTCCATGTTTCACGGGAGAAGCTGGAGAGAGATGGCAACACAGATAGGTGGATGTGACGCAGCTTTCTGCGGAAATGGAATCTGTATTCGGTAAACTATGCGCGATGGAGAGTAGTGTAAGGGTGGCAGGGTGGAGAGACATATGTACCTAACTATCCAGATATGTCCACCGTGATTATAATGTATTATTGGGAGCGTGGCGAATGGGTGTATCAGCAAGTAATAACTTAGTTCCGGTATTAAAGCGTTGTTAGCTATTCGGAAGTGTGTATATCCGTGTAGGTACGTGTAATTCTAGCAAATGTAGTGCTACAATGACCATAATGATGTGTTAAAGTTTACTGTAAATTATTACCCTTAAAAGTGATCATTGAACCTAGGATAGTTGCCTGTTCTTCCAAATAAACATCGTGAATATTGGAACAGAAAGCTATGGCGCGTTTCACCCTACTTTCGAAGTATTGCGCTTATGGGAACAGTAGCAAGCGTTGCGATTTAGACTGTTAGATACTTTGATATAGCAGGTTGGCACTGTGTACTCATGCTAATTTCATTGTTATTATTAAAAGGTTAGAAATTTTAGCTGTCAAACCAAAATTTACATGAGAATAAATACATGTTTAAATAAATGAGAATAAATACTAGTTTGTTCTTTTTTGATGTGCAAATATGTACGACTTCAATAGATTATTTTATGAGTTAGACGAACACCTCCAGTGTAAATGATTCAAACAGGTATATTTAGAAAAAATTACAATAGTTTTCACATGTCAACCTTTAATAAAACAAGTAGTCTTTATTATTAAAACAAAATTTTATAAAAATAAATTGGGTCATCCTACATTTCGTCCAATTTCCACAATCTTTTTCTAAAGTCGAGTACAAGCCATCAGAAAACATAATAAACATATGGTAAAATATACCTTTCGTAACATGTCTGATATATGTAATTTTGTCAGCTCTCAATGATAACATTTTGATATTCTAAATCCGTAAGGGCAGGTTTCTCATTTATTTTAAAGCTTGTATTATTGTGCTTTATAAAGTTTTTCAAGTGCTCCGATACAATCTCAATCAGGTTTACACATAGTAATAAAGTGGCAAACATAGAATAAGTATGTCGTATTTCAATAGCTGCTTCATCGAGTATATATTTACTGTACTTATGCTTTTCTGTAGGAATAATATTTAAGAGATCACGTTTTAACTTCTTTCAACAGGAATATTTTTTCTTTTTACCAAAGAAATTCCATTTTTCTTGCTAGCTATGGTAGGAATCCGTTTTGCCTTGTGACTGTGTTACAAAGCATTGTCGATAACTACTACTGAGTTTGCTGGTAGGTTTGGTAGTAACCGATTGAGAAACCACTCGTCATCCTTTCCAGCACAACTTCATCGTGAGCATCTGCAGTATCTTTCTTGCACATAGAGTTGTCAAAAAACGTCAGAGAGCTGCAATTTCATGATTTTTAGGTTGATCATTATTCACAATTCTTTCTACTTACGGGAATAGATAGCACTAAAAGATGCAGTAGTTTTTATATACATACAACAGATTTCCTCATTAATCGATAGAAGTGAAGGCAGCTGATCAATGATCTCCTTAGGAAAAATGCATGGCAACAGCGCTGGTTCCAGACAAGGATAGTTTTATACAAATTATTGTAAACTAGCAAAAGAGGGTTATACTCCATAAGACCTAATACTTCGAAACCAGGATGAAATGCTCTATAGTAATCCTTTACGAATTGGAGATTCCCTTTTGAAGAATATCTTCAATAATTCTAACTAAAACAAGTAGTTATTACAAAATAAAAAGTATCATTTGCAAGTCAAAACCAAAATTCCTTTCTTGCTAGTGGAGGGTTGCCTCTCTGAGCTATACAGTCCCCTTACTGCACATTTTCGCAACTCGATTACCTTTCTTTGCAAATGAAAATATTTATCAACGTTACAGCTGGTTAATATACTTGCTACCTTATTGTTAATAACTTTTGAACGCATATTAAACTCCCCTTTTGAATTGCAAAATGACGGAAAACTTCATAATGCAGTTATCTAATATCTAACAACTATTACTTCTTCTTCATTTCCTAATTCTAATCTAGGTTGCTAAAATTCCCTTACCTCCACCCCACACCCACTTCTTATCGTCAGAACGAATCATCTGTTTGGGTCTGTCGTGTCTGCGATATGAAAGGAATGCCCAGTTCCCCATTTCCGGCTTTCCTTGCTCCAATTCGATAATGACTGTGTTTATGACAGTTATTGAAGGGAAAATATGAAGATAACGGTTTAATAATTTATGCTATTATTGGCAGGCTGAAGTTATTGTGCCAGCATCGATTGGAGCGTAGTTCCGTTGAAAAAATTGTTGGGGGAGATTATCTTTGCATTATGAATTGTCGGAATGATTTGCGGTTTCGTTGGTTTGGTTCTTTTTCTTTGTGTTCAATTGCGTGTCTTTGAAATAAATGTGTATTGTTTCCGGGGTAAGTATATAGGAAGTGAATAAATCGCTCTAATTGAATTGCAGCTATAATTTACACAGATTTAAGTACCTATTCACATTTTTATAAGAACTTGAATAATCTAAGGATGTCGCAAGGGAGAGCACTACACGGGCCTATTTTTCACAGCCTGAACCGCCCGTGACCCGCTACAGTATGGAGTATACCCGCCCGGCTCGGCCGTTGTGATCATTACTTCGGCATTATATAGAGCATATATTTGTTATTAATAAATTATATTGACTAAATTTCGTTATATATATAACCCGTAGCAAGAAGCTCATTAGTAAATATTATCTGGAAATAACACTGCATACATTAAAGTTGTTAATACAAACTATAGCGTAAAAACTAAACAGCATTTACTACATACGTTATGTCCATTCGATGTATTTAATAAAACATTTTTGAACCGTTAGGCCCGTACAATTTTAGGCCTGGCCCGGCCCCCTATGAAAAGAGCCCGTCCCCGGGCTTTCCCTAGCCCGTGCAGTGCTCTACCGCAAGGTATAGTACTAGGGCCAATGTTGTTTTTCTTTTTCACGACAATTTCTTTATAGGAGATATCCTAGATTTTGTTGAATATTGATAGTCCTTTTAAAGACAAATCCAAAGATATCGGGTTATACTTCTATTTTTCTTTTTTTTGCCCAAAGCGGAGTTCTTTAAAAGTCTTCAGTTGGTAATTTTGAAAATTGGTTTTCTGTAGAAGTTAAGTCCATAAAATCGGAATTTGGTGTCAAGGTTGAGCTAGGAAGTTTGGGGGTGGTAGTAGACAGACCGCTATGCCCTAAAATTTATAGGTGCGGGATGAAAATGTGCAACTTTCAAACGGAGTAAGCTAGAGGATGGATGTAACTACATGTGCTAATAAATTTAACGTTGTATCTAAATGCTGAATACCAAATTTTTGGAAAAATCTTGGCTTTTCGCAGGAGCCAGAATGATTTGCTTCTTTCGTGAAGGATTATTCAAAATTTCATCATCCTATGACAATCCGCCACAAACTAACGACGTGAATTCTGTGCCACTCTATACATAGACGTACCTAACCTTCTCCAGCCCAATTCTAAGGTCAAATTTGGATTCAACTAGGCCAAGTCGGCGGTGGTTTCATCGGAAACGATTCAAACAACAAAAAAGTTTCCCGGTGGTCGTATGAATCGGTTTCCTGTAGAAAGAATAGAATGTGTAGGATCCGAATTTTCTGTCAAAATTGATTTAAGACGGTTGGAGGTGGCGATGACTTAAACTTTGTAACATCTCGCTTTGTTTTGTCAAGTTTGGCTTTATACAAAGTTAAAATAAAAGCTGTATAATTCGAATTTACCGCCTGTGGTAAAATAGTGAGATTATTTCCAGTAGAAGCCGCTAACATAGATCACGATATTATGTGTTATTTCTATAGTTTGAAATATTAGGATTTAATTTCTCATCTTAAAAATGTATATAACAAAGACTTCAATTCATTGATTTCAATTAATTTAATGTTAATATTCGTAAAAGATCTGAATTCAATGTAGCATTTGCAGAAGTCGGATTATTTTCGGTTATTATTCGAATTCTGGCATATTGATGATTTATATTATTAATTTTTGATTTCTTAAGCCTGTTTTACACGGCGCGTTTAATTGGCCAATTAATTGAACAAGTTCTTGACTAAGAAATCGGTAGATTGTTCAAGAAATCCGATTTTTGCTGTTTTACACGGTACGATAAAATCGAAAATCATCTTGTTCAATTAATTGGCCGCGTGTAAAACGGGCTTAAAAAAAAGAGACTCTATTAATATTATTTTATGGGGATAATCAAAGTTCCGGGTTATTTTCAGTGATTTACATTTTAAAAATATTATTTGTAAAAATGGCATAAAACCCACATAGAACGCATACTATTCGGAATCCAGTCACCAAAATACATAACGTCATCTGCAGTATTGAAAGTGAACATCGTAACGCGAAATTTAAAAGTATCAAGTCGTTGGACTGGCAATGCCGGGACAACGCGTAAACAAGATAGAGGGAAAAACTTTTTTGACAGAAGACATTTGTTCGACTGAGCATTTAGAAATTTAAATTCAAAACTCAAACGTATTTGAAACAGTAAAAGTATTAAGACACTGTTAAAACTAAACAGAAACAGTTTAAAGAAAATAATCAAGTAAATCTAATCAAGGAAGCCAAAGAGAAGGATTGGAGGTGTTTACCACAAAAAGGATTTCAAGTTTTAACTGAAAAAAGGAAATCAGGGTTCAGAAGAGGAACTTAATACGACACACACACTATACACAGATTAATATGGGTGAATCATTCAAAATTAATTTGTAAGTAGAGAGTTTGAAATAATAAACGGAATTTGATTGTCATTTAATTTAATATTTCATACTGTTATTACATATTTCATACATAAAAACATTTCAATACATTAATTTTACTTCCTTTATCGTCTTTTTTTATAGTGTTAATGCCTTAGTAAGACGTTAGCGGACATTACTCCGACATGCGTTAGCAATAAAAGCAATGCACTATAGAAACATCCAGGTTGCCTCTTCATGATTCATTTCTCCGGTCTCATTTTTCGCATTGCCTGAACATCAAATCTAATTTCTCTGAATGCCGGTAATAAAAGGAACAACCATACTGTACATTGTCAACAACCAGCCACGAATCATGCTACTTCCGCTAGGAATAACATGTTCTAATCGTCACTACAAGACCGCTACATGTACAATAGACAGAGCGTTGCATTTACAGATCGGTTATAATTGAGATACGGTCATACGGTTCTACGCTTTCGATCCAGAAGGGAATACATGTGCATATCAATTTGGATGTTGACTACATTACGACTCGAGAACAAGCTATGGAGGTTGCTCAATCCTCTTATGTTGATAGTGAATGAAATTAACGGTTCCAAGTGTTACACTCGACATGTATACAATCCAGTTATATTGAAACATATTGGTCAAATACACTACGACCAATGTTATCTGTTCACCGTTGTTTGCATTTGCTCTGCGTATCAAACTTGCCTGAATAATAGTGCTTAGGAGCGATAATATTCTTTACATCTTTTTTCTTTATTCAAAATTTTAGATTGCGTATAATTTTCTTATTTGTACAGCGCATTCATTGTATTATATTATTTAGGTTGTCTCAATAAGAACTGGAAATCTATTGAAGAAAAAAATGCCTTGTTTGGTCAACAATATTTATTATTTTTGTTGTTCCCCAGCCTGCAGATCCCAGACACAATAGAATATTTCGCCGAGTTCTTAAAACTTAGTAACAATGATGACGTAAAGATGGCGGAATACAAAAATTAACTATTTAGATAAAAGGAACACAAATTTAATCAATAGAGAGAACGGATCATTACATTACTCCTGTCTTTTCGGTTCATTACGGTAACGCGGTCATTTGGTTAATGGTACGTGCTACAATAATAATAAGAGACTATTTTTCCGTATATTCGGCATGTTTTCAATTTTTAGTTTTATGGTGTATAGACGGAAAGAATACAAATTTGGCGGATAGAAAGAACATAACTGCTGTCTCACTCTATTTTTATTAGGGTGGGAAAGCCACATGTCTTGCGCTTCGCGGTGACAAGACCTTTTCGTCTATTTCTCCTTATTTTCGCATGGTTTAGTCCTAAACGGTAAAAGTAGATACCTGTACATTTTTCTTGAGAGTAGTGATGGAGCGGATTTGTTGGAATTAAAACAATTTCTCACAATATTCGGTCATGCGACTGATGATGGGGACCCGCGAGTCCTCGAAACGGCTGTTTCGAGTTAATTAATAATTTGTATGGTGCGGAGTGTACCGAGAGAGTTGTTGTTTGCCATACTATCCCACAGTCCTTGCTATCATTATTAGCCAACAAATTTAAACTATGAATTTATAAAACTTTACGATTTTGTATTAGCTGATATATTTCTTAGGTCACCTAAGCCACTTGATCTTCATGTGTAAATACTAATGTGTAACTGGCACTAATAAACTATTGTTATTATTATAATTCATGCAAAGTGAAGTTAATTTTTGTATTTCGCCATTTTGATATCATAATTGTTACTAGGTTTTAAAAATTCGACCAAATTAGTAAAGTTTTTAAGGGGCAAAATACGAACGTATGTTTCAATTCGCGAAATACATTCAAAAACCTTCTTGACAATTCGAAAGATAAACTGGAGATAAAAGAAAGGTCGGAAATTTATAACATCGATGTAATGATTGTGATAAAGCCTATACTGGTTAAACGAAACGAGCGATGGGTACTAGATACAATGAACACATCAGGTGCTACAGGTATGGAATGATAGAAGCGTCAAGTGTAGCACAACACATAAAGGTGGCCTTATCAAAGACCATGGCCCATCAGCCCGGAAATATGTACTGCCAGTACAAATTCATAAATGTTACAAATTAAAAAATAGGTAGGATCGCATATAACATCTTTAAGAGCGATATTAAAACCTACTCTAAGCGACGAATTTCTACCTTTTGGGTCTAATTTTGATATATCAAAAGTATAACCGGGTGATTGCTTCTCTAAGCATGACCTGATATGCTCCACAGTCGTAGTTGATCTGCAACGTTCGACGTAAATCCATATCAGCGTTTCCGTCGAAACGAAGTCACTATCCATATCAACCGAATTAGATCTCACCGTGGCTCTTTCTTCTTTTATAGTTTTTCCGTTGTTACTTGCTTGTGGATTTTAGTTGGTTCACCTTGACCTTTTTTGACCTTGTACACCTCCATCTGCTACGGTTTCAATTGAAGAAGTTGATAAACTTGTAATTAAAATACCATTATCGCCAATTTTCCAATTTTTGAATTTTCTTTTGCTGAACCCAAGTTACTCTCCACTGGCTAGCATTTCAAATCACATATCTGCTTTTTCAGTGCACATATGTCTTCCTTCAGCGATTTAGTACTTTCGTTCACGGTATCCCTAATTAATTGTTCCAATACGTTTAACATATTGTTTTTCTTACTTGATTCTCGTGTATTATGTACTATTGTATGAATACGGAATGAGATGCTTTGTAGAAGAGCGATGTGCTCACCTGGGCCGGTCGCGGCGAACTCAGAATACATTCAGAAACATTCTAGGCAATCCGAAAGATACACCGGACATGAAGAAAGGGCGGGAATTTATAAAATCATATGCGGTGACTGTGATAAAGTCTATATTTGACGAAACGGGCGTTAGGCATCAAAGAACAGAGGGATTCAAAGAACATACAGCTTATTACTGCTATGGCAGGATTGAATCGTCAAGTGTAGCACAATATATAAACGAAACCGGGCATAATATTAAATTAAAAAACCTTAAATTGGTTAGGAACGTAACTTCGCCGCGAGAAATAGATGCTTGCCAAACCATTTATGCGAAAAAGAATGCAAATCTGTTGAACAGGGAAAAAGCTCCACTTAACCATTCAGTTTGGATGAATTTATTGGTGTTAAACGAAAACATGTTTATGTTTTGTGTTACAGGCAAGAAGATTTCCTTTTAGTTTCATATATTTCGCATGTTTTAAGGTATATCCAGTCTAGATTATTGTTTAGAAATTAGAGAGAAGCTCTTTGAAATTTTAATCAATTGTTCCTATATTTTTATAAACCTCCTGCATTACTTTTATTAACTAGGTACTTACCTCTTCTACGCAACCTTCTAGCTTATTACCAAAATATTCTTACCACCATCTCTGTTTATCATACCGAAGACTTCATTATATTGACTTCATTATCCACCAATACACGTTCTGCATATCTTAATACGTCTTCGCGGTTCATATCTTGCATCACTCTTCTCGGCGCGACGCCTACAGCCCCGGTAATCGCGAGATTCGAGCGTTCGCAGCCTTAGGTTCGCGCTGAGGCTGGAAACGCGATCCATTTAGATATAGAGGAACCGTATATCCGCTTCTAAGGCATTCGCTAATCTAAATTGTAGCCTCTAGCAGATATATTTCGGCGTGACGCTGAGGTGAGCGTTTTCGCGAGATGTTCTCTTGCCGTAAACGTCACAATCGCTTAGCCTCCAGCTGAAGTACTAAAAATGTGAAATATGTGTGTGTCTGTATATGTACGCTACGTCAAGGTCTCGCAAAATTGGATTGCCTGGCGTAAGGGAACGGACTTTCTGGATGAAAGATAATGCAGAAGGTCTTTAGCGATACTGGGTGGGTATAAAATGTTTTTACTAAGATGTAGATTTTTTTATATACCGCGTGAGTCCTGTCTATTGTTTTGCTTAAGCAGTTTAATGAAGTTGAACTTGAATTGTAAAGGTTGTCCATTAGAGAAACGTTTAGGACTGTGAAGCAATGGTTGTTCAGTGAATCTTGAGGAAATTTTCATGTTTGAAAATAATATTGTCTAAATGTCCTCCTCTGCTTTGTTTGGTTGAATGGATTCTTGTGGCCCAATTTTTGATTACCTTCTCAAACATATCACCCGGTAAATTTGTAATGGCGCGTGTGATGTTCTGCTTGAGATCATGAATCGTTCGTGGCTTATTCTCGTAAGCCTGAGATTTTAGGTAGCCCCATAGAAAATAGTCTAAGGGTGAGAGATCGCATGACCTTGTGGCCAGTTCACAGTATCATTTCTCGAAATAACCCGCCCAGGAAGGTTTTCTTGCAACAATTAGATCGTCTCGCGAGTTGTATGACATGTTGCACCGCCTTGTTGAAAGGAAACATTGTTTATGTCGATATTTAGCAATTGCGGCCATAAATATTTCTGTAGCGTTCGCCATTGACAGTAACTTGATTTGCCTGTTCGTCTTTAAAAAAATAAGGGCAAATCACTCCATGAGCCCAGATACCGCACCAAATAGTGACTCTTTGCGAATGGAGAGGCAATTCATGAATCACTTGAGGATTTTCATCAGCCCAAATCCTACAATTTTGTTTGTTTACGAATCCACAAAGCCAGAAATGCGCTTCATCCGAAAAGGGTATTTTTGAGCAAAAATCGGGATCGACTTCCAAATGCTCTAAAGCCCAAGTTGCGAAAGCCAGGCACAAACGATGATTAGCAGGTTTGAGTTTTTGAGTAAGCTGACATTTATAAGCCTTCGTATGAAGATCGTGATGGAAAATTCTCTATGTAGTCATCTGAGAAAGGCCGAGTTGTTGAGAACGTCGTGAAACGGAGACGTTAAGACCCTCTCCCACACTTCGGCTTACAGCAGCGATGTTCTCCGCTGAACGGGACGGCGCGCAGGTGTTGACTGGTCTGCCACTGAGCCCATTGTTTCAAATTTATTAACGGGGCGATATATGGAGCGTTCAGTTGGTCGATTATGTTGACCATAAATTTTTCGCAATGCACGAAACGTTTGTCGAACCGAACATGCATTTTGTTGACAAACTTTAATAATTCCTACACATTGTTGAATTGTGTATCTCTCCATAATGACTTCCCAGACACTACTGAAAACAGCTGTGACAGTCTGGTGACGTCGTTCTAAGCAATGTTGCCATGGTAACAATTTGAAATTCTGACGCTTTGATTGGTAAACCCTTTATTTTATGCAATTCAATGAAAGTTATGAGCCCTAAATACAATATATTATTGTTATTATTAACATTTTTTCTATTCACTTTAAGATATTGAAAACCCGAGGGAGTACGGCGGTCGTTAGGAACTAACACGTTGTTTCAAATTGTCGGGATGACGACCAGCGCTTCAGAAAAATGTATCCCTTTTAAATTTCACCAATATTTCGCTTTTATTTAAAGCTTTATCAGGGTCCAAAATGAGTTAAAGTAGACACACCGCACTTGTGAAGTAAAGTTTTAACGATGCTCCTTAGATGGACATCGTTAAATCTTTAGTTCTGAAAATGGGCGTTTACGAATGTGATGAGCTCCTCATTCGATGAAAATCTGTTCTCCGAGCGAAACTTTGAGCCTAGGAATCAGATCTGGTGAATAAGGTGGGTGGTCTGTCAATTCGATCCCCAATTCGTGAATTTTTGTCTTGGCGACCACTGAAATGTGAGACGGTGCGTTGTCTTGGTGGAACAAACTTTCTCTTTCTTCAAATGCAGCAGTTTTTTCGCAATATCTACTTTCAGCGTGTCAAGTAACGATGCGTAATATGGCCCCGTTATTGTTTTTCGTTTTCCAGGAGAGTCGATTAACTCCATGACTATCCCAAAAAACAGTCTTCATCGGAACCGATGGTTCGACAAGGGTACTAATGCATCCAAGTTTCATCTACAGTTACTAATCGACGCCATAACTCCGACTTATTTCGCTTAAACTGCTTCAACAGGGCTGGAAGTGTTCATTCGAATGTGTCTTCGGCCCTGAGTGAGCAAGCGTGGTACCCAACGCGCGGTTAGCTTCTTCATGCCCAAATCTTCAGTCAGTAGATGACAGCCACGTTCTCTCGAGGTGTTCACAGCCTCTGCTAACTCTTTTTTTTCGTGAACTTTACCGATGTTATCGGTGGTGGTTGCAGTTTTTGACCGTCCTGAACGTTCATCGTCAACCAAGCTGGTACGACCACGTTTAAATTCAGTTGCCCAAAATTTCATTGTGGCAAATGTGCAGAGCCCCCATAAACAGCGTTCATCTTGGTTTTAATTTGTATAGGCGTATTGCTTTTCAAATCCAAGAATTTTATGACGGCTTGATACTCGTTTCTTTCCATTCTTACTGAAACACTAATATCGACTGACACAGACGACTATTAAACAATAATTGAGCGTTCAACATGACTGAAATTTTCAAAATCATCTTTCAACGCATGCGCAATTATAGTACCAGAATATTCTTGGCGAGTAATGTCTTCTTTATATGGATGCTTAAAACTTTTCAGGCTACCATCGTATGTGTATGTATATAGTGTGTTTACCACTCATAGTTTTAGTACAATTCCGATAGAATCTGCAATTGAAATACGTTTCGTTCAAAATAGACCTCGCGGCCGTCTTTATGATGCTCTCCTCGAAACAGAAACTTTCAATTGCATTAAACTAATCAGAATTCCTGCGGTTTATTCCGTTAACTCCGCAATTCCTGCGCGTCTACGCTGGATGGAGCTCGCGTCGGGTTTGGCTCGTCGTTCAAAAGGGAAACAGAATCCCCAACGCAACGATGGCCCTCCGGCCGGAGAAGAAAAGAAAATTAAATTGATGACATTATGTAAAATTTCTTTCATTTAATTAAATTCGCATCTTTTCATTCGTCCGAATTAAATTACGCGAACGATAGAGGCGCCGGAAGCGAATAGGAATGGGGAAGGAGGTTGAGGTGGCCAGATGAAAATGAAACGAAAGGAAATCGAGATGATGTTTCTTCCCATTCCGTTTTTTGCTTTTTTTCTTTACTATCGTCGCTTAGAGATAATACATTAATGTCGTCTTTGGTAGCCCCACATTGATTTCCTTGCTGCAAGTGGGAATTCACAATAATTTTTTGTGGTAGATCCTATTCTATTGTCTGGGGATCAAATTACTTAGTACGTTTGAAATGTATTGAGTTTCGATATGCATGTGGTGGTAATCTGGTGTTTAAGGTTCAACTCGTACGAGTTTAAAGAAAATCTTACCGAATTTCGAAAATTATATTTCCAAAAAACTAAATTCCTAGTGGTACTACAAATTACCAAAAAACTAAATTCCTTGTGGTACCACAAATTTACTTTTCTAACCTATACCAAGACTGAAAGCCATGAACATTTTTATATATATATATTGTTATGTTCAACGTTGTATCTACGACAACAACTCTCAGTTGTTACTTCGGTACTAACTAAATGTCAGTCTGGCCACTCGTTGGTAACTAAATATCCTTCTTGCGGGGAAAATTGGAAATTTCTTCGTTACCATTCCCCCTCAGCCGACCGTCCTTAGAGCGAGGACATTATAATTTAATTATAAGTCGAGATAATGACGAGTGTGGGGTAGCATGGACAAATTTACTCGTTAGTTAATTTTTCTATTCACTTATTTCGTCCAAATTAATGTAGAAATCGTCTGGAATAACCAACAGCATAAATTGCAAAGTAGAACAAATAATATCTCATCAATTAAATCTTTATCTGAAAGGTTTCGATAAAGTAGCAGTGGATTTTCTCGTTTAAAGCTTGGTGACAGTTTGGATCACAGAATCATCAACATACAACCTCCTGGTTAAGTCACTGCATGCGTTCTCGTATGCTGTTTGCAGAAATAATTTCATTTGATCGAAAATCACCGTTAAAGCTTTTATTTGGGTTGAATTATCAAAATTGGCTGTGAAATAAAACAATCGCCGGTCTTTCGCGATTTAAAATAAAAGAAAGATGAACGACACCCTACATTTTCATCAATCTTTATTCGGCCTTGGTTGAATAAAACTTTGTCTTAAATCCAATCCCAATATAAGTGTTCGTTGTGTATTCAAAGTCTTTATTAGAAAGGAGAAAAGGGTTGAATATCAAGAGCAGGCAGTTCTTTTAGTGGGTATATAAACAGAAGGTTTATATACATTGGCATCGTTCGAAAGTTTTAAAGTTAGTTAATTTTCAAATTTTAAAATTCGTTAATTTCATTTTACTGAGTTGGAAATTCATTCAAAAATTGCCGTAAGGGTAATAATAATAATAATAATAATAATAATAATAATAATAATAATAATAATAATAATAATAATAATAATAATAATAATAATAATAATAATAATAATAATAATAATAATAATAATAATAAACCTTTATTTCATAGTATACAATAAGTATGAAACACGTCAACAACAATGGGTACCAGCTAAGTACAAATAGATAAAGAAAACAAAGCTATGCTTGACAAATTACTAATCAAATTATGGAGTTCATAAAAAGAACTCATTTGGATGATACAAACATTCTTGAATCAGAAGTTCTTTAAGATTTTTTTAAATCTTTAAGTGTGTATGTCTTAAATTCATACGGCAGTTTATTATAAATTTTTAAAACTTGCGTCACTACACCTTTATGTATGCGCGCATATGTTGTTTGCGGCACACGAAGAGTTGCTTTTAGGCATTCCCGAGTGTTGTAGATATGGTTAGTTTCGTATTCGGCAAGGATTTCATTGTAATGTTTTTTCGCGAAACACGCACATTCATAAATATACAATGCAGGCAAGGTAAGTATACGGTTCTCTCTAAATGCACTCCTACATGATTCCCTCCTTTTCAGATTGAAGATGCTTCTTAGACACGACTTCTGGAGGATGAAGACCCTGTCAGCATCCACGGAATTTCCCCAGAAGATGATGCCATATGATAGCCGGGACCCTACATATGCGTGATAAGCTGACAACGCTGCTTCAACGTGAACTTCGGATGATATCGTTCGCAGTGCATATGTCATTCCGGATAATTTCTTGGTAAGTATATGGACTTGGTCTTTCCAAGATAGTGCGCTGTCAAGTATCAAACCCAAAAACTTTGCATTATTTATTGATGTTATTTGCTGATTTTCAAAGCTTATTGATATATTATCATTCTTTTTTAAGGAGAATTTTACTACATTTGTTTTGTTTACATTAAGCCTTAAGTTATTTTGGCTAAACCAGTTATTTGTTTTACCGAGAGCTTCAACAATTTCCTTTTCCAATATATCATTGTCTTTTTCTTTTATAATTATTGACGTGTCATCTGCATACATGGTGAGGTAATGCTGCGTTACTTCTGGTAGGTCATTCATATATAGCATAAATAGAAATGCTCCTAATACCGAACCCTGCAAGATGCCTTGTTGGTTTTGTAGCCATTGCGACTGATATTTCCCTCCGTTATAGTTCACTTGTACGCATTGGCTTCTATTTGTTAAGTAGGATTTCAGTAGGGTGTGAACTATCCCTCTAAAACCCATTCTTTCTAGCTTTTCGAGTAAGATGTTATGATCTACGCTGTCAAATGCTTTTGCTAAATCTAGGAAAACTCCGGCTACTCCTTTCTTTTCCGATATTGCTTGTGTTATTTTAGTGATTGCCATGTAAGTGGCTCTGATAGTTGATCTTCCTTGTATATAAGCATTTTGGAATGGCGTTAAAAGGTTGCAGGATTCAGTGAACGTTATTAATCTCGACAAAATGGCTTTTTCCACTACTTTTGCTATAATAGATATTAGTGCAATGGGCCTATAATTCCCAATATCTGTTTTCATCGCCACTTTTGTAGATAGGTGTTATAGTAGCTATTTTTAAATTGTCGGGATATATACCAGTTTCGAAGGAAAGGTTAATCATGTTTGCGATTGGAGTACAAAGTAAATCTGCACAACTCTTTATTAATTTCGTTGGTAATCCATCAGGTCCTACGGATGACGTATCTTTGAGGGAAGTTATTATATTAAGAATTTCAACAGGATCAACGTTGTATAGTACCATAGACCTATCATTCATGGATACATCGCCTGTGTTTCTAGTACCTTGGGTATTATTACCCATACTTATGTAATATGAATTGAAGCTATTCACCATTTCATTAGCGGTATATTTATGATATTCACATATTTTGCCAATATAAATAATTTTTCCGGGTATTTCGTCCAGTTATTCTGTCAACTAACTTCCAAGTTGCTCTAATTTTGTTTTGAGATTGTAAAATATAATTTGTGTTGCATTCTTTTTTCTTTTGAAGTATCACCGATTTTAGATATGTACAGTAATCTTGGTAGTAATTTTTTGTAATCCTTTTATTTATCATAGCTTCATACAACTGTCGTTTGATACGACATTTATTTTTAATCTCATCATTTAACCAATATGCGTTTACCTCTTTTGGTTGTTTAAACTTAGCTTTTTCTGGACACACAGTTTCATAAATCTGTTTCAGCGTAGATATCAGTAGGTAGGCGAACTTGTTTGGGAGTTGTTGCACTAGGAATAGATCCCAATCAACTTGTTGTAACTGTGCTCGTATTATAAGAATTTCATTATTTGATAAGACTCTCAAAGATAGTTTTTCCGTCTTTGGTTGTTCTAGCAATAGTTCAAAATGTGTTTCTTGCCCATAGTGATCTGACAAGCTAGTTTTGTTTACTAGACTCTCAAAATTTATGTTTGTGTTTATAAATATGTTATCTATAAGAGCAGCACCAGTTTCACAAACTCTGGTAGGTTCTGTAATAGTTTGTCGCAGACCAAATGAACTAAGCAAATCCTGGAACGTTTTGACTTTCTTATCATTCTCCTTCATAAGATTTATATTGAAATCTCCACACAATACTATGGTGTATTTACCCGTATTGTGTTTTAAATTCAGTAGAATATCTTCAAGACTATAAAAAAAAACTGTCTAAATCAGCATATGGCGGCCTATATATATTTAAAATTATAAATTTGAGTGTGGGTAGAATTACTGCAGAGCATTCTATTATATTTTCTGCACTTTTCTGTTTTAGATGCTCAAGTTCATGTGCTTCGATATCGTCTCGTACAAAGATACAAGAACCGCCATGAATGTTTACTGATCGTATGAAGCTAGAAATCAACTTATAGTTCTTAATGGTAATATGCCCAATATGCGCAGGTTTGAGCCAATGTTCAGTAAAAGCTAATACGGAATACGGTCGATTACTACTAAACAAGAAGGCTTCAATGTAATCTATTTTGTTTGTAATACATTGTATGTTTTGATGGAATAAAGAGAATTTGTGTGCGTCAATTCTTGATTTTTTTAGGTTTTTTGAAGGGACTTGAGCCAAATCCTCTCTAAAAAACGGTTTATTTAACACCAGTTGGCCATAGTGATGGTTTCTGTGCTTCCTCGAGCATATCGAAGGGAACAGATATTTTGTACGACGAGTAGTCATCCGGATTGTTTAGATTTTAGCTTTTCATTTTGATCTTGTTAATACCTTTGTTGGCTAAGTATGTACTGATATTATTGTCCGTCGTACTGGGTTCAAATCCAAAAGCATGTAGATGCGCGTATCTAATAATCCCTTTTAACTCCACATTGGTAGCTGTACCATGTGTTATCTGTAGCTGGGATTTTCTTTTTTGTTTCCTGATTACCGTAGTAAATTCCGGTTCGTCCTCTGGAATATCGACAATTGTCTTGTTTTGCCCTGTTTCATTCTTATTGTTAAGATTTCGTTTAATCGCTCCTAAATACGTCAGACTTTCAGCATTATTTTCGTAATTTTTTTGTTGGGGAAGGTCAGTATTTGTTTGCTTCTTTTTACGATAAGGTTCTTCACCTTGTTTTTCCTGTATCGGTACATTTACTTCAATTCTGTTTTGTGATAAAACGCCCTCTTCTGTCTGCCTTCCCGAATGTTGTATAGAAAACTTTGTTTGAATTAATATTTTTAATTGTTTTACCTCTTGCTGTAAGGTTTTGTTTTCATTTGTTAATTTCCTGATTTCTTTTGTGAAAGATGATATTATAGTATTTGTTATTTGTTCCACCGCATTGGTTATCCTTTCGTTGATATATAATTCGAGTTTGTTTGTATCTATTGTATTGATATCTTCGACATTAGAGGTTATGGCTGCGCTGCAACGCGGACAAGACCATTTTCGGATACAACCTTCTTCTTTGATTTGTACAAACTTAGTTTCCGTCAGTCCTACACACGCTGTGTGATAATTATTGCCACATTTACCACGACAATTTATATATTCGTCGTAACGGCTAATACTTTTTCCGCACTCGGCACACTCGATCGCCATCGCGCGCGACAGAATATAAAGTATTATGGTATCTAGGAATACCGCCGAACCTACAAGAATCATTTATTAGAGTTAAATTAGAAAATTTAGCAAAATTTGAGAAAAACCCCCGAGAAAGATATTTCAATATATATATTGAAATTTGGATTTTTCCAAATTTTGTTAAATTTTCTAATTTTAAATTGAATAGCTCACAACAGTCCTTCTCAGGACCAGCTCCAGACACGGCTCGACAAACGAAAGATATAGATATATTCCATCGGATGTTCTCGCGGACGTGGTGTGAAATGTACGTCTTTCGTGTGTCGAGCCGTGTCTGGAGCTGGTCCTGAGAAGGACTGTTGTAAGCTCGACGTTTCGATGTGGTCACTCTCATCTTCTTCTAAAACTCCTTTGTGAGAAAAGCCGAACACTTCAAAGAAATTCTAAATCAATAGACGATCAACGAAAGACACCTCCTAGTCAGCTTCGATGTGAAGTTCTTATTCACACAAATACCGGTAGAGGATGGAGTCACCATATTACAAGAAAAACACCACCTTCCGGATTACTTCATAAACTTAACGAAACACTGCCTCGGCAACACCTACTTCATACGCAACAACCAACGTTACAAGCAAATTGAAGGAGCGCCCATGGGTTCCCAGCTCTCACCGATCATCGCTAACATCTTCATGGAGGTTTTTGAAATCCAAGCGCTAACTACGTACGATGCGACACCGAAGCTATGGCTGCGTTACGTCGACGATAAGTTTGCTATTTGGCCACACGGCAAAGAAAAACTCGTCAACTTTTTAGAACAACAAGGCATGCACTTTACACGTAACATGTAAACACTTGCAACCATGTTCAAGAAGAGAACGGTGTACCGAACGCATTATCGCTGCGCCATCGTTCATAAACATCAACACTTTATCTTTTGAATCAATCGACACCTTCCTGAATTTCAGAGAAGATTTGAGTAGATGATCCACTAAAGGTTTTCAAACTGGAATAATTCTTCTCTCCCTTTCTCTCTCTGCAATTTAAGGAGAACCTGACATGCCCAAGAATAAATACTCCAACAAGTCACAAATGAAATCATCCGAACTCAACGTTTACCAATAATTCAATAATTAAATGTACATAAGAAGCAATCTAACAAGCTACCAGGCAAATTCCGCACTTATAGACGTGACGGTGTTAGAAAGGGACGCTAAATGGTACCTTCCCATTACGACCGTTAGGCGGCACCACCAGTATCCTCTCCGATCGTTTAGGGGCGTAGATGGATGAATAATAAGAGCAAAGAGTATTCCAAAGGATGAGTATCAATGTCAATGTGAAGATAAGGATAGAGTGATGGAGGTCCACGGAAAAAAAAAACGAAGAAATGCAAGGATGACACAGTTATACTGATATAAGAAATACAGAAAATATTGTCTTTCAGTGTAATTTCTTTTTGGAATTTTGGAGCTGTTTGATTCCTTGTTGGAATAATCCTTTTCAATCGAAGATGGTATCATATTAACACAAAGATATCACAGCAACTTATACAACGACAGCTAAATTAAACTAATTACAAATCAAGGTTTCTATGTCTTTTGAAATTATCCTTCTCCTAAAGTGATCAATCTCCACATTTTTTAACCCCTGAATTCTTGAATGCAAGCTAATTAATAATGAATGGCTTAGACACCCCTCCTGGGGATTTCGCCGCTTCAGATGAAGGTTTCTAGAACCCTTATTAAGGGGAGGATCAGTCCCTGTTGCTTCCCATTCCACTCTTTCACATACTCTTCTCCACGCCGCTCTATCTTTAGCTTTTTCTTTTGCCTTATCGATCCCTATCCTCTTCAAGTCTTCCTTCACTTCACTCATCCAGCTAGATCTAGGTTTTCCCCTCCTTCTTTTTCCCGATGCAAACTAATTACTTACATAATAAATAATCTCCTTAACTTATCACACTTCACCCATTTCTCAAGCGTTTCCACCCCCCAACGTAACTTAAACGAATGGATTTTGTCTAAAGTTATACGTACAGCTGATTATGAATACGATCAGGTTTAATAAAACATTAGGGAATTCTGGAGTGGCGCGACGTCAATGGCATAATGAAAATATAACGCGAACAGGGAAAACCTTGAAACTAAATTCCTAACACGGGAAAGCAATATATACGCTTGCTTTAAGTGGCGGTGGATAGAACAAGGAAGGTGATTCAATTAATTTAAGTTTTCAAGGTAAGAATAATGTCCTATTTGTGGAAACGAAGTAGGAGATCCGCTGAAGGAATTGGAGCGTTGTAGAGGAAGGTGGAAGAGAAGTAAAGGAGAAAGTATTCCAGGAAACGCGAGCAATAAACGGATAATCATCTTGAATAGTTTTGTGAAATTAATCGAGTTGCCTTGGAAGTTGAGTTAAAGATTAATCCTGTGGGAGTACCAACTGTGAGTAAGCGTGTAAACCTATTATATAGCTATGGGAATCTTCAATTAAAACGTTCATTTCTTTGAATTAAAATTTTGTTATATAGAGCTGTTTATCTCTTTTAAGAGTTATGAATTGTGACTGGTGAATCGTTGTAAACGTCTGACTCATTACTAGAGTAACCTAACCTTGCGGACTCGCATAGGCGCCGGTATTACGGGTTAATATAAGAATACGAAAAATTCATAAATAAACTAAACCGGTAGAGAAGCAGGCATGTAGTGTCGACCTTGAATATAAATCATGTTAAACCGCGCTGAGAGAGATTTCGTTTTAGTACCGGTTGAGCTGTTGCAGAGATTAGTCGAACGGTGAAGGTTATGTACTTACGTGTCGCTTTTGAAAATATAGCTGGTGTTTTTTGTGTGTTGTAGTATTATACCAAGTACATAATTAGTGAATCGCTTCATATAGAACTAATATTTACATACCTAAGAAAACAATGCCTCGTAATAGATTTGCTACTAATGTATATAAGTATGTGTCACTTTTTCCCCATTTAAAATATGACGGTAGTGCAGTTTTTTGCTTAATATGCAATGTTCGTTTGGCTGCATTGGACAGAACTGATTGCCAGAGGCATGTCAATGGTATTAAGCATATGAGAAATGCAAGAACTGAAATACCTTATACACCATTCCTCATACATTTATTAATTATGTTTACCTCTCTAATCTTCCGTTGTCGTTGGTGAGAAAAGCAGCTTTTAAAACGTTTTGGCGACAATACGTTCCAAAGTACCCATTACCCTCACAAACACAATTACAGAATCATTTGCCGCGAATGAAAGAGATGCTAGAAAATGTGTGTAAACGTGATTTGTGTTCCAAAAAATATGGATTACCGTGGATGAGACGACCGATATAAAGAAAAACAGTATTGTGAATGTAATAGCTCGCGTTTTATCTAGCGAGAACACAGCATCTCGATATTTGTTAGCTTGCAAACGTGTTCAACGATGTACCGCGGAAAATATTCAAAAAGTGATAATGAACGCTTTGAAAAAATTTAAAATTGCCCAAGATCAAGTTGTGATGATTGTGACAGATAGTGCAGCAACGATGTTAAGTGTTGGGCGATCCTTAAAACATATCCTATCTTAATACATATAACCTGCGTGCTGCATGCTTTGCATTTAGTTGGTGAAGTTGTTCGACAACATTACGGAAACGTTGATCGGATGATTGGAAGTACTAAAGCAGTGTTTCGTAAATCTCCTAAACGTTTAAAAGAATTTCGTAAATTTTGTCCAGGTATTCCAGAACCTCCTGAACCAATTTTAACGCGATGGGGTACTTGGCTAACAGCAGCTTCCTACTATTTGATCCATTTTCAACAAATTCAAACAGTTATAATGCGATTTAATCGGAATGAATCCAAAGCAATTAGAGAAAGTCAAGAATTTCAAATTCCTCAACTTTTAGAAGATTTAACAACAATATGTACCAATTATACAGTATTACTAGATGCCATCAGAAAACTACAATGTACTGAATTGTCATTGCAGGAATCATTAGACATAGTGGAGAGTGTAAAAAATAAATTACACACATTAAATGATACGCCAGGATTATGCGCTAGTCAAAAGTTGGCAGATGTTTTAAGGAAAAATCCCGATTTTAATACTTTAGAGGCCGTTTATAATAAGTGTAAGAATAGTGAACTTTTAAGTGATTTTGAAAAACAGTTTCTACATGCAAATGTAGCTTCCTTAGATGTGGAGAGACCGTTTTCTATGTATAAGAATATTTTTTCTTGTCGACGCACAAGGTTTAAAGAAGTAAGTTTACAGCAGTTCACATCCTGATGCCTCTAATTTATTGAATAATTAGCAAGTAAGTTTATTTATGAATTTTTCGTATTCTTATGTTAACCCGTAATACCGACGCCTATGCGAGTCCGCAAGTTTTGGTTGCTCTACTCATTACTAATGTGTTTTTTGTGTAGTATAGGGTGAGTCAACGATAGAGTAAAATAAGTTTATGATTTATCGGTAAAATTTGCGATAAAACTGTATATGTCGAATGATATGGTTAGTAAATCCGTACATTTTAAAAATATATAAAAGTATACAGAGTGCGATAAAAAAATAGAGCAACCAAAAGGTGTTATCTTTTTAAACGGGACAATTCTACGCCTAATTTTAAAACTTTTTTGTTATGTATTTGTTATATTGAAACCTTGCAGTTTTCGAGAGTAAACACTCACATTTTCAATTTAATTGAAAATGTTGCCGTCGTTTCTGTAAGAAAAGCGTTTATATTTACTGATTATTAGCATACTATTCAATAATGCTGGAATGTATTTTCTAAATACATTCTTTGTATACAAAAATCTAAAATCCAAGTATGTCCAAATACTTATGGGCGGTAGTGTATATACAAAAAGCCCTTTGGGTTACTTTCTATAATGAACATACCTCTTCATGGGCTATACAATATGAACACCTCCGCACCTCTGTAAAATTAGCATTACGAGGTGTGGCAATTAAATAACCGGACTGGTGCCATCTTCGGCAAACAGCGAGCACTCCACGGCAGGTTTGAACATTTCTGTCCTTGTAGATGCTTTGCCCACCCTGAGCTCGATGGGCACGGTTGTACGTCGCTCAGTCTCGCTGTAGCAATCGTCCGTTCAAGTCCTTACGCTAGCGTCGCGTCGGATACGCGTGGAATTGTCCACTGGGCCCCCGAAGGTCAGACAGTCACAGTCCCGATTTGTAGAAGAGCAAATCCTGGATGCTCCATCAAGACAATGCGCCAGCCCATTCCGCCTTGTCTGTGAAGGCGTTCTTTGCGAAGTCCGGCATCACCGTGTTGGACCACGGAGCGTACTCGCCTGACCTGGCCCCCTGTGACTTTTTTTTATTTCCTAAGGTAAAATCGGAGCTTAAGGGGACAAGATTTGACAGTGTGGAAGCGGTGAAAGCGAAAGCGACGGAGGTACTCAACAAGCTGACAGAAACGGACTTCCAGCACTGCTTTCGATAGTGGAAAATTCGTATGGAGCGTTGTAGGGATTGGCAGGGAAAGTACATTGAAGGGGATAAACTTTGTAATGTAATTGCTGATCAATAAAATGTTTTGTAGCATCAGTCCGGTTATTTAATTGCTACACCTCGTAAGTTATAGGAACATTAAAAAATCTGACACACAAGATTACGCCCCGCAGTATACCCCATCAACTAATTGCTCGTGTTAAGTAATCAGTCTACAGCCAACCTCCCTAATATCAACATTAACCTTAATTATTTATCATTAACTTGACGGTTGATCGGATGATGCTCCTAAGTTTCCAACGGCGTATTAGGCTTGCTTTTATCCGAGTTTACTTTCTTCGAAGCGAACTGTCATAAAGTTTCAATCTTTCGTCGGCGTTTTCGTCGACAGTTGTGTGAAGTTCAATATCCCTTGCTACTTTTCCACCACCCAAATTCCGTCCCATCTCACTCCACCGATACCCTTCTCCATGCCTTCGATACGAAACTAATAAAACAGACGGACTTTAAGTTAAAAAGTTTCGAAAGGCCATCGATGTAGGTTGATGGGAGCTATTGTTGATATCAATGACGAAAATTGCACTTGGATAGAGAAATGGCTGGAAAAAGAAGAACGAAGTTTGGTGTGTATGTATACGTATAGCAACTGCCTTTTGTATTGACCTTTTTTTTCTGAACATTAATGGATTGACTTTTCTGTTTATGGAAGCGAGAAGGAAGAAACTTTTGCCTATTCGTAAATATGTGGTTGGGAAGATTCTTTATCTAATTGTTGCGAGTATGAAAGAAGCAGCGCTTGAACTTTTGAAGATCAGAGTATTATTAGTTACCAGCTTTCGAATATCTAATTGGTTACCCTTTTTTCTATAAGGCCACATGGAAAATGCAACTTAGCAGCCTCCCTTCAAAAAATACAAAAACAGGTTCTCTTTTTATGCAAGATAGAAAATATTACTCAGGAATGGAAAATTATTATTATCATCATTATTATCATTTTCTTTCCATAATACATAGGTATAGAAAACAATATACATTACATAAATAACACTGGGGAACAATTTGTAACACAATTTCTGTTGAGTTTGGTTTTTGAGCTGTTTCATAGTTAATTAGGCATTCTGGTTTCAAAACTGTAGTTAGTTTTCTTCTACCACGTCCAGTTTTATCTCTACACCTTATAAGAATGTGACCACTCTCCGCGAAATCGAGCATGGATTATAAGAAGCACTATTGCTCTCCTATTGGCTGACACAAACCTTCTCCGATGGGCGTCGGGTGAATGATCATAGGAGAACAGCGAGAGGTTTATACTTGTTTGGACTTGTTCAGTTACGCCTGGGATACTGTAGTGAGACGCTGTGTGTCGCTCTGAAACGGTGCAGCCCATTCCGACGTGGAGTATGAGTTCTTGTTTATATACAAGGTTAGCAGTGTTTAGTGTTTATTTATATATGAACTGAAACTTTTCCTTATGTCTACCTCTGCTAGTTCACGTCGTAAGTGCTTAAATAGCCCCGATTCGTTTTGTGGCAGTTTTACCATTCCCAATCAAAGGACAAACATCAATACATTTGGCAGGCAAGTCTATTTTACCTATTTTAAAGTAAAAATTGGTGATCAAGATAAATCATGGGGCCCTCACAAAGTGTGTAAGCAGTGTGTTGAGGGTTTATGGATGTCGACCAAGGGAACGCGTGATAAACTTCCATTTGGTATACCTATGATTTGGCGAGAGCCCAGAGATCATTCAAATGATTGTTACTTTTGTATAGTGAAAACATCAAGAATATACAAGAAAAACAAATGTAAAATAGAGTATCCTAGTTTACTATCAACTATACGTCCAGTGCCTCATTCAGCTGAAATCCCAGTGACAGTTTTCAATGAATTACCCTCTTTGGAAATACGGGAATGCGAGTCTGGTGAAGATCAAAGTGACCCCAACGATGAAGATTTTCAAATTAAAGTTGATTCCGTTCGTAATGGATTTGACCAGCATGAGTTGAATGATTTGGTACGAAATTTGGGGCTACCCAAAAAAGCTTCAGAGCTCTTAGCATCAAGACTGCACGAGAAAAACTTGCTTGAAAAAGGAGCTAAGGTATCCTATTTTCGACTAAGAGAAAGTGCGTTTCTACAATACTTTTGAAGTGATGATGGGTTTGTGAATTGCCATAACGTACATGGTTTAATGGAAGAGTTGGGAATTTCAGCCTATAACGCAACTGAATGGCGATTGTTTATCGATAACTCAAAGCGGAGCTTGAAGTGTGTTCTCCTCCACAATGGAAATTTTTGGTTCAGCCTCGATCGAGCCATTCAGTTCGTTGAGTGAAGAATATGAAGACATAAAGAGAGTCATTATGAGTTTGTTGCAATACCACATGCACCAATGGATCATTTGTGTTGACCTTAAAATGGTTAGCTTATTTCTTGGCCAGCAACGCGGATATACCAAGTATCTCTGCTTTTTGTGTATGTGGGACAGCAGAGTTCTTGAGAAGCATTGGATGCAATCGAATTGGCTGCCACGATCTGACCTGAAACTTGGTGATCCAAACATTGTACATCAGCCTCTTATCGACAGAAAGAACATTATATTTCCACACCATTTGTATGACTTTTGGGGTATCTTGTAGCTTAAAAGTTGACGTGATTGACAAAAACTGCGGTTATTTTTGGATCCAGAGGCCAAACGTTAGTTGAAAACAAGTCACAGATTTAAGACAACGAAATTGCTGTTCCCCAGAGTGTAATCAAAGTGAATGTGGAAAATAAAATATAATTTACAGTTTTCCGACATACATTGTATCGTTACACGTAAAAAATAAAAAAAAATAGGAAGTATACATAGAAAACAGTAAACAACAATTAAAAAGAACTGTAAAGCAGATTTATATTTGAGACCTACACTTTAAATCTTCAATTTTATAGAACACTTGTTGTATTAAAAACTTTTGTAAACGTTTTTTAAATTATGTTTTTGGGATTACTTTTCCTTTTTTCCGTAGATGATTATAGATTGTAACATACTGATGTACGGCAATTTTTTGAACTTTGAATAAATGTGAATTAACATTTTGTTGTAGACACCTCTTGTATTTTTGTTGCGTTGAAGTTCATATTTTTCAAAGAAGTCACTATAAAGCCCCTTAACAAAAACCGCACATTGAAAAACATATAAGGATCGTAAGGTAAGTATGTTATACATTTTAAAAGCATTTATACAGGTGACTCTAGGGCAAATATTAAATATTGCCCATATACATCCTTTTGTAATTGAAAGATTCTAACCGCATTTGGGGAATTACCCCAGAACATAACTCCATACCTCAATCTGCAGTAGACGTTGGCATAGTACGTTAGCAATGCAGCTTCCACACTCACATTCCTGACAATTGTCCTTAGTCCATAACAAGTACTGGTAAGTTTTCCAGTCAGCGCTTCAACATGGCTCTTCCAACATAGGTTGGTTCCTGTCAAGGATCCAGAACAGAAACGGTGTATCATGGGAGGAGGTAAGCATTATATTATTATATTCTATACATGGTTCTGTATTAAAATGTATGTTTTCTTTATATTTCATTTTAATTATTTATTCTCCAGATTTTTTTGTAGATCTATAGAGGTTACAGAGGGGTGGACTGAGGATGCGTCGTCTGCAAAGATCACTGTAAGATCTTTTGTATATCCTAGTAAATCGTTCACATAGAGAAGGAACACAGTTGGTTTCAATATTGACCCCTGAGCTACATATCTCTGGATCACCTCCCAGTTTGATCCAACCACTGCTCCCAATTCATTTTTGAAGAATCCTTCCAAATAAAACTCTTGCACACCGAAGCGAAGAAACGGCATCAGGTCGTAAAGTGGGTTAGGACAGGTTCATTTCCTTACCTTGAGCCAATACCTCCGGTACTCATAAGTAGAAACTGTTAGTTGTTGGAAAGTCCAAATCTTCCCGTTATGAATACTGGCAAAAATAAGATGTTTTTCTAAAATGGCTTCATGATTTTTTTCTATCTGATGTTAAAAGGAAAATAGGGATTTTGAATTTGCGCCACAAGCATTCTAGGAAATGTCCCTGGACATCCCGATGTAGAATAGTAATCTGCTACTAAAGACAAGAGCCTTCAAGAAATGTTTCTACCACCAAATTGTACCCCCTTTATTCAGCCAATGAATCAACATGTAATTCAAGAGATTAAACTAAATTATTGCAAATCTCAACTAATTGTTTATTTAGTATTTTCTAAAGAATTTTGATTTACTCTCAGCTATATCTTAAAGGACGCTTATTCAGGAGTCATGGTGAAAACTGTGGCTCAATGTGGATGCACCACTCAAAAAGAATGATGAAGATGAGGATTCTATTCCGTTAGCTTGTTTAAAATAATAATAGCAAAGAAATACATTGCTATTATTATTATTATAAACAAAATGTTAGAGGAAACAGTCAAGTGTGTATTTAAAGAAAAAATCAGCTAAGCAGATCACAGACCGTTGGATAAGAACTAAATACAAAAGCAACGTTACAGCGCAAGAAAAGGAAAGGAAGCTCGTAATAAAAGCAGCGAATAGGAAGCTGCATGGTTCTAATAATTTAAATATTCTTGTATTGAATATGGCTCCAAATCGCAAAGATAATAATAATAATAATAATAATAATAATAATAATAAACCCGTTCATTTCAAATACAAATACAACAAAGTAAATGTTCGAAACAAGTCATGGAGAAAAAAAAAGGACATAATACTTAAAACTAAACTTTTGAAATGAATTAATTAGCTATTTGACTGAAAGTCGTTTAGATTATAACAATTTATCTCTCGCAAATAACATTTTAGATTTTTTTTAAATAAATGAAAATTGTTAACAATTTTTATTTTGGGTGGTAAACTATTATAAAATTTACAACCAATACAATAAGGACTCTTTTGATAGATAGTCTTTTTGTGAGGGGGAGGTAAAAGGTAGTCATTCGTACGAGTATGGTATTCATGAGTGTAATTATATCGGGAGAATCGTCCTGTATTTGAAAACAAATAGCAGTGTTTCATAAACAAACAGATCGTAAACCGTGAAGATGGAGTTACTTTTAAAAATGTTCCTACACGACTCTCTATAGCCCAAACCAAAGATTGTCCTAAGAGCCCGTTTTTGAATTTTAAAAACTCTATCAATGTTTGATGACATGCCCCAATTGATTATACTGTAACGCATGCAAGCTACAAAATTAGCATAATAAAATGTTTTTAAGGTATCTACATTGCAGCAGGTTACTTTCAATTGTCTCAGAATAAAACAAGTTTTCGAGAGCGTTTTACATAAATGATCTATATGTAGGGACCAATTTAAATTTTCATGGATTATTAAGCCTAAGATTTTCGTCGATGATTCAACATTCCATGTATCGCCGTTCACATTTATTTGCGAAATTAATTTATTTTTATTGTGAAAGTACCCTATTAATGGCTTATTAAATAAATCAATACTTGTTATAATCTTTAACCAATTGGGTAACTTATTAAAGAAAGTCACACCAGCATATTGTACAGACTAATACTACATTTATGTTTGCAAACAAATATTATGCATTCCAAAATATAAAGTGTGGATATTGTCAAAATTTTACCTGATTTGAAAAGTTTCTAAATAATTCTTACCAAAGATAAATCTTATTGTTCTATTTTGAAGAACAAAAACTCTGTTGATATCAGTAGACGGGCCCCAAAATAAAATAAGAATTTGGCCTTGGAATAAAAATCCCCATAATATACCGTCATTAACTAACACGTAGGAGTTTTGATCAGAAAACAAGTTTTGCCTAATGATTAGAGACGGGATTTTAGGCAAAATGCCTCTTTGTTTAGATTTAAGGCAAATTAAAAATCTATATGTTTCTCGACAAATCAAAGCGATCTAGCTATGTTTTATTTTGCCTAGTTGCCTATTTGGACTTTTAACAGCCTAAATCGTGGTTTTTCGCCTATTTTGTCCTAAAATCATATTTATTTGGTCTAAACGTTTTTTTTTAAATTTTAAATAAATACGGTTTTTACACAGCTGCATCTTTCTTAAATGTAAATTTTAGTTTTATAGCTAAATGCTATAAACTAATACAACGATGGGTTTTTCCCGTCTATTGTGTGAGGGGGCAAAGTTGGATTTGCCTGCCGTAAAATTTATCTTACTACCCTATTGAAGATATAATCCTCAATTATCGGCTTATCGCTCTCGGGTTCATTTACCTGCACCCACGTTTTTATTTTACGGGAATCCCTATCGACTTGTTTACGCCCTGTAATTTAAACCATATAAGCAAATTTCTTCTCCCTGTTAACGTGATTAATGAATACACGATGCCCATTCATAGTTTATACAATGGACGACTTGATATTGCAGTTTAGATTTTATATTTATTCTCTTAATGTTTCTCTGGAGCGCATATGTGTGTGTTCCTATAGCGAGGTGGACTATTGACGAATCAGTATATAGTGAAAGACGTACTTTGAATTTTCATTTATATCGTAGCTTGCAACGAATATTTTTTCGGTAAGTTTTCTGTCGGTTCGTGCTTGTTTATCTACTCAGTGTATTGTGTATTTCCATCTACAACAATGCCAAAATCCAAGGAATCACATAGCGATAAAGTTCAAAAATGGTTGGAGGCAATTGGAGGCACTACTGTCTTTCAGCTGAATCCAAGCAACAGTGAACAGTTGTTTTCTAAAGCGTGCGGAAAAATGGTAAAGGACGTTTTTGTTTTTCTTTCCTAACTTGCTTCAAAAATATTATTGTAGTTAACTTGCAAAAGAAAATCATTTAGAGCAACATGCTACTGCTCCTGGACATCAGGCAAATCTTAGGAAACCGTTGAGGAACTTAAATGTTTTATAGACATCAAAATTCCACAGAAATCGACATTTTTAATCGAGATTATGCGACGCTCTTTTATGTCTGCAAATATTCCTCTGGACAGATTAAACTATTCAAAACTGCAAAATTTTCTCACTAAATACTGCAACAAGAATGTGGCAAGCGTGAAAACCTTAAGAACAACATATGTAAACAAAATGTTACAATGAGGTAATTAATATAATAAATAATAATTTAAAATGTATTTTCATACTTGAGTTCATTAAGATTTTGTTTACACCTATAATATTTTTATTAATTTTTTAAGACTAATTAATACTATTCGCGAAGAAGTTGGTAACAACGATATTTGGATATCTATAGATGAGACGACTGACTCTAAAGGTCGTATTATGACAAATATGATTGTGGGTAAGCTTTGTTCTGAAACACACAGGAAAAACCGTATTTACTGGCTACAAAGCAACTTGAAAGAACAAATTGCAATACAATGGCAAGATTCGTGAACCAAGCTTTAGGTAAGATATATTATGCAAAAAACTTACTTTAATAATATTGTAAATTTAATGCTAATATTTAAGTTAAGGCAGTGCTCTCGTATTTTAGGTATTTTGTGGCCAACAGATGGAATTAAGTACGAAAAAGTCAAGCTTTTAGTCACGGATGGTGCTTCTTATATGCTCAAATGTGGTACAAATTTGAAGATTTTTTATAAAAATCTTAATCATTTAACATGTTTTGACACATGGACTCAATTTGGTGTGTGAATGTCTAAGAAATCAATATGCTAATGTTAATGGTTTAATTTCAAATACCAAGAGAGTCTTTTTAAAGGCTCCACTGCGTGTGGCAATGTATAAAGAAAATCTGCCAGATCTCTCTTTGCCTCCCGAACCTGTCTTAACACGTTGGGGAACGTGGTTAGAGGCGGTAGTTTTTTATGCTAATAATTTCGAAGCAATAAAATCAGTAAGTACTTTTTTAGCAAAATTTTTAAATAAGATTGTTTTTATTTAACGCTTTATGTTTTAGGTTGTATATCGTTTGACAAAGATTCAGCTAACTGTATTGAGCAAGCGCAAGAATACTTTTCCAATCAAAATGTCAAAAACGATCTTTTATACATCAAGTCGCATTATAAATTTCTCATTGATAAACATCAAAAGATTAGTAAACATTCGGCCTTCCTCTTTACAGATTCTGTTGCAGTAATTAATAATGCCGAAGCAGCTCTCAAGAATGCCCCAGAAAGTTGGCAAAATAATTTTGTCAAAGTTTAACCAAGTGATTTCGAAAAATCCAGGTTTCAAAACGGGTTAAAGAGTTTGCTGAGCTGCTCAGTGGCGAAGCAGTTGAAGCTACCGCTCATACCACAGACGACTGGTCCATATTTAAGTTTTGTCCTACAACCTCGTGTGACGTAGAACGTTCATTTTCTTCGTACAAACTGCTATTTTCCGACCGAAGAACAAATTTTACTAACGACAACTTGGAAAAACATCTTGTGTGCTACGCAAACGCGAAATTTGAGAACATGTTACACGGCGATTAATTAATTTATTTATTAGTTTAAACCAAATGAATCCACATATTTTAGTTATTAGTTAAAATTTGTATGTTTTATTTCTTTTTATGGCTGAAATGAACCTAAAATTACATTAAATATCGTCTTCTTATTCATGTTTTTTTAAAATAAAATGATTTTTGTGTTTACCGTTTTTTTTAAGTATTTGCCTAACATGCCTAAATCACAGTTTTTCATCCTAAATACATAGTTTTTAAGGACTAAAAAAGGGCCTTTTTAGCTGTTTTTTACGTCCTAAAATCCCGTCTCTACTAATGATTTACAAAGTTCATCCATGTGTAGGTTCCAGCTAAGGTGTTGATCTATAAAAATTCCCAAGAACTTACCAGAGCCACTTATTCTACAAGTATTACTGCCTAGGACAATTTTAATCGGTATTGATGCAATTGTATTACTTCTGAAGGTTATCTACGAAGTGTTTTCTTTGTTTAATACTAAAGTATTTAATGTAAACCATTTTGCAGATCCTCGTATGTGTCCGCTCTAATTAATAGATTTGTATCATCTGCATAACTAGCTATTGTGCAATCGGTATCACAAGTTGATAAGAACATATCATTTAAAAAAATTATAAACAGCAGAGGACCAAGCACGCTGCCCAGTGGGACCCCTACACTGATTGATTTCTGTCTAGACGGCGCTCTTACATCACTCCTGTTTATTGTGACTATTTGATACCTGTTAGAAAGGTATGATGAAAGGCAAGAGTCACCAAGCATATTCCGGAGCGTTCAAGTTTCTTTAGTAACAAAGAGCGATCAACGAAGTCAAAAGCTTTGACAGCTCAAGGAAGATCCCATAAACCAGGCCACGCCCTTTTCAGATCTGTAGGGTATTTTCAATATAATCAGGAAGCACGATTTCTATGGATTTGCCTGATATATAATCATGTTGAGAAGGCGCCAATAAGTTATATTTAGAAAAGAATTTAAACAAGAAATTAGCCACTACTGCTAGTACGCTTATCGGCCTGTAATTTGAACGATTGTTTTTATTTCCGTTTTTGTATATAGGAGTCATTAAGGCAATTTTTAATCTGTCAGGATAAATTACAGTTGTAAAGGATATACTGATTATATCGGAAAGTGGAGATACTATTACAATGATACCATTTTTTAATATAGATATAGGAATCTCATCCACACCAGATGATTTCACCTTTTGAAAGCTTATAATTGGATTTTTAAGTTCATTTGCCTCAACAAGAGCAAAAAAGAAGGAATCAAAGTTAGATTTGAAACTACTAAATAACCTATAATAATAATAATAATAATAATAGTTTATTGATCTAGTGGACCATACGGCATAAGATAAGTCAACAAATAAATATACAAAAAAAATAGATTTACAATATCAATGAAAAAAGAAAACGACATGTGTGCAAGTAACATGCAGCCCATAGAAAATAACATATGCAATTTACCTAAATACATATTATTTAGCAATACTAAGCAACTAATCGTAAGTAGAAACGTAATTAAAAAATTCATTTAACGAATAGAAAACATTATTATAAAGAATGTCTTAAGTTCTTTTTTAAAAACTTTTATATTTTCTAAATCTTTAATAGAAACAGGCAGTGAATTAAATATTTTGATCCCCATATACACTGGAGATCTCTCATACGTCACCAATTCATGTTTTGGTACGGATAAACTATCTTTATTCCTAGTATCGTACATATGAAAATTAGCATTCCTAGTAAATAAACTTAAGTTAGTTTTAACATACACCGCAATCTCTAGTATATAAAGAGCAGTCACGGTAAGAAGATGCATAGAAGAGAAGTAGGAGCGGCATGAAGTACACTTAGATACACCAGCCATATTTCTAATAGCCAATTTTTGTATTCGCAACACCTTTCCAACGTGACAAGAAGCACCCAGAACAATACCGCGTATTTTATTCTAGATTGAAATGACGAATAATAGTATGACATTACAACTTCATTACTAGCAACAGTCTTTAATTTATATATTACATAGCATGATGTTGAAAGCTGTTTACATAAATTTGTGACATGTGTTTCCCATGTTAAACCCTTGTCCAAGTAGACCCCTAAAAATTTGGTATGTTGGACCTGCTGGATTGTGCGCGAATTATTTTTATTAAGTCACATTCGTGCATTTTATTAGAACCTGGACTAAAACGCATACAAACGGTTTTTTCATTATTAACATATAACTTATTGCTATTAAACCAACTAACAAAAGCATCAAGTAGCTTCTGTGTGAGCAAAACTAAATGCGGTCTAGTCCATTCAGATACGAGGAAGCTGGTATCATCAGCATACATTACTGTATTCGAATGTGCTACAGTGGTCAACAAGTCGTTCACATAAACAATAAACAATAAGGGGCCCAACACGGATCCTTGAGAGACACCTCTATCGAGAGGCAAGGCATCCGACCGCTGTCTCTGAATTTCCACTACTTGCGATCTAGCAGTTAGATAAGACGCAAGCCATTCAAGTGTTTTTCCGCGTACTCCATACATATAGTATTATAAAGTCTATAAACCACTCAAGTTCTGTTCAATTCTGAATTTTCGAGAGGGGCACTTCTCCTTGTTATCCTATTCGTAATTGCGATAACTTCTGGTTGAATTTTAAAAACATTATACAAAAAGAATTCCAATTCAATACTTTTTACTTTAGATGTCTAACATTTTGTCCGTAAACGTCACAAAGCTCATATCGAACAATCGCACCTTATCATCCTCCTCCAAAAAAGAAAGGAAAGGAAAAAAACGTCGTAATAAAGCGCAATACGACGCGACAAAGAAAAGGCTTTCCGATAAATTCCATTCGGCCGCCGTCGGCCAAAGTCATTAAGAACAAACATCAAAGTGGCACGAGACCATCACGAAACAATATCCGGACGACGCGGGCTCCTAAGGAAGTGAATGGGCGAACGAACCCGCCCTAGATCCGGTTCGAAGGTGGGGGTGGGTCAAGCGAGGTCGGAGGAACCTTGAAGATCCCACCTGCCCTTCCCGAGAAGGTCGGCGGTTCGTGGTCGCCATAGTTGCTGCTTGCGCAAAGATGGGTGCGGGAAGAGGGTGTTCTTTTTGGAATGGTAAGGGAGAGGTGCTTGCGGTGTTCGCTTACCTTCCTCCTACGACTAGCGAGTCGCCGTCCCTCATCACCAGCCGGAAGTAGTCCGTGTAGCTATCGTTACCGATGAAACGATGTACGGTGCGATCATCTTCCGCGCCTGTGAACAAACAAACGTGTTAGATTATAGGAGAGCTGCGCGCAGACGAGCAGAAGGTCGATAAAGACCAGCGATAAGACCCGCTAGTATATGTTTGAATATGGTAGATGTTTTGCGATATGAAGTATATACAGAGTGTTCATTTGAAAAGTTCCCAGGCGGTCTACATCCAAAACTAATAAAATTATTAAAAAAATGCCAAGGCAGGTCAATTTTTGTTTCGAGGGCGAACCATTTTGATTAATATATCGTGATACTAAACTTACCCCCTTAGGCCCACTCGCAACACAAAAATCTTAAATGGGATGACACCATTATAACTCTGGGGATTATAACTCATTATGAGGTGGTTATTTTAATGTTTCTTGTCAGTTGATATGGTTTACTCTCTTGAAATGCGAATGAAACTAGTTCTTTTGTATGGCAAAAATTATAATTATGCAAGGCGAATGGAAATAAAGGTGTTCCTCAAGGTGGTATACTCGGACCACTTTTATTCTCACTATATTTTAACGATATCTATGCTGTCAAACGTCCAAATATCGATAATTGCTTAATGTTGAAACGAACACCGTGCCTTCTCCGCACGAACAAAAATATTTCTTTATAGATCGCTAGTCGATGAAACGGATTGATAAGTCGTGGTTTTTCTTATTGTAAATACTTATATCATTGTGCTTATCGGCGACAGGTACCCTATGTTATTGGCTTTATAACATATTTAGAACGCGTTCAGCAAAGAGTTGAGAATGAAGAAAGCTTTAGATTTGGATTTTCAACTTTACATGCATGGATTCGTTTTATAGAGTTCGTTCTGCATGTTTCATACAATTTATCGTTTAAAAAATGGTAAGCAATTACAGCGGAAGACAAAAAAGAAAAAGTCGTTAAAAAGCGGTATGTACAAGAATGATTTCGAATTCAACTAGGATTAATAATTGACAAGCCTCGACAAGTAAGTGGTAACAGTAATGATGGCACTGCTAGGAGATTTTTTGCTAGTTTTGAATGTACATCTGAAATTACAGGATTTGATGTAGAACTGATAAAATGATTTCATATTACAAACTATGTCGTGTGGAATGGAAATAAATCCTGAAAAATTTGGAGAGTATGCTCTTGCAACTGCCGTATTATATGTAGATAAATATAAATGGTATTACATGCTATCTTCTGTCCATAAAGTACTGATTCATGGAGAAAATATAATTCGTTTTAATGCTGTTTTACCTCTAGGGCAACTCTCTGAAGATGCACAAGAATCTCGAAATAAAGATTACAAAACTTTTAGATTACATCATGCAAGAAAATGTTCTCGATCGGCTACTAATGAAGACGTTTTTCACACTTTACTTTATACATCTGATCCTTTTATCACCAGTTTAAGAATGTCTACATCGAAAAATATAATTGAACTTGATGAGGAACCCAAGCAGTTATTATTAAATTAAACTAGCTGGACCCCCGAATTTTGAAAATTCGGGAGTTAGTTTAACGCAGTTTGAACCAACTCCGGCAATGGTACCCCCACTCCAGCAATGGTACCCCCACCCCGTTTCTTAGTGTTACTTTTTGATTTTATGGTGTTTACATAAAAAAAAATTACGTTTTTCTATATTTACATAATTGCTTTAAATATACATTCAAAAATCATTCTGTCTTTGTTTTATTTTATTAATGCATGTTCAGTATTTCTTATGTCCTTCAATGATTCTCATAATTTTGATATGTTTCTTTTGCTGCATCAGTCTTAAATAAATGATTTAATGGAAGAGTTGGGAATTTCAGCCTACAACGCAACTGAATGGCGACTGTTCATTAGCTTCCTTCATGGCCAGCAACGCGGATATACCAAGTATCCCTGTTTTTTGTGTATGTGGGACAGCAGAGCTCGTGAGAAGCATTGAGTGCAGTCGAATTGGCTGCCACGATCTGACCTGAAACCTGGTGATAAAAAACATTGTACAACAGCCACTTGTCGGCAGAAAGAACATTATATTTCCACCCCTGCATATAAAATTGGGTCTCATGAAGCAATTCGTTAAAGCTTTGCCAATTGAAGGAGACTGTTTCAAGTATCTCATTTCAGCATTTCCTAGCCTGTCATTTGAAAAGATAAAGGCCGGTGTTTTTGATGGTCCACAGATCTGACAGTTTGTTAAAGATGAACATTTCATCGGAACAATGCCAGAAATTGAAAACAACGCTTGGTTGGCATTCAAAAACACTGTTAAAGACTATCTTGGAAATACACGAGCACAGAATTACGCCAAAATTGTCCAGCAACTCTTGGAGAGTTTCAAACTACTAGGTTGCAACATGAGCACCAAATTTCATTTTTTACATAGCCATCTTGCTAACTTCCCGGAAAATATTGGCGCAGTCAGTGATGAGCAGGGTGAGCGATTTCACCAGGATTTGAAGGTCATGGAGGTACGGTATCAAGGTAGATGGGATGTACATATGATGGCTGACCATTGTTGGAGCATCAAGCGAGAATGTCCACAGATAAAACATTCCAGAAGAAGCTAAAAGCGAAAATTTTTGCCTTAATATGTAATCACCGTTCGATAAAAAAAACAACTATTTGTATGAACACAATTTAACTTGTAGTAACTATTATAGCCTTTGTATGAATAAAATTATTCTTTATAAACAGTATATTCGGTAATTTTTTACTTTATTTTCCTTTATATGCACAATTTGTATGACTTTTGAGGGTATCCTGTAGCTTAAAAAGTTGACGTGAATGACAAAAACTGCGGTTATTTTTGGATCCAGAGGCCAAAAGTTAGTTGAAACCAAGTCACAGATTTAAGACAACGAAATTGCTGTTCCCCAGTGTTATTTTAAATTAAAAGATAATAAATAACTTGTAATTAACATTTGTGACATAAATATTAAAAGTTCTTATTACATGATTTATTCCTTTCGGTAACGAAATAGTGATCTAAAATTCACGGCATGATCAACAAGAACCCACATTAATAACTAACAAGTTTAGTAAACACTTCCGAAACTATAAACGAAAATCAATTTCGAACAAATAGCTTAATCACTAATCGTTCTATTACTTGGAATTTATCGATCAAATAATCATGTATACATATACATACATAATTGCCATGAAGCAATTCTATATACGAGGTAATAGCGTGTCATTACCCCATTCTAAAATCGCTCTAAACTTTCCTTTTTCTTTCTTAAAACAAGGGAGAAGAACACCCATTCGAGATCGCGTGCGCTAGACGCTACGTTCGCTGCAACTGGCGTCCTCTACCGGCAGGAGAGGGACCTTAATCACAGTTCTCCGTCAATAATTAACCGAGTTTTCGAAACACTCGTTTATAAACGCGTGAATAACTACTTCAGAACGGTTTTACTTTCCAACGAATGAACGGTCAGAATGGGAAGTAATAGAAACAATCGCATTAGCGGTATTCTCATACAAATTGTGAGGTATATGCTTAGACAATAGAAGTATTGTATATTATAACGATTTGGGTGCATGAAAGTATGTTTCATCTTCCTCTTTTTTGAAGAAAATGTAACAAAACTGTCAAAAATTGAATAATGTTTAATTTATAATATACTATACTGCACTAAACGAAAAAGGTATGTAAACACAAAGAAAGTTCAACAATATAATAAATTTGTTCATTAAAATAAGGAACAAGTTTATTATTTTAATAAAATAATGTTTATTAAATTAATGAAGACGTATTTTCGTGAATATGATAAACAAACCTGTTCAAATAAAGAACATCTTTATTAGTATCCATCAATCACTTTATAAAAAACATAAACATGTTTAAAGAATATATGTCAAAAACTCTGTCGTAACTGAGCTTGGGTAATTTGAAATTTGAGTAAAAATCACGTAAAATCTTCTTGAAAATCAGTTAAAAAGAAGTTGTTTTATAGCACTAATTATTCAAAATGACCATGCAATTGCTGTATATACGTTCGAGCTCTTCTTAGAACTGAAGAAGAAGAATAACATTTCCCTATTATTATATGCTCTAAGATATCTTCATGACATCCGTTCCACAACCTCAAACAATCCATCATTGCCGATAACGCAATTGTTTCCCCGGTCGGAACAAATCCTTCACTGCTCCAAATCGTTGGAAATCATACGAAATTGAAGCGATGACAACTTCTCTTACCAACAAAAATCTCCCATTTCGCCAATCGTTCCGGAAATAAAAGAACAAATAAATAAATTTTGCCACAGTAACGAGAGCAAGCTTAAATCTCTAGCACCTATCATCGCACACCTACAAAGGGCGTCACTTGAACCACAAAATGAAATTGCTAAAGTGATTAATCGACGCAATACCGTGGAGGACATGTATATCCCCGAGAAGCCGTTTCAATCATCGTGACAAATAACGACAGGTCGACAGGTTTTGGGTGAGGAAAGGGATGAAAGTTAGTGAGGGGTGGGAAAGAGATGTTGAGCGGAGAAAGCGGAAGCTCTTTCTGGAAGGGGATTCGGTTGGATTATGTGACAATCAAATTATTTAATCGTAATTTTCCCCATGTCCAATTCAATTTTACTTAAAGCCGACGCCATGGTCTTGCTATACAACATCTTTTGTACTACAAGGCGATAGATATAAAAAAGGAATGATCCAGATGTCTAAGGAAAGAAGACCAGTGGTAATTTTATTTAAACTATGGACGAGGTAAAGTAAAGAAGCGTAACAGCATTTGGTGTATTTCTTTTTGAGGTTAAGGGATTGCAAATAACAATGTTTGCTCTTCCTTTGAAGTGTGCAATTGCATCATCTTATATGTCGGAAGTAGAAACGTCAAAAAGTGACGAAAACCTAATCAATAAGAGACGCATTAAAATTAAGGAGCCTTTTTGCCCCTTTCTTTGAGTGTCCAATACAAAAAAAATAAAGATTAAAAACACTTTTTTAAAGAAGGTATTAAGCCTGCGTACTCGTGCAAATGGAAAGTGAATATGTACGTGCTGTTCAAAATTCGCGGGTTAAAGAAATAACTGGGGAGATAATCAAGAAAAAAAATGTATTTTTTATCAAATGTAAGCTTTGGCCTTGGCCACGCAACTGATACCAGAGCCTACTTCATATTTTGGCTTACTGACCATTTCCCTATGCAAAACATCTTTTCCTATAAATATCCTTCCAACTATTTTCTTTAATTACAATAACAGCCCATGTACGATGTTACACCGGGTGTCCCAGATTGAATGTTACAAGCGATATCTTTCTTATTTGTACAGATATAAGATCGAGCAAGGTGTCGTAAATGGTTTGCAGAATCTTAAAAGGTATACTTTCTGAATCCACCTCTACTAAACCACCGTCTAAGAAACCTCCCCCAAACCAACTGTTTTAAATTGCACCCCTCATCTTTCTGACTTTATAATTCAATTACTGGAAGTTAGGAATACAAAGGTATAAACAAAAATTTCATTTAACAAATAGGTACTAACAAAAACATATTATAAATTCTTCGTTTAAATTTGGTTTAACGTATAGAATCTATTAATTTATGCAGAGTGTCATAAATCAAGACCGGATTATATGCAAACGTGCATATTTTGCATATAATATGCATTGATCCCTTTTAATGTATATCTGAAAGAATTTTGTATATTAATGCATAATTTCTGTTCTTTTTGGTTCACATATTTAAATAATAAAGAAAGCGTTATACGTAAATTGTAAAATACAAATTACATTAGTACATAATCAAATGTAAACAAAATTCTCTCGGCTTTCCCTTATTGTCACGGGAGATGACAGTGCCGCTTAAAATTTGCATAATTTATTATTTCATCAACAGCGCCGGCTTTTTCTTTTTGGTTGTGCGACACCCGGGCAGAAAAATTTGGAGGGTGGGCAGTAAACAGCAACTTTCGATGTTAAATGATGTTGTTAACATATTAAAAGGTGATTTTAACGAAACATGTAGCTTAAGTGCGGAAATAATATGTAGACTAAAAAATGCGCCAATAACTTCACTAGATGTGGAAAGGACATTTTCAGTATATAAACATATGTTCACAAATAAACGACATAATTTTTCAGTAGAAAATTTTGAGAAATATTTAGTAATAAAGTGCTTTTATAATAAAAATTAATAATAAATTAATCATGCTTGTTAATATTTGGATGTATTTTAAGATCTCTTCAGACTTTAGTGCAATTTTAAATGTGTTAGTTTGTTACCTGCATTATAATATATTATTTTACGAGGGAAAGTCACAAACTATTGTGGGAAATTTGAAAATAGCAGAGAGCTATTTTCCGTATCTGTCATTGGGGGGCAGCACTATCCAGCTTAATGATAATCAAGTGACAGTTGACGTGCGCGTACGCAAGCAGTGTTAAAATGGCGACCGTGCTCGAAGAGTGTACTGTGGAAGAGCAGCGTGCTGTTGTGCGTTCTTTCTGGGCAAACGGACTCCCTGCAAAAGATATCCATAAGGAAATGTCTCCTGTTTACGGTGAAAAGTCTTTGTCGCGTAAAGCCTTGTATAACTGGGTCGAGAAATTCTCACAAGGGCGCTCAAAAGTTGTTGACGGTCAGCGAAGTGGCCGCCCCGTTCAGATTGTGACAGATGCAACACTTCGAACGGTGGAAGAGATGATTCGAACTGACAGGCGGGTAACAATAGACAGCATAGCAACTGCAATAGGGTGTTCTCATGGTTTAGCCTACGAACTGATGCACGATCGTTTGAATTTCAGAAAAGTTTGCTCACGGTGGGTTCCTAGACAACTGACCGAGGAACACAGAAGGATTCGAATGGGCTTGTCCTTGCAACACCTCTCTAGGTACGCAGAGGAAGGGGAGGACATGCTTAACAGGATTGTTACTGGTGATGAATCATGGGTGCACCATTACCAACCCGAAACAAAGCGTGCTTCAATGCAATGGAAACGTCCTTCTTCACCGTCAACAAAGAAGTTCAAGGTTGTGCCCTCAGCTGGTAAGGTTATGCTTACCGTGTTCTGGGATTCTCAAGGAGTGCTCCTAGCCCATTTCCAAAACAGAAATGAGAACGTGACTGCTGAATCATACTGTAGAGTTTTGTTGTTGCTTCTGGATGCAATTCGACGAAAACGTGAAGGCCTACTGACGAGAGGAAGAATTAGGGTGGGAACTTCTTCAACGTCCGGCTTACAGTCCCGACCTAGCCCCAAGCGACTATCATCTGTTTGGTCCACTAAAAAAGCATCAACACATTTCGAGAGTGATAATGATGTTCAACAAGAGGTACGCACGTGGTTTAGACGGCAGCGCAAACACTTTTATGCAGCAGGCATTGGGGCATTAATAAAGCGATGGGATAAATGTATCAATGTAGATGGAAACTATGTTGAAAAATAAACCATGTTTTTGGCTAACTATTTCTCTTATTACTTTTATAATAGCTTTTTGTGACCTACTTACTGACTTTCTCTCGTAGTACACCATGTTTGTTTTTATTAAACCTGAATTAAAATTTTATTTGGAATTTTTTTTGCATATTTTGACGAAAAAACGTGCATATATGTATATGCGCATATTTATAGGCTTTTTTTTGTGCATATAATCCGGTCTTTAGTCATAAAAATTCTCGTGAAGCGGCAGCACTTTATGGAGGGCGATTTCCTAACAAAAGATATAAATATCGGACCAAAAATAAAAATCCATTATATTTTAGTAAAAAGCTATAATAATTACATGTAATTTATTTTGACAACATTGCGAAGTTCAAACTTATAGTCTAGCAGTGCTAGTAAACGAGATCATCTAGCAATTCAACGACCGTCAATGTTTGGTTAGCTGCAGATGGTTTTGAAAACAATTGAAGTTATACAATCTAAACTACCTTGCAGAAGAAATCATGAATTATAAATTTTCAACTTCAAAACAGTACAAAGGAATAACTAGAAGCACTAAACAATTACAAAAGAAATAAATTCGTACGGTGTATGTCCCTCTCTGTTATGCAGGGCACCTCAACACCTGCTCGTTATGCTCAAACACTCTTCAGATATAATTATCCAAAGAATAAATTCTCTACCTATAATTTGCTCCAACCATCTTATCAATTTTGTTAATTTTGAAAAGTATAACATAAAATTACTGAATTGAAAATGTATCAGATTATGAAGATACACAACTTTCATCTATGAGACTCCTTTTAAACTCAAAAAATATAAAATCAGTATAGAAGGGACACGCTATATATTTTGAGATGCCACAAAAGTAGAGAAGTTAGAGCTGGCAACACTGCTTTTCTAAATACCACCATCCTCAAGTAGTAAACTCTGACTGTCAATTGAGTCGCTGCTGTCATAGAGTAAACGTGGTAGGTACGATTTGTCATCGAAACATGGACTTGTCAAGAGAACATGTACGCGCAATGATTTACTACGATTTTAAGGTCGATTTAAGTGAACAACAAAGTCTTGAACGATTGCAACTCGCATTTGGTGATGAAAGTCCTTCACGTGCAACTGTGTTTCACTGGTTTAGCGAATTTAAAAGAGGACGGATATCGCTTGGTGATGAGGAACGTACCGGTAGGCTCTGTTCTTCAGTTACCGCTGGAAACATTGAGAGTGTGAGACGTATGATCGACGAAGATCCAAGATGCACCTATCGGGTGATTGAGGCAACTCTTGGTGTTGGATCCGCAACAGTAAATTCAATTTTACATGATCATCTTCGGATGAAGAAAATTGTTACTCGTTGGGTGCACACACCCTTACCGATTTCCAAAAAGCAGAGCGAGTAAGAATCGCTCGAAAAACATTAGAAATGTTAAATAATGGTGGACATCGCATTCTATCAAAAATAGTAACGGGTGATGAAACTTACATTCCATTTTACGATATTCCTACCCGCCAGGAGAGCCGCGTGTGGATCCACGAAGATGCACCAACACCAACAATGGCCAGAAGGCAAAGGGCTGTCAAGAAAGTTATGTACGCAGTTTTCTTCCGTAGTACCGGATTAGTAAAAGCAATGAAGCTGGAGAATCAACGTACAGTCACAGCAAACTGGTACACCACAAAATGTTTACCTGCAGTTCTTGAGTCAGCCAACATTCGCGGGTTAATGTCGCATCACGACAATGCATCGTCACACAGTGCACAGCAGACAGTTGAATTTTTACGTGAAAATAAGGTAAAAGTCATTGAACATCCACCCTATTCGCCTGATTTGGCCATGTGTGATTTCTGGTTGTTCTTCAACCTAAAGAAACATTTACGTGGTCGACGTTTCACGACGGAGGATGAGATAGATGAAGCAATTCATCTATTTTTTGAGAGCATTCCAAGAAATGACTGGCTTCACGCTTTTACGTTGTGGAAACTTCGGTTACAAAAGTGCATTGATGCAGAAGGAGATTATTTTGAATATAAATACAATCACTTTCGTAAAAAGACTTGTAGTTTTCTTGTATCTCAAAATATATAGCGTGACCCTCGTACCTTTCTCAGTGTACAGATCTCGCATACTTCCCAATCTAATTGGATATTTGCATGTTGTAATTTTTAATAACTGCTTTAACTATCCCGTAGGATTTTCAGATTATACAATTTCATAAATCCTTTCTTATTTCTAAGAAACTGACTTAAATAAGCAAGACTTTTCAGCAAAGATTTTAATACCATAGAGATCTCAAATTCTTCACAAGCAAGCTTTTTGATTAATTACCTATTTAATCTGCAACAAAAGGAATTATATCGCCTTGTTTATACCACATTCCTTGTTCTACCTCTAATAAAATTTTAAAACTTCCCTTAACAAACTTTGGCCGTAAATTTAGACCCCACCCGTACCGTAGTAAACCTTGGCGAACTTCCTTCCTTTATGGTTTATTAACGGGTATCGCTCCCATACCATCTATGGTCTATAGACTAAGAAATTTATTCGCAAAAACAACGAATTATTTCCCCTTCTTTCAGAGGAAGGGAAAATAGTTCCCCCAGCGCCTTGGAATCCTAGGTATATCCGTCATGAATTACAAGGAAGTATCGAAGATGGTCCTATTCTACTGTAGGCATCGGATTTCGAAGGGAATAAGCTGATCAATTAGTCACTATGGTAGAAGTTCTTCTCCTTCTGCTGCTCCTACGTTCTACACACATACGCGTTCTGTATTGCCTTTAGTTTGTGAGGTTTTGGGGATCCCTTCATGAATAATTTATTTGCAGTAGCGAAATCTTGTAGGGAGGTAACAACCCGATTGTAAATTGTAGCGGTAATTGCCAGCCTGAAGTGGCCAGACTTCTTATTGAGGGGTGCATTGTTTTCCGGTCAGATTTCTGGAAATAAGAGACGTGATTTGTTTTTTCGAAGCGTTAAATTGACCACTTTGATGTATTAGTAGGTTTTCTGCGAAAATTGTTAGAGGAAATGAGATTTTTATTGCCTCTATTCGACAATATATTGCTCTATAAATAAAATGGTGGTTGTGTATGTTAGACGACACCAACATTATTGCTTCAGATTTTGATTTAAGTAGTATCTGGATGGGATATTGTTGGAGTCACAGTTGAGTGTCATTGACAGGTGTTTTATCAATCACCTTGCTATTAACGAACAACGGATTTGTAAGGAGTATTTGTTGGTGGCGATGGTGTCTTTGCTGAAAACAGCTGTGCAACTTTATTGAATTTAACTGATGTGATTGCTAACTTTAGAGATAAAACTGAAACTACGGTCTCTGGCCATATTACTTGAAACATAAATCAACCCTTTTTTTCCCATTCTATTATAGTGATATTCTTTTGCTTTGAATCCGATCGCTTATAGGGGGATTAGATTATTGTATCAATACATAAAAATACCAGAGAAATGATATTTAGAAGAGTAAATTACGTATATATAAATATTTCAGTTATTTTTAAAAATATTTCGTCAAAACCGTATAGAAGTTAAGTTGTGGAGTATCGTTAAGTATTTTGTGTTGATATATCGTTATTGCAAAGGTAAAATTGAGCTCTCTTAATCATTAATTATTTGGAATTTGAAAAAATTGAAATATTTGGGGTTTTTTGTAGAAAATGCCCGAGAAAGATTTAACAAGTGAACAAAAAGCCGCTATACAAGCTCTTCTACAATCAAACAAACATTCATAACGAGAAATTGCAAAATTACAGAAAGTATCTCTTTCTTCTGTATCGTGTTTAGCTAGAAACTTAAACGAAGGAGCTAGCACATCGACACAAAGACGGGTAACGTGCGCTCGGAAAAGAAAAACTTCGAAGAGATCTGACCGTGAAATTGTCCATCAGGCTTTGAGCAATAGATTTGCTACAATTAAAATGATTCAAAAAAATTTGCAAGAGAGAGGAATCGTGATTTCGAACAGAACTGTCAGGCGCCGATTGCGCGAAAATCGCCTAATGGGCCGAAGACCTGTAAAAAAGCCGCGTTTAACAGAAAAAATGAAATCTGCTCGTCTCAACTTTGTAAGAGAATATCGACATTTCACAGACGAGAATTGGAAAAAGGTGAATAACTTAATAACATGATTTTTACTGAATTAATGTTTGCATTATTTAATAGGTTTTCTTTAGTGACGAGTGTTCGCTCTGTGTGTTAGTACAGCGAGCACAATTTGTTCGTAGACGACCTGACGAACGTCTCACAGAGTCCACGGTTCTTCGAATTGTTAAACACCCTCCGCAGGTAATGATTTGGGGAGTGATTAGTGGAGACGGATCCGGCCCTTTGTATCTTGTAGAAGGTACAATGCGTCAAGAGCAGTACATGAATGTGTTAAAAACACGTTATTACCGTATTTTAAGCCAGGACGTCGCATATCGATAGAGCGTATATTTATGCAAGATAATGCTCTTTGCCATGTGGCAAAAAAGGTTAAGAAATTCTTTGAAGACAATCACATACCTCTTTTACGTTGGCCCGGAAATTCACCGGATCTCAATCCCATCGAGAACGTATGGAATCGACTAAAAAGTAAGGTATATGAAAGAAAAAACACTACAAAGGAAATATTAGTGAAGAATATAAAGGATGTATGGGAGAACGATGAAGATATAAAAGAGACAATCATATCTTGCATTGAAAGTATGCCTCGAAGAATTAAGGGCGCTATTAAAAATCAGGGGTTATGGACTAAATATTAATTACTTATTTAATATTTACACATGTTACATATTTTTACAATATATTTTATAAATAAAAAATATAATACATGTATAGTTTATATTTTATTATGAAGAAACTACAAAATATTGAGTGTTTCAAGTAATTTGGCCAGGGACTGTACTTGTGTTATGTTGTTTTATAGGTTTTTAGTCAAACTTTTCAACAATAACACCTTTTACTAATAATCTTTCCAATAGTCAAGAGAGGGTTGAATTGAGCAATAATATATCTAATAAAATGTTAGCGTACAGCAGCGTCCCTCAAGGATGTATTATGGGACCAATACTCTTCACTATACCGAATTCAGAATTCTACCGGATTCAGAATTCTTGTTTGAGGTATATATATAGCATATGAAAGTTTCAACGCACCGGGTGTCTCAAATTCAATGTTACAAGCGATATTTTTCATATTTGTAGAGATAGAAGATCGAGCAAGGTGTCGTCGAAAATTGTTCGTAGAATCCTAAAAGATATACTTCTTAAAACTATCCCTAGTAAACGACCCTCTAATAAACTTCCCCAAAACCACCTTTTGGACATTATACTTGAAGTGCGAAGAGTTTGGAATACAACGGTGTAAACAAAAGTTGCATTCAAGAAATATTCATTACAGAATGGTCACATCAACAATAACTAACAAAAAAATTCTTACAAAAAGTTTAAAAAAGCATTAAATGCATTAATAATTCACAATATTTATTATTGTTAAAAATGACCATTATTCGACGCAGCACACGCTTCAAATCGACCAATTAATTCCAGGAAGTTGTTGCTGTGATCATATTCATTGTAACAATGATGTAATACACAACTTCTTTCAAATACCCCCACAAAAATAAGTCCAATGGGCTTATCCATCTATTGGGGTATACGTCATTTAAATACTCTACAGCTGACCGCGAGTTATGAGGGAGAGCACTACCCTGTTGCTACCACAAATCATTGCGCTCTGCTAATAGAATATCTTCCATTAACTCAGGAAGATCATTATGTAAAAATTGTAAATAACGTTGCCCTTAATGCCTTTATGCTTGCAGCAACTGGATTTTAAAAGGATGGTATTTGTGAAACATTAGTATCTCCTGTACTGTTGATTTACTTATTCCCATACTTTCTACCACTGTTCCAACTGCAATATGTGGATTCAAGAATGTCTTAAATTTGATGGAAATGAGTCGGTTCGAATTCGGTCTTCAACACGAGGAAATGCCATGTGATGGTACCAGGTCCGTTAGAAAATCTTTATTTACACTTAGATAATACACAACTTCTTCATTCATTGTCCCCAGATAAATTTGATGAAGCCATTGATAACAAAGAAATAAAAGTAAGCACCTTAGTAAAATGTAGCCACGATCACACTTTTTAAAGTTAAATTCTACAAAATCGTCCATAACACAACCCAACGCATATTTTGGTGAGATTTTTTATTTGAATATAATTAATTTTGGGTTACTGGTTCTAACCATATCATTGAACGTGATATGTCAGATCTAGTTTGCAAGATACGGCACATCTGACGCATTTGGTGAATAAATGGATTGTTCAGTCGTCCATTTTTAGATCTACATAAGTTACTCACTGATGTTCCACCTAACTGATTTTTTTTTGAAGATCAACGAAATTGCTTTATATTCTCTCTCATCCTAATAGAATATGAGCCATATTTGTCGCCGTTGTCTATATATAGGTAGGTTTTCACGGTGAAAATGTGTAGTTGGCGGTTTTCGAGTCTCCGGTCGTTTGTCGATTTGTTGACTCCTGTGAAGGACTGTTTGGTCGAGCTTTCGGCAGTCTCGCTGCTGCCATCATCAGGTCGCTATCGTTGTTTTGCTCATATAGTATGAGCAAAACAACGGCAATCAAAGTACTAGGCTTAAGAGAAAAAGATCAACAAATCTTCAACAACCCTCTTGCGATAAAATGTAATATTACTACCTGAACAAAGTAGATTCTTTTCACTTAATCTGGAGGTAAGCGGCTTGGAGGATCCTTTTGAAAGGTTGGGATCTCTAGTGAGATCATCCAGCTCCTGCTGATTGAAAGGTTAGGACCTTGGCGTAGCTCCTTCAAAATCACTATCGCGTTCTTCAGATTTGTTGCCTTGTTGCATTTCGGAGCATCGGCAAGCTACCGAACGGTGGAACAAATACTTCTTCAGAAAAAGGAAAGAAGTCTTCGCCACAGTTCTTACTTCTTCGGCACCCAAATTAAAAAAAGAATGTCGGGCTGTGATTATAATAATAGTCTTTGATTAGAATCATGGGATGGAATTATTCATATCACCATAGATGGAACACATCTTGGATGACGCGTTGGTACAGATTCAAACTTTAAAACCCTACATTTTTGCTTCGATTTTAGAAAATTATTTATTTATTGTCATTTGGGGGTATAACTATTTACCTACTAAAAAAAGGAAGATCGTCGAATAATTATGAGGAGTAAACGGAATAGACGGAAATCTGCACCTGAAATAACGGCTGAAATAAATATTGAGCATGAAAAACGAGTTAGTTTAACCACTGCGAAAAGGAGGTTAAGAGAGGGTGTCAACATTGGACAATTGATGAGTAGAAAAATGTTCTTTAGACCGATGAGTGCAAATTTGAACTCTTCGGTTTCAGGAGAAGAACGTTCGTTCGAAGGTCCAAAGAAGAACGAGCAGCAGAATCGTGTGTAGTACCTACAGTCTAGCATGGGGGCGGATCGGTAATGGTTTGGGGTCGTTTTGGCGCCGCATCAGTTGGAGACTTGGTTAAAATAGATAGCGCTACCGGGAAATTTTGCAAGCAAATGCTATACCATCTGGAATAAGAATAATCGGTGACCATTTTATATTTCAACATGATAATGATCCGAAATACGATTCTAAACTGGGCCGCGAATATTTAGATTCAATGGAACGTGAAACCAATATCAAAATAAAGAAATGACCTCCTCAAAACCCACAGAGTTTTTGGGGGAATCGTTGTGGGAACAACTACAAGAAGTATGGCTTGAAATAGAACCCACTACTCTGACGAAATTGATAGAGAGAATGTCGCAAATATATGCCGCAATTATTATTAGTCGGGGTGGACATTTTGACGAAACGAAGATTTAACCCTTTCTGTGTTAAATACATTTTATATTTGAATAAAAACTATCAATTTCTTTGTTTTAAGAATGTTTTATTAAAAGCAAAACTAGTTAGCACATTCTTTACTTATGGGCATTTCTTTGGGTGCGCAAATAATTATGACCGGTAGTGTATTCTTCAGCTACTACGGACGACGTACAGTAAACGTTGTTCCACGTTTGATTTGCACTGTTTTCGAATAGTTTTTCAAGTTATCGCTGTTATAAACATAACTTGATCCATCGGCTTTTTCAAACTACCCTCTTCTTATCTTTAGAATCTCATTATGATGACAAGAAGTTTCCATCAGAGATATATGGAAACAGTGTGATTCTGCTACATTGATTACACGCAGCAATTTACTTACAGCTTCCTATTAGACATAACCATTAATCAAGATTAAATTTGCGTTAAATATATGCATCGGAAACGCTAAACATCCGCCCAAACAACCATAAATACGTCACCCGCGTATCCAACTTGGAACTAATAAAATTTAACGCAACATTGCCTCAAGCTACACGCACGTTATGAACCTCTATTATAGGCGACCCGAGCGACACGCGTGGTCCTTAAAAATATTACACCACACTAAAGCACATACGCTAGATGTCGCTTCTAACGGAAAAGGACGACGGTATACAACAACAAAAGAAAGTCGCCAGCAAACAAGCTGGAAAGGCAGCAAGGGAGAAAAAAAACCTTTTTTTTGCAAGGTTGGAACGAGCGCCCTCTTCAATTCGACCTTCGAAAAATGTTTTTAAAGAAATTGACGCCAATTTTCTCCCATATTTTTTGTCACATATTACATTAGTGTCCCATAAACATCTCAATATAACGTGAAAGTCACGGACAAGAGAGAGTCATAGACGTGACAGTAGAGAAAAAATAGTGACCTCGTTTGGGAGGCGACAGGAGCGAAGAGGGATGAAGAGGGGGGTACTTGGATAAAGGAAGGGAAAGAAATAAGAATTATGTAGTCTGCAGTTAGTTTTCTATTTCTTTCAACAGCAAAAAATGAGTTCATAGAAAGAATTGAATTAGCAAAGGATAAGTGTATAGTTTATTTGTTATGAAAGGTGTCCAAATTTGGCCATCCACTTCAATTTAATTTCACCATATTATTTTAAAGGACAAATCGATAGATTGTTGCTATAAGCAGAATAAAATCTTTTACGTCCTTAACACTTCGACCCAGTGGGCCTATTGTATTAACCTTGTTTTGGTTTCGTTTTACATAAACAGGTCGGTTCCATCGATCAGGATTAATGGCCATGCAGTAAATCTTTCTCCGATGGTAGGTCAATTGCGCTTTGCAGAGAGAATCTGCGCTTCATTGCAAAGTCTGCATTAAGGTTCATCTTTATAGATCTCCATTTTGTGCAAATGACCTCTTAAGCAGCCATATCCTGTTAATAGACAGGTGCTGCCATAAATTGAATCCTGTTTAGTGCAAGTAGGTCAGGTAGTCTTCTCATCGTTTATTTGCTGTGCCTTTGGCCAGCTGTACGTTTCCAATGTATTTGGTGTTGTTTTATGATCCATTCATTAATTCCTCCATGCACTGCACTCTTGGTAATACCTAGACCCGGTTCAGGTCCTACAAAATTAATTTTAGAACCTTCTTTCGCTAGCTGGTCTGCAGTTTCATTGCTCGCTATACCCTTGTGACCTGGATCCTGTACCATGGTAACCTCGTTGTGCTTAGGCAGGGCTATTAGGTTCTCCAGGCACTTCCATATTAGTTTAGAGGCTATAGGATAAGATAGTAGTGCTTTTACGGCTGCTTGACTGTCAAAGAGAATGCCTCCTTTCGAGACTCTTGACGCGGATTCTCCCACACGCAGGTTTATACATCATATATTTCTGTTTAAAATACCCCAGTGTATCGCGCCTGGTTTTCTATTCCATGGCTGTTTGCAGCTAATAATGATTCAAATAAGGCCATATCAACAGCACCTTCTATGTCAAGAAATGCAGCTAACGCAATTTCTTGATTGTTTAAAAATGCTTCCGTCCGTGACACGAGTTGGTGAAAGTTGATTTGGATATAATGGCCCTTCTGTTAGAGAGTTTTCCCAGAGATACTTTCCAAGTAGTCTGTATGCCTTTGTCTCAGCGTATGAACAATGCTCAGGTTTTGGGTTTGCTCTTAGTAATGAAAAATGATTTCCTACTCTTTTGGCATGCTAACACTCTTTTCGCAAAGCTTTCGATTACATTTTTACATAAATTCGGTCCAATTCCTCCAATGGAATGAATAATGTTATCTCGAAATTGCTCAGAGGTTTGAGAATCGTTAGCGTAAACTCTTTTCTTCAAAAAGCCCCATAGGTGGTGTGAGGTCGCATGACTTAGGCGGTCAATTAATGGCAAATGGCGTCGTCCTGTTGTTGTACATATTTTGGTAGTTATCTTTATGGCCACTACTGTATGTCTCAATAATAAATGCAAGTGCTTTGCATCTTTGGTAATCCTTCTAGCTGCATTGATCATTTACTTCTTAGAACCACTTATGATAAAGAGATTTTGATACAAATACTACTTTTCATAAGGGCACTATTACTAATATTATCTCTTTCGATAATACGAAACCAGAAAAATTGATAAATTATAAAAGGGGGATTTGGGTAATGTTGATTCGATTGCGCCTGTATTCTGACACCATCAGTCTATTTGAAGGTTTCTGTAACATTTTAGGAAGCCCAAGTTAAGGAACCCACTTCGTTAAAGAAGAATACGTATTCTGGACAATGTACCTAGTATCTTCCCTAGCTCTTTTATCTTCAATAAATTTATTACAACGATCAATTCATAACTCTATACCCTTGTAAAAACAATCTAAAGCTTTTCCCCCCATTACCGTCCTTAAAACGTCGTCCCTTAAGGTCTTTCTTTAAATGGAGCCATGTCCAGACTATACGGTGGATGTTCCAATTCTTCAAAGCCATATTCGCAGATGGTAGCTTGTGAAATGACGGCAGTATGGACGGGTGCATTGTCGTGCAATAATTGAACAGCATTTGTCAATTTTCCTCGACGTTTTGCACGAATATTGCCCCTCAATTTATGTAGCAAAGACGCATAATATGTGCTGTTGACAGCTATAATAATAATAATAAAGGTAACTGCAACGGCAACGGTAATGGTAGCGGTAGCGGTAACGATAATAATAATAATAATAATAATTACTTTATTTCTGGTTCTTTTTCAGAAATATGTCAATTTACATACAAAACAATATAATTAAATTTATATTAATGTTAATAAAAAAGAAATCGTATAAAATATATTGTAGTGGGGTGTTTGACGTGAAGAGCGTACGTTTAAATGTTATTAAATTAATCAATTTTATATGAAAATTCCTTAAATATTATATTTTAACAGAACATTTGCGCAATTTGAATTATTTTAATAATAATAATAATAATAATAATAATAATAATAATGTTTATTGTCCAACAGGTAAACCCAATTACAGGACAAATATACACATTGTGAACACAATACATATTGATTTAAAAACATGACATAACTATACAAAAAACTATTATGTTTCGTGTATCATGGCGCCAACTCTCCAGTGAAAATATCACTAAATATCTTCTCAGCGTTCCTGATCATGTGATAGATTGGCGACCGCAAACGAAGATTGGTCCTCGGTGTCGGCATAGTAAAGGTTGGAGCATAACGAGATGCTATTCGAGGTACGTTGAATCCTATGTGGGAGACCAGCTGCATACAGTCCATCCTATCATTTAATAATTTGTGTAAAAATCGGGCGCTATGGTAATCACGACGGGATGACAATGAACGAAATTGATGCGATTCGAGAAGGGTGTTGTAAGAAGTATGCCAAGGCGGATATTCGCCATTAACTTTGAACGACAAGAATTTGAGGAATCGACGCTGAACACGTTCAATTGGAGCTTGATGGGACATATAGAAAGGATACCAAACAATAGAGGCATACTCCAATTTCGAGAGTACAAATGCAAAATAAAGGGATTTTAGCACTAGTGCGTCATTGAAGTATTTGGACGTTCTCATAAGAAAACCCATCATTTTAGAGGCAGATGAACAAATTTGTTCAATATATATGTTAAACGATAAAGTTGGATCAAAAGTGACACCTAGATCTTTAAGATTGGTAATCTTGTCGATGGAAATATCGTTGATTTGATAAGTGGAGATATATGGATTTGTTTTTCTCGTGAAGCACATAAAATTACATTTACTAGAATTTAATGTCAGTGTATTGGATTTTGACCACTCGGTCAGTATATTAATGCTCGTCTGAAGACTCTTGATATCTTGTTGGCAGTTAATATTACAAAACAGTTTAACATCGTCGGCATAAGCGAGGACATGGCAACATAAGGATGTTAAGAGGTCGTTTATGTATAGAATGAACATCAATGGACCAAGATTGGATCCTTGTGAGATACCGCTGCTAGATACAAATTCAAACGAATTAAATCCATTATAAAATACATAGTTAGTTCTCTCTCAGTATTCCAATTCTGACATTATTTAAAAAAAAAAGACTCAGTTAATGTTACGTTACAGTGGATAATCAATATGCAGCGGTACTTAAACCCCACCACAAAATTCGATAGCTTATTCTGGAGTAGAAATTGGTAAAATAGGAAGTTCTAAAACCGTAATATGTACGTACAGTTAGCAAAATATATTATGTCTCCCCTCTTAAACGTGCAAATATCAATATTGCATCCTGTATAGTGGACATATATCTATGTAAGTATGTAGTAAGAGTACAATAAAGTAAACCTCAATTAAAATTTTATGATCCCATTTCAGTTCAATCGCGTTCACTTTTTATCTATTAATAAACTCGCCAATTTGACTTTGTCTTGCAGTATAATAAATAGGTGTGTTAATGTAATCAATATTATTACCTGGAGTTGTTTTTATCGTTACTCTCAATATAAAGTATGCAACTGTTGATAAGGTATACCATACCATGACAAAGACAAAATTTGTATTTTATTATAATTTTTCTGAATTTCCTCTGAATTCGTTACCATTGATGAACAATTGGTGACATTTCGTGGTAACTGCAGGTTTCGACAATATATTCCGTCAAAACCAAACCGCTATGGAATAAAAATTTTTGCTGTATGTGACGCCAAAAATTTTTATACTGTAAACAAGCAAGCGTACACCGGAACTCAGCTAGAAGGACCTTATAGAGTCAGTAACTCTGCAGAGGAAATTGTCGTTCGATTGATCCAACCTACCGATAAGACTGGCAGAAATGTGACAACCGATAAGTGGCACGCAAGTGTATCCTTATCAGAGCGTTTATTGTCGGACCATAATTTAACATTGGTAAGAACAATACGCAAAAATAAAAGAGAAATTCCAGCAGTGTTTCTTTCCAACAAGAATAGAACTGAAAAAGTACACTGTTTGGATTTTCAAAAAATGCAATGTTGATTTCTTATGTACCAAAAAAAGCATACGGCAGTTCATCTCCACAATGCACCATGATGCAAACATTGACCAAGATACCGGAGAAGAAAAGAAACCGGAAATTTTGACATTTTATAATACAACTAAGGGTGGAGTGGACGTAACAGATAAACTCTGTGCTACGTACAATGTAGGACGGCGAACAAGGAGATGGCCATTGATTTTATTTTTCTATCTCATTAATGTCTGCGCCTTAAATGCTTTCATTATTTATAAACATAATAATATTCCACAACAAAAGATTACATACGAAACGCGTCCAAAATTACGATTTCGAAAAACTTGAACGAAGAAAAAAGTCTGAGAAATAACACAGGGGACCTCAGAACTATTAAAGGTCTCAAAAATATAAATTATTTTTACCTAAAAGCAGACAAAGGGAATAGCTTTCTTCAATAAATGAAATGTTTTGAGGCGTTATCAATTCACTTGGATGACCGGGGCGCTCATCATCTTCAAGGAATTCTTTCCCCAAACGGAAACATTTTGCCCGCTTTTTTACAGTGGAATATGAAACACCATAAACGCCGTCTAAACGTTTAAATTTTCGTTGCCTGAGACATTTCCATGCACTAGTCACATTATCTGGTTGGCAACTAAAAACTACTACTCTTCGAGCCTATATAGTGTAGGCGGAGTTTGAACACGTTCGAACCTGTATGAGCCTGTCAGGCCGGGAATTTATGGCGCCTACCTCGTACACAGATTAAAAATTCTACGTGAATTGACTTTTGCTTGATCCTTGTCTATCGAACGATATGATATACGATTGAATAACTAAATTTTCATAAGTCTTTTATTTTCTAACGTCTGCTTAATAAACTAAAAAAAGGAATAAAACTACTATTCGTGAAAACAAATACCACTAATTGAATTACATTCCCTTCCACAATAAGCGGGATACATTGCCAGCGTGTGCTTGGTGTTGGTTACATTCAAACTGCATTAAGTTAATTGTTATTTATATTCATTCCTTTTTAAGAGCAACGTACGGAAAACTGGTGGCAAATAAGGGCGCGGCAAATTTATTATATCGATGTTTTATACCCCTTCGTACAGCTATAGCACTAGCAAACTAGCACAACGTTGGCGCGCTTGGCGAGTCCAGATGGGCAGACGTATAAGGCTGCATTTTTATGGCGTCGCGTTTAGCTTTAAAGTGTTGCGGATTATGCAAATTTTCAGCGGAAAATGGCTTTCCGTGTGTGACGCAATTTTATGGTTATTTAATCGAGAAAAATGTTGATCCGCCGTTAAGGTTTTATTATATGGTAAATACGATCCATACTGGAGATGGTGTGGGATAATTTTGGATATTTAGAGACTAAGAAAGATGCTCTAATGGGATCTGCTGTATAAAAAAAGAGTAGCGGAAAACTTCTCAATAACTAAAACTGTAGCAATAAAGCATGTAAATTGTTATAAAATTATGAAGTGTTTATACCTTTTTCAAAGTTAACTATACAGGGTGTTGCTATCTCAGAGAATTTTAAATGTTTTGTTGGGTGAGAATTTTAAAATTTTGAAAAATTCATTATAAATGTTCGTTATGTAATTTTGTTTTAATTAAATGCATCGCCGTTAGGTGGCGCTACCTAACTTATTTTTTTTAACCTTTTAATGGGGAACGTTTCCGAAATGGGAACATACTATAAAATCAAATTTTTATTGAATTAATTATATTATTTGCATAAAACGTTTTGCATAAAAGTTTTAAAACAAAACAGAAAAAAATAGGTCCATTTCTGTTCTTTGTGAATTAACTTTCACCGTTATCGGCAATTCAATTGCATTTTCGGTCTCACCGGAAGTGACGTCAACTTTCTTATCTTAGGTGCAGCATCCTGTATATTCTTGGTAATCGAAAGCTTCTGTCGTTCAAAAGTTAATGCAGGAGGGGGGACACTTTAGGACCTCACTGTATATGGGATGAACGGTATTGCTAATCAATGGTTTAGATCCTATTTGGCAAATCGTGTACAGAAGATAGTTTATGAAAGATTTAAATCGGATAATAGGATCATCAATTTAGGCATTTCCCAAGGTTGTATGTTAGGCCCTACCCTACTTTTAATTTACATCAATGATCTTCTAGGTTCTGTAAATTCGTGGATAGTATTATATTATTTGCTGATGACGCCAATGTTGTCATTTCTTCATCGACGCCTTTCAGGAAAAAAATACATTCATTTGTGTGGGTCACAGTTCAGAAAATATTCTGGAGAACAGTGACAGAAACATAACTGCGTTAACAAGCACTGCACACACCCTCATGCGTCTGTGAGACTTATTGCCGCTATATCACTACAGTTCATAAGATATTAACATCTCATAAAGGTAAACCATTTAAAAAATTTGGTGTATGAGCTCGACGATGGCGATGAAATTCGTAGACATAGAATTTTGTTCTAGGAGATTTCAAATTTCCTAGCTCTTACTTTGTACTCTGATGAAGCAAAGGAATAGTCAACAGTTATCTGAAAGTCAATAGTGGATCAGGGAAACTAACTTGCAAAGAGGTGGAGCTCTGGTGTGGAATATTGGGGAACCAATTCATTGGTACATACTTTTTTGAATGCATCATTTTGAAGACGGTCAGTATCTAAAAAAGCACTCCGTTCTGCAGGAAGTTTAGGTAAGCAGCGCCTGAAAAACGTACCTGATATATGGATTTTATAATAGCACGGAGATTTTCGTCGGTCCACGTATGTGGATTGTAAAAATTAAAAACTTAATTTCGTGCGAATCCGGTCTTATCAGTAAAAAGAATGTTGGCAGCAAAATTTGGATTTTCGCCATGATTGCCCAAAAACCAGCGGCAAAAAGCCAAACGTGCTTGATAATCTGATTGATCTAAGGCCTGCACTCGTTGTACATGGTAGGGGTAAAGCTGCTGCTCGTGGAGGATTTTCCAAACAAGAGGAGCACTGAAACTCTCCGCAAACTCGTCTCCGGATTCTGCTCTACTCGTGCTAAAACAGTCTCTTCTACCTCAGAGGTGATCACCGATCTTGGTCTCTCGGAATTATGGGACTGTTTCTTTGGTGATTCTTTGGTGAAGTCTTACAAGAACACGTAATGGCAAATGGGTTGAGTGTCAATATAAAGATATTGCGCTTTTCTGGCATTCCCATTAGCACCACCATACATGAAATGCATTTCGGCTGATTCAATGTTAAACAGGCATAGTGAAAATTGGTAAAATTCTGCACCAACCACTGTATGTTTGACAGAACTTGGTCAACTGCGATAAGAAAATGCTTAAAATTTTGCGAACGGAAGAAGAGATAAGTGGGAAAATGTACAAATATTTTGGGCTATACTTACTATCCTCTTCAAGGTTTGTGGAACTTTCTTTTTGACACCCTGTAGAATTTAGTCCTTCTAAGGGTTAAAACAAGTAGTTTTTCGTATTAGATTTTATTCTTTTGATATCAAATTTGGTCGGAATAAAATTTACTCCATAATTTTTTGTTCTATGGATGTGAGATAGTCGCATCTCCTTTACTTTCCCATCAGAACTCGTCTTTCTTTTTGTTTTGGAGCGTTAGCAAAGACGTGAGAAGAAAATCGGAAGAATAGAAAGCAAGAATACGAACAAGAAAGTTCAACATTCTCCCTGATATTGTATTTCATTCCACTAAAGAAGTCAGTAGAAGAGAATTTATAGTTTTTGCGGCTTCATAGATTTCCTTTATCGGTAGTTTTTCCCGGAGTAATTCCGTCGCATTATATAAGTTGTAAAGTCTCCGGGTGAAACGGCTGTACGTCATACGGAAAGGTCATTAATCACTTACGCCCTCGTACATGCGCCACCCTCCCGAAGTCCATCTTTTTCGCCCTCGTTTTAATTCCGCTTGATCCTCTCTTGCTTCCTACAGTGGCGTTTTGGGGAAGCATCGGGAGCGATTTCCCTCCCGCCAGAAAATTCCACCGCCACCGTCTCCTCTGTCCAACACAACGGTAGTACTCCATAGTACCGCCGGCAATCGTTTCGGACAGCTCGTAGCCACACCGCGCGTTCTAAAAAGCAAAACTAAAATTGTCTGCGCGAAGAGATTTACTCTGCCTGCCGGTCGCTAAGATTCATTGAAGATTTACGGTTTTCACTGGCTGACAAAGATAAACTGGCGGCACTCGATTTACAAACATAATTTACTCGCATTAACTACGAACCAGTAAATGTCCCGTGTTCTCTCTCTGTAGCTCGTTCCGTTCTTCTTTGTGTCCATCTCTCTTTCGCTTTGATGGTTATTTCTGCCTCTGTGGTATTGGGATTCTGTTTAGTTTACTTTCCTGAACATTTTGGAAAATGTTCTTATTTTGCGAAAATTCTTTGGTTACCTTAAATTTAGTACAACGCTATATTTGCAAAACATTGTTAGAAATTTGGAGAAGAACTACAAGTTAATTATAGATGTTTTTTTTGTTGCAACATTATCACCACACAAGATCAATGCTACATCCACTATGAAGCAATTATTGAAGCTCAGAGACAAGCTGGGGTCAGCTAACTGCAGAAAGGCATTTCTGATTCGTTGCAGAGTCGGTGGCTACCGACTCACATCACTAACGGTGAAAAAACTTGAAAAACCTGTTGGTAGATGCGAGAGGAAAGACCTCCCAAAGAGCACATAATTTCCATGAGCGGTTGAGGCTAAGCATTTTAAATGTGGAAATTTCAATTACATTTAATAATTTCAATCTTGCTTTAAATTCAATCGATAACTTAACGATTTTCGCATCTGCTCCCTCCCCACGTCATTAATATTTTTTTACACACCTTTCCTGTTCATCAAAAAATTAATTACATGAAAAAGGAGATATTTCAAAATTTAATTCTTTACATGCTGTTATCAGCTATGAAGTGTCATTCAAGTCTAATGGCAAGTGGCTTGTTAATTTATCTGATGTGGCTATCCTCGGGGATGTTTCAAACTTTTTATCTTTGGGCAGTAAGTTTGGCCTACCAATTTTTAAAACTGATATCCATGTGAATTGAACTTACACCTAGTTCTGTGGAAGACATCCTCAGATCTAGAACCACTAATGTTTTAAGTAACTATTTTTTAAAACAAGGATCTCATACTGTTCTAGATTTATTTTTGCGTAAACAACGCTTACTAAGAAAATTTGTAATTTCCTTGGGATTTCGTAATTAAATACTTGAAAAAATCTTATCCCAGTAAGGAATCGAACGTGACACCTTCCGCTTGTCGGACGGGCGTGCTAACCACTGCACCACGAGGAGCTTCATGCCAGGAACATTCACTTTTTAATACCTAGTTGTTATTTTATCTGCAAATATATCATAATATTTCGACAGATAGTTTTTAATTCTTACATGCCAAGAACACTAATTAATTAATTATTATTATAATTAATTAATTATTATTATAATTAATTAATTATTATTATAATTATTATAATTAATATATTTTGGCTTCCGTCCGTGAATTATGAAAATTTGTAATTTCCTTGGAATTTCCGATGTGATTAAATTGAAAAAATCTCGTCCGATAAGGAATCGAACCTAACAACAAAATAACAACTAGGTATTTGGATGCAAACCAGTCGCCAGTTAATAGCAAACGACGCATGCGCACACTAGAGGGAAATCCAGTATCTAGTCTCTCCATACCTTTTGACACTTGCTTCCAACCTTGATTTGAGAATTAACATAAAAAACATAAAATTGACAATATGAGTCGCTCACAACAAACATTTCAATACAATATTAAGCTATTGAAGCATATGTAAGACGTGTTTTAAAATGTGCTTTGGTTTCGTAGTAGGATGCGTGCAATTTGTAATGTATTATGCGTGTTCATGGTACTACCATCTTTTACAGCGTTACATTATTACACAAGATTTTGTGTCAGGCAAGGAGAAAGTCCGTAAATAACACAAGAATAGTTAAACACTGCAAAATAAGCTATTGTGCTGTGAAATAGGCGCACCCGTTTTATTATTTTGCATAAATACAATATAAATTTTCATTTTTTTAAATATTTTGATATAATGTAAATTTTTTAAGTTCGATAGAACTTAAAATTATAAAAAATAATAGGAAAAATTTAATTTTAATCAAATTTTTGGTATGATTCGAAAGATTTATTTATGGACATTAACATTTGAAAATGATTTCGGCCATATCGCCATCACGGCTATTCTTGGTGAAACGTATTCTGGACGTCCAATATTGGGTCACTTTTTCGGGCACTGCTGGCCGTATATCACGAATAACACGAACAATGTTGGCTTCCAAGGAGTTAATTGTTGCTGGTTTATTGACATAAGCCAGTAACTTCACGTATCTCCACAGGAAGGAATCGCGAGGTGTCAAATCGCAGAGCCTTGGAGGCCAATTGGTAGGCCCATCCCTCGAAATTAACCTATCGTCAAATTTTGATTAATAAGTCTATGGTTGCCGTCGTTGTATGGCACGTAGCGCCATCCTGTTGAAACCACATCTGATTAACGTCCTCTATATCTTCAACAAGTAAATTTGATTAGAACACCATGTTTGATCCCTGGGAACAACAAGTCTCTAGTAAGATAAAGTGCCATCTTCTTCAGCATCCGTATTTTCCCTGGTTATTCATTATTTTCATTTCGGCTATAAAAATTTCATCAAAACTTGTTCTATGGTCCAATTAGTACAAAACAGTATCCTGTCTATATTTCACATCGAATCGAGGACAAAGTTCAAAGTTTTTCCACAACGCCATCTATCGTAGAAAAGTTTATTTCGCCAATTTTGAGCGTACGGCGATTGTTTATTTTCCGAAGCACCCGGTTAACGGGTAACTAGTAACGAGTAACACGCCAGCTCTCTACGCCGAATACATAACCTCAAAATAGATCCATATTTTTCCCTCGGAGTTGTGGCTGCTGTTGTCGCGGAGGTAATTTATTTCCTCCAACAGTATTTCGTTCGATTTCCAACCGTTCTCTCTCTGGCGAATCTGTTGCCTCTATATGTACTGGGAAACTTTTCTTTAATTTCTAACACCGTGCGTTGCACGCTGCATACTAGTGGATCGACTTATTTACCGTTCGTGTTAGCTCTGCAGTCGAAGATTAATTAAATTAAGGATTAGAAGAATTATGTTCTGTTCGTGAGGGATGTACTAAACAAATCTAATACTTACTTGAATGAAACGATTAGTATTGATATTTCGCGACATAAATTTTACGTTACATTGTGTATGCTGATGTACGCTTTGTACCAGTATCCATCACGCAACCTCCAATGTTGTTGTTGTTGTATTATTGGGCGAGGCGCCGGGTTACGGAATACACCTCGCACTTCTAGGGATCGATTATTATGATCATCAGCTAACCCCACTAGAACATTGTTGAATCCAGAGGTGTTCCAACCTTTGGTAGGAATTTTTAACGTGCCAAACACCAGAAGATGGCATACTCCGGCTTTTATCAGTAAAACCAATCGTCCCGACCGGAATATTAACCCTACTATTATCGTAACGTATGGCCCCAAACTTTTCCGAAAATTTTCAAATCGTTTCTACATGCACCAAAGAACGTTCAATCAAGTTGTCGCTGGAAGTGATATGTCACAATTACCTTGTTTTAATTACGACAGGTCAATTTTTGGGATCTGGTTCAACAAAATGTTTTACAAGCTTAATATTCCTAAAGGAATTTAGAATCTAGTTGAGCGAATGATCAAGCGTGATACAGTAGCCATTTATCGAGAACAGAATATTTCTATAGCAACAATTGATCAGACCATAAAGGCATGTGAAGAGGGTATACCGTGCGTTAATTTGCCCAAAAGTGGTCAACCAAGAATTTTGAGCCAAGTGAAGGAATAAAGCCTAATTGAAGCCTTTAAAGACTGAGTTGGAGTTTCACAACGAACATTAGCTGGAAGATTTCGTGTTTCATAGATCGTTGTTTTTCGATCAAGTTCTCGAAATACCGCGGTGTTTCGAAAATGAAGGAAGGCACCAAAATATACCGTCGCTCAGTTAAAACGAATTCCTAGATGTTGTCTTGCTCTAAGGCGCATCCATATTGTTAATAAACTGACTGTTGTGAAAGACGAGAAGTATTTTACTTCGTTCCATTCGGAGATGAAAGGAAACGGCGGTTTTTATACCGATGACCTAAAAAACACACCAGACAATTTCAAGCTCAAAGTTAAATCCAAATTTTAGTGTGGTGTGTCATTTCCGATGCCAGATACATTTTGCAGCTGTACATTGGCAATGTTCGAGGAGAAGCCAGAACTGCAGAACTTTAATTGAAAGATGCTTCAGTCTTTAAATACCCATCATGTCAATGATGATATAATGTTTTAGTCCAATTTAGCTTCGCGTTATTATGAAAGAATAGTTAAAGGCTGGTATAACACAAACAACATAGACTTTGTTCCTAAATTGGACGATCCTCGCAATGTACCTCAGGCAGAGACTTTTGGTCAATATTGGCCAGAAAAGTGTACAACAATGGATGATAAGCTGCAAATAAATACCGATTAAAACGTCGCATTTTTCAAAAAATTCGAGAAATCGACCCTGCTATTGTCTAAAGTATATTGGACAAGTCAGAAGAAAACCAAGGACACTACCAATAATTTAAATGTTTTATAAAACCGAAAATGGGTAATGTATCTCGCACGCGCATCGTGGTTCTTAGTTAACCTCTTCAAACTTAATTTGACGGTTGGGAATGATGAAATGAGGTGAAAGATAAGTGAAATAATATACAAAAGTCAAATTCGAAGATCGTAACGAAAAGTCTACTGCGGGATTGTCAAAGAATTCATGGAACAGTTCCATTTGAAAACCTATTTGAAGTTCTTCTGATCATGCCTACCAATTTCCGCATCATTAATTAAAGAGCTAATTAAAGAACGGGATAGCTACCGTAAAAAGTTGCAATTCACCCACAATACCCAGCACAATCAAGTCGCAAACGCGTTAACCGGCCAAATCAGGAAAATTCATGCTCACAGAAATAACATCGTCGTTCAAAACCTAGAAAAGACAAACGTTCAAGATAAATCAATCTCTGTTCGAGAGAGAAGATGGTATGGTCGCAATTACATTGAAAGAAATTGCCGAGAAAATCGCTACCGATTTCCAAGCATTCCGCGACTTCTCTCAAACGGACCATCAGCATGATGATATGGTTGATTGATTGATTGATTGATTTTCTACCAGAGCAGGGCTGGTCTTTACATCCCTAACACTGAAGCTTAGTAGCTTATTGTATTATTCCTGCTTCGGTTTTGTTTTACTTGAACAGGTTAGTTCCCACAATCAGGTTTAAGAGCCTATGTAGTAAATCTTTCTCCATTGAGAGTTCAATTGTGCTTCGCATAGCGAATCTGCGTTGAGCTAACGCTGCACATCCGAAAATAATATGAGGGGCTGTTTCCTCCTCCTCATTGCAAAGTCTACATAAGGGCTCGTCTTTGTAGATCCCCATCTTATGCAAGTGGCCTCTCAAACAGCCATGTCCTGTTAATAGACGTGGTGCTGCTCTGATGATATGGTTAATAACATAGCTAATCCCTCAAAGTACTCCAATAAATCCCCATCCACAAAAGCTTCCGAACCTAATCTAATACAAAACATCCTCTTTCTAAAAACTTATCGTCCAAATTATCTACATCATCAACTGCACGATTAAGCTCCAATATTCCGCCATGCAGTGGAAGACAGCAACAGTTACGCCCGTACTAAAAGCTAGCAAAAACCCAGGAGAATCCACGAGCTACCGGCCAATATCTTTGCTGTGCACGTTTTCCAAAATTTCCGAGAAAATCTTACTGGAACATATCAACAATCACCTTGAAGACCACCTAAGAATATGACCATTTTCCTGTACCAGTTTTACAAGTAGCTTTCGAGAATGAACATTTTATGGTTTAACATATTTGAAATGTCAGTGAATTGCAAAACAAATGGCAGTTATTTTTATTTGTCACTATCAGCATTAATAATAATAATAATAATAATAGTAATAATAATAATAGTTTATTATCCAACAGCAGCGAATGTTGCTAATTACAGGATAATCTACAATTTATTGAAAGTACAATTCTTACTTAAACTTACCGAGCATACATATGCATATATATAAAGATAAATAATAATTATTAATTATACAATATAAAAAAAAATTAAAGAGAAAAAGGCATATCCCTACGAATAAATGTATACGTAAAAAGAAAAGAAAAGGAAAAAAAAGATATATAGACAAAAGGAAAAAGAAATGTCTCCAGCAAGAGCGCCCTTAATGAACTTAAAGAAATGGTAAACATATCGATATCCTGACAATACTTATTTACGCTGGCACAGACAGTAACGGAGAATGAAAATGATGGACAGTAGAAGCGAGAGGAAGATAAAGAAGTTAAGTTGTAATCCTCAGCTTTGAGGATGAACTTATTCAATTTCATACATAACCTAAACGTAAGCATACACAGGCATATTCATCCAGACCGATGCGATATTTTTTATTGCACCTTTGGACACCTCATACCTGTGTGAAATCAAATCGGTACTTTTGACTCAAGTACAAAATAAAGTACGAACAACAATTTCCAATAGCCACATTTGGTATTTACTTGAGCTTTTGATGAGTAAAAATACACTTCTTAATTACCTTACTACAAAATGAATGCTAATTATTTAAAAAGTTTGGTGATAAAATTGTGAAGAAATTCGTTTAAAAGGTTATGTAAGACAGGTACCTGTGAATATCGTACATTACGTAAAAACGGTCCCATAATTTTTTTCAAGAAAATAATTCCCGATTCCATCCTTATTTGATACACAGTTCTAAATAAAGAAAGGGGAATTACAATTGTCTTAGGTTATGCTACAAGACGTGCGTCCAAAGAAACAATAAATGAATAGTCCATTTGTGTATGGCATCGATGATCACTACTATCTCCTGTGACATATCAAAATGACACAATTATAGCAAAAAATGTAAAATTATGACACACACAGATACATGTTTCGTAATGTATGCGGCGAAATATTGCCTTTAGTTCTCAAAAAAACCAACAAATGGAAAGTTTCGATTATTTTGAAACCTACTGACATTATCTAACTGTCGGTAGTAAAATATATAATCATTTGCATAACAATTTGAAATTATTATCAGAACGAGAGTTGGTATTAAAGTGTTTTCAATATTTTCTTAATCATAGTAGATAATTTTCCTAATTCCAGAAAGCGTTTAGGTATTGTTCGTAAATCAATAGTTTCATTTTCTCAAAATAAAGCATTTATTTACTTAGAATTCTTGAAAAGCATATTATCTATATCCACATCATTAATTTGCATTTACTTTGTTTAAAACAGTACGACATATCTGTACATAATGCAGTAAATTATTCTTATTGCTTGTGATTTAAAAAAGGCTAAGGTAGAGATTGTCTACAGAGTAATGTTAAAAAAAGTGAACTTAATATAGAAGTACACATGAAAAAAGTACCTAGAAATAATAACCAAGATAATGCTAATAAATAGCTCCTGGTATTGATGGAATCACTACCGGCAAAAACAATATGAGAAGATAAAAGCATTAAAACTTCTTCCTCCTGGCGACATTGCTCTTACATCTCCCCATCTCCCAGTTTATACCATTAATCTTCAAAAACAGCAAACTGAAATATTTCCTGGCGCCACCTAGCACCAGTAGTTATAGTCATGCCGTCCTAGATAATAGCGACGGAACCAGTACACAGATGCCATACAGGTCTCGCGTTGTAGGATGGCGAGTTCCGGCGCTGTCCGAAGGTACTGTCGGACATCGTTCGGGAAAATTCAAGTTTGAATGCAACATGCAGTGGCGTAGGCTCATTTTCATGTCGTGGATTATTTCCTTCTTTCACAATCCTTTCAATGGTTCTTATTAATACACCTGTAGTTCCAAACACAATGTTTTTTATTTCCGTCAAACCTTTATCACTTTGTGTTTTGAAATAATTGAAAACATTATACATAATTTCACGAGCTTAACTGTGAAGCATTTTATTTGCAGCGATTGTTGATGACATTTCTTTGCAACAAGCGTATTCGAAAATGAAGCTTAAGGCCAGCGTTTTCGCCCTCAGTTTTCGTTACGGAAACTAAATTACAACTGAGTGCATGTTTTCGCCAAACTGGCGATGATAGAACACAAAGTTCTCTTCTAATAGCACTTTAATGCTCATTTAAACCCTCATTTGCATTAAGTAAATAACATTAATACAATATGTAAATAACATACTTAAGATGCAGGTACAAAAAGCCTTCAGGTCAATACAAATAATAGAAAAATAGATGCCTAAATAATGTCATAAGATAAAGTGACAAAAGGACGCCAATCAGATATCGAATACACGAATGCATAACGCACCTATTAGCTAAGTCCAGAGCCAACAACCTGTATACCTAAACAAAACACAATCTAGATTGTTCGCCTATTAATTTCAGCCTAGTTATATGTTCAAGGCCAGCTTGTTGAGTGGCTTTTAATTATTATTTGCTAGCTGCTGACAATTGGAGCGCCCTTCAGTTCAACGCCAGGAAAAACGAAGCCCTCTTCTCTATTTACGAAGAGAAGCAGCGAGAAGGGTGTACGGGAAAGGTATAGGGACCTCCGCAGGGTCGCGGTAGGAGACGTGTGCGAGAAGACCTCATTTTGCTTTGTTTGCGGGCGATACAAGAGCACCGCCCGTATTTGTTTTCGATGTTATTGCGAGAGAGGACATGATTTCGTTGTATGTTTGCTCAATGTCTGGATGTTTTTCCGGGAAATTATATCTTCCAGCCGGAGATAATAACAATGATTTGGAAAGAAGGGCTGTTTTTACGGGGTGGAATAAAAGAGATGAACATAAAATGTTTTTTAACGCAAAGTAATATGACTTGAGGACAACTGAAAACAATAACCAAAATAATGCTAATACATGGTATTCATGGAATCACTCACGGCAAAAGCAATGTGAGCCAACGGACATGTTTCTGCCTACTTGGCGTCCTTAGGAGTGCTTCTGTACCTCACACGCTCATTTGCCTCTCGGTTTATATCATTATCCTTCGAAACAACTAACATATTAAGATGGTTCAAATGAAATATAAAATTAAGAGATGATCACAAATCTTTTTCTTGTTCTCAGTAACCTACTTACTAACAATCTTGAAGCACTTACACTGTAAGAGAGCGGTGTGTGTGTGTGTGCCTTTAATTCTTTATTAAATCCTCATTCCAAATGGCATAGCGGTCCCGGTTTTTGTCCATTTATTAAAATTCAAAATGAATGTTGTACAAACAATAGACGGCGCCCAATACACATCAGTAAAAACATTTTGTGAGAAATATTGTTAACACAAATCAACGGTTTCAGCACTTATTTTACTCCGAGTGGTTCTAATTACAAATTTTCCACATACTTAACAAAAGGTACTCAATTTAGAACATTTATAAATTTTTGATATTTAAAATTAATTGATTTTACAAGCCAATACAATGGACAATCTCGTACTTTTCACTATCCACTTCGGTTTGGATTATTTGCTTTAATATTTACAGCACAAAATCTAAACTTATTTTTTGAAAAAGACCACTCTTGAAAGTAAATATTGCCACAGTAAGCTTCAAAGATCCTAATATTGTAAGAATTCTATTTTACAAAGGAATATATTAACGCAAATAGCGAGGGGCTGCATTGTGTTTGAGATGCCCAACACCGGGAAAACAGGCGATTGGGCACCTAAAAGAATTACAACTCTTCCTACATCAAACTGATCTTTAAACCCACACAGTTTCATTCAAATCGGTAAGTGTCACCTACCGGTGTTCCCTTCTAATAAAAATGCAATGATTTTCAGGGAAAGAAGTAGGTAACCAAATACCGATTCTATACCGTTGTAGCGGAATAATAGCTTTAGTTGCGCACAAAAGCTGGTTCATAATCCAGAACTGTGAGATTTTTCTGTTGTATAAATTACAATATCGAACGCAGTATAATGCGTTCAGCAACTAGGCATGCCCATTCGTCCCAACCTTCCTCTGGTCTCCTTCTCAATGTCTCCAGCTGCTTTCATAGTTTCCATTTTTCCCTCTCCCTGCCGCGGAAGTGTTAGGAGATAAATCTATCTACCTACAGCAATGATCATGGGGAAACGGCTGAATAACTTGTCTTCTGTCCATTTTCTTCATATCCCAAATCTTCAATTTTAATAGAATATTTTCCTCCAGCAATTTACAATGTAAATTTAGGAGTATCTCTGTCATAATATCGTAAATTAAATATATTTCATAAAGAAGTTGTGTCCGTTGGGAAGTTCATAGAGTATTACAGAGTCTCCCAGTTGCGTCCTTGCATGGCATTATACTACGGATCTTATAAGTGGAACTGAACACTTATTGAAACAGTTCATAAAACCCTTACCACTCCAGACCTAAGACCGTAAATTTAACCAATAATTGGAAAAGTATTTTCTCGTTTTATAACATTACAATCCAAATAGTTGAAGTTAAAATGGATCCTTTAAATATTATCTCATTATTAGATTGTATAAATTTAGTATTGTCACGTGACACTAAATATTACAATTTAAACACTTATACTGCTTAAAAACCATCGGACCCGTTATGAGCGAATCAATAGCGCCACCTCCTTCCATAAGTAACACACTCCCGTGCATAACGGAGTGTTCCTGTAGATGGAACACTCCGTTATTCACCCCCTTCAACTTCTTTTCTTACATCACTCGCGTTTGGTACAGGGATGAAAACTAGATTATAGTTGGTAAACTGGATATCCCAGCAGGTCGAGTCGATACTGCAGTGCACTAAGAGTGTTTTACCTACACGGCGCGGGCGCACGGTACGAAATTGATTGATTGATATGGCGCTATATGGCGATAATACCCGGATCCCAAGTTATGATTAATTACCACGGACACAAAGGTGCACTTTATATCGCTACCGTATGCTGCATTCGTTTGAACATGTCGGTGCAGCGTATGCATACACCTCTGAGCGACAAGTTTCGCGAGGTGTAAAAATTGAGCAAATGAACAACGAGTACATGGCGACAACGCTAATGTAGTTTTAGCAACGGTTGGGAACTAGGCTACTCGATCTCTCGATATGATTCGTTAGCTTCGTGGATGGTTTTCCTAATTAGCAAGAGATGTGATTGCTAATTCAATGAATAAACGTACATTTTCTAGGAGGGTGAAATATTCGAATGAATTCGCTTGTGAAATCAATTTCAAATGGAATATGAAAAAAAATATAATCGATTTATGTTACTAGACCCTAAAGAGGTGGAAAAAATTCGAATATTATTTCATATCTTGCAGTTAATAAATGAACCAATTTGATATTTCGTGTATATAAGATGAAAAATTGACGTACCAAACCAACTTTCGTGCGCACACAGGGAAGATATGCGGAATCCCTGCGACGGCGGTGGTATATGTTCAGATCTTCTTCCCCTAACATTTTCCTACTTGTCATAGATTTCCTATTAAATTATAAAATATATTTCGTATGTGTTGAACTTATTATAATTTTGTAAACTAACCTTCTAAGTCAGAATAGAAGGTTTAATATTGACATTTGGACCCTTTTACATTAAAAACTAGTATGTAGAGCTACTCATAATGTCTTCAATAGATCAAAATGTGTAAAACTAGACTAGCTTCAAAAATGTGCTATCAAAATATATAAGTAGCCGAAGGAGGCAAGGTTCTGTCCACAGGTGATGTGTTAGGCTACAGTTTGGCTAAGAAAAGTTTCTTGCTTGAGAAGAACAAGGAACCTCGTTAGGATTTGAAGCTGAGAAATTATTTGAAGGTAAATTTATAGCTTCTGGTTCGGGCTAATTTTTTTTAGGCTGAGAGGAAGGATTGGAACAGACAGAGGTTATTTGAGGGGTAAGGTTCTTGTTTGTGTACAGCTTTCATCTTGATAGTAGTCAAAGGGGACAAGGTTCTGTCCACAGGTGGTGTGTTAGGCTACAATTTGGTTAAGAAAGGTTTCTTGCTTGAGAAGAACAGGGAACCTCGTCAGGATTTGAAGCTGAGAAATTATTTGAAGGTAAATTTATAGCTTCTGGTTCAGGCTAATTTTCTTTAGGCTGAGAGGAAGGATCGGAACAGACAGAGGTTATTTGAGGGGTAAACTTCTTATTTGTGTACAGCCTTCATCTTGATAGTAGTCAAAGGGGACAAGGTTCTGTCCACAGGTGGTGTGTTAGGCTACAATTTGGTTAAGAAAGGTTTCTTGCTTGAGAAGAACAAGGAACCTCGTCCCTACCTACACTGCCACACGCAGTGGAGCTTTCAAAAAGACTCTCTTGGTATTTGAAATTAAACCATTAACATTAGCATATTGATTTCTTAGACATTCACACACCAAATTGAGTCCATGTGCAAAACATGTTAAATGATTAAGATTTTTATAAAAAATCTTCACATTTGTACCACATTTGAGCATATAAGAAGCACCATCCGTGACTAAAAGCTTGACTTTTTCGTACTTAATTCCATCTGTTGGCCACAAAATACCTAAAATACGTTAAGTTTTTTGCATAACATATCTTACCTAAAGCTTGGTTCACGAATCTTGCCATTGTATTGCAATTTGTTCTTTCAAGTTGCTTTGTAGCCGGTAAATACGGTTTTCCTGGTGTTTCAGAACAAAGCTTACCCACAATCATATTTGCCATAATACGACCTTTACAGTCAGTCGTCTCATCTATAGATATCCAAATATCGTTGTTACCAACTTCTTCGCGAATAGTATTAATAACAAATTAATAAAAAATTAATAAAAATATAGGTGTAAACAAAATCTTAATGACACTCAAGTATGAAAATACATTTTTAAATTATTATTTATTATATTAATTACCTCATTGTAACATTTTGTTACATATGTTGTTCTTAAGGTTTTCACGCTTGCCACATTCTTGTTGCAGTATTTAGTGAGAAAATTTCGCAGTTTTGAATAGTTTAATCTGTCCAGAGGAATATCTGCAGACATAAAAGCGTCGCATAAATCTCGATTAAAAACGTCGATTTCTCTTAAATTTTTGGTGTCTTTTAACATTTGGTTCCTCAACGGTTTCTTAAGATTTGCCTGATGTCCAGGAGCAGTTGCATGTTGCTCTAAATGATTTTTCTTTTTGCAAGTTAACTACAATAATATTTTTGAAGCAAGTTAGGAAAGAAAAACAAAAACGTCCTTTACTTTTTTCCGCACGCTTTACAAAACAACTCTTCACTGTTGCTTGGATTCAGCTGAAAGACAGTAGTGCCTTCAATTGCCTTCAGCCATTTTTGAACTCTATCGCTATGTGATTCCTTGGATTTTGGCATTGTTGTAGATGGAAATACACAATACACTGAGTAGATAAACAAGCACAAACCGACAGAAAACAACCGAAAAATATTCGTTGCAAGCTACGATATAAATGAAAATTCAAAGTACGTCTTTCACTATATACTGATTCGTCAATAGTCCACCTCGCTATAGGAACACACACATATACGCTCCAGAGAAACATTAAGATAATAAATATAAAATCTAAACTGCAATATCAAGATGTCCATTGTATAAACTATGAATGGGCATCGTGTATTCATTAATCACGTTAACAGGGAGAAGAAATTTGCTTATATGGTTTAAATTACAGAGCGTAAACAAGCCGATAGGGATTCCCGTCAAATAAAAACGTGGGTGCAGGTAAATGAACCCGAGAGCGATAAGCCGATAATTGAGGATATATCTTCAATAGGGTAGTAATATAAATTTTACGGCAGGCAAATCCAAACATTGCCCCTCACACAATAAACGGGAAAACCCATCGTTGTATTAGTTTATAGTATTTTAGCTGTAAAACTAAAATTTACATTTAAGGAAGATGCAGCTGTGTAAAAACCATATTTATTTAAAATTAAAAAAAAAAAACGTTTAGACCAAATAAATATGATTTTAGGACAAAATAGGCGAAAAACCACGATTTAGGCTGTTAAAAGTCCAAATAGGCAACTAGGCAAAATAAAACATAGCTAGATCGCTTTGATTTGTCGAGAAACATATAGATTTTGTATTATTTTTAATTTGCCTTGAATCTAAACAAAGAGGCATTTTGCCTAAAATCCTGTCTCTACTTATTATTTGACACATGGATAGGAAATCAAGATAAGGTGCTTTAATTGCTTCTGATGACAGAAACCAGGCTCTAGCAAGGAAAATGCACATTCTTCCTCCTGTGAGATAGCTAAAATTATTGATCTTGAAACAGGGATATTTTGAAGATATAAATTGTCTTTGTCATCCACCTAGCATTGCTTACAGCTCCTGGTATATGAAGCGGAATGCCGCCAAGATAGATCATAAACTCCAACAGTTCTCAGTAATCATGTCGTGATTGTTTCTGCGCAGAAGGTTGGTGTTCAAGAAATTCAATGTATGGTTCTTATGGGATCTCGTTCAGGTTTCTCTAATCTTTTGAAGAGCATCATGTTTGGACTAGGAGTTGCACCTATCAATGAGTCGAAACAGCTCGACGGCAAGGAAGGCACAACAGGTCACGATTTCGAAAATTGTCTAGATTTGTACAGGCACCATTTAATCGACCTGTATTGCCTGAATTTTGTACGGGATTTTTTTTTCTCAGGGCGAAATTTCCTGGGCGGAAATGTCAAAACTTCGTAGTCGATGAGGGTCGCCCCACAGTTGTTCGACTGAACGGAAATTTGGCGCAGATAATTTTGTTGTTGATAGAAACGGGATAGGGGGGTGAAAGCTAAATTTAGAAAGTTGAAAAATAAAGGCCGTCCTGTAATATAAGGATTACAGTGTATACCTAACGGAACATCAAACAAAATAAAAACAAACACTGGCAAAGTGACAAAACAATCAACAAACTCAGGAGGCTTTTACAGCAATTGATTCTAAATAAATAACCAAACTTTCACAAACAGAAATGTGTGTGTACGTGAATTTAATTTCGAACCAACGGCGAATTTATATTATAAATGCATGTGTTTAAATAACAACAATCAACAAGCGCATAAAAATGCAATTTATTTAACAAAAAACTGCAAAAATGACAGGACTCCAGTTTGCCAGTCCGTAATTAATCTAGCGTATTCGCTACGATACTTTTTTATGGTCTATGAACTTGCAGAGCGCTTTTTTTAATGATTTCCCGCATTTCCCGGCGTTTGGACGGGTTAGATTATTTTTGTTTTAATTTTGGGATTTAATCGAAACAATAGTGGTATTATGGACGAATCTGTTACAATTATAGCAATAATTGTAATATTAACATCAATCTACTATGTTTGGTTAATATCTTAGAAAAAGTATTATTGCCTTGCCTTATATGTACGTAAATGCATTTTATATATATTCTCCATAAAATATATAGATAAAGAACACATAACCATGAAAATTGCTTTAAGTACCTGATATTTTAAGATGTATTTAAAGAAATTTTGTTTTCACTTTTGGTTTGTGAGTCAGTTTTATTAATAAAGGGATTTGATACGTAAAATTGAAACGTTTATTATACTTATATTGCAATGAGCCAACATAAACACATATGTTCACACAAAAATGTGTGTTTGGAGATGTGCATTTATCTTTATACCTACTTGATTTAAAACTAGGTCGCGTGATATCTTTAATATTTCTACAACGAGACGTAAGATACGATACATCTTTGAGATTTTTTTTACTTTATATTAATGATCTAACATCTTTTATCGAGGACGAATCAACCTTAATCCTCAGTTGTGCCGATGATACGAGGCGTGTTTTAAAAGTAAGTACCGTTTTCAAATAAAACAAAAAGAAGTAAACTTTTCTTAACAATTTTATTTTTACATGAAAGCCTGTACCTTATTCTATTTTTCTACATAACTTCCAACAATATCGAGGCATTTATCGTATCGTACAATCAGCTTTACAATCCCATCGTCATAGAAGTCGGCCGCCTGATTTAACAACCACTGCACGACGTTTTGACCTCATCATCGTCGTCGTGGCGCTGACTACCCAGATCCTTCTTCAAATGCAGGAACAAGTGGTAGTCACTGGGCGCAAGATCGGGACTGTATGGAGGGTGATCAAGTTGTTCCCAGTGAAAAGATGCGATGAGATTTTGAGTTGGAGAAGCTGCGTGTGGACGGGCATTGTCGTGAAGCAAAACGATCCCCTTACTCAACATGCCTCGCCGTTTGTTTTGGATTGCACGGCGCAGTTTTTTTAAGGTCTCACAATACGTCGTAGCTTTATTGTGTCACCGCGAGGCAAAAAATCAACAAGCAACACCCCCTTTCTGTCCCAAAACACAGTACACATGATTTTCCGGGCTGAAAAAAAAACGTCACTTTCTTGGGTGATGTTGAATGCTGCCATTCCATGGATTGCTGCTTCGATTTCGGTGTAACGTGAGCCACCCACGTTTTGTCACCTCTGACAATTTGGCTTAAAAAATCATCACCCCCCTTACTGTACCGCTGAAGAAAAGTCAACGCACTGGCTACACGTTTGGTTTTGTGCACCTCAGTCAACACTGTCGATACTGTAAGCGTTTGGCCACAACTTCATAGAGAACACATCTGGAAACTTGAGGAAACTCATCAGATAACGATGAAATCGTAAAGCATCTGTTCTCTTTCATTTTTTCGTCAACTTTCTGAACCAAATCTTCAGTAATGACAGAAGGTTGGTCACTTCGTTCCTCCTCATGGACATTCGTGCAGCCATCTTTAAAATCTCTCACCCATTTTCGTACCATTCCGTCACTCATAATGTTTTCTCCATACACTTCACAGATCTGACGATGAATGTCGGCCGATTTAATGCCTTTAACACTAAGAAAACGAATCACAGCGCGTATTTCACAGTCGGCGGGATTCTTGATCGGCGGAAACATTTTAAATAGTGACAAACAAACGTAAACACGGTCGAATCTTTCTGTAATGGCGTCTCCGGCTTGTCAACAGGTGTAGGTACACAGCGTGCAAGCGTAGAAAGCCGCCGCAGCGCTCACGGTAGCAGAATTTCAAAACACTTACATACTTTAAAAACATGCTTCGTACTAGTATGTATGTTGGTTTTAGGGGAAAATATTAATGGTATCAAAAGAAAAACAGATTGTATTTTTGAGCAACTAACTCGATGGATCATAAATAATAAATTAAGTATACATATCAGCAAAACAAAAGCAATTTTATATAATAGAGGACATTTACTGTATGACCAGCTCCACCTCAAAGAATCTAATGCATCGCTTACGATCTACTTTGGTGCCGGGACTGATTATCGACAACGATTTGAAATGACGAGAGCATATACAGACGCGTTATGTGCGAAATTAGGGAAAACAAGCTTTGGACTGAGAACATTGTCTGGGCACTGCGCCTCAGATATTTTGAAGGCTCTGTATTATGCATGTTTTCAGTTTCACCTTAAGTATGGGGTAACGCATCGGGACGTTCGACGGGAGCAATGGACGTTTTTGTTCTCCAAAAGCGGGCAGTTAGGATTATGTGCGGAATGTCCTTTAGGAACTCCTGCCAAGGAGCTTTTAAATCTCTTGGAATAATGACACCGCCATCGCTTTACATATGCTAGGGTTGGTAAGGATTCATTTATAAGTGCTAGTCCCGTACATATAGCGAATAATGTTGTCGCCTGTGCTAGGGACACCCTCTCCACTCCTCAGTGTCCCTAGACAACCGCACACACTCGCAAGTCAGTCGCTTAGCACACGTACTCGAGGTATCAACTCGATGCAAATTTTAGGAAATACGTAATACACCTTGATTTTTATCCTTTTGATGGACTTTAATCGTTGATTATTTCCAAATAAATACTATTGTCGTGTATGAAGCAAAGAAAACGTCTTTAATTTAAAAGGAGAAATGATGAGTTCTAAAATTAAACAGAACCTCTCATTATAAAATAAATAGATTACATTTTTTTTCATTTCAAAATATCCAATATATTAAATTTTCTAATGATAGTAAGTGCATAACGAATACATAATACACCTTTAGATGCAAATTCCAAAACAAAAACATCTATAAAACATCATAAATCTAATTAACGTAATTTTATGTCAAAGTGAATCGTATTTGTATGTGTACAAATTCAAACTGAACCTATTATTATAATAGACGTTCAAGTAAGCAACCATTTGCAGTACTGCCTCTACCGTAGTACCATTTAACGACTTCTTAGTTTATAGGAACATAAATTAACCAGAAAACTACTCTACAGTATAATTTTTAGACACAAACAAAGCAAATAAAAAGTAATCAAAGAGAAAGGATCGAGAGAGACAAGGGTAATCAATTAAAGAAATAAACTAGGGGTATAATGCATGGCTAGAGTCTAGCGAAATGCTGTGCTGACAGTGGTTAGATTCTTACTGATTCTGATTCATTCCCGTCGTACGACTCCCTGCCCTTACACTTTCATAGCGAGCAACCGTTGCGACAGTGTTCCTATATTTTAGCGGTTCACTTTACTATGGAACTTATTAACGGGGTATGAAATATTCTGTTTCGCTTATTCCAATAAACATAGATTTAAAGGAGCGGATTATCGTTACGAGACGCGTCACAAGTCACAAATTTTAGTTAAGCAAGGAAATACCAAAAAGAGACGTCATACAATACCTGTAAATTGTTTAATCATCTGTCGCAAGAAAAAAAAACATTAAATCTTCAAATATGTTAAGTAAATAAGTAGGAAGTAAAAATTGCCCTAATTGAAAACATGTTTTACAATATCGATGAATTTTTCGAAGTTACTTGGTGAGGTTGCTATTGGGTATTTTGACTACTTTAATCTTGCATGCATTTCTGCACTTGTTTTTGTATATGTTTCTGTCTTGTGTATATGTGCGTGCGTGTGTGTGAATATGCCTGTATTCATTACTATTACTTTTATTTTTACACATACAGAAGACCATTTTTTTAAATGAGACAATGTACTTATTTACTGAAAATAAAATTATTATCATTATTATTAATCTAAGAGAGAAAAATACTGCTTAAAATATAAAATGAAAAACTTGCTACCAGCATCTCGGAAACCGCAATCTTGAATTACATATATCAACTGTAAGTATATCTAATATACCAAATAACTTTTACGCCCAAGGATTCTTTCATATCTTTTATAATTAGGAAGGTATTTTACTTTTAAGAAAATAAGGATTTTCCGTTTTTTCGTAATAACTTTCGAACTGTTCCGAATTTTAAAATTTCCTGTCACGGAATCTAAGTTTGTACTCAGAGGTGCATCACTCTGTCAATTTAAACTAATCTTTATACTTGGGATGTATAGTCAAGGAGGTTAGAATAGATCAACAACAAAGAAATGATCGAAACTTTATTTACAATGATATTAATTATAATAATTTGAGATTTAACTTGTGAAATGCTTAAACATATAGTAAATAGATATAAAAGAACTTTACTTAAATGAGTTCTGTACACATAAATCTATCCATGCGTACAATTCAACACATCTACATCATCTTTTAATATGCACTCTTAAACGTGCTTTCGCTTCCAGGTAAAACGAGTTTGAGCTCCGCAACGCGCTGACGGCGCGCCCCCAAACCCCTATGACCCAAAAAAAACCCGGGGAAAAAGGGAAAGCAAAAGGAAAAGGGAAAAACCAGCCCCCAAACCGGGGGTTTTGTCGGAAAATGTGACACTATACCTAGAAACCTAACGCAGCTTAAGCGAATGCAGGCAGCGGTACCTGTTTATTTGTGAAGTGTACATAAAAAATTTTGGAACTTGCAGGAAAAAAAACGGGGAATTGTAAAAATCCAACATGAAATAAAGACACGATTAATTTGCATGTATTTTACAAAATGGAGTTAAAGAGGGAGAAGATATTTAAGTAAAAGGGGGAAATGGGTCCTTTCATGGATTAATTTTAAAAAGGGATGCTTTTCAAAATACACTTGTTTTTTAAAGTGTCAAAAGCTGAAAATAAAAGACAATATTAGGGTTTTGTTTGACTAGAAAAATTTCATGTAAAAACTCTGGGGACAAAAAGTACTTTAAAGGAAATGTTGAAAGGGACTCTCCAGGAAAGAGTTTGCAAGAGATCGCTGACAATTTATTTGATGTAAAGACAATGTCCCCATTGGGTTTTGAATCTGCCTTTGAATCAATCATTTCAGTTTAGAACTCGTGTTCTTCACCTGTCGTACATTATTAAAATCGTAATCAAATCGTAAATGAGCATTCTTTATGAATAGGAATGGAATAACAAAAAGCGAACTTTTTGTTTTATCAAAAGCAGAGGGTTTTATATGGTTAGGTTATTGACAACGAGAGGATACGGGATTTCACAGCTTAGGTCACACTAATCATTTTTGCAATTTCCGTAGTGAAAAGCCGTTTTACCAAATCCCGCCTTTGGGATAGGTTTAAAAATTGGGTTTTTAAGGGGGTTGCCTAGCATGTCCTTCCAAAAGACAACGAGCGATAAATTTAGCAAAACCGAAAAACCATGCGAAGATCTCTTCGGACAGTCACATCATCTTTTCTGGGTCCGCTTGTTTGAATAAAATTAAAATGACTTTTTGCTGTGGCAGGAAAGACTTTATCCCACCCTTTCAAAGTTCTTATGGATGATAGACCCCCGGTGGTCGAAAAGAGGATTCTGATCATGAACTGTCAGTCGAATCCCTAGCGGAAAACTTGGAAATTTACGTATGAAAAAGAAGAGCAATCATTAATTGCAGAAGGGTTTACAAAACGCTAAAAATTATTTTTCTGAACGCAGTAGCCCTCTAAGAAGATGGTAGGACAAAAAAGCCAGCATGAATGCATGCAAAAGATGTATGAAATGATTTTCAAATATCAAGAGAATTTTGTGATATTTGTGAAAATTACTTAGAAATATAAATTTTTCAAATATAGCAAATCTTCATTATCAAAATTATACTTTAATATAAAAAAAAAATTACTGATTTTGTATAGACACTTTTAACTTATCGGCTTTGAAGATAGTCTTGCATGAAAAAAGTTACCGTAATTTTACAGAATATAGTCCTCGGAGGCCCCAACCTGATTTAAATTTAATTAATTTTTATTTGTTCTGAAAATACATAAAAAATTAAAAAATTTGCTGCACTAGTACACCTTGCAATCTTTTGCTAGCTAAAAGTGGAAATGTCTTTTATGTTGACCAGTACAGAACTATAAAGTTACTACACAACCAAACCCTGATTTTTTAATGTGGACATGTTTTACTTTCCCCTCTTTGCAAAAACAAAAAAAACATGCTTACGGCTGCTCCCGTAGTTTGCAATTTTAAACCCCGGGTTTTATTGTTCCAAAAGTTTTTAAACGATTTCTTATCCAGTACGTTAAGTGCAAATTAAAATTTATCATCGAAAAGAATAAATCGAAAATGAAGTCTTTTCTTTTTGACGGGCCGTTTTTTTTTTTTTCTGTCTTTGCATATTTACAGTTTCCTACAGTTGTTTTTTTCCCCAGCAAATCAAAGTTTTTGGCCCCACTTTAAAAAATACTTTAACACCGTGTACAAAAAATCGGGAAACTCCGAAAAGTTTTTGCTTTATCAGCAAGGGTCGTTTTTTACCCTTTGGCACACTGGACATTTAGTTAAAAATTTCTTGAAAAACAGTATTCCGCTCCCGTTTAATTCACATGCCCACGCAGCGCTAGTGATGATAATGTGTACGAATTTAAAGCTTTCCACCGGCAGAGTTTACGATCGCATAGACGGGCGCGTGTGATTCCTTTGGGCCCGTTTCAGCTGGTAGGGCCCATGCCGAGACGCACGATTATCTTTCTAAGTGATAGACCTTATTTATTAGGGATATGTTATATAAACGTGGAGCTTGGAAAAGTATGACCTTAATATTAATTTTATGCGGCTCTGGTTTCTTATGTTTTTATTATTAATAATGCGACATAAGAAAAAAGTATTTCGAAATTTTTGTATAAAGTTTAAATCAAAATGCAGAGATGGATTTCGTGTGTTTTAGTACATTATAAAGGGACCTACCTTGTTTGTTTGTGACAGGTTTTTTTATGGTTTTTATAGTTGTAAAAAATGATACCTTGAAAATTTAATAGAATGAGGCCCATTCAAAATGTAGCGGTGAGGAACCAAAAAAAAAAATCGAAATTTTTTTAAATTTTTAAACGCCCCAAAATAAGCGTTGTTCCACTCCTCGCAGAAAAAGCTGCACTTCGACGGTATTGTTTTTATATGATTTGTATATTTGCCTAAAATCCTCAAATATAATCCATAATCCATATTTTGTATTCCTAAGGGAGACATCAAGATTTCCTTCAATCTTTCTTTTTTTTTATTGAAATGTTTTTACTTGGCATCTCAAAATCCAATTTCATTATGACCATTTCTGCAACGACAATGCTTTGGCAGATATTGTAAATTTATTGGCAAAAAAATTTCTTTTAAACTCTACAAAAATTATCCAACCAAAACCGGTTTCGTACGGAATTACAGGTATTAATTTCAAGTATCACCTTCAAACCCCCCTTTCATTTATTTAACAACCGTACTCCCCTCTAAGACCGCTAAAAAGGATGATCAGTGGCAAATAATAGGAGGAGGAAACCCCTTCGCAAGGTTATAAATCTAACCGCGACGAAAAATTTACTTGGGTCGCACAATTCATTAAAACCCCGCGTATCCGTACATCTCCCCGATCCACTTTTACAGATCTATGTAGGATATATAACCGTCCCGTTCATCTCCAATGAAAACAGAAGTGTCAGCGTTTTTATCGCCGCTACCGACGCCTAAAGGAAAAGATCTCCCGGGGCAACGATTAAATTAAAGATAACCGCGCGCTATTCCAAGCATTTTCGATTTATTATACTTACTTCGGCGCATGAATAGGTATATAGAGAGTGTTTTGAAAAACTCGCAAACAGCCTCCAGATAATAGCTGTATCACGTGCAATTAAAAGTTAAAATATTTGGAATCTATTTTTAGCATAAAGAGTAAAGAAATATAATCGAAATTTAAGGAGAGTGCGCCCCCGTGCCGATGTTTTATATTCGAATGTAGGGTTCAGCTGCCGGGGTGACTTGCGCTAGTTCGGTTACGCGAGGTAGATTGGGTTTCCATTCGTGGCAAACAAAGGAACGTAACTGAAAAAAGGGCGTTTTTAGGAAAAACGGTACCCTGTCGACGAACACCATTTAGAGATATCATAAAGTTGGGACCTTGTGAATAACAACGATTTCAACGAACACTTGTATTTAAATTTTTTTTTAAAAAGTGCATCCCCAAAATTATTAAAAGATTCGGGCAATTCGTGCCAGCTGTGTTTTGCACGATGAAGCCTCATCGTGTTTTATGTGTTTCCTTTTGGATTGGACGTGGCTGACAAGCCTGGAGTTAAATATTTAGAATTTTGATTGTGGGGCTTATGGGGCTTTTTCTAAACGTAGAAAAGTGAAATTGCAACAAGAGAATTGTGGGCCCCCCAAACTGTTTTGAGGAGAGAAAAATTTTTTCGCAAAAAATTTTTCTTTTCGGGGAGCAAAAGCCGCACGGGAAAGTTAAATTTTTGAAAAACAAATATAAAATGCCGCTTGTATATTAGTATACGCGTGCAGTTTCGAAACTCCTGTACGATTTTTGCATTTTTGCCCCTATTCCACAACAGTAAATTTACCTTCCACGGACGGGAGTTTTCGAAAAACCGTGTATTGCGTGAAGCTTTTTATTTTGTTAAACGAAATTCAACGAATACTTCCATAAAAAAATGACAATCGATATATTGTGTTCGCCCATACGAAACCCCCCTAGCTGTCCTTTTCCAGCGACAGCGGCATTTCCCTTTTAAGCCGAGCCGGCTCCACGCGGCTGTCAGTACCGCGTGATCCGTTGAATAATTTGACGTGACTGAAAAAAATTTTAACGAAGCCCGGTGACGTTTAAAATTTAAAATCCCGCGCGCTGAAAAGGCGATGTATGGGGGACAAAAAGCGAGGTCGCTGCTATCCCGGGGACGGGCGCCCTCTAGCGGTACCCCCGCGCTATTCTTTACCGCCGTGCTTTTGTGTAGTGTCATTATCAAGCGAGAGTAAGAGGCATTTTGTGCAACGCGGGATTGGATAAATGAATAGTTTGTGACTGCCCATTTATTAAGTGGGGAACCAAGTGAGATACTTTGCCCAGGATGATAACGATTTTCGATTTTTTGCGTACCTTTGGGGATACTTTTAGAAATACTGCCGAATTCAGCCGTTTTCCTAGGTAATGTTTCAATTACATCATCGAAATCGGGGGCATTAGCGCCACGTTTGATGAGTTAGTATGTCCACGTTCCCAAAACCAAAGTTTCTCTGTCCCCTAGCTCAGGTTTTTAACCCCTTTATAGTCTCCGTTTTTTTCGGGGGTTGGAGATTAATAAACTCCCTTTTAACGACAATCATGGTGAAATGGCTAAAAACTTTCTTTTGTAAATTTCTTCATATCCTAAATCTTCAATTTTATTGGAATATTTTCCGGGTTTAAGAAGTCGTGTCCGTAGGAAAAATTCAATATTGTATAGTTGTTGATAACGTGAAAAGTCATAGAATATTGTTACGCTTTAAAATTGGGAACCTTCAGGCAATTGTCTTCTAAAATTAATCTATTTATAGGGTAGAGAAAGTTAATTGAAACCAAAAATAGAAATCGACCTATTTCTTCTAAAAATGTGTCTTTTCAAAAGTTAATTATGGGGGCAGGGGGTACGCGGGGCACCTTTTGGGTTTTTACAAAAACATTGAAAAAAAAATTTTGGTACAAATCGTTTTGTTTGTCAAAATATTCGCCGTATTCTCGAAACTCTTTTCCACTTTGAAGGTGGTATCTTCAAAACGTGGTTTTTGAAGGCTTTAATAGTTTTCTTGAGGTGATGACCACGCATTTTTTGTTTGACATTCGCAAACACGAAGAAGTCTTAAATCAGGAGAATGCGGGCATTGAGGCGATAATTCGATGCCTTTCTTCTTCAAATAATCACTTGTTCGACGTGCTGTTGTGCTACGATGAAGGATGATGCGACTTTTGTCGATTGTTTTTATTGGTTTCATCAACGCGAAAGAAATTTTTGTATACCATTCAGCATTTACAAATACTAATATTGCTCGCCAGTCTTCGATTGAAGGTTTAGGTGTAAGATATGATGAAAAATTTACTTTTTCCAGAAATTACGTCAGAATTCATTTTCGCACCTGTAAGGATTTTACCAATATTGATGCTATCAAGACCCTTTTCTATCCCTACGTTGTCTGTACATTTGAATACACTTCTGTTGCGTGGTACCTTTTCTACGATATTCAAATAAATGTTCTTGAACAGATTCAGCGAAAATTTCTTGAAATATCTACATATCATAAGATCGGTGGTCGTTATCCTTGAGTTTGATTGAGAGCATCGAATTTTTACCCCTTGCCGATATAAGGAGGAAACACTAGCGGTGCATTTATACAGAACATCAAAACCCACCCCCGATTTACTATACAGAGTTAATAATCCTCGTGCCATGTTTGGAAAAATGGGGATCGAACCAATTGCTTCGCGCTTCTACTACTCGGACGGAACGTACTGTGGCGAGCCCCCTTTAGCCTACTTGGCAATAAACTTTAATGAGCTTGGCCTCGATTTGTATTGGTTATTTGTTCTTAAATAATTTTTAATTTTTTTGATTTTGAAATTCATTTTGATATGTATTTTCCTTTTTGTTATTGTATGCTCAAACGTATATCTTTTCTATTTACTACCCGTTGGATGTAATATCTGTTAGGCATGTAATAAACTATTATTATTATTATTACTAACTGTTCTCAGATCCCCCAAAACAATGATTCCGACATATCAAACATGCAGAGAAATGGTTTTTTTTGCATCAAGAAGATAGATTTTTTTTGCAAAATCAGTCTCCCTTCAAGAGAATATTTTTTTTCAAGATTTATAAAATGTATAATAAAAGAAAATTATTTTTTAAATTTTGTTTTGTATTAATAAATATTTTCTTTGGGTTAGAAAAATCAGAAAATCCAAGACAAAAGAATGTTTCTTCCAAGTAAATATTTAGTTTTTAAAATTAATGAAAAAATGGTCCAGATCTCACAAAGTCCTATTTAGAAATTAGCGATCAGTTTGTGTTCAAAAAAACCTTCAGGCCGGGCGGCCACTGCCGTTACCAAATTTTAATAAACTCTTTTTATTTTATTAGATTGTGGAATAACTGAAGATCAGTTTAACATATTTAAATTTGAACATACAGAATTACATAATTACAGTCACCTCATTTTGAATGTAGTAGCAATGTTAAGTAGTGCTTTTTCCCTATTTTCTCCTTTTCAAGAACAGCCTCTATCTAGGCGTACATCTAAAAATAGTTCGTGTCAACAAAAAACCAGAGTTTGGGAAAAAAATGTAATTTCGATAAAATGTGTGCATGTAAACGTTCACGACAGGTACTAATAGCCAATTTGTCCGACGTGAAACTGTGTCAATAGAAACAACATACACGCAACAATAAGATAAATGAAAAAAGAACAAAAAAAGTATAAAAAAAAACTAAATTAACTGAGCGGTCAATTCAGACGATCCGGCATGAATGGCATGCGCCAGCTTTCCTTTTTTTTGTGCTTTCCCTCAAAATTTCTGTAGTTATTTTTCATGACTATATTTGATGGATAAAATAACCACATCCGCCTCGGCATTTAAATCGTAACGCACAAAATGTCTATCAATGGTTTTATACTAGCTATATTACCGAACTTTGTCAAGGGAAAGTCTCATTAATATATTTTTTATTTCCACTGTAAAAAGGGGATAGTAGTTTTTCTTATTTTAAATTGATATAAGACATTTTGCAAGAAATAAGAACAGAAAAACTGAATGATTAATTTATTTTTAAATTACATTTTTCCAGAACACAATAGGAAATAATAAACTAAGCCAAAAACGACAAATAAAAGAAGCAGTCCGCCACCCATACTTCCCTTCCCAATGCAAATAGTACACTAGAGACGTATCAGGTTTTATCGCGTTCTCGCTAAAAGCGACCTCTATCGAGAGCTGTTTAAATAAATCAACCCCGACGTTATTTTTGTGCGAATTCGTGTAGTTCGAAAGGGTAATCCGGTCATTCTATACTTAAAAGAGTAGTTGGCAGTGGAAATGGATCATTAGCGCGCCCGGAACGGGTTCTTCGGAGCTTTTGAGTTTGCAGTGGCGTGCATCGGAAAAGCAATGCGAAAAGCAATGCGAACAAAACAGATACGATTGTAGTTTGCTTCTTTGTTTGTTGTTGGAGGTGTCACGTAAGAGTAAATAGTAGCAATGTGTCTTCTGAAACGTCTCTAACGTTGAATGAAACACAAAAGAGCTGTTACTTTGAACTGTTGTAATATTTATACAATAACCAATGGTTTTTTTGCAGATAAACAATATTTAAAATTAAGGATTTGTCCTTTTTTGAGATAGATATATTGTCAATCGACAATCAGGGACAAAAATGAGTATAATGATGAATGTAAAGAGACTACTGAAGAGAAAAACAAGAAACGATAACAAAATGTATTGATTTTTTGATATATTCATTCAATTTGTCTTTTTTGTAATTTTAATATTATTACTTAATTGTTCTCGATAGACGGCCTGATGAAGGCTTTTTTTAAAGCCGAAAATTTGGCAATAAAGAATTAAATTTAGACAGCTTTTTATTTTTCTGTCTGCCCGGTTTTGTGATCGATGAGGTCCAATTTCAAAGCGTTTTTAAGGAGTTTAAGCTATTCCCAATACAGTAAGAATAAAAGAGATCCGAGTATACTTTTGACAACCACCACGGGTTTTTAGAATTTATCTCTTCCTGCTTAGATGTAGTTTTCGATTTCAACTATTATTGACACTAGCTGCCTGACAGATGGAATTACTTTTAAAATCGGTCGACCGAAAAAGTTAAAGCAAAACGCGGTCGATTCGAATAAGCGCCAAAGTTTTGCGAGTTGGGAAATAATCGAATAAAAACGAAAATCCATTATCCATTGGCCGATAGGTCGCGTTAGTATTTTTATACAAATCCTGATTGGCGTATTCGAACTGGTAAATATGGTAATTTCGTTATTTGTTTGGCGTGGACTTTAACCGTTGCCATCGAAAACAGATACGGAAGCGATTGCATTGATGGACACGTAGAAAATTATTTATGCAAAGCAACGAGAATCAATGGCGTAACTGTTGTTAATTTTGTGGATGATCAGTTGTGTATAATTCGAATGGAATAATAGTAATATCTTTATTTCCAGAGAACATGTATAAAATGAGGGAAACAAGCAATAAACTATAACAAAATTAATAATATTAATATTAAATTCGACTTTCGTCATGAAACAATGAATTTACTTTCTAACAGGGAATTCGAATTTTCGATTTTAAGAGGTTGGTAAACATTAATATGTATTAGAAAAAGGGTTTGGGCCCTAAAACCAGGTCCTTGCGGAACACCCCAAAATCAAGAGTTGAAGCAACAGATTTAGCATCCATGCAAACAGCATTTTGTTGGCGATTCGAGAGGTAAGATTTGAACGATTTTAATACTTGGGCGTTAATACCATACCTTCTTAATTTATATAACAGAATTGATGGCGGTCGATGGATTTAGCTAAGGGATGACCAATTGTTTTTGTTTAGATGTATAAAATGGTTGTATATTTGCTTGCTTATTCAGTGCCTCCCGAAATGAAACACGTGCGTATGAATAGATTGCCTGAATATATTAGAAATATTGCAAAACAACAATTTGTGAAGGAGCTCATAAAATATCTTTTAAATATTAGTCCATACACTTTGAGAGAATTTGTTAGTTGTGGTTGGGGTTGTTAATCTTCGTAAATATGACTTATGCTATGCCAGTGAGTGATCTCAGGACGAAAACTATTATTATTGCTATATCAACTCTAGTATGCATTGCTCCGTGCTACTGCTACATATAGATGCGATAAAGATGAGAACCACATCTAGTGCGATGGATAAACATTGCATTACGCATAGCCGAAGTAGCGACGGATGACAATCATTGCATTTCGTGAAGTCCTATAAGCGACGCATAGACTAGTTCTCCGGCAATGTTATATATTACGCATTTCTACAACACAATTTGCTTTCTCTTCTGCGGTGATTCTCTGTCTCGTGTCCGTCTTATCTCGCAATTCCAATATTGTAAGCGTTTGTGAAAGCTCCACCGAAGTTATAGGGTGTTTAATTTAACAGAATTTTGTGTGGTTTTTTTAATACGTGTATTGTAATTTGTACGTTTTGTAATTGAAAATGAAATAAGAAAAAGTAGCGAATTTGTTAGGGTAAAAATAAAACTAAAATGTTAAGAAGCCCTTTAAAACAGATCCTGGGTACCGTCAATCTTTTTTTTAACAGATGCATTTCATGGATGTACCATATTAAAAATTTAATTGCGTTGCGAGTTTCATATAACAGCTTTTTGGATATCTGCCACTAAATAAAAAAAAAATCGACTTTAGTTAAAAAAAAGCACGGAAAATTATATCGTATTACATAGAATCCACTCCCTACTACTTACACAACAAAATCGATACCTTTGATGAAGCTATTGGTAACGTTATAACGTTCGCTTCAACTCGTTATCAAACTTTCATTTCGAAAACAGTTCCGGACACAATGAAACTACATGCTGCATTTTGTCGTCCGCTCAGGACAAAGAAGAGCATTCCATCACCTGTGTGGCTTGGTAAACTAACTGCAGCGATTCGATTTCTGAGCAAGTCTACGAGCATCCATTAGGTGTAGATGATACATGTGCGTCTATCTATAGATATAGTTACCGAACGATCCGAAATTCGATACGGTAATGGACGTTGAATGTGTTGGAAGCGTTTGATGGATATTCGCGCCTATTAAAGAGGTTGTACCGATGAATAAGCTACGAGAGAGTTAACGAGTTTCAATAGAAATTTGAAGTGATGGATCTTAGTTTGGATGGAAGTAGTGCCGTGTAAGTGTAGTACCATTCATTTGTGATTAGTAAAGTTTTTAACAGTAACAGGAGGAAATTAGCGTCAAGCGTGGAACTATACATACGATGGTAGTTCGAAGAGCTTCACGTCTCAATATCAAGACGGCGTTACTCGTGAAAAGTACTCTAGTATATAGTGACGCATCCAATGAGGATTTTCTGGAGGCCAGTAATGGCAGTTCTGGCAATTCACCGTCCCATTGTTGTGGAATCGTGCATCATCCGTCCACAAAATATTATTGGTATCATCGTTTAGCATTACTTGCATTACAGCAATGAATCCTAGTCCCCGTTCAATACCTGTAGGCCCTAATGCTTATAGCAACTGCATTTTAAAAGGATGATATTTGTGAAACTTTAGTATCCTCTATACTTATTCCTATATCTTCTTCAACAGTTCTAACTGAAATACGTGGATTCAATCCAACATGAGCTAGTACATTTATTTGCATTTCTTCTGTTATAACTGGTGTTACATGTTGAAAATGTTTTAAATTTGATGGAAATGAGCCCGTTCGCATTTTAGCTTCAAAACGAGGAAATGGTATATGTGATGGTACCATTCTGTTAAAAAAAATGTGAGTCACTGTATGTTTGTAACTTCTTTTGGACAACCTTATAATACGTAGGTAAATAAGCCGAGTCTGAATTCGGTATCCTATGACACTCTCCGAAGCAGAAATATCAAAAAACATCGTATTTTTCCTTCCAGCCGAATAGATAGAAGACGACGCGCCATCCTGCTCATACCAAGTACTGTAGATATAGCATAGCATTGCCTGCGTAGAAGTATCATAGCGTAACGACATGTACCTCGTCGCTTACATTATGCAGACGATACATCATAGCATGAATAGTGGGCAGTGGTGTAGTGCTCTACTCCATAAACTCCCTTCTTCGAAAATTCGCTGAAAAAAGGTATGAAGCTGAGAAAAATAGTATTCCAACGCGTTGCAAAGAAGTTTCAAAAAGTGTATCTTTAAGATTCTGCGAACAATTTTCGACGACACTGCTAAATTTGCTGCCCTTCTTCTAGATTATAAGGCATGTCTACATCAGAATCATCAATTTCGGTTTAAATTGCAATAAGAAATCCACCCTTTGACAAATATTCTTTATATACGAGGGATGTTTTCAAAGTTTTTGGAATTTAGCTATACTTTTAAAATGCGTAAAACTTCTTGGCCACACACTATACGTCAGAGACAAGTATTGACACGTTTACGCAGCTATCCCGTGCAATATTATTCAGGTTTTCTTTTGTTGTTTGACTGATACAGACGTATTTCTTGAACGCTGTTTTGCGAGCATGGAAGGGCGCGGTTAAATCTCAAAGAACAATCATTTTCTTCTTTTTTAAAGAGGATGTGAAACCTTCACAAAATTTTTCAACGTCTGCAAGGGGGATTTGGGGAGTCTTTCAAAAGCTAAAAGCACTGTCTATTTTCTGAGTTTAATCGTTTTAAAGCAGGCAGAACATCACGAAAGAAGATCCGCGCCCGTAGTCGTCCCAAGTACCTCTGTAAATGGAAGAAACATAGTTGTCGTGGAGAATCTATTCAAACATGATCGGCGAATAACCATTCGTAAAGTTAGAGTTAGTGTAGGAATAGGTACACGACAGGTGAAATTTTATACGAACGTTTGGGTGTAAATAAAGTTTCAGCTCGTTGGGTACCAAGGTTGTTGGGGCCCAAACAGAAACTCAACAGGTCCGACACATACCGCCAACTTCAAGAGCTTTTAACCAGTTACGACGACCAATTTTGGTAACGGATAATAACTACTGATGAAACATGGATATCTTACTTCAATCCTGAGACCAAAAATCAATCCAAAGAATGGCGGAGATCCGAAGAAGGACATTCGCTTAAAGCACGGCAGTTCTGTCGGTCGGAAAGATAATGCTGACTGCATTCTGGGTTTGCGAGGGGATAATTTTTATGGATTATCTACCGAAAGGTACTACAATTAATGCAGAATATGACTCAAATCTTTTATCTGGCCTGTTATGGCAGGCACTTTCCAAGAAACGGCCTGGAAAGTTGCATAAGCGTCCGTTATTGCAACAAGACAATGCAGACCTCATACCCCACGAAGAACGATAGAAGTTTTAAACGATCTGTGCTGGGAATTGCTTCCACATCCACCTTACTCATCAGATCTGGCTCTTATTGATTTTCATCTGTTCCTAAACATGAAAAAACCACTACGGGGTGTTCGATTTGACAGCTTAAATAATCTTAAACTTGCTATAAATAAGTGGATTGCAGAGACTCCAAAAAATTTTTTTTAAGACGGTTTAAAAAGATTAGCTACGTGCTGGGGTAAGTGTATTCAAATAAATTGAGATTACGAGCCCCGTCCAGCTTCAGTTGGTCCACACACAAAATTTGTAGTGTTGTTGGCATTTATCGCTCAAAGAGCAAAACCAGCCGCTACAATGTAATATCTAAGACAAAATATGCTATGTAAAGAACTTTAGGAGAGATCTGGGTTAAATGGAGCGTGTTGTCTCATAAAAAATCGGAAATATTAAAAAAATGTAGTTTTCTTGCATTTCATTACCCAAGTACTGCTAACGATTAGTATTAAGGTGGCTATGGAAACAACGCTTTTTTTTACGGAAATGACAGTGACAGATGTTTCGATTGTAGAACAGTTAATTGATAGTGCAATTGTCGTCAATAATGGGCAGGAGAAAGGCAATTGATGAAAAAATTCGATCAATTATCATTAATTTACACAAATCCGGAAAATCAAACAGCGAAATCGGAATATTGCTCAGCATATCCAGATACAGTGTTCGAAATATTGTAAAATTGTACAAATCAAACGGTTCAGCTGCCCAAAAGCCCCGATATGGGAAAAATTCCAAATTAACAAACGTTGATAGACGAGTTTGGCTAGAATTATCAAGTCTAATAGGCGTGCTAACTACGGAGCGTTGAGTGTACTCTGGAGTGAAGCTGTTGGAAGACGTGTTTGCAAGTCTACACGTCATTCAGAAGCAAGAGAACTTAGCTTTGGTACTTACAAGGTAAGTTTCGTGAGTTCAATCCTAAGGGACAAAAGATAATTCGTTTTTCCCTTCGCGAAGGCAAAAGAAAAACCGTTATTGACACTAAAGCAGAAGCGAAGCAGGTTAAAATAATCTAGAGACCATCGAAATTGGGATATGGAGAGGTGGAATAGTGTACATTGGAGTGACGAGTCACGATTTGGAGTTTGTGTCGGTGATAGCCGGAGCAGAATTATTCGCCAGAAACATGAAATTTACCATTCTGACTGTCTTTAGCTCAAAGTTAAATTTCCATCTTCGGTAATGATCCGGGGTTCAATGTCGGTTAGAGGAGTTGGAACATTACACTTTATCAACGGCATTGTTAACTCAGACAAACATTTAGACATCCTAGAGACGTCTTTGTTGCCTACTTTGGAAGAGAGCAAGATTTCTGGAAATGACTTCATTTTTCAGCAAGGCAATGCTGCATGTCATACTTCCAAAAGATCCATGAAATGGCTTTCAGACCATCAAATACCGATTCTAAAATGGGCTTCTAGTAGTCCGAACCTTTCGCCCATCGAGACGTTGCGCATATCATAAAAAAGAGGTTGCGAGCCAATCCTGCCAGGACTTTGCAAGAACTCAAGCAAAGGCTCCAGGACATTTGGGATAATTTCACTGCAGAGGAGTGCCAGGATCTAGCAAATAGTTTGTCGAGAAGAATGGAAGCAGCTATTAAAAATAAAGGTGATGTCGCTCAATGGTAGAATGAGCTTATATCTTAGCTGAAAATCACAAATTTGAGTTTTTCTTTCTTCAATCCTAATCAGTTCAAATTGTTGTAATCAGTTCCGCTATTTTTGTGCAATATATTTTCAAACTATTATTTGCAAAATAAAAATTGAGAATTATACTTCTATTAGTTTAAATGATCTTCAATATATGCTAATAACTGAAATTTTATCGGGTGGGCCAACTATTGAAAAACTATCTTGTAATTTAGACGAAAATTAACAAAACAAAAAAATTGCAGCCAAATTCCTAGAACTTTGGAAACATCCCTCGTAGTATCCACAGCAATGCTCAAGTAAAGTGATGAAGCCCAAGTAAATAACTATTGTACCTATGAAGTACAGAATGCGACATTCGGATTACAGAGTTCAAATAATGTAGGTGTTTTACCTAAAAAATATTTAATTTACTACATTTTGTATATACACATTTCCAACTAGCACACGATAATGATTCCAAACGTTTGTTTTTAATTATTACGCGCGAAATACCTTCGACGCACACTGGAAACACTCATAAATTAATTAATAAAATTCATGTGATACTATGACTTAATGGATATATGCATATATGGACATACAGATATGTGTACATGAATATACCGATACATATGTACATTGTGTTAGCAATAATTATAACGACGCAATACGCAATCGGTTAAGCAAATAATTTTCATTACGTTCCAAAATTAGAAATCAGTTTACCGTCATGTAATACAAGAGCTTAATACATTCACGATTAAAATATAATGAACGTGGAAAACAAATGCCCATCATTGCGAGCTCTAATTTAATATCCGACTCCAACTAATACGATCCTTTTCCAACTTGAATTTCGACGCAGGTACGTATACAATAGTGTCGAAAAGTTCCGGGTAGATATAAGCGATGTAGAAGATAGAACACCCGGCATAACTTAATTTGGTTTGTTGAAAGCAAGAGGCTTGAATCACTTTAACGTAGAATACGTCAACTCAATTTCTTAAACATGGGTTTTATGAGACAAATGATGATGCCATGCTATATCTAGTTCCACGCGACTTGTAACTAGTCTGGGCAAACAGCGGTAACAGCCAGTGTAGTAGATATGTGGTGCGGAGTCGGCGATTACTTATGTCACGCGTTCACAGCGTCAGTACTAAATCGATGCTGTATGCGAGTAGTTCTGTGTATATGTAGGCTGTCGTAACTTATTTCGAAATTGTACGCTTTAAAAATGTCGCAGTTAGGTACGTCGCGAAAATGACCAATGGCAGACACAGTTAAAAACTTTAATTTTTGATGGCGTTAAAATTCAATATCTAGTTTGTAAAATCACTTTAATGTGTTGGTCTAGAAGCCATTGTCAACGTCACATCGAAAGCAAACAGACTTCTTCTGCAAAAAGTGGCATACGAGACCAAGAAAAATGTACATTTGATTTATGTGTTACTCTTATTTTATGTAATCTATCGTTTCGTTTATTAGACAAAGAAGCATTGGTCTCCTTCTGGAATAAATATGCGGACTGTAAATTACTTAGTCGGACATCGATACGAAATGTAATGCTATCTGTTCGTGAACAAATAGAAAAAAGAATGAAAACGGAATTGAAAGATAAAAAACTGTGGTTGTGTGTGGACGAAACAACAGATCGTTAAAAACATTCTGTGGTTAATGTAACGGTACGTACAATAGAACCACATGACCTGATCCTCCTTCTTACTTCGCTTCCAAAAGAGTTATAAATTGTACTGCCGATGAGATTTTAAAGGTGGTGTTGAACTCATTGAACAAATTTGAAGTTTCAACTAAGAACTTTTAATGTTTATGAGTGATGAGCCGCAAAGATGCGTTCTTTGGGCCGATCTCCTAAAGAACACAGTGGTAACTTCTTACATGTAATGTGTAAAATCCATACTCTAAATCTTGCGGCACAAACGATTCCTACATGTTTTCCACTAGTAAATGCATTGATTGCTAGTACAATGGCAGTGTTTCTAAAGTCCCCGAAACGTACCCGACTATTTCACAAACTGTGTCCTGATTTACCTGAACCACCACAGCCGATTGTTACACGTTGGGGAACATGGTTGCAGGCTGCGTTTCACTTCAACAAATATTTTGACCAAGTAAAGAAGGTAGTTTTAAAATTCAATCCGACAGAAGCTGCAGCAATCAAGAAAAGCCAGGAAATATTTCAAGATGGTCAAGTTAAAAGAGATTTACAAACTATTCATAACAATTACTTCGGACTAGCGGGGGGAATAGAAAAATTACAAAATGTTTCGATGTCGCTAGTGGATTCTGTTCAAATTGTGAATGATGTGCACGCACAGTTATGCGCTGTAGAAGGCGAAACAAATTAGTGTGTAATACGTAAATTTGAAAGTGTTTTAGAAAAAGACTCCGATTTCCTTATAGTAAGACAAATTTGTGAAGGTGCGTGTGAAGATGTATTAAGTTGTTTCAAAGATTATTTTAAAGATGCAAATATAACATCGCTAGATGTCGAACGGTCGTTTTCGGCATTAAAAAACATTTATTCCGCACGTCGTACTCACTTGACTGAAATAGCTGTGGAAACAATGATTCAAATATTTAACAGATGTTACCCAGACTCAACAAAATTATATCAAAGAAAACGTTTGTATATATTCAAACAAATTCAATCTGTTTCAATGCAATCAAATAAACCATTGTTGAATTAAATAAATGATTTCAGAGACATATATTTGTTTGATTCAGGAACTTTTCTTCTCTCTGTATACAGATTCGGCAGAATTTCGACACGACTCGTGCAGATGTTAGAAAGAGATAGTAGCATATAGCGTAATGCGATCGTTTGTATGGTTACCATCCCACTATTACACCGCTTTGCATCTGACTTTAGTTCATAATTAATACTATTAACATTTTCTTCTTGTGAAATCTATTTCTTTTTCAACGCAAAAAGCTGATGGTTCTGCAATTACTTCAAACAGTTTTTTATTTATCACCCCGCTAAGATTGTCACATAAACAAATCACAATATATCCGTTCGTTAGCAATTCCGCACAAAAACTGAGAAAATTTATGGAGGTAGAAATCAATTCTATAGGAGAAATGTACCATAACAATGAGGAATTCTAATATTTCGTAGGTGAAAAACATTAGGAAAGGGAAAAATATACAAGAACTGCTAATTGAAACCAATTAAAATATGAAATAAACTGAAAAATCGCGGACAATTTCATAAGAGTAAATTTCTGCCACGGACTGTTTTTTACATAATTTTTAAAATTTCGTAGAATATTAAGTATTCTCATACAGGATTTTGCTTTTTGGTGGGATTTCAATTGTGTGAAAATGTGAGCATTTTCCTTTGTTATATCGCACTTTCCGACGGCAGTGTATATGGATATAAAACTGGATAACATTTCCGATTGTAACTGCGCACAGGTAACGGAAAATTTCACCGATAGGTGGCGCCGATGTTGCATTGTGAGCTTTAATTAATAATAATTACCAGGTCGACTATATTTTACAAAATAATACACCTCAATCCCGCGTTTTGTAATGACCATGGTATTAGTGTTGCGCGCCGATGCCGTTTTTTCTAATTCGAAACAGGAAATGCGAATAGCGGATTATAGCGTTTTGTTGCGCAAAATCCATTCAAACGATAATGTTATTAATAATATTGTTATTCCCAGCATTATATGATATCCACTTGCATACATATACAAAGTATCCAACTAGCTCGTGAGTGGAATATAATTCCTTTCCTGAGTAATTTAGAGAGAACATTTTCAACTAAAAAATATTCGGATACAAGTTCTGTACAACATAAAATAGTGTCCAAGTATTCAGGGTGTTTAGTTTTCGCTGGAAATGATAATATCAGATATTTTCCAAACTACCGGGTGTTGCAGATTCAATGTTACAAGCGATATCTTCCTTCCATGGCCTTCAGAATCTTAAAAGATATACTCTTTAAATGTGGAATTTAAAACATTCTCATCATGTAACACCAGTTAGAATAGAAAAAATGCAAACGAATGTACTGGCTTATGTTGGATTGGATCCACATATTTCAGTTAGAACTGTAGCAGAAGATACGGGAATAAGTAAATCAACAGTGTAGAGGACACTAAAGTTTCACAAATATCATCCTTTTAAAATTCAGTTGCTACAAGCATTAAGGCCTACAGATTTTGAACGGAGACTAGGATTCATTGCTGTAATGCAAGTAATGTTAATCGATGATTCCACGATTACCAATAACATTCTATGGACTGACGAGGCATGATTTCATAAGAATGAGATGGTGAATCGCCATAACTGCCATTACTGATCACCAGAAAATCCTCATTGGATGCGTGAAATTGAAATTGGTCCACACATCTTTGAAGGAACTTTGACAGGGTATTTTTACATAATGACCTTCCCGAGTTTATCCAAGATATTTCATTAGCAGAGTGTAATGATTGTGGTTGCAACAAGATGGCGCTGTGTCCCATAACCCACGGTTGGTTGTAGAGTATTTAGATGACGTATTGTCCAATAGATGGATTGGCACTAACGGTTCTATTTGACTCACTAGACTTAAGCCCACTGGACTTTTTCTGTGGGAGAATTTGAAAGAAGTTGTGTATTCTACTTCGCCTACGAACTTAGACGATTTGAAACTTAAGAGTCGGCGTGCACGTAATTCAGTTACAATGAATATGCTCACAGCGGCAACTGCCAGGGAATAAATTGGTCGATTTGAAGCGTGTGCTGAGTCGAATGGTGATCATTTTGAATAAAGCATATTCCGAAATGTGAGAGAAATATAGTGCATTTCCTGGGTCTCCACATGTCGCACAATCTAAGCTTCAAATACCATGTCAACTTATTGACAAAAAAATGCAATTTACGCAGTAAGAAGAATGAGATGGCTCCTTACGAAGCGGCCAGGGTGGCATACTTTTCTTTGTTCCTTGCACGAGCGGTGTATGTGGGGACGTACACCAGAAGCCCAACAAGATTTTCTAAAGCAAAAGGAGGCTATAAGAGTATTATGCACTTATTCCAAGAACATAAGATACCTCACCATCTGCTTACATCCCAGCATGCTTGGAATGTGTGCAAAGGGCGGGGAAGTACAACCGACAAGCCGAGCTGCATACATACAACACTGGCAACAAGCACCATTACTCCATTCCTATACAGCACGTAAACAGGGCCAGGTATTTAGCGAACTATTATGGAATTAAATTCTATAATCATTTGCCAGATGACCTTAAAACATTAAATCAACGAGAATTTAAAAGAGAAGTTAAGGAGCTGCTAGTATCAAATTCGTTTTACACACTCGACGACTATCTCAATAAGAGATTTTAATAAGTACTGTTCTCATATACAAGTTTTTAAAGTGTTGTGTTCGTCCACTATACACTGTATTTCTCGTGTGTTTTTATACGAGGTGTGGCAATTAATTAACCGGACTGGTGCTACTATCGGCAAACAGCGAGCACGCCACGGCAGGTTTGAACATGTCTGTGCTTGTAAATGCTTCCCCCACCCTGAACTCGATGGGCGCGGTTGTACGTCGTTCAGTCTCGCTGTAGCAATCGTCCGTTCGAATCCTTACGCTAGCGTTCACGAATTGGGGTTCAAATTAATAGGCCGTCCAGCCTATTCATTAGATTTGCTTCCCAGTGACGTTTTCTGTTTCCTAGACTCAAAGTTTTGTTCAGAAGACAGAGATTTCTATCGGATGAGGGGGCCATCACGCCTATTTTGCAGAACATGATGCCAACTACTATTTTTTCTGCTAGGGACCTGCTTTCGCTTCAAAACGCACATCTCTAATGTACTTCGCACTGCATACAGTAGATTAAAAATATTATATCCGACTAGAGCGCTTTTGGGTATTCGGGAAGAAACTGTTATGTGTGAAGTCTTTGTACTCCCTCTCTCTTTGGCGGTGGTTCACAAGTACATATATGGCCCGAGTTTGGATGCCCCCGACAGAGATAGATTACAGAGGTTTCAGAATGCTTGCATGACATTCATTTCTGGTATAAGAAAATACGAAAGAATATCGCATAAGCTTGTGGGATTGAAATGGCTAACTATGCAAAATCGTAGAAAAGTACAAGCTCTAAAGCTTTATAATAATTTAATTACAATCAAAACACCTTTATACTTCCTGGATAAAATACGTTTCCATACGAACGTACACAATATTAATAAGACTGGGTTTTATGAAAGATTCTTTTCTTTTAATGTGTACGCCGCGTACAGTTCATTCCCAGCCAGTCTCAAAATGTTGGAAATGCGACCATTCGAACGTGCGCTTCTTCGATATACGAGGTGTGGCAATTAAATAACCGGACTGGTGCTACTATCGGCAAACAGCGAGCACGTCACGGCAGGTTTGAACATGTCTGTGCTTGTAGATGCTTCCTCCACCCTGAGCTCGATGGGCACGGTTGTACGTCGCTCAGTTTCGCTGCAGCAATCATCCGTTCAAGTCTTTACGCTAGCGTCGTGTCGGAAAAGCGCAGAGTGTTCTGCAACGAGTTAACCTCAAGTTTCTTGTGAAACACGAGGTTCTAACTACCCTTCGTGAACGAGTGAGAAGACGAAGACCCGATTTGTGGTGGAGCAAATCCTGGATGCTCCACCAAGACAATGCGCCAGCCCATTCGCTTCGTCTGTGAAGGCATTCTTTGCGAAATCCGGCATCACTGTGTTGGACCACCCATCGCACTCGCCCGACCTGGCCCCCTGTGATTTTTTTTTATTTCCTAAGGTAAAATCGGAGCTTAAGCGGATAAGATTTGACAGTGTGGAAGCGGTGAAAGCGAAAGCCACGGAGGTTCTCAACAAGCTGACAGAAACGGACTTTCAGCACTGCTTTCGACAGTGGAAAATTCGTATGGAGCGTTGTAGGGATCGGCAAGGAGAGTACCTTGAAGGGGATAAACTTTATAATGTAATTGGTGATTAATAAAATGTTTTGTAGCACCAGTCCGGTTATTTAATTACTACACCTCGTATATACATTTTTTTTAATTCTATTTATTACTATAATTTTGTTTATTTTATTTATATTTTACCTTTATTATCAGACGATGTTAATACCTATACAAGTTGCAAACAGAAAATAAAGTATTTATAATATATTGTTTAAGAATTTTTTTGTTATGTACTGATAATATCGTTTTGTATTAAATATAAACCGATATTATTGAGAATAAAAGAATCCAACAGGCCATGAAAAACAAAACACACACTGTTATTTAGGGCAACCATCTATCTGTTGATTGCGGTATAGTTGCTGTATTTGTGTTAGTTAGAACCGAAGTTTCAATTGTTTTAAGTGCTAACATGATTGAAAAAGTGGAATGAAGTAGATAGCATTGTCGAGTCATAATTTATTATGATTTAAAAGAAAGTTTAAGGACTTATGAGCGCAAGTAAACTTCCTTTTCATAAAAAATAGTTCAATCTTAGCTATGTCAAAATCTCATCAATACAATTGAACCTAACTATAAAATGGTCCAGCGTCTAAAAGATCACACACCTACTAGACAATCTCTTACATATATATTTTCTGTAACCAACTATTTCTAGAAGATTCTGAGAAACACCCACAGCAAACTCTAATAACTTCCACTGAATTTCGTTAAACTAAGTGCGCATATTTTCATGCTTTTGGACGGATCTCAAGGACCCGTGTTATCATCCCACTGCTCCATCACGTTATCTCGTAATTTCTCGCATCTCCCACATTCCCTTTCATTCGCACGCCACCGTGTAGCCTTGTTTGTCGTTCTTTGCAACGCGTTGGAGTCGTATCTTTCTCCACTTCACACCATTTTCAGCGAATTTTCGAAGAAGGGAGTGTATGGGGTAGAACACTACACCACTGCTCAATATTCATGCTATGATATATCGTCTGCATAATGTAAGTGATGAGGTACATGTCGTTACGCTATGATACTTCTACGTAGGCAATGCTATGCTGTATCTACAGTGCTTGGTATGAGGAGGATGGCGTGACGTCTTCTATCTATTCGGCTGGAAGGAAAAATACGATGTTTTTTTGATATTTCTGTTCGGAGAATGTCATAGGATATCGAATTCAAACTGGGATTATCTATCTACGCATTATAGGATTATCCAAAAGAAGTTATAAATATACAGTGACTCACGCTTTTTTACGAAAATAAATTCAATTTTCAAATTTGTCATATCATAGCTCTTTTGACAGGCGCAACAGGAAAGCCATTCTTGTGTTAAAATACTAGTCTTGATCCGCAACAATATCTGTAAGTGATTAATTTTATGAATTATTACTGTATTTAATGTTGATTTAACTTTTTGTAAGAATGTTTTTGTTATTGGTTATTGATATGATCGTATTGTATTATATATGCAATTTTCGTTTATACCATTGTATTCGAACACACCATTTTGTCTCTTAATAAAGAACTCTATATTTACATACTAGTACCCTAATGGCATCAAGGCATAAAAGGCCGTGATGGCCATGACATTGTGAATGTCCTTTTCCGAATTTTCCAGGGGAAACCAGATGTAAACCCATTCATTATTTGGACACACAATTGTACAAAACTGATTATTATATACATCTGGTTCATTTAGTAAACCAAGAACCTGAGTAATTCTGCATTACTTAATAAAGGGTGCACTCACGTGAGTGAAGATGGTGTCCGTGGCACTTTTACCTCCACGTTTGGTAAATGAATCTCTCATTATTTATACACTACCGGTCATAATTATCTGCCCATCTACATTTTTGTTTAGATTTTAGAAAATTACTTATTTATTGTCATCTAGTGGGTATAATTATTTACCTACAAGCAAAAAAAAATGTATCACATTAGATAATTCTTCAATAGACTCCTCTGTTACTTAGTTATCCATTGAATCTCCTTAATCCGATAATTAGGGGTCACGTAGGGCCATAAAAAGGCCCGAAATGTAATACAATTATTCTTCACTACTAAATTATTAATGTAGTGCAAGTAAAGATGACAATTCCCTATTTACCCGAACTGGAATTATAAATTTAGATGTAGTATTGTTCTTTTAAGCAGTGAATATCCTTAATAAAATTATCTAAAACTTGTATAAAAATCTCGAAAACAAGAGAGTTGCCCTTAGAAATCCGCACAATGATTGTTGCTTTACATGATCTTGCCGGAAGTAACAGTGATATCGCAAGAAAATTGAAATTAAGATGCCGAACTGTTGACTATTACGTTAAAAATATCAAGGTGTTCGCACATCATTAAACCAAAAACGAACAGGACAACGGAAAGTGACAACACCAGCGGAAGATCGTCAAATAATTATGACGAGTAAACGGAGTAGATGAAAAACTGCACCTGAAATAACAGCTGAAATAAATAGTGAGTGTGAAAAACGAGTTAGTTGGACCACCGTGAAAAGAAGGTTAAAAGAGTGTGGTTTATTTGGCCGAATAGCGTTGCGCAATCCAACTTACACAGGAAAAATAAAACAAAGCGGCTGCAATGAACTAGAAAGTATCAACATTGGATAGTTAATAAGTGGAAAAATGTTTTGTAGACCGACGAGTAGTCTGGGCAAACAGCGGCAACAGTCAGTGTAGTAGATATGTGGTGCGGAGTCGGCGATTATTTATTTCACGCGCTCACGGCGTCAGTACTAAATCGATGCTGTATGCGAGTAGTTCTGTGTATACGTAGGCTGTCGTAACTTATTTCGTAATTGTACGCTTACGTTTGCTTTAAAAATGTCGCAGTTAGGTACGTCGCGAAAACGACCAATGGCAGACACCGTTAAAAACTTTATAGTGGACATGCCGTACTTAATTTTTGATGGCGCTAAAACTCAATGTCTAGTTTGTGAAATCCCTTTAATGTGTTGGTTCAGAAGCCATTGTCAACGTCACCTCGAAAGCATTCTTCTACAAAAAGTGGCATACGAGACCAAGAAAAATTTACATTTGATTTATGTGTTACTCTTATTTTATGTAACCTATCGTTTCGTTTACTAGACAAAGAAGCTTTTGTCTCCTTTTGGAATAAATATGCTAGTCGGACATCGATACGAAATGTGGTGCCATTTGCTCGTGAACATATAGAAAAAAGAATGAAAACGGAATTTAAAGATAAAAAACTGTGGTTGTGTGTGGACGAAACAACAGATCGTCAAAAATATTCTGTGGTTAATGTAATGGTACGTACAATGGGACAACATCGACCGTCATCCCCCTTCTTACTTGCCTCCAAAAGAGTTATAAATTGCACTGCTGATGAGATTTTAAAGGTGGTGTTGAACTCATTGAACAAATTTGAGGTTTCATCTATGCAACTTTTAATGTTTATGAGTGATGGTGCCGTAAACACGCGTTCTTTGGGCCGATCTCTTAAAGAACACAGTGGTAACTTCTTACATGTAACGTGTAAAATCCATACTCTAAATCTTGCGGCGATTCCTACATGTTTTCCACTAGTAAATGCATTGATTACTAGTACAAAGGCAGTGTTTCTGAAGTACCCAAAACGTACCCGACTATTTCACAAACTGTGTCCTGATTTACCTGAACCACCACAGCCGATTGTTACACGTTAGGGGACCTGGTTGCAGGCTGCGTTTTACTACAACAAATATTTTGATCAAGTAAAGAAGGTAGTTTTAAAATTCAATCCGACAGAAGCTGCAGCAATCAAGAAAAGCCAGGAAATATTTCAAGATAGTCAGGTTAAAAGAGATTTACAAACTATTCACAACAATTACTTCGGACTAGCGGAGGGAATAGAAAAATTACAAAAATGTTTCGATGTCGCTAGTGGATTCTGTTCAAATTGTAAATGATGTTCAGCACAGTTATGCGCTTGTAGAAGGCGAAACAAATTGGTGTGTAATACGAAAATTTGAAGGTGTTTTAGAGAAAGACTCCGATTTTCTTATATTAAGACAAATTTGTGAAGGTGCGTGTGAAGATGCATTAAGTTGTTTCAAAGATTATTTTAAATATGCAAATATAACATCGCTAGATGTCGAACGGTCGTTTTCGGCATTAAAAAACATTTATTCCGCACCTCGTACTCGCTTGACTGAAACAGCTGTGGAAACATATCTAATGATTCAATATAATGTAATAATTATGGCCGGTAGTGTACGTACACGCAACAATGATCATTCTTTACAACTGAAGCAATTCCTCTTACATAGCTTCAACCAATTGCCCATATCCATCTGAAACTCGAAACTGTTGTTTAATGATCCGGATCTCCAACCGTCACCTCCACCAGAAAAATATTTTACCTCTCATCGAATCGAGAAACCGTACCTCGAAAACAATGGAATTCTCCTTTCATCTGTATTGTATCTAATCCTTTTCAACGCCATTATATTATCTGTTCTCATGCCCCTTTTGACACAACAACAGACATTAATTAAGGCACACAACCCTTGCGTAACACCCTTTTCTCTCGATGCGAACAAATAACGCGGACCTGGCGATGTACAGAACCGAAAACGAGAGAGATGGAAAGCTATGGGAACGGATGGTCCGCTTCGTTGCGATTTAATTATGCGAGTGTGTTTGTCGCAATTTAGCGTTACGTGTTATCTACTCGCATTTTTGCGGAAGCTGTTTCGGGCACGAGAGCGAAAATTAAGTCTTCTGTATGGTTTAAGACAATAGCGACATTACAACCCTAAAAATTTTTTTAATCAAATAGATATCATTAACTTGGATATAATTAATGATGCTATACTGGTAATTGGACGAACATTTTTGCAGATTACCAATAAACCATTCCAAACGAAAATCTTGCAAAGAGTTTGGAAAACAATGGTAACTTGGAATCCATTAATATATTATCAGCATTAGGAAAGATCACAGAACACATTACGCAAGAAAAATTGGAATATCTCTTGGAATATAATAAAATACCCATAGGTTATTAATTGGGCATATCCAATTTTGTTTAAAAACAAGAACCGAAGCCATTGTTGCTGCATATCGTGATATTTTTGAACTTCTTTATTTTTATTCTCCTTTAAAGATTGCTTTTGTAAAAGAAATTTTGGCATATCTAGCACGTTGAATGTATAAGCTTCCTTGGGTCTTCTATAATTTGCGATGATGGGTTTTGTTGCTCTCCAGGACCCTTCTCAAAGAAGAAAAGAAATAAAGGGATATTTTGCAGGCCAATAAGAAGGGGCACCAATAATTTGCATAATCATATGCTGTTCTTCAAAAATTGGTGTACTATGCAAAAATTCAAGAAATTATATTTCCGGGAACTTCAAAAAAACTTTGTTTCTTGAGTTATTATCTAAGAAATCAATTATTATGTTCTTGTTTATACCACTCCAAATGTTGACCTTTTTTGAATACTGGCTTCCGCCTTTTATAGACCAATGTGGCCCTACCTTACACCAACATTTGTAATTTTAATTGATCTACTTTGACCGTTTTTTAATGTTTTGCATGTCCCAATTTACAAGTTTTTAAAAACTTCATTTACTCTAATTAGTAATTACCCACCATACAAGTAGTCCAACAATTGTTGATATGTAGAATGTGTAGTTTTTATTTTTATTTATTCATTTGACAATTTCCTTCCTACCACTTTTAACCCGGGCCTGAAGATGGGACGTTAGTCCCGAAACCAGTCGCTCTTTTCTTATTAAATTTTGAGTTATTGTGAGAAAATGGACTTTTCTTTTCCTCCAACTACATTTGTAATTCTGCAAATCAGCAGTAAACCCTGGTTCATCAAAGCACATTTTCCTTAAAAAAATTCTTCCGAACTGCAGAATCCAATCGGAAACAAATTGTGGATTAAATGGTTTAAATTTATGTTTCTTCAATGTATTTCTAAGAAAGTAAGACAGATGGGATATATTTACGTTCATGACTACTATAAATACTAGAATGTTTTTGAATATATGTACCGGGTGTTCTAGATTCAACGTTTCAGCAAGGTGTCGTCGAAAATGGTTTAAATCTACCCCTAATAAACCACTTTCTAAGAAATAAATGGAAGATATTCCATTAGCAAAGCGCAATGGTTGGTGGTGACAACAGGATGGCACTCCGCCTCATAATTCGCGGTTCGTTGTAGAGTATTTAAATGACGTGTATTCCAATAGATGGATTGGTACTAACGATCCTATTCAATGGCAAACTCGCTTGCCAGACTTATGCTCACTGGAGTTTTTTTTATGAGGGCATTTGAAAGAAGTGTATTCTACACCGCCTACGAACTGACGATTTGAAACTTAAGATTCGGTGTGTATGTAATTCCGTTACAATGGATATGATCACAGTAACAACTTCCAGGCAATTAATTGGTTGATTTGAGGCGTGTGTTGCGTTGAATAGTGGTCATTTTGAACAATATCTGTAAGTGAAATTGCAAAAGCCATCACCTATCTACCAACGCAGACGCGCGTTTCGCAGTTTTACTGCTCTTCAGTGTGCCTTTGTGGAAGGTAATGGCGTTTCAATATTTTAAATCGTATATATATACCAAGTAGATGTTTACATGTACGCATGAGGAAATCTAATTAAGATATCCTCATTTCACATTTTTTGTCGAGTTAGTAGCTGCAAACGCTTCTACAGAACTGAACAAATCATATTGGTTTATTAACTATGGCGGTTTAAGCCAGTAGTCGAGAACTGGTGTCGCGTCAGAATCTGGAGCAATATGAGCTAATAATATAGCTACTAACTCGACAAAAATGTGCAAATGAGGATACCTTTTTATGAATTTTTACTGAATCCAATGTTTACGTAACTTTTTTTAATAATTTTTTAGTTATTTATTATTTATATGACCATTTTGTATTAAATATTTCTTGAATACGATTTTCGTTTATACCGTTGCACTCCAAAAAATTAGAAAGATAAGGGGTCTAATTTAAAAAATTGGTTTGGGGGAGATTTCCTAGAGGGTGGTTTACTAGGGGTAGTTTTAAAAAGTATATCTTTTAAGATTCTGCAATCTATTTTCGACGACACCTTGCTCGATCTTATATCTCTAAAAGTAAGGAAGATACCGCTTATAGTATTAAATATGGGACACCCGGTACATTGCACTTCGAGAAAAATACCTTTTCAAATCAAAAGAGAAGTAAAAAAGCAATATTTGAATAAAGCAAAGCTTCCCTTGAAAAGCATTGTTTATTATGAAGTTGTTTGTAAAATTTGGCATTTTCTTATACCAGCTTTTGTTTTGGTAACATTGATATATGCACTTACAAATTTCTAAGACGTTTTCATTGTCTTAACATTTAATACATTGGACAAATCTTCAATTGGCGACTAGTAGGAGCCCTTTGGTGACCTTTACAACAACAGTACAAGTATCCTGAACCAAGGACTAGTCCTTTCTTGCTTGTCATTCGTAAATACAGTTCGATTATGTACGAGGGCATTCCAGAAAATAGTACCCGTTTAGTCATACAGATGGCGCTATTGATCCAATTAAAAGCAAAGTGGCGCAGATGTCAACAGTAACATCGTAGCTTTGCGGGAAAAAGAGTTGACGTTCTTCCGGTGCGTGTTGTGAGTTTTATGACTGTTTACAATGGCGCGAAATGTGAAGTGCGATCCGTGATCCGTTTTTTGAATGCAGAAAATGTCCGTCCAAGCGAAATTCCTCACAGGATTACTGAAGTGTATGGTGCGGGAACAGTGGATGAGTCATCTGTAAGGCGCTGGGTTCGAAATTTCAAAGAGGGAAGAGATAATGTGCACGATGAAGGGCGGTCAGGTCGCCCGTCCCTTATCACCCACGATCTGAAGAAACGTGTCGATGATTTCATTTGCGCAGATCGACGCGTAAAAGTGAAAGAAATGAGTAAGTAATTTCTTGAAATTTCACAATCATAGCTTCATGAAATCGTGACGGACTATCTGAATTACAGAAAAATTTGCGCAAGATGGGTGCCCAAAATGCTTACGGACGAGCACAAGACCAACCGCATGGGTGCATTGTTGACGTTTTTGACTCAATACGAGCAACAGGGCGATGCATTTCTTGACCAAATTGTTACTGAGTGTGCCATTTCACACCTGAAACCAAACGCAAGTCCGTGGAGTGGCACCATCCATGATCTCCAACAAGGCCGCGCAAGTTTAAGCAGTCGTTTTCCACGAAAAATGTTATGGCCTCAGTGTTCTGGGACCGAAAAGGTCTGTTGTTGGTTGATTTCATGCCCCAAGGGACGACCATCAGATGCTGCGAGGGCCACCCAAAACATGAGGCAGGGAATGCTGACAAGTGGCATTTTTCTTCTACATGACAATGCTCGTCCTCATACGGCTCGAAAGACCACTGACCTTCTTCGGAAGTTCAAGTGGGAGGTTTCTGACCACCTTGCGTATAGCCCCCGACTTGGCTCCAAGTGACTATTATTTGTTCAGTAAACTCAAGGATTTCTTGTCAGCAGAACGTTTCCAAAGTGATGATGACTTAAAAGCAAGTGTACAGCATTGGCATTGGCATAAGGAAACTGGTTTCAAGATACAGCAAATGTCTCAACAACGGCGGCGACTACATTGAAAGAGTAAATGTATTACTTTTATTTAAATAAAATAATTATTTGCTTTCCTTCATTTATTTTTTAATTATATGTAAATACGTACTATTTTTTGGAATGTCCTCGTATTAAGAACAAAAACTTAAATTATCTGCATACCACATCCATGGTAATTTGTCTCTTTGTTTAATATTTTTCTAATATTAAGATTCAATATTAGAAACTGCTATGCACTAAGTTCTAGAAAACAATTAAAGTCAAACGTTTTTCCTACAAATCCAAAGGTATTATACATAAGTTCCGATAGGCTTTCATGGTTATGCTCCTGCTCTAAGATAGCTTTCAAGTGAAATTATATCCCACTAATTCATTTACAAGTTATCACTTTAGTTCATTTAAAAACTTTATATACATACTTACTATTAAAACCGTGAAAGCTCGTTAGCAAATTCTCAAAATCATCCTCACCTGTAACAAAAGAAAACCACATTAGTCTATTGTTTCGAACGTATTGTATTAGATCCTGGAAATACGTGTGTAATATCAATTACATAAAGTGGATTTAATAATAAGCAATTAGCAGAACTTCATAATGGTATATGTAATACTTACTCTTCATATATTAAATGGAAGGTCTATTATTATGTGTTGGTTTAATTCCATTTTGTCCATTAGAAATTTGCTACAACGTTATTACAGTGACATTATTAATTAATAGTTTACAGCGTAATTCTACTGACTGCTTCACGTTTCGATTACGTAATTGAAACGGGCTGTTAGAACGAATTGAGTAGGATTGAGTATGGGTACGGTTTTTCATCCCTATTTTTCTAACAGAGGTATTTTTCAAAGCAACGGTTGGTGAAAGGTGGTAGAAAATGTCAACTTTCAAAAAGGGTAATGATTATAGACACACCTTCTGCAGGTGTATACACCGGGGGCTTCTTTCGCTTTCTAAGGCGAGGCTCATCGCCTTTGGACCTTTTTCTCTTCAATGAAGCAACACCATCTTGCTTGTTAAACTAATCTTTCGAAAATGTATTAAATTTCTTCCTCCGTTACTGTGACCTGATCCCTGACTTCTTATCCTTACACGAGGGAGCGGTCGGTCATGTGGCACGATGATTTCTTGCACCAGCGGGTGGCTCGACTGCAGCGCTCTAATCCAGGCTCCATTCCAGAGTTTTTGAATATGTTGCTTCAGGGATGGTATTTGTAAATCATTTCAGTTGTTTCTGAGGAGGAAAGGTGCTGCAACTATCGATCTCAGTACTTTGTTCTGTAGTGTTTCAAACTGTTTTAATGTACCACCCGCTATGGTTGCCCACGCAATCGAACCATATGTAAGGACCGGTTTCAGTGTGGACGTGTACAAAAGAAATTTCTTCCTTTGATCCAGAGTGCTATTTTTCCCAATTAGTGGCATTAATAAGTTTTTGCGGCTACAAATTTTGTTTTTATCTCTTGGATTGGTCCTGTCTAGGTCCAGTGAAGCGCACCGCCTGGCATTTCGCTTCATTTATACGGAGTCTCCATTTGTTGAACCAGGAAAGGAGGGTGTCGATCGCGTGCTGCAGACGTAGGGTAAGTATTTTCTCAACTCGACACGAGGAAAAAACCCCCATAGCGTCGGCGTATATGGTCACTTCCAACGCCGGAGTTCTGGGGACGTCACTTGTATACAGAATGTACAGGGTTGGGGCCAATAGCAACCCCTGAGGTACTCCAGTCTCTATCTGTTTGATGGTGTATCTTGCTGAACCGTACTTCACGACGAAGGTTCTCCTTGAAAGGTAACTTTTGATGACTTGTATGGTATTCGGGTTAATACCAATCTGGATCAGCTTATACAACAATTTCCCATGCCATACCGAATCAAAGGCTCGGCGGATGTCCAGGAAGACCGTTTGAGTTGTCTCCCTGCTCTCCAGTGCATCCCTTATGTAGTCAGTCAGTTTCAACAGCAGGTGTATATCAGTTTCAAGTTGTTCCACATCCGTATTCCAGAATGTTTAATGGACACTCATCGGGCATTTCCAATTAAGTTTTTAAGTAGCGAACTATTACACGCAGTTGATAAATATCAACAGTTTGACTTTTATTAATTTTTTAAACGGTAAATATTTTCCAAAATGAACTACTGCACTTACTTGCAAAAAAAAATTACCTAAAGAGAGATTCTGAACGAAGACAACCTGATAGAAAAACGTACGAAAGTTTGGTACAGCGTTTTAATCGCACAGGTTCAGTAGTGTATGAGAAACACGAAAGAACAAAAACTGTTACTACGGAAAAAAAATAAATTTAATGTGCTGATAGACGTTACGAAAAACCCGAATATTAGACAAGGTGAAATTTCGCGCCAACAAGTAATTAGAGCAACAACAAATTTATGGTCAGGAAGATTTCTTTGATTTTGTTCTGTTTGAAGACGAAATAAAACCGATATGTTTTATTAATGGAGTAATAGACCGCTTCTGAGACGCAAAAGTCACCTCACCACAAACATAACAGAAGTGACCTGTAGAGCGGGCCAAGAGCACCACGCGCCAGGTTTGCAATCAGGCTGCCGGGCGCATATATGTATGTAAACATAGGTAATTTAAATATGTAATTATTAGGACGAGGACCAAAACCACTGTCTATTATGTCGTGAAGACGCGCAAATATACACCTGCAGTTTGGGTGTTCGTTGATAAATAGGGCGTTGTTCACAGTGGGCCACTACAAAAAAAAGTTCATTCATCGACGGCTACGAACTAACAGCGCGCTTATTCATTTACGGATGACGCGCTCTATTCATCAACAAATGACGAGTCTGCAGATGTTACGTTTGCACCACTTCGTGGCATACTAGAAACAAGCGTCGGTGTGCTCGCTTTAGTGATTATGTCTAACGTAACTATTAAAAATAAACGGCCATTACCTACGAAAGTTAATAAATTTCTTAGTGAATTTCTGGATTTACACTGCAATGGGAGTACAATTTTCTGTAAAGTTTGTAAAAAGAAACTACTGTGCTGGAGCAAACGTGATTGTGAAAGACATATAAATAGCGCACACCACAGAAATAAAAGAAATGGTGTGTCACAACAACGTCAATTTCAATTAGAATTGCTTTTAACGTTTATGGTATGTGGTCTACCACTTCGTATACTTGATAAAAAAGCATTTCGAAAATTCTGGGGTACATACAATACCGAGTGGATACTACCATCTCGGACAGCGTTACGGAGAGATATTCCACGAATACGTGAGGACATTGAAAATCGAATTAAAGCCGAATTAAAAGATAAACAGCTGTGGCTATGTCTTGATGAGACGACAGATTGCAAAAAAAATTCTATTTTGAATATAATAGTGCGCGTATTAGATCCTATTAAACCAAATTTTGCAATTCTATTAGCCAGCAGAAGATTAAAACAGTGTACTAGTAAAGCAATTACGGCCGTAGTTCTCGAAACGTTACAAAAATTTCAAGTGTCAACCAGTCAACTGTTGTTGTTCATGAGCGATGGTGCAGCAACAATGTGTAGTGTAGGCCGTTCCCTTAAAGAAAAGTGTGAAGGACTTTTGACATGTTACGTGTAAAGTCCATGCTTTACATCTTGTGGCACAAACTATTCGAGAGTGTTACCCGGAGGTGGATGCATTAATAGCAAACACAAAAAAAGTGTTTCTCAAAAGTCCTAAGAGGACTAGGGCATTCCCAAGGTTATGCCCTGGTATTCGAGAACCACCACAGCCCATTCTTACGCGTTGGGGAACGTGGTTAAAAGCCGCTTTTTATTATAATGAACATTTTCAAGAAGTCAAATCCGTTATTTTGCAATTCGTCCCTGCCGAAGCTAGAGCTATTAGGATGAGCCAGAAGGGATTTCTCGATATTTCTGTTGAAACACATCTAAAGAATATTAGCAACAATTACAAAGGGTTAGTAGACGCGATAGAAAATTTGCAAAATTCTGGATTGTCGTTGGTAGAATCAGTGCAAGTCGTGGACGAAGTTAGTACATTATTACACAGTATAAACGATGCAACAAGTGGACGAGTTTTAGCTAAGTTCGATAGTGTTTTAAAAAAGAATCCGGACTACACGAGATTAAGACAAATGTGCGATGGGGCATCTGCAGATTCCTTGACTAAGTCTAAAGATTATTTTAATTACGCCTGTCTTACTTCGGTAGACGTGGAACGGTCGTTTTCGAAATATAAGAACATTTTTTCGTCTCGGCGAACATCCTTCACCGAGGCAAATGTGGAAACTTATCTGATGGTGCAACTTTTTAAACAAGCCTATCCGCATTATTAAGAAGGATAGAATTTATTTATTATATCTTTATTTACAGTTACATTATTAAGTACAACAGAATAAAAAAAGCGTTCAGTTTCTCAGTTATTTCCTTATTACATCCCATTTACAACGCATACCGTTTTCAATCAAATAAAAAATCATAATGAAAATAAAAACACCTCAGCGTGTACATATATATATATATATATATATATATATATATATATATATATATATATATATATATATATATATCCGCTCTAATTACTAAACATTATTATTGCGTCAGCTTTTATTTTTTTACTCTTGTGTATTAATTTAGAAATATCACATATCTTCTGTGACTCACATATACGCTATTTACAATAAGCGGCCGTTGCGCCTGATTCCGATTCTGTTGGATGGCGCAATTTGGCCCGCTCTAGTGATCTGGATTGTTTACACACTTTCGAGACATCTTACAATGTCAACTATTCGAATCGACTCACTAACCTCGGCTGACTAACCTCTTCGCTTTGTAGCTGCTTATATACCCAAATACGGCTTCTAGATTTTTAAAGAATGTTCGAGAAGATTCGAGAATTTTCTATTCAATTCCATAATATTCGCGATAGTGGCGTTTGTCATTTGTTTGTATACAGGGGCTGTTTAGTACAAGGCGGACTTGCGGTTACAGTGTTAATATGTATATAGGGACACATGACATCACGTATCTCTAAAACTTGAACTAATATGAAAAAGATAAGTTTATTTTCGGTTTTAGCACACCAAAAATAGTAAGATTTAGTCGATTTTGTTTTAGATACATTTTGACTGTTGTCCAGTGAATTATTAAACAAGAACAGCTGAGGAACGAAATATACTTTTGTATATTCTTATTAAGGTTACCAATCGTAATTTTCCCGAACAGAATCTTCAACTATACCAAACATAACCTCTTCTATCAAAGTAAACTTCGACGTTTGCAACGTAAAAAATTTTTGACCCAAAAGAGGGTGCTACTGGTAGACATACGCGCCCTAGGTACCGGGTGCAGCACGTTACGAGGGCGGCTAAAGCGACTTCGATGTTTCGCCTGTCCGCCTTCGTCCACTTTGACAAATTCAATTTAAAAAAAAGTGGAAGCGAGGAGATTGCATCAGCCGGAAGAGCGAGAACAATTGGTTTAAGGCCGTAATGGAGGGTAATGGATGTAATAAGGACCCGATACGGCGGACGTTTTATTTTAAAAAGCGTTGCAGTGAATATTTTATAAACCAGCATCGAAGTTATATCTCGAAAAATAAGGACGACGTGTAAGGTGCGCTATACACTACAATATGTACTCTAAAGTACTTAGATGTTCTTGATGAACAACACAGGATAAAAGCCATATTAAAATAGATGAAATGAAGGAGAAGGAATGAAAATGTAAGCTGTTATGTGATGATTATCTTCTTACCTCTAGTTCTAAACAAATTTTTGCTAGTTTATACTTATATGCTTACAAATTCTCTGAATATCCATCCGTAATTCCTTATCGGCCATTTTGTCGTTCCTAAAAAACCGAGAAGTCAAAAAAATAATCGTTAGCATTCAAAACGACGCCGAGGCGTAACGCAGACGGGGAATTCGTTGCGGCGTCAAGTCGGAATGCCGAATTAGACGGAGTAAGACGCGAGAGGAACCTATACGGTACCCGCGAGACTTCAGTTCTTCCCCCTTACCCCATCTTGAAACGCCATCTCCCTCTCCATTGCGTTTCCCCAGTGGAAACTTTCGGATTCTATATAACTGAAATTAATTCAGACTTCCTGAAACTTCACCATGAACGAGCGTTATCAGATCGACGTCGACGGGTTGAAACTTGTTCCTTGCGGTGTACGCTTCTCGCGGATAGCGGGATAGATGGAGCTCGCGAGGTCGCGTGCATTTGGTAGGGGGCGGTTTTTTCCGATAACGCGCGAAGAGACAAGAAGAAATGGTGAGTATATATAGCGCGAAATGGAGACGTTTGCGATGGGAGAAGGAAAGAAAGAAATAAGGAAAAAAATTCATCTAGGAAGATTCGAGACACTCATGGGAACTTTTGACAATTAACTTTTCAATAGTTTCAATCGTTGGGTTCCGAGGATGGTATGAGAAGTACATGTGTTTGGAGGGAGATGGCGCTTTGTGTTAAAATCTGCCATTACCGACTGTGAGTATTATTCTTTGGTCGACATCTGAAAGATATTTCGGAGAGATTCATCAAGTAGTATTGTTTTGAGAGGTGTTGGAAGTGAGCAAATTTATGTACCCGTAGAATCATGGAAAAGAAAATCCTTTAAACAATAACATAACTTTCAGTGTTTGCACAAAATTATCAAAATTCTCAAACACTTACAATCATTTCGGTTCCGAAAAATAAGTAAATAAAGTCTGATTTCGGTGTTTGCCTAAAATCTGACATAAAATCTCAAATGTTGACCTTAATTTTCGGTTTCGGAAATTGGTCTTTTCGGTTTCGGACTTATATATTTACAATCATTAAAGAAACGATAAGTTATAAATTGCGAACATAAACGTTTTCGGTTATCGGACATGTGTATCGTCGAGAATGCTTCACAAGTTAGCTTTATGGTCGCCCAATTATGGAACATTGACAAATTTTCATAAAACTACCCAGAAGTCAGCGTTAAGGCCGCCCAATTGGGGAATATGGATGAAGCTCCGTCAGGTTTGCAAAAGTCAGCTTTAAGACTCTCCAATTGCGCCGTCCAGAATGTTCTTTCTGCGCAACTTGAGCCGCTGCAGTAAGGACAAAACTACGAAATTGTTCACGACTTATATACCGGTATGTTGACTGACGTAGCGCTTTTTGTTCATGACGCATCGTGTACAGCAAACAGACTGTAAAATTGATGCAGTGAGGTCTAAATTCATCAACCAACCACCTTTCATTCAAACAAACCTAGTCCTCTTAGACTATCACTCAGCTTCAAAAGAAGAATAAATGACGATAGACAAACCAAGACAACATAAAGCATTTTTTAGAATGTGTTAGATAATAAAAGGAAATAACAAATAATGACGTTTTCTGTACCAAGCAAAGAATTTATCAACATCTCCTTACATTTGAATAATAACAAAGATAATGCGAGGGTAAGTCAAAAATTATTTACACTTTTACTTCTACAACTGTATTAAACAAAGATAGATGTACAACAGATACATTATTTATCGATATAGTCTCCACCTTTAGCAATGCACTTGGTCCAGCGAGCCACAAGCTTCCGTATGCCTTCCTGGTAGAAGGTTTTCGGTTGGTCGTGAAGTTACTTTTGCACCGCATCCCGAACGTCTGTGTCTGAGGCAAATCGACGACCTTTCAAAGCTTCCTTGAGCGGTCCAAAGAGATGAAAATCTGTGGGAGCGAGATCAGGGCTGTAGGAAAGGTGTTCCAGGGCTTAAAAGCGATCCAGTAAGCGTTGGTAGATGTCCAAACGTTTGGCTTTGTTTTCTGCGTTAAGCATTCGTATACTCATCGCGCACACACTTTACGAAATTTGAGTTCATCGTGGATAATTTGATAGGCAGAACCGTGACTGATGTTTAAAGAAGATGCAACCTTACCTATGGTAACCATCTCTCGAGTTTGCTGAATGTTGTCGTCGGTGGTTGAGGTCGACGGCCGTCCAGCTTCCTCTTTTTGTGTTACGCTCGTGCGGCCGCTTTGAAACATTCTTAATCTCCGGTGAATTTCAGCACCTTTCACATCCTCTGGCCACAAAAATCGGATCATTGCTCGTGTTGTTCTGCTTGTTCCTCTTTGGTGCAAATTAATAGCGGAGCTGACATGCTTATGCTGTTGTAGCTAGCAGACAAATGACGCGATCGTGATTAAATTCCGCACACATGACCACAGAGGCGCCAACTCAACGCATGCGCAAGCGGCCGCCGCTACGATAACCTTCAAAGCTTGTTATGGCGAAAGTGTAGATAATATTTGACTTACCCTCGTAATTTATTCAATGGTATGTAATGCAGTTTTACCAAGAATTCTGGGATTGTACAAACCATGTCTATATTATCGATTTGGAAACAAGTGAATTGATCTAACAACATAGCAATTTTCGTCGAAACATTTTGTTATAACCATATTGCCTTTTGAATTGGTATATTACTATACTATAACAGGTTATATTTAATTTAGTTATGCTGTCACTGAATCAACTTTAGTTGAACAAATTTTTGAAATTGTGAAAGATAACTATGGAAATATTTATGGAATTTTTTGAATCCTGTGTGTTGGGAAGCATCCTCTGGAACAGTAGGATAACCCTCTCAGTCACGATTTATGAAACATTAGTCAATTAGAACGGCCTTCGAGTTGATGACCTGTGTGTACAGGTTACGGTGAGCGAAGTTCATCAAATCAGGTCTACCTTGGAGTTGTCTGGGGCAGGACCAGATGCTAAGTTTTGGGAGTGGTGATTTTCGGGCTATTTTTCGACGCTTGGTAAGTTATTCAGCGTGGATTGGAAGCTTATGGAACAGGATTTTCAGATCGCGGTCTTGTTTCTTGTGTTTATTTCGTTAATTTGAGATTTTAATGGAAAGAGGTTTAGTAATTTGTTATACGCTAAATTAAGCATTAATTTATAACATGAACGTAGTAAAATACTGAGATAGCTAGATGAATAAGGTCTTGCTTTTACCAGATACAAGCAAATGCCCACCTTCGTTTTGCGAATACGCTATTTAGATGCCAGACAACGAGTGTTTAGATTAAGAACAAATGCCAAAAATCTTAAAATCCAAAATTATAATTGTTTTTTAGTTACCTATGTAAGTAACACATGGGCTGAAAAGTCCCGGGCCTGACAAAGAAAACACGTTTTTTTTTTGTTCAAAATTAGCTTTATTCATCAACGTAATTTCCATCAAGAACAACGCAATCATTCCAGCGCCGCTCTAACATTTCAATACCACTTTTGTAAAACGATTTATCTTTTGCCTCAAAATATGCCTCAGTTTCAGCGATAACCTCTTCATTCGAGCGAAATTTCTTACCGGCGAGCATTTTTTTTAGGTTTGCGAACAGCCAGTAGTCGCTGAGAGCCAAATCTGGCGAATACGGTGGATGTGGGAGCAATTCGACGTTCAATTCATGTAGTTTTGCCATTGTTTTGATTGACTTGTGACACAGTGCGTTGTCTTGATGAAACAAAATTTTTTTCTTCGCCATATGCGGACGTTGCAATTTCGATCTTCAGACGCTCCAGTAACGCTATATAATATTCACTGTTGATGGTATTTCCCTTCGCAAGATAGTCGATGAATATTACACCACGCACATCCCAAAATACCGAGGCCATAACCTTTCCAGCCGATTGTTGTGCTTTCGGGCGCTTTGGACGAGGTTCACCAGTTGCCGTCCACTCAGATGACAATCGTTTTAATTCCGGTGTGAAGTGATGGATCCATGTTTCATCCGTTGTCACATATTGACGCAAAAATTCCGGTTTGTTACGATTAAACATGACTAAACACTGCTCAGAAGCATCAACACGTTCTTGTTTTTGGTCAACAGTGAGCAAACGCGGTACCCATTTTGAACAGAGCTTTCTCATAGCCAAATGCTCATGCAATATAAAGCCAACACGTTCTTTTGATATCTTTACGATGTCAGCTAACTCACGCAACTTCACTTTTCGATCATTCAAAACGATTTTGTGGATTTTTTTGATGTTTTCTGGTGTTACCGCCTCATTTGGACGTCCACTGCGTTCTGCATCATCGGTGTCTCTACGACCACGTTTGAAGTCAGCAAACCAACGTTTTATTGTTGTTTCTGATGGAGCGGAGTCCCCATAACACTTTTCAAGCCATTGCTTTGCTTGAACGGTATTTTTTCCCATCAAGAAGCAGTGTAAAATTAAAACACGAAATTGTTTTTGATCCATTGTTTTGGAAATAACAAAAGTAGCGTCACTCTTAGCACAATAACTCACAAACTAATGAATAGAATATCATGAAATTTTAACAGCTGTCTTTTTAAGGTTAGTACTAACTGCAAAACAGGTGAATGCAATGAAACTAGCGCCATCTATGTGTTAGGCCCGGGACTTTTCAGCCCATGTGTTACATCAAATTGGTTTTGGATATTGGAACCACTACCAACGAAGCCTCCAAAAGCTTAACTCGAACCGAAATGGTAACTTCGGAACTAAAGGTAATAGCAGAGAAATAACAGAAAAAATCCATAATAATATATGGTATGAAATATCCCGTGCATTCCTAAGAACTAACTCTACATGCACAATATCTCCAATGCGCCATCGCAACGGGAAACTTTGGAAATTATCTTTCATTCAAACGGCGGATTTGATGTATGGGACTGGGGCCGCGTGCGACATGCATATCGACGCAAAAACATGATTGATATTCCAGCCGATGCACTATCAATCATTCCGCTCCCTCCACGAGAGAGAATCGCTCTCGCTTAGGTACTTTACTATTTAGATCGTGTGCGCCTCCTATTACATACGACTACAGCGCCACCAAACCATTGTAATGTACGAAATACAAAGCATGAATTGCGGCTGACTCACACGTGTGCATGCAGCGTCATCTATTTACGAACGAGTAAATAGGAACTCTCGGAATGGCGTGGTTGTTAGATGTATCTATGTAATATGTTACCATGTATGTATTATGTATATGCATGTGTACGATGTGAAAAGGAGAACCCAGAACAATGAGGTGTTGACATGTTTTAATGTATCAAGTTATTGTTAGTATAATGGCTGCTCGAATTTGATTTGCGCCCAGCGTTATCTATCGCGTTATGTCGTTAGGTTTTATATTACTGATGACTAGAGTAACCTAAACTTGCGGACTCGCATAGGCGTCGGTATTACGGGTTAATATAAGAATACGAAAAATTCATAAATAAACTAAACCGGTAGAGAAGCAGGCATGTAGTGTCGACCTTGAATATAAATCATGTTAAACCGCGCTGAGAGAGATTTCGTTTTAGTACCGGTTGAGCTGTTGCAGAGATTAGTCGAACGGTCAAGGTTATGTACTTACGTGTCGCTTTTGAAAATATAGCTGGTGTTTTTTGTCTGTTGCAGTATAAGTACATAATTAGTGTATCGTTTCATATAGAACTAATATTTACATACCTAAGAAAACAATGTCTCGTAATAGATTTGCTACTAATGTACATAAGTATGTGTCACTTTTTCCCCATTTAAAATATGACGGTATTGCAGTTTTTTGCTTAATATGCAATGTTCGTTTGGCTGCATTGGACAGAACTGATTGCGAGACGCATGTCAATGGTATTAAGCATATGAGAAATGCAAGAACTGAAATACCTTATACACTATTCCTCATACATTTATTAATTGTTTACCTCTTGTAATCTTCCGTTGTCGTTGGTGAGAAAAGCAGCTTTTAAAACGTTTTGGCGACAATACGTTCCAAAGTACCCATTACCCTCACAAACACAATTACAGAATCATTTGCCGCGAATGAAAGAGATGCTAGAAAATGTGTGTAAAACGTGATTTGTGTTCCAAAAAAATATGGATTACCGTGGATGAGACGACCGATATAAAGAAAAACAGTATTGTGAATGTAATAGCTCGCGTTTTATCAAGCGAGAACACAGCATCTCGATATTTGTTAGCTTGCAAACGTGTTCAACAATGTACCGCGGAAAATATTCAAAAAGTAATAATGAACGCTTTGAAAAAATTTAAAATTGTCCAAGATCAAGTTGTGATGCTTGTGACAGATAGTGCAGCAACGATGTTAAGTGTTGGGCGATCCTTAAAACATATATTTCCTAACTTAATACATATAACCTGCGTGCTGCATGCTTTGCATTTAGTTGGTGAAGTTGTTCGACAACATTACGGAAACGTTGATCGGATGATTGGAAGTACTAAAGCAGTGTTTCGTAAATCTCCTAAACGTTTAAAAGAATTTCGTAAATTTTGTCCAGGTATTCCAGAATCTCCTGAACCAATTTTAACGCGATGGGGTACTTGGCTAACAGCAGCTTCTTACTATTTGATCCATTTTCAACAAATTCAATCAGTTATAATGCGATTTAATCGGAATGAATCCAAAGCAATTAGAGAAAGTCAAAGAGAATTTCAAATTCCTCAACTTTTAGAAGATTTAACAACAATATGTACCAATTATACAGTATTACTAGATGTCATCAGAAAACTACAGTGTACTGAATTGTCATTGCAGGAATCATTAGACATAGTGGAGAGTGTAAAAAATAAATTACACACATTAAATGATACGCCAGGATTATGCGCTAGTCAAAAGTTGGCATATGTTTTAAGGAAAAATCCCGATTTTAGTACTTTAGAGGCCGTTTATAATAAGTGTAAGAATAGTGAACTTTTAAGTGATTTTGAAAAACAGTTTCTACATGCAAATGTAACTTCCTTAGATGTGGAGAGATCGTTTTCTATGTATAGGAGTATTTTTTTTTGTCGACGCACAAGGTTTATAGAAGTAACTGTGGAAACATATGCAATGATGCAAGTTTACAGTAGTTCACATCCTGATGCCTCTAATTTGTTGAATAATTAGCAAGTAAGTTTATTTATTAATTTTTCGTACTCTTATATTAACCCGTAATACCGACGCCTATGCGAGTCCGCAAGTTTTGGTTACTCTACTGATGACGAACAAGAAGAGGCACTATTAATAAAGTCCAATCAAAGAGGTGGCTATAGGAATCCGTTTAACCTTTAGTTGTAGTTATGAACCCGCCAGTTTTTTGTGTTTTGTATTTCTTTTAATTCCCTATGCGATGCTAGCGTTTTAGGTTTTTACAAACAACCATTAGATTGCGCTATTGAGATTTGACATTACTATTTTTGTTCAAAAAATTCGGCAGAGGAATTCAAAAATCTGCATACAACATCGTAACAGGTGAAGAAACAGATATACTCGCACGAGCCGGAAACTAAGAAATGATCAACTGTTTGTTCCCAGATGAACCGAATCCATCGAAAGTTGTTCGTTTACGAAGCGCTTCCAAGAAAATGATTGCTTGTTTCTTTCGTCGTACTGGACACGTCGCAAGCAGTGTTTGGAGGATCGAAGAACAGTTAATGCTGAATGATATACAACAATTTGTTTTTCCAGCAGCAGTGAATAGAAAATTATCCGGTGAATCGATTGCAACCAGGCAGAACCTTATAGCACTTTTGGTTTGGGAGCTACGGCGCCTCAAAGTTGAAAAAAAGGAATTTCCTTTTCTTAACTTTGAGACGTACTAGCGTCGAAACGGCTAGAGCTGGAGAGTTAAGCTTTATTTAGCTTTGAAGCCTCGCCGAAACGGGAAGAAGTTCGTCCAGGCGCCGTCATTTCGCCTCCTGGTCCCGAAATCAAAAATCGTTTCAAGCTACCGGTTTGGCGAATCATAAGTTTCCCGATTTCGATTTATTTGAAATTCGTTTCTTTGTTACGGATGTATAACACTCGAAAAAAATCGTTGAATAAATTATTATTATTCAATAAAATAATGTGATATTGCCATATACGCTTATAAAAGAATTTTACAGTTACCACCTTAGAATAACGAAACTTTCTAGAATTCTGTAACTGACGTCAAATTTACATGACAATGCTCGCTATGGCGGACCCAAACCCTGCGCGAATTAAAAGAAATGCAAACTAGACCGCTGAACGTGAAAAGGTCGTGTAGAATTGTTTAATATATTCGTCTTTCGGCGCCGAGCAACTTTCGGTTCGTTCATTTTACTACATTTTCTCTTTCCTTTTCCATCTTACGCTTTTTACCCCCAACGGAACTACTGTTTCGATCCTTTCAGCCCTTGTTTCGAATCGTCCGATCTCCACCACCGTTTCTTCTCGCATTTTAGACGGAGACGGAAGAAATTCCAATTCGAAAGAAGTAAAATATTCACGAAGATGCGAAGATAAGATCTCCTGTTACGTAGTGTCGTCGTTCTTGGTAGCGCGCCGCTAAAACTTTTCTCGTTTAGAGATATTCGCGAGTCGAGACGCTTGTCGACGTCATACCAGACGTCGCTGACAGGACGACTTCTCAGGGTCCGTCGTGATATCGCCGGCGTCGCGACGCTTTTAAAAGTACCACCGTTACTGTTAGTTGCTCTCGCTAGCGTTACTACTTGAGGCGACTGGTTGTCATCGAAAGAGATCTTAAAGCGATGCACGAGTTCGTAGGTGGATTGAATTGAAGAATGGCGTAAGTACGATTGGAGAGGTAAGGAATGAGATAACAAAGTTAACCATAGTAATAATAGCAATAATAACATTTATTGATCTATAGCACTGTCTAATAAAACACAATAAAAACGTCCATCTGTTTATATACTGCGCACAGCAAAATTATGGAATAAAATTTGAAGCAATTTTTTTTTCGAAGAAATGCTCAGACAGGTCAACTTTATTTTTTTTTTTAATTAAAATTTTTGCATGGATTTAAAGTTTCCCCCACTTATGATTTTCGAGTAATGATACCACCGACAATTTCTTGAAATGACAACTCTCGATTTTTTTTTATTTTGTTACATCATTTGAATGTTTAAATGGTATCATCAAAATTTAGGTACCGTACATAATAACATTTTAGAATCAAAGTCATTAAAAGTGTGGAAAACGTAAATTTGATTAATAACAAAAAGCAAAGGTAAATTCTTTTATTCAAGAAATCGTTTCCCTTAAATCAAATGTTCTAAATCCTATCCTCCTGTCCATAATTTTAACTACCAACAAAAAGCCTACCAAAAAATAAGGATCAAGTAGGAATCAAACAAAAATACAGAATGATGAAATTCCGCCATAATCTATTGATTATGGCCGGCCAATATTAGTATAGACCAAGCATGTCACACATGCGGCCCACTGAGCATTTTCCTGTGGCCCGAATCAATTTTGAAAACAGCCAGATAATGCGGCCCGCGAGCGTGTTAAAAACCGTATTTGAAAACGCGCGCGCTGCAACAAGTCGCACGCACACACACACGTGATCGATTCGGTCTATCTCCGCTGTGATCGGCCGCACTCGTCTCCCACACCCGCCGCGCCGTGTGCCGCTGCCTAATCGCTTCATTGTCCTTGCGCCTTACGTACGTACGTAAGTTTTCTTCTGGCTTGTTCCAGAAAGTTCTATCGCGCGAAAACACAGGTGACGCTATCTGAACATTCTAGAAAAGAACTGTCGAGAAATCACATTTCCGTATATAAGCCAAGAGCGCTCGGTTAAGTTCAGTCAGTTGCTATAGAATTGCGAGTTTTTTGCTGTGAAACTCAGGTCAGAGGTAACAATGAATTGGTCACGGACACTCTTTGTGTCGTTTCGACATGCAGGCACGAACGGGCACTACTATAGTATTTCGAGGGTACGTTATTGCCTGCATTATACGGATGCGTCTGTCTGGGTATTTCCGCAAGAGTGCATTTATCAGATACTTTCGAGAACTTACGGAAATATAGAGAGATCGTGTTTGTCTATTGCGAGAGCAACATCGTTGTGTTTGTCACCTTAAGTAAATAATAAGTATATTAATTTCAGCATTGTAGTTATTCCTTTCTCACTACATATCCTGATAAAACTCTTACAATCTCAGGAGTGGGATTGAGCCGAATTTAGAAAGCTTTGTCACAAAACCACACCGTCGTGAAATTGAGAGAATTCCTGCAGGAGAGGAGTTTTTCTTCAGCATATTTCAAATCTTCAGTTTTCAGAGTGTTAATAACTTGTTTTGGTGTAAATCTCCAAGTCCCAATTTTGCTTTAGTACCTAATAAAGCTTCATTATATGGTTATGAACCTTCATGAATGGAACTATTACGATAAAACTATTAAAATATGTACTGCATAAAAATCTACCTTTTTTAGATGAATGAAAGTATGTCTATATTTCTACTAAACTTTTCATTAATTTCCTCCAATTTATAGACAATTCTGTTAACCACTATGAGAAATTACACCACATGGACTAAGATATCTACTTCCAAGAACGACTACGTCACTGATGTCGTTACGCATAATGACCGGCCAAAACTCAAAATAGAGCTTTTGACAAAATAATTTCGGGTTCTGACAAAGTGAGTTGGTTATTTCGGGTAAGGGCATATAACATATACACTGTCATATGCCAAATACTCCTTATTCTTAATAAAAAATTTCTTGAAAGTTAACCAAGAAATGAGGATCAAGGAGCACGCACATTTTGAAACTTTTGGAGAAGGTTGTGGCATTTAGGAAAAAGCTGCAGTTGTGGATAAGCAAAATCAATGAGGATGGCGGTCAACATTGTTTCCCTGTATTGCACAAATACGTGGCCTGCAATAAAGTCGTTTTTTCACAAGACTTGCTGTACCTTTCCAAGTAACACCTCTCAAAGCTCACTGACTGGTTTACAAAATAATTTGAGGAAGACAATGTCGAGAAATTTGCGTGGATCCAAGACTCTTTCCGTGCTCAAGCTCTACTAGAATTCACTTCGCAGGAAGAAGAGAGTCCAATTGAACTCTCTTGTGACAACAACCTGAAAACAAAAAAATTGCTTGTTTCGATTTAGTGGAGTTTTGGATATCAATTGAAAATGAATATCCACCTCTGAGTTCAAAAGCTGTAAGGTTTCTTATTCCTGTTGCGACAACTTATAAATGTAATAAGGCACTCCCAAGCGAGCAATTTAAGATGAGGGCAAAAAAGCTGCTAGTGGAACATGTAATTTACAACCTCGACGAATACTTCAATGTAGAATTTTAATATCTTTGTGCTGGTCCAGTTTACTAGTTTTTTGTGTGTTTGTTCCATATACATTTTTATCTTTATATCTTTTATTTATACATATATTTATTTATTTTACTTATTTATTTATGACAATGTAAATGCCCTTTTATGTGAGGGTTACAACAATAAAATTATGTTTATATTTATGTTTAATAAGAAGCAAATATCGCTCAAAAGTCGATGTGGAGCGAGAAATGAAAGTGGCAGTGCCAAACCTTATTCCACGTTTTGAAAAAATGCGTGGCGATTACCAAGCTCACCCGTCACATTAACTTACTTGTTATTGAAGGTTTTCACCATTTATTTCATATTTTTTTGTATTTTCATATTTTAGTTCGATGGTTCATGTGATTCAATTTTAATAAATGTGAGCTTCACATTGTGAGGTTTATTTTAAGAGTTGTTTTCATTTTTGTGCCTGATTTATGTCATTATACACATATTTTGAAAAGGGCACCAGGACAAAATATTAAACCTGTAAGTGCGCCGCGAACTGATAAAGTTTGGGAACTCCTGGTCTACACAGTTTTTGTTCGCGACTGAGCAGCTTGGGTGCCGACGCTTTGCTCATTCTCAAATTCTCGTGTAGGATTTTAAAAGCACTCGTTTCTGATATTCCTGTTTCTCTAGCAATTACTGAATCTTTTACTCGACGGTCAGTCGACACAAAATTTTCAACTTTGTTGATGATTTCTTCAGTTCGTGCTTCCAGAGGTTTATACTTTGGGTCACCATCAATGGATTGCTTGCACCAATATGTGACTTGAAAATAGGACGGTTTATTTTCTCCATACACTGCCACCATTCTCTCATGGGTATTCCTCGGGTAACTGCCTTCTTTCGATAGAGATTTCATGATGCTTTTGTGTTCCAAATTCAAATCAATGGAGTTATCGATTGTTTATGGATAGGTAAAAACTCACTAACAATTTCACGACTGCAGCTGAATTCTTTCTTGATTATGCGAATTTTCCTTTAACAAAGAGTTCATTTCGTTCTACGCTAGACTCATCCAGCGAACATCTGATTACCTTACCTACCTTACCATATTCTACACGCCATATAAGCTAAATGCATTACCAACTCCCTGATCAAATTTCTCCTCTACACTGCAGTCAATTAAAACCTAACACATGCGACGCATGTACCCAAGCATCGACTGGCAGCACCACCAAACGTCACGCAACGGGAATTATTAATTAGGAAAAGAGGAATATTATTTACCTAATAGGAGCTGTGCGATTCTCGAAATTAAACGAGAAAGAGGATATAGATGGAGATACCAGCGACTTACAACTGTAACTGAGTTGGAGAAAAGAGATGAAGGGATAGACACAAACGCAAGAAGAAAAACGTAACGGATTCGCGGAGGGAAAGATGAGGACGCCAGCGAGGAAGAGTGTCAGTAATGAATTCATCTCCACCTCTTATTTACTGACACTCGCGAATCCCCTTCGGGGAAACAAATCTAATAAAAGATGTTAATTTTAATTAAGATAAGAAAAGGCATTTGCTGAACGGGTAGCTCCGACGCAGTATACCCGAATTAAATTAGAAAACAGTCTAATTCACAGACCGAATCGGGTTGGGCGGGTGGTGGCGTAAGAGTTAATTCCAGAACGGTACCCTAGATGGCGGTACTATAGCGTACAGCCGTGTAATAGTAGCGGTTGGGTATATTCTGAACTCCGGTGAGTACAAATTCGAGCAATTACTGGTAACCAGAAGTGCCGAGGGTGGGGTGGGCGAAGAGAAGAAAGGGAAGACAGCGTGCCAGCGATAAACTGCTCATTAGCGAAAGTTGGAGACTTTCTAGGAGGGAGGGGGCGATATGCTCCGGTAATGTCGGCTCAGTATTACCATCATTCCGGTTAGAACAGTCTTCTGCAAGAATTTTTTTCGTATTCCTACCACGATTCAGCATGATAGGCGATAATTCTCCATCTCATTGAGCAGAGATATTGTAAATTGTGTAATGAAAATAATAAAAGTGCAAAGATGTGGATTTGTGTTTCGAAAATGATATGTACGAGGGTAGTCCCAGAAGTACCCAGAAGTATTTTTCAACATAGTCTTCTTTTAGCTCGATACACTTTTCCCAGTGATGTTCAATAGCTTCGATACCCTGTTTATAGTGAGAAAAGTCGAGCTCCGCAAAATAGCCGTCCACCGCAGACTCCACATCTACATTGTTGGCAAATCTTTGACCATCGAGCCATTTTTTCAGGTTAGGAAACAGAAAATAGTCCGAGGAGGCTAAATCAGGCGAATAGGGTGAGTGAGGAAGCAATTCGAACCGTAACTTAGGTATTTTGGGCCACCGCGATAACGGATGTGTGAACTGGTGCATTATCGTGATGAAACAACACTTTCTTTTTCGCCAAATGCGACCGTTTTGTCTTGATTTCATCACGCAAACGTTGCAACAAGTTCGCATAATATTCTCCGTTGATCGTTTTCCCTTTTTGGAGATAATCAATGAAAATTATCGCACGTGAATTCGAAAACACCGGTCCCATGACTTTGCCAGCAGACGGAACTGTCTTCGTCTTCTTCGGAGTCGATTCTCCCCTTTCAGTCCATTGTTTCGACTCTTCTTTCGTCTCAGGTGTGAAGTGACGGGTCCATGTTTCATCCGTGATTATGAATCTACGCAAAAATTCCATTTTATTGCTGCGAAACATCGCCAAACATTTGGCTGAAACATCCGTACGACGCTATTTTTGTTCAATTGTAAGCAAACGCGGCACCCATCTTGCGCACAGCTTTCTCATGTCCAAATTTTCTGTCACTATCCGATGTACAGCATTTTTTGAAATGCCTACCATGTCTGCTAGCTCGCGCACTTTCACTCGACGGTCATCCAATACCATTTTGTGTATTTTTTTAACATTTCTGGTGTGGTCACCTCATTTTATCCATGTTTAGAAATTCACTGACACCGTTCACTATTGATGGCTGTCAAACGTATACTAAACAACGTGGCGTCTTCAAACTTCAAATTTAAGCTTTATAAGGTTGGTACTTTCGACCATAGTAATTATTTTCAAACAACAACCGCCATCTATGGGTCAGGTGGGATACTTCTGGGACCACCCTCGTACGTACAGGTTGAGTAAATTTGGATACTTTTATATGGTAACTCGGTAAGTATTAGTTTTATAAAAAAATGAATAACACATTTTCGGTGCCTTTTTTCAAGATAAATTGATTCGTGGAAAGAGACAAGCTTTTGTTTTGAGTTATGAACAAAGTTCGATTTTTGTAAACTTTCGATGCTTGTCGGTAATAATAAATTAAATTTATGAAGTTATATCAAAGTAATATCGTCATTCTTGAGGCGCTTTTTTGTAGAATGCAGTGGCGTACATATTTAATAGGTTAATAAAATTTCGGAGATGTGGTGTGGGACTATGTAGGACTATGTGGGACTATGTATTCGATTCTTCCAACTTCTTCTATCCTGAGTTACGTTCTTTACTTCTGACCACTGTATATTTCTTATTTGCGCTGCCGTCTTCACCTCATCTTGACAGGTTTTTCTTGGCCTTCCTCTCATATTTCTTCCATCCGGAATAGCCTCTTCTTGTAAGTTGGTCCTCTCTCATCCTGTATACATGTTCTAGCCACCCAAGTGTCCTGTACCCTTTTATCTATTGCTTTTACTTTTAATTGACCTCTGTACGTTTCGTTTCTTATTCTGTCTGCTTTCGTTTTTCCCTTCCATTTTCCTCAGAAATCTCATTTGTGTTGCGTTAATTCTGCTTGTACTTCTCTTCGTTGTTGTCCATGATTCGCATCCATGTAGCATTGCAATGCATTGGAGATATTGTCACGGACCATCGTGATAGGGCGAGCTCGGGGTAGTCCCAGTTGCTGATATTGCTACTGTCTTTGTTTTTTGTATGTTTATTTTCATGTAAGTTTTTCTTAACTCTTACGTTGTAAGTCCTTTTCCGAACTTGCTACTTCAATACCGTCAGTTCTATCTTTTCCATTTCCCAATTTTCTGTTGGCAGTCTATTGATTTTCGGTTTTGCTTTCTTTATGTAGAGTAGTTTATGGTTGTAGAATCTTAGGATTCGTGGTAGTTAAAGAGCAGACACAGCTGCCAATAAGAATGCCGTATTTACTTTTTCATGTGAAATTTCAGGAATTATTATTTTGAGAGCGACTTCAATACAGATTATTATTCCCACACAAAATTCTCCAATTACCTATCAGAAACCAAGAAATACCAAGCGAGGCAACCAGGCACAATTCAATTCACATTTTAATCATTAAAACGTCTAACTAAAACACACAAATTGTATGCCGAATGTCTAAACGACCAATAAGCTCATTTTCCTTTTTTAGATCATACGAAATCATTGAGTCGAAAACACCAGTCATAAAGTAATTTATTTTTCAAAAGCAGTACCATCAACTTCTACAACAATAATAACAAAACACAGAAATAGAAAAAAAACATCTACGTCGGAGCGAAAGTGACTTCAAAAAGGAACAGACGTCAGCGGCAAAAGCGCTTTAACTTTACCGGGAACAGGCTGCAAAAATCATATTTTCCTACATAATACGGCTGGCAGCCGTCGAACAGTTTACTCCTCTTTTTAGCTCATTACGGACAAAAAAGTTCCTTAAACGGATTCTTTTAGAGAATTGAAATAATGTAGGAGGTCGATATGGGAATAAAAATTTTACAGAAATTTTCCGAAAAGTAGGCAACCGCTATAGGTGATTGTGGTTATTATCTGTGGCTATTCTTTTGGCTAAAATCCTAGGATTTTACAGATAAAAATTACTCCGACGTAGTTCTACTTTTGGTGGTGTATTAACTGCAGGGTACAATAACATTGAAATCCACTTTACTTGATGAAATTTTCATGCCTTCAATCTCAAACGGAGAATTCAACAACTTAAATCTGTAACACCTACCCGATTATCGATTAATAATTCAACTAAATTACATATATATGTACCTATGCATGTACATACATGTATAATTTACCTAAGCCAAGTGTGCAGCTAATGGTAGCCTGAAGGTAATGTTCCCACTAAATTGCGACATATATTTGCGAAACATCTGTAATTGGCATATTAACTGTTAATTATTCACTAGTATTTACCTTGATTAACATGGATTTATCGATTAATGTGTAAGGGCTTTCGACGTCAATATATATATATAATTAATTTATTACGGATGTATTAGAAAATTAAAAGCAATATACGGGATATTATTACATTGGATTGGTCAAAAAGCTTTGGTGCATCTAATCAAAGTCCATTTAAACGGGTAATGATGTTATGTACCTGTACAAATTCAAATGGAAACGATGAATGAGAGATCTGTAAGTAGCACTGATGATTAGAGCAACGCAACTGCGCTGAAAGCCAGTGGCGGACGCATAAAAGTTTACACAAAATAAAATAACTGTGATACGTGCTCAAACACTTACCGTTTTAAGAGTCCTGCGTGAAATCACAAAGTGGATAATGTCTATTTAATATTTGTAACATTAGATATGTTTCCAAAGTTGAGTGCGGCGCGAAGAAAAAATGTTTTTGTATGCCGAAAACGAACGTTCTACATCTAGAGACGTTATATTTGCGTAAGTAAAATAATCTTTCAAATAACTTAACGGTTCTGTTGACGCACCTTCACAAATTTGTCTTAATGTGCCAAAATCAGAGTCTTTATCTAAAACACTTTCAAACCTTTCTAAAACACAAATTGCTTCAGTTAACTTAACATTTGGCCAATTTTGTAATATTATCAACTTTTTAAATGAAACATTATTTACATATCGTTTTAAACAAATTTTGTTTTTCGAAGACAATATTTGAAAAAATAGGTAAAAAAATAAAATTTGACTTAGGTGGCCATGATTTTAAATTTAGGTATAATTTTTAATGCTAAACAACTTTTTCAAATATCATTTTTCGATATTTTTTTAAATAAGGGTGCTTTACTCCTGGGTACATGTTTAATTTTAGGGGAAGTACAAACTTTTATGAAGAATATATTTATTTTCGAGAAACCCATAATAAAGAAGTTTCCCGTGTGGCGCGTATTTTATGGACGACACTGTATATTGAAAAATATTTTTTTTTGTTCGCTAAATTTATGGCCAGATAGATAATACAAAACTCTCCCCTCGAACATTGCTTTTTGTAAGCACTACTTTTATACCTTTTGAAGACGAAATAAAACATTCAAGTCTTTCAGCTCTAATTACTTTAGATGTTTCGCGTTCTAAAATATTTAATTTACTATATACTGTTATGTTATGCTCAACGTTGTATTTACGACAACTACTTCTCTCGGTTGTCACTTCGGTACTGACCAAATGTCAGGCTGGCCACTCGTTGGCAATCAAATATCCCTCTGCAGTGGATTTTCTATTTTAAAGCTTGTTGGTGACAATTCGTACCACAGAATCATCAACAAACAACCTCCCGGTTAAATCATTGCATTCGTTCTCGTATACTAATATCATTTGATAGAAAGAATATTATCAAAATTGGCTGTGAAAGACAACAATCGCCGGTCTTTCGCGATTTAAAATAAATGAAAGAGGAACGACGCCCTAAATTTTCATCAATCTTTATTCGGCCTTGGTTGAATAAAAGTTTGTCGTGAATCCAATCCAAAATAAGTGTTCGTTGTGTATTCAAGTCATTATCAGAGAAGTAAATAGGGTTAAATATCCAGAACAGGCAGTTCCTGTGGTGTGTATTTAAACAGAGTGTTTATATACATTGGCGTCGTTCGAAAGTTTAAAGGTTAGTTAATTTATAAAATCTTAAAATTCGTTAATTTGATTTTACTAAGTTGCAAATTCATTCAAAATTGCCGCAAGGGTATCTAGGGATACCCCGGAACCTACAAAAATCATTTATTAGAGTTAAATTAGAAAATTTTACAAAATTAGAGTAAAAACCCTGAGAAAGGTATTTCAATACGTAATATCCTTCCAGTAATATTTTGTTTTCTATTCTTTGGAAATACTCAACTTGAGTTTCCAAACCGGCATTTTGAAAATACTTTGAAAACCGGCGCTTATTCCCTCCCCAAGTCAAATGATTGCATTATTGACAATATTCTATTGTATTTTCCATAAAAGCTGTGTAACTAAATTAATCTTAGGTTCATAAACGACACAAAAAAGATCATTTTGGAAGTGAAATATAAATATCTTAAATAGGTTCAAGAGGTTCAAGTTTCTTTATGTGTCTAAGACAGAGAGTATCCCTAAGAGTATCACAAATTTACCCATTTCAAACCTTGGAAACCGCGCGAAGTACACTAAACTTCCAGAAGATTATCATTAGCGGCGACCGAAGAAAAAAAAACGAGGGCGGATTAGAGGTCGAAGGGTGAGCAGTGAAGCGCGAAGAATTCCTAGTTGCGTAAAAGCGGAGTATCGGGCTTTTCCGCAGCTTACTCGCGTTTTTGGTTCTAATACCGCACGTTCTGCCGAAATTTTCTCGCCGTTTCGCAGAGAAAGGGAGAACTTCGACGCTCTATCCGATGCTCTCCACCTCCTCCTTTTTGTCATTCAGTCGACAGAACGCCATTCATTTTCAATTTGTGACCGATCGCGAATCCAGAGGAGCTGTTGTTTCGGTTTTCGGCCTAACGACTTGGAGGAATGGAGGTGGGAACGGTGGAGGGAGTCGTCTTCGAGATGCTTCGGCAAATATTTGTTTTCGGTAATTCGTTCTTGTACGCCATTTTGCGTGGTGGAATTCGGTGTAGATTTACGATGAACTCAAGGTTATTTGCTAATTGTTCTCGAAGGTGCGGAGTATCTGAAGTATTTTGAAAATTAGGCTATAGATATGAGCTTTACTCGTTCTACTTGATATCCAATTTTAGCTTATAATTCTATTCATTTTCTGTTCGCCTTTTATTTGATTTGTCTCAGCGTTACTACATTAAAAGTATGAAATTTTGGATTCAATCTTTCGTCTACCCTTTCCACATCAACAATTTTGGCGAATTTTCACATTATCAGCTATATGAATCCTCGAAGAAACTATTCCTGTTATTAGCTTGCAATTAGTGGCTTGTAAGTAGGAGGCTGTTGCTATCCACAAAAGAAGACTTCTAGAAACTGGAACAAGGGTGTTGTACCAACATGTAAAGAAGGTGATTCTAGAAACTGCAATCACTACAGAGGAATCAGAATTAGAAACTCAGCTGAAAAATGTATTCTAGAATTCTGGAATCTAGGTTAAGACAACAGCTCGATGCCGACATAGAAGATACTCAATGCGCCTTTAGAAAAAATAGAGGAACACAGGATCAAATTTTCATTTTAAGGTAAGTGATAGAGAAGGCTTTAAGAACTGGATGAGAAGTTCATCTGGGTTTTATAGATATGATGGGGAAAGCCTTCGACAAAGTAAACAGAACCGATGTGTGGGAGATATTAAGGAAAAAAAGAGTCAGCCAAGAGTTAATTGAATGCATACGAAGCCTATGCAACAACTGAAAACAACGTCAGGACAAGAAATATGAGGACAGGTCTTTCAGCAGCACAAATGAGCTGAAACACGGATGCATATTAGGCCCTATCTTATTTAATGTAGTGCTGGACGAAGCAGTGAAGGAATACAGGATAAAAGCAAAAAAGTTTAATGTCGGTCGCTGGAAACTAGATCTGGTTACAATCTCGGAGCTCTGCTATGCCGATGACGTAGATTTATTCGGAGAATCGGAGAGAGATCTACAAACCAACCTGAACATTTTCAGTGAACAAGTTAAAAAGATCAATAGGGTTATTCATTTTAACAAAACAGTAGTAGGAAGTACGAAGACAAGAGGTCAAGCACAGTATCTTCCTGGAAAGACAGAAACTGGAGCAAGCCGAAAATTTTAAATATTTAGACTCAACGATTAATAAGCAAGAGAACTTCGAAGATGAAATTAACGAACGGTTGGCCAAGCGGCAGACTCTACAACGCCATCAGAAATAGCTTTCTAGGGAAAAAGGAAATACCCACAGAAATAAGACCAGAAGTGGTCAGAAAGGTGGTTAAGCCTCCTTTCCTCTTGTTTTCTTATTTACTCTGGCTTCTAGAACTCGTTTTATCATTCCACTGTCCCGCATTCCCTTCACGTGACCATACCGTCCTATTTGCGCTTCCTTGATGACTTCCACTATGGGCTTCACTTCCAGATTCCTCTTTTCGTTTTGTTCTCAATTCTTCTTAAGGATCTCATCTCTGTTGCTGTTATTCTTGCTCGGTTTCTGTCCGTTACTGTCCACGTTTCTGCTGCAAATGTTATACAGGTGTTATTACTTTTTTGAATATTTGATGTCTTTTGGAATGTTTCCAAGAAACGTATCCTTTATGCTATTGTAAATTTGTCCTCCTGCTGTTATTCTTTTCCCTCATTCAACTTGTTATTTCCTCATTCAACCTTCCATCCTCTGATATCATTGATCCTAGGTATTTAAATTTCCGTACTTGTTCTAGTTTCCCTTTATCTATTTGTACTATATTTTGCCGTTATGTCTTTCCTATTGTCATTGTTTTTGTCTTTTCTTTGCTGATTTTCATATTGATTTTCTGTAAAACTCTTTTGTGGATTTGTATGTTATTATTAAGGGTGATTTGATCTTTCGCTATAGTGACCATATCGTCCGGATAGCAGAGTTCTCTTATTTCTATTCTTCTTATCTTCCAGTATCCAATTTCATATGCTTTGACCTCCTTTTGCCTTTTTTTATTGCTTCATCCAGGACCAAAGACTCAGTATACATCCCTGCCTAAGGTCTAAGATTGTTTCAAACATTATTTTTCTGGCCTTGTTCTTCGATAGTTTCTTGTGTTTTTGTATAAAATTTGTACTTCTGCTTTTAGAGTTTCAGATATTCTTCTGTTTCCTAATATATTCCATATGTTCTTGGGTATCTTCTAGAGTTTTTTCTAAATTTTCTTTCAACCATTTTTGTAGTATTCTGGGATAAGTTTTTGCTACTGTGCTAATTAGTGTTAATCCTCTGTAGTTCTGGCACACTTTACTATCTCTTTTTTTATACATAGCTATTATAACACCCGTTGTCCGATCCATTGGGGCTCTATCATTCATTACATCATTCATGATTTCTCTTAATCTATTTAAGAACGTCTTCTGGTAGCGCTCTCATCATATCGCCTGGCGCTTTTATTAATTTTAACTTTTGTATAGCTTCTTTAATTTATCCTATGCTTGTTTCTTCAGTTTGTGTGTTTTCTCCGTGTGCGTAAAACGCAATTAATAGAGTGGTGTCATGGGCACTCAGTAAAACCCACAAAACCTCGCCAAACATTTGCTGCCAAAAAGCTTATGGTAATAGTGTTCCGAGATGTCAAAGGTGTATTGATAGTGAAGTAAATCTAGCGTGGTTCGACCATCAATTCGGAAGTCTACTGTAAAACTGACGAAAACTCAAACGACCCATGCACTGAAACGTGGAGTGGCATACGCTGGTGTTCAGTGACGGATCTCGATTTGGTATAGGGATGCATGATGGCTGCATGAGCGTCACACAAAGACATGGGGGAAGGTCGCGATATTCAATTTCCTGATACGAGGTGTGTGCACCGAGCTATGGGACTACGGTATGGGGTGCTACAGCATATAGGAGTAGGTCTCAGTTGGTATTCGCTCGAGGCACCATGAACTTCCAGCGCTATGTTGACGAGGTAGTGGAACCCCATATTCTTCCATATCTTCTGCAGCTCGGAGATCCACTTTTCTAGCGGGATAATGCCCGTCCCTACGTAGCGAAAACTTCTCTAAACCGTTTGGCAAAGGTTCACGACAATATCTTGCTATGGCCACCCAAATCTCCCGACCACTCGTCAATCGAACACGTGTGGGACATTATGGGAATAAACCTAAAGAATTTTTGCGAATCCTCTGCAATAACTGGAAGCTCTTCGGCATGAATTGCATTTTGTTTGAGACACCATACGCCAACAGGACATCGACTACCCACTAGAATCAATGCCAGGAAGAATGAGGGAGTGTGAAGGAAATGGGGGTTGGGGAGGGGAGGGGAGCACACATTATTAATAACAATTAAATTCAATTGTGTTAATTTTTTGTATAATCAATTATTACCTTTGAATGGTTATGCGTTTCTGATAAGCTTGGTCAAAGGATTCGCATCCCTCCTTGTTGTTGCAGTTTGCATGATATATAGTACACAGCGGGGTCCTTAACAGGATGCTCATTCACTACCCATGCTGAGAATCTATATTGAACGGACAGAGAAAGTCTAGAACATGCGCGGGGGTCGGGGAGGGGAAGGGAGCACACATTTTAAAGTAGCAAGTATCGCACATTGTTAATAATTCAATTTTGTTATTGTTATTACCTATTTGCAACGTTCTACGTTATCTATTTTACCATTTTTTCTGTTTTCGTATTATAACAGGTAATTAATATGTATAATGTTGTTGGGGGAGGTGGGGGGGAGACCCTTTAAGAGCGCACTGTATATATGTTCTTGACCATCCCTCTTATAGTCCAGTTTTTCTCGAAAAAGGTATAACTCTGAATGTTCATCAAAAGGAGGTTTTTTCCGAATTACCTTCATATAGTACACCATCTAAAATACATCAGCATATATACAATATATAAACAAAGCTACAACAATCCTCTCAACATTATTTACCTTTGGTTGGAATCAATATACCGTTTAATTTATTTAATGACTGTGTTCCGTGCGCGTTTTCCTCCTCCCACACAAGCCTATTCTCGGGTGTCGTATATGAGTGTCTCCTTTAGCAAGAGCTCGAAAACACGATTTCTCCTTCATCCAATTCCCTCCTTCTTTTTCCGCTGCGTTCCGAATCAATTTTATTTATTTCCGCCCGTGGGCGGGGGACGTCTCTTCAAAGGCAAGAGGAAGGGAAGTACCTCATCCACCGTTACGGCGCCAAACTCTCGAGAAACCGACTCGAGAGACTTGGCAAACTTCATTCTGCGTATGTCGCGATGCCTTTCATCATAAATACATGTTTTCCATCTCTTTTTATCAACATTCCTTTTCCTTTTTTGCTTTTCTTCTTGTTTCTCGGGCGATTCTCTCGCCTTCGCTGTGTGTCACTCGGTTCTCCCACTCTGTAGGTCGAGTGTCATCGAGGTAAGTCGGCTGGAAAAACAGGTAAATAAGTAAGGACGCGAGAAGCGGCGGGGGCGATGGTATGATGGAACGAGATGCGAAATAGGAGAGAGAATGAATATTGACACATGTCGTTTTTCTCGCGGGGAATTGCTTAATAGAAGAAAACGTAGTCGATGTACAATGGATTTTATCAATACTTGGGAGTACCGATTGTATTCTAGGGGATTTGCTGAGTGGATATATGAAGATTTAGCACTTGTGCAAGTTTTTCACGGTTCTGAAAACAAACATTAACAAAACAATACATCTAGAATGCATTCCTTTCGCCGCAGAAGTGCTGGGATGGGTGTTTGTTCCATCTAGGAACTTTGAAGGTGACGGAGGTGAATAAAATCCTGGTTCTCCTCAATAGCGAACTTGACACAAATTTTTAAAAAAGAAAAAACATGTAGCAGCAAAGAAACTAGTTTTTCTTTGTCCCAAACGGCAACTATAAAGAATTGAGAATGCAGCAAAATTCAAATTATTCCAAGCGGCCTTAAACGCCATTTATGTGACAGGCAGGTGGTAATCTATTTACAGGATTATTTGCTCAAGTTTTCATGGGTATTTTTTTGATTCTAGGATTAATAACCCATTAGAAATTCTTAATAATTAGCTTGACTTGTGGTTGGTGCTCATAACATCTGTACTATGACTCAAGAAGGACAATCTACTCTTTGTTGATATGTTTATGATAGCAAATTTTATAAAAAATAGTGAAGGTTTCTCTTTTGGAGAAGCTCATGGTGATAAAACAAATAAGTAAGTACAAAAGTTGTAAAAATCTATTTTAAATAAATGTACTTAACCCTTTGCGTCCGAGAGTATAAAAAATCCTTTTTAATGAGGTATTTTTAATTGGCATACACTTATAGTAATGAAATTATGTCACACAATTTTTTTTTTAATTCCCCCATCACTGATAATGAAAGGGCGGGGATGGGACTTGAGAATCCCGTCAGGACTAAATAAATTGTGTCAAATGAATTTTATATTTACGAAAAAAGTAAAAGTTTAGTAATAAATTAACAAAAAATTAATGCAGAACAAGGTTTTATTAATTTTTAGAACTAGTAGGTTTACTTCATGAAATGTCAAAAAACATTTTTTTCGTTTATCTCGATGCTTCTCTGTCAGTAGCAAAGTTACTCTCTCCCCGAGTCCAGACGATCCAAATTCGTCTTCACAGATTTCGTCTTTCCCTTGGTAAATTGAAAAACTTTTTACGTATCTAGATCTTGATCTGCAATATACCATAACTTATAATCCCTCCTGATGGTTCTTTTTGGGATTTTATTGCTTCAAACTTGATCAACCCTTGAATCGAATTATGCTTTCATTGACCCCTAGCTCTCTACTACCATTTAGTTTATCAATTAATGGTTGTATTTTATATACTTTGTTTTTATTGGCTGATGGAATCAATGAATTATCATTTACCCAGGTTTCCTGCTGTAGACCAATAGTTTTTATAGCTAGGTAATGCAAGGTAGCCCATGAAAAAGTTAATGCCAATGAAAGCCAATAGTTCATATTCCTTGGAGATCAGAATTTTATTTCTCTGAGTTCCATATAAATTGCTTTAATACACAATATCAGTAGTGGTTTTAAAACCTATCGCTTTTAGAATCAGCACAGGCTTTGTAATCGGCAAAATATTCTTCAATAACACCTACATTATCAGGATACTGATGAAGCTCAGTGTCATTTTCTCGTTCCTTCCGCTGATGCTCCTTTACTTTCTCTGCTTTCATTTGTTTCATTTTCTTTCCGGTACCTTTGATACCTTTTATGTTATTCTTTTTTTTTGATTTATTTGTTTCCTCATTTTGGTTTTCATCTTCCTGTACCGGACAATCAGTGTGTGGTACCTAACAAGTACTTTCGTTGCTTCTAACTGATTAAAAGAATTCATTTTCGTCAATATCGCTAGATTCTTCAACGGTAATTACATTATCTAAGAGCAACTCTTCGATTTCGGCAGCAGCTTCTAAGAGTTCTTCATCAGAAAGAAAAATATTCCTACGCCAGGATGCACTTGCCATACCAAGATAAAAACAATTTTCTTTTGTTTGAAGGAAATATGGGGACTTACTAGTTCAGTGTGGAAAATTACCTAGTTACGCTTTAGTTCTGACGAGACTTTTATGTCCTAATTATAAAATCAAGTATCATAAGTGATTTGCGGTAAATTCATAATAACCAATACAAATGAAAGAAGTTCCTAGTGACAATAATTAGTTACCAATCGACGCCAAAACTCCGACTTATTTCATTTGAACTGCTTTAACAGGGCTTTAGTAATGTTTATTTGAATGCGCTTTTGGTTCTGGGTGAATAGGCGCGGCACCCAACGCGTGGTTAGCTTTTTCGTACTCAAATCTTCAGTCAATGTAAGACAAACACATTCTTTCGAAATGTCCACTATTTAATAACGGCTCGATATTCGATTTTTTCAATTTTTACCGAAACACTGACACAAATGATTGTTAAACAACATGTGAGTGTCCAACATGGCTGCAATCTTGAAAAGTACCTTTCAACGCATGCGCAATACCAAAATACCTTTGACGACCAATGCCATCTTCTTGTACAGGTTTGAAACTTTTCAGACCATGCGTTTAGTTTGCGATTTGATGGTGTAAGAAACAAATAAGTCAAGAAATTGTTTGTAAACCGGAACTTGAGCTTGTCTAAATTCTTCATTTCAATTTAATCCCAGATTTATTACAGCTAAAGTTGAAAAATACAAAGAAAATTCATGTTCCTAATTGCAGTAAAGCTCAAAGTAAAATTCTCAATTTAAATCATGAGAAATTACAAATTACGAAGCTATTTATTTAATTTCGCTACAATTTCCCAATTTCATACTTCCTCTTTCGAAAAAAAAAAACGACTTACCTCTCTTATTTCTCATTTTCCATTTTTTTCTTCTCCGTGTTCGCTTTCGGTCTATCCGCAGAATAATTAAGGTATCTTAGTAGAAATTTACTGTCAGTTTCACGACCAAATAAATCTCTATTAAACGCCGAAAGTATTAGCTCGGTTTCGTAGGGGACGGAGAAGCAGCTTTTATAAAGCGGAGAGTCGGGCTGAACCGCCATTTTTTCCCTTTGCATAATTACATCGTGAATTACGACGGAGCTGGTGGTAGTGGGGATGGTAGTGGTAGTCCGGCTAGCTATTAACGATACTATTTGTCTTTGCTCGGGTGTCGGCTAAATTGAATCTTAAAACTTCTGCATTATCAAGATTTATGTCATCTTCGCCCGGCTGGCTGTTGTTAAGCGACGCCATTTTGTTCAAGGAAGAAAGGCAGTTGAATTTGACAAATGCGCGTCCTATATCTTATCCGCCCTTCACCCTCCGCCTTCTTTTGAGAGTTTAGGGGATGTCTGGTTCTCTATCATTGGTATATATGTTCTCTTTTGTATGTCTCCTTCGTTTGCAGGTTCTAACACCGAATCCATAGCGAGGAATGTGCCTGTTTTTATAGCGTATTACAAATAAATCATAATTTCCTTCCTTTCCCCTTCTAAATCCTTCTTGTAGATGCCATTTGTCCTATAGGAACAAGCGACATGTACTTGAGGGTTCAATATTCCCCGTTTTCTTTTAACCATACGTGTCATAATGGCGACAAGCTTTTGTCGGAATTGTATTGCTTGGTATTTATACTTTTTTAATATAATTCTGTCTTATTGAATTTAGATTTATTTTCTAGAGCCACATGCTGTGAAGGAGGAATTTTGTTTTGATATCAATACACTTGAACTTACCAAAAGGAATCAGAAAAGAATTAAAATATGCGATTCATTTTGTTTAGTATCTTCGCCATGAAGGCACGTAGAATTGTTATGAAAATTTTTAATGGAAATATGTTTTTATTTCTCCGAATTAAATCTTATTACTTACTTTTTGAACACAGAAATAGAATTAGGTTTAAAAATATTTTGATGCATATTAATAACTTTATTTCAAACGTAACGCCGCGTATGTTATTAGGAAAGTGTGACAAACGGTTGCACCCGCAGAGGCGTCGTGAAAGGAGCTGTGTTTACTATGTACATAAAAGGAATCAAGTGGACGTTCGGTTATTATCGGTTGATCGGTGTGCGTGTACTATTTATAATGTTCGAGAAACTAGTGGAACCGTCCGAGGCGTACCGCGCAAAAGTAGACACAGTATTAATAAAACAATAATAGATTGTTACATTTTATTGACGTATCGATGACCACTGCGGTAATGTGCGACTGCCATGGTACGCCGCGTAGTACTGCAACATAAGCAATGCTTCCATTGTCGATTCGGTCAGGCCTCGACGACGGTCTGAAAACGTTCTCGTATACTTTGCAAATGATCGTTCAGCATCTAATAAAGTAAGATTTGCGAAATTCAAATACTCCTGTATCTCTTCTGTGCAGTCTTGAATACCAGATATAGATCGATTCACCCGTTAAAACTATTCCAAAATGTTTATCTATTGGGATGCTTCGTATTGAAGTTTTTTCACCAAAAAACCTGATCCATTTACCTGCGTCTACTTATTTTTTTCTAAACAAGAGGGAACATTCATAGCTTAACGTAAAATTAAATGAATACCTTTAGTTTTTGTTATTTAGTTACATTTTTATCTGTTTTCGGGATTCGATTACGCACCTCCAATCAATCGACGCTGTCGAATCGCGAGACGGATCGACGCCATTGCGAAGAGCTCGTTTCTCAACCGGCCGACAATTCCCCTTCCCCGAACACGATTTGATTTTAACTACAACAATACCGCCTACGGTGATTTACAACCGATCCATCTTTTATCGAATCTATTTTAATAAAATTAACCGTCGAACGCTGCTCGCCCAACGCTGCGCCGCACCGTGCCGTATTAAGATCCTCACCGAACGGAATTAGCTTTATCGACAGGCGCTTTATCACGCTTTCATCCACCTTTTCGTTATTCGCCGTACGTGGACGCGTTCGGATTCGAACGCGAGAAAAAGAGAGGAAGATAGAAGAAACGAGTAGGAAATATATAGGGCAACTTTCGAAAAATACCGGAGTTTAGAGCGAAGTCGTATTCGGCGTGTTTGATTTTGGATTACAGAAGCATGTTAGTAGGTAGAAACGGAGAAATCAAAGTACGAAAACAACGATGTTGCTGTTCTCTTTGAAAATAGGCTATTTTGCATGGAGAAATACGATTTATTGAAGCAACAAGGTCGAAGGTTTGTTTAACAATTGGTTGGCGAAGGAATAGGAATTATTCATAAGGGAGTAAATTCGAATAAATGTTAATATTGCAAAAACGAAGCAATTTATATTGTTAATTCGACGTTTTACCCGGTAACATCTGGTTATACAGGGCGATTCATGTAAGTTTTTGAATAACAGCTACTAAATATTATTTGATATTAATATTTTGACCGGGTACACTAAAAAAATTTTAAATCTAATAATAACAATAATAATAACAATACGTATTTTGCCCAACAGATGATATAGCATACATCCAATTACAGGACAGGAAATTAATACATAAAACATAATACTATAATATAAAAACTAAAAGATATAAAAGTCATTCCAAGCAAAACAGTGGTTCCAAAAATCTCAATAACTCAGAATGTGCTTGTTTTCATATATTTAACTCAGAATACATATGTTAACTATAAAGTATATGAAAAATTATGTTTTTCTAAGTAATTATTTTTTTATAGGGTGATCAAGTATGAGAGTTTTCGCGTACATGCACATTTTAACTTTTTCTCCCGATTACAGCAGTGAACTTTTTACAAATCCACTAAAGATGGTTAACTTTTTTTATTTGAAAAAAATAAATAAATACACTTTAAACTATAATAATTAAAAAAGTACCCTTTTAATTTCAATAAACCTTGAAACATATGTGTTTAAAACTAGTGCTGGTATTGCAAGAATCAAACTGGAATGGTGTTTTGTTTAATAGTGCTTTAATTGAATTACATTACTAGAATGGACTGTATATTTGGTGTGATCGCTGGCGTGGCTAGAAGGTAACTTATCTTAGAAAAAAGGTATACATGCAGTTTTGTTCGTACAACTAAATAAATCAAGTCCTTGTTACTTCTAGTTGCACGTCACATAAATTACCCTAGTCATAGACTTGTCAGTCCGTTGAAAACCGGTCTTCTTTAACAACTACCCTTAAGATGGTAATATATTGGTTCTAACATAGAAGTGATTTATATAGATACATATACATTTAACCTAAAATGCATGAACAATATGATTATATAGAGCGTTGACGGCAACCAGCCCAAGTTTCAAGATGGAGAATGGAACATAAAAGTAACTATAAAGAAGAACGGTGTCTGTCGAAAACCAGACCGCACCGAATAGGAATTAGGTGCGCGCCACTTGTCGAAACTCCACTTCTCTAAAGACTTCTAATAAACTAGAGTACGTTTTAATAGCAATCTTTCCATTAGTAGGCACAACACAGTGAACAGTTCGTGTTCAAAGAACTGTTTTCAGACCGACAAAACTAGTAGAATTTAATTCATGTGAATGATTCCTTGCACGTTCGATTTTTGCCTACTCATAGAGTTCTGTGGAAGCTATTATTACAGTTTCTTACAAACTTGCATGGTTAGCCAGTCATTTGACTGCGCCACCAACACCATTACATGGGCCACGACTTGTCGAAAATCCTGGCTGTGATGAACAAAGTTGGTGACATTTTTGCGGTTTTAATACTGTCCTGCAGCTCCATCATTAAAGTAATGAATCTGCATGTCTGGTTATGTTTCTTGTATGATAGCAATGTAAAGCAAACGTGTTTCAAATCGCCTTCCAACTTTAACGTCTTTCATCCCAGGCATAACTCTAATGATATCGGCGTCTTAATAAAAGCCTGTCATAAATTTCACAATATTGTCAGGAACGTTTTGTTTGTACTTTATATCTGTAATCGGCATGATATCCTTTTTCAATTGCGTTGGTCTTGTCTGATGTGCAACATAAGGAAAAACGCCAATTCTTCTTTTGTTTTTGTTCTAGTAAATTTTTTTTTAAATTGATTAAACATTTCCTGTCCATCGTTTATCTCATTGGGAGAAACGTTACACGAAATACATTTTCTTTAATAACTTGGCTAGCAGCATTGGCATTCTTTTCTGTGTATGTCAGCAGTCCCATTTCTTCTATTAATTTATTTGTGTCTCTCCAGCTCTAAAGGATTACAGCACGATAATAAAGTGAACATTTTCTTTACTTTGGGCATCATGATGTTTAACTTCAATTGAATTTGAATTGTCACAAGAAACTAACAATAAGGAACCAAACTTACAACATCATCCTCTAGTCTAAACTGAACAAAACTGTGTAATAGTCACAAGTATCGCACATCTAAGCACTTCGATTGAACATGACTTGATGCAATTCAAGCAATTATACACCTCAAATGAAGCCTCTGTTTTCAAAAATTAAGATCCGGTACGCCTTTATGGGCTCCACAATGAAACTTTCATCATAGATCATAGACACAACGTTCTTTATGTGGAATTAAAATTCCACAAATAAAAAAGGTGCATTTAGAGATATTAATATATTTTCCGACCTCTTTTTAACTTCTCTAGGAGTTTTGCCATTATCGTGCATTTACATACTAGAATCTGCATATTTTGTTCATAAGAATAGGAGTATTTTCAGAGAATGTGTCGATATTCATGACTAGAGTAACCTAAACTTGCGGACTCGCATAGGCGTCGGTATTACGGGTTAATATAAGAATACGAAAAATTCATAAATAAACTAAACCGGTAGAGAAGCAGGCATGTAGTGTCGACCTTGAATATAAATCATGTTAAACCGCGCTGAGAGAGATTTCGTTTTAGTACCGGTTGAGCTGTTGCAGAGATTAGTCGAACGGTCAAGGTTATGTACTTACGTGTCGCTTTTGAAAATATAGCTGGTGTTTTTTGTGTGTTGTAGTATTATACCAAGTACATAATTAGTGTATCGTTTCATATAGAATTAATATTTACATACCTAAGAAAACAATGCCTCGTAATAGATTTGCTACTAATGTACATAAGTATGTGTCACTTTTTCCCCATTTAAAAATATGACGGTAGTGCAGTTTTTTGCTTAATATGCAATGTTCGTTTGGCTGCATTGGACAGAACTGATTGCCAGAGGCATGTCAATGGTATTAAGCATATGAGAAAATGCAAGAACTGAAATACCTTATACACTATTCCTCATACATTTATTAATTATGTTTACCTCTTGTAATCTTCCGTTGTCGTTGGTGAGAAAAGCAGCTTTTAAAACGTTTTGGCGACAATACGTTTCAAAGTACCCATTACCCTCACAAACACAATTACAGAATCATTTGCCGCGAATGAAAGAGATGCTAGAAAATGTCTGTAAACGTGATTTGTGTTCCAAAAAAATACGGATTACCGTGGATGAGACGACCGATATAAAGAAAAACAGTATTTTGAATGTAATACCTCGCGTTTTATCTAGCGAGAACACAGCATCTCGATATTTGTTAGCTTGCAAACGTGTTCAACAATGTACCGCGGAAAATATTCAAAAAAGTGATAATGAACGCTTTGAAACAAATTTAAAATTGCCCAAGATCAAGTTGTGATGATTGTGACAGATAGTGCAGCAACGATGTTAAGTGTTGGGCGATCCTTAAAACATGTATTTCCTAACTTAATACATATAACCTGCGTGCTGCAGGCTTTGCATTTAGTTGGTGAAGTTGTTCGACAACATTACGGAAACGTTGATCGGATGATTGGAAGTACTAAAGCAGTGTTTCGTAAATCTCCTAAACGTTTAAAAGAATTTCGTAAATTTTGTCCAGGTATTCCAGAACCTCCTGAATCAATTTTAACGCGATTGGGTACTTGGCTAACAGCAGCTTCTTACTATTTGATCCATTTCCAACGAATTCAATCAGTTATAATGCGATTTAATCGGAATGCATCCAAAGCAATTAGAGAAAGTCAAAGAGAATTTCAAATTCCTCAACTTTTGAAGATTTAAAACAATATGTACCAATTATACAGTATAACTAGATGCCATCAGAAAACTACAATGTACTGAATTGTCATTGCAGGAATCATTAGACATAGTGGAGAGTGTAAAAAATAAATTACACACATTAAATGATACGCCAGGATTATGCGCTAGTCAAAAGTTGGCAGATGTTTTAAGGAAAAATCCCGATTTTAATACTTTAGAGGCCGTTTATAATAAGTGTAAGAATAGTGAACTTTTAAGTTTTTTTAAAAAACAGTTTCTACATGCAAATGTAACTTCCTTAGATGTGGAGAGATCGTTTTCTACGTATAAGAATATTTTTTCTTGCCGACGCACAAGGTTTAAAGAAGTAACTGTGGAAACATATGCAATGATGTAAGTTTATAGTAGTTTACATCCTGATGCCTCTAATTTGTTGAATAATTAGCAAGTAAGTTTATTTATGAATTTTTCGTATTCTTATATTAACCCGTAATACCGACGCCTATGCGAGTCCGCAAGTTTTGGTTACTCGCAATGTAAACTATTTGGTTGTGCACTCTACCCTATATAACCCTATACAACCTCCTGACTCTCCAGTTATACGAGGCTCATCCGGAAACTAGTACCCATCTGCCAATTAAATCGCAGCAAATAGAGATATCTGAAAAAACTTTTTATTAGACATATACATGTACTATACATTACTTTTCTACATAATCACCTCGTAAATTAAGACACTTGTCGTATTCTGGGATGAGATTTTTTATGCCGACGTCGTAATCCTCTACCGCCAGTGTGGCGAGAAATGTAGTGACTGCTGCTTTGAGGGCATCATCGATGCGGAAATGTTTTCCGCCTAGAAAATCTTTCAATTTTGTAAAAAGGTAGTAATTCGACGGTGCTAGATCTGGGCTGTAGGGTGGGTGATCGAAGACTGTTGGATCAATTGGCGTGTTATTGCAGCAACATTGGGACGGGCATTGTCGTGCAGCAACACAATGCCCGACGACAACAGGCTTCGCCGCCGATTTTGAATTGCCCGCCGCAACTTCTGTAGCGTGGCACAATATGCTTCCGCATTAATGGTGGCCCCTCGAGGCATGAAGTCCAAAAGCAAGAGACCATGTCTGTCCCAGAAGACGGTTGCCATGCGTTTGCGAGTCGACTCTGCTGTCTTGAACTTTTTGGGTCTCGTCGGTGATGATGCGTCCATCGCATCGTTGCCGTACGCTTCTTGAATTTGACGGTGAATGTCACATGGCTTCACATTTCTGGCGTTCAGGAATCTTATTACAGACCGCACTTCACAACTGGCGGTATTGTCGAGTGTCTTAAACATTTCAAGCTCACACTGACGCGATATTATTCTAGATAACTCAATCAAATCTCGTACGCTGACAGCTGGCAGATCACTGCGTCACGAGAAAACCACTCGGCGGCTTGTCGCGCAACTGCTTCTCCACACGGCGCGAACGGGTACTAGTTTCCAGACGAGCCTCGTATTAAGTTTATTTTTTAGAGTTTGGTATTATGTTTATATTGTTTTCTTCTATTGCTTTTATTATTTTTTTTGTCTCACGTAATACCCATTAATACCGTATATATAACCTGTTACATACATTTCTGTTTACGTAACCAACAAATATTATTATTATTATTAATATATTTTAATTTCGGCGTTTATTTTCACAGTAGTAGAAAATGTTAATCTTATGAGATCCACGATTATCCTAAATTTCATGTAAAAATCTTAACAGTAATATTTTATTATCATTTAAAAATGTAAGTGTAAACTAGAAATACTTTTTTTATAATCTCTTCTAAATAAACAACCTTGCAATTTCACCAATTCATTATAAGCATAATAAAAATTATATGCAACTTTAATATGATACATTTCGCTATTTATTATGAGGGTAAACATGTACAAAAATATAAAAGATATTGAAGACGTGACTTTTCAAAACTTCAAAATTTTTCATGGAATGACTCAAAAGAGAAGCATACAAACAAAGATCTGTTTTGAAAAAAGTATTAAATAAAGTAAATTATAAAAACAAGTGGCTATTGTTATTACTAAAGTGAAAGCAAATTCTACGTAGAATTAAAACAGCAAATTGTTACGAGCAAATGACACGGGGAATAGAAAAGTAAAGACCAGTAAATATTCACTAAATTGAACAAAAATTTCGTATCGGTTATAGTGCGTCGTTGTTCAAGAAATTTAAACTCAAGAAAGATTCAACAGAGTGGCATGACGTTGTGGATATGCCGTGTTGCTTAAAATACATATATTTTATAAAACGTCTTTGAACCTTTTCAAGAGAATAGTAAAACGGTGATCAGATCAGAGAAGCATACTCTAATTTAGACTGCACAAAATAAATCGATGGATGTGAGAAATGTTTTGTATTACGTCTAATAAAACCTAATGACATTAAAGATGACGAAATAATGTTCTTGATGTGTTCATCAAAGGTGAGTTTACAATCAAACGTCACTCCTAAATCCCTTATACTATCACAACGATTCACTGCAATGTGATTAACACAATATTGATGGTCTATTAATGTAGATTTACGTGAAAACGAGACAATATTACACTTCGATGTATTAAGGTTGAAACAGTTAACACAATACAGGTCAAGCAGATCTAGCTGATTTTGGAGATGTTAGCAGCCTTCGGGAGTACTGAATCTTGAAAATAATTTTTAATCATCTGCGAATAATAATTTGTAACAATCTAGCAATGGAGGAAGATCTTTTATAAAAATTAGAAATAGTGATGGACTCACAGTGACACCCTGCGGTACTCCAGATGTAGGCGAGAAATGACTTGAACGATTAGGCAAGCAAATAAGCACACGAACCCTTTATGAAACTAAATTCCTGCAGTAAGTGTTCGAATATACCGGCACCTCCACCAAGAAAGCTTAAGATTTTATCTAAGTTTTAATCAACACTGTTTCAACCAGAAAATCGTTACGTCTTAGAGTAATCGATATGAAAAGGACTTTTTTGTACATCACGTGTACAAAAACTTCTTTTTCCCTCTTCGCAGCTGTGTGAATTGTAGCGTGAACTAGGCATTTCGTCTCATCTATCTCGGGGCTCTCGCCAAATCCATGCTTTTGCTTCGCTACACCCATTTCCCCAATCCAGAAGAACTGTTCGTCGCTGGAAACGGAGTAGAAGACGAAAGAGGGCGTAGAAATAATATATTGAAAGCGTATTATACCACGCCATGAAGTAGTGCGGTGTATAGTTTGCGTACCACGGCTATGGTAGTGGTGGTGGTAGCCGGAGAGAGCCACGGCTCTATCGATAACGAACGCGAGAGGCAGATTGATCGTCTGCCAACGCCCGAGGCCCTGCCGAAAGATTGATGCGATAAATGTGGAGGAAAGCTGACGGTCGCAAAAAAAGACGGTCGTCGTCTCGTCGGATTAAAACGCTCGCGAGCTTAGAGTTAGAGGGACGCTAGGGCGTAGGAGGAAGAAAGTGGCGATGGTATAAGTATATTTCTAGTAGAGTGCGGTTCTTTTTATTGCTGTTGGAAAATTAATCCTCTTCAAGTTTGACGTAGGAATAAGATGTAAGCGCAAAACAAACTTCTTTTAAGCGTCAAGAATAATGGGAGTGTTTTTAAAAACTATTAGTTTAATATATCAGGCGAATTGATACTCGAATTAGTGAAGATGCTAGACGAAGAGTTAGTTTGTAAGAAAGGCTTCAAATATCAGATATTTTGTGAGAAGAACATTTAATATCCGCAAAGACATTCTCCTATTCTTGAGATTTGTCTTTCATTGAACGAAACCAGTAATCATATACCAGTAACTGATAAATTCGATAGAGCGGACGAGAGCTCGATAGTCGAAGAAATTGGAGACAGATGACAACTACCGGCCAATGTCATTTATTTGCAGTTTTTCGAAGATCATTGAGGGTATTGTGTGTGATAACCTCGTAGCTCTTTTGCATATATATAAAATATTTTGCAAGATGTTCAACACCATTTTACTAAGACGAGGAGTATAGAGGGTACATTGGAAGTTTTTTTCAGCTCTATTGTCTCTGCAGTTGATCGAGAGGGGTGGTCCGCGAAGAGTGGGGAAGGAAGCGTTTGACTCGAAGGAACCTAAAATTAGACAGTAAAGAAGATGTGGCCGAGTGAACAACGCAGGTCGGCCACGCAGTGCTCGCACCCCTGGAAATGTTGCGAGAGTAAGACGTGCCATCCTCCGATCTCCACGGACATCAGCCCGCAAGCACACTGTTGCACTGGGCATGTCAAGTCGCTCAGTACGCCGTATTTTGCACGAACAGCTTCATTTTCACCCATATAAGATGGTGATCGTGCAGGAACTGTTACCGAGGGACCTCGAAAACCGTGTAAACATTTGTCGGCAGCACTTTAACGACATTCCACCTGCCGCTATTGTCTTGTTCAGCGTCAAGGCTCATTTCCACCTCTGCGGCACTGTGACGCAAACCCAAGGGAGTTGAACGAAAGGCCACTACACAGCCCTAAGGTAACCACATGGTGTGCCATAAGCAGTCATGGAATCATTGGTCCCTATTTTTTGAAGAGGAAGAAATGACGGTCACAGTCACATTTGGTCGGTACATTGACATGTTACAGAACTTTTTGGGACCAAACCTGAATGATCTTTACCTTGCCAATGTTTGGTTCCAACAAGACGGAGCGACAGCTCACACAGCCCAGCGATCGATGGAGGTTTTGAGGCAGATGTTCAATGGCCGACTCGATCACCATATCTAACTCCTTGTGACTTCTTCTTCTGGGGTTATCTCAAGGCTGAACTCTACAAAAACAGACCCCGCACTTTAATGGCATTGAAGGCGGCCATTCGCCAAGAAATCCAGCTCGTACAGATCGACGTTTTACAACGGGCGACGGAAAACTACCGACTTAGACTTCAGAATTGCACTGACGATGGTGGTCGTCATTTATCCAATGTTTTTGTTCAAAATTTTCTAATGTTAAACTTTAAGGTTCATAGAATAAGTGGATATCAATAAATTTTTTATTTTATCTTACTTTCGTTTGTTTTGGCCTCCCTGAAATCATAACGAAAATATTGCTCCACCCTGTAGTACGGATGAGTATTTTGATCTCTGCCGCTCAGTGTAGATGGTGATTTCTACTGTAATTTATACTTTTACTTTACTTTATGTTTTTGTACTTATTTTATTTATTTACTTGTTATTTTTTACGCATTTTATTTATACAAATATCCGTTTTGTTTACCCACCTTTTTATTAGTTCATTTTATATAAACTACTTTTTGACATTCTTCCATTAGGATCACATGTTTGAACTTTGGGAATAAATTATATTATTATTATTATTATGGAAAAACTTTCTGGATGAATTTGTTAAGGCAATGCGTAGCACATTAATCCAGTTCTTACTTCCAGTAAAATTTACACTCATTTAGGAGATTATCACCTAACTACGTTAGAGTCTAATGAAAAATAATACCCACACCAATAACAGCCCAGTGATACTAACATGTAGCAGAACTCTCGTAAGTATCACGCACATCCTAAAACATAAAAAAGACAATCTTAAAAGTACATTAAATTACCATAATATATGTGGAAGCCCTGCGGTGGCATCCATCAGGTCTCCGCCTGGGTAGCACGGAAAAAAAACTGTTACGCTAGGTAAACACGTCATCGCCGCTAACGTTGATATATCCACCGAATATCTCACCGGTAACAACTAAACTTTCCTGATATATTCCTTCAATTTAGCGTAATGTTTGTTTTTATCATTTATGAACACCAGCAATATATTACGGCAAAGCCCGGTAATGAACGACGTCGTACCAAGCGAGGCTAACGCTGGGATGGGACGCGATGTGGGACAGGCAAGCGTCGGGTTAGAAGGCGAGGAAGGGCGGGTACGTTGAACTCCGACGAATAAAAATTGCTGGCGTATGTTACGTTGTCTGTTTTGCGGGACGTAATTCCGTGTGTTCGCTTTGTTTTCATTTTTTATGATCTTACTGGGTGAGGATTTTCGAAGCGGCGGACGTGAAATTCGTCATTTTCAAGCTTTCACGTAATAAAGTGAATAAAATATGGCGATTAACGCGTCGTATAAAGAGCCTGTTTAGCAATAATTTTATTATATTTTCCGTATAGAAGGAAACAATTGAGATGTCTCATGTCTATTTTATTCCTGAACAAAATCTCCTCTATTTGAGACTGAACATGAATAATTTTTTTCCCAAAGGTTTCGGAAAGCTTATCGAACCTTTGGGAAAAAATTATTCGTGTTCAGCTTCTTCTAAATGCTGTTTCAGCTTATGAAGGAAACAATCACTGAACCACTGGAAGGCAGTGGCGGCTTCCCAAAAATATTTCCAAACAACTCACAAATTATTTTAACTTTTTGTCAGTTTGGAAATATTTTTGGGAGGTCATTGACCAATTGACCTAATGGAGAAATCGCCGCTGCTAGAAGGCAGGATTGGAGAGCAAGTTCAAAAATGTGGAGCCCTGCGTTTTAATTAGTCGGATTGGAGGATTACATTGTTATGTGTGTTACTGGTAATTGCTTGTGGTTCATGCTAGATATGTAAACTAATGAAATGGTTATTAGAAATTCTGCTACCCACACAAGGGACATGTTAAAAAACGCTAGCCGAAGAAATAATTTTTGTCTCCTCTAACATGGATAAAATGATCTGTTTCTGAATAGTAATTAGAAGTATCGTAATTAGAAGTCTTCCGAAATAAACACAAAAATGTTGGGTCACCCACAGTTTTTTGTTATACTGTTTCTTGTTATCCGTATTACTTTTGTCCTGATGAAATCTCTCACTTTGTTCATAGCTGACCTCCTAAATTTTTAAGAAATAAACCAAATTGTGAATGTAAAAAGTGAACCTTCAGTGAGATTCGGCATCCTAAGTGTTTGTAGTTCTGTAGTAGGTCCTGTATTATTATATCATATTGTTGATCCCTCTTGTCAATAAGAAACCCTTCAACTGATTTAAATGAAATCCACACAGCCAGCTCTATATTGTTTAGTTTCTCAAGAAATGTTATATCTTTCAATAATTTTGTTAACTGAGGACCAACAAATATGCCTTCTCTAATTTTGGCGTCACTAACTTTGGGAAATTTTTGTTTTAAATATTTGAACGATTTATTTTCTTTATACAAAGCTTTTACGAATTGCTTCATCAGTTCTAATTTTATATGAAGTAGCGGAAGGATTACCAAATTTGGATCGACTAATGGTTCATATTTAACAATGTCAGTTCCTGGATTAAACTGTTTTCTTGAAGGCCATTCTTTTACGTCATAATCATGGTGCGGAGCCCAATTATCCCACAAACATAGAAAGCAGCAATATTTAGTGAAACCACCCTGTAACCTACATCCTACCTAACCTACCCTACAAACTACATATGTACGCCGCCTACCTGCACATAAGAGGGGAGAAGTGGAGGTTATTTTCACGTCTTTGACCTACAATGGCCGATCCTTAATGACAACAAATCATATTTATCGTTTTTAAAAAAGGTTAGTGGTTAGTGAAATTGTTAAATGGACTACTTTCTTGAGGATCTCGAATCTTCGAAGACGCTTTGGTAAGCATAGTGGCAATCTAAGCCAAGTAATCGACACTGGATCATCAAAAGCCTTCTGCAACCGTATTTTTCTTGTTCGTTTCTTCAAGGAAACAACCGAACAGTGAGTTAGCATCCAAGAAAGAATATCTATGAATGCCTTAACACTTTTTTTCCACAAAATGAAAAAGATGCGTGTGATATACGGGGTATTGCCAAGAAATTATTTCAATCTTTTTTGACCAACTGCAGGAATTAGGTTTGCGCTTGCAATGCGGTGTTTCACAGGGCTCCATTCTCGCCCCAACTTTCTCTTTGCTTTACGTTAATGAATGACCTTTCAATTAGTCCTTACATGCTTTCTCAATATGCCGATGACACCAGTGTTATTGTTTTGAATTCAAGTGTGGAGGAGGTATCACGTGGATTGTCGGATGTGGTGAGGAGAATGAGGCGCTAGTGTGATGAGTGGGGTTTTACTTTGAACTCTCAAGAGACGTACTTGTTACAATTTAGATTTTCATTGCAATTTACACGTGTCAATTGAGGGTAAATCAATAAAGAAGTGTCTATTTACAAAGTTTCTGGGTTGATTTGCATTTAAGGTGGGAGGAGCACTGTTACCGCTTGGAACGAGATTTGGATTCAGCCTTGTTCGGTGTGCGTCAATTGCGAAAGGCTGTAAACAAGTTCAATTAGAATATTCTACAATACTTTGCAAACGTTGAGTTGCGATTACGTTACGTGTTAGTATTCTGGGGGTTCTCTACACCGGTAAATTGCTTATTCCTATTACAAAAATAAATAATCTGATGTATGCTTAGACAACCTCATGCAGGCCTTCCTTCAAGCAATTACACACCTTGCCATTATGTGCATTGTTTATTCAAGAAGTGCTATTATTTTATTTAAGAAAATTAACAAATATTTGTCCACAATTTGAATTTGAAGACTTTTAAGACAAAGAAAAATATTAAAATCATTGTTTGAACAATTTTTCATTATTTTTTTCACTTTTGTTGAATTTCTTATTTTGTCACGTATTCTTCAAGATCACTGTATATAATTTCTGGACCGATAGTGTATAACCCGCCGATCATACGTTATGTGCAAGAAACAAGTATGTCATCCAGATATTTTGTATATAAAGTCGACCAGATTTGCATTCAGAAGGAGTTCTCTCCTGCCCGACCCTTCGCTGACGGTTTATCTATCTGAAGGACCTTAGCTCGCGGAATGAACTTGTTGCCAATTGAGTTTTGATAACTAGTGGACGGACTTGTGCTGTCTATTTCTCTTAATTCACTAGGTGATAATTTCATTAGCTGATGCTCCCGACTTGAGAATTCATTTCCGAAAATATCGTTTATTTTGTCGTGCAAACTTATCTCACCGTATAGAGTTGTTATCAACTGAATTTTGAAAACTGACGGACGGACTTGTGCTGTCTATGTTCTCTTAATTCACTGGTGATAGTTTTATTGGTTGATGTTGTCGAATTAAGAATCCACTTCCGAAAATACCGTTTATTTTTCCGAATTAAATTATCATACCGTATAGAGTTGCTTCCGAGTGAATTTTAATAACTGATGGACGGGCTCGCGCTGTCTATGTTCTCTTAATTTACCGGTAGTAATTTTATGGTTTAATATTACCGATTCTAGAATTCATTCCCGTGCCACCGTTTGTTTCTCATCGTAAATAAGTTTTAGTATTCCGCGAAAAATACGTTTAACGTTACCAACAGTAACTTGTACATCGTCTTGCCGAAATTTTGGATTTTAAATTTTAATTGAAAACTGCAATTTTAGGATAGGGATTCCATTTCGTTTTATTTTAGCGTGATCTGAATGCCGTTTGTTTTTTTTATATCTCTAGTAAATATGTGAATAAATCAAAGAGAAAAATCTTGCCCAATTTAATCTAAAGACTCTGGACGAATCCGAACTACCTCAGGTAGGCTGTTGATGGATTCCGTGCTCCAGGCCACCATAAACCATTTTTCACCAAACCCACAAATTTGGGAATTAAAACACGCATGGAAATTGTTTATTTAAACAAGCCAAACTTCATAATGTTCTTCCGATTCATCTCATAAAGGTAAATAAGCATTTGTTTGCCATTTGTGGCGATATCTGTTAACAAGGAGCGGATCTACAGCTCTCTATATTGTTGACGCCATTAATATAGAGTCTCTATTAACACTGAGTATTAAGATATTTTATAAAAGGAAAAGAAAGCAATTAACCAGCAATTTATTATCTTACAATTTACAATTAAAAAGTAAATTAATTGAGAAAATATTTAGCAAGATTATTTGTAGTAAGGGTTTTAGTGAAGTGTTTCAATAGTTTTTAAATAAAAAGAAACAGATTAAATAATGCATTTTGACTAATCTTGTATGAACAATCAACAAATGTCATAAAAAAGGTACTTAATCAAGCGTATTAGACGCTACAGAAAAATATCCTCCCCATGTCATTAGAAACCACCCTATCCACCCCATCGATTAATCTATAACACGTGTAATAAAACCCCAATGTATATAACTTACAATATGCATATGGGTAGCGTGTTCAAAGCAGGAATTAATTGAATGGCAAAAACTGTTAGTTTATGATTAGGGTTTTTATGCCTCCCGGGTGCCGTATAACGGTTATTTTTATAGGGTGTGTATTATAACCGTGTAGTAAATTGCGCGAGGCGTAAGCTATCCTTGTTTTACATGCGCGATAGCATCGATTCTGAGAGGGTCAGGCACGTCAGCCCTTGAGTGCGTCTAAAATATTTATGTCCTAGCGAAATTCTGGGGAAAAATTGTAGGTGTGTATTTTTTTAATCTCAAATGGTATAAAATTCGTATACGAGGTTTTCTATAAATTCGTCGCTATACTCATATGCAGTGGTGAACAAAAAATTAAAATTGTAACGTATTTTTGGAAATTTCTGTTAAAAATATATGTTTGTAAATTGCAAATTATTGTACTGTATTTCTTACGCTAAGTTTAATATTCAAAACCAATCAGAAAGTATATTTTTTTGTTTTTATAATTTATTCTGTAACGTATCAAGACCTCACAAGAATGCAACACGAAAAACAACTAAGAAAAGAGGAATAAATAAATTTAGAGGAAATAAAGGAAGCCATAACAAAGATTAAAAGAGGGAAATCACCAGGCGAGGACAAGATCACTGGAAATATGCTGAAAGTATTACCAGAGGCGGGCTTACACAAGTTACAAACAATTTAAGACTGAAGCGCTAGAAGGAGAGGCACCAGAAGAATGGCAAATGGGAATCATAACACCGATTTATAAAAAAGAAGAGGATGTCGTAACTATAGAGGAATAACGCTAACCAGTATAGTACCAAAAGTTTATGCGAGAATCCTCGGAAAAAGGTTGAGAGAAACGTTAGAAAACACACTTGAAGAAACCCAATTTGGTTTTAGACCAAATAGAGGTGTGAACGACGCCACTTTCATAATGAGGCAAGTAGAAGAAAAAACCTTTAGGGAAAATCGAAACGTACTCTTAGGCTTTATAGATTTGGAAAAGGTTTTTGATCGAATAAACCGAGATGACATATGGAGAACACTAGAAAGGAGAGGAACACCAACAACACTAATAAGAGGAATACAAAGCTAACATAAGAAGACACAAAACTACGTAAGGAGAAAACAGGAAAAATCGAATATGTTTGAGACAACTTTGGGAGTAAGATAGGGATCCACCCTAGGCCCACTACTGTCTACAATAGTCCTGGATGAAGCAATAAAGGGAGCAAGGAAGAAGGTGAAGAGATACGAGGTGGGATACTGGAAAATTAAAAGAATATAAATTTCAGAATGGTGCTATGCCGATGCTATGGTTGTAATAGCTACGGATGAGGCAACCCTAAATGAAAACTTGGAAATATACAGGAAAGATTTGGAAGGAATAAATATGAAGATTAGTAGGGAGAAAACAAAAACAATGATTATGGGAAGAAATGAACAACAACACAAAATAAAAATATGTACTGTAGAACTACAAGTGCAAACATTTAAATACCTAGGGTCTATAATATCAGAAGACGGAAAAAATGAAGAAGAGATAAAAGAAAGAAAAACAGCAGGAGGCAAGTTATATAATAGTATTAAACATGCATTCCTAGGAAAGAAGGGGATACCTAAAGACAGAAGAGCACAGGTTTTCGAGAAGGTTGTCACACCAATACTTAGTTATACCTGGAGCGGATACATGGACATTAACAGAAAGACAAAGGAGGAAACTGACCGCAACAGAAATGAGATTTGTACGAAGAATGGAGGATAAAACTAAAATGGGCAAAATTAGAAGTCGACACACAGGCAGAATCTGGGAATAAAATCAATAGACGAAAAAATAAAAGAAAGCCAATTACGGTGGTTTGGACACGGAAGATGAGAATATAGTCAAACAAGTGTTCGAAGCAAGAACATCTAGAAAAAGAAGAAGAGGACAACCGAGAAAAACATGATTAGAAAACGTGAGAAATGTCGTGGAAAAAAGAGGAGTTACTTGGGACGATGCACGACAAGACACACAGGACAGAAAGGAATGGAAGAAAATATGGAAAACTACGCCTAGAGAAAACTCAACTCCCACACCTGCCTTACACCCATAAGGGTAGACAAGGTTTTAAGGATTAAGTAAGTAAAGTATAATTTATTCTGAAGGAACAATAAATTTACATTTTAAACAAAGTTCGACTTTTCGTTATTAGGACCAATGTGAAAGTAAAACAATCAACTTATCACTAATAACGGGTATTCCCTCCTCTTGCGTTAATGAATGCTTTAAGTCCACGAGGCATATTTCCAATTGAGTTTAACATTTGCAATAGCAGCTCTTTCAGCGCCTGGGCAGTCCTTGGAGCTGGTGTATGCATTCAGGTACGTCGTCGCAACTTATCCTAAACATGTTCAATGAAATTCATGTTAGGACTGGCCAATCGAACAACTCTAGCGTAAGGTCTAGCATTATCTTGCATCAAAATGCCACGTTCGCTCATGGTTATCATGAAAGAACTTCCGTAACCTGTGAGCCATTTTGTATAAAGACTGTGCGTGCTTGTGAAGAAATTTCCGTCCATACCATAAGCGATCCACCGCCAAATGGAAATCTCTCGTCAATGCAAACTGTAGCGTATCTTTCTCATGGTCCTCTCCAAAAACGTGACTCATCGGAAAATTGGTACTCTGCTTCGATCCCCATTATTTAATAATAATAATAATAATAATAATGATAATAATAATAATAATAATAATAATAATAATAATAATAACATATATTTGTCCAACAGATTACAATCCAATAACCGGACAATGACCAATTAAATTTGAGTAACACTTTACATAGTATAGAAAAGAAACATACAGCATGTAAACAAAAGCAACATCAAGTACATCAATTAATAATCGCAGGAATCCAAAAGGCGTTGCCTTGACAACACAAAATTATTTAATTCTAAGTAAGAAGGAAGAACTATTACCGTCTGCGCTGAAGCTAAATACGAGGTAGGCGCCATAAATTCTCGGCCTAATATAGAAATAACAAAGTTGGTAAAATACAACAATTTTTATTTTTCAATATAATCTCCTCTAACTTTAATACATTTATTACAACGATCAATTGATAATGTTACCCTTGTAAAAATAATCTAAAGTTATTTCTTTCAAAATGTTGTATTACAGCTGCTTGCAACTCATTATCGTCCTTAAAACGACGTCCTCTAAGGTCTTTCTTTAAATGAGAAAATAAATAACCATTGTTTCATCTCCTATGACTTCAAAATCGGTTTCGGGTCGTTTCCACACATATTTAAAATCGAGCGCACACATTCGGCCCGACGTTCACGTTGGAGAGCAGAGAGAATATGCGGTACCCATCTTGCACTAATCTTATTCATATTCAAATGGTTATGGAGAATTCGACGAATACTTGTTTGTTTCATTTTCAAACGGCGATCTGCTAATACAATTTCTTCAATAATTGAAATGCTTTGAGGTGTTATCAGTTCAATTGGTCGACCGGGACTCTCATCATCTTCAAGGGACTCTTTCCCCAAATGGAAACATTTTTCCCACTTTTTTACAGTGGAATACGAAGGAGATAAATCACAATAAACGCCGTCTAAACGTTGTTTAATGTGATTAGGCACATGGCCATCTTCTGTTAAAAATTTAATGACCGCGCAGTACACGATTTTCGTTACCTGAGACATTTTCACGCACTAGTCACGTTGTATGGGCGGCTACTACAAACTACTACTGTTCGAGCCGTATTATATGTAGTGTAGGCCTCGCACCTGTGCAACTATGACGCAACAGAGTTTGAACACGCTGGAACCTGCATATGCCTGTCAGGCCGAGAATTTATGGCGCCTGCCTAGTACTTAGTGAAATTTGATATCCTCGCTTTGTAACTACTGTAAAAGTATTCTGTTACGTTGTAAGATAGAAATAACATCGCCAGTTTCCCAAATAGAGCAGAAAGGATTTGAAGAATCAATACATCTGCTGCGGCTATGATACCTTACCCTATCTAAGCTAATAAAAGTAACGAATCTTTGCTTGCAGTTTTGCTTCCTGCATTATCGATCCCAAACGCCAGTTTGTACAACCAGATGAGGACTAATCTATACGTCTAAATACTCACGCTTCCGTATTCGTAGACCAGGATCACACAGAACAACACATTTTATCAAAAGTTAACAAACGCCCATAAAAACAAAATACATCAAAGTGCGTTTAATTTTGAAAATCATTGAAGTTTTGATGCTGTGACTGTTAACATCATGTTTACGTTTTTAAATGAAGAGTATTACGATATGGCAATAATTTATGGAGAGTGTAAGCAAAATGCAAGAGCCGCCTAACGGAAAAAAAAATAATTGTTCTCAATTTCTCCAAACAAGCATAATATTTGGGGAAAAATCTTAATCATCCAAACAAGATCATACAATTAATTTATTAGGCAAATTAATAAACATCCACGGTATTTACATCTTCGGAAATAATTTCCTTAAATATATTACGTAACTCTAATTCATTTGTTCGCCGTTCGTGTCCCGAAATAAAATTCGAAAGCCGCGCGGACCATTTTAATAAATCCATCATCAGCGAAATTAATTGCCTTCTGACTTGGAAATTTATTCCGGGGCGAAGTTTTCCTCCGGCCTATCCGTAAACTTCGCCCGGAACTCAACTGGAACTTAAACGAGTCATTGTTTATGTAATGTGATTACAAATTGGGTATTCGAACTGGGTTAGTAAGGCATCGAAGATCCTTTAGCCGTCGTTTATCGTCCCTTCTTAAGATGGGTGTTGTCATAAGTTGGTTGTAGGTTGTGGAACAATAACTGTAGTATTTCCTGGTGCAACTATTAACTTATTGATGTCTACGCGGTCTGAAAAAAATGTGAAATAAACTAAATGGAAGTAAACCATTCGCATTCTGTCTCAGGATATGATGTTTTCTTTGGTTGTTTCTTAAAGTTTTGTCTTAGTCGGGCGTGCATTATTTCTCCAAATAAAGTTTTTCTTCCAATTTCTGGTGTTACATCTTCAGTTCTTGTAACTCTTCTCTAAATGTTGGAATTGCGGATTGTAGCTTTCATTTTACTTCTGCTTCCTTCGCTGTAACCCCTTTTTTTTATTTATTAGCACGTCTTCTTGAATACCTCTTCAAAAATCTTCATTCTTAGATTTTATTGGTGCCAACCGTTTCTAATTCAACCGTCCCATACTTTTCGATGATCCATTTTCGGAGTTATTAGCTGATGAGAAAGATGATTGTGTGTTCCAGCCACCACGTTTGTTTAACAAGCGGTTGTTATTCCCAGGTATACACGCTGATGCATTTTGGCCTTCACTAAGAGGATTTTGCTTATTACTGGAGGTAAAGGGTGGGTTTAGACTTGATAAAGTTGCTAAATTTTGTGTTTGTTATAAACCCCAAGAGGAAATGGGCCTGTGACAAATGACGAGATTTTTTTAGAAAACGGAAAAAGCTTATTTTCTTCAGTAATGATATCAAGGGCTGTGGGGATAGCATGGCAAAGAACAATAAGCCTCAGCACACTCCGCACCACACAAATTATTAGTTAAATCGAAACAGCCGTTTCGAGAACTCGTGTGTCCTCATCATCAGCCGCGTGACCGAATGATGTGAGAAAATATTTAAATTCTAACAAACCCGCTCTGTCCTTACCCTCAGGAAAAATACATTCACGTACCTACTTTTGCCGATTAAGACTAAACATGCTGAAACAAGGCTAAACATACGAAAGGGTCTTGTCGCCATGAAGCGTAAGACATGTAGCTATCCCACCCTATAAAACGAAGAGTGAGACAGTGGTTATGTTCTTTCCATCCGTCAAATTTGTGTTCCTTCTGCCTATACACCCTAAAACTAAAAACTAAAAATATTCGGAATATACGGAGAGATAGACGAAAGTGTCTCTTGTTAATGTAACACATACCATAAACAAAATGACCAATTTACAGTAAGAAATCGAAAAGGCAGGAGTAATGTAATGGTCCGTTCTCTCTATTGATTAAATTTATGTTCCGTTTTATGTAAATAGTTTCTAAGGTGTCTAATTCTCGCGGCGAAGTTACGTTGTTAATCTATTTCAGGTTTTCTAATTTAATATTATGTGCTGTGCTACACTACGCGCACTTACGCATCTATTTTTCCGTATCTGTAGCACCTGATGTGTTCATTGAATCTAGTACCTATCGCTCGTTTTGTTTGACCAATATAGGCTTTATCACAATCATTACATGCAATTTTATAAATTCCCGACCTTTCTTTTATGTCCGCTTTATCTTTCGAATTGCCAAGAAGGTTTTTGAGTGTATTGCGTGAACTGAAACATGCGTTCATGTCTTGCCCCCTAAAAACTTTACTAATACTTGATGACAATCTGTGGAAGGGAAGTTTCACAAATTTCTTATCTATAGAAGAGTAACCCTTGTAAATACCAATATTTTCATGAATTTAAGCTCTTTATTGTACCTACTTTTACTTAAAGGGAGCTTCTTTTACCTCTGGTTCCTTTATTTGGCCTTGCAGAGAAAATGCAGTTATTGTTTTCTATAAGATGAGCGGCAATTTGGTCTACTACAATGATGTCTATAAACTTCGCGAACATTTAGGAATACAAAACGATCCGTTTGTGAAAATTACTCATAGGTACGTTAAAGACTAGCCCGAAAGCGATTTTGTTATATAATAGAAATCTCACCCTTCCGTTCTAATAGGTTATACTGTTTCTATGAAAGAAACTTATGAAAACCTGAAAATTTCCTCAGAGAAGGTAATGTATGGCGACTGAAGACTATTCCTGGAATATTTGTGCAGATTTTAAAGTCATTACGATTATTTTGGATATGCAATCAGGTTACGCTAAATACAGTTGCTTTCCATGTCTTTGAGACAGTCATGACAGGGAAAACTACTATATTAAGCAAAAGTGGTCACTATGAAAGGACTATTACGAAAAGACAATGTACGACATCAAAAAGGAAAGATCATGACATCACCTCCGCACGTAAACTGGGGTTCATGAAAAACTTTGTCGGGGCATTGGATCGCCAAGGTGATGGTTTCCAATGCCTTCGCGAAATGTTTCCGAAAACAATGGAAGCCGCGCTGGAAAAAGCAGTGTGGTGTTCATGGTATAAACTTTTACCGGTTTCTTGGGAAACAAAAATAGCAGAAAATTACAAAACTTTTGTAATGGACATGATTGAAGCATTTCTAGACGGCGAAATACAAAAACCATGGCGGTTTGTGTCAGTAGTCGAGAGCTGCTACAGCATTAAAAGTTGGAACAATATGACATGCTTTGTAAGTCCGTTTAAATAACCTTATTAGGTATGACCTAGAAAGTTTGAAAACCGCTGGTGTAGACTTTTAAGAGAAGTATGGGAAATTTTAGTTCATTTATTTCAGTAGGTGATTGTATCTTTTGGGCGCAGAGGTTGCAATTTTTCCTTTTCCAAATTTGTCTTCAAATCTAGACATAAAAGCCTAATTCAATAACGATAGTAGGGACTGTGGGGTATTCGGTCATGCGGTTGATAATGAAATTCCATAAGTTCTCGAAACAGCTGTTCCGGACTAATTAATTAATAACTTGTCTGTATTTAAATCTTAATTATTTGCTATGCACACAAGATAAAGAACCATTTAACATATTCTTGTGGTGAGAACCTTTTGTTTTCGACAAGAAAAGGGATTTTAAGGTTTCTGCTTCCAGATCATCAATTTGCAAAACCATGCAAACGCCATAATGAAAAGGATAACGATTAAATTATTTTCTAATAAATACACCCAAAGGAATAGAGGCTTTCCAAAGATAAAACAATTCGACACAAAACGTTTTCCCCATTTATGTGTGAACTTGATATGTTTATCTAACAATACACAGTTCAGGCAACAATGTAACATATGCATCAAAGCGAGCACATATTAAGTATGTGCGTGCTGTGTGTCAATATTTCGATCATTTATCTCTTTCAGCGAACATCAATAATTAATTGTTGTTTTAGCGTGTAAAATTAAAATTGGTTTTGCCTACCAGCATATATGCACTGGCGCAGCAGTTTTGCATAGTTTTCGCGGTGTCACTCTTCGTTTGACGTTCGGAAACGGAATGCATGGAATTGAAAATGACGCTTTTAGCAATTAAACATAAATTATTAATTGCCAATTTAACGGTTGGAAATGTTAATTGCAATTATAGCTAGGCAATATAGCATACATACGTTCTGTCTGGTTATGACATACATATAAACTCATTATTTCTTTATTATTTAACATTCTGTCTCATTTTGAAATTATTTTGAATCCCTGTATACAGGCTGAGTCACGAGGAATAAACTAAACTCCAGGAGTGCATTGTACATGTGAAAATAATGTAAAAAAACTCATATGTCCTTATTCGATTTTCATCTGTTATCAAGTTATAACGTAATTATAAATAAACAAAATTTCATACATGAACATTTTTTTTAACCATAGCCTTCTATTAATAAATGTTCAAAACTACCGCCATTGACCTCTAAACATTTTATGCTTTGTCTACGAAGGGCGCCTGTTGCTCTCCCGATCGCTTCATGTCTTTCTCTAATATCGGCTGCAGTATTTCTAATACGCCATACTTTTCATTCAATTTTGAACCAGTCCTTTAAGCAATAGTCTAATGGTGTGAGGTTTGGAGATCTTGGAGGCCAACTATTAGGACAACTGCGACCAATCCAAAATCCTGGAAACTCATTGTCCGAATATTGCTTGACCTGACGAGCGCAATGTGCTGGAGATCCATTATACTGATAATTAGAGCCCGGTAACTGGTGAGCAATCACAGTGGCGGCGTGACTGTGTTTAGGTGGGCAGGGAGGGCTGGACGATTGTGATACGACACGATAAATCATTATCACTCAGATCAGTTTAGCATTGGATAGCGGATAGGGCGTGTTGATTTTATTGACATAGACGTAGTTATTAATTGTGGTTTTTAGTGAACATGTCGAAGATTAAAAAACGACCCCTTCAAGACATAGTAAATAAGTTTATTTCTGACTTTTCCGATTTATTTTACAACGGGAGTAAGATAGTTTGTAAAGTGTGCAAAATATATTTGATGTCAAATAAGAAGTGGAACTGTACAAGACACGTAAATTCCGCACAGCATAGAAAACGAAAATTGGGCATGTCACCGAGAAGTGTATCTTTTTTTATGTAATTCTTATGTTGATAAACAGTAATTTGCCACTAGGTTTACTCAGTTGCCAACGGAGAAAACGGCACGTAAGCATGTTGCGTTTGTACGCGATGACGTGGAAAAGAAAATGAAATGCATATTGAAAAACAGTTTCTTTGGTTATGTATTGACGAGACAACAGACTGTAAAAAAAATTCAATTGTAAATATTATGGTACGCATACTAGACCCTAGTAAGCCAGCCTACATTACCACTGTTACTAGCTAGCCGAAGATTACAAGAGTGTACTGCTGCAGCAATTACGAAGGTTGTACTTAGTACGTTGGAAAAATTTCAAACCTCAAGAGATAAAGTGTTGATGTTTATGAGCGATGCCGCAGCGATAATGCGTGCGGTAGGCCGTTTTCTTCTTGAACATGGTTGCAAGTGTTTACATGTTACGTGTATATCTTGTGGCAGAAACCATTCAACGATGCTCTCCCGAGGTAGATGCATTAATAGCAAGCACAAAAAAAGCATTTTTGAAATCTCCCAAACGCCTACGATCATTTCACACAGAGTATCCTGGTATTCGTCAACCACCGGAGCCAATTCTTACACGTTGGGGAACATGGTTGCAGGCAGCTTTTTATTATGCTGAATATTTCAAAATAGTAAAAGCTGTTATTGCACAATTTAATCCTGCCGAAGCTGCAGCTATTAAGGAGAGCCAGTCGAAATTTCAAGATATTTCCGTTGAAACAGATTTAAAAACTATTCGTAGCTACTATAAAGGATTAGCTGACGCAATAGACCAATTACAAAATAGATCGTTATCATTATTGGAGTCTCTGCAAATTATGGACGGAGTGCATACGCAGCTACTGACTATACATGACGCAAAATATAATCGCGTTTTAGAAAAGTTCGAGAATGTGCTACAGAAAGATCCCGATTTTAGCAGACTAAAACAAATTTGTAATTGTGTATCGAATAATCCACTGACTAAGTACAAAGAGTATCTTAATCATGCATGTATAACATCGGTAGATGTTAAACGCTCTTTTTAATAATATAAACTCATTTTCTCACCACGGCGAACATCGCTCACCGAGACAACTGTGGAAACACATCTAATTGTGTCAACTTTTTGCCACTCTCATCCATATGATGTTAATACTGATAATGGTGCTTCTAGTTTTACTGTTCCGTAGCCAAGGCTGCTTAAAAGGGTGAGTGTTTCACTACTTTTCACATATTATGATTATGTATTAGTTCTGTTTTTTTTTTCTATTTTCTTACTATTGTTTTTGTATACTAGGCAGGTGTGGCTATTGCACGGCTCTCTGTTACCGGGCTCTACTGATAATACATTTGCGTTCTGACGTTTAGATGAACATCCTCTAGTAGTATTTGCAATTCATTTAGCAAAAAAATTAAGTAGTAGTCTCCTGTGAAGCGATTTTCCAAAATGAAAGGGTCAACTAAATAACTATGAACCAAACCATTCCACACCGAAAACTTGTGGTGAAAATTGTTTTCGACCGTTGCGTGGGGATTTTCTTCTGACCATACATAAGAATACCGAGAATTACCATATTTCTAGGAAAATTTGAAAGATTGTTGATTAATGAGGCTATTCGCTAGTAACAATTACCTATGTCCTTTGCATCAATGGTAATAAAGCATTTATTATTAATATTATTTAACTAATGGCCGGCCAATGCCCCCTGCAATTGGGGAAAGCTGTTGAGGGATGTGAAAGAATTACTATTATTATTATTAAAAAAAACACTAAAAGAGTTGAGTAAGCAAAGGTTTTTCAGGTTACAATGTTGAGGTCAAAATTATTAGAATAACTATCTACAGGGTATATTTGGAGGAAATTCACCTAAGATAATCATGGTCGTTAAGTTCGAACTTGCCAGTGGATTACCCTCCAAAAGCAACAAAACATTATTTGTTACATCAAAGTAATAGACCTGAAGGACCTCACTGGTAATTGCGCTGTCGATGAACTGTATAGACTAGCTGGACATGACCATTCATGGTCCAGAGACCTCCGTCCAACCATTGATATCTGCGTCTTATGAAAGTACTAGAAGCAGCACCCATGGAACTTTCTTGAAGAGTTAAAATGAAATTAACTCCTGTCATACCACTAGGGTCTAGATTATCCGCATAAGCAGAGAACATTCAGTTATCTGAGACTACCCAGAAGACTACTTCCTATTGTGAAGATTCTGACTATACGTTGCCTCCCGAAGAAGCACCTCTTGAGGATGAAATTGTCCAGCCGAAGACGAGAGAGTAGTGCAAGTGTCCAGCGTTAGCGTTAATTGAAAGGATTATGCTGGACAATCTTCATAGGCAAAGTCATAACCTGATGATAATACTTACTCTATATTTACATATGTGACAGAAATTAGATAAATCGATAAGACCAACACTTTAAGAGAACAGATCTCGACTATGGTGGATTATTAGACATATGTTTAATATTCCATTAAAGCTAGCAATAAAAACATTTGATCTCCAGCACTTGAAAACATTCTAAACGTTTTCTCTCTTCTTCCAATTAAATCAAATTCGTAGAACTGCTCTGAATTCCCTTGACTAAATTCATATACGTTGCTAGAATCAAATCACTCGTATTCTTTCTGCCTCTCTCCCTCTTTCTTCGTTTTTTACTCGTTAACCGGGCGAAATTGAAAACGTCTTGAGAGACGTTTTCCATTTTCCATCGCGAATGAGACAAATCGCTTATCCTTCAAGAACACGCAAGTACAATTTCCTTCGCGAATCACACTAACAATTTGAATGCGACAGAAGAGTTTTCGGGATTATTGCTTTGTACATGCACACACATACGTACGTAATATACAAACGATGTTCAAAAGCAAATCGTTTATCTGGGAATGCAAGAACGGAATTCACATTGCATATTCTACTCTTCTGGTAGAGACGCTCATTCTGTGATCGACGTAAACTGAGAGTACATCAAGTTGCAGAGCGTCTAGGGTAGATATGTACGAGGTAGACGCCATAAATTGTCGGCCTGATATAGAAAAAATAAACTTGGTAATATGCAACAATTTGTATTTTTCAATATAATCTCCCATAACTTCAATGCATTTTTCACAACGTTAATTGATCAATTAATAATGCTATACCCATGTAAAAATATTCTAAAGTTTTTTCCTCAAAATGTTGTATTACAACTGGTTCAACTCACTATCGTCCTTAAAACGACGTCCCATAAGGTCCTTTTTTAAATGAGAAATTAAATAATAATCACTTCGAGCATGTCCGGACTATACGGTGGACGTTCCAATTCTTGAAAGTCGCATTCGCGGATGGCAGCTTGTAAAATGGCGGCAGGCCTTGTGTCAATTTTCCTCGACGTTTTGTACGAATATTATCCCTCAATTTATGCAGCAAAGACGCATAATATGTACTCTTGATGGTTGTATTGCGCTCTTTAGAGTCAATGAGTAAAATACCCCCACAATCCCAGAATATTGTGGCCATCACCTTTTTCGTTGATTGAACGACTTTCACCTTTTTGGGACGAGGTTCATCGGGTCGGCGCCATTCCATCGATTCCGTTTTGGATGGGGGATTATAATACAGAACCATTATTTTATCTCCTGTGACAATGGACTCCAAAGTCGGTTTCAGGTCGTCTCTACGGGTCGTTTCGACCCGACGTTCACGTTGGAAAGCAGATGGTTATGGAGAATTCGGCGAATACTTGTTTCAGAAATGTCATCATCTTCAAGAGATTCTTGTCCCAAACGGAAACATCTTGCCCACTTCTTTACAATGGAATATGAAGCAGATACATCACCATAAATGCCGTCTAAACGTTGTTTAATGTGATTAGGCGTGTGCCTTTCTTTTGTTAAAAATTTAATGACCACGCGGTACTCAATTTTCGTTACCTAAGACATTTCCATGCACTAGTCACGTTGTCTGGCTGGCTACTAAAAGCTACTACTCGTCGAGCCGCAATATATATAGTGTAGGCCTCGCACCTGTGCAACATGCCCGAACCTGTATAAGCCTGCTGGGTCGTGAATTTATGGCACCTACCTCGTATGTACGAAATTCGCTTACACCATCTTCAAGTGATTGCCATAATGTTATATTACTTTTCATAGCTGCGATGCTAATATGAAATTAACTGTTAAGGGAATTCACTAAATATTTAGTGTTTTTTGCCTTCCTTTAGTTTATGTTGTGATCGCTTGTGCTCTCTCTGGATGAAACTTAGACGAAACTTCAACGCGTCGAACGCAAAGCAACAAAATTTATCGGACGCTTTCTGAGTCAGCTTATTCTGGATTCGTAAACAATATGCAGATAAACTGTTTGCTACAAACTTTCCTTACCTTAAATGATATATTCTTACACTTATCGACGACGGGAATCCTATATTACTGGCTTTATAATATAGTCACAACTTCGACCACGGGATGTCACCACACGTATCGTGAATGCTTACTCGTTAGAATAAAATCAACTGTTGAGAAGTAAATTATTACCCCGTGTTTACTAATCAGCAGAACAAAAATTGTTTGCAGACTCAGTGACTACAGAAAGTGTGTTTTCTGTGATCTTAATCAAGCACGGCGTACATCGACGAATCCTACTGAATGGTAAGCTATTGCGTCCAGAGGTTCTTCTAAGAAGAAAATAAGTAACCTTATCCAAAATTTATTTACATCCCATAAAACGAAATAAAATTCTTTAAAATAGTAAAATAACTTATATCTTTCGGTGTTTTTAAACAAAGAAAAAGATATAACATCAGAATTGCCAAAGTTTACAACGGTTCTGATCGGAATAGAAAATACAGAATATGACTCCGGCGCTTATTTAGAAAGCATTACAAACTGACATAAATTCTCAAATCTTTATACGGACTTTGCTTATAAAATCAAAAAAAAAAACAGATGATCTATCATCGGTTACGGACTTCGTACAATGTCTAACTAGGTTTTCTACTTTTCACGAAGAGAAGACGCGTCGCGCATTACAGACTTGTATGATTTCGGTCTCCGGCAAGCAGGGGTACTGACTTATACGCGGTTCGGATATCGTTGTTTCACAAAAGGCAGCTCAAAACCGCGCAGTTGGGGGACACCGAGGCTTTCTCGTCTAAACTTCCCAAAAGCCAGCAAAGACTGACAATTGCGTAGTACGGACGGAGGAATTCCTTCTTCTCAACGAAAAGGCCGGGCAGTAAAGGCAAAGCTATGCTATTTTGGATGGTTTGTATAGATGATTTCGGGTGTGACGCGGCTCTTTTTGATAATGACGTATTTCGACCTTGTACGTGAAGTAGTTTACGAGCACCCCATTGCACAAACCCCGCAATTATTGAACTTACATAATAAGTGCATTAACGCTCAACATACACAGTAACATAAACAAGGTACACATTCGCTCAAAATAATCGGTTCTAGTTTTGAAAAAATTAATTAATAGAATGCAATAAAAGTTTACAAATTTACACAAGATTTAATGACTATAAAAAATGATTATAAAACTTGAAAAAATAAAATATAATTTTACGTCTTTTCTAGATTTAAGAGACTTTAAATCCAACGGACTTCAATGGTTCGTCACAATGTTTGTTTTCTATACATTAATTATTGTTAATTGTGATTTGACAACACTGGGGAACAATTTGTAACACAATTTCTGTTGAGTTTGGTTTTTGAGCTGTTTTATAGTTAATTAGGCATGCTGGTTTCAAAATTGTAGTTAGTTTTCTTCTACCACGACAAGTTTTATCTCTACACCTTATGAGAATGTGACCACTCTCCGCTAAATCGAGCATGGATCATAGGAAGTACTATTGCTCTCCTATTGGCTGACACAAACCTTCTCCGATGGGCGCCGGGTGAATGACGCATAGGAGACCAGCGAGAGGTTTATACTTATCTGGATTTGTTCACTTACGATACAACCAAAAAAGCTTCAGAGCTCTTAGCATCAAGACTGCACGAGAAAAACTTGCTTGGAAAGGGAGCTAAGGTACCCTATTTTCGATCAAGAGAAAGTGCGTTTCTACAATACTTTCGAAGTGATGATGGATTTGTGTATTGCCATAACGTACATGGTTTGATGGAAGAGTTGGGAATTTCAGCCTATAACGCAACTGAGTGGCGACTGTTTATCGATAGCTCAAAGCGGAGCTTAAAGTGTGTTCTCCTCCACAATGGAAATTTATTGGGTTCAGCCCCGATAGGCCATTCAGTTCGTTTGAGTGAAGAATATGAAGACAGAAAGAGAGTCATTGATTTGTTGCAATGCCACATACACCAATGGATCATTTGTGTTGACCTTAAAATGGTTAACTTCTTTCTTAGTCAGCAACGCGGATACACCAAGTATACCTGCTTTTTGTGTATGTGGGACAGCAGAGCTCGGGAGAAGCATTAGGTGCAGTCGAATTGTCGACAGAAAGAATATTATATTTCCACCTCCGCATATAAAATTGGGTCTAATGAAGCAATTCGTTAAAGCTTTGCTAATTGAAGGAGACTGTTTCAAGTATCTCATTTCGGCATTTCCTAGCCTGGCATTTGAAAAGATAAAGGCCGGTGTTTTTGATGGTCCACAAATTCAGCAGCTTGTTAAAGATCCATCGGAACAATGTCAGAAATTGAAAAGAATGCTTGGTTGGCATTCAAAAACATAGTTAAAGACTATCTTGGAAATACATGAGCACAGAATTACGCCAAAATTGTCTAGCAACTCTTGGAGAGCTTCAAACTGCTAGGTTGCAACATGAGCAGCAAATTGCATTTTTTACATAGCCATCTTGCTAACTTCCCGGAAAATCTTGGTGCAGTCAGTGATGAACAGGGTGAGCGATTTCACCAGGATTTGAAGGTCATAGAAGCATGGTATCAAGACAGATGGGATATACATATGATGGCTGGCTATTGTTGGAGCATCAAGCGAGAATGTCCACAGATTAAACATTCCAGAAAAAGCTATAAGCGATAATTTTTGCCTTAATATGTAATTACCGTTCGATAAAGAAACAATTATTTGTATGAACACAATTTAACTTGCAGTATGCATTATAGCCTTTGTATGAATAAAATTATTCTTTATAAACAGTATATTTGGTAAGCTTTTACTTTACTTTCCTTTATATGCACAATTTGTATGACTTTTGAGGGTATCCTGTAGCTTAAAAAGTTGACGTGATTGACAAAAACTGCGGTTATTTTTGGATCCAGAGGCCAAAAGTTAGTTAAAAACAAGTCACAGATTTAGGACAACGAAATTGCTGTTTCCCAGTGTAATTAATTCAAAGAGACAGGAAAGAGTAACTTCAATACAGTATTTTCTAAAAAAATGGAATGCCGCTTTCTCTGGATTAAGAAAAAAATATTGTGGGAGGGTTTCTTAATAATAATTTCTTTCGCGGAATGTTAAAGATACTGTATACAGGGTATTTTTGGTAGGCACTTCTATCATTTAAGCGCTGAAATGCTCTTAAACGCACAAAGTTTTTAAAAGCAGACCTACGCTAGCTTTTCAAATTGCTTTTATTTTTTCTATATCATATAAAATTAGTTTATTTTTGTTTGAAGCAATAAAGTATATATATATTTAGTAAGTTTTAATCCATTTATAGCCAAAAATACAAAAAAGTTAGCAGCAAATTTATTCAAGGAAACGAATCAATATCGCCTTCTCCTTACCATCTTGCACCTTATTCCATCCAAAGTAAAAATTTCCCCCAGTTTCGAAACTTTTCTCCCCCAACTTTTGCTGCGACGCTAGCGCTACTGTTAGGTTGTATTCAACGGCGATAAATTTTAAATGTACGCCGCCGAAGTTAGGCTGCCTCTTGCTAGACTTCAGAGCGTAGCAGCCAGTCAGTCGCTGAATAATTGGCTGCGCTCCTCGGGCTTGATGAATGTGTCGGTTAACGGGTCATTATTAAAGCTGTCCGAGTGTGATATAAGTGGAAGGAGGGTCTTACATCGCAGTCTATGGTTCGGTATCTCTTTACTTAAAGCCGCTTTCAAAATTCACTGACTACAGTTTTTATTAATCAACTCCATTCTGCTACGAATTTAAATTTAGTGCTTTAAAGTAGAAGGGATTTTCCTGTTTCTGATTTTTGAATATCATGTAACTTCTTTCTTTCGTTTTACGCTCTTTTTTTTTCTTTCTGACAGGTAGACATGAGAAAACACAACAGCAAGCGTGTACAATGAAAAGAAAAACAGCTTCAATATTTTATTTGAAAATGTTTTAAAATATTTTGTTACATCAAGTTTCGCATATCAAATAAGAGAGATAAATATATTAAAGCTTCATGTTTAAACTAAATGCAAAGCCTGCCAGCATGACGGGAAGTATTTGAGGGATGAATGGCATACATCTTTTTTCGTATAAAATGTATATGAAATAATAAGTATGGGGTGAAAAACAACCGAAAATGGGTTTTTAAGAAACTGCTTCTGTTGAGATTTGTAACTGGCGCAGTCAGTAGGATTCTAGATCATTCCCTCTGGTAGGACCACGTTTAAATTCAGCTGTCCAAAATTTCATTGTGGCAAATGACGGCACAAAGTCTCCGTCAACACCATCCATCTCGGCTTTAATTTGGATAAGCGTATTGCCTTTTAAATGGAAGAACTTAGTGACGGCTATATGGGGCATTTATTTATTCTATTTCATCTTCCTTTATTCCAATAAGGATTTCTGCTAGTATTACTACTCTCATTCAACCATCAAATCTTATACATCCCCACAAGCCAAGTTCCATCATTCAGAACCTTACCGATAATGCGCAAGGTGTAAGTAAAAGAACATCAATTTCCCCGGCGAAGGCAATTTGCAAATGAAACGAAGTGATACGTCTTCCTGATTAAGAGCAAGCGGCCGGAACGTCGTCATCATCTACCGGAAACAGAAGGGAGCTCTCCGAGCTAATCGATCAGTATCGCATTCGAAACAACGAAAAATTCCTGCCTGTTTCGAACGGTAATCCTTAACCTGTCTGCGGCAGCAGATTTTCGCTCGATATGGAGGTTCAGCGAAGCGTCATTTTGGTTCCAGCCACCGGCGAAGTTGCATTTGCGATTTCGAGTTGGTGCTCCATGTCTGCTAACGACGGCTTGTGCGCCGATCGGTTGGTGAGATTGGATTGTCAGTGCTTCAATGCATTCGTTATTACGAAATTACCTATTAAACTTGCCTGGTGATATACAATTGATTTAATATAGCGAATTTTTCTGCTGAGGAATGCGCCAACAACAAGAGAAAAAAGGCAGCAGGCGTATTGACGTCTTTTTCCTTTGTTTCACTATGATTCGGAAGGCATCGGTTGCATTGAACGAAAGAAGAAAGTTGAAGACCTAACGATTGTAGGAATTCTGCACTCTCTGAACCCTGGCCGTGTCTATCGCATCCAAGCAGGGGCCGCAAACCTCCACACAGTAGTTAAACAGAGATAGTACCATAGTCTCATACAGCATTGCTTTTAATTTAATACTAAACATATTCCCATAAGGGTACAATATCTTTAAATTGCTATAGGCTCTGCCAATGGTCCTGGATATATATTTCCGATATTGAAATGTATTATCGAGAATAAGCCCCAAATTCTTTACAGAGGAGGAGAATGAAATTCGCGTTTACCAAAAAAATAAACCTATCAGACCTTAAGTCCACACCAATCTGCACTATTCAGCGTTTTAACGTATTCAACATCACGGCCCGTTAAAATCCAGCGCGATGCAACATAAACAGCGAATACCTTTCCACGTACGATAAGAGCATAAGATAGGTGGCTATGACGGTGTATATTACGTCCATACGTGCATTCTTCCGTAAGATTTATTATTCATAGGATCCAGTAAGCACGTAAACCAGTCATTCGTAATATTTCATCCGCGAAATAAGCACATTTCCCGTTCAACAAGCTCGCACTTCGGGCATAAAATTCACAACGGTTGGCACAGGGATGTAGTACGATCGCCGCTATCTCGGAAGGTGTCTCCAACATGCGAATTAGCCTGCTACTACAGTGGACCACGTACGTGTGACGAAATCATCCTCCATTTACTAGGAAATTATTCAAATTAGACGAGACGAGACGGGACCTAGACCGCCGTCTGGCACCAGACATGCATACGTAGGTGTTAAAGGATAATGGGAACCTGTATAGTGTCTACAGTGAAGTTGACGATCACCACCTACTGTAGACCTACCTCTGAAAGTACTGAAATTTTTGTAAGCCATATTAGGGTAAAGATCTATTCTCTGGGAAATATTTTCGATTTCATGACACTGTTAGTCGAACCATATACGAACCAGATAACAATAATAATAATTTTTTTTTATTGCCCTATTTTTTCATTTACTTTTCTTCTTTATTATTATTACTTCTTAAACATCTTTTCTTTCTAATTTTGTCTTTTTTGTTTTTTTCCTTTTATACAGTATATTTCATGTTACAATTCCTAAATTATGTTATTTTTTTTTATTTTTTTTTTCTTTTTTTGTTTCGTATATTATTACAGGAGAGATGCTGGAGATTTCCACTAACAAGGAAACTGTTCCAACTCGGAGACATCGATTTGAATGAAATTTAAAACGGGGCACTGAAAATAGGGATGATTTTGGTTTTTTCTAAATTATTCCACAATTGCTGAAGATAAAAAATATTGGTGTGTGCGGATGTATTGTGTTTTAAGAGCGCTATTGAAATACGCACAAACATCAGCATTCGGGTTGAGAAAAAGTCACCCCCTTCTCGCCGCATCATCACCGAAACGGAGAAAATGTTTATTTCTTATCGGGTTTGAAGGCCTTACAAAACTGTTTAGAAGATTATACCCCGTTTCGACTAAAACACTTTTTAACGAGCTAAAATGAACCACCGATAATAAATGCTAATAATGCTAATAATAAATACATTCTTAATCAAAAAATTAATGCTAATATATACATGCGGCGTGGACACGCGGCGTCTTAGGCGCCATGCCATCTTGCGTTAAGCAGTCCAGGTGGTACGAGTCTGCATCCCGAGTTGTTGTTGCTATTCTCTAGACGGCATGTCTATGTTTCTCGGCGCTAGGTGGCGTGGGGAGATATATCGTGATTCTGTTCGTGGAGAATGGCAACATATACTCGAGAGGTGAAAAACAATAGCGAGGGAGAAAGACACGTACGGAACCGCGCTGATGACGCCGGGTAGACAGAAACATGTTCGCGGGTTTACGCTGTCCCTTTTCCCTCGCTTTGTTTTTTGACGGAAATGATTCCACCAAATACCATGAGCTATATAAGCATTAATTTTTTGGTTATTGTTACTAGGCAATCTTTTCATATTCATTCATTATTTGTATATCACCGGTTTGTTTACGGTTGCTGTCCATTGCAGGAGATATGCAATTATATTGGGAATAAAATGAGCTGCGAAATATTCAGTTTCAATTTCAATCACACAAGTGTAGTTAATTAGTTACAATGTGGTGATTATAAGTCCTTTGAATATCATTCATTTACTAAATTTGTCGAAGCTATAGTCACCTACATTTATTATATTATTTTAAATACAGTGAAATTACAAAGTTTATTTGTGTTTTTATTAAACCTATTATTTCTTAACTTATGTATCCCATTCATCATGATGATATTCTATATAAAAATGTTGGAAACACAAATAATACTGTATACATCTTGAACATCGGATAAGGGTGGTCGCATCACATACATTACAATGGGGACGAAAACCATCGTTGTCCGCAGAAAAAGCAAATTGAACAGGACGTTCGGAATGTCCTGGTCTCTCACCCAGATATCCACTTTTATACCACGCGTATGCAAATAAATTTTGGTACCTGGCTGCAGATAATTGGTTATGTATTAGTGACTCTAATTTTATAAGGAGCAGTCAAATGAAAACGGGACAGATGGAAAAAAAGTAAGTAAACTGTTTATTATTTCAAAAGTAATCACCATAACTGTTAATACATTTATTCCACTGTGGGATAAGATGCTCAATGCCTTTATGGAGAAATGTTTGCGGTTGCCTACGGAACCATGATTGTACCCAGGCGTGCACTTTTTCGTCCGAAGCAAATCGACGGCCACGAATGTCTTTCTTCAGGGCTCCAAAAATATGGAAATCGCACGGGGAGAGATCTGGACTGTAATACGGTGCCACAATTAACGCAGAGCGGTACGTGGAAGCTTTGCAAAAATTGAAGCGCGCCATTAAGTCCAAACGCCCAGGAATGTTGACGGACAACAGGATAATGCCCACCCACATGTTGCCAAGGTTGTTTCAACTACGTTGCAGAAGTTTAGCTGGGAAGCCCTTACACATCTTGTCTCACAGCGGAATAAATGTATTAACAGATATGGTGATTACTTTTGAAATTTGGTGGTGGGGCGGCGGTAAGGGGGTGACTCTTATAACGAAATATATCCGCGCATACCAATATTTTTTATCTTCAGCAATTGTGGAATAGTTTAGAAAAAAAAACAAAATCATCCCTATTTTCAGTACCCCGATTTACCCCTTTTAAGGTCTTTTTAGCAGAAACGGACAACGGGGTTTTCCATAGTTCTATAGGGTTTTAAACTTGACAAGAAAAAAAATTCTCTATTACGGTGATGGGGCGGCGGGAGCGGAGTATACCGATTGGGAAAATGTGAAATTAGCTATATCGCTAAATCAGGGTACATATATCCAGTCTATATACTAGGGTACGTCAGAATTCATTTATAGGCGCGAGTCCCATACATATTGCGAATAATGTTGGCGCTCGTGCTAGGAGCGCCCCCGATTCGCTTCGAGCGGCTCCCCACCTTATACTTTCATAGCGGGCAAACGTTGTAACACTGTACCTACGCTAAGAAATTTTAATATGAACCCACGATAGTTCCGAAAATGCAATCCACCCGTCTTTAACCTTCAGCCCCGATGGCCATAGCTCAGGTTTCTTGAAATCGTCATTTGTTTCGAACGGAGTCGAGTTTCTGAACAGGGAATATCCGTTGAGACGTTTCGCATTCGCAATCTTGCGTTTTACTTCAATGACGTGATTTCGTTTCAAATATGATTCTACGTCGTCACAAGTTGTTGCCGGATCCAATATATATGCATGAAGATGTTTAGAGCGTTCGTGCTCTCTATGGAAACTTCAACATTTTGAATGTGAAGCAACAACTTTATCAGAACTTCTTAACCAACTCATTTTGAATTTGTAACCAAAATCTAAATAAGCTACTTGTCTTAAGCTTTCGTTATTTTAAAAGATATATTTTCATGGTTGTCGATGAAATCCTATAATTCTTATAATACAGTTGCGCCTTCCGCCGCTCGATGTCGCTACGCATATCATGAACATACCTATTTGTCGGAATAAACATAGCTGTTGTGAAATAAATAATCAATACGTGCTTTCTAGTAAAAAAAAAAGATCTTTACGGGTTCAGTGACTAAGAAAAAAAAGTGAGTGACTTGTGGAGTTAATTAAGCACGGGGTTCACTGACAAATCTACCTGTGGTAGCTCCTATGTCCAGAGGTTCAACAAAGAAGCAAAAAAGTAAGTAATAACAACCAATTTTATTTGCAAATATTTAACCGAAATCAATTTTTTTAAACAGTAAAACAATACACCCTTCGGCGCTTGTATTAAAATTTTAAAAAATGTCAAAATTTACAAGCGTTTCGGTTCGAAAAGAAAATAAACTAAGTCTAGCTTCGGTGTTTGCATTAAAAGTGAAAAAAACTGACATAAACTTTTAGATGTTTACTACAATTTCGGAAAATCATCAGATTCGGACTTTGTGTAAGGATTTAGCGGATTCATTTAAAGTTATCAAAGTTTCGCATTTAATATTTTCGATTATCGGTAACAGGGTACGCGGACTTATACGTTGTTCGGGTAGCAGTGCTTCACAAAAGCCAGTCAAAGGCCCCTCATTTGTGGAACATTGACGATTTTTCCGTCCAACTTTGCAGCAATTATGAAATTTTGTACGGTTTATATACCCGTATCTGGAGTGACGTAGCACTTTTTGTTAATGACGCATTACGATCTTGTACGTGACGCGTACAAGCAAAACAATTTAAGGAAATACATCGTTGCACAAGTTTCGTAATGATTGAATTTCCATAATATGTACACTAAAGCTCAACATAAAACAGTAAAATACAAGATACACTCTTGTTAAAAATAATCGGTTCTGGTATTTGAAAAATTAATTAATAAAATAAAACCTCACAAAGTTGATAACATGATTTAACGACTGATTTCAAAAGGTGAAAAAAAAATATTGTTTTATGTCATTTTCCAGATCAAACAGTGTTTAAATTGGACGGACTTCGATGGTTCATCACAATAGTGAGTTGTACCCATTAAAAAAACTCCATATGTGGTTCCGGCCACTGTAATTATTATTTTTTTACGCTTTCTATATACCGGAGTCAAACATGCTTCCACTATAGTCCTATTGGAAGTTTTATCTAAATTTGTATATAAAATCAATGTATTATTTTTCTCATCACAACTAGGATTACCTATTGAAGACCTCACAAGTAAATATTTTCATCTCTCCAAGTTCAACAAACTCCTTTCTTCTTTTTTAACAGCTTCTCTTGTTTTTGCTCGTGAGACGCTTTCATACATTCCTGGTTTCTGTCGGTAACATCATCTGCTGATTTTCCCGCTATAAGTGGTGTGTCCAGCATGGATTTTAGGATTTCTACTTCTTCTAACAACCTCTTATTTTGATGGGTTAATACTTTTTGAAAGCAATATTACATTATTTCATTGATGCCTTTTATAATAATATCTTGCATCTGGTTATTTAGAGAGATAATGGTACCTGATTCTGTTTCACGAAAGATATCGGTCTCCTTAGTCTGAGGACGACAGCTGTCATTTCCATTCCTTACACTCATTGTTTTCTTTCATAGACATTTGTACTGTGATGCCAACACAACTTATACGAAAATGTGTCCCACATTTTCCACTACACAGAATATATTATAATAATTGTATCACCTAACAATTTTTGCACACTCCCCATCTCTATGCTAGTAAGAAAACCCGCGCTCTTTAAAAAGATCTAATTTGAATCAAACTTGAACTTGAATTTTAATTGAACGACTGAATACTATTTGGAAATAGGACACGTCTTCTCTCAAATAGAGCTAGAGCTAAAAAGCCTCGATTGTTACCGATATCTTTCGTTTAATATACAGGTGTGATTAATATTTGGTAAATTTTGTATGTTTATGGTGAATGATCGCTCTTGTGGGCTGTGACTCTGACATTGAATAGCAGAGGGTATGTTGCGTGTAAAATAATTCGCCCTGTATATGTAGTGTACATTATAATAAGAAATAAAGATCTAAAATTCAATAAATAACTGGTATTTCCGTTTTCCGTCCATTCGCAATGTCCTTTCCTTAAAATATGCTTCGGTATCGCTTGTTTCCTTCCCACGTTTAATAGCCGTTCAGCACATGATCGGTACCGTCCGGTACCACTGGCAGAATTACAGAAATAGATCATTTCCTTCGACTAACGCTCCGTTTTCACCGCTCGTGATCATGCGATCGGTGAAAATTCAAAAGAGAGAGAGGAAGAGACAGGGGAATTTATAACAGTCGAAATGGCACCGGCTGACAGCGACGCCACTTTGCTATATTTCGAATCTACCTTCTTCTGCACGCAAATCGAATCAAGGCGGAGAGCTTTAAGATGTTCCTGCTGAAAGAACGAACGTTCTTTCACATTTTGGATGGCTACGTGGTGTACGAATAGATGTAAGCGTTTCTGTCAAGCGGCTTTTTTATTTTATTTAGTTCCGGTGTGGTACATGAAGAGAACATTTCAATACATAAGGTAAGAATGGAAGGGATGTTGAAGATTTTGAAGGTTAGCCCTCCTTTCGATAGCAGGAAATTTGTGAAATGAAAGATTTTATTTGTTATTTAAAATAATTTTTATGAAGTTAAACGCTAAAGAATATACCGTTTGAAATGGGACAGGAAAAATGTGACATTTTGTTTAAAACAAGGAAGTTTATGAAAATATATTTTTGGGATAATCAAATTAAATCAACAAAATTATTTGTTTCAAACAACATAATACATGTTTACCCGTATTCAATTAAATGTAATTTGGTTGACGTAACTAAATGGATACAGAAATCTTCTTCCGGGGATTACAAAAGAAAATAATAATAATTTTCACATAGAGTATGAAACAATGACATCAAATTTTTGTTAGCTTTTAGAAGATCTTCCCATTTTATTCTTTTCGTCCGTAGTGGACGTCCCTGTTTATAAGGTTTCCTGGAAAGTAACTTATTCTTATCATTAGCAACCAGAAAATAAATCGCCAATTCTTCCTCTGATTTCTGACCAAATTTGTGAAGAGATTGAGTTTTCGAATTCGAGAAGTCCTGGTGTCAAGAGCATCAGACGTTTGTTAGATGCAATTCATTAATTTTAATCGTCATGAAATTAGTGGCATGTTCAATATCAATTTTCTTGCCGAAAAATTTGCTTAAGATCGAAGTGAATGCAATCGCTGGCTGAGAACGTATCTTTTATATTAATTGAAGGGGGTGGTCCGCATACAAATGATAGCAACAATGGTTTAGGCAGGTGTGTAATTTCGAGGTATAAAGTGCGTAAGAAACTGGGCTCAAGATCGAGCCCTGAGGAACGCCACTCCGAACTAGCAAAGTATTTTGTACCTTATTGGGCAATTCAACTTCCTGACAACGAAAAGAAAAATAACGTTGCACCGAACGACTAGCTTTCACACTGAATCCAAGAGATTTCAGAATATTGATGAGTAGTTTATGATTTACTGTGTCCAAAGGCGCAAGGACACCATCTATAACTGCCGATAAAGCAGACGCACAACTATGTTTCGGTCTAAATCCAGATTGCTAGGAGGATAAAATGTCAAAACAATTTATGAACATTCGGATTTGATCTTTCAGTAGCTTCTCATAGATTTTCGACATTGCACACAAAATACTTATTGGTAGTAAGTCACCAAATAATGCTGGATATTGTTTCTTTGATTTTTCCATATAATTTTCTCCATATACTGCTAAATACACTGGAAGAAATACAATAATTGAAAGTGAGTTGAACAAGAACGTGTTTGTGTAAGCTTTTTCGTTGAAATATTATCCTCCGTGTATGTTGCACTAATGCACTTGATATTGCTTCTTATACCTTAGCGTCGTCTTACTCAATTGAACAATATCCGTCCAGATCTGGTGGACCGTATCACTCGTGTTGTGTACACTGCACGTTGTCATCTTGATGGTTTGCTGTTATGTAACGCCAACCTCCATAACCGTCGTCCCCATTTGAAGTTCTTAGTGTTCCTCATCAGTTCCAGTGACTCAATTACATTTCGGTAGTAGTACTTGTTACTTCTAGCCAATATCTTGACGTTAATATAGTCAATACTGTGCTCTCCTGTTTGATAAAGATGTTCGGCGACTAGTGACTTGTTAGCGTATCCTTGTTACGCATCTCTTTGGTATTCCTTTATTCTGTATTGGAAATTGCGTCTGGCTTATTCAATACATGATTTTCCACATCCTGCAACTCGTAGACTCCTTTAGTTTGTAGCTTTGGCAACTGATCTTTGTTTGAAGACACAAGCTGTCCGATCTGCTAATCGCATATCAGAGATTCAAAAACTGTAACTTATTTCTTCAAATGGGTTGAAGTAACTTGTAAGATTTGACTCCTCTGGTATAAAACTTGCTTGGAATAAATTTTCTGGCTAGCTATGGCAAAACGTTCCTATTACTCACCTTTGGATATGACTCCTTTTGTTATCTTAAATTCCAGAAAGCATTGTTCCAGCTACATTTAATGAAATTTCAATTCATCCGTTCTAATGAAGCAACAATTATATATATTTCCTATATCTAGTAAACGCGTCCAAAATGCCACGCGCTGTGCTATTTTCCACAAAATAACAGTAACCGAAATATTGGGTAACTCGTAACAGAATTAACCCTGCTCCATTTTGTAACGGCTTTGCTAATATTTCCCTTTGAATATTGCAGTGTAATTTTTTCAATTTTGACAGTCGCATTTATGTAGGTTGTAGCTTTTTGCAATCCGCACATCTGCTCTTGTCAGGGCTTTATGGCAGATTTTGTTGGGACGGGATTAAATTGTACATCCGGCTACATATATATAGAAATTATAACTTCGTTTTTTGTGCAAAAAATTGCGGATTTAATAATACACACAAAAAAGGAATTAAATATAGTAAAATGGATTTTATGAATACAACAATGTTATGTCATTACATCACTAATCTCGTAGGAATAATTTTCCGTTCGTGATTTACACCGATTTCAATCCAGGAACAGGATTTCGTGGAAATGGCATTTTCGCATGAATAGACTCTGTAAATTTTTGGCTGGCAGCAATTTGCTGTAAAATATCGTTTCGGCGAAATCAACAACAATTTCCTTTGTGTATTTATAAAATTTACAGGAGCTTCTCAATAATCAAACTAAATAAAAGCGAGTGGTATTTGCGAGGTTAGTTTTTGTGGCTTTAATATACCATTTACTATCAAACAATTTTGTTAATTTAATGGATTTAACTGATTAAAATATCGGTAACTAGGATCCACGAGAAACAGACGTTAAAATCAAGTTTGTTGCCTGTAGCGATTGGCGTTCTCCAAAGCGCAGTTCTAGCACCCATCCTATTTAACAAAATATGTTATACCAACTTAACGCAGTATTACGCGCATCTTAGCAATTTAGAACAACAGAAACGCCTGCGTATTAGGTTCTTTTATGCCTATTCTAGATAACAAATTTCACATCTGTCAATGCATATTTCCAAAGAGATAACGACCTGTATAAATGTTGAATTTTTCAAAAGAGACCTGAAGAACTGAAACCGTTAGTTTAGGGCAATAGTACCTTATCACATTTTGCTTCAAAATTTAACGAGGATTCCAAATAGCACGTTCCATTTAAAGAAATACAACTTTGAGTAGCTATGAACTTACGGCCTTGTAGGCTTCAATACAGTTTTAAACCACAAAGGCACAATCTTCAGAGCCTATGGAGATGATTAACTCTGTGTGAGTTGTAAGAGATATATTACATCCCATATAAAATTTTTGAATGGTATCCACGTTGATTTTTAAACTTGGTTCAATAAATTTTGCTAATTAGACCTTATTTTGATATTAAACCATAACCTCTACAAAACTCTTCAATCCAATTGGCCACTCAGTCGTTTTAGATTTCATTGGATAATAAGTGGTCCCTGGTCTATCTCATTGTGACGTTTTCAGAATAATTGCTAAATCATTTATGTTAGTTAGATTTTTGACCAGACCTTTCAATTTATCCCTTTCAACTTATCCCTCTGTGTAGATTTTTGCTTTTGGGTATTCCCAATCCAATTCTGAGAGTCATATTGCGCTCTAGTTTTATGGAATCGCACAGCCTGTGGACGACAGTCTCTTCTTTCGCCTGGCAGGACCTGTACGTTGTTTCTTCGATCAGAGTGATTGTTGATATGCTTTTTAAGCATGCAATGTCCTGTTAGCAAATCTGCTAATGATTTTAAAAGATTTTCTACCTTTGCCTAATAAGTCTGCTGTCAATTTAAGCTTGCGTCCAGTTCGAATTTGCTTGACCTTCCTCTGACTTTCGAATATCTTTCCTCCGATTTTGAGATTTCTTTTCTTTCTATTGTTTAGGCACCATGTACGCCATGCCTACAGAAGGCCTAGAGTTTGTTTTAGAAACTGATACGTCCTGGTAACCAGACCAGAGACATGTTAGCCCGCTTACCCAATCTATTTAGCGCATTCATGCAATCTCTTACCAGTTTCCTCTTCACACAGGAGCATATACAGTTTATATATCTATTCATTCGAGCATGAGGGTCAAGAACCGCCATTACACCAAAGAGGTTTAACGAACCACCGAATTCTACTTCTACAGATTATATCTTGTCGTATAGACAATTCGCCTTCACCAAAAACACTTCCACATTTCCCCATGCAAAATTCCATTCCGCTCGAACGGACAGAGAGAGCAATTTGTTTCGGAGATTGGCCGCTCTTATAACTTTAATTTGGAGGAAATAAGTCGAACGAAAGTTTATTCAGACTCGAAGAGAAAGGGCGACGAAGAAAACGAATGGAAAAGGTGAGACGGCATGTCCAGAAGCGTAAAGCGAAGTAAGGTAGAAAGAGACAATCGCAGGAAGAAAGAGGAAGAGGTGAAATGCATAGAAGGAATATGTGGGAAGACGGGACCATCCGTTTTCGAGTAGTAATTTTCGCCAATTGAACGCGCGCCGTCGGTAGAACTGCGGAGCAGCATGCAAGAGGACGCGGAGGAAGAAGGGTGCGGGGGTTGAGGAGAGGATGCCGTTAGTAAAATTGAATTGTGGAAATGCAAAGCGATGCAATCTGACTTTGCCCGGTTTCTTGAGTGTGTCTGCCGAAAGGAGATAAGATACTGCGATCCAACGGCAATAGAAGGTAAAGGAACTGTTCGTATATACTGCAATACAAGAGCTGCTTTAATATTCTTAGAACTAATACCTCAGAATGCCTTCCGCTACTAATGAAAAGTACATTATAACCTTATTAAAACATTCGTGAATATTTTTCTTTGAGATCCAATATACTTTGAAAGGAGAATGGAGGGGTTTTCAAGAACATTATTTGCTTATTTATTAAAACAGTTTTATTTGCTTGATTTTTGGCATTACTATACAGCTTGTCAACATAGTGTTTGGATCGGAGATAAGTTTTCACTGCAAGGGCTACACATTTGATCGATGCGTTTCCGGATGTCCGTCCTCAACTTATGTTAAAAATATGCAAGATATGAATTTAAAATATGCATTATTTTGTAAAAGATATCATATTACATGAAAACTGAATTTTGCTGTAGGAAGAAAGATTATGTGAAATAATAGAGTATATAAGCCTATTTATATATTTATTTTTTTTTAAGTTATAAGGCTACACAAGAAAGATAATATAATTAAAGTAAAAAATAATAAGTAAAAAATATAATACAAAAACCATACTAACTAATATTTGCAATGTAATTAACAATTAACCCATTAATGGTAGGATATGCTATGTTAAATTGAAAGGTAAATACACGAATGTTAATATTCTAAATATACACGCCCCCGCAGAAGAAAAGGGAGAGGAGGAAAAAGACGAGTTTTACCAAAGTGTGGAAGATGTATATGACACATTCACAAAGAACGAGATGAACATCATCATGGGAGATTGTAATGCGAAGGTGGGTAGAGAAGAAATCCATAGGCCGGTCATTGGGAGTTTTAGTAAACACGAAATATCGAATGAGAAGGGTTTAAAACTTATAGGTCTGGCAGCAGGTAAGAAATGCAGAATTGTGAATACGTACTTTCAACATAAAAGTATCCATCTGGGAACGTGGATCTCCCCAGATGGAAGAACTGTGAACCAGATGGACCACGCGATAATTAATGAAAGGTTCAGTAAGGCCATAAAGGACGTGAGATCATACAGAGGTGCAGAAATGGACTCAGACCACATCTTAGTCCGAGGAATACTAGATGTTAACTTTGCAAAAATAAATAAAAACGTAAAAGCTAGTGGTAAAGTCTGGAATGTGGAAGATACCAAGAAGTCATAGAGGGAGAAGGTAATGGCATATGACCAACAAGGATCAATAAATCAGCAATGGAAAATATTAGAAAATGGTATTCGAGGGGCAGCGAACACAGTGGTGGGTGTGAGACAGAGGAAGAATAAGAAGAATTGGTTTGATAAAAATTGCAAAGAAAATAGATTAAAAACTCAAGAAGCCAGAGAGAAAACGATACAGAATAACAGCCCTGAAAATGTAGACAGATATAAAAAGCAGAAGAAACAGATATAAAAAGCAGAAGAAACCAACAAAAAGGGTCTACAGGAGAACAAAAAGGGCATTAAAAGTTACAGAGGATGGAAGATTATTACAAAGGAAAAGAGATTACAAATTTTTACCAAGAAATAAAATCTACAAGGCAGAGCAAACAACAGAGAAACCTATTTTGTAAGGATAAGAAGGGAAACCTGGTAGGAGACGACAGAGAAGCAGTGTAAATATGGAGAGATTATTTCAAGGAAATATTAAACCGAACAGGTAACTATGAAGATGACGCAAATATAGAAATCGAATACGAGGAGCATGAAGAAGAAGTTCCACCACCAACACTAGAAGAAATAGGAGTAATAATAGATCGAATGAAGAATGGAAAAAGTCCAGGAGAAACGGAATAAGGGTAGAACTAGTAAAAAATGCAGGAGACCATTTAAAAAAGGAACTATACGGAATAATAAGAAATATATGGGAGCAAGAAGAAATACCACACACCTGGCAAGAAGCGTTAATAATACCATTACACAAGAAGGGAAACAAGTCGGAATGCAAAAACTACAGGGGAATAGCAATGGTGGATACAGCATACAAAATCTTAGCAATCGCCATTCGCAATAAGCTGCAAATATATACGAAAAATATCATCAGCGAGTATCAGTGCGGATTCAGAAAAGAAAGATCAGTAATGGATCAGATCTTTACACTGAAAGAATTACAAGCGCTAGGTTACGAACATAATATCTAGTTTCATGCTATTTTTATAGACTTCCGACAGGCATATAACACGATAAAAAGAAGCTGTTTACACGAAGTAATGAAAGAAATCGGAATCCCAAATCAACTAACAAGACTTGTAAGAACAATTGAAAAATCAAGTAGTAAGGTGAAAATTAATAACTTAGTCTCTCAACCATTTAGAACGACGAAAGGAGTAAGACAAGGCGATCCTTTGTCCAGCGTGCTGTTTAACATAGTCCTGGAAAAGGTAATCAGTGAAAGTGGGATTAATCGCACGGGGACAGTAATGAATAAAAATCATCAATGTCTAGCATACGCGGATGACATCATCATACTGGCAAGAACTAAAAAGAAATTGGTAAACGTGACGAGGAACTTAGAAAGAGCGGGAAGGAGAGTAGGATTAGAAATAAACGAAGCGAAAACTAGATATATGTGGATGAGCAAACGAGGTGAAGAGGAAGAAATAAGAAATTAACTGAACATTCAACGTGAGGAAGGGGCAACATTAAAAAACGAACAAGTCCTGAATTTCTCTAGGAACATGGTTGTCAAGTATAGGCGACTCTAAGAAGGAGATAACAGCCCGAATGGTAAAAGGTGATAAATGCGCAGGAGCCCTCTGCACAATATTAAAGTCCAAGAACGTATCACGAAAATCAAAAATATAACTTTATAAAATTGTACTACGCCCAAGGATTTTTGGAGGAAAGAAGTTAGAAGATATATGGGTAAGAAGAACTAACGAAGAATTAAGGCAATTGTACAAAGAACCAGTGATAACAGAATTTATAAAAGCTCAACGTATAAGATGGCTGGGTCATACAGAAAGAAGGGAGGAGGACCGGTTGGTGAAGAAGGTTAGTTATTTGAGGACTGCGGAGAATAGAAGACGAGGACGACCAAGAAAAAGATGACTGCAAGTGGTAATTAGTGACCTGCGAGAAGAAGGCATAAATGACTGGAGAGTGAAAGCAAAGAACCGCCAGGAATGGAGAAATATCGTGAAGCAATGGACATAAAAGGCCTGTTAACGCTATATATTGTTATGTTCAACGTTGTATCTACGACAATAACAACTTCTCTCAATTGTCACTCCGAAACGACTGCATGTGAGGCTGGCCACTCGTTGGTAATTAAATATACCTCTTGCGGGGAAAAATGGAAATTTCCTCGTTACCATCTCCCCTCAGCCAACTGGCCTTGGGGCGAGGACATTATATTTAAAATATAAGTCCAGATAACAACGAGTGTAGGGTAGCATGAATAAATCTACTCGTCAGTTAATTTTCCTATTCCCGTAATTCGTCCAAATTAATGTAGAAATCGTCTTAAATAAGCAACAGCGTAAATTGAAAGGTACAACAAATAATATTTCATCAATTAAATCTTTATCTGAAAGGTTTATGTAAATTATTAGAGGATTTTCACGTTTAAAGCTTGTTGGTTACATTTTGGATCACAGAATCTTCGAGATACGACCTCCGAGTTAAGTCACTACATTCGTTCTCGTATGCTGTTCGCAGAAATAATCTCATTTGATCGAAATTCATCGTAAAAGTTTCTATTTGGGTTGAATTATCAAAATTGGCTGTGAAATAAAACAATGGCCGGTCTTTCGCGATTTAAAATAAAAGAAAGATGAACGACGCCATAATTGTTCATCAGTCTTTATTCGGCCTTGGTTGAATCAAAGTGTTTCTTAACTCCGATCTCCATATGTGCTCGATTGTGAAATCGAAGTCTTTATTTGAAGAGAAAAGGATTAAATATCCAGAGCAGGCAGTTTCCTGTAGTGGTTATATAAATAGAGGGTTAATATAACATTGGCATCGTTCGAAAGTTTAAAGGTTAGTTACTTTAAACATCTTAAAATTCGTTCATTTCATTTTATTAATTTGGGCATTTGTTATAAAATTGCCGAGAGGGTATCCAGGGATACCCCCGAACCTACAAGAATCGTTAATTTAATTTAAAATTAGAAAACTTAAGAATTTTCCCAAAAATCCCCTGAGAAAGATATTTCAATATATATATTAACAATTAAATGTTTTTCAAAATTTTCTATTAAAAATTTGTGGTGATTGTCCGTATACATATATTTGAACATAGAAAAACTCCTTTCTACATCGACTGATGTTATAGGACAATACTTGAATTTTTGACATATTCGTGGATCTATATGTAGTTCGACATCCGCACTAAAATTACCACAAAAATTTTTAACAAAATATGAAACAAGGACTTATGCAAAAAAAAAATCTTTTTTACCCATATTTTAATAGTAAATATGTTGAAATGAAAAAGGGTAGGCTTATATGCAAAAAATACAAGATATGCATTTTTCATAATATCCGAAGCCTGCTTATCAGTATGCATTTGATATGAATTCCCGAAAAATAAGAGTTTGATGTCGAAATCTTCAATAGAATAATACTCAGGATAAGCGGGACAATTCTTTAACAAAGTTCTATCTCCATCCTTTAACTCCTCTCGCCTCATCTTGTGGTTATACACGTGTATATTGTTGTGATATTTATTTATCTTTGTTGGAAAGTGTTTCTTGATAGTTGGACTACCTTTAGTTCCTCATTTTTACAAGGCGAAGCAATATTGATGAGTCGATTACGATTTTGATGTTCAATGTCGAAATGGATTTATTCGTTGATCTTCTCCGATTTTTATATAAATAGTTTGATATTTACTCGAAATATGAATGAAATTATCGATGAATTTAGAAAATTACTTCTTGTCGAAAAATTGTTTATACTCTGTTTTAAAATAAATATAATTATTCTAAATTCCAAACAATAAAACTAACTGTCTCTTACGAATGATAATTTTTATCATTAATTTTTCTGTTTTCTTTCAATTAGCAAAAAGTAAATTAGTTAGATCTCATAAGTCGCAATCATTTTTGAAAAAAACGTTACCTTTGAGATAATTCATTTCATTTTTTAACATCACCTGTATCATTACAATATATATGCAGAATGTAGAAGGTTCTAATCTGTTGATCTTAGATATATTGGTGCATTTAAGCTCATATGTTTACTAGCAATCCATCCTCTTTTTACTATAACCATATATTTACTTTCTCTTCCTCTGCCACATCAACACAAATCCCAGGAAAAGAAAACGATTTAGATTAATGGAATACAAAGGAGGAAAGCAGAACATCAGTTTATTTTTGATTTAATGACCTTAAAATAAAACAACAGCGAAAAACAAAGCGAGTCCAATGATTCAGTCGCGTTCTGAAAGCCCCGAACCGACAAGGCACGTCTCTAACGTTTCGTGGATACGACCTGGGGCGGTTTTTGCTCTCCTGCATCCGGGTTAACCAACGTATGGAGGACGCGTGGCCTGCGGCTTTTGCGTTGCGGAAATCTGCGGCAGCAGGGGAACTTGCCGCTGGCTAACAGACAGTTTGCGACGTGAATTTTAAAAAATCGCGACATATTGTTTTGCTTTTTCATACATTTTTGCCGAGGCAGATTGTATTGATGCGAGAAATTGTTGGCGCACAAAAAATGTAACCGCGCTGCGGTGATTTTTTCTTGCCTGGCAAATTCTGGAAAAAAACAGCGGGGGTTATGCGGAATAACATGCTTTATGGACGACGTGAGCAGGCTATTAAATCTTTGTAAAAGTACTAATTGAATAAAGTGTTTGCGTGTTGCTAAAATATTGTATAAGAATATACAGTGTGATCTTTCGAAAGCCATCCACCTGAAATATTTGTTTGGAGAATAAGTTTTCATTTGAGGTACTACACGACGAGTCGTTTCATTTAAAATGTTTGGGGAGTATTTATGAAGGCGCATTTCCGCTTCATCGATGCACAACATTTCCGCTCCATTCACCCAAAACAAGCCCTATATAAACCCCTCCGGAATGAATAATCCCCTGATAGTGTGCAGTAGCAGCCTTGAAGATGTCCTATAAGAGTGCGGACGAAACTACGGCAAAAGCTACAAGAGTGACGCGGTTCCAACCCGGAAACCAAGAGTATAGTATGGTATAGTCTCCCAAACAAGACGAATTCCTGTGAAAATTATAGGCCTATAAGTATATTGCCAACGTTTTCAAAGATCTTTGAACAGGTAATAGCAGGAAGACTAACACACTATTTGGAAAGGAATCAGTTTTTATGCAAACAACAACACGGCTATAGAAAGGGGTGCTCCGTAAACACAGGAATTTTAGCAATAACGAATTATGTCTACCGTGCGTACGATGACAATATGTATGCTGACATAAATATGCTAGATTTAAGCAAAGCATTTGATTCGGTGGATCGTAGTATTCTTCTGGAGAAACTAAGGTACTATGGCATACAGGGAAATTCACATGACATATTAAAATCTTATCTTTCAGATAGAACGCAAGTCACCGCTTGGAACGATACTATCTCCGAAGAATTGGCAAGTAACTATGGAGTGGCACAAGGATCGATAGTAGGTTCACTCCTATTCTTGCTATACATAAACAAGCAGAAATTTGCCTCTATGCGGACGACACATCATTTATAGTACGGCAAAATAAACGACAGAGCTTGAAATAAAATCTGCCAGTGCCATTAAAATGGCTGAAAGGTGGTCTGCTGCAAATAGATTAAAAATTAACACAAAAAAAACTCAAAATCTAGTTTTTTTCGGTCAAGAGGTCCACTGCACCTTCCCAAGCAAAGTTCTTGGGACTGGTTTTGGACTCCAGTCTGAACTGGTCGCAGCATGTCAACCACCTACTAGGCAAACTGTTCTCCGCAGTATTTGCAATTAGGAGGCTAAAGCAAGTAGCCACACATACTACAGCCAAAGTGACATACTTCTCAGCATTCCATTCTCTACTCAACTATGGGGTACTCTTCTGGGGATTGACAGCCGAAGCGAATCAGGTATTCCTTCTTCAAAAGCCTCATTATACATACTTGTAATAGTTTGCTACGTGCACAGTAATATGACACAATTTGACACGAACGGTTACAAGCATACCCACGATACACGCCCCCGACTGCAACTTAGGACACCATACCAATCGACTGTCACGATCTCAAAATGCAATTGATTATTGGAGGCCTAAATTGTATAACCATTTACCAGAAGAGGTCAAAGCAACGAGCCCCAACAAATTCAAAACTCGAGTAAAAGAAATATTACTAGAAATGAAATGCTACAAAGTAAATGAATTTTTAATGAAGAAATGAAATCACCTCGTCTCCTTTGCACATCGTGGTAGTTTTGTGAAGCACATTTTAAACTATTTATTCTTTGAATATGTTGTTAGTAGGTAAACAACAGGCGTACGGGCGCACTTTCAAAGCTATTCGCGGCCGCGGATTTATTCGCGCTTTTAATCCGCGGCTAATTTCGCGGAATCGAAGTAACTTCGCGGAATCGAAGCCAAATGCACTTTTGATTAGCGGCTCGCGCTTTTAATCCGCGGGGAATTTTGCGGAATCGAAGTTTGATTAGCGGCTCACGCTTTTAATCCGCGGGTAATTTCGCGGAATCGAATTTCATCCGCGGAAAATTTCGCGATCACGCGGTTCTCGGAATTTTTCTAGCGTCATGACCGATGACGCAATCTGTTACAACGGCCCCTTACAACAGATACCTGTTGCAAAGAGCCGTTGTGAACGGCTTCTGAACGGCTTTTGGACGGCTTCTGAATGGATACTGAACAGCTACTGAACAGCTTCTGAACGGCTTTTGAACGGCTTCTGAACGGCTTTTGAACGGCTTCTGAACAGCTTCTGAACGGCTTTTGAACAGCTCCTGAACGGCTTTTGAACGGCTTCTGAACGGCTTCCGCTAATCAAAAAGTGCATTTGGCTTCGATTCCGCGAAATTAGCAGCGGATTAAAAGCGCGAATAAATCCGCGACCACGAATGGCCTTGAAAGTGCGCCCGTACGCCTGTTGTTTGTCCTTAAGTATCTTATACTGTTTGTTTTATACCTGTTTTTATTTTTACGCTTTTATTTATATACATTTTTTATTTATACATTTTTATAACATATACATACATGAATTGACAATTGAATTTTTCAACATGTGTAAGGACTATTATGACTTGTTATGTAGTGGTTTTCACCATAAAATAAACTCTATTTATTATTGTTATAGCTTATTTATTATATTTTACAAAAATATAGAGGGTGTTCTATTAAAAAAAAATCATGAGTCCAACTAGGCAACGGTATCCGATGCCCATCTTGTAGAATCTGGTTGACATAAAAAAATCCTCGATGCCCTGCCAAAAACTCCAAGAAACACTTAATCGAATACAATTTGAATCACCACCAAGGCTACATTAAGTTCACTTTTGTTTGAATATCATTCTGTGGATAACCTCTACCTCAGTCTTTTTTAAATCATAAGCAATGAGAATACTGCGTTATATACGGATATGTCGTACAGTTTTAAACAAGGTAAGTGCACATGAAAAAATGCCTAAAATCAATATTGGTTTCTATTCAATCTATTCAATTTCTACCAATATTCTAATGTAGGTTGGTTGAACATTCATTTTAAAGTTGATTCAGTTCAAAACGATCAACCAATTGTATGCTATACACGTAGAAAGAATGCCTAGTAACAATATTATTGGTGGAATCATTCCCGGCAAAAACAATATAGCAGAGCAAACAGCACTAACACACGGACATGTTTCTGCCTACTCGGCGTCATCAGCGTGGTTCTGAGCACAATTTTCTGCTGGATACAATTGCGTTTGCCTCTCAGTTTATGTTGTTAATCTCAAAAAAACAGCACTGAATATATCTCTCGGTGATACCTATTGCAATGGATACAGTCACGCCGTCCCAGAGGGTAGCAAGAACCGGAGTGTAGATGTCCATCACCTATCAGGCAGCCCCTGGGCTGCTAAACACAAGGTGGCGTTGCGCCTAAGCGCAGCGACATCTAAGCGTGCAAATGATCCCTCAGGCTTACCATGATGTATAAAAAAAAACACATGAAAAAATGCCTAGTAATAATAACTAAAAATTTATGCTAATATAGCTCATGGTATTGGTGGAATCATTCGCTAAGAAAATATTTTTTTTAATTTAAAACAGTAATTGTATTATGGATAATTGAAGCAGTAATTGTCTTGAATTGAGGTGGACAGTCTTGACATAAGCAAACGCTTCTCTGCGTGCACGCACTAAGTGAACATGCTGTATAAAGGATTCTTTATGTCACTCCTGTGTGATTTAGTGTTTGCCATATTAAGAGAGGTACCTAAAAAACATTTTTATGATTGATTGTATGCTGATGAGACGGCATATTGCGTATTGTACATTAACATCTGTTGTCCATACCATTAAAACGGACAACCAGAATACGTCAATCATCTAAACAAAATTATGATAATTTATAATTGCATTTTGATGCTGTTGTACATCATTGTCGTAGCATATTTTCCAAAATAATCCCATTATGAGCCGCACGCTATGATGGATTTGGTGAGAGAGAGAGAGAAATGGTAGATGACCAGAAAAAAAAATAATTTTCGAACCGGACTAATAACCACGGCAGTGCTGCCATCTATGAGTGACGCGCGTTATCTACGTATCTCATCATAATCGAAAATTCAAACTTCCAATTATGCTATGTATGCAATACATTTGTAAGTGTATGTGGAGCACGGGATACATTTGTTTAATAGAAAGTAACGTACTGTTCGCTTGTTAAATTGAATTCATAATAACGTATTGATTTATGTATATGCGTGCAGTGTATATTTGAAATATGGAAACGGTATACAATAATATAAAATAAAATTAGGTTATGTTAAATAAATTTAGTCAGAAATTTTCATCACTGCAATTTACAAAAAAGTTGTTAAATGAATAAAACTATTAACAGAGACTAGCAGAGATAAACAACTAACAAAGACTACATTACCGTGTATTTGTATTTCGTAATTTATTTTTAACAGCGCGACTGAAGAGTAGGTCTTATATAGGGTTACCAGACGCAAAAGTTGAAAAGGAGAACATTTTATTCCAGAACTGACTAGAATGGAGAATAAAATTCAATAAAATGACAAATATTTAGGTGTTATATTTTTATATTTGGAAAAAACGTGGTACATTACATGCGAAATATTGGGTTGGTAAGAATGTAATTTCGGTTTTGTAGTGTAAAATAAAACTCATTCCTTTATACAAAGAATAAACTTTAATCAATTATATATTTTCCATTTAGTTCAACGACCTTTTGCCATCTTTCTTGCAGCTACACGATTCCGCGCTCATAGAAATTTTGGTCCTTATCATTTGTGAAAGTTTTACCGTTCAAAGATTTTTACAAACTTCGAAATAAATGGTAATCAGATGGTGCCAGGTCAGGGCTGTATGGGGGATGCGACGTCATTTCCCAACCAAGCTCCGATAATCTGTTACGATTTTCTTTTCTCTTGGAGCACAGAGTATGCGCGGACTTTTATTTCTGAGATTGTACAAGTTGTCGTTCTATTTTTGGAAGTCTTGCAATCTATTTTTCGCTTAACCTACGTGACAGGCTCTTAAATTTCAATCACACTGTATAGTTTCGCTGACCTTAATTTGTTAAATCTTTTTGTCTATGTTTCCCTTTAAAATGTATCGGTTTAACCTTCTTTCGTAGTCCTCGTTAGGTTTCTGATATTTTAGTTTATTGCGATACTCATATATAGTCCTATAGTTGGAGATTTTATATACTTATGGCATTTCCTTTTAATTATTTATCCCTATGTTATTCTTTCTTCTACTTTGCGTATCGCATACTTCATTGGATCTGCTTTTCGTATTAATGCTATTTTTCTTACAGCTAAAACTTACAGTTAAAATTAGTCTTTTATTCTTCCTGAGGGTCTATACTTCCCTTTTTCCTTGTCTTTGTAACCCTTTGTGTCTTTCATCGATTATTATTTTCTACTTCAATTGGAAGTGTTTACATCTAGTAAGGGTTATGTGTCGATCAGCTGGTTTGGTTAGATCTTACGAGATTGTCAAGTTTAGGAGCGTTCTGTAAGTTAGTCGAGAGGCGCGCTCGTTCACATTGCGGACATGTAGCTTCCTGTTGTTTTGATCATTTTACGGCTACCGGCTCTTTTGTTATGTTTGGTTTTTCTTTATATGATCACTTATATTCAACCTTATTTACGTATCACTCCATTTTAAATCTTCAGTTTGGCATCTTCCGTTATTATAAGTGTTTGATCCCCGTAGTTCTATGACGTATTTCCAAATGGGGTAGAAATGTATTTCCCACTGTATTTATAGCGATCGGTAATTTCCTTAACGTTATTATTGTGACTTTAGATAAGTTTTAATCAGGGTAGTACCCTGGTTCAACTTTGTTACTCATATGTACTTTTCCTTATGGAATATTGACTTGCACTTTTTTTGTAATCGAACTTTATGTATGGTGTGAGATATAAAGGATATGTGAGATTAATGGAGCTTACTCCTTGAACGTTAAATTTGTGGGTTTTCGTCTTAATCCAAATTTTCCCTTTCTCCCTAATAATTTTTAATCACTATCTCGCGGGTTCCTGTTTACCCCGATCGCCTGACAGGGTTATGTCAAGCAGGTAACGCCTACATAAAGTTAAATTGTCTTGGTGAGTGTATTGACCCACTCCTTCGCCGACGAGCAGGCTGGCACTCTGAATGAAGGATTCGATATTTATGAAATTATTAAATTACGGGGGAAAGCTGTCGTATCCTTTTGCTATTTCGGATTCTATTTTTTTTTTATTTGTTTCTATTTGCAATTTCAAGGCGCTAAAACATAGCTAATTTCCCACGAGTTACTAAAAATGTGTGATGCTTTGCATTAAGATGATCCTTTGCGATTTGCCAATTCTGGCCGTTTTTCTTTGATTCTGCGATATATTTAACCTCTAACAGTTATATGACGATTCTCTTCAAGTATGGTTTTGATTTGGTCAGCTTTAGTAGGTCGACCAGAACAGAATTCCTCACATATACTCTGATTTTGTGCATCCTGATTGACCATTTGCTTCGCGAATAATTTGCTACACTTTTAATAGCGGCAATTTTGAGTGAAAAATAGACATCAATGAATGGACAAACCATAAATATGCTTTTGAAATGGGATTTTCAAAGAACTTCATAATTGTCTTGCTGTGGTTAAATAAAGGTTGATAATTAATTTCGACAAAATCACAAAAGCCTTTCGGTGATTCAGTTCTGATTGTGTATATAGAAAAATAGTTGAATATTTTTGATATAATCATCTCTGCTCTGATTGAGGGTACTATGGATAGTATGAGCAGGATAACCAATGCCAACAAGGTTATCATTTCTCAAACGTTGTTTCATGAGAGTGTAGACGTGTTTTGGCCAGATTTTCTGTTCATACCCCCGAAATTAACATTTACGTTATCTCCTACAAACGCAACACATTTTGTAGATAATCTATGGTTTCAGCTGCCTAGATCCAAAAGGTCAGTATCGATTCCGTGGCCGGGCTAGTTAAGATATTGAATTATGATACGGAAGAGTTTTTCTGCATCCTCAGTTGCAATTGAGATAAATGGTATATTTTGCAAAGATCCATTCAGTTTTGTAATTGTATGTGGAGCTATCACATAGTTAACAATAGCTTCGGTCTTTGTTCTAGCATATTTTTCTAGTGTCAACAGTCTCGCCACAAGTTTCTAGCAGTCTGTGAATCAGCAAACATTTGCTTGTTTAAATCTGCGATACAGTCCATAGATTTGTATGGTTGGTGATGTTTAATGGTGTGAAACGCTAGTGTTCCTGCTACATCATTTGCTTCTTAGTAACAACCGAAGACAAAGACGCGAAAAAAGTGGTAACTTTGGAACAAGAAGACGAAGTGCGGACCATCTTTCCCTGTTTATCTAAATCAATGTTGCAAAGAGAGGGCACCTTTAGAATTTACTTGAACATTACATATATAACACTTAGCATCATAATCATCGCGCCCGCGCCCTTTCACAAAACATGGAATTTCGTCTCCAAGATGTTTGCAAATTTACACCTTCTTTTATTCGAACGCATGACAGTGAGTGAAGAAGGCAGTCAATTCAGTCCCATAAACTGCATATTCAAAAACCCCCTTGCAGTTACTCAACAACTCTACATGAAATTCGAAAAAGCTTTGTGCCTTACTCACGTGATTAGACAATAATAACACGCATTTTACTCTGAATACATTAGTACTGGCGGCGACTGGCAACTAGTGGGCTCAACGTGAATGAAACAAAATCGGTGAATGACTAACAGACTATTGCTGACTATTGCTGCCATCTACTAGGAATAAAAATAAAGATATTAGTATGTATTTAATGCCTCGAATAAGCCCCGAAAGTTTGTGTTCTTATAACAGGTGCATTCCTTCGTATTGGTCCTGAACATTGTTTTGAAAAATTGCTAAGTGAAAGCAATACTAAATGAGCAGAAAATGGCATCAATGAATGGAATTGAGAAAAAGATTAATAAATCCACAAGAATTGGCTCTATTAATTAATTATTCCTTACAATTTGAAAATTCGACAAAAGGGAAAGAGACGAAACGTTTCGCCTTTTTTTTTGGGGGTAATTTGCTTTGTCCCTTATCGATTCATAGACGTCATTAAGCCGATCAGCACTAAATTCGGCGACTAATCGAACCAAAATCGGGCATATTCGAAATCGAACGCAATGACAGATGATCCTAACGACACCCGAGCATAAAAAAAACTAATCGCTATTTGATGGGTGCATAAGGCGTCGCGACGCGGCGCTAGTGTCGCGAAAAAGCGCGGTGAGAACCCGCCCCCAATTGGTGACTCTCGACTAGCCAAAGCTAGCATGCCCCATCGCAGCGTATAGGACGGGCTCATATATTCTCGAATGTGACAGATGTAGCCGAACAATCCCGATGGATGGCGTGGTGCGCGCACAGGAAAAAGTAATTACGAAGATTAATTGACGCAATTTCGCAATCGATAGCCCCTCCCCGTAATAAATGGGTAATATAAAGCTAGCGATGGCGAGGAATCATTGCAGACGAAAGCATATTCGCAGCCCACTACAGTAAATAATTTGTTATGCTAAATGTATAATGTGACGCGTTATTATGTCCGGAACGAGTGGATGGGGTTAATCGGATTTTCCGATTTCGGCCTTGCCACCATGTACAGCGTGTATAGTAGGTAGTAGTACTGCTTTATTCGATTTTACTTCACGGCATTTAGAAAAAATGGGTCGATTTCTACTTTTTGTGAACTAACTTTCGCCGTTATCGGCATTCCAATTGCATTTCCGGTTTCACCGGAAGTGACGTCAACTTTCTTTTTTTAAACAGAACACCCTGTATATTTTCACGTTCTTGGAAAGGCAGATGGAAAGCAAATCCAGCAATACCACACATGTTATACTTTAACTTAAGAAACATGACGATATACAGCAATAAATGTTTTAGTAATCTGTTTTTGTTGTTAACGCTTGGGATGCGGTGCAAAAATGGCTTCACGACCAACCGAAAACCTTCTACCAGGAAGGCATACGAAAGCTTGTGGCTCGCTGGACCAAGTGCAGGTGGAGACTATATCGAAAAATAATGTATCTGTTGTACACCTATCTTTGTTTTAATACAGTTGTAGAACTAAAAGTGTAAGTAATTTTTGACTTACCCTCGTATATCTAAACGAATATCTCCAGAAACGCCTGTTATCTTTTATAAGACTGCATAATCAAGAAACAATATCGTGGCCAGACTTGGCAACCTGCCATTATTCGAAAAATGCAATGGAATGGTACAGAATCAACGAGGTCGAAATTGTTGAAAAAAATTAAAATCCACCAATTTGTCCTGAATTGCGCCCTATTGAAAAATATTAGGCCCACATGAAGCAAAAACTTCTAAAACATCGAAAACCGGCCAAATCTTTCGAATATTTTAAATATAAGCGGAACAATACAACCAAAATGACATCGGATTTGGATGTACCACATTTAATGGGAGGGGTGAAAAAGAAATTGCGAAATTTTTAGATGAATCAAAATTAAATTAACATGCACATAGTTGTGATTACTAGAGCAAGGCAACTGCGCTGAAAGCCAGTGGCGGACGCATAAAAGTTTACACAAAATAAATTAAATGTGATACGTGCTCAAACACTTACCGTTTTAAGAGTCCTCCGTGAAATCACAAATTGGATAATGTCTATTGAATATTTGTAACATTAGATATGTTCCAAAGTTGTTCGGCAAAGTGAGTGCGGCGTAAAGAAAAAGTGTTTTTGTATGCCGAAAACGAACGTTCTACATCTAGTGACGTTATATTGCGAAAGAAAAAATAATCTTTCAAATAAATTTAAACGGTTCTGTTGACGCACCTTTCACAAATTTGCCTTAATGTGCCAAAATCAGAGTCTTTATCAAAAAACACTTTCAAACCTTTTTAAAACACAAACATTTCTTGCGTCTTCTATCGCGCATAGCTGTGCGTGAACATGTTGCACTATTGCAAAGTTTCCCACTAAACGACACCGAAGAATTTTGTAGTTTTTCTATCGCATCCGCTAGTCCCACGTTAATTGTTCTGAATAATTTACAAATCTTTTTTAACTTGACTATCCTGAAATTTCAAGCGGCTTATCTTGACAGCCGCAGCTTCCTTTGGGTCGAATTCTAAAATCACGTTCTTTATATTCTCAAAATATTTAAGATAATAAAATGCAGCCTCTAACCATGTTCTCCAACGAGTAAGAATAGGTTGTGGTGGTTTAGGAATACCGGGGGATAGTCTATGAAATTCCGAATACGTTTTGGGGGTTTTTCAAACACAGCTTTTGATGTGCTATTAGAGCGTCTACCCCGGGATAACATTTTTTGATACTATCTGCTACGAGACTGAGAGTATGGGAATTTTTCAGTAATATGCAACAAGTTAGCACTATGTTTTTAAGAGATCGACCTACAGCAAAGCATGTTTGCGGCACCATCACTCATAAACATCAACAGTTGATTTGTTGAAAAGGTCAAACTTTTTCCAAAAGTATTTAACACCAACATTGAAATTACTTTGGTAGTGCATGGTTTTATTCGTTGGAAGCTAGTAAAATTGAGGGTGACGGTCGATGTGGTTCCATTGTGCGTACCATAACATTAATCACAGAATGTTTTTTACGATCTGTTGTTTCGTCCACACATAACCACAAAGACTAATGCTAATATAGCTTATGGTATTGGTGGAATCATTCCTGGCAAAAACAATGTAGCAGAGAAAATAGCGCTAACACACGGACATGTTTCTGCCTACCCGACGTCATCAGCGTGGTTCTGAGCACAATTTTCTGCTGTTACAATTGCGTTAGCCTTTCAGTTCATGTTGCTAATCTCCAAAACAGCACTGAATATGTCTCTCGGCGACACCCGTCGCCAAGGGACACAAAAATTCACAAATTGGGGTTCGAATTGATCCATCCTATTCACTAGATCTGGTCCTCAGCGACCTTTTTCTATTTCCTAGACTTAATGTTTCGCTCGGAAGAATAGATTTTCATCGAATGAGGACGTTATCACATTCTTAAATGCCTATTTTACAGAACAAGATGCCAACTACTATTTACACTACCCTCGTAGTTGCAATTTATCCACAATGGGCGTTCTTGTAAATTTAACACGCTCATTTCTAAGTTCACCCGTCAATGCTTATCTTTAAAATAGGGGAATTAACGTTAGAAACCTAAAAATATCCTTAGAACAAAGTGCCTCGCACTTACGGTTAAAAATATTTCACGCGGACTCCTAAAATTGGGTTAAAAACGCGGAAATCCCACTTGCACCGTTTTAGATACTTGCAATATGCAATATCTCAAGTACCTAGTTAGGATGCAAGAAAAAAGGTCTATTTTACCGGGAATGTGTATGCAGTAAAGTACTACGTAGACGAGATGTGGATCGCTTTAAAAGAAGCGAGCAAACGAAGAAGAAAAGGGCGAACACTCCAAGGAGAGGATGAAGAAACGTTCCTCCGGAGAGAATATTCAAACCCAGCGCTGGGAAAAGTGGAAGAATCCCCGATTTTACAGGAAGGGGCTCTTTTAGGACGCCAACTGATGTATCAGGATGGCCTGGAATGGCGTACGAGGATCCCATCTGCGTCCCCTTCACCATTTCACCCCTTCCTTCTAAAGAAAGTACGGAAAAACGTAGAGTTGACGCGTTGTACTGTACGGGGGAAATTGTTGGGGATTCCCGACAGTTATTCGCGAGTTTTACAAAGTTAGTCGCGCGATTTGAGCCCGTTTCGGGTCGTATATATGTTCGGGACTTTCGATCTAACCCTTCGGCTTATACGCGGAAATTTACAGTCGAGAGTACGGTATGTCGCTACAATTTTAATCTTTATTGTTATAGCCGCCCAGAAATACACCTTGTGTGTATCCTACCGTAAAGCGACCGTAAAATTTATTCTGGCCGACGTTTTGATGTAATATTCGTACATATAGAGATGTTCCAGATAATATTTTCTCAGCATAAGGATCATTATAGAAAGTTTGATTATTTGAAAAGCTTGGTGACAGTCATAATATGATTAAATTACAGGATAATTAAAAATTTAAGAGACCGGAAAAATTATTACGAGTAAAGTAACAGATACATAAAAGTAACCTAGCAATAACGTTAGGAAAATTTGTTTTAAATATTACTAGAAGTTCAAATATAAAATTTGGATATTAATTTCTATTGCTGGTATTTTTATCTCGGATCTCAGGGCGTGGTTTTATACAAGCAAGCTATTGGCCTAAAATACTGTCGATGTTAAACCTAACAGTAGAACATTTTTTATTTTTTAAATAATTTTCGGCATGTTCTTATAGATTTTTGCTGCTGAAAAACCAAAAGTATGCGATGCTTAAATAAATATATTTTTTTACAGTGAACTGTAATCGATAATTGTCTGCTTATTTCTGCTATTTCTAACTACGCTGCCGTAAATACTATTTCGTAGTTCTACGTGTGTTTTAAAAATGTTGCCTGCATCGCGAAAACGACCAATGTTGGACAAAGTTAAATTATGATGGCGTTAAAATTCAATGTGTTTGTAATATTCCTTTAATGTGTTGGTCCTAAAGGGATTGTCTACGTCACGTAAATAGTAAACAGCATTCTTAAAAAAAAAATTGCACACGACACTGTGACAAATTTTAAATTTAATTTATGTGTCCTTTATTGCATGTAATCTACCGTTTAATTTATAGTCAAGGAAGCATTGTCTTCTTTGGAATAAGTATTCGGACTGCAAATTACCAAATCGGGCACCGCTATAAAGAATTGTGCCATCTGCTCGTAAAACATGTTGAAAAAGGAATTAAATCGGCTGAAGATGAAAAACTGTGGTTATGTGTGGACGAAACAAAGATCGTAAAAAGCATTCTGTGGTTAATGTAATGGTACGTACAAGGGAAAACCACATCAATCGCCCCTTGAATTCTATTAGTTTCCCAGAGGAGTACAACAATGTACTGCCGAAGTAATTCAAAGTTAGGTTAAATACTTTGGGAACAGTTTGAACTTTCAACAAACCAACTGTTGATGTTTATGAGTGATGGTGCCGCAAAACAGCTTTCTGTAGGCCGGTCTCTTAAAAAACATTGTGTTAACTTGTTACATATTACGTGTAAAATTCATACTTTCAGTGATGTGGCAGATAGTATTAGAAAATGTTATCCTGAGATAGACGCTTTAATAGCGCATACAAAAGCAGTGTTTGTCAAATCCCCAAAACGTGAGCCACCAGAACCTATTCTTATACGTTGGGGAACATGGTTACAGGCCGCGTTTTATTGTCATAAATATTTTGAGAATATTAAGAACGTGGTTTACAATTCGATCCAAAGGAAGCTGCGGCTATAAAGGAAAACCAGTCGAAATTAAAAGACAGTCAGGTTAAAACGGATTTAAAAAGCTATTCAGAACAATTACTTGGACTAGTGGAGGGCAATAGAAAAATTACAAAATCCTTCGGTGTCGTTAGTGGAATTTTTGCAAATAGTGCAACATGTCTCATCGCACAGCTACGCGCGGCAGAAGACGCAAAAAATGTTGTGTTCTAGAAGGTTTGAAAGTGTTTTAGAGAAAGGGTTCTGATTTGCCGCATTAAGACAAATTTTTGAAGGTGCGTCAACAGAACCCTTAAGTTGTTCCGAAGATTAAATTTTTAATTTCGCAAATATAACGTCATACATGTAGAACGTTCGTTTTTTGATATAAACACAGTTTTTCCTCACGCCGCACCGGTTTTCCGAAACAACTGTGGAAACATATCTAATGTTGCAGATATTTAACAGACATTATTCACTTTATGATTTCACGGAAGACTTTTAAGACGGTAAGGGGTTTGAGCACGTATTATATTTACTTCTGACCATTTATTTTGTGTAAAACCTTTATGCGCCGCCACTGGCTGTTGGCGCAAATAAGCAAACTAATTACATTAAGACATCCAGGCAAAATATCATTATAGCATAATATATATTTGTGGAGACCCAAAATAATTAAAAACAGTACTAGTTTAAAAAATAATACGTTTTAATGTTGATTCCAATTCATTTGCAAAACCCTATTCCATCTTGAAAAACCGTTATAGAAATATTTAAATCTTTCAAATAGCTTCAATACATCATAAATCGTCATAAAAATTGTAAATGATTGCATTTAAAATTTGGATCACATAGACAAAATCTAACACAAACATGTATCGAGATATTCTTTGTTTTCTATTTCTAACGCAAATTCTATGAATCCAAAAACTATTGCTATCCTATTCCTGGCACAGAATTGGGCAATCTGCCAAGTTATGCGTAATGTTTAGACTTACGTGAGTCCCCTGAACGTAAAGATGCGTCATGAACATCGACTGTGTCTAGACCGGACAGCTAGAGTTTACTTACCTGTAATAAAACAAAGTAAAATAGCAAACGTTGAATACAGAAATAAAAATATGTATATAGTTCAAAGGGTTTTGTTATAAACAGATGGTTGGTATTATTTGTTGTTTATTATTTTATAATTGGTTTATTATGTGATTTTGTTTAGAAAAACTGCAAAGATATAAAATTAATTTGCAAAAAAATTTTTTTATTTGCCATGAACATATCATACTAGTAGGTAAACAAAAGAAAGCAATTTAAAATATATTGTATAATCAGAATATTCATTAAATAATGTTTTGCCTGAAAAGTTCCAATTTGTCCCAGCAATTATTTTGCCCAACGATCTCTGGTAGGAAAATAAATATAATTAAAAATTTTTGCAATTAATTTAATTTGAACAAATATGTCAAAATTTACTTTGATAATATGTATAATACTATGAAAAATGGTTATTCAGAGTTTCATTTGAATAAGTTGTGTGTATATAATTTTTTAAGCATTATAATTATGCCGAGAAATTAATATACCCTGAATAATTAATTTGGTGGTTTTTCATCCAAATGTACACAGTGTGGTCTTAAAATGTCCCCCTCCCCTTACATATTCTTACGTTTTTGGTACGGTAAACGTACAATTTTTTACAGTCTGTTGTCTCGTCAACACAAACCAAAGAAAAATGTTTTTTCAATATGCGTTTCATTTTCTTTTCCACGTCATCGTGTACAAATGCAACATGCTTACGTGCCGTTTTCTCCGTTGGCAACCGCAACTAGGCTTTGTATTTGTCCCAAAAGTTCTTAAACGGTTGTTTATCGAGTAAGCCTAGTGGCAAATTACAGTTTATCAACATACGTACAGTTCCACTTCAAATGTTTGACATCAAATGTATTTTGCACACTTTACAAACTATCTTACTCCCGTTGTAAAGCAAATCGGGAAAGTCAGAAATAAACTTATTACTATGTCTTGAAAGGGTCGTTTTTTAGCCTTCGACAGTTCACTAAAAACTACAATTAAAAACTACGTCTAATCGATAAAATCAACAGCCCTATCCCCTATCCAATGCTAAACTGAACTGAGTGATGATGATTTGTCGTGTGTATCATAATCGACCCGCCCTCCCCACCTACCTAAACACAGTCACACCGCCGCTGCGATTGGGTCTCCATTTATGGGCTGATCCATAATCCGTTTTTAACTGGCATTAAAAAATAAGTTTTGAAAAAAGATGGTTGTTTATTCCACGTTACCATAAGAAAAAGCCACAAACTGGTTAGTAATCAAGAAAAAAGAATTACGAGGAATAGGAGTATGTGCTCTTGCAGAACAAGATTTACTCAGACTTTTGGAAGATGAAGAAGATAGAAATATCAGATTTATGCTATGCGGACGAATATGGTTATCATTGCAAAAGACGGAGAAAAAAACTAAACCCAGACATATGGGACTAGAAGAAAGCATTTGAGAAAATAAGCATGATAATCAACAATGAAAAAAACTATAATAATAGGAAGGAACCAAAAACAACATGCAATAAAAAAGAAAAAGAGAAACTAGATCGGGTACAAAAATTTTAATATTGGTATCAATATTGTCGGAAGACGAACGGTTAGGGAAGAAGAAATAAAGGAGGAAAAGATGGCAGGAGGAAGACTGTTTAATAGCATAAAATACTTTCCTGGGGAATAAAGAGATTACAAAAAAAATTAGAAATCAAAATATTTTAAAAGGTAAACAAGGCCAAAAACTTTCATTTGGAGGAGGAGGAGGAACATGGACAATGACCGAGAGATAGAAAAGAAAGATAACAGCTACAGAAATGAGGCTTACTAGAAAAATAGAAGGTAAAACAAGAATGAGAAACAAGAAAATTTTGAAGACCCAAAGTAGAAAAAAAATTGAAGAAGCACAACTGAGATGGTATGGACACATAGAAAGGATGCATGAGCAAAGGATGGTTAAATAAATGTTTGAAGACAGGGTAAGCAAGAAAAGGACAAAAGGCCGCCCCAGACGAACATGGTTGGAGGATATAAGAACTGCGATCACCAAAAGAGGGATCCCCGTTGGAGAGGACAAGGTAAGCCGCACAAGACTGAAGATCATGAAAGGAAATATGAAAAAAACCGACTTAGAAAACTCAACTCCACGCGTACTTTATCTCTAAAGAGATAGAGAGGCATAAGGATTAAGTAAGTAGGTTATGTAAATGAATATTTTTATTTGGGGTTTCGAGTTATAATCGAAAGTTGAACTTATTGTGACCTCATAATAAAGCTTGCTTTTTTCTGATTACACATAGTGATGTACTACTCGATGTTATTATTACATGGCACAAATATATTATCACCGAAAGTTAAGCTTTTAAATAAATGTCATAGTTGGCTATGGTCGCATAAGCCGTGGTGTTTAGAAAAACAGTTTGATTACAGAAATAAAATAAAACATGATAATGGTTAGACTATTTAAGTCTAAGTAACTCATACGTTTCACAAAAAAACACTTAGATAGATAAAATGGAACTGTAACCAAATTGTTTTAAATTTTATAGTATTTTCCTCTGTGTTAGGAAAAATAACCATGTCACTATGAATGCTTCTGAGTGCAACAGTTCTTTCTATTCAAAAGTATGTCGTTTCATCAGCACGTGTGCACATTTTACATATTATCCTTCTTAAATTTTTTTGTCCCGTTTTAAAAAAAAGCTCCTTTCTCTAGGAGTTTTTCATGCATGTTTTTTTCTTTTCCGTAGTACAAAGTCGTCCCTTTTTTGCGCGATAAAGACGCTAAAGAAAAAACGAGGGCGAAAGGGGGTTAAGAGTGCCAGCGCGTTTGAAACAGGAAGTCAAAAATAATAAAACTGATAAAGTCCTGCGTTGTTGCTGTTCATATACATACATACAAAACATACATAAAAAATGACTCTTTAGGTAGGTAGTGGATGTTGTACCTTTTACACGTGAAAAAAGGGGGCCCCACAAACAAATGAACCGTGTAGGTTGTCGCGTGATAAAGCTCATAATACGCGAACATGTTTTCCCCTCCCCTTACACCCCGTATCTTGCGTATACTACCGAATACGCGCTCCAGTCCAGAAGCGGCTTTTCGCTTTGCATGTCCTTTTGGGTTATATTAACCTAGAGGACGGCTTTTCTTAAAAAGAGGGGTGTATTTATATCTGAAAAATTGACGTGTTGGGAAACGATATATTTGAGGGACACGTTGAGTGGAGGTCCCGTGAAATAATTCCTTTCACGCAAGGTGAAAGTTAATTTTTTTTGTTGATATCATTTACGGAAATTTGTTTCCTGAGGTCTTTACAATAGCTTTAAAACTATTCTTCTTATGATAAACCTTTTCAATCAAAACCTCCAATTTAAATTTCTTTTTCAATTTTCTAATAGAACTTTTTCCCGAATTTTATATATCCAACCTGTTTTTTCCTGTAAATATATTTACACTACATTTTCCATTGTTTAGTGAAAACCTGGTGGTCATTGACGAAATTGCCAATGTGGAAATTCTGATGGGAAATTTTAGAAAATCAATGTCAAAGTACAGGGTGGGAACAGATACGGTAGGTAGTTTAACAGATTACAAAATTCAAACAGGTCACAAAAGTGGGAACAACAAGAATATTAATAAATAATATATATTAAAACAAATCAACATTGAAAAAGTTGAAATTTCATGCTAAGTGTACCAGAAACGCCTTATAGAAGACATTATTCAAGCCACCGGAACATTACGAATTCGGTTGGATCTGGACTGAAGACGCGACAAGTAGCCAATAAGGCTGGAGAGAATATCAGAAGAGTGGACCCTATTCGTAAAAATGTTCAGCGTAAATGATGTTCTTTCTTCTTTCAGCAAGTAAAACGAAGCCGTGTCTTTGCAAAAATACTGATAACAAAGGTATTTAAAAAATTTTCGTTGTATTTGCTCATGAACTTTTCATCAAATGTTACGCCGAAGTCTTTAATTGAGGACTATCGGCTGATGTTAATGTGTACTTAGATTCCATTTTGAAGACCGCTTTAGAAAATGACACAACAAAACACTTGCCTATGTCTGTAACTGAAGATTATTCCCCAAACATCATCGAATGATTTTATAAATGTTGTATATTTTAATATCATCAGCATAGGTAAACACGGGACAAAAGATAGATTTCATAAAGTTACTGATAAAAATATTAAATAAGAGTGGACCTACATAAGTTCGACCCTTAGGGCACATCAGAAGTAGAAAGAAACGGACTAAACCTATACCCATTAAAGTAAACCCAGCTCAACCTGTCAAGTAATTTAGAACGAAGTAAACCAAGGAATGACTTACCCGAACAAAAGATTTAACTTTTCCAATAACTTTTAATAAAGCAAGCACAATATTGCTGCATCCCGCACTTTTCTCCTTTTGGAACTTTTACTTTTTAATGACAGCACGGAATCGACCACAATCTTCTGAAAAGCCTATTGCTTTCTAAAAGAGCCGCATAATATCCGTGAATGGCGGAAATCGTCAAGAATGTTAGGATTTACAAACTCCTTCAAACCCTCTATTACATATTAAAGTTTCACAAGATTTCTCCTTCTAAGATTAGCTTTATTCACAGGTTTAAAGCAGTTTTTACAAAGACCTAACTTTATGTCAAGTTGTGGAAGAAGAATCGTTTCAGAATTGATAAAGCTATATAAGACGATTCACACAGTTCCTTGTATGTAATAAAAAAAGTTTAAGCATTTTTATTGCATGTGGAATTATCTACCACTACCCATAAAATCAGAAAAGTTCAACGTCCTGTTATATATTGACTGCATCCGAAGAACATTTCCAAGGCCCAAAGGAATGAAATTGTTGGTGATTGAAGGATATAAGGTTCTTTTTAAAATAATTTTGGGAGTAAATAAAAAAAGTGGAGATGTATGTAACGAAAAACATTATATGAAGCAGACAAATATCATGCAATAGTCTGAAACCCGCAGCTGTGGATGCCATATTGTGACGAACCATCCCGTTTCGCCAAATTTAAAGACTTTAATCCTGGAAAGAACGAAGAAAATTATTATTTCAATTTTTACCTATCTCATGTCATCTTAAATCTTGTTATAAATTGCAAATTCACTTCTTCTAGTTCTTTTTTCAAATTTTAGAACCACTTTGCTGTACTCCAGTTACTTTATGAATATGGTTAATTGTAAAAGTAGATTAGTACATATTGCGTAAGCACGATAGTTACGAGGTCTGTGATGAGCGCGCGCGTTTACATGCAAGGTCACATTACGTAGATAAACAAAAAAAGAGTAAATTTTCTATAAAAGGCGTTCAAAAACCGCGTACATTAGTTTTTTCTGTGGCTCACGCTAGAGGGATCATTCCCCTTGGGCTGCGAGAACTTCTACTGCCCCGCTCTCGACGGCCGTTGGCTGTGTTTGTGAAGTGGGGGACAAAGACAATGTCATAATATCATGATAATGTGGCTTGAGTATTTATCGTGGAATTTTGACTGAAATTATTCCGCCGGTAGTCCGTTCGCCGGATTATACATGTCGACGTTCCGTAGTAGCGTGGCTCTAGCTACTATTACGAAACCTCGACGACCGATACATTCAAGGTACGTTACCGAGTTTATTTCGCAAGTGTATCCCCCCGAGATAAAATTTAAGACCCGATAAAATCTGACCGAACTCGTAACTGAGAAAATAGAGCATTTATTTACCCGATTTGTATATACTTGTATATAAATTTTTGATTTTAATTTGCTGGAGAAGTTTATTATTTATTTCATGAGGTTATGTATAAATAAAGTCTTGTCAATATACTTACATCTTTCCTGATAAATAGGGGACGGGATTTTAGGCAAAATGCCTCTTTTTTTAGATTTAAGGCAAATTAAAAAAAATACAAAATCTATATGTTTCTCGACAAATCAAAGCGATCTAGCTATGTTTTATTTTGCCTAGTTGCCTATTTGGCTTTTAACAGCCTAAATCGGGGTTTTTTTCGCCTATTTGTCCTAAATTTATATTATTTGGTCTAAACGTTTTTTTTTAATTTAAATAAATATGGTTTTTACATAGCTGCATCTTTTTTAAATGTAAATTTTAGTTTTACAGCTAAAATGCTATAAACTATACAACGATGGGTTTCCCGTCTATTGTGGACGGGCAAAGTTTGGATTTGCCTGCCGAAAAATTTTAATTACTACCCTATTGAAGATATATCCTCAATTATCGGCTTATCGCTCTCGGGTCATTTACCTGCACCCACGTTTTTATTTACGGGAATCCCTATCGGCTTGTTTACGCCCTGTAATTTAAAACTATATAAGCAAATTTTTTCTCCCTGTTAACGTGATTAATGAATACACGATGCCTATTCATAGTTTATACAATGGAATCTTGATATTGCATTTTAGTTTTTATATTTATTCTCTTAATTTTTCTCGGAGCGTACATGTGTGGGGTTCCTATAGCGAGGTGGGACTATTGACGAATCAGATATAGTGAAAGACGTACTTTGAATTTTCATTTATATCGTAGCTTGCAACGAATTTTTTTTGGTAGTTTTCGTCGGTTTGTGCTTTTTATCTACTCAATGTATTGTGTATTTCCATCTACAACAATGCCAAAACCCAAGGGAATCACATAGCGATAAAGTTCAAAAATGGGTGAAGGCAATGGAGGCACTACTGTTTTTCAGTGAATCCAAGCAACAGTGAAGAGTTGTTTTGTAAAGCGTGGGGAAAAAAATGGTAAAGGGAAAGTTTTTGTTTTTCTTCTAACTGCTTCAAAAATATTATGTAGTTAAAAAAAAAAGAAAAATATTTAGAGCAAAGCTACTGTCCTCGACATCAGAAATCTTAGGAAACCGTTGAGGAACCCAAAAGTTAATAGACACCAAAAATTCAAAATTGTTTTTAATCGAGATTTTTGCGACGCTTTTATGTCTGCAAATATTCCCCTGGACAGATTAAACTATTCAAAACTGCATTTCTCATAAATACTGCAACAAGAATGTGGCAAGCGTTTAAAACCTTAAGAACAACATAGTAACAAAATGTTACAATGAGGTTAAATTTAAAATAATAAATAATAATTTAAAAATGTATTTTCATACTTTAGTGTCATTAAGATTTTGTTTACACCTAATATTTTATTAATTTTTTAAGACTATTAATACTATTCGCGAAGAAGGTGGAACAACGATATTTGGATATTTATAGAGAGACGACTGACTCTAAAGGTCGTATTATGGCAAAAATGATTTTGGGTAAGCTTTGTTCTGAAAACCAGGAAAACCGTATTTACTGGTACAAAGCAACTTGAAAGAACAAATTGTAATACAATGGCAAGATTCGTGACAAGCTTTAGGTAAGATATATTATGCAAAAAACTTACTTTAATAATATTGTAAATTTAATGCTAGATATTTAAGTTAAAGGCAAACTTGGTATTTTAGGTATTTTGTGGCCAACAGATGGAATTAAGTACGAAAAAAGTCAAAATTTTAGTCACGGATGGGGGCTTCTATATGCTCAAAATGTGGTACAAATTTGAAGATTTTTATAAAAATCTTAATCATTTACATGTTTTTCACATGGGACTCAATTTGGTGCGGAATGTCTAAGAAATCAATATGCTAATGTTAATGGTTTTAATTTCAAATACCAGAGAGTCTTTTTAAAAGGTCCACTGCGTGTGGCAGTGTATAAAGAAAATCTGCCAGATCTCCCTTGCCTCCCGAACCCGTCTTACACGTTCGCGCTATACATCTCACATGGCGCTGCTTGAGAAAGTCCAGCATAAAAATTTCTCAAAATATTTGTATTTTAAAACTGAAGGGACGTATCCACTTTGAGCATGGATCATAGTTTTCTCCTGCCCAAAAGTTTGAAACAGAATCATTACAAAAGCGTCGTCAACTTAATAGTATAACATTTTATACAACATCATGAACAACAACATGATTCTGCTTACTTGCTGTCACAGTTGAGCGTACTGGTACCTAGACTTTCTGCCCGTTCAACCCTAACATTTTATATCCCAACAGTTACAACCAATGCGACGGATCACGCTCCACTATTAACTATTACCCGAAATTTTCATGCGGTTTCTCAGTTCTGCGACATAAATTATAATTCAATGAATGAAATTATCGATATTGCTAGGACATACTTGCAGTAGATCTTAGTTAATGTTTAATTATTGTTATTGTCAATGTTGTAGAGTGTTTTGGAAGTTGTTTGCAACAGTGTTTTTCTTTTTCTTTTGTACTTTTATATTAAGGTGTCTGCAATTGAATTTAATTTTTGTCCTTTAGTTGGATCGTGTAATCTGTTGGACAATAAGGTTGTATTATTATTATTCCTATTTATGTTGTTAATAGGATAGTACTATACAGCAGATATAATTCGTATCAAAAGGGAAACAACTCGACCCGTCTTCAAGGGCAATTCGTCCATTACAAAAATTACCTGTTAATCCAGGGGGACAACGCGACTCTTTAGGCAAGACTTGTATCTTATGTTTTTCGTTTTTAAAACACTCGTTTAACTTATTGCATCTTCTACAGCTAATCTTCAAGTCGAAGAATTTCTATTTAGTTTATTGCTATCTAAAATCTCAATTCTTACAACTATATTAATGTTACACCGTATGAGTATCAGATATGCTGTACTTTTCAGAGATAGAAATTATGTTACATCTCAGAAATACGAGCACAATACGACGATGTATGCTAGATATAGTTCAGTTAAACCCTACCAACTTTATACGGAGTAATTTTCGCAATGCCTGCTATTATATCGAGCGTTAACTTTAAAAGTAATATCCCTAAATCGCAGTCTGAAAAATGGAGGTTAGGGAACGCGTAAAATGTATAAAACGCGAAAAATTGTTTAGAGAAGGGAAATCCAGACGATGTACACGGAGGAAATTTGTTCCGATAATAAAGAATTACACCGTCGCGTCGTATCTATTATATGGCACAAAATGTTAAAGCAAAAGCTTCATATTGTCATATTGTGTTAATGTGCGTTATAAACGTTACGATACTGGAATGTTATCCGTAGATAAGCTCTTAATGGTTTTCCGACTTTCTTTTTTAAAGAGTTATTTTTACGGGCTGCTCTTTAATATTTTGTTTCGAGTGTTATTTGTCGTATCAGATACAAGTACAATGTAAATTGTAGAGTAAGAATGTATTTGTATTCATAAAGCAGTGAATTTTTTTGAATGTTAGTCCAAAGTTAAAAACATGTGGTTGGGTTGCTATCGGGATAACGACTAAATTAAAAAAAAAATCAACTCTTTTGAATGTCACCTTTATCTTAAAGCTTCATCAAGGCCATACTATAATTAAAATTCACAAATATTAGATTAGGGAAATGGAATAATAATTAAGCTTTAGCAAACAACACAGATTTAACGGCACCACACAAGTTACAGTACCTGGCCATATTACTTGAAACATGTCATAAATCAACCGTTTTACCTGGAAATTCCCATCCTATTATAGTGATATTCTTTTGCTTTGAATCCGATCGTTTATAGAGGGACTGGATTATTGTATCAATAAATATAAATACCCGAGAAGTGATATTTAGAAGAGTAAAGTACGTATATATAAATATTTCAGTTATCAACTTACATTTAGCGAATTCACAGTTTAGAGAATGCATCGATATTTTTTAAAATATTTCGTCATAACCGTATAGAAGCTAAGTTGTGGAGTATCGTTAAGTGTTTATGTTGATATATCGTTATTGCAAAGGTAAAATGTTATTCTATCTCTCTCTTAAAAATTTAATTATTTGGAATTTGAAAAAAATTTAAAATATTTGAGGTTTCTGTAGAAAATGCCGGAAAGATTTAACAAGTGAACAAAAAGCCGCTATACAAGCTCTTCTACAGTCAAAAAAAACATTCACAACGAGAAATTGCAAAATTACAGAAAAGTATGTCCTTCTTCTGTATCGCGTTTAGCTAAAACTTAAACGAAGGAGCCAGCACATCGATACAAAGACGGGAAAAAGTGCGGTCGGAAAAGAAAAACTTCGAAGAGATCTGACCGTGAAATTGTTCATCAGGCTTTGAGCAATAGATTTGCTACAATTAAAATGATTAAAAAAATTTACGAGAGAGGAACAGAGATTTCGAGCAGAACTGTCAGGCGCCGAAAATTGCCTAATGGGCCGAGAAATTGTCGACTAAATCACTTGCCATATCTTGATGAATCTTTGGGTTCAAGTTCAATAAATATTGAAATCAATTTTGACAGGAGACGTTTCATTCTACGCGGTTGTATGTAAAACTAAAAATCCTTGCATAAATGGCAGTTACAATTGCCATTGCAGCATATTTCAACTAATACCCGATAAATATCACAAGCTTCCGACAGATATCTTCTGAATTAACTAAGCAATTTGTATGGTGCGAAGTGTGCCGATGTATTTCCTGTTGATTACTTTAATGTCAAACTGTTCTTCCATATTGTACATTTTTTAGAATATTTAAATGTATTCAAGGTGTCACAGCAACATATATACGAGGGATGATCGTAAAACAAGGTTCCCAAAGCCCTACAGTAGCAATAAGACGTGTTAGGTGAAATCCGTCAACATTGGCGTGTGCAGCAGCTCTCTTACTACATATACGCATCACTCCCGCCTCGCTACGCCGCTCGGTGTTGGCTAAGCAGCCGTCAGAGACGGAACTCCCGATCGCCGCTACCGCCAAGTGCGAAATTCACGCTGTAATACGTTTTTTAAACGCGAAAGGGGTTTCACCTATACACATTCATCGTCAATTAACTGAAGTTTATGGAGAAAAGTGTATAGGTATTCAACACCTTCGCAAATGGTGTAGGGAATTCACTGGAAGTCGGACGGAAATTCACGATGAAGAGCGGAGCGGAATACCATCAGTTTCAGAGGAAGTCGTTGAAAAGGTCGAGAGCATACGGCTTTCGTCAACTCGCTCTTCGGATTCCTGAGATTTTCAACACCACAATTGAAAAGATTTTGAACTGGCGGCAAAATTTTTACGACATGGGATACAGAAGTTGGAGCACCGTCTGCAAAAATGCGTGGATAGAAATGGCGATTATGTCGAAAGTAGCTTAGTTTTACCTTAAAACAATGTGTAAGGTAAGGACATAAAGAATGCTGTCAATTTTAAAAAAGATGGGAACCTTATTTTACGATCATCCCTCGTACATACTTTGAAAGCTATAATCAACAGAACAGGAAGCCATCTTACATTTCCTGTTCACCATCAGGTAAGCAATTTCTCAATAATACATTGAATAAGGCAATTTGCATGGATGTACATATAAAGACAGATGTTCTTCGCAATAAACGAATGAAAAAGGAAGAAATACGAATAGAATATCTTCACGTAAAGCGCAATGACACCGAAATAGAGTTGAGGCGAGCATTTACTCCCGTTAAGGTAGACAAATTGTCTGCAACAAAGGAAATGTGTCTTTAAACCATTTGCCATTTCCTATCCGCTTCGTGTCCATATAAGAGAGAAGAATGATCTACCTATATATGCAAAATGTATTAATGGATATTGACCTTTTCGATCCTGACAGAATATTAGTCAGGAACGTGATGTAGGATCGTAAGAAATTTTAGCAGATTACTTGCTTAAATATGCTCTTGTAATGAAAAATATATTTGAGTATGTGTCAGAGAAGTATAGACTAAGATAAATTGAAAATATTAATGTAAAAAGTCTAGCACTAAAAAATTTAATTCTAGTACTATTTAATCGACAGAAGATTCAAATGTACGTTTGCTAATTAATTTCTACAATTGTCTATACTCCTTATTTGAAACATGAAGCATATGCCTCTATTTTATGAATCTCTGAAATTTTCTTGAATTTCATTACATAAACTTTTAATGTAGTTGCCACCTGATAACACGGGGACTGTCATTATTATTTCTTTACAAAGATTTAACAAAAGGAATCTTGAAGTTATGTATATAATTAAAGGGTGATTCGTTAAGGATTTCCCAAAATGCAGCCCTGATATTTTGAAACGTCAATGACAATTAACATCTGTCAAGTGATTTTTTACAAACTAAAAACGTGTACGAAGTAGACATGGAGCGATGCACAATTCAGCAACGTGCTAAGACGGTTAAGTCTTATTATGAAAATGGGATGTTCGAGAAAAAATGCTTTTCATGCATTACATGAATATTTTGGTGAAAAACAATCGACTTTTGGAAGGCAAAATTTTGGGAATGGGGTTTCAAAAATTTTGAGTAAACTGGGGCTGTAAAGCACCTCATCGTATTCGTCCAAAGCGATTGGGGGGAAAAACATGGCTCTCGTTCGTGAAAGCCTGGCTGAAGAATCAGGCAAATCGATTCGGCGTGGATCCCAACAACTGGGACTCTCCTACTCCACTACACAACGAATCTTGGCCAAGGATCTGCATTTGCATCCTTACAAAATGCAATTGACACAAGATTTGAAGCCGAGAGATCACTAACAGCGTCGTGTCTTCACAGAATGGATGCTTGAACAACAAAATTATTCTTCAAGGAAAATCATCTTTACTGACAAAGCCCATTTCCGCCTTAATGGTTTCGTCAACAAACAAAATTGTCGCATTTGGGGATCAGAAAACCCAAGAGTGATTATCGAAAAAGAAACGCATCTCCAAAAAGTGACTGTTTGGTGTGGTATTTGGTATGGAGGCACCATATTTCTTCGAAGACAATGCTGAAGATGCGATTACAGTTAATGCCGTTCGCTATCAGTGCATGTTAACCGACTTTTTATGGGACCAATTGGAAGATTTGGACACTAATGACAAAACGGTGCCACCAGCCATACAGCCAGAGAAACAGTCACCTTACTTCAGACTCGTTTCCCAGGACCGGTAACCTCAAAAAACGGCGGTATCAATTGGCCTCCTCATTCGTGTGATTTAATTCCTGCAGACTATTCTCTTTGGAGTTGTCTGCAGAGTAGAGTCTACAGAAATAAGCCTAGAACGATTGCAGAGCTGAAGGGCGAGATACGTCGCGAAGTCAACAGCATAGACCCTGACATGTGCCACAATATTATTAGAAATTATTACAAACGCATTAAAGCATGCCATATGAGCCGTGGCGGTCATTTGCAGGTATAATTTCCACACGTAATTGTAATAATCTCATAAAAAATTATATTAATATTCAACACTTCTTTTTTAAAACCTTATATGTGGAAACAGTTAACGAAACCCCGTATTTGAAACATTGCAATCAACATCAGAAAAATACATCAATGTATTGTTGTTTGTGTCACTTTAGTTTCAAGCTGACCGAAAATGAAAATTGGTAAAAGTTGTACGAAATTATTTATGGCGTGTCAACAAGTTGTTGATAAAACCGTTCTGTTACATATAAAGTGCTAATAAAACATTTTCGTCAATATACTAAATATTTTCATCTACATTTATTGAATAATTTTTTAATTTTGACAAATCTTTGTGTATAACAGTAGGGTCATAAAGGGATACGAAAGAAGCACGTTTTAGATGTACATTGCTTAACATTTGGTATTATTATTTCTCGTTTCATAACTACGTCCCCAAATTTCTATAACATCCTAACAAAAATTAGATAAGTTTGCTATACTACTCATTTTCTTAAACAGAACCAATTTTAATTTCCCAAAAAATGATAGAATAGAATAGAAGTAACTTTATTGTTCAAAAGAGACTCCAATTATACGAACAATGATAGTTGCAAAATGTAGCAAAATGAGTAATAAATTTAATATCGTCGTATTATTTCTGGATCCTAATGCATATAATTTGAACCTATAATTAATATTGTCTAAACTGTCAAAAGTAATTCCTTGGGCCCCGAGTTAAACCCAGAAAATAAAGCTCCCTTTTTCGACATAGTATCAAAAATTCTCAATCGGTATAAATAAAAGTCGCTGACCGCTTTTTTCGCTTGATCCTGTCGCAAATTTAACAGCTTTCTTTACTTTGCCGTGACTTTTTCTCTACCAGAGACCTTCCACGCGTATCAGCTATGGCCAGAAAGGAAATCGACAGGCGACGAAATGGACGGCCCCGTATAAGAGCCCATGTTGAAGGTTGAAGGGGGTTGTATACAACGAACGAAAAACGGAGATAGAAACGAGAGAATCTAAATTGAAAGGCTAACTGATGTAGAAAAAACAGGCGCGTTTCTGGTGCCTCTTCTTCTATACGAAATACATTTTCTCCCAGGCAACATCGCCGTACTCCGTACCCTTCATCTCCTTCTTACACGGAGGAATGAGATCTGAACAAGATTCGGCACTTTGGCACATCTGATATTTTCCTACAGTTTCGGATGGGAAGGTTGCCCTTTCTTACTTGATTTCGTCGCTACTCTTTTTTTGACGAAAGAATACCGTCCTTTTAGATGTCACCCACTCTAATTCGAGGAACGTTTATTGATGGCTAACTTTCTAACTTTACAAACAAATTAGTCTCGCTTAAGCATTAGCTCTAATCGTCTTGGGAAGGAAATTCTAAACGAGATAGAGGATAGAGGTTTTCAGTGTTAAAAAGTGCCAGTGAAATGAGTCGCCATCTTGCGGTTACAACGAATTACCAAATTAATTCAACATTTTTAAAAACTAAAGGGTTTCGGCACCCCGAACACACTAATTGATCATTCTGTCGGTACGGTAGCGAAATATATGATACGACTTAATTAAATATTTGTTGGGAGTGCGGAATGTGCCGATACCTTCAAGCTTGTCAGTCCTCACAATCATTTCGTGTTTAAAAAAATGAATTCACAAAAGTAGAACCATAATTTATTTGTGATGAGGGGGTTTTAGTAATAGTGATATTTCTAGAAGAATACGTGACTTATTAGAATTCCTTTAACGCTATTCTAAAAACAGAATAATGTCTTTAATCAAACAAGTTACCTTCCTGATAAAGTAAATCTAACGAGTAGGTATTACATCTATTGAATACTATTTCTAAAATTCATTTCCCCGAAGTAATTCTAGGTGACTTTTTGGGGCAACACCCCATATAGTAGAAATGGGTCTCGTCCAATGCAAAATATATATATATTTTTTTAAATCACAGAATGTCAAATAATCTGGGTTAACTTCCTAAATATATTATCAGGAAATTAAGCCATCGGCACAGATAATGCATTTGTTTTATCCAGCTCATAGAGGGGTATTTCAAAAATTATGCCCTTTTAATGTATGCTGGTCTTTCAAACTCAGGAAATGAGTCTATTTTCAATGTAAAGGACATACATTTTTCTATGTTACAATCAAAGTTTAGCATCAATCTATTTGTTTCTATTGGTATTAATTTCCCTTTCCCCGAAAACGCTGTTTGGAATTTGTAAGATTGAAAACTACCGAAGCCATAACGAACTGAATATACATAAAATGCTATTGGGCCTTTTGGCCATAGATACATAGGATTTCTCTCCGTTACCGCCCGCCCTTTACCATTTCTGCCCCCATCCATCCTCCTGGGGTGCCCTCTCTTTCTTCTACCTCCTGACACACTTGTTCTTATTGCCTTGATCATCCTTCCCTTGGTTTATCCTTTCCCAAAAGATCTAGTCACTACATTTTTGGAGACTTCTCTGGGAAAAAGCATACACCAAATTTTTCTTTTTCCCCTCAAATTTCCAAGTTTTGTTGTCTTTCTGTGTATTACTCATACCTCAGATGTGGATATCATTGCTGGTTTGTGGTCTGCAATATTTCTAGAGCCAAGTCAAAAGGCCTTTAGGCACCTTTATCTCTTGTTTTCCTGGTAATCAGTGGTTATGTGGCTCCATCCTCAAGGACTGTCTTCAATAAGTACTCTGTCCCCAATCGGATGACATGGGGTCTAGGTGATGGGGGTTTCTCGACAACTCTTTCCAACAATGGATTGTCCCAGAGTCTGGCACGTCTCTAGGGTTTTTTTGCCATCTGTCGTAAGTATTCGGTTTAAAGGGGGGGGTATTTCAAGGCCCGTCGTCAATTCCCCGTTCATCGACCTCTTGAGATGGTAACGCGTCACCGTCGACAAAGCCAGTAAGTGACATTTGGCGCAAACAGACTACGTAGAGTAGGAGTTCGTAGTCATATCTAGCTGAATTTTCCACACATTAGCGGTAGCAGTGTGTTTCGGTGTGTAGCTTTCACGTACATCTTCTATCTATTATGTCACCCAGAGTCCTCCCACGCTAGTCCTTCACCGCTAACAACTAGCTTCTCCGGCGGGAGTCTTCTTCTACGTGTAAATCTAATCGCGATACTTTTTGATTTATTTATCTGAAGGCCCATTCATCGGACCACTCGACCAGATTGTCCAAAACACAGTGAAATCGTGTGATAATCAGTCCTTCGCTTTGATGGAAATATAGCTGGTTGTTTCGCTGGCGTACACCCACTACTGAATTCAGGGTGTTTTGGTAATCAAAATATATATAGAAAAAGGTCCGGACTAAAAGAAACCCCCGCGGCACCACCGGAACCAACCAGTTGTTGGAGAGTACTCGTCCCAACCTGATCTTAAATGACGATTATCAAATCGACAAAATAAGCCGAATCAGACCCCTTTCTGAACCCAATCTTGGGGCATTTTATTGGCAGTGCCGTCATGCCCAAAATGTATCAAATGCTTTCGCCCCGTCCAGGAAGACAAATACCACCTGTCTCCCCTCGCTCAAAGGCGAATTGCTGCGGTAAACTGATAGGCCCCTTAGGAATATTAGTTTTTAGAATGGTTTTATGTATTGTGACTTTGAAATGTGGAAAGGATTTGCTTCGATTTGATATCCTATATACGTTTCCTGCGTATTGTTTCCTTTGACGAGTTTCAATGGACTTGCCGTACTTAGAGCCATTTCCCGAAAACCCCTTTGAATTTCGTTATGGTATTTTTTAATTAAAGTACTTATTCTTCTCCTGGATATCTTGCACTGAATAGGACTTATTTATGTATGGGAACACGTGCATTTTGATGTAAAATAAAAGCAAAAAAGGTTGCTTCGCTTTCTTTTCACATTGGTAACTATGGGGGGGCACTTTGAAATTGTATGCAAAAGTCCAAAATATACTAGATTTTCAACATTCGAAGCGCTTTAGCGTCTACAGAATATAGAATTACAGTTAATTCGACGATACTAAAAAGCCAATGGTATAGCGTTCCTGGAATTTCGTTATTCCCGGTCATGGACGCCGACGAGTAATGGACCGTATGAATATTTCAGGCGCAAATTATGCTGGATATTGTGATCACTGTGACGTTATAAAATATTAACGTGGACGCAAATTGAAGCCAGTTTGTTTACGCGATGTTATTAGAGGCACCGGTCGTCATCGGGGCATCATATCCCATTGGGATTCACGTCATAGGTAGGAGGTTGTATTGGTGGAATGATATGCGTGGGTGGGGAGAGGTATAAAATATATAAATGTGTCTGAGATGGAAGAAAGAACGAAAATATATACAGTACTTCTATGAAACATAGTCTTGCTTCACTATAAATCAATGTTTGCTCTTGAAGCTTTGAGTTTGACAAGAAATTATTACAATGAGCGAAACGGTCAAAAGAAAGACCTTATTTGTTAACACGGAAGCTTCAAAATGTAATTCATGTATGTTTTGATCACTAAAACTAGACGGACAAAGCTCATAGCTCATAAATCACAAAAAGGTACATAATCCCAAAAGAATCCAAAAGGATTGTTCCAACACTGATAAAACATGATTTTCCAGGTTATCAGAAAGTTGCTATGAAAACAGTAAACATAGAGGTGCAATTCAACTAGCAATCACTGAGAAATACGAAGCAATCACCAGCACAGGTAATCTTTACCTGGCATTTAGCGCAAGACATTTGCTACGATTTATGATTACCCAAATTCCCCTCCAAAACTCGCAGCAAGCTAAAATTGCTGGATCGTTATGCTAGGCGGGAATTATCCCTTCCTACAACGAGAAATGTTTTAAAAACGTTGCCTTGTCCTCTTTCCATCCACCCCACTTCCCAATTCCAACGTAGTCGTTTTGGCCCATTTCGACTGTCGTAAAAAGCTCACGCCATACAATAAAAGCAACTATTTTGCATGTGAAAATAATTACCGACGAAATGAAAGAGTTCCCGGCGGGGATTTCTATTTTATCACGTTCCCCGTAGCGAAGTCTAATTCTTCGTCACCGCCGCCTTGGTTTTTGTTGCTTTTGTTCGACTTCTTTCGTTGCTTCTACAGTTCTCTACGTTGCTTTCGTTCTTTTTTTTTTTTGGTTTCTTTCCCCTTTCTTTCTGTTCTGTTTTCGCAGCGATGCAGCTTCCTCCATTTTTTTTTTAGTTTTGAACAAAAATGGTTGTAATAAGTGCGGAGCGGAAACGAAGAATGGAGGACGTTTCTAGTTTCTCGTGGGATGAAAAGATTGTAATGCAGACTATGGAATTTTCGAGTAGTTTTTAAAAAATTATACCACGTAAGTGGAATCATCAAGCAATCGATAATCTTAATGTCCAAAGGGATTTGAATGTAAATTGAATCCAAAAATCTAAACATTCAAAAGCGAACAATAATGCATCTAACTTAAATCAGCAAGAACTTTTTTGATAAACAAAAACCAAACCAGAGATTTATAAAAATTTTACATCTCCCTTCCCGAAAATCGAAAAGGATTGGAATTTTTTTAGTTTCCTTAGAAAATTATGAATAAAAATTGAGGAAATTTGGGGGAGAATACCAGTGGTTTAGAAGCAGGAGAGGGGCGGACTGCAACTCAGATCACTATTTGGTACATGTTACATGCAAAGAAAATCTTTAGGAATCCAGTAAACAAAAAGCAACCAAAAGAATCAGGAAACAATTTAATATAGACCTCCTGAAAGACGAAGAAACTAAACAACAATATACGAGGGGCGATCGTAAAATAAGGTTCCCAAAGCCCTACAGCAGCAATAAGACGTGTTAGGCGAATTCCGACAACATTGGCGTGTGCAGCAGCTCTCCCACTCTATATGCGTACTACTCCCGTCTCGCTACGTCGCTCAGAGTTGGCTAAGCAGCCGTCCGAGATGGAACTCCCGATCGCCGCTACCGCCAGTTGCGAAATTCACGCTGTGATACGTTTTTTAAACGCGAAAGGGGTTTCACCTATAGACATTCATCGTCAATTAACCCAAGTTTATGGAGAAAAGTGTATATCTGTTCAACACCTCCGCAAATGGTGTAGGGAGGGTGGTGGAGGCTGAACGGAATTTCACGATGAGGGGCGGAGCGGAAGACCATCAGTTTCAGAGGAAATCGTTGAAAAGATCGAGAGCATACTGCTTGAAGATTGGAGGGTCACCATTCGTCAACTCGTTTTACGGATTCCTGAGATTTCCAACATCACAGTTGAAAAGGTTCTTGAAAGGACTGGCGGCAGAATTTTACGACATGGGGATACAGAAGTTGGAGCACCGTCTGCAAAAATGCTTGGATAGAAATAGCTTACGTTTTTACCTTTAAAACGATGTGTAATGTTAAAGAAATAAAGAATGCTGTCTATTTTTAAAAAATATGGGAACCTTATTTTACGATCATCCCTCGTAGAAAAGGAAACTGAATCTACAAAAAGAAGAATTGGATGTTGAGGAAAGGTGTAGAGACAAAAAAACAGCAATAATGGAGACAAATCGAGCAATAATAACACAAAACACATCAAAAAATAATAAGAAGAAAGGAATGGTTTGACGGAATGCGAAAATTTAGTAGAAGAAATAAGGAAAAAAAAGAGAACAAAATTTTTAGAGGGAAAAGAAATAGTCAGGTACAAAAGTATAAAGAGCTGAGGAAAATTTTGAAAATAACATGTAGAAGAAAAAAGAAAGATTATAATGAAAATAAACTAAAGGAGGTGGAAGAAAAATTCCAGAAGAAGGAAATAAGGCCCTTTTACCAAAAAGTCGAAAAAATGGAAAAGGGATATCAAACGCAACAAAGTGTATATATAAAAAATAGAGAAGGGGGATTAATTAGTGAACCAAGAGAAACGATGGAAAAATTGCAGTTATCTCGAAACGTTGCTGAACGGTGAGGAAGAGGAAAGTGTGGGCGAAATGCAAGAAAAAGAGAGGAAGATGAAATAATAGAACCTCCAACAGAAGAAGAAGTAGGAAATATAATAAGGAATTTAAAGAACAACAAAAGTCCTGGGATAACGGAAATAATATCAGAGATGATAAAAAAATATATTCTTGCGGGGGACACGCAGCGGACAGTAGAAAGTTACTTAAAAGTGAATGTAAAAGAAGCTGCCGACTACAGATTTGAAAGGGTGAAGGATTTCACGTACTCAGGAGTGAAAATAGAGGAGAACGCACAAGAAGAATATGAAATAAAGGCCAGAATTACAAAAGGAATCCAAAAGTATGGAATGCTAAGGCTAGTGAAATCCAAGTATGTGTCGCAAAAGACAAAAATAAGAACATATAAGTAGAGACGGGATTTTAGGCAAAATGCCTCTTTGTTTAGATTCAAGGCAAATTAAAAATAATACAAAATCTATATGTTTCTCGACAAATCAAAGCGATCTAGCTATGTTTTATTTTGCCTAGTGCCTATTTGGACTTTTAACAGCCTAAATCGTGGTTTTTCGCATTTTTTGCCTAAAATCATATTTTTTTGGGTCTAAACTTTTTTTTTTTTAATTTTGAAAAATAGTTTTTAAAAGCTGATCTTTCAAATGTAAATTTTAGTTTTACAGCTAAAATGTATAAACTAATACAACGAGGGGTTTTTTCCCCGTCTTTGTTGGGGGGGGGGGCAAAGTTTGGATTTCCCTCCGAAAAATTTTATTATCCCCATTGAAAATATCCTCAATTATCGTTTATCCTCTCGGGTTTTTTTCCCGCCCCCAGTTTTTTTTTTGGGAATCCCTATGGTGTTTACCCCCGTAAATTTAAACCATAAAGAAAATTTTCTTCCCCTTTTAACGTGTTTAAAATAAATAAGTGCTCTTCTTTTTTACTTTTAACAATGGACATCTTGATATTGCAGTTTAGTTTTTATATTTATTCTTTTGTTTCTCTGGGGCGTAATTTTGTGTTTTCCTATAGCGAGGGGGGTTGACGAATCAGTATTAGGGGGAAAACGTATTTTGAATTTTCATTTTATCGTGCTTAAAAGGAATATTTTTTGGTATTTCTGTGGGTTTGGCTTTTTTTTATCTATCAGGTTTTTGTGTATTTCCATCTACAACAATCCCAAAAATCAAGGAACCCCAATAGCGATAAAGTTAAAAAAGGCTGAAGGCAATTGAGGACTACTGTTTCAGTGATCCAAGAAAACAGTAAAGGTTGTTTTGAAAAGCGTCGGAAAAATGTAAAGTCGTTTTTTTTTTTTTTTTTTCTTTCAAAATTGCTTAAAAAAATTTATTTGTTAATTTGCAAAAAGAAAAATCATTTAGAGCAACATGCTCGCTCCTGGACATCGAAATCTTGGAACCGGGGAAACCCAAATGTTAATAAAAAAAAAAAATTTCAAAGAAATCGCGTTTTTAATCGAAATTTATGCGACGCTTTTTGTTGCAAATATCCTCGGGACAGAAAAAATTATTCAAAATTTGCAAAATTTTTTCTCACAAAATATTTCAACAAGAATTGGAAGCGTAAAAAACCTAAGAACAACATAGTAACAAATTTACAAAGTTAATATAAAAAAAAATTTTAAAAATGTATTTTCAACTTGGGGTTCTTTAAGATTTTTTTACACTAAAAATTTTTTTTTTCTTTTTAAGACTTTAAAATATTCGCGAAAAAAGTTGGTAACAACGATATTTGGAATCTATAGATGAGAGACGACTTAAAGGGTATTATGCAAATATGTTTTGTGGGTAAGCTGTTTTCTAAAAACCCCGGGAAAAAACCGTATTTACGGGGTACAAAGCAATTTGAAAAAAAATTTTGCAATACAAGGGGAAAGATTCGGAACCAAACTTTGGGAAGATATTATGCAAAAAATTTACTTTAAAAATTTGAAAATTTAATGCTGATTTTTAAGTTAAAGGAAACTCTGGATTTTGGGTTTTTTGGGGCAACGTGGAATTAAGTAAAAAAAAGCCAAGCTTTTAGTCAGGGATGGTGCTTCTTATATGCTAAAAATGGGTAAAAATTTGAAGATTTTTTAAAAAATTTTAACATTTAACATTTTTTTCCATGGACTAAATTTTGGTGTGTGAATGTCTAAAAAATAAATATCAAGGGTTTAAGGTTTTAAATTTCAAAATACCAAAAGGGGTCTTTTAAAAATCCCCCTCGGGGCATGTATAAAGAAAAATTCCCCGATTTTCCCTTTGCCTCCCGAAAAATGTCTTAACACGTTTTGGGGGAAATTTGGGTTAGAGGCGGTAGTTTTTTAGGGTAATAATTTGAAACAATAAATCAGTAAGTACTTCTTTAGCAAAATTTTTTTAAAAAATTTTTTTTATTTAACGCTTATGTTTTTGGGGTTTTTAATACGTTTGACAAAAATTCAGTTTAAAGTATTTAGCAAGGCAAGAAAACTTTTCCAAACAAAAAGTCAAAAACGACCTTTTTATAAAAAAGTGCATTTTAAAATTTCTCATTGAAACATCAAAAAAATTTGAAACATTCGGCCCCCTTCCCTTTACAGATTCTGTTGCAGTAATTAATAATCCCAAGCAGCTTCAAAAATGCCCCCCGAAAAGTTGGCAAAAAAATTTTTTCAAAATTTTAACCAAATGATTTCGAAAAATCCAGGGTTTTAAAAAAGGTTAAAGAGTTTTTTGGGGCTGTCAGTGGCGAAGCAATTTAAGCTACGTCATACCCCACTGATGGGCCATTTTAAGTTTTTTCCTACAAACCCCGGTGACGGTTTTCTTCGTACAAACTGTGTTTTCCCACCGAAAACAAATTTTCTAACGACAGTTGGAAAAAACATTTTGTGGCTACGCAAAAGCGAAAAATTTTAGGGAAAGTACCCGGCGATTAATAATTTTTTATTATTTTTTAAAAAAATGAATCTAAATTTTTTTATTATTAAATTTTGTTTTTATTTCTTTTTTTTGGGTGAAATGTACCTAAAATTACATTAAAAAATCGTTTCTTTTTCTGTTTTTTTTAAAAAAAATGATTTTTTGGTTTTCCGTTTTTTTAAGTATTTGCCTAACATGCCCAAATACAGTTTTTTGCCCCAAATAATGTTTTAAGGCCTAAAAAAGGGCCATTTAGCTGTTTTTTTACTCCTAAAATCCCCTTCTAATATAAAACAGTAATTAGACCAACAGTTAGTACGAATGCGAAACCTGGGATTCAGAAAAAGGGGAAAAGGGCAGGTTTGAAAGAGGGAACGAAAAATCATAGATCAATTTCGGGGGTATTTGTACAGAAAAAGGAGGGGAAGAAAAAACAAACGAGGAACTTAAATGTTTTATGCGAACCAAAAAAAAAAGCTTTATTTAAAACACAAAGATTGTGGCTAGGACAAGGGTGTTTGGGTTGGGGAAAAGGCAACTATCGTAAAAGTCTAGTGAAGAAAAATCCAATCGTCTGAAAAGATCGCAGTGGGATAGGGCAAGGACCCTTAATTCTAATCAAACTAATGTTTTTTAAATCAACAAAACAACAGGGTTTTTTGATAGATTTACGTATTTGAACAAATAAAAAAATTTAAAAAGATTTCAATTTATTATTTTTCTATCTGTTGCCAAAATATGCATATCAAGAAAATTTCAGAAACAATTTTTAGAATAACGGGGTCGTGGAGCCTACTTTATTGCCAGAGTTCATTATTCCATATTTTCACAAAGTTTCCCTCACGTTTTAAATTTTTCCAAAAAGCAAAAACCCCAAAAATCAAACGAATTTGATCTTTTTACGTTACCCGTATAATACCCCACGAAAACTATTGTGTATCCGTCGGTATCGATCAGTCGATTCGAAAAGCCTTCTTTTCTCCCTGAAAATTTATTTCGCCCTCTCCTTCGCTCGTAACATAGCACAATACGTTATATTTCCAATGCGTTTTAGGTTTTAACGCGCCGCGAACACGGAGGCTTTTTCCCGCAAAATATTCAAATGGCCCGAAGGGGCAAAGGCCCCGACGTCGTTATCCACCATTGGCTCCCCCGGATTTATACAAGTCCGCTGCTAGGGTATATGTAAAAATTCTGAAAATTTCGGTAGCTTTATCAAGCAAAAGACAATACTTTCTAGCTTTATTGGGCACGGTAAAAATAAAACTACTGGGTATGAGGTAGTGGGTTTATACAGGGTGAAGGCATCAGGAATTCCTTTCGAGATATAGGCTAGGACGCAATATAATGTTTTTTTTTTCAGTTTCCAATAGAATAAATAGGATATATTCCCTAGTCCAGGCGTTCCCAAACTTTATCAGACCGCAGCGCACTTACAGGTTTAGTATTTTGTCCCGGCGCCCTTTTCAAAATATGTGTACAATGATATAAAAATCAGACACAGAAATGAAAATAATTCTTAAGATATACCTTACAATGTGAAGCCCACATTTATTAAAATTGAATCACAAGAACCATCAAACTAAAACACGAAAATACAAAAAAAATATGAAATAAATGGTGAAAACCTTCAACGAGAAGTAAGTTAATGCAACGCCTGAGCTTGCTGATCGCCACACATTTTTTCAAAACCATACAGCTTTTGATCTGTGACACAGAATAGCGTCGACAAGCAAAGAATACTAAAACTCACTGACGTTCTAGACAAAAACATTACGATAGATATTTAATTTACGAATTATGCTCGAAATACCTTTGAATTGTCACTGTCGTTTATTGTAGGAAGATATTCCATTGATTTTCAAGATTCCACGAAATTGAGAAGTTGTACAGAAGAGTAGCTTAGTCCCCTTCACCCCACATTTGTCATTGGCTAGACTTAAATTAAATATTTAGTACACCCACTCCGTAAATCGTAGGCTCGGGTAGGAGCAGACGCTTTCGAAAAAGAGCTGGTATCCGCCAAAGGAAATTTCACATTGGCCGAGTGGTCATACTGAATACACTATACGTGCTCGAATGACAGCTGCGCTCGACAATGTAAATAAATACTTCTTCAATATATATTGAAATGTTTTATCTCAGAGATTTTGCTAAAAAAATGGAATTTTGATTTTGAGCTCTTTTGTGGAATTCGGGAGTATTCTTTAATACTCCTTCAGCAAATTTTAATGAATGTTGAGATCAATAAATCAAAATTAACGAATGTTAAAATTAAAAAAATAAAACTAACCCTGATTTTGAGAAGATGCCGTATAAACACTATGTTCCTGACATTTACTGGAAATCTGCCTATTCAAACCTCCAATCTTTTCTTCTACCTTGAATTTATTTTCTGTATCGAACACTTTAAATTGGGACCGCAGCCAAAATACTAGTTAGCTCGCAGAATATTTAAGCTGAATTGATGAATTTATTGGCGTCCCTTTTCTCCTTTATTTTAATCGCGATGGCGATTGTTTTTTTCCCACAGCAAATTTTGATGATAACTATCCTATTGCGGGGAAAGGGTTTTGATAAATAAAGTTATTTTTAGACGTAGCATGAGAGAATGAATGTGGTGACGCTACTAGATGGCTCAAATTAGACGAATCTATGCTCTAAAATACAACTGATAACATAAATATGGCAAATTAACTAGCGATTTACTTAGTAACTTTACGATAGATATTTAATTTACAAAACCCTGCTAGAAATACCTCTGAATTTACCCTGTTGTTTGTTGTAGGAGAATTTTACATTAATTTTGAAGATTTGCGAAATTAGGAGAATAAATATATTATTACTATTATTACTATTATTATTATTATTAAAAAGAAGGATAGTTTTGTCTTCGATCCACTAAGATTGTCGTTATCTGGACTTATATATTTTATTTAATGTCCACACTCCAAGGCCAGTCGGCCTGGCGGGAAATTGTGGCTTTGGAAAAATAGCTTTTATCCGCCAGAGGGTCTTTCATTACTATGGGGTGGCTAAAACTGAAAACCCTAACATTTTAAAACTGACGCTGATATTTTCGAAGTAGATATTGAACATAACAATATATGTATACAGCGTGTCCCACTAAGAGTGGGGACCGGCGATATCTTGGAAACTACAATAGCTATAGCAAGGAGAAATTTAATTAAAATATTTTTAAGATCCAAACATGAGCGCTAGGGGACGCAGTTGCTAGGGTCAACAGTAAATTTTAAATTAGCAGGTAAAAGTTCCAGGATTAACTATGATTTTAAACGCTTTACTGGAAAGCTTAGTTAATTACCCACCAGTTTGGTTAAAGACGTTTTGTCATATTGTGAATAATAAATTTTCTCAATTATCTCTAAAAATTCAATTGCAACAATATGCTTTTCTTATGTTGTGTTTGAAGAGCTTTGACAGGTGTAAAGTTGTGGCGAAAACCGCATAGTGATATCTTTTTCCTTTTTCCAGATAATAACGAAAACAGCCCATTAACAATAATAATTTCCGTATTAGTTACAAATACCTACTTAACAATATCGAAACTTATTTCAGTTGGCCATGAAACAATAGGAATGATAACAATAACAAAATGTAGCAGTCACAATATAAATGACAAGAATGCAAAACGAAAACAGTACCAAAAGTACATAATCCGAATTAAAGAAATGTGGACTTGTTTGAAAGGGCATTCAGCGCTGTTTTAGACGTCGCAATTTGTGCCATCCGTTAATATTCAAGAAATGTACTCGATGGCGTTATTCCCCAAAAGTACGAGTTTTTCTCTAAAAATTCAAATGTCAGTCACAATTATCTAAATTACAATATCGAACCTATCTTAGTTGGTCATGAAACGAAGGAATGATAACTTTTACTCTTTTACACACAAAACTGTGTCGGTATTAGTTTAATATTATTATTTGTTTTTGATCACTTTTCAAATAAAAATAACAAAAAATGTCGTTTTCTAATGCAGAAACATATGATATGCTTGCAGTGTATTTTCAATGTTTTGAAAACGCGTGTATTGTTGATAAATGGAGATAAATGCTCTTGCATATGTTGAAGTTCATCCTCACACAAGCGCTAGAGAAATATCTTCCGTTGTAAGTATAATAAGTCATCAATTCATCGTACCCTAATAGACATACGTTATACCTATACAGATTTTGACCATAGACTCAATAATTGTAATTGGTTAAAAGATATCTACCATGAAGATGCTGTCTTGAATGATGAAGCAACTTTTGCTAATGATGGCAGGTGAATTTGCATAATATGCATTACTGGTCCAGAGAAGATCCTCATTGGATGAGAGAGGTTGATCATCAACATAGGTGGATATAAATGTTTTGTGTGGCATTATATGTGATAAAGTTATTTTTGAGGCAACTGAACAACGAAACATACTTAAACATTTTACGTAACGAATTACCAATATTTTTAGAAAATGTTTCGTTGGAAACTTGAAAAATACGGTGGACAGCATGACGGCTGTCCAGCTCATTATTTACGAAACGTCCCTGACTATCTTCATAATACGTTTCCATATCAGTGGATTGGAGGAGGATCTATTTTTGCATGATCAGCTAGATCCTCGGATCTGATTGTGTTTGACTTTTACTTATGGTGAAGGATAAAAAATTTGACCATCTGACTGTAATGAGAGCTGATATGATACAACCGATTTATAATGCTATCGCCAGCCTACCAAGAGTAGAAATCGAAGCAGCCGCTATTAGCACTCGTCGTAGATTAAATCTGTGTATAAATTGTGGCAAACAGTTTTAACGTTTTAAAAAATTTAAATATTGTTTTTTTTCATTTCAAATAATACTAAAATTATGTACCATTGGCACTGTCTTCGTTTTGCATTGTTGTCATTTATTTTGTGACTGCTACATTTTGTTATTGTTATCATTCTTTTGTTTCATGGCCAACTAAGATAAGTTTCGATATTATTAAGTAGGTATTTATAACTAATAGGGAAATTACTACCGATAATGGGCTGTTTTCGCCACTACTTTAGTCTGTCAAAACTCTTCAAACACAACATAAGAAAAGCATATTGTTGTATTTGAAGTTTTAGAGATAATTGAGAAAATTTATTATTCACAATATGACAAAACGTCTTTAACCAAAGTGGTGCGCAATTAACTAAGCTTTTTAGTAAAGCGTTTAATCATAGTTAATCCTGGAACTTTTACCGGCTAATTTAAAATTTACTGTTGACCCTAGCAACTGCGCTCCCTAGCGGTCATGTTTGGAATTTAAAAATATTGTCATTAAATTTCCCTTTGCCACTTTAGTTATGAAAAATGTTTTCCTATCACTATTGTAGTCTCCAAGATATCGCCGGTCCCTACTCTTAGTAGGACACGCTGTATATTATTGCTTCTCTTGTAAAAGGACTAAATATATTAGAAACAAAAAAAAACAAAAATTGTAGACAAAAAGCATACCTATTTTCGGCATATTTTTTGAAAAAATGTGACAATTTATACGTATATTTGTAACACTTTTTGTGCATAAAAATCTGAACTCCAATGATAATGTTTTTAAACATTAACAATTCCTTTTATCAAAAACAGACAATAGAATTTAATAATGAACAATAGTAAGAAACTTTTTTGGAAATTTGGTGGAGCTGGAAAAAGCTACTATAAAGTTTTGCATACTAAAACAAGCACTTTATTGTATTACACGGTATTTGAATGGCATGTACAAGCTGACCGAACACGCGCTCGCACAGCGCTAGTTTTTAATTAAAAAGTTACCTCGCGCTTATTTCTTCAAATTAAGCATGTAAATTGAATTTAATTATGTAAAGTGAAACTGTAATATGAATATTTATTAAGGGCGGTTGGCTACGTTTCCAGCCATCGCTTCGGAATGCCGTACGCCCGGATCGAATCCAATTAAAGATAATACAACTTTTATAAATGTAGGTGCGATAATACCTATTAGCTGTGTGTTTGACCAAATAGATAGTTAATTAATATTGCAAGATAGTATCAAAGCAATACATTAAAGTAGTCATCAGTTCAAGGAGCAAATCCATGACGTTGCGAATTTTATCCACTTGCAAAGGATAATTTTGTCATTATTTTCACAGAAAATCTTGCTGTTTATATCGTAAAAATCTCTGCTTGGTCCTATTAATTTAACAGCCTTAGGATAAATGGATTACGGGACCCCGTCTCGACTTATACTACCCTCATAAGTATTCGGGCAGCCTTGGATCTTAGATTGTTGTATAAAAAAATATATATTTGGGAAATACATTCTGGCATTATTGAATAGTACGCTAATCAGCAAGATTCACTTAAATTCATTAAATAATATCGGTCTATTTACTTCTTTTATCTGTACGAGAGGTAATACTGTCATGAAAACGCAGATAATAGCGACAACAAAGAGTGTATTTCCTGAAATTCCAGGAAAAACGTAACAGTTGGTAATTTTACTATGAATCATGAAAGCATAATAAAGCCATTTGAAGTAATATTTTTAAATTACAGTCAGTTATCGTTCCATGTTGGTAGCGACAACATCTCTTAACGAATACTGTTTATAATTTCGTTTAAAGTTTTAAAACACGCCGAAAAGGAAAGAAATTAGTGTTGAAATGCGTGGTCTGGTAGTAGCACAACATAACTCAGGCAAAAATAATCCTCAACTTGCTAGAAAATTACATTTAAATCCATCTATTGTTGATTATAACATCAAAAAATACAGTGAAAGTGGCAGTTTCCTAAATAAAGTACTAGGTGGTGGACCAAGGGCGACAACATCAGCTCAAGATATTGCAATCGTGGTGTCCAGCAAGCGAAATAGAAGAAAAACAGCTGCAGAAATCACCGCAGAAATCAATACCGTACTTCCGAAGCCGATAAGCGGGTCCACGGTCTGCAAAAAGCCGGCCTTCACGGACGAATTGCGATGCGAAAGCCCTTGCTTCGCCAAATTAATAAGAAAAAGAGGTTACAATGGGCACGTGAACACCGAAATTGGACGATAGAAGATTGGAGACTGATTTCCTCTATTTGCTGTTTCCGCATCCATCTTTCCATCACTTGTCATCACGCTCCCCAGATATTCATAAGTCGTTACTTGTTCTAGGACCTCTCCTTTGCATTTAATTTGATTTGTGTCTCGTCCTTCTGTTGGTTTTTCATTTATTATCATTACTTTTGATTTCTCCGTGTTCACTTCCATCCTCATGTTCTCTACCTCTTCCTTCCATATGTTTAATAGGTTTTGCATTTTCTTTCTTGTGTTTGCCAATAGTACCACGTCATCTGCGTAAAGAAGATCGCTTGCTTTTACCGGTTCCATGTTCCTATATCCTTGTTTGATACCTCTGTTCATTTGAAACGCTTTTGGCCTGCTGCCTGCTATTTGTACCTTTGCTCTTACGGTTATGTATGTATCTAGTAATTTTCTTGGTATCTGCATTTCTTCCAAACTTTTCCATACTTCACCTCTGTTCACTCTGTCGAAGGCCGCCCTTAAGCCTATGAACGTGAGGAACCGTTCTTCTTCTTCTATTTTTCCTTCTATCAACTTTCACAGTGTAATATATTGTCATTTGTTTGTCTTCCTGGCCTGAAAGCAGTTTGTATATCTTCTAGTCTTGCCTCAACGTGTTCTCTTAATCTTTTCTCCAATATTCTTGTGTATAGCTTGAAACCAATCTGTGCTAGACATATTGCTCTGTAGTTTCCGCATTGCGTTTGTGCTCCTTTTTTGTGTATGGGTATTATCAGATTATTCTCCCAACTCGATGGTTTTTTTTGGTGTTATACAAGCTTTTTTAAAAAAGGACCCAAAAAACCCCACCTTTTCAATTACCAATTTTTAAAAAATATAAAACTATAAATTTCCAAAAAAGCAAAGAAAGTTATTAAAACCCTTTAACCCAAAATGGGAATTTGGGTTTTATTTTTGAAAAGGTTTAAAACAATTTTTAGCCTACTAGGAAAGGAGCTCCTAAAATTTTTTCCCAAACCCCGGCCCCAGATGCCACATTTAGATGGATATTACTATTTTGGAAAAATTTGGGCACTTTTTATTTTTTAAGCAGCACAGGGGAAAACGGCTATGCCCGTTTGTTTCCCGGAAACGTTTAGAAAAAACAAAATTTTTGAAACAATGAAAAAATTTTCCCTGAAAGGTTTTTGAGGATGAAATTTTTTTCGATTATTTCTAAAGGCCCAAGACAACAACAATGCCTCGATTCGCCTTTGTTCAACTTTTTAAAAATACATGTTCCATTAAAAACCAAAAAGTTTTGGGAAAACATTAAGTGTTTCCCTTCCCAAAGGGGCCCCAAACTGTTAAAACCCATCCTTTTTTAGGGGCTAACATGCATAATTATGTAATTACAAAGTTTTCATTTTCCCAAACCCAAACTACATTTTTTCCCCAGGGAAAGAAAATACAAATTGTCCCTTTTTTGGGGGCAGTTTTATATCACCTGCTTGCATCCAAATATATGTGTAATTACTTATTCAATACAGCTTGTTGCGTTCTGATTACTTCCCCCAAGCGAGCGGCTACTCCTCGCTACCAATACTTGCATGGGACCTCCAAATTTCATATACATCGCGGTCGAAAGCGACCAAACTCTGCCCCCGACGGGAAATTTCTTGTTTAGCGAGCAGGTTTGGGGAATTACCCCCCGTTTTACTAACTAGTACATATTAAAATAGCGCGCGAGCCCTTTATTACCGAGACGGAGCGACCCTTAAAAAATTTTACGGAGGGGGAGGACTGTTTTAAAAAAAAAAAGCTTTGCGAATCCCCCCTCCCGCCCCGTCAAATCCCCCGCCGTCCCCCGTACTTTCTTTTAGCTTTTGTGGTAAAAGATTTTTTGTTTTGAAGCGGCGGGCTCGCGGGGAGGGTTTTTGGTTTTGTGTCTCCCAACTAAAAATCTCTCCACGTAGGGTCTTTTTGAGTTACGACGCTGTGTTTATGCTGCGCCAGCGAAATTTTTTCCCAACATGTTTAATTATCCCAAAGGGGGGGGAAAGAGGCTGTAAAGGAAAGATTTTCAGCCCTTATTGGACGAGTGCAAGTAATTTTTGTTTCCAAAAATTTTTTTTATATACCCCCGGTTTTTTCCCCAAGAAAAAATTCCTTTTAAATTCCCTTATTGTGGTGTAAGAAATGAGTTTCCCTAAAAATTTTAAAATTTGTTTTTTTCCCAAAAGTATGAGGGGGGGTCCCGAAAGGGTTTTAGGCCCAAACACAGAAAAAAGTTTTTTAAAAAACAAAAAATTTTGTTTCCCAGTGAAAAAATTTTTTAGCTTAGGAAAAAAGATCTGGGAAAGGTGGGTTGTATCAATTCGAAACCCCAAAATTTGGAATTTTTGAGGAACCCCCCAAAAATTTCTTTTTTTTTTTAATTTTCCACTTTCTGGCCTCAGTTTTTAGGTAATGCTGCGTTTATGTTCTCGGGTTTTTTGTTTTTTCCCTTTTTTAAGGGTTTGTCGATTAAAATAATTCTATGATTTATCCCCAAAAAAAATTTCCCCACCATTTTTCCCCGGGGAAACCTTTTTTGGAGCTAATTATCCTTTTTAGTCCACATTTCCCTTTTGGCCCAGGTTTCAGGGGGCCACTGGTATATCCCCCCCCTCCAAAATTTTTGTCACAATAGGGGGCCCAAAAAAATTTTTTTCATTAAACTGCTTTAAAGGATTTGGAAGGTTAATGGGGCCCCCATTTTTCCCCAAAAATCGTAAGGGCCCCAAATTTTAATTTTTTAGTAATTTTGGTTTTTAAAAAGTTAGGAAAACCCTTTCTACTTTCTCTTTCCGTTGTTCATTAAATTTTAGAAGACCCCGGAAAAAAATTAGAACCCCTTTTTTTTCGAGAAAAAAGTAGATAAAAATTTTTTCCAAAAGAAGGAGGAAAGTCCCCAGGCACGGTTTCCCGAAAACCCAAATTCCGTTTGGGAATAGAAAAAAAAAACGAGTACAGATTTAAAAAAAAAATATTTTTTGTTTGTAGGCAAATTGATAGCATAGCAATTTAAATTTTTGTACGCCTTTTTCATAAAACTTTTCCCCTGTGTGGCAAAAAATGTGGTAACATGTTCTTTGAGTTTTTCATTTTTGTTTAATTTTTTACCAAAAAAGGGAAAGTTGTCAAGTGAAAAAGGGGAAGTCGCTAGGGGGGTGACGGAGGGTGGTCAAACGGGGCCCGGGCCAAAATCCTGTAAGGGGTTTTTGGTGTTCCTTTTTTTTCTCAGTATGAGGGGCGGGCATTTCATGAATCAAAAAAATAGTTGGGGAGCATTTCCCCGGCGCTTTTTCTATATTTCCCCCCTACGCAGTTTTCCCAAGGTCTCACAGTAAAAATTTACCTGATTTTTTCATCTGCGGTTAAAAAAAAGCTCCGGTAGAATCTGTGTCTATCCCCAAAAAAATGTGCCAAAATGATTTTTTGAGGTGTCAATATTTGTTTGGGGTTTAGCCTTTTCCCGGTTTACGGATGCCTCCATTCCAGGGTTTTCGTTTTGGGTTCAGGGGTTTCATAAGGAAAACCCCAAATCTATCCCTGGTCACTATCTTGCCCCAGGAAAAAAACATCAATATCTTTGGGGAACGTGTCAAAAAAAAAAAAATTTCGCCCCGACGCGTTTCTGGTTGCTCTGTAAAAGTTATCGGCACCCCAAAGAGCCCCAGTTTTTTAAAAAATTTAGTTTTTTAGAAACAATTTTTAGAAGAAATTTCTCTGGAAATTTGGGGGAAAAATTTCGTAGAAGATGAGATATTGTAATCTTTCGGTTTTTTTTTGTGAGTTCTTCCAAATGCACGAACCAATTCTTATTAACCAAACCTTTGGGCGCTCACTTTGTTTTTTTATCGTGCACTTGATCACGTCCTTAATTTAACTATCGGGACTATCTCCTTTTCATTGAATCATCATCGCATTTTTTCCCCTTTAAAACCCCGCAAAATTTTTTAATGAACGTCGGGCTGCTTTTTGTGGTTTTCGCATTCAAAAACGAATTTCAGATCTCATCTACGGGATTTTCAACAATTTCGCATTCTAACCCCAAACATGATTCATTTTATTATCCCAAAGCTAGCTTAAAAGCCGTTTTACTTTACAACGGAAAAAAAATTGCCCCAATTCCTCGGGCCCCCTTTAGGGAAAAAACATGAAAAGGAAAAAATTTCGACAACAAAGAAGATTCTTTTAGAAAAAATTTAAATATTGGGAAATTTTAAAGGGAATATTTGCGGCGAAAATTTTAAAAGGGTTTGGCGCTATTTCCCGGATTGCAACTCGGGGTACACGAAGTACTGTTTTTTCCTGTGTGAGTGGGGGCAGCCGAGACAAGAAAAACCCTTATGTAAAAAGGCCCAACCCCCAACATCATTGGGCTCCCGGAGTTAAGAATGTCATCAAACCCCCCCCTTGTCGATCCTAAAAAAAACATATTTCTAATCACGAGACAAGAAAAAAGTTTAAATTTTCGTTAAAAAAAATGTTTAATAAAAAAAAATCTTTCTTTAAACATTTAACAGGAAATTTAGAAAACAAAAAGTAAAAAAATGTCCCAATTCCCCCCAAACCCCTTCCTAAAATTTTTCAAAACCCTTTTAAATGTTCATTAAAATCCTCCCCAAGGGTCTAGGGGTGTTTTAAATCTTATAACAGCAAATCATTTGGTTTTTAAATTTAAAAAGTAATCTTCTTTTTCTAATCCCAGTAAAATTTTTAAGTGGTTTATTAAAAGAATGGGATTTTCATAAATTTTATTGCATAAAAGTTTGAGCGGGCCAAATTGCGCCCTCCAAAAGAAACGGAATCAGGGCAAAAGGCCCCTTATTGTAAATTTGGGGGGAAAATGTGAGTCCCCCGAGGGGTATGGGTTTTCCAAAATTTTAAAAAAAACGAGTAAAAAAATAAAAGCTGACGAAAATAATTTTTTAGAATTAGAGCGGAATTTAAAAATATTAATAATATATAAAAATATATATATATATAATTTTAAAATATATTTTATTTCCCGCTGAAAGGTGTTTTTATTTTCATTAAATTTGGGGTTTTTTTTTGGTTTGAAAAACGGTATGGCCCCCCCCCCCCCCCCCTTGTAAATGGGATGTAATAAGGAAAATTTAAATGAGAAAATGAACGCTTTTTTATTGGGTTTTAAAATTAATAAGTAACTGTAAAAAAGATATTTAAAAAATTTAAAAATTTTATCCTTCAATTTAATGCGGATAGGCTTTTTTAAAAAGTTCACCATCAGATAAGTTTCCCACATTTGCCTCGGGTAAGGATGTTCGCCTAGACGAAAAAAATGTTCTTATATTTCGAAAACGACCGTTCCACGTCTACCGAAGTAAGACAGGCGGTAATTAAAAATAATCTTTAGACTTAGTCAAGAATCTGCAGATGCCCCATCGCACATTTGTCTTAATCTCGTGTGGTCCGGATTTCTTTTTAAAACACTATCGAACTTAGCCTAAAACTCGTCCACTGTTTGCATCGTTTATAAATGTGTAACAAAAAGTACTAACTTCGTCCACGACTTGCACTGATTCTACAACGACAATTTCCCGAATTTTGCAAATTTTCTATCGCGTCTACTAAAACCCCTTTTTAATTGGTTTCTAAATTCTTTAGATGTGTTTCAACAGAAATATCGAGAATCCCTTCTGGCTCATCCTAATAGCTCTAAACTTCGGCAGGGACGAATTGCAAAATAACGGATTTGACTTTTTGAAAATGTTCATTATAATAAAAAGCGGCTTTTAACCACGTTCCCCACACGCGTAAGAATGGGCTGTGGTGGTTCCGAATACCCGGGCATAACCTGTGGAATGCCCTAGTCCTCTTAGGACTTTTGAGAAACACTTTTTTTGTGTTTGCTATTAATGCATCCACCACCGGGTAACACTCTCGAATAGTTTGTGCCCAAGATGTAAAGCATGGACTTTACACGTAACATGTAAAAGTCCTTCACACTTTTCTTTAAGGGAACGGGGCCTACACTACACATTGTTGCTGCACCATCGCTCATGAACAACAACAGTTGACGGTTGACACTTGAAATTTTTGTAACGTTTCGAGAACTACGCCGTAATTGCTTTACTAGTACACTGTTTTAATCTCTGCTGGCTAATAGAATTGCAAAAATTGGTTTAATAGGATCTAATACGCGCACTATTATATTCAAAATAGAATTTTTTTTGCAAAACTGTCGTCTCATCAAAGGACATAGCCACAGCTGTTTATCTTTTAATTCGGCTTTAATTCGATTTTCAATGTCCTCACGTATTCGTGGAATATCTCTCCGTAACGCTGTCCGAGGGTGGTTAGTATCCACTCGATTGTATGTACCCAGAATTTTCGAAATGCTTTTTATCAAGTATACGAAGTGGTAGACCACATACCATTTAAAAGTTTTAAAAGCAATTCTAATTGAAATTGCGTTGTTGTGACACCCATTTCTTTATTTCTGTGGTGTGCGCTATTTATATGTCTTTCACAATCACGTTGCTCCCGCACAGTAGTTTCTTTTTACAAAAATTTTTAGAAAATTGTACTCCCCTTGTAGTGTAAATCCACAAATTCAATAAGAAATTTATTAACTTTCGTAGGTAATGGCCGTTTATTTTTAATAGTTACGTTAGACATAATCACTAAAGCGAGCACACCGACGCTTGTTTCTAGTATGCACGAAGTGGTGCAAAACGTAACATCTGCAGACTCGTCATTTGTTGATGAATAGCGCGCGTCATCCGTAAATGAATAAGCGCGCTGTTAGTTCGTACCCGTCGATGAAATGAACTTTTTTTTTTGTAATGGCCCCCACTGTGAAACAACGCCCTATTTATCAACGAACACCCAAACTGCAGGTGTATTTTTGCGCGTCTTCACGACGTAATAGACAGTGGTTTTGGTCCTCGCCCTAATAATTACTTTAAATTACCTAGTTTACGTACTATATGCCCGGCAGCCTGATTCATGGCGCTGGCGTCTTGGCCGCTCTACATATAAGTACACCTATTTGGCGAGTAATAATTATTAAGCGGCCACTATAGAGGGAATCAGAGGTCTCAAAATTCGGACACCATTTGTATCTCCCTCTCTCCCTTCATATACATACCCGACTGATGTATGGTTCGCAATTTTTTGGGTACGCCGCTGATAGCATGCCCCTTGCGACATCACCGGCGCAGATAAAATATTTATGGCGTCGGGGTTTATGCCAGACTTCGGCGACCGAACCATATAAAGTAGAAATAGCAGTAGCGACAGTTGCGTATATAATTTATGTGAAGGAGATGCTTGATATTGACTATTTATACGTTCCTTTTAAAAATTTAAATTTCCATTTTATTTCTATATTTTAATTCGTAAAACTCTAGAATTTTGAAAAAAAATTAAGAGGCAGCATATATTTCAAGAAATCTCTATTTCCGGTGGTTGCAACGAAAAAGTATGTGTGTATGCATATGTATAACCTATTTACATAAACCGCAATCCGCCAAAGAAACATAAAAAAGTTTAGGTCCCCGTTCTCGGAAGCGAATGTTATCGCTTAAAGAATCCATATTTGCCCTTTTTCGTCTTGCTTGGTGAGGCGAAATTTTTTATTTCGACCTATCGCCATCCTTTGAAGGGCAACTGGGCATAAAATTCCCTTTTTTGCTTACGCAACCATCTCTAAATATTGCCTAGGTATATAGCTTTGACCAATAAAATGGAACACCTTAAACTTCACAAAACTACAATGGTGGTACGTTAAAAATTCTATATTTTAAATTGATACAGTGTTATGACTTGCTCGGGGCTTTTTATGAATCGCTGAATACAGAAAGGGTACAAGTTATACTTTCTAGCATTTCGTGATTATGACGTCATTCGGGCAGTTCAGGGAACGTACACCATTAAGTGCATGAAGAATATATGATGAAAAATACTTTTTGGACAAAATAATTTTCTATTAACAATCGTTGATTAATCCTTCCGGGATTCAATTTTCTTTTTTTGGGGTAAAAGCAGGCGCGCGTGTTTGCTGCTTTTTGACAGTTGTACAGAATTATACTGCCAATGCCAAACTCAAAGCCATGGAAGACTTGTCAAAAAAGCGTAAGAAAAGTGTTGTTAGTTGTGATATGTATAAAAGGAACATCATAAAAAATGCCGGTAAGTTTAGTATTTATGAATAAGGAACTATTTCAGAATAATAATATAATTTTGTGTTCCCTAGGGTTAAAGGCCAGGAGTATACAAATTATAAAGGTAACATTGCTGCTTCTAAATCTATTGGAGCTCCATGTAACTGCAGATTAAAATGCTTCGAGAATATTGCTGTTGAGAAACAGTTTGAGACGTGTTTGAAAGATTTGATGGTTTAGCAACAAAGGATGACCAAGACTTATATTTGCAGGGACTTGCTCACGCTGAAAGTATTAAAACTCGTCGTCCGCGAACACCACGAATCGAGGACAATTGGCGTTATACCACGTTTAAGTATTACATTATAGTTAGAAGGGTAAAGCAAATGATTTGTAAGAAGGCATCCTTAAGTCTTCATTTCATAAATAATAAGCGGTTACAACGCATTCAGCATTCGATAAAGGTAGGTGTCATCCCTACAGATAGAAGAGGCAAACATACAACAGACCATATTGCTACATTTCCGATTAAAACATCTCACTATTCATTAAGGGAGTACCGTTATCTCAACTCTAATTTGACGGTGAGGACAATGTATTCAATGTTTAAAGAAAAATATCCAGACTTAAATATTAAGTATGAATTCTACAACAAAATTTTCAAAGACAATTTTGATTTGAAGTTTGGTAGGCCACAAGTTGATACATGTTGCATGCATGAGAGACTTTCAATCAAAATTAAAAGTAAGGACCTAAACGAAAGTGCTGAAAGGACTGCTACTGCTGAAATTTTGTACACAAGAGGCGTAGCAAGAAATTTGTGCTTTACAAAAATCGACAAGAAATGCAAGGAATCTGACAACATGGTAGCCCTAGCGTTTGACTACATGCGAAATCTGCAGCTACCAAAATTTCCGGTGCAAGATTTGTTTTATTTATGACAATTAATAGTTAGCGATTTTTGTATCCACAATCTGAAGACTGACGAAGTCGTTTATTTTATTTATTATGAAGGTAGCGCCAAGAAAGGTCCTAATGGAGTGTATTCTTTTATTTACCAGTATATAAAGGAATACGTACCTGATAATGTAAGGGCACTGCATCTCTTTAGCGACAATTATCCCGGCCAGAACAAAAACAATACCTTGACGAGAATGTGTTTGTTTTTGAAAGATTCGAGTCGTTTTGATAATTTCCTATCAGAGGGTACTCATTTTTACATTGCGATAGAGACTTCGGTTTATATCCTACAACAGTATGTGGAGATTATAGCTTCTGCAAGCAACAAACCCAAATGGTTCTTTCATGTTGCAGATGGCAAAAGTATAATAAATTTTAAGGACCGGTGGTCTAGGATTTACAAGAAAACAGCTCTATCGGTCGAAATTTCACAAGGGGGTATACCACGAGACAGAAATACTTCATTTAACATCAACAGTTTCCATCGGTTCTCTTATTGCAAAGATGATGGAAAAGGTGTGGTGGTTGCAAAAGATTATATCAATGGTTTCTGAACACATACATTTCGGTTGGGACTTTCCGACAATGAAAGTGAACCTCAAGAATTTTGTTATCCAACAGGAAAAGGTTCCTATAAAATCGGACAAAATGGCCATTTTAAAATTTCTCCCGCTCCCTTGGTGACGATGTTCAAATTCTGCAAGTACGGCAGCATCAGGTACGGTATATTGAATGGGGTTACTATGATAAAGATGTTTTCAATTCACAACTACATACGAATTTGCCTATCCAATTACGATACAATAACATATTTTTGATTTAAAGAAATATAATCAGATTTTTCGATAGCAAAATCGGTTTGTAACTTTACCTGTTGCTTACTAGACTCTTTTTTTCCTTAACGAAAATACTTCTTCTAAAAGCAGTTCAACTGTCAAAAGACAACACTTTTTAACAAAGTTAAATAAGCATCTATCAATTTTTCAATGTGTTGGAGAAATATTTTTCCATACTTCTTTTATTTTGGCCACAAGTAGTGTTTTTGAAGAGCGTTTGTGACCCTTTATCAATATACTTGATCAGTGCCTGCTTTTATTCTTGGAATGTCAAAATTAAATCTTATTCTATATATTTTCTGCAACTAAATAAAGCCATGCATTCCAATGGCGAATTTACAGTTACTTCTGATGGACATGTATTTTTCCTCTTTATTATTAGTTATTACATCTTTCTTAGATAAATTCTCTCAATCTACTCAGTTTTTCTTAGCGGATCAAACATCGCAGTGAATGGAAAGCCCTTGTTTAAATGCATGATATTAACCATTACTTGAAAGTACGTCTTGTTGCTTTCACGCATTCGTAACCCCTCAAGACTTCGAAAGTATAGAAAACCTGATCGCTTCCACTCACCATTCCATACGCACGTCATTCTATCGACTGCTTTTCGCGGTAGGTGCCTTTTTCTCAAGTGCTAGGAGATGCCGTTCCCGTTTCCTATACGTGTAACAGTTACATGCTAATAGCATTAGCATCCGGGCGCGTCAATGGAGTGAGCGAATTGATAAAATGAAGGTTTGAGGCTAGAATGGAAGTCGAACATGGTAAAGAAGGAGAAGGATCGCAAATAAGAGGCCTAAGGTGTACTCCTTGAAGGGATCAAGTGGGAAGAAGGATTCGATAAAATAGGTGACTACGTAGCGTTTATAAATAAATCCAACTCGAAAAGCTTCTTTAGGGAAGAGGAACGCCGTAAAGGCACAAATTTCTTATATATCATGACTAGAGTTTGTTAAAAAGGTGGCACCGGCAGTGGCGCACTACATACAAGCAGGTACGTAATATACAATATTAGTGAAAAATAATATTGTTACCTTTTCCTGTCGTCTTGATGTCCACTGTGGTAATTGGCAACCGTCCTGGTAAGCTGCGTAGAATTGCAACATCAGCAACGCTTCCATTGTCGATTCATTCAGCCGTCGACGGTGTTGTGAATACGTTGTCGTGTACTTCGAAAATGATCGTTCGACATCCAGTGAAGTAAGATTTGCAAATGTCAGATATTCCTTTTTCTCATCTGGGCACTCTTGATTTTCAGTTATAGACCGAACCTTTTGTAAATCGGGATTTTTTGTTAAAATTGTACCAAATTTTTGGGCAACGTTAAGTTTTCTAATTGCTCAATAGCTTGTGCAACTTCAGAATAGTTCATGGAAATTTCATCTATTTGTTGTTGAACGTCCGAATTGGAAAAAAAAGTTATCTATCTATCTATCTCGAACTGCTGCAGAATCATTTGAATCAAGTTTCAAGATGACATTTTTAACTTGTGAAAACATTGTGACTTGGGTTCCTGTGACACAAAATTCTCTCAACGAATCTTTTATTATCTTGACAACGGTTTCTGTATTAGTTTTCTGAATCCTTTTACTGGGTTAAAAAATGAAGCTGTGGGACTACACGTTTGAAAGGACGCGCATACAATATTTGAATGACGCAGTGTTCTTGGATGCACGTCTGTTTCATCCACACATAGGTATATTTTCTTATTTCTTAACTCGTCTTTTATACATTCCTTTACTGTACCTTGCACACGTGGCAAATTGTATCGTAATTGCACAGATGTTGGTAGCTTCCATGAGGGAATGTACTTAGCCCAAAAAAGACGAAGGTTTCTCTTACTGTTTCTTAAATTCAATACATGACGTTTACTTGTACAATGTTTTCTACATTCAAACCTATCGCGATTTAGCAATCCGCTATTGCATATTGTGCAATAAATATGCGGACTTCTATATTCTAATCCAGGGAAATGCCTGAGATATTGACATTCGAAGGGAACGTTACACCCTTTGGGCGCCCCATCTCCGCGTTCTTATTTGGCGAGCAGCGTGCAACGTACTGTCGCTTTGAACTCTCTCGCGGTACTGTCGAGGTCGACTACGAGTTGAAAATTACCCCTACCCACGCCGCTACCGCTACGCTACTGCCATCCGGTACTACCTTTTTAACAAACTCTAATCATAATGCAATGAACAATTTAAGATAAATTAATTAAGTAATATTATTAAACTTTCAAGAAATCTCAGGCAATTGTTTTAATCTCGGTGAAATCCAGTATTATTCAAATTGTATTATAATAGCAACCCTAATATCGACCCATGAGGTACGCCTTTAGCTGCATAACCCACATTAGGCGCTTGCCTGTTCAATTTAATATATTATTCTCTGCTCTCTAAAAACACAATATCATCGTGTGTCCATTTCTTACATTGAGTATATACAGATAGAGTAAATTTAACCAATGTTATTGCAGCTTATATTCTACCCGCTTCAATGCTTCTGCTTTAATGTTGCACTATTACTGTTAATTTCAAAATAACTGAGATGATGAACCATTGGACAATCTGTGAATATAGGAAAATGCCTAGAAGTACTATTCTGGAGAATCCTGAGATCAGTGTTCAATAAAATAAGTACTAAAGCAAGTGTTATATCCATATTCTCCGATGATACTGTGATTTATACCGCGAGCAGATGCAAGAAGCTCATGGTTGAACGGGTGCAACAAGGATTAGACGTTCTAAAGTGGTAGCTGACGAAGCAGCCGTTAGATTTACTATAAAAGTGGTTTACCCACTGAAGAAATTGAAATACCTGGGTTTACTTTTCTACGAGCCTGTGAACCACACATTGAATTTATTAAAAATGGATAATGTAAACTTAGAAATAGGTTGATGACAAACCAAGCCTCTATTGTACAAAACACGTCTGCGACCAATATTGTCATAGGAAATATTGACACGGTGGGCAGCAGCGATGACACATTTACGCAAAGGTGAGGTTCTGTAGAACAAAATGCTCAGAATATTAGTCTCAACACTTTGGTACGTAGGAAACGAAGAATTACATGAGGACTTCCAAATAACTACGTTGTTTGAACATCTACGTGAGTTGTCAAAAAGAATCCTGAAGAGAGGTGAGAACTCCGCCAACTCTCTGCTGGTCTGCGTGGTCTAAGAGCCCCAGGACCGTCTACCAACCTGATGCAAGGTGATCTGCCCTAGAGACAAATACTCTAATAGGAGACTCATCCAGGACAGCTAAAACTACACGATGATAAACACCTCCTGTCGCCGTTTCCTTTGAAACAAGCAAGAACAAAAACTCAGACAGAGAGGAATGTACTGCCAAATAATGAGAAAAAGGCTCAACACCTAGCTTTAGAAGGAGAACGAGGATCATTTCAAGTGTGCTGCAGGTGCTATAGGGCCTCCCCGAAAAGCAAATTAATGCAATTAAGAAGCATAATTAATAAAGCGATGTAATCGTCTGTGCGATATATATGTAGGCGTTTCACCGGAGTAGTGTGTAGTAGTAGGGCTGTATGCAAAAATCAATTCTCGTTTTGTCAGCGTCCGTTTGTTTATTTTTCGTTGAGTTTAGGAAACGAAAACGTGCGTTGTTTTGTGTTACGTGTTATTCGTTATAAATATATAATTATTAATTTAAAATGTGTAATGTGGACAACGCCAAAAACGGCCCTTTGTGACGGTGCTAAAATAGTTTGTAAAGTGTGCGAGAAACATTTAATGTTCTGGGACAAGACGGACTGTAACGAACATGTACGAACATGTGTCATGATGGTAACCTGTAATTTGTCACTTCGCTTGCTTGAAAAAGAACCGTTTTAAAACTTTTGGTATAAGTGCTACCCCGAGTTGAAGTTGCAAACTACGAAAACGACATGCTAAACATGTTTTATTTGTACGCGACGACGTGAAAAAGAAAATTAAATCTATATTAAAAAATCAGTTGCTTTGGTTATCACGAGACAACAGATTGTAAAAGACATTCTATTCTAAATGTTATACTAACTGTGCTGAACCCTCATAAACCGACATTTCCACTGTTAATAACTAGCAAAAGACTGGAAAAGTATACTGGTGCAAGAATCGTACATAAACATCAACACGTTAAGTGTGTTGATGCAGCCCGCCAACCTACTTGATAACGCTGCTTAAGAGGGTGAGTGTTTCATAACTTTTCGGATATTATAATTCTTGATTGGTCCTGTTATTATTATTCGATTTATTACTTATTTATTGGTGTTGTACTTACTGAAGGAAGCACACGCCTATGCCGCGCAGAGACATTACCGCTTTAATAATGAAGAACATTCCCAGACTATAAAATACGATCATTTTTTGATGTTGCATACATTTTATGGCATACTGCGTATGAGCTTAGTGTTTCTGTGCACCAGACTCATAAAATGAACAACATAAACTAACACTATATCTCTCCAGATTCACCAGAGATCTCTAGTTATTTCTTCAATATTAAATTACTGGATCGAACCTGCGCACAGCGGCTTTCAGGGTGCAGTAGAACGATTTCGCCTTAGTAAAGAGAAAACTGTATTCTCTTTACCGACATAGGGGAACATCTAAACAGCATTGATACAACATGCATGTACATATGTAGATATGTATGTACATGAAGCTATGCAAAGGATGTATTCCTTCTCGGTTCGACTACTACATCAAAGGCGCTTCCCAAGAAAAGAAGAAAACAAATCATTCCTCTTCTTTTCCATTTTTATCGGGTCGTCTTTCTATTCGCTGCCGGGTTGCTGACTCTAGAGGATGGTAGGATTCCGATAGATGGAGCTACTATGTTCGCGATGTGGATACATATGCATTACATACAGGTTGTGCTTGTTAATCATAGCCATTAGGAAGTCAACACAAATTAATTATGTCTAACATATGTGAATGAAGGATTAGCATGTGGCATTTAATACAGAAATACTAATTTTAAATTGTATTTGGGGTGAAAATTTTGTACTTCCTTTGCTGAAATGCTAAAAATGTGAAACTTGTGGGTTACTAGATACTAATTCAAATGTTTTAGGAATGAAAATTGTTAACCACCAGAAAAATATTACGCTTGAATAGACTTCTAATGATCTAATTGATTTAGTTAGATGGTGTTTCGGTGAAAATGGAAAAAATCGAATATCGAGCCGTTATTGAATTCTTGCATTACGCAATTCTTGCAATACGCCTACGCAAATTAAAGCCGAGTCGAACTCTGTTTACGGAAACTCTGCACCATCATTCGCCATAGCGAAATTTTGGGCAGCTGAATTTGTAGCAAATTAGATGTAAATATGTGAAGTGCATAAAGGATGATCCAGAAAAAAAGGGAAATTTTTTATTTACGAAATAGGAGGCGGTGATTTCATATTTGAGTATAGGTGTTAATTCTAAACAACTTTTTTTAATAGTATTTTTCTCTATTTTAAAAAATAAGGGTACTTTACTCTTGAGCCTCTTTTGATTTTAAATGCCCACCCTGTATACGGTAGAAGGTAAACTGCTATTAATGGGTGTAAAGATGGTTTTAAAACCAAAAACTTTCTAAATTACTATAATTATAAAATTATAGTAATTTAGTAAAATTATGAGATTTTTTTGTTACGAACTCTTATAAAAGAGTTCGTTACAAAAAAAATCTCATATGGTGCGTACTTTTTGACATACGTTATATCTTGACTGAAGATTTGGACATGCAAAAGCGAACCCGCGCGTTGGGTGCCGCGCTTGCTCACACAGGACCACAGAACATACACGTTGGCTCAGATCTCACCGGAGTGCGAAGTATATTGTACGTAGCACGATCTGGCATCCTCGCATCTATCCCCGCCGGTCAGCCTCGCCGCGCACAATTGTCGTAGCTCTGAGAAGCCTATCTTACGCACTCCCTGTTTGTCTGTGCGCTCGTAAGGTTCTAACAAGTGATCGTGAATTTCGAATACATTATGTTAGTTTTACAACCCCAGAGAAGATACAGATCATTCAATGGTATTTTGCCGATAGTTCCTACCAAAGCACGGCCGATCTATTTGCCGTAGAGTACGTGGATCGTCCTATTCCTTCGCATTCGACGATTTAAAGGATTGTCAAAGTGTTTGGGAAACTTGGCTGCATGGTCGGGAATTTCCGCAAATGCCAGCAAATCCCTCTAAGTTACAAAGTTCAAAATTGCCAGGAGATTTTTCCCCTTAATAAAGTAACATTGTTAGAATTTAAATTTATTTTACATAATTATCGAATTTCTTTTTCGATAATTTCATTTTATAAGAATCGTTGTTTATTTTTCTACTTAGATTTATTTTTTCGTTTTCCTACATCGCAAAGCAGTAACAAAATTAATATAAGAAACTGTACTTTCTAACATAATCTGAGAATACAGAAACATTACGCAGTAATTCTGTATTAACACATTTTGTCAGAAAGCGTTACTACGACTGGATCGGATCTCTCACTGAGACTGGAATGCGCTGCTGCTATTCACAAAGACAATCCTGCTTTCGTATCTGGACCAACGTGTATATACCGATTAGGAAAATGCAAAATTAGCCATATCGCTACCCCCTCCTCGCTCTCAAGGGGGCAGTAGATGGCTCAAGGTTACCGATGTGGTTAGTTACGAAGTAGACTGCCTTATGTGCAGACGATCTTAAGTAAGAATTTCCAGAGTATTTATTTTTCTTTTCTTTAATTTCATCAGAATCTGTTTTTATTTTCGTCTTTAGAACATCTTACTAATTTCGTCTAAACTTCGTAGCAACAAAATAAATATGCGAAACTCTCATTTCCAGGCGACCTTGACTTCAAATTATTACGTGCGCTTTTCGCACAGTAGGTTTACATCTTCACATTGTTCCAAGTGGACTAGCATCTTCGGCAACGAATTGCTGGGATATCACTCAGTCTCCTCCATGCTCTCTCGCATGTAGGGCGAGAGAGCGAGGAGGGAATACCGATACAGCTAATTTCTCATTTTCCCAATCTGTATAGACAGCATATATATGTTGATGCTCGTGTATGTAGCGCCTCTATGAACATGTAAACAAACAAATTTTGATACGGCCTAGTGAAACTAGCGGGAAATAAAGTGTGTACGTAGAATGTGTAGAATTTTTCTGTCACAAAAACATCGATCAAAGAAAAATTACACGAGTAGTTGTGGTGCTTTAAAACAGTTCATGACATTATATTGATTTGTAAATTTTGTTTAATACTTTAGTTGTAATATCAAAACTTCAGTATGTCCTCTAGGGTCTTTCTTTAAATGAAAAAATAAATAATGATCACTTGGAGCCATATCCGAACTATACGGTGGACGTTCCAATTTTTGAAAGCCGGGTTCGCAGATGGCAGCTTGTGAAATGGCGGCAGTATGGGCGGGTGCATTGTCGTGCAATAATCGAATACCTTTCGTCAATTTTCCTCGACGTTTTGCATGAATATTGTCCCTCAGTTTATGTAACAAAGACGCATAATATGTACTGTTGGCAGTAGTATTGCCCTCATTAGAGTCAATGAGTAAGCTTCTGGGACGAGGTTTATCGGGTCGCCACCATTCCATCGATTCCTTCTTGGATTGAAGATCATAATACAGAAACATTGTCTCATCTCCTGTGACAAAGGACTCCAAAATCGGTTTCGGGTCGTCACCACACATGTTTAAAGACGAGCGCGCACAGTCGACCCGACGTTCACGTTGGAGAGCAGAAAGATGTGGTGCCCAGCTTGCACTAATCTTATTTATACCCAAATGATTATGGAGAATTGGGCGAATACTTGTTTCAGAAATGTTAGACATCACTGCTAATTCCTTCACTTTCAAATGGCGATCTACTAATACAATTTCTTCAATAATTGAAATGTTTTGAGGTGTAATCAGTTCAATTGGCCGACCGGGGCACTCATCACCTTCGAAGGATTCTTGCCCCAAACGGAAATATTTTGCCCACTTTTTTACGGTGGAATATGAAGGAAATAACCCACCAGAAACGCCGTCTAATATGCCTTCCTTTTGTTAAAAATTTCCGCGCGGTACTCAATTTTCGTTACCTGAGACATTTTCATGCACTAGTCACGTTGTCTGGCTGGCTGCTAAAAATTACTACTCTTCGAGCCGTAATATATACAGTGTAGATCTGGCACATGTGCGACTATAACGCGACTGAGTTTAAACACGCTCGAACCTGTATAAAATTCTAGCAGAAGATGCAATTCTACATAAAAACGAATGTTTACATTTTATTGTGATAAACCGAAGATAATGAACAGTGGCCCTTCTTTTATTTTGCACTTACTCCATTAGACCATTCTTCCAGTGGCTAACCTGAACAATAGCAATCTGTATACTTACATCCATCGAAGAAGAGAGACACTGAAATAACGTGAATATCGGTATGATAGGAAGTCTGCTTTAGATGTCGCCTGTGTCGGGGGCGTCCGGGACGCGTATATATATATATGAAGGAACTGATTTGACTTTCAGATCGCGACGCTATATCATCCGACGGCTCGTGTTTGTGACGAAATATTAAACTAAGTAACCGGCTGGATATTAATCTCTATTCCGCGGAATATTTCGGGCTTACCGAACGAACGAACGAACCCCTTCTTTCCGCGCCACCCCCAAAATGCCTCCACGAAGTCTTGTATAAGGATGAAACGCGAGATTTATGTGCGTTGATGCGTCTCGCAAACATCCAGTTTATTTTGCTCGTTCGGTCGAGGATAAGGAAGATGTGGTGCGCGTAGGAAAGAAGAGAAAATGCTTCGCGAAGTATTGGAGGCATTATTTTTTTTTTTTTGAGTATGGATGGAGAACAAGATTATGATGTTAAGGTTTGTCTATGTGGCAGCAGAAAATATGTTTTTCGTTCTTCTCTGAGTGTGGAGATAAAAAGTTATGTGCTTTTGTTTTAAGAAAGATTCTAGAAACCGCTAAAAGAAGAGAGTGTAAAAGGGGCGTAGGAACAAGACAGTACTAAATGCTTAATTAATTCTTCTTTGTTAGATCTCGGCACACTTCGCAGCATACAAATTATTAATTAATTCGGAACAGCCGTTTCGAAGACTAGTGGGTTTTCATCTTCAGCCGCGCACCGATTGATGTGAGAGAACATATATTTTCTTTTAAATCTAACAAACACGTTCTATCCTTACAAGCTAAGGAGAAATAGGCGGAAAAGGTTTTGTCATCACGAAATGAAAGACAACGTGAGACAACGGCTATGTCTCTTTCTATCCGTCAACTTCTTGTTCTTTCCGCCTATACCTCTAAACTAAAGACTAAACAAATGCGGAATATACGGAAGGAACGACGTCTTTTCTTATTGTAACACGTACCATAAACCAAATGACCGCCTCACCGTAATAAATCGAAAAGACAGGAATAATGTAAAGGTCCCTTCTCTTTATTGATTAGGCTTGCATTCTTATTTATATAAATAGTTTCATAGCCGTTCAGTTCAAGCGGTGAAATCACGTTTTTAATCAATTTCAGGTTTTCTAGTTTAATATCATGCTCGGTTTCGCTTATGTGTTGTACTGCACTTCACGCTTCTATCTTCCCGTACCTGACGTGTTCATTGAATCTAGTGCTTATCGCTCGTTTCGTTTGACCAATATAGGCCTTATTACAATCACCACATGCAATTTTGTCAATTCCCGACCTTTCTTGCATGTCCGGTCTTTTGGATTGGCAAGAAGGTTTTTGAGTGTATTTTGCGAACTAAAACATCTCTTGTCCCTTAAAAACTAATACCTTTCGATACTCTGTGGAAGGGAACTTTCACAAATTTCTTATCGCGGGTTTCTGCTGGGATTAAGGTTGTGGAATTTCTTACATAACGCCTATCTTGGGGCCTCTATAGAAGAGTAATTCTTGTAATAAACTAGACATGAAAGAAAGGACGGGAATTTACAGAATTGCATGTGGTGATTGTGATAAAGCCTATATTGGTCAAACGCAACGAGCGATAGGTACTAGATTCAATGAACACACCAGATGTTACAAGTACGGGAAGATAGAATCGTCAAGTATAGCACAATACATAAACGAAACCGGGCATAATATTAAATTTGAAAACCATCATATTTTGCTAGCGCGCGTTTTTACGTCGTGGACAAACGACCATATAAGCAGAACTGACTAATACGACTACCTGATCCCCTGGCACATATGCATACCAAAGCTGGACGACTGCAGCACGCCGATGCTGTGCGATTCCAAATTTCCATTCTATTAGTTTCATTATTGACTACCATTACATCAAATCAAAACACTGACACAACAATTTCGTTCGTGAAAACTTTCGTTATTTAATTTATCCAATTTGCCAATATTTTACGACCTCAAAATTGCACCTCTACAAATTCGCAGCTTCACGGACGTGCTCGTAATTCTAGTTCGCGACCCGTTAAAGCTGCTAGCCCAGAAAAATTAATTATAGTGCATTTCGTTACCGAGGCAGGAGGTCGCTAGTGCTGCAGTTACCGCCACGGCTGCTGCCCGCAGTCCAGGCTCGGCCCGGGGCGTTATTAATGCGCGCAAAAAAGAATATCCCGAGGTCTCTAGGCAGCGGCGGCGTGACCCGGGGCATTAAACAATATCGTTAATTATTTGCAGCCGGTACCAAACGTTTCGAAATGCGGCGCGCGGACGAGGAAGGCAATTTATACACTATAATAATGGCCTTGGTAATTTTCATAGTTGGCGTGGCGCTATTGGTGTATATGTATATACGTAAAGCCCGAACAGTGGCTGCATTGTTTGGCAGCTCGGATAAGGGAGGCGGCTGGCGACACCTGTAAATGACCGACGTAATGTACACATGTTAAGCCGCTTTGGTTTCAGCCCGTTTACGAACGCAAACCTCCGGTTATTGTTGGACATAATCGGGACATGTGTAACATGCGTTGAGGTCTCTGTATTGTGTGTACGAAGTCGGCCCAATTTAGATTTGCAAACGTTAAGGGAAAATGCGCAAGGTTTAGTAGGGCAAGATGTTAGTGTACGAACAATATCATGTCAAAAATCGAAAACTGCAGAAGAAATATTTAAATTCCTTCAACTTCTGGCTACGTCAAAGATTAGAGACATAAAGATGCTATGCTTCTGTCGGAACCCTTGACGGTTTGTCCAAATCTTTGGTGACCTTGTCCTTTTAAATTGGAATGTTTGTTACACCCTAATTTACAAATTTCTTGAATTCATATTTAAAATACTTCGAACATTTCATTTCGCGCGAATTCCTCTATTCCAATATATAACGAAACCCAACACCTGCAAAGGATGGCATCACCGCGTCTACAAGGCGTAGTATTTGTGTGTACATGTTTTAGCTAAACTCATTCCCCTAATTTGTCCTATGTTTTGATCTTTATTATTTAGTAGCTTCTTTGTTTATCAAAGAACATAAATGAAATTTTGTCAACAAATAGTATAACTTCCGCTTTACATTTTGGTATTAGTTAAATTAGATTACATCCGTAGCTAATTGTTGTAATTAGCAATTATCCAGTTCGATACACGCACAAATACGTCGCTATACACTCATCTCGCATACGTCATCATATCTTTGCTTCCGCATTGGTCGAATTACGTGTCGCGATCCGATTGGGTTCCCGTAAAATGCATAAATAGGGGCGTTCTGACGCGAGGCGGGAGAGTATTAAGAAATAGTCACGAGATCGAAATTACACATTGGTTGGCAGCAGCAGTTAGTGTAGCCGTAAGTGGTCAAATGTGCTAGAAGCCTGGTTTCCTCTTAGGTACCGCAATTTGTCGTTGTACATAACCATACTGGGGATATATGGTGCCCGAGGTCCCGTTTCCCCAACGACTTCTGTTTTGCGTTTACACTTGTCGTATTGAGTCGTACGGAGCATCGCACAAGTTGCGGATCTTAAGCCTTCGTTTCTCCACCTGGATTGTGTTTGCCCGCTGGTTGTCAACCACCGTTTCCTCGATCTGCGAGCCCGGCGCCCGCCTTTTCAACTTCACCGCCGCTAGACCACCGTTTCCTCGATCTGCGAGCCCGGCGCCCGCCTTTTCAACTTCACCGCCGCTAGACCACCAGTACCGCCGTATCTTGCGGACAAACCTCCCTCTGCGTGTCTCTCCGAACCCAGTCTTATGTAAGTTAATTTAAGATATATTATGTAACGTGGCGAATCGCAATTAACATTTCATTTTAATTGAGCTGTTCGGTGCATTTAATAGTAATTCTTTTGGTTAATTATGATTCGTACTTAAGATTTAAGAACTGCGCTTAACGCCATTACTACTGCCCGTTCTAGAAACTTGTAAATCTAATTATTAACTTTGTTGTCTAGATTAGAATTAATCTTTAAATATTTCCTTTGACGCTTTTATTCATTTCTTTAACTTTGTTAATATTTATAGTAAATGTGTTGACCCTAAAAAACTAGTCTTTTTTTGTGACATTTTGTCTCTTTTTTTTTTTTAATAGTGCTCTTTCATTCAATATACAGTTTGTTCAAATATTTGCTACGTTTTGAATTTTATTTTGTATACTCCTTTCTTCCTTTCCCTCGAAAACACTGACTGCTTTTCAACGGAAATATCGATCATCAGCGAGGCGGTTAAGCTAAACAAGACAGTCAGTGGCGTCCCATTAACATCGGAATTCTGGCCAAAGAATTCGAATACCGAACGAAGAAATACAAAGAACCTTCGACTTCAGCAACAAAAATAAATTCTAAACGCCGTTGTATTATTATTTCATTCCTTGACTCCTCTCCTTCTAACACTACGTAAATAGCTAAAGTTGAGCACTATAATCATTCTTAGTTTAATTATTCTTTAATTAAATTGATCTTGCTCCCCATCATTATTTATATATCGTAACAAGTTGGCATAACATGTTGTAACGCGGGACGTTTGAACAGATTATTCATTATATATTTTAATATGACCCCAACAACTGGATTTTGATACCATTAAAGTACTTGTAAATAATGAGCTCTTAATTAATTCCGTGCCAGGAACGAAAACATGTATTTCCTAACTTACACATTTAATATTTTTGTAAGGGTGTCAGTTAGACTTCAGCACTGGAATACCTATTTAGTTTATACCCGACATTTGGATGATCATAACCTATAAAACTTAACGAAACAGTTTTAAGAGACTATCTCAGACACATTTTTGTCAAATATATTATTTTGTAGCCTAAATTATGAAATTATAATGTGTCGTCAACATTTCTGTAATCATATGTACGGAGGCATGGAACAACAATTCACATATGTAATAGAGCTCAAAGAGACGATGCTGCGTGCTCGCGCAGCCGATGTGCCGATAGTGTTGTCCGGTGTTTGATTGATTTTTATTCAGTTTAATAACGTTTTAAATTGTTTCTTTTATCACAATCTTGTTCGACTTGTGCTACTGTTTTGTGCACATTGATTTGTAAGTGAGATTTGTTAGTTGAATCACGAAAATCAAGTTTTAATCTCTGCAATGGGTGTGAAAACGCAAATATCTACGATGAAAAAAGACGAACTAAAGAAGAACCTGGAAAAAAGAGGCCTGAATAAAAACGGATGTAAGATCGTATCGGTAAATAGATTAAAAGAAGCACTAAATTCAAGTTATTTAGAAAATGAAGAATGTATCGATAATCTAGATGATACAATTAGTTCTACCGAAACAATAATAAACTGTAACCATAAAATGCAGAAACAAAAGAAGAAGCAAAGGAAGAAATCTATTTTATTTCGCTTAATGAATAAGATAAACATCATTGAGCAGAAATTACAGCAATTATCTGTAATGTATAGTAAATTAAAGAGGCAGAGGTCATCATTAACGCTGGCCACGAGCGGTACCGCGCATCGGCGTAGAATCAGTTCGGACCGAGAGGAACGGTAGTATTACTTCGTCTACGGAGCAGTACGGACATTTTCGCTGCCGGTCATTTGCGCAATTGTTTATCTACCGCGATCGGACAAACTTCGAAAATTTATTGAAGAAATTCCAGACTTAATATATGAAGGTGCTAAAATTAAATGTGTAATCTGTGAAATCCCGTTAATGTGTTGGTCTAGACAACATTGTCTACGACACGTAAATAGTGAAAAGCATGTCTCAAAAAGAAATTGCGCACGAGACAATGAAAAAATTATATTTAATTTATGCGTTACGTTTATCGCATGTAATATGCCGTTTAATTTACTAGACAAGGAACCATTTATCTGCTTTTGGAATAACTATTCGGAGTGCAAATTACCAAGTCGAACATCGTTACGAAGAATTGTGCCATCTGCGCGCGAACATATTGAACAAAAAATAAAATCGGAGTTGAAAGATCAAAAATTGTGGTTATATGTCGACGAAATGACAGATCGGAAGAAACATTCTGTTCTTAATGTAATGGCACGCAAATTGGAACCTCATCAATCGGTACCTTCAATTCTATTAGTCTCCAAACGAATACAACAGTGTACTGCCGAAGTAATTTCAAAGTTAGTGTTAAGAGTTAGAAGAATCTCTACAAATAGTGCAACATGTTCACGCACAGCTATGCGCGATTGAAGACGCAAAAAATGTTTCTGTTCTAGAAAAATTTGAAAGCGTTTTTGAGAAAAATTCTGATTTTGGCACATTAAGACACATTTGTGAAGGTGCGTCAACAGAATCGTTAAGTTATTTGAAAGATTATTTTACTTACGCAAATATTACGTAACTAGATGTAGAACGTTCGTTCTCTGCATATAAACGCATTTTTTCCTCATGCCGTACTAGTTTTGCCGAAACAACAGTTGAAACATATCTAATGTTGCAGATATTTAACAGACATTATTCACTTTGTGATTTCACGGAGGACTCTTAAAATGGTAAGTGTTTGAGCACGTGTTATTTAATTTTTATTTAAAAGATGAGCGAAATTATTTGCGGCAGCAAACATCTCTATTAGCAGAATAACTCTAGTGAAACGCGAGGCCTGGTCGACTCTACGCTACTGCGCGGTACCGCTCGTGGCCAGCTTTAGTCATCATATACACATAAGGTCGACGGCAACCGTCAGATTCGAAAGGAGCATACTTGTGGGGGAGCAGAATCAACCAGCACTGATTCTGAGTCAAAAACCCCGGCGAATATAATGAGTGCACAGACTCAAAATAAACTAACTACATATATGGCAGTAAACAAAATTTATCAGGATAGTAAGCATAAGATCATGATATTGGGTGATAGTCATGGAAGAGGATTGAGTAAACTAATTGCAACACCCTCAGATGAGTGTTTACCCAACAAAGAATATTAGCACTATTCCTACCTGATTTTTCACATATGCAAATTGGAAATGTTTGTGCAATAACATAAAGGCATTAATTTTAAGACACTGTAAACAGATGTACGTATGTTCTAATGCAACATGGGATATATACGTGTATATACATATGTCGTACTAGTTCAAGTTGATGCAAGAAAAATAAAAAGTAAATAATATGCAATGTAATTACAATAAAATGTCAATAAAGGAATAAATACCATAATTCTTGGTTTCCAATTACATGTGATTTTTTTTCAATAAATCATAAATTATAAAGTATAAAAGTAAACAAAGCTGTTTTCAAACGTGTCACTATCCAGTTCAGCGCATAGCTTAACTCGATAACAGTTCCTTATTTGCTGTATTAGGATATTTGCAAACTTCAAATTGTATTTTCTAGAATTTTGTTTTTTTACATTTACTTTTTCTGGGTGTGAGAATTGATTCGTTGGAAAAATAGAATATTGGATATTATGGAATTGGATAGGACATGTAGGAAGAATTAGAATGACTACGTTTTGTACATAATCTTGCAACGAGCTCATTTGTTACATTTAAGTTGTATCTGCGTTTGCAAATTAGTTTCGAATTCACGAACATACAAATTCAAAATCATTAGCGATAACAACTTAAAGTAAGTCTCCGTGCGACCAAAACCGTTATGCGTTTCTCTCATGCGCGAAGTCACCGCTGACAGGTATATAAGCGCACCCCGATCACCGATACAGGCAGAGTGTACCGGCATTACCGTTGGTCACCTGCTCCTCCGCCTCATAAAGCCCCAAAAATCTAGTTGTGGGAACTTGTGGAATGGATTTATTGTTGATTCTTAATAAGTGGCTTTCATTAATTTTGGTAGTACCCGGTGTAAAACGTATGAGCCATGTTTTATCGACATTTAAGCACAATCTGTTGTTTACAAACCATTTGAAAAAATTATTTAGCGTGCTTTTGGGTTGTTTAATGAGACTATCGTTATCGGTAGCAGATATAATAAGGCTACTATCGTTGGCATACATAACCAAACTATCACTTGAAGTATTAAACGGCAAATCGTTTAAAAAATATTGTACCCCAATGGGCCAATAATCGATCCTTCAGGAGCACCTCTTTGGAAAACCAGGGAATTAGATTTACTACCTCTTATTTCCACTAATTGTGCTCTATCGATCAATTACGAAATGAGCCCACCGAGAGCTGGTCCTATACTTATGGTATAAGAACATGAACACTATGAAACAGTATATTATGGTCTATTAGATCAAAGGCTTTACTAAGATCCATATAAACACTAATAGATTTCCTACCATCATTAAATTGTGTATAAAGCCTGTTTGTAAATTGCAATAACGTTGTTTTTGTGGATCTATTCTTAATAAAATCATGTTGTTGGCTGAACATTCAACAAGTTGTTATTGAAATTGGTTTTATACAGATTTTGCTTCAGATATCCCCAAAAATGAAAGTCCATAATTGTAAAAGGAGTCCACTACAACCAACTCCTGCGGGTGAGTACTTTCTTGGACGCACTGGCCCCAAATTCGCATTATAGTACTACTATGACGACCAATCTACGCAATCTACTTACTTGCTGATATGTTCTCCTCTTCAACATTTTTGTATAGGTACAACAGGTTTATAAAGACTAAGTATATTTGTAGCAAACGATATTACCAGCTTTATAGAATCTTCATTCTTCAATTGTTACTACATTAAACACCATTTTGTAAAGATCCAGTCCTATTTCTCATAGGACCCGTCTAGCCGGTGAATTATTGTCCGAACTATTCCTGTAATCGATGATTAAACTTAAACAATCTCGACTGTATTATCCAACAGTCCGTTGTTCTGAAACTAACATTATCCTATGTAGTTCCCGTGCAACTTATCTAATAGAGCGTGTATGTCTAACAGGGTACATGTATAACATATGCTTGTATGTATAATAAGTTCGTTATCTCTCCTTTCTGGGGCAGCCCGTATCGGGACTCCCGTTGCGCCATCTATCATAACAAACCTGCACTACTTTATCGCACCCTCGCGAACGTCTCACATGGCTAGAGCTTATCCGCATATACACACACACATTAGAACTTTGGATTTATCCTGCTACAGGTCATTTGCATAACTTCTAATCACCATAACGCTTACCGGGCGGAACTATACGGAACGGGCAATAATTGCATTAGCCAACAGTTAAAATGTTCTCAAAAATTAAAACGAAAATTGTAGTACATAAGTACTTAGTCGGTCACCAAGTTCTATCGCAAAAGTTTATTAAAAATCCAAACGCATAGCATGCGACTGATAAAAACAAACAGCTAATTGAGATTATGTCATTTGACGTTGTTGCGAACGAATAATAAATTGTTTAATTATTGGAATGGAACCAAAGAGAAGACAAGTACAATTTTCAATCTGATTGAATCTCATTGGAAGATACACTGAAACTGGTAGTGACGATGACAAAGAAAGATCTGACAGTGCTCGAGCAGTTCGTACTCCGACTGTTATTAAGGCTGTCAATGCACGCATTAGACGAAATCCTCTTCGAAAACAAAAACTATTGTCGGTGCAGATGGGTGTGACTAAAAGCACAATCAAAAGTATCCTGAATCACGACCTTAAGCTTCGTGCTTTCAGAAGAAAAAGCGGTCTCTTGCTCAATGCACGTCTGAAAGGTTTAAGGCTTCAAAGATGCCGAGTCTTATTAAAGCGGTACGCTAACAACGACCATCTCCGTATTCTACTTTCCGACGAGAAAATCTCCACTGTTGAAGAATAATTTAGTCGGAAAAATGATCGAATGTATGCCTCTAATAGTGAAGAAGCAGGTGTGGTCGCTCCCTGTGTTCAAAGGGGTCATCACCCATCCTCATTAATGGTTTGGTTAGGGGTATCTTATCTCGGACCAACTGAAGTTCATTCACAAGTGCCCAAGTCTATCAAGAGACGGTCCTGGAAGAGATAGTAAAACCTCTAAGCCAGAGCTTATTCAAAAACCAGGATTGCGTCTTCCAGCAAGACTCTGCGTCTACTTACAGGGCCAAAAACACTCAATGTTGGTTACAGGCGAATAGCATCGACTTTATCAGGCATGAAGATTGGCCATCTTCTAGTCCCGATCTTAATCCTCTGGATTATAGAATCTGGCAAGCTTTGAAGGAGAAAGTCTGCGCTAAACGCCATAGAAATTTGGATTCGCTAAAAGCATCTGCTAAGAAGGCAGTGGCCGAGATAGACATGGAAATGTGTGGAATGCGATCGATAGCCTCGCAGATTAAGCGCCTGGGCATCATTTTGATTAATTTTTTAATATGTAATCGAGAGCACTATATTGGTCTATTTAATCAATAAAAGATTCTTATTTTCTTTTCTGTTTTGTTCAATATAACGATAAAAGTTGTAACAGAACTTAGTGACCGACTAAGTATTGTCATTAAGCTTTGCTTCTTCATTTGGGTACATATTTCTTGAAATTGAACTTCGTGAAGTATTATATGAATGCCTTAGAGTTGAACAAGCATTGGGACTTATTTAAATCAGCCAAAATAGTATGAATAACGTTATTTATACTTTATTTAATTTGCCGATTTTTTCTAAGCCGTAGTACATGCTAGGGTTGCCCGTCGATCGTCAGCGTTAAGTGTCATTGTATTTGTCATAATTGTAACGTTGAAATCTGCGTGTTCACTAGCGAACTTAATCGTTCATTAAGATACCCGCATTTAATTTAGAGAAGTATTATCTAATGCCAATTACAATTATTTTGGTGTTTAGAATGTTAAATTGCTTAAAATTTGAGTATTAAGGAACGAAATAATATTATATGGTTGCCAGTTTTGTTCTTATTTCTCTTGGATTATCGTTGGGTGGAGATAGAATAGAATAAGAACTTAGAATAGAGTAGAATATACCTTTATTGTCCAACAGAAGATCCAATTATAGGACAATAATAAACTAATAATATAACAAAGAAGGTTTCCATACCTAAGTTAAATTAAATTAAATATTACAGAACAACAAAATAATTAAAAAAAAAGAAGAAAAATGTAACAAATTACCACAACTTGTAAGTCAGTCCACCAAAAGTCTATTACCATTACGACACATCGTATAAACTGGTGAGCGCAACAACACATTAGTCCGGGCTGCAGGCATATAAAATGGCGTACTATGACGAGTAGCAGAAACTGGCACATTAAAGCATATCTTAGACAGGAAATATGGACAGTCGATACGATTATTGAGTAGTTTACTCAAAAGTCGTACGCTTTGGAGCTCTCTTCTCGTTGCAAGTGACTGCATATGCAATTTGTTCATAGTTTCGTCCAGATTAGAACCGCGTATAGTTGTTTTATAAATTATAAATTTCAAAAACCTGAATCTGCTCCAACATGTGAGAGTGCGTTGTGTAAATTGGATACCATACGATGCTGCCATACTCAAGCTTACTGATCACAAATGTGTTTTACAACAGCCTAATCGTGGCGATGTCCGTAAATTCTCTACAGGTTCTTAGAACGAATCCCAACATTCTCGAGGTTGACGCACGCAACTCATTAAGACGTGGAACAAATGTGAGTGTACTGTCAAAAAGAATTCCAAGATCATGAAAGGTTTCACTGGTGGATAATGGTGTGCCACACAGGAGGTAAGTATTAATCAAACGTTCTAATTTTTTTGTATATGTGACTTTGCAACATTTAGCAATTTTGAGTTTCAGGTCGTTGTTGTCGCACCACTCAGTGACCACATCCAAGTTGCGTTGGAGCAAAGCAATATCATCAGGCCCAGGGATCGTTGAGTAGATTTTTAAATCATCAGCGTAGGCCAACGCAGGGCAGGTAAGTGATTTTAGTAGATCATCCGTATAAAGTAAAAATAGTAAGGGTCCTAAATTAGATCCTTGGGGCACACCCGACGGCATGCTATACTCTGTTGAAGTGAATCCGTTGTAGTATACATAACCACTTCGATTCCTCAGGTATGATTTCATCAATGCCAAAAACGAAGAAGAAAATCCAAATGAATTGAGCTTGTCAGGAAGTATATGATGGTTGATCGTATCAAAGGCACGGGATATATTTGTATAGATGACGTCTACTTGACCGCAGGTGTCTAAGGATTCACCAATATACTGTGTTATACTCGCTAAATTGGTTATAGTAGAGATATTATAATGAGACTCTTCTGAAAAGATCTGAATTCCTCAGCAATAAACGTTAATCGAAATATAAAATGCGTGGGATCTAACTAAACTTTGTTATTTCTTAAAGGGAGTTAAACCAAACCTGAACAATTTTTAATGTCAAGGGAGTTTACAATTTTATCAAATTTAATAATTAAATCAAACCCTAACCAACAGCTGTTTTTGTAAATTTATTTACTTATGTTTTCGAATTTTGTGTTTAATGTAGTCCTTCAAATGACAATCTTGTACAACGAAATGTATTACCTTGCTCGTCATCATATCTTAGATCTTTAGTAGACTCTCTTCCTTATCGAAATTTTATGCTCTATTCAACCAATGCTGTATGAGTATAGGTGTCACCAAATACAGCTTTCATTTCCTTGTAAGTTTCTATTGATCCTTTGGCCAAAAATTTCTATTACTATTACCATTGAGTCGGGCATTAATGTCTGTGGTCATTGCGACCTAATTAGATCTGTGTTAGAACAGCTAAAGGTTTTCGATGAAACCTAGTACTACTCCAGGTTATCCTTCTTTCAATTTAAAGGGTATTAGGAACGGTCTACTGCAATATTAATGTCGTTTGTGACTAATAGCAACATATTTGCACAGAATGTGTTCTGCCGTCTTCAGATCTTCTTGGTATAGAAGAAATGATCTTGGCCTCTCTTTGGCGAACGTAATATGGATACCTTGCACTTTGATTTTCCTTCCATATCTCAATTTCTTGTTTCAAGCGGCTCTTTTGTGATTGTAGTGAGACTTAGACCAATAAAAGGCCCCTTGTTGCCCCTTTGGCTATCTCATCAGTCTTTTGATTCCTTTCGGACCGATATAGTAGCACAATGCATTATTATTGCCTCTGGACAAGTAAATGCCTTTTCCCAACTTGATTCTAATGCTTAGAAGGAAACAAGCAACAGCTAGTTTTGGCACACACTTCACTGGTATTTGACAATCAACATATAAATAGTATAGCCTCGTACTAATGGCGATGAAGTCGCGTCTGCGCAGTTTAAACGTGTTTCCATTGAACAATCCTCGTATCCAACCCTTCATTCTCGGAATTTCACCCGCAATACGCTGCCACATGAATTATTGTGACGATTCCCGATAATAACTCATCGATGTTAATATTGGACGGCGTCGGAGAGGAAAAAAGATTTATTCTTATAAACTCTGATTAAAAAAAGAGCGGAATCGCTCGTATAAATCTCTAGGAATTGCGCGATTGGCGTAAGTCCACGTTATTTACTGCCTGCTTTCTCCGAGCCGATCCGGGCCAATTGTCGCTTAACGATATCGGGGCTAGGGCGTGCGGAAGGCTTGATAAAATTGACCCGTGCGGAGCCCTTCTTTCTCCTAATGCCCTCTCCCGAATATACTTTTTGCAATCGCGAAAAGGCTGTTTGAGGAAATCCATAGAATTATCGCATATTAAATTTCGTGTGGTTGGAAAAAGGGGTTTGAATGCTGTAAAGAGAGAATATTTCCTACGGACAAAGATATTGTACAATTTAATTCTAAAATTCTTTGCTTTTAGCAGAAATGAACATGATTTGTATAGGATAAGAATGAACATTAAATAAACAAAAGGTGGAATATATTTGAACTCCTCACATATTCTTTATATATAGAAGAATTTTGTTTATAGAAACGTATTATGAGCTTGAGAAGCATTAATAAAGCTGAGAAAATATTTAAGGTAGATGAAGATGATATGTGTTACCAGAAATAGTTATACACCGTTAAGTGACGCTACTTTCATTCCAAATGAGACATACATTTCGGCAACCTGCGTTGCAGATGTAGCTAGGAGTGCTAACAGATGCATTTCCTAAAAATCCTCTGTATTTACACAGCTTGTTGTTAGAGGTTAACACTACACCGAAGAATTTGGCGGTTAACCCATGAAGTTCATGGTTGTCGACCATAAATTGAATTGGATACATACATTTGCCGATCAAAATAGCTCCCATTTTTATTTTTATTTTTTTGAGCTTGCAATGCTGATGACCTTGAATGTTACGTTTCTAAGGAGAGGAGGTAATGTTTTCATTTAGTCTACCATTGAGGAACACCATGAAATGAATCAGTTGGAAGTAGCTGAAACTTTAGCGTATGATTTTTGCACTGCGTGATGACATTAAAAATATTAGGCTTGAAATTTGCGAATACGTTTTGGGGATTTGACAAACACTGCCTTTGTATGCGCTATTAAAGCGTCTACTTCAGGATAACATTTTCTAATACTATCTGCCACATGACTTAAAGCATGAATTTTACACGTAATATGAAACAAGTTAGCATAATGTTTTTTTAGAGACCGGCCTACAGAAAGCATGTTTGCGGCACCATCACTTATAAACATCAACGGTTTGTTTGTTGAAAGTTCAAACTTTTCCAATGTACTCGTCTGGAAGCTAATAGAATTGAAGGTGACGACTGATGTGGTTCCATTGTACGTACAATTGCATTAACCACAGAATGTTTTTTACGATCTGTTGTTTCGTCCACACATAACCACAGTTTTTTATCTTTCAACTCCGATTTAATTTTTTTTTCAACGTGTTCACGAGCAGATGGCACAATTCTTTGTAACGATGCCCGACTTGGTAATTTGCAGTCTGAATATTTATTCCAAAAGAAGACATATGCTTCCTTGTCTAGTAAATTAAACGGTAGATTACATGCAATAAAGGTAACACATAAATTACATTTAAATTTGTCATAGTGTCGTGTGCAATTTTTATTTATTTTTACACGTTGAATTTTAACGCCATCATAATTTAGGTCAGGCATTTCTGCTATAAATTCTGTAACTTTTTTTAATTAAGACAACGATTAGAAGGAAGGTGGAAAGAAACAGGTAGGAGATAATATCCAACAAAGAAGAAAACATCGGATTAACATCGTGAATGATTACAACATAATAACATCTACTAAAACTTAATTTAGTTCAAATAAAAAGGCCGCAGAACAATTGCAACCCATGAGATGAAGACGAGGTTAATAATGAAGCATAAATAAAGTATAGGAAAGCATAGAATGTCATAGGTGGCAGTATTTTATGTCGATCAGATCCAATCCCAAGTATTATTTTTCCATCTTCTAACCATTGTTCTAACATCTACAGCCAGTACTTCTGCTCTATTAAGTAATTAATTAAATTTCAAAGTCTATTTCAAACCATGGTTTAATATGGTCGTTTCTCCCTTACTTGAAAGGCCTGCACCACTCGTTCCCAATTGTATCATATGGAGTATTTTTCTGAATAGTCTTTGATTTATCTATAGTGAATAATATTCTAAAATTCTTCTTATGAACGTTTATTTTCTGAAACTTTCTTGGCAATAATAATACAACTTTATAATAATAATAATATTTATTGTCCAACAGATTACAAGATCCAAACGAAGGACAAAAAATAAATACAATTGCAGACACATTAATATAAAAATACAAAAGAAAAAGAAAAACATTGTTGCAAGCAACTTCCAAGACACTCTACAACATTGACAATAACAATAATTAAACATAAACTAAACATTAACTAGACATTAACTAAGATCTAGTGCAAGTGTGTCTTAGTAATATCGATAATTTCATTCATTGAATTATAATTTATGTCACAGAACTGAGAAACCGCATTAAAATTTCGGGTCGTTGTTAATAGTGATACGTCGTATTGGTTGTAACTGTTGGGATATAAAATGTTAGGGTTGAACGGGCAGAACGTCTAGGTACCAGTACGTTCAACTGTGACAGCAAGTAAGCAGAATCAATGTTGTTGTTCATGATGTTGTATAAAAATGTTATACTATTAAGTTGACGACGCTTTTGTAATGATTCTGTTTCAAACTTTTGCAGGAGAAAACTATGATCCATGCCTTCAAGTGGATACGTTCCTTCAGTTTTAAAATACAAATATTTGAGAAATTTACGCCGGACCTTCTCAAGCAGCGCCATGTGAGATGTATAGTGCGGACACCGCACCACACTAGCATATTCAAGTTTGCTTCTAATGTAGGTATTGAATAAAAGTTTGGCGATGTCAACTTGAAATAAGCGGGAGTTTCGTATAACAAAACCTAGTGCTTTTAGAGTTGACAAAACAACATAATTTCGATGTGGCGTGAAGGTAAGGGAAGGATCAAAATAAACTCCCAAGTCCTTTATCGAGAAGCAACGATTGAGTAGAGCGTTATCAAGAGTGTAAGTATAGTGAAGAATGTTTGTTTTCCTAGAACATGAGACCACATTACACTTGGAAGCATTCATCTCAAGTCTATTATCAATGCACTATCGAGAAATGTTATTAATCTGATTCTGTGAGTAACAGCAATCGTCTACACTACTAATTTCACAAAATATTTTTAGATCGTCAGCGAAAATACACTTCTTACAGTCAATACAGTCAAGCAAGTCATTGATAAATAAAAAAAAGAGCAAGGGACCTAGATTAGACCCTTGTGGTACTCCAGATGTTGCAGTGCATCGAACAGATGAAAAACCATTGTAGAAGACGTATTGCATTTGTTGGTGAAGATAAGATGAAAGAAAGGCTGCAAGATGATTGCTAAAACCAAAGAGGTCCAACTTCTTGATTAAAATGGTATGATTTATTCTATCAAATGCCTTTGAAATATCAGTATAGACTGTATCCACTTGACCACGAACATCTAGGACATTTGGCGATAATTTCTTCACATGTAAACTCTTAAGCAAGACTAAGACTTTAGCGTAAAAACCGTAATTTATTGCTATTCTATTCTAAATAGTATTTTCGACAGGTATTATAATGCACATCAAAACTAGACATATATCATTTGGTTAAATGAATTCTAATACCTCTCAACGTCATGTTATATGCGCCAACCGCACTCCACATAATGTAAATTTCAACATCTCAATTTCATTATGGTGAAACAATAACGTTAGCAAGCACCTAGGTCCCGCAGACACATATGCATATCTGCATACATCTAACAAATTGCAACTGAATACCTTAAGGTATGTTACATGGAATATCCAAGTCCCAGACTGTACGAATTTGCACTTACAACTACAATACCAAGCGAAAAGGTTTATAAAGTTCTTCTAGGCAAACTTTCTCCATAATGCATGCATGTACGTGTGAAAGCTATGGAAGCTGGCAGGTGTATGATTCCCTCTTCAACATCTCTACTGTGCATTACTGTGCGATGGCTATATAGAAGTACTCGCACTGTAATATTCGGTTTCGAGTAACGTGTACAGTCAATATTAAAAGAACTCAGTAGCGTTTTTAAGTTGTTCTATTGTTGTATAATTAGTGTAGTGTTAAAATAATATTTCAAGTGGGGTTAATCGAGTTCTACATGGTTAGAAGTAGGAAGACACCATGGTAGTTCGTGAAGTAGGTTGAACGAGAGGTGCCTGATAAGTAGATGTATTCCTAATTCTTCGGATACTAAGCATTAGTCCCTGGCCATCGAATTTGGACCACTTAAAAATGGATGGATAAAGAATACACTGTGCAGGAGGCGAAGGGGCTGGCAATGAACAAAAGGCAATGGCGTAATGTTGTATACTAACTAACAATAAGTGTAATCCTACACCTTAAGGGTAAATGGGATTATAAAAGCCCAAAAACGTGCATGAAAATGTTTTAGTTAACGAAAATTCAGTACCACGCGGTCATTACATTTTTAACAAAAGGAGGACATACGCCTAATCACATTCAACAACGTTTAAACGGCGTTTATGGTAATTTATCTTCTTCATGTTCTACTGTAAAAAAGTGGGTAAAATGTTTCCGTTTGCGGCACGAATTCCTTGAAGACGATGAGCGCCCCGGTAAGATTAGTACAAGATGGGTATCGCATCTTCTTTATTATCTCCAATGAGAACATAGGGTCGAATGTGCGTGTTCGTTTTTAAACATGTGTGGAGACGACCCGAAACCGATTTTGGAGTCCATTGTCACAGGAGATGAAACAGTGGTTCTGTATTATGATCCTCTATCCAAAAAAGAATCGTTTTAAGGACGATAGTGAGTTGCAAACAACTGTAATCCAACATTTTGAGGGAAAAACTTATATATAAGGGGTTTCTCAATAAGAATATGTTTTGAAATGTAAATAAAACACAGAAAAAAAAAATTTTATTTGAAAGTTTCATCGATAGCATTTATGTTTTAAACAACACATCACTCAAATGTCCTTCGCGACTACGAATGCAGGAGCGAATTCGATGAACCCAATTTTCAGTTACTTCATGGAATAAATCGGCATTGATTTCACAAATGCAGCGCTCTATGTTGGTTTTCAAGTTCTCTACTATCTGTGGTTTGTTCGCATAGACCAATGACTTAACGTAACCCCATCAAAAATAATCCAGTAATGTTAAATCGCAGCTTCTTGGAGGCCAAGCACCTGGTCGAAGTTCCCCAATTCTTCTTGGATCTCTCGCATCAAGAGAAATCAATGTTTCAGGAAACTTTTCTTTCAATAAATCAATGGTTTCACCAGAAGTGTGACATGTGGCACCGTCCTGTTGGAAGAACATGCCATCGAAATTCATTTCTTCCAACTGGGGCCAATTATTTTGATAAAGCTTTTGAATAATAATGCAACGTTCTTGAAGCGTGTATCTCGCCATGATGAAACGCTAGACTAGACTGAACACAACTGTCGAGAAATTACATTTCTTTTCATTTCTAAAATGGTCGCCGTGGCATTTCGAAAACATATCATAGCTTTTGGGAAACCCTTTAGTTATTGTTAGTTATAGAATTATTAATTGATCGTTGCAATAAACATATTGAAGTTAGGGGAGATTATATTGAAAAAATAAAAATTGTTTTACCTAGTTTATTTTTTACAAATCAGGCCAAGAATTTATAGTTCCTACTTCGTATTATAAATAAGAAGACCCCAAACATAGATCCCTGTGATACACATTGCTGCTCATCTAGCACTTTAAACTTTTGTCCATGAAATTCTATATGTTCTCTTCTATCATTGAAATAGCAATTAGCTGATGTTCGACGCCCTGCATTCCATGTGGTGTAATTTTTCCAGAAGAACAGAGTGCTGGACAGTATCAAAGGTACGTGTTAGATCATTGGAATTTAAAGTATGTAGTTTAAGAGGTCGATTATAGGGAACCTAGACTTATTCCTCTGACACACATGCTGAGTTTTGGAGAGTAGGTTATTTTTTCCAGAATAATCCAGCAGGCAATCAGCGATTACGTGCTCAAATGTTTTGGATATGTTTTGGTGAAACTGATATAGCTCTGTAATTCTTTAGATCAATGATATCTCCTTTTTTTGTTCTTTTAGTTATATAAAATGTTAATCAAGTGTTATGGGATGTTTTTTTCGACAAGACCATCCACATCTACATGTTGCTCACCAAACTTTAAGGTTTCTTGAGGAATCTTCTGTGCGGTTGCTTCCATGGGTTGCAGGATCTGCCGGCCAATCGCTAACTGTATTGTCTGGAGTATCACGAGTCGAAAACTTAGTAATTTGCAGCACCCTCTGTTGACGTTAGAAAGACCCAAGTTGTCTGGGATACAACAATACGGAAGAAAACTAATAATTTACAGAAGTATGCCTAGATGTGTCCAGAAATATATTCCTTAGCGTGGTAGCTCTGTACATTATTGATTATAATAGAAAAAATAAATAATACTCGAAGAAGCGCATTCTTAATTGATTACCGGTACAAATCTATGTAAAACTTTCCGAATTGACTGTATCTATGTTTCGAATATAGGTACATACACAATATTCCGAAATATCGAGCGTATGGGGCCCCACCCTGCACCACTTTAGCATTTCTCTTCTAGCTCTGGTTACACGACGCTAGCGCGAGCAGATGCAGCTGTGTTGGAACAAAAGCTCTTTGCTTTCATCGAATTTGGACTTGACGCGATTGTTTCGTCAGCTCTGGGAGCGAAGTTTCGCCAAGTGCATGAATTGAAGAGTGGAATATTTTAACGTAGTTACTGTCGCCGTTGTTTCTGCACCGCATTTTGACGGAATGCGTCGGAGAAAACATAATGCACATTCGTAGATGCATGTTGGAGAGTATGGAATTTCTTGAAAAAGTAATTCTGGCGCGATATTCGTAAGTTGCTCGGAATAAGTTCAGATTTAAAACTTTCGGGATGTGCGCGTTGAGCTTGAGAGAGCTTTAGGATATCGGTAACGAAATTGTAATGTGTGATTATATTACGTAATAGATAGAAGAATACGCAGCATGTAAATATATACCTTCACCTAAATTGCATTATTTTAGGAGAAAAAAATATGTGTTTTTACGAAAGCCGGCGATGGGTGTTGGCGTCATTTCCCTTAGCTACAAATATCAGATAGCTACGATGGCTGTTCTCTTTCCGCTGAGCCTAGTAAAGTAATACAATTTAACTGAAACTGCTAACTGAAAAAGACATTGTGGTTTTGCATTTAATAAAATACTTTTAACCTTTTCGAGCCTAATGGGACGACATGTCCCAGGAACATTTTTAAATGTCGTATTGGGTTAAAATATCCCAAAATTAGCCGTACTTCAGCTACACCCGTCTTTTCAATGCATTCACGTGGTACTACCAATATGCTCCCCACAAGAGAATACATAACCTTGCTTTTAATGCAGTCTTATGTACACGTTTTTAAGAGTTTTTAAAGTGTTTTGAATATCGTATTTGAAGAATGTCATACAAATAAATCCTGCAGATTTTCCCGCAAATGTAAAGAGACGATCAAGCACTGGACGTCCATCAAAAAGACAACGTACTTTTGTAAATATTGGATATCACCACCCGATTGTGCAGAAACAAAGGAAACGATGCATCAGATGCCCACAAAGGAAAATTGAGAGGCGAACTACCACAACATGTTCAACTTGTCCCGTGGGACTTTGTTATTCCTGCTTTACAACCTATCACTTACTCCTATCACCTAGGAGACTGTCGGGACATATACCAAGATAGAAGACTAACGGGACAAAACGTTTCTCCCAAAAGAAGTAGGTTGATAAATATGTACATACATGTGAAAAACAAACCATAATCATTAGCTTCTTTTAATGCTTGTCCATTTGCTAATTTGCTCAATTCATAACTAGAAACTTGGATCCCGCAAGCATAGTCGAAACAGTGTACTGCGACGGGTGAATCAGCTCCGAAAAAGGCGAAGACTGTTCCATCAGTCGGGAAAGTGATGGCGATGGGATAGTCACGGAGTTGTGATATTCGACTATCTCGAAAAAGAAAAACCAAAAATGGGAGTATAAAAACGGCCGAATTTGAAGGAAAAGACACTTCAGTGGTTGCTACGACAAAAATTCACAAATTGGGTTTCGAACTGATGGACCGCCCATCCTATTTACTAGATCTAGCAGCCACCAACATTTTCTGCTTCCTAGGCACAAATTATCGCTCGAAGGACAGAGGTTTGCATCGAACGAGGAGACCATCACATTCGTAAACGCATATTTTCCAGAACAAGGTGTCAACTACTATTTGAACAGATCACGACCCTATATTTGGACGCAGAAAATTATTTGGATCGAAGGTAGTTAACAGACCAGCACCAAACAATTATCAGAATGCAACATTACCATTACACATCAGCTACATAGATGGCGCAACGTTTTTCGAACAAATCTGCATATAAATGGAATATTGCCGCGTATGAGTCGGTTGGGGTGTAGATATATGAATTCATATCCCGCTTATAACAAGGGGTTGATAATTTTAATTCGCTGTTATTTATTATGATGACTTCAACATTGTTGTACGCATAGGGAACGCTAGATAGCGCGGAGAACCCACGAGTTCGGAGGGATTTACGATAGCAATTCAGTTTTGGAAAAACGTGCGATATTTAATCGGTGTATAATGACACTTGTATGTATTAAATCTTTATGGGTGTATGAATATGATAGGGATTAATGCATCAGGTACAAATTACGCAGTCCTGTGAAAAATTTGTGAATAAACAATTTCTGATTTTCAAAGTTATTTTTTACGGACTAACCAATCCAATCGTCGTTTGTCTCTATCACACGTAGTTTTTCTCTATACAATCATCGTTTTTATGTATGAAACTAATAGTAATTTGCTTGTGTTTACTAAAAATTGCCTTTATTTCAGAAGTACCCCTAATACTACAGTAGTATTAGGTGAAATACCGACGGGGAATCCCTGTATTTGGAATAACCTATAGACCAGACGAGTGAAATACCGACACGCGACGAGAAATACTTGAATTGGAAAAAGCACCTGTAAGTAGGTAGGTTATTGGCGTACGGGGCCAGTTCAAGGTCACTCGCCTGTGTATTTTTTACGAAGATTTGGGAGCTAATAAGAGATTCAGAATTACAAACCCATAAGTCTCCAAGCTAGGTGAATCAGTGATCCCAACTAGACTTGGAGACGACATGTCGATTCTCAATCCACTACCAGAAGAGCAATTCGGGTTTTGATCAGGTCTCGGTACCAATTTTCAGTTGCTCCGGTTGTCGACAGCAATTAGAGATGTTTTTGAACGGGGCGAGACGGTTGATACTGTCTCTCTCGCATTGACGATTGGGAAGAGAACTGGGGCTTGAAGATTAACGAGTCGAAGTGTGTGGCCATCCGATTCACCCACCGAAGAAGTGAGCGTTAATGATCAAAGGCTTAAGCGGAAGGACTCTGTTGTCTACCTGGGAGTCATGTTGGATAACAGATTTACCTGGGCTTCACACACTGATCGAGCTAGAACGAAGTTCGTGAGAATTAAGAATGCATTGCTACCACTAATATGCCGGAAAAGTCAGCTGGATGTCGCAGCCAAGCTATTGTTCTACATCACGTGTCTACGCCCAATCATGGCTTATGGTGCGCTGACATCGTCAACAGTGACTCCCAGCTATAATGAACATCACAAAACGATGTGTGGAAAGCCTTTAAGGAAGTAGTAAAGGAATTTATGGGAAATAATAAAGACCCAAATTATATGGGCATTGTGGTGAACATGTTGGACAAATTTAAACCATTAGGTTGCAATATGAGCAATAAAATTCACTCTTTACACACACATTGGACTACTTCCCTGCTAACCTTGGTGATGTCAGTAAAGACCAGGGTGACCGATTTCACCAGGATATTAAAGAAATAGAGAAAAAGTATCAGGGGCGATGGGATACCAACAAGATGGCGGACTATTGCTGGATATTGAAGAGGGATATTCCTATGGCCGAGTATAAGGAAAAACCATGAAATGGAGCTTTCTGGGTAAAAGAGTGAGATTTTATAAGAAGAGCAAAGAGTAATTCGGATTCCTTTTGTGGCGTTGGATTAATCATGATAGTGAAGTGTTTCTTTCTTTACTCCACGCGATAGCAACCCCATCAGGTCCATCATTAATACCTGTTATAGCTTCCGCGAAGCGGAAATAAAACACCTAGTACATCAAAATCGCCTACGAACAGCTAAAGAATTTTTTCCATTTGGATTTTAATCAAAGTAAGTTGTGTTTGTACATGTCTGAACATGTACAGTTTCGTTGTAAGGTACAAATGTGCAGCTTATCATAAAGCCTCATGAGCTTTAAGCATTGCAACAGCGTCGGGCGGTCGTGGCGGTTGCAAGTTGTTGTTGCGAGTATGGAAATGCAATTAAATCTGCGAAAACACACCGCCAGCGTTCGCGAAACTCGACGTAACTATCTGCGGTCCGGACGGACTGCATCCGATGCCGCAGCTTCAACCGCCCCGCAACCCCACCTTCCGGGAGCTTCTGCTACCTCCTGTCAGCGCAAGAAATTATACCGCAATCTGACGTAAACGATAAAACTTACGCTCGTAGCATGTATTGCGCTTATTAAATAAACATCTACGTTACGCCTGTGGGACAAACAACGATAGTCTGGCCGCTGATGTTGCCACTAGTCTCTTTTTCCTGTATTACGAGCGCAAAACGTGATCCTGGATTCAATTGGGCCACATCACGCACTTGCAATGTTAGAGAGGGAATTACAATTTTAGATAGAGATTTAACGATTTGAGTAGCGGTTTTGATGACATTTTGGTTCGTGGAAATGCCAGAAGTAAAGGTAAATACTCAATAGAAATACTGTGAAATTAATCTAGGACAAAAGAAATACGGTTTATCGTAGTAAAAGTAAGCAAAATTAAGAAAAAAAGTAAGCAAAGTTAAGAAAGTGATGATCACTGCACGCAAAGAATCAAGACCGTCCGCCTCAATCCAAGACAATTACTGTTTAAATTATCCTCAATGCAATTACTGTTTTAAATCAAAATAATATTTTCTCAGCGCTTTTTTCTCCATTTAAGACAAGTATATACATGCGGTATTTCTTTGTTTAAGACATTTGTTAACTTGATTCAAGAAAACCTTGCAGAAAATTTAAGGAAAGGGATTCCTAGTATAAGTAAATGGCCGTTATAACACAAAACGATATTTTCTTAAGGATAGCAAATAGCGTTTAGGTATTGATCATTAGAGAGCGGAATTTATGCAATTTGCATATCCCATATTTTTTATATGACAAGCAAATGCTTCAGTATATATGGGAATAACAACTTTTCGAATTGATTGACGTAGATTAATTATTGCATATTTCGCATATTTTAGTAATTTTTTCATATTTCAGCGATTATTGCATATTTTATAGTATATTCCTGCAATTTTTAGCAAATTTAGAACAAAAATAACTTTTTCTTTGTACTTTATTCGTAGAGTAACCAAAACTTGCGGACTCGCATAGGCGTCGGTATTATGGGTTAATATAAGAATACGAAAAATTCATAAATAAACTAAACCGGTGGAGAAGCAGGCATGTAGTGTCGACCTTGAAGATAAATCATGTTAAACCGCGCTGAGAGATTTGGTTTTAGTACCGTGAGCTGTTGCAGAGATTAGTCGAACGCCAAATTATGTACTTACGTGTCGCTTTGAAATATAGCTGGTGTTTTTGTGTGTTGTAGTATTAACCAAGTACAGTTACTCTATTATTAGTGTTTTCCTGAAAACAAAAACATTTACCAACAAACATTTTATGGACACGTTGTATGATGCGGAGTCGCTCTTCTGTCGCTGGGCCTCCCACGACAAAGAGCTACCTCGCAAAGAAGCGCTCCTTCAGGTGGTGGGTTGTCGCAAATTCACTAGATAAAATTATCTATAATTTTCAACAACCCCTATACCGGCAACTGTCTGATTCATAGAAAGTCTAAGGATTTTACTGAAATGTTTCTTATTCTCATTGTATAACCAGACGTTGAATAGATTGGTGCAGTAATGAAAAATTAAAAGTGAGTAAAGTTAGTTTTTCGTGGATCAAAATTTTCCCCGAACTTATTCTAACGGTGAAAGAGTTTTCTGCAAGCATGTGGGAAAACGGTAATTTTGTTTGTGTTAATCATTAGTATTAGAATTGTCACCTATACGATTTTCTTGTAAGTTTTGGTATATTTTTTCTTTACAGGTGCCATGTGAACGCAAATTTAGTCACCCAAATGTTGCAACTGAAATGCATAAAAGAAACTGTTGGAAACTTCAAGTTTCAAAACATAGCCAAGTGCCATTGACACAATCTTTTGCCGGAACCTCAAAACAAAGTGAGCAACGAATATTTAACGCAGATTTGTGCAAAGCGATGGTTACTGCCAATATACCGCTGAAAAAGCTGCAAAATCCGTGTTTTCGGCAATTTTTAGAAAAGTACTGCCAAAAGAGCATTCCGGATGAAAGTTTGCTCAGAAAATGTTACGTAACCGATATTTATTCTGAAACGATCAATAGCATTAGGGAAATTGTTAAACGAGTATATATATTTACCGTTGATGAAACGACAGATTCCTGTGGCCGCTATATAGCAAATTTATTAATTGGTCATCTAAATAATAAACGGCCTGGTAGATCGTATTTAATTGCTTGTAAACAATTAGAAAAAACAAACCATCTCACAATATTAAGGTTTGTTAATGAAAGTTTCATGAATTTTTTTCTTCCCGATGTTGTTCCCACAGGGAGAATTTTAGTCATGTCGTCCGATGCAGCGGCATATATGATTAAAGCAGGTCAACAGCTTAAACTTTTGTACCCTAATTTAATACACGTTACTTGTTTGGCTCATGGATTAAATTTCCAGCAGTAAATACATTAATCAGTAACGTTAAGAAAATTTTCTTAAAGTCACCATTGAGAGTTCAGATTTATAGAGAAAAGCTGCCGGATACTTCTTTACCACCTGAACCCGTTATTACTCGATGGGGTACTTGGTTAAATGCCGCAATATTTTATGCAAACCATTATCTAGAAATCAAAAGCATTATTTCAGAATTCTCTACTGACAACTGCAATTCTATTGCAAAATGTCAAGAAATTTTGAAAAACTCTTCTTTGCCTAATGAATTGATATTTATTAAAGCCAATTATGAATTTGTTTCTTTGACAATAACAAAACTTGAAAGTACGCACCAATAACTTCCGTTGATGTTGAAAGGTTTTTCGATATATAAATGTATTCTTACAGATAGGCGACATAATTTTTCATTAGAAAATTTAGAAAAGCATTTAATTGTAAATTGTTTTAATAATAAAAATATGTAGTTTCTAAGTATGTATTTTAGCAAATTTTAAGTACGTATGTCTTTATATAATTGTGATTTTAAAATGTAAGTGGGAATAATGTAAGAATAATAAACGTTTGTAAAATGCTTCGTTGTAATTGTTCTTGTTTTATAACATTTAACAAGAAGTTAATCGGTATCAGAAGCATATGTTCATAAAACTGCATATTTAGAAAAAAATGTGCATATTTCGAAACATTTATCTGCATATATATATGCGCATATTTTGTCGATTTCCCATGCATATAATTCCGCTCTCTAATTATCACACAACCAGGAACAAAATTAATTATAAAACCGCGGTAAATAGTTTCTTCTATTCTTCTTTCTTTTTTAACGCAGTACAATCACCTTCACAATTGCCGTAAAAGCTTACGATACCCGGGTTTTACTTTCCAATAAAATTAATGAAACACAGACCACGCGGACTACTGCAACGTAAGCCATGAATAACACGCATAATAGGAATTTTATTGCGCCATAAACAGTGTAATAAATTCCAAAATCTTCAAAGGGCGGTTGCTAATACCATTAGCCAAGGGTTGCGATTAATAATTTTCTGCATATTTTTTACGCGACAAAGCCTACGCCGTACGATGCGTTTAAGTGGATTGCGTGACCGCAATCTGATTTGCCTACGCTAGAGCCTTAAATGTAAAAGTAAATTAATCGCCATGTTTTTTGCCGCCCGTTCTTAGTCGCATGATCAAGTTTGTACCATGTTTGTAGACACAAAAGGAATACGACCTTTCGATTAATTTATCAGAATGTTTGTTCATGAAGCGGTGTATACGATTTTGGTCAATTTTACTTGGAAAATCGATTTTTTATTGATTACCTTTAAAAACACTGGGCCACAATTTTATTATACCGATATATTATTAGTAATTACTAGACACTGTGACACTCTGGAATAACTAAGATCAGATTTCCTGCTGATATCATTTTTGAAGTCGGTAGGATAACTATTTGCAAAATAAATTTATATCCCTACATTAAAGTAGGTAATGATAACACGCAGCAGTATTTGGTATTTCCAATAAATGATTTATTAATTATTAAAGGCTTCACGTAGTTCACGAATTTGATAATTAAATCCGTATGAGCATCGGAACTTCGTCGGAGAAACAGATAGGAATCTTCGACTTTTCGCTAGGAGACAAAAATATGTCTAGATATGGACGAGGCATCATAACTACGTCGGAGAAATAGATACGAATCCTCGACTTTTCGCTAGGAGACGAAAACACGTCTAGATACAAACGGGGCAACGGAACTTCGTCGGAGAAACAGATACGAATCCTCGACTTTTCGTCGGGAGACGGAAATACGCGTATTTACGAAATAAGCATCGGAACTTCGTCGGAGAAATAGATATGAATCCTCGACTTTTCGCTAGGAGGCGAAAACACGTCTAGATACGAACGAGGCAACAGAACTTCGTCGGAGAAACAGATACGAATCCTCGACTTTTCGTCGGGAGACGGAAATACGCGTATTTACGAAATAAGCATCGGAACTTTGTCGGAGAAATAGATATGAATCCTCGACTTTTCGCTAGGAGACAAAAATACGTGTACCTACAACACAGCATCGAAACTTCGTCGGAGAACCAAATACGAGTCCTCGACCTTTCGTCGAGAGGAGACGGAAATACGGCTGCGTACGGAGAGGCACCGGAACTTCGTCGGAGCACGAGATATGATTCGTCGACATTGCGATGGTAATACTGTTGCGTGCGTATATGGGATCGCAACTTCGTCGTACAACGAGATATAAGATACCTCGAGACTTAACGAGGTGCAATCGAAGCGCACAATGAATGTACGTATCGGGAACGAACCTTGTCCTCCCTCCGTTTGTTATTATAAAGGGGCAAAAGGATGATTATTATGCGCGGATTTAGAGCAGAATCTTTGTATTGCGATATTTCGTCGGAGGTGGTTCGGGAAGAAAAATCGTAGAAGTAGAAAATTGAAAAAATAAAAATATTAAAATGGAAAAAAAAAATCAATGTTCTACTAACGTAAAAGGAGGAGGAATAGGAACTGGTCAGTATGATAGACGCGTGCCCGTTACGCGGCGCGCTAGGTTTACTGGGGTCTCGTCTAGCCGACAAAACGAATCCCCAAGCAAGGGGCGTTATGACGAATATAACGCTAATTATATTTAAATATCTACTTAACTTAATGTCTTCGTGTAACGCAAAATTCTAAGATGGTTTGATTCAACACATTTTATTTTCATATTTGAAATGTCAAAATTGTGTAAGAAAACAAGTGTCAGATATAAATCAGCAAAAATTGTGTTGACCACACGAGGAGAAATGATTTCTTGCATCAAGAAATGTTCTTCCAAAAAATCAGTCTCTATTCAAGAAAATATTTTTATTTCAAGACAAAAAAATGTATAAGGTTATTCCCAGTCAAGTAATCAAGTCCCCACGCTCGACCATCTCAGATTTTTTTCAAATTTTGTGAGCAGGTTCCACAACCGACTAAAAGCAATTCCCCAAATTATTAGCTCCTGATATGCAATACATGACCTGCAGGAGCCTCTTAAGTGATGACTAGAGAGCGGAATTATACGCATCGGAAATCGACAAAATATCCGCATACATATGCAGAAAAATTCTTCGAAATATGCACAATTTTTGCTGAATATGCAATTTTATGCACATATGCTTCTGATACCGATTAACTTCTTGTTAAATGTTATAAAACAAGAATAATCACAACGAAGCACTTTACAAACGTTTATTGTTCTTACATTATTCCCACTTACATTTTAAAATCACAATTATATAAACACATACGTACTCAAAATTTGCTAAAATACATACTTAGATACTACATATTTTTATTATTAAAACAATTTACAATTAAATGCTTTTCTAAATTTTCTAATGAAAAATTATGTCGCCTATCTGTAAAAATACATTTATATATCGAAAAACCTTTCAACATCAACGGAAGTTATTGGTGCGTACTTTCAAGTTTTGTTATTGTCAAAGAAACAAATTCATAACTGACTTTAATAAATATCAATTCATTAGGCAAAGAAGAGTTTTTCAAAATTTCTTGACATCTTACAATAGAATTGCAGTTGTCAGTAGAGAATTCTGAAATAATGTTTTTGATTTCTAGATAATGGTTTGCATAAAATATTGCGGCATTTAACCAAGTACCCCATCGAGTAATAACGGGTTCAGGTGGTAAAGGAGTATCCGGCAGCTTTTCTCTATAAATCTGAACTCTCAATGGTGACTTTAAGAAAATTTTCTTAACATTACTGATTAATGCATTTACTGGTTGGGCTGTGGCGCGTGTGAAAGCGTCCGTTCAACAATCCCCAAAGCGTTCAGCACTTAAACATTCAGCTGCCCTGATAGGAATGTAAGAAGAATTCTGCATAGAGAACTTCATATGCACCCCTACAAAATGATGGTTACCTAGGAATTAAGTAATAGAGATTTTGAAACTCCCAGAGCTGTGTGTGAGGAAATTCTTCAGAACATTCTCCTTGGCGCTTTGTTTATTTCTTCTGATGAGGCCCACTTCCACTTGTCAGGTGCTGTAAACAAACAGAATTTTCGCTACTGGGCTGCAGAGCACCCTCGGGAACTTCATCAATGACCACTACACAGCCCCCATGTAACAGTTTGGTGCGCCGTTGCCGAATTTGGTGTGTGAGGACCGTTTTTTTTCGAAGAAGGTGGCCTAACGGTAACGGTTAATTCAAATCGTTACTGTCACATGATAGAGACCTTCCTCCGACTTAGGTTAAACCACTTTGTTGTAGACCATGAAGAGCAAGAAGTCTGGTTTCAGTAAGACGGAGCCACAGCTCACACGTCTCGGTGTTCTCTGGAAATGTTGAGGGAGTTGCTTCCTGGACGTCTTGTCTCTTTGCGAGGAGACATCGCCTGGCCCCCAAGGTCGCCTGATTTATCACTTTGTGATTTTTTTCTTTGGGGACACTTAAAGGCTCAAGTGTACAAACATCGTTCCATACCTCTGCAAGCACTTAAGGAGGCAATCACCCAGGAAGTGGCAGTCATTCCAAGAGAAATGGCACGAAGAACTATGGGCAACTTCCGGGAACGACTTCCTCAATGTGTCAACAATGGAGGACGTCATTTACCGGATATAATTTTTAAAACAAAGTAATGTAAAATGGCATAGTATTCATTGTTCACAAATAAAAGTATTTTTCCTGTATCCTTCTTAGTTTCTTTGTAACTACCTTTTAAAATTAGGGAGTTTTTTTTGCCGGGCCCTGTATTAACAATAAATAAGTTTTTCATTTGGTGCGTACTTTTTGTTCTAGTCGGTACAGTAACAATTAAAATTATTACTATTTCAATTCCACTTAAATATTTCTAACTTTTTTAAGGTGTCTATTGCTTTTGACGAAGATTGTAAATAGATTCCATATACCCAGTTTGCCATTATGCTACTACTGCATATATGCCAACATCACGTGATCCGGTTTTCTGCACAAGTCAACCCGTTACAAGATAGGCGACCGAGCCGGGCGCTCCCGAACTTCATAAATCCGTCAGTGACGTGCGGTTCCGACCCTTCCCGTATACATTACATGCAAATTAAATGTAAATAAAAGTAATAAATACTATGTGCGTATTGTCGTGCAGAATTAATTACCGGTAACTAACCTTAATTATTCATAAAGTATGCATAAAATGGTGCGGGGATGGGGGAAATATACATAAAGCTGTAGCGTATAGGACGTTTTGGCGAGGAAAAAGGGGGGGATGGGTTACCGATTCGTTGAGACTAAGCGCAGTTACCATCGCAAAATTCGCTGCATTGTTTGCTTAGCGTTGAAAGCCTATGGAAGAATTAGCGACACCTAGCGACCGTGCAAAGAAACGTTATGATATGCGTCAAGGCGTTACCTACGATATAACAAGGCCTGCGCGCTCTTCGATGACATCACGCTGGGTTGGTGATCTGTCGCCATGCACGATATTAGCCTAAGCGGTAAAAGAATCGTCTTTTTTTGCATTTGTTTTGAAGGACTTCTGGTTTAAAGAGGATGCCAGTCGTCAACTGGGCCCTTCTTTACATCCCATTCGATTTTATTTTGGAAATACGAAGTTTCAAATCAAAAACCAAACACGTAACCGGCCACCATTTTCATTAAAGATGTATCTGTGGCTGATATTTAATCGACTAATTACTAGTATTTATAATTGTGCATCTATTTGGACGAAACTAAGATTGAAATGATACAGTAATTCGAAATTTTGTTCAATTTCACGAGAAAATTTACAGCCATGCTATTTAACCAGGGTCTTTAATTTCTTATTCTGTGGTGTTTTATCTAATCTATCCTTCCTATTTCCCAAATTTAGTTTTTTTTTATTGTATTAATATTTCTTATATATGAAAGAACAGCGGCCAAAAATTGAATGTACATCCTCGGTCAAAAACCCCACAACGAACGAAATTACAAGTCAGAAATCGTCCGAGAGTCTAATACATTGTTGGTTTTAGTGTTCTTGTTTATATCTGTGCGAAAATTGATGGTATTCTAGTTCTACATTTCTAAAAACAGTCTCTTAAAGTAATTCCGCTCTGTACACAGTATTTTTGCATTGTCAAAGTCTAAGAGATGATTGTTATCTACATGATGGCAACTAAGAGCAGTCTTACTAGATTTAGAATCACAATCATAAAGATGTTGGCCGATTCGTTTCTTTAAATACTGGGAGCTTTGACCTATGTAAACTGAAGAGCGATTGGAGCAAGGTATCAAGTAAACTATATTTATTGATTGATCTTTTGTTGTGGATTGTTCGAATTTTGGTAAAATTGTCGAAATGGTCTTTAAATTGTAGTTAGCTACTCGGAAGGGATCCTTTATGAATTCCTTAAAAACACTTCTTACACTTTCTGTGAGTCCTGATAAAAGAGGAAACCTGAAATATCTGTAAGATGTCTGTAAATCAGGAAGTGTGTCATGTTCACGAATTTCTGGATTGGTTTCTGGATCGGTTCCATTCTTAGACACGTTATGTATTCGTAACAACAACCAAAGAATATCTATAGATTGGTGTAGAAAACCCACGACCTCTGGTCGTTATATTAATTACCATTCCAATCACACATTTAACCAAAAGATTAATTTATTCTTAGCTCAGAAGAACCGTATTTTAAAAATTTCTGATGTTTCTTTCCACAAAAAGAATTTGCGGATCCCTTTCGATGACTTTACAAATAACGGCTACCCTGCAAAATTAGTTAACAGATTGCTCTACAACTCTTAATCCAGGAATCTCTTAGACTCTGACAATGCAAAAATACTGTGTACAGAGCGGAATTACCCTAAGTGACTGTTTTTAGAAATGTATTATATTCATAAGGACCAGAATACCATCAATTTTCGTAGATATAAACAACCTTACTTCAATTTATCCATTGCTTTTGCATTTAGACAAGAACACCAAAACCAACAATGTGTTAGACTCTCAGACGATTTCTGACTTGTAATATCGTTCGTTGTGGGGTTTTTGACTGAGGATGTACATTCAATTTTTGGCCGCTGTTCTTTCATATTTAAGAAATATTAATACAATAAAAGAAAAATGTATATTCGTAACACTGCTATTTCGCATTTCAAGCCTATATATTGCCCAATGTACATACATTTTACAGATTTTAAATATATTTCTTCTATGTATTTAAGTACCCGGTGTCCGCCTGCAAGGTATACTACTTTCTTTTGCCGCCATTTTGGTAAATATTAGTTTTGGCAGTCGTGAAGTAAGGACGTGGCAAATTTATTAAAGGAAAATATTCGATAAACCAACGTGTTTTAATCGTTAAAATATTTTATGCAAATCAATCATCGGTTACTATGACGATGAGAAAGTTACGTGTAATTTTTGGGAGAAATAACGTGCCAACAAAACGCACTATTTATCGTGTAGTGAATGATTTCGAAGAAAGAAGATCTGTAGCTGATAGGAGCAAACGTGGACTACAACGTACTGCCAGATCGGCTGAGAACATTGCTGCTGTTCAAGAAAGTGTTCAAAACAATCCACCAACATCAATTCGGCACCGTGCTCAGGAACTTGGTTTACGAAGAGCAATTTTGGCCACAATTATGCACAAGGATTTGCATTTGTTTCCATTTAAGATTCAATTAACACAAAAGCTTCATCCACAAGACCATTTACGCCGCCGTACATATGCCAATAGGATGTTGCAGCTCGCCCACGACAACTCTAATTTTCACGAAAAACTCATAATGAGTGACGAGGCGTATTTTCATTTGAATGGATATGTGAATAAGCAGAATAGTCGGTTCTGGACAATGGAAAACCCACACATTATTCATGAGTCACCTTTGCACCCATTAAAAGTGACAGTCTGGTGTGCAATTTGGTCAGGAGGAATCATTGGACCTTACTTCTTTGAGAATGAAAACGGCTTAACGGTAACTGTCACTGGAGAACGATATCGTGACCTGATTGAAAACTTTTTGACGCCAGAACTGCATGCTTCGGGCTTGATTAACATGTGGTTCCAACAAGACGGTGCCACATCGCACACAGCTAGGATTTCAATGGAATTACTGCGAGATGTTTTTCCACAGCAAGTTATCTCAAGAAATGGCCTCTACGGTCGCCGGATTTGACTACCCCGGACTTTTTTTTGTGGGGATATCTGAAGGGCAAGGTTTATGGAAACAAACCAGAAACCCTTGAGCAACTCAAACAAAATATTCGTGGTGAAATTAATGAAATAACGGTTGAAATGTGTGAAAATATAATGAAAAATGTGCTCAAAAGAGCTCGCATTTGTGAGGCTAACAGAGGCGGGCATTTATCTGATATTGTATTCCATACATAATTGCCAACATTAAATAAACTATTTATCGACATTAGATCCATTCTCTTCCATTTAACCAAAATTCATAATCAAACAAAGTAGTATATAAAATAGTTGAATAGTGAATTTTATCTAGTTGATAATTCCTGTTAATGGTTGTTAAATCTTGTTTCACCAGCTTCCTTGACTCCATTGTAAGTTTTTTCTTTTTTCTTCAACAACTTTGAATTGTTGTTTAACTTTTGTGTTTTTTACACTTCTGTAGTAATCACTGAAGAAGCTGTCATATAAACAGCGAAAGCTCTGATGAATTAAAAAGAAGTTTCATTAAAAACATTACCCGCTGTCTCACCCCGTTATTTACCAGATTTGTATTATGACATTTACATTATATCAGTATCCAAATGGTTACGTTCGGTGATATAATTTAAAATATACTGTATTAAAACAGAACGTTTATTACACACATTTAAAAACATCTCTTCGTGTTCAAAAATAATTTTCTTAAATATAACGTAAGACTATAAAACTATTTCAACAATAAAATCTTCAAATACAACGGACTGTTAGGAAATTGAGTTGCAATAGCATTTTTTTAAGCTTAGGATTTTTTAAACTTACAGTTATAGTTTCAGAAAAGGTTTTATCGCTTATACAACACTGGAAAAACATTACAGGTATCACCAGCAAATATCACTACACAGTATGTTTTTAAATAAAACCGATATAATTTGCATAAACCAATTCAAAATGCAAGAAACGATCTGAACGTGTGAATGATCGATGACCTACTTCAAAATACGTCACAGCTCGCTGACGTCAAAGCGCCCAGGCCTTATGTATCGGAGGTAACGGTCAAGGATAATGCGTATCTAAATCAATAAATGCTAAGTGGCCCTATTGCTATTACTCTGCTATTAAAAAATAACGAATACGGAGATTGTCTTTTTAGTCTTGCATAAAGTCATAACGGCAACCAGCAGATCGACTTAAAACACTTTATTGCTTTGGGCCTGTTAATTTGTTTCAGCATTCCCTAGAATAATTTTTGATTCTCATTATATGCATTTGCTATCGTATTCCCGGATTCTTCCCAGAGTTTTTGTTTGTTTTCTTTTACACTTTTCTTTACTGCCAACCGTTTTTCTTTGTATCTATCATAGTCATCAGTATGAAACTAATTTGCCATAATTAAAACAAGGTAATTGTGACATTCCACGTCTAGCGACACCTTGATTAAATGCCGTTTGGTATAACTACAAACCATTTCAAAATTTTCCGAAAGCTTTGGGACTATACAACATGTCAACAGCCGTGTTTTTGTACAACAGATCTCGTTCTTATGGTACTTTTCGATTAACATCTGAAGGATATCCAATTTACATACTAATAATGGTTGGATTGTCCCAGTTTCGAGATAGATCATCCTAAGCCTCTTTAACCAATTTTCAGCATAAAAACATTTCTCTAAATTCCGCAGAGTTTAGGGAAAACGGAACTCAGTTTTCATTACCCGAATTCTAATATGGCTTCTCGTATTCCACAACATCTGTCAACATCCACTCACATTGTTCTCATTCGTGTATACGGATAGACACAATGTATAATACATACATGCATAATTTCTAGAATTAGGGTGCAGCGGGGTCTTTACAAAGGCCGAACACACTTTGTCAGATCGTAATCTAACGTAATATACGACAAATTCGCGGTCCGAATTACATATTCATAATAAAACTCGACGGAATAACATCAGATTACCATAAGCTTCAGACTGAATCTTTTGGCCCTGGCTAAGGACACGATATTGCGCGTTTTATTGGGTTCGCGTTTCAGTTTCGGAGGTAGCGAGCGGCGAGCAAACATCATATGTTACATTTGGAGAAAGATAGAAGCACGTAGACGAGAGGAGGATAGGAAAGAGACGGTAAACAGGACGAATATATGTCGTATGAGGATCCTACGAAAGGTTGCGCATAATTTCGACCCGATTAAATACATCGGACTAATACACAACAGGGATTATTAGGTTATATGACGAGAGTTAAGTGCTGCCATCTAGGAGATGTATGTACTTACGAGGAAATGTTACGATTTTGTTTGTTTACTGGAGAGGAATGGTGATATGTGTATGTAGCTTGGGTTTATGGATTCTTTATTTTATTTGGTTCCTCAGGAGGAAAATTAAAAGGTTATATACTGCCACATCTTTGTAACATTTTCTCTAAGAAGTTCCAATCTTCTCTTATGTTGTACTGCTGAATAATGATAGCAAAGACTATGGAATAGTATAGCAAATATTAAGATATTGGTATACTCCGCACTACGTTCCCATCACCAATTGAACAATTGAATGATACGAGAAAAGGTTTTAATTCTAACGTGCCTCATTCTATCCCCTACTTTAATTACAACAAAATCCACACTACCAAATAGAAAAAGATTCTACCTCCATTACGCAGCGGATTTCTAGAATATCTGTATACATTGGTTTAGCAGAAACTTCCATATTGAACCATTGTACTTTCAATTCTGCATTCCAACAAAAATAACCTGTCTAACAAAAATAACCCAAAGGTGGCGTTTTACATTTTCACCTCAAAAAACGCTAACCTAATTAATTAAACTAATGGAGTCAGACATGATTAAATGCGTAAATTGATTATCCATAGAACTGCATAGAGATGGTGTCTTTAGAATAAGAATCGTTTACTTGAAATTAGATTATAACTTTCAAATATACATTTCAAATAAGTAAATATGTAATAGCTTTGTATCAATTTTACTTGTCTTAAAAATGCATAATAAAAATATCGTCACTTAAAATTGAATATATTGAATACATATGTATAAGTATTTCATATATTGAATTCGAAATAGAACTAGTCCTGAAACAGTACCTAAAATTTTACCATTCTTTCGGAACTACATTTGACGGATTCGTAGTAAATTGCTAGCCAAATCTTTCGATTCCATTGGGAAACTGAAGATCCTTACCTGCAACAAAGAAATGTCCAAATTAGAAAGAAAAACTTATACGAAAAACAGCAAATAACACCTTCTAAGCTAAATATTATCGCATTTCCCCATCCCTCTATACCCAGCAAATATCTATTTCCGTTAAACTTCTCGCTAAGAATTCAATTTCCTCCAAAATTCCGCTTTAAATTCCCCTTCCTTTACCAGCGAAAGCAAAGCGAAAGTAACTTGCCTTTCCCCCCCTGCTCACCGCACCATACCCCATTAAATCGATAAACCACTTTAATTATGTTACCATAATCAAATTAGAAAGTTTCTAAAATAAACAAAAACCTCCCGTCCGACTCGAAATCGGCAATTAAAAGTTTCTGATTGCTTGATGGCAATTCATACCGCTTTACCTCCCACTCAGGCCTTAACGATATGGCATTTGGGGGTCGCATTTTAACGATTTAAAAACCAAAATAGGGATTACGGTAGAAATCTGGTGAAGGTTCTTGAAAAGCTTATACGTATGAATGTGTATTGTGAAGGTAAGGAGATATTTTTGAAAGAAACTGCGAGAAGTTAATGAATTTTATGTAAATCTACTCAGAGCTTGGGTATTCATAACTTGGTTTCAAAGAAAGGTTTTATTGAATAGTTCTTAAAGCGTTTAGTTTAGGTGTTTATAATTTTGAAAGGATTTTGTTTTTAGTTTTGTATTTTCTCAGTTTTCAGCAGCTCCAAATACAGATTTAATCCGTGAACTTTAAAACAACCAAAACAACTCAAAAATATGTGTATGTACTGCCAAATGAGGTGAAACGGATCAGGTGAGGTAAAGGCGAGGTGAACCGGATCGATATTATGATATTTACTTAGTTTTCAATAAAGTTAATGTAATTTGTTTCTTGCTGGTGTGGACATTGGGGGCATAAACCGAGAGGTAAACACAATGCAGGCAGCAGAAAGGCGAGTGCTCGTAGCCACGCCGATGACGCCGGGTAGGCAGAAACATATCCGTGTGTTAGTGCTCTCTTTTCTCTGCTCGCATTGTTTTTACCGGAAATGAATCCACTAAGACCGTGAGCATTACTTTTGGTTTTGGTGCTAGGCATTTTTTCAGGTGTATGATTATCCTGCACTTTGACAGATTTCTTTGTCTTCTTCAGAATTGTATGCTTTTATTTTTTTTTTTCCAAAAATAAAACAGTCAACGCACACAACACTTAAAAAAAATTTTTCTTAGGAAAATTTTATAGGATACATTGTTTGTTTTTTAAAGTGCTGTGGGCGTTGATATTGTTTTATATTTTGAAAAAAAATAAAAATTTACATTTCTGAAGAAGATAGAAAAAATTGTCGAAAGATTAATGTAATTTTTATTTCTATGAACTCATAAGAAAGGCCGCTAATGTCAAGATTAAATTTTCGAATTTTTTTGCTGAGTGTCCTGGTTATCTACTCGGATTGCTCAGCAGTGTTCAGTTATTGTTTGAGTGGTGTCAGTTTTATTTGAGTGTTTTATAAATTAATATTAATAATTAATAAAACTGATTGGAAATATTAAATATTTGACCAAATATTAAAACAAACTGTTCTTTAGAAGAACTGAAAATATTTAAACGTAAGTAAAGTCATGACATCGTGTTAGCAGCCAATGTGGCAAACATCTCAGTTGAACGTGTGCAATGTGTCCTTTACGAAAAATTGGGTACGACCAAGCTATTGGCGAGATGTGTGCCGCGTCTGCTGACGATTGATCAAAAACGGAATCGCGTGGTAATTTCAATGCAATGTTTGGACATGTTTAAGCGCAGTACGAGTGAGTTTCTGGGGCGTTATGTGACTGTAAATTAGACATGGATGTATCACCATACGCCAGAAACCAAATGTCAGTCGGCAAAATGGGTTTTTCCCGGCCAACATGCACCAAAGAAGGCGAAGACGACACTATTAGTCGGAAAAGCTATGGCGACGATTTTTTGGGATTCGCAAGGCACAATCTTCATTGATTATTTAGAGAAGAAAAGGACAATCACGGGATAGTACTATGCTAATTTATTGGATCGATTCAATGCTAAACTGAAGAGGAAAAGACCCCACCTTGCAAAGAAAAAAATCATCATGATAACGCCCCGGTCCCCTCATCAGCAAAACTGGTCAAGTTACGGTACCAATTGAAAGTTGAAAGTATTGAAAGTATTTTAGAAAACAAATGACAAATTGTAGTATTTTATTTTCTATTTTTTATATTATACTTTTAACTTATGTAGATATAGACTAATACGTTTACTAATACGAAAGTTTACGGATTGTCAATGTATTTCAAAGTAATCCCCCCAAAGCTCAACGATTCCTCCTCGATCCCTCCCCCCGGAAGTGACTTTGTTTTAGGTTCCCAAAATAATCGTTTACAGCCCCTATCAGTTCTTCATTCGAATCTCGAAACAATCTCTTTCCACCCAGAAATGTTTTGAGTTTTGATGGAGCCAAATCATGCGTATACAGCGGATGTGAAAGGATTTCCAACTTCAATTCTGTCAATTTTTGCTGAGCGATTGCACTTGAATGTGTGGGCGCATTGTCGTGGTAGAACAACACTTTTTTCTTGACCATTCCCGGCCGTTTTTCCTGAATTGCTGCTTTCAGTTTGTCCGAAAGTGTTGTGTAATATTGACCAGTAACAGTTTTTCCTTTTTCAAGATAATCAATTAGCAAAATTCCTTTTGCGTCCTAAAGAACCGATGCCATCACCCGCCCAGCCGAGTGAATGGTCTTTGCCTCCTTTGGAACCGATTCACCGCGTTCAATCCACTGTTTTGATTGCATTTTTGTACCTGGTGTGTAGTGATGAATCCAGGTCTCATGTATGGTCACGAATCACCACTTAAAATCCGTTGGATTCCTCATAAACACTTCCAAACAATCGGCCGAGGTTCGAGCTCGAATGCGTTTTTGCTCCGAATTGAGCAAATGCGGAACCCACCTTGCAGAAAGCTTTCTTAAACCCAATTCATTACGTAAAATATGAGGTACTCGTTCATAAGAGACGCCCACGACTTTCTCAATTTCACTCACTTTCATTCGGTGATCTGCCAAAAGCATGTCATGGATTTTATCCACAATTTCTGGCGTGGTAGCCGTTTTCGGACGTCCTGAACGTGGTTCATCACTTGTATACGTGCGGCCACGCTTGAGTTATGAAACCCAAAAACTCACGGTGGAAAATGAAGGTGATGAATCCCGAAAAACAACCTTGATTTGATTTCCGTTGCGGTTCTCCCTTCCAAATAGAAAAATATGATGACCGCTCGAACTTTATCCATAATTGAATACACAAAAAGGTACTTGACTTCAATGCTTGCCAAAACCAGACTATTTGACAGATCGATTTAGCATTTGCAGTCAATTGATATGAAAGGGTTGTCAACAAAACGACATAAAGTATTTGGAAAAAAGCAACCCCCTAACAGAGATTCCGGAAACTTCATTCAACCCTCGTACAAAAAAAGAGAAAACTAAATAAAACCGAAATTATATTCATTACACTCATTCTAGAATATTTGCTACCTATTAATATTACATTTACATTTGATACAGTTTATTTATATTAGAGAAAATAAGTTAGATTATATACATTAAGCAACGTACGAAAATTTAATATAAATTATATTTTACAACAAAAAATAGATTCATTGTACAACATTGGAATTTATGTTTTGGAAGGCTTCCAGCTAGCCTGAGGATGTGCTTAATGCACGAAACCGGTAGCATTGTGTAAACCAATATAGAATTTTGTGAGTGAAGACAATTTTTATTTTTTCCTTTACAGAGTCACCATGGAACGTATAAAATTACATGTACAACACACCCACGAAATATAACAAAATATCTCAGCTTACTAATGATAATCCAATTGCTACGGTATTTCTAACTAATGCACATTCCCGATAGCAACTCAATTTTCCTCCCATTCACCGTTCACAATCCTCCAATACCCCTCGCCGCAATTACTAGAGTCTCGGTCGAAAGCACAAAGGACCGTAGAGAATTATTTTATTAGCCTAATTGTATACAAATCTTCTGCCGGAGCCTGGCGAGGGAAGCGGCCTCTTGACTCTCATCGGTATGCAGCGCCATACGTGTCCGCAAATTACACAAATGTCCGCCTGAATCAGCGTTTTGTGCTTGGCTGTAGTGGTGGCGGTGATGGTGGCAGTAGCCACTGCGAACGCTTTCGGTGTTATACTATTTTCTTTTGCGCTTCCCCCTCTAACGTACGGTCTATACGTTACGCTTGAACCAACGTAACATCGTGATAGTTACGTTATGTAGATTGAAAAGGTAAGAGAGAAGGATAGATAAATGGGTCCAATTTGTTTGAATTTTAGTTTTATGAGGGTTAGAAATTTTAGTGAAGGTGTGTGTGAGTGGATTCATTGTAAAGTTTCATTTAAAAAGATAATTGATAAATTTAATGTCGATTACAGAGACCTTTTTGGTGGAGGCGCCTGTATTTTCTCTCCAACGTAATATTATAAATATCAGAAACTTGTTTTATCTAAATAAAAGATAATTTTCACGGTCCTACGAGGGATGATCGTAAAATAAGGTTCCCATATTTTTTAAAAATAGACAGCATTCTTTATTTCCTTAACATTACACATCGTTTTAAAGGTAAAAACTTAAGCTATTTTTCGACACAACCGCCATTTCTATCCAAGCATTTTTGCAGACGGTGCTCCAACTTCTGTATCTCCATGTCGTAAAATTCTGCCGCTAGTCAAAATCTTTTTAATTGTGGTGTTGGAAATCTCGAAGAGCGAGTTGATGAATGGTGACCCTCCGATCTTCAAGCAGTATGCTCTCGACCTTTTCAACGATTTCCTCTGAAACTGATGGTCTTCCGCTCCGCTCTTCATTGTGAATTTCTGTCCGACCTCCAGTGAATTCCCAACACCATTTGCGGACGTGTTGAGCAGCTATACACTTTTCTCCATAAACTTCGGTTAATTGACGATGAATGTATATAGGTGAAACCCCTTTCGCGTTTAAAAAACGTATCACAGCGCGGATTTCGCACCTGGCGGTAGCGGCGATCGGCAGTTCCATCTTGGACGGCTGCTTAGCCAACACCGAGCGGCGTAGCGAGACGGGAGTGGTACGTATATAGAGTGGGAGAGCTGCTGCACACGCCAATGTTATCGGATTTCGCCTAACACGTCTTATTGCTACTGTAGGGCTTTGGGAACCTTATTTTACGATCATCCCCCGTAGATTCGAGAGTGTTGCTGGAGGAAAGTTACGAGAATATTTCACACAAACATTTCCTATTATATATCCTCCTCTAACTAATTTGAAAAAAAAATGATAGCGAAACTCAAAAAAACCTCTATATAATTAATTATTTCACCATTCACACAAAGAACAAGGCATACTTTCCACTAGTGGCACACTAAAAGCATACATATATCAAAAGTTGGAACGAGCTCTCAAACTAAAAACAACGAAAAAGAAAAAAAAACAGCCCTCGGATACGTCAAAGTAAAAGAGGAGACCAGAAAAAGCGCTGAAACAAAAGCCATCGACAAACTACGTACAATATCGTCGGGTTGTTGAGGAGCATCTTCTCCGGCAATTATCGTTATCCTTTGTCGCGGTTCGGCGAGGACTTCATTTGCAGATGTTTTCCTCAGTGCGTGATCTATTTAGTTTTAGCTTTTTATGTGCTTCTGCGGAATGATAATGTGGTCCCTCGCTTTGTAAGAAGCTGGGGAGAGATAAATATGGTTTTCAGGAGAAAATAGAGGTCTGGTAAACAAGAAATAGAAGGAACGGGTAATGTAAATAAATTCGCTTTGTTAGGTGTTATTTAAGTGGATAGACTTGGAAAAATAATCCATTTCCCCCAAGCAAAATGCGCAAAAAGGTATGCTGGTACAGCAAAATGTTATAGAATTCAATTTATTTCATTACGCAGGAAAGAAATAACCTTGGAAAGAGCTTTGGGCTGTTGATGGAAAAAATGTGTATTTAATTCTGGGTTATTTATTGTAAATTTCTCCTTGTAAGTCTATACACTTTACCCAGCGATGCTCCCCTCTCTTTAATCCGTCCAAATAGTAGTTCGACGAAAATCTCTGTCCTCTGAGCGAGACTGAGCCTAGGAAATAGAAAAAAGTCGCTGGAGGTCATCCAAGGCGACCACTGAAGTGTGAGACGATGCATTATCTTGGTGGAGCAATTTTTTTTCAATGCGGCCGTTTTTCAAGTAATGATGCGTAGTATGATGACGGTAAGATGATCGATTAACATAACTCCATCACTATCCCAGGAAACAGTCGCCATTGCTTTCCCGACAGATGGAACAGTCTTCGCCTTTTTCGGAGCCGATTCACCATTCGCAATCCGCCGTTTCGACTGTGTCTTGGCTTCACAAATGTACTGGTGTATCCAAAACTCCAACATATTTTGCTTAAACTGCTTCAACAGGGCTTTGGAAGTGTTCATTCAAATGCGTTTTTGGTCCTAAGAGAACAAGCGCAGCATTCAACGCGCGGTTAGTTCTTTCATGCCCAAATCTTTAGTAAAACACGTTCTTTTGAGAGGCCCACAGATTATTGCTATCTTCCTAATTTTAATTTGACGATCATCTAGCACTATTTAGTGAACTTTTCCGATTTTATCGGTAGTGGTTACAGTTTTTGACCGTCCCGAACGTTCGTTGTCGATCAAACTCGTACAAACATGTTTAAATTCAGTTGTCCAAAATTGCACAGTGGCAAACGATAGCGCAGAGTCCTCGTAAACGGCGTATTGCCTTTCACATGCAAAAAATTAATGACGACTCGATATTCGATTTTTTCCATTTTTAAAGAAACCCTAACGACTAACACAAGCGACTGTTAAACGACAATCGAGTCTCCAACATGGCAGAAATTTTCTACGCATTCGCGATTATATTACCAGAATATTTTTAAAGAATAACACCATCTTCATGTTGATGCTTGAAACTGCGAATCAAAAGTACGGTATTGATTTTCTGAAAAATTCCAACAACAGGTCAATTTTGTTTTTAAATTTTGCCCTTTTGACATAATATTCGGATATATAGGGTAATGTGTGTAAATATAGTTACGCTGTCGGCATTTTTTTTTAATAGCAACCCCCATTTCTTATTCCATATTCTGACACTCCATCCAGTTGCCGTCCAGATAAAATGTTCATTGCTTCATCAGAAAACAGGATATTGTTCAGCAGCAGTTGATTATCTTCTAATTGTCATTGCTTTGGAAAATTCTATACGCCTATACGGACCATCTTCATTTAAGGCTTGTAATAATGAAAGTTTGTAAAGATGTCACTTTTGATTCTTCAGGTGTCTTATTACAGAATACTGACTAATGCTGTGACAGCGCGGATTTGTTTGTGCGGATTGTCTTGTAAATCTAGGAAGTTATTGCTGGACGTTATCTTTTTGCTAGATTTCTGACCGAATTCACGTAAATATTTGTCTATTTTACTCACAGTTGACCACACCCAATCATAATCAATATTTCAATTCTTTCCCTTCCATTTTTTTTTCAATTCTCAGATGGACAATTATTGAGAATTGTATATATAAGCTTTGCAGGCCTTAAAGACCTTTGGTTTCAATGTCCTTTATTGTTTCACTCCATCTCTTCCTGTCCATGGTTAAGTTTTGCCATCTTCCCACCCCTAGAAATTTTAGATCTTCTTTGCATGCCTCTAACCATTTCCTCCGCGGTTGTCCTCTCCTTCTTCTGTCGCCTCCTCTGCTCAATATTCAATTCGCCCATCTATTATCTGGCATTCTTGTTGTGTCCCAGTTGCTGGTCGTATTACCCAGCTACAATCTAAGTTTTGCTGCCCAGGGGATGTGAGCATTTGTTTTGATAATAACGTTGTATTGTTCCTTGTTTACAATAATGATACAAATGTACTTTCAATTATTTTAGCCCGCCAGACAACATGACTAGTGCATGAAAATGTCCAGGTAACGAAAACTGAGTATGGCGCGGTCACTAAATATTCAACAAAAGAAGGGCGTACGCCTAATCACATTAAACGACGTTTAAACAGCGTTTATGGTGATTTATCTCCTTCATATTCCACTGTAGGAAACTGGACAAAATGTTTTTGTTTGGGGCAAGAATCCTTTGATGAGCACTTCGGTCGGTCAATTGAACTAACTCCTCAAACATTTCAATTATTGAAGAAAGTGAAGCAATTAGCAGTCTAACATTTCTGAAACAAGTATTCGCCGAATTCTCCATAACCATTTGAGTATGAATAAGATTAGTGCAAGATGGGTATCGCACCTTCTTTCTTCTCTCCAACGTGAACGTCGGGTCGAATGTGTGCGTTCGTTTTTAATCATGTCTGGAGACGACCCGAAACCGATTTTGGGGTCCATTGCCACATGAGATGAAACAATGATTCCGTATTATGATCCTCTATCCAAAAAAGAATGGAATGGCGGCGACCCGATAAACCTCGTCCCAGAAAGGCGAAAGAAATATTTTGAAGGAAAAACTTAAATTATTAATTGATCGTTGTAATAAATGTATTGAAGTTAGGGAGGATTGTAAAATGAAAATTGTTATATTTTACCAACTTTATTTTTTCCACAGCAGGCCGATGGCGCCTACATCGTACCATGTTGGAAACTGTATGGAGTGACAGAATATGGAATATAAAATTCGGATTGCTATTTTTGTAAAAAATGTCGATGACGTCACCACACCTAAACGCTTCATCCTGCGAATATTCCAATATTATGTCAGAAAATGCGGAATTAAAAATCAAAATTGAGTTGCTTTTGGAACTTTTCCATAAATCAAAACTTTCCTTTTTTATCGAATTTATTACTTACTTTTGACTCGCCCTGTATAAGGCAAAATTAACTCTGAAAATAACAAGCAAAACACATGAAATAATCTTTTCAAAATGATTACAATTGTTCTCTATATAATCTCCTCAATTTAAAACGATCGAAATACGGCAATTTTATCCCAAGCCAAGCATTTAAAGATCAAATACATACACGTAGAAAGCACAATAAGCTCCTTTAAAGCTACACACAGAGAGATTATTGGCCAACAACTAAACTATATTGTTTCAGACGAATCATTTGACAATTTCGGCGTAAATTAACCCCATCCTTGGACGAAGGGGATCCTCTACTCGAATTCCTTTGGGCCCTTAACGCCGACACTCGCACACATAGCAGAAATAGAGGTTTCCACGAGCTCTCCAGTAATAAGACGTAAACCGTCTTCTTCCCCCCGCACAATTCGTGTTACGACTATCCTACCCGGCTGCACCAGTCACCCCTTTTCCGTTGGAATTCGCCCGTTACGTCGCGCTGGTGTTGTATTGGATTTCGTGAAACACGATTCCCCGACAAGGTTCCCTTTTGTAATACGAGGACTTATTCGATTAGGAACAAACAGAGGGGATTGAGGGATGGGGTGGGGGGTGTTGACGACGGTAACAGTACGTGCTTGCCACCGGTTACATCGGCAATAATACCCCTTCCACCTTGCTGTTCTTCTTCTCAAAGCTAGCGTTCGACATTCCTCGAGCTGCCTATATACATAATATTAACTCTATATACTGCTGTATATAGTGCGATTACGGGTTATATCTCGCCTTGTAAGTGTGAAATTTACGCGTGGTTTGAACTTGCTTACTTGTTCTAGGTATGTTTTGGGAGGTGATTATTGTGCATACTTCATAGAAAACAAATAGAATTAGCTGAAGTGGATGTTTGGGGGAATTAGATGAGGATATATTTCGACTACATGAATTAGAGTGTAAATAATAATAATAATAAAAATAATAAGAAAAAATTTACTAGGGTGGGTAAACTGCAGCTGGTATTCCTATGTGTGTACTCGAAAACTGTTCCTTACCAAAATCCTTGAGGTTTGGGTTTTTCAGCTAGTAATAGTAATAATAATCATAACAATAATAAAATAATAATAAATGATTGGTTCGTGTGCGTCCATGAAATAATCACTAGAATTGCTCACAAGCGCCAATGGCCAGTGACGGAGGTTCGATACAACCCTCAGTATAACTGCGAGTCTCAACCAGATCTGTTTTGTATACATATATGCTGCCGTAAATACTATTTTGTAGTTCTACGTTTGTTTTAAGAATGTTGCCTACGTCGCGAAAACGACCAATGTTGAACAAAGTTATAGAATTTATAGCAGAAATGCCTGACTTAAATTATAATGGCGTTAAAATTCAATGTGTAGCTTGTAATCACGTAAATAGCACATGACACTATGACAAATTTTAACTTAATTTATGCGTTACCTTTATTGCATGTAATCTACCGTTTAATTTACTAGACAAGGAAGCATATGTCCTCTTTTGGAATAAATATTCGGACTGCAAATTACCAAGTCGGGCATCGTTACAAAGGATTGTGCCATCTGCTCGTGCACATGTTGAAAAAAAAAATAAATCGGAGTTGAAAGATAAAAAACTGTGGTATGTGTGGACGAAACAACAGATCGTAAAAAACATTCTGTGGTTAATGTAATGGTACGTACAATGGAACCACATCAATCGTCACCTTCAATTCTATTAGCTTCCAGACGAGTACAACAATGTACTGCCGAAGTAATTTCAAAGTTAGTGTTAAATACATTGAAAAAGTTTGAACTTTCAACAAACCAACTGTTGATGTTTATGAGTGATGGTGCCGCAAACATGCTCTCTGTAGGGCGGTCTCTGCTTGTGCTAACTTGTTACGTATTACGTGTAAGACGCTTTAATAGCGCATACAAAAGCAGAGTTTGTCAAATTCCCAAAATGTATTCGCAAATTTCACAGACTGTGCCCCCGTATGCCTGAGCCACCAGAACCTATTCTTACACGTTGGGGAACATGGTTACAGGCCGCGTTTTGTTATCGTAAATATTTTGAGAATATTAAGAACGTGGTTTTACAATTCGATCCAAAGGATGTTGCGGCTATCAAAGAAAGCCAGTCGAAATTTCAAGATAGTCAGGTTAAAACGGATTTAAAAACTATTCAGAACAATTACTTCGGACTAGTGGAGGCAATAGAAAAATTACAAAATCCTTCGGTGTCGTTAGTGGAATCTCTGCAAATAGTGCAACATGTTCACGCACAGCTACTTCCCGTACCTGTAACACGTGATGTATTCATTGAATCTAGTGCCTATCGCTCGTTTCGTTTAACTAATATAGACTTTATCACAATCACCACATGCAATTTTGGAATTAGGTTTGGAATTGGCAGTTTTGACTTTTGGGTCGCGTTGATGTTCGTTCACACCATTTGTAGTGATAATAATAAAGCTGGGTGATATTCCGGTTTATATTTGAATGACCTTCGTATATAGCACATAGTATTCAGAAAAAGAAAACTGACAAAACAACTAAAATAAGAACAGAACTTAACCAAAAAAAAAAACGATAAATTGTAAGAAGAACAATTGGAAATATGAATCTGGCATTTCATTCCCATCACCACCTCTCCAATATCGTTATGAGAGCAAACATCACACTGTCGCTGCAGTTATAAAATCATTTGGTAAGAATTTCGCAGCTTCAATATTTGTTCCTCTAACGTTGCTACTACGTTCCTGTATCGTCTCATGAATGCAAATCGTCTACAACGTGTCGGGGTAATCCTCCTATCGCGTCGAACACACATCTTCGACCTGTTCGCCTGCAAAATTTCGCACACACACACACACCACCCAACCAACCCGCCCTTATTAGATATACGTTTGAATACGCTATAGTCTGTCCTTTTTTCACGCCTGCTCCGATGCTTTCGCTGTTACGTGCTCGTTATCTCCGTCGTACCGAGAATTACGGCCGGTATGTGACGAAATTTACAGAGCGGGGATCAACGATGGCGTGTAACTGTTTAAAAAAGGGATGGAAATAATTAAAATATGACCCTTTTTGTGTTTATTGTAGTGATACTGGAACGGTAGCGTGGAATTAATCTTGAATTTTAGGCTGGTACCTTTTTCATTCGCTTTAAAATATTTATTTAGGGACCTTACGTTGGATTAGTTAACTCTTCATATCCTGTAAATTATACAGTATGTATAAAAGTCTTGATGTCACAGGTTTTAGTATAATGAGGAATGATATAGTATTTATTCCACTGTTGGAGCTTCTTGGTGTGAGTTCTACGTCATTTTTGTAGTATTATCTTGTGTATCCATGCTATGATTGGAGCTCTTGTGGCGATGCAAATCGTATTTTTATCTTACAAAGGCAGCTAATAGAATATTATTTAATTTGAGACAGAGGGATTCTGCATCTCTTACTAGCTTGTACGAAAAAGCTACCACTACTACTATTATCACAATTTTTGACAATAAAAGAGGAAGCAGCATTCAAATTTGGTGTTTTAAGCCTCAAATGACCTTCTGGTCATATACAGCAATAATCAGACACATGATCACCTACGTCTCTTTGGTTTAGTGACCAAAAATGGTAAAATCAATATTTATTAAGAATCAAAAGGTTGACGGACTGCATTTATTACATTAACTCAAGTTTGGACCTGCCTGTGCATCACATAGTTGTGAAGAGGCAAAAAAAGGTCGAAATGTCAGGAGAATAAGGGAGCTGTGGTAATGTTTCCCGGCCAAGTTCAGAAATTTTTTCCCGAGTCACTCTCACGGTTTTGGCCGGACTTTAAAGTGTCTAATATTCAAATCAGAAAATGAATTCAAAGAAGAAGAGGAGGTTGGAAGTTAGAATAGGCAGGCTTCCTGTGAATGTCCTAAGGAACATAGAGTTTATATGACATCTTCGTAAAATCAAGGTAAATTTGCATTTCCATTTACTGATATCAAACCGTTTAAAATTACCGAAAGTGTGTAAGAATACTCCCGAACTCCACAGTTTATTTAAAAATCTAATTAATTCGCAAAAATTCCAATTTTTTTAACAATTTACCTGCATTAAAACGTTTCACTAATAGCTGACATGTGAATGTAATAAAACGTACATAAGCCAAACCAGAAAGTACATTGAGACCCGAATAACAAAACACAAAAGAAGTTACGCACAAAAACAGACGCCATATTCGCAATGTCTAGTATTTCAGTCAAAAATACATAACATTGTATATTCGATAAAAACAGAAGCAGTTGTAGTATTGAGCTTGTTTTATATTCTTATTCTCCAGCCCTTCTTAAAAATTGAAATGCGCTTAGAGACGCCTCACACCGCTCCATTTTCACAAAATAACACCCCTAACTGTTCTACGAAACCCGAAGAATGTTTTTGCAAAGGGAAAGACTGCTTCCTCACCTTAGCTCGGTCGCTTCCGCTACAATATAAGATTTATGGCGAATCATCTATTCCAACCGAAAGTCTCCCTCGACCTAATACCAAATTCAAACAAGCTGTCTTACCCAGCCGTATTTTTCTTTTCTTGTTCGGATGACGAATATACGTACGTCCAAGGTCTTCTTCGATCCTTTCTCGGGTGATATTGGTAATATTTCTGCGGTAATATTCTAGAGGTACCTTTAATAGGTAGCTTTTTCAGAAAGCTAATGGTAAAATTAATACTTCTACTCGTATATTGCCTTTCTCACAAGATTAACGGTCAGTAAAAGCATAACAAACAATATACAAGAACAACAATGTAACAAATGTGAGCCGAGTAAAAAATATTCAGAATGTAGGACAGAAAAATGTTATACAGGAGGAGTTTTTTTGTTATTTTCTCATGTCAAGTTTCTGTGAGATTTTACAGTGTCTCTACACCCCTTCGTCTTTGACACGAGTTTCCTTTTTTCGTAACCTTATATAACGCACAACAAACGGCTATACGTATACAATAATTTTTCTCCCTCTTTCATATTAACCGCTAAGGCTTCCGCAAGGTATTATTTTCTCAGGAAATCTAAGGATCGACCGGCTTCTGGAGGGTGATCAAAGGCGGTCTATACGTTCTACGAACTTTGTAGTATCTTGTGCACGACTCTACGTGTATGTATACGTGTGTTTCTACCTATATACGGCTCGCGTTCTTTATCCAAAAGCCCGTAAAACAGGAGCTGCGCAACGATCAGAACCATTTACTTATGGCAGATTAAAGAGGATCAATGTCGAGGCCAATGAAGGGGAAAGTCGACGTTAAAGGAAGCGGAAAGAATATAAGCTTGCACGTTTTGGAATTACGCCTGGAAGGTTGATCACGGTGCCGCAATGCATATATGTAAATTAAATTAGAGATGGGGAGAAATTATCGGGATGGAAAGCAGGTGCCTTCGGCGCCAATTGCAGCTTAAATTTTCTTTGGAATTAAACTACGATTTGTGAGCGAATTACGGATGAAAGGGATGGGGTTGTTGAAATGAATTTATTGGAGAAGTGGGTATTTGAATCCTGGGGGAGTGAAGCTTGTAATAACTAAATGGTACTTCTGCATTGTATTTTTTTAGTATTTCCATAGGCTGAAAGGTAATGTCAAAGAAATGTTGTCGTATATAGTATGCCACCTGGCGGAACTTGAATATTGCTTCCTCTATCAAGATTGCTCGTATGCTCTTTGACCAGAAAATGTCCTGTTAGCGAGCTGATCGATGTTTTAACTGTCTCTGCCTAAGTCTGCTGTAAATTTAGCAACTAGAATACTTTTCCAACAATCTTGACATTTCTTTTCTTTCCATTAACGGACGACTTTACTAGGTTTAGTTTTACTGCATTGGCATCCTTTCGGAGAGTCACCTTGGTCCGGTTTCCCAATCGATTTACTGCGTACATGCAGTCCAACACCAATTTCGCCTTTGTGGGCATAAAGTTCGGTGCCTTTAGCATTTACGGTCATAATGTCATTTTTAGATTTAGACCCCAAGCTTTTCCACACAACTTTTCACGGTGGTGAGTAACGCTGGCCACGAGCGGTACCGCGCATCGGCGTAGAATCAGTTCGGACCGAGAGGAACGGTAGTATTACTTCGTCTGCGGAGCAGTACGGACATTTTCGCTGCCGGTCATTTGCGCAATTGTTTATCTGTCCTAGAAAAATTATGATTTCGTCAGCAAAACGACCGCGGTCGGACAAACTTCGAAAATTTATTGCAGAAATTCCAGACTTAATATATGAAGGTGCTAAAATTAAATGTGTAATCTGTAAAATCCCGTTAATGTGTTGGTCCAGACAACATTGTCTACGACACGTAAATAGTGAAAACGAGACAATGAGAAATTTATATTTAATTTATGCGTTACGTTTATCGCATGTAATATACCGTTTAATTTACTAGACAAGGAACCATTTACCTGCTTTTGGAATAACTATTCGGAGTGCAAATTACCAAGTCGAACATCGTTACGAAGAATTGTGCCATCTGCGCGCGAACATATTGAACAAAAAATAAAATCGGAGTTGAAAGATCAAAAATTATGGTTATGTGTCGACGAAACAACAGATCGGAAGAAATATTCTGTTCTTAATGTAATGGCACGCAAATTGGAACCTCATCAATCGGCACCTTCAATTCTATTAGTCTCCAAACGAATACAACAGTGTACTGCCGAAGTAATTTCAAAGTTAGTGTTAAATACATTGGACAAGTTTGAACTTTCAACAAACCAACTCTTGATGTTAGTGAGTGATGGTGCTGCAAACATGCTTTCTGTAGGGCGGTCTCTTAAAAAGGATTCTGCTAATTCGTTACACATTACGTGTAAAATTCATGCTCTCAATCTTGTGGCGGAATGTATCAGAAAATGTTATCCTGAGCTAGACGCTTTAATAGCGCATACCAAAGCAGTATTTGTCAAATCACCGAAACGTATTCGCGAATTTCACAGACTGTGCCCCCGTATACCAGAGCCACCAGAACCTATTCTAACTCGTTGGGGAACATGGTTGCAGGCCGCGTTTTATTATCATAAATATTTTGACAATATTAAGAACGTGGTTTTACAATTCGATACAAAGGAAGCTGCCGCTATCCAGAAAAGCCAGTCGAAATTTCAAGATAGTCAGGTTAAAATGGATTTAAAAATCATTCACGACAATTACTTCGGACTAGCAGATGCAATAGAAAAATTACAAAATCCTGCGGTGCGGTTAGAAGAATCTCTACAAATAGTGCAACATGTTTACGCACAGCTATGCGCGATTGAAGACGCAAAAAATGTTTCTGTTCTAGAAAAATTTGAGTGTTTTTGAGAAAATTCTGATTTTGGCACATTAAGACACATTTGTGAAGGTGCGTCAACAGAATCGTTAAGTTATTTGAAAGATTATTTTACTTACGCAAAAATTACGTCACTAGATGTAGAACGTTCGTTCTTTGCATATAAACGCATTTTTTCCTCATGCCGTACTAGTTTTGCCGAAACAACAGTTGAAACATATCTAATGTTGCAGATATTTAACAGACATTATTCACTTTGTGATTTCACGGAGGACTCTTAAAATTGTAAGTGTTTGAGCACGTGTTAAGGAATTTACGGAAACAGTAATCTAATGTTATGTTCGGGGCTTTCCCAAACTCATAAATGGTACAATAAGCTTAATTGTATAAAAAAAGGGTACGGGTGTAAACCTCTCTTCTTTTAACTGCGGTGTATTGGCTCCACATTATATCAGTGTTCGAGTTTATGTGATTCAATGCACATCTGATAAAGAAAAGTAATAATAATTATAAAATGCCTCGAGGAAAACCAACAGAAATTGACAAACGTTCGGCTATAGTTACTCTACACCAAGAAGGCTATTCAGTGCGACAGATAAGCAGTAGAATAAATTTAACAAAATTTACTGTGAATAACATCATCCGGCGATATCAAGCAACGGGTAGTTTCCAAGACCGTCCAAAATCAGGATGTCCGAAAATGACGACTAAAATGGATGACGAACGCATACAATTAATAAGTAAGCGTAATCGAAGAGCAACCGCACCTGAAATTGCAGCAGATTTCGATCGCGATCGCGCCGTGTCCGTTTCCGTCAGCACAATCAAACGTCGTTTTCAAGCTGCGAATCTTCACGGACGTGTTAGCAGTTCGTAAACCTCTTTTACGTCGAGGGAATCGACTTAAAAGGCTACAATGAGCACGAACACATCAGAACTGGACAGCAGAACAATGGAGAAAAGTCCTTTGGACGGACGAATCAAAATTCGACGTGTTTGGGCAGAGAAAACGAGTATTTGTTCGCCGATCCAAAGGAAAGAGAATGCTTTCCGATTGTGTTGTGCCTACTGTAAAGCATGGTGGTGGTTCGGCTTTCGTTTGGGGGTGTTTTTCATACGCCGGGACTGGTTATTTAGTAAAAATTGACGGGATTATGGGAAAAGAAAATTACAGATACTGGAAGAAAATGCGATTCCATCAGGTTTGCGTTTAATTAGACAACAGTTTGTATTTATGGAGGATAATGACCCGAAACATACTGCTCGGGTGTGTAAAAATTATTTGGTGGTTCAAGAGGATGAAAATATTTTGCAGCGAATGACGTGGCCTCCCCAGAGTCCTGATTTCAATACTATTGAGTTGCTATGGGACGAACTCGGCAGATGCGTAAGACAGAAAGCTCCAACTTCAAAGCAGCAATTGTGGACCATCCTCCGAGAAGAATGGAACAATATTCCAGAATGCACTGCACAAATTAGTCGACAGAATGCCGAGGGCAAAATTTAATTTAAAAAAGGAAATTTTCCTTTCTTTTTATGTAAATTTAATAAAGAAAGTAAAGCTTATCTTTATATGAATTCTTTTCTTTAATTCTAAATTTATTCAACTGTCCGATCTATTATGAGCGGTAGTGGAACTCGTCTTTCACGCTCAATACTTATTTCAGCTGTAGTTTTTCATCTATTCCGTTTACTCATCATAATTATTCGACGATCTTCCGCTGGTGTTGTCACTTTCCGCCGTCCTGTTTGTTTTCTATTTAATAATGTGCCATCCTCTTGATATTTTTAACGTTATGTAGATTATGTAAAGCATCACTCATAATGCGGATTTCTAAAGACAACTCTCTTGTTTTCCGCATTTTAATACTACTAACTACACATTTCTGTTTTCCCACATAATAAACTCTTGTCACAAACCAAACACACCACTTCTTAACCATTATATTTTAGATCTGGGAAGTGCCATAAAAATCTGTTTACACTGTCAATGCTGATATTGCATTATTGACCGAAACTTGGCTTTCCCCGGACATTGCAGACAGTGAGTTATTCGATCCCTCGTTCAGTGTGTTAAGAGCAGATAGAGACTTTCAGCGCGTCGGTAGGGTTACTGGTGGTGGTGTTTTGACACTACTTTGCACTCCACTTCAGGGTGACTTAGTAAATATATTTCAAAATGTAGATGTTACGCATTTAATTGGTATTGTAACTTGTAAGTGTAAATTTGGCCATCTTACCATATTTGTTTTAAATCTGTACATTCCTCCTGACCTTCAAATTGAAGAATTCGAGATATTTTTAGATGTGCTATGCGTTGAATTACTAGGTAAAGATGTTTTATTATTTGGCGACATTAACGGACCACAATTCTTCAACGAGAACGCCATTGATTGTAGGAGTACCGCTCTCAGGAATTTCATGAACGTGTTAGGTTTAAAACAGTACAACAATGTGCTTAACTCTAACGGTAGAATTCTGGATTTGATCTTCTCTAATCTGCAGTCTGGTATCAATGTGTTTCGCGATGATGATCCAATTGTACCTGAGGATGCACATCACCCTGCACTACGAGTAGCAATGCAGGTGAGAGCTGAAAATCGACCATCAACATTTCCTTCAAACAAGGATGCATTGTATGACTTCTCGAGGGCTAATTGGGACTTACTACACACGGATTTGGCAAATGCTGATTGGGCTTTCATTAAAGAACGTGTTGACGTAGACGATGCAGTGGCAGACTTTTACGAGGTATTATACGGTCTACTTGATAAATCAGTACCTAAAACTAACAAAACAAACCGTACGTCTCCACCGTAGTTTAACAGCCACATCAAAAACCTACTTAAGTTAAAGAATACTTACCTGCGAAGATGGAGAACAACTTCATCTCTCAACGCTCACAATGAATTCAAGCGTTTGAGGCGGTTGTTAAAAAGAGAAATGAAAATGGCACGTGCTGATTATCAAAGAAAAGCTGGAAACAGCATCGCGAATGATCCCAAGTTTTTCTGGAAATATCTAAACAACAAGCGTAGTACGACGAGAATTCCTGGAAAAATGACCTCGAAAAATTTAGAACTTGACAATCCCAATGATATTGTGGAAGCCTTTTGCGATCAATTTTCAGAGACCTTCCGATTACCCTCTCAAAATGCCCGCTTAATAGAAGAGGCTAGACTCGCAAATTACTTCCATATAAGATTTGTCACCGAAAATGATGTTTTAGACGGAATTAAACATCTGAAGTCTAAAAGAACTGCTGGCCATGACTCTGTACCGAGTTTTCTAATACGTAAATGTGCTAATTGTTTCACTGTACCACTCAGTCGAATTTTTAACTTATCTGTTAAAACAAGAGCATTTCCAAAGTTATGGAAAATCGCCAGAATAACACCAGTCTTTAAAAATGGCGATCCAACTCAAGTGGAAAACTATCGACCGATTGGTATTTTATCGAATTTTGCAAAGATTTTTGAGCACTTGATATACACTGAAGTCTCCAGATACGTCAAGCCCTTTGTATCACCATTTCAACATGGATTTCTTTCGGGTAGATCCACTATTACTAACTTAGCGACGATTACGCAATTTTTAAGTGAAGCATTGAATAAGAGGCAGCAAGTCGACGCAATATATACAGACTTCTCCAAAGCTTTGGTATTATAGATCATACATTGCTAATTAAAAAACTTGGACGCTTTGGATTCTCAAATGGCTTGATTCAGCTTCTGTCTTCGTACCTCAATGATAGGTCTAGCTACGTCTACTTCAACGGATTCTCGTCCAAACTATTTCAAATTTACACGGGTGTCCCTCAAGGTTCAAACTTGGGACCACCCTTATTTAACATCTTCGTCAACGATCTGTTATCCTCATTAGACTGTAATGTGTTGGCGTATGCGGATGACTTGAAAATCTATAGACAAATAACGAATATTGCTGATGCAGATAGTTTAGAAGATAGTCTGGTAAGTATACATAAGTGGTGTATGAACAATGGTCTATTATTAAACGCAAGCAAATGTGCTGTTGTATCGTACTCTAAGGTATGGAATCCTATACACAAAAATTACTACATAGGCAACAATCTGGTCTCACGCAAATTAACAATGAAGGGCCTAGGGGTAATTCTTGATGATCAACTTCTCTTTTCGGAACACATTTTCGCAGTATGCAGCGCAGCGTCTAAAACCCTAGGGTTTTTGTTGAGATCTTGTTCGTTTACTACCACAGCTCCGTTAAAAACATTGTTGTAAACTGGAATATGCATCGGTTGTGTGGTATCCGATTTTCACGTACTTAAACCTAACATTAGAAAAGATACAGAAACGTTTTCTGAAATATCTGTCGTATAAATTAGACGGTACTCACCCTGCACGAAACTCAGATTGCAACCAGCTATTACAAAGGCATCACTTCACATCACCTTCTAGTCATAGAGAACGTTATAGTGCACGATTTCTTTATAATCTATTAAATAACCAAATGGATTCACCGCATCTATTGGCGCTTATAGCAATAACAGTACCTGAGCATAAACACATAAATTAAATTTAAATTTGTCATAATCTCGTGTGGAATTTTTTTTTTGAAACATGCCCTGCATTATTTACGTGCCGTAGACAATCACTTTTCGACCAACACATTAAGTCTATTTTACACACTACATATTGAATTTTAGCGCCATCACACTTTAAATCAGGCATTTCTGCAATAAATTCGCTTATTGTGTCCAACTTTGGTCGTTTTCGCGACGTAGGAAGCATTTTCAAAACAAACGTAGAACTACGATATAGTATACGACAGCGTAGATGCATACACAACAGATCGGCTTTCGAGTCGCAGTTATACTGACGCTTATACCGAATTGTCCCGGCCGTGTTTATTTTGTGTAAACTTTTATGTGATTGGTCATTCATTGAGGATGCATCAACCATTGATCAAGCTGTCGATGAATTTTATAATGTTTTGTACAAGGTAATTAACCGTTCAGTTCCTCTATACAGTCAGAATAGTTCTTCTCATCCTCCGTGGTTTACTACAACAATTCGACAAAACCTAAAAACTAAAACCTTCTATCATAGAAAATGGATACAAACTAAAAGTGAGATTTTTTACATGAGGTTTAGAGATATCAGGAGATTAGTTAAGCAACAGATTCAAGAAGCTTACAACGCTTACATGTCAAGAATACAAAACACAATTAAGCAAAATCCGAAAGAGCTGTGGCGGTATAGTAATAGACTAAAAGGTGTTTCACGCATACCAAACACAATCACTGATGGGGATGTGGTATATCAGGATCCCCAGGAAATTGTTGACGCCTTTGCTAGTAAATTTTCTTCTGTTTATCTGCCACACTCCAGCAGAGTAATCGAAAATGTATTTAGCAACATACCATCTTTTGACGTCAAGCCTGTGAGTGAGACTGACCTGCTAACTATAATGAGTCACCTAGCAAATACGGACACAGCTGGTGATGACCTCATCCCTAGTTTTTTAGTGAAGGAAGCACGCATAGTACTTGTCAAACCACTCTTGCTTCTTGTCAACATTTCTTTGAGATCTTCTACCTTTCCTAGGCGCTGGAAACGAGCAAGAGTTACGCCAGTTCTTAAGAAGGGCAGCAGCACTGATGTGACTAACTATCGTCCTATATCTATTTTATCTAACTTCGCCAAGGTATATGAACAACTTTTATATTTTTCTATATTCAACAATGTACAGCCGTATATATCTGCGAAGCAACATGGTTTTATACCTAAAAGATCTACAACAACTAACTTAGCGACAGTTACACAGTTTATAAGTGACACACTGGATGATGGAGGGCAAGTCGATGTTATATACACGGATTTTTCTAAGGCCTTTGACAGAATTGACCATGATATTATGCTCTTTAAATTAAGTTCTTTTGGCATGTCACCTCGCCTTCGAGATCTGATGGAGTCCTACTTAAAAAAGCGGTCATGTTATGTTTTCTATAATGGCTTCAGCTCATGTGAATATGCTATTACGTCAGGTGTTCCACAAGGATCCAATTTAGGACCTTTGCTCTTTGTGCTTTTCCTCGACGATCTGCTGGAAGCGTTGACCTGTGACACCTTAGCTTATGCAGATGATGTGAAGGTGTACGCAAGAATTGATTCCATTAATGATATGGTTAATCTGCAAATGAGTATTGATTACGTATTCCACTGGTGCCAAGAAAATAGTCTTATGTTAAATGAAGCAAAATGCACGTATGTAACATATACTCGCAAAGTAAAAAGCTTGCCTACTACGTACAGTTTAAGCGGTTACCCGCTGCAGAGGAGCGAGACCATAAAAGACCTAGGAGTTATCTTTGATAGTCAACTATCCTTTAAACAGCATGTTTCGCAGACGTGTTCCTCGGCCGCAGCCATGTTAGGATTCATCATACGATCTTCGAAATACTTCACGAATCAACATCTTCTGAAAACGCTGTATAGAGCATTTGTCTTAAGCCGGCTAGAGTATGCTTCCATTGTATGGTATCCTTACTATCAATCCTACGAGGATTCTATTGAGAGAGTACAGCGAAGGTTCCTGAAATTCCTATCTTTTAGGATCGACGGTATATATCCAGTGAGGGGTATAGACTATGCCACATTATTGGAACGACATGCGGTCCGGAGTATTTCGGAAAGAAGGCAAATTTGCAGTGCGCGGCTTCTCTACAAACTTATTGACAATCAAATCGATTGCGCATATCTGCTGTCAAAAATTAATTTGAACGTTCCTCGTTTGTCTTCGCGTAGTGTTCAATCGTTTCGGCCTTTAACTGCAAGAACTAATGTGCTGCTGAAATCGCCAGTTCAAAACATGTGTGTGAATGCAAATAAATATTATGCAGATATTTTTGTCGGTGACGCTATGCATTAATCGGTCGAGCATATATATATTATTTTTTTTTTCTATTATTTTTCAGTTATCTTTTATTAAGTATTATATTTTATTTTTCTCTTTGTATTATGTGCACATGTATTCGTATTATTATTTCGTCCTGTAATTGGGGTATCCTGTTGGGCGAATAAAGTTTATTATTATTATTATTATTATTATGCGTCAACCACTGGCTTTCAGCGCAGTTTGCTCTACGCATGAGTTATGGTATCATTTTCTGGGGTTAATCTCCAGAAGTATATAGTTTTTCTAGCTCAGAAGAAAGTCCTTAGAGTTATTTTCGGTTTATCAAGTAGAGACAGTCTCAAAACCGTTTTTCAACAGCATAATTTACTAACCTTTTATGGAGTATATATTTACAATTGCATAATTTTTTTGTTTCAAAATAAAATGAATAAAAATGATTCTAAATACAATCACGTACATAATGCTCGTTTAAAAGAAGACTTTTATCAGTACCCAATACATAGGTTAACATTAACAGAAAGGAATGTGTATTATTCTAGTCTACGTTTATATAGCAAACTACCGCTGTTCATCAAAACTAGCAACAATTTAAGAATATTGAAAAGCAGATTGTTTGAATATTTAGTTAATTTAGAACCGTATTCGTTAAACGAATATTGGAATAATTAAAATTCTGTAGTTTTGTTGACTTTTCTTGTATACCTTTGTATACTTCGAAATTAATATAAAAAAAATAAATAAATAAATCTACTTCAGATGTACAATAGAAAAAGCAGTTTCATCGTCACGTTTAACGCAGTCCATCAGTACCAACCCCACCTCCCTGACGACGTATTCGTAATTCCTAGCTCTCCTAACTAGCATCAGCATTTCCCATAAACAACAAGATTACACGACGGACTATTGCAACCGTACCCAAAGTAGGGGTTAGCGCATTGTGCGACCCGCTTAACGTCCGGAATATCAAACAGGATACTGCATGATGCGTTACGAGACGGCGAGAAACGCCATTAAGCAAGGCCGGGATGACGACGCTAACGCAACAATTACATTAGTGCTCGTTTGATTGGCCAGCACACCAGTTCACACCAAATCGTATATGGAAACTCTCCTGTTCCAGTCAGAGGGGCTGTATCGAGCTAGCAACCGATGAATGCAGGGGGAAAGTGATTCGTAGACATTCGTAGTCAATACGCGACGATGCATTTTCCAAATGATTCCCGCACACTATGCGGTAATTAAATCACCCGCATGTGCGTCCCCTAGAGGGCTAGTTACGAAGATCAACTGCGAACCGGAGCGGGGGATGCTGGATGGAGAAATGACGACTGGGTAATTGAGGAAGTTGGGGATCCATTTGTCTGTTAATTTGCTTTCAGGTCTAGTCTTTAGTTCTACAGCGTAGCGAACAAATAGGCTGGACAAAACCACTTTTATACACGGTTTACATTGAATAGGATGACTAAATGTCTCAGATATAAGCCTTTTGTTGACTTGACAATTTTTTCAATTTTATTGAGCTATGAAGGATTGAATTCCATAAAAATAACCGTAATTTTAAATTAGTTGCTGTTATATAGATCGCCCTTTTTACGAGAAAATGTATTTAGTTTTAAGTAAATTATGTCAAAATTATAAAGGTAATGTGATCTTGGTGAGTGATGTGAATGTTGACATTTTATAAATTTCCAAAGAAATACAAGATTTAGTTAATTGTATGAAAGCGTTCGGTGTGAATATACAAATTAACCAACCTAGAAGAATAACGACTTATTCTAGTTCTTGCATTGATTTAGTTCATTGCAATTTTGTAAATGCGATTTTTAAAGAGGATTATAGTGTTTTATCGAATCACTCTGGGATAATTGTTAATATTACCTCACCGGAAACTTTACTCGTAAACGGGTACTCTAAATCTGTGGCACTGGAACACTAAAACACTTTAAACAAATCAGGAAATTTACTGAGGAAAATTTTCAACAATTCCGCTATTTCCTCTCGAGAGAAGATTCGAGTGACATCTATCTTAATAATTCTACTGAAGAAAATTTTAGTTCTTTTGTATATACTCTTCAACACTATATTGAACTTGTTCTTCCTATGGTTAAAGTCTATAATAAATCCAGGAAGCCTTGGATTACAACCGGAATTTACAAATCCTCCAGGACCCCAAAGGAATTATATAAGCAGGCCGTATCTACAAAGGAGGGTGCCTGTTATTAAAACCGTGAAGCAGCTACACTACTCAAGACAGTACCGCACCGCTACTAATAAGTATAAAGTTGCTTAGAATATCATTGATGAAAACTTGACATCTGGCAAACAATATAAAGATATTCCGAAAGAAATGAAAATTGATGATGGAACACTTATGGATTCGGGTGATACAGCCGATGCGTTTAATGACCTATTTGTGAACGCCGGTAATGGACTTATTCAAACTGTAGATACAGTCAATCCTATCACATCTTTAGCACATAATGCAAATTCAATCTACATTGACAGCACTTCTAATAATGATAATAATTATAACATCATTAACGAACTGAGATCATCAAATGTTATGGGAATAGATAAGATTAGCTCAAACATACGCAAGAGTGCGTCGGATTTACTACTCGAGACCCTGACGCGTTCAATCAATCGGTCCTTACTCGATGAAATATTCCCCAATGTTTTAAAAATGGCTGGGGTAATTCCTATTTTTAAAAAAGGTGATAGTGATTTACTTCTAAATTACACTGGGAAATAATTTGTAACACAATTTCTGTTGAGTTTGGTTTTTGAGCTGTTTTATAGTTAATTAGGCATGTTGGTTTCAAAACTGTAGTTAATTTTCTTCTACCACGTCAAGTTTTATCTCTACACCTTATGAGAATGTGACCACCCTCCGCGAAATCGAGCATGGATCATAGGAAGCACTCTCCTATTGCCTGACACAAACCTTCTCCGATGGGCGCCGGGTGAATGACCCTTAGGAGAACAGCGAGAGGTTTATACTTGTCTGGACTTGTTCAGTTACGCCTGAGATACTATAGTGAAACGTTGTGTGTCGCTCTGAAACGGTGCAGCCCAATCCGACGTGGAGTCTGAGTTCTTGTTTATATACAAGGTTAGCAGTGTTTATTTATATATGAATTGAAACATTTCCTTATGTCTACCTCGGCTGGTTCACGTCGTAAGTGCTAAACGGCCCCGATTCGTTTTGTTACATATGTGGCAGTTTTACCATTCCCAGTCAAAGGACAAACATCAGTACATTTCTCAGGCGAGTCTATTTTGCCTATTTTAAAGTGAAAATTGGTGATCAAGATAAATCATGGGCCCCTCACAAAGTGTGTAAGCAGTGTGCTGAGAGTTTACGGATGTGGACCAAGGGAACACGTGATAAACTTCCATTTGGTATACTTATGATTTGGCGAGAGCCCAGAGATCATTCAAGTGATTGTTACCATTGTATAATGAAAACGTCAGGATATAACAAGAAAAACAAATGTAAAATAGAGTATCCTAGTTTACCATAAGCCCAGTGCCGCAGTCGAAATCCCAGTGCCAGTTTTCAATGAATTACGCTCTTTGGAAATACGGGAATACGAGTCTGGTGAAGATCAAAGTGACTCCAACGATGAAGATTTTGAAATTAAAGATGATTCTGTTCGTAATGGATTTGACCAGCATGAGTTGAATGATTTGGTACGAGATTTGGGACCATCCAAAAAAGCTTCAGCGCTCTTAGCATCAAGACTGCACTAAAATTGGGTCTCATGAAGCAATTCGTAAAAAGCTTTGCCAATTGAAAGAGACTGCTTCAAGTATCTCATTTCGGCATTTCCTAGCCTGTCATTTGAAAAGATAAAGGCCGGGGTTTTTGATGGTCCACACATTCGGCAGCTTGTTAAAGATGAACATTTCATCGGAACAATATCAGAAATTGAAAAGAATGCTTGGTTGACAATCAAAAACATTGTTAAAGACTATCTTGGAAATACACGAACACAGAATTAGGCCAAAATTGTCTAGCAACTCTTGGAGAGCTTCAAACTGCTAGGTTGCAACATGAGCACCAAATTGCATTTTTTACATAGCCATCTTGCTAACTTCCCGGAAAATCTTGGTGCAGTCAGTGAGGAGCAGGGTGAGCGATTTCACCAGGATTTGAAGGTCATGGAGGCACGGTATCAAGGTAGATGGGATGTACGTATGATGGCTGACTATTGTTGGAGCATCAAGCGAGAATGTCCACAGATTGAACATTCCAGAAGAAGTTATAAGCAAAAATTTTTGCCTTAATATGTAATTACCGTTCGATAAAAAAATAACTGTGCTTTTCTCCCTCAATTTCACGTACAGTTTTGTACGAGGTTGTTGCTGAACATTTATTAGGTTACCACAAATTTTGTGCACGGTGGATGCCAAAACTTCTTACCGATGACCATAACAGAAAGGGAATATGACCGGCGCCAACTTTTCTGACACGCTACGATGTTGAAGATGGAGATTTCCTCAGGCATATCGTAACAGGTGATGAGACTTGGGTCGCCTATGTCAACGTTGAGACGAAAAGACAGTTAACGCAGTGGGGTCGCTCTAACTCGCCTTCGAGGAAACCTTTAAAGTGCTAAACATTTTCTGCTAGAAAATGTCATGGTCTCTGTCTTTTGGGGCAATAAAGGCGTCCTTCTAGTAGACTTTATAGAAGAGACCACAATAAACGCTGAAGTCCATTATGAAACTTTGAAGAAGCTTAGAAGAGCTATTCAGAACAAGCGACATGGATTATTGAATTCGGGCATCGTTTTTCTTCATGACAACTTCCGCCCGTATACCGTATACCCAGTTTTAAGTAGGAAGTGTTTGAGCATCCTCCCTACAGCCCTGATTTGGCTCCTAGCGACTACCATCTCTTCCCTAATATGAAGAAATGGCTTGGATCACAACGGTTTGAGAGCGATGAAGAGCTGCAGGACAGTGTTACAGCATGGCTTAATTCACAAGCGGCAGAATTCTGTGACGCGGGCATTAAAAAACTGTTCCCTCGTAGCTCTAGAACACAATAACATTGTGTTATATGCGCATGATAACAGCTACCTTTCCCATGCAGTATTCAAGGAAACAGTAGTTCTGAAATGTGTAAGAATCTAAATTTGCAGTGTGATATAATGCCAACAAACACCTAAATTTAGAAAAAAGCTTGTTTTATGCATTTTACACCAGGTATTAATAAATTAAATGAAAGTCTACTATTGTGAGTCAAAGGAAAAACAACAAAACAATTTCAGTCTACCAAGTTCTTAGGAGTTCATCTGGATTACTATGCAGATATATGATGGCTAATATGTATTTTCCAACTCAGGCTACTACCTGAGAAGATTTAAGATTTAAATCCATAGAATTTTTCCCAACATTCCACCTATTGTCTTTCAAGGTTAATTTAGCGACCACACCATTTTTACATAAACAACTGCTGCGTATACAGAAGAAGAAGAGAATGCTAAATAATCACACCCTACTTATCCCTCTCCATCCTCGCAATACGATACTAAAGAGGTAAAACACTGCAGCGACTACATCCGGTAATTAGCATTGTTAGTCTGTCTGTGATGAATTTGACGTAATCAGTTTTTGCGGAAACCCAAACAGAAACCAAGGGAGAACAAAGATGTACTACCCTCTCTTTTCCATTCCATTTCTATCCCGGGGTAATGTGCAACGCCGGTGGCAGCACAAGCAAGCAATGCAGCTCAACTCCAGACGTATACAACAGTAACCCGGGGAAGATCTATTATGTAGTAGTACATATTCTGTCACTCAATTCGAGGTCTCTTGTTCTGTTTGTCTGGAAACAATGTAAAATATTTATCCGCGACTGTCTGCAATGAAATGCGCTTGGAAAGGGTCTCGGTGCAAGGGGGGAATCTATTATTTCGTTCAGCTGTTGCTGCCGCCGCCGCCGCTACCGTTGTCGTTGCCTCCGCCTGTGGTGTTCTTGTTGTTATCGTTGTAATAGTTCTTGTTCTCCGTGTGTATTCCGCCTGCGAAATCGCGCACCATTAGTCTCATGTGGTAAATGACTGCTCGTTCCAAGAATAAAATTGCTAACTGAATAATTGAGACGTGTTTTGGGGATTGGGCAAAATTGTCTGCTTGCTTCTCAGGTTTTCCTATGAATTTTTGAGGGAGAAACATCCGTAAATCTAAGGGAAGAAATATGGTGTTGTGTTTGATATGGATTCACTTTTTCTACGGTAATCCTTGAAGTTCATGAAGCTGATGATGTTTTTTCTATGATTAGAAGTATACAAAACTCCAGTTTTACAAAGATCCTAATTGTTTCCTTTTGGTTTAAAAATATCTTGGTCATCTCGGGTGAATGTCCCCAATGGATGGAAATTATCAGTATAATCATCCATAATATCCGCAATGTTGAACGGTTATTACTTAGTTACTCCTTAAAGTTGTTTGACCACATTCATTACTTACATTGATTCGTGATTATCAATGCATTTGAGCTAATATTCCTCTGTTGCCTCAGTTTCTAAATTTAACTCCGCTAACATTGTGTTTCTGGTTAACCTATTACACTATGTTTTGTAATAACTTTGGTTTATATTTTGTTGTAATGACTTCGATATCCACGAGATCTGCAAGAATTTCTGTACTTTTTATTGACAAAAAAATATTTGGTGAAGAAGGTTTGTTCCTTTCTTCGTCTATTGCTACGTTTATTGCTTCTTTTAGAGTAGCGATTTCTCACGCCATTACAAAATGAATATATCGCGATTTTCTCGTTGACAGGCCTTAATGAGTTCAATAAGCTATCACTTCCAGCCTGAGCCAAAGAAAGATCACTTAAGAGTTGCACAATTTCATTTCCAAAATCAGCAATTGTTTTACCTTGCTGCCGTGCTTGGTGTAACTGGTTGGAGAGAGTGGTGGCCGATTTATTTGTGACAAAATCTTCTCTAATATCTCTTATTAGGGAATCTATCGTATCATAATTTTTATTTAATCGAACTTTTGCGTTCTCAGAAACACCGGTCCTCAAAACGTAATTTATTAATAATTTGACATCATCGCGGTTTAACAATTCCGAATACAATATAATAGAGTCAACCCTGAAGCGGTTTTTAGATTAAAGCCTTCACCCATTTTAAAATTAATCTATCCTGGAGCATACCATTAACGTCATTGATTATACCTTCAATATTCTTTACATAAAGTTTTCGTTAGCTACATCCACATTTTTTAAATCTACACCAACTTTTGATTTCAATTCATTTCATTCTAAAGAGAACTGCTCTAATTCTAAAAGTTTCTTTCTCGTTACTTTCTCGTTTTTTCGTCTGTCTTGATTATCCTGTATTAAGTTATTTCTAAATACTCTTAAATTATCGCATAAATTCTTAAATGTCTCTATTGTCGCCATTAAATGAAACCAGCTTTGCTAACATTATTATTACACTCGTTTTGGTCTACTTCACTTATTCATATTCACACCCAGAGCGATGAGTTCACGGCTCTTGGTGATTTCTTGCCGTATCTTTCTTTCCATTTTTTCTTCTTTATATGCAACACAACGCCAATGGCACAAATTTATCCTTGCTATCCTGGAATCTTCTAATCGGATCCTGGCATCTTCTGATTCAATCTTGGTAGGATCGCCATGTAATAACTGGTTTATGTTTTGTTATAATGACTTCGATATCCACGAGATCAGTAAGAATTTTCGTACCGTTTTCTTCGCCTATTGCTACGCTTATTGCTTCCTTTAGACTTTCTCGCATTGAAAATAGTACGAAGTTCGTGATTTCTCAATTTGGCAATTATCGGAATAATAGTAAGTATTACCATGAACGCACCGCAACATTCATTAACTTCGATTTTACATAAAACTGGTGCCTACACTGTTTTAACTACATTTTACTTAATTCCTTATTATTTTCATTTTGCATCTTTTTGAGCATAATGATCCGAGACAATGCAGAAACAATCGTAGGTCGACAAATTGGTAATCAATTGTAGTTTATGATCTGCTTGTAACTCTTGTCGAACCATTGCTTGTTGTGTGTAAATTATATGATCTTACAGTTAGTAAATCAAGGACCCGGAATTTTTTTCGTATTTGCTCAGATCGATTAAAGTCATCACTAAAGCAACGCAACTGCGCTGAAAGCCAGTGGCGGACGCATAAAAGTTTACACAAAATAAATTAAATGTGATACGTGCTCAAACACTTACCGTTTTAAGAACCCTCCGTGAAATCACAAAGTGGATAATGTCTATTTAATATTTGTAACATTAGATATGTTTCCAAAGTTGTTTCGGCAAAGTGAGTGCGGCGTGAAGAAAACGTGTTTTTGTATGCCGAAAACGAACGTTCTACATCTAGTGACGTTATATTGCGTAAGTAAAACAATCTTTCAAATAACTTAACGGTTCTGTTGACGCACCTTCACAAATTTGTCTTAATGTGCCAAAATCAGAGTCTTTATCTAAAACACTTTCAAACCTTTCTAAAACACAAACATTTCTTGCGTCTTCTATCGCGCATAGCTGTGCGCGAACATGTTGCACTATTTGTAAAGATTCCACTAACGACGCCGAAGAATTTTGTAGTTTTTCTATCGCATCCGCCTGTTTTTGATGCCATTCAGCTTTGGATGTGGTTTGTGCTGGCTCATTACGCTTCGACCATGATCGTTTTCGAATGATGTTACTGTAGATGACCCATTTTTCATCACCAGTGATGATTCTTTTTCAAAAAAGGGTCGGTTTCATTGCCTTTGAGGTGCATATCGTAGATATTGATTCGTTGTGTTAAGTGAATCTCTTTCCATCCATGCGGAACCCAAATATTGAGCTTCTTAGCGAGTCCAAGACATCTTCAATGATTTTCAATTGTTGTATGCGATACACTTACCCTCTTTGCAATCTCTCGAATAGTTATATGACGATTCCCTTCAATTATGGTTTTCATCAACTTCTGTAGGTCGACAAGTACGTTGGTCACCTCTGAGTGAAAAATACCCCGAACAGAATTTTCTAAACCAATTGTGACACGTGTGTTCTCTTATGCAATCAAGGCCATAAACTTGACATATCTCTTTGTGAGCCTTAGCAGTTTTCTTTCCCTTACGGAAATAAGAAAATAAAATATGCCGAAAATGTTCGTTTCTGAACTCCATGTTAAAATAGACCCTAAACTAATAGCTACAATTAAAACTACGCACAACTTGCTTCTAAAGGAAAAAATCCATAACACTAACACAAGTCCTTCAAAACAATTACAATGCTCTCTATGTGTGTCTTTTTTGCCAACTCGATATTTCCATCTTCTTGCACGGTATGTTTTAAGTTTTCGTAAATCTCTTTCCGAAAATTGTTTGCAGGGTCCAATGGTTTAAATATTTTTCCATAAATATCTTCAGTAGCGGCAATTCTAAATGCTGCTGTATTCCATTTCTGCATCATGTATTACAATTATCAAGTGCATAACATATTTCAAAAAAGGAAAAAAGAGAAAAATCAAAAACAATACCAATTTATAAAGAATTAAACCTAAGGCTATTGCGCAAGGTCCCATCTACGAACTCACTGCAACGGCTATTAATTCGATACACAAAGCATCCAAACATCACAGTCTATCCTCGGAGTAGCATAGACCAACATTCCCGTCTAAAAGGACGACCATTAGATCGTTTTAATTGAATTCTTACATTAATATACATTCTGTAAGTACAATATGAGAACGATGTTTCGAACAGGGCCAGTCAAATAATTACAATCTTATCCGTGATGGTTTTAACGTCTTAATAATCACTGGGGAACAAAACCAAACTTTTTTTTTGCACACAAGGGAAAATAGTATTTTTTCCGCTAAATTGAAACATATAATTAGTTTTCCTCCAACACGCACAGTTTTTCTGTGATGCACAGTTTAATTTTGAATAAAATTCTTACTTTTGCAATATACTTCGCGATACTCTACTTAGATAAAACATAACTATTTATAACTTTCTTCTGTACTTGGCATCGGGAACGTCTCTTTTCAGTGTCCAGCAGTAATCAGTAAGCATGCGTCCGTTTCATTTTCCCAGGTACCTCTTTTCCATGGCGGAGATACCTTGATAAAACCGCTACCAATGTTCATCACTTACCACATCAACATTGTCAGGAAAGAAACCCAGGTGGGAGTCCAAAAAATGCACTATGAGGGACATTTTACACTCCAAATTTTTGTAGGCCTGTAACAGTTCATGCACAATTTCATGGTAATTCGAGGATTTCTGGTTTCCTAAAAAACTTCTAACAACATTTCTGAATGACTTCCATGCGATTATTTCAGTTTGGCTTAGCTGCTCTTCTAAAAAATTCATCAGCAATCAAAGTTCTTGTTTGGGGACCTACAAAAATTCCTTCCTTGATTTTAGCATCACTTACACGAGGGAATTTTTCCTTCAAATAAAAAAAACTAGATCCAATTTTATCCATTGTTTTGACAAAGTTTTTGAAAAGCCCCAGCTTTATATGAAGAGGAAGTAAAAGATTGTCGTCAGAGCTGACTAGTGCAGCATGTACAAAATTTTTCTGCTCAGTGATTAACGTGTTGGCCATTCCTTTTTAATATAGTGTTTTTTTGTTTCTACTGTCCCACTCGCATAAGAAACAACAAAACTTGGTGTAGCCTAGGCGCAAACCCGTTAACAATGCAACTACTTTTAAATCACAGCATATACTCCAACAATGCTCTTCTGATAGAATTTTTTCCAATAAAATTGTCACGTTTTCGTATGTCTCCTTCATATCAGTTGCATACGCTAATGGCATAGCAGGAAAATTGTTACCATTGTGCAAAAGCACAGCCTTTAAACTGGTTTTTGAAGAATCAACGAACAGTCTCCACTCGGATGGTTACAACCAAGAATGTCTGTTATAGCATTAACATAATTACAATACACCAAATCATCTTCCTTAGAAAAGAAGTTACGAAATTCTTCGTGGCGGTTACACGTTAGTGTATTTTTTAAGAAGATTCCAACCTTTCATCCTAAAACCTAACAGTTCAACTTGTTTTATGGACGGTTTTAAATCCCGAACTAGGTCGTTTAATTCCTCCTGAGGTTCACTGGAGCTGCTGCCTTCATAGGCAGGGTCACCTACCTCCTCATTTTGTAATGTGTCATTTTCATTTTCCAAATCTTTCTCTACAGTAGAATTTATGGGAAGATCTGGCATCGATACATTCGCGCTGTGGGGTACTGGCTTCATAGGAGACGGTAAGTTTGGGTATTCCACCGTGTGCTTTGATTTGCTGCTTATTCCCTTTATCTTTGTACGATAAAAATAACAATCGGCTGCGTGATCCTTTGGTTCACGCCAAACCATGGGTACAGCGAAGCTTATGTGGCGAGAACCCTTACTACAATCTGTCAGACGCTTTACGCAAGTAGAACAACAGATATAAGGAGCCCAATTCTTACTCTGATCCCCAAGATTACAAAGATATAGTTGATAATACCTCTTGACTAGCGGAGTCAAATTTCGACGTTGATCTCTAAATGTCAAATCTCCACACACCGCAAAAGCTATCTGGATGATTTACACACTTCCTTGGCATATTTAGTCACTGCTTAATGCAGCACACAACTAAACAATTCTTGTTACAAGAAAAAACAGGATGCAAGTACACCATATGAATGCCGGTACAATACTGGCTTGTTTAAAAATATGATGCAAGAGACTGCTAGGAGACCTGTTGCGACATGTTTGTTCCGCGAGTCATCCTTCATACATGCACACCAAGGGGTGGTTTAAAATATTTAAAATATTGTTGTATCTACATTAGTAAACAGCTTTAAAAATAATACCATAAATTTATGAAATGAATAACTACAAATGAGATTGTCCAAAAACTATGTGTGGTAGAGAAAACCTGCTTACATATTTGAAATTAGCATAGAAGGTTACATATAAAACATAATAAATGATTCATGCGCCAAAAAGTTTGTTTACCGATATAAAGAATAGCTTCAAAGCTGTTAGTTAAATATTATCTTTCTTTTGAATTTAACTTTCCTATATTCCCTTCTATACCTTTGTTTTAATACCCCACATCTGCGAGTTTCAAAATTAATTTTCTCTCTTTGTTTCGTAAAAAAAAAAAGGAGTAGCTCCCAAGTATTTCTTTGAACTCGAACGCCTCCATCCAGCGTTAACACCACTCAACCAACTCCAAAGCACTGAAAAGCGCGTATGAAAAAAATCGTCTAGACGCGCCTCTTTTTGCCAACGATCGTAAATTTATTACGTAAGCATTAGTTTTTGTTCTCTCCACTATTGGTATTCAACGTGTATTGCTCTTAGATAACATCAAATGTTCAATTATTGCTCGAGACAACACAAAACTAAGTCTGTCTTTCGGGTTTCGGAACCTCTTTTTGTGAATGCTACGTAAACAGTTAAGAAAAAATGCTTTTCTTATCGATGGTTCTTGCTGTTGGTTTTACAAACGTTTCGTGGAGAACGTTTATTTTCAATGGATAATGATCGCTAAACTTTCCTTTGACGAAGTTCTTCTAAAGACGATGTTTTCATTCGTTGGTTGGTATCATGGATAAGTGTACACTTTTTGCATTTGCTTTGTTTGGCGTACAGAAGAAATGCAAAAAATGCTACTTTGATCTTGCGCTTTCTATGAACGAGCTACTCGACAAGATTTAGAAAAGGTAGAAAATATTCTGGATTCAGCAGAAGGAGATGCAAAGATCAGCTTACGAAGAGTTGGTACTCAAGTGGGCATTCCATAAAAAAAAGTAATAAATACGCTCAACGAGCAAGGCTTATACCCATACCATACAGAGTGGATGGCAGTTGGGCTGGAGGGGTAGCAATCTATGTTGGAAGCAGTATTACGTATTCAGTTTTGGTCTTAACTGTAGATGTCAATTTTGAATATTTATGGATAAAGATACCGTTAAATAACATAACTGTGACCCTGGGTGTAATCTATAGACCTCCTCCTACAGATACCTCTTTATTTATACAACAATTCGAAGAAATGTTGTCCAATATATGTTTGAAACGCAGGAGCTAGTTATTCTAGGCGATTTTAACGTGAACCTTTTGTACCAGGCTGGTTGAAAAGTTCGCGGAGCGATACCTATGCTCCACTAGTAGAAACAAATTTATAACTGTATTAAACGTATTCATCCTTCGTATGAACCTACAGAAAATTTCAAGTCGATATGTCATTTCAGTCTTTGTTTACAAACTATTGAAAATAGACGTGTTATAGTGTTTCTTTTTTTTTAAATGGAAACAATTGAACATCGTGCTGTAATAAAATTCTTTGTGAAAAAAGGTTTAAAGGCAATCGAAATTCATAACGAAATGGTGAATGTGTTGGGTGATGATGCTCCTTCAAAAACAATGGTATGCAAGTGGGCTAAAGAGTTTCAACGTGGTCGCTCAATCCTCGAAGATGATCCTCGCTCTGGACGTCCAAAAAGTGCTACTACTGAAGAAATGATTAATTCTGTACATGATATGGTTATGGATAATAGACGATTGACCAAGCGTGATATTGCTGAGGCTATAGGCAAGATGGGTGCCGCATTCGTTATCTTTGGATCAAAAACGCATTCGAGTAAGACTTTCTCAACAACATTTGGTCCATTTTCAAAAGAATAAAACAGATTTTGTGCATCGATTTGTAACTGTGGATGAGACTTGGGTTTACCACTATGATTCTGAACTGCGACAACAAGGCGCAGAGTGGACTAAACCCGGTTGTCCAGCTCCGAAGCAAGTGAAGGAGTCGAAATCGTCCAAGAAGGTTATGGCATCAGTATTTTGGGATGCAAAAGGAATTTTGTTAATTGATTACCTTCAAACCGGTAAAACAATAACAGAAGAATATTATAAAAACCTTTCGGACCAACTGAATGAAAAAATTCGTGAGAAAAGACCGGGTTTGCAGAAGAAAAAAATCATCTATCACCAAGACAATGCACCTGCTCATACTAGCGGTGTTGTGAAGGCGAAATTGGTCGAATTAAAGTACGAACACTTGGAACATCCACCCTATTCACCAGATCTGGCTCCCTCCGACTTCCATCTGTTCCCGAACCTTAAAAAATTTCTACGTGGAAAGCGTCTTCCATCAAATGAAGAAATTATTGCAACCGTAAATGAGTATTTTGAAGGCCTTCCGGAAAATCACTTCGGGGATGGGATACGTAACTTGGAGAATCGCTGGAAAAAGTGTATTGAGCTTAAAGGAGAATATACTGAAGGATAAAGTCATTTTTTGAATCATAAACTTGTTTTTTCATTCCCGCTCAGCGAACTTTTCAACCAGCTCAGTATGTTACTAATAGACATTGCCTCTCGTTTTGTTATATGCGTGATACCTTAGGTATTAAGCAAATAGTTAGCGCCCCTACTAGGGAAACGGCATCAACCTCGTCATTGATAAATTTTATTTTGATTTTTACTGAAACAGTTTTTCTCTCGGCCGGCATTCGTAATGATTTATCCATATCTGATCACTATTTAGCTTCTGTTCAAATGGATTTTGCCAAAGCTGTTTGTACTCCTCGTCTTCATCCATTTAGACTTTTCTAATCTTAATTTTAACAGCTTTTATAGCGATTTAGAACTGTTACCGTGGCATTGTTTTATCGTACTGTCAATATCAATGACAAAGTACTTATATTCAATAATCTTATTATTGACTAGTTTGATACACATGCTCCTTATAAAACAATTCTTTTTAGAAAACCTCGAACTCCTCGGCTTACCGATAATCTAAAGTACATGTCACTTAGAGGATAATGCACTTAAAGGCGCCAAGCTTAAGAAAACAGTCGCTGCCTTTAACTACTATAAGGAGTTGCACAATTTAACTTCTTCTGCCATACGTCGTGAGAAACGCGGATGTTTAAAATATGTTGTGGAAAGCGTTAATCGAAGATGTTTATGGCGGGATTTAAAAACCTTAAATATTTACTATAAAAACAATAGTACTAAATTACCAACACATTTGTTGGACGTCAATATAATTAATAGTCATTTTTGTAGCTTTATGTCTGGTGGTAATGCGGATCCTATTCTGATTGATTGCTATAATAATAGCGTATCGGTGGCTGATGCTTTATTGCTTTACTTTAGTAGATATATCAGATGTTGAGTCTGCACTAAATTCTATAAAATCTCAAGCACCTGGTGGTGACGATGTATCTTTAAAAAGGCTGTTGCTATGTTGTCCATTTCTACTACCTGTTATTACTCATCTGGTTAATACTTGCTTGTTGGAATGTGTCTTTCCGGACCGTTGAAAATTTAGTATCGTTACTCCTTTACCTAAGAATAACTCTCCGGCAACTGTAAGTGGTTTAAGGCCTATAATTATTCTTCCTGTGCTGCCGAAGGTCTTGGAGAGGGTTATTGATACGCAAATACGCTGTTACTTGGATAAAAACAACATATTACCGAACGAGTAGTCAGGGTTTAGGTCAGGGTTTAGCTGCGCTACGACGTTAGCTAAGGTAACAGATGACATCTTTAAGAGCATTGATGATAATATGGTTACTGTATTGGTTCTCCTTGATTACTCTAAGGCCTTCGACACTCTGGATCACCTTACTCTCTTGGTTATTATGCTTAATATCGGATTCACACCCGAGACAACAAATTTTGTACCGCAGCTACTTATCTAATCGTTTCCAGCAGGTATGTTATGATGGTAACATCCCAACCTTGCACATGACAGCGTACTGGGTCCTCTTATTTACACCATTTACACATCTAATAATTGTTCAATTTCTTCAAATGTTGCAATCTCTTTAATAGACATCAACACGGTTATTTGAGTGGCAAATCAACAGATGCTGTGATATTTCAATTCACCCGAGTTATATTGGAACATATAGAAAAAGGAGAACTTGCAATGTGTCTGTACCTTGATTTGAGCAAGGCATACGACTGCATTAACTTAGAATTACTTCTTAAAAAACTGCAATTATAAGGGATTATAAAACGAGCCTGGCAATTGTACCGATCGTACCTAACTGATAGCAAAAAGTTTGCATTACAAAAAGCCAAGTTACTTATAAGTCTCATCTTTCTACCAAAAAGATAGGTCTAGCACAAGAAAGCATTCTGGGTCCACTCCTTTTCATTATTTTCATCGACGATATGATTGTTGATACAGAAGTACCGGTAAACATCTGCTGTTATGCTGATGACACAAATTTAGTAATCGGAGGAAGAACCGTTGAAGAGCTACGTGAAAATAGCCAAATCGTGTTCACTGAAGCAAATAATTGGTTTAAACGAAACAAACCTCTAATAAACAACGATAAAACAAATTGCATATTGTTTACTACAAAACAACGTAGCATCAGAAACCTACTAATATCCAACTAGACAGCCAGACAGTGGAGCTTCAGGAACATGTAAAGTTACTTGGAATCCAAATAGATGAACACCTTGACTGGTCATACCATGTAAAGGAATTATTAAAAAAGCTTAATTCCGTTTGCTATGGTATAAGAATATTGAACAGATACATGAAAAAAGAAAGTGTGAAAAGCGTTTATTATGCTAACTTTGAATCTGTAATGCAATACGGAATAGTGTTTTGGGGCTGCAATAGCCTTGTGCAAAAAATTTTTGTGACTCAGAAAAGAGTCGTACGAACAATTTTGAATATCGGTTATCGTCAGACCCGTCGCAGTTCCTTTAAATCGGAGGGTATATTAACTGTTTACGCTTTATATATATATATATATATATATATTATATATATATATATATATATATATATATATATATAATATGAATGCATAATGTTTTTCGTGAACAATAAGATACTTTTCAGTTAAAAGAGGAAAGCAAGTATACCGTAAGAACTTTAAACTATAGTTATCCTGTATATAGACTAACATTAAGTGAAAAACATCCAGCTTATACTGGTATTAAATTTTTTAACAATCTACCGAGATCTCTTATTAATAAGCATAATTCAAAAACATTCAAAACAGAACTGAAAGCGTTCTTTTTGCAATAAGAGCCGTATAACTTGAGTGAATACCTAAATAGACAATAAGATCATTTTGTTGTACTTTGACGCTACTTGGAGTTCAGCCATGCTCACACACTAAATACTAGCATAATTTACTACTCTGAACACTCCTGGAATTTAGTTAGTCCTTCAGACTTATCTTGTATTTTCAAGAAAAGTTTTAAATTTCCACTAAATTTTGTATTATTTTTTATGCTTTGGGTAACGTAATTTCCATGCATCCACAATGTTATTGAGTACCTACTTATATACTCAAATTTTTCGAACTGAAACCCTGCATACTATTATTGTTATGAGGTAGCTTTGTAATAAACGTCGACGATTCAACGAATAAATTCGCTACACTTGCACTAAACTAATAAGGCAAAAATCCCTCCAATTCAATGGAAGACGCTCTGAAGACGCTCAGTCATGCGAATATTACTTCTTTTCCGTTTTATAATAATCTCCCTAAAATCCATCCGTCGTTAGGCGAAAAAGACACGACAAGAAGGTAAGAATCTAACCAACGCTAAGAATCGGGCCCCATCCATTTTGCAATACAGTTGATGCCGCTTGTTCCCCTTCTTTTTTTTTGAATTCTTTAGAACCCGATTCCAATTTACTGACTGCGTTCTTAGGCGAAGGATGAACGAGCTATTATCGAGAGGAAGTTGTATTAAGTGGGCGCCATCTTGCGAGACGGCGACGTAATGAGAAAAGGTTTAGGTTGAAATTCTAGGAAATGATTTTGCAGAAGTGATTTATATTTAACTCTCCTTTGTACATTTACTTGGATAAGAATGCATTACTACAAAATGTAATTTGATATACAGTGCGTTGCCGAATCGGTGTCACAGGACGAAAAACTTTTTTACTATTTTTGAATAAAAATCGTTCTTCATACTTGTTCCAATTTTCAACTAAGGCGTAAAATCGACACCTTTCGTATATTTTATGTGTAATTTGTCCCTGTTTTGCACTAGTATCAAGTTGCATTAATTTACTCAAAGGAGTACTAAAATTGCTAGATGTATTCTTCAGTTTGTTTAGAATATTATTTCTTGTGTGTTTGGCAGTATTTACTTCTTTAGCCAAATCTCCCCAAATCTCCAAAATACTCATCGATAAAATTGAAATTAATATGTGGAGATGGATTCTACAAATCTGTTTTACATTTGATTATACATTGTGTATCCTCATTTAAACTACGGGGGATGATCGTAAAATAAGGTTCCCATATTTTTTAAAAATAGACAGCATTCTTTATTTCCTTAATATTACACATCGTTTTAAAGGTAAAAACTTAAGCTATTTTTCGACATAATCGCCATTAGTATCCAAGCATTTTTGCAGACGGTGCTCCAACTTCTGCATCCCTATGTCGTAAAATTCTGCCGCCGGTCAAAATCTTTTCAATTGTGGTGTTGGAGATCTCAGGAATCCGAAGAGCGAATTGACGAATGGTGACCCTCCGATCTTCAAGCAGTATGCTCTCGACCTTTTCAACGATTTCCTCTGAAACTGATGGTCTTCCGATTCGCTCTTCATCGTAAATTTCCGTCCGACATCCAGTGAATTCCCTACACCATTTGCGGACGTGTTGAACAGCTATACACATTTCTCCATAAACTTCGCTTAATTGACGATGAATGTCTATAGGTGAAATCCCTTTCGCGTTTAAAAAACGTATGACAGCGCGAATTTCGCACCTGGCGGTAGCGGCGATCGGGAGTTCCACCTCGGACGGCTGCTTAGCCAACACCGATCTGCGTAGCGAGACGGGAGTGGTACATGTATATAGTGGGAGAGCTGCTGCACACGCCGATGTTGTCGGATTTCGCCTGGCACGTCTTATTGCTGCAGTAGGGCGTTGGGAACCTTATTTTACGATCATCCCTCGTATCTACGATATTTCCCACTTTCTTTACACTATTAGAATAAAATAAACATTGAGCATTCACTGGTTCAACAACCATACTTACTACTAGATATGGTATTGTTGATATTTGGGTGTAAAGCACCAATAGCAACGTTAACCACACTTCTACTTATTCATAGTTTTGTTTGAACTGATCCAACTAACTCTAAACCTGATAAACGAATAGAAAAGAATCGTGACATTGCTTAATCGCAAAGAAATAGGTATCGTAATAAGACATTGAAATTAGGCAACTGAAAATTTAACAAAATAATTCTTAGGAGTAAATTAAAGAGAGGAAAGAATAAATAAGTAAATAGTTATATAGAACGATATAGAGAGAGCGCAAACGATCCTACAATAAAACTTTGTGAGAGACTACTTAACAGAGCAGCGATGCATAGGTGTTATACGAGTACGTATACGTTCTTACGTCTTCCCAATGTGATAGGGACAGCCGTTGGTCCGCTCTCTATCTATAACATATCGATACCTTCATTCTAATACCGCGTAAATGATAAAAGGGATATTTTACAGTAAGCTGAAAAAACTGATTTCAGGCCAGGTTTATATTTAACCCATTAGCGCCCAGATTAATTTTTTATTGTTAACATTTTTGAATTTCAAGAGGTATGCTTTTATGATTATTTATTACTTGATAAACCATTTTACAGGTTTTTATTGACAACTGGGCCTATTATAGAGACTGTGATCATATGGACACGCTAAGCGTTTAAGGTTGGAAAACTAACAAATAGGTCAATTTCATATATATAAAAATTTAATTGTTTTTAGTTGTTTTAAAAGCATTACAAACATTTAATATAGTACTTGTACATGCTACTTTGTGTGAAAGTTAACAAAACAATCGATATAAACACCCCACAGTATATAGATAGATTCGTCAAAGTTCATATGCTCCTCTGGTTGGTATAGCGTAATAAATAGCTTTTGTAAAATATTCTGAAGTGGCCTCAGCCCCCACATCTTATCACTTTCATTCATTTTATTATCAGCAAAGTGAATAAATCTGCATGTTTCCAAAAAGCGATTTCTCCGTATATTATTACTAATAAGTAGTATCTTGAGATAACTCCCAGAATAACGGTTTGCTAGGAACTGCAGCATATCCTGATAAATATAAAATTGCAATAAAAGCTTATTTCTGCATGCGAAATGCATACGTCCTTGCAATTTTTAAACAGAGCATATTTTGATGTTTTGCTAATTATTAGCTGTATAATTTCTTCATCAAATATTTGTTTGAATACTGGACATGGAGTCAATATCGGTTTCTGGAATAATCTTGTTCTGGGAATATAGTCAATTCTGAAACATCTTTATTCCTCCGTACAAAATTATATTGGATTGATCCAGTGCGGCTCTGTGTGAGGAATACATCCTGAAGTTGGAGGAAAAGAAAAAGAAAAGAAAAATCCACTTTCTCGCAGTAGAGTGAGCGTCACAATAAAGAGAGAATAAAAAGTGGACTTTTCTTTTCCTCCAACTTCAAAATTATATTGTTTTCTTTTGCGTTCTCTTGCTTCATATAATTTTCGTGGGCTTCCGTAAGAGTCCCCAAGGCTTAGCAAAAACAAAATCCGCTTCACTTTGCAGCTGATGACCTGCCAAATTATCTATAATGCCGCCTTCATCTTTACCTCCGCAGTCTTCGTCCGAAATTATCACTGCCGTCGGAGGTTCAATAAAGACACCTACGACATCTCGAACATTTGAGTCTTCTAAAATATCCATAGCCTCTTGCAACGTCAATCCACTGAAAATGAGCGCATAATAGATACAAATGGTATAAATATACATAGTGCTAAAATGTTATCTAATGCGCCTAGTGTGATCATATGAACACACACATATATTTGCAAAGAAATAACCACTAACCAGCAAAATTATTTATTAACCAGCTACAACAATATCGAACTTATATTTTACTCAGTTGATTGCTACTGAATTGCTGATTGCTGCTGAATGTCGGTGGGCGCGTGCGTATCAACAAATACACTTGTACTCGGTTCCATTGTTTATACAAATTCGCTAAGTGTTTAAAAAGAAACCCCCAATTCGTATTTGGGTAATGTAAACTGTTCCCACGAGTCCCTCATCTGCGAAACCGTCTTATCTGTGCAACAAATCACGCAAGATATTTTTTCCCTTTTTTTCCCTCATATGATCACGCAGAGCGCTAATGGGTTAATGTAATAATATTGCTATTTTGGTCATAAATCACTATTGGAATGATTTAAAAAACAAAAAAAAAGTAATTAGAGCATTAAAAATGGTTTTAGAAACTGTCACTAACAAAAATTTCCTAAAAATTCTCATACGTGGTATTAGAATGAAGGTAACGATATGTGTACCAGCAATTTATATTTTATCATGACAATTTCCCAATTCACACTGCGAACTTCTTTAAACAATACGCAAATGAAAACAATATGGAGCGAACTGGGTATCCAGAAGCCCCTGATTTGAACCCAATAAAAAACCTACGGGTATTACATAACGAACACCAAGAAGCAACGTCCTTTGTAAGGGGACTTACAATGGTTTAGAATTAAAATCAAGAAACATACTTTTCCCCGAAAATGTAGGCTAATTCAGAATGAAGTTGCCCAGATTAAGGATGAGAAACTAAAAATTAAAATTATAAAAATTATTTTTCAAAGAATCTAGAGCAATTAAAGAAAGTCTTAAAAAGTAAGAGAAATAGAACATAAATCTTGGCTTGGAAACAAATTACATTCCAAATTTTGGCAGGTGTAAAGACTGTCAATTAAATAATTCCATTAGCGGAAGCTAGGAAAGAAAAACTATCGGAACACAATTGTTAATCTGCTCATAATTTGACATATACCTACACATAATTCGGCCGGGCTCGTACACCTGACGTTATAACCGTAAATATTTCAATTAAATTACGCCGGGTATAGATGGCGTCGTTAACATTATGCACGGGCAGAATGATTGATGACGTACTAATCTGTCATAACGTGGTACGACACGCGCTACGTTTGAGAGTTGAAATTTATGACTGGGAGAGAGGTATGACGCTGCTGTGAACGGCAGCCCGTCGTCCTCCGGGGAATTCCGTGCGGTCATTTCGATGGCGGGCGAGTTGCATCATAGATAGAGGAGGAATTATATGTACATCGCCATTGTTGACGTGCAGATATGCATAGTTAGTAAAGAAGTGAGCGTGCAGAAGAGGGTTTCCTTCATATTGGACGAGTATGGAAGAGTATGAGATAGATGAGAAATATGCATCATGCATTTGGTATTGCTTGAAAACGTTTCGGAGTGGCGAGTGGAGGTAAGCGAGTACTAATTTAAAGGGAAGAAATAAAAATTTTAGTCGAAAGAAAATTAGTTTGCCTAATCATGATACTCAACCATATCACCACTTTCAAATATTACCTGTCACGGCAAAGTTCTTTTAGCTGCTGTAACTTTTTTACTAATTAAAAAATTGGGTGGGGTTTGAACCAATTTTCATAGTAATTTAAATACCTTTATTAGCATTTAATAAAACCAATTGAAGTTTTGCAAATTTTTATAAATCTATCCTCTAACCCCAAATTTTAAGTTGGTACCATGTAATTTTGAAAAGAATTAGATTATTCTTTTTACTGATGGAAATCACTAGTGCTACGATCACAAAAACTTTGTTTTTTGTTTCGAAACAAAATACACGCTTATCATGCTCGCCTGTCAATGTTGTTCATTACTGTCAGTGTTATTAATTCAATTAATAATGCAAAATTTTGAAAAATATGATTTATTTCGTACGTTTATCAAGTGCTACAAAAACGTAGAGTTTACACAGAAAGGCGATTACCTGATCGTAAAGCGACCTAAACGTAAAACGTAGTGCTGAATGGCAACGCATCGGATGATAGACCTGTGTTTAGGGGAGTTCCCCAGGGATCTATACTGGGACCTCTCTTATTCACTGTGTACACGTCATCGCTTCACAAATTTTTGGATACGTGTGAACCGCACACGTATGCGGACGACACAAAAATATACTATTCCTTTCGTGCATGTAACTATCGGACTGAGTTGTTGAGGATCCAGAGAGATTTGGATGTAATATCTAAAGTTTCACAACAGCATGCTCTATTCTTGAATCCCTCCAAATGCAAACTTTTATTATTTGGCAGTAAACCAGATGCCATCACTCTCCATGACTGTGTGAGTCTCTCTGTCGACGGTATTACGCTGCCCATCGTTGAGGAAGCTAGGAACTTGGGTTTGATTATGGACAACAGTCTTAGATTTGACTCACATGTGGCGAAGTGTGTCAGGTCAGCGTATTGTGAACGAACGTTTTCACTATACACTCGCATCTACGATTGTTTGGGTGACTCCTCGTTTGAAGGCACTGACTTACTTTCTTTTAATGAAACCACAACCTTACGCTTAAACTGCATTTATTTTCACTATACAACCTGGTATAACTTTCTTAACCGTTTATGACATGTCTTTGCTGAACGAAGCAAAACTGCCGCTTATGAGATGTCTGCCGCTTTAGAAATAAAAGCTTCTTGATAATGCCTCGGTAGGCAATAGCAAATTAACTTTAATGGCCGTGGATTAGATGCAAATCGGAAATTTTAAATTAAACAGAGTGACCCACAATTTACTAAAATTTCATACAATGAGTGCACTTGAATAATATCTTAAATAAACAGGTTTAACGCGTACAACACCGCACTATCGCGTTGAACGGTCGGGGTAAACACAAAGTGGCTATTGTCCTTTCCAATTTAAGGTAATTCTTTAGGCTTACGCGTGCATTTGACTACTATTAAATAATAAAACCGGGAATTCCCACTATTCACAATCTATACGAACTGGGAATTCGTACATTATTTAGACAAAGGGTTGTATATTCGAAAGTTGCTGTTTACCGCCCACCCTCCCAATTTTTCTGCCCGGGTGTCGCACAACCGAAAAGAAAAAGCCGGCGCTGTTGGTGAAATAATAAATTATGCAAATTTTAAGCGACACTGTCATCTCCCGTAACAGGAAGGGAAAGCCTAAAAAATTTTGTTTACATTTAATCATGTATTTACTAACGTTATTTGTATTTTACAATTTACGTATAATGCTTTCTTTATTATATAAATATGTGAACCAGAAAGAACAGAAATTATGCACTAATATACAAAATTCTTTCTGATATGCATTAAAAGAGATAAATGCATATTATATGCAAAATATGCACATTTGCATATAATCCGGTCTTTAATTATTATTATTATATTGTGAATGGACATCTAAAGAATTCGAAGTTCATTTGTTGCAGCAAGACCAAAGAAGTACAACAAGAATAATGAAGAAAGAGAAGAATTAGTTTTAGCTAGTGTTAATGTCGATAAGTGTGTTTCCTCTTGAGAAATTTTGCAGAATGTTGGTGAACCAAAAGCTGAAGTTTTAGAGATTCTGAAGAAAAATAAGTGCATGTGCTATAAATTTAAATCATCTCGAACATTAATCCAAATTTCAGGAATATCATTTTGTGGACAGATGAAACGATGTTTACAAATCGTGGAATGTTTAACAGACATAGTAAACACTACTACTTCCAAAATAATTTACAGCCGACTCTTCCAGTTCGAAGCCAAATTAGATTCGGTTTCAATGTTAGGTGCGGCATAATAAATAATAGATCAATAGGACCCATTATTTTTTTTAACGACGAGATCGAAGATCTAATAGAAAAGATGACACTAGAAACTACTAGACAGATGTGGTTTCAACAGGATGGGTGACCTTCGCATAATACTCACGCCGATATGGTCTATTTAAATAAGCGGTTTAATGTGACGGTAATTGCAATTAATGGAACGGTGTGTTGGCAAAAGCAAAGCTTTTATGATCATGACACTAGTGATTTCTGTCCATAAAAAGAATAATCTCATTTTTTTCAAAATTTTGAAGACGTTTACATATCGTGTGGGTTTCTCAAAATTTGCAAGATTTATATTGGTTTTATTAAGTAGGAATACAAGCATTTAAATTACTATGAAAACTAGTTTAAACCGCATCTCAATCTTTCAATTAATAAAAAAGTTACGGCAGCTAAAAGAACTTACCAGATTTTGTTTTTTTTTTAATTCTAACCAAGTTGGCCATGACAAGTAATATTTGAAAATGCATTTAATTTAACCACCTATCTCTACAAATACAACCAAGTTACTAATGTTGTCCCTACGAAATCCGGGCACACTATACAAGGTGTGGCAATTAAATAACCGGACTGGTGCTACTATCGGCAAACAGCGAGCACGCCACGCCGGCAGGTTTGAACATGTCTGTGCTTGTAGATGCTTTCCCCACCCTGAGCTCGATGGGCACGGTTGTACGTCGCTCAGTCTCGCTGTAGTAACCGTCCGTTCAAGTCCTTACGCTAGCGTCGCGTCGGAAAAATGTAGAGTGTTCAGATCGAGCAACGAGTTAACCTCAAGTTTCTTGTGAAACACGAGGCTTTAACTACCCTTGGTGAACGAGAACCCAGACAATGCGCCAGCCCATTCCGCCTTGCCTGTGAAGGCGTTCTTTGCGAAATCCGGCATCACCGTGTTGGACCGCCCACCGTACTCGCCCAACCTGGCCCCCTGTGACTTTTTTTATTTCCTAAGGTAAAATCGAAGCTTAAGGGGACAAGATTTGACAGTGTGGAAGCGGTGAAAGGGAAAGCGATGGAGGTTCTCAACAAACTGACAGAAACGGACTTCCAGCACTGCTTTCGACAGTGGAAAATTCGTATGGGGCGTTGTAAGGATCGGCAAGGAGAGTACATTGAAGAGGATAAACTTTGTAATGTAATTGGTGATCAATAAAATGTTTTGTAGCACCAGTTCAATTATTTAATTGCCACACCTCGTATAGCACTTTAAGCCAACAGCCCGTTAACCCAAAATTTGTTCCAACTCGACACAATTTTCTCTTTTCTTAACTCATAATCATCTTCTAGATTTAATGCCAATATGTAAATTATTATGTACTAAATTAATATGTAAACTATTATTGTATTATCTTTGTATTCATTCGACCCCATCCAGTGAGGACAGTTTCAATTTAACCTACAATAACGCAATTCACACCATCCATAATCATTGCCTCAATAATAATAATAATGAAGTTTATTTCGTCGGAGACATTTTAATAATCCAATAGCCCAAAACTAATTTTACACGTCCGAAACAATTAGTACCAAAAAGACCCAACCCGATAATTGCGTTGTGCATGCATGTGTGCGACCGTCAGGTCCGACAGCAATTGCGAAATTATTTTAGTGGCGCATAGGTCTCTTCGTCCGACGGCCGGACAATATCGCATATTTTCATTACGCGTGTCGTCCCGATTATTAAATGGAAATGTATTCAAATTCCATTTTACGGATCCGTGCCCAATCCAAATCGAAATTAGTTTCCCTCCTTTAGATCTCAACGCTATGTATGCACGGAGCGTTATCGACATCGATTTTTTGGTTAGTCTTTTTCGCCTCGGACGCCCTCTGCCGGCCCTCTCGGAACGGAAGAGGTGATCGACGAGGTCGTTTCGTTCTATTCAATTTCGGATCGCCACCGTAGGGGGCGCTGTTAATATGCAATAATGACGGAAGACGAGTGGTAGTCTTCCGGAATAGCAAATCAGGCTTAGCTGGATGAATATATCGAGTTTTTCCTTTTTTAAGGGGGGAGAGAGGTGAAAGGGAGAAGAACGATGGAAATGGCTGCAGATGACTCATGGGCGGAAATGTTCGGATATAATTACGAGCAATTCTTGGAAGGGATTATCATCGGCTATGCTAAAGTAAAGAGCGTAGAAGAATCCCCTTTGGCTATAGGCTTAATGCACATTCTATGTAAATAATCACTATACTCACCCCATATTACTCAAACGAGATATAATGGGCGAACCAATTTGAACTTTAGGATCTGTTTGCTAAATAAAACACAAAATACTTTAAAAGGTCCGAACTTTAATGTTAATTACTATGAAATGTCAAATGCGCCCCACGACTCCGCTGGTATGCTACCATTTGTAGCGCAAAATAAACAAATATGAGAGAAAAGAACAACAACAATCAAAGAAATTGCAGACCTACCTGATCGTAGTTCTACTAAATGCCCGCTAGCGTAAACAGGGGTAAGTTCACAACTAACAAAAAACAATATATGCGCCACATGAGGTGGAGGGGTGGGGTAGGCAAAGTATTGCTATTACTACAACTTCTTTAATGTAAATGATATTAAATAAAAAAAAGGAAATGAATAATAATCGTTAAGGACGATAATAGTACTAAACTGTTAATGGACTGCCACGCTAACGCTTATCGCGAAAGTATCGCGCGAAAAGAGGAATAATAAACCTTTCAAACACTGAAGATGGTGGGTACTTTTATATTCGAGACGGTGGTATGGGGTACGGTTTCCTTTGCCCTAACCCAGCCGAAGATGGCGCGGGAGATTGATAAGCGACACTCTATTTAAGTAACATAAAGGGACCACCCTGTAGTTTAGCGACGCCAAAATTGGGAAATTCATCGCAGGATAATGAATAATAAAAGTTGGCGTAGTGTGAGTGTGATAATAACGGATTACTTGATAGGCCACGCAAATATTGCTGTAAATGTACTTGGACATTAATTTTCGAATTCTCTGTATGTTACGATACTATTACCAAATAATGAGTACAGGAAAATACACACTGTTTAACAAGATTAAATATATTTAAAATAAAGAAACAATAAGTAAACATGTGACATGTATTTACAAACGTGTAAGCAAATGAATATGTTTAAACAAATAAATAAACAAGTCGTAGCGACTGTAGTTGCGAAACAATAATGAACAGACGAAACAAAGGGATAACGTGATAGCGTCGTTTCTAGAATTACGCGGGAATAATGGTTATACGAGATTTGACGTTATATAAATATAAGCCTTATGTACTATGGTCCTAAGTCCTAAGATCCTTGCTGTAACGCTATTGGCGAAATACGGTGACAAAAGTGAATAAACTATTGAAAAACTGATAAACAAAATTTATATTAACAGAAAAAATGAAATCTGCTCGTCTCAACTTTGCAAGAGAATATCGACATTTCACAGACGAGAATTGGAAAAAGGTGAATAACTTAACAACATGATTTTTACTGAATTAATGTTTGCATTATTTAATAGGTTTTTTTTAGTGACGAGTGCTCGCTCTGTGTGCAGCGAGCACAATTTGTTCGTAGACGACCTGGCGAATATCTTACAGAGTCCACGGTTCTTCGAACTGTAAAACACCCTCCGCAGGAAATGATTTGGGGAGTGATTAGTGGAGACGGACCCGGCCCTTTGTATTTTGTAGAAGGTACAATGCGTCAAGAGCAGTACATAAATGTGTTAAAAAACACGTTATTATCGTATTTTAAGCCAGGACGTCGCATACCGACAGGGGGTATATTTATGCAAAATAATGCTCCTTGCCATATGGCAAAAAAGGTTAATAAATTCTTTGAAGACAATCATATACCTCTTTTACGTTGGCCCTGAAATTCACCGGACCTCAATCCCATCGAGAACGTATGGAATCGACTAAAAAGTAAGGTATATGAAAGAGAAAACCCTACAAAGGAAATATTAATGAAGAATATAAAGGTTGTATGGGAGAACGATGAAGATATAAAAGAGACAATCATATCTTGCATTGAAAGTATGCCCTGAAGAATTAAGGGTGTTATTAAAAATCATAGGTTATGGACTAAATATTAATTACTTATTTAATATTTACATATGTTACATATTTTTACAATATATTTTATAAATAAAATATATAATACATGTGTAGTTTATATTTTATTATGAAGAAACTACAAAATATTGAGTGTTTCAAGTAATTTGGCCAGGGACTGTAAACCATTTTATACATTGATTTTAGTTTTATTTTAAAGAAAGAAGGCGATTACCATGGAATTGCGAAAATGAAAACAGTAATTTCAAACGAACAAACTGTAAATTGATTCTAAAACAAAACGAAACAAAAAAAAAGAAACACAAACCAGCGCATTGTAACGTCATTATTAATCTCGTTCGTATTATGAAGGCTGCTCGGCCAATTCCGTTCCATCCGTTCCCCCACCATCCGACAACCGCGCCATTGTGTTTCGTATTTCCATAATTCCGCCTATAATAGAATCGGAAAATTAATGCCAGCGCGTACAGCGACATCTCTAATTAAAACCGCTTACTCAAATTAAACAAAGTGCAATTACCGTAATTAGTTTTCCTTTTCGCGTTTGCCAAAAACAACCCGGCAGACGACAAACGGATACCTCGCGCCACCTAGCGGCGGAAGCTACGAGAAGGCTCGGCAATTCTCGTGCGACAGGAACATCCATTACTCGAGCTTTGCTCGTGAATAATTGTTATTAATTTATTTCTATTTCGGGGTTATTAAGGTTATACGCGGTATATTTTTAAGATTAATCATTATTCTCGAACGGAATTAGCTTTGTCGCGTTACCAAGAGTTCCGCTCTTTCTCTCACGATTGATTAAACAATTATTAAGCATGTAATCTTCTCATTCGTTGGCTAATTCAAACCCACGTAGTTCTTTCAGAAAATCAATCAGGAAATTCTGAAAAATTTATTTGTCACTGATAAACAGAGCGAGGTAATCGTCTCTGCGATGCATAGGCGTTTCACCGGAGTAGCGGAGTGTGTGCAAAAATCGATTCTTGCTTTGTCAGCGTCCGCTTGTTTACTTTTCGTTCAGTTTAGGAAATGAGAACGTGGGTTATATTTTGTGTTACGTGTTATTCGTATAAATATATAATTATTACTTTAAAATGTATAATATGAATAAGGCTAAAAAACGACCTTTTGCTGGTAGAGTGATTTTCCAGGTTTGTTCTATGACGTTGATAAAATAGTTTGTAAAGTGCGCCAGAAACATTTGATGTGCGGGGACAAGGCAGATTGTGACAAACATATAAATAACACACAACGAAAACTGCTTTTATTTTCGATTTACTTGTCACGATGATTTGTCACTTCACTTACACGAAAAAGAACCGTTTCAGAACTTTTGGTGTAAGTACAACCCCGAGTTGAAGTTGCCGACTACGAAAACGGCACGTAAGCATGTTTTGTTTGTACGTGAAGACGTGGAAAAGAATATCAAATGTAGTACAATAAAAAAAAAATCGCTTTAGTTATGCGTTGACGAGACAACAGATTGTAAAAGAAATTCTATTCTAAATGTTATAGTACGTGTACTGGACCCTCATAAATTGACGTTTCTACTGTTACTAGCTAGCAAAAGACTGGAACATTGCGTCTTCGCCTTCTTGTGTGATGCAGAACACTTATGAATCCATTGTATGGACTTTTGTTTCGTGGAAGGATCCCAGGTATATCCAGATCTCATCCCCCGGTTCCAATTCTATAGACGAAGTCATCTTGGGATAAAACAGTAAAATTCTTCACGCAAATTTATTTGCAGAATTTTTGTTCCTGGGAATCCATTGTGTCGATATTTTGCTCATTCCCAAATCTTCATGTGGAATGTTGAAAACACACGCTTCTGATATTCTTACTTCTCTGGCAATAACTGAAACTTTTACTCGGCGGTCAGTCAACGCCAAATCTTCAATTTTGTTTATGATTTCTCCAGTTCGTGCTTCCAGAGGTCTTCTATACTTTGAGTCGTCATGAATGGATTCCCTGCCCCATTTGGAGTACTTGCAACAATATTTGAGTTGGAAATAGGACGGACTATTCTCTCTATACATTGCTATCATTGTCTCATGGATATTCTTTGGGTGACTGCCTTCTTTCGATAGTAGGATTCAAATCACTCATTTTCGCTTCTTTAAACTGCACGCAGTGAAATGGATTTTCTTGCAAAAATCAGTCTCTATTCAAGAAAATATTTGTATTTCAAGACTCTAAAATTGTATAATATAAGAAAATAATTTTCTTGAAATGTTATTTGTATTAAATAAATATTTTCTTAGGCGGACAGCTTTCGTACAAGTAAACGTTTCTCTGCATGTGATATATAAATGACCAATGTTAAGCGATTGGAATCGAACTTGGGAGATAACACTATAAAATGTCACAGAAACTTGACATAAGGGAGTTGTCGCAATAGCATATTGTTTTCATAGCTCGGTAAATAACATGAAAAACACTCCTCGTATAGTACTGTCCCTATTCGCAGAAAATGTAAGGGCCGTGTCGAAGCGCCGCAATTGTTTCTTTTCAAATTATGGAAAAAAAATAATTTCTAGTAATATCACAAACCTAACGTACAAATGCATTGTGATTTTACCTTTAAATAATACATTCATACAAGTTGTTTGCGGTCGGACACAATGGAAATTGTCCCACCACCAAAGCTAGTGTTCCATTTATATCCTTCCATCATCAAATATTCAAATGGAATTTGCGCAAACCTGCGACATTAATATTTAAAACTAAACACAATATCCAATCGTATTTTCCCTTGCTTTCGTTTCCCAGCCCAAAAAAAAGGAACTTTTCGACCGATGAAGCGGATCGAAAGCTATATATGGAGAAGAAAACCTACCTATAGCGCCACGTCAAACGTTCCGAAGTTTAAATATTTGATAGCAGCAGCAGCAGCAGCGCCTGGACCCATATCAACACCGTGGTAGCTCTCGCACTGTATAAACGCCCGTTCTTTTAAATCAATATTTTCCCTTTACAGTTTACCGAACAAATCTTATACGAGTTTGATATTAGAATTTTTTTCTTTTGCGCTGCAGAAAGCTGCTGCCATTCTCTTCCGAAAACGGAGAGACAACGCAACTTGCCGCATCTTGATCCTTTTGAAGTTGTTAATGTATGGCCGTGGGGTGTATTTGCTGTAGACTTAGTTCTCTTCCTTCAATGCTTGCAGCACCCTTTTCCCCATGTGAAGGGAGATGCGGGAAGCTTTAGTTTTCGCAGTCAAATATTAGTTCCCATCCTTCGTTCTTCAGGGCCCGCTTCAAATATAAACGGTTATATTGAGTTTCTTTCTGTTTTTTACCTTTGAGAAAATTCCATTTTCTTTTGTGGCACTGCATGATGGAATATTTCCCTTTCTCATTTTATTTCTTCCTCCATAAGAATTATTCAGCAGATTACCTTTGAATTTCCTTCAGTTTGCTTGGGAATTTGCGAGCTAAAGGCTTAAAGGGAAAAAATATCACACCATGATTGCGAATTTTACGTTAATAATAATAATAATAATAATAATACAGTGTCTCTCAAAAGTCTTGCAAATTTTGACCTAGAGTCCCCGGCCGAAAGCTTAATTCTGTGGGACCTTCCACCATGGTAGTTCGTGATATAGGTTGAACGAGAGGTGCCTGAGAAGTAGATGTATTCTTAATTCTTCGGATGCTAAGCATTGATGCATTAGTCCCTGGTCCCCGAATTAGGGCCACTTCAAAATATTACGATTTTGAGGTAAAATTAAAAAACACAGTTATCTTGGCAATATTATTATTTAATTGCATATAACATGCAAGTAAATATAATTTTAACATGTATTTAACTAAGATTTGCTTGTTCCTGCTCTGTGTTTTATTATTTCCTCAATCCTTCTTGGTATTCTGCTAATGCAGCTTTTTGTTTTTTTTTTTAAATTTCGTCGCTATTATGCCGTACATCTTCAATATGTTGTTGTAACTCTTCTTTTGTAGTTGAGTTTCGTGTACTTACGATGTTTATGTCTGGTGAATTGCCTGGCCAAGGTAGTACACGAAGATTTTTAGATTCAAGGAATCGCATTACACTTTTCGCCTTATGACACGGTGCATTTTCTTGCATGAGAGCATACGGTCCTTGAGTCGAATCTAACGAAACAATATAAGGTAATAAATAATTTTGTAAACCTAATTTAATATTTCTTAAGTGGTCCTTTTCCCATGGCCAAGGACTGTACTTCCGACTATATCTATGTTCGTTCATTAACCATGTTGCTCAGGAAGTTGTAGAAGTACACAGAACTGTAAAAAGACACAAGGTGCATCCGCGTAAATCGATTTCAGTCCAACACTTATGACCAACAGTTTGGCTTTTATTGCGTGACTAGTGTAACTGGTTGATGATGAACCAGACATTTTAGATTAAATTGCGGTGACAAACAAAGCAACGTTTGCAATTACTGGTGTTATTATTAAATAAAATAATTGCTTCCGGTCGGAGGGAAACCCACACTAAACAGGAAAGAATCTTCAAACTGTCTGGGCTACAAACATTTGGAGCGTTGTAATAAGAGTCAAGTTATTAGGATCTTATTTTTATGAAGACAATTTGAATGGCAGAAGATACTTTTACTTTTTAACTAATGAGTAGAGCAACGCAACTACACTGAAAGCCAGTGGCGGACGCATAAAAGTTTACACAAAATAAATTAAACCGTTTTAAGAGTCCTCCATGAAATCACAAAGTGGATAATGTCTATTTAATATTTGTAATATTTGATATGTTTCCAAAGTTGTTTCGGCAAAGTGAGTGCGGCGTGAAGAAAAAGTGTTTTTGTATGCCGAAAACGAACGTTCTACATCCAGTGACGTTATATTTGCGTAAGTAAAATAATCTTTCAAATAACTTAACGGTTCTGTTGACGCACCTTCACAAATTTGTCTTAATGTGCCAAAATCAGAGTCTTTATCTAAAACTTTCTGTAATGTTCTCTCACTTGGTAACTTAAAGTACGAATATTCATTCCAAAACGAAACGTATGCTTTCTTCCTTAGTAAATGAAATGGTAAATTACATGCATTAAAGGTAACACAAAAATTAAATTTAAAAAAAAATTCCACACGAGATTATGAATCTCGTGTGGAATTTTTTTTTTGAAACATGCCCTGCACTATTTACGTGCCGTAGGCAATCACTTTTCGACCAACACATTAAATCTATTTTACGCACTACACATTGAATTTTAGCGCCATCACACTTTAAATCAGGCATTTCTGCAATAAATTCTCTTATTGTGTCCAACTTTGGTCGTTTTCGAGACGTAGGAAACATTTTCAAAACAAACGTAGAACTACGATATAGTATACGACAGCGTAGATGCATACACAATAGATCGGCCTTCGAGTCGCAGTTATACTGACGTTTATACCGAATTGTCCCGGCCGCGTTTATTTTGTGTAAACTTTTATGCGTCCGCCACAGGCTTTCAGCGCAGTTTGCGTTGCTCTAGTTATATATCAGCATAATCTTGGTTATTGTTTCTAGACACTTTTTTCATATGTACTTCTACATTAAAGTTCACATTTGTTTGAACATTATTTTATAGATAACCTACTTTAGCCTTTTTAAAATCACAAGCAATGACAATATTTTACTGCATTATGTACGGATATGTCGTACTGTTTTAAACACGGTAAGTCCAATTAAAAATGTAATAAAAAAACGCTAAGAAAATATTCCTTTTGATTTAAAACAGTAACTGTATTGTCGAAAATTGAAATGGTAATTGCCTTGAATTGAGGCGGACCGTCTTGATACAAGTAAACGTTTCTCTGCATGCAGTTGTTCTATTATTGTCATCAATATTTAGGAATACTAACATTAAATAATAAGATGGTGCGTATCGTAGTGAAATTCGTTTCGATACGAGTTTGCGTGCGAAAAAGTACATATTTCGTATGCAAAATAGAGAAAGTTCTTTCTCGGTTACAATTTTGCTTATCCCGCATAATTTATCTTGAATAAAGTTTATCGAAAAACGCAGAAATACACAATGTATGGCACCAATTCACATCCCTTTTTCGTCCTCTCAATCGTAATACATACATAATAATCCGCTATATGGTAATGACTTTCCATGTCAGCTTCTACCGCTGCCCGATCATTGCAACGTCGGCGTCGTCCTTCTAGGATTAGCGCCCTCTATCCGCCGTCGACCCCTATTCATTTCATATGTGCATAACGTTGGCGTTTATGCTTTATCCCTACACTATCTCCGAAATCCAGTCGCGCCAAATCCTCTACCTCCAACTCTTAATCCGGTCTCGATGATAATAATTTCCCGAACCACGCGGGCAGAAAATTCCACGACAGATGTCCATCTAGATCCGTATCTCGTTTAATTTAAGTGATCGACGGAGCGGTGCCCCGTAATGGGCGGAAGATAAGGAATTATGTAGCATACTCCCTCACTTCCACCCCTCATATACCTAAGAGGATCCGCTGGATATTCGCAACGATCGGTCTAGGGTTGTTAAGGGAAGACGGTTTTTGTGCATTGTACGATAAAACCGCGGCACAATATCGGATCAACGCAAGCGGATAGTATTTTGGGGTATATCTCTCATGGGAAGGCAAACGATTCTATTCCCAAATAGGATTTCTTTTGCTATCTGGATGTTTTGCGCGCTGTGGATGACTTGAGGGTATGATATGCATGTTCTCGGATTTAGATGTAATAATGCAGTGTTAATAATCCCGATGGTGGGTTAGGTTGACAATGCTGAATCAATTCTGACACATTTTGTTTTCACTTGATCTGAATAGCTGTTTTGATTCAAATTATTTAAGAAAATGACCAAAAACACTGGTTAATAAAATTTAAACTTTTTCTTGTCCCGCAAATTAGTGTATCTGAACCTTGCAGCATTTTTTAATTCAAATCTTTTTCAGAAATATTCTATCAGGCAGGGTTTCTAACTGACACCGCAATAAATAGTAGAACAACGTGTATAATGTGTTTATTTATAAAACAACTGAAAATGTTTCTAAAATGTACAAATCTATGATTTTCTGCTATATTTAGCGTCAGGAACGTCTCTCATCCGTGTCCAGCAATAGTCTGCCAGCATAGAAGGGCTCCACTTGCCTCGGTAGCGCTTTTCAATGTCCAAAATATCTTGGTGAAATCTTTCCCCATGCTCGTCACCGACGTCTCCAAGATTGTCTGGGAAAAAATCTAAATGTGAGTCTAAAAAATGAATTTTTAGACTTATATTGCACCCCAATGTTTCATACGAAGTCGAAAGGTCTTTTACAATATTCTTGTAGTCTTCGGATTTGTGATTGTCTAAAAAGTTCTCACAAATATTCTTAAATGACAGCGAAGCGGATTTTTCATTTTTGTTCAGCTCTATATCGAACTTTTCGTCTCGAAACAAGTCCCTGATCTGGGGTCCTACAAATATACCCTCCTTTACTTTAGCATCACTGATTCTGGGGAACTTATTCCTCAAATACGCGAATCCGCGACCGTTTTTGTCCATTGCTTTGACAAAATTTGTCATAACTCCTAGTTTTATATGTAAAGGGGGCAGATAAATTTTCTGAGGATCGACAAGAGGGGGGTTGATGACATTCTTAACTCCTGGAGTCAATGATGTTCGTGTCGGCCACACTTTCTTTACATAATGGTTCTTCTTGTCTCGACTGTCCCACTCACACAGGAAACAACAGTACTTCGTGTAGCCGAGTTGCAATCCGAGTAATAGCGCCACAACCATTAGATCGCCGCAAATATTCCACTTAAATTCATCGTATTTGATTTTTCCTAAAAGAATCTTCATGTTGTCGTATGTTTCCATCATGTTGCCTGAGTAGGCCAGAACAATTGAGGGCAATTTATTTCCATTGTGAAGTAAAACGGCTTTTACGCTAGCATTGGATGAATCAATGAACAAACGTCATTCATCAGTGTGATACTCATAGCCAGGTGCACTTATAACCGAGACAATATCATTGCAAAACACCAGGTCATTTTCAAGGGAGAAGTAATCATTGAATTTGGCATGACGACTACGATAAAAGGAATTTTTTGTGTCACTCTGAAGTAGATTCCAGCCCTTCAATATGGATCCCAAAAGTTCAGCTTGCCTCTTAGACAGGTTTAAATCGCGAACGTGGTCACTAAGGTCTCCTTGAGTCAGCAACTATGGTTCATTTGAAGAACATCCTGATTCAAATGTGGGATCCAAATTCAAATTTTCTTCTGCTACTTGATGTGCTTCCTCATCACTAGACTCATCATCACTCAAAGTCATGTTTTCTGCAGGTGCTGGTAGAGGTAACCCCTCGCTATGAAGTACTGGTCTCAGTGCGGATGGTAGATTAGGATAAACAACAGTGTGTTTAGATTTTGATGTAATACCAGTTATATTTGTCAGGCAGAAGTAGCAGTCCGAAACGTGGTCTTTAGGTTCTCTCCATACCATAGGAACTGCAAAAGACATATGACGTGAACCTTTTGCCCATGCTGTGAGAAGCCGAACACATGTGACACAGCAAATATGGGGGGCCCAACTTTTATCCTGGTCGCCTACCTTACAACTAAAATAAAGTTTATAACATTTTCTAACTAACAGTGTAAGCGAACGTTTCTGGGTTTTAAAAGTCAACTCACCGCAGACGTAGCAGAACGAATTTGGATTATTTTTACAATTTCTCGGTATTTCAGTGGCACTTGGGGTATCAACAAAACACTTTAAACACAACAGCACACTTTCTTAAGGGTTAGAATAAGGCAAATGTGGAGCTGCAATGTTCTCTACCCAGTCAATTTACTGCAACTGCGCTCCCGGCCAAAGACCTTATATTGCTCCCAGCCAGCTTGTCGAGACCTATTCTGCCTGTTCCGAATTACGCAAGATTACTTAGAATTACGCAATATTGTGTACCATATTATTTCAAATACTTAAATATCACCGGCATATTTATCGGCATTTTATTGTAAAGCACACAGTATTATGCTACGTGGATATACTGGAACTCAAAAACTATGGGTGATGCAGCAATTTTGAAAGAGAATTTGAATTCAGCGTGCAGAAATACGTAGGAAACAGGCATTTTTATACTTGGGACAAAATCACATTCAGTTTTTGTCAACCTACAAGAATAGTCAGTCAAGTTTCAAATCTCAACATGAAGATAGTGTTTCTCGTTAAAAGTATTCCGATAATATAACTGCGTGTGCTTTGGATGATACTTTTTAAAATTTCAGCCATATTGGATCCTCAGTTGTTGTTTAAGAGTCGTTTGTGCCATCATTAAATTCTTACATTTGAAGGCGATGCGCTTACGAAAATTAAGGCCGAGATGGATGCTCTTTACATGGGACTCCGTACCATCATTTGCGGCGAAATTTTAGGCAGCTGAATTTAAACGTGCACGGAAAAAATCACTTGATAGAATGTACTACAATGTAGGAAAAATATTGTAGCAGTCATTAATGATTGTTACAGATAATACTTCAAAGTTATGGTGAAATTTCTATTGTATTGTTTCACATAAATATATTATTTTTTCCTACAATCTCTGTGTCCAGGTAGGACAAAATTGTATCAATTTTTGACATAAAACTTCCTAATTTCTTCAAAATAAATAATAGAAAATGAATTCATAAATAAATCATCACTTATCTGTACAAACCATTTTATTATCGATGCCTACCTAAATGCATGAACCAAATGTTTCGTGCCTTAGGAATAGATCCAGATAGTACTGGTTATTCACCAATAGACGTCGCAACGAAAACTTGGTTTATCTTTTTACTTCAGATTTGTCGAATGCAATACCTTGCGAGACAGCACAGATGTTGGTAACATTCTCGTGGCTGACCAATGCTACCTGTAAATTGGGAAACTGCCGTAGATATGAAAACACAAGAATAGTTATTGTTATTGCGTTTTACTTGTTCTTTCAAACATTATAATTATAAGAACAATATTGTTGCATTTTTTTTTACAACTGATGTAACTAAAACTTGTACACTATTGTAGCAACCTCCGTAACAAATCATTGGCTACATTTTTACAACAATAATGTATTTAACAGAAATACAATCCGTTAACCACAATCGAGTAGTAGGAATTGGCGCAAGTTGTATCCAGTCGTGTATTCTGAAACAAATAGTAGTAAATTATTTTACAATTCCTACAAATTCTTATTTTTTTCCGTGTGAACGTACCAGCTTGGTTGACGATGAATGTTTGGAACGACCAAAAACTGCGACCATCACCACATAATCTTAAAGACCTTCTACACACAAATCTCAGTGCTAATGTTTGAGGTACTTGCATGGAGGTAACGTAAACGTAGCGATGTTACTTACCGTTCTTGTAATTATTGGAAAAGCAGGTACGATCTGAATTAGTAGTACATTTAACTATTAATACTTCATTTAAAGCTTCTTGTGTGAAATATTAATACAGAGCTTGGTAAAACACTATGATAAAATGGGTCGATATAGTGTTTGCTCACAGAAAAGTTTGCACCTTCACCAGCTAGGAAAGACGTATAAGTTTAGCAAATGGGTCCTACATAAATTGTTAGATGATAAAAAATTCAGCCGTCTTACCATTTGTTCGGCAAACATTTCACGCAATAATAATAAACCTTTTCTTGATCGGTTGTTAACTTGGCGAAAAGTGGATATTGTAATCAACTTCTAAGTATTCTTATCATTGGCTGTCGCTAACTGATCCAATTCCACACACTCCCAAGTTCATCTTGCACCCAAAAAAGATGTTATTCCAGGTTTCGTACAGAGCAGCAAGGATTGTCCATTATGGGTTGTTGAAAACGGGTCATCACTCATAGATTGTATTGTGAACAACTTCAGCGAGTACAAAGCATCTCTCAGAAATAGCCTTCTTTGATCAATCGAAAGAAAATGCTGTTCTTAGGACAATGCCAGACTTCATACAGCAAATGACTTGGGAAAAAATTTCTGAACTTGACTGGGAAACATTACCACACCCTCCTTATTCTCTTGATATTTATGCCAAGTCATTGTCATTTTATTTTGTCTCTTGACAACTGTATAAGGCGGGTCTAAACTTGAGTTGATACAATAAATGCAGTCCGTCAATTTTTTGATTCAAAATCCCTCCTACAATACCGGCATACAGAAATTGGTGTCACGTTGGCCAAAGGGCAACGACTATGATGGTAATTACGTCGATCAATAATACTGTATTCTTGTTTGTTAATAAATATTTATTTTACCGGAACTTATTTGGTTGCTTCCTACAATGTAGAACATTATAGTGGCAGTAAATATACTGCAGAAAAATTGCTGCTATGATACCACTCTAATAAATTATTCTGTACATAAATTTTTTGTGTGTACTCCACTCAACGCGGTCCTAATGGAAGATCACCGCAAAAACGAAAAATATGCGGTAAACACTATCTCCTACAAAGCAGTCTCTAATCTTCCGTTAATTTACAACATGCTACATACAGGCTGTGGATGCATATTACACGTGGATACTATTTAGTAACGTCTAACTAATTCCATTGTGAAAGGGCGAACGGAGTAACACAGGAAATTGATATCGATTGTGTGTTCGCAGCGAACAGCATAACTTTAATAATTAATTCGGGCGAAGAAGTGTTGCTCGGAGATAATACCGTAAATTTATAATACGACATACACAGCACAAAACTTTCGACATGGCGTGTTTACCATTAGATACCGTGAATATGTGTGTGGGATAGATTCGTCGATATACTTAGGGTTTCATATTGCCGCGCAAGCCCGTGCGTAGTCACGCTACCGTTGATTATTTGAGGCTAATCTTAATGCATGTACTATAATGCTACAAAATTTGAATTTGTTTTATCTACGAGGGACATTCAGCAATTAACAAGACAAACTGCAATAGCGGGAAAACTACTTAACATTATCAGATGGAACTTTCTGTGGGTCGAGTTGGGACAAATTAAGCCAGCTGTTTGAAAGAAATAAAAGCAAACATAACCTCTTTTGTTCATTTCAAAATGTCGGCTACTCTCAAAACGTGTACGGTGGAAAAGCAGCGTTCAGTGATAAGATTTTTGTTATCCGAAGGTGTGAAAAGCCGGCTGAAATTTACTCCAGAATGTTGAAACAGTATGGTGAAAAGTGTTTAAGCCGCAGAAACGTGTATAAGTGGATTGAACAGCTTAAATCGTGCAGAACAAGTGCCGCCGATATTCATCGCTTCGGACGAACGGTTGTGTCGACCGACGCGTCACAAAATCGCATAAATGACCTTATTCTCGATGACAGGCGTATAAAAATCGTGACAATAGCTGATTTGTGTAATGTTAGTGTTGGAACTGTGTATTCAATCATTCATGACAAGCTGAATTATAGCAAAATGTGTTCGAGATGGGTTCCAATACAGTTGAGTCAAGTCCATAAAGGCACCCGTGTTCGCATTTGTTCTGAACTGAAACGATGGCTTTTAACGGAAGGTAATGACTTTCTAGACCCTGTTATAACCTGCGATGAAACGTGAATTCGCCACCATGAACCTGAATTCTTGAACGGAAACATCAAAATTCGCCGGCTAAGAAAAATTTCAAAACTCTCGCATTTGCCAGTGAAGTGATGTTAATCTTCTGGGACCCTCGAGGCCCAATTTTTTGTGACTATTGACAAGGACAGCGTACTGTAAACAGTGAGTGCTATTGTAACTTGCTTCAACATAAAGCGAAACCTGCGATAAGAAGAAAACCTAAGCGTGCTCTCTCAAAAGGTGTGATTCTGCTGCCCATACTGCCCAGAAAACGCAAAGACGATCGAAAATTTGAGCCGGGAGGTGTTGCTACATCCTCCTTACAGTCCCCACCTCGCACCGTCTGATTTTCATTTGTTCGGCCCGCTCAAAGAATTTTTACACGGCATCAAGTTCGAAGACAACGAAGCGGTCAAACAAGCTGTACACAAATGGCTCGGACACCAAGGTCAAGAATTCTTCAGCCCTGGAATTAAAAAACCCACAAAGCGATGGGAGAAGTGCCTAAATGTTGGTGGAGTCTACATTGAAAAGTAGTGTAAATTTCATTGAATAAATTGTTTTATTTCCACAGCCATTTGTCTCCTTAATTACTGAACGTCCCTCGTAATTAAAAGATAATTCTCACAAGTAAAGGTATCCAGTCTACACTTCCAGAATTTAATGGAATTTGGGTGGTTTGTAGACTTGGAAATCGAACTATTTCAGCAAACACATCTATCTTCCGGAAGATTACCCCAAGTGTTTCATTGTGGGCGCTGACAATGTTGGCTTAGAATAAGTGCAGTAAATTCGTATGCCCGTTCGTGGCAATGCCGTAGTTCTCATGGGAAAAACACCGTGATGTGTAAAGCCATCAAAGCTCATCTTGAAAAATCCATCCCCTGAAAAATTATTACCACACGTTAAGGGGAATGTAGGCCTTATCTTCACCCATTCAGACTTAATCGAGGCACGTGTCGTAACTTCTCGAGAACAAAGTCTGTGCTCCAGCTAGACTAGGTGCGATTGCTTCGTTATGTCATCATACCCGCACAAAACGCTGGGTTGGGTCCCGAGAAAACTTCTTTCTTCCAAACTCTTTGAATTCCAACCAAAATCTCGAAAGGTACCGTTGAAATCATCAATGACGTTTATTTCCTGAAGCCTGGAGATAAAGTTGGTGCTTCAGAAGTTACTCTTTTGAACAGCTTTCCGTTCTCATATGATTTAATTGTTGAACAAGTGTACGATTCGGGTACTATCTTTGCTCTAGAAATTTTCATCATTTTCATCAAATCGGAAGATTGGAGAGAACGTTTCATGATTGGGGTTGCCAATTTGACTTCCATTTGTCTTAGTATTGGATATCGAACGATTGCTTCTGCTCCACACAGCATCATTAATGGAATCAAGAATCTATTGGTTATCGCTGCTGCTGAAAATGTCGATGTCAAAGAAGCTGCGGCTCCTGCAACTGCTGCTGCCGCGCCAGCAGCCCAAGCAGCTAAAGAAGGAAAGAAAAAATCTGGGTCGGAAGACGACGATACGGGATTCGGGCTCTTCGATTAAGAATGACAAGTATCATCAATTTTTCTACTGTTTGACTACGCTAAGCATTTGTTTTGTATGTTGGACTGTCAATAAAACAATTGAAATAATAATATGTAAAATGCCGGTTTCCGTTTCGGCTAGGAAACTGTTTTGAAGGGTGAAACCGGGTTTTGAAAGTCGAGGGTTTCTTCATTTCTCGTTAATTATTTCTTTTGGATGATAAAAAATTACCACATTAGCATTTTTAAAAAGGTATCGAAATACACTAAACTTTATGCAATAGGGGATTAATGGGCGTGACCCCCACCTATCATCCCTATATACAAAATGATATGTATATGATTTAGTGATGATTGTAGATTTATGTTTTTTTTTGGCTTAGCGCCTTCATTGATGCCATAAAATAACCATAAATTTGAAGCCGCGATACACACCTACCTATATTTCTACTGCAAATAAGTTTACTTCGAAATTTTGAATCAACAGTCTAAGATCGTCAATGTCAATATATGAGGGATATTTCATAAATAATGCATAGGTTGGCAACACTGCGGAGTGAATGACGCGACGACAGTGAAAGTTACCTTAGTTGTAGTTCAAAGCTTGAGGAAGAAGGGCGTGTTTTAGTTTCATCGATAGCTTATTTTGTTTGTTAATAACGCGAGGTAGAAATGGAGCCTGCACCGGTCTCAGGTACTGTTACTGTTGAGGATCAAAGATCTTGCATTAAGATCGAAACGTTACTTGGCAAAAACCCGACGGAAATCTACAGTGCATTAAGTGAAGTTTGCGATGAGGTAACAATGGACTGTAGTACAGTTTCTCGTTGGGCTAATCGTTTTCGTGAAGGTCGCGTGAGGATAAACCACGACCCAAGACCTGGAAGGCCGAAAACATCAACAGATGAACGAGGTGAGAAACTTGTGAGAGATTGTCTTCAAGAAGATCGTCGTGCGACATGTGAAAAAATTTCTGAAGCCACAGGGATTTCACCAACGTCAGTATTTCGGATTGTGACAAATGATTTGCACAAGAGAAGAATTTCTGCGCGATAGGTCCCTCACTGCTTGAGTGCTGAACAGAAGCGGACACGCTTGCACATTGCGACCTTACTGTAGCGACGATTTGACATTAAAGGTCAAGCATTTTCGTATCGAATTGTTGCTATTGATGAAACCTAGACTAGAGACTTTGAGCGGGAATTGAAATCACAATCCAACGAGTGGAGAGGTCAATCTTCCCCAAGACCAATAAAATTTCGACGAGCTCAATCGAAGATCAAACAAATGACGATCTTTGCTTACGATCACCACGGAATCATCATGACAGACAGAGTTCCATGTGAGCGAAGTGTCACAGCAGCGTATTATCGTAAATTCATGCAAAAACTGAACAGAAAACTGTACAAAACCCCACCTCAGTTGCTTGAGGCTGGGCCACTCATTCTCCATGACAACGTTCGCCCGCACATCGCCATCTTGTAACTGAAAAGCTGCGCGCATGCGGTTGGGATGTGTTACCGCATGCACCCTATACTCCGGACATGAATCCACCAGACTTCGATTTATTCTCAAAGTTGAAACAACCTGGACGTTGAAACAGCATGGACGTCGTTTTCCTTCGCAGAAAGAGCTTTCTGCCGCCGTTACCCGAGCCATTCACCAGATGAACAAAGATGGTGTATTAGATGGAATAGTCAAGCTTCCCAACCGGTGGGAAGCAGGGAGACTATATTGAAGGATTGTAAAGAAATCGTGTAAAAAAAATAAAGATGGTAGTAAACAATAAATTTGTGTGCATTATTTATGAAATATCCCTTGTATTTTGTTTACTATTTTCGTGGTAACAAAACTGTATTAATTTGAATCACATTCATTAAAGAATTTTTCGAGAAATTAAATACTGAGGTATGTTTTATTAATGTTGAAATATGCTATATGACATGGGCACTAGGAAGAGGTGCGAATTTTTTGACCAAAGTTGGCAGAAACGTATAACTATTCAATATTACGATATTACTTCTGAATAGTTATACGTTTCTGCCAAGTTTGGTAAAAAAATTCGTACCCCATATTGGTGCTGCAATTTCCGTGTATTACAATTTGACTTAAAATATAAATTGAACAGTAATTTTTCTTTGTTCTCTTCTTGAATTCGAAATTATAATTAACTTAACCTTCTTTATTTTGTATCTTAATTGAAATTAAATCTTATTCTTTACTGTTACTAAACTTAAATTGCGTACTCGAACACTGTATCACTTCATTAAAACCCTTACAACAACTCCTCACTAGCTGAACTGGTTCAGTTTTATTACTGAAATGATAGCTTAGCTATAGAAACATATGTTCACTGCTAGTGGCAAAAGTTTTAGTGAAGCGATTATTCTTTTAGATAAATTAAAATTACACTCTTTCAATTTCGTATATATTTTTTAGTAACATCCTTCTTCCTTAATTATCCGTTACGATTCGAATAAGTCCTAACGCAATTTTCTTTGTCATCGAACCGACAACGTTCCATAGATTAAATATTTGTTTTCCACGCTGACAAATCTCCCCAAACTCCAAGCCATTGACGTCCCCGTTTCCTATCCGCATTCGATTCAGACAAGTCCGCGTAAATTTCATCGTTTGTCCTCATTTTTCCCCGTCATCACCATCGCCATAATCACCATCATCCACTTTAGCGTTCTTCGCCGTCGTATCCTCGTCCGTTTTCATTTTCCAGTCTCGATGCGTTCGGCAAATAACGCGGGGACCGGAAATGGCCCGGAAAAAAACCCTTAAAAATAATCAATCGAACGTTCGTTAGGGTTTTCGATTACAGGGAAGGCTTACGAAGGCGGCTAGTGAGCTGGGTTTTCGTTAGAGCTCGCTACATTTGTTCCATTCGACTCTCGTTTAAGTATGAAACGATGTCAATGCTCTTCACTTACGTACAACCCTATTTTTTTATGTCGGCTGTTCTACTCCGGTCGATAACTTTCGTAAAATGATGGGTTACAAATTTTTAGGTGTTCTGCTACGTCTAGAGTTGAAATAATGGAGTATGTAGAAGTAGTAAGTACAAAAATAGTGTACGACGTGGGCGCCATAAATTCTCGGCTTGATATAGAAAAAATAAACTTGGTAAAATATAACATTTTTATTTTTCCGCAACAGAATCGTCCACGATTTGCACTGATTCTACTAACGACAATCCAGTATTTTGCAATTCTTCTATGTTTCAACAGAAGTATCTAGAAGTCCTTCCTGGTTCTCCTTAATAGCTGTGGCTTCGTCAGGGTCGAATTGTAAAATCACAGATTTTACTTCTTGGAAATGTTCCGAATAATAAAAAGCCGCTTGCAACCATGTTCTCCTACGCAAATCGGCTGTGGTGGTTCGCGAATACTGGGACAAAGCCTGTGAAATGCTCGAACCCGTTTGGAAGATTTGAGAAACACTTTTTTTGTATTTGAGGGACACGCTATATATTTTGAGATGCCGCAAAAGTAGAGAAGTTAGAGCTGGCAACACTGCATTTCTAAATACCACCATCCTTAAGTAGTAAACTCTGACTGTCAGTTGAGTCGCTGCTCTCATAGAGTAAACGTGGTAGGTACGATTTATCATCGAAACATGGACTTGTCAAGAGAACATGTACGCGCAATGATTCACTACCATTTTAAGGTCGGTTTAAGTGAACAACAAAGTCTTGAACGATTACAACTCGCATTTGGTGATGAAAGTCCTTCACGTGCAACTGTGTTTCGCTGGTAAAGCGAATTTAAAAGAGGACGGATATCGCTTGATGATGAGGAACGTATCGGTAGGCCCTGTTCTTCAGTTACCGCTGAAAACATTGAGAGTGTGAGACGTATGATCGACGAAGATCCAAGATGCACCTATCAAGTGATTGAGGCAACTCTTGGTGTTGGATCCGCAACAGTGAATTCAATTTTACATGATCATCTTCGGATGAAAAAAATTGTTACTCGTTGGGTGCCACACACGCTTACCGATTTCCAAAAAGCAGAGCGAGTAAGAATCGCTCGGGAAACATTGGAAATGTTAGATAATGGTGGACATCGCATTCTATCGAAGATAGTAACAGGTGGTGAAACTTACATCCCATTTTACGATATTCCTACCCGCCAGGGGAGCCGCGTATAGATCCACGAAGATGCACCAATACCAACAATGGCCAAAGGGCAAAGAGCTGTCAAGAATGTTATGTACGCAGTTTTCTTCCGTAGTACCGGATTGGTAAAAGCAATGAAGCTGGAAAATCAACGTACAGTCACAGCAAACCGGTACACCAGAAAATGTTTACCTGCAGTTCTTGAGTCAGCCAAAATTCGCGGGTTAATGTTGCATCACGACAATGCATCGTCACACAGTGCACAGCAGACAGTTGAATTTTTACGTGAAAATAAGGTCAAAGTCACTGAACATCCACCCTATTCGCCTGATTTGGCCATGTGTGATTTCTGGTTGTTCTTCAACCTAAAGAAACATTTACGTGGTCGACGTTTCACGACGGAGGACGAGATAGATGAAGTAATTCATCTATTTTTTGAGAGCATTCCAAGAGATGACTGGCTTCACGCTTTTACGTTGTGGAAACTTCGGTTACAAAAGTGCATTGATGCAGGAGGAGATTATTTTGAACATAAATAAAATCATTTTCGTAAAAAGACTTGCGTGATCCTCGTATTAATGCATTCACCTCTGGGTAACATTCTCGAATACTTTGTGCCACAAGATGTAAAGCATGAGCTTCACACGTAACATGTAAAAGTCCCTCGCACTTTTCTTTAAGAGAACGGCCTACACTACACATTGTCGCTGCTCCATCGCTCATAAACGTCAACAGTTAACTAGTTGACACTTGAAATTGTTGTAAAGTATCGAGCCCTACGCCCGTAATTGCTTCGTCAGTACACTTTTTTAGTCTTTTGCTAGCTAATAGGATTGCAAATTTCGGCTTATCAGGATTTAGTACTCGTACTATAACATTCAAAATACAATCTGTCGTCTCATCAAGACATAGCCACTGACAGCTGCTTTGATCCCATTTTCGATATATTAACGTATGCTTGGTAGCTCTTTCTGTAATGCTGTCCATGACGGTAAGTTCCACTCGGGACTGTAATGTAGGCCAGGTTCTCTATAAGCCGAAGGAGGTTGAGAAAATCTAAAATACCAACTTTATGGATTTAGAGCACTGTTATTTCCAAAATTTCAACAAAAGTTTGTAGAACTAAGGATCACAAGGATAATTCTAAAATCAACCAAAAGTGGATTTACAACATTGTTATTCACGGCAGTCGATATGTTATCCTGTAAACAGTTTGTTCTGTTGGGCAAGTAAAGGACATTACTATATTATATAATAATTTCAGTCGGAAATTAAACATGATACTTGTTTTCGTAATAACCTCTTCGCCGCTTCTGTACTTTATTTAAAAGCAAAAAAATTAGGTTCTTAATTCATTAACATTTTCAGATTTTTTAATGAAAAATATACAGCGTGACCCAGGATTGATGTTACAAGAGGTGCGCGGAACGAAAAATCTTTGAATCATGATTTGATCTTTTTGGAACTAAGCCCTGCTTGGTTTGAAACTTATTTTTAGTTTACTATTGATTTTTTAAAATCAAGTAGGTGTTGACAGTTGAGCAAAAACTTTTTTTCGTTTCAAGTAAAGTATCTTTTTTGTTCACAGTATGGTAAAATGTTACTAAGAAAAGTTGTTCAGAGTGAAAAGTTGAGCAAATTTTCTAAATGATCGAGCTACTTTGATAAAATCCGTTATTTGTGTTAACGTTACAGCAGAGAATTTACGTTGTTTACCGAAAAGCCACTACCTGAAACGAAATTAACAAATAATGGATTTTAATAAAGTAAGCCATAACTTTTCATTCTGAACAACTTTTCTTAAAAACATTTTGACATACTGTAAACGAAAAAGATACTTTACCTGAAACAAAAGTTTTCTTTTCCCAACTGTCAATGCCTACTTGATTTTAAAAATTGAAAATAAGCTGATTCGACACAATGTGAGAATTTCAGAGCGATCTGTCTATCCTCCGTAGGATATAAAATTTATACCCTAATTTTAGAGAAAAAATTAAGGAAATGTATAGAAAGAAAACTAGAGGACGAGCAAGCTGCATTTAGTACAAACAAACAAACAAATGACAATATAAGTATTATAAGAAATATAATTGAAAGAGCTATAGACAGTGGGAAACGACTTTACCTGGCTTTCATTGATCTAAAGGCAGCTTTTGATATGGTAGAAAAAAAATCAGTTTGGAGATGCTTACATGGGTTGCAAGTAAATAATAAATTAATAAATATAATAAGAAGTACCTATCAGAAGGTGAATGCAAAAGTGCAGATTGGGTGGCTAAGATCGGGAACTTTGCAAATGGACAGAGGAGTGAAGCAAGGGGATAGTATGAGCCCACTATTATTTATCATACTGATGGATAGAATAATGAAAAACACTAGAAGAATAACTGAAAAAACCACAATTGGATACAGAAACCTTACTCCCATAAATCTGGATAGTCTGATGTACGCCGATGACATAATACTGATTGCTGATAGTAAAAGAAGAATACAATCAATAATAAATATATGGACAAATGAACTAGAACAACTGAAGATGGAAGTAAATATAGAAAAAAGTAAAATAATGATAATAAATGATGCAATATTAACAGAAGAAGAAAGAACAATAACATGCAATCAACAAAAACTAGAGGTGGTAACAGTCTACGAATATTTAGGCAGTGTCATCTCAAATGACAGAAAACTTGATCTGAAAATAGCAAAAAGAAAACAGAAAACTACAAATATATACCACGCATTGAATAAAGCAATACTCAGTAAAAAGGAAATAGACATAAACATAAAAACTAAGGTATACAATACCATCGCTCTACAATCAGTATTACATGCAAGCGAGACTTGGGTACCCCTGGAAAGACACCACCAACAAATAAATACTATGGAAATGAAATACCTCAGAAGGATAGCCGGGAAAACAAAATACGACAGAATAAGGAACATGCAAATAAGGCAGATGACAAAGCAAGAACCAATTTGAATCAAACTAGAAAATAGGCAATTAAATTGGTTTGACCACATAACAAGAATGGATCAAGACAGACTGGTGCGAAGGGTGATTGAGGCAGGAAGGATGGGGAGGAGAAAGCGGGGCAGGCCAAGAAAGACATGGATTGAAAGAATAAAAGAAATAGGTGCAGGACGCGGAAAAACCTTGGGTGAGATGAAAATATGTGCAAGGGACCGGAAGGGATGGAAAGCATGGATAAGGGAGACGAGTAATATGCAATTCGATCCGACGCTCTAAAGGGCATAAGGAATACGGAGAAAAAGAAGAAAATAAACTAAAAATAAGTTTCAAATCAAGCAGGGCTTAGTTCCGAAAGGTCAAATTAAGATTCAACGATTTTTAGTTCCGCACACCTCTCGTAACATCAATCCTGGGACACGCTGTATATGGTTTTAATTACTGCAGAGTTGGTCTTCACTTTCAAACGGCGATCTGCTAATACAATTTCTTCAATAATTTAAATGTTTTGAGGCGTTACCAGTTCAATTGGCATCTTCAAGGGATTCTCGCTCCAAACGAAAACATTTTGTCTATTTTTTTACAGAGGAATATGAAGGAGATAAATCACCATAAACGCCGCCTAAACGTTGTTTAATGTGATTAGGTATATGCCCTTTTTTGTTAAAAATTTACTACTCAATTCTCGTTACCTGAGACATTTTCATGCACTAGTCACGTTGTCTGGCTGGTTATTAAAAACTACTACTCTTCGAACCGTAATATATAAAGTGTAGGGCTCGCACATGTGCAACCATGACGTAACTATGAGCTTGAACATGCTCGAACCTATACATATAAGCCCGTCAGGCCAAGAATTTACGGCGCCTATCTCGTATGTCATTTCTAATCAACATTCAGGGTTCCATTTCAGCGACGATTTCATTATATTAAAATCAGAATGTAAGGCAGAATAGGAAATACGCAAAATTTTCAGTTAAATGTGTTATCCATCTCTAACTAACCATCACTTGTTCATGTGCTGTCAGGACAATGATTTTCCAAACACAGCCACCATGTTCGATCACCACAGTAATCGTTTTCGTTCGACAATTGTTTATGAAAAGGTCCCAAGCATTTATCAATACCCCATCGTATTGAAACACGAAAATATAAATCATAACACCTTTCCAATACCATCGAAGCATCGTCCATTCAAAACTAAACTCTCTCCGAACGATATCGAACGAGAAATAAAGATATACCAACCTCGAAACGCAAATTCCTCGACATGCCGTTACATGTAAGAATGTAGCGAGAAGCGAGGACGTCTCGAGAAGCAATTTCGTTCGTTATACGACGTAAAATTTTCAATGGCCGAAGCACCCCCGCATTCGACGTTCGATTTTTATTGTACTCGCTCTTCTTATCGCAAGAGCGGATCGTCGTTCGTCGGATGTCTTGCGGTAGAGGGCAACGATCGTCAAGGGAGTGATAAGCGATTTTCAATACTGGTCAAGTGTAATGACTACGCTGGGAGATGTGCTACCATGCAAGGGAGATGTGTTTAGAATCTATTTGGACTTTATAAAAGATGCAGTGGGCCAGACTAAGCCCGCTACAACTTCGTAAACCCATGTAAGACTTGCGGATTGGATATGATGCGCTTTGCAAAGTTCTACAATGCTGGTGTACAAGAAAATTTTCTGTTGAGTTGCGCACACTGGAAATGGATCATCGTTTTATAAATGAGTAAACGTGTTTGTTATTGACAGGAAGGGTTTGCAAGCTAGAATAAGAAATAAATTTATTATTTGCAATTGAAGTATGGAAAGAATGCTGAACTGGTACACTTGACAATTTTCCCATACTTCTTTAATCGTGGCTTTGATTATTAAGATTAATGTAATTATTGTATACCGAAATCTGAGACGAGTCATGGCAAATTATGAGTAGAAACATTTGTTGAGTTGTTACATCCTCAGTAACGAATTAATAAGATTTACAATTAGTAATATTAGTGCAATGTCAAATGTCTGCTTGATATATGAAGGTAAGTCAAATATTATCTACAGTTTCGCCATAACAAGTTTTGAAGGTTATCGTAGTGGCGGGCGCTTGCGCATGCGTTGAGTTGGCGCCTCTGTGGTGATGTGTGCGGAATTTAATCACGATCGCGTGAATTGTCTGCTAGCTACAACAGCATAAGCATGTCAGCTACGCTATTGGTTTGCATCAAAGAGCAGCGATCCGATTTTTGCGGTCAGAGGGTGTGAAAGGTGCTGAAATTCATCGGAGACTTTTGTCACAATACGGGGACGGTGCTTTATCTCGTAAAAGCGTTTTTTTGTTGAAACCAGCAATTCGAAACAAACGCCCTGGTCAACTCTCAAAGAAAGTTTTGTTGTCGCAAGACAACGCCCGTCCGCACACGGCCCATCATACCATAGAAACTATCAACAGGTTGGGCTTTGACAACCTGGAACACCCTCCCTACAGCCCTGATCTCGCTCCCTCAGACTTTCATCTCTTTGGACCGCTCAAGGAAGCTTTGAGAGGTCGTCGATTTGCCTCAGACACAGACGTTTGGGATGCGGTGCAAAAGCGGCTTCACGACCAACCGAAAACCTTCTACCAGGAAGGCATACGGAAGCTTGTGGCTCGCTGGGCCAAGTGCATTGCTAAAGGTGGAGACTATATCGAAAAATAATGTATCTGTTGTACACCTACCTTTGTTTAATACAGTTGTAGAACTAAAAGTGTAAGTAATTTTTGACCTACCCTCGTACAAACAGGAATTCTGGTGTTCACCCATCTGTGGCAACAATTTTATTATTTTTTTACACAGAAATTTTCGCGTTATCCAATGGTAAAAATATATTATCCTCGAGTTCCGTTCGCGACCACAAATACGTGATAAGTAAGTACAAGTACGAACACGACAATTAAATCAATTAACACAATAACGCTTAAAACACCAACTCACACCAATTCATTTAATCGCTCAGCTACACCATGACGCTTTATTGCAATCAAATCGCTACCTGTATTGGCTAAATACGAAGAACGTTCCCTTTCCTTCCCTTTTCTCTTTTTCTTTCAGGAAGATATACCGAAGCAGACGCCTAGCGGCATTTCTTCTTCAAATCAGGAGAACCTACCACCTTTAAAATAACACTAAGTGCGCGTTTAATCTATAGTAATCGGTTACACTTGAAAAAAAAATTTTAATATCCAAAATTTAGGACATATTGTAGGCCTACGTGAAGGCGGTGTTTCCATACGAGAAGTGCGCTGGAGCCCGTTAGTCAAGAACAGCTTATAGATCTAGAGCACAGTAGTTAACCAATGCATGATATCAATTGTCCAGTCAGCTCCGTTATGACAAGTTCTCTGTGATTGAAGATGGAGGCAGTATATTCGATCTGACGCCCATTGAGACAATCTTAGTAGCACTTCATAGATTTCAAAAAATTTGCAAAACATGTTGGTGGTATTAGTTCAAATCGCATCTCAATCTCTTCATTAAAAAAAAAGTTTCGGCATCTAAAAGAAATGAGCAGATTTTGTTTTTTTTTTTATTCTAACCAAGTTGACAAGTAATATTTGAAAATGGATTCTTAACGGGCTCTCGGAACATTACTTTTTGCTAATTTAACCATCTCTCTATCTCTTCAAATACAAAAATTACCCATGTTGTTCCAGGCACACTGTTTATTAGCAGTTTGCGCTTTAAGTCCATTGTTCTGTCCGATTAAGAGCAGAAGAATACTCCTGACACCGGCAAATTTTTACATAATGTATCTGAAGTAGTTTTTCCATGTGAGATGCTTATCAATCATTATGCGTCTTTACTCCATACCAGCCTTGTATCTCCGATGTTGATATTATTCGGAGAGGAGCTAGTTGTAGTTTTGTATTCATGCATGAAGTTAAATTTGAAAAAGTGTGACTTCTTCGAATCATCTATTTCCTATTTGGATTACATCATTAACGAAGAAGGCGTTTTCGTCGAAAAAATCGTCTAAAAGCCATTCAAGATTTCCCAATTCCTTGCAATCTCAAAAAGCTGGGACGTTTCCTAGAACTCATCACCTACTACAGCAAATTCAAATTCTGTAATTTGAAGGAACACGGGATTTTGGTGCATAACGCGCTAGCATAGAGAGAACGCGTAAAATTCCATTATTTTATAATTTACTCTTTTAAACTGCCATGGGAGTATCTAGGCGATATTTCCGACTCTACAACGAAAAATGATCCTTTAATTAGATAAAACAAGATCACAGTGGGTACCATGGTTGACTCACTCATCTGACCTTTTGCTGATCCCAAATGTATGGCATTTTATTGGACCAAGGACACTACAGCATCCACGACCACCAAGGAATTTAAATGAATCATAGGAGTGTAACAAAAACGAATCGATTGCAGTCTCTCATACTTTAACACAACTGACACTTTCCATTCAACAAGTCGAGTAGCTCCGAACTACCCAAGTACGAGGCTGGGTGCAAAAAACGTTTTACTTATTAACATGATTTCCTGTTAGCTCAATATATTGTGTCCAACGTTTCTCCAATTTTTTGATCCCCTCCAAATAATAAGACTTACCGAAGCATTCAAAATAGGCATTTGTTTGAGCGGTGATTTCATCGTTGGAGGAAAATCTCTTTCCGCCGAGCCATTTCTTAAGATCTGGGAACAGGAAAAAGTCATTTGGGGCTAAATCCGGACAATATGGCCGATGGGGGAGCGACTGTTACCCTAATTCATGAAATTTCGACATGGCGACTATGCACGTATACACCCGTGCATTGTCTTGATGGAAGAGCACTTTCTCCTTGGTCAAATGCGATCCTTTTTTCTTCAAATCGTCATTGAACCTCTCCAGTAAGTTGCCGTAATATTCGCCGTCGATTGCTTTTCCCTCCTAAAGGTAATCGAGATGGATTATGCCGCGTGTATCCCAAAAACTGTCGCCATGACCTTGTTGGCCGACAGACCCACCTTGGCCTTCTTCGGCGCCAATTCGACCGGGGAAATTCACTGTTTCGACTGCTGTTTGGTTTCCGGTGTGTTGTATTCATGTTTCATCAATGGTTATGAAACGGCGCAAAAATTCGTCCGGATTACAGTTAAACAACGTCAAGCACTCCTTCGAAGCTTGCGGATAGCTTCCGCATACGCAAATGATCATTCAAAATCGAAACCAATGTGATATGCCAATGGCTTCTACAATCTCACGCACTTTCGATGTCTGATCGGCCAACATCGTGGATTTTTTCGATTGTTTCGCGTGTAGTGACCTCAGTTGGGTGTCCAGAACGTCCAGAGTCCCCATAGCATTTATCAAGCTTAGCCTTGGTTTGAGTGATGATTTTCATCAATAATGCTTTAATAATGCTTTATGAGCACACGTAATTCACATTTTTCCATTTTCATCAAAATGCACGACGTTGTCTGCATTCAATGGCTATCAAATTTTAATTAAATGACGCAGCTTTCTCAAACTTTGACAGTAGTGTATTGACAAATGATTGACAGTTTCTTTTCAATTTGCAACGCGGGGAATTCAAAAAGTCACGGATATATTGACCCACCCTCGTGCTTAATACTCTGTGTTGCTTGGGTACCTCGCAGCTACTTCAGTAGTTGAATGGAAAGCGACAAATATCTAGGAGAATGGGGTAACGTACAAGTCAAAACTTTTACATTGAATCCTTTAATTATTTCATGTTACTAAATAAAATCATCAAAATAAACTTTAAATAATCACAAATTAATACACTCACAATCAGTCTTTTCTAAGTACATTCTCTCGTTCTAACCAATGCACATTTTCAGCGAGAGCAAACGGAGAGCATCACGCTACTTTACAATCTCCAAAATGCTTTAAAGATGATTCTAACGTTGCTAATAACATTATCTACAATAAACCGGCCGTTTCATCCCTCTAAATTCCTCGTTTTTAATAGGGAACAGGGCAAATAACGTATTATATTCACTTCTGTACGGCGACGATGCTAAAAACCTTTAGTTATGTTATATCCTCACATTACAGCACGGTGGAACTGTGTGCAGACACTCGACACTCTTCGTTTTCGCCATTACCATAACCGCGCGCCCGGTTACATCTCTATGCCATTGTAAAACGCCATGTGCTCGCGTATTACAGGGACGGAGAGACCCGGGGGGCTGGATAGGAGGTTGAAACTGCAATCCGGTGATGATAATAGGTTTTTAGACGAGGTAGAAACGGTAAGTTGGTAGAATTGGGGCGAATCCGAGGAGAGAACCGAAGGGAAAATAGGGGTTGAGACGGGAAAATTTAATTTTACTAATGCGGGCTTAACTGGAGATTATCGCTCGGCGAACGTGGTATGGAAGCAAGATGTCGAGGGGGGTGTATTAAAAAGCTTATTAATTTCATAAATTCGTCGATTACTACGACGTTCATGATGATGGTCGATGCAATGCCATCGAGGGTGACGTTTTATTCCTGCTGCGACTTCATTTCAACCACTTTGGGAAGGGGCAGAAGATGAAATCGTCGTTGTTTTCATGGCGAGGGGAAATTTAGAATGCCGTAAGCATTTTTGCAGCAATTAAAAGGAGAAGCTGGTAAGGTTAAAAGAATGTGGCGAGGAAAATTATTCTTCTTTGCCTGTCTATCTTTAAGTTGGCATGTGTTACAATAATATCAATCATAGCTTCATCAAAAAGAGTTTTCCATGTCTCCTCTTCAGTGGTAATATTTTTCTGCATTTCCTCTTATCCAGGAATGCTTCAGTACAGTATTTCGCAAAGCCGTTTTGGTTTTAGGTGCTTCTCTTTTTTGCTATTAATGCGTCTACCTCGGGTGAACATTGTTGAATAGTTTCTGCCACAAAATGTAAAGGGCGCACTTTACACGTAACATGTAACACTTGCAGCCATGTTCAAAAAGAAAATGGTCTATTAGCTAGTAACAGCGGAAATGTCGGTTTATGAGAGTTCAAAGCAACTGATTTTTTAATGTAGATTTGATTTTCTTTTCCACGCCAGCAGGCAACTTCAACTCGGGGTTGCACTTATACCAAAAGTTCTGAAACGGTTCTTTTTCGAGGAAGCGAAATGACAAATTACAGGTTATCATCATGACAAGAAAATCGCAAATAAAGGCAGTTCTCGTTAGCACGAATAACGCGTAACATAAAACACAGCGCACGCTCTCGTTTCCTAAACTGGACGAAAAATATACAAGCGGACGCTAACAAAGCGAGAATCGATTTTTGCACACAGCCCGCTACTCTATTGAAACGCCTATGCATCGCAGAGATGATTACCTCGCTCTAGAAGTAATATTTTCTAACTTTATTAACATTCACAGTATTCAATATATTATAAACAGAATAATTGATTGTTTTTAAAAATACTAAAATGCGGTATGAAGTACTTTAGTATTCTAACGTTACTTTGTTTGTGTTTACTTAACGCTTGAAGTATTTTTATTCTTCCAAATATGCTTGTGATTGTCATTTGGACAATAAGGCTTTACATTTATTAGCACATAAGCAGTGCTATATGAAACAATCTTTCCAATAATTGTAATGGTTTTTATATTAATAAAGAAACAAACCTGTTTTTCTCATTTCTCAAAACAACCATTTTGTGACTTTCTCTGTTTTATTTGTGCACCCTTCACTTGATTTACCCTCGTACTATGTGACCAATGTGTTCCCGTTCCTTGTTTCCATTACAGCCTGTACACACCATACTTGCAATATCCTCTAATTAGATCAAGTAGATTAGAAACGAAGCAACCTCCAATAGACACACTCTATGAGTTGTCCCATTTGTATCTGATGTATTTGTCTTTCATTTACTCCATTATGCAAGTACCAATTGCATAATGTGAAGAACTTTGGCGGTGATGTCGCCGTTGTTGGCGGAGACTTACGTAGCAGCAGCAGTCGTAGCATGCCATGACCGAATTACATAACCTGAACTTTCGCCGTGGTGACATGGCGCGGCGCAACGTTCCAGGTCAAAATTTATACGCGGCTGTTGACATTAACGACGGTGTTGACGTTTGCAACTAACGCTTTTCCGAACACGGGTGTGTTGTAGTAGTACCTAACATACGTAGCAATGTAATCAAACGGGAGCACCAGTTAATTACGCCTGGTATATTAATTTGAAACCTTTAACAAGAGTATATTTGCGTTTAGAGCAGTGCACCCTGTCGCTGTAGCTTTTGGTAATTAAATTAGCCGCAGTACGTATTCTTAAAATATGTATGTATTTGTAGTTGCATTAGCCTGGGAATTCAAAATTATTATTGCGCTCTCGCTAATGGGAATAACAATTGCGAGTTAGAAGCCGTAAATAATGTTTATGCGGGGAGATAGCGTTCAATTTAATGGTTTATTTTTGGATTTCATTTCGAAAAGAATCTTAAGGGAATACCCAGTAGACATTACGAAAGAAATTAAGCACCAGTCCACGCACGGAAAAAAGATATCCCTTGTAACATTGAATCTGGGACACCTGGTATGCATTACATTACCCACTAAGCTCTCAACAGTCGCTAGTACCAATAAGTAGACTGGCAGAATTAGTTAGCAGATGTTTAGAACCTTGGACGGTGTGATCAATATCATTATTAAAAATGTTGAATAATAATGGACCCAGTAAACTCCCATGAGGAATACCTTTTGCCAAATATTCGGAGTAAATCGTTTCAGAATTACAGTCCCTGGCCATATTATTTGAAACATGTCATAAATCAATCCTTTTACCTGGAAATCCCCATCCTATTATAGTGATATTCTTTTGCTTTGAATCCGATCGTTTATAGGGGGGCTAGATTATTGTATCAATAAATAAAAATACCAGAGAAATGATATTTAGAAGAGTAAAGGACGTATATATAAATATTTCAGTTATCAACTTACATTTAGCGAGTTCACAGTTTAGAGAATGCATCGATATTTTTTAAAATATTTCGTCATAACCGTATAGAAGCTAAGTTGTGGAGTATCGTTAAGTGTTTTGTGTTGATATATCGTTATTGCAAAGGTAAAATTGTTATTCTATCTCTCTCTTAATAATTAATTATTTGGAATTTGAAGAAAATTGAAATATTTGGGGTTTTTTGTAGAAAATGCCCGGGAAAGATTTAACAAGTGAACAAAAGCCGCTATACAAGCTCTCCTGTAATCAAACAAACATTCACAACGAGAAATTGCAAAATTACAGAAAGTATCTCCTTCTTCTGTATCGCGTTTAGCTAGAAACTTAAACGAAGGAGCTAGCACATCGACACAAAGACGGGCAAAGTGCGATCGGAAAAGAAAAACTTCCTGTAAAAAAGCCGCGTTTAACAGAAAAAATGAAATCTGCTCGTCTCAACTTTGTAAGAGAATATCGACATTTCACAGACGAGAAATGGAAAAAGGTGAATAACTCAACATGATTTTTACTGAATTAATGTTTGCATTATTTAATAAGTTTTCTTTAGTGACGAGTGCTTGCTCTGTGTGTTAGTGCAGCGAGCACAATTTGTTCGTAGACGACCTGGCGAACATCTCACAGAGTCCACGGTTCTTCGAACTGTAAAACACCCTCCGCAGGTAATGATTTGGGGAGTGATTAGTGGAGACGGACCCGGCCTTTTGTATTTTGTAGAAGGTACAATGCGTCAAGAGCAGTACATAAATGTGTTAAAAAACACGTTATTACCATATTTTAAGCCAGGACGTCGCATACCGACAGGGCGTATATTAATGCAAGATAATGCTCCTTGCCATGTGGCAAAAAAGGTTAAGAAATTCTTTGAAGACAATCATATACCTCTTTTACGTTGACCCGGAAATTCACCGGACCTCAATCCCATCGAGAACGTATGGAATCGACTAAAAAGTAAGGTATATGAAAGAGAAAATCCTACAAAGGAAATATTAATGAAGAATATAAAGGATGTATGGGAGAACGATGAAGATATAAAAGAGACAATCATATCTTGCATTGAAAGTGTGCCCTGAAGAATTAAGGGTGTTATTAAAAATCATGGGTTATGGACTAAATATTAATTACTTATTTAATATTTACATATGTTACATATTTTTACAATATATTCTATAAATAAAAAATATAATACATGTATAGTTTATCTCTTATTATGAAGAAACTACAAAATATTAAGTGTTTCAAGTAATTTGGCCAGGGACTGTACTACCACTTAAACACTATATATCTCCAACTCGCGCAAGAGAATACATTGATCTACGCTGTCGAACGCATCTCGGAATTTTAAAAAACAGTTCACATGCCAATCTCAGATCCTGTTGTATTGACAAAACTTCATCCGTGAACTAAATAAAAGCAATATGTAAATTTACAATAAAATTCTCTACAACTGTAGTAGATGTTGGTGAAAAACCCGAAACAAAACTCCGTCAAAATAAATCCATTATTTGTTTTGGTTACCTATACAGGTTATCAATCAAAACTGATTTAATAGCTGTGTATCTAGCAGAGAAAAGACTATTATGGTGAGGAAGTTAGGTGGTACCGCTTACCTCACGAAGAAATTGCTTGATAGAATGTACTACAATATTGTAGGAAAAATATTGTAGCAGTAGTCACATTTAATACCTCAAATTTATGGTCAAGTTTCTATTGTATTGTTTCACATAAATGCATGATTTTTTCCAACAATCTTTGTGTCGGGGCGTACAGGACAAGATTGTAGCATTTTTTTACATAAAACTTCCTAATTTTTTCAAAATAAATAATAGAAAATGAATGATTTTATGATCTTATGAGTGATCCTATGTATATATAAATCATCACTTATCTGTACAGACGATTTTATTATCAAAGCCTACCTAAATGCATGAACCAAATGTTTCCTGCCTTAGGATTTGACTTAGATAGTATTGGTTATTCACCAATAGATGTCGCAACGAAAACTAAATTTTTTTCTAATAAATCATCTAGTTTTGTATAGTCAAATCATTTTCATCGTATACATAATTCTTTCGGCATAAAGCTTTCCCTAGTTTATCTTTTTACTCAAAATTTGCCGAATGTTTGGAGGAATGGTGTCATTACATACCTGCGAAACATCACAGGTGTTGGTAAAACATTCTCGTGGCTGACAAATGCTAGAGTCCGTTCAGAATGAGAACGTGACATTACGTCGCCTGTGCACAAACCTGTTCTTACCCAGATTGCCGTTTTTGTAGATATCATTGTCGTCGTAATATATTTGTTATTAATGGTTGTAATTTTCGTTAAGTTCTGGTTTTTATTTTAACGAGCCGCTAATGAAGTGTTCTCCCGATTTCTCGCCGCCCGGAAATTAGTGACGTAATGCCACGTTCTCATTCTGAACGGACTCTACCTGTAAATTGGGAAGCTATTGGAGATACGAAAACATAAGAATAGTTATATTATTGCGTTTTATTTCTTCTTTCGACCATTATAATTATAAGAACACTGCATACATATTGTATTACGCAATACAATCTTTAGGACAATATTGTTGCAATTTTTACAACAATAATGTATTTAATAGAAATACAATCCGTCAAGCACAATCGAGTAGTAGGATTGTAACAAAATGTTCTACAGTTGTTTAATTTTCTGTAACATTTTTTTTTCCGAGTAGTAACTTGCAGGTATTGCTGTATGGTACCTCAAAAAGAAAGAGATGACAAAAGAATATCAAGAAAAAGTTGCAGCATCGCTTGAATAATATCAACATCCAATGTTCGCAAACAATCTTGTGGCGAGTCATAAAAAAAAGGTGAAACTGATAAACGTCTCGCAATTATAGAAAGCCTTAGATTGTAGAAACTGCGGCATAATACCATGGGGTCATATACTGTACGTGTGCTTCGGGAAAACATTCAAGATATCGCCTGGAAAAAAAGCCAAGACTTTTAAATGTTTTTAATAAGGTTGCAAGCAGCTCATGGGGTCTTCAGAGGCCTCATAGTACTATAAGGGTTAACGGCAGCTAAAAAATATAGAGAAAAGAGACGATTAGTATGATATCTAGATGAGGCATGGTACGATAGTCACGATAATATTTCTAAGGGTTGGGTAGACAACTCCGGCATATGTCTCGGATGTACCTGTTTTACGAGGAAAGAGAACAACTATTCTTCATGCTGGATCGAAAAAAAGGATGGATCAGACAACCGTTTAGATTGTAATGAGAACATGACTGTTTGAAGAATGGTTTTGCAGTACCCTACTGCCAAATTTACCAGAAGGTAGAGTCATCGTAATGAACAACGTTCTATATCACTCACTTGACAGAATTGACCATGATATTATGCTCTTTAAATTAAGTTCTTTTGACATGTCACCTCGCCTTCGAGATCTGATGGAGTCCTACTTAAAAAAGCGGTCATGTTATGTTTTCTATAATGGCTTCGGCTCATGTGAATATGCTATTACGTCAGGTGTTCCACAAGGATCCAATTTAGGACCTTTGCTCTTTGTGCTTTTATTCGACGATCTGCTGGAAGCGTTGACCTGTGACATCCTAGCTTATGCAGATTATGTAAAGGTGTACGCAAGAATTGATTCCATTAATGATATGGTTAATCTACAAATGAGTATTGATTACATACTTCACTGGTGCCAAGAAAATAGTCTGATGTTAAATGAAGCAAAATGCACGTATGTAACATATACTCGCAAAGTAAAAGGCTTGCCTACTACGTATAATTTAAGCGGTTACCCGCTGCAGAGGAGCGAGACCATAAAAGACCTAGGAGTTATCTTTGATAGTCAACTATCCTTTAAACAGCATGTTTCGCAGACGTGTTCCTCGGCCGCAGCCATGTCGGGATTCATCATACGATCTTCGAAATACTTCACGAATCAACATCTTCTGAAAACGCTGTATAGAGCATTTGTCTTAAGTCGGCTAGAGTATGCTTCCATTGTATGGTATCCTTACTATCAATCCTACGAGGATTCTATTGAGAGAGTACAGCGAAGGTTCCTGAAATTCCTATCTTTTAGGATCGACGGTATATATCCGGTGAGGGGTATAGACTATGCCACATTATTGGAACGACATGCGGTCCGGAGTATTTCGGAAAGAAGGCAAATTTGCAGTGCGCGGTTTCTCTACAAACTTATTGACAATCAAATCGATTGCGCATATCTGATGTCAAACATTAATTTGAACGTTCCTCGTTTGTCTTCGCGTAGTGTTCAATCGTTTCGGCCTTTAACTGCAAGAACTAATGTGCTGCTGAAATCGCCAGTTCAAAACATGTGTGTGAATGCAAATAAATATTATGCAGATATTTTTGTCGGTGACGCGATGCATTAATCGGTGGAGTATATATATATTATTTTTTTTCTATTATTTTTCAGTTATCTTTTATTAAGTATTATATTTTATTTTTCTCTTTGTATTATGTGCACATGTATTCGTATTATTATTTCGTCCTGTAATTGGGGTATCCTGTTGGGCGAATAAAGTTTATTATTATTATTATTATCACTCGTGATGGCTCATCGGAAATATAGTACGGAATTTTTAGAAGCTAATGATTTGTATTATGAAAAAAAGCACATGAAGAAACAATTACTAGAAGTAATGAGGACGAAGAGTTATATCAAGGAATATTATGTGGATTTGAGAGCCAGGAAAGCAGGGTATTCAGTGTTACCTGTATCACCATATCACTGCGTCTTCAATTCAATAGAGCTGCTATGCGCCCAAACCAAAAAACCTCATCAGGTGAAAAAATCAAATTCCTAAATTTAGCGAAAGCTCCATAATAAACATTAAAAAAATGATTGTTCATATGCAATATCATACACTGTCATCCATAAAGTAAACAGCATATGGAAAACTTCTTTATTATGGGCTTTTCGAAAAAAAGTTATTCTTCATAAAAGTTGGTGTATCTCCTAAAATTAAACATGTACCAATAAGATATCGAAAATGTCTAATATTATACGGAGTAAGTCTGAAAACTTGATTTTATCCTAAGAGTAAAGTACACTTATTTTAAAGCAAAGTTGTTCACCATTAAAAATTATACCTAAATCTTAAGTCGTGGCCACCTAACTCAAATTTTATTTTTTTATCAATTTTTTCAAATGTCTTAAAAAAAACATTATGTAAATAATATTTCATTTAAAAAGTTGATAATACTACACATTGGCCAAATGTTATATTAACTCAAATCAATTTTTTGAAAATGTGACAAACTTAAGAATTTTTTAATACAAAATTATTTTTATTTTTAACACCTAAAATTTCTTAAACCTTTAAAAAGACTTTGGGCAGTCATAAAGTCAACGACACCTGGGTTGATTTGGACATATCTCTACAAATAAGCAAGATATCGCTTGTAACATTGAATCTGGGATACCCTGTCTAAACAAGAACGCAGTAAAACCTATTTTAACATTTTAAAACATCGCTTTCGCCGACAACTCGTCAGGGGGACACCAGGGAAGCTTAAAAGCAAAACTCATAATTAATTTAAAGCCCTTCCGTAGAAGGGTGCATAGGGTTGTATGTGCGTTATATGTATCAAATGGTTTATGCAAAATTCATCGCAGAGAACGTTGAACTCCAGATCCCCAGACCATTCTGCATGTGGAAACGTATGTTTTAGTAATGAAATCACGTCTATGCAGTCAGTAGCTGGTAATATAGTGTAAAAATTTTAAAATATTCACATTTATGGATTGCACAGCATGGTTGCTGAGGTGCTTGCTTGATTTCATAATGTGGCAATGTGGTAAGCACTAAAAATTAGTGGTAAATGCTAGGAAAAGGGTTCTAAAGTAATGGAGAAAATTGAAACATTTTTAGAAAGCAAATTCGTTGCGGTCAAAAGGCATACGTTATTGATATATACATGCCAACGTTACATACATATAACAGTTCAAGAGTGCGCCAAGGACATGAAGAATTCAAACGTTTCAAGAGCGCATTTACAACAAAAGAAAACGATAACGTAACGAAGTTTATGTATTTTATGTACTTCTAGCTTGCGTTCCTTACTTGTTCAAAGAGTTCCTTCTAAATAAAGCGCAATACAAGACCTGGTTTCCCTTTTGGTTATTTCATTCTTTTGAAGGAAAAACCGGAACGATATTTCTTCGATAAAAATTCGAGTTCAGTAAATATGAAAAGAGCTTTCAAACGATTTTCTTTTATTTTTCGCCTCTGTTTGGGAATCTAACAATATTAAAATTGTTATCTCGCATTAAATTTCGAAAACGAGGTATTTCGATATTGTTGAATCACAGATAATGTCGCCTGTAAATTCCATAATATTTTTTGCGTTTTAACTCAAGATTAATTTAATATGTTTTGGGCAATTTTTCAGAACCACTTTTGTTTCTCTAATCAAGGATGGTAAAGGACTTTTTCGAAATTCTTTATAAGGTCCTGATGATGGCAAGTTATTGACGAGGTTGAAGTAGTTTTGGTTTTGGCAGTTTGCGGCATTGTTGTAAAAAGAACAGTACATGTATGGGCATTTAGCGAATTCGATCGTCTTGTTATAAGTTTCTTTAAATTATGGACATTTTTGGTTATTAAACATACATTAGAATACCGCCAAGTGCAGGATTTGTCTACATTTATGTGTACATTAAGATTTTACCCGTCAAACTCTTTGGTTTGCGCATACAGTAGCGTCAAGTGAAGCTAACTTGCGCGAAAAATCTATTAGTCCTTTAATCCTAGACATGAATTGCTCTTCTAAACTTTAATGACCTTACAATGAATTGTCCTAAGAAGGGGTGATTACCTCTATTAAGGTAATTGCGCCTGTTTCGTCGGAGAAGAACATTTGTTTTATCTTATTGCAATTTCGAAGAATACTAATACACAAATAAATCAACATTTTTATTCAAATTTTAGTTTGCATTGAGCATAGCAAATATTACATAACTTCCAAAAATATAAGGTTTCCCAGTTAGCGCGTCAGAACTTTAATGCCAGAAACAAGATTGCCTTGGAATGTAAATGTCAAATATTGATAACAAATGGGTTCAGTACATTGTGTCGAGTTAATATGAACAGATTAATTATTCAATAGCGCTTGGAAATTATTCGTATTTACCATTAAAATGCATATTCAGTTTAGAGGACATTTCAGGCGTTGCGAGAGGTTTGTGGTCAACATAATCGACCAACCGAACGATCTCTTCATCGTTTAATTAAACAGTTTGGACAAACTGGCTCACAAGGGAAGGTCCCCAACCTGAAAATTCGAAAAAAATTGAAACTTCGCGGTTAGGTAGTCCACTATGGCAGGTGTACAGCGACACTTACGTTTCCTGCAAAGACGCCCATTTTAGGGGTGAAACACCCCTCCAAAGTTTCGTCGATTTTTAGTTTTCTTGCAATAACTCAGCAATGCGACGAGTAAAAAATTAAAGTTACATATCGAAATATTCCTCGTTTCATTGCCTATCAAAATATCGGTAATTTGACCCCCTTCATTAATAAAAAAAATATAGGTACCCCCTCCCCCCCTTAGGGAACACACTGATTTCAGATGAAATCACATCCAGGTTAAATAGCTTCCTAAACCGTATAAAACCCACCCAATTTTTTTTTTTTAATAATTTATCTTAGGAGAGATTGTGGGCATTAAAACAAAAATTGATTTAATTACAGGCGAATATATTTAAATTGACTGAAAGTGAATACATGTTTAGTTGTTGTTTACGAATTATTATATCGACTTTAAAAATGTAGTACATGTAGTAACATTAATGCACTATTACAAATAATTCAAGAGTACATATACAAAGTTAGTATAATGCAGAATTACCAAAATGTAATGAATTATTATATATTATGCGTGTAATACAGTTATGAACTATTATAATGGTATTCGTCAAAAATGTTTAAAGCAAAAGCTCATTACACTATGAACAGCGTATTCGTGCTCTTTTTCCACAAACTGAACATCTGACACTGTACTGATCCTGGAAAGTGGCAAACGCAAAAGTTACAGGGTGCTCAAAATGTTCAGGTTTCGTATCTACATATCCACTTTTATACCATGAATATGCAAATAAACTCGTATATTTTGGAGAGGACAGTTGGTTATGAACTAATGACTGTAATTTAATGATGTTTCGTGCATGTAGGTCAACGTTATAGTTATCCAACATAATTTGGTCGGAAAATTTTCTGACGTATCCTTTCCAGGCACGAAAGCCGTACACATCAAATGGTTGTATTATTCCTGTTGTTTTTTTAGGTATTGTAAGTACTTGGACGTCTTTCTGTTGGTTACTCGATATATATTTTTTCAACGAGGAAGGGCAGTGACCCGTCCATGAATCTAATAGTAACACACTTTTGGGGCCAGTATTTGGCAGATATATATCTGTAAACCAATTTGTGAATAATTCAGACGTAAGCTTACCGGATGCCGATGCCGCTACACGAACGTTTTTGGCTTGAAATAAAGTTTGTTGAACTCTAGGGCCAAACCTGCCTCCAGGTTCCTTGAAGACAATATACAATAGGGGTAGAAGTTGCCCTGCTGCCGAAGTTATAGGAACAATTGTATGTGTAACTATGCGTTGTAGCTGATACAGATTGGACTACCGACTCTACATGTTTAGAACCTTGTGGAGCTAGAGTACGAGACGTGTGTAGCTCTAACTGAAATCCGCTTTCATCTGCATTGAACACGTTTTCTCTGCCATACGTTTCTATATATGGTTTTACCATATCAATGAAATCTTACGCAATTCTCTCAAGTTCTGCTTTGTCTGTACCATGTGATCGATTAATAAATTTGTTTATTTTTCGTGATACTATTTTATATGTTCTTTTGAAATGTTTTATCCATTTCATTGATACCTTGAAATCTTCCAGGCCAACACGTTCTTTAGCTTCAATTGCCCAGTTCCGTAAGTCCATATCATGAACTATAGCACTCGAATCCATAGCATCGCTAAATTTGTTAAATACATAGTCCGATATTTGTATTAGTTGTTGTAATGAAGATTCCCATCTATACAATTGGGATAAAGACGTTACCTTTCTATATTTGGCTTTCACTGATTCAAATTTTAAACGTTTGCTCTTACCACTTTTCTAGAAGTTAACAGCGTCCTGTTTATACTGCAAATCGATAACTCCTCCCTCGTCAGCAGTACATTCTCGATCTTCTTCTTCGACGTATTCTCTTTGCTCCTCAATTGTTGGAGGTGTCTCTTCATCTACATATTCAGTCGCGTTTGGACGGTATATGTTTAGGAACTCCAAGGTGTAGCCTGTTTCCATTGAAAATGTTGTTTCTTCCACTGCTCTAGTAATGATTTCATGCAGTATGTTATGCAGCTCTATTTCCGCTCTATTTGGAGCGGTGTACTGTTGACTATCGTAATTGTAAGTTAACATTAATAAACCTACCACGTTAACAGGGTTCACAGATACCATTTTGCTGAAGTTGATGTACTAATTCGTAAACAACAACTGAAGGAAATACCACCCGTGGTCAATATAAATATGTTTCCTTATCTCTAATATTAATATTGTTTGAAATAAGGTTTTATTTACATTATAAACTAAAAGCACTTGTAATCTGTAGCATTCAAGGTTTTTCTATTGTTATACGTACTTTATGTGCGATTAGTAGGATAATACACATCATTAACACCATTGTTTCAAGTAAATCCTAGAATTACAAAATTCTATCTAATTTCAATATAATTTCCTTGCAAATCCATATAAGTAGATTAAAATGTTATTAAATACGCATAAATCTCTGTGGTGATCCAGATAATCTATTAATAAGGGGTTGATTAGCAATATATCGATATGCAATGAAACAAGGAGTATTTTGATATATAGTTTTGATGTCTCACGCTTCACATTACAGAGTTACATCGAAAAAGCTTAAAATCGATGCAATTCCTGACGGATGCTTCATCCCTAAAATGGATCCCATTGCCGAAAAGAATATCATTCTACATCGGCTACAGTAGATTGCTTAACTACAGTTTTGGGCACTTTTTAAATATTTACAACATACTGATAATTTAATATGCCCACAGTCTCCCCTAAGATAAATTATTTGAAAAAAAAATTGGGTGGGTTTTATACGGTTTAGGAAGCTATTTAACCTGGATGTGATTTCATCTGAAATCAGTGAGTTCCCTAAGGGGGGAAGGGGGTACCTATATTTTTTTATTAATGAAGGGGGTCAAATTACCGATATTTTGATAGGCAATGAAACGAGGAATATTTCGATATGTAACTTTAATTTTTTACTCGTCGCATTGCTGAGTTATTGCAAGAAAACTAAAAATCGACGAAACTTTGGAGGAGTGTTTCACCCCTAAAATGGGCGCCTTTGCAGGAAACGAAAGTGTTGCTGTACACCTGCCATAGTGGACTACCTAACCGCAATTTTTTTCGAATTTTCGGGTTGGGGACCTTCCCTTGTCAATTGCAGATAAGTCAGTGCGTCATCGAGGAATCCGATCAATAGTGTGTGTAAAAGATAATCCGAATCTCTCTATTCCACGTTGGCCTCTCTGAGACAACTACCTGGAGAATTCTGCATGCAGATCTCCATCTGAAGACTTACAACGTTCAAATCACTCAAGATCTGAAGCCAAATGACTGCCAACTGGACAGTTCTCCAACTGATTAGAATAGGTTATTAAATGTCCCTCTTCAAAACAAAATGGACGTGTCTTAGTGGTTTTTGATAATTTTACTAATTAAAGAGTTACTCAGGGTGGGAAGTTTTCAAATGAAAGCCCTGTATATGTACAATGTCCAATACAACATAGTAGTGTTCAATTGTAGCATAAATGTACAGTTTTTATGCAAGCAGCGGATATCCAGCTTCTTCAAAACAGAAAAAGGACTCAAACCAACATCGTTTTCCATTATAGTTTCTAATTATCAATTATACAAATCAAATTTCAATTTGACATTAGTACTAACAAATCTAAGCCATTCAGGACGTACAAAAACCTTCAAATAATATTCCCTAATTACCTCTCTACAAGTTGACAATTCCAATTCGTCCTTACAAATCACACGAATTTATACACGAAATTAGCGAAAATATTAGCGTAATTTGCAAAATAGATTGTACAATTACTTTGTCGCTCTGCGCCAGGGACGATGTATCACAAATAAAACGAGATCCGGAGAATTTACGGTTCGCGTCAGGAGAAAATAATCAAAAGAAGTAGCTGTTCTTCCAACGCGGAGCGGATGGCTTGGTGCTCTTTCTTTGCAAGAATTCGCAGCGCAATTTTCTGTGTCCTAGCGAGTTCGTCTGGGGTCTAGGCGAAAGCCTTGACAGTTATATGCATTGCGCTAACTCAACGTCGTCCTATTTAGATCCGTCTGGTGCAATGTTAATTACATTTTCGAGCGAAATAATTACGGATAACAACGATGGCGTTTGGTGCAAACGGTCGTGGACATCTTTCACTTGGAAAGGAATCAACTAATGGATTAATTTCTTAAATACTTACTCAACTTGAACTAGTTTTAATGAATGATGCGGATGTCTGCATGGTTCTTGCTTACCTGAAACAAAAATTAAGCATTTTTAGTTAAGAGCTTGTAGTTTATTGTTTTATTTCTTTGTAATCATGTGACTTATCAGCAAGTTCCGGGAGTTGTTTGTATCTCTAGTCGTAAAAGTGATAATTTTGGCCTTCAAATAATTTGTTTTGTCTTGAATACGTTACCTTCTATGTTAGTATATATAGTGCTTAACATTTTGAAGCATTTATATCAAAAGTTGAATTGTGAATCTAGATTTTTATAATAAAAATGTTATTCCGTTGTTTTCCTATTAACTACAGATTAACCAGCAGCAAAAACATTACTAATTTGGTACGTAGGCTGCGATCGTCAACAGCACTATACTTTTGGTTTCCGGATTGTGAACCGCGTCGTTATCGTATCTTCTGCCGACGTCTCGTCCACACTCTTATGAGACATCTTCAGTGCTGTTACAGCACACTGATTGGGGGCTATTCATTCTGGAGGGGTTTATATGGAGCTTGTTTCGGGTCAATGGAGAGGAAAAATTATAAATCAAAGAAGTACGGCGGTTGCTAGGAGGTTTAGTGAGTTGGGATTTCCATGTGTGATGTTTCACGGATTTATCTACTATAATAGTGAGGGTTGCGAGACAAGATGCGGGTAGAGTTAAATTGGATTTGGTGGCCAGTTTTCAGTCTTTGCTCAGCCAGCGCGGACCCGGTTACACGCAACAATCGCGTACAACGCTCGTGATCAATAACACAAGTGCTGACCGATCGCTGTATTTCACCGATGTGCACACTTCCGCTCGAACATGGAATCTGGTAGACACCAGGGTCTTCCAGATGATTGCGGTCCTTGACGCTAGTGGTCTGAGAGCTTGAAATTCGATTTGGAGATGGTTTTTATGTTGTGCCTGAAGAGAATCTTGCTGATGTAGTCGGTGACACTTTGAATATAGGATAGATACGCTTGCTTATGGAAATTAAGGTTATATGAGGGGAGTTGCTGTGGAAAATAGTTGGTGTAAAGTTTAATGGTACTGAAAATCTTTCCTAGAATAATTATTGCCGATTAGAGTTTGGGTGATGTGGTTCAGTTCTTGAGGAAGCGAATTGGGTTTAAATATGGAAACGGTCATTTGGATAAGAGAATTGATAACACCACGTTTTTGAGCTGGATGATGGTGTGAGAAGCCATTGAGATATCTACCCACGTGCGTGTGTTTTCGGTAAACGGAATGTCCCAGCGCACCGCCAGGATGCCGTTGTACGAGAACATTTAGGAAAGGAAGGCAACCGTCCGATTCGATTTCCTTGGTGAAGGATATGGTGAAGCATATGGAATCATGTTGAGAATTCAAAAACGATAAGAAATTGCTTAAAGGTTCGTCTCCATGGGGTCAGATGGCAAAGGTGTTATCAACGTGCCTGTACCAACACTTTGCCTTAAGGTTGTAAGATAATAGGGCTTGTTGTTCGAATACTTTCATAAAGATGTTGGCGATGGCAGGAGACAGAGGAGATCCCATAGCAGCGCCTGAGACTTGCTCGTAGTATTTACCCCGAAACTGGAAATAGGTAGAAGAAAGACAAGCTTTAACCAAGTCAGTCAGATCATCCGGTTGGTCATTGGAGATGAGGAACTCTCTAATGATGGACACTGGATCTCATGGGTGAATAACGATTCGACATCAAAACTAACAAGTAAATCACCAGGATCTATCGTCAACACTTTCAGTCGTTTGACGAAATGTTGGGAATTTTGAACGAAAGAGTCGCTGTGTTCAGCGTAAGGTTTTAAAAGGCTAGAAAGGTACTTCAATAATCTGCAGGTAGGACTATTGATAGTGCTGACGATAGGATGTAAGAGGATATTGGGTTTGTGAATTTTAGGGAGATCATATAGCTTAGGGGCTGAAGAATCACCAGGAATAAGTGATTTCTGGGTGTCGATAGGGATAGATGTTTTAATAGAGTTAATGATGGAACGCTCAATTTGGGAAGTAGGATCACGTTTAAGAAGTTGCAGTAAGGAAAGGACTTTTTGCTTATATTCTTCACTGTCCAGGATCACCGTAGCATTTCCCTTATCAGCTCTTGTTATAGCAGTTTTAGGGTCGAATTTCAGGCTTCTTAAGGCCAGGATTTCTGACTTTGGAAAATTTGATTTTGGAAGCTTGGCACGTGCGAGGATTTTGGATGTTTCAAAGCGAATGGAATCAGTGGTTTCAGATGGAAGACCGACAAGAACAGACTCTATGTTAGTAATAATGTCTTCCGTAGGGATAGGTTTAGGGGTAGGGCATTTGGAGAGTACAGCAACCTCATCAGAAGGTAGAGGTCGACCGGAGAAGTCTATCGTCTTGTCTCCTGTTTTTGTGTGTATAAGGCGCAATTGTCAATAATTTAAAATAATTGCATAACTGAATGAATGTCAAAAGCAAGACTAAAAACAGTAAACTCTGTAATATGCAACAACAAATAAATTACAGAACAGCTACGTATTGAATGACCAGTAACTCATATTATCTTAAAGCTCCGACTCCGGAAGCACTGCCTTGACCTTAGTTTAGTCCTTTAATCCTCTAGTACTTCAGGCAATTTATTATATAACTTTGTTCCCCAACAATCAATTGCCTTTTGGGAACGCATTAGTCTCTACATACGGCACTCTAATTCCATTTCTCTCGTTTGGGAACTATGAACATTCTTATTTGGGAGAAGTGTTTCTTTATTCAAGTGGAGTTGGGTGATTTGTTCAAAAATATGTTTTACATCGGACTTTAAATTGTAGGATGCACAAGGTTTTGATGGTCTTTTTTGTAATAATAAAAATGCCTGCGTGTCCTGTGAAATCTCCCAGAGGAGTGGACCGTAGCACATTAAAGTGTGAAAGTCTACAAAATATGCTGTACCTGCTGCGTCATGCGTGGCTATATGTTTTAGTCTATTTATAGCGAAGAGATCGGATGACTAGGTCCTCAATGTGTTGAAACCCAGTCTGTTTACAGCAAACAAGTCCACCGCGCTCCTAATAGCGTTTCTGATTTCTGACAGAGTTTCTTTTCAATCTGCATACATACATATTTCAACTCCAGCAACATTAATCAGACGATCATTAATGCACAGAATAAAGAGCATTGGACAAAGAATGGAGCCTTTGGGAACTCCACACTTAACGTTCACTCATAAGAATTTCCGTCAATTGTAATTGATCTGAGTAGTTAGGGGTTTACCACTTATGTTATAGTATTCTAATTTATCGAGCAGAGTGCTATCATATTTGACAAAATCAGAAGCTCTAGATACGTTCCGAATCTTCAATTCTGCATATTTGCCATCATCGAAGACTGTGCAAATGAGATCGGCAATGCACAACATGTTAGTAGTAGTAAAAAGCCACTTTCTATACATGTTGTTCTGGAGGCTCTTCTAGGTAACTTAAAAACCCTCCACGCTACAGCTCGAAAATGCTAATGGAACCATAGCTTTCAGAATTATGTCTTCACCTATTTTATGGCCCAAGGAATATAAGGGAATCTATTCTATTTCATCCTCTTCAAAAATCACATTATATCCAAGCTATTTTAAATGTATACAACAGAATACATTTTAGAATATTGCTTTTAGGATTTATAGCGTACGTACATTCAATTCTTGCCACTTACATACATATTTATGCTGTGCATGACGTCAGCTTCGTTGCGTATGAATATGAAACCTTGTACACGATTTTGAAAAACTGCACAAGGCACTTAACGCTTGTCAAGGTTCATGGATCCATCATTTTGCATTTCGCGGTTTTCAGTGGGTCGACAGCGAAATTTTTCCACTTGCATAAATTGGACAAGTTTTCCATTTGAAATGGAGAAGGTTTCTCCCGTCAAAACCGCTTGCTAAAGTTCCATAATATATTTTAGCAGATACGTCGTACTATAGTTACTTAGATTTAAACTGGAATTTAAATATAAATATATACGCTTCAATATATTATGTAAATCATATAAAAGGAGTTTGCAAATAGGAAGAAAGCTTTCATATCGTGGTAGAAAATATGTTTATGCTGATCACATATCCACAAACTTTTGTATAATAAACGAGCAATTAAATTTGAAGATTTCGGAAGTTGGGTACGATATTGTATATAAAATTCCATCAGTAGAACACCCTCGTATGCCTTCTGCCATCTCTCCTTCTTTCCATAAATGTTTGGTAGATACTAACTTTATTAAGCAGTGCATAGTAAAATTTCAAAAGAAAGACACCGCCCGAAAACAAAACGCAAATGATCACGGTTTATAAAAACTCTGCATCATCGTATGCCACAGTTTAATGTTGGTCAAAATTGTTTCATTGGGGCAGAGAATTTTTGAAATGATCCACGCGAAGGAGGGCCCGTTACTGTAGTGATATCAGAAAACATCAAATTGGTTGAGGAAGTCGCATTGAATAATAGGCGACTAAAGGCTAAGAAGATAGGAGAACAAACAGGGATTTCAAAAAATTAGTGTTCTGAAGATCTTGAGCAGGCATTTAGGTGTGACAAAAATTAGTGCAATGAGTTCAACATAGTTCAGAAGGAATCGAGAAGCCGACAACATTACCATTAAACAAATAGTGACTGGGGATGAGACAATGGTTCTGTACTACGATCCTTTGTCTAAAAGAGAAACAATGGAGTGGCATTGGAAAGGCGAACCCATCCCTAAAAAGACCAAGGTGACAAAAAGCACAAAAAAGGCTACAATTTTTTGGGGATAATGAGGGCATCTTGTTAATCGACTTTAAAGAATGCAACACTACAATAAACGCACAGATAAGACAAGTCGTCATCGGTAAACGCCAAGGAAAACTGGAATGAGGTGTTTGGCTCTTGCACGACAATGTTCCTGTCCACGCAGATGCAATTTCGACCGTTACTGTGTGCCGCTGCAGACTCAAGGAACTCGATCACCCACCGTACAGCTCCAACCTTGCCTAAAGTGACTATTTTTTATTTTCAAAATAAAAATAATAGCTAAGAGAGAGAAAATTTAACACCAATGAAGAGATCCGTGAGGCAATTTTAAAGCATTTTGCGGACAAAAAGCCATTGTATTTTTATAGTAGTATAGAAACGTTAGTTGAACGACCTAAGAAGTGTATTAAAATAGCAGGCGGTTATATTGAAAATTAAGAGAGATTTTTCTTCTACATGCTTTCTTTCTATGTTAGACTTAGAATATGTGGACCACACGTCGTAAATACAGTCGTATCTAATAATTTTAGTATTCCCAAAACTCATCACAGGAAACAACAATAAGACTCGGCACACTCTGCACCACGCAAATTATTAATTAACTCGGAACAGCCGTTTCGAAGGCTCGTGGTCTTCATCTTCAACGCGTGACCACTGAAGATGAAGACTCACGAGTTTTCGAAACGGCTGTTCCGAGTTAATTAATAATTTGTGTGGTGCGGAGTGTGTCGAGACTTATTGTTGTCTGCCATACCACCCCATAGTCCTTGCTATCATTATTTATCACAGGAAAACTTGTAATGGTTCATATTTGTTTCTCTCGACGTAACTTTAAACTTTCTTTGTTTTATGTTTGTGTTGGGTCATTTACTTATAGAAGGACAATTGTTGTATATAATAATAACAATAATAACGTTTATTTACTATTGATTACAAATAGAAGAAGACATAACATTCTTATTGTCCATAAAGCCCAAATAAAGATGGCACAATGGCAAACCGCAAAATCAATTATAGGAAATACTATATTCCATCAAAAGCCTACAATCCAATCTTAAAACTGAATACTTCACAAAAGGCCCCCCATCCAACAAATATTAATTTCCCGCGCAGTACAAATATATACGTAAATAACGAAATCTACTATTCCAGTTGGGTAATGACACAAAAAATGATTCCGATGGGTCACATCACATCAGGCCTCTAACGTTAACTTCACCTTTCTTATGAACAGACTTTGTGACTTTTCTGTAAATGTTGTAGGAAAACGAACATTGTTGTTTCTCGTAGAGGTGGCGAAATAAGATTACGATAACGTGTTTTACGTATGCACGTCCGTACGAAACGAAATCTTAGTGTACAAGTAAGGTAAAGTTTTGGTAGTTACAATTTTATGAAACAAACACGGATCTTGAAGCTCGCGTCTGTGTTTCATATTCAGCCAGTCGCATTCCATCAACGTATATGAAATATGTTCAAATGTTCTTATCCCGAAAAATATCTGAGACACGAATTCTGAATTTTTTGTATTCTGTATAGTATGTATTCAGTATTAGAATCAATTGCTGCAATAGTGAGAAATGTGAAAGTACCAGCGAAGCACAAAGCTTAGTTTTGATAATTCTAGATAAAGTAGAATGATGAGGGTACAAGCATTTCATAGTTAAATATGACATTTGTATATATTTGTTAATTTTGCTTCTGAACCGAAACGTATTATCTAGTATAAGACCTAGATCATTAACACTGTTCACAAATGTTTGAATTCCCGCGCAAAATAACTTACGATTTGGACGAATTGACGTTAAGATTAAGCTCCCTCGACGAGTCTAGTACTAAGCTCAGATCTCTATTAATATCTGCAACAGAAGCTGCCTAATCTTGCGGTTTGAAAGACTTGTAGGGCTGGACATCGTCAGCGTACATATGCACATATGTACTTGATTTGAGAAGAGAAAGAGGGAGTGGACCGAGAATCGAGCCCTAGGGTACACCAAACAGATCGATTTTGGTGACGGTGTCAGATCATTTAAAACAACGCTTTGTCGGCGATTGGAGCGAAAACTACTAATAGGTGTAGCGGATTGTGCTGAGAAACCGATATCATGTAAAATATTAATCAAAACACTGTTGAACAGTGCTAAGTGCTTTGGTAAAATCTAAAAGGGTTAATACCATGATATAACGCCTGTTGGTTGCTGAAACTGTGTCATCCGTGCATTTATATGCAAAATATCCTACAACATAAGGACATTTTGCATACATACTACCTACTTAGAAATTAACCCTATTTATTTGTGTAATAATACGTCAATCGAATCAATATGACCAAGACCCTTATGAAATAGTTACGAAATATACCCACTTCACGCAATGGCTAATGGAATTGAAAACACAAACCTTCCCTTATTACACGCTTCTACGCCCATAAACAACATTGCGACAACATCTTCGTTTCGCGCAAACCGTCCTGTGTTTACCTAAAGCATCGTGCGCCTTGTCATTCCCTTCCTGCTAAGCCCTTTTCGCAGGAAAAGCATCTATGTACTCAAATATGGAAATGGAAGGGAGCCTTAAGGAAGAAAGAGGATGCTGTACATTGGAGACGTTGTCGTTCAGAAAAGGATAAATAATTCGCGAAGATCGAGTTGGAGTGTGGTCTCGTATACCAGTTGTTTCTACATAGCTTAGCTAATTTTGGCTTTTCCAAAATTGCAAATGTTTATCACCATTGAAAGTCTGTAATTTCTTTGGAATTCCGGGTAAGGAATTGAACCTGACTCCCCTTTTGCCAGGAACGTTCACTCTTTAATACCTAGTTGCTTCGACAGACAATTTTTATTTGTACGTGCCAAGTACACTAAATAATTAATATATTTTGGTTTTCGTCGGTGAATTATGAGAATCTGTACTTTCTTTGGAATTTCCGACGCAATTAAATGTTCGAAAAAATCTCGTCCCGCTAAGGAATCAAACCTGACATCTCCCGTTTACCGGTTGAGCGTGCTAAGCACTACACCACGGGGACCTTATGCCAGGAGCGTTTACTTTTTTAATACCTAGGTGTTATTTTATCTGAAAATATATTACCATTTTTGAAATTCAGATTTTTGGTATATATTTTTATACCACGTTTAAAGTATTTCGATTTAGAAGTAGGCTAATGAGATAATTAATATATTTAAAATGACTTCCGATAAATTATAACTTCTAGCGCTTTTTCTTTGTTTTAGAATAGAAGCAAATTTCAAATTTATTAGTTTTCCGAAGTTATACTTTGAAAACTATTGAAAATAACGGTCATAACGTGTATACAGTGTGTCTCAATCAATGGTAGAAGGTTCAAACTTTCAGATAATGTAACGGACACCATAAACTATCTTTTAAAAATATTCTTGGATTCATAGGTTATCGATTAGTACCGAACCAAGTACCTATTTTGTTATTACAAACAGAACACATTGCATTTTATTAAATTTTTAGTCCCTTCATCTAAAAATAAACCAACGCAATATGGGTCTCATACGCTTATTTCTAACAGATTTCGAAATATTTATAATTTCGTTTCCAATCGACTAAATTTATTTATATTTCCTTACAAATCTAGACATGCTAATGAAACACCAGAAACATAATTTTTTTTTAATACCATCGTACATTTTTTTTTCTAACATATGTCTAATATAGAAAGTAAAGAGTTAGTGAGAGCTGAACGCGATTCCTGCATTGGGATATTACATCCACGTGGTTTTTGGTGTTAGTATTATTTGGTTACCATGACAACAGTAAACAAAACATACTGACATTGCGCTCTTAATTGTTGATTTCATTCTGGAAGGTTGGGAAAACCCTGTATATATTTGAAACAGAAAATAATTCTGCATCAAATTGAAAAACAATACACAGCGTCGTTTCAATTAAACAAAATATACAACCTGTTTAAAAATTCCAAATTTCTCATTCTCCGTTAATTGTTTTAGTATCAAATTCAACGAAAATACACCTTTGCTGATTTAAACTATTTTGTAAGGTTAAGTTATTGACTGAAATATAAAAGAAAACGAAAGGGGTAGATTATTTTCAGATTTTAAATGAGAAAAGATGCTGAAGTGTAATGGAAAATTGCTTGTACGAGGTAGGCGCTGAGGCCTGATAGGTTTATACAGGTTCTCGCGTGTTCGAACTCCGTTGCGTCATAGTTGCACATGTGCGAGGCCTACACTATATATTACGGCTCGAAGAGTAGTAGTTTTTAGTAGCCAGCCAGACAACGTGACTAGTGCATGAAAATGTCTCAGGTAACCAAAATTGAATATCGCGGTCATCAAATCTTTAACAAGAGAAGGACATACGCCTGATCACACAAAACAACTTTTAGACGACGTTTATAGTGATTTATCTCCTTCATATTCCACTGTAAAAACATGGGTGAAATGTTTCCGTTTAGAGCAAGAATCCCTTGATGACGATGAACGCCCCGGTCGGAGAATTGAACTGATAACGCCTCAAAACATTTCAATCATTGAAGAAATGGTATTAGCAGATCGTCGTTTGATAGTGAAAGAATTAGCAGTGATGTCTAACATTTCTGAAACAATTATTCGCCGAATTCTCCATAACAATTTGGGTACGAATAAGATTAGTACAAGATGGGTACCGCTGCTCTCCAACGTGGACGTCGGGTCGAATGTGCGCGCTCGTTTTCTAACATGTGTGGAGACGACCCGACACCGGTTTCGGAATCCATTCTTACAGGGGATGAAACAATGGTTCTGTATTATGATCCTTTATCCATAAGAGAATCGTTTTAAGGACGATAGTGGGCTGCAAGCAGTTGTAGTACAACATTTTGAGGGAAAAACTTTGATTATTTTTGCGAGGATATATAATTATTAATTGATCGTTGTAATAAACGTATTGAAATTAGGGGAGATTATATTGAAAAATAAAAATTGTTATATTTCAACATGTTTATTTTTTCTACCTATATATCAGGCCGATAATTTATGACGACAGAAACAGTAGAATTTAATGTTAATTGAATTAAAGAAGCCCGCTATACAACAGAACATTGTCTTCCTGGATACAAATGCGGTGCTACATACATCCTTTCTATCCCGTCTAATACTAACGCAATTTCTATAAGCAGTAGTGCATATTCCTAATGGTTAAGCTTGGCGTAAACGATCTGTATATATGTATACATTATAGATTTTAGGGGAATGGAATATAATGCGCGGAGGGAAGAAGCTGTGTTTGAATACAAGGGGTGGATGATATTTTTCACACTAGGGTAACCAGGATTAAGTACTTTCTGTTTGGAGTATTTCGACTCGCACCATTCGAGCTCGTTCTTGCGGAAATTCATATTTAAGAGGTTTGCGCGCCGCTTTTTCGGTTACAATACGTATCCGTTTGGGTGCGGGCGATGTACGCGAAAGATGCCAGAGGAAATATCTCAACCGTGATCGCATGGAAAAACAACATATACATAAATTTATGCGCATGCATACGTGACTAATACGACAAGAAAGGCAGGAGTAACATTTCTATAAGATTTAATGTAAATGTAGGTTGTATATGCGGTAGAAAATGTTTTGATAACTTCACTATAATTTGTAGTTACGAAGGCAAGAATGTATCAAAAGGTTTCGCACAACAGCAAACTTTTGAACACCCCTAATATGCATACAATATTTCCAGCGGAACACTAATGGGCAATATTACGAAGGTCACCTGTACACAATACAAGCTTTTGCCCAATATATTAACTGACCTGTATCATTAATAGAGCCCGGTAACTAGAGAGCAATCGCAGCGGCGGTGTGACTGTGTTTAGGGGGGCAGGGAGGGCTGGTCGATTATAATACGACACGACAAATCATCAACACTCAGTTCAGTTTAGCATTGGATGGCGGATAGGGCGTGTTGATTTTATTGACACAGAGGTAGTTATTAATTGTAGTTTTTAGTGAACATGTCGAAGGATAAAAAACGACCCTTTCAAGACATAGTAAATAAGTTTGTTTCTGACTTTCCCGATTTATTTTACAACGGGAATAAGATAGTTTGTAAAGTGTGCAAAATACATTTGATGTCAAATAAGAAGTGGAACTGTACAAGACACGTAAATTCCGCACAGCATAGAAAACGAAAATTGGGCATGCCACCGAGAAGTGCATTTTTTTATGCAATTCTTATGCTGATAAACTGTAATTTGCCACTAGGCTTACTCGATAAACAACCGTTTAAGGACTTTTGGGACAAATACAATTCCGAGTTGCGGTTGCCGACGGAGAAAACGGCACGGCACGTAAGCATGTTGCATTTGTACGCGAAGACGTGGAGAAGAAAATGAAACGCATATTGAAAAAACAGTTTCTTTGGTTATGTGTTGACGAGATAATAGACTGTAAAAAAAATTCAACTGTAAATATTATGGTACGCATACTAGACTCCAGTAAACCTACATTACCACTGTTACTAGCTAGCCGAAGACTACAAGAGTGTACTGCTGCAGCAATTACGAAGGTTGTACTTAGTACGTTGGAAAAATTTCAAATTTCAAAAGATAAAGTGTTGATGTTTATGAGCGATGGCGCAGCGATAATGCGTTCGGTAGGCCGTTCTCTTCTTGAACATGATTGCAAGTGTTTACATGTTAGGTGTAATGTGCATGCTTTACATCTAGTGGCAGAAACCATTCGACAATGCTCTCCTGAGGTAGATGCATTAATAGCAAGCACAAAAAAAGTATTTTTGAAATCTCCCGAACGCCTACGATCATTTCACACAGAGTGTCCTGGTATTCGTCAACCACCGGAGCCAATTCTTAAACGTTGGGGAACATGGTTGTAGGCAGCTTTTTATTATGCTGAACATTTCAAAATAGTAAAAGCTGTTGTTGCACAATTCAATCCTGCCGAAGCTGCAGCTATTAAGGAGAGCCAGTCAAAATTTCAAGATATTTCCATTGAAACGGATTTAAAAAGTATTCGTAGCTACTATAAAGGATTAGCTGACGCAATAGACCAATTACAAAATAGATCGTTATCATTATTGGAGTCTCTGCAAATTATGGACGGAGTGCATACACAGCTACTGACTATACATGATGCAAAATATAATCGCGTTTTAGAAAAGTTCGAGAGTGTGCTACAGAAAGATCCCGATTTTAGCACACTAAAACAAGTTTGTGATGGTGTATCGAATAATCCAGTGACTAAGTACAAAGAGTATTTCAATCATGCATGTATAACATCGGTAGATGTTGAACGCTCTTCTGCAAAATATAAACTCATTTTCTCACCACGGTGAACATCGCTCACCGAGACAACTGTGGAAACACATCTAATGGTGTCCACTTTTTGCCACTCTTATCCATATGATGTTAATACTGATAATGGTGCTTCTAGTTTTACTGTTCCGTAGTCAAGGCTGCTTAAAAGGGTGAGTGCTTCACTACTTTTCACATATTATAATTATGTATTAGTTCTATTATTATATTTTTTATTTTCTTACTATTGTTTTTGTATACTAGACAGGTGCGGCTATAGCACGGCTCCCTGTTACCGGGCTCTAATCATTAAGCCGGGCACAAGGGGTTGTATGGATTAATGGATTAAAATAAAAATAATGAAAACATTAAATTCAAAATTCCGACTTTACATTTTGTATTTAAGTTTAATTTTGGATTACAAACAACTTTCTTCTATGGGCATTTTGTCTAAAATAATAAATAACACAATTTCTCTCTTGAGGCATTTTTACGTTTTCTTAATTTCACGATAAGCTAATTTCTTCAAAAAGCAATTTTGCTAAAAGATAGCAGCTAAATATCTCTCCTAATGATTATATCTTCCTTTATACTTTATTACCTAATTATACTTTGTCAACTCCATCTATCTGAAGCAATAACACTCTAATAGAATCCTTATCGTCCCGCTGTAACTGAAAAATAATAGCGAAACGATGTACTCAAGTACGACGACTAGAACTCCGACCCCTAAGATGTACGACTCCCAAAGAACTTTAAATGTAATTACCCTGTCGTCCAAATTACTCCTAATTATTCGCAGTGGCCCACATTCAACGTACTGCGAGTTGGAACACAAGAAAACCAAGAAGCCACCAGCAAAGGCGGCAGCGCGAAGCCGAAACCTTCACCAATTGGGGATTAGCGTGGGCGAAAGAAAAATGTGAATTTATTGAAATGGAATTCGTACCTAAAGCCGGAGTATACTGCGGGTTCGTAATTACTTTCTCTCTTGGGAAGCGAGGTCCGTTCCTTTAATTAACTTATCAGACAGACGCATACATATTCAGAAGGTTGAGGAAGAATCGATGGCACACTGGAGGAGGAGCCAGCACGATATAGATGTTACAACGTCGCCGCTACTATTTTTCTAGCTGGACGGGAACGACTTTCCGACTTGTTGACTAATGGTAACCCTTAATCACCGCTAGAGAAGTTTTCTACAACATGGTCGGCTGGTTAGTGACCATCAAACGGATGTAATTTTAATTGCAGATGAGGTGCATATTGATGAAGTTAAGGATTAATTTCTTAAGTCTTTATTTACTTGCGACTTTAGACGAACATTTTGCAACTAATCTGGTATTTTCTAACGAGCCAACTTTTTGTTTAAATGGAACGCCATAACTCAAGGTATTGGTCAAATGAGAATCCTCATTGGATTCATGAAGTATTGTTATGTTCAACGTTGTATCTACGACGACAACAACAACGTCTCTCAGTTGTCACTTCGGTACTGACTACTGGCCACTCGTTGGTAACTAAATATCCCTCTTGCGGGGATAATTGGAAATTTCTGCGTTACCATCCCCCCTCAGCCAACCGTCTTTGGAGCGAGGACATTATATATAATATATAAGTCCAGATAATGACGAATGTGGGGTATAGTCGGATCGCCGTAAGTTGACGTGGGAGGAGCTTAAACGTCATCTATTGCATCCAAATGATGTCATAATAGGCATCATATAAACCAAAATTTGCTTTTATTATTCCTAAAAATAATCCAATATTTTTAATGTAATAAGCCAAAAGTTACTTATATTTTATTTATAAGAGTGTTTATGTTCAAATATATAATAATACATATCTCTTTATTAAGATAAATATAAAATCATAAATCAATTATTATGTTTTTACCGTTGGCAGTTCTAGAAAATAACGGACGTTGCCGCTGTGGTATTGTTGACATGCATATCATAAACGTTTATCTTAACCTCATTCTTGTGTGCCTTTGATTTTTTTGATTATAATAGCGATCAAAATGCCGAAGGGTTTGTGCAAAACATCCAAAAGAATAATAGCTTCTTTATTGGACCATTTTGAAGAGGAGTGTGATAATGGAGGACCTATATTACCACTTACATCTGTTAGAGAAGTATTTCTATGCAAAGTAGTGTACATGGACGTAAATTACTAATGTTTTCAATATTTTAGCGTGTTGCCGCAGCAACAAAGATGAGTTTGACAGTTAGTCGAGTTTCATCGTCATTAAAACAGAACCAACCACTTTCTTCGCCCAAAAAGAAGAGGAATAAGATAAAGCCAGTTGTTAATGTAGATGAAGCTCCCAAAATATCAATATGCAATGTAATCTATGAAATGTACCACAATCGTAAGTATATATATTATTTTTCTTAATAATAATAATAAAAAGAAACATTAATTTATAGGACAACATGTTACACGGCAATATCTACTTGTTTTACTGAAAGAAAGAGATATATTTCTAGGAGGTATCACATCAATATATGGAATTCTTTCAAATACCGATGCTGTTATGGATTCACTTTATATACTTACAATAAACAAACAGTGACACCATCTAAAGCTGAAGATTTAATGAATTCATCACACTTATTTGTCTTTTAGACTTGTACGTTTATTTTTGCATAGAAAACAACTGTATTTACCTGCTATGTCATTATATTGTAACGTATTGTATTAAGAAACTAAATTATTATGTAGGCGAACCGTAAAGTAAATATGTTTTTATCGATGTAGTTTTATTAACATAATTTTTATCCAAATACCCAAACCCTTCTCATCGTACTCCATTTACCTCACATGTATAGTATAGTATTGATGAAATGTAGATCATACAAACTGTTTGGTTTCTTTGTTTAAGATATTTTATAAAAATAGGGGCATTTTGATTATATCTAAGGTGCATTTAACATGATTACTTTTATGAAACCACTTTTAATATATATTTAAATTATGAAACATCACTTACACCAATACAAATGCAAATATTAGGTTATATTTTAGAAATGTCACTTCAAAATTATAGGTTAGGTTGTTTTGATATAAAAAGACAACGTTGAGCAATATGACGTATTACTCTCGACACTAATAATAAGCTCCTCCCACGTCAACTTACGGCGATTCGACTATAGCATGGACAAATCTACTTGTTCATTAATTTTTCTATTCACTTATTTCGTCCAAATTAATGTAGAAATCGTCTGGAATAAGCAACAGCATAAATTGAAAAGTACAACAGATAATATTTCATCAATTAAATCTTTATCTGAAAGGTTTCTATAAATTAGCAGTGGATTTTCTCGTTTAAAGCTTGTTGGTGACAGTTCGGACCGCAGAATCATCAACATACAACCTCCTGGTTAAGTCATTGCATTCGTTCTCGTATCCTAATACCATTTTTTCGAGTCATCGAAAAGTTTCTATTTTGGTTAAATTATCAAAATTGGCTGTGAAATAAAACAATCGCCGGTCTTTCGCGATTTAAAATAAAAGAAAGATGAACGACGCCATACATTTTCATCAATCTTTATTCGGCCTTGGTTGAATCAAAGTTTGTCTTAAATCCAATCCCAATATAAGTGTTCGTTTGTGTATTCAAAGTCTTTATTAAAAAAGCGAAAAGGGTTGAATATCCAGAGCAGGCAGTTCCTGTGGTGGGTATATAAACAGAGGGTTTATATACATTGGCATCGCTCGAAAGTTTCAAGGTTAGTTAATTTTCCAATCTTAAAATTCGTTAATTTCATTTTACTGAGTTGGAAATTCATTCAAAAATTGCCGTAAGGGTATCTAGGGATACCCCCGAACCTACAAGAATCATTTATTCGAATTAAATTAGAAAATTTAACAAAATGTGAGAGAAACCCCCGAGAAAGGTATTTTAGTATATACTCAACATCAACGAAAGTTCAATGTTTAAATGGGGATTATAGAAAACAGGCTTATAGGCCCGTTTTTTATAGACGCAAGCTTGAATGGGGAAAAGTATGCGGATCTATTGAATAAGCAAATTTTTCCTGCACTTTAACACAATGGGCAGTTACCTCAAAATTTTTTGATCCAACAGGATGGAACGCCTCCCCACTATGATAGACTAGCAATTTTTTAGATTCTATTTTTTTAAATCGATAGATTGGACGTAGAGGATTCATTCAGTGGGCTACAGGTTCTCCAGACCATAGTCCATGAGATTTTTCCTTTAAGGGTGATCTCAAATCACATGTGCAGGAGTTGAGACAAAGAATAGTCGCTGAATGTAAATTAATCTGTAAAGAAGTCTTGGAAACTGAGGAATTTCTTGACAGGTTTGCATATTAGGAGGAGGTAAACGGTAAATTTGAAATGATTTTGTTTATATTGGATGATTCTCATTTTCTCATTAATCTACAATAAATGAAATTAATTGTTCAGTAAATGCGAAGTGTTTTATCTTTCCATTACAGGTAGTGGTATTAAAACCAGTATGGAAGAATCCGGAAAAACAAGGTCTATTTGTACTATGCAAAAATATACAGGCTGTCCCGTTTAAAAAAAAATTTAGTGTACTTCCGGTTAAACTGGAAGTACAGTAACAACAAAAAATTAGAAATCAGATGCGTTATGCGTCATTACACTTACCTGCAAAGTTTCATCAATATCATGATTTCCGTTTCAAAGATAGGATAAAGATATCAAATAGGAAAGAAGTTTTAAGATAACCCTGTAATTTATTTTCTAATACCATTCTTATTTGCCGACGAGAACTCCCCAAGATGAGGGTAATATAGAGGAATTTCTCGACTCCCCACATCAGCTCTGCTTTCCAATTAAACCATTCAAGCTTAAAGAAATTGAAACAATGATTGATAAAGCAATAAATCCTAACAAAGCACCGGGATTAGACCTCATTAACGGGAGAATTCTCCAAAAACTACCTACAAAAACTATTAAAGCCATAACGCAAATCCTAAATGAAATGTTACGACTTGGTTACTTTCCGATCCTCTGGAAAACAGCAGAGGTCATCATGATTCCAAAACCAAACAAACCAGCGGAGCTTCCCACATCCTACAGGCCAATAAGTCTCCTGTCGATTCTTTCAAGAGTGTTTGAAAAACTATTCCTTTCTTGCATACATCCCATCATCGAAGGATACAAACTTATCGCGAACCACTAATATAGCTTTAGACATTGTCATGGTACAGTTGAACAAATCCATCGCATTGTTAACGCGATTAGCAAAACACTGGAGAAGAAATGGTACTGTTCAGCTGCATTTTTAGATATATCGCAAACCTTTGACGAGGGCATAAGGGACTATATTACAAACTCGAAACAGCACTGCCACACAATATATATGAAATGTTGCGTTCTTCTTCGCTAGAAATTTTTGTGTCAAATACAGAGGCGGGTTTTCCAACTTTTATCCCATTTTGTTTAGCATCCCTCAGGGAAGCGTGCTGGGTCCGATCCTATTTCTTATTTTTACATCGGATCTACCGACCACAAAACTTACAAAAACAGCTACCTTTGCGGATGATATCCTGGCTTACCACCCAAATCCAACAAAGACGTCATACAATTTGCAAAGGAACTTGCAAAAAATAAAAACCAGGACTGGCTAAAAACCTGGTGAATCTCGGTCAACGAACACAAATCAGTACATATTACATTCACTTTAAACAGGGACAACTACCCCAATAGTAAGCCTAAATGGTAGACAACTGATAAAGACGAACGTTGTTTAATATCTCGGTCTAAACCTCGATAGGAGGCTAACCTGGCGTACGCACACATTTAAAAAAAGAAAACACCTTGGAATAGAGCTTCACAAATTCTGCTGGATGATCGGAAGGAAAATAAGGCTGTGCACTGAGAATAAACTATTGATATATAAGGCCATTCTTAAATCGAAATGAACATACGGCATGAAATCCTGCAACGTTTTCAAAATAAGGTCCTCCATTTGATCGTCGATGCTGCCTGGTACGTGCCCAACGATGCCCTGCATAGTGATTTGTGCATTCCCACAGTTCGTGAAGTTTTAAGAGACACAAGTGAAAAATATAAGGCCCGACTGCGAACTCATCCCAATGAATCAGTGCAAACTTTGTTGAATAGTCCTGAAGCAAAAAGACTAAAACGATTCAAACCTAATGAGTTGTTATCAAGACGTAATTATTGTTTCACTAAACGAAACAAAGTACTAGTATGTAAGTAAGTGTTAGTATGTAAGATGAATAGAGGGAGTTCAATGGAACTATTCTCCGCATGCTACTAGTTGTTCACTAATCGTCAAACGACAAGAAAAGTACCTATTATCCTTGGATAGATTGTAGGAATAAAGGAATTATATAAAGAAAGCATTTCTATCTCACCATGTACATTGTACGTAGACAAATTATCTTACCGCAACACATCCATATTTCAAAACAAGTACATATGTAGATTCACATAATACATACATACATGGGAGGAACTGTAAAGAGCATAAAGAAGCAAAGAGGGGTAAAGGAAGGCGTATAGGAAACTTGCCAGAAGTGTGATGAGGTCATTCCACCGGCCTCTCGACGTCTTCTCGTTTCGGCCGTAAAATTTTATGCCACCACATTCGTTGGCTTTCCTTTGTTATTTTTGGCGCTTTCTTCTTCGAGAGCGTTTCTCTTTGGGTGTCATCCTTTTGCTTATTTTTCGGGGCGGGTGTAGGACATAAATTCTTTTCCTATACACTGCAACTATTGTTATTTTTGCTGAGCGAAGGGTTACGTGTGATAGCCGAGCTCGAGTCAGTTTAAGAACGTCGATAGATGGCGTCTGTATACAATAGTGTTCGTAGAAACTGTACCATTTAAAGTAATACCGAAATATATGCAGATATAACCATGTTGTGGATAAAACTAATCGGTATACTAATGTAGCCAAAGTTTTTCTTGAAAAAGTGTGAGTTTTTATCAAATCCAAGGTTACTGTTATTTTTTTTCGAGTAACATCTTCGATGAGAATGAATATAGTGATAGGTTTCATATATCTCCAAACAGCACTTAATTCTTTAAGGAATAAAATACGAGATGGTATCCAAAAGTTTCCAAAATGTAGCGATAGATAAAAATTTCACAAATTTCTTATCGCTTGTGTGAAACTTCCCTTTCACAGAATATAGAAACGCGTTAGCAAAGTTTTGAGGGGAGAAGATGTGAACGTGTGTCTCAGTTCGCAAAATACACTCAGAAACCTTCTAGGCAATTCGAAACATGAACCGGTTACATAGGAAAGCTCGGGAATTAATGAAATCGCATACACTGACTGTGAGAAAGCCTATATAAGTCAAATAAAACGGGCGATAGAAGCCAGATTTAAGGAACATATAGCCCATTACATCTACGGCAGAATTGAATCGTCAAGTGTAGCACAGCACATAAACGAAACCGGGCATAATATTAATTTAGAAAACCTCAAATTAATTAAGAACTTCGCCGCGAGAATTGTAGGCTTACGAAACCATTTGTATGAAAAAGGATGCGAATCTGTTAAAAACGTAACAAACGTAAATGTATAATGCCTTTTCTGTACATTTAAATAAATACTGTGGAATAGAACATGCCAATTTTACACTTTCGAAAATATACGCATTATTTGTAGTGTTTATCATATGTTTACTAAAACGTTTGTAAGTCAGGAATTGTACATACATGGCACTCGTTACACATTTATAGGTTATACGCGGGGAAATTTCATATGATTTTCATAAATTCCTGGAGAATTACATATAGGACACATTACTCTCATGACTGATAATGTCTGTAAGTACCTATAAGCAACAAAAATCTTAATATTCTGCGTAGCGATTGGATAATATCTTCACAAGTTGAAGAATATTTTAATAATATCAAATTATGTTTAAATGAAGAGAAAACTCAAACATTAATTTTCACATTAAATAATCATTTAGAACTCCTGCAAAATGAACCAGTAAAATGTTTAGGTATAATACTTGTCAATAAACTATTGTGGGGTGCTCATGTTGACAAACTGCCACATCCGTTATTGTTTGTATTATACAAATTATTATATCATAAATTTCCATCAAGATCCCTGTAGAATATTTACTTGTTTTGGAAATTTATGAACGCTAAGCGGACCTCCTCCAGAATTCCGGCGTGTATGTAAGATCAACAATGAAGTTCTCAACAAACCTGCTGATATTGTAAGATCAAATCAGACTACAATAGTTGCTCTTTCAGTATTGGGTACTTTTCTGTCCAAGATGTTTTACTTGCTTTAAATAAACTCCAAGCGACTATGGTTTGTGGACATGATGCACTTCCAAGCTTCCCCAGCCATTCGCACATTTGCTTTTCCATCTTATTGGAAAATCAGCAGGATAACACCGGTTTTCAAAAAAGGCGATAAGGAAGATATTCTTAACTTCAGACCAATTAGTATCCTCCCTAATTGTGCTAAAGTTTTTGAGCATCTTCTTTATAATAGGCTGTATAACTGCGTCAAACCATATCTCTCTATTCATCAGCATGGCTTTGTAAGTGGACGGTCAACTGTTGAGGTCACCCAATACATCAGTGAAGGTCTTGATAATCGTCGACAAGTAGATCTAATCCACACGGATTTTAGCAAAGCGTTCGATACGATAGATCATTGTATTCTAACTGATAAACTATCTGCTATTGGTTTTTCTTCTAGCGTTACTACTCTAATTCAATCCTACCTTCGCGACCGGTCATACTATATCAATTATAATGGATTTAACAAATTTTAGACTAACCTTGAATTCGAATGAAGCTTATGTTATATAAACGCTATGTCTATGATAACCTCTACAGGAAACTGTCTGTACTAGACTTCAACCTTTTCCTCCTGCAAATTACACTTTGATTTCACTATCGAACACTTTAAATTAGGATCGTAGTTAAGATATACATTAATTCAGCGAAGGCTAAATCAAGATTGATGAAATTTTTATTTATAATCGCGAAAGATGTCGATTGTTTTATTCCACAGCAAATTTTGATAAATCAAACCCAAATATAAACTTTTATGATGCATTACGATGAAATGATGTTATTTATGGAAATAGCATACCAGAATGAATGCAGTGACGCAACGAGGTGGTCGTATTTAGAGGACTCTGTGACTGACAAGGTTTAAACGTGAAATTTTATCAAAGATTTACCTAATAATGTTCTGAGAAGGATTTAATTTATGAAATGATGTTCGTTGTTTGTTTTAGACGACTTTTACAATTTTGATGAATTACAAATGGAGAAATCGACCAGAAGATGGAGTTTTATCTACGTTCCCCTACGATCGTCGTTATCTAAACTTAAATAAAATTTGTAACACCCCCGCTCCCAAGACAACCGGCGAGGGGGGAAATGGTGACTTAGAAAATTACATTTTTCCCCCACAAGAGAGATATTTCATTGCCAGTGGCTAACATGAACATCCTGGTTGACAGCCGATGTTGTCGTTGTCGTAAATATTGAACATTACAATATATATATTATACATATTATTTTTTGTTTGTATATTTTGTCCTGTAATTGGATTTTGTTTTTGTAAATCTGTTGGGCAAATGAAGTTTTTTATTATTATTATTACTTACTAGCGTAATTATCTAAAATAATATGGGATAATAAAGGAATATGAAATCATTACAGTTTAGTAGTAGAGCCCATTTTAAGTAAATGTTGCATGAAATAAAGAGGGGTTCTGTATCTCTATTTTAACATTTCCGAACCTTGCAACATGGACCATCTACATGAATGAAAATTGAATGAAATGTCTTCTCTTCTTTGAATTCCTCAACAATTTCTTCAAACAAAGTTTACCGCAACACTAAATTTCAAACGAACATATTTGCGGATAAAACTTTAGCCATATTACAACAGAAAGATCACAATTTATCCTAAAAAAATGTTATGTGTGTAGCTATTGCATTATATGCAGGTAAACCTCAAATTCCAATACATTTGTGCAATTCACATGTACGGCGTTTCAATTCTGAACCGAACATACAAAGGAACAATTACAATCTCAAACATACGCTTTCCTATTTACTTCGCCCGGGCGTACTACTATTGAAAGACCATATTCACAGAGAGAGAGAGAGAGAGAGAAAGGTTACAGCTTCAACAATTCGACTTTTCATAAGCGCGTTTAAATTTTCAAACGTGATTGCGCTGTAGGCGTTGTTCCTTTTCCGACTGAATTGCTTTTCAGTACTTTGAACGAGTACAATCGTCGCAGCTCGCGAACCAGATACGATCGAACGAACAATGTCTTGTTCTTTGTGAGCGGGTCCAATGAACGCATCGACTTCCCGAAACAAGAACAAGCAAGCAAATAAGCAATAACATTTTACTGCTATACGATAGTTGCGATAGCTTGGTGTATTTTGGTGGTGGCTGCATTGGATTTCTGATTTTGTTCCTCTTCCTACTCGTACGAAACGTTGTATTTCATCCGCTAACAACCATTTCGATTGCTCGGTTTTGTCTGTCTGGATCATTTGGGGAAAATTTAATGGAAATGGGGAACTACGATTGGTTGCAATTGAATTCTAACTTTCTTTAATTAACTTCTGATTGGTTCGAGTTAGATATGGGTAAAATTGGTTAAAATTAGACATTAACAAAGAAAGTTTCCTGTTTCTGTATTAAACAACTTTGTGAATTGAGTTAAGTTGTAGGACATCAATAAAATGTAAAAGTGTAAAATAAATTATAAAAGATAAATAGAACGAGGCATATATAGCTCAAACTCTTACAAGTATTCAAAAAGTGCGCTGCCACGTTGGGCGCCAATTTGTAATGCTTTAAAACGGGGAAAAAATTTCGAAAAAAACAATTTTTCGATATTAATTCATTAATTGTACGGTCTCTAGGTTCGGGAGCGTTCTTTCGGCAATTTAAATTAAACTGGATATCACTTAATTAAATTTTACGAGTATGAAAACTTCAACAGAGAAAACTAACCTGGAATTGTGACGTTCCAATATAACTCTAAGTTTATGTGTTACTTACTGGAACCCCGCGTATTCTTAAACCACCAAACTCGACTTTGAATTCGTACTTATAGTAGAATTTAAACGCTAAACACTTAGAAAATAGGAACACAGCCAGACACGTGTTACCTAGATGAATATTTTGACTAAAAGTGAGAAACTGACTAGCGTCCCCTCATTCCTTTATTTCATTCGCGATAGCGATTGTTTTATCACAACTGATTTGGATAACTAATCCGTTCGGAATATATTTTTATAATAAACTTCATTCGAATATTTTTTTTTTAATGGCATAACGCATGCCATGCAGGAACGCAACTGAAAATCTGAATGTATGGTGTTCTATGACATTTAACACCACTAACAACTTTACAATATTAAAATTTATTTAATCATTCATAGTTGCAAAGATTAATTTATCAAAAATTTTATCAAAACCTAACAGACACCCATGAAAACAAAACATATCAAAGTGTGTTTAAGTTTGAAAATCCTTGATGTTTTCGTGCTGTGACTGTTAGCATAATACTTACGTTTTCAAATGAAGAGTATTATACTATGATAATAATTTATCGGGAGTGAAAGCAAAATACAAGAGCCGCGTAAGCGTTGCATGATTCCTCATCGACGCCATCCAGGAAACGATACATTAATTCGTTTTTTTTTGAGCAGTTTTCGTTCGTCTTCTAAGTATAAAATTTTTGATAAAGTAATCTTTGCTTATTATCTCCACAGTATACAATCTTTTATATTTTCGCGTTAACTTTATGAAAAAAAAAATTATGAAAAGTACAACAGATAGGTTGGTAGCAGTTATAAGCAAAATAAATAAGAAAAAAATCAGGAGACATTTAAAGAAATTGTCGATGACGCCATTGTTTGGAATCCAGAAGTGGGGGAAACTTATAGTATGCAAAAATGTTTATTTTTAAAAAATAGATTGACCTTTCGGAGTATTTCTTCGAAAACCATATTTCTTCAAATTTAATGAATCTATTCCATAATTTTGCCGCACAGAGCGATGAACCAAACTAAAACGGAACAACGTAACTTCAAAAAAGCGCCAACCTGTTTTTTGCAAAGTGTTTGATGATATAAATTCAACCTTCCCCCATTTCAACTCGATCTAACGACAGCGTCACCCCATAGACTTTTGACGATGCAAAAAACGTTATCGACAGTAGCTGATGTATTTAGAAAAATTGCTATCAGGAAAGGCGCTCAACGTATTAGGGATTACGCGTGCATTTTTTGCCCTTTGTTTGGTGTTGGGAAAGCGCAATTTTTACACCGCAACATGCACGTGTACAGCCGTAGGCACAGTCACGGTAAACGAAAGCGTGTGTGTAACCGGTTGACGCGTCCCTGCGCCCTGACACTTGACAAATTACGAAACCACTATCAACAAGTATTATACGCTACACCGCCAGGCAACAATTGAGTATTAATGCCCGGAAATTATTACATTCACATATGCACATGTGTACCACACCTATGTAAATACAGGGTGAGTCGGGCAAAACGGACCAAACTCCATGTGTATTGTATACGTGGAAATAACGTAAAGAACTCATATGTTATCCGATTTTCATTTGTTTTCAAGTTATAGCGTAATTACAAATAAACAAAATTTCGTACATTCAAATTTTGTTAATCATAAATTGCAGGCCTACCTAAACATAGTTCTCCTGCCAAATGCCCGCTAGCATGAACAGGGGAGAGTTCACGACTAACAAAAAAAAATATGCGCCACCCTTTTGGATTAGGGAGAACTACCAGCAAAAAACGGGAACGCGAGGTGGAGGGGTAGGGAAAAGAATATTATTATTACAACTATTATTAGCACTAAAATGTTAATGATTACAAATTACAAAAAATGTAGTAAATTTCTAATAAGGATTATAGTAATAATAAAAGATTCGTAGAGTATATCCATTCGTTAATGATAATTACTTAAATAAAATAAAGTTAAAAGAAAAGAAGTTCAAAATTTAGCATAAAATGTTTATAAACAGAAAAAAAAGTCCATTTATCTGGACTATGCTCAACTGGAGCCTTCGAGTAACCTTGTGCTGTCGTGATCGAGCAGCGGTAAATCGGCGCTAGTCCTGTCCCCTGATTGAATAGGACGCAATCTTAGATATGGACACGCACACGCAGCAAAACTCTACCCTTCAGTGGATTTCGGCAAAATGTGCTTTAACGAAAATTATTCAATGGTAGACTGGTGTACCGCCGTGAAAATTATCACACCCGATAATGATTATATAAAAAAAAAACCTAATACAGATCCATTCACAGTATTTAATACTGTAATACTTCGAAAATCGTTGGTCCTATATTAAGTAGAGGCAAACAGCCACAAGCAGATTTTCGATAGGCGGTCCTTCTCGGTTGATGGTCGCCACCGGTAAAGAGCCGGGGTTAATTATCAATCAACGAACATCGTGCACTCTATTGCAATGCACTTAGGTAAATTTAATTACGATAAAAAGAACTAAAACAAAAATAAATAAAGAGAAAGAAAAACGTGAAAACTATCTTACTCCCGTTGTAAAACAAATCGGGATAGTCAGAAATAAGCTTATTTACTATGTCTTGAAAGGGTCGTTTTTTAGCCTTTGACATGTTCACTAAAAACTACAATTAATAACTGATCTGCTCATAATCAACGCACTACACTAAAAAATAGCTACAATTAAATACGTCTAAAATAATCAACACGCCCTATCCGCTATCCAATGCTAAACTGCCCAAGCTGCCCCTGCTATTTAGAACTTTTCACAACCACCTCACTTCAAAACCCCGAGAATACCCATTTTAAATATTTATTTTGACTTAGGAGAAATCGCTTTCCAAGATTTTCCCAACCCATTCCCATTCTAAATACAGGAAACACAGCGTAGGTACCGGCTAACGATTATTAATCTTTGAACAAACCGCAAAACTTGTGCGTACTGAAGCGTTTTAGGAGGGATGAGGCGGAGAGGTAAAGGGAGATGGTTTCCCGCTCTGTTGTTGTTGTATTATCAGTTTAATCGGCCGGATTTATGCGAGATGCGGTTTTCGGTTTAAATAATTCGCCTTATGATCATTGTATAAGGGCTCGGTTAGTGAGGCGATAATTTGTGGCCTATACAGGCCGGAAATGTAGGGGAAACTTTATACGGGCTCTAGCATTTGCGAGGTAGTTGACATAATAATGGCTGGAAATTCGTGTTGGTAGAAATTTTACGTGGAATAGTTAAAATTATAGATCATTACAGGTGATATAGGAAAGAGCCAGCCCCGCTTGTGCCAAAAAAATACAATACATGTGTAAAATTACATTTTCTTTAGAAGACTTTAGTCCCAAAGAAAAACGATTTTCTTGACTTTTGCAGGTTCGTTTCAGTCACGATTATTATAACTGCGTTGTGCATCAAATTTTGGGTGTACAAATTAGAAAAGCTATTTTAGAATACACGATTTTCTTCTGTATAATACTCTATGAAAGCTCGTGAGAAATTTCCGGTTACCTTTATGATTTGCTCGTGTCCTATTGTTCAAATAAAATATGTTTAGAAGAGGTCAGGTTCTTTTTTTCCTCGTCAAGAGCAATATTGTCAGCTTCTTTCGAAATTGCGCAATTACATAATTTTGATTTCTTGATTTTTATCACATTTTCGCTATTATCTGCTTCTGTCAAACTAAAATCATAAAGTTATTTGACTTCGCGCCCAAAGTTGTTCATTGATGTACTTAATTCTTTGACATGATGTAATTGATTAGAAATTGTTGTAACTCTTGTTAGATATCCTAAATTTAAAATCGTCTAAGTTCGTAAGCCGTGTAGAATACACAATTTCTTTCAAATACCCCCAAAAAAGAAATCCAGTGGGATTAAGTTTGGCGAGCGAACTGGCCATTGAATAGAACCGTTGATACCAATCCATCTATGGAGATATACGTCATTTAAATATAACCAAACGCGAGTTATGAGGCGGAGCGCCATTCTGTTGCCTCCACGAATCACTGTGCTTTGCTAATGGAATTGGAGCACTGCACGGGCCTATTTGTCACGGCCCGGCCCGCCTGTGACCCATTAGAGTATGGAGTGTAACCGCCCGGCCCACCCGTTGCATTTACTACCAGGGCACAAGACCTTCCCGGCCCGCCAGTTAGGAAATGTAGGCCCGTTTACCCCGTCTAAATTATTTTAGCCTGTTTAAGTAATTACATCTGCACCGTCTATTTCTAAACATTTTTTAATTACTACATTATGTAGAGTATATATTTGTTATTAATAAATTATATTATCTAAATTTCGTTATATATATAACCTGTAGCACGAAGCTCATTAGTGAACATTATCTGAAAATAACATTCCATACATTAAAATTGTTAATACAAACGATAGCGTAAAAACTAAACACCATTTACTACATACGTTTTATCGATGTATTTAATAAAACATTCTCGGCCCGTCAGGCCCAGTTCGGCCCGGCCCGCAATGAAAAGAGACGAGGTCCGCGAGGCGGGCCGGGCTTTTCCTAGCCCGTGCAGTGCTCTAAATGTAATATCTTTCATTAACTCGGGATCATTATTTAAAAAAAATGTAAATAACGCTGTCAAAGTTCCTTCAAAGATGCATGGGCCATTGATACGTCCATTAAAGAATCTGCACTTAACGTTGACAGCCCACATTAAGTCCCACGCATGAAAATGAATCTCACGCATCAATTTATTGTTGTACCCCCACTGTTTCCTACTCAGGTAATAATAATTTCGGTTTCCTCTGTTGGCAGGCTAGTGACCATGTTTATGGAATTAGGCCAGAACACACAAGGTGTCAAATTCAAATTTTGCTGAAACTTGGTGAGGATGGAAAGCATCTTCAGGTATTCAAAGGATTTTTGTTATAGGGCGAAATTCACTTTGAAGGGGTGAAACTCCCCTTCGAAAATTGATTAATTTTAATTTTTTATCTATATAGTTCTCGAACAATAAAAGATAGAGGGAATGTTTAAACTTAAAAGTAATTTTCTATCGCAAGTTTATAAGACGGTACTGTGGAATATATAGTGTGTTACATTTAAACACAACTCTTGTACGAAGGGAATGTTTGTAATATAATGGAAAAAAGTTTTAAATAGTTGTTTAAATCCACTTAAAATCGTATATACATTTCAAACTATACAGTGTGTTCCAGAAATAAGTAACACCATACAAAACATGAACTACACACTCGATATGCCTATGAAATTCGTTTTTGAAAAAACAGCAATGCTTGCCCTCTGTAAGGCAAGGCATTATTTGTGAAACACCCTGCATAATTTAATACAATTAAAAATGCATAAAATCAGCATCATTTTACCGCGAGATATCGTAGCCTATATTATCTTGACTTTGCGGGAACCATCATCTCATCTAACGAACTCCCCCACCATTCTGCTCTCTCTTAATGGAGCTTTCCAAGTATTACGTACATACATACAAACGTCCGATACCCGGAATGTTGGTCCTTCCGTTCTCGCACGCGCACCCATCCAACGAAATCTCGCATAAATCAGAAGCCCTAGGGAATGCTGCTGCAGTATACTATGTATACTATACGCTCACAAACGCGTCTACATTCAATGTATAGAATTAAACGTACTGAAGCGAAAAGGTCATTTAATTATAGCGAATCCGATGGGTTTCAGAGACCGTCCGACTACCCGATTCGGTGCTGGTGTTAGTGGGACTTCCAGTCGTGCTGTTCGCCGTCCTTTCTCTCTCATTTCTAACCGTAATTTATTTTACGAAACTGTCAGATAAATACGAGAAACCGATACCGTCGTCGGCCGGCCTTCTGTCGGATTTAGTTTTGAAAATCTAACTAGGAACGATGCGTCAGGTCGCGTTTTTGGGGAAAACGTCAACGTATTTATTAAGCATAGATTTATAGGCCTCAGAGTCGTCAGGATATTCAGATAATTGCTAGTGTATCGTATTTTTCATATAGTTTGATAATCAACAAAAGGAAAGCAGTTTCGTAATAGGGGGATGAAGCTTACTGCTTCTTACAAGCTTGTGAACTCATTGTGGGATTGCTGTAAAGAAGCAAAAATAATCTGATCTGCTCACAAGAATTTTCATTGCTTCTTCCCTACAAAAAAATTGCATGAAATTTTATTCGCTTCAGAAATTGTATGTAATGGTGCGACTCGCACTCTTTTTTTAACTTTATCGTTCGCAGAACGCGCAGAAACAGTTCTACTTATTATTCTCTTAATGAATTTCACCTTGTATTTGTGTAAAAAATGAAAATAAATCATTTTTCAATTACCTTCTTTCAGTATTCTTCTTTCACAAATGCTAACAGGAATCTACATTAGCGGCCTTAGCAATATAGATGAAAGTAGTTGCCCATCCTGCCTATAGATGTTGCCAAAGCAGAACAATTTTGAGAACTGTCAAAATATTTAGATTATCTAAATAACCACTCACTACGTGGGGGTTAATTAATTATGTTGATTGCTTACTAGTGATTTAAAAGCGGATTTACGGCGGTGTCAAGCACGGTGTCCATCAACAATCTACCAGGGATAGTTATTGTGTCCAGAGTCCAGGAACGGAATAAAAAGAGTAATAAAGAGTGAAAGTACACAATTTTATTTACAAACGAAGAAATAAAATAAGCTGTGTTACGGTGAAAAATATATGGTATTTACAAAAGGAAAAGATAAATTCTCAAAGCATTTACAAGCAGTGTAACGATATGTGTCGAGTTACGGTCTTCAACTATTAAATATTTACAACAGGAGAAGCGGTACAAGCCAAAATACGGATTTAGACGTTTTCTTTTAGAAGTTAAATTATCAAATATTTACGATGGGAGAAACGGTACAACTCAAAATAAGAACTTACACGATTTTTAACGGCGATGTCGTTCACGGCGGCGCCTACTAAAACAGCTGAAGGCTGTTAGTACGGAAACGGTAAGGAATATTCCACAGTTGTCTGCATAATACGCCTACTACCTATGGGATACTTCACGGTCTCTGAGAAATATTCTACAGTGGCCTGCTTTCATGCCGACTACCTGCGGGATATTCCTCGGAATCTACTAAGCTTTTAACCAGCTTTAAAGTGCTGATTTGCCACGCAGCAGTGGACTTCTATTGCTGAAAAGTAATATACAACGTTTTCGAAAATTATTTTAAAAAGAATAAAACTTTAATAAGATTGAAGGACAATTTAAAGAATTACTATAAAAGGTGACTGTACTCTTTTCTAGCTTAAAAGTCCTTCAAATTGTGCGGACAGCCGATGGTTTATCATAATGGTTACGTGTGAACACATATTTCAAGAAATTTTCATTCAAATTTAACCATTTTAGGAAAAAGCAGCTTTTGAAAATCCTTAGAATTGAAATTTTAGCCACGAGTTTTTAAAAGCGCCAGCGACTGATGATGTCATTTAGTCGTCAACGGACCGCTATCCTTTCGCCACATCGTTAGAGGTCTGTTCCCGTTAAAAATATGATTTAGATATAAGATTAATTGTTTTACCTTATTCTTTCACTTAAAGCACTATCTTACTAATATGAAATTTGTTCTGACCGCCAGATTGTTGTCATTTAAATGAAAGATGCTGAACATTATATACTTTTTTGGTATTTTATTGTATTACTTGTATCATGCACTTAGACTTTGATGCGACATTTACTTTTAATTTTGGGCTAAACGTAAGTATAACTGAGTTGGTTGAGTATATCTACAATTATTTCTTAATTAAGAAAAGTGTAATCCTTCACACAAATATGTCAACGTAAACCCACAAGAGGTAAGTAGCCTTTGCCCGTATTAAAATGATCGTCAAAACAATGACCGCTACTTTGACTACTCAAGTAAGATTCTCGAATTACTCCACAAACTTGTGCTCTTCTCGTGCCTTGCAACGGAGAAAAGAATTTTATGTGGTGTTAATACAGTTGCATTGCTGCGTGTGCATAAGAACACCATAACATTTATGATATTCTATCTTCTGTTCTTCAACAGGTATCATCAAATACCAAACAAACCTTCTAAGCATAAAAGTACGTTAAATATGATTTTAATGTAAAAAATTACAGGTTAAATAAAATGGCTGATTATTCCAGCCGAATGGCGTCACAAAAAGGCTGATTTGAAGCGAGTGATTTGTTTCTTCATCTTTGTGATGAAAGTCGTAAGTTAATATCAGGTTATCCTGCAGGTTGGCGCGAATCCGATTGACACATTTTAAATGATTAGAAACAGGAAAAGTGAAGTGAAACAGTTTACAAATACACTGAAACATTGCTGTTTATAATCCAAAGCTTGGAAGCCTATTTCTTGAAAATTGTATCAGGGAGGTGGCCCCCATTTAAATCAATGTAGGTACTGTTGTAACCGCTTTCAGAAGTTGCCATCGATCCATCAAGAAGCGCCTCGATAGTCCGCTGTCAATAGTCGCAACTTTGTCAGCAATGGTTTATTTCAGTTCTTGAACACATGGTCTTTTAAGAACCCCTATAGGAAAAAATTTAGGTGACCGAACAGAGCAACCGATACAAAATGAGAGTATTTATGAACAAGTGACATACTATTTCGCGCTATGTGACCTGTTACACTTCGGGTCAATGCCAGGCCGTCGTAAGGATGGTTCCAAAAAGTTTTCCAACCTAGCAATGAAGCGCTCTGAAATAACAATCACTGTTTCTTCATCGTCATTTCCAAAAAAATATGGGCCTACAAACCAGTATCGCTTGATCTGGGCTTCATCGGTCATGAACAAATTATTCAAGTATTCAAGGGATTGTTCCTTACCAAATCGATCATGACAGTGCAAAAAAATTATTCGTGCTCCCATGTTTGTGGAGTTAAATTACTGAGTAATTTGCAATTTGTAACATTCGGAATAAAATTCTTCCACTCACGCCTAAAAGGCGAGGCTACTGGCATGCCGAGCAACAAGGACTGCGTTCAAAACTTCCCTCACTTCCTGCAAGTGCTTGAGCGTGCGCGCTATTCTTGGAGCTCCATGCTTCGCATCAAACACACTACTATTGTCTTCACACTTGTTCATCCAAGCCAATATAGTATTCTCAGGAGGTACCTGACCATGTCGACCAACATGGAAGTGTCGTTTAAAAGAACGTTGCTTTCCTGTCATAGATTTAATTTCGTAATAATTGCGAACTGATACAATGCATTGTTGTACGCTCCAACGCTCTCTTGTGATTAACCATGTGTTCTCTACCCTGCCCAATACAAGCTATTACGGCTGTGCTACATTCACGTCACCCTGTATTTTTAAATCCTTAGTTCTTACTGGTTTTATTGCTAGGATATTATATAGTGATTTCTAATGTAAATTAAGCGCTAAATATAGGAACCAATAGATGAACTTTCCTTTAAAACGTACACCGAAAAAATTATTTCAATGAATCGCGTTCGTTGATTTCGTTTTGCTAAAGCAACAAAAAAATTATTATATTAACTAATAAATTTATTACAACTAAGAACTACGTTTATTAAATTGAAACCTGTTTATTAATATAATAAACGTCCGTTTATTAACTTACTTTGCGAAAAGCGAAATAAACTTTAAGGATCTTCTATTGGACATCACTAAATGTATTCTTTATATCAATAAATTCGTTTATTGCATATAGTGTAAATACGAAAGTGTGTTCATCGACGTAATAAGCAGCCATTTATTAAAATGATAAACTCATTCGTTGTACCAATTTTGATTAAAAAAACCTTTTGTCATTTAAATTGATAAATTTAGTTTCTTATTTTACCAGTTCTTCCAAAAAGTTTACTAAGGCTAAAATTGTGAATTCCTTGTTAGTAACTTATTACTTAATGGATTAATTCTCCCTTTGCTATCCTCAAATTATTCAGAAGCTATAGGAAGCCACGACTACCTGGATTGAAATTCAAACCCTCGAACATCCTGATGCATATCTGCATTATAAGAATTGTTACATCATCTATTTATCTCAAACCAATACGAATAACTTAAACGCTACCAAACTCATATGAAAATATGTCTACATGTGTTTACGGTTACCATTCGTGTCATATAATTCATTCCACTATCAGAGCATCCCTAGGGGCTTCCAAGCAACGCCGAAACGTTGCCGGAATAACGACCATATTTTCGCGGCGTTGCCGATATGCGAACGTCAACCTGAACGTACGAAAGATACGTTGGTAACAAGGAAATGAGAACGAATATGCGATCTTTCGTTTTCACGTCACGAAACAATATCATTACCGATATCTGACGCTAATACCGTACCAATACGCGCCCCATTACATATTCAAGTTGCATGCGGAAAGAGAGCAATCAATTTTCCAGCGTCAATCAGGGTTCTTCCCTTATGGCGCGATGCACGAACTGGAGGAAGTGGAGACTCCCTTCGTGCTTCGCCGTCACTAGCATCGTTGGAAAGCAGAAGCTAGTTGAACTAAATCGAGAAATATAAGCGTATACATATGTAGATTTGAAAATAGTTATATGCATAATTTATATACTAGAGGGTACCAATTTGTATTGTAATATCGAAGTAACGTATACTCCAATTCTTTTAGGAATGAATGCACGTCGTGTGCGATATTGATTGACATTTTATTATCAATATAAAGTGTAAATTTCTCAAGAAATACATTTAATTTAAAAATGGTGAAATTTAAACAAATTTCAATCTGAAATAATAGCTGCTCAAATTTATTATTACCAAGTATAATTCTAAGAATAAATCCTTGCCTTTTCCGGAAGGAGAACTGATACTAGTAACGCTGGCCACGAGCGGTACCGCGCATCGGCGTAGAATCAATTCGGACCGAGAGGAACGGTAGTATTACTTCGTCTGCGGAGCAGTACGGACATTTTCGCTGCCGGTCATTTGCGCAATTGTTTATCTGTCCTAGAAAAATTATGATTTCGTCAGCAAAACGACCGCGGTCGGACAAACTTCGAAAATTTATTGCAGAAATTCCAGACTTAATATATGAAGGTGCTAAAATTAAATGTGTAATTTGTAAAATCCCGTTAATGTGTTGGTCCAGACAACATTGTCTACGACACGTAAATAGTCTAAAGCATGTCTCAAAAAGAAATTGCGCACGAGACAATGAAAGATTTATATTTAATTTATGCGTTACGTTTATCGCATGTAATATACCGTTTAATTTACTAGATAAGGAACCATTTCTCTGCTTTTGGAATAACTATTCGGAGTGCAAATTACCAAGTCGAACATCGTTACGAAGAATTGTGACATCTGCGCGCGAACATATTGAACAAAAAATAAAATCGGAGTTGAACAAAAATTGTGGTTATGTGTCGACGAAACAACAGATCGGAAGAAACATTCTGTTCTTAATGTAATGGCACGCAAATTGGAACCACATCAAATTGATCAGAACCTACGATGATACAATTATTACTGATTGGTATCAAAAACCTACAGCTTCATTCAGGGAGGTTTCTAAATTACTATTCTAACCACCCTAAAAATCAAAAATTCAATACAGTTATAGCAATGAAAAATCTCACCAAAATTTTCTGCAGAAAAACCTGTTTAGTTTGTTTACCAATAACGGATATCCCAAGCCACCTTTAGGCAAATTAATATACAGGCTGTTTATTAAACATACGGCAAAAATTCAATGGGTTATTCCATGAACTATTCTAAGAATATTTTGTCCTTTGATGATTTTTGAAAAGCCCTTGTTTTAAAGATACACGGCGAGGAAAATTTTCGACAAAACCAACATTTTATTACCAAAAATTACATTTAAAGTTTCTTAATCTACAAGAACTGTTGAAAATGACTACCTCCAGCTAGGATGCAAGAATCCAATCTTCTCCTCATTGACTACCGAACTCTTTCAAAAACACCAGGGTCGTTTCTTATTGAGTTACACCCAGCAATTATCCGATTTCTTAAATCTTCCACATTTTCCACTGAAGTAGAATAAGCTAATGACCTTAGATGGCCCCATAGGAAATAATCAAGGGGGTTTAAGTCCCGGGATCGAGCAGGCCATAAGTGAGGTCTACCTCGACCAATCCAACGATCTCCGTATGTTGCTGTTAAAAACGAGCAACCACACTAAAATGCGCTGGTGCACCATCCTGCATAAACCATATTGCATTTCTTGTTGCCAATGGTACATCCTCCAGAAACAGAGGTAGCGTTTGTTCCAAAAAGTTTCAATACACCTCGCCGGTAAGTCTTTCTGGTAGAAATACCGGTCCAATTAACCAGTCACCCACAATTCCTAACCAAACGTTCAACGAGGGCTGATGTTGAAAACGATCTTCAAGTACCTCATGTGGATTTTCTTCAGCCCACACATGGTTATTGTGAAAAATCCTTATTGCATTTCTCGAGAAATTCGCTTCATCGGTAAAAAGTCAATGTCAGTAGTTGAGGGATTTAAACCAATGTGTGCAAAAGAAACTGACAGAATGCAATCCGTGGAGGAAAATCAGCAGGAAGAAGTGCTTGAACGCGTTGTATGTGGTATGGGTACAACAAATACTCCTTAAGAATTTTTCAAACAGTCCCATTACTTACATTCAAAGTATTTCCAATTTTTCCAGTAGAAGTACCTGGATCTTCCTCTATCATGTCCAGCACATTCTCTTCTAATTCTACCGTTCTTACTGTCATTGGCATTCCTTTTCCTCCACTTCGTTTCAAAGTGCCTGTCTCATGAAGACGTTGATGAATACTTTGAAAGGTTTTTCTATCAGGAACATTACGGTCAGGAAAGCGTTCAGTGTACAACCGTCTAGCTTCTAATGAATTGCCATCAGCAAGTCCATAAATGAAATGTATGTGTCAGTCATCTCGGCGTTCGTATAGCGATTCATGATAGAGGACTTCACTAACAAAAGTTTAAGTATTAAAAGACAGAAAATACACGTCACTCAGTCTCAACAAATTTGACACATACAAAATGATCAATCACGAAACGTATTCAAATGAAATCCACGTTTTAACTGATTTACTTTTCTATGTCTGCACTTGCCTATTGTTAGAGGGCAAAACAGCCGTTCTTTGTAATCGGAATGTTGTTAAAAGATAACAACGCGTTTTTAGAATTTTTCTATACTCGGTAAGTCCAGTGTTGTACGCCATACTTTTATTTCGGCTACATTAATAATTTCAAAAATATCAAAATTGGTTTTGTCGAAAATTTTTCTCCCCCAGTATCTTCGAAACAAAGGGGCTTTTCAAAAATCATAAAAGCACAAAATATTCTTAGAACAGTTCGTGGAATAACCCCTTGAATTTTTGCCCTATGTTTAATAAACACCCTGTATAATTACAATTTTTATGATGGTCCTTTAGATCTCCGAGATGAAATACAAAAAATTACCTTTCATAGAAAATTTAACAAACAAGATAGTTAAACCTTTAAACCTTTCAATCAAATTTGCATAGCCAAATATAAAGTATTAAAGTCAGCCAAATGTAAACAATTAAAGTCAGCAATTTATTCACTACTATCAAAGATAAAACTCCTACAGATTATAGTAATTATGTCGTCTATAAGGTACCTTGTTTGGGATGTCAACGTTGTTACATAGGTCAAACGTCACAATGGCTTAAACATCGTATAAGCCAACATAGGAGTGATTGTACGTTGGGCAAAAGATCTTGTACTTTGGCTAATCATACAGAAGAAAAGGATCGTCTTTTTGATGTTGATAACGTTAAAGTTTTGGATATTAAAAGCAATTACAAAAACCGATTTTTCCTCAATTCGAAAAATTGTTATTCGCATATATACTGAAGCATTTGCTTGTCATATAAAAAATATGGGATATGCAAATTGCATAAATTCCGCTCTCTACTTATGATATTGATGGAATCATTTACGACAAAAGCAATGAAAGGAGAGAAAACACTATCATCATCAGCGTTGCTCCGAGTGCTTCTCTAGTTCTAAGATGAAGGACAGCATAAACCTTAAGTGTAACTGCTTGCCATAGATTATCGTCAACTATCCACCCTTTGTATTGTTTTTCACGCGCTGAATTCGACCCGTTAGGGCTAATTCATGCAAATGTATTCGTCAAAAACCAAATCTTGCGTTTTTTCTGTCGTCTTTATCAGCCGCCTCCACCCATTTAGGTCGTAATTATCATAGCAAGCAGCGAGAATTAAACGTGTTCGAAATGTGACGTCACTAGTCGGTAGAAAAGGATTCCGAAGAACCCACGAGGGAAGGGGGGCGTGAGGTGCGCAAGGATAAGACGCGGTTGCAAAGGGATCCGATGGAACAGATAGCGCCTTGGGGGTGGGATATCTTACCGGGGGAAAACGACATTAAAATAATGAGACAAAATTAATATTCATAACCGACTTAGGTATCTCTACCGCGCGTCCCAATGGGAGTTACACTTTGCATAGACCGCGCGAAGAGCCCACTCCCCCGAGGACGCAACTTCTCTTGATCTATATCTTGATTGCATTCACAAATTACGATGCAGGTTCGAGATCGCTTATATGAATAAATTCGAACGCACTCTGGGAGATGTCTTGCGAAGGCGCCTTGTTATGTATTACTCGCCGTTTTGAATTAAACTTGGTTTTAATGTGATATACTGTGTTTGGTTCCGTAGTAACTCCATTCGAAATTGATGCTCGTAATTTTGAAGATCTGAAGATCAATACTACATACCAACATATATCAATTTGCTTTTATTTTTCTTCTTCATGATCTACTGCCTTATGCCATTACAACGTCCGCGGATTTGGATCCTCAACCCATTTTTTCCATTCTTCTCTCTCCATGCTTCCTTGCTGCCGCTACGTTTTCGTTGTCTCCCTGGTGCCATTCTTTCTACGTGACCAAACCCTTCAGTTGTTTTTCTTCCATTATTTTTCCATATGTTAAGCTTGGAACCACTACTGCGATATAGGTTCGGTTTTTGTTTTTGTAGATAGTTCTTTCTTTCCGAGTAGTGTTCTGTTTATTTGTTGTATATTCTGTCCAATATTTCTATATCTTTTTTCCGTTGTTGTTAATCCTTGTTGCAACTTCTTCCAGCGTGTGATCTTGGTATTTGGTATTTTCTTCAACTTCTTTTTCATTAATCTTGACCACTCTTGTCTTTCTAGTATGTATTTATTTTCATGCTCATGTTGCTTATGCTTCCTTCCATTAGATAATCATTTTCTGTATATTTTCCATTCCTTCTGCCATGAGTAATGTCGGCTGCATAGATTAGACTCTAAAGTTGTGCTGGCCTTAGGTTTTTGTATCACATCATTAATTTGAGTTTTTTTTATTTTTACAAATTTTTAATCTTCTATAAACAGAAGTGGGCTCAGACTGTCTCCCTATTTTAATCCTTTCTCTGTTTCAAACTTATTAGATACTCTTCTGTTTATTCTTACTTCACCCGTGACTGTTTTGTAAGCTCTCTTTATTACTTCTATGATCTCTTTGTTCATTTCAAATTCCCACAGACATTCCCACATCCTATCTCTGGGCACTGTATTGAACACGGCGTCGAAGTCTATAAATACCTTTTTATGTTCTTTAGCTCTCTCTATTACCTTTCTTATTACATTATGTGATCCTGGGTTTGTCTCCCTTTTCTAAAAGCCGCTTGTTCTACTTCCAATTTGCTTTCAACGTCTCTTCTTAGCTTTGTTTCTATTATCCTTGGGTATGTTTTAAAGACTACTCATACTAAGCTTATTGCTCTGTAGTTTTCGCATTTCTTTTTATTGCTTTCCTTGTACAGTTCTTTTCTGAATATGTACATATCGCAAACACTTTTCTGTCGTGGTGCCGTAATCATTTCCCCATTTCGTCATCTCTGGCCCTATTCTGTCACTTCCGTGTGCTCTCCCTATCTCGATCCTTCTTATAGATTCTGAAATGTCTTCGTCTGTTATCCCGAGTTCTGTATCTTTCTCTTCCATAATTATTTCCAGTAATTGTAGTATTTGCGTCTCCTCTCTTGAATTTTGTTTCGTAATAATCTTTCCATACTTGTATTAGTTCCTCTTGTTCCGTTTCATCTTCTATATACTACGTATGGTCTTTTTTATTTCCTTTTAAGCCCCGTACTGTTTGCCAAAACCTACTTTTACTTGTTTTATATTCCGTCCCTTCCCAGCTTCCTTCTTTGAACGTTTTACGGTTTGTTTTGCTACATTCCTTTTTTCCATGTAATTCATATTATCATTTAGATTTCCAGTTTTTTTCTCCTTAACATTTTCCATTACTTACTCACTTTTCTATTTCCATTAATTATTTTTATATCACACACTTCTGTTGCTGTCTACTACCGTGACTCCTCAGCTTTCCTCTATGCTTCCTTGCTTTATTTGTTCCTATTTCTCTGTTAACTTGTCGTCTAACATTTCTCTGTATTTGAGTCTTATTTCTTCATTTTATAATTTTGCTATATAAATGTTGGTGTATTTCGTGGCTTCTCTTTCTTTCAGTCGAAATACGAGGTGTGGCAATTAAATAATCGGACTGGTGCTACTATCGACAAACAACAAGCACGCCACGGCAGGTTTAAACATGTCTGTGCTTGTAGATGCTTCCCCCACCCTGAGCTCGATGGTCACGGTTGTACGTCGCTCAGTCTCGCTGTAGCAATCGTCTGCTCAAGTCCTTACGCTAGCGTCGCGTCGGAAAAATGCAGAGTGTTCAGATCGAGCAACGAGTTAACCCTAAATTTCTTGTGAAACTGGGAAAAACTGCTACATAAGCTCACCATGTTAAAGAAAGTGTGCGGAAGTGAGTGTTTATCGTGCACACAAGTTTTTGAGTGCTGTAATAGGTTTAAGGGGGGATGTGAAACGACCAAAGACGATCCGCGGCCTGGACCACTATCAACATCAAAAACGGACGACAACGTTCAGAAAATTGCTAAATTGATCTGCGAAAATCGTCGTTTGAGTGTTCGAGCTCTTACCGAAATCTCAGGAATTAGCAAAGAACGATTTGTGGAAGAGCAAATTCTGGATGCTCCACCGAGACAATGCGCCAGCCCATTCCACCTTGTCTGAGAAGGCGTTCTTTGCGAAATCCGGTATCACCGTGTTAGACCACCCACCGTACTCGCCCGACCTGGCCCCCCGTAACTTTTTTTTATTTCCTAAGGTAAAATCGGAGCTTAAGGGACAAGATTTGATAGTGTGGAAGCGGTGAAAGCGAAAGCGACGGAGGTTCTCAACAAGCTGACAGAAACGGCCTTCCAGCACTGCTTTCGACAGTGGAAAATTCGTATGGAGCGTTGTAGGGATCGGCAAGGAGAGTACATTGAAGAGGATAAACTTTGAAATGTAATTGGTGATCAATAAAATGTTCTGTAGCGCCAGTCCGGTTATTTAATTGCCACACCTCGTATATTGTTTTCCATTGCTATGAGTTCATCGTCTGTGCTTAGTTCTACTTCTTTGTCCTCTTGGACATCTATTACTGATTCTTCTAGTCCTCTTGTATATGTCATACAATCCACCATGCTTTTTAGTTGTCCATCTTCTGACTCCAATGTATTCTGTGGTTCCGTCCCGTGATCATAAAATGTGTTTTCATTTAGCACATCGTTCGTTGTACAGAGAACTATATAATCCTTTCCACGTTTTAGTTAACTTCTTTCTCCATTCCATAGGTTCCTATATATTCTATTCCTGTGCTTTTATCCTGTCTTCCCTGTTCTTCGATTCCAATTCCCCATTATAACTACCTCTCTTTCTTTTTCCCGTGCTATGTCCATCGTTTGTTGTAACTGGGCGTAAAATTCTTCTATTTTTGTTACCTTTGACCCTTCTCTAGGTGTGTATATTATATATATATATATGACTGTTATTTATCTTGCTAAATCTAGGTCTACACTTATTATTCTTTTGCTCTTATTTACAAAATATTTTCTCCCTTAACGATAGTATCCATGATGCTTCTCGTTTAAACTTGTACACAATATGTTATGTTTTCCTGGTTTGAGAACAATGCCGCTAGTCATCTGCTTCGGCATATCTTCCTTGTCAAGAGGAAGGACGGTTGCTCTCTAAATTAAACACAGTACGTAGGTATACAAAATTAATGTATCAAATAAACAGTTTCCTTTCTAACATAAAAAATAAAAACGTGCTATTTCCCATACGCAAAAAATACAAACACATAAATATTGTATATACATATATTCTATATTTCGATTTCCTTAAATCTGTACATAATTCGTGTATGCATTTGTATGTATCGGAACGTTTATATGTGTAATACTAGGGCTATGACCAAACCTTACCGGAGCCTAAGCGTCCAATCGGGCGACAGCAGCAAATAGCAGATCACTATAGCAAAAAAAATACCATACAACGGCTACCCAGACGCTCTCGTTATTTCATGTATTTATTTGATACACCACCTCTAGTATCTATTGCTGCTGCTGCTGACCCCTACAAAAGTGAGAAGGATGGGAACCAAAAATTGTGCGATTAAATTTTATGCACAAAAGAAGGAGTCACGGATGAGAATAGTGGCATTATGTCTTTTCTCGCGACAACTCACTCTCTGTATCGTTTCCAATTTTAACGGATAGTTCCACCGTACGGATACATATTAAATGATATTAAAACACTTTAATGGCGTGAAATTGAAATATTAGTAATTCAAGAAAATTAAATATTTTCATAAATGTCGTGACTTTAAAGTTTAACGAATAAAAGTATGAAATTAAATTATACAAAATAAACAAATGAATATTGATTCTTAAGAAATAAACATGAAATGTTGATTACAAATAACAAGAATTTAAAACGTGCTTACAAAATAAACAAATAAAATTATGTATTTGCAGATAATAAATAAAATGTTAATGTCCATTAACAATACGATGTTTACGTCCAAGTCTATTTGATGCAAATTATTGCGTGGTATAAAACAGACGACCAGCGTTAAGCAGTAACGGCAAAAAGTCATTTTTCTGATGAATCACGAGCCCCTAAAAATAACAAAATATTCTATACCTGCTGTGCCTTGCGCCACCCAACGTCACCGGAGTGTGATTTATTAAAATTAATTACAGTATTGCGGCCCTGTGTAAATAATCCGACCGATTTGCATTGCCTTACAGTTTCCGGGGCTGTTTATTTCCGTCTCTTCCACTTCCTGCGTCCTCTCAGCCGACGGGAATCATCGGCACACCTTCTTCACCCTTCCCAATATAACTCCTTTGGAACCCGTTGTTTGTTTTTCGTTTTCCCCGAAGGCAGAGCTTCCGCAGTAGCACTCCTCTCCCCCTACGCTTTACATACTCTATCATCGTCTTCATCACGACGATCGTCGATCTTGCTTTGATCCCTTACTTTCGTCGTATTTAACCCTCTCACCTGATTCCCTTTCCTTTTCTAATTTGGGAGGTTTGGATCGTACGTAAATGACATAACAAACAATTTAATTAATGCATCTAATTATTAGAGTAATTAATTTATTGTCTTGAAGGGATTTCGGGAACGGATATGGTTGACAAAGGGAAACTATTATTGTTTTCCACTAGGTCGACATCTACCCTTTGGTTGTTTGATCTCCTTTTCAACGGATACCTTTCTACTATAAGAATTCTCATTTAATTAATATTCTAGATGTAATATTGTGCCCTGTTTTGATAGCATTATACGTCGTGATATTCCTGACGTTATTGTTCTCCATCATAATAACGATCACGGGTTTTTCAATAGAAATTTTCGTCATTTTAGAACTAGCGTATGTTAAGTAGTAGCAAGTCAGAATGCCTATGTTCACAGCTTGCTAATATGTTTGTTGGTTTTTAAAAATTAGATAGCTAAAGAACGGTCAGTACAAGCCGCAAACGTACTCAGTTATTCAACTTTCATGTGTTTCGCCAACTTTGAAATTTTTTCACTTTACCATCAATCTTGAGAATTGGTGGAAAAAAAACAACTTGTACGGCATTCGATGGTTCCTGCAATGGAACAAATTATGCTGTACATATGTGCAGCAGGTCAACCTAGAGAAAAAAAATATATATTACCACGAAAGAGTCTGAATACATTTTTTTCTTGAATGTAAGAAAATTGTCATAATTAACTTCAAAGGAGAATACACAAACCAATAACAACCAATACACAACAAATGGTATCGGTACACTCCGCACTTCGAAAAATATTTAATAAATATGGAACTATTAATTTTAAGTTCATTTGTCAAAATGCTACGCGCAGTAGTTTTTCAAGCAGACGTAATGGTTGAAATCTTTTCGGAACCGCTGCCCTGTTGATACCTCCAAATCTGCTCCGAAATTGTTGTCGTTCGTTATCTTCCCTGTAATTACCTATTTTTCATATAAATTAATTCCAAAATGTTTCCATTTTATCAGATTTACAAGCTTATATGTAAGTTGTCCATTCTTCTCTTGCTTTTGTTTTCAAAACCAATGTTCGCTTCATAAATAAAATAAAACCACTACATTTATGGTTCTAATAATCCAGGTAAATTAGTCAAAAAGGAGTTAATTTATAAAGTTTTAATACTTTGGGGATACATTCATAGGAGGCGTAGTAAAAATCCCCTCCCCCCTCCCCCAGGGGAAAGAAATAGGATCGATTTCTTTCAGTCATGGACGAGGGAGGGATTACGTATGTCTATTTACAACTACTTACTGGTATAATTGTCAGGCATTTATTGCTTTTTCAACAACGTTAACATCTGCATCATCTTTCGCAATACTGGTTTCAATGCCAACGTTCTCCAGGACAATTGCCAGAATCATACTTTAATAGAGTTATAATCCTTTTCCAACTGCAACATCTCGAAAACGGTTCGTCTCATTTAAAACATGCATAGGACCTCTTTTGTGCAGAATTTCACCAAAGATATTTTTTTAAATAATAGTTCTCTTCGGAAAATAGACCGTTTTGATGTTGTTTGCAGATCGAGGCGATCAAGACCGCAGAGGCACTTATGGCCCGCGTGCCACATTATATTTTTCCTACTACCAGTCCAAAATTTCTAAGAAATTAGCATTGATCAGCATTTTACGAAAATATTTGACATTTACTTTTTTTTTTTAATTATATACTTGTCATATACTTACATAATTGTCAAAGGTGTCAATTTGTGTTATGTATTGAGATCTATTGGTTTATGAATGTATTTTTACTTTACGTGCCTAGAGACGTAGATCCATTATATGTTGCCGGGGGCTTCTTTCGTTTTCTAGGGCGAGTCTCACCGCCTTTGGGCCCTGTAATCTACTACGAAGCAACTCGTTCATGCTACTAGAGGTTTGGTTTAGTGCTCTTCCATGATACTTTTCTGTGGTGGCTGCTTTCTATTATTTATGCCTCATCTTCAATGGTGGCAATTTGGTCTTCTACTTTTTAAATCCTTACTTTGGGTGGTGGCCGCTCTTGAGGTTCCACAATCTTCTGCGCCAATGGATGATTCGATAATGTTACTCTGATCCAGGCTCCATTCCACAGTTTTTGAGTATGTACCCTTAAAGAAGGAATCTGTCGCTTCTTATTATATCATTTCGAACAAATCTGGGAGCCCGTACAATAGATCTCAATGGTTTATTTTGTAGAGTTTCTAGTTGTTTCAGTTTGCAATCTGCAATGAATTGTAGCTCGTGCAGTATCGCTTGACATTTCGCTTCATTAATATACAACCTCCGTTCCTTTATGGTACACCGAGTCAAATGCTTGACGGACATCCAAAAAAAAGTTTGATTTGTTTCCCTTCTCTTCAGCGCGTCTCTTATGTGATCAGTTAGTTCTAACAGCTGGTATTCTGTTGATAAACTTGTCCAGACACCAAGCTGTTCGGGCGGAACGGATTCCCATTCTATAATATCGTTTCTGAGACGGTTTAAAATGCTTCCACGACTTCAGGTGAGCAAATCCTTTCCAGGCTTTGAAAAAACCACTATCTATGCGTGCTTCCACGTTTTGGGGAAACATTACATCCCACTGTCAAGGGCAACCAAGGCAAACAATCCGTACATCGCACTTACGTCCCACCAATCAAGGAGGTAGTAAGAAAAAGTATATTTCGCTTCCAAATCAACGCATATAACATTTTATTATTTATTATTTTTTGTTCCTTAAGAACAAGAAACTAAACTTAGGCTAGGATAGAACGGGGCAAGTTAGTTAATAAAGTTCTTTTTCTCACATTCGGTCGTACGGCTGAATGAATATCCGCAAAAATCGAATATTTTGTGGGGTGAGGAGTGCGCTTGATTAATTGAATATAAATAAGGAATATATTTTGGCAAATTGTACACTTTAAACTAAAGAATTTACATCAATTTTTCAAAAAGTGGCTCCGAAGAAGAAAACCGTAAATTTTCGTATTCTAATTACGTTTAAATCCAATCTTTCTAAAACCCTCCACGCATTTCTGAACAAAATTCAGATTTAATTTTCACTTAAACCGTCGAAGGGTTGGGTGTAGGCCGTAGGTAAATTAGGCGAAGCCATCACTTAATGCGGAATTAATGCCTAGGACCGGTTCATTATATAAATTAAGCCTTGTCGCACAAGTACAGATACAATTAAGTTATCGCTGATTAAAACCAGATATACCTACCGACTACTGTAAGCTAACTCTTTATTGATTAATAGGATCGCTTTATCCCATATAATCTCGAACGCGTGGTACGATTTGAAGAGCCGCGTACTTCGATGTAATCGAAATTGCCTCCGCCTCCTCTTGCTCAATATAGCGAAACATATAGGTTGGTGCGAATCAGGACCATGGAGTGAATAAATGAAGGTGAAATTCCTTCCATTGCCATGAAAAATGGGGTCTGAAAATGAACACGGCGTAGACCGAATACTTGAAAATAATGAATTGGGGAAGAAGACCCTGACCTAAAAATCAGAAAGGTCAAAAAATGTAAGGAATACAAATGTCTCGGTAGTATAATATCGAACGAAGGAACTATTAGAAGAGACATAAGGAATAAAAATCAACAGGGCAAAAGAGCGATACGCACTTTAAATTCCTTATTACGGTCTAAGGATATCAAACTAAAACCAAAAATGACAATGGTAGAACTTATTATGACTTATGGGGCAGAAGTTTGGGAGCTTTCACGAAAAGACAACTGGTGGAACTGAATTATTTGAGAAGAGCATGTTGTACATCTAGGACGAAACACATCAAAAATGAAACAATTAGGAGGAAGACAAATACTGTATATTCTAGTGTAGACAGGATACAAACGGGACAGCTAATATGGTATGGTCACGTAAAGAGAATGGATGAAAAGAGATGGCAAAAGAGAGCACTAAATTATATACCATAACAAAGAAGAAGAAAAAGAAGGCCGGCAATTGCATGGGAAAATAATATCTGCTATGTAATGAAGAATAGGGCAATTGAAGAAAAGGACTAGAGAAATAGGAAACGATGGTGGTCGAAATGTGGCAAGCGTGAAAGGCCGTAGGAACCTCGCTTATAAAAAAAAATTAATACCATAGATGCATAAGAAACACAAAGTCTAAACGAAAGTGATCAATAGAATCCGGATATTTAAGTAAATGCCTGTTACCTCATTTCTTTGCTGTTTTTAGTAATATCCACGATTTTCCCATTTTTTTGCTTGAAGGTGGCTTTTTAGAAAACAAAAACTGCCTTTTCGCTTTGATTTTGCAATGGTCCATGCCTTCTTTTGTAACCGGTTATTATCTAAAATTTATATAGTACAGATAAATTTCAGACGGTAGTTTGTTGTATGGTTGGCGCTTTGTGTCAAAATCTGCATTATTGACTGTGAGTACTATTCCCTAATCTGCCAAAATTGTGTTTTAAGAGCTACTGAAAGTGAGCTGTTTCGGCAATGACATCTTCATTTAACGCTTTCCGCCAAGCAATTCCTTCAAGTTTGAAAAAAAAAGAATACAGAATGGAAACTGGACTAGTTTAGCTGTCGAAATTGCCGATGAGTGGGACGGGGCGTTATCATAATGATAGTGAATCGAATCGCTCCAATAAATTGACATAGTTCTGTCCTGTGGTTGTCCATTCGTTTTCCAAATAATCAATTGAGATTATGCCTTGCGAATGTCAAAAAAATCGTCACCATAACTTTTTCGGATGATGGAATCGTCTTCGTCTTCTTTGGTGCACGTTCGCCGGGAAAAACCCATTTTGCCTACCGACCTTTGGTTTCTGGCGTGTAGTAATGTATCCATGTCTCATCTAGTGTCACATAACGCCGCAGAAACTCACTCGTATTGCACTTAAGGTGGATTCTCGCTCGTAAATAGAATGTCGATGCCGCAGAATGTCGTTAACTCGACTATAACGAAACAAATATGTCAGCTCTAGTTTGCACGTTAAACTTATGACGAAACGTAAACGTCCGCACCGTTTTAAAGGCCTCTAGATTAAGAAAAGAAACGTTAAAATTAGTTTAACCAGCTTTTGTAGAGTCTTTCAATTATTTTGCTTTTCTATTCAGTTCTAGTGTGAACAGACTCATTTTTAATTAGTAATTTAAATTTTTCTTTCATTTATTTTTGGAAAACTCTGTATAACACTTTTAAAAACCTGTGTATATTTTTAATTTGTTGATTGGAATTGCGAGATGATGTAACGAGTGTTTTGCTTGTACGCATCACGTACAAGGCCAGCGAACGTCATAGGACAAAAACGTGTGACGTAGTGATCTCAAACGATATACAAAGACCCCGAATTAGCTTTTCAAATCAGTTGCTTCTTGTGACTCCTGAGTCGCTTAACGTGATTAAGAGAAACTTAAGTACGCTGAGGATCGCAGGTCAGTGATCTTAAGTTACGGCGGCTCTTCGAGGTTGTGGCCGGGGCTTTACGCAAACCGTCGAGTCAGGGGAAATATGCCTCTTGAGATTCGAACTTGTGTCGATAATCGAGGTCTATTTCTCTAAAGTCCGAAGGAGTTTTACCTCCGTAAATACAGCCATCAGCTGTTACCGCCGCGGAACTTAGATTGTTTTAATTGAGAGGGTTTCGATACCGCGAGACCGTCTATTTTGCTAAGTTCACCGCGAAATTTAGTTTATTTTGTTGCGAGGATTTCATTATCGCGAAATCGATAGAATCACTTTGTCGTTCAAACCAGTAGAAGTCACGAAAGTCCTCTCACAACCCGCTAAAATCCGTCAATTTCGTATCAGTAATGTGCATATGAAACAATGTAACTCACATTGTATGATACTCTCGGAATTTATTTTATTTTCTTATATAATTAACAGAAATTCATTTTGGAACGTGTAATAAAGAAACTGTATATATTATCTACTTATTTTAGTCATTAGAACATACCTTGGTCTCCGCTCGAAGTTATCCCGGTTGATGCACAAAACACGTAACGTTTGTAATCGCTTAAACACTACAAAACCGACATTGTTTTACTGAAACATAAACTTTCAAGCACATGCTGTTTTGACATTGATACCCCAAGGTGACATCTATAAGTGTATACGTCAGTTAACTTGCTAAGCCCACAAGCATATTTACCCCGTAAGAAATCAACGACGTATAAAATAATTTAAAAGAGTGTTTTATTCCTTTTGTTCTGTATTATAAGCACAAGATAAAGCACAAAAAGAGCTTTGAGATGAAGCATTTATTCACGTTTTCTGAGGTACCGAAGTTGCCGAATCTCTCCAGAGAGAGAGAGCACCTGTTCTTAGACTAGAGATTGGCGTGAATAATTTTCCCGTTATTGCTAGAGGTGCGCGAACGTCTGACAAGACAGACGAACAAATAAATAATTGGCTCCCGAGCAGACGCATATATTACAAACTTCGTGACGCAGTTCGCTGTATGAATCACACAAAATGCCTAAATAAGCGCATGCGCAGAAGTTCGACTAACTTCAACTGTAGACACAGAAATGCGCACAACTTCAACGTATTTACATGTCAAGTGCAATTAACCTAAAAATGTGTTATTTTGGCAAGTTTACATTTATATGGCGGTAAGGAGAAACAGTTCAATTTACAGAATTCTAAAAATGGGCGAGAAGATTATAGATGAATTTCAATTAATAAATGTAATTTCCCTGAGATTATGGGATACAAATAGGATCCTATTTACGGACAAGAACTAGGAGAACTAAGATACCTTCCCCCTTCGCGTCTTTGCTTGGCCGAAATGACGTAGCTTTTTAGCGCAATCTGACCCCAAATACGGGTATTTCTCATACCATCCTTTTCCTTAAGAAGTTCGACTAACCCTGTATAAGTTTTCTTTTAAATTTCATTGCAGAATGATTAAATAACTCAATTAGTATTGTTTTAAACAATATTCCGAGGTAACAATCGTTACTTTAATATCGCTCGTTACAATCTATCCCTTTTCACATGCGAAATCCAGAAATTAATGATATGTAGTAAAACAAAAGGTTTACAAGTATAATCTTTCGCTTGCAACCACTTAATCTTTGTAATTTTTCGTCGCAAAAGTTCCTACAGGCCAAATTATAAATCAGATTACCACGCCTCTTATTTTTTATCCCCATACTTTCCATATTGCGATATATGCGAAGTTTACATAATGCGTATCTGCATATTATACCCAAAGTGTAATTAAAACGGTACGGGGCGAGCTAATGATACAATCTAGCCGAGTCGCTGTATTACGAGGGGTGAGGAAGAAGAAGGCGGGGTCGCCTTGTCTAGATGATCAATCATTTCGCGGCGTTTTGCATGCTAAACAGCCTCTACGAACGCTTCGAATAAATACGAAAACTAATTTCAAGTTGGAAATAGAGTTACCTGGGTATAATCTCAATTATCGTAAATTGTAGACAGCTATCTAGGCGGGAGGTGGGAGCTGTACGGTTTGTCGGTTAGACGCGACGCCTACGACGTTGACGTTAAAATCAAGTTGACAAAGGAAAAATGCAAATCAAATTTTGTAATTATACAGCATCGAAATTTCGTGGTAATGTTCGAAATTTGGATTCCGCTTCGTTAGACGTAGCTAGGCTATCCTATTACTAAGCGCCACATTGCATATTTTTCTTAACATTTTATCGTATTTGCTGTGCATATGCGTCCGCCCGTTGTCCTCAAACCTGGCCATTTATATCTCCAATAAATTCTATATTTTTTGTTAACATGTCTTATTTCTTTTAGGATCTATGGGATAAAAAGTTTAATGCCCCTGCAGATCATGACTGAAATAAATTATTATTACTATTATTATTATTATTATTATTATAACATTCTGATTGGAACATAGTTGATTTTGTTTTAAATTTATGTCCAAAACAACCACACCGATTGGCTTCATTATATTCCCGTATCGGGACTGTTATCAATGTGATTCCCAGTACACAGACAAAGGTGTCCCCTATTTCCTTTTATATCGGTACAAATCCTACACTTATTCATAAAATGATCTTGTTTTCATAGTCCACATACACCGGTTGTCTTAGATTCACTGTTACAAGGGATGTCTTCCTTATTTGTAGAGAAAGAATGAGCAAGGTGTTGTAGAAAATGGTTTGCAGAATCATGAAAGATATACTTTTTAAAACTACACCTAAAAAATCACCCTCTAAGAAATCTCTCCCAAACCATTTCTTTTTTTAAATTCCACGCCTCATCTTTGTAACTTTATGACTGAGATATGAAGAGTTTGAAATACAACAGTATAAACGAAAATTGCATTCAAGAAATATTTAATACAAAATGATTATATCAATAACACAGATCAACGATAAAAAAACTTTTTTATTAATTTTACCTAATTCTTATGTTATTTCTCTTTCCTTTTTCCACTGCTGAAGTGGGCAGCATAATCAGTAGATTAAAGAATAAACACTCTGCGGGTACTGACGAGATTCCTGCGACTACCGTTGAAGAATTTAAGGAATACTTTGCAGAAATTCTTACCCACTTGATCAATATCTCTCTCAATGCGGGTATTTTTCCGGATGTCTTAAAAACTGCGGTTGTGACTCCGATCCTTAAGAAGGGCGATTCCAGAGATATATCGAACTACAGACCATTTTCGACACCTTGTTCAATCTCATATCTCCATAAATAAGGAAGATATCGTTTGTAACATTGAATCTGGGATACCCAGTATAACAGCGTTGTCGTACATCTAAGAACGTTTCCACACGTTGCTATTATTTTCCTGTCATCATCGTCAAAAGAACCCTAAACCCCAAAACCTAAAAACAACATATATTCATTAAAAATTTGATTCTTAGATTTTCGTCTTCTTGCATAGCTTTTTCTAAATATTATTACTAGAGACGGGATTTTAGGACGTAAAAAACAGCTAAAAAGGCCCTTTTTTAGGCCTTAAAAACTATGTATTTAGGACCAAAAACTGTGATATAGGCATGTTAGGCAAATACTTAAAAAAAACGGTAAACACAAAAATCATTTTATTTTTAAAAAACATGAATAAGAAGACGATATTTAATGTAATTTTAGCTACATTTCAGCCATAAAAAGAAATAAAACATACAAATTTTAACTAATAACTAAAATATGTAGATTCATTTGGTTTAAACTAATAAATAAATTAATTAATCGCCGTGTAACATGTCCTCAAATTTCGCGTTTGCGTAGCACACAAGATGTTTTTCCAATTGTCGTTAGTAAAATTTGTTCTTCGGTCGGAAAACAGCAGTTTGTACGAAGAAAATGAACGTTCTACGTCACACGAGGTTGTAGGACAAAACTTAAATATGGACCAGTCAGCTGTGGTATGAGCGGTAGCTTCAACAGCTTCGCCACTGAGCAGCTCAGCAAACTTTTTAACCGTTTTGAAACCTGTATTTTTCGAAATCACTTGGTTAAACTTTGACAAAATTATTTTGCCAACTTTTCCTGGGGCATTCTTGAGAGCTGCTTCGGCATTATTAATTACTGCAACAGAATCTGTAAGAGGAAGGCCGAATGTTTCTAATCTTTTGATGTTATCAATGAGAAATTTATAATGCGACTTGATGTATAAAAGATCGTTTTTGACATTTTGATTGGAAAAGTATTCTTGCGCTTGCTCAATACAATTAGCTGAATCTTTGTCAAACGATATTACAACCTAAAACATAGTGTTAAATAAAAACAATCTTATTTAAAAATTTTGCTAAAAAAGTACTACTGATTTTATTGCTTCGAAATTATTAGCATAAAAAACTACCGCCTCTAACCAAGTTCCCCAACGTGTTAAGACAGGTTCGGGAGGCAAAGGGAGATCTGGCAGATTTTCTTTATACACTGCCACACGCAGCGGAGCTTTTAAAAAGACTCTCTTGGTATTTGAAATTAAACCATTAACATTAGCATATTGATTTCTTAGACATTCACACACCAAATTGAGTCCATGTGCAAAACATGTTAAATGATTAAGATTTTTATAAAAAATCTTCAAATTTGTACCACATTTGAGCATATAAGAAGCACAATCCGTGACTAAAAGCTTGACTTTTTCGTACTTAATTCCATCTGTTGGCCACAAAATACCCAAAATACGAGAGTTGCCTTTAACTTAAATATCTAGCATTAAATTTACAATATTATTAAAGTAAGTTTTTTGCATAATATATCTTACCTAAAGCTTGGTTCACGAATCTTGCCATTGTATTGCCAGTTTCTAATATTTATAACATTATCTATGTACATAAAACAAATGTCTCTCAGACACACATAACCAAGATCGCGTCTATGTTTACAACATGCTAATGAATTAATTAATTAACTCAATTAATTATAAACTTAGCCGTATTTAAACACTGAATTTCTACGGCCTGGTTCTACGCCGTAGAACCGTCGGCAAAGAGAACAGCATTGGCCGATCTTCTGCGGTCGAAAATTATTAGGGTCATGTTGGTGCTTTGTAATTTTCATAGTTCTAGTTATGTCCCGCCCGCTACTCCCTCCCAGCACCTTCTCCTTTGCCCTCCCATCACCCTATTTACAACGTCCAGTATCCTCGGAAGATTAATCCTTCGAAACTAGGTTAGCCAGAAACAAGGTGGCTGCCCAACTTAAGACCGTGTTTGCTAAGTAATTAAATTGTCGATATTAAGGGCGAATTTATGTTTTTGTTTGGTCTGCGGCAATTCGATTAGAAATTGGATAATCGGCGACCTCTGGAGGATGGACATAATGGTCTGAAATTTAATTTATTTGTATTTATCTTTTGGGTAATTTTTAGAAAATGTATCATTCATATGTGCTAGGTAAGATTTTTCGTTTGTGGTATATACCTAAAAGTTCCTGAAACATAACGATAAGTAAAATTGAAGAATATCAGGATTCCATTCACCTTTGGTACTTTCAAAATAGTTCCTTTGGTAGTGCAAACACCGATGTCAGAGCCTCTGCCACAGATTAAATTAGATTACTACTCGAGATAGTTCTTCACCTATCCCACTGAGGCCTCTTCAGATCTATTGTGGTTCCTGTATAATTAAATCAATTAAGTTAGCCTTTTTCACCAGCCTTGTGAGTGATCCCTCTATGTAGGCTTCGGTTTTTGGAAATTCCGAACCCATTTCTGAGAGTCGTATTCCTGCCAGTGATATGCAGTCGCACAGCACATGAACGGCAATCTCTTCTTCCATCTGGCAGAATCTACATGCTGTTTCCTCTGTTAGGCTTAGGTTTGCCATGTGCTTCTTGAGCATGCAAGCCTTCTATTGTTTTAACAGACCTTCTGTCCCTGCTTAGTTGGTCTGCCACAAATTAAGGCCTGTATCAAATCATAAATTGCTTAGCCTGTCTCTAACCTGGAATATTCTTCCACCAGTCTTGAGATTCCTTATCTTACCATTGTTTAGTAGTTGCTTTAACTACCGTATAAGCTATGCCTAAGGAGTGTTTTCGGTTTTTGTCAGCAGTTGACCTTCGAGTCCTTGTACCCAGATCAGGATCACCTTACTTCGGCTACCCAGCCTATTGAGCGCTTTCATGCAGTCCCACACCAGTTTCGACTTCACCTGTATGGAGTCCAGTACTTTTATAACTGTTTGACTGTCTGATAAGATAGCAATAGATCGATAATTAACTTTTGCTTGTCTAATTCTTCAATACACCCCAGCACTGCTGATATTTCGACTTGAAATACTGTGACGCTTTAAATTAGGCTTAGTGATCTAGTTATTTTTGGTCTAATCCCACAAATTCCGGCTCCAACCCCAGTCTCTGTCCTTGAGCCGCCTGCGTATCAGATAGATTCGGCTTTAATAGGCAGGCCTTTTTTCCATTCTTCTCTATCTGGTATTACCGTTTTATAGTTCTTATCGAAGCTGTATTTGGGACTGATGGCGTCACTGGGCTCGCTTGTTATTGGCCCCGCCTTGATTCCTTTAACAGTTACTGCTTCTCTACATCATGCGATCTAATTATGGGAGGTTGACCATTCAGTAGTCTGTAACTTGATAGCCTAGCTTCTCCTTAAATGTGTACACGTTGTGGTTCTAGGTTAAGGATGACTCCCCAGACCAACTGTTGGCGTGGATTTCATAGCCCCCGTGGCATATAGGCAAGCTAGTCTTTGTCTGCAATGTCCTTGTTCACCGTACCACCGAGGCATATGTTATCATTGCTCTGATAACCCTCAAATATAACCACAGCATCATTTTTGGGCTTATTCCCCACGTTTTTTCATACAACCTTTTACATCTGCTTAAGCCAATAGTAGATTTGTTGATTATTTTATTGATGTGAGAGTTCCATGTAAGTCTTTAATCGAACTATACCCCGAGGCATTTCGTTTCTTTCATAAATGGAATCTCCACTCCTTCCAGCATAATTGACCTTAAACCTCGAATTATGAGTTTCTTTGCGAATACAATGATTTGTGTTTTTTTTCCTGTTTATACCAGTTATCTATTGTATTTAGGGCATTTTGCATTCTTTCTGATATTACCCCGGCAAATTTGCCCCGTAGTACTATTGCTAGGTCGTCAACGTATCCTAGGCAATGGAGGCCTTTTTTGGACAGTTTCGTTATTAGGTCGTCCATGAAGGACGCCCACAGAAGGAGTGATAGTACGCCTCCCTGAGAGCCCTTACATTGATATTAGCCTCCCCCCAGAGACGCTACTATTATGCGTTCCTCTAGGGTGGCCGTTATCCACTGACAGAATTGTGAAGGGATTTGTGGTGGCGTTGTTAAAGGCCCCCTAAATATCTTGAAAGGCAGTCACTGCCTTCTTACCTTCTATTGAACTAGAGATTAGTCTATTTAGGTCATCTAGCGCTTAATCGTTTTACATTCCCGGTTGGTATGCGTATTGACAAGTGCAACATTCTCATACTATCGTCGCAAAAATTTGCTATTGCTTTGGTGATTTGTTTCTTCAAGTTCTTTACATGCAAGCAAATGAAGAATCCCCAGTTCATTTTCCACATGCCCACCAACAACAATATTTGCAATATACATTCGTTTACAGTCAGTGGCTTCGTCAACCGACATCCAAATAATGTTCTGCGAAATTGCATATATTGTATAAACATTACATAATAACTGCAAACAAAAAAAGGCATGGAAAATTGCAAAATTTAGTTTTTTCTAAAAAAGACACTTTTAAGCAAAAAGAGGCAACAATTTTGGATATTACTAAAAAGGTAAAAGGGAGGGCAACAGGCATTTGCCTAAATATCCGGACGAAATGATTGGATTACGTTCTTTGATATACCAACAACGCGACGATAGCTAAAAACATTGCACGTCTTAATATCAAAATAGAACCGATTTTGCATGGGCACGAAACGTCGATAAACCAGGAACAAAAGAGGAAACCAGGTTTCTCATTTTCCATTAGCATACGAATTGCGAAAGTTCCGAGCTGTCCATCGGCGTTTCTCGCTCAACTATTTCCGGTCTTTTGTGCCGGCTCTCCGTTATTAATTCGAGTTACGGCGCGAACTACGTCGGACAATCGATAATCATTAGTTTAATCAAACACGGGAACCTCTAGCTCGCGCGAAATAGTTCATTAAACTTCTCTCGTGACGCGAAGCCGACGAACATCAAACAGCAGAAGCAGTAGGACACCGGGAACAGGACGTTAAAGGATAAATAAAGTCGCATCCTCCATTTCTGGTCCACGCGAACGAGGAGTAGTAGTTGGGTGTTCATTTTAGAAATATTAGATTTAATTTCCGCTTTATGATCATATCTACATTAAATATGCCTTTTCCAATAGACGCGAAATGGGAATTCGTGTCAGCGGGAACTACGTCGGAGCTCTATTGTGCTTAAACGAAATTAGATGTATTCGGGGAGAAGAAGGGAGACAGGCGAGTAGTGCTAGCTCGGCAGCTACTGCCTGTGGGATGCTTCGGGTGGGGGTAGCGGCGATGGGTCCAACTGAATTATTCGTTCCGTAATTTAATACTTGCACGTTTCAGAACGAATTACCGACTTCATGCAGCAATAATTTGCTCGGGGAGCGTTTTTTGAACGACTTTAGAGTCTGTAATTTTTTCGAATTTACGACGTGAGACGCAGGCTATGATTGATGGTAGTTTAGTTACGATTATTTGTATTATTCTCATTGGTTTTTCTTGACTTTATCTTTAGTTTATTACAGCAGATTTCTACAAATATTATTAAAACAATAAATAAATAAAGTCAAATAAAATGTTTACCGTAAAGTGGGGCTACCTTGATTCTAGTGGTTACTTTGATCTTTTTGCGCACCTTAACTAAACCTATAATCAGTAACAAATGCACAGAGAAAAAAAAGTTCTTGAATCAAACAAATATACAGCGTGTCCCAGGATTGATGTTACAAGAGGTGTGAGGAACTAAAAATCTTCGAATCCTAATTTGACTTTTTGGAATTAAGCCCTGCTTGGTTTGAAACTTATTTTTAGTTTATTTTCGATTTCTTGAAATCAAGTATGCCTTAACAGTTGAACAAAAACTATTTTCGTTTCAGGTAAAGTTCCTTTTTCGTCCATAGTATGCTAAAATGTTACTAAGAAAAGTTGTTCAGAATGAAAAGTTATGGCGTTATGTAAATTTTCTGGATGATAGACCTACTTTGATAAAATCCATTATTTGTCAACTTCATTTCAGATAAAGTACCTTTTCAGTTCACAATACGCCAAAGTTTTACTAAGAAAAGTTGTTCAGGAAGATTAACCAACATTGATTAAACTGACATTTTTTAAATTAAACAAAATAAATTGTATTTACTCACAAATTAAATTTACAACACGTAATAATAACTTTATTCTACAATCAATTATTTATTCAACATAGCTGCTACCAGTTTCTGCGCACCATTCTATACGATATCTGAATTCTCTGAAACTATTCCGAATTGCCTCGATCTGTATTTGGTGGAATTTTCTCGATCTGCATTTGGTGTACGGCGTTTCCTATCCTTTCTTTTAGTATTTCTCTACTGTTGGGTGTGAGTTGAGAGTAAACCAGGTTTCTGAAGCGACCCCATAAAAAAATTTAGTGAGATCGAACGACCTTGGAGGCCACGCAATGGGACTATTTCTAGCTATTCTATTTAGCTACGCGTGCTGTTGAATGTACATTATTTTGTTTAATCTAAAAAATGGTTTAATCAAAGTATGTATTTGATTTTTTTTTTAATTTGTTGAAATTTTGTATAACAATTTGTCATTCTGGATAACTTTTCTTAGTAAAACTTTGGCGTATTGTAAACAAGAAAGACACATGAATCGAAATTGAGAAATAATGGATTTTATTAAAGTAGGCCGATTTCTCAGAAAATTTGCATAACGTCATAGCTTTTCATTCTGAACAACTTTTCTTATTAACATTTTAGCATATTGCGAACGAAATAGGTACTTTACCTGAAATGAAAATAGTTTTTGCTCAACTGTCAAGGCCTATTTGGTTTAAAAAAATCGAAAGTAAACTAAAGATAAGATTCAAACCAAGCAGGGCTTAGTTACAAAAGGTCAAATTGAGATTCAAAGATTTTTAGTTCCGCACACCTCCTGTAACATCAATCCTGGGACACGCTGTATATCTTTGAAATTATTTATTCAATTCAACGAAGATTTATTTGAAAGAAAGCACATTTTTTAAAAACAACAACTTGAATTTGTTTGAATGTACATTCGAACGTTCTTATTTTACATAATTTTGTTGAGTTAAAGAAATATACGTTAGAATCGTGCGCTTCGCGCGTCGTCGGCAATTTCTGTTGCGTGAACGCATAGAATCGCAAGCGTAGTCCTAGTTTAGATTATGTGAGATAGTGGTTCGTAAGCGGTAAGATGTAAATGAAGAAAATAATAGGTAAGTAGGATAATGGATTTATATATTTTTCCAACGGGATAATTAACGTTAACGTCTCTGTGTAAAAAAAAATTAATAAAATAGTTGCCACAGATTGGTGAATATCAGAATTCCTGTTTGTATCAGGGATTCGCGAAAATTACAAAAATCTCGCTATCGTTTTCAATTACAGTAACATCAATGTTGGTTTAAATAAATTGCGTTTCAATTCACCACACATTTAACAATGCTTTGATCTTTCCGTTTTCATATTTTGTAACTAATTGTTAGTATATTTCCTCCTTTTTTGATATAACTGGTACTTTAGCTGTTGACGTATCTGCTGTTCTATCTCCCACCCTATTTGTCATAATACCTAGAACCCTTCCAGCACCTAACCATACAGTTATTCCTGTCACTCGTTTGCGATTCTCAGGATTCCTACGAGATTACTAAGATAGCACCTTTTGTAATATTCTTTACAAACAAAAGTAGTACAAGTGTCGCTTTAATTCGTATGTATCTGTACGCACAACACACAAGTTATTTTGTGGTTATTGTTATACCTTAATTTGCAAATTTCGTTAAATTTATATTTAAAAACACTTCAAACAACATTATTTCATTTCGCGCCAGTCCCTTTGTTTCAACATATTACGAAATTGAACACTTGCGAGGATGACTTCATCACGTCGATAATGCGTATTATTCGTATACACGCTCCAACTTGATTCATTCTAGGATCTAATCTTTATTATTTAATAAAACCAATAATATCCATTATTTCAGAATTCTACACCGCTAATATCTTTGTTATAAACCTTTCCCGCCTATGATAGCAACAAATTTGAATTACATTCTTAATCTAATGAGATATTTTGTAATTAACTGCTTGTGAACAAATCATTCCCATCTCTTCCCATTCTTGAAGCCCTGTAGCTTCTTTGTTTATTAAAGGACATAAATGAAACTTCGTTAACATATAGTATTAATTCCGCTTTACATTATGGTGTCAGTTAAATGAAATTTAATCTGTAGCTAATTGTTGTAATTAGCAATTATTTAGTTGAGTACACGCACCATCCCGTTTCTGCATTTTCTATTGGCTACCACGCATAGTATGTTACAATTTTGATTGGTGGTTATATCAGGCAGGCGCGAAGTTAGCGTGAAGCTAGGAAAGGCATAAATAGAGGCGTTCTGACGCCAGAGATTGATTGCAATTACGAGTACGAAATTACAAGTTTAGACAAGTTAATTGGCAGCAGTTTTAGTGTGGCCATAACTGGCCAAGTGTGTTACCTCTGGAGTACTAAAAGTTGTCGTCTGACATAACCCTTCTGGGTGATATCTGGTGCCCGAGGTCCTTTTCCCGGCGACTTTCTGGTTTGTGAGTCTACGTTCATTATATCGAGTCGTACGGGATAACGCACAAGTTGCGGATTTTAAACACTAGTTTCTTCATCTGGATCGTGTCTGCCCGCTGTTTGCCAACCGCTATTCCCTTGATCTACGAGCCCGGAGCCCGTCCTCCCGAATACGCCGCCGCTAAAACACCCGTATCACCGTATTTTACTGACGAACTTCCTCGCTCGGCGTGTCTCTCGGAACTCCGTTTTCTATGTTAAATTAATTTAAGTAATCAATGTAGGTTTACGAATAATAATTAACTTGTTGGCTATTTGTGTTCAGCTATCTGGAGCAATTGCTAATCATTTTCTCTAGTTAATTATCGTTCGTATTAAGATTTAAGAACTGCGCTTCACGCAAATGTTACTGCCTATCTCTGAAACCTTGTGGATCCTTTAATAATTTATTTGTTTAAATTATTACCATTTGACTGTTTCTTTGGCGCATCCATTTATTTCAATGTCAAATTTGTCAATATCTATAAATAATACTTTGCCCTGAGATATTAGTAGATTTTTGTAACACTTTGTTCATCATATTTTCCACAGCGCTCTTTCAAAATACAGTTTGATCTTATATTTGCTCACTTATCATTTTGCTGAAGTATATTGAATTTTTCTACAATCCTTTCTTCCCATCCCCTGAACACTCTGGATGGTTTCCGAAGGGATTTTCAACAGCTTGCGAAACGACCAAAGTAAAAGATATATTATCCAGTGGCGTTCTAGGAACATCATAACATTACCCCGGAGTTGAAATACCGGGTCTTCGTCTCTGTGAAGAAGCGTACAAAGACCGTTCACGACCAGAATAAATAAACTCTCAACGTCGTTGTTTTATTGAATCCTTGAATCCTCTCCTTATAGCATTTACGTTTATATAGCAAAACTTCGAGCACTGTATTTGTTTAACTATTTAATCGTTTTTTTCTACGTAAAACTTGTCTATAACATTTATTAATCATCTTTGTGTATCACAATAAACCGTTGAAGAAGACAATGAAATTAATCAATCTGAAGTTATTCACACCTTAGCGTACGATTCATACCTTTTTGGCTGAAAGCAAAGTGTTATTGAAATTTAACTATGCTTTAATTAAATCTAGCGCCAACAGAGATGTTGCTCTTACATGGTTTTTTGATTGTAAAATCACCTGGAAATTGCCAGGACAGTTATATTGATTTGGGCAATGATGTGTCGCTGTATTATCAAAGAATTATAACAGGAACTCAATGAATAGCATTAGAAACGTTTTTGCAAAGATTTGAAAGGGTAGACGAAGCCTAGGTGAATCTTAGCCGCATGGACAAATTATAAAACTGATAATTGTGAAAGCAACAAAAATATTGAGGGTATGAGAGGCTGTAATCAAATATCACTTAGCTCTCGTTCAAAAAACGTGAAAGATTACGTAATTTAAAGACTGGACGTAAATTGATTCTTTAGAAATAAACCCTGAATATTAGAAGACAAGACGGCATCACCAGAGGATGATTTAAATCTTATTGAAATTCCATTATATTATTACAATGGTTTACATTCTTTAAAATCTAAAATTTGCTAAAATTGGAAAATAAGGGTAAGTCCAGAGTACATCATTTTAATCAAAAGAATAAATAATGAAATACCTCCTCCACGAAATTTTCCGTCATTCTTTTCGCTGGCAAAACCATTACAACGATTTTCTTGAGATTTGATCAGTGGTTCTAGCACACTGGCTCTTAACTTTTTTCTTGTATCAAGAATCATTATACAAAGCCTATTTTCGCCAGCGGCTACTTTACGAGCTTGAATCAAGATGTGTAGAAAATGTGTATATATCATGTTGAATCGTTCCCCCTATGCAACAATCATATTACGGTGGTAGTCCGAAAAGATTCAAATCTCAATAGGAAGATGTCGTAACCCATCAAAAATTTTCTGGCATGCGTTGAAAGATACGTTTGAGAATTTCAGCGATGTTGAACGCTCACTTAGTGTTTAACAGTCGTTTGTGTCAGTTTCTGTAAAAAGTGGAGAAAATCGAATATCGAGCCATTATTAAATTCTTACATTTGAGAAGCAACACGCCTTTTGCACTATCATTTGCTACAGTGAAATTTTTGGCAAGTGAACTTAAACTTGGTCACACCACCTTGGTTGACGATGAACGCTCGGGACGGCAAAAAATCCAACCACTACCCATAACATCACCAAATGGCGCTAGATGACCGTCGAATTTGTACTGTCTAATGACATTAAAAATATTAGGCTTATTCCAACAGAAATCGCAATCAGACGTCATTCAATTGGCTCCGCGGTCGTCAATAACACTATACTCTTGGTACGATTGCTGATGAACTCCTATAGCCAGGTCTAAACCCAAATTGGAACTGGGGTAAAACATTGCTCTGGTTTACGAACTGGCGTAGTTGGCCCTCGAAGCACCTTTCAAAAATTTTACCCAACGTAGGAAGAATGCTGATTGGACGAAGATCCTTGAAACTTTCAATATTTTTTGTTTTATGTAAGAGGATGATAATCGAGGTCTTCCCCACCGAAGGGAAAATACAATTTTCTATGCAGAAATTGAAGATAGGAACCAAGTAGTCAATAAGCAAAGGAACACATAACTTATGGAATAGGTCCTTTTATGTCGTCAGAGCCAACTGCATTACTACGGAGTATTTTTAATGACTCAAGGACATCATTACACGTATCTGAACGTGGATTTTAAAGTTAGATGCGGGACATTAAAATCGTTGAAATCTGGGAAATTCCGTAAAGGAACAGATACAGATGAAAGGAAATGCTGATTAAGGGCCTCCATGTCTCGTAATCCACCAAGAATTGGTGAGCAAAGTATGTTGTCTTTTCATGCTTAATCGCTCTATTAACTTGTAGAGATTTGTAATAAGTGGAATGCACTATTATACAATAGTGTTTTATGCATTCATTTTTTGTATTTTTGTTCAATAAAACTTCTTCTTGACTAAATCTCCTGTTTTAGTTTCTTTTTGGGTGTAATTTTCAACCAAAATTTAAAATTCCAAAGATTTTTCCACCAGTAGGCGATCAAATTTGTCCCTATATTGTTTTAGCATTGATAGTTTGTGAAGAACTCTAAAATTCATACAAGAGATCATAGTTACCCCACCTCGTGGGATTATTTACTTTTGGATTTGATTAGGTAAATATATCTCCAGCCGACGATAATTTTCGGAAATCAGCTAAATAACTTCCTTTCGTTCCATATTCTCCCGGTCGTAAATATTCGTTTTTAATAGACTTGTTTCATCAGAAATCACAAATTAGTAAAATGCAATTTGATTGGCTAAAAAATATCCCAAACCATTTTCTGACTGACTTCACGACAATTGATTGGCCCTGACTAGTTTGTGATTTCTGCAGAAACAAGGCTAATATAATTTCTGCAAATACGGAGAGAATAAATTCTATCTGCTCTTTATGATAAACTCTTAAACTCCAAAAAAGTGTTCAGAATAGTAAGTGATGAAAGAAAACAAATTCTTGCTAAAGCTGAAAAGAAGTCCCACGTTGCTACAGGCAAGATTTCCGAGCTGTATTGGTAACATTTTACTAAGAATTTTATAGGTGTATAACAACAACAAAAAATGTAATGCAATGATAATCTTTCCTAAAACAGCATCAGCAATACCAGTAATTGACACACGACAATTTCACGCAAAGATAATTGAGGTAAACCGTCACACGTGTATATATGTCTTATACGGTGGTGTTGTATACGTAATGTGTGTACCTATTGACTGCACGATGGCAATATTCTACTTATGTACACACATACATACACCCATACACATACACGTATAATGGTGGCAGCGGTGTGGCCTTACAAGCGTGTGCTCTGGTAATGAGATGCAAATCGCGACGTCGTTACCGTGCTATATAGACGCTAGGGAGCGGGAAGATTGATCTAAGTGGGCGTTACGCCCGTTACGCGAGCTGGAAATGGCTGAATGCAACCGTCAGCCGACATACGATGATGTCACGAGTTTCATACATGTGACAATCAAAATGAATCAAAAAAGGTAGACGGCGGGTGATGTTATTAGACGTATACGTGGTTTGACGTTTCCCTTCGCGTAGTTAGGGTGGCAATAGATGATTTGAGGGTGGGAGGAGTTGTAGTTGGACATGATGATTTTAAAATTTCGTTGGTTGAGACGGGATTTGTAAATTTGTATTATAGACCTCAAATATCCCCAAAAGAAAGTAATGTAAGTGACTTAAATCGGCAGACCACGCTTGCCGTCCTAACACACGTTGAGGTACGAGGTAGGGGCCATAAATTCTCGGCCTCCGTTGCGTCATAGTTGCACATATGCGAGGCCTACACTATATATATATATTTCGACTCGAAGAGTAGCAGATTTTAGTAGCCAGCCGGACAATGTGACTAGTGCATGAAAATATCTCGGGTAACGAAAATTGAGTACCGTACGGTCATTACAACAAAAGAAGGGCATCACATTATGTTGATTTATCTCCTTCATACTCCACTGTAAAAAAGTGGGCAAAATGTTTTCGTTTGGGGCAAGAAGATGATGAGCGCGACGGTCGGCCAATTGAACTGATAATGCCTCAAAACATTTCAATTATTGAAGAGATGGTATTAGCAGATCGCCGTTTGAAAGTGAGAGAATTAGCAGTGATAACATTTCTGAAACAAATATTCGCCGATTTCTCCGTAACCATTTGGGTATGAATAAGATTAGTGCAAGATGGCTACCGCATGTTCTTTCTGCTCTCTAATGTGAACGTCGAGTCGAATGCACGCGCTCGTTTTCCACTTATGTGGGGACGACCCGAAACAGGTTTTGAAGTCCATTGTAACAGGAGATGAAACAATGGTTCTGTATTATGGTCGTCTATCCAAAAAGGAATCGATGGAATGGTGGCGACCGGATGAACTTCGTCTCAGAAAGACATTTTGATGGAAAAACTTTAGATTATTTTTGCAAGGGTGTAGAGTTATTACTGCTATAGAAATATCAAGTTAAACTTTCCTAATTCACGAAAAATCTACCTGATAATAAAAAAAACATCTCAAATTATTCGCAAAGGATCTTTCTACGCTTCGATTCTTTTAAATCTAATCAGTTCCTAATATCCACTAACCAGAATCAAGAAGAAGAAAGTGAACTAATGAAAGTTGAAAACAATTATTGAACCATGCAATGAACTGCATCATGCAGCTAGAAAATGCAGAAATGTAATTCTTTAATCCGCTAGGTTTTTGAAGGTCTTCAATGTTATTACACTCTTTAAATTTAGGAAATTGTGCAGTATCGCAAAATACAACAGCAGAATTTGTAAAGTAAATAACGCTGTGGTGATGAAAACAAGATGAATATGTTAACATCCGCAAATTTTCAGCATAAAGCCTACAATCTCTTCAAATGTGCTCCTGTAGACTTTTCGAAATCGTAAGATTGTTAGCGTGTTAGCGATAGTTTTTAACAGCAACACGACGCAACTTATCAATCGTACAAATTACCTTAGGCGGCACGCAATCTTCAGGTCGTGTTGAAATACGTTTCCAGACACACTTGGAATGGGAGCGACTTTCCGAGAACTTTAATTGCGTTCATAATTACCCGCTCGACTTGCAGATAAGGTTTTTCTTTTCTAGCGGGTTCGTTTTTCCAGTTACATCGCAGGTACATCTAGCATGCCACCCTTTACTTCTTTTTGCCTTCGTTCCGTTTTGAAAACATGTAATTACAAAGTTGTTAGACCTCGTGCGTTGCCTACACATCTCTCAGGTATCCCATGCATGTCCTACCGTTCGTTAATATACGTGTTTGTGCAAGGTGTTTATCTTAATATTAAAATACAAAATGGTTTATAAAAAGGTGAAGAAAAATAAGTCGGAAATTTGGGGAAAAAATTAATCTCACTGCCGTATTTTTCAATACTATTAGAAAGATACAATTGTCAATCCATTGCCAGCACTTGCCTTCGTCTAACTGTGACAGGCGCAGTCCAATCCCATCTATATCGACAGAGATCACAGTATCTCCTATTTTTCCATAGAATGCCTCCAGCAATCTTTCAGCAGGATAACAAGCAACAAAGGTACACTCGCTTAGAAGATACAAATCAATTTATTAAAAAATAAAAGCGTATTACAGGATGAAAGTGCGATCCTTAAACTATTCTTCAACGTAGTCAAGCCGATTGAAGCACATGTCCCATCTGCGAACGAGGTCTAACATACCCTTGGTATAGAAATCAGGTCCCTGTCGCCGCACCCACCGTGCAGAGACTTTTCGGTAGTCAAGCTTTCTCGAATTCTCAAACGTCTGTCGGTGATGATGAGTTCTTGAACCCGCTGGATGTTTCGGTCAGTCAGCGACGTTCTCGGTCTTCCAGATCTTGTCCGACCGTTTCGAAACTCTGAACATCGACCGACACTTGCTTGCGTGACATAGCCTCGCCATAAGCTTCGAAAATTCTACGGTGAATTGCGGTCGGCGATTCCTTCATCGCCACACAAAAGTAGCGAATGATTGCACGAACCTCCAGTGGGACGGATTTTGACAGAGGAGGCTCCATTATTATCGCAATAATTTCCAGAGTACTGACCGGAACAAAATAAGCGACGCACTAACATTGAGTGAAAAGGTGACACAATAGGACGACTTGATTGCAGGGTTGAAATCACGCGATGTCATGCACATGTGCAGGAGTGTACCTTTGCCCCCGGACACGCCTCGTATAACATGAACCACATCATACTTTCTTGAGGAAAATATGCAACAACTTCCAAGGAATTTAAATTATGTGAAGGTGTCAATAATTAATGGAAACCAGTCATTCAAGATCCGTGAAGGATTTACCTAATATAAAATTGAGGAACTTACACATTGTCCTTAAGTATACTTGGATATGTGACAAATGTACTTGGCAGCAGTGTGTGTCAATTGCAAGCGAAAGCAACGTTAATTTTGACCACATCCCCTAATAATAACATAACATTAAAAAAGAGGCTATATTTTTGTTGGAGGTGCCGATGCAAGTCGATCATTAATCGCCCCGTTTTATTGTACTACAAAGCAACTAACAGTGATTAATTAATATTCTTATAGGATAGACTTCAACAACAAATAACCCTTCCATTCTACCAACTCTTCTTCCACTCGATATATTAAATAATTAATACTGCTCTGTCGAATCCATCACTCAAATTTTTTGCGTCAAAATATTGATTGACAGACTCCCACTACCTAGTCTCCTAGATCGACAATAATAGCATTTGAGCAGCCAATTAGTCATCATATAGCGAATATGACAATCTCCAGTTAGACTCCTTCTGTTTCGCAGCCTTAATTATATCGTTCATCGAAGAAACTTCGTATCCTTGTTTTCGGTTTGAAAGTGATTAATCAAAAGCGCCCGTTATAGCTATATACGCATCCTACTTAGACGTTAGACCTGTTTGTATACAAGCGGCTGACTTAAGACAGGCAAGACGTCTAGGATCTTTAGACTAAAAGTGGATAGCAAAATTTGTAAGTGACGAGCGACATCAGGCGAGTTGTTGGCAAGGAAGTTTTAATTTCGGCGACATCATCGAGATGGCGTTAATTGATTATTCTTCGTCACGTCTTGACGGGAGATGAGGAGGGTCGATGAATGGAAGAGGTGTTGTTTGTTGTGTTCCTTCCTGCGCTTTTAACTCGGCTTTCGTTTGCCTTAGTTTTGGCTGGGTTTTATTCGTCTAGACGTAGAGGATACTGTCGCTTCTGTAATAATTAAATTCCGCCGATATAGGGGAAACAAAAGCAAATAATTAATGATCGCTACTTCGATGATTAATTAGATTTTAGAGCAAACAATATTTTATTTGGTTTTAGATGTATATGAGATACACAGTAATGTTTTATAAATGGGAAGTCTTGTGAGGGATGAAAAGTAGCGGATGGTTGGAACAAGGTTCTATACTGAAGATAGATGATTCTCATGTTTTATTGTAAGAAGATCTTAGGATCTTTCACTTGAAACAAAATTTTGCTATACATAATCCCACGTAACAGCGGTTAGTTGTAACTGCTGTTCGGGAAGTTTTCGGAAACACCTCGTACTCTTTTCTAAACTTCCAAACATATTCTTGGTGCTTTAGACCACTAAAAAGCGTTACCCAATGGAAATGTACGAGGGTGTATCAAATATAAACAGAACTGATTTTGGAACGGGTTGAAGCGCAGGTAGCCTGTACCATTAGGGAGAGGGGAGAACCGACCGCAACTCTCTCGGGTCCCTTTAGTATCAAAAGAAACCATGAGCGAGAAAGAAGTGCATGTCTCCGTGGAGCAGCGGATTATCATCAAGTTTTTGGCCAAGGAGGTGGTGAACCCAACCGAAATTCTGCGGCGATTGCAGATACAGTTCGGGGACAACGCTCTGTCAAGAACCCGTGTGTTTGCATGGCACAAAAATTTGTTTGGTGAAGGCAAAGACGCGGTTGTCAGCCGAAAAGGTAATGGCAGCGGTTTTTTTTGACCGGCAAGATGCTTTTCATGTTGATTTGCTCCACGATCGACGCACAATTAATGCGCAACATTATTGTGAAGTATTGGATGCCGCGAATTTGTCATTTCGAAGGAAAAGGAGGAAGTAATCGGTCAGAAGTGTCATTTTTCTACATGACAACGCCAGGCTAACGTCACGATGCAGAAAGTGGATGCATTAGGATGGGAAACACTGGAATAACCACTCTATAGTCTAGACTTGTCACCTTGTGACTTCCATTTTTTTTTAACCCTCAAAGAAGCGCTTGGAAGCCGGCGTTTCGACGACAACAAAGCGGTGGAAGCGTTTGTGCTCCAATAGCTACACAAACGACCGAAGAGTTTTTACGATTTGGAAATTATTCAGAACAATTACGTGGGACTAGCGGATGCGATAGAAAAACTACAAAATTCTTCGGTGTCGTTAGTGGAATCTTTGCAAATAGTTCAACATGTTCACGCACAGCTATGCGCGATAGAAGACGCAAGAAATGTTTGTGTTTTAGAAAGGTTTGAAAATGTTTTAGATAAAGACTCTGATTTTGGCACATTAAGACAAATTTGTGAAGGTGCGTCAACAGAACCGTTATGTTGTTTCAAAAATTATTTTAATTACGCAAATATAACTTCACTAGATGTAGAACGTTCGTTTTCTGCATATAAACACACTTTTTCCTCACGCCGCACTCGGTTTGCCGAAACAATTGTGGAAACGTATCTAATATTATAAATATTAAATAGACATTATTCACTTTGTGATTTCACGGAGGACTCCTAAAACGGTAAGTGTTTGAGCACGTATCACATTTAATTTATTTTGTGTAAACTTTTATGCGTCCGCCACTGGCTTTCAGCGCAGTTGCGTTGCTCTAGTTATTAATCGATACCAAAACTCCGTCTCATTTCACTTAAACTGCTTCAACATGGCTTTGGAAATGTTCATTCGAATGAATTTTTAGTCCTGGGTGGGCAAGCGCGGCACCCAAGGCGCTGTCCTTTGGAGATACCTACGGCCTCTGCTACATCTCTAACCTTAATTTTAGGGTAATCTAGTACCATTTGGCGCAGTTGCGTTGCTCTACTCATCATCAAACGCATTCCATTGAATTATTCTCCACTAATGTATATCGCTAATATACCCTCTCGCTACTGTATAATGACAACGCATATATATTTTGCCTGATGCGTTCCCGTTCCACACAGTACGAATTAGTATTGACAATTTAATGCAGCCCGTAACGTAAATTCGCTAGCACGTTACAAAATAGGCGCACCTCTATTCTATTCCGAGTAAAATGGATGAGGCGGACGGGATAACACCAATGCGTAGTATGTTGTATTCGAACGTTATGATAAAATACACCTTTCAAGCCGAGCGGCGAAGGAACACAACAGCGCTGTAGAGAAAGTAACATGTAAATTATCGCTTCAGACCTTGTATATTGTATTGGGTAGTCGTCTTGTTCCCGTCGGACTGACAAGTAACGATGTTCGCATTATAACGTTGGTACGAATACAATAGAAAGAAAAAGAACACATGTATAATGCATGTAAATGGATTCTGATAGATACTATGCGGTAGATCTCTCATGTTTGCTTTAATAATTATACAGACACATCGGTTGCTTCCTAGAATAAACAATGCATGGCGCTGCAATCGAATATCCTTGATGGTATCTAAGTTTCAATCAGTAGAGTAATTTCATCGATTGTATATCAGAAAAACCCCATGGGTGTTCTTTTTCATACACGTATATTTTTCTAGAGTCCGGCTTGGATATGTAGACGACCTTTTCGCGATTTTCGATGCTAAAAGGAGAACTATTCCAGAATTCCCCGCGTCACTTACTTCAAAATTCGACTATTAAATTTACAATAGAGGAAGAAGTGAACAACTCCCGTTCTTAGATAGTGTAATATTTTAAACTAGAAAATTAAAAAAAAAATAATTTTTCGAAATTAATTAATTAATTGTACGGTCTGTAGGTCCGGGAGTGTTCCCAGACACTCTTTCGGCGGTTTCAATTAAACTAGATCTCAATTAATGCAATTTTAAGAGTATTAAAACGTGAAAAGAGGAAACTAACCTGGAATTGTGACGAATCTTTCCAATATAAACTCGCTTACGCTACGTTCTGGAACCCTGCTTATTCTTAAACTACCGAACTTGACTTTTACTTCGTATTTATGGTAGAATTTAAACGTTGAACACAGAAAATGGGAACACAACCAAACACATGTTACCTGGATGACTACTGACTAAAAGTGATTAGCGTCCCTTCACTGCTTTATTTCATTCACGATAGCGATTGTTTAATCACGGCTAATTTGAATTGAACTGCGGCTCAGTTAAGTGTTAGCTATGCCTAGAGTAAGAAGACGAGCGGTGTATCGACAATTAAGCGAATTTGACAGAGGTCAAATTATTGGTTTGCGCGAAACTGGTTTTTCATTTAGGGAAATTGCTGACCGTGTAAATCGAAATCGGTCTACTGCAATGCGAGTGTGTCGTGCATGGTTTGCAGATGGCCAGGAACGTCGTAGAAGAGGAACCGAGGCTTCAAGAAGAACGAATGAGCGTCAAGACAACTGGTATTTAGAGACCGAATTTCCTCTACTTGGGCAATTGGTGGCCAATGGTTTGGAGAAGAAGGTTGCCATCTAACCCTTAGAACAGTTTATCGCCGAATCCGAAGTTTTGGGTTAACATCATATCGTCCGCAATTTGTGCTTCCTTTGACTGCGGAACATTATCAGCAACGATTACAATGGTGCAATGAAAGATCTCATTGGAATCTTGAATGGTGTCGTGTTGTGTTAAGTGACGAATCAAGATTTTGTTTAGGCATGCACGACGGTCGTCAGAGAGTCAGAAAAAGATGGGGTGAACGACGGAATCTTCGATTTACCGTTGAGAGGCACGTACACCGCACTGTGGGTTTTGTTGTTTGGGGTGCGATTACTTATGGCAGCAGGTCTCCCTTGGTGTTCATTCGAGGCAATATGACAGCACAACGGTGCATTGCGGAGATGGTTGGAACACATCTTCTGCCATACTTACAAGGGCTCGAGGATCCATTATTCCAGCAAGATAATGCACGTTCTCATGTAGCAAGGTTTTCCTTGAACCCCTTTGAACAGGCCCAGATTAATCTTTTGCCCTGGCCTCCAAGATCTCCAGATCTTTCTCCCATCGAACATGTATGGGACATAATGGGTAGAAGGTTGCGAAACTTTCAGCGTCCTCCTTTGACTTTGGAGGCTTTGAGACATGAGGTGCAACCTGCATGGGAAGCAATATCCCAAGATGAGATAAACCACCTTATTCAATCAATGTCAAGCCGCGTTTATAAATGTGTAGGTCAGAGAGGCGGCCCCACACATTACTAACAGTTATTATAAAATTTTGTTTAACTAATAAAGATTTTCCTCCCAAACCTTGATCATTTATTACTTTTACATAGGTGAATATTCCTGCCAAATTTCATCCGGAAATTCCGACCCCTTCTGTTGCAATTTCTATATCACTGAATATACATTTCAAACGAATATTTTTATTTTAAAAAATAACATAATGCATGCCACGCAGGGACGCAACGGGAAGACTGAATGTACGCTACTCTATAACATTTAGCACCACCAGCAACTGTACAACATTAAAATTTACTGACAAACAAGACGATTACTTGACGAACGATATTTCGTTTTCGAAATCATGCTAAAGATACAACTGAATTTGTGAAAATGAACAGAAGACGATTTATTTATCCATTGCACCATGATCGTCGTTGATTGAAGAACAATCTCCTAATACACCCTACATCTATAGAAACGAAACCAATACTAATAGATACATTATGACAGATTCTGACCACTGCGAACAACAGATTGGAAAAATTGCCCAGGGTGCAACAAATTTATAAAAAATTCAGCTATTTATAATGTGAATTTGTGAAACTTTTCTTTCATTGAATATCGAAAGGTATTAGTAAAGTTTTTAGAAGGCAAGATACTAACGTGTGTTCCAGTTGGCAATATAGACTCGGAAAAAGAGCAGGAATTTATAAAATCGCATGTGGTGACTCAATGGTGAATCAAAGAACACATTGCTCGTTACCGCTATGGTAGAACTGAATTGTCAAGTGTAACACAACGCATAAACGAAACCGGGCATAATATTAAATTAGAAAACCTCAAATTAATTAAGAACATAGCTTTGCCGCGAGAATTAGATGCTTACGAAACCATTTACATAAAAATGATTGCGATTATTTTAGACTTCCACTTGGCCGCTCGTTTCTGATTGATTTATTGATACGAATTCTTGTGTGGTGCGGATTGCGCCGATACTTTAGTGTTTGCCATTCCACCCCACAGTCCTTCCAATCATTTCTTCAATAAAACAATTTACTCAACTTACTTTCGTACGCACTTCTTTTACTACGACAACACCACTTAGGAGTTACTAAAACGGTAGCAATAGCGAGGCCACCACCGTACCCTACACCCTTCTTATAAGCTCAAACAAACAGTAAAGTCGAACTGTTATCAATAAGGCATAGGCCGCGAATTTACGAGCTCATAAAACTGAGCCTCGTTAAAATTGCACGTCGCTCTGCTCTGATGAAGAACGCCGCAAACATAGCCATCTATAAGCCTACACGGAATAGTTAATTTATCTCGGGACCCTTTCTGCAAAACTTCGTCTTACGGTCTTCCTCGTGAAAACGTCTTGCATATTTCGACGAGAACGGTTATAGAGTTTGTGAGTAAATTTGTTTCGGTTGATATAAGTACATGAAACGGTGTTGAACGTTAGAATAGCTTTCAATCGAACAGTAGTAAAACTTTCAATTCCAAATGATTTATGTCTAGTAAAGCTTATCCTATTGAGTGCGCCTACTCCTTAATCGATTTTTATTATTTTATTCTCTTCTTCTGGCCACGATCGAATACCAGCAAATTTGCATTAGTCCAACCTCTACTGAAATTATTTCGATTAATGCTGACAATGTATACAGTTCCTTTTTTGCAAAAATATTCGAACAGTGTATGCGTATTTCACTTTTTTAGCATGGATTTTTATCGAAATTAGACTGTCGTGAATTTAGCTTACCATACCCAATCGAACATCTTGAACAAAAGGGGTCAAGCAGATAAATAAATAAGTAAATAGAATCTTTATTGACCTTGTGATCTACGTTACATACTTAGCCGGTCACAAAGTTCTGTCATAACTTTTATAATTACATTAAATAAAACAGAAAAGAAAATAAGAATATTTTATTAATTAAATAGACCAATACAGTGTTTTCAATTACATATTAAAAAATTATTCAAAATGGTCCCCTCGTTTCGTAATGCAGGCACTTAATCTGCGAGGCCAGTCATCAGTTGCATTACGCACCATTTCCATGTCTCTCTCCGTCACTGCCTTCTTAACAGATGTTTTTAGCGAGTCCAAATTTCTATGGTGTTAAGCACAGACTTTCTCGTCCAAAGCTTTCCAGATTTTATAATCCAGAGAATTAAGATCGGAACTAAAAGATGGCTAATCTACATACCTGGTAAAGTCGCTGCTATTCGCCTGTAACCAACACTGAGTGCTTTTGGGCTTGAGCAGGCGCAGCAGGCTGCTGGAAGACCCAATCCTTGTTTTTGAATAAGTTCTGGCTTAGAGACCGTCCCTTGATAGACTTGGGCACTGGTTTTCACTCCTTTCTCACAGAAATGAACTTCAGTTGGTCCGAAATAAGATACCCCTAACCAAACCATTACTGAGAACGGATGATGATCTCTTTAAACAGGGGGAAGCGACCACACCTGCTTCTTCACTATTGGTGGCATACACTCGATCATTTTTCCGATTGAATTGTTCTTCAACAGTGAAGATTTTCTCGTCGAAAAATAGGATACGGCGGTGGTCGTTGTTAACGTACCGCTTTAATAACACTCGGCATCCTTGAAGCCTTAAACCTTTCAGACGTGCATTGAGCAAGTAACCGCTTTTTCTTCTGAAAGCACGAAGCTTAAAGTCTTTATTCAGGATATTTTTGATTGTTTTTAGTCACACCCATCTGCAACGACAAAAGTTTCTGTTTTCGGAGAGGATATCGTCTGATGCGTGCCTTGACAGCTTTAATAACAGCTGGAGTACGAACTGAACGAGGACGGCCAGATCTTTCCTCGTCATCGACACTGCCAGTTTCATTGTATCTTTCAATGGTACGATAAACAAACCTTTTTGTAATTTCCAGGTTTTTCAGCAGATTGAAAATTGTAATTGGTGAATGTCCACAACGATGTAATGCAATTATAGCAACACGATCCTCTCTTTGGTTCCATTCCATGTTTATTTATTACTCGTTCGCAACATCTTTAACGTCAAACGACTCAGGATAAATGACATAACATCAATTAGTCGTTTGTTTTTATCAGAAGCATGCAATGTGTTTGAATTGAAGGGATAAATTAAAGAAAATAATTTTTCGAAATTTATTAATTGTACGGTTTGTAGGTCCGGGAATGTTCCTAGACACTCTTTCGGCAATTTAAATAACTAGATATCAGTTACCGAAAAAATATATACAATTTGCAAAGTCAATTTCAACAATGTAATAAATATATAAATAAATATTCTTTAGTTAGAAATGTTTTAATATGTTCTACAGCTCTGCAGCCACAGTGTGCTAGCCGCCCCTGATTGTCAATATTGAGGATGTGTGGCACAACAATGCCAACATTAGAGAAGACAAGAGTAAAAGATGTACTGAAGGCAAGGGATATATTGTCACGGACCACCGTGATAGGGGTAGCTCAGGGTAGATACTCGCTCAAATTCTACACACAGATATACAAATTCACCTACCTGCTAGAAGGGGATGCTTAGGGATGTGACACTAAAAAACAAGCTCCACTTCACGCTCTTTATTTACGAAACAACAATTTAATGCCGACCTCTTTGCAGAGACTCTGCCAGCATCCCTATCCTTACAAAAATAACCTATATTTATAATCAAATAACTATCCTTCCGGTACTTGATCGTCAGTATCAAAGTTCGATGTCTTCGAATTGATCGAGAGATCATAATCTTACACAGCAATTGTCCAGACGCTCAGTCAGCTCGACGACACCGGTCACCGATCGAAAAATTATTACACTACAAAAAACATAGACGATGAACGCAAAGCAGCAAGTCCAATTAGCGTCTTTTCTAAAAGTAAAAGCAAGGCGTTTATTCGCGACAATATTATTGTTATAAAGTTTTCGTATTTTTGCCTCGTATTTTATTTAAAACAACTGTAAGAGTTTGCGTACATTTTCGCGGTTAATTTTTCCATTCCATTTACAATTAAAGCACAATTTTAGTAGACACGATTTTAGTCCTACTTCTTCCTATCATCGAGCAACAATAAGAAATCACTTCAATACACATCGCAAGCTTAACTCTTCCCTGAATAATACATCACTCTATTTATTTACTTCTTTATCAAACTTCCCGTTAATTTATTATTTGCATTTCCCAAGCCGTACCAAGTTAACGAACACCGTTAGCATAAAAGATGGGTCACAATTTAAATACGGAATAATATTCCTCCACCTCTATCCGGTCCCTTCGCGCGTTCATAAAAATACCCCCATCCTCTCCGTTTCAAGACGACCTCCTGAATATTCCGTTCTTGTAATTAAAATCGAGGAAAACACACCAAGAAGTCTATCACAATTACATTAACAAGACGAAGAACTGGAAGAATCTTGTAGAAGCGAACTTCGCAATGGAAAGTGCAGATATGGTGGCAGCGCCGGTGTAAGTAGAATACGCAGGCAAAAAGGTGAGAGAGAGAGAGAGAGAGAAATGGGCTGGAGACCGTTAAAATATACATTTTCATGCTCGCTCTGTCGTGCTGTTTGTATTGGATTTAATGTTATTTCGGCGGGTATTTACTTTGATGTCTGAACGCTCCTACATATTCATGTTCTTTTCCGGTTTGAACGGAAGCCGTTATTCATAGCGCTTTAAGACGCAATTAACGCGGTAGATGGCGCTCGCATCGTTTGCCGTGAAGAACTCGCGAAGAAGTGTTGGAAATTGCATTCGGCGCAGATGATCGCTTCTACGTAATTGGATACAATTAGTGAGATAGAAGGGAAAAACTAGATCGTTTAGGAAATTTTCTTCAAAGTAATAAGACATCATGAAACTCTTAAAACACACATAAAAATCTAGCGTTAATTCTAACACATTTACAACTGTTTTTCACTATTCTCTCGTGTTTATCTTCCTTAAATGTTATACTACACAAAGTTGCGACGTTTAACCCTAAAAAGAGGTAATTTTGTAATCAGAAGTGGTAGTTTACTTTATCCTATAAGAGTTATAGGTTCCTTCGAGCGTGTAGTCACTTGTATCTCTGAAGGAGGTAGAATTATCCAGAAATGTGCTATTGCTTAGAACCAATAGTTATCCACCACTGGAAATGACTAATTGAACATAACACTGGGGAACAATTTGTAACACAATTTCTGTTGAGTTTGGTTTTTGAGCTGTTTTATAGTTAATTAGGCATGCTGGCTTGAAAACTGTAGTTAGTTTTCTTCTACCACGACAAGTTTTATCTCTACACCTTATGAGAATATGACCACTCTCCGCGAAATCGAGCATGGACCATAGGAAGCACTGTTGCTCTCCTATTGGCTGACACAATCCTTCTCCGATGGGCGCCGGATGAATGACGCATAGGAGAACAGCGAGAGGTTTATACTTGTCTGGACTTGTTCAGTTAAGCCTGAGATACTGTAGTGAGACGTTGTGTGTCGCTCTGAAATGGTGCAGCCCATTCCGACGTGGAGCCTGAGTTCTTGTTTATATACAAGGTTAGCAGTGCTTATTTATATATGAAATGTACCTTTTCCTTATGTCTACCTCTGCTAGTTCACGTCGTAAGTGCTTAAACAGCCCCGATTCGTTTTGTTACATACATATGTGGCAGTTTTACCATTCCCAGTCAAAGGACAAACATCAGTACATTTCTCAGGCAAGTCTATTTTGCCTATTTTAAGGTGAAAATTGGTGATCAAGATAAATCATGGGCCTCTCATAAAGTGTGTAAGCAGTGTGTTGAGGGTTTACGGATGTGGACCAAAGGAACACGTGATAAACTTCAATTTGGTATACCTATGATTTGGTGAGAGCCCAGAGATCATTCAAGTGATTGTTACTTTTTTGTAGTGAAAACGTCAAGATATAACAAAAAAAGCAAGTGTAAAATATAGTATCCTAGTTTACCATCAGCTATACGCCCAGTGTCTCCTTCGGCCGAAATCCAAGTGCCAGTTTTCAATGAATTACCCTCTTTGGAAATACGGGAATACGAGTCTGGTGAAGATCAAAGTGACCCCAACGATGAAGATTTTGAAATTAAAGATGATTCCGTTCGTAATGGATTTGACCAGCATGAGTTGAATGATTTGGTACGAGATTTGGGACTATCCAAAAAAGCTTCAGAGCTCTTAGCACCAAGACCGCACGAGAAAAACTTGCTTGAAAAGGGAGCGAAGGTATCCTATTTTCGATCAAGAGAAACTGCGTTTCTACAATACTTTGGAAGTGATGATGGATTTGTGTATTGCCATAACGTACATGGTTTAATGGAAGAGTTGAGAATTTCAGCCTATAACGCAACTGAATGGCGACTGTTTATCGATAGCTCAAAGCGGAGCTTGAAGTGTGATCTCCTCCACAATGGAAATTTATTTGGTTCAGTCCCGATAGGCCATTCAGTTCGTTTGAGTGAAGAATATGAACACATAAAGAGAGTCATTGATTTGTTGCAATACCACATGCACCAATGGACCATTTGTGTTGACCTTAAAATGGTTAGCTTCCTTCTTAGCCAGCAACACGGATATACCAAGTATCCCCGCTTTTTGTGTATGTGGGACAGGAGACCTCGTGAGAAGCATTGGGTGCAGTCGAATTGGCTGCCACGATCTGACCTGAAACCTGGTGAACCAAACATTGTACATCAGCCACTTGTCGACAGCAAGGACATTATATTTTCACCTCTGTATATAAAATTAGGTCTCATGAAGCAATCCGTTAAAGCTTTGCCAATTGAAGGAGACTGTTTCAAGTATCTCATTTCGGCATTTCCTAGCCTGTCATTTGAAAAGATAAAGGCCGGTGTTTTTGATTGTCCACAGATTCGGCAGCTTGTTAAAGATGAACATTTCATCGGAACAATGTCAGAAATTGAAAAGGATGCTTGGTTTGGGATTCAAAAACATTGTTAAAGACTATCTTGGAAATACACGAGCACAGAATTACGCCAAAATTGTCCAGCAACTCTTGGAGAGCTTCAAACTGCTAGGTTGCAACATGAGCACGAAATTGCATTTTTTATATAGCCATCTTGCTAACTTCCCGGAAAATCTTGGTGCAGTCAGTGATGAGCAGGGTGAGCGATTTCACCAGGATTTGAAGGTCATGGAGGCACGGTATCAAGGTAGATGGGCTGTACATATGATGGCTAACTATTGTTGGAGCATTAAGCGAGAATGTCGACAGATTAAACATTCCAGAAAAAGCTATAAGCGAAAATTTTTGCGTTAATATGTAATTACCGTTCGATAAAAAGACAACTATTTGTATGAACACAATTTAACTTGCAGTAACTATTATAGCCTTTGTATGAACAAAATTATTCTTTATAAACTGTATATTTGGTAAGTTTTTACTTTATTTTCCTTTATATGCACAATGTGTATAACTTTTGAGGGTATCCTGTAGCTTAAAAGGTTGACGTGATTGACAAAAGCTGCGGTTATTTTTGGATCCAGAGGAAAAATGTTAGTTGAAAACAAGTCACAGATTTAAGACAACGAAGTTGCTGTTCCTCAGTGTAATTCATTGAATTCTTTATCGTATTGTGTTGAAAAGGAGTTAAACCTTCCTCTTGTTGGAATCAAATTACTTCACCTCCTTAGCACTTATTTTTGGCCGTAATTGTAGAAATCATGTAATTTGCACGTGAAAATCAGCACTTGAAGTTTCAATGAGGAATTTTATAAGTATAACGGATAATACGCTAATCGAATACTTTTAAAAATAAATAATGGAATGTAATGATGATAAGGTATAAATGATCTAAAAAGTATTAAAGATATTTAGACAGATACTTTAGATAAGTATCTCTACGATTTGTTCACATCAATAACAATAAGTAAAATTATTTACATATATACCTACATACATATGTACATACGGAGGTATACCTACTCAATTCGTATGTTATTGTTTTTTTTTTTTAATTGAGTTATTTTATAGGATATTTAATGTATATAGGTGAATTCTGCATAACTTTGTGTATTTTTCCAGCAAATAAAAATTTGAAATTTTAAAAAAATACGGGGGGTGGGGGTTGTTTCTGGAAAACAAGAACTATGACAGGCAAACTATTGTCACTATCCTTTGGTACTCATAAAACACTTATATATTTGTCTTAACTTTTTTTTGATATGTCTTATAGTTTTGGAGATATTAAAGCAAATAGCGAAAGGTAGCGTTGGCTGTAGGCCGCCCCATCCCCGAAAACGGGCGATTTAGCATCTATGAAAGTTATCGTTGTTCTTACACTGCATCAGTCTACAAACCCACCAAGTTTCATTTAAATCGGTGTGTGTTGCCTTGTAAGTAAGTATAGAGACTTTTCAGGTATTTGTTTTAACAGCAATGCCACCCGCACTATCGCAAAATATATACAGACAACCAGAATGGTTCGACGTAGGTTAACAACAATAGACTACGGCACGTCTAGCGTGACCATCAATATTCCGTTTGTATACGAGCAAACAATAAGCCCCAAGTGACGCGTGTGATTAAATTGTTCTCGTACCTCCGCTACTGGTGGCGGCAAAAGCGGCCTGTACGGGATTAATCCGTGACTGACACGCTGGATTTCGTTAGCAGACTGAACAAACGGCCCCCTTGCGTCCCGCCAGTCTATTACCCCACGAGTGCTCAAAGATGCGCTTGCTGTTCTCTTTACAAATTCTGCAATTATAATGGCCGGCCATTAACCGATGGGCGAAAGGTGGAAAGAGACCAGACGCTGCTCGTACAGGAGAAGATGCAGCTAATAAAGGCGGATAATGCAATGGTAATTGAACGGCTATGAGACGAACAACAATGGGAAGTTCTTCTTTTTTAGTTTCAATTTCCAATGCAAGAAGAATGACGTGGATTGCCCCAATTATATTTGGCTAAAAACAATTTTTAAGTACGATGTTCTTATAAGAGCAAATGATATGGATTATCACATATTTTCATTTTTTTCTAACTAGACGAAACATCTGTGCTGGATCCTTGCTGGTAACTCGTGGAACTGTGGACTATGGTGAACTTCATATCACAATAATTTAACCTTGCATGTTTCTGACGACCTCTGATGGTAACAAACCTCTTGTTTCTCTTCAACCCAAGAAAAATTGTGAGGAACCGTGGTCCGTCCCTGTGAATTTACGACTTTTAAAACTAAGAAAAAAGTTAAAATCATTGGTTGAATAATTTCGCATAATTTCTTTAAATTTTTTTTCACTTTTGTTAAGGTTCTATTTTGTCGCATATTTTTCATCATCACTGTATATAATTTTTGGACTGATGGTGTATAACCCGCCGATCAATCACTGTAGAGCTTGTGTAACATTTTAGTTTTAGATTGTTTTATCCGTCTACGTCATGTACAAGAAACAAATACGTCATCTAGTTATTTTGTATATAAAGCAGACCAGAATTGCATTCAGGAGGAGTTCTCTCCTGCCCCATCCCTCGCTGACGGCTTACCTCCTGTCTGTCTGAAGGCTCGCCGAATGAAGTTATTGCCAACTGAGTTTTGATAACTGGTAAATGGACTTGTGCTGTCTATGTTCTCTTAATTCACCAGGTAATAATTTTATTAGCTGATGCTCCCGATTTGAGAGTTCATTTCCGAAAATACCCTTTATTTTTCCGAGCAAATTTATCTCACCGTTTAAAGGTATTACCAACTAAATTTTGATAACTGCCGGACGGTCTTGTGCTGTCCATGTTCTCTTAATTCACTGGTGATAGTTTTATTGGTTGATGTTGCCGATTTAAGAACTCACTTCCGAAAATACAGTTTATTTTCCCTAATTAAATTATCTTACCGTATACTGTTGCTTCCGAGTGAATTTTGATAACTGGTGGACGGGCTCGTGCTGTCTATATTCTATTAATTCACTGGTAGTAATTTTATTGTTTAATATTACTGACTCTAGAATTCATTCCCGTGTCACAGGAACCCAAGTCACAATGTTCGTTACTGACGAAGCCGCAATGCTGAGAGTTGGTAGGATGTTGGAAATATGCTTTCCGACTCTTCTTCACATAAGATGCCTCATACATGCATGTCACCTCGTAGTAGAAGCCATTCGAAAGAAGTATCCGATGGTGGATAAGTTAATAGCATCTACCAAAAGAGTGTTCGTCAAATCTCCCAAACACATCCGTGTATTCAAACAATTGTGTCCGAAATTACCACCACCACCACAGCCTGTAATAACGTGATGGGGAACATGGCTCCTGGCAGTATCTTACTATCAGAAATATTTTTCACAAGTGAAAAATGTCATCTTGAAACTTGATTCAAATGATTCTGCAGCAGTTCGAGATAGACAACTTTCTTCCAATTCGGACGTTCAGTAGAGCGTCTTAAGATATTTACCCTCAGCATTCGCCAAATTTCGAGTAAGGAAAACTACGGAAAACTTTATTCTGAGAGTTGCGAGCCCGGTGTTCGAATCCGGTACCACGGGAGTGATAGCCCGGTGCGCTAGGCACTGCGCTACCGGTCCTTAATGATGAGAACCCACGTAATTTGCATTAAAAGCCATTACCTAGTCCGCAAATTACGATTTGGTGTGAGGTTACATCACCTGGCATTATTAGAACACTTTTTACGTACTCATGGACACACACTGCAGCACTTGTTGCTTCAGATTTCGGAAATTAATTGGTTCTAGCAGGATGGGACCACAAGTCTTACTGCTCGTGTGCCCATGAGCGCTTTAAGACAGCTCTTTCTCTTGGCCAGCAAGACTCTCAGGTTTCTTCACATTTGACATTTTTCTTTTGGGGTTTTCTTAAAAGAAAGGTGTATGTTTGTTGATCAAGCACAAAACTATGTCGGAATTAGAAATGAAAATCAGACAAGAAATTGCGGGGATTACATTAAACCTGTTGGGTAAACTGATGGAAAATTTGCGGGCAAATTACTTATAAAGTGATTTTAAAAAATTTAATGAAATATTTTACTCAACGCTGAAATTTTCAAAAGTATCTTTCAACGTATACGTAATTATATTACCATAATATTTTTGACGAGCAACGCTATCTTCATGTTGAAGCCGAAAACTTTTCAAACTACTCTTGCAAATATTTATTGAAAAAACTAATTTTTCCTGCTTGACTGGAGGAGCCTGGAAGTTACTCGAGATCATGTGTACGATTCTCTTTGTTCTTAATTCGTTTAACACATTTGGACAAATAAAATTATTACTATACCTAACCTAAGAATTTTAACCATCATTTGCAAGGATAATCCACTATTGCAGACTGTATCTAACACATCGCCATGCACGGACACATCCAACTTTTCTTTTTGCGTATTGGGGCCGAAGTACCCAGCGTGTTTCGAGCTGATAGGGAGACAATGGTACCGCTATGGACCCCGATATAATACTGTTTATACTCTCATCCACACGCACCCCCGCACCTAATTTGAAAGTTTGGACATCGCACGAGGTCTGAGAAGAGGGTTTACATGCTACTACTGGTCCCGAGCCCTGGGTTGGCGTATTCATTATTCATGGTTTTATTACCGCGTATGCTTGAAACTTTAATGTGTCCTCCCCCCGCTTCTCGTCGCGATGTGTTGCTAGCCGTATAGATTACTCGAGATTGAACATATGTAGGTATGTACATATGTGGTGTTTATGGAAATGAAGATTTTGGATCCTTTGACTTTCGGTTGTCGGGATCTTCGCTGTGAGTTTGAATCAGCCAGCACGTTCGGCGCCAGAAGGAATTCATTAACAGTAAAATCTTCGAGTCGAACGGCTGATTTAAATTTTTAATGAGAACGTGCATACGACCGGCAAAGCAACGTGAGCCTTGTAGATCCGAAAAATCGATGCACACATGTTTGTAAAAATGAATAAATACGACAAGGTGATCTTGGGAGGACGAGAGCGCAATTAGTAGTAAAAATGTATGAAATAATTATGAAAAAATCAGCGACAAATGATGGGTGTACCAGATTCGATGCTACAAGCGATATCTTCCTTATTTGTAGAGATATAAGATCGAGCAAGGTGTCGTCGAAAAAAAGTAGCAGAAACCTCTACCCCTAGTAAACCCTCATCTTTCTGACTTTATGATTAAAGTACTACAAGTTAGGAATACAACAGCATAAACAACAATTTCATTTAACAAATAGCTACTAATAAAAACTTATTATAAATTATTAGTCTAAATTTGGTTGTATATACATCTACAACCGTATAGGTTGTTCGAACTAAAAAGATTTAGATATTTATTTCGATTTGCGAAAATAGTTTACATACAGCTAAATACGTAGTGAAGTAGTGTCCTTATAAAATCCTTAAAATGCATTCTAATTTTTCTCCAAATGAATATGTCGATATGTAATTAATTTATCAACAGTGTCATAAAAATTCTCATGAAGCAGGGACACTTTATGGAGAGCGATTTCCTAACAGAGTGGTACCATCACATATGACATTTCCTCGTGTTGAAACTAAAATGCGAACGGGTTCATTTCCATCAAATTTGAAACATTCTCATCATGTAACACCAGTTAGAACAGAAGAAATGCAAACAATGCTTATGCTGGTTTGAATCCATATATTTCAGTTAGAACTGTGGCAGAAGATATGGGAATAAGTAAATCAACAGTACAGAGGATACTAAAGTTCCACAAAAATCATCCTTTTAAAATTCAGTTACTGCAAGCATTAAGGCCTACAGATTTTGAACGGGCACTAGTATTCATTGCTGTAACGCAAGTAATGTTAAACGATGGTCTTACGTTTACCAATAACGTTCTATAAACTGACGAGGTACGATTTCATAACAATAGGATGGTGAATCATCATACCTGCCATTACTGGGCTCCAGAAAATCCTCATTGGATGCATGAGACTCATTTTCAGGTGATATAGGATGTCAACGTTTAGTGCGGAATATTTAATGAACGTATCACTGGTCTATACATCTTTGAAGGAACCTTTATAGGGCAACGTTATTTACACTTTTTACATAATGACCTTCCCAAGTTAATGAAAGATATTCCATTAGCAGAGCGCAATGATTTGTGGTAGCAACAGGATGGCGCTCGGCCTCATAACTTGCGGTTGGTTGTAGAGTATTAAAATGACGTATATCCTAATGGATGGATTTGTACTAACGGCCCTATTTAATGGTTTGGGGGAGATTTCTTAGAGGGTGGTTTACTAGGGGTAGTTTTAAGAAGTATATCTTGTAGGATGCTGCAAACCATTTTCGACGACATCTTGGTCGATCTTATATCTCTACAAATAAGGAAGTTATCGCTTGTAACATTGAGTCCGGGACACCCGATATAATCCCATCACTAAAAAGTTTGTCAGGGCCTTCATGCTTGGCTGCAACTAGCTGAAATTGTATGCTATAGTAGAAATTCTATAACCGAATTTATGATCAAACATCCTCTCTAACATTACGTCGTTTAGGTCCTTAGAAACTGGCTTTCAATGTAATTTAAACTCGGTTATAACGTCGTCTTTTATATTTAAAACTATATTTGTAAGAATAAAACCTTCTATACGAAGTACAGAGAGATTTTTGATGATAATCAAGAATAAAACTACTTTCCGCGGTGGTGATATCAATATTTACACTCTCTTTTAAGTGGGAAATTAGTCCTTTAGGGAATTTAGTAAAAACTTGTAATTTTAGCTGTAATTTTTGGTTGTGCTTATCAAACTCGTCTGTTTGTGTTGATTCTACAATTTCCATTGGTTTTTTATTTACTACTGTAATTTAGTAACCCTTTTACTACTGGATAAATTAGACACCTTATCTTTCTTAAATATTATTTATTAACGAACTTAACAAAATCCATACAGGTACAACGCAATGTTGTGTATATCTCTCTTGCCGCATACGGCATACTCCATTTGTGCCAATGTAACATCTGTGCTAATATATATTTAACCTAACTACACTACAACAATCTCTCCTAAGCACGAACAATTTCAAATGCAATATTTAAAATAACCATTCTACAACTTAAACTATGAATTAGGTCAATACATGTATAATTTATAAATTTAGCCGATCAGAAGGTTTTATATTCCTGCGCGGCCTACCAACAACCAAACAAGGAGATTTAGGTGCCTCAAGAGCTTTCGCATTCTCTGGTTCGCCGATAACTTCCCTTCTATTGCACTTACTTTCCTCTACTTTACCGCTTTCCTCAAGACAGTCTGTTAGTTCTTGCGTCGTGTCTCTATTAACGCGGTTTGCTGGTTTTTCTTCCTCTTTTTCCGGTATCTCATTCTCTACTTCCTTTCCTGTATCCTCCTCTGTTTCATCTTCTACCATGACCGGCTTTTCCATATCCTCCCCTTTTAAAGTCCGTTAAGCCTCCCACCTTATAAGCCATTTTAACTGTTTTTCCTTGTCGCCAATTGTAATGTAGTAACCCTTTTACTACCGGATAAATTAGATACCTTGTCTTTCTTAAATATTATTTATTAACGAACTTAACAAAATGCATACAGGTACAACGCCATGTTGTGTATATCTCTCTTGCCTCGTACGGCATATCCCATTTGTACCAACATCTGTGCTAATATATATTTAACCTAACTACACTACACCTACTAATACAAAAGTCTTTCTGAACACTCATCCCAACTAACATTTAGTTCGAAAATGGTAGACACCTGAATTCTTGTGCAGTATTTCTTTCACAAATTTAAACTTTAGGCAAACACAATTGAAATGCCGCTTTCTATTAAGTAAGAGAAATTTATTTTGGAGGCCCATTTTTGAAAAATCCAACGGAACGAAGAGGGTACGAGAAAATACTGTGTAGCACTCCGTGTAGAGGAATTTTCTGCTCACTTTCCTAACAAAGAAATCGAGAGCGCAAACGTGGAAGGTCATATTTACAGAATCGTTGCACGTTTTCATCAAACAGGAAGTATCTGTGAGGGAAAATCACCCCAGTCGCCGATCCGTTTTGACAAAGGAAATGATTGGGAATGTTGGTACACATTCAACGAAGCCCTACAAAGCAATTACATCAATTGACTCAATAAACAGGTAGGAATTTTATTGTAGATTGATCATATAGCACAGCAAGTAAAGCAATGAGACAAAAGTTATACCTTCACCCATATAGAGTCTCCGTTATGCAAAAGCTATTACCATTAAGCTTGGGAAGAAGGCTTGAGTATTGTCATTGGTTCAATCAGAACTTGAATAATGACGAGGCTTTAAGTCTATCCTTTTGTTCTGATGAAGCATGGTTTAACTTGTCTTTTCTTTAAAAGGACGATAACAGCTGTTCGCTATGGAGCAATGCTAGAACAATTTATTGGGCAGCTAGATGTTGAAGAATGTCAATATGGGTATTTTCAACAGGACAATACAACTGCTCATACAACTCAGGAAACCATATGTTATTTTACGGGATTTTGTGGTGACGGAATAATTAATGCAGGACGCTGACCAGCAAGACCACCAGATTTGGCACCATTGGATTATTTGATGATTTGGACGTTTAAAAAATAAAATATATCATAACAAACCGCTCAGGATTAAATAGCCAAGAAATTGAATTACTGCTGCTATTGCAAGCATCGATCAAGAACAACTAATTCATGTTTTCGACAATATGAAAAGAGGAATTGAAGAATGTATCAATAATGGTGGCGCAAATCAGTAGTACCTCAAATTTTATAAATGTCAATCTATTTTATATTGCTGTAATTGAAAAAATAAAAATAAATAATAAAATTTCTTTTGTATTGGTAAAGTTGGTTAAACATAATTGAAATTATTGATACAGAAATTAGATTTTTATTGTAAACCTTGTTTTATTTAAATATTACAACAACATTTTCGTAATCTTTTGTATATTTTACATGCAAACATTATAAAGTCTACACTACCGATAGGATTAGTTTAGTGTATTTCAAAAGTGGAGGTAAGTATTGATATCACCGCTGTGGAAAGCAGTTTTTTTCCTGAAAATCATTAAAAATCTCCCTGTAGTACTCAAGAGTTCCTGAAATTTCGCTATACTCAACGTTAGCAGTTTGTATAAAAGAAAGATTATTATATACAGCAAGGTTATACAATTGTCACAGAATGTCGCTTCTCTACATAGTTGTTTTCATTGTACTTACATGAGCCTTCCGCACAAGAAGCCCCTTTGTTAATTAATTTCAACTCAACGCAAATGTGACTACATACTTACACATATATGGGCTTAGCATTAGAAGAGAATAATAGGTTGTTTAAAAATGTAACACCCTTTCTCGCCGACTCACAACAACAGACCGTAATTAATTTAGCTGGAATAATATTCTGCGGAATGAAGATGAGATGTTGCTGAAGGTTTGCCGCTCAAAGGTAGAAGAGTGCGTTCACACATGAATGTATTTGGAGTTGGTACATATATACTTTGAAAAGCGTATTGTGTTATGTAACTTTCGAGTAATTTGCGATGTTAATTCTAATTAGTGCTTCGTTTCCTGATGAAATACTCTTGCATTGCGCACTTAGAAGAAGTATACGAGGGGCACACTGTATGTTTCTGAATACAGGATAAGAACAAAAAATATAAAAACGAACAATATTTATTTTTTTTCAAAGTACTCTCCTTTACATTTAGCATCAAACCATTCTGTAAAACAGGTAGTTCAGGTTTTCTTGGACACTGCACTGACATGCTCTTCAAATGCATTAACAGCTTCCTGTGGTGTTAAAAAATGGATTCCAGCCAATTTCTTCTTAATAGTAGGAAAGAGGAAGAAATCACACGGAGCTAGATCCGGGCTATAAGGTGGATGTGACATTAATTTTATCCAAGCAGAGCGAAGAAACTCCGTTGTCAACTTGGCAGAGTGTGCAGGAGCGTTGTCATGGTGTAACACAATTTGTTTTTTCTGAACTTTTGACAACAATGTTGGCAAACAAATGGTGGTATACCATTCTGCATTAACTGTTTTCCTATTCTCTAGATGAACAGAGCAAATGTAACCAGTACGGCTGAAGAAAGAAGCAATCATTTGTTTAGCACAACTTCGTGATTGTTTTATTTTTGTGGGTCGCATTTCATTTTGAAACATCCATTGGGTAAATTGCTGCTTTGTTAATGGATCATAACAGTAGATCCATGTTTCATCACCTGTAACGATATTATAAACGGTCTTAGACGTGCAGCCATGATAACGTTCAAGGTTTTCTAGGCACCAGTCCAACCTTGCTTTTTTTTGATCAGCTGTTAAACAATGTGGTATCCAACAACAACACACTTTTTTCACATTAAAATGTGTGTGAAGAATTGTTTGAATTGCAGTCATTCCAATGCCAAGAGTTGGCCAAATTTCACTGTAAGTCGCCCGACGATCTTCTTCAATCATGCGACGAACGGCATCAATGTGAAGTTGCTGAAACAGAACGACCTTCACGATTTTCATCCTCAAGAGATGCTCTTCCCCGTTGGAATTCTTTGAACCAGCTAAACACGGTCGTCCGGGGTTTCTCCAGGAAACGCATTTTGCAAACGAGCAAATGACTCATTAAAAGTTAAACCTGATCGAAAATCATACAAAATCGTTGCGCGAAAATGTTCTTGGATCACTTCCACTTCACACTGACCGTTTAACTTTTCAAAAAATTCTGTAAGCTTTTTGAAAAAAGATATCGAATTCAAATAAACTGCGACTTATTCACAAACACTTGCTTCATTAAACTAACCTCAAATTTTTTGACAATTACTGTCAGTGTTGCCATATTCACAAATATACAGTGCGTTCCTCGTATATGTTTTGTTTTCATCTTTATGAAATATGGCAAGAATAATGTTGTAAAAAATAATAGTAATAATAATAGTTTTTATTCCCCAATGGTTCCCAGTTACTGGACAATATATAAAACAAAGAAATACGTACAATAATAAGAAAATAGTAATTGAAGAGAAAATAGAACAAAAATAAATTATATTATAGAAGTAATCAGATCATATTGAAATGTTTCTAGAAGAAAAATCTTCAATAAACTTATGAAAGTGAATTATATCTTCCAAACTAAAACCCCCTCCAACAGATTCAATAATATAATTGAAAAGTCCCGTTTTATTAATGAAATAATGCTGTCCCAAGCGCGGCCCGGTAATATTTTACGTCGGAACGGGATAGTATCAAAACTAATAACCGGTCCCATATATTTAAAAGGGAAATTAATATTCTAAAGACGTACCGACTCACCGGAGCGGACTTGGTGCTTGGCGTAGAACCTCTACCAACCAACTAGCGGCGGGGCGAATTGAATTCCATCAAACGTGCCGGGCTTTCGGTACGATTAATTCAAATCAGCTCCAGAGTGAGTTTTTAAAGGTATTTGGGATCGTTAGGAACTTACCTGAAACAAAAATAGATAGATAAGTAAATAAATATATGTAATAGTGGTAGTAATAATATTGGTAAGGTATCTTACATAATCAGTGAAATCATTTCTATTTTACTCGTTGTTTGTTATACATCTATTTAATTATACAGGGTGTTTGAAAGAGCGATGTAAAGTTTTGAACAGCCGATAGGTAAGGTCATTCGAAACGATATTAACCGTATTTACTTTAGTCCAATGTCTAATGGATTGAACTTTTAATAAATTTTGGTTTTTCGGCAAAAAATTGTTATGAATCGTAATACTTTTCTTAATTAGAAGTTGGTATTAGTTTTAGTGTGTTAAGGAATTTTCATATCGTAGTGTTTTTACAATAAAATAAGAAGAAGAAGAAGTGTAAAATAGATGTAGTAACTGTACTTCAATATGTAGCATGTTGCTTTGTTGCAGTTTGTTTCGTGTTCGTTATATTTAAATAAATCATTATCTATAATGTCGTGTATTCTTCACAATTAACAAGAAAACAACAGGTTATGGGCCCAGGCACACCATAAGCACATTCAGGGAAGTCATATCCAAGTTAGGTAATTTAAAAATAAAGAAAAAATGTCGCAAACAAAGAATTATGCTATCGAGGCTCTAGATGGTAGGAATTACTATAATTGGAAATTTCGCATGGAAATGATCTTAGATGAAATAGGAGTGTTAGACTTTATTCAAAAGGAGGTGGATATAAGTGCAACAACCGGAAAAGAAACAGGAGAATGTATTAAGAAAGAATTCTGCAGTGCGTACAGGACTTACAACTTGAATATCTACGTGATAAAGACACTGCATTTAAAATGTGGAATACATTAAGAGAAAATTACGAAAAAACTGGTTTGCCCGGATAACTTTATCTGAAGAAGAAATTGCTTTCTATGAAACTATCAGAAAAGCAACCTATGGAAGAGTTTTTAAATGATTCCGATGAAGTGGTAAGACATTTGAAGATATCTGGAACAGAAATGATGACGATCTTATTTGTAATATTTTGTTAAGTCTCTCGAAATCTTATGACACTATTGTGACTGTAATTGAAAATTCCAAAGATTTAACCGATTCACATGTTAAGAAGAAGATAATAGGTGAATATGAAAAACGAAAATTGAACAAACAAATAGGAGAAAATTCACTTATGGTTTTCAAGCACAAAATAAGGCATGTTACATATATGGTGAAATGGGTCATTTTAAGAGAGACTGTAGGAAGAATACGCATGCATCATGGAGGAATAATGATGAAACCAGGATAGAAGTAAAAAATGAAAGAAACTATGAAAATAACAGACCTTTGGCATCAACTTTTAGAAGAGGCTCAAGAGGTGGTTTTAGATCATACCGAGACTCAGGTAGAGGTGGTTTCAAGGCTCATCGAGGGAATGAAAGAAGAAGCAATTATGCAACAAATGAAGAGAAACAGGAAAAACTAGAAAATGACAAGAGTGTGTGCTTCATGTTGTAAACGAATCGTAAAAATCTAGAAAATAAAAAGGGTAGTTTAATTTTTTTTATTGATTCTGGATGTACCGATCACATGGTCGATGAGAAAATTTGTTTGAGTGATTTTATAATATTGGAAGAACCGATTAAAATAGCAGTTGCAAAGAATGACAATTTTCTATTGGCTATGGGAGTTGGTAAAATAAAAGTAGTAGAATGTAGATAATAGGAAAGTAAATTACACTATCGGAAATGTGTTATATGTACCAAATCTAAGAAGAAATCTATTAAGTAATGAAGAAATTAGAAATGTCCAAAAGTAAGGTTATTTTTGAAAATACAAGGGTTAAATTGATAGATAAAGATAATAGTTTGGTAGGTACGAGAACAAGGGAAAATTTGTATGAAATTTCATTCTCACTGTTAAAAGTTGAATCAATGAATGTAGAAAATATTGAAAATGATTTCTTGAAATCGCACAAATAGTATGGGTATATTGGTTTTTCAGGGCTCAGAGGATTGATTAAAAAAAAATGGTAACTGGATTAGAAAAGGTAAACGTCCAAGAGAAAGACTTTTTTGAACCTTGTATAAAAGGTAAAATGAGTAGATTTCCGTTTAATTCGCGAACTAGAAGCGACAGAATTTTAGAGATAATACACTCTGATGTTTGTGGGCCTATTACACCCACAACTTATGCCGATGAGAAATATTTCGTTACTTTTATCAATGATTTTTCAAATTTCTGTATAGTTTATTTAATTAAAGAGAAAAATGAGGTGTTTGAGAAATTCAGGGAATATGTAACCATGGTCGATGCAAAGTCCAATAAAAGAATCTCGAAATTAAGATGCGTTAATGAGGGCGAGTATATTTCAAGGGATTTTAAAGCTTTTTATACAGAAAAAGGGATTACTTTAGATTATAATTTTTGGTTGTGTTGCTTACGCACACATTCCAAAAGATTTTAGAAACAAATTTGATGCAAAAGTAGAAAAATGTATTATGATTGGATATGCTTTAACGGAGTATAGATTATGGAACGTAGAAAAACGAAAAATTACTATTGCTAGAGATGTAGAATTTAACGAAAATGAATTTTGGTTTAAAAAGGATGAGATAAAGGTAAATTATGATATAGAAGATGAATTAGTAGACAGTGACACAATAGATAAATTAGAAAAGGAAACAGATGAAACTGACACTTTAAACACAGAATCAAATGAAAATGCGGAAATCAAAAGGGATGTCCGAAGGAACATAAAAGTACCTGCCAAGTATGACGATTTCGAACTCTACATGGCTTTTGACGCGTTTGGCTTTGTAGAGAATGCTCCAACTAATTTTGATGAATTAGATAGCAGACTTGATAAAGAAATGTGGCTAGGGGCAGTACATAGAGAATTGGAATCGATAGAGAAAAATAATACATGGACAGAGGTCAAAAAACCAAAGAATGCGGAAATTTTACATACAAGGTGGGTATTTACTTTTAAACCTTTCGAAGAAAATTCGAAGGACCGATACAAAGCTAGACTGGTAGTGAGAGGATTTGCTCAAAGGGAATCGTTTGATTACGATCATATTTACTCACCAGTGGCTAGGATGTCGACAATTAGGACCTTGTTATCAATAGGTAATCAGAAGAACATTATTTTAAACAATTAGACACAAAGACGGCATTTTTAAATGGTGACCTGAAAGAAAATGTTTATGTTTATCCGCCAGAGAGCGTTAGATATGAATTGGGTAATATTTTAAAGTTAAATAGGTCATTATACGGTTTAAAACAAGCGTCCAAATGCTGGAACAATAAAATCAATAATTACTTGATTAATTTAGGATTCACACGATCAGAAACAGACACTAAAGGACTTCGTGATCAAACTATGTATTTACTACTATACGTGGATGATATTATTTTATCTGGATAAAGATTTAGCACCATTAGACAAGTGTAAAAATGAATTAATGACCAAATTTGAAATAAAGGATAAAGGAGATTTGAGGAATTTCTTGGGATAGAATATGATCGAAATAAAGGTATATTAAAATTAAGTCAGGAAAGATATTTAAAGGGAATTTTAAAACGATTTAATTACGAAAATTGTAACCCCTGTGAAACTCCCATAGATCCGAGACTGAAAATTAATATTAATGAAAATAGTGACAATGGAAATAAGCCAGTTAGAAAGCTGATAGGATGCTTAATGTATCTAATGCTTAGTTCTAGACTAAATATTAGTTTTTCTGTGAACTATTTCAGTAGATTTCAGGAGAAAAATTCGGAAAAAGTTTGGATATATTTATAAAGGTTATTAAGGTATCTAAAAGGTACAATTACCTTAAGTTTGATTTATGAAAGGAGGAAAGAGGAATTGTTGTCTTCCTGCTATGTAGATTCAGATTGGGCTAGTGGTGAGAGATCGCAAGTCAGTTACGGGATTTTTAAATAAGATATACGGTAATAGTGTAGCATGGATCACTAAAAAACAAACTTGCGTTGTTTTTTCGAGTTCAGAAGATTGCAAGATTGTTTATGGTACCAAAAATTATTAACTGATATGAATATTCATGTATTAAATTTCAAAGTTTACGAAAATAATCAGGGATGTATCGCTCTAGTTAAAAATCCAGAAGATAATAAGAGGGTTAAACATACTGATATTAAGTATAACTTTATTTCTGAAAGTCTAAAAGAACAAAATGGATTTAATATATATATTAGTTCAAAATTTCAATTGGCTGATATGTTAACTAAAGGACTAGGTAAAGATCAGTGTTGTTTAAATAAGAAAGGTGTGGGTTTAGAATAAGGAAGGGATATAATTTAAAAGTTTGTAAAGTTCTAATATAAATATTTATTTCATTACATTTCTTGTAATAGATTATGCGTTGATGATATGTGTAAAGATAGTTTACAATAATTAAGAAAAGCATTAAGAGAGGGTGTTATGAATCGTAATACTATTCTTAATTAGAAGTTGATAGTAGTTTTAGTGTGTTAGGGAATTTTCATGTCGTAGTGTTTTTAGAATAGAATAAGAAGAAGAAGTGTAAAATAGATGTAGTGACTGTACTTCAAGATGTAGCACGTTGCTTTGTTGCAGTTTGTTTCGTGTTCGTTATGTTTAAATAAATCATTGTATATAATGTCGTGTATTTTTCACAATTAACAAGAAAACAACAAAAATCACCGTTAAACATTAATAACTCTTCTTATGTTTGTGAGGTCACGCTAAAAATCGTTTTTTATGGAAGGTTAATGCATCTTCCTTTGAAAAGAGGCCATAACAAGATAGAAAATTTACAATTCTCAAGTTTGTTGTGATGTTTCTCTTTCTAAATAAAACAATTCGAATGCTCAAATTACTTCAAAAACTTCCTTACTTTATGCCTCTTCGAATAGTACCTCACTTGTAACACAAACTTTTAATAATACCAAAAAGTTCAACATAAACTATGACAAAGCAGTAAATCAGTATTGGGCGATATGGGAACATGAACCACTACCTTTCTATCTCGTTGTCATATCCCGTCTCCTAGACGATAAGTAACTTTGTAACCTACTTTTTTAACATTTGTCGAGTCTTGTCTGTCTGCTATTCAGTGTGATCGCGGAGCTAAGAGGTTAATTTGAGCGCGAACAGGGGGAGTGAAAGCGGTCTGGATTTAAGGAAGATTTAACTGTCAGATGTAGATTGATATAAAAATTAATTGAAGGAAGAACATGGCTCTCTGGATTACGTTTTCTTATGATCATATGCATAGAATAACCATACCAAAAAGGCAACTCTTGCCATGGACGTGTACCCGTATTTTGGAGCCTCTCGTAGACATATCGCAAACTATCAGCAGAATACTTTTACATTTCAAGTTTTGTTGAATTTTTGTCAAATTTTGTATTTAACACAAATGTTAGAGCATAAAACACAAGTTACATATACATTTATTAGCGGAATTCAAGACTAGATATGACACAGTACTCATATGTTCGACATTCGCGTTTTTCAATAGAGAAAATATATTGTCCATGTTAAAGCGAAAATATTGCATTGTGAATTTATGTAGAAGGCTAAAAATCTACTGGCCCATTGAATTGGGGTCTATGATGATAGTACCGGAAATAAACATACTTTTAAGTAAGATAATTTACAAATACAATGAATAATAAACGTACCTATTGCTGCAATTGTAATACTTATGATTGTTAAATTTATCCGTACAGGCAGCTGATTTTTAGAAGAAAAGTTCAACGAACAGAACTAAACGAGTACGAAATGAACAAATCCATTGTAATTCACCGAAAACTACAGACAAACGTGCAATATTCAACAGAAACGCGGCATTCACTTAGCGAATGACATTTTCAATCACAGTTACTATGGTTACAAACATCTAAACATGTTACAAGCTCCGAAACCCTAGTTACAGACAAATTATGAAAAAGGTTAGTTGCGGTATGTCTACGAGAGGGCCAAAATTAGTTTTCTTATTGGATTCCCCACCATAGTCGTCACCCTCTGATCATATGGTGCAACTAGAAAAACTACAAAGGACAGAATGCCATCAAAATAAGAAATAGAAACGAACCTTTAATGAGCTCAAACCATTGAGAAAGAAACTTAAGTCCTAAGGTTACATATTCTTGCAATAAAAAATGTACATGATTCACAAAGTTGACCAATATTTCACTCACGCACACATGGTAAACAAAGTTCTATTCAATTCGATATAAATAGGCGTCCTCCTTTTGTCCTATTAACCTGTTATTAACTAGATATTTATTGATTCACAATCACCATATTAATCACTGTGACGCTGACAGCGTTCCATTATAAATATTCGGTTTCAACGCAATTGCCAAAATAATAAACAGGTTCAAATCGTAATTATTTATTTCGTTGGTTAGTTACGTTATGGTTATCTAAATTAAAGTATGTGTTCCCATTCCTTTTCCTAACATCCAATCACTTCATTTTCAGTTGAGCTGATTCACTTTCCAATCACTTGCAAATCATTTCGGTTTATAATCACTTTGTTATTTTGTAAAAAGAGGACGCCATGTATTTTTTAATTGCAGGAACAGTGACTGGAGTGCAAAACGCGTTTCATAATTCGTTTTAACACGCCTGCGCTGTGAGTCCACCACAGTCGCTGGTGCACCGAGTAGCGAGGTAGTGTAAGCAAATAGAACATGTAAACATAACCTAAAATTTGAGAATCCCCTGGAATACTATAATCATATTATAATAAGTAGATGGATGTAATTGCGCTTATTCCAAGTGGCAAACTCCAGAAACGGATGAAGAAAGTCGAATATGTACTAATAAAGCATCAATGAAAATAATATAATTTGCTTTGAAGAAGGTATGTAACTTTCGTCCAGATAAAGTCTAAATTGTGATTAAACATTACAAACTGAGATAATTTTGGGGACGCTCGCGATTTCTTTGTTGTAACTTTGAAACTTTTAATTAATATATTCATAGTAGTTGGCGTCATTCGAAAATGGGCCTTGGAATCATCATCCAAATAGCGGTCATCAATTAATGCATTGTAACCATAAATACGTTCATGTCGTTTACGTTGTTTCGTAATAATACTAATGATCAATTAAAGATAAAATACTTCTACGCCTTCGTATTTTCACGTTGTTATCGTACAATTGACGAGCTTGTGCGAGAACTAAATTCTTAATATTTATATTCATATTTGGATAATCAGAAATCGAAAGCTATTTTATTAATACAAAAGCAATTACACAGAGAAAAAAGTTCTTGACACAAACAAATACGCCTTCCGTTAATCAAATTGTAACATCAAACATATGATCTCGTCAAACAAATAACCTCAAGTTTGATTTGAAAATATATGCATCTGTTTGATTTAATATACGTAACAACAATACAGTTCTTTCTTTTAAAGAACTTCGTCAGTTTGAAACAAATATATTTTTCTTTGCCATTTATTTAGCTTCACCTTTTAAGCGTGAACGTTCCCGAAATAGGAACATACCAAAAAATCTAATTTTTATTGAATTAATCATATTATTTGCATAAAATTTTTATATATTTTAAAATACACATAGACGTATGATTAATTCAATAAAAATGCGATCCATTATCCTATTTACCTATCACTTTCTTCATTCACATCTCACCGCTTACGATCTACCACTTCACATAACCTAAACTATACTGGGTTTGCCCAAAAGATGCAGTAGCAACAATGGACATCGAAGACGTCATGTCACGTCATACCTCCAATAACGAATCCCATTGGTTGATCGGCGCGGTCGTTTACGATAGGCAAAATTGTCATTTGGAGTCTATTCTTGTGTTGTTTGGTTACTTTCTTGCTGTTTTATTTTTTACTTCTTTCCTTTTATATTTTATAAATCAGATTTTCTTAAAAATCTTTTATACATCGTTTTTATAAAGCACGTAAGTAAATGCGCTTAATAACAATCAATATATGTCGATACAATATTTGTTTTTATAGGTTATGTCTCGTCGAAAAGTATTTATTTTTCTTCTGAGGTACTTTAGAGTCTTAAATATGGAAAATTCGCCTCCTACGAAAAGGGTTGCAAAACATTTTACGGTAGAAGACAAGGAGAGGGTTTTAAATATATTCAAAATGTGTGAGAAACAATCTGGAACATCCAAAGTCAGAAGTGTTGCAATGACAGCAACAGCAGCAGGTATACCGAAATACTTCTTAATAAAAACCATAAGTTAGTGGTTTCTTTTTTTAGGAATTGCAGAACGTAGTGTGTATAATGTTTTAAAAGAATATATTACCCAACACAACTTTCAACTACCGAAAAAATACCAGCGAAAAAGGTCTGTTTTAGATAATGTGGATGAAGAAACAAAAATAGCATCCGAAGAATTGTCCATTCATATTTTTTTTTTAAACATACCTCCAAACTTCAAAATGGCAACTCTACGATCATTATTGAAGGAATTCAACTTTCGGTAAGCTAAAATGCAAATATTTAATTCACGTGTGCTCATAAAAATTTAATATTTGTAGTTATCAGAAGAGGAACCGAAATAGTATGCTAAAAGAAAAAGATGAAATTATTAATTGGAGAAACAAGTACCTGCGTTAAATAATGGAATATCGTAAGAATAGAAAAACAATATACTATGTAAATGCTGGACAAGGCAGGCATTTGTGGAAGGTTTATCTACCGGACTCAGGAATCCTTCAGGCAAGGGCAAAAGATTAATTGTAGCACACATCGGCTCAAACGAAGGATCCAAAAAGACAGGAGATTATCATGAAGATATGGATGCACAGAAATTTGAGGAATGGTTACATGTACTTCCAAATTTAAAAGAAAATGCAGTTATTGTGTTAGACAATACTTCTTACCACAATAGGAGGTTAAATAAGCCATCAAATGCAAGCAACTGTAAAGCTGAAATACAAGCGTGGTTGGCAAAAATAATATTCAGTATGGTGAAGACATGGTCAAAGCAAAATTGCTATCGTTAATTAAAGAAAATTAAACTAACCCTGTAAGATATGCAGTTGACGAAATAATAGAGAAAACCAATAAAACAGTTTTAAAACTTCCACCATACCACTGCGAGCTAAACCCGATAGAGTTCGTATGGGCTCAAGTGAAAGGATATGTCTCTAGACACAATACAACTTTTAAGTTGGCAGATGTAAAAACCTTATTCCAAGAGACTATTAACATCATTTCTGGCGAACATTGGATAAATGCTATCGAACATGATATTGAAACGGAGAAAAAGATATGGAAATTAGATAATCTAATAGATATTCATACGGAACCATTAATAATAACTAACATACATCATCTTCTTCTGATGAATATGAATAGTTCAACAAGGAAATGTTTTTTTTTTGTGTCATGTTCTCATTGTATATTGACCTCTGTTATTATTTTAGCTAGAATGATGTATGTATAATTTTATAAATTATGTGTATTTATTAAATCTTAAAAACTGTGTTATTCATATTCTTTATTTAGATTTATAGTCATTTTGAAGTAATATCCCATGCTTCTCTCAATATACATAACTTTTGGCATTTTTTACCATCACATAGTTTTACATTTTTCTTCTATTTTCAAATATTCTTTATAATTCGAAATAGCTTAGTGAAAAGAAAACTATTGAAGCCTAGAGAAATAAAGATGGATGATAGAGATGCTTGAGCTTTTGGATTGTTAGTGTTCACACCTTCAATTCCAAGAATTGTGTTTACAGACAGTTTTTTAAAGCACAATTGCAGCCTCTTATCTTCAGTAGCTCGGGCCAAGTGTACAACCTTTTTAGATTATATTTATTTAAATGAGCGCAGGAGCTCTTGGTTATACAAAATACATAATAGTTGAAGAAATGTGCTTGAAAATGAAATTACATAAGGATATAACTTAAATCTTTTGTCCTTCTTCCTTTATTTGTTTACATTAATTCCGTATTTTCGAATAATAGAAATAAACAATTATACGACAATTTTGATAGAATTTAATTGGCAACCACTATCAGTTCAATTCAGTTTGACTTTTGACTATTAGAAAGAGTTTGTAAGGCACTATTTATTCTAATTCTACATATTTATCAATTGTGAATGAAAAACATTTTTACTTTGAGAGATATTTAAGGTTACGTAATTTCATTAATGACAGGTACAGTGCCACCAAGCTCAGAAAAGCCCTGAGTGGGCGTGTCCGAGGGCGCTACAAGTTAACAAGGTACACTCTCATCCATAATCTTTTCCGCGGGATATTTAAATCAAACTAAAGTAGTAGCTCCTATAAACAAATGACCAATGACGTGTGAAAAACTTAGGAATTAAGAAAAATAAAGAGTTTTTGAATGTTTTTCTAATTTTAATTAAAGCAAACGTTTATTTCAACTTCAAATATAATTTAATTGCAAAATGTTTTACAATATAGATTACAATGCGATCAATTAGCCTTAGTAATCAAATTCATCATCTGATATTCTGTCTTCGCTGATCCAATCTTCATCTGAAGAACCTGTATTTACAGTGAAACTTAAATTTTCCACAATTTCATCAGTTAAACCATCGGCCTTCCACATTTCTTCTGCAACATGTCTTACATGGTTACACTCCTTTTCCCAATCAGCTTGCGTGATTTCTGAAATTGCAGTTCTAACTAATTGCTCGATGACATGGCTAGAGTGCAACACATTATTCATAGCAACTTTTCTTTTCGCCATGCTCCAAATTAATTCTATTGGATTCAACTCACAATGGTAAGGAGGCAAACGTAAAACAGTATGGCCATGCTTTTTTAAAAGTTCATCAACATAATAAGTTTTACTTATAGAATATTGTCTTACCAACATTAAAAGTTCTGCTTTTCGCATTTCTGGAGTTGTTGCAATTCTATTTCCTTCTAGCCATGATCGAATATCATCTTTTCGATTATTTTGTGTAGGTGGTTTATTTATTTGCATGCTGTGATATGGTGCATTGTCCATAACAACAATGCTATGTGGAGGCAAGTTTGGAATAAGTTGTTTTTCTAACCATTGCATAAAATTGAAGTGGTTCATATCATCGTGGTAATCATCTGATTTACTTTTTGATTTAAAAATTAGCAAAGCATTCTCGACAAAGCCATTAGAACTTCCTGCATGCACTATAATATGTCTCTGACCAGCTCGATCACATTTATAAACACCAGGTTCTTCTTCCGATTGCCAACATTTGCCAACTTCATATGTTGGGTGAATATAAGTTTCATCTAAATATATCACTGGTCTTTTATTCTTTCCTAAATTTTCATTTTCTCGTAATTGTCTTAAGTACTGAGAACGCCAAGCTGTAATATCATATCTTTCCATCAATAATTTTCTTTTATTATGACACTTCTTATATCGAAAGCCCAATTGTAATAAATATTTACGTAAAGTTTCTCGTCCTCCTGTGTAGTTAATCTTGTCTTTCATTTTGTCTACCAGCAATTTCAATGTTGGCACCTTACGATCTACAGTATACATCTCATGGGCACTTCTTCTTAGTACGCCTTGGTCAAAATCATCTAATTCAATTTTCATTGAAACTGCAGTTTCTCGCTTCTTCTTTGGAGATTGTAATGAAGAAGTGCCGGCCATATCAGATTCTCTGCCAATCTGCTTTATGAAACTGACTGATTTCCCTGTTGCTGCAGCAGCTAGCTCATTAGCTTTTTCTAATGGAAACGTCCTATGACCATCTGCTTTCTGCTTGTCAAAGAACTGTATAACATTGCGAATAATGTTTCGTGCTTCCGAGCGAACGAGTTTACGTTTACTCATGGTTGCTAACCTGTAAAAAAAGAAAAAAAACCTAAATGCCTTAAAATAATATTACTCTTTTTATAAATTAATATCGTATTAAAAGGAATATTACAATACACTTAGAAATTCCTAACCTAAAAATTTACAGTTTGAATGATTTATATATCCTTGAAAATAATTTACTTACCTAAATTATGTAAATATACGACTACAGGTGTCTTAAAAAAGACAATTTTTTAGTCAAACAAGTAGGAACAGGAAAATAAAAGTAAATTTGCAAAATATAGAACCAAGCGTACGAAATTAAAAAAACTTGTGTCAGTTACTGTACTAAACGAAAATTACGCTTCTTATTGGTCGATGTTGTTTGATATTGAAATTAGTTCGCATATTTTCCGAGGTTTTTCTGAGCTTGGTGCTACTGTATCATGTGTTCGATCAAAACTTTCATAATTTATAGTATGCATGTTGGGCTCATGACGTATATGCGGCGTTGCTACTGCATCTGTTGGGCAAACCGAATATAGGACCACGATTGCGATTGCCTGCGTTCATGCAACGGAAACTGCTGACTTGAAACGGTCACTTATTTAAAGTTTCAAAAAAGATATCACGTATGAAAATACAGCGTGTTCCCGGATTAACGCATGGATAGGTAAAGCAGACAGAAAATTGAGTTGGAATTTCATCTTTTGGGGTTCAGCCATACTTGAATAGCAAGTAATTTGTGCCATAATTTTATTGCCGATAAATGAAGTATATCAGAAATTTACAAAGAAGGAATTTTTTCAATTAGTAGAGGAGATACGATGAAAGGGTTATTGAAAAAAACAATGTTCAGGGTAATAAATTATGCTAGTACTTTGTGTGTAAGCATGGCCGAACCCCTAACATGAAAATTGAGCTCTGCCTTACCTATTCATGCGTTAATCCAAGGACAAATTGTATAAAATTGACACGTATCAATTAAGGTTATGAATAAAGAAACACTGCTCCAATCGTCTTTTAAACCACTTTATATTCCAGCAAATTGGTCAGCACACAGCTTGTTCGTCTAAATAGTATTCGAACCATAAGCACAATTAAAAAACATACCAATGCCCAAACCGACTACCGGTTTAACAGGTCATTTCACTTTGACACCAAACGTCAATTGAATGTCTTTTCAAGTTAATTCCACAATAATTGCAAGTGGTGCAACATTATGAGTACGTCAATATTTTCGGTAAGTTCATCAGTTAGCAGAACAACTTCTGCTAGCGCGTTCCAACGGAGAGAACGTGGGGGTTCCAAGACAAAACGACCACCTGACGATGGATTCAGCTCCGCCTACACTTTGAACTGTGACGCGGCAGGTCTGAAAACCTATCCAACGATCGTGGCTTCCACTATAGAACCCGCAACGTGGTTGACAGCTGCAGTAAGCATTTCTTTTATATTACCACCAATTTTTAAAAATAACTCATTCCCACTGAATTTCATCCTACCCATTGGAAAACATTTTCTTACTAAATAGAGAAAAATTTGAATATTTTTTGTTATAAAATTACGTGGCCTTCTAGTATGAAAAAAGAAGTATCATGACGAAATCGTCTACGTTGCGTGGGACTCATTCCTCGACAGAAAACAAATCTCCAATGGAAACTGGAAGGTCCCATCATAGTATGAAAACGTTGCCGAAGTCCAAGAAGCCAAAAGCCGATAATGAAATATACGCTTTATACAATGACCCGGACAAGGAGGGTTGCATAGCCACATTGATATATAAGCACTTTCCAATGGAAGACACGATCATGGGAGTGCTGCAGAAGACGCTAATCAAATTCTCAACATTGAAGACGCTGAGGTAACGTTTTTAGCAAATATAATGCTTGTCACTATGTATTTGCATAGTATGCATAGCGCAAGAACATCATTTTATATTTCAAGTTAACCATAGTTACTTATATAATTGTAAGTAAACCTAATACAAGCGCTAACAACTACATATAGGGTCTTTCGCAACTACCACGCCAACGCTTAATATATGAAAGTACGTGCTACAAATAACGGTCTAACTAAATAAATACCAAAAGTGGGAAAACAAAAAAAAAATTAATTAATTATTTTTTTACCTTTGTTTTGGGTGCGCTGGCGACTAAAAAGATGCAACTATTTGTTCGTTAAACATCTGGCGATGGCGCTAACAGTGCGATGTTATTGACTTTCGCACGAAATTCATCATATCTAGAGCGGGCCAAATTGCGCCATCCAACAGAATCGGAATCAGGCGCAACGGCCGCTTATTGTAAATAGCGTATATGTGAGTCACAGCAGATATGTGATATTTCGAAATTAATACACAAGAGTAAAAAATAAAAGCTGACGCAATAATAATGTTTAGTAATTAGAGCGGATATATATATATATATATATATATATATATATATATATATATATATATGTACACGCTGAGGTGTTTTTATTTTCATTATGATTTTTTATTTGATTGAAAACGGTATGCGTTGTAAATGGGATGTAATAAGGAGATAACTGAGAAACTGAACGCTTTTTTTATTCTGTTGTACTTAATAATGTAACTGTAAATAAAGATATAATAAATAAATTCTATCCTTCTTAATAATGCGGATAGGCTTGTTTAAGAAGTTGCACCATCAGGTAAGTTTCCACATTTGCCTCGGTGAAGGATGTTCGCCGAGACGAAAAAATGTTCTTATATTTCGAAAACGACCGTTCCACGTCTACCGAAGTAAGACAGGCGTAATTAAAATAAGCTTTAGACTTAGTCAAGGAATCTGCAGATGCCCCATCGCACATTTGTCTTAATCTCGTGTAGTCCGGATTCTTTTTTAAAACACCATCGAACTTAGCTAAAACTCGTCCACTTGTTGCATCGTTTATACTGTGTAACAATGTACTAACTTCGTCCACGACTTGCACTGATTCTACCAACGACAATCCAGAATTTTGCAAATTTTCTATCGCGTCTACTAACCCTTTGTAATTGTTGCTAATATTCTTTAGATGTGTTTCAACAGAAATATCGAGAAATCCCTTCTGGCTCATCCTAATAGCTCTAGCTTCGGCAGGGACGAATTGCAAAATAACGGATTTGACTTCTTGAAAATGTTCATTATAATAAAAAGCGGCTTTTAACCACGTTCCCCAACGCGTAAGAATGGGCTGTGGTGGTTCTCGAATACCAGGGCATAACCTGTGGAATGCCCTAGTCCTCTTAGGACTTTTGAGAAACACTTTTTTTGTGTTTGCTATTAATGCATCCACCTCCGGGTAACACTCTCGAATAGTTTGTGCCACAAGATGTAAAGCATGGACTTTACACGTAACATGTAAAAGTCCTTCACACTTTTCTTTAAGGGAACGGCCTACACTACACATTGTTGCTGCACCATCGCTCATGAACAACAACAGTTGACTGGTTGACACTTGAAATTTTTGTAACGTTTCGAGAACTACGGCCGTAATTGCTTTACTAGTACACTGTTTTAATCTTCTGCTGGCTAATAGAATTGCAAAATTTGGTTTAATAGGATCTAATACGCGCACTATTATATTCAAAATAGAATTTTTTTTTGCAATCTGTCGTCTCATCAAGACATAGCCACAGCTGTTTATCTTTTAATTCGGCTTTAATTCGATTTTCAATGTCCTCACGTATTCGTGGAATATCTCTCCGTAACGCTGTCCGAGATGGTAGTATCCACTCGGTATTGTATGTACCCCAGAATTTTCGAAATGCTTTTTTATCAAGTATACGAAGTGGTAGACCACATACCATAAACGTTAAAAGCAATTCTAATTGAGTGTGCGCTATTTATATGTCTTTCACAATCACGTTTGCTCCAGCACAGTAGTTTTTTTTTACAAACTTTACAGAAAATTGTACTCCCATTGTAGTGTAAATCCACAAATTCACTAAGAAATTTATTAACTTTCGTAGGTAATGGCCGTTTATTTTTAATAGTTACGTTAGACATAATCACTAAAGCGAGCACACCGACGCTTGTTTCTAGTATGCCACGAAGTGGTGCAAACGTAACTTCTGCAGACTCGTCATTTGTTGATGAATAGAGCGCGTCATCCGTAAATGAATAAGCGCGCTGTTAGTTCGTAGCCGTCGATGAATGAACTTTTTTTTTGTAGTGGCCCACTGTGAACAACGCCCTATTTATCAACGAACACCCAAACTGCAGGTGTATATTTGCGCGTCTTCACGACGTAATAGACAGTGGTTTTGGTCCTCGTCCTAATAATTACATATTTAAATTACTTATGTTTACATACATATATGCGCCCGGCAGCCTGATTGCGAACCTGGCGCGTGGCGCTCTTGGCCCGCTCTAATCATATCTACGAGCCGAGACATTTAGAACAATACGTTCCTTTAAAACTTACCTACGACACACACCACACAGGCAGATTTTATTGCAACGTAGACACAATCCATTGCATTAAGTTGTCAATAGCGACAGTTCCCAAACGGTTTGCTACAAAACTTCAAAAACAATTCTTTCATTTCTCTTTGCCTTGAGGAGATTGTTTCTCTATAATTATAGCTTCAATTTCATGTGAACTTTCACCTGTCCAATGCGTCGTGCTAGTTGCGAAAGATCCTGTATAGCTGCGAAGCAGTGTAATAATTTGACATTACTCTATTAATATTCTTAACACATGATTGAAAGAGAATATACTCATACTTTGCCAGAAACCTGTTTATTAAGAAGTTATTACATGTTAGAAACCAAAACAAATATTTTAAACTGAAATGGATAATTAAGTTTAACCCTCATCCTACTGAGCGGATGCATATGCACCCCGAACATATATATATTTTTGACGAAATTTTCTACTTCTCTTACAAGCACACTGACAGAACTGATCCCCTCCGATTTCGATGAAACTTGGTATATTGGTGGATCATCAAAAAGTAAAGGACACGTATTTTTTTTTATTGGCTGATATTCACCCTAAGAGGATGAAGAGTATGTCTGAAAAAACACAGTTTTCATCATAACTTCGGAACCACGCAAGCTATCGAGATGAATGAAAAATCAAAGTGTTCTATTTCAAAGGGGCTTTCAAATGTACCATAGATGAATGCCCTCCACTCCTTAGTAGGGCAGGGAGAGAAAAATTTCACACCTTTTCCACCACCCTGGCTACAATTTTCGCCATAGGCAGGTTATAATTTTTTTCTGCAAAATACATTTAAAAATAAAAGTTACCTCTTTTTGCATTTTTTCCCTTGATTACATATAATAGAGAAAATATCTTTTATAAAGCGCGACCTCTCACATACATATGTATATTCCATTATTATACGTATTTAATTGGTCTTCCGTTTACTATTTATGTGCACTTGGCATCTACTATGAACGATCTTTTTGACAGTGATAAATTCTACACTTCAGTTTATTTCTAACAACAAGAAGTTACTTTAAAAATCGAGAAAAAATTTAAATAGAGAACTTGTAATTATATAATACAGTACGAAAATATATTAAAGTGCGTCATAATGTTAGTAAAATGTCGTCCATTTCTTAAATAAATGACTGATTTACTATCTATATTTTGGTTTTGTTTTCAGAATATTTTCAGATACACGTATTCATATCCCTAAAATAACTTTGAAATTGTTCCAGAAGCAGTTGATATTAGTGTCAAAAAAATTACTTGTATGTATGTATATAAAGGTGAAACGGTCGAAAAAAAAAACAGTGTCTAGATACATCAGTCATGGCTGGGTTCGCTCTAAATTCACTTAATAACTTAACAATACTAAACAACAAACAATACATTTTTCAACTTAAATTTTTCATTCAATCAAAAAGGCCAAGTGCATTGCAGCAGAAAATTTTTTCCTTTGTAATTTTATTGGTAAAAGTTATTACATTTTTTGAATTACTATAATTAAATAGAACTAGTTGTACATACCTTAATTTATCCAAAAATTAAAAATTCGGTACTTTTTATTCTTTTTTTGTAGGTTTCTTGGCGGTTAAAGTAAGAAAATTAACCCAGTAGGATGAGGGTTAAAAGAACTAATTTTGACAACTAAAGGTTGGGACGTATAATTAAATTAATATTACTAGCAACTCCAGGAACTCGTCATGTCTCCTTTTAACTTTATAACCACTCGAACACGTGTTGGCGTACTTTTTACAAGCTTGTTGCAAAATTCAGAAGTTAACGTCTCCCAGATTTGTTTTAATTTAGCACTTAAATAAGCATTTCTTTTGTGAGGATCGTTCATTAGGTCCTCTTTTTCATTTCGTGTCATACATTTTCGATTACATTTAAGTCCGGATTGCTTGAGGATCAAAACTAAACTCTTATATTCTGTGGGCCAAACCATTGCGGTTGAACGCGCGATAGGAAAGAGGCGACATCCTGTTGGAAAATAAAAACGACGTCTCTTCCGTAAAGTGCCCTGCAAAATTTCTTGATACTTTGCAGCTTTCACGTTACCCGCAATTAATTCCAATTGGCCCAAACCCTTGGCAGACTTACTATTCCCATATCATTTGCACTTTTGGAAATTTAGCAGTCCTTTGGAGATTGTCTTTTTGAAAAGCCAATTCCATTTCTTGTCACCCGTTTTCAATTATCCCCTACACAAACGACAAACATAGACTCGTCACTGAAAATAACTTTTTTCCAATCGTCAAAACTCCATTTTGTTTTTGATTGTGCCTAAATCATATAAAAACACAAAGATTAAAATGGGTAGGTCACATAATATGGAGAAAACCAGGGTACACCACAATAGATGCCCCTATGCCCAAGAAGAAGAGGAAGACCAAGAAAGAGATGGAGCGATGACGTGTAAGAGGATTTAAAAATAATGGGAAAGGGGGAATGAAAGACAATGTGCAAAGACTGAAAATAATGAAAGGAAATTACAGAAGCAACCAGGACCCACAAAAATCTTTAAAATGAAAAATGAATAAGGGGACTAGTCCACCCCAATAAGCGGATTTTAAGCGCGCGAGCGTTTGTCATAATCTTAAGGATTGCAAGGCTTGACGATGATGGTGTACCCAAATCAGCTGGTTTCGTTTCTAAACAGCAGGTTCTCCTTTGGCCTAAATAATCTTTGGTTGGGGGAATAATTGGACTTTACCAAACTGCAGACTTGTCCTGTAAGTGTACGGAGTGAATCCAAAATAAAACACTTTATAAAATTTGTGTTATATATTTTTGTTTATTAATGTTTATCAGCTAGGTAACTAATATAATGATAAAAAGCAAAATCTCTGCAGGTATATTTTAAAAATGTTAAGCTTTCACATGGGCACAGATAAATCTCTTTTCAAGCCTCACATTTCTCAACTCAATTTTCTTTGCAGTTCATTCTAATTAACGTAAAATAAAATTGTTTGAAGGAAATTAAAAATATACAAATACAAATGGCCAAAGTTGAACCGATTAAATATACAAAATTCTTCATTCTAGGTTGGAATTCTGTCGCCTGACGCCAGATCAACTCAAAGCAGTGAAATTCATCCTAATGAAATGCGATAATATCGTTGAATTAAGCTTGGATAGCAATCCTTTAAGCAACCAGAATTATTACATCCTACTAAAAGACACCAAACTGATAAGCCTGTCCTTGAAATTTTGCAAAATCGACAATATCGGCGCCGTTAAACTAGCCTCATACCTGCACTATCCCTATTCGCAAGCTCTCATAATCCTGGATCTATCGTGTAACTGCATAGGCGACGAAGGGTGTGAGAGCTTGGCAAACGCTTTAAGAACAAATCGTAGCCTGACCCACCTATCGTTAGCTAGCAATTGCATTACAAGCATTGGTTGCCAGAAATTGATGGAAGTCCTTAGAAGATTTGATTTGAGACACGATGAGGTTTTACTAAAAAGGAAATTGAATATGGATTATCTGTTAAGGTGTAAAATGGCGGTAAAGAAGAGCCATCTTGATTAATTTTATGTACTTGATAACTTTCCTTTTTTAACAGCATCATCAGTCCGCGCAGATGCTCCTAGGTTCCGGACTTGAAACTGCGTCGCAGGATAGTATGAAACGAAGCAGTTCGAAGATTGAAAAGAGAAAGTCCTCACTCACCAAGAACAAAAAAGGTTTTAATTAATTTTTAGCGGGTGTCCCAGATTCAATTCTAAAAGATATACTTTCTAAATCTACTCTTACAAAGGAATACCGGCAACCCGCACTTCTCGATTTCGATGAAACTGCACAGACTGAAAGAGTACCTTGGTATAAGAACACCATTTTTTTCTTACCTAGCGCATCACGCCGATTTGGCGGTACGGCCCCCTCCAAAGATTTTTATGTTTTTTTTTATTTGTGTAAATATCTCGGAAATTATAACAGATATCTTTTTCTTTTTAGAATATAATTTTAAGTAAATTACATAGTCCCAAGGATGACGCGAATTATTTTCGGAAAAAATTTATAACGCGGGACCCCCCCCCCCCCCCCTCCCCCCCTTTTTAATTTTTTTTTTATTTTTCACAAACAAAGTATATTACATAGTCTAAAGGATGGCGGGAATTATTTTCGGGAAAAATTAATAACGGGGGCACATTAATGTGATTATTGAAATTATAATTGTGACTGGTAGTATTAGACATATAATAATTATGCTACGTAATGATTACAGTAATGATAGTCAGTATAAAAGTGTTCAAAACACAGGTATTGCTTGCACCACGAACAACGCACAATAGCAGGTTTTTTACAGACACTACACAAGGGCGTAGACTCCGCGTCTTTAGCAAAACAAAACTGTACTGGATTTTTAAAGGATCCCGGTCTCTCATCCACGTGTCCACTCTTATACCACGAGTATTTGAAGACATCGAAAAATCTCGGTGAAGAAAACTGATTGTGGGTCAACGATTGCAGCTTAATAATACCATTTCTCTGATGTAAATCTCTGTCGTAGTTCATAAGAATCACTGTATCAGGAAAAGTTCTAATAAAATTTTTCCATAATCTAAAACCAAACAGATCTAGAGGTTGTACCGTTGCTATTGTTTTCTTAGGGATATTTAAAATGTTAACAGTTTTATCTTTTGGCACCAATTTCTGAAGTTCGGCAACACAGCATCCACTCCAAGAATCAATCAAGAGAACACCTATTGGTCCGATATTTGGTAAGAAAATATCTGTTAGCCAGGTTTTGAAATGATTTGAAGTGAGCTTTCCAGACGTCGAAGAAGAAATATACACATTTACTGGTCTAAACAATGATTGCGTAACTCGAGGTCCAAACGTATTTGTAGATTCCTTTAATACCAAAAATAATGGCGAAAGTAACCGTCCATCTGCAGAAATGGCCAGTAAAATTGTATAACTATGTGTTGTTGAGTGCAAAGATTGCACAACAGCTTCAACGGTTTTCTCACCCTTTACTGCCAAAGTACGGCCAGAGTGCATTTTTAGATTAAATCAACTTTCATCGGCGTTGTATACGTTGCTTTTGCCGATACTAGCGATATGGGGTTTAGTAGTAATAAATTTTGTTATTTTGCGTGACACAATATTATGTACTTTCTTGAAGTGCCATATCCACCAATGTCCTGCTTTAAACGTGTCGTGTCCAATTTCTTCTTTAGCTTCTAATGCCCAGCTTCGAAGGTCCATGTCATGAATTATTGTTCCATCGTCTATGCTATTTTCAAATTTTGTATGAACGTATTCTGTAATAAACCGTAGTTTATCCGTATGCGCGCCGCCTGTGTTAACACTTTCTTCCCATCTATATAATTGGCGTAGTGATTTGACCTTTTTGAATTTTTGTTTCACGCCTTCGACAGAACGTCGCTTACTTTTACCACTTCTCCAGTATTCAACCGCTTTAATTTTGTAGTCTAGGTCAACAACACTGCCTCCTTCTTCAGGAACACATGCAATATTTTCATAATTATTGGTGGTTTATTCAATCGTTCAAATTCCAATCCTGTGTCATCAAAGGAATTATTGCGATGTTGGCTATTTGAAACGTTGCAAGTAACATGTTCAACACATTAACTAGATTGATCGCTGCCATAATGCCAAACTACAAATTTACACTGCACGAATGAATACTTCTGACATATTATTCGAAACGGCCACCTTATATATGCTTCAGACAACTGTGTACGTGACACGAACAATCTAGTTTTAGTATATCGGTATCTACTGTAAGCACTTATAATTCATCCATCTCAATTGGATTATTTTATGGCATTTTTTGGAAACGTTTTCGAACTAATTCATTAATATAAGTCTATTTAGAACGACAATTATCTATGTACGTCAATCAATGACAAGTAAAGTTTTATTATTGTCTTTTAATATCTTTGTTCTTAACTTGGGTTAACGCAGGCCACACCAAACAAAATGTATGGAAAGATACAATTCTTTCGACAAGACAAGCTCTTGTTGATAAGGCAACAACCGGACTAAAAAATCCATCTGGAAAAAGAAGCAGACTTATGACGACAGACTACGGGAGCGATAATGGTTTTGTTGAAAATGGGTTGTTATATTTTAAATCGAAAAAAACTTCAGAATACCAAGAAGAAATGAATGGTGAAGTATTTACAGAGTGGGTGAGAAATGTTCCATCCTTGCTAGAACCAAATTACGTTATTATAATGGATAATGTACCTTACCATTCTGTCAAGGCAGAAAAAAAGCCAACGATTGCCTGGAAAAAGGATGCTTTAATTAATTGGCTTATTTCAAAAGGAATTGCCAGGAATGACACATTTAAAAGTAGAACTTCTAGAACTCGCTAAATACTATTTAAATAATAATCCAATACCCTACGTAATCGATGAGATGGTGGCAGGAACTGGTCCTACAATTTTAAGGCTACGACCATATCATTGCAATTTAAATCCGATAGAACTGGTGTGGGTTCAAGTAAAGGAATATATCGCTGCAAATAACAAAACTTTTAAACTACCAAAGGTAAAAGAATTACTGATTGAAGGACTCCAATTCGCAAATGCTGAAGCATGGAAGAATTACATGCATTCACACCATTGTCGAAGAAAATAAGATGTACGAGCTTGATAACATCGTAGAAGATATGATGGAAGAATTTATTATTACCGCTAATACTGGATCATCAGCGGAAATGTCCTCACTAAGTGATGGTGAGACTGACCTAGTACGGACACATCCAGAAGGTGTTAGGAAAGTACTATGCCACCAGAAATCTTCTAATGTCCCTTTTGGATCGAAACAGTGCCCTCGATCAGAAGAACAAACTTCTCCTTTATGCGTCAACGCTAAGACCGGCACTCACCTATGGGGCGATCGCATGGGCGACGGCTGCTGAAAGTAAATTAGAGAAACTGGAGATCGCTCAAAGCAAAATGCTGAGAGCAATACTAGCAGCACCACGGTACGTCAGGAATCACCGAATAAGAGAAGACCTTCAGATACCATCACTGAGAAACCGCCTGCAACACCTGTGGAACAGTGCCTGGGAAAGGGCAAGATCATCAAGCCATCCCCTGGTGCACACGCTGATCGAGCCGCAGGGCCCCCCGCCGCCCAGGGTGAAGATAAGGAGAGTCGAGGAGAGGATCGTGAGGAACGATGAAGAGGTGCGACCAGGAGAATGACATAACTACCCCTCGAGAATCAAGTGGAGGTAAATGAACTCAATTTTCCGCCAGCGGGGTTGAGCCGCCTAGTGGAGAACAAGAGGAACCAAAGGCCATTTGGCCTCGCCCTGGAGCACGAAAGAAACCCCTGGAAAAAAGTGATGCTTCTGAATTATCAATATAAAAAAAATTATATTTGAAGCAATTTGTACATGTCTATAAAATTATGATTATTGTAGCTATTTTAAAACAGAACTATTAAAGTGTCTCGTACAGACTATTCTATTTAGAATTATAATAACATATAGAATATATCTGAAATAAAATTGCTTCAATTTCTTTGGTTTGATTAAATAATAATAATATTTTATTTTCAAAGAAATTGACAAAGGTTACAATAGAACTGACATTTTACTTTCAAATTGCCCACCATTATTTGATCGAGTTAAATTTTGGCAGTGTTATACGGACGCCGATTGCAGCGCTATCTATTATATTCTTAAAGTGAATGGACTATAGGATTCATTGCTGTTCTGCAAGTAATGTTAAACGATGTTACGACGATTATTAATAACATTCTGTGGCCTGACGAGAAACAATTTCATAGAAATGGGGTGGTGAACCGTCGTAACTGCCATTACTAGGCTCCAGAAAATCCTCATTGGATGCATGAGACTCATTTTCAGGTAAGATGGGGTGTCAACGTGTAGTGCGGATTTTTTTAATGAACGTATTATTACTACTACTCTTTTCATGTGTATTTTAATACATCATGGTAAGCCTGTAGGAATCGTTTAAAGGTGTGGACAAGCGGAGTCTTAGGCGCCATGCCATTTTGCGTTAAACAGCCCAGGAGCTGCTCGATAGGTGGTAGGAGTCTGCATCCCTAGTTGTTGTCGCTATTCTCTAGACGGCATCTCTGTTTCTCGACGCTAGGTAGCGTGGGGAGATATATTGTGATTCTGTTCGTAGAGAATGGCAACATATACTCGAAAGATGAAAAAGAATAACGAGGGAAAAGGGCACGTATGGAACCGCGCTGATGACGCCGGGTAGGCAGAAACATGTTCGCGGGTTTACGCTGTCCTTTTTCCCTCGCTTTGTTCTTTACCGGAAATGATTCCACCAATACCAAGAGCTATATTAGCATTAATTTTTTGGTTATTGTTACCAGGCAATCTTTTCAGACGTATTATTGGTCCATACATATTTGAAGGAACTTTGACAGGGCAACGTTATTTACATTTTCTATTAGCAGAGTTCAATGATCTGTGGTAGCAACAAGATGGTGCTCCGCCTCCTAACTCGCACTTGGTTGTTAAATGACGTAATCCCAATAAATGGATAGCTACTAACGGTCTTATTCAATGGTCAGCTCGCTCGCCAGACCTAAGCCCACTGGACATCTTTTTGTGGGTGTATTTGAAAGAAGTTGTGTATTTTATTCCCCCTACGAACTTAGACGATTTGAAACTTAAGGTTCGGCGTGCATGTAAATTCCGTTACAATGAATATGATCACAGCAGCAACTTCTATGGAAGTAAATGGTCGATTTGAAGCGTGTGCTGCGTCAAATGGTGGTCATTTTGAACAATATCTATAAGCGATTAATTTTATGGATTGTTAATGTATTTAATGCTTATTTAACTTTTTATAAGATTTGTTTTATTTATTATTGATATAATCATTTTGTATTAAATATTTCTTCAATGCAATTTTCGTTTATACCATTGTATTCAAAACTCCTTCTAGGTGCAATTTAAGAAAAACTGGTTTCTTAGAGGGTGGTTTTCTGCAAACCATTTTCAGCGACACCTTGCTCGATCTTATATCCCTACAAATAAGGAAGATATCGCTTGTAACATTGAATCTGGGACACCCGCTATAACATGAAAAGAAATCCTTGTCGCTGTCTATAATTTTCCCTTTTTCAGATAAATCTTCAGTCGCCTCGGGAAGCACCCTTAGAAATTTGAAACGCTCCAAAAGTATCACAGCGTCAATCAGCTCGTTCAATTTGCTCGTAGAGAAGGATCTCCATCCGTATATGCACGAATGCGTCCACGAAGACAAGAAAGTCTTCTGCAGAGGAAATACTAAGTTGGAGTATTTAAACTTATCATGTAATTCTAGTTTGAAGTACCTATGGCTTATAAGAGGTGGTGTAGTTCTTAAAACTTCCATTTAGGAGCGGTTTGAGAGAGCTTTTATCTTTTAGAAACCTTTCTTGTTTAAATTCTTTTATTAGCAATAGCTACTGCAATTTTCGTGCCATCCATCCAATTTTTCGTTGAAAACACAATCTCACATTATCTTCCTTACTTTTATAATGCTGCTACTAACGTACGGACTGCGTACTCTTATCCATCTATACAACATCCTAGATTTTTTAACTTTTTAACGTTATACTTATTTGAATACGAAGAATACCTTTTTTTTATAAGAAAGAAATCTTTTGGTACAAATCGCGGTAAAATTCTAAATAACCTGCTTTTCGATTTTCGCGAAAATTTTTAGCGCATGACCTTCAAAAGGACCCCCAAAGTCACGTAGAAGCAGTAAAAGTTTGTACAAATACCTTGTTCAGAAGATACAGGACCTCGAAGCCAACCTCGAAGGTGAATTATATGCAGGTACGGAGCATTGTTAAAGGTTGGTAATTTTTTTCAATTTGATGAATTACTTTTAATTTTTTTTATTGAATTTCTACTTTCGTTGATCTTTGCGAACGTATGTACATATGTATATTTCCCCACGTTTTAAAATTTTATTTTGTATTCTATTACTATACAGGATGACGAATTAATATTTATTTTTTAAATTAGAATGTATATTTCGGTTAGATTTTGATCGGCGATGTTCCTTCCTAACATCGGTTTCTACTCGAAGACATTCGCCTTTTCCAGGAGGATTTGTAAACGTTCCTTCCTAACATCGACTTTGAGGTTGGCTTCGAGGTCCTGTATCTTCTGAACAAGGTCTTTGCACAAACCTTTACTGCTTCTACGTGACTTTAGGGGTCTTTTTGAAGGTCATGCGCTAAAAATTTTCGCGAAAATTGAAAAGCACGTTATCTAGAATTTTACCCAAATCGTTTTATTGTTTTTCAAAATATTGGTCATTAGATTTTTATACACTTTTCTGATGGTGCTGCATTACCAAAGGTTGAACGGTGCAATTCGGTACCGTTGCTGTTGCGTTAGGTATTATTGTTGTGTTAGGCTTACTAAAATCATAAAAAATCATCAAACGTAAACTCTCACGTGAAATTTTCATTTTTTCACAAAATTACTCGTCTTAAACTTTACTCGGCGGATTTCTGTGCTGTTACTTCTTCAAATGGGGTAATAGGGCCATGTTACGCGTTTTTAAAAAATTGATACCTCTGAAAATGTTGAATTTTGATTTCATTTTAATAAATTCCAAGGTTAATGTTCTATGCGCTAAAAAGCTTAGGGCGCCCCCATTCCCTCGATTTCCCCTACCACGATACTGCAGAGTTGAACCTATCTTCTTTGTTTTTAGATAACAATATCAATTACAGCGATGCTAGCGAAATCGAAGCAACACTCATGTACCAAATCTCCCTTCTGTCCGATAGTGGAGTTATAGAGAGAATAGTAAAATTGGTCTTGGATGGAAACCCATTTATTCAGACAGTAGACTGTAGGTTGATCACAGAGCTGACAAGCGTAAACACTCTCCCACAACAGAGTTCTAATAGCATGAGGCGACTTACTAGAAGGCCAAGCTCACAAAGCAGGTGAACGTTAAATGGATGCTTTAGGAAATATTGTCATATGGTAAATTTGTGAAATTCAAGATGGTTTATCAGAATTGAGCTTATTTTAATGTTGATAGCGCTTAATGAATGTCGGTGGTCACTTTTTTGTTCGTTTTCGAGAAAAAGCCCTGCTGTCCTGTATGATCAAAAAGCCATCTTGGCATAGGTGACAAAATCTAGTGGTTTTAACAACACAGAGTTAATTTCTATGCATCGCAATTGATTGTTAAGAAGATTTGAACATAAGACATACTTTAACTTATGTGATCTAAAGGAAATCTTTCACACTGTGATTTATAAGTATAAATACATAATAAAATATAGATATGCGATTTTTATTTACACAAAATCACCCTATTTCCTTTCATTTACTCCTTGGAGAAACGAACATCCATTCCAGAAATTAGGAACTCTTTGTGCATTGTTCCATCAGCTTCGGAAAAACAGATCAGTAATGAGTTGATAATGCTTTTGACTTTCATTGGTCGGCGTGGAAATGGACCCTCTCCATAAACCTAGAAATCTGATGTATTTTTCTCAAGCTTAAGTTGGCAGCGTAATAAGGTTGAGAGATGAACTACATACAAACGCTTCTGATCAAAATTTAAAAAGTTTAATAATAAGAACAGCTAGAATAAGAGTTCTAAGTGAGCTCCTTGATTCCCAATACATAGTGCCACTCTTTGTTTTCGACGATATTTCTAAAATTTTGTGGCGTAGTTACCTCACATATATATAGAGTAACCTAAACTTGCGGACTCGCATAAGCGTCGGTATTACGGGTTAATATAAGAATATGAAAAATTCATAAATAAACTAAACCGGTAGAGAAGCAGGCATGTAGTGTCGACCTTGAATATAAATCATGTTAAACCGCGCTGAGAGAGATTTCGTTTTAATACCGGTTGAGCTGTTGCAGAGATTAGTCGAACGGTCAAGGTTATGTACTTACGTGTCGCTTTTGAAAATATAGCTGGTGTTTTTTGTGTGCTGAAGTATTATACCAAGTACATAATTAGTGTATCGTTTCATATAGAACTAATATTTACATACCTAAGAAAACAATGCCTCGTAATAGATTTGCTACTAATGTACATAACTATGTGTCACTTTTTCCTCATTTAAAATATGACGGTAGTGCAGTTTTTTGCTTAATATGCAATATTCGTTTGGCTGCATTGGACAGAACTGATTGCCAGAGGCATGTCAATGGTATTAAGCATATGAGAAATGCAAGAACTGAAATACCTTATACACTATTCCTCATACATTTATTAATTATGTTTACCTCTTGTAATCTTCCGTTGTCGTTGGTGAGAAAAGCAGCTTTTAAAACGTTTTGGCGACAATACGTTCCAAGGTACCCATTACCCTCACAAACACAATTACAGAATCATTTGCCGCGAATGAAAGAGATGCTAGAAAATGTGTGTAAACGTGATTTGTGTTCCAAAAAAATATGGATTACCGTGGATGAGACGACCGATATAAAGAAAAACAGTATTGTAAATGTAATAGCTCGCGTTTTATCTAGCGAGAACACAGCGTCTCGATATTTGTTAGCTTGCAAACGTGTTCAACAATGTACCGCGGAAAACATTCAAAAAGTGATAATGAACGCTTTGAAAAAATTTAAAATTGCTCAAGATCAAGTTGTGATGATTGTGACAGATAGTGCAGCAACGATGTTAAGTGTTGGGCGATCCTTAAAACATATATTTCCTAACTTAATACATATAACCTGCGTGCTGCATGCTTTGCATTTAGGTGGTGAAGTTGTTCGACAACATTACGGAAACGTTGATCGGATGATTGGAAGTACTAAAACAGTGTTTCGTAAATCTCCTAAACGTTTAAAAGAATTTCGTAATTTGTCCAGGTATTCCAGACCTCCTGAACCAATTTTAACGCGATGGGGTACTTGGCTAACAGCAGCTTCTTACTATTTGATCCATTTTCAACAAATTCAATCAGTTATAATGCGATTTAATCCGAATGAATCCAAAGCAATTAGAGAAAGTCAAAGAGAATTTCAAATTCCTCAACTTTTAGAAGATTTAACAACAATATGTACCAATTATACAGTATTACTAGATGCCATCAGAAAACTACAATGTACTGAATTGTCATTGCAGGAATCATTAGACATAGTGGAGAGTGTAAAAAATAAATTACACACATTAAATGATACGCCAGGATTATGCGCTAGTCAAAAGTTGGCAGATGTTTTAAGGAAAAATCCCGATTTTAATACTTTAGAGGCCGTTTATAATAAGTGTAAGAATAGTGAACTTTTAAGTGATTTTGAAAAACAGTTTCTACATGCAACTGTAGCTTCCTTAGATGTGGAGAGATCGTTTTCTATGTATAAGAATATTTTTTCTTGTTGACGCATAAGGTTTAAAGAAGTAACTGTGGAAACATATGCAATGATGCAAGTTTACAGTAGTTCACATCCTGATGCCTCTAATTTGTTGAATAATTAGCAAGTATGTTTATTTATGAATTTTTCGTATTCTTATATTAACCCGTAACACCGACGCCTATGCGAGTCCACAAGTTTTGATTACTCTACATTTATATATATTGCTAAGTTATTTTCGTTCTTGTATTGCGTGAGAGCGGTTTGTAAATATCTCTCTTTCTAAGTGCAGATAAATAAAATAATACAGGATTGACAAATACGGAGATCAGAAAGGAAAGTTTACTAAGCGATAGTCGAAAATTCATGTAATAATTTCATTTGAAAATTTGATTGTGTTCGCTGTCATAACCTCAATTTTCAAAGAGTGAATAAATGTCACGAACGTTATAAGAAAGCATGGCGAGTTTGTAATTATTGTAAATTTAAGATTTACTACAAATAAAAGACCACTACACTGTACTACGTATTAACCAACAAACAGCAGAATTTGATTTCCTTGGTTTTTACAGCGTGTTTAATTATTTTTAAGGGCCGGTACGAGCAGCCTCAAGCTGTTGCAACAAATGGGCAGCAATTTGCTGTCGGCAAGCTGTTCATTGCGACAGCTGTCAGCAGCTGTAAGTTACCAAGGCGGGCAGTATTTTGCTGTCAGACCAAACAGCATTTTGCTGCCCGAGTGAGCAGCATTTTCACTTGTCACTGACAGCTGTCAATTAGAAAATAACGGAAAAATACGGAGCTTTTCATACGTTATTCATACAGCTCCACGAAAACGAAAGAAAATTTTCCAATTATTTTCGATTTTCGATTTTTTTTGATATAATAGTAAACATTTTTAAAAATAAAATTAAACGTACTGACACTATCATGAGGCGAAACAATTCAGCTAGAGAAGGAATTGCGGTTATCTGTATATTTCTTTATTTTTAGTACCCATAATCATATAAGTACATACCTAGGAAATTCAGTAACAGAAAAATCTTTATTCCGCTTTGTTATGTTACCAAATGTTTAATTTAAGGAATTTAAAAGAATAATACACACACATACACACATAGATACCTACGTAAAAATGTTGGAGATATCCTTTCGCACTAAATAAAGTTGTTGCGTTATAGAATAAGGAAAAACAATTAATAGCTTTCTAAGGATAAGTATATAAGTGTAATTTATCGAAGGAGGACAGCTTAAAGCAATTCGTGTGCGATGCACAACTGTCAACTACACGGCGAGGTCGAGTAGCCAGTTGACAGCGACTGTTTAGGTCGGCAGCTCGTTGCAGTTCGCGTGCGCATTTAAAACAATGGTCTGCCGAACTGCGATAGCTCGAAGCTGCCAACTGCGGCAGCTCATTGCTGTCCATGTTTTTCGGTCCTTAGGTAACCATTTATTCGTTGGTGGTTTATTAAATGCCAACAAATATCTAGATTTGCACCAAAATCAAGTAATTTCCGCTATTGAAAATATTGGAATGCATCGGAAAATTGTGTGATTCCAACAGGATGGCTGTCCTGCACATAATGCACTCAGAGTGTAGTAATTCTTACTGAATACTTTTCACAACGATCTCCCGATCTATCTTCAAATAATTTCTTTTTATGGGGATACATCAAACAGAAAACATACATTGCAGAACCTGGCAGGCTTGAAAATGTCAATGTTTTGAGAGCCATAGTTATAAAAGCTGTTAATTCCGTAACAATCAACATGCTTCGAAATGTGCGAGAAAGTTTTTATAGAAGTTTCTATATATATTACATGTATATTAGCTCTACAGGCCTAGTAGGCCCATGGCTTGGTTAACTATAATTCGCCATTCCTTCCTGTTCATTGCCTTTCTTTTCCAGTTTTCTACGTTCACTCTTCTCATATCTTCTTCCACCTCTTTTGTCCATCTTGTCCTGGGTCTTCCTCTCCGTTTCCTTCCTACTATTGAATGTGTTAGCAGTGTTTTTGGTATTCTTTCTTGAGACATTCTCTGTACATGCCACAACCATCTCAATCTCTGAGCTTTTATTATTGTTACTATGCTGAATTCTTTGAACAGCTCCCTCAGTTCTGCGTTTGTTCTTCGCATCCATGTACCATCTGTCATTCTTCCACCAAATATTTCGTTCCCATATTTCAAGTCTCTCCTGCTCTGTTCTTGTCATTGTCCATGTTTCACATGCATATGTGACTACTGGCCTTATCAGTGTTTTGTATATCCTTATTTTTGCACCTCTAGATATGTTTTTACTTCTCTATAGTCTATTTAGGGCATGTATACAGCGGTTTCCATACATTATTCTTCTTTGGATCTCTTCCCTGTTGCTTGCGTGAAAATACTCTTCCTAGATATTCGAACCTCTCGACCTTTTCAAATTTATAAGTTTTTCCTTCCGTTGTAAGCACCTTTAGATATCGTCCACAGGTAAATTCGTTACCCAACCATTGCATGTATTTTGTCTTCGCATCATTTACGTATAGTCCCTTGTTTCTTGCTTTTTCTTCAAGTCTCTTTACAGTTTCTGTAAGTTCAGTTCTACCCCTGGCCAGAATCACCAAATCGTCAGTAAATGCTAGACAAGCTTCTATAGAATATTTAATAGGATACAGTAACATTTAGGAGGTATATCTATCTTAAATGTCATTTGTTTATTATATAAGTTACGCTTGTACGCAAATTTAGTTCTCCGTGCTGCTCATGTCATTCGTTCATCTTCACGTTCGCGATTTTGGGAAACGGTATCTAGCAAAAGGAAGACATTGACAGCTGTCACGAATCCACCTTATTGCTAATTTGACATCGAATTAAAAGTGTTCCACTGTTAATCCTCATATCGATGTTCGTCGTGATTCTACTGTATCTCTACCTACCTCCGCTAGAATCTCGCGACGTAGAAGTCGACGTCGAAAAGTACTGCGAAATGTCATGTGCACCCGGAGCGGTGCATACCATATGCGAATTTAAATGTCAAATCGCACCTATATGCTTTGATTTCCAAGAGTACGAATTGGACGAAACGGAACGAACGTTGATGGTGCAGTACCATAGTGAGTTCCGAGATCGGCTAGCTAACAAAACAGGCGACAATAGCGCCAAAGACATGGTCGAGCTCCAATACGATCCCGAAATCGAAGTGGCCGTATCCTGCTGGGGTAGAAGATGCTTGGCCGAGCACGATAAATGCCGACAAACACCTAGCTACGAGCTAGCCGGTCAAAACCTGTACATGCAGAGTTCGTCTGTAATGATGAACGTTACAAACGACACCTACCTGTATAACTGCGTTAAGGCTTGGTACGAGGAGATCGCGAAATCGAAGCGGAAGTCAACGAGACGATTCGCTGCACCACCGGAGCGGATCACCGGAAATTACACACAAGTGGTGTGGGCGTCGACGGAGTTCATGGGTTGTACTAGAGTTACCTGGACGTCTAAGGTCGGATTGAAGTATAGACTTCTCATTCTCTGCAACTATTCGCCGGCGGGAAATATCTTCGGTGGTTCGTTGAGCGTTAAAAGCGGATCGAAGCGTGCAGTGAAGAATCGTATAGTAATTCGACAAACGACAACAGACTCCCTAGGAAAATCAGCTGTTTTGGGACAAGAAACAACACCAGCGCCATCGTCAACGAAATCACTTCCGCCAAAATCAAAATGGCATAGTGAAATTATATTATTAGTGTTAATAGCCATGAATGTTCGATTGTTTCTTTGTTAGTATAGGAAAATATTGTTGTTTTTTTTTCATTTCATTTGTAATAATACTAAAGAACTCATTTCTGTCTCTCGCGTTTGATTGGTATGAATGCCTGAGCATAAAACATATCAAAAATGATCTAGTTTGAAGATATGTGATCTTCGGACACAGAACTATTACTTTATTCTAAAAAAATTTTAGTTTTAGGATTAAGTCCACTCAGGTTTCGGTAAATGCTATGCAGGATACAGTCGCATAAAATGTATGTACCCTGCGTAACCAACACTTTTTAAAATAATGTAACGATTTTGTTTGTAGCAACAAATTTTTTTCAGCTAGGCACTTCCTTGGTTCTAGAAAAGATAATAATTACATTAAGTGCCCAATAAATTACAAAAAAAAAAAAATGCAATAAAAGACCAATATACAGGGTATGTCACGACGAGCTTCGGTTAAAAGTATATGGGGAAGTGAGTAAAATAGAAATTTGAAAATTTACAAACACAAATTATCCTTTAAAGCTAGCTCAACCAAAATACTTACAACTGTCGGTGTCTCTCTCTTATACCGGAAGTAGCCATCAACGTCCCTATTTTAAATAGAACAGTGCTATTTTTATGTCAGATTTGAATTCTGCGTTGAATTTAAAAATTATTTTATGCAACATACCCTATCCCTAGAATTGACTCTTAAAGAGATATTGCATCTTTTGGAAAAAGTTTGACAGATGTGATGCATTACAAACTTTCAAATAACTTACAAATGTAATTCGCCAAAAAAAGTTATTCGACTTGCTGGTAATGTTCATAAAACGACGTTTACACAGTAACAGATAAATTTGCTAAATTATACAGGTGTGCCGGTAGGGAGGGGACAATGTCAGAGATATTTAAACTGAGAAATCTCGATTTTTTTATATAGCAACTCCTAATTTTCTAAGCGGTATTAGATTCTGCATCAAAAAATAAAGCAAAAATGTATTGTAAGTACTATTGCTAAAGTTAATAGTTTAGGAGATATTTTGCGAAAACCTCCTTAATCTTAAATATCGCATTGTTTAGTATCGGTTTTGGTTTGCCATGGTTAAACAATTGAAGGTAACTGTCAAATGTACTGTCGACAGTAACAAATACAGTAGTGGGCCTCAGTGGTAGTTAATCAACATAATTAACTTTCAATTATTCATATTACAGTACAATTATTCGAAGAATAGAACATTCGAAAATCGAACATATAATTAATTAATAAACGAAAAAAAAAGAAAAAAGGCATGAAACAAACAAATGTACAAATAACAAAATAAAATTAAATACGTATTTCATTGTGATAGTAAATGCTCGAAAACACCACCATTCTGCTCCATGCATGCTGCTACTCTTCGCATTAATTCCCGATGAGTAGCACGTTGAATGGATATTGCAGCCAGTTCATTGAAGGTTTTTCTTACTCTGTGAATCATGTCATCTTTTGTACCAACTGGATCTCTGTATACAACGTTTTTAATGTAACCCCATAAGAAAAAGTCTAGTGGGGTTAAATTCGGAGATCGTGGTGGGTATTTAAAAGAACCGTTTTTAGCGATCCGTCGATCGTCAAACATTTCAGTAAGAATAACCGATACGCCACGTGCGCTATGTGGTGGAGCCCCATCCATTTGATACCATACATTCCCCGCCTCTTCTTTTGGTCGAAGACGTAATGATTTACGGATAATGTTATGTAAAATTTCCTCCGTAACGCATTCAATTTAAATTGTGTTCATAAAAGTAAACAGACAGAATTCTATTGTTCTTCAAAGCGTAGAATATATTAAAACTCCAAGAATCTTGAAAATTTCTTTCTCTTATGACGTGCGGGTTTTCTGAAGCCCACAAATTCTTACGGTTGTACATTCCATTTCTGCAAAATTAGGGCTTCATCGGTTCATATAATGTTATCCAAAAATGCATCATCTTCTTGTGTTCGAACTAAAAACCATTCACAGAATTCCCTTCGACGTTCAATGTCCGTAAATCTTATGTTTTGCACCGTGCTAGGTTTAAAAGGCTGCCACCTATGTTTTACCAAAATTTGGTGAATTGTTTTGGACGATGTTCTAAGTGCCAGTTCATGGATCGAATTAGTCGGGTATGGGGTAAAATAACCCAATGTCGTAATTTCTGTATCTTCGTCGTCTAGGAGGGGTTTGGTTCTTTTTGATATTTTCGTAAACGAGCCAAAAGATCTACAGTTTTTCAATAGCCGATTGATACTATCTCGAGTTGGTTTTGGTTTGTTAGGATATCTCTCTATGAAAAATTAGTTATGTTGATTAATTACTACTGAGGACCACTGCTGTGGTAACAGAACATTTGACAGCTACCTTCAATTGTTCAACCATGGCAAACCAAAACTGACACTAAACAATGCGATATTTAAGATTATGGTGGTTTTCACAAAATACCTCCTGAACTATTAACTTTAGCAATAGTACTTATAATAGATTTTTGCTTTATTTTTTGATGTAGAATCTAATACCGCTTAGAAAATTAGGAGTTGCTATTTAAAAAATCGAGATTTCTCAGTTTAAATATCTCTGATATTGTCCCCTACCTACTGGCACGCCCTGTATAATTTAGCAAATCTATCTATTACTGTGGAAACATCGTTTTATGAACATTACCAGAAAGTAGAATAACTTTTTTGGCGAATTACATTTGTAAGTTATTTGAAAGTCTGTAATGCATCACATCTGTCAAACTTTTTCCAAAAGATGCAATATCTCTTTAAGAATGAATATTAGGGATAAGGTATGTGGCATAAAATAATGTTAAAATTTAACACAAAATCCAAATTTGACATAAAAATGGTACTGTTCTATTTAAAATAGGGAAGTTGATGACTACTTCCGGTGTAAGAGAGAGACACCGACAGTTGTAAATATTTTGGTTGAGCTAGCTTTAAAGGATAATTTGTGTTTGTAAATTTTCAAATTTCTATTTTACTCATTTCCCCATATACTTTTAACCGAAGCTCGTCGTGACATACCCTGTATACAGCGTGCCCATTAGGGAGGAGCCCAGATTCAATGTTACAAGCGATATTTTCCTTATTTGTGAAGACATAAAATCTTGCAAGGTGCCGTCGAAAATGGTTTGTGGAATACTAAAAGATGTACTTTTAAAAACTACCCCTACTAAACTACCCTCTAAGAAACCTTCCCAAACCATTCTTGTAAATTGGACCCCTCATCTTTTTGACTTTATAACTGAAGTAGGAAGAGTTTAGAATACAACTGTATAAATGATAATTGCATTCAAGAAATATTTAATACAAAATGATCGTATTAATAATAAATAACAAAAAAATTCCTACAAAGTTAAATGAAGATTGAATACATTAATAATTCATAAAATTAATCACTTACAGATATTTTTCAAAATGATCTCTATTCGACGTAACACACGCTTCAAATCGATCAAATAATTCCATGGAAGATGCTGCTGTGATCATAATCATTGTTCGTAGGCGGAGCAGAATACATAAATTCTTTCAAATACAAAAAGAAGTCAAGTGGACTTAAGCCTGGCGAACTAGCTGGCCATTAAATAAAACCGGTAGTACCAATCCATCTATTGGGATATACGTCATTTAAATACTCTACAACCAACCGCGGGTTACGAGGCGGAGCGCCATCCTATTGTTACCACAAATCATTGCGCTCTTCCCTTAACTTAGGGAGGTCATTATGTAAAAAATGTAAATAGCGTTGCCCTGTCAAAGCTCCTTCAAAGATGTATACATCCATTAAATAATCCGCGTCAAACGTTGACACCCCATATTACCAGAAAATGAGTCCCACGCAGCCAATGAGGACTTTCTGGTTATGAAATCGTGTCTAGTCAGTCCATAAAATATAGAGATACGTCTGTAGCAGCCACATAAATTTGAAGAATTCTGTTGGCCGCTGTTAACTAGCGAGGATGTACCACGCTGTCGAAGAGCTAATGAAGGTGATAGGACTGCCTTATCCATCAGTTGCTTCAACCATCTCATAAAGATATCTTTAATCCATGTTTAGTACCTGCAAATCAAGTCCGGGAAGTGTAGTAAGTATTTTATTAAAAGCTACGACAGGTAATTTTTCACAAAACTGTAAAGGTTTCTCTATAGCACCTGTAAATCTTTGTAGGTCTTGTTTTTCCATTCAGATACTGAATTAGATGTCGCAGTTCATTAGTGTAAAATAGGCATATGAACCAAGGCACTGGCTTACCAATATTTAACTTGACTTTTCTTAATTTTCCATTTTGAGGTGGATTTTTCAGAAATCCTAAAATGTTAATTTTGATGATGTTCCTTCTGTTGGAGTGGTATGTTTGCTTTGAATTTGTAGGTAGTACATAGCATTGTAATACGTCAGTAATATATCGCCTTTTAAACCTGGAGGAGCCCCAAAAATTGCACAATTTAATTCACTTAGTATTTTCGCAACATACAGGTTGGGGCAGGGAAGTATACCTAACTTTGAAGGTAAATAAAAAAAAATGTTAGAACAAAACTCTATTGTGGCATCAGAAAGGTACAACTGGAAGTTAATTTTATTTAGTTTTAAATAACATATCATTCAAGTGATGTCCCTCACTATCAATGCACTGATGTAGCCGGTTTCTAAAGTTCTCCACAACTCTGTTGCGGAATGCGGTCAACCTCAAGGCGTATTGCATTCTTCAAGGCTTCGAGGGTCCTGGATCGATGTTTAAACACCTCACTCTTGAGGTAGCCCCATAAAAGGTAGTCGCACGGAGTTAAATCCGCCAAGCACGGGCCATGGCATGTCACCGTACCGGGAAATTAAGCGCCCGGAGAACATTTCCCTCAAAACAGCCATGGAATTTCTAGCAGTATGGGCCGTGGCACCATCCTGCTGAAACCACACTAGTCCCCAGTTTATCTGTTGAAGTTGTGGTTCAAGAAATTGTTGGATCATGTTAACATACCGCGACGGTAACAACAGAATTGTTCTCCTCGAAGAAATGGGGCCCAATGATGCCTTCACTGCTGATTGCACACCAAACTGTCACTTTGTCACTGTGTGGATGTCTCTCATGAATTAACCTAGGGTTTTCACCACTCCAATAACGCATATTCTGCTTGTTAACTATTCCAGAAATGTGGGAGTGCGCCTCATCACTAAACAAAACATTGCATCTTGAGGAACGTTTTGAATCAAAGTTTCACATGCCTGTACTCGATTTTGCCAGTCCCGCTGTGACAGTTGTTGCGCAATGACCATCCTGTATGGATGGAAGTGAAGGTCTTGGTGGAGAATTCAACGCACAGTACGGTTAGAAAGCCCCAGGGCGGATGCATTCTTGCGAGCAGAACGCTTAGGGGACTCCAAAATCGATCTTCTTACACGGTCAATGTTTTCTGTGTTCGGATGGTCCTCTGAGCCTCTGTGTTTTGCAAAACACTACCACATGCACGGAAGTTCTCCACCCATAACAACATGGATTTTTGGTCTGGAACAGCATTACGAGGGGGAATTCGATAACGCGTACGCAGCGATAGACTTGTTTTGGGAAAAATACGTCTCGACGGCAAACGCGCGTTGCTCTTTTGTCCAACCCATGTCTACAACTAATAGCGGCACTAAGAGAAGCTTCCAAGGCTGCAGCATCATTAGAGCCTACCGTCGCCCTTCCAACACGTCCCCTCCATTCACAACGCCATCTCGAAAGTAGGGATACTTCCCTGCCCCAGCCTGTATAAACAGACTTTGTCAACGGCTGCTATGAAATTGGGGAACCTAAACTAATGGAATTGAAATAAAAAAGTTCGACACTTCCTATGAGTATAGTCCTAGAAAAGGGTGACCGCAAAAACATGACAAAAATAGCCTCTTTTTTCGCCTTTGAATTTAGACTTCTACTTGGTACTAAATGATAGTCTATAGTGAGTCATGAATCCTCAGAAAGTTTCAGATTGAGCCGGCTTACTATACTAAGACTACTTCTTTTAGACTACTATACTAAGCAGCATAATCCTCGCAACAGAATCGGTCGCATAGGCCGCGAATTAGTGTATGTATGACTCACAGCCGACAGAAGGGATATTTTGAAATCAATACCCCAGTGCAAAAAATAATAGTCGCATAAAATCGAAGATAGATGGACGCCGCCTATTCAGGGATTTGCTCCCTGTTGACATACCTGAATGCACCCATTAATTTGGGACACGATGTACCGCGAAAAACTGACAGCTGTCACGAATCCATTCCATTGCGAATTTGGCATCGAATCGAACGTGTTCCACTGTTAATCTTCTATTTTAACGACGACATGTTGATCTTCGCAGCAATTCTGTTATCTTTCTATGTACCTTCGTTAGAGTCCCGCGACGTAGAAGTTGACGTCGAGAAGTATTGCAAGATGCAATGTCCGATACCCGGAACGGTTCATACCATATGCGAGTTCAAATGTGAAATTGGTCCGGACTGTGAGAACTTTCAAGAGTTCGAACTGGACGAGGAGGAACGTGCGTTGATGGTGCAGTACCATAATGAATTCAGAGCACGACTCGCCTCCGGAAATGATACCAGAGGCGGTAATACCAACGCCAAAGACATGCTCGAGCTCCAATACGATCCCGAAATCGAACTGGCCGTATCCTGCTGGGGCAGAAGATGCTTGTTCGCGCACGATAAATGCCGACAAACACCTAGCCACGAGACGGCCGGTCAGAACCTGTTTATTCAAAGTTCTTCGGAACCGATGGATGCTAAGGACAAGAACTACTTGTACGAGTGCGTTAAGAATTGGTACGAGGAGATCGTGAGCATAAATCCGGTGTACACGCGACAATTCACGTTTCCACCAAAGGGGCAGATCGGACATTTCACGCAGGTTGTGTGGGCGACGACGGCGTTCGTTGGTTGCACGAGGATTAGCTGGACGTCTCAGGTGGGCTTGAAGTACAAGCTTCACATTCTCTGCAATTACTCACCGGCCGGTAACATATTCGGGGCTTCGGTGTATACGACAGGAATCGGATGTAGCAGAGGATTGGCACGCAGTACGAGGTATCCCTCTTTGTGCGTGAAAAAGGGATGGAAGCCAAATCTGATGAACGCTACAATAACTCCGTCAACAGGATTCCTAGAATCATCGGCTGTCTCGGAAGAAAACACGACTGCGTTAGTTTTATCGGGGAAACCATCGTCAAGTGAACAGGAAGCAATGTTATCAAAGTTGCTGACCACACAATCACCACCGCCTAAAACAAGCGTGACATCACTACTTTTTTCACCAGGAATTGAAACAACCCGAGCAATCAAAGTAACCAAAGGAACCAAAGGAAGCAAAGGAACCAAAGGAACCAAAGGAACCAAAGCAACTAAAGTAACCAAAGTAACCAAAGCAACCATAACAACTACAACAACCAAAACAACTACAACAAACGTAAAAACAACAACAACACATCCGACGACAACTATAACAACAACAACGCCTCTTCCAACAACAACAACCACCACCACCACTACTACTACAACAAAAACAGCAGTGACACCTCTTTTTACTTTCGAACTAAAAGTACAAACGCCACCGCCACTATCACGAGTACCACAACATCATACTGCTCTCCCATTGAGACCGCAACCGCCACCACCACAGCTAGCAGCGCCATCTCCACTACTACCAACTTCACGCATTACATCATCCACTCCTCTAACAATAAATTCTAGCGCATTAACGCCACCACTTCAAAAAGATAAAACTCGTGCTAAAGAACCGGCCGATCATAAAAATATTAAAAAAAAGCTGATAACAGTCTCTCCGATCACGAAATTGAAGACCAGATCTTCAGGTGATGTCAGATGTAACATGAGAAATAACAACGTCTTTATATTGTCAATAAATGTATTTGTCTGCATACTGTTACGAAGTAATAATGTTATATGATTATGTAATTTATCGATAGACCAAGTTACTAAAAGATATTGTTTCTTTTTTGTATTGGTAAATTCTTTCATTCACGATTAATAATGCTGCAAAACAAGAAATACAGAGTCAGTCAAAGGGCGTTTACGAATTTATTTAAATAGTAATACAGCCTACTAAATAAATACTAAAAGTTATGGGAATATTAAATATTAGATAGTTTATTTTTCTAGAGAATCTGTTAGAGATGGGATTATTAGCTGTCGCCGGTTCACCGTAGAATCAGTTAGCCGTTGATCCGATTCCCTATTAGCCTGATCCGCCGCACAGTGATTCAAAATCGCATGTTTCTTGGAGAAAAATCTGTAACTTTTAATGGGAAATATATTTCTGAACAATATTTTCGCAATGATATATTAAATAGTGCACATGTGAATAAATAAAAAAATATGTAGATTGGGCTTTGTCATTAGAAGTAAATACAGGGGTAATTAAATGATATATAAAAATAACGGGTAAGATAAGAACTAAAACGTATATTTGTACCGGGTGATTCATTTACCTTGAGACGACTGAATAACTCAGAAAAAATTTATTTAATTGGAAAAAATGCAGATCATATGAAGGGGGAAAGTGTATTGTACGGTCCACGTTTAATTTTAGAAGTGCTATCAATGTCTTTTGAGTGTTAAGTTAGATTTTTCAAAATGATACGTTTTAATCAATAAGTATGTTATAGTCCATGAAAAAACAAATAACTTTTGCCTGAAACCTTTTTATATTTAACAATTATTTACAGACATAAACATTAATAAAGTACATAATTAAAACAAATCGAAGAAAACAGGTAGGCTTCGCTTTAAAATGACTACAGTAAAGGAACAAATGAGATACAAATCAAGGAAGCTTGCACACATCTGTCCCTGCATTTGTCAGTTTCCTGTGTTTATTAGTCCACACTGGTTACGTGAATTATCAACAACCTTGGACAGCCAATGTATGGTGTGGAATTATAGGTGACAAATTAATTGGCCCCTTTTTCATTAATGGTACATTGGGAAGAATATAAAAACTTTCTGGACCAAGAACTATCACTACGACTGGAAGATTTGAGTTTAGAGAGGAAAGTATCTATGTGGATTCAACATGATGGATGTCCAACTCATTATTCACGAGATGCAACACAAATATTGAATAGGAATTATAACAATAAGTAGGTAGAAAGGGGTGGCCCTATAAATTGGCTTGCTAGGTCTCCAGACCTAACAAGTCTTGATTTTTTTTGTGGGGTTACATTAAAAACAGAGTATATCAGGAAGCACCAACAACAACAAATAATATGAAAGAAAGAATATGTGATGTGTGCAGACGTAGTAGTCCACAAATCCTGAAAAACACATGAATCTTTTAATCATCGTACGCAGAGGTGCATAGAAGTAAATGGACAATATTTTGAACATTTATTAAATTAACGCAGATTATTTCAAAGCCAACTTGTTTTCTTCTGTTTGTTTTAATTATTTTATTAATGTTTATATCCGTAAATAGTTGTTAAATAAAAAAGAGTTTCATATAAAAGTTATTTGTTTTTTCGTGGACAATGATATATATATAAGCTCTTTGCAGACCATTTAGGTCTATAGCTTTATTATCCCTTTCCATTCTTCCCGACTTTTCGCCCTTCTTCTCCAGTTCGAGACTTGTCTCTCTCTCAGGTCATCTTCCACCACATCCCTCCATTTCTTCCTCGGTCTTCTCCTCTTCCTTTTCAATTCAGGAATCTCCCATGCCACTGCTTAAGGTCTCCCTCCCCTCCTCCATCGTTTCTAGATGTCCCAGCCATTGCATGTCTTCGTTTTTTTTATATAATTACTTATGGTAGTGTCATTAAACAGTTCGTATAAATCTGCGTTCGTTCTTGTTTCCCAACCAAATTCCGTCAGGCTTCCTCCAAATATTCTTCTGAGTATCTTCCTCTCCCAGACTTCGAGCTTTTCCTTTATTTTGTTTGTCATTATCCAAGTCTCGCTTGCATAGGTAAGTAGGTCTAAGTATTGATTTATACATTCTTATTTTTGTCTGTATGGACACCTCTTTAAATTTCAGGATTGTCCGTAGTCTGCCTGCGCAGTTGTCGGCTGTAGCTGTTCTTAAGTCTACTTCTTCTTCTTTCTGGCAATTATTATTTATCAGACGTACTAGATACGTAGAATTATCGAATTCTTCGAACTTAGCCACTGACAAGTCTTGTTTATGCACTAGTAGGTTATTTTTCCGGAAATTTTTTAGCGTTCACTTTTGTTGTTAAAATAGCTTCCCTTGCGGAATTATTTTGAATGCTTTTCCTTGAAACGATATGTCAACTTGTCATTAACGTGACATGAATCAAAATAACCAAGCCTACATTTACCGAAATTTTACTTCCGAAGTAAATTGCGGCGAAAAAGCTGACACCACCGATAAAAAAGATGTTATTGGAAAACCATTTTGACCGTCAAGTGATACTGGCTCTCATATTGATCAGCGTCATTCTTCTGCACTTGAGCCACGTTTCATGCCAGAAGAAGGATGTTAGTACACGACCGCCACGTTCATGCACTACTTCATATCATTCTTTAAGAAAAGATCCTCACCAAAAGATACGACAAAATCGACCTTCAACGCATCCAAAACATAGAAAACGTAATAAAGAACCAGCCGGCAATAGGGGTGTTAAAAAGAAATTGTTAACAGTCGCTCCAAATTCAAAATCGAAGATTAGATCTGATGCAAGTAACGTCGAAAGTAACCTGCGAAAGAAGAACGTGTTCGTACTGTTCATAAATTTACTTGCTGGCATATTATCACGAAGCAACTGTATCATATGATTATGAAATTCATTGATCCCTTTAGGTAACATAAAATATTATTCTCTCTTCTTTATATTGTGAAATTCTTTATTCGTGCATGAACCAATAAAACCAAGATGAAATATAGAATCAATCGACAAATCACGTAAGTGTATTAAATATTATACAACAAATATTTTCGTAATGACCCCGAAACTGCACTTGCTTCCCTTGTGACATAAATAGCAATTGAATTTAATTTTTTAATAAATTAACAATCAATGACATTCTAAAAATGTCGCTAGAATAATTTGATTCAGGGGCGTACGATAGAACACAAAACTTATTGGACATTAAGTTGAGTTGAATAAGAAACTAATCAAATTAATATATTATCGTGGCACCATCAGAATCTATGGCCATTTGAAGAAACTGAAAAAAAAATGAATTAATCGGTAGAGCGAGGTAATCGTTAGGAACTAGCACGTGGTTTATAACAGCCAGGATGACGACCAAGGTTTGAGAAAAAAGTAACTTTTTTAAATACCACCAATATTTCGCTTTTAAAGCTATGTGCCTAGTGCGAAAGCGCCTTCTCTATTAAAATTGTTGGTGTTCTTCGCTATTTTCAGTGAAGCTACTTTTCTCTCAGAACTACTTGTCAACTTGTCACGTCCTGTCACTAACGTAATACTAATCAAAATAAGATAAATGTAAACCTCCACCTATCGAGATTTAATATCACCACCATCAGCGAATGATACCGTAATACTTCCAAAATAAATCTCAGCACGAAAACTAAAACCTCTTGCATTATAACCATAAAATACAGGTTTGACAAGAAGGATGTTGATGAAAAATTATGTTTCCACCGTCAAGCGACAATGCTTCTTGTATTGATTAGCATCATTCTTTTGCACTTGTGTCACTTATGTCAAAATGTGGACATCGATGCATTCTGCGCGATAGAATGCTTAGATAAGGCAGATATTCACACCATTTGTGAATATAAGTGCAAGGAGGACCCGCAACGATGCACTGACTTTAAACACTTTCCGTTGGACAATCACGAACGTCAAATGATGCTCGACCTGCACAACATTTATCGGAACAAAGTCGCGTCCGGCGAAGACACACGAGGCGGGAATGGGGCGGCCAAGGACATGATTGCGTTGAACTACGACGTAGACATCGAGGTGACCACCTATTGCTGGGGCAAACGATGTTACTTCAATCACGACAAGTGTCGTCACTTACCGAAATACACTTCGGCCGGGCAAAACCTCTTCATTCAGAGTAGCACGCTGCCCTCCGACGGGAAGAAAGCCTCATTATTGAATATTAGTGTCAGGAGATGGTACGACGAGATCGAGGACACCAGTAGGGAACTGCTGCTTAAATACGTGCCTATCGAAAAGATGGTCGGACACTTCACGCAGCTCGTTTGGGGTAAGACGGAGTTCATGGGCTGCAGCCGCGTGACTTGGACCGCTAAAGATATAGCAGATTTCAAGTTCAAGTAATAATAACCATAGTAATAATGCTAAATTTACAAATACAAAAGTTTTGGGGGAAAATTCCTGCTACCAAAAAATTTTACGTAGAGTTTTTCCATCTGACGAGAAGCACCTTCAAATCGAACAGTTAAGAAATTACTAGTTGTAGTAGATCTGATTCAAACGAAAATTCTCACAGACTAATTACTTTTGGTAAAATACAGATTCGGCGAGTGAAACATGCGACAACCGTAAGCCACGTGTGCGATGAAAACATGTGTTATAATCTGCAAAATGCAATGTATATAGCTTTTGTGACAATAGCAATGACGGGTGCCCAAATAATAATGGCAACCGGCTATATATCAGTACTTATACAGCTTTCGGGTAAAATCTTTTTTAGTAAATGTGGCCAAAAGAAAATACTGAAAGTGATTTTGGAGCTTGTAAGTTAACCAGTAGATGGCGCAACAATCACGACTAAGTATGTACGCATTTTATTCCCAACCCAGTTCCCATTCTTTTGCGTTAAACACATTTTGTCGTATCTTCTAAAGTAAAGTGGTGGGGAAACATCAATTGCTTCTTTTAAATAAATATTGGTTACTCCTATTAGGCTTAACCTATTCTAACATTCATGATCTGTCAAATGCAGTTTTGTTCTAGTTCTTATAACAAATAAAGCGGCTTTTCGCAAAAATTTTAAATGGAACGATATGTTTCTTTTTACGCGGAAAAGTAGGAAATTAAAAACTTAAAATGTCAGCGAAAAGCGCTTCTTGATATCTTTTCACCAACTTGAGATATTAACGAGAAAATTTCAAAATTTGTTTCACCTGGACGACCCAGTTTTTCACTTTTAAATTCAATAAAACACGATAAAAACTTTACACATAGTCGAGACTGTTGTGCCATCTACTGGTCATCCTACAAACTTCAAAATCATTTTCAGTATTTTCTTTTGGCCACCTTTACTAAAAATGATTTTATTCGAAAGCTTTGTAATTGCTAGTTGCTAAGATATAGCCGGCCGCCTTTCTTACTTGGTCAGGCGATAACAACATACAGGTTCGCAACGTATAGAACTTTGCCACTAGAATAATCACTAGCATCATCGTAACCTATACTCCACACATATTGAATTACAACTAAATTGCATTTTAGTTTTCTAGTATTATACATAACTAATTAAATTTGAGATAAAATATCTCACTCAACGACAGTACTTTTCACAAGTAAGAAGGTTTTAAGCACTACGTAATTTTATTTCTGTTGAATAATTCCTTCAGATAAAAGCAGAGTGCATGACATTCCATGTTGAAAGTAAAGAATAACAACCAGCTCCTTGTCATATCAATTACCCAACAAATATTTGATTTATTGTCAATCTGAACTTAGAACGGAAAAGAAAGTTCTTGAGTCAAACAAATATATATCTTCAAAATTATTTATGAAAGCACATTTTTAAGAACAACAGATTGAATTTGTGTGAATGTACAGACGTTTTACTTGACATAATGTTGTCGAGTCAAACAAATATATGTTAGAATCGTGAGCTTCGACCGTCACCGGCAATTTCCGTTGCGTGACAGCAGGCAATCGCAATCCTAGTCTTAGTTCAGGTTGTGTGAGATGGTAGTTCGTAAGCGCTGAGATATAAATGAAGAAATTAATAGATAAGTAAGATAATGGATTTATATACCTTTACCATTGGATAACAAACGTTAAAATTTCTGTATAAAAAATAATAATGAAATAGTTGTTATAGATTGGTGAATATAAGAATTCCTGTTTGTATTAGAGATTTGCGAAAATGACAAAAATCTCGCCGATATCGTTTTCTAAGCCAGTAACACCAATATTAGCAGTTTAAATAAATTGTGATTCAATTCACTACACATTTAATAATGCTTTGAATTTTCCGTTTTCATATTAAGTAACTAATTGTTAGCATATTTCCTCCTTTTCTAATATAACAGGTATTTCAGCAAAGGCAAATGCTAAGACATGTTTGCATGCATAAGCTCGTTTAGGTATCTGCTGTTCTATCTCCTACTCTCTTTGTCGTAATACCTAGCATCCTTCTAGCACCTAACCATACGTATAGTTATCCATGTCACCCGTTCACGATTCTCAAGATTCCTACGAGATTGCCGAGGTAGTAAGTTTTGTAATATTCTTTGCAAACAAAAGTAGTGCAAGTATCACTTTAATCTTTATTTATCTGTACACACAACGTACAAATTATTTTGTGGTTATGTCATCTTCATCCAAATGACCAGAGCAGTAAAGTATTAAAATTGTGAGAGTGAGAAGTTGTAAAATGGCTTAAAAGGTAATAAAGAGATGGTGTAGTTAAAAGGTGTTGTGAGTTCCGTCACCCAGTTACCCCTTTAAGGAAGAACGACAAGTGGAGCTTCAGGTGAGTACCTCACAATATCTATTGGAGTTGGAGCGAGTACACCCCCAGTCACACAGGGAGCGTGACAGTAGGAATAATTATTGTCTTTATAAATACCTATATAAAAGTGCATACCTTTTAACAATTTTTTATCAACGTATTTTTGTAGCTATATATTATAACAATTTGGATATACTACAGTCTGTTTAAAGTTATCGGTGCACTATATCTAATTTTTATGTTAAAATCAGGTTACAACTTCGAGACATCGAGACCTAACATAATTTAACCAGATTCACTTTACACAGGTTCCTGGGAAATGTGAGTAATCTCGAAGAAACTTGAAGGAAATCTGTAAGATTTAAGATTCGCCGTTTTTGTTTGCGACCACGTAAACCTTTAGGAAGAACTTGATATTATCTTGGCGTAATGGAGGAAGTTGATGGTATTTTAGGTAGCTGAAGTTCATATATACTCAGTGACATGGAAATTGCAACAGCTAGAAGGGGTTGGAATTTCCGGTAGGAATTTGGTAGGAATATTCACCTATGTAAAAGTAATAAATGATCAAAATTTGGGAGGAAAATCTTTATTAGTTAAATAAAAGTTTATAATAATTGTTAATAATGTGTGGAGCCGCCCGTCTCATTTACACATTCATTCACACGCCGTGGCATTGATTGAAGAAGGTGGTTTATCTCGTCTTGGGGCATTGCCTCCCATGCAAGTTGCACCTCATGTCTCAAAGCCTCCGAAGTCAAAGGAGGACGCTGCATGTTTCGCAACCTTCTACACACTACGTCCCGTACATGTTCGATGGGAGAAAGATTAATCTGGGTCTGTTCAAAGAAGTCCAAGGAAAATCTTGCTACTTGAGGACGTGCATTATCTTGCTGGAATAATGGATCTTCGAGCCATTGTAAGTATGGCGGAAGATATGTTCCAACCACCTCCGCAATGTACCGTTGTGCTGTCATATTGCTTCGAATGAACAGCAAGGGAGACCTGCTGCCATAAGTAATTGCACCCGAAACCAGAACACCCACAGTGCGGTGTACGTGCCTTCCAACGGTAAATCGAAGATTCCGTCGTTCACCCCGTCTTTTTCTGACTCTCTGACGACCGTCGTGCATGCCTAAACAAAATCTTGATTCGTCACTAAACACAACACGGTGTCATTCAAGATTCCAATGAGATCTTTCATTGCACCATTGTAACCGTTGCTGATAATGTTCCGCAGTCAAAGGAAGCACAAGTTGCGGACGATATGATGTTCACCCAAAACTTCGGATTCGGCGATAAACTGTTTTAAGGGTTACATGGTGACCTTCTTCACCAAACCATTGGTCACTAATTGCCTGAGTAGAGGGAAATTGGTCTCTAAATGCCAGTTGTCTTAGGCGACGATCTTGACGCTCATTCGTTCTTCTTGAAGCCCCGGTTCCTCTTCTACGACGTTCCTGGTCATCTTCAAACCACACTCGCATTACAGTAGACGGATTTCGATTTACACGGTTAGCAATTTCCCCAGGTTCGCGCAAACCAATAATTTGGTCTCTGTCGAATTCGCTTAATTGTCGATACACTGCTCGTCTTCTTACTCTCGGCATAGCTAACACTTAACTGAACCGCAGTTCAATGAGAACAACAACACAAATCGAGAAAGTTATAAAAAACACTACAAAAAAAACATTCAATATCAGTGCTGAGAGAGGGATAAAAACCTCAATAACTTTATTGCTTCACTGCGAGGATTCAAATTTTGATCATTTATTACTATTACATAGGTGAAAATTCCTACCAAATTTCATTCGGAAATTCCAACCCCTTCTAGCTGTTACAATTTCTACGTCACTGATTGTGAGTATATAATATGCGGCAAACATTTACAAAAAAATATAGGGCGTCATTTGTGTACCCTAGCATTTCAAGCCGATATTAAACCTTCAAATGTCACGTTGGAAAACACTCGAAATGAAGACCGACATTGCAGTTTTTACACTGTTTTCTAACTTTCTTCTTGCAAAAAGCGCATTTCCGCTGTCGTCCTTCCTCAGTTCTTGCAAGATTATGTTCAATTTGACTATAACGAATATCTGGAAGTGTACTAGCTGCACTTGGAGCGCTTGGTCTTGCAGCCTTTTTAGGATTGGAAATTGATTCTATACTTAGGTATGTTTTTGCCATCATTCTTCGAAGATTGAGTATGCTTACCTTTTCATTCACCATAATTATCGTAAGCATTGTTCACAGCCACATCAATTGCGTTTGTAACAATTGGAAAGCACCACTTTTTCCCTTTAAACTTGATAGGGTATTTTTAAATATTCCAGTCCATCCTATCTACGCCTACCATAAAATGGTTGTATTGCCCTACTGCATACGGTCGGTCAATGTAAACATACTTTTTCAGATTTAGATAATCTCTACGCTGTTCCTAAGGGTTCAACATCTAAATCAAAATCTAAAAAAAAAATAATTTTTATTAAATTAATCACATTATTTGCATAATCATTTATGTTTTCAAATATACATAGATGTAAACTTTTCTGATTGTACTACTTTTGTTTGCAAAAAAATATTACAAAAGTTACTACCTCGGTAATCATGTAGGAATCGCGAACGAGTGGCAGGAATAACTGTATGGTTAGGTGCTAGGAGGGTTCTAGGTATTATGACAAAAAGGGTAGGAGATAAAACAGCAGATACCTCAACGGACTTATGCATGCAAGCATGTCTTATCAATTGCCTTTGCAGAAATACGTGTTATATCAAAAAACGAGGAAATATGCTAACAATTAGTTACAAAATATGAAAACGGAAAGGTCAAATGTGTGGTGAATTGAATCGCAATTTATTTAAACTGCTAGCATTGGTACTGCTGGCCTTAAAAACGATATGGGCGAGGTTTTTGTTTGTAATTTTTGCTAATCTCTAATACAAACAGTAATTCTGATATTCAGCAGACTGTGGTAACTATTTTATTATTTTCTTTATACAGAAATTTTAACGTTAATTATCCAACGGTAAAAATATATATAAACCCATTATCCTACTTACATATTATTTTCTTAATTTGCATCTCACCACTTACGGGCCACCTAAACTAGAACTGCGATTGCAATTGCCTTGTGTTCACGCAACGGAAATTGCCGACGTCCCGCGAAGCGCACGATTCTAACATATATTTGTTTGACTCAACAAAGTTATGTTAAATGAAAACGTTTGTACATTCAAACAAATTCTATTTGTTGTTCTTAAAAAATGTGCTTTCACTCAAATAAACCTTTGTTGAATTAAATAAATAATTTCGAAGATATATATTTGTTTGATTGAAGAACTTTTTTTTCTATGTATACAGGGTGTTAAAAAAACGTTTAAATATTTAAGGAGCACATATTACGATCAAAAACAAGTAAAAAAGCCCTAATGAACATGGGTTCGCAAAACAACCGTTTTCGAGATAAGTGCAATTGTTTTTTTTTTATTTTTTTTTTGCATTTTTTAGTATTTAGCGTTACAGAACACGATAATCACAGATGTTCGAGATATCTTCCTTCCATTTCAACACAGGATGTACATTTTCTTAAGAAGGAACTCCGTACCCTTTCCAAAAAGCCCGGTTTTGCTCGAATTGTTTAACAACATTGTTCAATTCGCTGTTGCAACTCGGCAAGATTATTTACTGGTATTTCGTAGACTAAACTTTTTAAGTAACCCCAAATACAAAAATCTAAGGGATTTAGGTCGGGAGACCTAGCAGACCATGGAATGGAACCCCCTCGACCCATCCATCTCCTATGAAATGTTTTGTTCAGGTACTCCCCCTAACAACAAGCGTAAAACATTCAATCTCTGATTTCGAGAGACATCTTCCAAAAGTTCGGGCAAGGTTTTTACCAGAAAGTTAAGGTATGCAGGACCTGTTAAACGTTGTGGCAAAACAACCGGTCCTAATAACTGATCTCTTAAAATGCCTAGCTAGATATTCAGACTGAAACGCTGTTGATGTCTGGATTCAAGAACAGCATGCGGATTTTCGTACGACCAAACGTGATTATTGTAGCAGTTGAAAATCCCATCTTTAGTGAAACCGGCTTTATCAGTGAAAAGGATGTTAGAAGAAAAATTCCGGTGTTCAGCAGATTTCCTTAAAAACCACTGACGGAATATCTTTCTTGCTCGGTAGTCAGGACGAGTAAGGGCTTGTACCCGTTGGATATGGTACGGATATAAAAGTTGTTGGTGGGAAGTTCTCCAAACAAGAGGACTACTTACGCTTACTTCAGCCGGAATTTTTCTCACACTAGTTTTGGGGTTTTGATCTATTATTGCCAAGATTTGTTCTTTAACCTCAGGCATACACACTGACCTTGGACGTCCGCTTTCGTAAGCGCGTCTTTTAAAGGAACCACTACCCCTCAAACCTTGGTAAACGTTTCCAAACATCACATGGGAAGGCCGTTGACGATTGGGAAAAATCTCGCAGTAAAGGCGACGTGCTTCCAAAGCATTCCCATCGGCACGACCATACATGAAAACCATGTCGGTCATTGCAGCATTTGAATAAGGCATTGCAAATCGGAAACTAATTTCCCTTGCGTCGAAAATAAATTCACTGCCAGAAAACAGCTTATGAATTGACAGCGAACTAATTAATAACGCAAATGTCATATGAAAACAAAACGTTTTACTTAAAGTTGTTGTTTTTTTTTATTAAAGCGCATTTATTTGGAAAACAGCGTATGCATAGCACTGCGAATTGATAATAAAATTTATGAAAACAATTGTTTTACTTTAAAGAAGGTCGTGGTTTCTATGACTAAAGCAACCAAAAAAAAACTAAATTGATAATGAAAATGGTGGTTTTCGTTGATTTTCAAAAAAGGCAAATGCACTTATCACGAAAACGGTTGATTTGCGGACCCATGTTCATTAGACGTTTTTTTTAATACCCTGTATATATATAGTCGCTCCTCTTCCACCTTTCGGTGTAGGGGCGGTACGCTTTGTATTTCTATTTCTGTACAAAGTTTTTCCATTGTTTTCTGTCTATGGCTAAACTTCTAGCTTGTGTCATAGTCTCTCCTCTGTCTTGTATATTCCTTGCAATTACGTTTTCCACTTTTTTTCTCTGTGCCTATTATGCATTGTATTGACATATCTCTGATGGTTTAATTGCAAATAAATAAGTATTATACACACATGGAGATAAAAATAAAAACAGCTGCTTACCTACCAATATCTTCATTCCACGTCTCACGCTTATAACGATAGGTATTCCTTGTGTCTTTCCTACAAGCCGTATTGCTGGCCTCATTATTTGCTCAGTATTAAAGATATTTTCATTTTTAGCGTAAAATATGTACCCTACATGCACAGGAGGTAAGCAAATAGCCTCCTATTTTCGATCACATTAATATATTCTTCTTGTTTGTTATAGTACCCCAAAACTTACATTACAGGTTAGAGTATTTCTTTTACGACATGTTGTATATTCCACAGGTACCATATGCTCTGCAATTATTCACCAGCTGGTAATTTCTACTATGCGCCAGTGTACGAATTCGGAACTGGATGTTCTCCGCCGCGATCTGCCAACGACATATATCCGGCCCTATGCGGCGAAACTAAAAAGTTGGAAGAACCGGACGAAGACGACGATGAGGAAGAATTTACAACGTATAAAGAGAAATTTGCAACTACATCCAACGGTACGGAAAATCCAGTGAAGTCGAATGCATTACAAATTAGCCGAAGAAGCACGTTTTTGTCCTGGATATGTCTTATATCGTACATGAACAGAAGACTTTGCTGCTCTCTGACGACTTACTAGAAGAGGGCGATGATCTATGGATACGTAGAAATTAGTTAGTTTAATAGAAACAGTAATCACGAATACTAACTTCCATATTCTTGGTACCAATATAAGAACTCAATTAAATACCGTTGCTGTATTATTTTAAAAATATCTAAAATTGAAAACCATACAAGTTTGGGTTCTTAAATAGAACATTCTGTATACTGTTGTATTTTTAAGTGCTCCCTCTTCAATTTATGTCAATTTCCATCAACATCCCCTGTACCTACCATATACCTATGAACTACAGAATCGGTCGAACAGCGCTTAAATTTGTCACCTATTTAAATAATAACAGGTCTACAACCAATTTCCTTTCTAAAGCCTAACAAGAGAACACAAGTAGGTAGACCTCACCGATTTAAATAAAATTTTGTGGGTTGACTGACTGGTTTGGTGAAAACGCCTTAAAGTGACAGAAGAAAATGAGTTCCGTTTAAAAACCATGTTATTAACGGCTGAAATTTTTAAAAAGTCTTCGTTTTGTCTAATGTCAATGGTAGGATTGATTGGTAGCTATAATAAGCTAAGCAAATGCCAACAAATTTTAGCTTTCCACTTGTTCCCGTTGTGTCACATGTAATAGTTAAGCTTTGTAATTGAAAGTTTTACTAAAAACAGTTGAATAGAGCGAGTACGGTTCATTTTAGCCACAAGGTATGTTACATCAAGTCATCTTAAAATTTAGCGGCGAATCAAAAAGTGACATAATATACAGGGTGTTGCGTTTAAAATAACGAAGTTTGGTTCGGTACAGCCTTAACGGAACACTCTGTATAATAAAAAGTAAATCGAAGAGATATACGCTTTGAATTGATCAAACTTTAACTAAAACATTTTATTTTAAAATCGACAATAAAGAAGATATTGCACGGTCAAGCTTAACATGGCATCCTGTACATATGTAGGTACAATCCCTGACCATCGAACTAGGTCCACTTAAAAATATTATGATTTTGAGGTGAGGATGAATTTGACCAAAAATACAGGTGATAATTGAAACTTACCTCTCCCCAATTTTTAACTGTATATTTTTTATATCCTTTACCCCATTGAAATCGTGTCACTTTCATTTTAGATGTTAGTCTTGGCTTCTTTGCCGGACGTCTACATTTCAAGCCTGCTTCATGAAGTCAACGGACTGTTCGGGCTAATATTTGTATACATTTTCCACTAAGAATTTTATGAATACCTTTAGTGGATAAAAAGCGATGTTCTGTAGCCACTTTTACTATACGACGATCATCTCTTACAGTACAGTATATTCTGCCACTACCTGTACTAGGACTATTCTTCTTAATTATTTTCGCGATTCTCAGAACAGTTTGATGTGATACACCCTCTTTTCGTACAACTTCACGTTGAGAGAACTCTGTCGTCACAATAAATGTTTTTTTCCTGGTTACGTTGGTTTCACTTGATTACTTCAACATTCCAATTACATATACGGGGTAGGCGCCATAAATTCTGGGCCTGACAGGTTTATTCAGGTTTGAGCGTGTTCGAACTCCGTTGCGTCAAAGTTGCACATGCGCAAGGCCTACACTATATATATTACGGCCCGAAGAGTAGTGGTTTTTAGTAGCCAGCCAGACAACGTGACTACTACATGAAAATATCTCAAGTAAATTTTTAAAAAAGAAGGGCATACACCTAATCATATTAAACAAGGTTTAGACGGCGTTTATGGTGACTTATCTCCTTCATATTCCACTGTAAACAAGTATACAACATCTTTCCGTTTGGGGCAAGGATCCCCGGTCGGCCAATTGAACTGATAACGCCTCAAAACATTTCAATTATCGAAGAAATAATATTAAAAGATCGCCGTTTGAAAGCGAAGGAATTAACAGCGATGTCTAACATTTCTGAAACAAGTATTCGCCCTGCTCTCCAACGTGAACGTCGGGTCGAATGTGCGCGCTCGTTTTTAAATATGTGTGGAGACGACCCGAAACCAATTTTGGAGTCTACTATCACAGGAGGTGAAACAATGGTTTTACATTATGATCCTCTATCCACATAGGAATCGAAGGAATGGAGGCGAGCCGATGAACTTCGTACCAGAAGGCTGTAATACAACATTTTGAGGGAAAAACTTTACAATGGTATATAATTATTAATTGATCTTATTATATAATAATAATAATAATAATAATAATAATAATAATAATAATAATAATACAGTTTATTGCTTTACTACAATAGAACAAAGCAAACGTTAACAACAATAAACGAACAAAGTAAACGTATAAATGTACAATATGTTATGATAAGTATTCATTTAAGTTATAGGGCCCCATCTCAACTAACAAATTAAAAACTTGTTTACGAAACAGGTATACACTACTAATTTGTCTTAAGGTAGAAGGTAATCTATTAAATAGTTTTAAGCTTGTGTATGTGAGACCACTCTCACTTATACTTAACCGGTGTTTGGGGAAGCAGTACCGATCCTTATGTCTAGTGCCGTAAACATGGTCAAAACAGTGCTGTTCAAAAAGGTGTTTATTTTTATAACAAAAAAGAAGTACCTCGAATACATAAATACCGTATACAGTTAAGATATTATTCATTTTGAAGTAATTTCTGCAAGACTGGTCGAAATCAAGACCAAACATAGTCCGCACAATTCTTTTCTGGCACACAAAAACCCGATTCAGGCTGCCACTGCCCCCCCAAACAACAACAGCATACCTAATTCGCGAGTAACAACAACCAAAGTAAACCGAACGTAAAACGTCGCTACTAACAATATCTTTTAACTGACTAATAGCAAAACGCAGGCTACTTAATTGCTTACATATTAGATCAATATGATTCTTCCACTTAAGATATTCATCAAATGTTACACCTAATAATTTTGCGCTAGGTACTATAGAGTATTTGCGGTTATCAAATTCCACATAGTCAAGGTGATTGCTAGGTCTAGTTTTAAACAAAATTACGTTTGTCTTTTCATGATTGATTTTTAAATTGTTATTCTGTAGCCATATGTCGATATTTCTGATGTAGGGACCACCATTGACACTAAGCTCAGCGAATGTGTTAGCCTCCAGCAATATCGACGTATCATCCGCATAATTGATGGTAAGATGGTTTTGCATGGGCGAGTTATCGACTGTATAAACGTCATTAAAATAGATCAAGAATAGAAGAGGTCCAAGAATACTGCCTTGAGGTATACCTCCCTCCAACATCCTTCCACCCGAGTATACTGTCTTACCCCTAGAGCAAATACGGACAATCTGTTCCCTATTTTTCAAATAACTCTCAAACCAGGATAGTGCTGTACCTCGTATACCGTAGTGCTCCAATTTCTGAAGTAACCTACGATGATCTATACTATCGAAAGCTTTCGACAAATCCAATAAGATGCCGCAAGGAACTTTTTTTCTCTCAAATGCAGAGAAATACCCTCGGTAAAGTCAAACAGCGCAGTCTCTATACTTCTACCTCTAAGGAAGCCATGTTGGAATCTACTGATGAGCTTATGCTTCGCGAAAAAATCAAACAAACGATTAAACACTAATTTCTCAAACAACTTAGAGAAACCAGTCAAAAGGATAATAGGTCTGTAATTACTGGTGTCATTAGAGCAACCCTTCTTGAATAAAGGGGAAACCAATGCTGTCTTAAGATAATCAGGGTATTGGCCAGATTCAAATGAGTTGTTAATTATATGCGTTAAAGGAGTTATAAAAGTTTCCGTACAACGTTTTAAAAAGTTCACTGGTATACCATCAATACCAGATGAACTAGAGTTGCGTAGGCTATTTACTGTATGTCTCAGTTCTTGTTCACACGTTGGGAACATGAAAAACAAATCAACGTTAAATGGTATATTAACATCAGTGTCCAAGCTGTTGTCGCCAGATTTTTTGTTGCCAAAGATATTATTAAATTCTTCAGCTAACAGTTATAAAACAGTATAAAACTTGTATCATCACTATCAGTATTAATAAAGATTATTTGCTTATAATTATCTAAATTTTATTGCATATAAATCATTTGCTCTATCTGTATTAAGAATATAATAAATATATAAAAAATACAATACATTGAAGACCTAAAAAATCGATTAGTATCTTGGGCACTCGAGTTGTAGTTAGGGGCTAGACGCGAGTAGCAAAATGCTGCACGGTCTGGCAGCTTGAAGCTGCCGACAGCGAGCAGCTCCTCGACGGCAAATTGCTGCTCGTTTATTCTGGCCTTTATGTGTCACACCAAATCAAACATAGCAAAAAAATAGCTATAGTGCTTTTGGTCATCAGAAACGATTGCTGGCTTCCAGACTATTAACCCTAAACCGTCTTCTCTACTAAAGTTGTTCATCTTTACCTCCAGTGACTCTCTCACAATTCGCTTTTAATAATGACAGCCTTTCTCTCAAAACGACTAATCAACTTGTCACGATTTGTCACTAACGTGACATTAATCAAAATAACGTAAATAGACACCTCCACCTATCGAAATTTAACATTCCATCAGCGCATGGTACTTTAATATTTCCAAAATAAATCTCGCAAAAACGGACACCTCTTGCATTAAATCTTTAAATACAAATTTTATAAGAACGATGTTGTTGAGAAATTACGTTTCCGCAGTCAAGCGACAATGGTTCTTATATTGATCAGCGTCCTTCTTCTGCACTTGTGCAACTTATGTCAGAATGTGGACGTCGATGCATTCTGCGCGATAGAATGCTTGAATAAGGCAGATAAGCACACCATATGTGAATATAAGTGCGAGGAGGACCCGGAACAATGCTCTGACTTTAAACACTTTCCGTTGAGCAGTCGGGACCGTCAACTGCTACTCGACCTACACAATATGTATCGGAACAAGGTGGCGTCTGGTGGGGACACCCGAGGTGGAAACGGAGCGGCCAAGGACATGATTGCGTTGAACTATGATGTAGACATCGAGGTGACCGCCTACTGCTGGGGCAAACGATGTAGTGTGGATCACGACAAGTGCCGTCACTTAGCGAAGTACTCATCGGCCGGGCAAAACAACTACTTTTACGGCGACAAGGTGCAAGTAAACGGATCAAAGGCTGGATTGTTGAAGAGCAGCGTCAAGGAGTGGTACGACGAAATCCGGTTCTCCACCAAGGAAGTACTTGTTAAGTATCAGCAAGTCCAAAAAACGAATGCCGGACACTTCACGCAGTTAGTTTGGGCTACAACGGAGTTCATGGGCTGTAGCCGTATGACTTGGACCGCTAAAGATGCATCAGATTTCCCATACAAGTAATAATTATAACAATAACAGCGATAACTTTTATCATCAAGCCTTGCAATCCTTAGGATTATGGCTAACGCTCGCGCTCTTAAAATCAACTTAGTAGGGTGGTTCCCTCATTCAGTATTTTAAAGGTTTCTGTGGGTCCTGGCTGCTTCTGTAATTTGGTTCCATTGTTTCCGGTCTTTGCACATTGTCTTTCACTCCCTCTTTCCCATTATTTTTAAATACTCTTCCACGTCATTGCTCCATTTCCCTCTTGGTCCATTATGTTATTCTCCGTATCATTTCTCCTGGTTTTCTTCTCACTATGGGACCTGCCAATTTTAATCTTTGTGTTTTAATATGCCTCCCAGTTGTTCCTCTATCTCTGCATTTGTCTCCAATTTTCTTTTTCCATTTTGTGTCACGTTTGGTCCTAATATCGTCCTCATTATTTCCCTTTCCATTATATTTAGGTCTTCTTCTTTTTGTTGTTTCCATTGCGTATGCCGTGATTGATCTTATTAATGTCTTATATATGTGTATTTTCTTTTCTTTCCATAGCCCTTTACTCTTCAGTAGTACTCGGTTTCTGCCATACGCTTGGTTTTTGCATTCCTTTCATTTACGTTACAGTTTGGAATATTTCCTTTAAAACACGATATATATTTCACAGGTTCCTTGTGATCTGCAACTATTCGCCGGCCGGTAATTTCCTCGATTCGCCAGTGTATCAATTTGGAACTGGATGTTCTCCGCCGCGGTCCGCCAACGACATATATCCAGCTCTATGCGGTGAAAGCAATAGGATGGCAAAGACCGGAATGTACGGAAACGGCGATATGGACGATTACGACGAGGAATCTCAGGTGCATGACAGAAAAGCACGAGGTAGACGCAACGTTACGGGAAGGCCATGGCATATGAACGCATCTCAAATTAACCAAAGAAATTCACTTCTGCCCTGGACATGTCTTCTATTGTACATGAATAGAAGACTTTACTGTTTAACGACGACTTACTAGAAGAAGACGATGATCTATAGATAAGTAGAAATTAGTTAGTTTAATAGAAACGCTGATCATGAATAGTAATTTCCATATTCTTCGTATCAATATATGAACTCAACAAAATACTATTGCTGTATGATTTGAAAAATATTGAAAAGATCGAAAACCGTACAGGGTTGGTTTCTTAAATGGAAGATCTCGTATACCAGGGGTTTCCAAACTTTATCAATCCGCGGCGCACTTACAGGTTTAGTGTTTTGCCCCGGCGCCTTTTTCAAAATATGTGTACGAAAACAACTCTTAATATAAACCTCACAATGTGAATTTATTAAAATTGAGCCACAAGAACCATCAAACTAAGATATGAAAATACAAAAAAAAAATATGAAGTAAATGGTGAAAACATTCAACGACAAGTAAGTTAACGTGACGGGCGAGCTTGCTGGTCGTCACGCATTTTTTTCAAAACGCGGAATAAGGTTTGACACTGCCACTCTCATTTCTGGCTCCACATCAATTTTTGAGCGATATTTGCTTTTTATTACAACTACAGTTGAAAATCCGCCGTCGCATAAATAGGCTGTCGCAAAGGGAATCAGTGCACTTAGAGATTTTGAATTCATATTTATATTCATTTTTGATTGATATCCAAAACTCCACTAAATCGGAAGAAGCAAATTTTGTTTGCAGGCTATTGACGTAAGAGGTTTCAATTAGATTCTCTTGGATCCACGCAAATTTCTCGACACTGTTTTCAGTAATTTGCAAACCAGTCAGTGAGCTTTGAGAGGTGTTCCTTGAAAAGGAACAGCAAGCCGCAACCTTCTCCAAAAGTTTCAAGATGTGCATGTTATTGCCTTGCAGAGACAGACTGAAGGCATTCAGCTTGTCAAATATTTCGCACAAACACGCTAGTTTCAGCAAAAAGGCGGGTTTGGCAAAGTACTTCGACTTTTCATGACCTTCCTCTTGTAGAAAAATGTGAATATCTTGACGCACAGAATAAGACGTTGCCACGTAAAAGCTATCGTGAACTGCAATAGTACCGTGTGTTCAGCTCCCATGTCTATGCATAGCCTTTTTGAAAAATCTGGCTTTCAGAGACCTATTTGTTATGTAGTTTACTACGTTTACGACACATTCTAACACGAAATTCAGTTGAAAGCTCATCGACTTTGATGCAAGTGCTTTCCTATGGATGATGCAATGGGTCCACATAGCATGCGGTGCTTCGCTGCGAATAAGCGCCTGCAATCCTCCATAGCGATCAGATATTGATCGAGCTCCATCAGTACACATACCAATGCACTTTTCCCAATTCAAATCGTTTTCGGTTGTAAACTTGTCAAGCATCTCAAATAAGTCTTGAGCATTTGCGCTTCCAAGGATGCATAACAAATAAAGTGTGCGCCTTTGTTACTGTCAGTAGCCTCATCAAGTTGTAGACCAAATTCGGTGCCATTGAGATCCAGAGCTATACGATGGATTCTTCGACTAATAGTTGTTGGACAAAATTACCTTCGAAATTATTTTTCTCGCCAATTCTCCCAGCACAATACTAATCATGACAAGAGTAGCCGGTAGAATAAACTCTTCTGCAATAGTGTGAGGTTTTTTACACTTCGCCACTCTGTATGCGACCTTAAAAGATGCTAGCAGTACGTTGCTTGGCACTGAGGCTTGTTTAGTGAATACACTTTTTTGCTTTTGTAAATCTTGCAACTTACTACTAAAGAATTCGCGAGATTTTTCAACCATATTAGAATGATTGGTCTCGATATGTCGCTTTAGCTTACTTGAGAGCATACACTCGGTCGCTAGAACTTTTAAACAGAGCACACACTGCGGTTTCTCTTCATTGTTTACTTTTACTGAAGTAAAGCCAAAATTCAAACAGTTATCGTATTTATGATATTTCCGTTTCTTTACTGCCCCACCATTTGTCAATGCTCGACCACTCTCACTTGCACTGTCGACTTGCTTGTTTAATAAAAATTTTTCCATTTTCCTACGACTTTACGAAAACGCAAAGCGACACACTGAAACAAAGCGGGCGCTCCTCTGGTAGCGGGTGTCTTGTTTACTCTTCGATTATTATTTAGGAACTGAACTGGTTCGCTGAAGTGGTGCCAACTTATACTAGCCGCCCCACCTACTTGGAACTTTCTCGAAACTTCGACAATGTCCGATAGTATACTATCGTATATATATGTAAGTCTACTAGAAGGTTCTATAAACTTCTGGCGCATTTATATAAATGTCAGTATCTTCTAAGGAACCATTTAAAAAAGCTGTAGGTATATCTAAATGTCCAATATTCCAATCATTTTGTAGCGCATGAGATAAAAACATCCTAATGGTAGGCATCTTTGCAACTGGAGACTATACATTCACGCTTGATTCTTCTTGATATCCTTTCGCTACTAATCGCGCTTTTTTCACACCATTTTGCTTTGTATGAAATATCCACTTTGTATCTATCGCTCTTCTATTATCTGGTAAAACCACGGGTGTCCACGTTTCATACTGCTCATGGGCTGCGAGTTCTTTCCTGATTGCCTGTATCCATTCCGGACCAGATTCCAATGAGTCCTTGTATGTTTCAGGATCATCAACATTTGACAACAAATATATATGCACTATATAGTTCATACTTTTCAAATCTCTTTGGTAAGTAAATTTGCCGTTTGCTAGAGGATCGTCACGATATTCAACGCTCAGCTGATCTGTTATCTCTTCACACTCTTCATGTTTCTCCATCGCTGAATTTCTTTTTGATTCGATATTGTCTGTTACTGTATTTGGAATACTATTAGTTGGAGAATATATATCAATCAAGTTTGAACACAGATGTCTTTTTGTAAAATTATTTGAATCCTGAAGTCCAAAGTCAGCATATAATCACTTTGACGCTGATAGCGTTCCATTTACAAACATTCAGTTTCGGTACAATTGCTAAGATACTTCAGACTGTAATCACTTGCAAATCATTTCAGTTTATAGACATTTAGTTATTTCGTAAAAGGAGGACGCCTCAAATTGTGATCTAAAGATCATGATTCTAGGTTATCAGCAAAAGAACACGGCTTGTTAGCTTCTGCAGAAGTTTTCCAATGAATGGTGTCGTCGTCTGCTCCGGGTTCGTGTAGTGTCCATTGTGGGCTTCTTGGAAGATGTTTTATAACTCGCTCTTAGTAACGATTGCCTTTCTCTCAAAACGACTTGTCAACTTGTCACGGCCTGTCACTAACGTAACGTTAATCAAAATAAGATAGATGCAAGCCGCCACATATCGAAATTTAACACACCAGCATCAGCGGATGATATCGTAATACCTTCAAAACAAATCTCAGAACGAAAACTGACACCTCTTGCATTATAACCTTTAAATACAGGATTGACAAGAAGGATGTTGATGAAAAATTACGTTTCCACAGTCAAGCGACAATGCTACTTGTATTGATCAGCGTCATTTTTTTGGACTTGTGCCACTTATGTCAAAATGTGAACGTCGAAGCATTCTGCGCGATAAAATGCGCCAATGAGGCAGATAAGCACACCGTATGTAAATATAGGTGCGAGGAGGACCCGGCACGATGCACCGAATTTAAACACCAGCCCCTTAACGATCGGGCACGTCAAGATATACTCGACCTACACAACAAATACCGAAACAAGGTGGCGTCTGGTGAAGCCACCCAGGGCGGGAACCAGCCGGCCAAGGACATGATTGCATTGAATTACGACATCGACATTGAGGTCACCACCTACTGCTTGGGCAAACGGTGTCACTTTCAGCACGACAAGTGCCGTCGCTTAGAGAAGTACCCCTCGGCCGGGCAAAACCTCTTCTTGCAGAAAGGCACGCTACCCATAGACGGGGAAAGGCCCGATTTCTTAAGAATAACTGTAAAGCAATGGTACGAAGAGATCAATCTCACTAACAAGAACGTGCTCGCTAAGTACGCGAAAACCGCAAAGTTCGGACACTTCACGCAGCTCGTTTGGGCAAAAACCGAATTCATAGGCTGCAGCCGCGTGACCTGGACCAATGAAGGGGCAAGTGATGAGTTCAAGTTCATGTAATAATAACCACAGTAATAACGATAAATTTACAAATGTTACCACAAAATTTTATTGGCAATGGGGTTTTTCCATTTGAGGCGAAAAGCTCCATCAGCATAAAAAAATCCACGAAATTTGCACACAATCGAAAGTTTTAATTCCAACAAAAATTCTGACAGACAAATTACTTTTGGTGAAATACGAGGATGGTATGATAGATACTTGTGTTAAGTAGGACAACACAATTGTTTTGCAATTAGCAAATTTATTCCTCGACATGATCTCTTTGTAGCTCTATACACTTAGTCTAGCGATGTTTCAATTTTTTTTAAGCTATCGAAGTAATAGGAGCGGTCGAACTCTGCAAAATAGGTATCTATGTCGGCAATGACCTCTTCATTTGACGTGAACCGCTTTCCGCCAAGCCATTTTTTCAAGTTTGGAAAAAGATGGTGGATGGGGCACCAATTCATACTGTAACTGGACTAGTCTTGCTGTTGCAATTACCAATGAATGCGCCGGGAGCGTTATCATGATGGTGAAGCATTTTTTTCTTGGGTAGGAGGGACCTTTTTCTCTTGGGTTCAACGTAGAATCGATCCAATAAATCAGCATAGTGTTCCGTGATTGTCTTTCTCTTCTCCAAATAAACAAGATTATGCTTTGCAAATCCATAACTTTTCCGACTAATGCAATCGTCTTCGCCTTCTTTGGTGTACGTTCGCCGGGAAAAAAAAACCATTTTGCCGACTGACTTGACTATATCCATGTCTCAGCTACAGTCACATAACGTCGCAAAAACTCACTCGTATTGCTCTTAAACATGTCCAAACATTGCTTTGAAGTTATCGCGCGATTCCGTTTTTGATCAATCGTCAGTGGACGCGTCACCCATCTCGCCGATAGCTTTCTCGTTTTCAATTTTCGTGAAGGATATTAGCAATCTCTCTAGTTTTGACCCGACGGTCTTCTAACACGATATTATGAACATTATTGATCATATCGTCCGTAGTCACCTCAAAAGAACGAAATAGCCGGGCCTCTCCAAATACGGATGTTCGACCACGCTTAGATTGATTAAACCAATATCTGATGGTGGTCGTCGAAGGTGCATGGCCCTTACGAACTGTATCCAACTTCTCTTTGATTCCTGCGCACGTTTTTCCATCCAAAAAAGAAATCGAATCACTGACGTCGACTAAAGAATAATACTCACAGTCGGTAATGCAGGTTTTGACGTAAAGCACCATCTGTCTCCAAACACATTCTCGCTCATTCTCGTATACCTAAGAAATTTTCAAATTCTCATTTGCATTTAACTTTCGGGTATATACAGTCTGTCCACCTAGCGCGTGGATGGTAGATGTTTCCTTCCAGCACTAATTTAATCTTAAAATGGAAAGTATTTGCAGGCAAGTGCTACACAAGGCTGTTCAGTTTCAACAGCGCACGCTATATGTTTGGTGTTTTCAATTGAACACCCTGTATATTATTGCATCTTTGAACAATAACTACTTAACTACCAATATTTATAATCTCACTTATCTATCCTGGAAGTCTTATTTTTTTGTCTCACTATTTGCTGGATATAGAGGGTATTTCAATTTGTGATGTAAAATATTTACCCCCGCTCCTACTTTCGAGGTAATTTTCACACATTTTCTTTAGAGTGTAAGTTTATCATCATTCCTTTTGCTAGCTATAGCACCTCAAACCTTACAATACACTTTGGAACATTTCTTTTGAGACACCTTGTACATCTCACAGGTTCGAATTTCTGTGCAACTATTCGCCATCCGGTAATGTCATGGATATGCCAGTGTACGAATTCGGAACCGGATGTACTCCGCCGCGGTCCGCCAACGACAGATATCCGGCTTTATGCGGTGAAAGCAAGAGGTTGGCAAAGGACGAAAACGAAGAAAGCGACGAAGAAGAGGACGATGACGAGGAGACGCCTCCAGAATATAACGAACAATCAGGTGGTAGACCTAACGTTACGGGAATGCCATGGGAGCTGAACGCATCTCAAATTAACCGAGGAAGCGCGGTTTTGCCCTGGATATGCCTTCTATCGTACATGAATAGAGGACTTTACCGTTTTACAACGGTTTACTAGAAGAAGGCGGTGATCTTATGGATACGTAGAAATTAGTTAGTTTAATAGAAACGCCAATTATGATTACTAATTTCCATATTCTTCGTATCAATATATGAACTCAACAAAATATCGTTGTTGTATGATTTAGAAAATATCGAAAAGTTCGAAAACCATACAAGTTTGGTTTCTTAAATGGAGCAGCCTGTATACTGTCGAATTTTTAAATGCTCGTCTTCAATTTACGTCAATTATGTTCAACAACTATGTTCAAATTTTGAGAACGTAAAGTAGACTTAATTCTAAGAAGAATAAATACAAAAGTTGTAGGTCGTTATTTGTTTCAAAATTATAAGCGTTTTAACGATAGTCATGGTAACGTTAATAAAATACTATTGACATTGTGCAAATGTCATTTCCCGTACGTTTTGCCGAGGCTTGGTAATTACCAAAGACGAAAGTCAGTTAGAATCGAGGCGTGATTTAGTAATACGACGTCAGCATTAGAAGGGTTAGAGAGACGGCATAGCATATGCATTCTATCCTCATCTAAAACAACGATAGAATGATGTACGTGACCTAGCAATGCATGTGCAATACCGCCTCTCTGCCCCTACTAATGCTGACGTATTGCTGTGGTACTCTCAGTCACGCCTCGTTCCTAATTAACTTTCATCTTTGGTAATGACTAGAATCCGGTAACAGGGAGCCGTGCTATAGCCTCACCTGCCTAGTATACAAAAACAATAGTAAGAAAATAGAAAAAAAAAAAACAGAAGTAATACATAATTATAATATGTGAAAAGTGGTGAAACACTCACCCTTTTAAGCAGCCTTGGCTATGGAACAGTAAAACTAGAAGCACCACTATCAGCATGAATATCATATGGATAAGAGTGGCAAAAAGTTGACACCATTAGATGTGTTTCCACAGTTGTCTCGGTGAGCGATGTTCGCCGTGGTGAGAAAATGAGTTTATATTTTGAAAAAGAGCGTTCAACATCTACCGATGTTATACATGCATGATTAAAATACTCTTTGTACTGGATTATTCGATACACCATCACAAATTTGTTTTAGTGTGTTAAAATCGGGATCTTTCTATAGCACACTCTCGAACTTTTCTAAAACGCGATTATATTTTGCGTCATGTATAGTCAGTAGCTGAGTATGCACTCCGTCCATAATTTGCAGAGACTCCAATAATGATAATGATCTATTTTGTAATTGGTCTATTGTGTCAGCTAATCCTTTATAGTAGCTATGAATATTTTTTAAATCTGTTTCAACGAAAATATCTTAAAATTTCGACTGGCTCTCCTTAATAGCTGCAGCTTCGGCAGGAATGAATTGTGCAACAACAGCTTTTACTATTTTGAAATGTTCAGCATAATAAAAAGCTGCCTGCAACCATGTTCCCCAACGTGTAAGAATTGGCTCCGGTGGTTGACGAATACCTGGATACTTTTTTTGTGCTTGCTATTAATGCATCTACCGCGGGAGAGCATTGTCGAATGGTTTCTGCCACAAGATGTAAAGCATGCACTTTACACGTAAGATGTAAACACTTGCAACCATGTTCAAGAAGAGAACGGCCTACCGAACGCATTATCGCTGCGCCATCGCTCATAAACATCAACACTTTATCTTTTGAAATTTGACATTTTTCCAACGTACTAAGTGCAATCTTCGTAATTGCTGCAGTGGTATATTCTTGTAGTCTTCGGCTAGCTAGTAACGGTGGTAATGTAGGTTTACTAGGGTCTAGTATGCGTACCATAATATTTACAATTGAATTTTTTTTACAGTCTGTTGTCTCGTGAACACATAACCAAAAAATCGCTATACGAACGCCGAGATGACTGACATGCATTTCATTTATGGACTTGCTGATGGAAATTCATTAGAAGCTAGACGGTTGTATATTGAACGATTTCCTGACCGTAATGTTCCTGATAGAAAAACCTTCCAAAGTATTCATCAACGTCTTCATGAAACAGGCACTTTGGAACGAAGTGGAGGAAAAGGAATGCCAATGACAGTAAGAACGGTAGAATTAGAAGAGAATGTGCTGGACATGATAGAGGAAGATCCAGGTACTTCTACTGGAAAAATTGCAAATACTTTGAATGTAACTAATGGGACTGTTTGGAAAATTTTTAGGGAGTATTTGTTGTACCCATACCACATACAACGCGTTCAAGCACTTCTTCCTGCTGATTTTCCTCCACGGATTGCATTCTGTCAGTGGCTTTTGCACACATTGGTTTAAATCCCTCAACTACTGACATTGATTCTTTTTACCGATGAAGCGAATTTCTCAAGAAATGCAATAAGGAATTTTCGCAATAACCATGTGTGGGCTGAAGAAAATCCACATGAGGTACTTGAAGATCGTTTTCAACATCAGTTCTCGTTGAACGCTTGGTTAAGAGTTGTGGGTGACTGGCTAATTGAACCGGTATTTCTACCAGGAACACTTACCGGCAAGGTGTACCGAAACCTTTTGGAACAAACGCTACCTCTGTTTCTGGAGGATGTACTATTGGCAACAAGAAATGCAAAGTGGTTTATGCACGATGGTGCACCAGCGCATTTTAGTGTGGTTGCTCGTGAGTTTTTAACAGCAACATACGGAGATCGTTGGATTGGTCGAGGTGGACCTCACTTATGGCCTGTTTGACCCCTGGAGTTAAACCCCCTGGATTATTTCCTATGGGGCCATCTAAAATCATTAAACGACCCTGGTGTTTTGGAAAGAGTTCGGCATTCAATGAGAATTCCTGCATCCTAGCTGGAGGTAGTCATTTTCAACAGTTCTTGTAGATTAAGAAACTTTAAATGTAATTTTTGGTAATAAAATGTAGGTTTTGTCGAAAATTTTTCTCACCCTGTATCTTCGAAACAAAGGGGCTTTTCAAAAATCATCAAAGGACAAAATTTTTGCCGTATGTTTAATAAACACCCTGTATAGCTACAAATATACGTCGACAAAGAAATTGTTACAAGGTATCTATAAAAACAATAATTATCCATGTATACGTAATTTTGTAATTGCACAATCGATGAAGATGACAACCACAAAATAACCTGTGTGTTGTATCTACAGATACATAAAGATTAATGTGATACTTGTACTACTTTTATTTGCAAAGAATATTACTACCTCGGTAATTTCGTAGGAATCCTGAAAATTGCGAACGAGTGACAGGTATAACTGTATGGTTAGGTGATAGAGGGATGCTAGGTATTATGATAACAAGGGTAGGAGACAAAACAGCAGATACCTCAACAGACTTATGTATGCAAGCATGTCTTATCACTTGCCTTTGCTGAAATACCTGTTATATCAAAAAAGAAGGAAATATACTGGCAATTGGTTACAAAATATGAAAACGGAAAGATCAGAGATGTTAAATGTGTGGTGAATTGAATAGCAATTTATTTAAACCACTAACATTGGTATAACTACAGGGGAGTAACAGTAATAGTAAATAGAGGCACCCAGGATGCAACATTTATGATACGACAAATATCAGAGAAGGCCATAAAAGAAGAAAAAGATATACATATGTGCTGTATAGGCCTAGAAAAAGCCTTTGACAAAATAAACAGAGAAGATGTGTGGGAAACGCTACAAAGAAGGGAAGTAAAACCGAATACCATTAGAGGAACACAAAGTCTATATTGTAATTCGACTAACTACGTACGAACAAGACACAAAATATCAGTTCAATTTCAAACGGTACGAGAAGTAAGGCAAGGCTGCATATTGAGCCCACTTTTGTTTACAATGGTGTTGGATGAGGTAATTAGGGAAGCGAGGAAGGGGGCAAGAAACTATGAGATCGGGCACTGGAAAATGGAGAAAGTTGAGTTAACTGAACGGACATATGCAGACGACATGGTACTGATTGCGAAGGATGAAGAGACCCTAAACAAGAACCTGGAAATTTACAGACAGGCTCTAAGCAAAATTAGCATGAATACCAACCAGGACAAGAGAAAAACTATGATAATAAGTGGAAAGCAGAAACAAGACAGTATAAGTATCAACAACAAAAACCTAGTACAAGTGAAAAAATTCAAATACTTGGGTTCCATGATAGACCAAAATGGAAGAATTGATGAGGAAATAATAGAAAGAAAGACCGCGGCAGGGAGGTTGTTCAACAGTCTAAAGAGTACTTTCCTGGGAAAAAAAGAGGTTCCGAAAGAAATTAAGGTAGAAATATTTAAAAAGGTAGTCGCCCCAATATTAACTTACAGCTCAGAGCCCTGGACATTAACTGATAAGAACAGGAGTAAAATAGAAGCTACTGAAATGAGGTTCTTGAGAAAAATCGAAAATAAAACAAGAATTGACAGAATAAAAAACACTACGATCAGAGAAATGCTCAAAATACAACCGATAGCGAACAAGATAGAAGAAAGTCAACTGAGATGGTACGGCCACATTAAAAGAATGGACGAAGGGAGGAGCACGAGAAAAACATACGAAGCACGACTCAATCGGAAGAGGGGCAGAGGAAGACCCGGAAGAACATGGAACGAAGAAGTTGGAAGGGCTGTTGAGAGGCGCGGTGACACAGAATGGTGGAGGAGAATATGGAAAAGAAACCCGGCAGACCACCCAACTCAATCCATAGCCATACGCCCGTAAGGGTAGACCTTGGCTTTTAAGATTAAGTAAAGTGCTAATATTAGTGTTACTGGCCTTGAAAACGAGAACAATTTTATTATTTTTTACACATAAATTTTAACGTTAGTTATCTAGTTAGTTACTTATTATTTTCTTCATTTATTTCACGCAACGGAAATTGCCGACAACGCGCGAAGAGCACGATTCTAACATATATTTGCTTGACTCAACAAAGTCATGTCAAATAAAAACGTTTGTACATTCAAACAAATTCAATTTGTTATTCTTTCACTCAAATAAACCTTTGTTGAATTAAATAAATAATTTCAAAGATATATATTTGTTTGATTCAAGAACTTTTTTTCTCTGTGTGGTGAGAATAGATCACTCTCTTTTGTTCTTTATTACAGTTTTTCCCGCACTTTTCCCAGTTGCACCTATCACAGCTCTATCCCTTTCCTTCTCCCTTTACCGCACTTTTCATTCTTCCGCCACTTGAAAGGGGCGCCTTTGTGAGCGGGCATTAACACTAAAAATTGCAAATCGTAGAACAATACGATAAAATCTCTATTATGTTGTAGGTTTTTATTGGTTGTAAGTGGGGTGGTTCGTTGGCGAACTACAGGAGTACCAAGCGGCGGCCTACCGAGAACGATTCGGTTCCAATTTTCTTTGTTTCGTTAAATTTATTATTATTATCCCCTTCTTTTACACGGGCAATAATACGCGGCTGGCTGTTGTAATCGCGTTTCACGGTAGATCGGTCCGACCGGCTGTTTAAGGATGTATGCATGTATATGTTCTTTATTTCAAGCCTGCGAGGTGTGAGTTAAAATGAAAATAATCCAGTACCTTTAGATAATGCGGAGTGTAAGAAAATGGGAGTGTACCTATATAGGGTAACTCGCACCCTTTTATAGAGCTTTTCACATTGAGTAGTCTATTTTGTGCATAATTTCTATAGAAAAATAGCTCTTTGTATAGCAAAGGAGGAAATTATACTTTATTCCAGAGTCATATATAGAGCGGGCCAAGAGCGCTACGCGCCAGGTTCGCAATCAGGCTGCCGGGCGCATATATGTATGTAAACATAGGTAATTTAAATATGTAATTATTAGGACGAGGACCAAAACCACAAACTAACAGCGCGCTTATTCATTTACGGATGACGCGCTCTATTCATCAACAAATGACGAGTCTGCAGATGTTACGTTTGCACCACTTCGTGGCATACTAGAAACAAGCGTCGGTGTGCTCGCTTTAGTGATTATGTCTAACGTAACTATTAAAAATAAACGGCCATTACCTACGAAAGTTAATAAATTTCTTAGTGAATTTGTGGATTTACACTACAATGGGAGTACAATTTTCTGTAAAGTTTGTAAAAGAAACTACTGTGCTGGAGCAAACGTGATTGTGAAAGACATATAAATAGCGCACACCACAGAAATAAAAGAAATGGTGTGTCACAACAACGTCAATTTCAATTAGAATTGCTTTTAACGTTTATGGTATGTGGTCTACCACTTCGTATACTTGATAAAAAAGCATTTCGAAAATTCTGGGGTACATACAATACCGAGTGGATACTACCATCTCGGACAGCGTTACGGAGAGATATTCCACGAATACGTGAGGACATTGAAAATCGAATTAAAGCCGAATTAAAAGATAAACAGCTGTGGCTATGTCTTGATGAGACGACAGATTGCAAAAAAAAATCTATTTTGAATATAATAGCCGCGGTATTAGATCCTATTAAACCAAATTTTGCAATTCTATTAGCCAGCAGAAGATTAAAACAGTGTACTAGTAAAGCAATTACGGCCGTAGTTCTCGAAACGTTACAAAAATTCAAGTGTCAACCAGTCAACTGTTGTTGTTCATGAGCGATGGTGCAGCAACAATGTGTAGTGTAGGCCGTTCCCTTAAAGAAAAGTGTGAAGGACTTTTACATGTTACGTGTAAAGTCCATGCTTTACATCTTGTGGCACAAACTATTCGAGAGTGTTACCCGGAGGTGGATGCATTAATAGCAAACACAAAAAAAGTGTTTCTCAAAAGTCCTAAGAGGGCTAGAGCATTCCACAGGTTATGCCCTGGTATTCGAGAACCACCACAGCCCATTCTTACGCGTTGGGGAACGTAATTAAAAGCCGCTTTTTATTATAATGAACATTTTCAAGAAGTCAAATCCGTTATTTTGCAATTCGTCCCTGCCGAAGCTAGAGCTATTAGGATGAGCCAGAAGGGATTTCTCGATATTTCTGTTGAACACATCTAAGATATTAGCACATTACAAAGGGTTAGTAGACGCGATAGAAAATTTGCAAAATTCTGGATTGTCGTTGGTAGAATCAGTGCAAGTCGTGGACGAAGTTAGTACATTGTTACACAGTATAAACGATGCAACAAGTGGACGAGTTTTAGCTAAGTTCGATAGTGTTTTAAAAAAGAATCCGGACTACACGAGATTAAGACAAATGTGCGATGGGGCATCTGCAGATTCCTTGACTAAGTCTAAAGATTATTTTAATTACGCCTGTCTTACTTCGGTAGACGTGGAAACGGTCGTTTTCGAAAATATAGGAACATTTTTTCGTCTCAGCGAACATCCTTCACCGAGGCAAATGTGGAAACTTATCTGATGGTGCAACTTTTTAAACAAGCCTATCCGCATTATTAAGAAGGATAGAATTTATTTATTATATCTTTATTTACAGTTACATTATTAAGTACAACAGAATAAAAAAAGCGTTCAGTTTCTCAGTTATTTCCTTATTACATCCCATTTACAACGCATACCGTTTTCAATCAAACAAAAAATCATAATGAAAATAAAAACACCTCAGCGTGTACATATATATATATATAAAACAATATATATATATATATATATAATATATATATATATATATATATCCGCTCTAATTACTAAACATTATTATTGCGTTAGCTTTTATTTTTTTACTCTTGTGTATTAATTTCGAAATATCACATATCTGCTGTGACTCACATATACGCTATTTACAATAAGCGGCCGTTGCGCCTGATTCCGATTCTGTTGGATGGCGCAATTTGGCCCGCTCTAGTCATATATATGATTTCCTCTAAACCTTTTCTTTATTGTGACAGGTTTTCGATTTATATTTATTTTATAGGTTTTCGAATAATATATATTTTTATATATATTATTTATAATTATGGCCGAGCTCAAAAACAATATAAAGATTTTTTTTTGCTTAGATTGAACTTACGAAAAAGTTAACTGTTATACGAGCTGTCATATTGCGTTCACTATTTGACATTTATGACCCACATAATCGTCCTTCTGAGTAAGCCAGGATGACGAAATGTGGTTTCAACAGGATGGCGCTGCGTGCCATACGGCGACGGCAACTATCGACTTATTGAATTTTCTTATTTTTTACATGTAATGTTTTGTAATGATGCAAAATGTAAAAGTCTGAATTGTATTTTATTTTTTATGTCCACTCTGATCTTTTGTAATTTATACCGACGTTTCCTATACCAATGTATTATAGAGAGAAAATAAATGAAATGAAATAAGTTTTTTTGAATTATTTTTACATGTAGAATACACTCCTAGAGTTTGATGCGCTTCTCCCTATTCATCCTGTATGTAAGATAGCCATTCTTTTACAAATAAAATACAAAAAAGTAATAAATGTAAAATTAATAACTATTAAAAAATTGAGCAGATTTCTAGTTGTAAGTAATAGCGGTACTTAATGTATTAAACGGCAAGCACCGCATCAACAAAGAAAAACTTTTGATAAACCTAAAATAAGAAAGAAATCATTTTAAAACGGCTTAGAATCCTCGTATTGAACCGAAATTTTCCGCCGTTGAATCCAATTAAGGGGCAAATTGCTTCATGGACCCAATGACTACAGGAGGGACGAAGGCAAGCAGACTGGCTTTTGTTGATTTTAAAAATTTACCCGATTAATTCAAGATCAGATCAATTAAAGCGACGATTAATTTCGATCCTGGAAGAGTGGAAGAACGGAATTAAAGTTGGGCCGCTAATGGAATGGAATAATGCGAGTTAGTAACGTTGGGACTTTTTCTTTTCCCTTTTTTTGTGGTAATATGAATAGGAATTGATTACTTGTAAAAGAAAAGGAGACGAAAATATTCACATGCATTTAAAAGGTGTATTTGGATGGGTAGGCTTGATTTTGATGCATTTGCGTCCATTTTAAATTTGAATTTAAAAGTTTTATTAGAAAAGCAACATGCACAAAAATCTTGGAACAACTTTTATGAGCTCATTTTGACGTTTTTTCAATCGTGTGACTGACAGACAATTTGACATATTTTTTCATAGTTTACAAAAAACATGTTTAAAATGGGTAATGTCGCTTGTCTCAGATTTTTATGCAAGTGATAGTATATATTATGTTTTGTTATTAGGTACTCAGTTAAATATAGTCAATCTAAGAGGCCATTTTGTTAACAGTATGTCGTAATATTAAACGCATAGGTGAACAGCTGTCACTGTCATTACAAAAATTATCTCGGAAATATTTATCGCGTTTGACGTTTCGTGAAAGTGGGGTTATGTAAGCTAATCGAAATGAATTAAGTTATTACGCTACTTTTTCTCAAAAAGTTATGACCCTCTAGTTTGACTATTTTCTTGAACATCCATTAGTGAGAATAGTGAATAAAGTGTATGACATTGTGGTTTTTGTACATTTGTAGCAGCAATGGCCTTTGCGAGTGGTAATCAATTTAAACGAAATAGCAATGTTCTTTCGATTGAGACTCGATATAGATGAAACTGTTGAGAGTTTGGCCGCACGTTATAATAAAAGGAAGGAATTTTAAGTTAAAAAAAGAAAAGCTATGAGATCAGCGCAGAATGAAAAGTTAAAAGAAGCAGTGTATCTAAGGTTCATTCAAAGAAGAACTAAGGGAGATCCTATTTCTGGATCTTTGTTATTAACGTAATGTGAGAAAGAGTTGCTACTGAACAAAAAACTGGGCGGTTCTCCCGACTTTAAGGCTAGTGCTGGCTTGCTAAAGAATTTTAAATCTCGCCATGGTGTTCGTGAACTGGGTTCTCCAAAAGGAGAACGTTTTTCTAGTGATCCAACTGGCGCTGAAGTATTCAAAATCAATTTCTAGCACTATCTGAAAGAAAAAAAAATGTGCATCGACGACGCCTGGCTTTAAAATCAGCAAAGAACGAGTGACAATTTTAGTGTGTGCGAATGCGAGCGGTAGTCATAGCATGCCTTTGCTCATGATTGGTAAATCGAAAGAACTACGATGTTTCCGAAATATAAAGAACTTTCCCGTATGTTACAAGTCTCAAGCAAATGCGCGGATGAACACCGATGCCTGATGCGATCAATACTAAAATTGTTAAAATTTCGTTAAACTATTACATCTCAGTGCTTGAATATTTAATCAATCTCTCCATCAAAACCGGCGTATGCCGCAACAAATTGAAAAGTGCGTTAGTCCTCTTTATAAAAAGAAAGGTAGCCCATCAGACCTCAATAGCTATCGTCCAATAAGTATATTAACAGTATTCTCCAAAATCTATGAAACAGTCATATACAACAGACTACTTAGATTTTTGCTGGCTAGTGATTGTTTAACTCCGTATCAACTTGGCTTTCTGCCAAACAAAAACACAGACACCGCCTCGAATTCTCTTTCTAAAGAAATTCACACTTGTGTGGATAACAGCCGTTTGTGTCTTAACGTATCAGTGGATCTGACTGAAGCCTTTGATTGTGTTAACCATGAAATTCTAGTATACAAAATGGAATTGTATGGGATACGTTGGTTAGCGCATAAATGGTTCGAAAATTATCTTTGCAATAGAACACAAAGAGTTTTCTGTGAGAGCGTAAGATCCCCACCTTTGCCTGTTACTATCGGCACACCACAAGGTTCAATACTGGGTGCTATTTTATTTTTATTATATATTAACGATCTACCTAACTGGGTTGATTGTAAAGATATAATACTGTACGCTGATGATATAAAGGTTATTATTACCGCAGAGTTAAATCCATACTTCAATCCATCAATAATTGGACTAACATTAATCGTCTTTGTATTAATCAAGAAAGAACAAAAATTATCTCCTTCTACAACCGCGTGCAGCCCAATATCCCCCCTGTAATTTTTAATAACGCAAGTGTTGACTTTGTTAAAACTATACAAATCTTAGGTATCATATTTGATGAAAATCTTAAGTGGTATGGTCATATCGAACATCTATGTAGTCAACTAAGCAGTGCATATTTTGCATTGCAAAATTTAAGACGCTCCTGTAGTAAGGAAACTCTAAAAACTATGTATTATGCCAACTTCTATTCTAGAATGAAGTACGGAATTATTTTCTGGGGATCATCATCTGTAGCCCATTTTTGACATAAAATTTAATGAATCTTGTAAAAATACCTTTAGGTCACAAAAAAATACTAACTTTCTACGATGCCTATATTTTAGAAATCTTGACTTTTGTTCGCAAACATTTCAACTTCTTTAGTGACAATAAAATAGAGCATAAATATTATACCAGAATACCTAGTAATTATTTAATACCTACGTCTCATAAACAAAGTCTCTTCCAAAAGAGCATTTTTTATATTGGATGGAAAATTTATAACTAACGCTGGCCACGAGCGGTACCGCGCATCGGCGTAGAATCAGTTCGGACCGAGAGAAACGGTAGTATTACTTCGTCTGCGGCGCAGTACGGACATTTTCGCTGCCGGTCATTAGCGCAATTGTTTATCTGTCCTAGAAAAATTATGATTTCGTCAGCAGAACGACCGCGGTCGGATAAACTTCGAAAATTTATTGCGGAAATTCCAGACTTAATATATGAAGGTGCTAAAATTAAATGTGTAATCTGTAAAATCCCGTTAATGTGTTGGTCCAAACAACATTGTCTACGACACGTAAATAGTGAAAAGCATGTCTCAAAAAGAAATTGCGCACGAGACAATGAAAAATTTATATTTAATTTATGCGTTACGTTTATCGCATGTAATATACCGTTTAATTTACTAGACAAGGAACCATTTATCTGCTTTTGGAATAACTATTCAGAGTGCAAATTACCAAGTCGAACATCGTTACGAAGAATTGTGCCATCTGCGCGCGAACATATTGAACAAAAAATAAAATCGGAGTTGAAAGATCAAAAATTGTGGTTATGTATCGACGAAACAACAGATCGGAAGAAACATTCTGTTCTTAATGTAATGGCACGCAAATTGGAACCTCATCAATCGGCACCTTCAATTCTATTAGTCTCCAAACGAATACAACAGTGTACTGCCGAAGTAATTTCAACGTTAGTGTTAAATACATTGGACAAGTTTGAACTTTCAACAAACCAACTCTTGATGTTAGTGAGTAATGGTGCTGCAAATATGCTTTCTGTAGGCCGGTCTCTTAAAAAGCATTCTGCTAATTTGTTACACATTACGTGTAAAATTCATGCTCTCAATCTTGTGGAGGATAGTATCAGAAAATGTTATCCTGAGGTAGACGCTTTAATAGCGCATACCAAAGCAGTATTTATCAAATCACCGAAACGTATTCGCGAATTTCACAGACTGTGCCCCCGTATACCTGAGGCACCAGAACCTATTCTTACACGTTGGGGGAGATGGTTACAGGCCGCGTTTTATAATCATAAATTTTTTGAGAATATTAAGAACGTGGTTTTACAATTCGATCCAAAGGAAGCTGCCGCTATCCAGAAAAGCCAGTCGAAATTTCAAGATAGTCAGGTTAAAACGGATTTAAAAACTATTCAGAACAATTACTTCGAATTGGTGGAGGCAATAGAAAAATTACAAAATCCTTCGATGTCATTAGTGGAGTCTCTGCAAATAGTGCAACATGTTCACGCACAGCTATGCGCGGTAGAAGACGCAAGAAATGTTTGTGTTCTAGAAAGGTATGAAAGTGTTTTAGAGAAAGTTTCTGATTTTGGCATATTAAGACAAATTTGTGAAGGTGCGTCAACAGAACCGTTATGTTGTTTCAAAGATTATTTTAATTACGCAAATATTACTTCACTAGATGTAGAACGTTCGTTTTCTGTATATAAACACACTTTTTCCTCACGCCGCACTCGGTTTGCCGAAACAACTGTGGAAACGTATCTAATGTTGCAGATATTTAACATACATTATTCGCTTTGTGGTTTCACGTAAGACTCTTAAGACGGTAAGTGTTTGAGCACGTATTATATTTTATTTCTGACCATTTATTTTGTGTAAACTTTTATGCGCCCGCCACTGGCTGTTGGCGCAAATTGAGAAACTCTACTCATAAGGTAATTTGATTTGCAGCCTTGATGAATATTTCAATTTGTAACCGCTGATACCTTTTGTGTGTGCGTTTTGTTTGTATCATCAGTTATTTTAGTTTGTTATGTATTGTTTTATTCTATGTTGTATGTTTACATGACACGACGATTCCAATACACTATACAGAATATTATTATTTTTATATCCGTACCACATTCAGCGTATATAGCACCTACTACTCGAAGATTATGCTAGACCTGTGGAATTTTGTCGGTATTATATGGCGCACAATTTTTACGGATGAAGCAACATTCACCCGTGACGGCATTGATAAGACTCGGAATTCTCATGTATGGTCAGACGAAAATCCCTACGCAACAGTCAAAAGTAATTTTCAGCACAAGTTTTCGGTAAACGTGTGTGTGGTGTGGTACGGTCCATAGTTATTTAAGTGGTCCTTTTATTTTGGAGAATCGCCTCACAGGAGAGCGCTAATTTTTTACAAAACGAATTACAAGAACTACTAGAGGATGTTCCTCTTAACATCATGCAAATGTGTTATCAACGTGATGGAGCTCCTGCACATTTCGCTCTTCAGGTAAAACAGCATTTGGACGATAGGTTTCCAGTGCTTTGGATTGGTCGCGGTGGGCCTATTAGTTGGCCTCCAAAATCTCCAGATCTCACACCACTAGACAATTGATTATGGGGTTGGTTCAAAATTGAAATTTACAAGGTAAAGGACAACACTCGGGATGCACTGATTCGACGTATTAGAAATACTGCAGCCGATATTAATGAAAGACATGTAGCAATCAGGAGAGCAATAGGCGCCCTTTATAGACGAAGCATAACATGTTTAGAAGTCAATGGCGGTACTCTTGAAAATTTATTAAAAGAACGCTATGATTAAAAAAATGTTAATGCATGAAATTTTATTTATTTGCAATTACGCTATAACTTGACAACAAATGAAAATTCGATAAGAATATGAGTTTTTTACATTATTTTCACGTGTACGATACATTCCTGGAATGTGGCCTGTTCCTTCCGACTCAATAAACTCAAATTAAAGAAGCGTACATCTTTAGACACTACTTCCGTCTCCCTTCCTCAGCTTCTATTCCTCTCCATCACTTCCAGCTGCTACCGGTCACACGATGGACTCTTTCGTTCCTTCTCTTGTTTGCCAACCTCTATAAAAGACGCAAACGAGAACATGGAAACGAGGAAGCAAAGGTAGAAGCTCGAGACAACTAACCTGCGTCTCTGAGATAAAATGCAATACACAGGAGGAGTTAAGTTTATTAACAACGAAATATTTCCGCCCCACGAGAATGAGATGCAACGTAACTTTGCGTTACGTTCGCGGAAATTATTGTTATTACGTTTAGTGTTACGGGACTCCGGCGGGTAGCCAGCGAAGAAGTCGAAGAGATAAGGAAGACGAGCAGCCGCCGCGCCGTTAGAAGTGAGACGGAGAGCCAAGAAACGGACAAGACAAGGAACGAGATAAACGGAAATAATTTGTGTTATTTCGCAAGACGAAATTAAGCGTTATGCAAATTTGTTTGCTCCCGTTTTCATCTGCTAGAAATTCCTGATAAGACGTATCTACGTGTGTGTGTGTGTGTATACGTAAGATTATTTTACGGTGTATATTTGATATAAACGGATATAACAGTGGGAGTACTTTCCCGGTTTTCACGCTTTTATTAACAGTCTCACTACTTAAACAAAATTTGCAAGTTAACCGGGGAGAACTTTTTTCTCTCGCGGAAAATTTAATATTTACAGTTAGAGAAATTTGCAAATACATAGACTCTTGCAAGGAACCATATATTGTGTAACAAAAATTAGGTTTTACTATACAAAATTTCAGTATTTATCTTCTTCTTAATCCTAATACTTTCTGCCTTTTCTACCTTTAGGTGTAAGAGTAGTGCAGTTGACTTTTCATAATTGCTTCCATTGATTTCTATATTGGGTTAGGATCCGCATTCCATGCCATGCTGTTTCCTTCTTCGCTCTTTCCCCTCTGATTCTGTCAATCCATCTTGTTCTTAGTCTACCTCCCTTGCTTTTTATTAGTTTTTTTGTAAGCACATCCTCCGGCATTCGACACGCGCCAGAACCATCTGAGCTGTCCTTCTACAATTTTTTCGTTTATGACTTTTACTTGTAGGATTTGCCTAAATGTTTCGTTTCTTATCTTGCCCTCCTATGTATTTTGATACGATTGTCGGCCTAACCACTTTTTAGCACTTTGGTTTTATTCTTTTTCGGTACTTCTCTTTTTCCTAGGAATGTCGTCTTCATTGCGTGGAATATATTTCCATCTTTTCTCATTCTCTAATTTATTTCCTTCTCCAATTTCTCATTTTCCTCTATTATTGTACCCAAGTATTTGGAATAGTCTACTTGTTCAATTTATTTCATGGGCTTTTCTTGTATTATTTCCGACGTTAATCTGCACGCTTATTTTCATTAGTTCTCTCAATTCTCTCAGTTGTCTCATTTGCCAGTACCGCAGTGTTAACCCCTTCATCTTTTACTTGGTCTTCTTTATTGCGTCATCTAGTACCGTTAAAAATAATAATACATGTTTGACGTCTTGCCTTGTTTTAAACAGCCTAGATTCTTCATTACTTGTTCTTACTATGTTCCTATTGCTTTGTACATGTCCTTTATCACTTCTATGACGTTTCTATTCACTGCTCTTTTTTGTAACACTTATATATGTCTTCCCTTCGGATTCCTATCAAACTTTCATGCTGCTGTATTTACATTTCGATCTTATCACAGTTTTGGAGCTGCTGTGAAAACTAACAATGGAAACATATCTCAAACAGTATAGAGTTTTGTATAACAGATATTATGGTAAATAGTTTCTTTGCTATACTCGGTTTTAACACATCAATCAGCTACATCTGGCAAACTCTATAAATACTCCCTACTTAAGGCTTTTTAAATTTAAAACTAATTTTAAGAACTTGAAAGAGAAATAAATTCTTTTAATCCATCATATCCATCTACCACCATCCTTCTTATTATTTTAAAATGTAGTCGATGCCTTTTTCTCTTAAATTTTCCCTTTTTCTTTGAGCAGGTTTTGGAACTGATGGCCGCGGTCTCGCTGTAATTTCAACCATTTAGATAATTCGATAATGCTGGGAGAAGGCCGGTACGTTTTTCTCGATTTCATATCTTTCCAATTTAGATAAAAGCCCCTTTCGTCGACGGCAAGGTCTGCGGTCGCTTGTAGCTATGTATAGGCTACACACCACTCTTTCCGATATTAAGTCTGTCTGCTGATTTTCGGACGAAGATAAAAAAGGAGAAATTTCTAAAGGGTGGATATGAAGCTAATCCTACTGACTGCGCCACATCTATCCTATCTTCTGTCTAGATTGCATTAAAACTCGACAAAATTAGGAAAATATTAGTTGTAGCATTAAAGAAAATTATATTCAGTAATCATCAAACGGTGAGGAATAAAAATATTAAATAACATCCCTGAAACGTATTGATACGACTTGAAATAGTGTTTTCCTATTAATTCCCGGTTGCTTAGGTTGAATATTTTATTTTAAAATTAAATATATAAATTCTATAAATCTATCAATTTGAAATTTGTATTCCAGACCTTTCCTACATGAGAAATGCGGCCTTTTAAGATGATTACATTAGCGACAAGCAAACAGTTCTAAATGCTTTTGTTTGCCTCGGTTTGCATGAGCGTTACTTCAGCAGTCTGTGCTGCCTTTATTCAATACTAAAAAATTGTAGGCAACACTATGTTTATTCATTTTAGAAAAACCGAGTAGCTAATGGCTAACTTAACAATACTATTAATTCCATATCCTAATCTGAAAGAAAATATTGGAAAGCAATGGTTTAAACATCATAAACACCAACAGCTGTGTATACCATTTGTGTGTCAAAATGGTAAGTGGCGTAATATTTAATTGTTGTGCAATTGTTCAAGTTTTATCAAGGTCTATTTTAAACTGGATAAAACGCCGCAGAAACACAAAATGTTAAAGGAAGCATTTGGGGATACGCTTTGAGTCAATTTCTGACTAGATTAAACGTTTCAAAAATGACCGAGCATCAGTCGATGAGGATGAACGTAGCGGATGACCATCAATCGGTATTACACCAGAACATGTCGCTGTTGTTCAGAATGCAGTTGTGAATGATCGTAGACAAACCACCCAAGACATCGGTAACATTATTGAATTATCTTACGGCGCATAACATTATTGGTATGAAATTAAACAACAATCGTCAAAACGGAAGGGTCCATCGTCACCGCGGTGAAAGAAAGTCCGTGAACTCCAAACCAACATCAAGTCTTTACTGTCCTCCTGGGATTTAGTTGGCTACATACGTCGCTTCAAAGATTCCTTGGTTCGGAAATTGCAAGCAGTGGTTGACGTGGTGGGTCGATATGGTACTTAGGTATCAACGGTCCGCTTTACCAAGAAAACGCACGCTGCTCTCTGACAATATTTTTATTAACGGCGTGCGAATTTCCTGGAATCCTAAGACAAAATATCTGGAATTAATATCAGATCAGCGATTTACCTGGAAGAATCACGTCCAACAGGTCCTTAACAATTATCTCAAGGCGAATAACTGAGGGGTCTGGTACCAAAGCAAGCAACATTCAATTTTGTCATTTTTCAGAAAGATCAAAAAGCGATTACTTGATTTCGTGAATAGGTATCCAACTGAACTAACCACCAAAATGTTTCAAAATAGTTTGGTTACAAATATCTGCTATCAATTATAATGAGAAATTATAGAATTCCCTTAAAATTACCAAGTAAATTTGGATGTTGCCGCAATTGATCCTATATGAAGGATATTGACGTTTTGGATACTAAAGTATGAAAGCCTCAGATCTAATAGGAAAGAAATGATTTAGAAAATAACAAAATAATTGTTAATAATAATAAATGTTAATGTAAGGAAATAATATTTCCTTCGGCTTCTTCGGCTACATCTTCGCCAGCTTCTACATTGGGAACTCCCTCAGAAAGAAGTACTCAATAGTACTTGAGGTTTTCTATGGATCTCCAATCTTTTTCATAGTGTTTAACAAGCAATGCATCTACGTCTCTTAATTTCAACAGATACAGTGCAATTTGGTCCTTTTCTGTTGGTTTTGGTTTTAGATATCTAGCTGTATAGCCTCGCTTGGTAATTGATTCAAAGTCATCAAGACTGTGCTTATTGTACACTTCTCCCCTAACGAGAATGTTTCCACTGCTATTACGCTTCAGATAAAACCTTTTTCACTGCTTGAATGGGAAGTGCAAAAACACTGCTATATTAAGTCCCATGACCACTAGCTCAATGCTGATTGTCTGAAATGGATGATACTGACTTTGAAGCCTAATGCACCCCGGATGTTGCTTGTTCGGATCCAAATGCTAAACTGTACCTTTAAAAATGAATTGGTTGTAGATAGTTTTGCTCCGAATCGTCATGCTAATTCAATAGAACACCAAAAATTGCACTAGATAGCATGTCTATCTCATTTTCCGCAAAAATGATGTTACTTGCTTTGATACCAGACCCTTGGTCTTCAAACGAAATTACTCATTTACAAAGTCTATCTTCGACCAACCATCACCTATGGAGCATTGTCCTGGTGCACCACCTGCAGAAGCAGAATGAAGAAGATTGACGCCCTTCGAAACAAGATGTTGAAAATTATAACAGGTTTATGAGGAATCAAGAAGCTGACGAAGGGGTAGTATTTATAACAACCCTCTTCTCACCAGGGTGGTAGAAATCCCTCAAGATCTACTTCCTCTAAGAAGCAGAATCAACCGCATAGCTGATAAGTTATCCTTAGGTGATGAAATAATGCTGCCCTAGATCGAATCTTAACACCTTCTAGCCCACACGTAAAACCAAACTTACAATGACCAAAGGGTAAGTTATAAAACTATGATAAACGAACTCAAAGGTTTTAGACTTAGCTCGAGTAGGAGGGAGTAGATGTTACCGAGACAGAGATTTCATACCTCCAGGTCAGACGATTAATGCAAAGTTCTAGTATGATACCCTAAGGAAGTTAAAGGAGGATATGAGACGAAAACATCCAAAGAAGTGACACAGGAGTGACTGGGGACATCGTCGCGCAGTAGCTTTTAACGAAAAACAACATGGCCGTTGTTTCTCAACCAATGTACTCGCCTGACTCGGTTGCTAGGGACTATTTCCTCTATCCAAAGATGAAAATCAAGTTTAGAGGCGAAGATTTGACACGATAGAGAAGGTTCACTCTGAATCGTGGACGGTCCTTCCGTAACTGAGGCGCCGCGGTATCGGTGTTTCCACTTCCAAGGAAACTACTTCGAAAGTGACTGATGCACGCAGATAAGTGGTTTCTTGCTTCTAAAAAATTGATTTTTCTACAAAAATCAGTCTCTATTCAAGAAAATATTGATATCAAAGGTAGGAATAAAAAAATAGTCCAGATCTTACAACGTTTTATTGAGAAATTAGGCGGCCGCTTTCGTGTTCAAAAAACACATCAGGCCAGCTACACTCCAATCTCTGTTTATGGCTAGCTTCTTTATGGGTAAATTTGAAACCAAACTGAAGAATACTTTGACTTATTTCCCTCGGCTTTGGATCAGATACGTCGATGACATTTTTTGCATCTTTGACATCAGCAAATGTTCAATAACGGATTTCATGGAACAACTTAACTCAAAATTTCCCTCTATCAAATTTACCCACGAAGAAGAGAAAGACAACAGGGTTCCTTTCCTCGACATGTTGTTGTAAAAAATAAAAATAAGTTAGAAACAGACGTATATAGAAAACCGACTAGTAATAATAGATTTATCTTACATGATTCTAATCGCTCATACGAGGGTCACGCAATATACTTTGAGATACAAGAAAACTACAAGCCTTTTTGCGAAAATGATTTTATTTATGTTCAAAATAATCTCCTCCTGCATCAATGCACTTTTGTAACCCTAAGTTTCCACAACGTAAAAGCGTGAAGCCAGTCATCTCTTGGAATGCTCTCAAAAAATAGATGAATTGCTTCATCTATCTCATCCTCCGTCGTGAAACGTCGACCACGTAAATGTTTCTTTAGGTTGAAGAACAACCAGAAATCACACATGGCCAAATCAGGCGAATAGGGTGGATGTTCAATGACTTTTACCTTATTTTCACGTAAAAATTCAGCTGTCTGCTGTGCACTGTGTGACGATGCATTGCCGTGATGCAACATTAACCCGCGAATCTTGGCTGACTCAAGAACTGCGGGTAAACATTTTGTGGTGTACCAGTTTGCTGTTACTGTAGGTTGATTTTCCAGCTTCATTGTTTTTACTAATCCGGTACTACGGAAGAAAACTGCGTACATAACTTTCTTGACAGCCCTTTGCCTTTTGTCCATTGTTGGTGTTGGTGCATCTTCGTGGATCCACAAGCGACTCTCCTGGCGGGTAGGAATATCGTAAAATGGGCTGTAAGTTTCATCACCTGCTACTATTTTTGATAGAATGCAATGTCCACCATTACTTAACATTTCCAATGTTTCCCGAGCGATTCTTACCCGCTGTGCTTTTTGGAAATCAGTCAGCGTGTGTGGCACCCAACGAGTAACAATTCTTTTCATCCGAAGATGATCATGTAAAATTGAATTTACTGCCGCGGATTCAACACCAAGAGTTGCCTCAATCACTTGATAGGTGCATCTTGGATCTTCGTCGATCATACGTCTCACACTCTCAATGTTTCCAGCGATAACTGAAGAACAGGGCCTACCGGTACGTTCCTCATCACCAGCGATATCCGTCCTCTTTTAAATTCGCTATACCAGCGAAACACAGTTGCACGTGAAGGACTTTCACACCAAATGCGAGTTGCAATCGTTCAAGACTTTGTTTCACTTAAACCGACCTTAAAATCGTAGTAAATCATTGCGCGTACATGTTCTCTTGACAAGTCCATGTTTCGATAACAAATTGTACCTACCACGTTTACTCTATGACAGCAGCGACTCGACTGACAGTCAGAGTTTACTACTTAAGGATGGTGGTATTTAGAAATGCAGTGTTGCCAGCTCTAACTTCTCTACTTTTGTGGCATCTCAACATATATAACTTTTGACTATTAACTTTTTGGTGCACCGGTTACTCAATTTTCCTTTAACTAAAAATAAATATAAAAATGAACTCATCAATATCCCTAACTTAAACGGATTCTCTGAAGATGTCGTCTATAATACAATTAGGAAACATAAGAATAGATTAAGAATTAGAAATATAAACATACTAGAACGCATTGAAGGCCATAATAATAAGAAATATGTTAAATTACCCTTTTATTCAAGTTATACGAAAGGTCTCCAAAAAATCTTTTCTAAAGTTGACCGTAAGATTGTTTTTTCTTCAAGCAATAACCTTAAAGACCTTTTAGGAAGTTCCAAAGACCCAGTAGATAACATGGATAAATCAGGAATTTACAATATTTCATGTAAAGATTGTGATCAAGTGTATATTGGGCAGACAAAAAGATCAATCAAAATTAGGTACAAAGAACATTTGGCTCATCTCAAATTCAGAAGGTTTGATAAGTCTAGCGTTGCCCTACATATACTTGAAAATAACCATAATGTTGATAATATAAAGTTAACTAAAAACGTACAGAGTATTGTTCGATTAAATTGTTTGGAAGGCATGGAAATTTACAAAAACAAAAATCACTTAATGAATTCCGATTTAGGACCACTAAATTCCAGCCTTTATCCTTTGTTACATCATGTTTAGTTAATTACAGCTGTAATTATAACTATGTGCAATGAACCGCTTCATTGAAAAACAAGGATTTTTATAACTCACGTCATCCTGACCATTTGACTTGGCTATCGAAACCTGCGACCAATACGAGTTAAGAATTGTGGTAAGGGTTTTAATGAACTCTCGCCAATTATTACATTAGCATTGCATAGATTTGAGCCATTTTTGCTAGGATTTTAATAAATAATTGTGTATAATTAGGAACTAAGCTAATAGTTCTCTAAACAATCAAAATGTATTGTTAGTGTTCCATGCTTCAATTAAAACCAAGCAACCCACATATCTTATATCATGTATTCGTTCGTTCCCCTAGCCAAAATCATCTCGATTACCACCACGGATCGATGGTAATATTAAAAAACATTTGTCGAACGCATAAAGCTGACAATATATCCAATATTAGCTTTTATATATATCATAACGTTGACATTTCACAAAAGAAACGCTATACCGTTGTGCCACGTTATTAAACGTTCCCCTTGACGTTTCGGACGACACGTACACGCCACAAATTATCATAACAATAGCGTGGAGGGCGAAAAGCTTCGCGTAAAACATCCATAAGTAACAAAGTCGCCAGAATTGCCAAGATGACGAAGGGGAGTGTTGGGAGTTTAACCAATCAATCAATACAATTTCGGGCGATTCTATGGAAGCGAGGTCTCCCTAGTTAGACGTAATTAAATGAATTTTGGTGACGAATATGTGACCGTTATTGTGTTGAGGATTAGATTGGTGTGATCACGGATTAAATTGGTGTAAAAAAGATTTAAATTTATTGTTTCAGTAAGCTGTTTTTTTCTGGCAGGAGGAAAGCAGATGTCTCAAATTTTGCTAACGTTTTGGTATATTTATCTAATACTTAAAATAGAATATAAATAATGCCTTAATAAAATTTAATAATCAAATGCCTTAAAAACGGTATCGATGACTTTCATCTATAAAGATGACAAATACATAGGTAATCGGCGCGCCCTGCCCGACAAAAGATAATTAATAAATTGTGAATATACACTACCGACCATAATTATTTTCCCATTCAAAAAAATACGGACAAATAAAGGAAATGGTAACTAAAAAAGAAATTGTAGTTTTGCAAAATTAAACCTTCGTTTCGTCCAAATATCCATCTCGACCATTAATACTTGCGACACACATTTGCGGCATTCTCTATATCAATTTCGTCAGAGTAGCGGGTTCTATTTTAAGCCAGACTTCTTGTAGTTGTTTCCACAACGATTAATTGGATGTAGGAGGATTTATTTCCACCTGCTTATCAAGTTCCTCCCACAAAAGCTCTATGGGATTAACATCTGGGTTTTGAGGAGGCCGCTTCATTATTTTAGTATTGCTTTCGCGTTCCATCGATTCTAAATATTCACAGCACAATTTAGAGGTGTATTTCGAATCATTGCCATGTTGTAATATAAAACAGTCACCGATTATTCTCATTCCAGATGGTATAGCATTCGTTTCCAAAATTTCCCAGTAGCGTTCTTTTCTTAAAATTCCATCCATTGTAACCAAGTCTTCTACGGATGCGGCGCCAAAACAACCCCAAACCATTAACGATCCGCCCCCTACTTGACTGTAGGTACTACACATGATTCTGCCGTTCGTTCTTCTTTGAATCTTGGAACGAACGTTCTTCTCTTGGAACCGAAGAGTTCAAATTTGGACTCATCGGTCTATAAAACATTTTCCCACTCATCAGCTGTCCAATGTTGATAATCTCTAGCCCAATGCTGTCGTTTTATTTTATTTTGCTTGCGTAAGAATGGTTTATGCAACGTTATTAATAATAATAAGGGTTATTTTAACGTCAAAAACAAAATATGAGTGTATTTGCGTGGGTGTGTATGTTTGTGTATGTGACGCCTGGTTGTCTGAGTGTGCGTGTTTGTGCGTGTGTATTTGTACTGTGTGTTTCTCTATGTATGTATGTGCAAAGTATACATGTGCGTGGTGTCGATGCGCCATGACTGTAGGATTAATTCAATTGTCTCTAACTGATTTGATAGTCTATACGAATTCAGCCACTGTATAGAAGCTGTTTTCTAAGAAATATCTCCTTATCTGCATTTTGAATTTTGGAAGGGGTTTTTCAATCCACCAAGCAGGGAGCTTGTTCAACAGTTCCAGATGTCTGGTTTTCGCTGCGGTTGTTGCTAGCCTATGGTACGGGAGGGATACCTGTTGTTTAGATTGCAGCTGGAGAGGTATACCCTCCCCCTTTCGCTTTAGAGATGAAAGCTGCAGTTTAACATAAACCAACTGTTTGTATATGTATGTTGATGGAAGAGAGTTTTTTATAAATAGCTGTCTACAATGTGTTTGCGGTACTTGTTCGATTGCTCGCAAGAGTTTTGCAAGTCTCTGAAATTTCAAGAGACTAGTTATCGCATGCTTCTGTGTGATCTTAGGCCACCAAACCAGGCAGCCATAAGTTATCATGGGTCTTACCACCGTAGTGTACAGCCAGTACGTCATATGTGGTTTGAGTCCCCATGTTTTCCCAACTATTCTACGGGTTGTCATTAACACCCTCTTACATTTGTCGGTCATTTTTTGTAAATGTGAATTCCAATTCAGTTTAGAATCCAAGGTTACACCTAAGAACTTAGCCTCCTGACTGATCTATACTACTTGGTTGCAAAGAATCGGCTCTCTTAAACCGTTCAATTTCCTTCTCTTGGTGAAGGGTACAAGTGCAATTTTTCCAAGGTTTACTCTAAGGTTCTCCTTCTTGCACCATACTTCTACCATTTTTAATGCTCCTTGCATTAGTTCTGAGATTATGCTGGCGTTTCTCCCACTGGTGAGTATTACAATGTCATCAGCATATCCCTGTGTATAGTAGCCAGCATTGTTTAGCAAGATCAGCAGTTCGTCTATCACCATATTCCACAATAGATGGGATAATACCCCTCCCTGCGGGCATCCTCTGGCGACAGACACCTGCATCGTCTCACCTGCCAGTGCTTCCTCTACTTGTCTGCCATGGAGCATGGCTCCGACCCATCTACAGACAGTGTTATCTACTCTATGGCTATTGCAATATGCTTTGTATACTTTTTTTGTTACTCTATCAAGTAATACATCCTCAAATAGTTGCCTTCATAATTTTCAAGACAGCGTCTTAATTTGTAGGCAATGTAATTATGTCTCAGGATAATGAATTTCATTTTACACATTAAAAGTTGTTGACTGGACTTTTTTTTTTAAACAAAATTGGTCTTACCATAATGTGTAGAAGAGAGACACAAAAATTAACCAGAGCAAAATTGAAGGAAGATAAAATCACTGCAGAATATTTAATGGATATAAATTTTCCATCCACAAAATCAATTTAATTTAGTTTCTTATATTGTCTTCAAAATTTTCCAATTTTACATTGTATTTACAAAAAACAAAAAAAAATAAAGCAAAAAATTCAACCTCTGCATTGAATTTTCCCGCATTCATTTAATTTAAAAGCTATTTAGAAGCAGATAAGGGAATAATTCATTAAAAATATCATATGCAACCGTTAAAGCGATATCTATCTACAAATATAAAATGTGCATATACAATTTGCATGTATGTATGAACATATATGTAAAATCCGTACATTACATATTATGCATCATACGCAGATATACAGAAATAAACATATTAACAGAAAAAAAAAGGATAAACAACCCGAGGTAGAGCAGACCGAGTTAGCTTTGAGGGAAAAACAAGCGCGTACAATTTCAACGGTTGTAACAGAATAAAATTTTCCGATATAAACGTAAAGCGGAATATGTACATTATCGGAACTGGGGCTGTGGTGGCGGTAACTGCGGATAGGTGCAGGTGGCCGGGGAAACGGGATGGGCAGGAAATTAAAAGCATTAATTTTGCAAAAAGCAAACACACGCGGTGGTAGAAAAAATCGCGTTTATAATATAAAACCATTAATATCGTACGAGCAGTGTACGCATCCAGTTTGGTGAGTTAAAAATGTTATCTTTTAGGGCGGACGCTGTGGTCGGCGATTTCGGCCGGTCGGAGCGTTTTATCTGACTGTTCGTGGTAAGCGTGTAGTTCCGAATTAAAATTGAAACGTTTCCACCGATTGAAAAAATTTAAATCCTCACATGGAAAGGTACGGGAGGAAAGAGTATCTATTTTAACATGCAGGTGGGGCAGAAAATGATATATGCTTAGGAAAATTTATATTATACAGGGTGCAACAAAAGTAACTGACACATTTCAAGGCCAAATAAAATCCAAAATATATAATTTTTTTCTCCAATTCCTATTAATAAAATGCTCATTTTATATATTAAATCTCATTATTAAAACAATAATTTAATCAAAAGGACGAATAAAATGTTTACAGCAACACATTATTCTGCTATTGACAACACGAACAAAGTAAAAAAAAATTAAATTCGCACAACCTTTGAAATTTCCGTTACTGTGGATGGCTTGTTTATAAAACATGTGACTCTTCACGCAAATTCTTCAATTTTCCGATTTAAGAGTCTGAAAGAGTGTTTGAAATGGCAAATTACCAGGAAGAAAGCACACCACAAGATGTTCTGAACCAAGCTGCGATTCCAGTATCCAATTTATTGCCAGAAGAACCAAAATTAGTTTATGAAAAGGAGTATAACACATTTTGTGAATGGAAGACAATAAAAAATGTGAAAACTGATAACGAGGAAATACTGCTAGCCTATTTCTTAGAAAAATCAAAGAAAGTAAAGGTGTCGACCTTATAGTGTCGTTACTCAATGTTCAGAACAACGCTATCCATAAATTAAAATATTGATATTTCCAAGTAAGTAAACCTAAATATTCTAAATTAGATTGAGCTATTATGGGAATTTGCAGGTTTTCAAAGCTCATTGCTTTTATAAAAAGTCTGGAACACTTGAGCCATCCTGTTGAAACCAATCTGTGTTCAATGTTCAATTATTTGTTCAGCTACCACCATCACGAATTCAAGGAATGATATTTTTTGCGCGTCAATTTGCCATATATAATAAATGAATTGACAGCAGTGAAAGTTTATAAAGAGTTTTTTGTTCCACCATTTAGCTGCTCTTCTGTAAAATTTAGAAACACCTATCAAGTGGTCCGTTAGATCAATGCCGTCTATTTATTTGTTATAAGACGCATTTCTGGACAGTCTATTGGATTATTTTCATTCTGTTGTGTTCTTTCGACTTGAGTCATTTCTGCCCCTTGCTTAAAACCCCTTGTTTCGTATCTTACCGTCTGCAGAAAGTGACTCCATTACTTGTAGATAGAAATTCAGCCTCATTGCGGTTCAGTATTCCATCCCGCTTTGGTATATTTTTCCCCGATACAATACCGGTTCCAACAGTAGGGAATTGTGAAGACCTCAACAGTAATTAAATCGATCAAAACATATTGGGTTATTTTGTTTTACAGATGATGTTAATTTTCGCATCATTTCTTCTCCCAAATCCCTTTGTCTTCCTCTTTCTTTCCACTGTAAACAGAACTCGTCAAGGAATCACCTCTAACCCAAAATTTAACTTCACCGGCTTTAGTGGTATGTTTTGTTTCAAGCCTGATCAATCTGATGAATTCATTCTAAAACGTTGATATGTAAGTTGAAGGCATCCAATGAGGATTTCAGTATAATAAATTTTGCTACAATATTCTGGTTTTTGCGGAATAATTTCGACATGAGAAACATAAATCGACTTCGCGGCTGCGTCACCCATTGCGTTTATAACTGCGTTACACATGCTAGGACCAATAGTGGCTCATTCTACGTAGAACATTACAGGTCATTACAACTATGTGCCGTGTACGAAACTAAAAGGAGAGGTTCTTGCCTGTAGTACAGAACGTAACTTTTATATCAATAAATCCATCAAAGCTTAGTGGCTAAGTGGACCCTTTTCCCTGTTTAATAGATTTTTATTCTTTTTCATATAAATGGTTTCGTAAGCGTCTAATTCTCGGAGCGAAGTTGTGTTCTTACTTAATTTGAGGTTTTCTGATTTAATATCACGCCCGGTATCGTTTATGTGTTGCGCTACACTTGACGATGCGGTCCTTCCACAGCGGTAATGAACCACGTGTTCTTTGTGTGTTTGTCCAATACGCTTTTTCACAGTCATCGCGTACGATCTACAAGCTGACAGTTTTGTTCGTGGCATGTAGCCTGGCAAAACTTGAGATGAAATGATTGGTTTAATTTCCTCATCACTAGAGTTTGTTAAAAAGATGGTACCGGATGGCGGTAGCGTAGCGGTAGCGGCGTGGGTAGGGGTTCATGCCTCATACACGCATGTCACCTCGTAGCAGAAACCATCCGAAAGAAGTATCCGATGGTAAGTTGGATGGATAAGTTAATAGCATCTACCAAAAAAGTATTCATCAAATCTCCCAAACACATCCGTGTATTCATACAATTGTGTCCGAAATTACCACCACCACCTCAGCCTGTAATAACGCGATGGGGATCATGGTTCCAGGCAATATCTTACTATCAGAAATATTTTTCAGAAGTGAAAAATGTCATCTTGAAACTTGATTCAAATGATTCTGCAGCAGTTCGAGATAGTCAGCAACTTTTTTCCGATTCGAACGTTCGACAACAAATAAATGAAATTTCCATGAACTATTCTGAAGTTACACAAGCAATTGAGGAATTAGAAAATAGTCACTTATCTGCACGAGACGCATTAAGTTACATAAACAATTTACAAGCCGCTCTAGAAAACTTGGCGAACACTATAGGAGTCGATGTTGTTCAAAAATTTGGTGCAACTTTAACGAAAAATCCCGATTTACAAAAGGTTCGGTCTATATCTGAAAATCAAGAGTGCCCAGATGAGGAAAAGGAATATCTGACAACGTGTTCACAACACCGTCGACGGCTGAATGAATCGACAGCTTACCAGAGCGGTTGCCAATTGCCACAGTGGACATCAAGATGACAGGAAAAGGTAACAATATTATTTTTCACTAATATTATATATTACGTACCTATTTTTATGCGGTGCGCCACTGCCGGTACCACCTTTTTAACAAACTCTATCCATCACTTAAACTTTTACTGTAAGTTGTACTAGAATTGTTTGAATTTGCCTGTTCATTTTAGTTTGACATCATTACTACAGGAGTGAAAACGGTTATCCTCATTTTCGGAAGAATCAAATATTCTTTCAGTTGCTTCCTTAAGTTCTTTTTGAGACAAGGGTTTTTTTCTAGTGACTCTCTAATGAAAATGAGACTCCAAGATTACATAATCAATCCCTCGAATAGAGACTGTTGGGAGATTATACTACACAAATGAAAATCAGATGGTTTACAGAAGTAAATTTGAGCAAACAAGTTATATCTATTGCATTTCTTAGAAAATTCACCTTCCTAAATTATTTCTTCCCATATTTACTACAAAAAGCTTATAAAATCACTTGAAAAATTCTTGTACTAGACTCGCATGTCATAAAACCGCGTTAAAAAGTTGTTGGGACATATTGTCCCGTTTGTACCGAAAGGGTCAATCTTACTAGAATAGCACACAAATAAAATACACAAGGATAACGATTGGATTGCATATTTTTCTCAAATCATCTGCGACACGATACAACGCTTCTACAAATCTATGTGTTCAAAGGAAACGCCAATACCGCAAACGATCAAAAGCAACAACAATAAATCCTGACGCAGCGGTAAGCTAAAAACGGCAAAAAAGGAGAGGCAGTTTTCCGCAAACAATGCCGACTATAATACATCTGTGTTCGCGCCCGTATTGTTTCTATTGCGGAACTTCTGCGTGTCGCGACAAAAGCGGCGCAACGTTCGATGAAAAAAAACGTTCCTCTTCCGTCAAGGGGACCGCCGCATTCATATGTAACACCTGTTATAAACCTGGCCGCAGTCTGGATGGAAAAACCTGGATGGCGGCATTATTGGAAAAATTGGAAATTTAAAATCGACGCCGCCGAAAGATTTGTTGACTATTGTCTCTATTCTAACCGCCGATATTGCTTTCCGAATGGAAGAATTAAATTGTAGTAGTGGCACAAGCGGATAACGCTGATATTACTCCTTTGTTGTATTTAAATTGATGGATCAGATGTTTTAGGGCATAGAAGAGATTTATCGAAGGATGTTCTCACATTCGAAGCCCTTTCTTCGTTGTATTTTGACAAATCCTCGGTCGAAAAGCACAGTGGTTCATGAAAAAAATCTCTAATTTCGTGACACTTTTGTATAATAACAGCAATTTCACAACAAAGCATGCCGGGGCACCATACTGAACACCCCAATTTCAATTCATATCTGAGAATTATATGGCAGAATACCGAAAACAGTAAGACATTTACCAGACATCGAATAACAAAAGTGAAAAAGGTCAGAAACCTTTTCTTTCTATTAGACCAAAATGTAGGAACTAATAATGTATTGCTCATAATCATAACATGGAAACTGTAACACCAAGGAATGCGAATTTTTTGGCCAAACTTGGCAGAAACGTATGACCATTCAAAGGTAACAATTGATTATAATTTCAAAGGAAAAGAACGAAAGATTAACACAATTTAATTTTCACACTCCCCCATTCTTCGTGGCATTGATTCCGGTAGGTGGTCGCTAAGTCCCTCAGTTTCCTTCACATAATGTCCCACACGTGTTTGATTGGAGACAGGTCTTCAGATCAGGGTGGTCATAACAAGATATTGACATGGGCCTCTTCAAATTGATTTAAAGACGTTCTTGGTACGTTGGGACGGGCATTAACCTGCTGGAAAAGCGGGTCTTCGAGCTGCTGAAGATATAGAAGAGTATAGGGTTCCACCTCCTCATCAACGTAACATTGGGCATTCATGGTGTCCCGAATGAACACCAATTTGGACCTATTCCCATATACTATAGCACCTCGTACTCCCACAGCTCGGTGCACACACCTTTCAACAGAAAACTGAACATCGCGACGTTCACCACGTCTTCATCTGATCCTCGTGCGGCCATCATGGATCCCTATACAAAATCCAGATTCATCACTGAACACCACCCTATGTCACTCCACGTTCCAGTGCATTCGCAACATACACTACTTCAACCGTTGCTGTCGGTATTGAGCCGTAGGTGGTAACACAAGATGTGATTGATAGGATTGCAAGCCGAAAGCCCTGATTCGGCGATAAACGGTTCGAAGGGCCACAGGACGACCTTCATCACCTAACCTATAGATCAGCAATTGATCTGGTACTGAAGAATCGGTCTCTTAGTGCCATTAAGCGAGGGCCTGCACGTCATTAGCTCTTCTTCGACCCCCGGTTCCTATTCGGCGACTTTCCTGGTCCTCCCTAGTCCATGACTGATAGCAGCGCATGATAATGGATTGGTTGCGATTAAGCTGATCTAAAATTTCCCTGAACGAAAAACCACCCTCGGGGAGCCAACAATTTGACCTCTGTCAAATTCGCTCAACTGGTGGTAACTTCCACGTTACCGCACGCTAGGTATAATCAAACCCTCAAAATACGTGAAGCAAAAGTACGATAAGAAAAAGCGGTGAAAATTGAATCGAAACTAGCAAGAAATACACCTGACATTAAGGCGATCCATCGCAACAAAACTATAATAAAATATTACTTTTGAATAGCTATACGTCTCTGTCAAGTTGGGTCAAAAAATTCGCACCCCTTCTTGGTGTTGCATCTGAAAACTCATTTATTACCACTTCGATATCCTATTAGGTGATAAATTAGTTCCTAACAAACCTTAACCAAATTCACACAGCACGAAACCTACTACAAGTCGTCCCGAAATTGATTTGGCATGAAACGGAAATTAAATTACCGGACGCGTTCTTATCCTTCCGGGAAGGACGGTAAATGTCTCTAAAAGCTCGAGCATTCTCTCTTATTTGCTTTTACTTTGTTCTTAAAGGCAGAAAGCGAAGATCTAATGTAGGAAATCGGATTGTAACCGGAGTAGAAAAGTTTTGTATATAAACAGAAGACGCTGAGGAAAGACACTCTGCGTGATGGTGGTTCTTAGAAATTTATTAACGGAGATAGAAACGGAAGATCTGAAGTGAATGCCCTGCACTTTCTGATACGTGTAAGAGCATCATTTCTTCTTTTTAAGCTGTATGGGATGTGTTTCAAATATGGTGTAGAAGTAAAACATGCTTCCACAAGTTCTTTCTTCTTACTATGGGTACAGTAACATTTATGAATGTCTTCATTTTGTTCCTTGTTTTATTTGTTGAATTTACTTTCATTGTTCTACATTTTCTATTTTGTATACTGCATGGCTATTAATCTTGATCTAAGTGAACCTTATTTGTGCTACAGGTTGATATCATTTGGTATTGCACTCCAATTTAGGAACCGTAACATGTGTTAGAGTCTGGGCAATACTAAATATAGCAGCTTTATGGAAACTCCTTCAGAATGCCTAATGTAACGTTTATTTCGATTGTAAAACACAGAAACTTAATGTACTTTCTTTAATTTACGGGTAGGCCTAGAAGACCTGCTCCTTTCTATGGCAGAATCAGGTACTGTGCGTTCAACTGCTAAAGAGATCAAGTGATTTTTTCTGGTAGATTTGGTACAATTCCAAGTTACAATGTGCATGCTGAAGAGTTGTAATTAACTAGGCTCTATCCTTTATGGCGAAGATGTGATGGTAACAAAGCCATGGAATACTTTACATGCATCATTTACATTCTAAAATGCTCTTGAGATGATGACAAGCTCCAAAGCTTGTACATCCCGTAGGGGCGTAACATACGTTAATTGCTATTTGAGCTTAGCAATACTAAGCCAACCTTAGGAAATGATTAGTAAATATGTTCTTCATAAATGCTGCATAACTGCTTTAATGCCTTAAAATTATTAGATTAGGTCTTCTTTCAAAATTTACAATTATATGGTACTTCGTTTATAATTAATAAATCACATATACATCGATTTTTGATAAAAATTTTCCCATAGAAGCTCTCTACATTATTAATGTTAAATTTTTTTTTAAATATGCAGTATTTTAAGATATAAGCTTATAGGATATGAAACTTACTTCAGATCCAGAATCAAATAAAACCATCAATTCTAAATCCTCAAGTTTTACCTTCAAATATGGTAGAGTACTATTTTCTGTGATAATTTTCTTGTTAAATTGAAATATTGCTTTGGCGTGTTCATAATTGTTATCGAATAATATGGAATTAGAATTTTGGCAAGAATTTATAAAAACTGCTGTGATTCTACCAACGACAATCCAGAATTTTGCAAATTTTCTATCGCGTCTACTAACCCTTTGTAATTGTTGCTAATATTCTTTAGATGTGTTTCAACAGAAATATCGAGAAATCCCTTCTGGCTCATCCTAATAGCTCTAGCTTCGGCAGGGACGAATTGCAAAATAACGGATTTGACTTCTTGAAAATGTTCATTATAATAAAAAGCGGCTTTTAACCACGTTCCCCAACGCGTAAGAATGGGCTTGGTGGTTCTCGAATACCAGGGCATAACCTGTGGAATGCCCTAGTCCTCTTAGGACTTTTGAGAAACACTTTTTTTGTGTTTGCTATTAATGCATCCACCTCCGGGTAACACTCTCGAATAGTTTGTGCCACAAGATGTAAAGCATGGACTTTACACGTAACATGTAAAAGTCCTTCACACTTTTCTTTAAGGGAACGGCCTACACTACACATTGTTGCTGCACCATCGCTCATGAACAACAACAGTTGACTGGTTGACACTTGAAATTTTTGTAACGTTTCGAGAACTACGGCCGTAATTGCTTTACTAGTACACTGTTTTAATCTTCTGCTGGCTAATAGAATTGCAAAATTTGGTTTAATAGGATCTAATACGCGCACTATTATATTCAAAATAGAATCTTTTTTGCAATCTGTCGTCTCATCAAGACATAGCCACAGCTGTTTATCTTTTAATTCGGCTTTAATTCGATTTTCAATGTCCTCACGTATTCGTGGAATATCTCTCCGTAACGCTGTCCGAGATGGTAGTATCCACTCGGTATTGTATGTACCCCAGAATTTTCGAAATGCTTTTTTATCAAGTATACGAAGTGGTAGACCACATACCATAAACGTTAAAAGCAATTCTAATTGAAATTGACGTTGTTGTGACACACCATTTCTTTTATTTCTGTGTTTGCGCTATTTATATGTCTTTCACAATCACGTTTGCTCCAGCACAGTAGTTTCTTTTTACAAACTTTACAGAAAATTGTACTCCCATTGTAGTGTAAATCCACAAATTCACTAAGAAATTTATTAACTTTGTAGGTAATGGCCGTTTATTTTTAATTGTTACGTTAGACATAATCACTAAAGCGAGCACACCGACGCTTGTTTCTAGTATGCCACGAAGTGGTGCAAACGTAACATCTGCAGACTCGTCATTTGTTGATGAATAGAGCGCGTCATCCGTAAATGAATAAGCGCGCTGTTAGTTCGTAGCCGTCGATGAATGAACTTTTTTTTTTGTAGTGGCCCACTGTGAACAACGCCCTATTTATCAACGAACACCCAAACTGCAGGTGTATATTTGCGCGTCTTCACGACGTAATAGACAGTGGTTTTGGTCCTCGTCCTAATAATTACATATTTAAATTACCTATGTTTACATACATATATGCGCCCGGCAGCCTGATTGCGAACCTGGCGCGTGGCGCTCTTGGCCCGCTCTACAGATGACGTAAAGGCTGTTGTTGCTTGGATTCCAAATATAGTGTGTTTGATATGTGTGTTTATGTCGTTTTTACAAGTTACATTTCCAAACTGTAAATTACTCAAAATAATTCGGAACCTTGATTATCTCCTGTAAGATAACGTTAATGGGTTTTTTTTTTAATAGAAGATTAATAACATAAATCATCAAAATGCCAAAATTCGAATAATAACCCAGAATAATCCGAATTCTGCAAATGCTACGTTAAATTCTAATATTTTACGAATATTGATATGGAATTAATTGAAATTCAAGTATTAACGTGTGAACGCACGCACTTCAGATGGGATGTCCCACTACAATATGGTTACCGGATTTAGTCCCTTGCGTGCTTCTTGCTTTACCTGTCCTTCCAAAAAGTTTAGTAAAGCTATAATTATAAACTGATAATGATTTTAAGTTCCATTAAAATCATTTAATCGCAATTATCCATACTATTCTTAATTTTTTTCTCTTCGAGAATCGCCAGCGAAAAGCAAACCTTGTAGTGTGTAAGAGAGAAAAACAGAGAGAGAAACATCTCCTTCGCACGTTATGTAAATTCGGTCTCCTGTTTCTAATAGCTATAACATTTTACTTTAATTAACTAATAGTCATTACGTAATTGGCGTGCGCCTGACAGGGGAGAGGCCCCTATTAGGAAAGCAATGGTATTAGCTAACGTACTATTAGTTGGCGTGGGTAGACAACTGCGATTGCTAGCTCCTAAAAACAAAATGGTGGATAGACTAACGATTGCCATCATGTAACATGGTTATTTGCCGTGCCAGGAATGTGGGGGGATGATGAAAATATGAAGTTGCTGCATTGTATCCGTTGTAGATTGTGGGGACGAGAAGAAATTGTTTGTTAATTGAGTTCAATGCTTCGATGAAGGTGAATGCATTATTGAAAGGATTAGACTCAAAGCTTTAGGAAACCTGTTCGTAAGGAAAAGATTGAAGTAACTGCTAAAGTTTACATCAAAATATACAGCAGGTAGTACCTTCTGTTACAGTTTTATTTCTTACTCTAGATAATCTCAAACAAATATACCATGTGACATGGAAATTGCAACACCAAGAAAGGCTGCGAATTTTTTGACTAAACTTAAGGCAGAAACGCATAACCATTCAAAGATAACAATTGATTATAATTTTGTTACGATGGATCAAGTGGTCATGGCATATCTGATACTTCATGCAATCTATTTTGACATTGATTGATTTTTTACCAAAGCAGGGCTGGTCTTTACATCCCTAACACTGAAGCTTAGTAGCTTATTGTATTATTCCTGCTTCGGTTTTGTTTTACTTGAACAGGTTAGTTTCCGCAATCAGGTTTAAGAGCCTATGTAGTAAATCTTTCTCCATTGGTAGTTCAATTGTGCTTCGCATAGCGAATCTGCGTTGAGCTAACGCTGCACATTCGAAAATAATATGAGGGGCTGTTTCCTCCTCCTCATTGCAAAGTCTACATAAGGGCTCATCTTTGTAGATCCCCATCTTATACAAGTGGCCTCTCAAACAGCCATGTCCTGTTAATAGACATGTTAGCTGCCTAAGCTGTATCTTGCTTTAATTCAAGCAGGTCAGCAGTCAGATGTTGCGATCGGTCTTCCCATCATCCGCTTGCTGTGCTTTTGTCCAGCTGCATGTTTCCAATTTAATTGGTGTTGTGTTATAATCCACTCATTAATTGCACCACGCACTGCACTCTTGGTAATACCTAGACCCGGTTCAGGGCCTATATAATTCATTTTTGAACCTTCCCTCGCTAGCTGGTCTGCAATTTCATTGCCCGCTATGCCCCTGTGCCCTGGCACCCACACCAATGTGACCTTGTTGTGTTTAGACAGAGCCATTAGGGTTTGCAGACACTCCCATACTAGTTTGGAGGTTATACGATAAGAGAGAGAGAATGCAAATCGTCTCACCCTGCGGTCGCCGACGCAGACTCTCCCACGTGCAGGTTTGTATAGCATAAATTTCTGTTTGAAATACCGTGGTGTATCGCCCAAGTGATGCACATACTTTGTATCCCTGGTTTTCCTCATATACACCAACGCCAGATGTAGTGCCCGTTTTGGGCCCATCTGTGTACCAGACTAGGGTCTTCGGTTTTCTCCCCTCTCTGACCCTCCATTCCTCCCAATTCAAGAAAACCTTGAAAGGTTTGTCATAGGAGATCCTGGAGATTGTTGTATCACTATCCATATCATAGATAGGGTTAGTTACTACTGTTTCTATTCTGGTGTGCCCAGATCCACTGTGGGATCTCCAGTTGCTAGTATTTTTCAGTCTGTATGCACCCATTCTAGCTTCTTCCTTGATATAAATCTCAAGAGGAGGTAGGTTTAGCATTGTTTCCATAGCAGCTGTTGGAGTGCTTTTAATAGCTCCTTTTATACACAGACATGCCAGTCTCTGAATTTTCGAGAGACTAGTTATCGCATACTTCTGTGTAATCTTAGGCCACCAAACCAGGCAGCCATAAGCTATCATGGGTCTTACCACCGTAGTGTACAACCAGTATGTCATATGTGGTTTGAGTCCCCATGTTTTCCCAACTGTTCTACGGATTGTCATTAACACCCTCTTACACTTGTCGGCCATTTTTTGTGAATGCGAGTTCCAATTCAGTTTAGAGTCCAAGGTTACACCTAAGAACTTAGCCTCCTGACTGATCTGTACTACTTCGTTGCAAAGAATCGGCTCTCTTAAACCGTCCAATTTCCTTCTCTTGGTGAAGGGTACAAGTGCAATTTTTCCAGGATTTACTCTAAGGTTCTCCTTTTTGCACCATACTTCTACCATTTTTAATGCTCTTTGCATTAGTTCTGAGATTATGCTGGTATTTTGACATTAGTGTCAGGCGTATTTTTTGTGAGTTTTGATTCGATTTTCACAGTTTTCTCTTATCATACCTTTCTTCTTTTTAGAAAAGAAAGCATCCCTATTTCCTCCTTTCTTGATGTAACAGTTATTTCAGCAAAGGCAAGTGATAAGACATGCTTGCATGCATAAATCTGTTAAGGTGAAGTCCAATAAATGGTAAAGAAACGTATATTTGTTTCAAACTGACGAAGTTCTTTAAGAGAAAGAACAGTATTGTTGAATCAAACGTATTACGTATATTAAATCAAACAGATATATTTTCAAATCAAGCTTGAGGTTATTTATTTTAAGAGATCAAATGTTTGAATCAAATAACGATGTCAAAAAAAGTTTTTTTTTTCTAAATTAAAGAAATATTGATCTAATGCGACTCTGTGTGACGTATACATATTTAAAGATGGTTGAAAGAAAAGTCCACTGTCGCACAATAACTCGATTTAATGAAAATTGAGCGACCGGTTTCGGGACTACTGTCCCATCCTCAGGCTCGAGTTAATATAATAGTAGAAACCGGTCACGCAATTTTCATTAAATCGAGATATTGTGAGACAGTGGATTTTTCTTTTAGCCACCTTTAAATTAAAAAATATATCTTTGCCGCCATTTAAAATTACGATTAGGTTGACTGAATGTGTGTTCGTTTGTGTCAAGAACTTTTTTTTTCTGTGTGCAAAGGAAATTGCAAATCGCCTTAACCGGAATCAATCCACCATCAAGCGCTGTTATCAGTCACGGACCAGGGAGGGCAGGAAAGTCGCCGAATAGGAACCGGAGCGGAAACAAGAAGTAACGGTACTAAGAGACCGATTGCGGGAACTAACCTGTTCGAGTAAAACAAAACCGAAGCAGGAATAATACAATAAGCTACTAAGCTTCAGTGTTAGGGATGTAAAGACCAGCCCTGTTTTGGTAGAAAAATCAATCAATCAATCAAAGAGACCGATTCTCCAGTACCAAGTATATTGCTGATCTATGGTTATGTAATGAAGGTCGTCCTGTGACCCTTCGAACCGTTTGAATACTTTGCCCCTTTTCATGTAACAAAATCATACATTTCTAGAATGTTAGCCATACAAGCGTGTTCATTTTTATAAAAAATTTCGTATTTTTGTATTTTTTCACGTGGAAAGAATGCCTAATACAATAACCAAAAAATAAAAAATAAATGCTAATATAGCTTATGGTATTGGTGGAATCATTCCCGGCAAAAACAATGTAGCAGAGAAAATAGCGCTAACACATGGACATGTTTCTGCCTACTCGGCGTCATCAGCATGGTTCTGAGCACTATCTACTGCCGCTCTCATTGAGTTTGCCTCTCAGTTTATATTGCTAATCTCCAAAGCAGCACTGAATATGTCTCTCGGCGACACCTATCGCCAACAAACACAGTCATGCCGTCCCAAAGGGTAGCAAGACAAACCGGAGTGTAGATGTCCACCACCTATCGGGCAGCTCTTGGGCTGCCAAACGCAAGGGGGCGTTTGGCAGAAACATGTCCATGTGTTAGCGCTATTTTCTCTGCTACATTGTTTTTGCCGGGAATGATTCCACCAATACCATGAGCTATATTAGCATTTATTTTTTGGTTATTGTATTAGGCATTATTTCCACGTGTATTTCTATACATCATGGTAAGCCTGAGGAATCATTTGCACGTATAGATGTCGCTGTGCCTAGGCACAACGCTCCCTTGCGTTGGCAGCCCAAGAGCTGCCCGATAGGTGGTAGGCATCTACACTCCGGTTTGTCTTGCTACCCTTTGGGACGGCGTGACTGTGTTTGTTGGCGATAGGTGTCGCCGAGAGACATATTCAGTGCTGCTTTGGAGATTATCAATATAAACTGAGAGGCAAACTCAATGATAGCGGCAGTAGATAGTGCTCAGAACCATGCTGATGATGCCGAGTAGGCAGAAACATGTCCATGTGTTAGCGCTATTTTCTCTGCTACATTGTTTTTGCCGGGAATGATTCCACCAATACCATGAGCTATATTAGCATTTATTTTTTGGTTATTGTATTAGGCATTCTTTCCACGTGTATTTCTATACATCATGGTAAGCCTGAGGAATCATTTGCACGTATAGATGTCGCTGTGCCTAGGCACAACGCCCTTGCGTTTGGCAGCCCAAGAGCTGCCCGATAGGTGGTGGACATCTACACTCCGGTTTGTCTTGCTACCCTTTGGGACGGCGTGACTGTGTTTGTTGGCGATAGGTGTCACCGAGAGACATATTCAGTGCTGCTTTGGAGATTAGCAATATAAACTGAGAGGCAAACTCAAAGATAGCGGCAGTAGATAGTGCTCCGAACCATGCTGATGACGCCGAGTAGGCAGAAACATGTCCATGTGTTAGCGCTATTTTCTCTGCTACATTGTTTTTGCCGGGAATGATTCCACCAATACCATGAGCTATATTAGCATTTATTTTTTGGTTTTTGTATTTTTTATATATATTTTTCGATTTTCAATCTTTCATCTTATATAGCCAAAAAGATTTTGGTGTCAATACAGTCCCCGAATGCACAGTGGTCAAATATATAACCACCGGAAAAAAAGGACAATTTTAAATTAAATTTGCAATAAATAGCTTGCTATGTGATGGTTGAACATCGTACTAAAAAATCACATAACCACCACGACAAATCAGACTAGCAGAAATGTATGCATTCATAGTTTGTTTTTGGTGGCTAAATACGTATTTAGCCACCAAGCGTTAAAGGGTTGAAATAAAGATTTTTTGATGGAATCGCCGGTAACTATTATGTAATACTATTACAGATATTATAAAACGCAAAAATACTTTATTGCGTCAAGACTATATAATTGCAAAATAGCAGAAACGAGTACAAAACAAACTATATTTAAACGGATAAGTCCTTCAACTTCTGTCCCACTTTATCTCGAACATGTAAATCGGCCATTCTTTGCATTTTCATTATTACAGCGTACTTTAAAATACACCACCATATATTATAATAAACGTTACTACGTTATTTACACGCTCCGCTGTTATCGAAAGACGTTTTTCTTACTTTCAGAAATTAGCACAAAAGAGCTGCAATTATAAATCACTTTCGTGTATTTTTAGAGCGTTTGAATAGGTATAATATTCTTGCTGTAGGTGCACTATGTAAAATTATACCCTTACATGTCGTCCCCCTTTTTCGTGTTATAAAAAAAAATCGCATGACTGCTGTGATTGAAATCCGAGATTATCGTACGACATATTTTTACCTTGTTGAATAATTACTTGCAAATTAAATTACGCTGTCATGCTCTTGTTCTACGCTGTTGTTTTTTGCAACGCGAAGGAGTTATAAAAAGGACTTCCTGCAATAATAGCTTTTTATAGATATTTAGAATAAAGGAAAATATTGCGGTTACAAAAATTGCTCCCTAAGAATAGTTATTACTAGAGTTGGCCGCGCGCGCCAACAGGCAGCTGCGTCGTATCTATATGGTTACATATAAGCCTCAGTGTAGCTTCGACCTTTGACTAGCGCGGTATGTGTTATTTAGAAATGTTGCGTACGTCGCGCAAACGACCCAAGGCGGACCAAGTTAGAGAATCTTTAGCCGAAATTCCTGACTTAACATATGATGGCGTTAAAATCGAATATGTAGTATGTAATGTCCCGTTGATGAGTTGGTCCAAAAGGGACTGTCTACGGCACGTAAACAGTGAACGGCATGCTTCAAAAAAAACTTGCACACGAGACTATGACAAATTTATATTTAATTTATGTGTTACTTTTATTGTATGTAATATACCGTTGAATTCGCTAGACAAGGAAGCGTTTGTCTTGTTTTGGAATAACTATTCGAAGTACAAATTACCCAGTCGGACATCGTTACGAAGGATAGTGCCATCTGCTCGTGAATATGTTGAAAAAAGAATTAAATCGGAGTTGAAAGAAAGAAAAATGTGGTTATGTGTGGACGAAACGACAGATTGTAAAAAACATTCGGTCGTTAATATAATGGCACGTAAAATTGAACCGCATCAACCGTCACCTTAGCCTCCAGACGAATACAACAATGTACTGCCGAAGTAATTGTAAAGTTAGTGTTAAATACATTGGAAAAGTATGAACTTTCAACAAACCAACTGTTGATGTTTATGAGTGATGGTTCCGCAAATATGGTTTCTGTAGGCCGGTCTCTTAAAAAGCATTCTGTTAACTTGTTACACATTACGTGTAAAATTCATGCTCTCAATCTTGTGGCAGATGGTATCAGAAAATGTTATCCAGAGGTAGACGCTTTAATAGCGCATACAAAAGCAGTGTTTGTCAAATCCCCGAAACGTATTCGCGAATTTCACAGACTGTGCCCCCGTATGTCTAAGCCACCAGAACCTATTCTTACACGTTGGGGAACTTGGTTAAATGCTGCGTTTTATTATCATAAATATTATGAGAATATTTAGAACGTGGTTTTACAATTCGATCCAAAGAAAGCTGCTGCTATCAAGAAAAGCCAGTCGAAATTTCAAGATAGTCGGGTTAAAACGGATTTAAAAATTATTCACAACAATTACTTCGGACTAGCGGAGGCAATAGAAAAGTTACAAGATCCTTCGGTGTCGTTAGTGGAATCTGTGCAAATAGTGAAACATGTTCACGCACAGCTATGCGCGATAGAAGACGCAAAAAATGTTTGTGTTCTAGAAAAATATGAACGTGTTTTAGAGAAAGATTCTGATTTTGGTACATTAAGGCACATTTGTGAAGGTGCGTCAACAGAACCGTTAAGTTGTTTCAAAGAATATTTTAATTACGCAGATATAACGTCACTAGATGTAGAACGTTCGTGCTCTGCATATAAACACATTTTTTCCTCGCGTCGCACTCGGTCTGTCGAAATAACTGTTGAAACATAGTTATTGCTACAACTTCTTTAATGTAAATAAAAGAGAATAGTACTCAATAAAAACGAAATATTTGCACGAAACTGTTAACGAACAAAATTTAACGAAGGAGTAGACGTTGGCAGCCACTACGTTCGATTTAACATCGATCATGCATATGTAGAAACACAATTCGTTAAAATTACTCACATAAAATATACAAATAAAAAAAAATATCCGTTAGAATAACTTGCGGTAAAATGTTCTTTAACAAAAAAATAAAATATGAATTAGAGAATTACCAAAATTTAGTAAATGTCTAAGTAGGTTTAGGGTGGCAATAAAAGATTTTTAGAATATATCCTTAGGTTAATGAGAATTACTTAAATGAAATAAGTTAAAGGGGAAAAAAATAAAGAATTTAGACAAAATTTAAAAAGAAAACAAATGGTTGTGAATCCAAACAAACACAAAAAAGAAAACGGTAAGTCCACTTATTTGGGCGCTGTCGTGGTCGAACTGCGGTAAATCGGCGCTAGTCCTGTCCCCGGGATGAATAGGAGATGTGGATAAACCGTAAATGTGGAAATAACGATCTATAAGCATAAACCTCATGAACTATGATTAAAATGATTAATTACCTCGGTTGGATGGAGGGTTTGCTAGCCGATGATTGAAGATTATTAACACTGGCGTGCCGTCGTAAAAAATATTAAGCATATCCGACAATGACGGTAATGATTATTAAAATAAACGAATCAGAACCACCCACAGCACTTAATTATGGTAACTGTGAACATTTTTGAAATCCTACTTGTGTAGAGGCTAACCGCTCCAGCAGATTTTCGCAAACGCATCTTCTTAGTTCACGATTGACACCAGAAAAGAGCAGTGTTAATTACTAATCAACAAACATCGCGCATTCTATTGCAATGAATTTAGGTAAATTTAGTTACAAAAAAAAGAACCAAAACAACAAAATAAAGAGAAAGAAAAATGAGAAATTGTTCAATAACCAGCCTTTATAATTGAAATTACCAAAAGTAAATTAACCAAATATTAAATATGTCAATAATAGAAATTATTATAAATTTTGAAGCGTATTAGAGAGGATAACGTAGCAATCTATTGTAAACACCGAGCAACTCTTGACAGTAAAAAGTTGTATTTTGTTTACAAAGTAGAATTTGATACGTTACACGATAAAGGCTTTCGATTCCAATCGATCCTATTCGGTTCCAATAATACCACTAATCTACTCCCTGTCTTTATTAAACGATATGTCTATGCTATCAACATATTGGTTTGTGTACCTTAGTATGATATTCAAAAGGTCATCGTTTATTAAATGATTCCAGCATTCAAACAGTGTTTGTGCATTTCCGGCCACACCAATGACACCTGGCGTTCTTTCTTATAATATTATTCGGTAACGATCTAACTGTAGATGAAAATGGTACGGTGGCCCATTTAGTTTGATTCGGTTTCAACAACATCAGTTCCTTCACTTTCAACATCTTATTTCGTCTCCCAATCTTCGCTACGAGTTTCAACATCATCGGCGACTTCTTGATTGACTTTATCGTCATTGTAATCGTCGCCTCAAGCAATTCTTGCAGCTTCACTAACGTCATTGGGGTGTTCTAAATTAAAATATCGTTTGCTATTAATTGCCACAGCTTTATCTACTTTTAAAATCCATAAAACAAATGAAAATTTATGAGAAAAATAGAAATTATAAACACCGTCGCCTAAATACATAAATTGTGCATAAGTGGGCACAGTGTATCAAACTGGTAGAAGACACTGAAAATTGGCTTACCTAATTTTACATAAAAATTCAAGTAGGTATGCTATATATAAAATAGTGTATCAAGCTAATGTAACAATGAATACATTAGTAGGTATGGTACTAAACGCCAGTGACATTTAACGTTATTTGTTTGAACATACGAGGGTGGTTTGAAATGAAAGGGAAAATGAGAATTTTTTTTTTGAAATACGTTTTATTTTTCTACATAATCTCCTTTAAGTTGAATGCACTTCATCCAACGATGTTCCAAAGCCATTATGCCATCACGAAAGTGCGATTCCTCAAGTACTCCAAAATAGTCGTCGACAGCTGCTTTTACTCCTTCTGTGGAAAATCTTTTTCCCCCGAGGAAAATTTTTAGTCGTGGGAATAAGTGGAAGTCAGAAGGAGCCAAATCAGGCGAATAAGGTGGATGTTGCAACAGATCGTACTTCAGTTCATTCAATTTCCCCATTGCTATCACACTTGTATGGGGACGTGCATTGCCCTGATGGAAAATGATCTTCTTCTTACGCAAGCCAGGTCTTTTTTCATGAATTTTTTTATTCATTTGGTCTAGAAGTTTAGCGTAATATTCACCGTTTATTGTTTGGCCCTTGGGAAGATAGTCAATTAGTAATATTCCCTTAGTATCCCAAAAGACTGACGCCATAACTTTTCCGGCTGATTTCACGGACATTGCTTTCTTTGGAGGTAGAGAACCCCTACGTCTCCATTGTTTTGACTGTTGCTTGGTCTCAGGGATATAATAATGAACCCAAGTTTCGTCTGTTGGAACAAATCGTCGGATGAAATCGGTTTTATTTGAGTTAAATCGGTCAAAACTCTCAACAACAAATTCTCATTCTCTGAAGGTTTTGATCCATTGTCAATATGCGCGGCACCCATCTTGCCGAAAGCTTTTTCATCCCTAATCCCACAGTTAGGATATGAAATGTTCTTTCATCTGAGATGTGCATATCCTTAGCAGTTTCAGAAACCTTTAATCTACGATCCTGCATAACCATATCGTGGACTTTTTCGACGATTTCAAGCCTCATGGCAGTTTTTAGTCGTCCAATGCGCGGGTCATCTTCTAGTCTCTCACGACCATGTTTAAATTCCGTCACCCACTTATGCACAGTCGTATAAATGATGGAGCAGAATCTCCTAAAGTATCCTGCATATCTTTATAAATTTCTGTTGCCTTCCAACCTTTACCCAAAATATTTGATAACAGCGTGCGTTTCAGTTTTATCCATTTTGCAGAACTCACACAACTAGCTTTATTCACAACGGCACAAAATTGATACTACTTGACAGAACAATATCATATTTGACATTTGTGCACAAAACAATTGGCGCCATCCATTGCGTATGTTTTAATCGAACTGATGCTACCATCTGTCCTTCATTTCTCGAACATTTCAAAGCACCCTCGTACTTAACTAAAATTCAACGGTGGTATCATATTGAACAACTGCGCCCGACGAAGGGTTAAACGCCCATCTTTCCTTTCTTTGTCTTACTACAATTTCATGGTCCAACAATGTGCACATAAACATATAAAATTAACCTTCTTCAAGAGGATTATCAACATTTTCGTACTAATCTATAAAAACAACTGCAAAATACATCTTCCTCTTTTAAAATCCATATCTTTCCCAACGCTAAACACCGCCGCTATCTTTTTTTCGTACAAAAACGAGGACGAGCGATCTTCCAGTTCGAGGGGTCAACAACCCTCATCTGTTCTCTGCTGGCTGTAGGGAAGTATTAAAAAGGCTACTCCTGTGTAGCTTTGAACCGTCGTTTTTTTTTCCTGCGTTGTATGCAAATGATAATAATCTGGATATTTTAGCGAACAAACCGTTGCTTGCGGTACGTGAAGGGGGCAGAAGTTTACGAAAGGCCAGGTAGATTAATTTTTAATACGGTAGGTTTGGAATTATGCAACTTTGTCTGTCCGTTCGTCCTCGGTTATTATATCCATCTCCCTCTTTTCCTCGTTAAGTATCCTTTCTCGCGGTGTGCCCAGATGATTAAAAACAGGTATTGAAACAAGGAAAATATATAACAAAGCGGAGGATGGTTTGATTAAATGGAAACAAGCGAAAAGAGCGAAAGATTTACATTTAAATAGATTAATGTGTGATATTATGTTTGGAATATCTGTATAATGAGAGAGAACAAAAATGACGATTGTTTTTTGGTTGAAATTCCTTAGAATAGTTAAAAGGCATGTCCTGATCAATGATAAGCAGAAATACTTTCAAATCTTCATTTTGGCATCGAATGAATAGCACAATGGAATTTTATTTCTTGAAACTTTGTGGGATTATAGAACAATTTAGGGAAAAAAACAGTATTAATTGTTTCAGGTTGTTAAACATCAGTCACGGTTCTGCCTATCAAATTATCCACGATGAACTCAATTTTCGTAAAGTGTGTGCGCGATGGGTACCACGAATGCTTATCGCAGAAAACAAAACCAAACGTTTGGACATCTGCCAACGCTTACTGGATCGCTTCAACGCGGAAGGCGACGCATTTTTAAGCAGAATAGTGACCATTGATGAAACGTGGATTCATCGCTACGAGCCTGAATCGAAACGCCAGAGTATGGAATGGAAACACCCAGGATCCTTGGACAGGGGAAATACCATAAATAGTGCGCGGTACAGCGATTTGTTGGCGATTAAGCTGAAACCAGCAATTCGAAACAAACACCGTGGTCTACTCTCAAACAAAGTTTTGTTGTTGCAAGACAACGCCCGTCCGCACACGGCTCATAACACCATAGAAGCTATCAACAGGTTGGGCTTTGAGACCCTGAAACACCCTCCCTACAGCCCTGATCTCGCTCCCTCAGACTTTCATCTCTTTGTACCACTCAAGGGAGCTTTGAGAGGTCGTCGATTTGCCTCAGACACAGACGTTCGGATGCGGTGCAAAAGTGGCTTCACGACCAACCGAAAACCTTCTACCAGGAAAGCATACGGAAGCTTGTGGCTCGCTGGACCAAGTGCATTGCTAAAGGTGGGGACTATATCGAAAAATAATGTATCTGTTGTACACCTATCTTTGTTTAATACAGTTGTAGAACTAAAAGTGTAAGTAATTTTTGACTTACCCTCGTATTATGCATTTTACAAAGAAACTGTATCAAAGTATATGGAGTAAGAACAATTGAATTTATAAGCAGTGTAATAGGTGTGAGTCCATAGAAACATTTGCATTCATTTAAGAAAGAATAAAATGTTATAATTTTTGGATATCTTCTTGATTTGACATTCTAATTGCGCACGTAGTATTGTCGTTTCTCGAAATATGTCACAGACCGTTGATTTGCCTCTACTATTTTAAATAAATTTTCAAATAAATCAACATTCATTCCTGCACATAAGAAACAGGTGTCAAGATCATAATTTAAGATTTTCTAAATCAAACTTAAATAGTCCCATTGTTGTTTCTTTTGAGTGTTGATGGGATGTACCCGCCAACGTCTTATCTTTTTGTATTTATTTTTAAATTTATTCGCCCTGATTATTGCAGAAACTGCAAGTAAACACAGTATACAGTGCGCGCCAAAGGTATGGAATGGTGAAATTTTCTTCCTTGTTGTCAGAATAATCGAAAAATTGTTTGACACGTCATTTTTTGATAGATTACGGAATTCCAATTTCAGCAATGTATGTCCTTTGGACCAATACTTTTTGAGATATTAATGTTTTAAGATCGGAAAAAAGGTCTAGTTGTAAATTGATTCTTCGCCAAAAAAACAAATTTTTATTGCACCCACGATACCAAAATGAGTAAACAATGTTCTTAAAAAAAATATAAAATATTTTACAGGAAAAGTTCAAAATGAAAACCATTTTGTTCTTGGCAGAACGCCAATCGTGCTCGAAAATTAGAACAAACATCACGCAAAGTATTGGTCCGAAGGGCATAATTTTATACATTGCTGAGATTGGAATTCCATAATCTATCGAAAAATGTAAAAAAAAAATTTGGATTAGCCATTAAAAAAAAATATCGCTGACGTCATTGCCCAAAAACGGACAGAGTTGGAAAAATGATATTACTAACAACTACATGATCTTAATTAAGTTTTCGTCATGCCATTTGATAGCAATACTAAAGAATTCACCTCGTCGATTGTATTTATATACGTATCCAAAACCGACGACATACATTCAAATTTTCACCAATTAATACGCCATCTATTCCTTTCTCCCCTACAACAATAGACTACAGTACGAACGTCGTTTATAATTTATACATACGGCGCCCTCTATCAAATCTCGCTTTATACTAGTGAAATTATTTCACATTTAATTTAACGCGGCCACCGGCAAAACCGACGTTCATAAAGCGTAATAAGTGAAAGATGGCCTCGGGCGGACCTCGTAAAAGGTCCGAAATGAACGCGGAGAGGGAACCCGGTCACCACCCGCTAATTCGATACTGTACGGCGCGGCGGCGGTAACTGGAAACCCGATGGCGATGGCCAAACAACCGCGGCACCATAAAACAAACATAAATTAAATTACCTCCTCTCCTGTTCCGTGTTTGGCGAGATTACAAATGATATCGACCTATTATCTACCTATCCCACACCTCTGCGCTTCACCTATCTCTCGCTTGCATCTAACCCTCTTCAACAGCAAACGTTGAATGGATAAACACAAGCTGTCCCATTAGAAATAGCAACCGCCGATATTTAGGAGAGATGAATTTGAAACACCTGGAAATTTGGTGGGTTGCCAACCCTAATGAGGAGGTCACCTCTCACCCAAAGTTTTGATACATGTATGTCGCCTCTGGTTATACCAGAAGTCGATACTGGCTTACTTATTTTTATAGAACAACCTACATTATTACCTCTTTCAATTCTACATAAAATTTAGTACTAAAGTAAAGTTTTCGTTTGTCCTCGAGTTATTTGGCATACAGCCTATGAAAACACTCTGCTACTAAAAGATCTCTTTCCATTAAAATTAGAATTACTCTTTATTCCATGGTATTACATCCAAAGAATGTGCGTTATTTCCAAATTTCCACAAGTCCCCCAGTCGTCAACAATTCTATACTCTTGATATCCGGGTTAGAACCCCGTCGTTGGCGTAGCTTTTGCCGACATTCCCTTCGTCCACACTCTTCTGGGACATCTTCAAGGCTGCTACTGCACACTGACTGAGGATTGGTCATTCCGAAGTGGTTTATATAGGGCTTGTTTTGAGTCAATGGAGCGCAAATCATCAATGAAGCATGGCGGTTGCTAAAAGGTTTAATCAGTTCGCGATTTAAATTGGTATGTTTGAAAATCCCCATTGATTCACGGATTTTCCTACTATAATAGTGAGGATTGCGAGATAAGATGCGGGTAGAGTTAAATTGGATTTGGTGGCCAGTTTCCAGTCTATGCTCAGCACACGCAACAACCGCCTACAACGCTCGTGCTCAGTAACACGAGTGGTGACTGGTCGCTTTGTTTCACCGATGTATACACTACCGCACCAACATGGAATCTGGTAGACACCAGGGGCTACCAGATGGTGGCGGTCCCTGATGGGAAAGCAGTCTGAGAGCTCGAGATTGGGTTTGAAAATGGTTTTTATGTTGTTTCTGAAGATAATCTTGCTGATGCGATCGGTGACACCATGGATGCAGGATAGGTATGCTTGCTTACGGAAATTAGGGTTAGATGAGAGGACTTGCTGTGAAGAAAGGTTGGTGTAGCGGTTAATGACAGTTGAATATCTTTCCTAGAATAATTATTGGGGATCAAAGTTTTAGTGATGTGGTTAAGTTCTTGAGGAAGCGAATTGGGTTCAGGTATGGAAATAGACCTCTGGATAAGAGAATTGATAACACCGCGTTTTTGGGCTGGATGATGGTGTGAGAGGCCATTGAGATATCTATTGATGTGCATGGGTTTTCAGTAAATGTCTCAGCGCACCGTCAGGACGCCGGTGTACGAGAACATCTAGGAAAGAAAGGCAACCATCCGATTCCATCTCCATGGTGAAGTGTGTGGAATCATGTTGGGAATTCAAAAACGACAGGAAATTGTTTAAAGATTCGTATCCAGGGGGCCGTATGACAAAGGTGTCATCAACGTACCTATACCAACACTTTGGCTTAAGGTTATAAGTCACGAGTTTTCTAATATTAATCTAAGTCTACCTTCGTGACGAGGGGGACTCGCTGGCAGGTACCAATTTATCAGTAAGGCACTGTTACTTTCCCAATATGTATTTATTCGCTTACATATAACTGCTTATCCTACTGGTTACCTTATCTACAACTAACCTACTCTTATTCTAGTTACCGACTGACTACCTATCTATCTATCGACCCCGATCTTCCTCACCCTTTTCTGCCATTCCGCAGTTTGTAACTGTGTCACGCAGTTGCGTAAGGACGATCGGTTTCGATATTACAAAACCTAATTCTATTATGGAACTTTTCGTGGCAATAATAGGGCTTGTTGTTCGAACGCTTCCATAAAGATGTCGGCGAAGACAGGAGACATTGAATGTGTGGAAAACATTCTTCACGAAAAATTGAGTATGAGAAAGCTATCGGAGAAATGGGTGCCTTGTCTGCCGACTATTGTCCAAAAACCGAATCGCGTGATTACTTCAAAGAAATGTTCGGATATGTTTAAGTGCAATTAGGCGGCAAAATGGGTTTTTCCCGGCGAACATGCACCAAAGAAAGCGAAGAGGATTCCATCATGCGGAAAAGTTACGGCGACGATTTTTTGGGGTTCGCAAGCCATAATCTTAAATGATTATTTGAAGAAGGAAAGTACAATCACGGGACAGTACTGCGCTAATTTGTTGGACCAATTCGACGCTGAACTAATGAGAAGGAGGCCCCACCCAGTAACTACTATCAACGTTACGAACCACTCATCGGCAATTGCGACAGTAAAACTAGTCCAGTTATTGTGTGAATTGATGCCCTATATTCCCCAAAATTTGGTACCATGTAACTTCTTTCTTTTTCCAAACTTGAAAAAATGGCTTGGCGGCAAGCGGTTCGCGTCAAATGTAGAGGTCATTGGGGAAACAGAGGCTACTAAGCGCGGCTACTAAATGCAAAACAATTGCGTTGTCTTCTTTAACACAGATATTTATGATACCATCCTCGTACTTTCAGGAGAAACCATTTTCATGATTAATTTTTCCTTATAGCCTTTAGCTAAATGAATGTTATAACCAAGCGAAGACAAGGGAGAAAGGAAATTTACTTATTCCATTCTATCCGCCGCTGACGTTCGTTATTAATCTTTTTTTATTAATTTCGCTTCGGTATTATGCGTTACGCGATAAGGCCCAAAGATAAATTGCGTGATACGGGAACGTTTTATATGGGAAGGATGTCACCGCACGGGCTCGCTGCGAAACCGAGACTCCGCCCGGGGATTTTGTTTCGAGTAAATTCTCAACGTTGACGGTATAATAAAGTTGAGCTGGTTCCCCGCGCTCTTGCGTCTTTTTTCTCTCGTTTCCTTGCCTGAGGTTGCCACGCCAAGGCAAATATTATTTATAAAGTCTTTAATAATAAAGAAAACAAAGAGGAAATTATCTTTCGCAGTTTTGACGTGAGATAATCTTCTGCGACTCCTTCGGGTCGATAGGAGTCTATTTCGCTGGAATTTTGTTATGCAAACAATCAAGTGGTGGTGGGGTGTAGTGTTGCTTTCTTTTTATTAAACCAAGTTCATTAAGCTGAGAAAGAAGACAGCTTTATAATGTGCGTAGTAGTGAATCCCATACACAATTGTCTAAACATTGGCTGCTTATTTTTTTTTTTACAATAATTTAACTAATAAACGGATACTCTAAAACTGTGGCACTGGAACACTGAAACAGTTCACTAAAACACTTACCACAACACTTAATTCGTACTGGACGCACGTTTCGATAGCCAAGCTATCATCATCAGCAGCAAGACTGAACTAACAAGCTAAGTGAAAAACTAACCTTATAAGGAAAATAAATTATGCAAAATGTAAATTTAAAATCGTAAAATTTAATGAGCCGCTTCATTGCACAGGACTATAAATAGCCTAAAGGTAAATGAGCCGAATGATGTGAGTTAATAAATCCTAGATTACAATGAAGCGGTTCATTGCACATGGTTAAAATTACAACTAAAAAGATTAAACATGATGTAACAAAGGATAAAGGCTGGAATTTAGTGGTCCTAAATCTGAATTCATTAAGTGAGTTTTGTTTTTGTAAATTTCCATGCCTTCATAACAATTTAATTGAGAAGTACTCCTTACGTTTTTAATTAACTTTATATTATCAACATTATGGTTATTTTCAAGCATATGTAGGGCAACGCTAGATTTATCAAACCTTCTGAATTTGAGATGAGCCAAATGTTCTTTGTACCTAATTTTAATTGATCTTTTTGTCTGCCCAATATACACTTGATCACAATCTTTACATGAAATTTTGTAAATTCCTGATTTATCCATGTTATCCACTGGGTCTTTGGAATTTCCTAAAAGGTTTTTAAGGTTATTGCTCGAAGAGAAAACAATCTTGCGGTCAATCTTAGAAAAGATTTTTTTTTTGAAGACCCTTGGTGTAACATGGATAAAAGGGTAATTTAACATATTTCTTATTATTACGGCCGTCAATGCGTTCTAATGTGCTTACATTTCTAATTCTTAATCTATTCTTATGTTTCCTAATAGTATTATAGACGACATCTTCAGAGAATCCGTTAAAGTTAGAAATATTGATGATTTCTTTTAGTTCATTTTGATATCTATCTTTCGTTAAAGGAAAATTGAGTAACCGGTGCACCAAAAAGTTAATAGCCGAAAGTTTGTGTTCATATGAATGATTAGAATCCTGTAAGATAAATCTATTATTACTAGTAGGTTTCCTATATACGTCTATTTCTAACTTATTTTTATTTTTTATTACTAACATGTCGAGGAAAGGAATCCTGTCTTTTTTTTCTTCGTGGGTAAATTTGATAGAGGGAAATTTTGAGTTAAGTTGTTCTATGAAATCCGTTATTGAACATTTACTGATGTCAAAGATGCAAAAAATGTCATCGACGTATCTGATCCAAAGCCGAGGGAAATAAGCGAAAGTATTCTTCAGGTCAGTTTCAAATTTACCCATAAAGAGTATAGCTGTTACCCATTGCTGTTCCTTCCGTTTGTTGATAAAAAGTGTTGTTAATTTGGAAAAAGTTTTGTTTCATGCAAAGTTTTGTCAAAGAAATGAAGCTAGTAACTTCCTCTCTATCCATTTGGTTATCTAACAAAAGTGTTTCTAAATATTCCAAAGTTAAATCAACTGGAACACTAGGGAACAATGAACTTACGTCAAACGAAACTAAAATTTCTTTGTCAGTAAGCTCAATGTCCTTAGTTTTTTCAATGAACTCGTAAGAATTTTTAATAGCCAAATCCGGAAATTGTACAGGTAACTGGTTCAATTTGTATTTGTAATTTCTTAAAAACCTTTTAGGAAATTCCAAAGACCCAGTGGATAACATGGATAAATCAGGAATTTACAAAATTTCATATAAAGATTGTGATCAAGTGTATATTGGGCAGACAAAAAGATCAATCAAAATTAGGTACAAAGAACATTTGGCTCATCTCAAATTCAGAAGGTTTGATAAATCTAGCGTTGCCCTACATATGCTTGAAAATAACCATAATGTTGATAATATAAAGTTAATTAAAAACGTAAGGAGTACTTCTCAATTAAATTGTTATGAAGGCATGGAAATTTACAAAAACAAAACTCACTTAATGAATTCAGATTTAGGACCACTAAATTCCAGCCTTTATCCTTTGTTACATCATGTTTAATCTTTTTAGTTGTAATTTTAACCATGTGCAATGAACCGCTTCATTGTAATCTAGGTTTTATTAACTCACGTCATTCGGCTCATTTACCTTTAGGCTATTTATAGTCCTGTGCAATGAAGCGGCTCATTAAATTTTACGATTTTAAATTTACATTTTGCATAATTTATTTTCCTTATAAGGTTAGTTTTTCACTTAGCTTGTTAGTTCAGTCTTGCTGCTGATGATGATAGCTTGGCTATCGAAACGTGCGTCCAGTACGAATTAAGTGTTGTGGTAAGGGTTTTAGTGAACTGTTTCAATTTAACTAATGTGACCCCTTGCATACGAGCCCAGGCTCATAATAATTCAGCCAGCACACATTTTAGGATAAATGCTTTAATATAATGCGAAATCTATACAAATGGCGAAAAATGTCAACAAAACTATTCTTTCAACTTATAAAAATTGAAAATTATATGTAATTCACATAACGGATAGATAATTTTTGTACTAATATAACAAGAAATGTAACTCAACTGATGAGTCATAATAGTTTGGCCAGATTTTAATATTGGGTAACCTCACCTTTATTAGCAATAACCGCTTTAATTCTGCTAGGCATTGTGTCCACAAGTCTTCCACACTCTTCTGGTGAAATATTATCCCATATGTTCAGAAAGGTAGTTTTTAATAGAGGTACTGTGCGTGCTGGATTTTCCCGTGGTTGCTTCTTCATGTTATGCCAAAGTCTCTCGATTGGAGACAAGTCTGGACTAGAAGACATCCATTTTAGCATTGGAATGTTACGGTCGTGGGGCCACGTACGAATAATTATTGCCGTATAGCACTGAAGCACTCAAGAAACGATTAACTTGAGAAATGTATAAATTAGAAGAAAATAGTGAAAAATTAAAACAGAATACAGTCAATTATCATCATCTGAAGAGGACAGAAGAAGAGAGGAATTAATTAAAATACCCAAAAACTCAGAAAACCAAACGTAAAGTAAATAAGATAGGAACAAAATACAAACAGACCCAGGCAATGAACAAGGATAACGAGACTGGAAAGAAGAAAGAACCAGACCATGAAATAAATGCAAACAATAACAAAAATGCCAGAAATCTATATAAACAAATAGCAGCCAGCGTAATAGTAAAGCAAAATAAAAAGAAGGATAAGCGTTATGAAAAAAACAAGGAAAAGAATAAAATGAAAATATGTACGTGGAACATTAGAACAATGCTAACAGCAGGCAAAATGCAGGAAGTTGCAAAGGAAATTCAAAGATACAATGTACGAGGGGTGATCGTAAAATAAGGTTCCCAAAGCCCTACAGCAGCAATAAGACGTGTTAGGCGAAATTCGACAACATTGGCGTGTGCAGCAGCTCTCCCACTCTATATACGTACCAATCCCGTCTCGCTACGCCGCTCAGTGTTGGCTAAGCAGCCGTCCGAGATGGAGCTCCCGATTGCCGCTACCGCCAGGAGCGAAATTCGCGCTGTAATACGTTTTTTAAACGCGAAAGGGGTTTCACCTATAGACATTCATCGTCAATTAACCGAAGTTTATGGAGAAAAGTGTATAGCTGTTAAACACTTCAATTGCAGAATTAAGAATTACTGCACAGGGAGGATGGAATCGAATCCCGCAAGAAATCATCAAAGATCTTTCGCGCAACATGCCTAGGAGGATGCAGGATATCGTTAGAGCAAGCGGAGGAAGTACTAAGTATTAAACTCTTATTATGTTGCGCTATTATTATGTTTATTGGTAATTAATGTTCCTTTTTCCAATTAAACGTTTTAACCAAAAATAAGTTGTTTTAATAATTCCTCCACGAATTTGATATAAATCCTCCATATGTAATTTATTTCATTATCAATAACGTAAAACACTCCAGTGTACAAGATTTAGCAATAAAAATTACAAAATTTTTAAAGAGAAAGATAATAAAGGCCCAAAATTGAATATGCTATATTTTTGTCGGTGAGTATATTTTCGCGGTCAATTATTATCATAATGGGAAAGAAGAAGGATATAACCACAGAGAAAAAAGCACGAATTTCTGCTCTTCTAGAGACGAGGGAGTTCTCTCAACGCGAAGTTGCACAAAAAGAGGGTGTGCCGGTAAACGTAAAACAACTGTAAGAGATGATCGTCGTATAGTAAAAGTGGCTACAGAACATCATTTTTTATCCGCTGAAGATGTTCATAAAATTCTTAGGCATACAAATATCTCTACCAGAAGCAAACTTACAATGACATTATGTTGCAATAGGAGAGCTTCACAAACTTTTTTAGGGCACCTAAGAGTAATGATTGGATCATATTGATTCTTATTCTAATGTTTAGTTCTAAAGTTTTGTTTGAAATTTAGTTATGATTGTTAAGTATTTTTGATAAAAATGACTAAAACAGCAAATTGTGATAATGATAACTTTAGTAGGAAGAGGTTATAATTTATAGCAGACTTTAATCTTCATTAAGAAATATTTTTTATGTTATATAAAAAGTTAATTTATTTATCGCAAATAATGGTGTGGTATTTTATTAATTACAGTGATTTATAACGATTTTATTAAAAACGTCAACGGAAGTCTATTGAGGTATATTGTTGATGGAGAAGCCATTTATAAAATCCTGCAGGTTGAGGCGTGAAATACGAAAACGTGCAGACAACAACAGCAACACCGGGGGCTTAGTTTTCAATAAGTAATGTTGAACGCGGAAGAAATATATACCGAATTATACATCAACTATCGAATTATTGATTTCCAAATCGGCGGACCACCGCTATAGTCTCTATACATCCGTAGACGTCTTCATGAAGCAAGCTTAAAATGCAGACGTTTGGCAAAGAACCCAAGGCTAACATCTAAAATGAAAGTGACGCGATTTCAGTGGATTAAAAAATATCATCTGTATTTTGGGTCAAATTCATCCTCATAGTTTGCTTAATAATAAATAATTTTACTTTTTCCAAGATTATTTATAGCGACGAATCACGGCTGGAAGTGCTAACGGAGAGAAGCCATTTTGTTCGTCGACGTCCTTCAGAGCGTTCATATCTAATAAACACCCTCCATCAATTGTTTAGTCATGTATTACGATAGAAGGACCGGGACCACTTATATTTCGTTAACGGAACAATGGAACAAAAACAACATAAAAAGTTCTACAAAACTATTTAATATCTTATCATTGGATCCGACCTAAGGACTATATACTTTCATGCAAGGTAATGCACCGTATCATAAAGTAAAAAGTGTAATGCGGTACCTTGAATCAAAAAATCTGCGTATACTACCTTGGCCAGGCAATTCACCAGACATAAACCCAATTGAAAATGTGTGGAATGTCTTGAAAAACATCGTAAGTACACGAAACTCAACTACAAAAGAAGAATTACAACAACATATTGAAGATGTATGGCATAATAGGGACAAAATTTAAAAAAAAAACAATAAAAAGCTGCATTGGCAGTATGCCAAAAAGGCTAAAGGCAAAAAGGATATAATAAAACATTTTCTAATTTTATTCCAAAATCATATTTTTAAGAGGCCCTAATTCGATGGCCAGGGACTATATGTAAAACCCTATTGTACCTAGTTGTATAGAAACATTGAAGTAAAGTTGTTACAGTTTAATATTTGTCAGTGTTTTTAGTTATTTGTATCATATTCGCATGTAATAATCACAACAAGCTCTTTGTTCCAACATCCACCATTGCTATCTTCAAGATTTTTGCCAAGAATGCCCAAAACTTTTACAAGAAAAATATACTCGATCGGCCGAAATTAAAAAAAAATAAAAGCTACCTAGTATTCACTAATTACAACCACCAAGAAATCTAATAAAAACAGCCAATTTAAACCTTACAAGAAACAATTATCTGATGTAAAACATAAGAACAGCATAACAGTACTAAAACGATATAATTTTCACATTTTTATTCGCCAAATAATACCTCGTAAAAGAGCTACAAAACCTGTTCTTAAAATAATTTCACCCGGACGATGTGAAAGTGAAAAAAAAACAAATTAATTACGCCGCAATAATCAAATACCGTGTACAAGAGGGTTAAGGGAGTCAAGGGTGGCGGAACGGATTCTTGAACGGCCTCGGGCACAGGTTGGTCGGAAAATTACATCAAAGCAATAAAACACTTTACTGCCAGCGGCCCGATTAGTAATAAACAGTTTATATTCTCGCTCGGATTAAAAAAAAGCAACGTGAAATAACGTTCATAAAACGCGAATGCGGTTGATTTATTATTATATTCATCTTTTCGGACGCGGTGATTTCGTTTTTAGTGTATTGTTGTAGTGGGTTCATTGTGGTCCTTTTTGAAGATATATTGCTCATGTATGCCATGAATAACTTAACAATGTGCATATACACAGTAACGATAAAACAAATAAACAGCTCTGCTAACAGATTTTTTTTGAAATTAACTAAGAAGAGCATATCGCATGAAATTTAACGGAAAAAACAAAATTTCATTGGTTTTGCCCTGTTTATTATGCTAATGAACAGGTGCTCCAGGGAAGCGGCGTTTTTCTGTTATTGCTTGGTTTCTCATCTTAGAGAAAAATGTTTGAAATAAAAGTTATTTGGATGAGAGTGATAGTACGAGCCCCGTCCAACTTCAGTTGGCCCACACATAAAATTTGTGTTGTTGTTGGCATTTATCGCTCAAGGAGCAAAACCAGCCGCTACAATGTAATATCTAAGACAAAATATGGTATGTAGAGGACTTTAGGAGAGATCTGGGTTCAATGGAGCGTGTTGTCTCATAAAAAATCGAAAATATTAAAAAAATTTAGTTTTCTTGCATTCCATTACCCAAGTACTGCTAACGATGAGTATTAAGGTGGCTATGGAAACAACGCTTATTTTGACGGAAATGACGGCGACAGATGTTTCGATTGTAGAACAGTTAATTGATTGTGCAATTGTTGTCAATAATGGGCAGGAGAAAGGCAATTGATGAAAAAATTCGATCAATTATCATTAATTTACACAAATCCGGAAAATCAGACGGCGAAATCGGAATATTGCTCAGCATATACAGATACAGTGTTCAAAATATTGTAAAAATTGTACAAATCAAACAGTTCAGCTGCCCAAAAGTCCCTATATGTGAAAAAGTCCAAATTAATAGACGCCAATGCTCGTCTATGCTTTGGCCAAAATTATCAAGTCTAATAAGAGTGCTAACTACGGAGCGTTGAGTGTACTCTGGAGTAAGGCTGGTAGAAGACGTGTTTGCAAGTCTACATATCATTCAGAAGCAAGAAACTTGGCTGGTAAGTTTCACGAGTTCAATCCTAAGGGACAAAAGATAATTCGTTTTTCCCTTCGTGAAAGCAAAAGAAAAACCGTTATTGTCCCTAAAGCAGAAGCGAAGCAGGTTAAAATGGGTTAAAGACCATCAAAATTGGGATATGTAGAAGTGGAATAGTGTACATTGGAGTGACGAGTCGCGATTTGAAGTTTGTGTCGGTGCTAGCCGGGGCAAAGTTATTCGCCAAAAACTTGAAACTTATCATCCTGACTGTCTTAAGCGTAAAGTTAAATTTCCATCTTCGGTAATGGTCTGGGGTTCAATGTCGGCTAGAGGAGTTGGAAAATTACACTTTATCAACGGCATTGTTAACTCAGACAAATATTTAGACATCCTAGAGGAGTCTTTGTTGCCTACTTTGGAAGAGAGCAGGATTTCTGGAAATGGCTTAATTTTTCAACAAGACGGTGCTAGATCTCATACTTCCAAAAGATCCATGAAATGGCTTTCAGACCATGAAATACCGGTTCTAGTAGTCCGGACCTTTCCCCCATCTAGACGTTGTGGCATATCATGAAAAAGAGGTTGCGAGCCAATCCTGCCAGGACTGTGCAAGAATTCAAGCAAAGGCTCCAGAACATTTGGAATAATTTCACTGCAGAGGAATGTCAGGATCTAGTAAATAGTTTGCCGAGAAGAATGGAAGTAATTATTAAAAATAAAGGTGATGTTACTCAGTGGTAGAACGAGCTATATCTTAGAGCTGAAAATCACAAATTTGAGATTTTCTTTTTTCAGTCCTAATCAGTTCCAATTGTTATAATCAATTCCGTTATTTTTGTGCAGTATATTTTCAAACTGTTATTTGCAAAATAAAAATTGAGAATTGTACCTCTATTAGTTTAAATGATCTTCCATATATGCTAATAACTGAAATTTAATCGGTTGGGCCAACTGAAGCTGGACGGGGCTCGTATAACCTAAAAATATTTTTGATCCTTCAGAGTGTCCAGGGTGTCTAGAAAGTAGGTGCACGCGTACTTACTTCGTTATTTTAAATGGAGTATCCTGTATATTGTTTAACTTTCTGATTCTAAGCTAAAAAATAAATAAGTGAGTTGCTTAGCCAAACTTTGACAACGTGATGTGTGGAACAAAACTGTAAAAAAGGTTCTTAGAAACATGCTTCCAGAAATGGTTCCTTAAAAAGCTACGCGCGTATAAGCAATATTTAATAAAGTTGTTATTTCAACCGTTTATAGGAGTTTTTCAACTATGTGCCGAAATCGAATTAGGTATTACCTATTTATTTCTTAGCAATTAAGTGACAAACATAAACAAAGTGTTACATTTTCAATTAGGTGATAGGTAGATATAAACAAAGTTTCACATTTTTTTAAATGAATAACAAATCGTATATGAAATCTATTCTTATATACATATATATATTGAAATATTTTTCTCGGGGGATTTTTGGTTAAATTATTAAATTTTCTAACTTAAAGTAATTTTCTAACGAATTTCCAAATTAATAAAACGAAATTAACGAATTTTAAAATTATAAGTGTAGCTAACCTTGAAATTCGAACGATGCCAATGTTATATAAACTCTCTGTTTATAATAACCTCTACAGAAAACTGCCTGTTCTGGAATTTAACCCTTTTTCTCTTCGAATAAATACTTTGATTTCACAATCGAACACTTTAAATTGGGATCGGAGTTAAGATACACTTTAATTCAACGAAGGCTGAATAAAGATTGATGAAAATATTGGCATCGCTCATCTTTCTTTTATTTTAAATCGCGAAAGACCGGCGATTATTTTATTCCACAGCAAATTTTGTTCAAGCAACCCAAATATAAACTTTTATAACATCATTTCAATGATATGATGTTATTTCTGCAAATAGCATACGAGAATGAATGCAGTGACGTAACGAGGTGGTTGTATTTCGAGGATTCTATGATATAAAATTTTACTGACAAGCTTTAAACGTGAAAATTCTCTAACGATTTACTTAAACCTTTCAGATAAAGATTTAATTGATGAAATAATGTTTAAAATATCTTTTAATTTACGGTGTTGCTTGTTTTATATTAATTTTTCCATTAATTTTGACGAATTACAAATGGAGAAATCCACCAGAAGATGAAGTATAATTTTAATTCCCCTACGATCGTCGTTATCTGGACTTATATTATAAATATAATGTCCTCACTCTACAGCCAGTTGGGTGGGGGGAAATGGTAACAAGGAAATTTCCATTTCTTACCACAAGAGGGGTATTTAATTACCAACCATATATATATATATATATATATATATATATATATATATATATATATATAAGTATTTGCATAATTGATAATTCCCTTATATCCAAATTGGGTGTCAGGATTACATTTTCATTTCTGATTATTCTAAACAACCATTTCTTATCTTGAGCCACATTCTTCCCTTTTTTTCTAATAATCTTTCCTACTACATTATCCCGTGTTTCCTTCGGCTTTCCTCTGCTTCTTTTCCCTTGGGTTCTTGCTTCCCATACTTTCCTTACTGGAATATCATTGCCCATCCTTCGCAGATGACCCCACCAACTCAATTGTCGTTGCTCAATGGAATCTTGCAGTGACTGTGTTTGTAGATTTTCTCTAATTGTGTCATTTCTTAGTTTATCACTTCTTGTCTCTCCTCTCACTCTTCTTAGGTACCTCATTTCAATCGCTTGTAGCTTGTTCTTCAGACGTTGACTGAGTACTTAGGATTCGCAGCCATATGTTAGTATCGGTCTGTAAATTGTTTTAAATACTGTAATTTTGGTTTTTTTACACTTCCTTTAGTTATAAGTCCCTTGCTCATCGCATAGTATACATTATTTGCTTTTTGTATTCTGTTATTTATTTCCACATCATTATTTCCCTTTTCCTCAATTATAATACTAACATACTGAAATGTGTCTACTTGTTCTAGTTCTATCCCTTCTATACGTATGTGTATTTGTTCTTTTTCTTTTGCTACCATCATTACTTTTGTTTTAGATTTATTTAGTTTTATACCTTTCTCTTTCATTACATTATTCCATACTATAAGGTTGTCCTGTAAGTTCTTCTCAGTATTTGCAGCAATCAACATACGTCTGCAAAGGCACAATCAGAAATTTCGACTGGTTGCAGATTTCTGTATCCTATGTATATTGGTTTAGTGCTTTTACTACTTGGGATACTAAAAAGAGCAAGTACTTGCTAATTGGTTACTTTTCATCACAACCGTGTTACTTTAATATAAGATAGGTGACGATTTTACTAAACTGCGGGGCATATTTACATTACTACAGAGAAATTCAACACGGTCGCCTTTTACTCCGAGAAATTCTTGTCTGTGTAAGGTCTACAAACCACCCAAGTTTCATTAAATTCTCGAAGTACGAGTTGGTTACCTTTCCTTGTCAGATATGAAGAATACGAGAAAACGCTTTGATGACTACTTACCTAATGAACAGAATTCACCCTTGTTAAGCTATCAAATCCAAGTCTACGATTCACCCTTTTACAGTTGATACAAGCGGGCATCCAGTTTCATTTCTATGACTTCCTCGAACCGCCCTATGTATTCGATCTGCATTCGTATAACTATAGAACACCAAGAACAATGGGGAAACCAAATATATCGTGTAAGTTATAGTTGCCTACAGCACTTAGCAGCTCTTAGTCACAATGTAATCGAATACCACACATCCACTTGTACTCCTCGTTCTCCTACACCTCATCCTCTTAACCCTCCCAGTTCTTCATCGTCGTTGTTAGAGCTTCCACTTTCGTGAGCGGTAACAACTTCGGTTGGTCATCAATTCTTAGCTGCCGGAATCGTGCATGGATGGGCCACCAAGGGCTCGTTCAGCAAGAACCCTATAAATATTGATGGCGGGATGCGTCCTGCCCCTTGCTTATCGTTATCTTTGTTTATTTTTTTTCCGGCGTGTCCCCTCTTGTTAGCGGTGATCGTTGACCTTCGCAGGATATAACAATGGCGGATTGAAGGAAATCGGCTTCGTTATTTTGGGAGGTTATTGTGTCTATAGAATTTTAGATTACTCTCTTGGTTTATTATAATTTTGGGTTCTATTTTGTCGTCGAGTTCAATATGGTAATCAATCATCATCATCACCATCAGTTTGCATTTTTAGACAAAGAATCTCTAACCGATAGCTATTAAAATTTTAATATATTAATTTGAAATTTGAAATTTTTTAAAATAATTAATTAAATTGAATTTTCTCTTTTTATTTGATTATTTGGCGGAATATAAAATTTCGGTACTTGCACACTGACGTTCTTCGCAGAGTAGCAGTACGTCCGTGTCCGTTCTAATATTTTGGGCTCGTAACAGCACCCGATATGCAACCTTTCTTGAAATCTTCTTCCGTGGATAACAATTATGATGTTAAAAGGTCAAAATGGATTTATTTATTGGCTCTTCAGCTTTTCAAGAAATAGTTTCTTGAAACTTTAACAATTAATCGAAGAATTTTGAAAAATATCTTCTTGTCGAAGTTTGTTTATCCCATCTTCATTTATTTTTTATTCAGAACCCCAGTTTACTACCTCAACTATATAAAACACCATACTTAATGACTCTTAAATCCATTGAACATTCCTTTCGCTTCCATGATGACGCTGCCCAAATTTGCAGGTAGGGTGGTGTCAGGTACAGTGCATTAATGCGGTTACCATGAAAACGATGCTAATTTCGTAACTGCATAGGAATAGCAGTATTCTTGTCCAAATACGATATAATAGCATAATTTTGATATAAATAAATATAATTAAATAATAAAATACTTCTTGCCTAAATGTTAAGACAAAAAAGAAAAATCAACACTGCTTCGCCTCGTAATAAAATGGGACTAAATGTAGTTGAACTGTCAAAATACAACACTTTCCAACTTGAGTAAATAAATATCGTTTCTTTTTTTTAAGACGACGTCTGTGTATTCAATTACCCTTATGTATCAGTAAATTTTATTCACATTTTTGCAAGATGGCAGCATTCAACGGCTTAATTCTAATAAAATTATCTCCTTGCGCACATTCCTGTTGTGTAAGACGGTATTCTATCCGTGTGAACGTCCCACCTTGTAATTCCGCAGGAGATTTAGAGAAGATCGCCCTTCTTCTTGCAGCCGTGACAAATAGGTTGACGTTTATGGCCGACGCGCTGCATATTTTGTCCGAAAAACTGGAATTTACGACGTCTTCAGGCCTAGCGTATTTGTACAAACGAAACATTGATGTATGTGACATTTTCCCAGGTTATTTTTCCTCTGTTATTCCTTTTCCCATGTCTTCGACGTGTCGTCCTCCTTTTGCGTCACCGTTCGGTTTCCGCTGGTATGATACGTGTGAATTATTTACGACCTCTTATATAATTGGAAAATATACACTCTTTCGTTCACGTACAACATATGTATGGAAGATATTTCTGAAATGGTAAAAGACGGGATATATAAGGGTGGAGTTCATATCTTGAATATCTTACGTAATTTCAGCAGACATGGAGATCCTTCATTTGGAATAAATCAAACTTTCAGCTCCAAGCAGGTCTATGAATTTCTTAGAGATTGCGGGAAATTGTCGTCCATTGGAAGCTTGATATAATGATTTTTGTTGGCATCTGATCAGAGGCTTATTACAATTTTGGTATTGCTAGACTACATAAAGGCCTCTGATGTGATCAATCAAGATCTCAGTTTGCGTCTCTTCCACACTTTCCTATCCAACAGATCCCAGAGTGTAAAGATATCTTATAACTAAGCCTAACACAATCGGTCTTCCCGACAGAATCGGATCGGTAGAGTGGGCCGCGTATTACAGAGTGTATGTGTGACTCACGCCCGACGGAAGTGAAATTTCCAAATCAATACCCTATGGTAAAAAATAAAAACTGACACAGTAAAAATGTTCTGTAAACAAAGCGAATATATGCACACGTTGAAATGTTTTTATTGCCATAATTTTTTTTCTTTGCGTTTGAAAACGGCATTTGTATGTATGTAATAACCGAAAAAGTAACCAAAGTAGTTTCTTCAAAAATCCGTTGCAGTTAATACCCTAAATGTATGAGTAACTATAGGTATGTAGTAAAAACACTTTTGTTTTTCAAAGATAATGAAAATATGTTGGATTTTTCGTTAAAATTGCACCAAATTTTTGAGCAACATCGACCCCTATAGTGTTCGTCAAGTTTTCTAGAGCGGCTTGTAAATTATCTATGCAATTTAATGCGTCTCGTGCAGATAAGTGACTGTTTTCTAATTGCCCAATAGCTTGTGCAACTTCAGAATATTTCATGGAAATTTCATCTATCTGTTTTTGAACGTCCGAATTGGAAAAAAGTTGCTGACTGTCTCGAACTGCTGCAGAATCATTTGAATCAAGTTTCAAGATGACAATTTTCACTTGTGAAAAATATTTCTGATTGTAAGATACTGCCTGGAGTCATGTTCCCCATCGCGTTATTACAGGCGTGTGTTTGGGAGATTTGATGAACACTTTTTTGGTAGATGCTATTAACTTATTCACCATCGAATACTTCTTTCGAATGGTTTCTGCTACGAGCTGACATGCATGTATGAGGCATGTTATGTGAAGAAGAGTCGGAAAGCATATTTTCAACATCCTACCAACTCTCAGCATTGTTGTGGCTCCGTCAGTAACGAACATTGTGACTTGGGTTTCTGTGATACAAAATTCCCTCAAGGAATCTTTTATTATCTTGACAACGGTTTCTGCATTAGTTTTCTGAATCCTTTAACTGGATAACAACAATGAAGCTGGTGGACCATCACGTTTTAAATGGCGCGCTACAACATGAATGACGCCGTATTTCTGAGCATTAGTTGTTTCATCCACACATAGGCAGATTTTCTTATTTCTCAACTCGTCTATTATACATTCCTTTACTGTACCTTGCACACGTGGCAAGTTGTATCGTAATTGCATAGACGTTGGCAGCTTCCATGAGGGAACGTACTTAACCCAAAAAATACGAAAGTGTTCATTAGATACTAGATGTTATGGGATGTAGCACACACTTAACATAAAAATAAAATCATATAAAAATTGCCAGTATGGAATACTGTTTCTTAAATTCAATACATGACGTTTACTTTTACAATGTTTTCTACATTCAATATAAATATGCGGACTTCTATATTCTAATCCAGGGAAATGCCTGAGATAATTATTCACATTCGAAGGGAACGTTACACCCTTTGGGCGTCCCATCTCCGCGTACTTATTTGGTGTGCAGCGTGCAACGTACTGTCGCTTTGAAGTCTCTCGCGGTACTGTCGAGATCGACTACGAGTTGAAAATTACTCCTACCCACGCCGCTGCCGCTACGCTACTGCCAACCGGTACCACCTTTTTAACAAACTCTAATGATTACCTTTATGTTTAATGTATAACCTGGCATGAGCAGAAGCGAACAAATTTTGTTACGACTGGGCCTCGCCATGCGATTGAATCCCAATTTCATTTGCTTTTTGTAATTGCTTATCATAACTTTATTTTATTTTTATATTTGTATATTGGGTTCATATTGTGCAACAATGACAACCAGAAAATCAAACTAAAATTGAGAAAAACTTGGGAAAATCCTGGAATTGATACTTTGGATAAAAGGAAACATAAAAAAACTATTACATAAACAACACATATTGAAAACATCTACTTGAAATTTTTGTAAATAATATTCCTCTTCCTTCATTTTTCTTTCACACTTTAAAATATCTCACGTCCAAACCAAACAATATTCCATGATCGACCGTTCAAAACAAAAAAAAAAAAAACAGAAAAGAGCTGTGGAAAAGCGGTCGAGAGCGAGGGGAACAAAAAAAAAGAAGATCCTCGACGGAAACCGAAGGCTCTTTTCGAAAAGGATGGGACACGGATGATATATTTATATGAAATACGCTCTCTTATATCAATAAATCTAGTTCCTTTATACCTATTAACCCCGAGCGATGAACACGTATCGGATAGAGAGGGAAAGGGAGGTCGATTCCCCACTCTTTTTCCCTTATCTCGAGCTTTCCTTCTGATAAATAGGAGCGGATCAGTTCTTTACAAAACGTTGGAGTTGAAAGGAACAAATTAAAGGGAGCAATCTAAACTTTCTCCATTTAATTCTGTTGATTTTTATATTGCCTTGTTGTCGGTTTCGATGGCATTGAACAATGAATACTTATGTGAGATATTTCTATAAAAGCATGAAACTAACCTGTTTGAAAGTTGGATTTCATAACAAAGACCTACGAACAATTTGTGATTAGTGGCTAGTTTTGACGTACTAATAACCAAACCAATCGTCTGTCGTTTGCCTCTATCACACACAGTTTTCTTTTTCTATAATAATAATAATCTTCATTGCCCAACAGAAACAGCATTTACAGGACAAATGAATATAAATATAAAAAGATACATAAAACAGTAATGAAAGGAAAGTAAAATACAAATGTTTCCAAAACAAAAACTAAAAGAGACACATAATATATTAAACCATGAAGTTATAAAGTGATATCTTATCAGAGAAATGGATCCGCGCAAAGTTTATTGCAATTAGTCGCCATGTGATACAGAGTAGCCTTCACTAACGTATTGCTTCTTGCCCTAGGGGTTAGGAAGGTGTCGAAAGACCGCATTAAATGTGTCGGCACTACAAAATTTATTTAGGCTAGCAAAGAGGGAGAATCAACTTTATTATGGATCAGTTGCACTATAGATTTCGCACTTTGTCTCTCTCTGCTTCTACCAAGTGAATCCAACGAATGTCGATCCAAGAGACTGCCGTAATCTATATTTCTCTCTGAATATGAACCATCACACTTAAATGATGAATATTTTAGAAACCGTCTCTGTACACGTTCCACGGAAAGCTAAAGGTGCAAATAGTGTGGATACCATACAACACTAGCGTATTCTAATTTACTTCTGACAAAGGCATGATATAGAGACTTCAAAGCTGTAGAATTAGCAATACTCTCTGTAAATACTTCCACTCGAGGTATTAGGACTTCATTTATTGCGTAAGAGAAAGTAATGGGTCTTACGGTTCTCGAGTAGCTCACTATCGCACATTTATCAATGTTTAGACTAATTCGATTAGGTTCGCACCAGCTCTGCCTACAACATCGAAAATGATCAATAAAGCTGGCCACGAACGGTACCGCGCAGTAGCGTAGAGTCGACCAGGCCTCTCGTTCCACTAGAGTTATTCTGCTAATAGAGATGTTTGCTGCCGCAAATAATTTCGCTCATCTTTTAAATAAAAAATAACACATGCTCAAGCACTTACCATTTGAAGAGTCCTCTGTGAAATCACAAAGTGAATAATGTCTGTTAAATATCTGCAACATTAGATATGTTTCAACTGTTGTTTCGGTAAAACTAGTACGGCATGAGGAAAAAATGCGTTTATATGCAGAGAACGAACGTTCTACATCTGGTGACGTAATATTTGCGTAAGTAAAATAATCTTTCAAATAACTTAACGATTGAGTTGACGCACCTTCACAAATGTGCCTAAATGTGCCAAAATCAGAATTTTTCTCAAAAACACTTTCAAATTTTTCTAGAACAGAAACATTTTTTGCGCCTTCAATCGCGCATAGCTGTGCGTGAACATGTTGCACTATTTGTAGAGATTCTTCTAACGGCACCGCAGGATTTTGTAATTTTTCTATTGCATCTGCTAGCCCGAAGTAATTGTCGTGAATGATTTTTAAATCCATTTTAACCTGACTATCTTGAAATTTCGACTGGCTCTTCTGGATAGCGGCAGCTTCCTTTGTATCGAATTGTAAAACCACGTTCTTAATATTGTCAAAATATTTATGATAATAAAACGCGGCCTGCGACCATGTTCCCCAACGAATTAGAATAGAGGAAATCGTTGAAAAGGTCGAAAGCATACTGCTTGAAGATCGGAGGGTCACCATTCGTCAACTCGCTCTTCGGATTCCTGAGATTTCCACCACAATTGAAAAGATTTTGACTGGCGGCAGAATTTTACGACATGGGGATACAGAAGTTAGAACACCGTCTGCTAAAATGCTTGGATAGAAATGGCGATTATGTCAAAAAATAGCTTAAGTTTTTACCTTTAAAATTTTAAGGAAATAGAGAATGCTGTCTATTTTTTAAAAATATGGGAACCTTATTTTACGATCATCCCTCGTAATATGCAAGACATTGTACAGTACACAAGTGAGGGCAATATTTACACATCCGGTAGCCAGGGAAGCTTTAATTTGCATGACATATGTGTCATAGCAAAGGTTCTATGTCGAGATTAGGTTATCTTTTAAAGTACAAGGTAAACCTGCAGCAATCTACAACACATAATTTTGCTGTTCCGTCTTTATTACAACAGCCTGTAGATGAAGACCTATACCAGCCGTAAGAGCTCCTTAAATGGTGCAAGTCCATCATTGAAACTACGCCAATCACCATTTAGGTAATAAAATTCAACCAAACGAACTAAGTGACATTCGTTTCCGTACACGTACAAGACGGTCGCCTTTTTTTTATTATTTTCCACAAAAAAACATCCGCTACCGAAAATAAATTGTGTCAAAAGAGACATAGCAAAAAAAATGGTCCTCCTGCCACTCTTCAAGCTTCTCCACTTCTCACCGTCGCAGTGCAGACATCACACCACTCGCACTCGCGCAAAATACCCGTTGATATCTTGCAGTCGTAAAAAACTTTTCTTTGGGGTTTTCGGTAATAAGTACGGTCTCGATGGCGAACTTAGGGATCGTAGAGCGTTCTTACGCGAAGAAATTGAGTCATTTAAATTCCGATGCCTGTAATATAACTTTCTCCTCTCTTTTTTATATCTATATATACATCGCACGTGCAGTATGTATATATGTGCCTAACGATGTCTGTGAGGAACGACTTTCATGGAAAGGCTTGGTACGTTGTTAAGTAAAAAGTCAAATGTACAGCCAAATTCCGCCCTTACATACAGAATTTACTGGTCTTTCGAATTGCTGCCAATGGATGATCATAAGATAAATACAATCAGAATTTTCTTGCATACTTTTTGAAATATTCTGTGAACATTCAGTATGTCTGGACATCTTCACAAATATACAAAATTTGTTGAACACTGGGAGGTTCGCTGTTTGCACTTATATGCTATCTAACCGGGGTGTGTGCAGGAGAGGAACTGTAGGGTTTATTTGTGCGGGTCGAAATTATGGCCTGAACGCGGATAACAATTAATTATGTTTATGCATCGAACCGATATTGATATGTCTGTGTTTATGTCTATTAGGGCAAGGTATCTGATTTGTGTAATCAAACTTGGTTACCCCTCCAATTAGATACCTATATTTGTACTTATATACACTGTGTTTCATCAACAATTGTCCATATAGTCATTGAAGAATCCTTGACCCCAAATTTGACGACTTAACCTAAAACACACAGATAGAATACTCCTCCTAATCGAGATGCAGGATGTTTTATTTTTATCCCAGTGTTATGATACCTTCTAATATTTTTGGTACATTCTTGGCAAAAAGTTTACATATGTAAGGGCGCTTTAAATTAAGGTAGAAGATAGTTTCTCCCTATTACCAGAGACGTACGGTAATAATAATAATATATATTTATATTCGTAATTTAGCCATTAAAGAAAATTGCCAGTCTTTTTTTTTGTATGTAAAGAGCACAATAGTCAATTAAATATAAATTAGAATAAAAGATAAGAGTCAATTATAAAATTAAAATAACAAACAATGACATATAAATAAATAAATAAAGACAAACAAAACATATACACACTAGACTAAAAATTCCCGGATGTCGTAGAGCTCCCGCTCCAAAAGTATTGCCTTAACTTTATTTTTAAAATTCGTTAGAGGTAAGGTTTTGAACACCTCTGGCAATTTATTATACAATTTTGTTCCCCAATAATCAATTGCTTTCTGGGAACTGGCCAATCTGTGATACGGCACTCTTAGTTCATTTCTTGATCTGGTGGGGTAACTATGGAAATTTCCATTTTGGAGAAATGTTTCTTTGTTTTGGTGGACGTGACTGACAGCTGCCAAGATGAATGCGGATGGAAGGGTAAGTATTGTTTCTCTTTTAAAGTATGTTTTACACCCTTCTCTATATTCTAAGTTGCACAGAAATCTGATGGCCTTTTTTTGCAGTATAAAAATCCTCTGTGCTTCCGAAGACGTCCCCCATAAGAGTAAACCGTAGCACATTCTGGAGTGGAAATTTGCGAAGTATGCCGCCTTAGCTACTTCATGTGTGGCTATGTGCTTAAGCGAAAAGGGCAGATGATAGTTTCTTCGCCAGGTGCTCAATATGTGTGTACCATGTAAGACCATTATCGACGATAATTCTTAGGAAATTTACCGCCGAAGGCTGGCCAGTATGTATAGTAGCGAAGAACAGATTTTGTGTCTTATCAACGTTCACTTTTAGTTTGTTAGCCGCGAACCATGTTTTCGCATTCCCAATAGCAGCTTCGGATTTCTGGCGGAGGATTTTCTGATCGATATCCTGAAGTAATAAGGAAGTATCATCAGCGTACATGCATATCGCAGCTCCACTAATGCTATCCGGAATATCATTGGTGTAAATGACGAAAAGCAGAAGACCAAGAATGCTACCCTGAGGAACACCACATGTTATACTCATCGGCTGCGATTGCAAGTTATTCCATTCCGTTAATTGCAATCTACCTGTCAGGTACGATCTCAGTAAATCTAGAGGTACTCCTCTTATTCCAGAATATTCCAACTTATTTATTAGATTATTATGATTCACCGAATCAAAGGCCTTTGTTAAGTCTAACATGTTCAATTCAGCATATCCTCTTGCATCGAACGCTCTATAAATGTGTTCGACTATACTTAAGATGCCAGTGGTCGTAGAATATCCCTTTCTATATCCATGTTGACTTGAACTCAGACAATGCTGCCTTTCGAAGAACCTGGCTAGCCTCCATGCAATTACTGTTGAACTCATTGAACAAATTTGAAGTTTCAACTAAGCAACTTTTAATGTTTATGAGTGGTGGTGCCGCAAACATGCGTTCTTTGGGCCGATCTCTTAAAGAACACAGTGGTAACTTCTTACATGTAACGTGTAAAATCCATACTCTAAATCTTGCGGCACAAACGATTCCTATATGTTTTCCACTAGTAAATGCATTGATTGCTAGTACAAAGGCAGTGTTTCTAAAGTCCCGAAACGTACCCGACTATTTCACAAACTGTGTTCTGATTTACCTGAACCACCACAGCCGATTGTTACACGTTAGGCAACATGGTTGCAGGCTGCGTTTTACTACAACAAATACTTTGATCAAGTAAAGAAGGTTGTTTTAAAATTCAATCTGACAGAAGCTGCAGTAATCAAGAAAAGCCAGGAAATATTTCAAGATAGTCAGGTTAAAAGAGATTTATAAACTATTCACAACAATTACTTCGGACTAGCGGAGGGAATAGAAAAATTACAAGATGTTTCGATGTCGTTAGTGGATTCTGTTGAAATTGTGAATGATGCTCACGCACAGTTATGCGCTGTACAAGGCGAAACAAATTGGTGTGTAATACGAAAATTTGAAAGTGTTTTAGAGAAAGACTCCGATTTTCTGATATTAAGACAAATTTGTGAAGGTGCGTGTGAAGATGCATTAAGTTGTTTCAAAGATTAATTTAAATATGCAAATATAACATCGCTAGATGTCGAACGATCGTTTTCGGCATTAAAAACATTTATTCCGCACGTCGTTCTCACTTGGCAGAAACAGCTGTGGAAACATAACTAATGATTCAAATATTTAATAGATGTTACCCAGTTTGTGATTTCACGGAAGACTTTTAAAACGGTAAGTGTTTCAGCATGTTTTATAATTTATTTCTTACCTTCTATTTTATGTGTAAGCTTTTATGGGCTCGCCACGCCTCTGGCTGTTACCGCATATTTGCCCAGGTTACTGATGAGAGTATCTCGAACTTTTTCCTCGAAAAAATAACAATAAATGTTTTAGAATTTAGCTGTTGCGTTTGATGTCGGAGTCAGATTTGAGCTGTTTTGATACATAACTTTATTTGCAGAATTTATTGGTGTAGTCCGTTTTTGTTCTAGACTATGACAACGGAGCCATGATACAAAACTAACTTTGTAACGCGTGCTGTTTCTCTCTCTCTGGACTCTTCTTGAAAACGTTAACGTTCGCAAAATACGAAGAAGCAGTTCTACTTATCATTCTCTTAATGAATACTTGTGTGAAAGACGAAAATAAATCGCTTTTCAATTATTTCCTTTTAATTTGTAAAGTATTCTTCCTTTACCAAGTGATAAAAGGAATCTATATTAGCGACCTTAGTAATATAGATGATGGTAGTTGCGCATATTGTTCATACATGTCGCCAAAGGAGCACAATTTTGAGAACCGTCGATTTGGACAGAGTAAGCTAAACTAGCTAAATATTAAATCTGAGGGGTTTATATACCAAAACTTTGCATGACGTTGCACTTGCTCATGACGTATCGCGACCTTGTACGTGACGCGTACAAGCAAAACAGTCTTAAAACATTTCGTTACACAAGTTCTAGTTTGATTAATTAATGAGACATATGCGACCCCGCTCAAAAGTAATGTATAATGTTTTCGAAAATTATTTAGCAAGATAAAAGATTAATAAGATTGAAAGATAATTTAAAGAATTACTACAAAATATGATTGTATAATTTTTATATTCTTTTCTAGCTAGACTTACTTTTATCACTACACCTATTTTATTTATACACTTTACTTATAAATTTTGTTATATTTACACGCCCATTTTATATATATTTATTACGCTTGCTTCTTTACATTATAGGTTTAAATAACAAACGTGTATGATAATGTAAATTGCAATTTACAATAAAGTTACGATACAATGCCATTACGATAAATAGCTATATATTTTATATAAAAAAGTAGCTATTAGAAAGTCCAACACAGGCATTATGTAGGAAATTCCACAACTATAACTCTGGGAGAAACCCGCGATAAGAAATTCGTGAAATCCTTTCACAGAATATCGAAAGGTATTTGTAAAGCTTTTAGGCAACACAAGATATGAACGTGTGTTTTAGTTCATAAAATACACTCAGAAACCTTCTAGGCAATCCGACAGATAAATCGAATACGAAGGAAAGATCGGGAATTTATAATTATGCGATGACTGTGATACAGTCTATATCGTACAGACGAAACGGGTGAGAGGCACCAGATCCAACGAACATATAACCCATTATCGTTATGGACGGATCGAATCGTCAAATGTAGCGCAACATATAAGCGGTACCGGGCATAATAATAAATTAAAAAACCTCCAATTAGTTAAGAAGGTAACTACGCCGCGAGAATTAAACGCGTATGAAACCATTTATATGAATAAGAATGCAAATCTGTTAAATAGGGAAAAAGATCCACTCGTCCACTCAGCATTGATGGATTTATTGGAGTTAAACGGCGGTGTTACGAGCCTGTGCTACAGACAAGAACCTTTTCCTTTAGTTTCGTATATTTAGCATGTTTTAGGGTATATAGGCGTTATAAGTAGATACTTGTAAACATCTTTTAGAATAGAGATAAAACAAGGTATATCAGAATGAAAACCATTTTCTCACATAATTCGATCAGAGGGTTGAGGTAATCTTACGAAGTAACTCTAAATTCTCCAGAAGAAGGTACATATGTACTAATATCCAGAGTGTTTTATTTAAAAGAACATATAAAATTAATTCACTTATTTTACCAAACATTGCTAGTTTGATTTTGCGTATATGAACCTTTATGTCACACAAAATCATCCCAGTTTTTGAAATTTCGAATTTATAGCCTATTATTCTAATTTTACGTAATGTATACCAAAATCGCCACCATATAACGGTCTGGCATGCATGCATAAATGCATAACTAAATACGCAAAAAAAACGCCGCGTATAGAATCGTATTTCTGCGCCCTCTGGTAATGAAATCCGAAGCTGGTCGGGCAGCCGACGGGCTTTCCATTGTCCGTACGAAACTGCATACACAATTAATACGCGAATAAAAAAAGGACGCGCAGCAGAACGGCGAAACAATATTATACGGGGACAATGCCGCGAACTTATTTGAAATGGAAATGTACGTTAACAAATACTTTCGGGCCGACGTCTACAGACCGACTCATTAATATAAATGTGCAGTAGAGTGGGGGAAGTACATGTATAGGAATATTTAGTACGTACATGCCACGTTCTTGACTGTAAAAGAAATTCTATAATAATTAGGGGTGATAAATTCCCCGGGCAGATGGTACGTTTCATTTTTAGTTTCTTCAAATAGGAAAAGGGTAGGTATTTTCTCCCAGAAACTAAAGTAATGGTTATTATTATTCTCGGAACGAAGTATAAAAGAGGTACAACATATTCAAGGTTAAATTTTTGAATTTATAATTAATATATAATAATAATAACAATAATAATAAGCATTTATTGACAAATAAGTTACACATAACTTATTCGTCAATAACTAATAAAGGCTATATATAACTAGGTAACTTATATATAACCCTTAACGTACAACGTTTTATAAACATTTTCAAAGGGTACCGGTTAATCTAATCTTTTTTTTCTTTTTATTACTATTTGCCACGTGTACTAATTTAACTATAGTTTTTTTTTTAATATATAATATACTAAATAAATAATAATTAAAAAAAAAAGAATAAACAAACTTAAATATTAACTCATTAATAGAGTAACCAAAACTTGCGGATTCGCATAGGCGTTGGTATTACGGGTTAATATAAGAATACGAAAAATTCATAAATAAACTTACTTGTTAATTATTCAACAAATTAGAGGCATCAGGATATGAACTACTATAAACTTGCATCATTGCATATGTTTCCACAGTTACTTCTTTAAACCTTGTGCGTCGACAAGAAAAAATATTCTTAAAACATAGAAAACGATCTCTCCACATCTAAGGAAGTTACATTTGCATGTAGAAACTGTTTTTCAAAATCACTTAAAAGTTCACTTTTCTTACATTTATTATAAACGGCCTCTAAAAGTATTAAAATCGGGTTTTTTCCTTAAAACATCTCCCAAAACTTTTAACTAGCGCATAATCCTGGCGTATCATTTAATGTGTGTAATTTATTTTTTACACTCTCCACTATGCCTAATGATTCCTGCAATGACAATCAGTACATTGTAGTTTTCTGAGGGCATCTAGTAATACTGTATAATTGGTACATATTGTTGTTAAATCTTCTAAAAGTTGAGGAATTTGAAATTCTCTTTGACTTTCTCCAATTGCTTTGGATTCATTCCGATTAAATCGCATTATAACTGATTGAATTTGTTGAACGAACATTGCATATTAAGCAAAAAACTGCACTACCGTCATATTTTAAATGGGGAAAAAGTGACACATACTTATGTACATTAGTAGCAAATCTATTACGAGGCATTGTTTTCTTAGGTATGTAAATATTAGTTCTATATGAAACGATACACTAATTATATATTTGGTATAATACTACAAACACACAAAAAACAACCAGCATATTTTCAAAAGCGACACGTAAGTACATAACCTTGACCGTTGGGACTAATCTCTGCAACAGCTCAGCCAGTACTAAAACGAAATCTCCCCTCAGCGCGGTTTAACAGATTTATATTCAAGGTCGACACTACATGCCTGTCTCTAGGGTTTTTAGTTTATTTATGAATTTTTCGTATTCTTATATTAACCCGTAATACCGACACCTATGCGAGTCCGCAAATTTAGGTTACTCTACTCATTAATTATAATTATAAAACAACATAAAAATAGCCCCTATTTGCATTATTAAAGAAATAATTTAATTATACTGTAACCTCTATAAATAAAGCTCTTTCATTAGCTCATTCCTTGCTCCTAATTTTAATTATTAATTTTAGGGTTTTTTTCGATTGTTGTAATTTTTCTTCTATTGAATATCCTTGTAGCTGGCTTGATGTGTTTTTTTGGATACATCGCCTAACAGGTCGCCCAAATTCTCAATCTTTTTTTTCATTCCTACCTTTAATATGAATATTTCTTAACTTGAAACTAAATGATTTACTTGGAAAACACATTTTTCTGGCTCGGATTTTCTTGATTTTCTAACACTAAGAAAGCATTTATTTAATCCAAGTAAAATTTCAAGAAAATTACTTTCTTATATTATACATCGTAAAGAAACATGCCCATGTGTCAAACTGAATAATCAACTAATACCTCAAGCCGACAACGTGAGGTACATTGGAATGCACTTTGATCGAAGGCTCACTTGGAGAAAACATATACGGTCCAAGAGAAAGCAATTCGGACTGTCATGATGATAACATGTCTTTTATCACTTAACATACTGGATAAGAAATCGTTTAAGAACTTTTGGAACAAATACAACCCGGAGTTGAAGTTGCCAAATACGACAACGGCACGTAAGCATGTTTTATTTGTACGCAAAGAGGTGGAAAATAAAATCATATCTACATTAAAAAATCAGTTGCTTTGGTTGTGTGTTGACGAGACAATAGATTGTAAAAAAAGTTCTATTATATCAACATAAACCGACATTTCCACTGTTACTAGCTAGCAAAAGATTACAAGGGTGTACTAGTGTAGCAATTACGACTGTGATACTTACTACGTTAAAAAGTCTCAACATGTCAAGTGTTGGTGTTTATCAGCGATGGTGCAGCGACAATGCGTGCAGTAGGCCGTTATCTTCTTGAACACGGTTGCGACTGTTTACATGTAACCTGTAAAGTGCATGCTTTACATCTTGTGGCACAAACTATTAGACAATGTTATCCCGATGTAGATGCATTAATATCAAGTACAAAAAAAGTGTTTCTCAAATCTCAAAAACGTCTTCGAACATTTCACGCACAGTGTCCCGGTATTCGTGAACCACCACAGCCGATTTTTACACGCTGGGGGAACTGGGTGCAGGCAACTTTTTATTATGCTGAACATTTCAAAAAAGTAAAAGCTGTTATCCTACAATTCAATCCTGCCGAAGTTGCAGCTATTAAGGAGAGCCAGTCAAAATTTCAAGATACTTCTGTTGAAACAGATTTACAAAGTATTCATAGCTACTATAAATGCTTTCATGACGCACTGGAACAATTACAAAATAGAGCGTTGTCATTAGTGAAGTCACTGCAAATAGTGGGCGAAGTACATACTCTGCTACGCACTATAGATGACGCAAAAAATATTCGCGTTTTAAAAAAGTTGCTGAGTGTGTTAGAGAAAGATTCCAATTTTATCACATTACAACAAATTTGTAATGGGACTTCGACTAATCCATTAATTGAGTTCAAAGATTTTTTAATCATACATGTATTACATCGGTAGATGTCGAACGATCTTTCTCCAAATATAAATACATTTTTTCACCACTGCGAACACGGTTCCACGAGACAACTATTGAAACATATCTAATGCTATCAATTTTTTACGATTCTTATCCATTGGGTTATAATATTGATGATGGTAATTCTACTTCTCATGTTCAGTAATTCCAATGCAATCCGCCAGCCTACTTGATTACGCTGCTTAAGAGAGTGAGTGTTTCACAGCCCTACAGATATTATAATTCTTGATCAGTTTTTTTATTATTATTCGCTTTATTACTTCTTCTTCAGTATAGGAAATATTGAAGAAGCCGCATGCCTATGGCGCGATGAACGATTACCTAGGCTAGAAAATAAGTTGTTGCTATATAAAGCTATTCTCAAGCCAGTCTGAAGCTACGATACACAACTGTGGGGTACAGCAAGTAACTCCAATATCGAAATCTTAGGGAGGTTCCAGTCCAATGTTCTAAGGACTATCGTCAATGCGCCATGGTACGTACCAAATGATGTAATCCGTAGAGACCTAAAAGTTCCCACAGTCAAACAAGAAATAGTGAAGTGCAGTGTGGCATACCAAGGCAGGTTGGGTAAACACCCTAACAACTTTGTGGTGAATCTACTTGACAATAGCCAAGAAACACGACGACACAGGCGTTCCCACATTCTAGACCTTCCCCATAGATTCACATAATGTATTTCTTCTCACTCCTCTATGTTTTTAGATCCAGTAGGTTTAGTTTAAGTTAAATTTTAATGGTCAACGCACTTAATGTATATTAGTATCGAAGAGAATTTTAACCACTGGGCTAAAATTCCACATGTCATTATCAAATGGCCATAAAAATTGCTAATTGTTGTTTGTAAATAACAGATTGTAAACTTCGTGGACGTTAAAAAAATATATTATACATTTTTATAGTCTTGAAATAAAGATGTTTTCTTGAATAGAGACTGATTTTTGCAAGAAAATTTCTCTGCGTGTACGTAAACATTTCTCATAGTGTATATTAGATTTGCTTCTAACAGTTTGCAACTTTCATAAGAATAATTCAAACATACATCCACTACGTTCTCCAACATACATATTAGGCCCTTGGCAAGCTCTCTAATATGAGAGACCATGATAGACGCTGTCTTTATACGCCCACATAAACTCTGATGTACGACCGTCGGGTAGACAACAACCTACTTAGATTTACAGCCCAACGTACTGTACGCCAGCGATACGACACACGAGATGCTTGTCAACACAGACAAGAGCTCGACGCGGTACATACATCTAGATACATTATGTATCTATATAGTATATGTACAGAGTCTACATTTACTTCTACCTTCTTCCTTCATATGTTTGCAGTTTATTCTCATTTCACCCGTGAGTCCTAGATTCACGTGCATTATGTCTCTGGAATATCGTTAATACTCCCAAGTCGGAAAGTGATTTTCTTTTGATGGACGCGAGTAACTCAACACTGTCTGTATGTCATATGTGTTGGTGTGTTCGCTAGTTACGTTTCAACGCAACGACATGATACAGTTAACACGGTGGTTAACTTTTCTTGAGATGATGTCGGCTGTGGATCCTATAACCCAGCACCGTTAGAGCTGCTCTAATCGTTTGCTTTTTTACGGTTATCGACCTCGTAGATGGGAGAAACTAGGTTATACGATGTAATTTGGTTTCTCGATCGCCTTGTTTGAAATTTTCAATGAAGTTGTTTAAGTTTATCAAGTCGAATTTGTAAAGGACTAGTAGATGCTTAGCATTTGATACGCTAGAGCTGATTTCATATGTCGCAGCGTTCATTTCAACACGTTATACTATACTCTTGGTTTCCGGGATAGAACCGCGTCGTTGTCGTAGCTTTTGCCTACGTTTCGCCCACACTCACATCTTCAGGACTGTTACTGCACACTGGCTGGGGGCTATTCATTCCGGAGGAGTTCATATAGGGCTTGCTTCGGGTCAATGGAGTGGAAATGGATCGATGAAGCATAGCGTTTGCAAGGATATTTATTAGTTGGGATTTCCACGTGTAGGAGTAGCCATCTTCGCGATTTAAATTGTTGGAGTGTTTGAAAATCTCTATTGATTCACGGACGAGACAGGTAGACTTAAATTGGATTTGGTGATCCTGGATAGTGAAGAATATGAGCAAGACGGCACCTATCAACTTCTTAAACTTGATCCTACTTCCCGAATTGATCGTTCCATCACTAACTCCATTAGAAAGTCATCTATCCCTACCGATACCCAGAGGTCAATTCTCCCTGGTGATTCTTCAGCTCTTAAGTCATACGGTCTCCCTAAAATTCACAAACCCAATATCCCCTTACGTTCTACAAATTATCGAAGTACTTCCTAACTTTCTAAAACCTTATGCTGGACACAGCAACTCGTTCATCCAAAATTCCCAACATTTCGTCAAACGACTAAAAAAGTTGACGATGGATCCTGGTGATCAACTTGTCAGCTTTGATGTCGGATCCTTATTCACCAAGGTGCCCATAGCGAATACAGTATCCATTATTAGGGAGTTTCTCATGCCTAATGACCAACCGGATGATTTGACCGACTTGGTTGAAATTTGTCTTTCTTCTACCTATTTCCAGTTTCATGGTAGATACTACGAGCAAGTCTCAGGCGCAGCTATGGGATCTCCTCTGTCTCCTGTCGTCGCTAATATCTTTATGGAAGCGTTCGAATAACAAGCCCTATTACCCTACAACCTTAAGCCAAGGTGTTGGTGCAGGTACGTTGATGACACTTTTGTCATCTGGCCTCATGGACACGAATCTTTAAACAGTTCCCTATCGTTTCTGAATTTCCAACATAATTCCATACGCTTCACCATGGAGGTCAAATCGGACGGTTATCTTCCTTTCCTAGATGTTCTAGTAGACTGACATCCTGACGGTGCGCCGTGACATTCCATTTACCGAAAACCCACGCACATCGACATATATCTCAACGGCCTCTCATACCATCATCCCGTCCAAAAAACGCGGTCTTATCAATTCTCTTATCCAAAGGGCCATTTTCATATCTGAACTCGATTCGCTTCCTCAAGAGCTAAACCACATCACTGACACTCTGAGCCGCAATGATTATTCTTTGAAAGATAATCAGACTGCCATTAACGGCTACACCAATCCTTCTCCACAGCAACTCACCTCATCTTACCCTAATGTCGGAATGAATAGTCCCCAGTCAGTCCTGAAGATGTCTCGTAAGAGCGTGGACGAAACTTCGACAAAAACTATGACAACGACGTGGTTCCAATGCGGAAACCAAGAATATAGAGTTACTGACCACCGCGGAAGCCTACGCACCAGATTTTAACATGTTGTTTACCAATACGGTCTATAACACCGAGAATTATATGGACCTCAATGTCAACTTGACCAATTTTATGCAATTCAATTCAAACCATCTCGGTCTGTAAGACCGAGAAAACATCGTTGACTGGAGCCGCAACTACGCTTTCGTATAGATTTTACTATATGATTAGACCGAGTAGGCCGCCAAGACGTTTTGCTGTTATGTTCTTTGAACAGAAGTCGCCTGTTTAAGCGTTAGTAGCTGTTTGTTTGTAAATAGACGAAATTAAAATAAAATATTGGTGTAGCTTTATTTAAACAAAAAACGTTGTTAAAAAATGTTCCAGTGTATAAAATAGAAAATTGTTAATGATTGCTTTATTTTAAGTAAAAATCCAGAGTGGAAATTTAAAGCTACCCTTAAAAATTTGTAGATGGCGCTAATGAAGTACTTGACATTACTATCGTCATCTTTCAAAAGGCGCCGTATAAAATTTCAGGTAGATTCAGACTTGCATAAGATAATGCATATGTATAAGATTTTTGTATAAAATAGAAAAGGAACAATCTCGTTTAATGATTCGCTTTCTGTTTTTGGAAGGAAAAAGATGCGAAGAAATTAAAGCTATCCACCTCTCCAATAACATTCTTGTCTACGCAAAATATATAAAAGGTACAAAGTCAAAGAAACAAGAATTGATCAAAGAGATGAAATTTTTTTCTATACACGACGTTGAACCTACTCATATTGCATTGTTCAGCGGTTGTTTTTTCTTACCTTTTTTCCTATGTATGTATATCTATACCTATACCCGTCATCGTTTTTTCTCTTCTTTCTCCTCTTTGGTGTTGTCTACTTCATTGGTCTGCTGTACGGTATTAGGATCGAGCGGCGTTTTTGTTTGCTGGAAAACTTTCTCGTGTGTAACCAATACTCTGCGTCCCTGGCTATTCAGCGACATATTGTAGAAGTTTCGTCCACGTCTTTTAATAAAAGGCGCATTTTTGCCTTCCCCCAAGCATCCCAACCCCCCACGATCTCCAGCATCATAGATTGCAAAGGATATCGTCGATATATATTAAGGTACACAAGGAAACTTTCAGTTCCGAGTTATAAATATAAAAGTTTAAAAGTTAAACAATAAAAGAGAATCGATATGGTGGCCGAGGGAAGAGATAGAAGAAAAGATTGTGCTCGCTAAAAAAAAAGGACGAACATCTGGACAGACTGCTTCCTCCTCCTGCTATCATCAGCGGAATAAAAATCCTTAATATCAACGCTAAGTGTTTCTCGCCATCACGAACTTGCTCGGAGAAAAACAATTTCAGGGAACGTTAAAAATTTTCTTCCAACCATGCATTGATGTACTAGCGAAATTTTATCGAGGCAAACGGATGACCTAGATACCACATTCTCTCTCTCTAGCTAAAATTATGACGTTATAAGTGGTACACGGTAAAGCACGATAAGTATTACCGCTGAAGAAAAGAATATTGCTGCAATTGGGGAGAACGTAGAATTTGTTTTGTTATGAAAAGAAGGTCGATCACGGAGTTTTCTGTGTTTGTCCGGCGAAACAAGTTTGATGAAAATTGAAGCTTGGGAAATGGGTTCACGTTAGTTGCGATGTTTGTACGGTACTGGATGAGAAAATAAAAATTCTCACAACTGCTATGGTTTCCTTGTTCGTTTTGAAAAGTTCTGGCTGTCAGTGGAAAGTTCGTTATTAAAGTAAAAGCTTTAATTTCTACGAAATAAGTAATCTAAATCGTTGACCTACATCAACAAAATCGGATCAAATAAAAATTGGGTAAACGATTGAAAAATTCATTTATAATTGCGCGTGCGTTTACAAGGTCTCTGTACCATCATTTGCCACAGTGAAATTTTGGGTAGCTGAATTTAAACGTGGTCGTACCAGCTTGGTTGACAATAAACGTTCGAGTTGGCCAAAAACTACAACCACTAGAGATAACGTCAGAAAAGTTCACCAAATGGTGCTAAACGATCGTCGAATTAAGGTTAGGGAAACAGCAGAGACTGTGGGCATCTCAAAAGGATTTGTTTGTCATAAATTGACTGAAGATTTGGGCATAAAGATATCAGTCACGCTTACCAACTCAGGAATTGTATTTGCAAACAAACAAATAAAAAAAGAAAGCAAAATATCGAAAGGATACGCAAACAACTTTCCACCGTAATTTAATAATTTAGTAAATAGCGAATCCTTCATTCAGGGTGCCAGCCTGCTCATCGACGAGGGAGTCGGTCAATACACTCACCAAAACAATTTAATTTTATGAAGGCGCCACTAGTAATGAGAATTATGCCGGTTAAATAGACCATTTCGTATAAATTTGACTTCATCCGTCCAGATAATATTGTCCAAAAATAATTCGTTCTCTTGAGACAATGTTAAAATAAATTCACAAAAGCTCACTTTTCTTGGGAAATCAATTTCTTTTGGTTGCTGAACTATGGAAAACTGATATGGGCGAAACTTGGTGACGGCTTCTCTTTTTGTGGATACCGAACGGCAAAGGTATTGCATGCTCTTGATATCACTTTATTGCATTCTCCATAAATAATAAACAAATTTAAATAATCTTCATTCGTATAATTTAAACGTGCCGGCATTGTTTATAACTGACTACTTTGTGACATTTCATCAATGCTGGATTGTTTCCTTATGGTCAAGACTAACCTGGGCAAATATGCGGTAACAGCCAGAGGCGTGGCGAGCGCATAAAAGTTTACACGTAATAGAGGGTGTACAATGGAGGGTAAGAAATAAATTATAAAACATGCTGAAACACCTACCGTTTTAAAAGTCATCCATGAAATCACAAACTGGGTAACATTTGTTAAACATTTGAATCATTAGATATGTTTCCACAGCTGTTTCAGTCAAGTGAGTACGACGTGCGGAATAATTGTTTTTTAATGCCGAAAACGACCGTTCGACATCAAACGATGTTATATTTGCATATTTAAAATAATCTTTGAAACTTAATGCATCTTCACACGCACCAATTTGTTTCGCCCTCCACAGCGCATAACTGTGCGTGAACATCATTCACAATTTGAACAGAATCCACTAGCGACATCGAAACATTTTGTAATTTTTCTATTCCCTCCGCTAGTCCGAAGTAATTGTCGTGAACAGTTTGTAAATCTCTTTTAACCTGACTATCTTGAAATATTTCCTGGCTTTTCTTGGTTGCTGCAGCTTCTGTCGGATTGAATTTTAAAACTACCTTCTTTACTTGATCAAAATATTTGTTGTAGTAAAACGCAGCCTGCGACCATGTTCCCCAACGTGTAACAATCGGCTGTGGTGGTTCCGGTAAATCAGGACACAGTTTGTGAAATATTCGGGTACGTTTCGGGGACTTTAGAAACACTGCTTTTGTACTAGCAATCAATGCATTTACTAGTGGAAAACATGTTGGAATCGTTTGTGCCGCAAGATTTAGAGTATGGATTTTACACGTTACATGTAAAAAGTTACCACTGTGTTCTTTAAGAAATCGGCCCAAAGAACGCATGTTTGCGGCACCATCACTCATAAACATTAAAAGTTGCTTAGTTGAAAATTCAAATTTGTTCAATGAGTTCAACACCACCTTTAAAATCTCATCGGCAGTACAAGTTATAACTCTTTTGGAAGCAAGTAAGAAGGAGGATGACGGTCGATGTGGTTCCATTGTACGTACCATTACATTAACCACAGAATGTTTTTGACGATCTGTTGTTTCGTCCACACACAACCACAGTTTTTTATCTTTCAATTCCGTTTTCATTCTTTTTTCTACATGTTGACGAGCAAATAGCACTACATTTCGTATCGATGTCCGACTAGGTAATTTACAGCATATTTATTCCAGAAGGAGACAAATGCTTCTTTGTCTAGTAAATGAAACGATAGATTACATAAGATAAGAGAAACACATAAATCAAATGTAAATTTTTCTTGGTTTCGTATGCCACTTTTTGCAGAAGAATGCTGTTTGCTTTCGATGTGACGTTAACAATGGCTTCTGGACCAACACATTAAAGGGATTTTACAAACTAGACATTGAATTTTAGCGCCATCAAAGATTAAGTCCGGCATGTCCACTATAAAGGTAATAAGTTACGACAGCCTACATATACTCAGAACTACTCACATACAGCATCGATTTAGTACTGACGCTGTGAACGTGTGAAATAAATAATCGCCGACTCCGCACCACATACTACACTGACTGTTGCCGCTGTTTGCCCAGACTAGTCATAACTTAGATATACGGAGTATTTTAAAAAGCTACGTAAGCTACATTCTTACACCCTGGATACATTGGTAGGTACCTTTTTATAAAGAAATTGTGCTATAATATAAATTTTCCTAAATATCTGGAAAAGTATCAATTTTAGATGCATAATGAAGATGACATTTTTTTTGTATTCTTGTAAGAGCAATTTGATAAGACAGATAAAAATAGATAGTTGTATTAAAAAAAAAAGTTTTGACACATTTTCCATTTGAAATTTTAATCGTAATTGTCGGACACGCTGTATAATGTTTTCGAAAAATTGATTCGGATTGTAATAGTACCCCATATGGTCAATAGTTCGGCAAAGTTTCAATTTTCCAAGTTAAACACTTTCACAATTATAATGGCTCACATGCACTTGTTCATCTATCAAAAAATTTCAAAAACTGCAAATATTTCAAATATGGTTAGAAATAGCAACGTAGTCGTTTGATCTAACAAACCTTAAAATTGAACGAGTAATTCAAAAATGTTATAATATATAGGGTGTTCTATTTGAAATAACAAAGTTGACAGATATTTCCGGTATAACCGGATATGTCGGATTATTAAAAATATTTTAGTTTAATAGCACATGTCGGCTATAGTATATTACCGAGTTTTTAGAATTTTCCAATATATACCCTTTCATATATCGATCGATACAGTTCCCGGTGAGACAGTCTGTATACGAATAAATTTTGTATTTCTTTTTTGCAGTATTGCCTCAGCCTGTATATCGCTTCCTTGCTTTCTACATCCATCCCAACTTCAAATGAACAGAACGATTTGCAGCACGACCATACACAAAGACTAGCATACGTATTAAATCAACTAATATTAATTTCTACAATGCTAGATGGAATAAGTTCGTCCCTTAATATCACACAAAGGGTAGTAGTACAGATGCCGCGTACCAAATTAGAAATTTGCCAGGACTTCGATGCCCTCCCATCTGCAGAAACAAAATAATAACCGTCCCTCATTTGGAAATCCGGTTCGGCCGTGACGGGTCGCACAAATCGTCCAAAATACGTTGCAATTTTGCAATTTTGCGCTAGGAAATGGATGAAATGGAAAAGGGATGGTACATTTTACAGATTTTTGAATTAAAATGAGATCTGCGTTCGTCAAATATTACACAGAATACATGAGTGACAGACTTTCATAATGCAGTAAGTGCAAAAGTTCAACTTATTCCGTTACAGAATTAAAAGTATTAAAATATACTAGGATTACCGGTGAAAATAAATTCTAAAAAAATTTGCTTATACTAACTTTTGAACGATAGAAGCTAGCGTTTTTTTTAAAAAAAAGGTCGATTTCTATTTTTTCTAATTTCAATTGTATTTCACCGGAAGGGACGTCAACTTTCTTATTTTAAATAGAACACCCAGTATATTTTAAAGTTTTTGGAAAGGTAATCGAAAGTCGAATCCAGCGATACCACATACGTTATACTTTAACTTAAGAAATATGGCGATATGCAGCAATAAAGGTTTGGGTAATCTGTTTTTGTTACTACGGAAAGTTGGATAGGAAAAAGCGCCAAATTGTTTCCTGTGATGCCAAACTGATCTAACGAACTCGTTGCTAGGCAAAGTGATCATAACAATTGCCAATTATTATAACCTGTGTTTGTCATACTTTGATTCATTGTGTTCGTTATTTTTTTTCTCATTCTAAGTTGTTTTGTTAATTGTTGTTTCTCCTTGTTTGATGAAATTATTCTTCATTCAACAAATATCTGGTTTCTTTCAACATAGTTCGCAATGCTGGTTTAGAACTGATGACACAGACTTTAGCGTCCTCAGTAATCAAAATTCAAAGTTTTACCTTTTTCCATACTGAGAAAAATATTAGAACAGATCTGGAATAAATGTTTCGGAGTGGAGGATGATTATGAAAAAAAGCCAGTTTTGTTTTATTTGCTAGAGACCTTGTATTTTTGCATGATATTCACAAAAGAAGGCTGTTTCTTTTCAATAATAATAATAATAATAATAATAATAATAATAATGGTCTTTATTATCCAACAGAAAACAAAGTCTAATTACAGGATAATAATAATAAAGAAAAAAAAGAAAAAGGTGCACAGCACTTCTGGACATAATATACAGGGTACACATATACAAACGCCAGTTATAATAAAACAAACAACTCTAATAGCAAAAAAAAAATATATATATATAAGAACATTGATTAAGAAAAAAAGATACTGAACCAATTCAGTGCCACAGAGTTCCAGTACTTAATTAAGAAAAAAGATCACCATAAAGTTTATTAGCATTCTTCGACATGTGCGTTATTGGGGCTTTAAGTAAAATATTAGTCTTCGCTGTGGGAACAAAGAACGTTTCCGTTTGTCTAGTTTTGTACTGAGGTACAAGAAACCCAACTGCTGCAAGTATGTTCGGGGCATCAATTTTATTAGTAATTATTTTAGCCAGAAATTTAGCGCTGGCTATCTCCCGACGAGTAGTTATAGTTTGCATATTATGTTGTTCCAATAGGCTGTCATAATCTGTTCCGCGTGGTGGATACGTACCAGTGATTTTAAAGGTTAAGTATTTTAGGAACCTCTTTTGTGTCCTCTCAATTGCAAGTTGTTGGTAAAGGTATATTGGGTACCAAACAACAGAAGCATATTCCAATCTAGGGACCACCAGGCTAAAAAACAAGGTTTTAAGAGTTTGAGGATTCAAAAATCCTCGACATGTTCTTATAAGAAAACCTAGCGATCGAGAGGCAGAATTGCAAATAGTAATTATGTGCTCAGAAAATTGAAGTTGTGGATCAAATAGAACGCCCAAGTCTTTAAACTGCGTTGATCTTGATATGGCGACGTTGTCCACCGTGTAGCCAAAAAGCATAGGATTTTTGGTTTTGAAGTATGTAACAACAGCACATTTACTAACATTGAGACGAACCTTATTATTAATACACCAAGAATGGATTCTGTTCAGGTTTGTTTGTAATTTTACTGAGTCAGCGGTAGACGATATCTCAGAAAATAGTTTTAAGTCATCTGCGTATGCGAGAACTCCACAATCAATACAGGATAGGAGATCGTTAATATATATATTAAATAAAATCAATGCGATATATTTGATTAATTCCTTACTTCGTAATAATAAAGAAGATTATTTTCTTCCAATTTATTACCTCCATTTTTCGAATTGTTTCATCATACTAAAAAAAAAAGAAAACCAATTTCGACCTCCTTTTTATTCCTTCGACTAAAGCAACAGGAAAATCCCCGAAATGAGAAAGGCCAGCGAATATCATCGTCAATTTACGACATAAATAATAAATACAAACATAAATTAAGTACCTTATTGCGTTTCCTTTCTGTCCTTTCTGATGGAGGAATTTTTATTGAATTTTAATTGAAACACTCCATCATTTGCTTTTCCACGAAATGATCTTGCGGCGAGTTAATCAGCCAATACGGGGAACTTGGCGGTCTGCACCGCCTGTGAACTTACCTTCCTACCTTAACGGAGGAACAGCATTGGATGATGGAGAGACGAGAAGCCTCGAAAACGTTTTGCTTACCTGGAACAAGAAGAAAGAAAAAATCTCATTATTATTGAAATATAAAAGCGAAAGGGAAAGGACTTTTTTAATTATTGAAGGGGCCAAGTTTTAATTAATTTGCGTCCGTTAGTTCGTTTTCTGGCCGCGCGAGCGCTGCGTATATTTTCCGCTTGGAGGAAAAAACGAATGTCGAAATTCATTTGCTGATTTAATAAATACCTGCTACTTTCGCGAATTCTAAGTCTTCTCCCAAGTCTTGATGTGATTTTTGAGACGTAATTTGTGATTTAGCTACCATGACTGTACGAAGACGAAAGGCAAGAAGTGAAATACACGTCTACAAATTAAAATGATAAAAAGTTGTCCCAATCTTTTTGGTTAATGGGAAACAACGTATGGTATGCCATAATACCAAATCAAGCCATCATACCGTGAACATTGATGTTCCCTAAGGATTAGTGCTGGATCCCACCTTGTTTTTATCTTTTGTCAACGATCTTCCTAATTTTATAGATTTCTTGCAAAAAGCATCGTAGTTTCTCACAAATCTACGATTTATTTGTTTCAATAAACTTATTTATGTGAATGTGTTGGATAAAATATTTTCAGTAGCTGTCTTTTTTTATTAATTAGCATAATTTTTATTTTCCGTAGCTTCAACCACTAAAAAAGTAAAGCGGTCATAATGACCACACGTCACCGACAATGTTGTACTTAGCGAACGTCACCACTTAACGGTTAAGTCGTTCTAACATACAACGTGCGTCGAAAAGTATGCACCATATGGGAGTTTTTGTTTGTATGGACTTTTATAAGATTGTAGTAATACAGAAAGTTTTAGCGCCTTTTAAAATCAACTTGACCCCCATTAAACGCAATTTATCTTATACCATATACAGGGTGGGCATTTCAAATTGAAAGAGTCTCAAGAGTAATGCACCTTATTTTTCAAAATAGAGGAAAATATTATTAAGAAGAGTTGTTTAGAATTAACAGTTATACTGAAATATAAAATGACCACCTTCTGTCTTAAAAATAACATCTAATCTGCTTAAAGTATTCGTAATTGGTATCACTAATAAAAAACGGAAATTAGTGGCACTCCTTAGGTGTTTTGAGTTGTTACCAAGAATTATTGAAAGTTAGGTGAAAAATTCACGTATTTTTGGTGCTTTTTGTTCATCTACCCGGTGAATTAGGATATCAATGGAAACTATTCTAGAAATTTTTCCGTTAAAGGTTTCAGTTATTTGCCAGTATTCGAACTTATGAAGGAATAGGTTGTAGTTTTGTGGAGGAATTGGTTGATTTTTCAACATTGACAAGAGAAAATAAACAAAACTTATAACTAGAGCTGCACGCCAAATAAGTACGCGGAGATAGGACGGCCAAAGGGTGTAACGTTCCCTTCGAATGTGAATAAATATCTCTGGCACTTCCCTGGGTTAGAATATAGAAGTCCGCATATTTATTGCACAATATGTAATAGCGGATTGCTAGGTCGCGATAGGTTTGAATGTAGAAATCATTGTAAAAGTAGACGTCATGTATTGAATTTAAGAAACAGTACTCCATACTGGCAATTTTTATATGATTTTATTTTGATGTTAAGTGTGTGCAACATCCCACAACATCTAGTATCTAATGAACACTTTCGTATTTTTTGGGCTAAGAACGTTCCCTCATGGAAGCTGCCAACATCTATACAATTACGATACAATTTGCCACGTGTGCAAGGTACAGTAAAGGAATGTATAAAAGACGAGTTGAGAAATAAAAAAATCTGCCTATGTGTGGATGAAACAACTGATGCTCAGAAACACAGCGTCATTCATGTTGTAGCGCGTCCTTTAAAACGTGATAGTCCACCAGCTTCATTGTTGTTATCCAGTAAAAAAATTCAGAAAGCTAATGCAGAAACCGTAGTCAAGATAATAAAAGATTCGTTGAGAGAATTTTGTATCACAGAAACCCAAGTCACAATGTTCGTTACTGACGGAGCCGCAACAATGCTGAGAGTTGGTAGGATGTTGAAAATATGCTTTTCTACTCTTCTTTGACATAGCATGCCTCATCCACGCATGTTACCTCGTAGCAGAAACCATTCGAAAGAAGTATCTGATGGTGGATAAGTTAATAGCATCTACCAAAAAAGTGTTCATCAAATTTCCCAAGCACATCCGTGTATTCAAACAATTGTGTCCGAAATTACCACCACCACCTCAGCCTGTAATAACGTGATGGGGAACATGGCTCTAGGCAGTATCTTACTATCAGAAATATTTTTCACAAGTGAAAAATGTCATCTAGAAACATGATTCAAATGAGACGCATTAAATAGGCCATATGAAACTCGAATTTTGATTTATTGTCAATTGTCAAATATTTCAAATCTCGCTTTTAACGTTAGTTCTCTGTGTATTTTGCTGTGGATATTTGTTTTCCTTAATTTAATCTTATTATACATTAATAATAGTCTTTTTTAAGGCTTTGATGAATATTTTTCATTTAAAAGGAAATATATAGGTATAATATTCAATATATTACTTAAAATTGACGTAACATTGTAGGTAATTATGGATGAGATGTATGTTCCTGGTCGATCTTTCTCTGAAGAGCCACAACCCGATCCTTCTATAACCACAAATACCTAAGGAAACCATGTTCGCAGTAGTGAAAGGCTGATGGCATATAATGTGCTTATAAAACATATGAAAACAAACTCTAAAACGCGAAGTATAAAATTAACGTCATCAGAAGTTGGGCTGTCAGAAAGAATACTTTGGCAAATCATTGTTAGTCATCCCGATAGGCCCCGGGATGTGAAATGTGTATCCCTGTTGATCCCTCAAGTTTTTCAAAGTCAATCTCTACATAGTAGTCACAACATCGAGGCATATGGGCTATGATCCCGAGATGCCAAATAAAAAAAAAAAAAGAGCTTGTATAGCGGCTTTTTGTCCACTTGTTAAATCTTTCCCGGGCATTTTCTACAAAAAAACCCCAAATATTTCAATTTTTTTCAAATTCCAAATAATTAATTATTAAGAGAGAGATAGAATAACAATTTTACCTTTGCAATAACGATATATTAACACAAAACACTTAACGATACTCCACAACTTAGCTTCTATACAGTTATGACGAAATATTTTAAAAAATATCGATGCATTCTCTAACCTGTGAACTCGCTAAATGAAAGTTGAAAACTGAAATATTTATATATACGTACTTTACTCTTCTAAATATCATTTCTCTGGTATTTTTATTTATTGATACAATAATCTAGTCCCCCTATAAACGATCGGATTCAAAGCAAAAGAATATCACTATAATAGGATGGGAGTTTCCAGGTAAAAGGGTTGATTTATGACATGTTTCAAGTAATATGGCCAGGGACTGTATATCGAACATATGATGTTTATTTGTATTGAATTCTAAATTTACATAATTTCGTGTCATAAAATTTTTGTATACATATACGACAGCATCATAAGATAACCTCGCTCAATATAATATCGAACATCTGATCGATCATAAGTTGTCATCATTGTCGTAACAAACATTCAAAATCTTGTATGTGTAAATTGCTCTGCGCCTACAACGCCGCCTATTGCATTCTTAAAAGAAATGAAGTATAGGCTTCCAAATTTCCGAATCGGGTATTTTACCAAATTCGGAGAAATTTCAGGCAATATCTGAATTTACCCGGCGCCTCCACCAAATATGTCACATGCCTAGTGACTGGGGGTGCTCAAATAATATATTGAAATAATAATTCCACATACTTGTATGGACACCACGACTATTCTTTATTGTCTCTGGTTTAAGTACAACCTCTCTTTTCCCCACCTAATGCCCTCCTTACTGATGCTTAGTTGATATAAATCGGTCAGCTTCCTTTAATAATTAAATATCTACTCAACCCAATGCCTTCGTGGCAATATTTATGAAACTTTAGTATCCTCTATACTGTTGATTTACTTATTCCCATATCTCCTGCCACAGTTCTAACTGAAATATGTGGATTCCCTGTGTTCTAACTGGTGTTACATGATGATAATGTTTTAAATTTACTTTTAAACTCTGTTAAGAAATCGCTCTCCATGAAATGTTGCTGCTTCACGAGAATTTTTATAATGTTCTGTATAAATTAATCACACATTCGACACATTCATTTGGAGAAAAATTAGAATGCATTTTAAAGTTTTTATAACAACACTACTTCACTACTTATTTAACCATAAGTACGTAAACAATTTTCGCAAATCGAAATAAATATTCGAACAACATGATTGTATACGTAAAACCAAATTTAAACTAATAATTTCTAATATGTTTTTATTAGTAGCTATTTGCTAAATGAAAACTAACTCAAAACCTTTAATATCAAATCCACCACATCTAATATCTAGAGATATTGTTCACCTAACCCAAAGGGAAAGGAAAACAAATGGCGACATATCGTAGAGACCAAATTCTCCAGCATATAAGAGCATTCATAACACACACTCCCTTCCATATACGTAAATTCATATACCGAGCTTCAACGGCGAGTCTCGTAACGAAATTTTTCTGCTGTGTCCAGCGCAAACTTCTCATATATTCCAGAGAGGTTGCTACGTCCTCCCTCGTAAGCTATAATTCCTGTTAAATTTTATATAATAAGGTGGGTAATGCAAAGTCGTAGATGGAAGATTGTGCAGTTTTATGACCGGTCGTTGTCACATCAGCACACATATACGAATAAGAGAGAAGAACCGAGGCTAGGGAGAAAATGCCTAGCATATAGAGAGGACTACGATGATACGGTGATGGTGGTAGGGCGCATCGTGCTGATGCTGAATTTTAATAAAACTTCGCCGCAAGTACGGTAGGGGGTTTCTCTCTCGTCCTGTAGGGACTAGGATCGTCCGGCTCATTTATTGCTGCTGAAAATAATGCCACCGCTGCTGCATGGCCGTAGAATCAGGGCCGTAGTTAAAGGGCGGTCGAAAAGTTATATTTAACAATATAATAAACGGAAGCAGATTGAAGAGATTTTGTTTTATAAATACTATTTCAAAAATAATGACTTTCAAATAGTAGGTATAGCTAAAAAGTGGTAATGAACTACGTAAAAATACTGTAGTGTGACATCCACGTGAAATGCATGCGTTTACACCTTCAATTCATTAATTTCAATTAATTTAATGTCGGTATTCGTAAAATATTAGAATTTATTGCATTCGCAGAATTCGGATTATTTTGGGTTGTTATTTGAATTCTGGCATTTTGATAATTTATATTATTAATCTTTTATTTCTTTAAAAAAACTCCCTTAATTAATATACAGGGTGTTTATTAAACATACGGAAAAAATTCAAGGGGTTATTCCATGAACTATTCTAAGAATATTTTGCACTTTCATGATTTTTGAAAAGCCCCATTATTTTGAAGATACAGGGCGAGAAGAATTTTGATATTTTTGAAATTATTAATGTAGTCGAAATAAAAATATGGCGTACAACACTGGACTTACCGAGTATAAAAAAGTTGTAAAAACGCGTTGTTATCTTTTAACAACATTCCGATTACAAAGAACGGCTGTTTTACCCACTAACAATAGGCAAGTGCAGACATAGAAAAGTAAATCAGTTAAAACGTGGATTTCATTTGAATACGTTTCGTGATTGATCGTTTTGTATGTGTCAAATTTGTTGAGACTGATTGACATGTATTTTCTGTCTTTAAATACTTAAACTTTTGTTAGTGAAGTCCTCTATCATGAATCGCTATACGAACGCCGAGATGACTGACATGCATTTCATTTATGGACTTGCTGATGGACATTCATTAGAAGCTAGACGGTTGTACATTGAACGATTTCCTGACCTTAACGTTCCTGATAAAAAAACCTTCCAAAGTATTCATCAACGTCTTCATGCAACAGGCACATTGAAACGAAGTAGAGGACCAGGAAGGCCAATGACAGTAAGAATGGTAGAATTAGAAGAGAATGTACTGGACATGATAGAGGAAGATCCAGGCACTTCTATTCGAAAAATTGCAAATACTTTGAATGTAAGTAATGGGACTGTTTGGAAAATTCTTATTGAGTATTTGTTGTACCCATACCACATACAACGCGTTCAAGCACTTCTTCCTGCTGATTTTCCTCCACGGATTGCATTCTGTCAGTGGCTTTTGCACACATTGGTTCAAATCCCTCAACTACTGACACTGATTCTTTTTACCGATGAAGCGAATTTCTCAAGAAATGCAACAAGGAATTTTCACAATAACCATATGTGGGCTGGAGAAAATCCACATGAGGTACTTGAAGATCGTTTTCAACATCAGTTCTCGTTGAACGTTTGGTTAGGAATTGTGGGTGACTCGTTAATTGGACCGGTATTTCTACCAGGAAGACTTACCTGCGAGGTGTATCGAAACTTTTTGGAACGAACGCTACCTCTGTTTCTGGAGGATGTACCATTGGCAACAAGAAATGCAATGTGGTTTATGCACGATGGTGTACCAGCGCATTTTAGTGTGGTTGCTCGTGAGTTTTTAACAGCAACATACGGATATCCTTGGATTGGTCGAGGGGGACCTCACTTATGGCCTGCTCGATCCCCGAACTTAAACCCCTTGGATTATTTCCTATAGGGCCATCTAAAGTCATTAGTTTATTCTGCTCTAGTGGAAAATGTAGAAGATTTAAGAAATCGGATAACTGCTGGGTGTAACTCAATAACAAACGACACTGGTGTTTTTGAAAGAGTTCGGCAGTCAATAAAGAAAAGATTGGATTCTTGCATCCTAGCTGGAGGTCATTTTCAATAAATATCGTTGAGCTATACTTTCCCGGTCAAAAACAAATTTAAACCATTCTCGGTGCCAGTTGTTGCTCCTTACCGATGTTCTTTTAAAAAATCAATTCAACTACGATAATTTTACAAAACTTCATTCAGGTGTTCGCCCAAAATAAACAACATTGACATATTGTAGAATAATCAACTCTATTTTTCTCCTATCCAGAGTGTAAATTCAGTTTGTGGTATTTTCGCTGGAAATCTGCTTTTTCAATCTTTTTTGGTTACTCATTAACTTTGCGTGACCCACTCACGAATTACTGCCTTGACGGTACAAGCAATTTAGGCAAGTATACCGCGTTAGTAAGTTCGCCGTAGTAAAGTGAACCGCTAAAATATATGGACAGTGTAGCAACGTTTGCCCGCCATGAAAGTATAAGGTGGAAAGTCGCGCGAAACGGATCTATCAGTAAAAATTCAATCTCCGTCAGAAGATGATGGCGCTAGACTCAAGCCATGCATTATACGCGTAGTTTATTCCTTTAATCGATCATCCTTGCCTCTCTCGGTCATTTCTAGAGTAACATAATCTTTCGTCGCGCCATAGGCGTGCGGTTTCTTCAATATTTATATCTAGAATGTGGAAACGCTTGCGTCGTCGTGTTTCTTGGCTATTGTCAAGTAGATTCACCACAAGGTTGTTAGGGTGTTTACCCAACCTGCTTTGGTATGCCACACTGCACTTCACTATTTCTTGTTTGACTGTGGGAACTTTTAGGTCTCTACGGATTACATCATTTGCTACGTACCATGGCGCATTGACGATAATTCTTAGAACCTTGGACTGGAACCTCTCCGGGATTTCGCTATTGGAGTTACTTGCTGTACCTCACAGTTGTGTACCGTAGCTCCAGACTGGCTTGAGAATAGCTTTATATAGCAACAACTTATTTTCTAGCTTAAGCTGCGAGTGACGTCCAATCAGCCAGTACATATCATTAGAATAAGATAATCGTTCGTCGCGCCATAGGCCTGCGGTTTCTTCAATATTTATAATACCGAAAAAGAAGTAATAAAGCGAATAATATTAAAAAAACTAATCAAGAATTATATCTGTAAGGCTGTGAAACACTCACCCTGTTAAGCAGCGTAATAAAGTAGGCTGGCGGATTGCATTGGAATTACTGAACATGAGAAGTAGAAGCACCATCATCAGTATTATAACCCAGTGGATAAGAATCGTAAAAAATTGATAGCGTTAGATATGTTTTAATAGTTGTCTCGTGGAACCGTGTTCGCAGCAAATGTTTGTTGTAGCAAAACGCAGCCTGCAACCATGTTCCCCAACGTGTAACAATTGGCTGTGGTGGTTCAAGTAAATCAGGACACAGTTCATGAAATAGTCGGGTACGTTTCGGAGACTTTAGAAATACTGCCTTTGTACTAGCAATCAATGCATTTACTAGTGGAAAACATGTAGGAATCGTTTGTGCCGCAAGATTTAGAGTATGGATTTTACACGTTACATGTAAGAAGTTACCACTGTGTTCTTTAAGAGATCGGCCCAAAGAACGCATGTTTGCGGCACCATCACCCATAACCATTAAAAGTTGCTTAGTTGAAACTTCAAATTTGTTCAATGAGTTCAACACCACCTTTAAAATCTCATCGGCAGTACAATTTATAACTCTTTTGGAAGCAAGTAAGAAGGAGGATGACGGTCGATGTGGTTCCATTGTACGTACCATTACCGTTACATTAACCACAGAATGTTTTTGACGATCTGTTGTTTTGTGCACACACAACCACAGTTTTTTATCTTTCAATTCCGTTTTCATTTTTTTTTCTATATGTTCACGAGCGAATGGCACTACATTTCGTATCGATGTCCGACTAGGTAATTTACAGTCCGCATATTTATTCGATAGATTACATAAAATAAGAGTAACACATAAATCAAATGTAAATTTTTCTTGGTCTCGTATGCCACTTTTTGCAGAAGAATGCTGTTTGCTTTCGATGTGACGTTGACAATGGCTTCTGGACCAACACATTAAAGGGATTTTACAAACTAGACATTGAATTTTAGCGCCATCAAAAATTAAGTCCGGCATGTCCACTATAAAGTTTTTAACTGTGTTTGCCATTGGTCGTTTTCGCGACGTACCTAACTGCGACATTTTTGAAGCAAACATAAGCGTAAAATTACGAAATAAGTTACGACAGCCTACATATACACAGAACCACTCGCATACAGCATCGATTTAGTACTGACGCTGTGAACGCGTGAATTATAACTGTTTTGTTTGATTTATCTGCTTTTAAAATGTAAACTTCAAGTTCTTTAATAATTTTTTTTTTCATTTTTGTTAAGAACAGAGGATGTTTTTCTTTTTAATTTGTGATACTGATTATTCGCGAGTATTTATTTTTAAAGCGGGTTATAATATATACTGATTTACATCTAATTTCACTTCGAATTGTTGTCTCAAAGATTTTAAATTTGTTTCAATATTTGCAATAATACCAGCTATTGGAATTTCTTTGGACTTTTATTAATTCTGATTAATTCATTATTCATACTTGTTTTATACTAATACTTTTAAGTTTGTTACTTGAACAATTAATACAGTGCACGCATTTGCATATTCTTATTTTGTTCCGGAAATTCTAAATAAAATTCTTTCTGTCCACCTTAGTAGTTATCCCTAGCAACGGCCCTGTACAGAATATAGTTTTGTTAGTCCATTTTCGTGTTTGCCATCTGGATTCTCTCTTCGTTTCTCTCCAGTGACGTAGAAGCGAGGTTTTCGCTTTACGTTGGGCCGATTTTGATGCCCTCGAAACGTTTAATTAAAAAAGACAGGCCAGCCGAACCTTCTCGCAAGCTTTAATAATAACAACGATGGTAGGGGAATGGGGAGGGGAGGTTATCCGTACCTAGCGTAGGCGTGGGGACAACACAGAGAAAATTAAAATCCTGTTATACATTTGTTATGTCGTCTCATCGTGAGAATGGAACAAAGACGGAGATAAGGCTAGGGGGTCTTTCGGTCATATGCTAGGCGCGATGGTGTGATAAAATTTTTTAATTAAAATGAATAAAAATGTAACGCTATGGTGTGAATATTGTCGGTCGTATGTTTAAATTAATATATTATGGTTCAAAATTAATTTCGTTATTAATAAATAAATTACAAAAGTGTATTCTACTAGGAAAAGGCCAGTATTTTAATTATTACTTTGTCTAAATTGCTTTCAAAACCAGTCATCACAACACTTTGATTTCCCTACTTTGATTCACTCAATACAAAGACTTTGGTATGTATTGGAAGTTCTGCTTTCGAAAATTTTCATGCAGTTTGCTCTTTTATATACAGGGTTTCTGAGTAATGTTTTAAGCAATTTTCTTAGTGTTTGGAGAAAATGTTACACTGAATGGAACTTGTATGGCGTCTCTTAATTTAGAAAAGAAATCTCCATCAAAAATATATCCTATTTAAAGAAAGGAAAACCTGATTGTAGCTGGCGTCGAATCAATTGTAGGCTCAGTTTATAGTCCTAATAACACCGGACAAAAGCTGAAGGAAAATATTTATATTCCAAGAAGATAAGTTCCATCCCGAATGTAAGATTTCCAATTGCGTTAGAAGTGCAAAAACGACGGACCTTGACACCTTCAACCTGTTTCCTCTCAAATCTAAGCTTTTTAAACTAATTAAGTAGGGTAGTGGTACCGCTTATAGCCACTGAACCACTTTTAGCCATTTCTCACTTTATCGTCTTATAAATAGAACAAATAACGTATAGTTAGGAAAACAATATTTGAATTTACCACTTACATAGTTTCTTTACCGAATAGAAATAGCTCATGTGCGTTATCCTTCGCCTAACTGTCTCACGATTTCTAGTTTCTGTTATTAGCGTAGTTAAGGGACCTAGGATAGCAAATTTGCCTATAACTTACAGAGATATTTACCACATTGCATAATTTTGAGTTAACCACTATATAAGTACGCTATTCTTTCTATTTTAACTCCATTTACCGGATTTATTTAATATAGAGGTGGCTATAAATGGAACATTAAAATAATGATTACTCCATCTTTAGTCATAAACTGATTAAAAACGGGATCTTGGTTTCACTAGTTATAGTCACCTCGCATGTTTTGAAGGACAGTTTTTAACTAAAATGGCGTTTATTGGGATTTCTATTGTATTACAGGCATTTTTGTTTCTGAAATGGCGTCAAGAAAATGTAAAATAAAAGTTAGCTGCTAGTAAAGAATTTAGGATACCTAGAACCACTCTAAGAGACAAATTAGCAGGAAAGACAGCGGAAGCAACGAAGATTGTTGGACCTGCAGTGATATTAGGCGTCGAAACTGAAAGCGAACTGGTCATTTGGATAGCTTACAATGCAGCAAAGGGCTTCCCAATTAATAGGGAAGGACTTTTATATTCTGTGCAACAAATAGTTAAATAAACAAACATACAATCTCTGCAATTCCAAAACTATACGAAATCTATCCTTGCAACAACGGTATTTTTCAATATAATCTAGCCCCATGCCACTCTAAAAAAAGTGAAGTGATTTTTTACACAGTACCTAAGAATGACTAGGAAGCTCACCACATCTCAACCTTATTAAAAATCTATGGGCTATTTGGAAGACACATCTGTCCAACATGGTGTGTTTAACAAAAACAAAAATGATCGAGGCAGTAATGTGTCTGGTTTCATGATGAATAGCTTAAAGGAAGCTGTCAAAACCTCGTCAAATCCATGCCTACAAGAGTTAATACTGCTATTAAAGCAAAATGAGGATGCATTCAATATTATAACCGCAAATTTATTGTTTCCATACTGTTTTTTTTTGTATATATATATGCCAATAAAGGAGACTTTTAAAGAAATAACTTCTTGTTCCGATTAATTTGCATAGTATCGTAGTTACAAGTTTTGGTGTTTACTACGTATACGTGATTGTGTTTTATACCTTTGGTGACGATGTTTCTGACTACAGAACGCAATTTATATCACTGTAAAGTGAGATACGTATCTCTCAAGTTTTATATTATTCAAAATAAAGGTTAAAGAAGCCTTCTTCCCCATTTACTAAAGGCGATTTATGCAACCAAGCAAAATTAACACGTTCCTCTGCTCCTATCCACACGCTATATCTTCCCCACACCCGTCCAACTTGCAATCGGAATCTAATAATTTGTGACATTTCGAATTCCTAGCCGGCCATGAAAGCATTGCTTCTACGTTTCCCGCATCCCGCTTCATCGCTGCATACCCTTTCACCATCCCACGGGTCCCCAAACCCATCTCTTCGCCCTCCATCCATCCAAAGGCCTGTCGACATAATCGTCTGTCGTATTTCACTAACAACGATGACCATCGGAATCGTATGCAATTCCGGTCGCTGATGAAATTGCTCTACCATCTGGTATGCAGATGGATATCGTGCTGCAGGCTGTGTTTTAGGTGCGGAAGGGGAGGGCATCACGGTAGCCGGTGGTGCTACGAGCGACTGCGACCCAGTTATTGATTCGAAATGTAAGATATTCCTGACTAAAGTATCTAAGATATAAGAGTAACAACGTTGAAGGGGAAAGAAGCAAAATTTGTAGTTTGTTTTTTCCTTTATGTTTCCGTGAAAGAAAGAAAGGGATCTTTATATCAGTTTCACAAAGAAATGTATTTGTAGATAAATAGTTTCCTACCCATACATAATTGCATTTTAATTGAGCCAAAAATTTTTTATAGATCCTTTCTGTTTTAAAGTAAAAAATTTAAAACATTACAAGCTATTTTCTTGAGCCGATTTTACACCTGTCAATTTATTGATCAATTTCTAGAACTAGATGGTGTGACTTCAAGTTATGTCTTGCTCCACGACCTTGATTCTGGTATAAGCTCGCGACAAGAAATTTGTGAAACTCCCCTACCATAGAATATAAAAAGGTATCAGTAAAGTTTTAGAGGACAAGATATGAACGCATGTTTCAGTTCACGTAATACACTCAAAAACCTTCTTGGCAAACCGAAAGATAAACTGGACATGAAAGAAAGGTCGAGAATCTATAAAATTGCATGTAATGACTGTGATAAAGCCTACATTGGACAAACAAAACGAGCGATAGGTACTAGATTCAATAAACATATTAGATGCTACAGGTGCGGCCGAACAGAAGCATCAAGCACATAAACGATACCGGGCACAATATTAAATTAGAAAACCTGAAATTGATTAAGAGCGTAACCTCGCCTCGTGAATTGGACGCATTTGAGACCATCTATATAAAGAAGGAAAGCAACCTGTTAAATAAAGACAGCGCGTCTCTTCATTACTCTTGTCTTTTAATTTATTAGGATAAAAACGAACATTTGGTTTAAAGTGAGTCATATTGAATGGTTTAGATTTTTTTTTAATGTATAGACGGAAGAATTAACGGAAAGAGACCTTATCGTTTGTCTTGCTCTATTTTAAGAAGGCGGAACGGATACGTTGTCAGGTAATAATAAGGGGCCTTTTCGTTCCGTATATACCCCGCAGGTTAGTGTTAAACGACAGAAGTAGGTATTTGAAATATATATATATTGGTCCGAATGAATTAATATTTTGTGTGGTGAGGAGTGTGCCGATACCCTGCGTTGTTTGCTAAGATAGACAGGTATAAGGAATATTGAAAAAAGTTGACAAGAATTGAAGAGAGACATGCAAGAACGCAATAATGTACAGGATGTTCCATTTAAAGAAACCAAACCTGTATCGTGCCCCGTATACCTAAATATAACTTTATGTTGTGTAGCACTTGCTTCGGAATATGTTTCTGTTTGAAAGCTTTTCTTCCAAATTGCTCACGAAAGAAATTATCTTCCGTCCAGGCATTAAGCGGACACGCTGTATATTCTCTGTATCTATTGCATAGAAAATGCATATCTAACATTTTTGTATAGTAATGTTTACCAAATATTCAAAATAAAAGGGATACTTATAGTCAAAGACGAGCCTTGCCTGCTGAGTTTTGCTTGGTTACTACGCCAATAATAAACAAAAGCTACTAAGGGTGACGTTTTTGATTATAATTGCGATGCAATTTACATGTCATTGGAGCGTGACATGTTCAACTAGAATATCGTAGAATATGACTTTAAAGCAACTGTTAGAGATCAAACAATTTGAGAAAATTAAATCTTTCTAATTGTATGGTACACATCTTCTACAATAACCATCAAAAGAACCGAAACAAAATTACCCCATAGCTTCAACCGAACCGTTACGAACAAGTACCGCTTAAATTTCCCAGATCTTGTTAAATTCCCACGACTTCAGCTCCGTTTGAAAAATCCATTACCTACAGCCTGGCCAGCTCCCCCTGGCGGACGTTCACCGGGATTTATACCAAGAGAATTATTGCCCGGCGAATATAAACCGACAAATAATTCTCTCTCTGTCCGATTACTTTTTACGCGACTCGGTACTCCAACGGCCGGTCGCATCGGAGGCACGGCCATGGAGCGTAGCACAGCGAAACTCCTCGGTTTTCCTCTGGGAAATAACATGATGTCCTGCAGAACCATCGAAATAGAGTCCCATCGGACACTGGACACCAGACATCTATTATAATTGACAACAGACACGCCAACCGCGATGTTATCGTTATGGTAAATTGTACTGATGGGGACCAATGCGATGCTATGGTGCACTGCTGCTCGTAAAAGTTTGAACAAGTTATTGCTAACACGTAGAATAGAATATTCCTTAATTGACATCTAAATACATACGCAATGATAGAAAAGAATTTTCAGTTCAAAGAGAGGGTATTTTTTGAGGATACTCCTTTAATAGAAAATATAGATTTAAACCAAAGAAGTCATTAGCATATTACGAAATATTTTAATGATTATACATAAAAAAGTACTTATTCAAATCAATGAAATCGCATATTTGTGCAGACGATTGCATTTTTCGGCCAAGGGTGTGGCGAAGCGCGTCACCGATTGCTGCGAAACTTGAAACTTGAAAGAACTTTCAATGAATGGTAATCATGACCATATATGGTAATATTACGAGAATTAAACTATAATTGATTAGCCTCATTTAACCCTTTGCGCTACACTTGGCCAATTTTCAATATCGTCCAACCTATTTGGTTTTAGTTTTAATAAGCGGACAAATAGTAAGATGCCTGAAACTATTCATTGCTGTTGGGATTCAGATTGGACATTGACAATTAAACAAGACCCTATCTGACAACCTGTCGTACTTGGTCTGCCAAGCTGAACACGACCCAGTGACACACTTCCCCTACAAGTGTCTTCCGTTGGCGTCAATTATAAGGACCGTGGTGTGTGAAAAGCCGCTACGTCTAGTCGCCATTAAAGCGATTCCTCTGGACAACATCCTAACCTATGCCAATGCAGTGAATTGGTTGACGACCTAGAGAGCTTTCTAGTATAGAAAGGATGCGTAATGTGGCCTAGATGTCGTGAAATTTATCTGACCCTTTCATTGTCCATAGTCACAACAAATACATAATACCGGGAGGTAGATTGCTAGCGAAACCAAGAATTTATTAGTGCAGCATTCAGGAGCAAAGTAAAATGTTCAGAACGAATATACACACGTGCTCTTTATTGGGGCGGCTTAGGAGGACCAAGACGGCGGGAAAAGGAGATTTAGGTAATGACTTAGCGGCTGACGTAGTAAACGCATATATTACTACTACCACTCACCACGAAAATACGAATTCGACTACAGAGATTCTTGATGATTAAGCTGGTAATAGGAAATAGCAGGCGGAAATTAGACGTGGCGATTATTGTCGAGGGCGAATACTCCTTGAAAGAGTCAGGTGATAATGTCAGAATTTTCAAATTTCTTCAATTCGTACCTTTCCAGGCGTTAAAACACCAAATAGTAATCAATTTTTTACCAAAGTTAACAGAATGAACTATTAGAAAGCTCACTGCTACAATGAAACCATCACCCGTCCTTTAGTTTCTTGTTCAATGAGTAAGAATGAGAAACTAGTATAGTTGTTAAGTGTAAGCGGCTCCTTTACACTGTTTTTTGCATTTATGTGGTGTCTTATAGGATTCTTTTTTGTTCAAGTGCTATTACTTTCTATCAGAGATGTTACTGACTAGAAAGAAGAATTTTTGTATCATAAAATGTTATCTCAAACAAATAAATGAAATATGGCAGCCCATATTAAAGTTAAATTTAGGTAAATGTGAAGTAACTATTACCAGATAGGCGCCATAAATTCTCAGCCTGACAGGCTCATACAGATTCCAGCGTGTTCAAACTCCATTGCGTCATAGTTGCACATGTACGAGGCCTGCAGTATATATATTACGGCTCGAAGGGTAGTAGCTTTTAGTAGCCAGCCAGACAACGTGACTAGTGCATGAAAACGTCTCAGGTAACGAAAATTCAGTATCGCGCGGTCATTATATTTTTAACAAAAGAAGAGCCTAATCACATTAAACAATGTTTAGACGGCGTTTATGGTGCTTTATCTTCTTCATATTCCACTGCTATCCACTGTAAAAAGTGTGCAAAATGTTTCCGTTTCGGGCAAGAATCTCTAGAAGATGATAAGCGGCCAATTGAACTGACTACACCTCAAAACATTTCAATTATTGAAGAGATGGTATTAGCAGATCGCCGTTTGAAAGTGAAGGAATTAGCAGTGATGTCTAACATTTCTGAAACAAATATTCGCCGAATTCTCTACAACGATTTGGGTATGAATAAGATTAGTGCAAGGTGGGTACCGCATCTTCTTTCTGGTCTTCAATGTGAACGTCGGGTCGACTGTGCGCCCTCGTTTTTAAACATGGGTGGTGACGACCCTAAACCGATTTTGGAGTCCATTGCCACAGGAGATGAAATAATGATTCTGTATTATGATCCTCTATCCAAAAAGGAATCGATAGAAAAGCTAAAGTCGTTCAATCAACGAAAAAGGTGATGGCCACAGTGTTCTGGGATTAATAATAATAATAATAATAATAATAGTGTTTTATTGTCTTTCACAATAAGTGTTGACAACGTCAGGTTTAATTAAAATTAAAATAAAGGTAATAAAACGGACAGCACAATATAAAAAACATTTAGAACAGCAAAACAATTAGGAATGCCCAGCGGAATTGTCAGTAAAATATTTCCGGTAAGAGTAATAACTTTTAGAAATCAATAACTTTTTTACTGCACTTTTAAACGCATTTGGTTCAGGAATACTTTTCAAAATAACGGGCAGTGCAGAGTATTATACGCAAAAATCGAGTAAGCTAGGGCATGGTATATTGTCAGCAGTAATTCTGCACTCAAACTGCTTTTTAATTGTACAATTCCGTTATAAGTCGAATTTAGCGTTTTACTGATATTGTTGATCTGTTCATCGAAACACAGATTATAATCAATGTCTATCCCGAGCAATTTGACACTGTTTGAAAAGTTATAGCCAAGATTAACGCCAAACTGAGGAAGGACAAGTCGTCGCTGATTGAAATGCAGAAACACCGTTTTATCGCGATTCACAATCAATCTGCTTTTACAGCACCAGTTAGAGAACTCGTCCACAGCACGGGCTATCTTAAATTCTAGCTCGGCCAAGGACTTGGCAGAGACAGCAACGGCAGTATCATCCGCATATGCTACAACATGCGCAGAGGTGAAAAATTCAGGCAAGTCGTTCGCGAATATAAGAAAAATTAGGGGACCCAGAAGTGAACCTTGGGCTACGCCCAATTCAATTGGTTCTAATGGCGAAACTGTACCAGATACGACTACACCCATCGTCCGGCCCGTCAAAAAGGAAGACAACCAGTCTAATATCTTTCCCCTGATACCCACCGCGCACAGTTTTTCCAGCACCAAGTCCAAGTCTAAGCTATCAAACGCCTTTGATAAATCGAAGAAAATTCCAGCCACATAATTGCACTCGTCAATTTCTCTATAAATAAATTGCAAAAACTCAATCGAAACCGTTTCGGTGGACCTCGATTTAAGAAAACCGTGCTGGGCACCCGTAAAAACATTGAATTTGTTAAGAAAGTCGACTACTCTATTATATACAATAGATTCCAGCACTTTCGAGAATACACTCAATATTGTTATGGGGCGGTAGTTTGCAATAATAGATGGAGGGTGCTTTTTGAAAATTAGAATGGTCTTACCTATTTTTAACTGAGAGGGGAAAACCCCTGATGCTATTGATTTATTGAAAATTATCATTAATGGCTCGATTAACACATCCCCAACATACCTGATGGTTTTCGTGTGTATACCATTCATACCGGTGCTATGTTTATTTTTTAAAGAACCTTATCGCATTTGCAACTTCATCGGGGGTAACTGGACAAAAAGCAATAGAATTTTGTACGAACGGTAATAGCGTACAATTGTCGGGTCTAACCGTACCCAAATTTCGGGTGACATTCAAATATGGAGAGCTAGTAAAAAATTTGCAAAATATAGTACCCACTTGTTAGGAATCAGATATTATCGCATTGTCTACGTTAATAGATATGGCTGCGTTCCTCTTGTCATTTCGACCCAATTGGAAATCAACACATCGCCACAATCGAGACAATATGGACCAATCCAAAAGATCCTCCCTTAACTTTTTTAGGTGTGAATTTATCCACCTGCTATTATTTCCGCTTGAAAATTTCCTTTTTGTTTGTGTCTGGGGACATTGTGACGGTATTTTACTCATTGACTTTAAAAAGCGCAATACAACTGTCAACAGCACATACTATGCGTCTTTGCTGCATATATTCATGGGCAATATTCGTGCAAATCGTCGAGGAAAATTAACAAAAGATGTTCGATTGTTACAAGACAATGCACCCGTCCATACTACCGCCGTTTCACAAGCTGCCATCCGCGAATGTGGCTTTCAAGGATTGAAGCATCCACCGTACAGTCCGGACATGACTCCAAAAGATTATTTTTTTTCTCATTTAAAAAAAGACCTTACGGGCCGTCGTTTTAAGGACGATAGTAAGCTGCAAACAGCTGTAATGGAACATTTTTAGGAAAAAGCTTTACATTAGTTGTACAAGGGTAATCAGGCCACCTCGTATACGTTCTTGATAGCAATCGCCTCAATTGTCCCGACTTTCGCGAGCGATAGTGCATGATTATATTTTATCCCGTTAGTACGATTAAACGACTCGCATTCTAGGCCCTTGTTCGGTACTGTGACGACTTTAATTTCGCGTATCGTGTGCCTTCCGGTGGCTATAAAACGTCACCCGACGTCCCCTAGCATTCGAGAGACCTATGCGCCTCAGGCGGTGGCGATTCGGGTGGTTTATTTTGTTGTTTTAATTTAGTGCCCTTTTGCGACGTACGCCAATGTAATCATAATGTATGAAGGCTATGAATTTCAGAGTACACAAGTGGAGATCTCAGTTGAATCGCTGCTTGGGTTTAATTTCGTTTGGATTTCGTTAATGTTGGAAAGTTAGTAATACACTGTTTGATAATTGTATTGCAACAGTTAAACTTTGAAACTATGAATTGCGTGTATATGTAAAGAAATATTTGTTCAATAGAAGAATATACAGAACAAGAAGTCGCGATTTACTCACCATAGCAACAGAATTTTGCTGCTTATGTCGATTATTTAAATACTACTCATACGTGTGCGAAGAACAAGGTAGAAACAATAGGAGGATGGTATGAGAAGTGCCCATGTTTGAAGACAGATGGCGCTTTGTGTCAAAATCTGCACTACCGACTGTGAGTACTATTCTTTACTTGACATCTGTCAAAATTTCGGAGAGATTCATGGGTTAGTGTTGTTTCGAGAGCTGTTGAAAGTGAGGAAGTTTTTGTATTTCTGGAATTATCGAAAAAGAACAATACCGGTCAGTGATTCGGTTTTTTTGGGATGAGAAAACGTATGCAGAAATCAAAGAGAAGATAGAGGCAATTTATAAACATGAGCCGGAAAAGTTATGGTAACGATCTCTTTGGATTCGCAAGGCATACTCTTAATTGATTATTTGGAGAAGGGAAGGACAATCATGGGACAGTACTATGCTGATTTATTGGACTGATTCAATCCCGAACTAAAAATAAAAGGGCCCCACCTAGCGAAGAAAAAAAATCTTTACCATCAACAATTGCGACAGCAAAACTGATCCAGTTACGGTACGAATTGGTGCCCCATCCACCATATTCGCCAGATTTGGTCCCTTGTTACTTCTTTCTTTTTCCAAACTTGAAAAGCAGCTTGGCGGAGATACTAAAAAATTAAACATGAATGTAGATATTTTTTGAGAAAATGTAAGAATTGTCCATTTAAAGATTCAGATTTCTGAAACCTATTTCGATAAAACCACAACTGTATACCCTTTACCAACTGAATAACGCAGAAATTAACAGTTTTTTCATGCGGAATAAAATCACCCGCACACTACCGCCACCTCGTCTCTTCAACTCTCTTTTTGTTTGCTTTATTAAATGCAAATATTATTGTTTGAACACGAGGGAAATTTCCGCTACGGATGTTCGTTGAACGCCGCCTTCCTTTTGTCCCGCTCACACCCTTCCCAACCTCAGAGTTTCACGGACATTGTTTCCATGACTAGAGGAGAGATAACGGTAAGGGTTTCGCGGCCGTAATTCCCGGCCAAGCCGGAGGCTTACACGTTCGGCGTTCTCTCTTCTGTTCGTCTTCTAGTCTGCACCGGTGAGACGGTTCTCTTGCTCCAGGTGATGCGAAGAAATTTACCTGAATTACGTTCGCCCAGTGATGTGAACTGTGTTGGTTTGCGGTAATATTGGGGGGGAGATCTACGGCGGATAAATAAAGTTCAACGACTCCGAAGTGTTGAATGGTAATTTTGGATTGTCTATCGTATCGATTTAAAGAATTCTTACACAAGCTGTCCCAACCTTCCAGAATTGTAAAACTACGCCTATTGAATAGTGGGAAGTTAAAATTTTTTGATGACAAAATAGACTTCATAGAGTATCGTACAAAAACATTTTCATATATCCGGGTGATCGTTAAGTAGAGAACCAGGCACCTACTTTGTTATTTTAAATAGGATAGACCGTATATTACTACGTTTCTGGGTTCTCTATCTGGAAATAAATTTCTAACAGATTTTGAGATGTTTATAATTTTGTCCTCAATCGCCTAAATTTAGATATACACTACCGGCCGTAATTATTTGCCCATCAACATTTTTGCTTGGATTTTAGGAAATTGTTTATTTATTGTTATTTAGGGGGTACAATTATTTATCTACAAGTAAAAAAAGATATCACATTAAATAATTCCGCAAAAGATTCCTTTGATACTTAGTTACCGATTGAATTATCCTTCATTAATAAATATTTAATGTAGTGCAGGTAAAGATCACAATTCCCCGATAGCTTACGCGGCTCCGATGTTATGATGAAAAATGCCTTTTTGGGGGGTAATTTCAGGCGCACCCTACACCCCCTTAAGGTGAATATGGGCCGCTAAAAAATACGTATCCTTTACGTTTTGATGGTTTCGTCGAAATCGGACAGTCACAGTTCTGTCAGTTTGCTTGTCAGTCATTCTGTAGGTTTGTCTAACCTTTTTACGAGGGTAAGTCAAAAATTACTAACACTTTCAATTCTACAACTGTATTAAACAAAGATAGGTGTACAACAGATACATTATTTTTCGATATAGTCTCCACCTTTAGCAATGCACTTGGTCCAGCGAGCTACAAGTTTCCGTATGCCTTCCTGGTAGAAGGTTTTCGGTTGGTCGTGAAGCCGCTTTTGCACCGCGTCCCGAACGTCCGTGTCTGAGGCAAATCGACGACCTCTCAAAGCTTCCTTGAGCGGTCCAAAGAGATGATAGTCTGAGGGAGCGAGATATTTGCTGTAACCATCTCTTGAGCTTGCTGAATGTTGTCGTTGGTGGTCGAGATTGACGGCCGTCCAGCTCCCTCTTTTTGTGTGACGCTCGTACGGCCACTTTGAAACATTTCGATCCACAAAAAACACTTTTACTAGATAAAGCAGTATCCCCGTATTGTGACAAAAGTCTCCGGTGAATTTTAGCACCTTTCACACCCTCTGACCACAAAAATCGGATCACTGCTCGTTGTTCCTCTTTGGTGCAAACTAATAGCGGAGTTGCTTATGCTGTTGTAGCAAACAGACAAATGACGCCATCGTGATTAAATTCCGCACACATGACCACAGAAGCGCCAACTCAACGCATGCGCAAGCGGCCGCCACTACGATAACTTTCAAAGCTTGTTATGGCGAAAGTGCAGATAATATTTGACTTACCCTCGTACTATGCCTTCTTTTCTAATGATTCGAGTTTACCTTAGGGGTAGTATTCTTAGTTAATTCTATGTGATACTTAAACGGAAATTCACCTATCCCATTAAATACATCATTATATTCTTTAATTACCTCATTTGCAGATGAAAATGTTGGTGTTAATACGCATAATAATACCTAAATTGATACAACCTTTTAACCCTAGTAAAAGCAACTGTGACTTAACATCTACAATAACAAATTTCACATCAGCATCATTATTATTTCCGTCGGAATTTAATTCAACAGTACCTACAGATTTAATTTTAAAATTATCATTACCATATGCTATTAATGTCAGTTTTGTTTTATGTATCATTTTTGTATCTATTCCTAGTTTATTTAACAAACTATAAGGTAAAATACTACATTCTGCACCAGTATCAATTTTAAATTTAATAGTTACATTATTCATCTCAATATCTTTTAACCACACTTTGCTTGATTCACATTTACCTTTATTATCGTCTTTGCAATGACATGATGCGACATAAAACTAGGATAACATCATCATCCGTTTCATCATCTGTTACAACTTTATGAACTTCTTTCTTTTTTTCTGTATTATTCCTCACTCTACACATTCTCGCATAGTGATTCTTCTTTTTTACACTTATCACATATCTTGTTCTTCGCAGGACACTGGTTTCTGTTGTGATGCAATCCACATCTCGAACATGTCCACTTGTTGTTTTCTTCCTTGTATTCTTTCGTGTTTCTTTGACTCTTCTTTTCTTCCTTTCTTATCTTATTCAGCTTTATTACATTTATTTCTTGCTCCCTACCTTGCATAACCCTCGATTGTGTTCGGCTTTGTTCCAATGCCCGGCAAAAATTCATGGCTTTCACTAAATCTAACTCCGGCTCTCGTAGTAGCCTTTCTTGCAGTGATTTATCCCAAATACCCATCACTACTCGGTCTCTTAGCATTTGTTCTTCTTCTTGGTATTCACACGTCTTGATCGCTTTTTTAAATTCGGTTATGAAATTATCAAATGTATGCCCCTCTTTTTAAACTTTATTATTAAAAACATATCTCTCAAAGACCACATTCTTTTTGGGAGAACAATAACCTACAAACTTGGCTAGAATTGTCTCAAATTTCTTTTCGTCCTCATCTTCTCTATACGTGAATGTGTTGTATACTGTTAATCCTTCATCTCCCACGAAATTTAATAGCTATCTTTTTATCATCTGATTTTTTCTTCTAATCCTGTGGCTTTCATAAAAATCGACAACTTCTGTTTGAATCTGTTCCAGTTCTGTGCAACATTCCCGTCAAAGTGCAATTCTTCTGGTGATTTATACACTCCTTCCGCCATTTTTTTTTCTCGCCTGACACCATGTAATATTATTTAGTAAACAGAGACAAGCAACACAATTAAAAACCAATTATGTATAAGCATCAACACGTGTCTTTATTTTTGTCCACGATCTTCTATGTACCGATAACAATCATTTCTGTTATATGAACTATACAGCGGGAACTTATAGTTTTTAAACCTATACTATTATATTACAGTACAAATTCAGACATCGGCTGAATATGCTGACAAGTACCGTATGACAGCTTAGTTTCTTGTTAAAGCTTTTTAATTGATTTTTTAGGTGAACAATCTATATGCCTCCTTACATCCCCAACAGTTTCAGCAGTTAGTTTATTGAGTCTACCACTACCAGATTTGCAAGTTACTGCACCAGTTTTACGAAATTTAGCAACGCAGCCGACAATTTGTTGATATAAATCAAGATAAGTCACATGCAAAATGAAACTGACGACGAAATTCATCCATACATAGTTACATAGAATAAGACCATTTCCCATTCTGTTGCTGTTGTCCATTACGAAAATAGTTTCCAATGATAAATGATTGCTGATTTGTAGTAAACATACTTTAACAATGTATAAGATACGTCAATAAACATCAAATGTAATTTGAATTGTCAAACTTGTCAATAAATGTTAAACGTAATTTGAAGTTTAAATCTTGGACTTAGCTGTCAGACGTAATTGTACCTAATATAAAAGATAATTCAAAAAACAACATGGCCTCCTCGATTAAGTATTTCTATGATCATAATGTAGTTTTAGGAAATACTGTAAGAACACACGCAGAGAAACATTTACTTGTATCAAGACTCTCTGCCACAATTCAAGACAATTACTGTACCAATTATCCATAATACAATAACTGTTTTAAATCAAAAGAAATATTTTCTTAGCGTTTCTTTCTCCGCTTAAGAGAAGTATACACTGTAATATTCAATATTTACATCGGAATTTGGCTGCCAGTTAACGACGTATAGGGTGTTCAGGTTAGCCACCCGAGTGATGAAAGTCCCTCTAGCGGATAAAAAGATAATTTTTCGTAGCCAAAATTTCCCCCAGCCCGATTGGCCTGGGAGCGGGGGTATTACAAATTTTATTTAAGTCCAGATAACGACGATCTTAGGGTAACGTAGATAAAACTCCATCTTCTGCGCAATTTCTCCATTTGTCAATCGTCAGAATTAATCTAAACTTCTTCTAAAATAGACAACAGGGTATATTCAAAGGTATTTCAAACATCATTCCGTAAATTAAATCTCCGTCCTAATATTATTCAGTAAACCGTCAGTAAAATTCGTCATATTTATGTTGTCAGTGGTTCTTTTGAGCATAGACTAGTCTAATTTCAGTCACCTGGTAACGTTACCGCATTCATTCTCGCATGCTATTTCTATAAATAACTTCCTTTCATCGAAATGCATGATAAAATTTATATTTGGACAAAAATCATCAAAATTTGCTATGAAATGAAACAATCCCTATCGCGACTAAATAAAGGAGTATAGGGACACAAGAAATTTCATCAATTCTGATTCAGCTTTAGTCGAATCAACTTGTGTTTTGACTGCAGTCTCAGTTTGAAGTGTTAGTTATTGAAAATAAGAATACAATTTCAAAGAAGAAGAGGTTCGAGGTTAGAGCAGGTAGATTCCTGTAAATGTCATAATAAACAGAGTGTTTATGTGACAGCTTCATCCAAATTTAAGGTTAGTTCACGTTTTCAATTTTAATATTCGTTAAATTTCAATTTATTCATTTCAAAAGTCACAAGAAAATTGCCAAAAGGGTATTCAGGAATACTCCCGATCTCACAAAGAATTTAGAATATTAATTAAATTGCAAAAGTTCAAATTTTTAACAAATTCCCCTGAGAAAGCACATTTCAATACTTGTAAGGAAATAACTTCATTTCTTTGTTTAAGACATTTGTTAGCTTGATTCAAGAAAGTTTTAAGTAGGGAACTCTTAATATATGTAAGTAAATGGCTGCTATAATGCAAAACAATATTTTCTTAAGGATAATAAATAGTTTTCTTAATTCCAGAAAACGTCTAGGTATACCCACGTTATAAATTGCACTTACCTTGTTTAAAACAGTACAACATATCCGTACATAACGCAGTAAACCATTCTCATTGCTTGTGATTTTAAAAAGGCTATGGTAGGTTATTTGTTGAATGCTCAAGCAAAAGTGAACTTTAATGTAAAAGTACATATAAAAAAAAAGTGCCCAGAAACGATAACCAAGATAATGCTGATATATAGCTTATAGTATTGATGGAATCACTCCCGGTAAAAACAATGTGAGCAGAGGAAAGCACTAATGCCTTTGCTCCTGCCCACATTGCTGTTCATATCTCAGTTTATGCCACTCTTCAAAAATAGCACTGAAATATTTCTTGGCGCCATCCAGTGCCAAGAGATATAGTCATGCCGTCCTAGAAAGTAGTGACAGAAACTGCAACACAGATGCCATACTAACCCATACAATGATACAACCTTTAACGTACAACATTTCACAAAGATTTTCAAAAGATACCGGTTAATGAAATATGAATATTTTCTTAACATAAAACTAAATGATTTACTTGGAAGAATGATTTTTCTGTCTTGAATTTCTTTGATTTTCTCACGCCAAGAAAATATTAATTTAACACAAATAAAATTGTAGTCTTGGAATAAAAATATTTTCTTGAATAGAGACTGATTTTTACAATAAAATCTAATTTATTGATGCAAGAAACCATTTCACTGCGTGCAATGTATCCATTTACTTACTGGTTCTAAATAAATAATAAAATTAACATTTAAAAGCATCACGTTTGTCATCTTTCAACCAACCCCTATTTTTACAAAACCTAATTCAAAAACCAAAAAAAGTAGTGCCCTAACATGTTTCTCTTTTACCAAACTAGTTACCCGTATTAAATTAACCAACCATCAAACTTACCTACCTAATCTACAACACAAAACAAACATGAGTACACAACAGAAACATTTTCAAACATCTGTCATGGCCAATTCTATTGTTACGTTGTAGAAGGCCACGTTTTTGATTTCTATTTGAATCTATTTATTAAACTAGACTTGTTTAACGTTTCATTATGTCAACAAAAAGCGAAGGGTGCATAGTTCTGCGATATTACTCCATTGCAACTATAACAAATTGCATCAAAAACAAATACAGGAGCTGCGAGAGAGCGTAGTAAAGCAAATATTCACAAATTCGACGCATCGAATGAGTAAGAAAGAGATAGGTGGTGTTTTATGCATGAAACAAACAACTTTTTTGGCGAAACGTTGTAATTGAAACTCTATTAAGGGCAAATATTTAATTAATTATCGTGCATTAGTTTGCTTCGCTTGAAAAAGCATTATTTGTTGTACCTGGCATATTTGTGTATTATCCATTAATTGTGAGTAAAATGATATATGTAGCTACCACGCAAGTCCATTGGGACTTATAAATTCCATTAGAAATAATTTATTTAAACGTATATGTGATTTATTTTCACGGGTAATGGGTTATTCGGGTTAATATCTATTTAAAAAAGTATACTTCTTTATTAAATTTATTATTTTGTTGCGAGAGGACGTTTTATTATTACCAACAGTTGATTTGACATCAAAACAAAGGGTTAGAGAAGCAACAAAGAATTAACAGGTGGGGAAATACTTCCGTTATGATTTCAAGGAAGGCTAGCGTCGAGAGGGGTGGTCCGCGAAGAGTGGAGAAGGAAGCGTTTGACCCGAGGTAGCCTAAAGTTAGTCAGTAGAGAAGATGTCGTGGCCGGGTGAACAACATGCGTTTATTATTGAAGCTTTTCTAACAAACGGAAATTCAGTGGGAAACGCGCAACGTGCATTTCGAACAAACTTTAATTTAGCCCCCCTGGCTCCCGTTCCTTCAAGACCAACAATCACGCAGTGCTCATACCCCTGAAAATATTGCGAGAGTAAGACGTGCCATCATCCGATCTCCATGAACGTCAGCCCGCAAACACGCTGTTGCACTGGACATGTCAAGTCGCTCAGTGCGCCGTATTTTGCACGCTTCATTTTCACCCATACAAGATGGTAATCGCGCAGGAACTGTTATCAAGAGACCTCTAAAACCGTGTAAACATTTGTTGGCAGCTTCTTAACGACATTCCGCCTGCCGATATTGTCTTTTCAGCGACGAGGCTCATTTTCACCTCTGCGGCACTGTAAATCGTCAAAACTTTCGTTATTGGAGTAACGCAAATCCAAGGGAGTTGCACAAAAGGCCACTACACAGTCCTATGGTGTGCCATAAGCAGTCATGGAATCATTGGTCCCTATTTTTTTGAAGAGGAAGAAGTGACGGTCACAGACACATCTGTCGGTTAGTGAGCTTTTTGGGACCAAACCTGAATGATCTTCACCTTGCCAATGTTTGGTTCCAACAAGCCGGAACGACAGCTCACACAGCCCGGCGATCGATGGAGGTTTTAAGGAAGATTGTTTCCTGGGAAGCACATTTCAATGACGGGTGACGTTCAATGGCCGACCCAATCACCAGATCTAACCCCTTGTGACTTCTTCCTCGGGGGTTATCTCAAGGCTGAAATCTACAAACACAAACCCCGCACTTTGGTGGCATTGAAGGCGGCCATTCGTCAAGAAATTCAGCTCATACGGATCGACGTCTTACAACGGGTGACGGAAAACTACCGACTTAGACTTCAGAATTGTATTGACAATCCGATGTTTTGTTCAAAACCTCTTAATGTTAAACTTTAAGGTCCATAGCATAGAATAACTGGATATCAATATTTTTTTTATTTTATCTTACTTTCGTTTGTTTTGGCTTCCCTGAAATCACAACGGAAGTATTGCCCCACCCTGTATTTTAATTTTTTTTGCGTTCGTTGGTAATGTTTTTATGTGGTAACGGTCCTACGTGGTATATAAGCTTTGTAGCTTGCCAGGAGCCTTTTCATGTTTACATGGTGCGCGTAAAGTGTTCCATGGCTTTGCTACTGTCACCCCCTCGCCATAAAGGGTGAAACGCTGTTAATTATTCCTCAACGTGCAAATAGTAACCGGAGATTATATCGGAACCGCCCAGAAAATGTGCTACATAACCCTGGAAGAACTCGAACTCGCTACCATTGGGCTATCGAGCTGTTTTTAGTTCAATTTTTTCTAAACCACAGTTATGAAGAGTAGGTCTTGCAAACCTTGGTGCATTAATATGAGGTAGTAAACTTGCCAATAAATATGAAGCGTAATATGAAGCTTTAATCGTGGATTTAACTGTTAAATGTAGTTGTAACCAGCATACAAATAATTTAAAAAAAGAAACGTGGCTCTCTGGATTACGTTCTTTACGGTCGTATTGTATTCTGGGTCTACAGTAACGTAACGCTCTTCAACTGATCCGAGTTCCATCGGGAGTTAAACAACCGCACTTCGTACTAGTCTTTGTCATTCTAAGATACTCATGCAGAATTCCGAATATTGTGGTTCCTGAAACTCATATTAAAACTGTTGATTACCCCTTGTACTTAGTTGGTTTTAGAAAAAGTGGAGCTTAAAAGAAGGAATGCAATACACTACCGCTCATAAGTAGTTGGGCACCTCAAATTTCAGGGTAAATCATTAAATATTTAGATGGAAATATTACAATATGTATTTGTTTTTTTTTGTATATATATAATTATAAAACTTTAACAATTAAAATTATTTATTTGAGCTAAATTTTAGAGCTATGTGACGTCGCATAGTCGGGGCATTCGTGCAATTAATTTGAGCAATGTTATTTGAGCACATACTGCCTATAATTTGTTCCGCATGTCATCTACTGAAGTTGGAACAGTTCTTCTTCCCATAATAACTTGATTCAAATCCGGGCTTTGAGGTGACCATTTCATGATTGTTGGTGTCCCTTCCTACTCCAACTGTTCTAAATATTGCCTGCATAATTTTGAAGTGTGGTTTGGGTCATTGTCTTGTTGGAATACAAAATTCTGACTCAAAATTCTTCTTCAGAGTGTATTGCATTTTCCTCTAAGATGCGTTTGCATTGGTCTTTTCTCATTTGAATTTTTACGAGATCACTTGCGGATGTACCAGCAAAACAACCTCAAATCATTACCGAACCATCGCCGTGTTTGACGGTAGAGACTGTGCATTGCTCTAGTGCACGTTTACCTACAGATCTTCTTACAAACAGTCCTCTTCGCGAACCGAAGATTCCGAATTTGGGTTCGTCGGTCCACAACTTGCTCCAATCTTCTACCGTCCAATTTTGATGTTCACGTATCTGTTGTAACCTCTTTTTCTTATTAATTTGGCGAAGCAAAGGCTTTCGCACCGCAGTTCGTCTGTGAAGGCCGGCTTTTTGCAGACGGCGTTTAACGGTAGACACGTTAACCGGCTTCGGAAGTAAAGTATTGATTTTTGCGGCGATTTCTGGAGCTGTTTTTCTTCTATTTCGCTTGCTGGACACCACGATTGCAATCTCTTGAGCTGATGTTGTCGCCCTTGGTCTACCACCTCTTACTTTATTTAGAAAACTGCCACTTTCACTGTACTTTTTGATGTTATAATCAACAGTGGATAAATGTAAATGTAATTCTCTAGCAATTTGACGATTGCTTATGCCTAAGTTATGTTGTGCTACTATCAGAGCACGCGCTTCAACACTAATTTCTTTCCTTTTCGGTATGTTTTAAAATTTTAAAAGAAATTATAAACACTATTCGTTAGGAGATGCCGTCGCTACTAACATGGAACGATAACTGACCGCAATTTAAAAATATTACTTCAAATGGTTTTATTATAGCTTCATGATTCATCGTAAAATTACCAACTGTTACACTTTTCCTGGAATTTCAAGAAGTACGCTTTTTATTGTCGCTACTACCAGCGCTTTTATGACGGTATTACCTTTCATACAGATAAAAGAAGTAATTAGACCGATATTATTTAATGAATTTAAGCGAATCTTTCTGATTATTAACATACTATTCAATAACGCTAGAATGTATCTCCTAAATATATTCTTTGTATACAGAAATCTTTACCCTAAACAACCAACCTATTACGGTACAGAAACTCTACACACAAGATCAAAGATACGCCTCACTAATTGGGAAAACAGAGTCGAGATACATGAGAAAATACAATTTCCAGATTGCAAAAATCATTATTAACCTGTTTTCTTCCGTCCCCCAAATGTGTTTTGATCAAATTGGCTGAGAGCAGACGTCACGTGCCTTCCAGCGATATTATCAAAAACACATCTCGAGATGACGGAACCAATATATTCCATCTTATTTCTTCTCCCATCTCCTTATTTTCTCCCATCATCTCTTTCCTGTAAACACGAACTCGGCGTTGTTGAAGACGGTGAAAGTAACATGTTAGATATGGGGTTGTGCATGGCTACATGTAACTATAGATGGTAATATTATGTATTAAGCAGCTCTTAAGATTCGACATCACGGAGGAAAAGGTGAATGTTGAGTATATAAGATCTGAGGGCTGAGTTATTTCAATATTAGATGTTCAACAGTTTCTGAAAGGTGGCAAGCATTATTAGTTGAGATACAACAGTGACGGCTTCTCATGAGAAACTAAAAGCCTCGAGCTTACCAACTAGCGCCAATTAAAAGTAAAACTTCATTATTTATTGCTAAATATCTTTCTTAAAATTTAGAGAATCTTTACTAGGATAATTAATTACGAGGGAAAGTCAGTAAGTAATAAGAAAAATAGTTAGCCAAAAACAAGGTTTATTTTTCAACATAGTCTCCATCTACATCGATACACTTATCCCATCGCTTTATTAATGCCCCAATGCCTGCTGCATAAAAATGTTTGGGCTGCCGTCTGAATCACGTGCATACCTCTTGTTGAACATCATTATCACTCTCGAAATGTCTTCCGGCCAAGATGCTTTTTTAGTGGACCAAACAGATGATAGTCGCTTGGGGCTAGGTCGGGACTGTAAGCCGGATGATGAAGAAGTTCCCACCCTAATTCTTCAATTCTCGCCTGGGTCAACTGGGCCGAATGCGGCCTGGCGTTATCGTGATGCAGCAATATTCCTCTCGTCAGTAGGCCTGGACGTTTTCGTCGAATTGCATCCAGAAGCAACAATAAAACTCTACAGTATGATTCAGCAGTCACGTTCTCATTTCTATTCTGGAAATGGGCTAGGGCCACTCCTTGAGAATCCCAGAACACGATAAGCACAGCCTTACCAGCTGAGGGCACTACCTTGAATTTCTTTGTTGACGGTGAAGAAGGACGTTTCCATTGCATTGAAGCACGCTTTGTTTCGAGTTAGTAGTGGTGCACCCATGATTCATCACCAGTAACAATCCTGTTAAGCATGTCCTCCCCTTCCTCTGCGTACCTAGAGAGGTGTTGCAAGGACAAGCCCATTCGAATCCTTCTGTGTTCCTCAGTCAGTTGTCTAGGAACCCACCGTGAGCAAACTTTTCGGAAATTCAAACGATCGTGCATCAGTTCGTAGGCTAAACCATAAGAACACCCTATTGCAGTTGCTATGCTGTCTATTGTTACCCGCCTGTCAGTTCGAATCATCTCTTCCACCCTTCGAAGTGTTGCATCTGTCGCAATCTGAACGGGGCGGCCACTTCGCTGACCGTCAACAACCTTTGTGCGCCCTTGTGAGAATTTCTCGACCCAGTTATACACGGCTTTACGCGACAAACACTTTTCACTGTAAACAGGAGACATTTCCTTATGGATATCTTTTGCAGGGAGTCCTTTTGGCCAGAAAAAACGCACAACAGCACGCTGCTCCTTCACAGTACACTCTTCGAGCACGGTCGCCGTTTTAACACTGTTTGCGTACGCGCACGTCAACTGCCACTTGATTATCATTAAGCTGGATAGTGCTGCCCTCCAATGACAGATGCGGAAAATAGCTCCCTGCTATTTTCAGCTTTACCACAACAGTTTGTGACTTATTTAATGACATTCCCTCGTATTACAAAAATACTTTTTCGAAAACTGCCATCAAAAATTAACTTCAGTTGACTTTTAAAAGACAATTTTCTTCTACCGAACACGTAACTAGTTATGAAACGCTAATTTTATTTGAGACGAATGTAATATTTGCCAAATCGACCGAACAAAGTGAGCGAGTTTTGTAAATTACATGAATCAAATAAAATTAGTCTTTTCACAACGTGTTAAGTATAAAATTTTATCTAACTCCGCTTTAAAATATAAAGGACGACTCACCTTTTAATCACTTGCAAATCATTTCAGTTCATAATCACTTACAAGGGAACATCCCGAACCCGTAAATTCCAAAAAAATTGAAACTTTGTGGACAAGTAGTCCTCACTCCATGATGTTCGAAGCCATTTTCCTTATCGGCCCAATTTCGTTTTAAGAGGGTGACACCACCCTTGAAATTTTACTTGATTTTCGGTTTTTTGAAAATAGTTCGATAACGATTGGACCAAATACATCAAAGTTAAAATAATTGCCTCTTTGAGCCCTATTACATATGTGAAAATAGTATAGTATTTCTATTTAAAAATTTGGTGGTGCCTTCAACCACCCCTTCACGAATGAACCTATTCAAATTCCATATTGTGGATGTTATACAGCCCTTCAAGCAGTTTCAAAAACGTACTTCACTTTTTGTAAAATAATTATGAGAAAAGGATAAAACTTGCCTCACGATACGTCGCTTTATATAATTGTCAATGCCTGTGCAAAACAAAGATATGTTAAAGGTAATCCGCAGATATTGTGTGAATAATGTATTATCTTCGATGTGTACACGTATTTCGGATGTAGTAATAGTTAATATGTAATAGTTTAAAATTGTTGATTTGTTTGGATAAAAATAAGTATATAAGAAAAAGCCACTTTTGTAATTTTTTAATACTACATCTGAGAATGTGAGAATTAGAGTACTGGTTCAACAATGGTAGTAAATTCAGTAAATGTAGTTCGATTATTAATACTGACATGTAATGTCGCAAATGATAATCGTCCAATAGTTTTCAACAATTAAGAAAGTGAAATGCACCACGTATTGAAGAATATATTAATTAGATATCGGGACGAAACAACCTTTGAAGTAGATAACGACGTAGCGCTAGAATTCTTGCAAGAATTTAGGTCACATTCTGTAGAATTTGTTGATGATAGATATTCACCTTCACGGGAAGAAGTCTTAGAAGTTATAGAATTTGAAGAAGAAGAATGTGCACCAGAAGAAGGAGATATTATCGATTTAGAATATAAGACAAAAGCTGTTACCTTCTGGAAATCTGGGAGAAAACCACGTTCATTTGAAGCTGTAAAACATAGATTTAAGAGAGTAAAGTCTGTTGTCGCCCCTATTCATGGTTTTGAAAGAACAAAGTGGTACATTTGGACCACGAGTAGTAGAATCAATGTTCCACGCAGAAAATATTTATGTAACTGCATAATAAAACGCTTTTACGAGATAAAGCACTACCCCCGTATTGTGACAAAAGTCTCCGGTGAATTTCAGCACCTTTCACACCCTCTGACCACAAAAATCGGATCACTGCTCGTTGTTCCTCTTTGGTGCAAGCTAATAGCGGAGCTGACATGCTTATGCTGTTGTAGCTAGCAGAAAAATGACGCGATCGTGATTAGATTCCGCCCACATGACCACAGAGGCGCCAACTCAACGCATGCGCAAGCAGCCGCCATTGCGATAACTTTCAAAGCTTGTTATGGCGAAGGTGTAGATAATATTTGACTTACCCTCGTACGTATATGTTGTGGAAGCCCTTTTGGGTTCGCCTGTTTGCTTCCCTAATATAAATAAAATAAAAAATAACTAAATAAATAATGTTGTCAGCACTCTTCGCTGCTTCGGAGACGTGCCAAAGAAATTTCTAAAGCAGAAAATTACAGATTGCGTTGTATCTCAAATTAATCAATTGCAAATGTCAACATTTTCTCTGTTTTTAATTTTTCAACCTTGAAGCAGTTTTCGTAAAAAAATGTTCGTACTTGATTAGATTACTTTTATATTCTCGAATTCCTTTTCTAGAAAAACCTAACGCACAACACTACCCCAAAGGACTAACAAATATAAGACCCATCCCTTTTTCCCCAGAAATACGTGATGACCTAATAATATATTTACAGTGAATTATATAGCTTCATCCAAGTGAGATATGAGTCTTCTAAATAATTCTTCGCCTTTCCCAAAAGATAATTTTGATGTAGGAAATGACCTGCGGACCTCTACATGAAATATTCACACTCCTCCGAAACGCAATTACCAAATATAGAAATTTACACGGAGAATGGTAATTATTCAACTTTGGGGCGTCGTTGGAAAAATCACAATGCCTACCCTAAAATTGTTAATAATTCAGCCTTTTTAAGGAAAGGATGGGTAAAGGGGGAGAGGGGCAGGAGGGAGGGATGGAAACTTAACAGTTTCGAAGTTAGTAATGTTTACGCTGCCCATGTAGAAGTATAATTAAATATTAAATTACATTAAAGCATTGGTAAAAGCATCAGTGCCTATTGTATGCTGTGGTTGTTACATGTATCTATTAGATTTAAAACTCCTTCAGCTCTTCCTGAGTGCACTGTCTAAAATCGACTTAGAAAATTACTAAATTAATGAGAAATGAATGTTCTATAGTTATATAAGCAATCCAATACGCCATCTTCATTTTCAGTTGAAAACTAAGCGACGTCGTGTAGACTTAAGGGTTTGTGGAAAATTTAATATCTTAGAAGAAATATCACGGCAATAAAGTTTCTAATTTGATTGGTTGCGGCTATAATAAACGCTTTTGCCCTTTACAGGATAAGGAGACTAGAGCTAGGAGACGTTAGGGGCCATATTGAAATCCTTAAAGATCTCAATAAAAATTACTTGATACAGATTACAAAGCATACAGTTTTGATCAGCCTTTAATTGATGAGAAAAGCGGGCAGTGTCATCAATTACACTGAGCTCGAATTTTAGACTTATTTTGCAACAAGCTGGGCACCTGGGGGATGAACCTAATCCGAGTATGCTGAATCCAATGGTGATAACCGTTTTTGAAAGTTAGCTCGCAGCAATTTCAATTTAAAAATTTTACAAGCCAAAACAAACTTTTCACTATTCACCTCGGTTTGGGTTATTTGCTTTAATATTTAGATGTTAGCGCTTTAATTCCTGAAAGCAGACTGAGCTCTCAACTGATAACAGCGCCGCTTATATACCCATTTGGCCAAGTGGCAGTAGCGGGGATGGAAGCTTCCAGAAGGTGATGTTCGGCCATTGATAAGATTTTCCAAAAAATTTCAGAATGTTCCACAAGGTTCTTTGGGCCTAAAGTTTTTTAATTGAAATTGCTCAAAAACGCGAGCTAACTTTTAAAAACGGCTGGCACCATTGGATTTAGCGTACTTATTAGATTTACCCCTCGGGTACCCAGCTTGGTGCATTTTGCAACTAGCACAGTGTTATTAGTCCCAAATCTGTTGCTATCACAGAGTTGTTGATCTGAATTCGTAGAGCATCTAAGGAACTACTAACTTCACTACTTCTAAAAATTATAACCTGTGATTTAGAGGAGTGGTAAACATTGGCAATGTTTGTTGGTGGTATTGATTCTTGAGACAGCCTCGACATACTCTGATGGTTTAAATGCATAGTAAAAGATTTTCCAATAAGGACCATATGATTTTTAGAACGAAATAAAATAAACACTTTTTATATTATTTTTAAGCATAGTTTATTACATGTCTTGATTTTGTGCGATAACTCGGACCTAATAAAATTAAATTCGTACAGTATATACAGGAGGAGTTGGATGCAGGAAGGCACGTCGTCGGTTTATTTTTTGATCTCTCTAGAGCATTTGATACAGTCGATGTGACATCTGTAAAAGATAAATTGTATGCTCTGGGCATTAGGGGAAACGTCAACGATCTTGTGGTCTCCTTTTTGAAGAATAGATCTTTTTATGTGGTTGCGAATGGAGTAAATTCGGAGACGCAGCCGATGAATCTAGGCGTAGCACAGGGTTCATCGCTTGGCCCATTAATTTTTTTATTATATATAAATGACATCCATCGTTACGTCAAGTCTGAAATGACCATAAACTTCGCGGATGATACGACAATACTGTTAGCGTCCAATAACACCGAGGAATTAGAAACCAGAATTAAGGCTGCCACAAAGGATCTGCAGGAGTGGTATGATCGGAATAAACTAATATTAAATACCCAAAAAACGAAAATAGTGCACTTCAATCGACAAAGACGAAAGGGAGTGGAATCAGTGGAAACAAAATTTCACGGAGTAATCGTGGACAACAATTTAAGTTGTTCTTGATGTATAAATGATTCGCAGTTTGTTTGTATAAACCGTAGATTTCAAATAACCCCACAAAAGGTAATCGAAAAGAGATAAATCTCAACTTCTTGAAGACCAACTGACATTCCTTGTATTCCTTGAAATTATCCTTTCACTGCTCTTGTAATATATCGATAGTGGCATGTGGCATCGTTTTGTTGGAACCACCTGCATATCAATTTCGTCCAAATTTGGCCAGAAAAAATCTATTGACGTCCTACCTCGCTTTGGAAAAGGTATAGTACAATGATGCCACCATGCCATAAATTACACCCATACAAAAACGATAATTTTGCCTGTTAACATAACCACTTAACCAAAAATGAGCTTCATTTGAGAAGATATTTTTTTGCCCAAAATTATGATCCACTTCAAGTTGCTCTAAAGCTCAAACAACATAATCACGGGTGCGTACGATGGTCCAATGGCTTCAGTTCCTGGGTTAACACAATCTTGTGTGGGTACAATCCAAATCTTTTTGCAAAATGCGTAAGACAACGAGGAGCCGATTAATTTGAAACCTCTGCAATATTGGCTCTTACAATAGCAATGTTCTCTACACTTCTTGCATTTCGACGCCTTGTTGGTGTTTCCACACCAACAAGACGACATAAAAGGGCGATTATGTGCATGATTTTCAAAAACAGCGTCTATTTTCATAAAATTTTTGGATAATAAGCAAACGTTCTTGAAGAGTGTATTTCACCTATTTCAAAATCATATTGTTCTTCTTGGAAAAACCTTTATAACTGGCAGTCGTCTTCGTAGAAATGAGTTCTTGTATAATGAAGATGTTGTATCATTGGCATAGTGTAAGTGACGATGTTATACCATTCAACTTCACTGAATGCGACCTATGAAACGAGAATCTGGAAAGTATCATTTCCAAAACCCTTTGCTCTTAAAATGTTTTAAAGCGTGATCTACAGTATCGTCGGCTTTTGAGAAAGTAATAAGTACAACAATTGTCATTAACCCTGGACCTGAAACGTTAAAAATATCGTTTGATACGCACAACAACGCAGCAGTGACGCTATATCCCGCCTCAAAAACCAATCTGGACATCTAGAAGCAGTTCAAAACAGCCGCATTTGAAGAAAAAGAAAGTGTTGTTCCACCAAGGCAACGCACCGCCTCGTACTTCAATGATCGCGATGTAAAAAAATTCACGAATTTGGACTCGAAATGATAGACCATCCATCTCATTCACAAGATCTGGCCCCCAGTGACCTTTTCTATTTCCTAGGCTCAAATTTTCGCTCGGAGGGCATAGATGCTCATCAAATGAAGAGAAGAGAGTAATTTTTTATACTCAGAAACGATTTTTTCTAAGGAAAAATTGATAGATGACATACGATCTAAGGGGTAAGGAAGGAAAGGAATATCGACAAATCTCTGCTATTTATTACCTTGGTGTGAGAAAGAACTTTTCGTCATTTCATTACAAATAATCCAAAGCAATATTCGAACATCCGCAAGCGTTATTTACCCAGCAAACAATAAAAGATTAAATAATGAACCCTGCGGGATGCCAAACTCGCCACCCCGCTGACCAGAGAATCTCACAACCCTTACCAATTTCACTTCTCATTTATTGATTGCAATTTTCCGCTGCGTCATCCAAACATCTCTCACCCTTATTAATTAAGTTTTAATACGTCTGACTAGGACACCCTCTACTAAAATTCGAGGTTCCTCCGGAAAAGGGAATATCTTACCATGCCAAAGAACAAGCGATGATTCCAATCTAGTTAGTCAGTACAGCTTAAATGTTAAAAGCGTAGCAAAAAACACAGGGATCTGCTTTCAAACAGTGCGAGCATAGGATACACAAGATAGTCCGTTAGTAGGAGCTGAAATGACATTAATTAAAACGCTTTTGATTAATTAAATGGATCGGTGTTGTGGACATTCTGCGTGCTGTAGGGGAGCGTGTCAGTTAACCCGGGTCGAAGGGTCATCTGTAAGGGAGGGAGAACACAATGCAAAATGAGACATCATATGTTCAGCGCAGCGAAAGGAATCAAAAATTACAATACGTTTTAAGGGACATGCTTCATTTATCATTGTATATAAATAAAAAAATACATTATACACAGAGACAGTAGCAATTTTTAAAGAGATGTTTTAAGCCGGATCTAGCGTCCATACTACGTAGAAATCAAACTGTATACGTTAAAATGTTTCTACACTCTCTATTTATCTAAGCAAGTACAGTCTGTTTGACAAGAGCGTGATCGGCGAAACTCGAAAATAATTTACAATAAAAAATTTAAAAAAAATTACACACATTATACATGATATAGACTGTGATGTTTTATTATTAATAAGATGTCCGGTCGTCTCCATTACCAATAATTGAATGGATTCTCCGAGGCATGCTTTCTACTAATTTGATAGCATAATCTGGAGACAAAGACCTCCATACAAGTCGAATTTGACGAGATAATTGCTTCACAGTCCAGATCTTCTTTCCTCGAAGCTTAAACTTCACGAGTGCCCAAACATTTTCCATGGGATTTGCATCCGACGACTGCGATGGCCAATCCAGTACATTAACGTCCTTTTCTTATTTCCACGCAGTACAAAGATGACTCCGATGTTTCGGATCATTGTCTTCTTGCAGCAGCTAATGTATGTTTTTTTTCTTGTGAACCACTTTTGGGCAGATGGTAGTAAAATCTTCTGATATATTTTGACCATTTTAGCAGCGTTTAAATTGTCTGTAAACACGTGCAAAGTGCCAAATCCCTGTTTTGAGAAACAACCCCAAACATGCACCTTTACCGGATGTTTGATGGTCCGCTGGATTAATCTATTGGCGTGGGTACACCAGGTATGAGTGATGGAAGAACGTGCCCAAAAAGAAACTTCGTCCGAAAAAATTACGTTGTCCTAATCGCGACCCAAATTTTTCTGCGCTCAAGTGAGTCTCTTTTCAACGTGTTTTTCGGACAGTAGCGGTTTTTTCATTGTGCTACGAAATTTCACTTCATGAGCCAGTAAACGTCTTATAGTATCACATGACACATTTAGACCCTTATTACGCAAAACCACTTGCCCACCACGTAATGATAGGCGAGGATTCTTTTCGAATAGCTGTAATATCATCCTGTCCTCTTTTTTCGTCGTTTTTTGCGTGGAGCACGATCCGGCATATCGTTTCACCCATTTACTAACAAATGTCTTTGACTTCTTCATGTATTTAGCAGCCGTTCAGTGTGAAATTTTCGGTTTTTTTGTATGTAAACAAAAAAACACGGCTTCGTAACGTGATGCGTACGCGGCACCCACGACGAAATACGTCCTTCTGTGACAAAGGTCGAACAACTAAGTTTTTCTATATAAAGCATCTTAGGGGAAGGGTATCGCTACCTGCTTATACTTAAACCATCTCTCTAGCGGTTTTCAAAAAAAAGTTTCGCCGATCACGCTCTTGTCAAACAGGCTGTACATTGAATCTATTTGATATCTCTTAAAATTTCCTGCGATCATTCCTGGAATAAACCAATTAAATAGACGGGCTTGTTAGCTTAGCACACCTAGATACAAACGTATTTCTATGAAATACATCAGGTCACATGCATATTCTATGCATTACACATGATATACGCGTATTTACATGTGTATCTAAACACATCTACGTCCACATAATATTCCAGCTCCCTTGTAGTGACATATACAGTCATTTAGAGTTTGATTTACGGCTCTGGTTGCAGAAATTCGTGGACAACAGGCACATAAGCGTAGGATATGTAGAGAATGGTTAATATCTACATGCACCATGTGACAAAGACACGAATCACCGTGTAAATGCATTTATCTTTTAACAAGATTTTCTAAAATGTTCATAATGTTGGGAATAACAGATGATAATAAAAATAGCAAGAAAGCAATAAATCTTTTCTTTGCTGAACTCTAACGAAAAAAGTCTTTCTCTTCTTAATTTAGGATCAATTTAGTTTGGTTATTCAACTGCGTTACATCAGGAATACTGTCCAAACGAGTCCAGCTACTTATTAGTTTCCACTATAGTTAACATTTACGAAAGCGCTTGTGCCCAGAAAACTAAAACAAAAAATACAGATAAGTGTAACTCAGCATTACTTACAATGGAAAAATGACGAAATCAGAAGTAAATACTAATCAAACGTCAATTGTACGGAGCAGTAGTAAATAAACGAATTACGAAAGACCATTACAAAGTTTATTGCAATCATATACACTTTGTCATGCACAAAGCCAAAAAAGACCATAACAAACTGCATTCTTTATTTAATCCGATGTCACTAGCAAAGGCAAGCAGAAACACATGAGATTGACAGGTTCTGCAAACATCACAACACAATAGCTAGTGAAATAGTGAATCAATTCAACTCCTTCATCAACTTACAAGGGAACACAGGTATGTAAGTGTATCTCACCGACTCAAATGAAACCTTGTGGGTTTATAGACCGATGTAATGTAAGAACAACGGTAACTCTCTTAGCTGCCCAATCTCACACTGGCACTAAAGCACCCTCAATAACTCACAAACTCTAAGAGATATAAAAAAATGTTAAGACAACATTTAAACTATTTTACATGCTCTCATCGATGGCACAAAGGAAATGCTTATACCAGGCACAATATACATGAATGAGTGCAGGCTTGCCACAAATACCGCGTTTTGTACTTTCTGTATCCTTCGCGAAGCAAAATCTTACGATTTTCAAAATGTGGTGGCCGTTCGGCGATGTATCCACAATTATTCCATGCATATCTAAATAGATTGAAGAACCTTGGCGATGACAATTGATGATGAGTTCAAGATTATAACTGAATGATACTGTTTTTTTGGTGTAGAATTGAAGACACTGGTGCAAAAAGGGGACAGCACCATTTTTACAATTTTTTTTAGGAGAAGGAAAAAACTGTTTTATTGCTAGAGCTTTGTTTAACTATTTTTCATTTAATTATATGTTATTGTTGAGTGCAAAATACAACCTTTTCTATATATTTTTTGATTTAAAGTCGTTTAGTTAAAGACCAGGAATTAAAAAGTCTTAAGGAGCTGCCTTGTTTTTGCACCGGGAAGTGAATTAAATGCATCAGGTTTTAAAATAAGCCATAATTAATAAGAATACCCTTATTTCAAAAGACTTTTATTTAGAAAAAGAGTAACATCAACACTTATAACTTAAATTTATAGATGCTAGGCCTCGGCGTCGGTGAAGCAATCTTCTGAATGTGGAGCGTCTCCTTCTCCCTGGCATGTTAGTTGGTGGTAAAACCACATACAGTCTGCTGGCGCTTATTTTGTTGCTAGCTCCTTTACGTGCAGATATTTGGGGCGTTTAAGTGGTAAAAGTCCCGAGTAAAGGTATGAGTCAGGATTAGGTAAAGTCAGATTCACACCAGGTTTTTGAAGAGTAAATTCATCCTTGAGAAACCCACTGGCAAAGCTGCTGCATTCAACAGACTTGTGTGTATACTCCATAACGCGGTAGGATGAGATAGCAAACTTTTGTTTTCTTTTGTTAAATACTGTCTTTTTTAATAGGTTACTAAAATGACCACTAAAATTATGAATCATTTTCTGGGTAACAGGAACTACTACAAACTTCCTGCATGTGTTTTTTACAAGGGCAACCCATTCTTCTGGCAACACAATCCTCTCTCGTTTTCTTTTTTCCTTCTCTATTAACCCAAAACTTCTATCGCAAGGAAGGAAACTATGTCCAGGATCTGGATATCTTTGATTTTTGAAAATTTGTTGCTATTGGCCAGAGTATAAAAATACTGAGCTATAGTGCTATTTTTGTTTTGCGAGCAGCAGTTGCCAGAATACAGATATAGCTTTGTTACAGTTTCTGAAACAAAGTTTTCTATAAAATAATGCAGAAAACTCACTACATCATTTTGTCCCTTTTTCGCTATAGTTTCGTCATACATAAAGAAGTATGATTTACCAGAGCTAGCTGCAAAGATACAAAAATTGTATTCCCAAAGTTGACGTTTCAGAGACACATCTCCACTTGGTATGTGTGGAAGGGGAATGTTTTGTTGATAATCAAAAGCCAACAGTTCTGTTTGATTGTCACTTGCCTTAACTTCTGCAATGTCTTCTTTCTCTATTGAATCTCTATTGAACACAAGAAGATTTCAATCTTTTCTATTCGAATACAAGTTATGGACGTTACAGCAATTCCCGTTTCTGAAACGTTCAGAACTTTATCTTCCATCTTCGTCTCCTTTTTCATGTTCCTCTTCGATGGACGCGACTGGACAACGTAAAAATTAATTTTCCCGAGACTGGCAGAGCGTTGTCCGCAGCAAACGGGCCTGGAATTTCGTTTAATTTCGGACGACGTTGTGTTTGTGATTTTTCACCTTGCTAGTGTGCCACCGGCAGGACACCGAGCGATGCGGGATGGGGATTTTTTTCGATGAAAAATGAAAATATGTCGGGCGAGCTCGTCGTTCTTGTTTTCTCTTTTTTTCCTTTCATCCCACGAGCTGGTTTTTTGCCGGTGACAGTGGATTTTTTTCTAAGAATGAATATTATTATTTATGATTTGAGGAGAAATATTGCGCCAAGTTAACGAGATTATTATTTAATCAAAGAGAATAAAAGGGACGTAACAAACAAGAAATTGTTTGATGGTAATTGTAGAACATTCGGCTTTATTATTTGAAAAAAATGTTACACAAAGATAAAAAGATTTTCGGAAAAATAGAATGATATTAGCTATGAATTTAAGTCAGATCTGAGCGGTGAAATAGTGAAAGGTTAACCACACAAACGATCGCATTACGTTTTATATGTAACCGTCTCTTTCTATTGTAGTATGTATACCAGTCGCGAGGAAATTCTGCCGAATCTGTTTGTGTTCGAACCCGCATTTTGTATTCGGGAACACTTTTCGGTGTGGAAACAAAAGTTCCTCCAAATCTTCTTTCGTAATCTTTTGGTTACGAATTAAATTCGGAAACTAGATGAAAAGAATATGAGATGCTTACAACCAAATTCTTACGGTTTTTCGCATTTTGCAATTTGCTGAAATATAATCACCACTTCGATCCCACCAATAATTTTAAAATTGTACACAGGATTAATGCTTAACAATCTAGAGAGCTTAGAAATTCCCAAATTACGACTTGAAAATAGCTCACTTTCTATTAATTCCTAAATCGCTTTTGGAGCATCTTCCACTTTTCAAGTTTCACCTGATTATTCTTCTCCTATTCCCACCTTAAGTCTGTCTGCCTACCTTGTCAGATATATATCTTTTGCATCTGATGCTACCTTACTTCCAGAGGGCGATATACTTTTTATTCCTTGAATTTTTTTTTTGTTTTATTTTTAAGAAGATTATGCTTAGCGTATGGAATTTTGTCGGTGGATAGATAGTTATCATCGTGTTCCCCACCCAACAGTTGCTTGCAACCATGTTCCCCAACGTGTAAGAATTGGCTCCGGTGGTTGATGAATACCAGGACACTCTGTGTGAAATGATCGTAGGCGTTTGGGAGATTTCAAAAATACTTTTTTGTGCTTGCTATTAATGCATCTACCTCGGGAAAGCATTGTCGAATGGTTTCTGCCACAAGATGTAAAGCATGCACTTTACACGTAACATGTAAACACTTGCAACCATGTTCAAGAAGAGAACGGCCTACAGAACGCATTATCGCTGCGTCATCGCTCATAAACACTAACACTTTATCTTTTGAAATTTGAAATTTTTCCAACGTACAACCTTCGTAATTGCTGCAGCAGTACACTCCGGTAGTCTTCGGCTAGCTAGTAACAGTGGTAATGTGGGTTTATTAGGGTCTAGTATGCCTACCATAATATTTACAATTGAATTTTTTTTACAGTCTGTTGTCTCGTCAACACATAACCAAAGAAACTGTTTTCTCAATATGCGTTTCATTTTCGTTTCCACGTCATCGCGTACAAATGCAACATGCTTACGTGCCGTTTTCTCCGTTGGCAACCACAACTCGGGATTGTATTTGTCCCAAAAATCCTTAAACGGTTGTTTATCGAGTAAGCCTAGTGGCAAATTACAGTTTATCAACATAAGAATTACATTAAAAAAAAATGCACTTCTCGGTGGCATGCCCAATTTTCGTTTTCTATGCTGTGCGGAATTTACGTGTCTTGTACAGTTCCACTTCTTATTTGACATCAAATGTATTTTGCACACTTTACAAACTATCTTACTCCCGTTGTAAAACAAATCGGGAAAGTCAGAAATAAACTTATTTACTATGTCTTGAAAGGGTCGTTTTTTAGCCTTCGACATGTTCACTAAAAACATCAATTAATTACTACGTCTGCATTAATAAATTCCAAACGCACTACACTAAATAATAATTACAATTAATAACTACGTCTATATCAATAAAATCAACACGCCCTATCCGCTATCCAATGCTAAACTGAACTGAGTGATGATGATTTGTCGTGTCGTATCATAATCGACCAGCCATCCCCGCCCACCTAAACACAGTCACACCGCCACTGCGATTGCTCTCCAGTTACCGGGCTCTATTGATGATGTGTACTTTATACGAAACCGGTCGCTATTAATTTTAATAGTAAAGTATTTTAAGAAAGTTTACCAACTTGCTTTATTTGCTCTCAATTGGAATCAAGTCCAAATCTGTCCGTAGATGCCATAAAAGAACAGTTTAAACCGAGCAATAAAACCACCAACCCGACACGACGAGATTTTTAATATTTTCTTTAAACAGTTGACGCATATGACTGGCAACATTTTAGTCGTATAATTACCAGCAGAAGGCAAGTGGTCACCGTCGGATGAAATAGAACGCAAAAGCTATACCACGACCATGAAAAGCGACAGAACGATGTGAAACACGTACGGATATACAATATATACCTACAGGCGGACTTATTGCCCGGTGACAGGCACGTGTGTGTCATATTAGTGAAATGGCATGTCACAAAAACGCCCGACGTATACAGGCGAGCCGTAAGATACATAGGAAAAGGAAAATTAATCACGAGTTCGGACTGTGTGCTGTCTGTCCTCTTTTTGGGCAGCCGGTGGCCGGTTTTCGTGGGGCCATGACGATGGCGACACGCACGTGCGATTACAACCCGTTGTTAATTAAAACTAAACGCGTAGCTCGTTTTAAAAAGCAGTCAAAGACAACAATAAAAAAAAGAAAGCGAGGATTACGTAGAATAGAGGATGGAACGATGAATCTTCACAAAGTTAAGACACGTGGCGGTGTTAAATTCGGCGAAGAAAGTTAACGCAGGGAGACGATAAAAAGAGACCTTGTATTTTGGAAGATTCTTTTCTACTCAATGTAATTAATAACAAACGCGTGTCTTCTATACACTGAAAGACCGACATGTTTCAGGATACTTCCTTGGAGCAACTACATACATGATTTATTATTCTAAGTGTATTCAATGAAACAAATTATTTATTTAAAATATTTGTTAGAGACGAGTACAACAATCTAAACTTATGAATTTTAAACCTGTTGATGCAATCATGTATTTGCTTGAATTACGTAAATCTAATGCTTATATGAATAGCTTGTTTAAAAATAAAATCAATCAGAACTGCTTCGTACCAATAACATCGCGAATGGACACGCAAGTGCGAGGAATGCAAACAGTGCATACCACACGCAGAGAAACGTTTACTTGTATCAAGACTATCCCCCTCAGTTCAAAAACAACTACTGTTTCAATTATCCACAATACAATTGTTTTAAATCAACGGAAATATTGTCTTAGCGTTCTTTTCTCCGATTAAGAGAAGTATATACTTGTAATGAAATAATTGTATGTCTTTGTTTAAGATATTTGTTAACTTGATTCAAAAAAATCTTGCAGAAAATTTGAAGAAAGCGATTTTTAGTACAAGTAAATGGCCGTTATAACGCTAAACAATATTTTCTCAAGGATAGTAAATAGTTTTCTTAATTCAAGAAAGCGTTTAGGTATTGTTTATAAATCAATAGTTTCATTTTCTTAAAGAAAGCATTTATTTATTTAGAATTTTTGAAATGCATATTATTTATATCCACATTATTAATTGCATTTATCTTGTTTAAAACAGTACGACATATCCATACATAATGCAGTAAATTAATTCTCATTGCTTGTGATTTTAACACATTAACGGACAGATAATTTTGTGAGGGGGTAATTTGTTGTCACATTGGTAATAGCCAGAAATGTAACGATAACACCCTGGGAGTACTATTTACATATTTCTAAAGTACTAATGACGCTGTATTTATAAAAAAATTAGGTCTGCATTTACAGTCCTGTCCCTGATCAACTCGTTTTTGATGCGTAAGGGCGTGTCTGCAACTACAGACGCTATGGATTTGAAAAAAATCTGGATAGTTTTATTGATACGTGGCTAATAATACAAATAGTAAATACGTAAAACATAAACTAAATCGAAAACTGAAATCTAAATAAGCAACTAAATATATAAAACATTATAAGGAAATTGGAAACTAAAATATAATGACCATTACTTTTCATGGAACTTCTCAAAACACCTGCCAACGCAAAGTGGTGGCACATTTTCGCAACCTCGACAGCGCCGAGACGTTTGGTCTCTTCTTCCGCTTTTTGAACATTCCCTACATCGAAATAACTCTTTCTACTATAATTTTGAGGTACAGGTATCTTTTCCAAAACATATTCGGATGGTTCAGTTGGGATAACATTTTTAGAACTTGCACTGCAGTTCATTGCACCACGTTTCACTAACTTTCTTCCATCCTTTAGATCAGGTGAAATATTTAGTAGGGACCTTATAAGACTTTCTCTGAATTTCAAAAGTTTTATGTTTTTATCTGTTATTTCTCTGTATAATAGGAAACTGTTAATTGTCACATCTAAGAGGTGAAACATCACTTTTTTATACCACCGTACTGATTTTCTGGGGCTACGGATGCGACGTCAAAACAACCCCAAAACCATTACCGATCCGCCCCCATGCTAGATTGTAGGTACTACGCATGATTCTGCTGCTCGTTCTCCTTTCGACCTTTGAACGAACGTTCTTCTCTTGGAACCGAAATGTTTAAATTTGGACTCATCGGTCTAGAAAACATTTTTCCACTCATCAACTGTCCAATGTTGATACTCTCTAGCATAATGCAGCCGTTTTATTTTATTTTGCTTGTATAAGAGTGGTCTACGTAACGGTATTCGGCCAAATAAACCACCCCCTCTTAACCTCCTTTTCGCGGTAATTAAACTAACTCGCTTTTCACACTCAATATTTATTTCAGCTGCAGTTTTTTATCTATTCCCTTTACTCGTCATAATTATTCAACGATCTTCTGCTGGTGTTGTCAGTTTCTGTCGTCCTGTTCGTTTTACTACTGATTTTAAATAATTTTATTAACCATATTCATTCTTTAAACGGACAATCACTACTAAATCTAAATTCATAATTCTAGTTCGAGTAAATAGGAAATTGTCATCTTTACTTGCACTACATTAAATATTTATTAGTGAAGGATAATTATATTACATTTTGGATATTCTTGTGGCCCTATCTAGACTCCTCGATAAGTTTGCGATGAGTCTTTTGCGGAATTATTTAATGTGATATCTTTCTTTTACTTATAGATAAATAGTTATACCCTAAATAACAATAAATAATTTTCTAAGCAAAAATGTGAGTGAGCAAATAATTATGGCCGGTAGTGCACCTGCAAAGCTTCATTAATATCATCGTTTCAACTTCAAAGATATTTTATCCCAACCCTGTATATCTAACATCAAAGTAATTTACTATTTGTATGTCCACATCTGTATGTACAACGTTTGATTCTTTAGTTTTTTCTTTTTCTCATTTTCTTGTTTATTTTCGATTTATGTAACTTGTATAATAAAGGCTATTATTATTATAATTTATTATTACATACAGGATTGTTAAGAAAAATCTTTCAATACATTTGATCATCATCAAGAATAGAACTAGCTGGCCCAAAAAGGTCAATAATGCGACGTGATTTTGCTGGACCTTAGCCTAGTTTTCCTCCAGTTCGACCTCCTTGGTGAGGTCATCCTGGGGTTTATCCGACACATAAATCAGAATTAGTGGTGGGGGGGAGTCTTCTTGTGGACTCCCGGGCAGTTGTCCCGACATATGTAGGTGTGGGTCGATATGCTTTCTTTTTGTGATGATCGCGGCCCCGTCGCGGAATTCCGACGGCAGTGCCGCGATCGTCTCGATATGTAATAGTAGTCCACAGTCCCGTCGCGGAAATCCAACGGCAGTACTGTGACCGGTAGGTACCTCTAAGTAGTTGTTATGACTTACTTTTTACCTTACAGGGGTCTTAGAGCTTCTGTGATGGTTCTTATTTTCTTCGTTGGGTACGTTTCTTTCTCGGCGTTTGCGTTTTTAAGCGCCGGATTGTTGCTCTCGAGGGCCTTCAGATAGAAGTCCCTGTTGACCCTGCCGAGGAAATCCGTTAGATCCTCGACTTCGCCTATGGCTCGTATTGCGGCTAGGGATGTTCTTCTCGGGAGCTTGAATATTAATCGCAGGCAGCGATTTTGTATTCTCGCGAGGGATAGGATGTGGGAAGGGGCGACGGTTAGCCAGGTTGGGCTAACGTGGGTTAAGATAGGGCGAATGTGCGACTTGTAAAAAAGCACTCCTATCTTGGGATTCAGGTTGGGACAGGCAATGGTAGGATATAGCTGCGCGAGCTTTCCTAGTGCTTTGTTTCGGGTCTTTTGGATGTGCCTACCGAAGGTCAATCTTCGGTCAAGGGTCACGCCCTGTCAATAATGCTTGAGATGGAAACAAATGTAAGGGAAGAGCTCACACAGAGTCCCCATGGAACGTCAAAACCAATTTATTCACGCAATTAGAAAAACCATTAACAAATTGTAGGAAAAAGGTTGGTAATTCCATATAAAGTCACCACAGATTTTGCTGTAGTTACTTAATCTAGATGTTCCGTTTAAAAAAAACACAAGATTCATATGAAACCCTTTTTCCTTCAATCTACGTGTTTTAAAGTAATTTCAGATTTTAGACCTTCTTGGTGTCTAAGTATGTGTGTTTGTATTAAGTATTTTTGTGTAATAGTAATAAAAGTGTTTGAAAAGGATCACGCACTATTACTCCATCTTATATGTCTTCACTAAACTTCATAATACCACATCTTCTCCTGTACAGTCTTTACAGACTGTATAGTCGTTGGAATCTAATAAACGAAGGTCTTAAAATCTCTTATTTCCGCACCCACGTACGCACACATACCACCACATACAGAACGCACCTTCTACAACCCAAAGACTCTTTCCTATTGTGCTTAAATACGACCTCATGCCGGCCAGCCAACTATTTTCATCATCTCCGGGATTCATTATATGTTAATTCCTTTCACGGTAGACGCTCTCGCACGAAGGGGCGGCCATTCTTTCGGGCCATCTAATTTTATGAACGAAATTTACATATGAGTGGCTACGCGTTTTATTCCTGGCGACAACAGCACCGACTCCGATTCCTTCATATGCAAATTCGGTTCCGTTTGGCATTAGATACGTCGCCGTGCCTTACGATGGCAATACAAGAAGTGTCCGAAAAAGTTAAAATGTTGTGTTAAAGTGGCGTTTTGTGGAAATAACGGCGAGATAGGTACAAGTATTAAATATGAATGCGAAAAAGTATAGTTTATATTAAAATTTGGATATACAGTGTTTCTACTTAAGGTAGCTGCATATGGAAACCTTTTTTATTACTAATTTTAGGGAAACAAGTGGCTCTTTATAAAAAGTTCTCCTTTCTGATAAAATAATATTAACACATTGAAATATGAGGTAGCATATACAGGGTAGTCAAAAATGTGTACGTCACATCGGTACGTTTCCAAAAATTTTTTTTTCGATATGTCGAATAGTTTTCGAGATATTCGAATTTAGGTCGCGAGAATGATTCGGAGTTTGTACAGGTAAAAATTACAGATATTTTAACAGATAGGGGTGACTATAATTTGAACCTAGTTTCTAATTCTAAACAATAATCACTTGAAGCCATGTCCAGACTATACGGTGGATGTTTCAATTCTTGAAAGCCGCATTCGCGAATGGCAGCTTGTGAAATGGACGGGTGCATTGCCGTGTAATAGTCGATCACCTTTCGTCAATTTTCCTCGACGTTTTGCACGAATATTGTCCCTCAATTCATGTAACAAAGAGCCACAATACGTGCTATTGACAGATGTATTAAGCTCTTTAAAATCAATGAGTAAAATACCCTCACAATCGCAGAATATTTTGGCCATCACCATTTTCGTTGATTGAAAGACTTTCGCCTTTCTGGGACGAGGTTCATCGGGTCACCGCCATTCCATCGATTCCTTTTTGGATAGAGGATCATAATACAGAACCATTGTTTCATTTCCTGTGACAATGAACTCCAAAATCGAGCCCGCATATTTGACTCGACGTTGACATTGGAGAGCAGGAAGAAGATGTGGTACCCATATTACAATAATCTTGTTCATACCCAAATGGTTATGAAGAATTCGGCGAATACTTATTTCAGAAATTTTAGACATCACTGCTAATTCCTTCACTTTCAAACGGCGATCTGCTAATACGATTACTTCAATAATTAAAATGTTTTGATACGATATCAGTTCAATTGGCCGATCAGGGCGCTCATCATGTTCAAGGGATTCTTGCCCCAAATGGAAACATTCTGCCCCCTTTTTTGCAGTGGAATATGAAGGAGATAAATCACCATAAACGCCGTCTAAACGTTGTTTAATGTGATTAGGCCTATATCTGCCTTTTGTTAAAAATTTTATGACCGCGCGGTATCCGAGACATTTTTATGCACTAGTCACGTTATCTGTTTTTGTTGTTACGCAAAGTTGGCTAGGAAAGAGCGCCAAATTGTTTCTTGTGACGCCAAACTGTTCTTGTTATTTATTGTTAGTTTAACCTGCATTTGTTATACTTTGGTTCTTTGTGCTGGTTATTATTTTATGTCATTGATTCACGATGGATATCAACGGAGAGTGTTAGGATTACAAATAGTTATTAAGATTAGAAAACCGTTTACAAATGATGTTAACCTTCTTCTTAAAAAAAAAAAACTATGTGTAAATTGCAGCTATAAACTCCTTAATCTATCCCACGTACTGCACAGACGATCTCCCTAATTCATTTTACGATCTTTCTTTCATCGCAGGCATTTAAATCCTTCCTCTCCAAAGTTTATTTGGAATGCAACTCGAGACCATTCACGATGGGTGCGCCTCTCTCACAATGGTGTAAACAGATTAACGTAAAAACAGATGCCGGCTAGCATGTTCTCTCCCTTGTCAGACGTCTGCCCGCATATTCTAGCCCCACAAAGTAACTACGATGCGTACAGCCTGATTCCTAAATCCACAACTTGTTTCGTCCCGCCGCGATGTCAAGAACTACGTTCTTTGTTCGGAGATAAATCAAAATAAGGAAGGAGGAATTCTTTTAGGCATCATGCCCGCATATTTAGAGCTTATACAGATTGTTAACGTCAAGCTTAGTCGTTAAATCGTAAAGCATCTATAGTAGAAGAGTTTGTTGATGTTCCTATCGTGGAAACGTAATATACAATAAAACACTTCTTTAAATTGCTCGGTTTCGTATAAAATTGAATAAATCAGCTTCCGTATTGTCAATATTTCCACCATAGTTAATTTATGCTTTGTGGGCTAATTGGAGATTAATTCTCTTTACATTTCTGTCGTTTAACATCCTACAAATCATCTCAATCCAGCTTATTAATTCCTTGGAAAAAAGTTCTTAAAGGGAACATTTTGTTTATTGCCTGGGCATCGTCTTGGTTTTAATAAGGGATGTAATCAAGTAAATGAGACCCCACAACAGGTAAGTGCAATAAATTAGTAATATCATTCTTCACTTTTAAATATTGATCACAGTATTATCTAATTTGTCTTTTTATACAAAATTCATGAAATATATCATGAATAAGAAATGATTATTATCCTACTTTCCCTCTAGCCAAAAAAGGCGGCATTGAAATTACTGGGAAAGTAAAAAAAATTGCGTCATGTCAGCCTTATGAAATACGTACTTGTGATCGCTTCGTGCTCTGGACGAAACTTGGAAACGTCAACACATTGAATATAAAGCTACAACTTTATCAGTCATTTTCTTGTCTCGAGCTTCCTTACTTTAAATGATATATTCTTACGCTTGTCGATGACAGGAATCCTTATATTATTGGTTTTAAAATATAGTTACACTTTCCGCCGCTGGATGTCGCTACGCGTACAATGAATATACCTGTCTGTCGGAATAAACACAGCTGTTGTGAAATGAATAATCAACATGTGTTTTCTAGTCAAAACAAAAGATGTTTACAGGTTCAGTGACTAAGAAAAATGTGAGTAACTTGTGATTTTAATTAAGCACGGCGTACATACGTATAAGTTATCTTGGAAACCTATTGATACGAGGCTCGTCCGGAAACTAGTACCCGTTCGCGCCGTGTGGAGCAGCAGTTGCGCGAGGAGCCGCCGAGTGGTTTTCTCGTGACGCAGTAATCTGTCAGCTGTCAGCGTACGATATTTGATTGAATTATCTACAATAATATCGCGTCAGTGTGAGTTTGAAATGTTTAAGACACTCGACAATATCGCCAGTTGTGAAGTGCGGTCTGTAATAAGATTCCCGAACGCCAGAAATGTGAAACCATGTGACATTCACCGTCCAATTCAAGAAGTGTACGGCAACGATGCGATGGACGCATCATCCGGTTCGGCGATGGTGTCGCAATTTCAATGCGGGGAGAGAACGTTCACAATGAAGAGCGTCCAGGGCGTCCGTCCGTCATTACTGATGCGTTGCTGCGTGCAGTCGACGACTTCATGCAGCAGGATCGGCGTGTCACATTTAATGACATCAGTGCACATTTTCCAGATTTCGCGCACCATAACGCATGAAATCGTCAAACATCATCTGCATTACAAAAAAATTTGTGCAAGGTGGGTGCCGCGCGTGCTTTCAGAGGAACACGAAAACAAACGTATGGGTGCGGCCTTGAATGTTTTGGAGCGTTACGCAAATGAAGGTAATGCATTCTTGACACACATTGTTACGGACGATAAAACATGGGTTGCTTACTCAACGCCCGAAAGCGAACGCCAGTCCATGAAATGGCATCACTCTCATTCACCGACCAGACCCAAAGAGTTCAAGACAGCAGAGTCGACTCGAAAACTCATGGCAACCGTCTTCTGGGACAGGCATGCTTTTGGACTCCATGCCTCGAGGGGCCACCATTAATGCGGAAGCATATTGTGCCACGCTACAGAAGATGCGGCGGACAATTCAAAATCGGCGGCGAGGCTTGTTGCCGTCGGGAATTGTGTTGCTGCACGAAAATGCCCGTCCCCATGTTACTGCAACAACACGCCAATTGCTCCAGCAGTTTCGCTGGGAAGTCTTCGATCACCTACCCTACAGCCTAGATCTAGCACCGTCGGATTACCACCTTTTTACAAAATTGAATTCTAGGCGGAAAACATTTCCGCATCGATGACGGCCTGAAAACAGCGGTCACTACATTTCTCGCCACATTGGCGGTAGAGGATTACGACGTCGGCATAAAAGATCTCATCCCACGATACGACAAGTGTCTTAATTTACGAGGTGATTATGTAAAAGAGTAATGTATACTACATGTATATGTCTAATAAAAAGTTTGTTCAGATATCTCTATTGGTTGCGATTTAATTGGCAAATGGGTACTAGTTTCCGGATGAGCCTCGTACATTGTGGCTTTTTTTTTAATTAGCACCAAAATGCCCAATGCAAATAAAGAGATTTTGGCAATTTTGCGTCGTTGTTAGAAATTAGGCAGAAATGCTGTTGAGGCAATTTAGGTACTCCATGAGGATGAAGGTCAAGATGTTTTCTCAGATCGGACTGCGCAAAACTGGTATCAAAATCCAGGAATGGTCAAACAGATGTTTGAGAAGAACGACGTTCCGAAGACATTTTATCGTTGACCAAAAGGTGAAAGAACTGAGACCACTTCGGCTTTCAGTACGGAACAATTGACAGAAGATAACGAACTGGGGAAGGTAAAGAGGCGATACAGAGAGATGCCTCATGAATTTACTGCAGAACAGGCACAGCAATTAGTGCAAATCAGTAATCATATAAAAGAATTGTAACGTGTGACAAAAAGTGCATCTACCTTCGCAATCCAAACATATCAAACTAATGGTTAACGCGTGCCAATCTACAAAACCTGTGGACAAGTGCAAAAGCCTTAAAGCAAAGGTGATGCTATGTGTTTGGTGGAATTACAAAGATGGTATCCACTTTGAATTGGTACCAGAAGGTAATGTATACAGCTTTAAGAAAAAGATACCTGCATTAATCAACAGAAATCGTGTGTTATTTCATCAAGCTAATGCAAGGCTGCATACTGTCCAAAGAACTCTCCAGAAGCTGGAGGAATTTGATGGGGTTGAGTTGCTACCACATCCAGCTTACGCCTACACACAATTCTAGGCCAATGGCACACCTTCTCGCTGGGCATGCTCTTACCAATATCGTGGAAATAGAAGAAGAATGCCGTGAGTCCTTCGCCTCTAAACTAGCGGAATGGTGCAAGCGTGGAATGGAAAACCTTACAGTACTCATATTCGTTATTTCTTATGGCTGATTCAAGTAATTCTACGTGAGAGTTCGAGAATAATACATGTCACATACTGGTATACCTCCCCAAATCAATTTCAGCAATTTTCGAAGCTCTTAAATATACGAACAAATCCATAAAAGGAACAAGTTGTATACCAACCAAATTTTATCGAGGGACATATTTTAAAAGAGGCTATGTATTCGCTTTGCTGTTTTACGAAAAGATACTTCTAAACAATCATTTTTGGACCAAAGATTACAGTTCTGAATTCAGTTCTGTTAGGAAAACAACACAGAAAAAATGAAACGTACTACAAACTGAATACATCCATTCCAACCTGCTTTTCACAGAAACTTATTATTTCCTCTTCGCAAAACTATATGTCCAATCGTAGTTCTACCCAATCCACATGCCTTATCGGTACAATTCCATTTTACAACCCCCTATTGTCCACTTAATAAGTTATACCTCACACAAAACAAAGAAAAACAAGCGAAAGGGAACTTAATGCCATGAAAACGCCTTCAACGAGCAAACATCGTAATTCAGGAAACGATTGTTCTTTCCATCCCAATATTTATTGATTGATCGCGTCATATTCCACCGAGGGGGAATGATCGTGCAAGCTCGAATTGCGGCTAGTCCATAAAGCAATAGCTTATGGTGGACGTGAAGGAACGGCATGCCGCAATTACAGATCTGTCCGAACGCGTTATTCGTCGGCTAGGCATTATTTTTCCCCGTCCTTTCCGCCATCTTCCGTAAGTATGGTTCGATTCCAAGCAGTTTAATATCTTAGAGATTTATAATTTTCGCATTTCTAAAGATATATTGCTGAGGTGTTATACTATTTGAAACCTAAACTATGTGAATTAACGACACCTAAAGGAGATAATTATGGTGGAGCGTTCCTGAAAATGTATTCGTTTCGGAAGTAAACAAATCAATAACTATCTTACAAGGAAAGTGCATGAAGTGTAAATCGCCAAATGCGATAAAACTTCGTCAGATTGAAGCTTTTTTGTCTTCAGCCACTCAGAAATTATTTAAAAAAAAGGAAATTTAGTAGGAACTTCAAAAACAAATTACACCTCCTAAATATGTGGTCTGTCACAACTGCGGGGGTCTGCAAACTGGCAAAGTTTCTTCACAATCGGTGATTTACACTTCGACTACCTTCTTTATTAGTAGTCAACTTAATCAACTGTGCATTGCACTGACATTTTGGACCGTGATTAGTTCGATGTAATCTACAGTACCTGCGCCTACTCGTGAAGCATGTCGGATCTTACTGGGACTTAAAGAATTTAGATTACATGGCTTTTTCATTACATCTGCATGCGATTCCTTGGCACATTGAACACGATCATCAATATATTGATAATAAGATGGAGTTTGTAAACAAGTCCATATTACATTAGCTTGATGTATTTACCTCTGTTAACACTCGAACCGTCGAGAATTCCTCATACCTCGAACCGCCGCCCCGGTCAAATTGACCGGTGATTAAAATTCAATTTTGTTTCGACTGTTTTTATTAATTAACATAATTTGTTTGCATAAAAGTGTATATTTATTCACAAAATATAAAAATAACTTCTACCTTAACTTTGGTATTTTAAATATCGTTACAATTTTTGCAATAAGTTACTTTAAATCCACATTTTCCACATATGTTCTTGTTACAGTTCTTACATCTATCGTAAGTCTTATTTTCACATTTCTTTTCTTGACATGTACGTCTTTTGCGAGATTGCTTGTCTGTCTTTGATCCAGCCTGTAAGTTCTTGTTGCATTTTTGATTCGATGTTCCCTCCCGGGGGTCTTCTTCGTTGTTATTGAATTGTTGCGAGAGTTCTTCTGCCAATTGCAGAATGAAGTCGCGATGTTTTATTTTTTTGGCAGTGTAGTCTTTGTATACAGCAAACGCATTGATTGCAGCAAGATCCAATATATTATAAAAGAACATGGACTGGCGGTCTTCTTGAGGGTGCTTTCACGCTGTATTTTCAGGCCACTTGATCTACTACGTCAACGCCATATTTTGTGCTATTATAGTATAAAACTGTTTCTGGCTTTTTCTTTGTACCAACATCAATCGAAACTGTTGAATGTTGCGTACTTAGAAGGAGAACGTTTTTGTTTCTTTTGGCTTGAAACACTGTCAAAGTGCAAACATTTTCTTTACTTGTGAATAAAACAGTTTCATGTAAAGAACCTTTGCTTTTTTTGATTACTTCGGGAATTTCTTTTCTCGCCCTGTTCACAGTTCCAACAATTGTGGTGTTGAGTTTTGCTAATTTCTTTGCAAGTTCCAAACTGGTAACAAAATTATCCGTTGTCACATTTCTTCCTTTCTTGGTGTAAGGCTCTAATAATTTTAGAACGACGTATTCACCAAGTGGTTGTCCTATTGGTCTCGAATCATCTTTTCCTAAATATGAGAAAGCATTCAACACATATTTAACTTCAATGTCAACAGCAAGCCAAAATTTAATGCCAAACTTATCCGGTTTATTGGACATATATTACATAAATCGACATCTTGCTTTTATAGGAAAAAGTTGTTCGTCTATTGTTATTTTCTCCGGGCACATAACAAATTTTGCAATTGTAAGCAAATTTTCGCCATATTTCAGAAACTAAAACAAACTTGTCATGTTCCAATCATTCTTTCCTTGTAGACTTGAGATCGAATCTGAGATATGATTTCTTCGCATCATTTCTCTAAATTTCCCCATTTTTTAGACCACAAGGAATCTAATTCTAAGTGACTGGAACCCTGAGTGCCACGCGCGTATAGAATGGCAATAAAGGATTCTAGATCTCCTAAAAATAATTACCAGTGTTGACTCTCTAATTGTCTTCCAGCTTCAGCCTCGGTGCATTGCTTTATGTGTCTCAGCATCAAGTCATCCATAAATAATCTCTAGAAACTACTCCCATTTTCTGCAGTTACTTTTTGTTTTGCATAGCCTGTTAACCCTGGATTGTCCCTGAATATATTGGGTTGAGTTTTTCTGCCTGCAGTAGGCTGACTCGGAGAAATTACTTGCCATTGGGAATTGCCTTTAGATTTGCAAACTGCACCAAAATTGAAGGAAAAACCTTTTTCTGTTGGTTTCTTTTACTGGCGATTAGAACGAATAGACGTTTTCACTTCCTGCTTATCACTGGAACTAGCACGAGTCACTGCAACCGTTACATCACAAACTGTGTCACTGTCAGATTCACCACTATTTTGTTCCTCACTCGCAACAACTCGAGAACGAATTTCTGTCCGTACTAACTGATTTAGAATCGTTCTCGGAATTTCCTGGTGAAAGATTTTCCAGCTCGTCTAAATACGCTAAAGCTTGTGCAGCCGAGAGGCCTTTACTGGACTACATACTGTTGGATCTAACTAAACAGGACGAATGCACTTTCAGAGTACTACCGATCTTTTTATATGTTCACAATAGCGCAGGTTGAAAATTGCAAAATATTTTGTACGCATGCGCCAACTTAAGTCTGCGCATGTGCGACACTAAAAAGAGCACGAGTAGAAACAGGATCCTTGTCGAGGGCAAGGCAACAAGTACTAACAAATAGGAACAAGATCTGATCGGTTGATGCAGTTATATGCCTTGTTTTATATGTAATAAATGTTTGAAATTATGTATATATTTACATGCGATACATGCCTAAATGTTTAATTCTTTCAAATGTTGCAACCAAGAAAAAGAATTGACAAATAAAATTTGCCAAAACATTTTTTTAACGTACCGGTCAATCTGGCCGGGGCGGCCGTTTAAGGTAAAATTTCCCAGAACACCGCTTAGAGTTCTACAAAATATTCAAAATTTTGTGAGAACATTACCAAACTAAATTTAAGAAAAGTCACACGATTTCAAGATCATATCAAAATTAATTCCATTGAAAAAAAAACTTTAAAATTGAAAGACGGTGCGGCGGTTCTAGTGTTAAAGTTACTAGTTCTACTAACAAGGGAACACAGGTAAGTGTATCTCACCGATTTGAATTAAACTTTGTGGGTTTATAGACCGACAGAGTGTAAGAATAACGGTAGCTATCTTAGCTGCCCAATCGCCCACTGGCAGGGTGTAAAGCACCCTAAGCTCAACACCACCCCCCGCTGTTTGATTCAAAAACCCAGAAACCATAAGAGATATAAAATAAAGTTAAAGCAAGTTTTAAACTGTTTTACAAGCTCTCAGCGTAAATATTTTCCCAATAAAAAATATCTGTATAGGAAGGCAATTCCCTATCCCCTTATTTCTTTGCAAATTTCAGAATTTTTATATACTACAACAAATACAGGGGCTACATAGAATTTACATTGGTAGGTATGGCATTCCAAACAAGTACATAAAATTGTTTCTCGAAAAATAACAAAGTTTATTACAAGATCCACTCACACCGATATTGACGAATTACGATCCACAACCGAGAGATTTGTTAAAAAATATTTATTCGAACGCTAGCTGGAATTTTCAAAAGGATCTTTCAACGCTCCTCTTCAACGAATGCAGTAATTGGACAATTCGATGAAAATGTTATTAACAATTTTGGAGAACGATTGATTGAAACTTGAGCTTTTCAACCTAAAAATCACTAACACATTTTTTAACAATAAAGTGATTCACAAAATTACTTGGGAGAGACCATCACTCGGACAAAAATCTGTTATTGATTACGTAATAGTTAGACAGAAATCTAAATTTAAGATACGTGTCTGCGGGGTTAAAAGGAGAGCAAACTGTGGTTCTGATCATTATCTGGTAGCTGCAAAGCTTGTATTTCCGTATTCAAACTCTCGGGGTCCTACCACGGAATCGGACGATGCATTGACGACGAATAGGATTGTAGAAACAACAACAAAAAATAGGATCCACCTTCTTTGGAATGATAGCATAAAATCCTTATACCAACAAAGGTTAAACATGACGCTCAATTATTACAGTGTGAGTAATAATATAGAGGAAGAACATGAAAACATTAAAAAAGGCATAAACAAAGCACCGTGATTGAGAGACTTGGGTGAGAGACTCTCTGTTCGACAACCAATGGAGCCATTATGCCAAACCGATGAAATTAAAGAGATCATTAAAGAGAAAACATAATAAATGGCTCACAGACAAAAATGTAGAAAATCGGAGGGAATACAAAATTAAGAACAATGAAGTAAGAAGCGCAATAAGAGAAGAGAAAAATAATTTATAGGAAAAAATGTATCGGCATTGAAAATATGATTGGAGGAGCTCAGAGTAGGGAGGCCTAGCGAGTGGTAGGAGAACTTAAGACAGAAACTAAAAATAAAATAAATCAATGGGTAGATATGAATGAAAAACATAAGATCTCCTGGACCAGGTAACATATCAACAGAATTGATGAAATGGTGGACTGTTGTTGGAGAACACCTGACGAATCTCATGAACTCCTGCTGTGAACAAAATCGAAGATCCAAGAGTGGAAGGTATCACACATTGTTTCTATTTTTAAAAAAGGAAATAGAAGAGATCCTGGATGTTATAGGAGTTTAAGTGCCACATCTTCAATGAGTAGATTCTTCATTATTCAAATTAAATTATTCTACTTAAATTGAGGAACGATGTTGGTCATAAAATTAGTGAAGACCAAAGCGGATTTGTTCAAGAAAGATCTTGTGTGGACTATATTTTCCGGCTTCAACAATTACTTGAGAAGTATATATCTGTAGGACAAAATGTCCACCTTGCCTTTATAGACCTGGGAATGTCTTATGACTCGATTCTTCGCTCTAAACTGTGGGAAACCCTCAGTCTCTTAGATGTAGATAGGGGATTATACGTCATCAGAGAACTCTATGATAATAACCTCTCGTATTTTAAACCGGGATCTTAATTCTTATTGGTGGGACAAACATCTGTCCAATAAAATAAAAAAGAGACTTGGATAATAAATCTTTTAAAAATTACTTACAGTTAATGTTGTGGGTGTGCTATGTGTGTGTGGTTCTGTTCCTCTTCTAATTGATCCTAGTTTTCTCTTTTTCAGCAGTTCAATATCCTCTTGTAATAACCCCTCTGATCGTCTTCTCGATTAAATTTTCTTGATTGTTTCTTGAAATTGTTTTTGTTTGACAAAATACTCTTGATTATTACTTGTAACTGTATCTGTTTAACTGTAACAGTTTTTCAGTACTTTAGAGTTAATAATTTCGGCAACACTTTAGTTTAAATTACAATTTCTAAATTCATCAGTCGAAAAATATGTTTGTTTATTGTCAGAATTTTCGTATCTAACTTCTTGTTTATCCGTTATCTGGGCGCTGCCAATCGAACAACTTGATATTTTAAATTTTGATGTCCTGATGATCGAATTCGGTATTGCAGATGACGTGAGTGATTTTTGTTGATTTCCAAATACAGTGTGTTTATAAGTGTGTTTGTGTCATTTTTTACATGTTTCAAAACGTAAATTACTTAAAATAACCCGGAACTTTGATTATCCCCTGTAAGATAACATTAATGGAGTCTTTTTTTTTTAAATAAAAGATTAATAATCTAAATGATCAAAATGTCAGAATTCGAATACTCGATTAACACAATAACTTACAAACGCACGCTCTTCATGTGGGATATCCCACTACACATGCGTAATTATATTAGCAGCATATTTTTGACAAGCAACGTCAACCATCTTCATGTTGAAGGTTTGCTCTTCCGATTATCCTCGTATGTTGAATTAAGTTACTGAATGTCTGGGAATACAAATTAAAATCAGTAAAAACTAAACATTATCCTAATATTCGCCAGAGTAACTTGATCCTGACTTGACTGCGATTGAACTGTGACACCGAACGTGATCGTACGCAATCAACGAATCGCGTTACGCAAAATACGATGTAAATGAAACGATATCCGGTTAATATAACTAATCCCCTGTGATCGATGGAGCACCGCCGATATTCCCGCGTGGCTCCGGTCCAGTTATTCATCACCCGATTGACTGGAATATTAGAATAATACGGTTACGGAGCGGGCGATAAATCACCGCGCGCTAAAAATTGATGGCGAACATTCAGCTACTATCGCTAGACATCTAGACATTCGCAAATTTTCAATATTATAAAGCGAATTGATGGTAGCATGGAGCAGCGCCATTTAGCTGGTTCGAAAGCATATTTCAACGTCGCGCAAAAAAGTAAAACAGTACAACACGCATTTCTCTTCGCCCTTTCCCCCCGTTAGCCATGCAATTTCGTATATCTCACGTCCTCGTCAGTTTTCGATGCGCATAAATCAACGGGCAAATTGAAATCGGTCGCGGCGAGGGTGAGTTTTGACGTGCGGGAGGGTTGTCGAACGGGAGCTGCGTGAACAAACTGTCGCTTGATCGGTGGTGACCCGCCGACCCGCGTGTGCCGACAATGGACTGGTCGGCGTTGGGTTCAGTCGATGCGTGTCCCTTTTTTGGAATCTTTTTCATCGTATTTCCACGTTTCCGTGGCCTCCCCCTTCTTTGTTACCCCCGCAATAGGTCGATAACATCCATATCTCTGATATGGTTAACTACAATTGTTAGAGTGTAACACTTCGCGCTTTCTCTGGACGATTCTTGAAAACTATGTCGGATTTCGGAATTTGCGTAACATCTGACATAAATTCTCAAACAAATACAAGCACTTTCGGTTTCAGAAAATCTAAATTCACTTTCAGACTATATGAAAAATTTAACAGATTTTCTCAAAATTTTTGCAATCATGAAAGAATCGGTTTTCGGTTATCGGACATCGATGTTTCACAAAAGTCAGCTTTAAGGCCGCCCAATTATGGAACATTGAAAAATTTTCATCCAACTTTGCAAAATTTAGCTTTAAAGCCTCCCAATTTCGGAATATGGACGAATCTCCGTCAGTTTTTAATTCCGTCTAATTGCGCCGTCCAGAGGTGTTCTTTCTGGCCAGCTTGTGGCCAACGCTGTAAAGACAAAACTAGGAAATTTTTCACGGTTTATATACCCGTATTTTGAGTGCGCTTTTTATTCATGACGCATCGCGACCTTGTACGTGATGCGTACAAGCAAAACAGTTTTAAAATACATCGTTGCACAAATTCCTTAATGATTGGATGTACACAACATATACACTAAAACTCAATATAAAATAACGATATATGCTCTTGCTCAAAATAATCAGTTCTGGTGTTGAAAAATTAATCAATAAAATAAAAGCTTATAAAGTTGATATTCGATTTTATGATGGAATATATAATTTTACGCCCTTTTTAGGTCAAACAGTCTTTAAATGGGACTTACTTCGATTCGATTTGTCACAAGGGATACCTTCTGGACTAAGACAGTTTGGACAGAGATGGATTTGGGCATAGTTTAAAGAAATACACATAATTTGTTCGTACCTAGATGAAGTTAGATTTTAATAAAATGTCAAATAACATTTTGAATGATAGTAAATAGTACAGTTCCGTCTCCTATCGCTTCTGTCATTAGTCGATTATGCAAAATAATCTGACATAAATTGCTGTTTTAAAGCAAAAAGTAACCCTGCATAACACATAACTATAACTCTCATGATTTGTAAAGTAGTGCAGAACTTGGTTCGGTTCTAATTAAAAGGAAACAGATTATCTTAATTTGTTAACTGATCTAAGCATCTTACTTACATATTTGGTAAAATGGAGCGCGTAATAAGAAATATTTGAATTGAAAATAAATATGATATAATGAGACTACCCTCTTTTCATTTAATACCCAAGGTATTTTTCTGTTTTCAATATATTAAATGTTTTTATGAAAATTATTTCTAGAGGTTCTGTAGCTTCTAAAGCAAAGATCTCGCATACTGAAGCTTACTTCTCAATGTAAAGGGGAGTGAATGCAATATTATACTTTTCGTCACATCCCACTTGACAAATGGAAGGGATTTCGGCCAAACGAATAGGGGTTATTTTCTAAAAAATATAATGATGATGTTACACCTCAAAAAAAAATCATTATAACAAAAAAAATTATTTCTAGATGCAAATCAGTATCTAGAGCTTAAATTTTCTATCTTTGATTTTTAAAATAACACAAAATAACTTGATTTGCTTTATTAAACGGTTCCGAGTTTAATTCCACTGCTTTAGCTTATTTATTTACCCCACTCTAGTTCTAGATTCTGATGAACATTCCTTAATATTTCTTTCCTGACTTTCCAAACCAATTTTTGCTTTCAAGGTTTGTAAATCCATACACAAATTCTACTACATTAACTAGCTTTTATGCATCCTAAAGGAAATGTCTTCCATAATAATAAATCTTAACCAGCATGTGTCCCAGATGTTCTCGTCAGATGCAAGTTACGATAGAGTTCATCATTGGACTATCGGAGTTCCCGAATCAACCAACATCTTCTGGAAACGGATTGTTGGGAATAAATTTTGTCAGTGAGTAATGAAATCTGTACTAAATTGTTCGATGAATAAAATTTATTATAGAGTCACTAGTGGATATGAATTGAATGTTGGAAGAAAAGCACTATCTCCAATTCATAACCTAAGCTCTAATCTAAACGAATTGTCCCTGTAAGTAAGGACCTTGTCTCTGTTGAATATTATTTTGCTGACATCAGCAGTTTTATGGCTCTCGAATTCAGAGTCACTTAGATCTGATTCCTTCATGGCACTTTTTCTCATACTTTTCTTTTCGAATACACAAAGAATATTGAAGAGCTTGCAAGATTCTTTAGTATCTTCATCCTAATATCAACGCTAGGTAATTTATCGTTAAATTTATAAACTTCTACTTGAATCAGTCCAGAAATTTTAAGAGACAATAGAAAGCTTAAACAACATTATAAGCAATCGAAAACACGGAGCATCCTTAACATTTAACAGACGATTTCCTCACGTGAAACTTCATTCTTTCAAGCCTCCACAAATACCAGAACACCTTTACCAACACTACCAACCTGCAGGCGTTAAAAATACTAGAGCAAAAGACGGAAGATTTTATCGCCGTTAGTTTCGTACTTAATTTTCTTTAGCGGCCGCCTGGTAATTGTACATCTCGAGCCGTGGATTTATTGAGGCAATTTGTAAGCCTTATAAATAACTCCCGTACTACACGTTTAAGTCCTCCTACAATTTTAACGCTTCTTAGTAGCTCGTTCGCTAGCCGACCTACCGAAAGATCTCCACCTCATTCCGCCTATCTCCTATCGCCCGCCAGAAAGGAAGAGGAGGGTATTTTGGGCCGCCGCATTTGCTGGAGCTACGTAGAAGGTCCGCGCGCAAATATTTGAGGATATTAACTTTTAAGCTCCATACACGTCGCAGACCGGTAAACACGCGATGTATTACTACTGAGATGGTAGGAAGGAAGCTGTTTGGAAGGTCGATTTCCTCGAAATCCGTTACCACAATTTACAGCATTACGCCAAAATCGTATTTATTCGTTTCCTGCGAAACGGTTAGCTCCTGCGTATGCAGAGGAATGATCTTTGGTGACTCGGAAGGTCCTAAAAGTTCCTTTGGAAAGGGAATTTTAATAAAAATCAACAAAACAGGAACAAATAAGGGGAAATAATAAGAATGAAGAACGATACTTGACAATCGTTGTGATTACGTTGCCTAGCAACGAATTGTTTGGGTGAACCTGTCGACACAGGAGATAATTAGGACCCTTTCCTAGATAACTTTATGCAAGGTGAGTCAGGAGAAACACACAAAACCTCAGACGCATATTTTATACGTAAATATAACTTTAAAAACTAAATATTGTTATCTGACCTTTATTTCTTTTGAAGTTATGGCGTCATATCTAATAAAAACTTGTGTGGCAATGTCCGGATGAAAACGTTCGCGGTGCTCATTATTGACTTGCTCGCAGTTATTAGGGAAGAAATTCAAGTGGGAATAAAGTAAGTGGATCTTTAAGGACATATTATAGCCGAATTCATGAAACAAAACCAACATGTTCTTGATAAGCTCCTTGTAGTTTTCCGCCTTCTCATTTTCAAGGAAGTTTTCTGCTGCCTGACAGAACGCATCCCAAAACCGCATTTCTTTACTGTGAAGAAGTGTCTCAAAGTTGGAATCTCTAAAGAGTTATTTAATCTGATGCAATGACTTCTTTGCATTGAATTATAATGCAATATGTTGCAAAATTTCGTAACCACGTGTTTATCTCACTAAGTTACATTTTATTACGCGATAGCACATTATTACATGTAAGACCATTATTTGTCTTGGAGTTTGGTACGTTTCTCCCGACTCATCTTACATAAAATCAAAACGACTTATTTCTAAAATTACTTTCTTCTACCAAATTTATCTTTCTCCTTGGAGTGTGTGTCTTTTCTTGGCAACTTTCTAAGTAAAGATAATGAGGATCTGATGAGACGAGCAAGTATTTCATCAAATCATAATTGGTTCGTGGACGGGAAGTCTTTAACGTGTGATTTCGGCGAATGTTCCGAATGTCTTTATTTTTTTCCTCAGATGCCTCCTCTGACATTTGGCCAACAGGTGACATACATGATCAAAGTGTGACTGGCATGTTATACCATGAATAATGCTCAAGATAAAGCTCTTTGGTCTTCCCAGCAAATTCAGTAAAGCTTTCAATGTTTATTTCCAAACCAGAAGCCATGGTTTTTAATAAAGTACCTAATATGAGCTCTTCGTTTAATCCAGTAATTTCAACAGTCTCTTTATTATTTTTAAAAAATTTACGTGCCATATTCCCATCATTACTTGTTGAGTCCTATTTTTTTTTAATTCCTTTCTTACTGCTTTCTGTGTCGTTTCTAAAATATCTTTTTGGCCTTTACCTGGAACTTGCCATTGCCATATCATATGTTATATGTTATAAAATTCGTATATTCATATGCCTATTATAAACAACACAGAAACCAAGTATGTTTTAGAGAAAGACAAGCTCTTTTAAATGGTTGTTGAGTCAAGAAGCTCTTAGGTTTTGCAGTTGAGATATAGACGCTCAAAGAATTGCTAAATTTCCATCAACATTTTCATGTTCATCTTCAAGTATCTCAGAAACTATTCGTCAAAGAAGCTTAACATTTGAAACAGTTAAAAACAACTATTTTTTCACTAGTTCTACAGAAGGTGAGCTTTCTGCATTGATTTCCCTGGAATACAGACTTCCCAGAAATTTGGATTTTTTTGTCCCAACAAATTTTCAACCAAGTTTGAGGACCAAAAGCGAGAGGACTAGTTGACTGATTTTGCTAAAATTTGGAAGTTTGAGACACTGACAACCACTAAGTAAGTACAGCAATTTTCATACAAATATCTCTCTTACTTACAGAATAACAGCTTGACAAAAATGGCAAAAAGTGTCCGTGACCATCTGCGACATTTTGCCTATCATCACTTAAGAGGCTCTTGCGGATCATTGCATATCAAGAGCTATGAATTTGGGCAATTACCTTTAGTCGGTTGTGGAACCCATTCACAAAATTTGAAAAAGATCTGAGATGGTTGAGCGTGGAGACTTGATCACTTGACATGGAATACCCCATAAGAATCTTCTGTTTCATGTTCAAGTGCAAAATATTCTTTTATGATATTACAAACAATTCTTTTGGAAGTGTGATCAAGAAGTGGTTGAACTTTTACTTCTGCTGATATGTCTGTGACAATAATGGTATGTACTGGTAGATAACCTCTTTTCACCAAAGATTCTTTTGTACGACGGATACAAATTAAAACATCGTTTGGAAGTATGGGCGTTGATCTTGCGAAGTGGTAATTTTTAATGCCCTTTTATGTTTGTTTGCCCTTTTACTGAAGAAGTTGATAATTCGTGTATCATTTTAGCGCAAACACGTTAGCCAGAAGCTTGAACACTCACTGTTGCTCCAAGTGTTATTTCACTAGTATTACTACTTCTGTAATAAATCACGAACTTTTTTTTATTAGTTTTATCTGCACTTGGTCAAAAGATTTTGAAAGCCGACCGATTTTGGACTCATGAGTAGAAATAATCATGAGTACATTTCATTATTACTACGTCACACTGTAAGAATAGTTAATAAATAGAATGTAAGTGACGAGGTTACTCCCACTAAACCCCCTTTGCCAAAATATGAATGGATGTGCGCAAAAGCAATCTAGATTCGGATCAAAAATAAAATTTTAGGTAAGACCAAAAGACGCGTAATAAAATATTTTAACGGGAGGACATTTGAAAAATTGTATCGCATCAGTTCTAGACAAACCTTACTTTATGCATTTCCAGGCTATCAATTTATACGTTACGCATATCCTGCTTTAAAACGAAGCTCATCGAAACACCACCTCGTACAGCTGTATTTCACCTTTTATCTCGCATCTGCTTGATAAACTAAAAAAAAGGTACCCATTTTCTTATCAACGTGATACTATATTTCATACCGCATAACCGGCAGCCATCATACATCATTACTTTATCATTCCGCACCTCAAGGAAAAGAACCGTCACATCGCAAGGTACCTGACCTCATAAATCGACTCTGCATGGAGGATATTTGCTATGCACCTGCGAATATCGATATGCATCTTTCAACCTACGGAATGGAAAACGAACAAACAGTTCCAAATTGACAAATGTCTCGATACGTAACCCATACGTTGCTTTCGTTAAAGGAACGCTTCCTGTATCTACACGAATATTTATATCTCTAGGTAGACTTTAAAACAAGGAAATGTAAAATAAAACGAATATACATAGGCGTTCATAACAAGATGAAAGTTAGAATTTATTTTCTTAAACATCGTTTTCAGCAGCATTACTTATTTCTGTCTACTGGAATACTAATAGAAGAGAATAAAAAAAACCTTTCTGTTTTTTTTATTTTCGTTTTTATTTTATTTTATATTTAATTAAAAAAACTAATGTCAATGAAGTCATGTGTAGGGATTAGAACAACGCAACTGCGCTGAAAGCCAGTGGCGGACGCATAAAAGTTTACACAAAATAAATTAAACGTGATACGTGCTCAAACACTTACCGTTTTAAGAGTCCTCCGTGAAATCACAAAGTGGATAATGTCTATTTAATATTTGTAACATTAGATGTTTCCAAAGTTGTTTCGGCAAAGTGAGTGCGGCGTGAAGAAAAAGTGTTTTTGTATGCCGAAAACGAACGTTCTACATCTAGTGACGTTATATTTGCGTAAGTAAAATAATCTTTCAAATAACTTAACGGTTCTGTTGACGCACCTTCACAAATTTGTCTTAATGTGCCAAAATCAGAGTCTTTATCTAAAACACTTTCAAACCTTTCTAAAACACAAACATTTCTTGCGTCTTCTATCGCGCTTAGCTGTGCGTGAACATGTTGCACCACTTGCAAAGATTCCACTAACGACACCGAAGAATTTTGTAGTTTTTCTATCGCATCCGCTAGTCCCACGTAATTGTTCTGAATAATTTCCAAATCTGTTTTAACTTGACTATCCTGAAATTTCAAGGGCCTTACCTTGACAGCCACAGCTTCCTTTGGGTCGAATTCTAAAATCACGTTCTTTATATTCTCAAAATATTTAAGATAATAAAATGCAGCCTCTAACCATGTTCTCCAACGAGTAAGAATAGGTTGTGGTGGTTCAGGAATACCGGGGCATAGTCTATGAAATTCCCGAATACGTTTTGGGGATTTTACAAACACAGCTTTTGTATGTGCTATTAGAGCGTCTACCTCGGGATAACATTTTCTGATACTATCTGCTACGAGACTGAGAGTATGAATTTTACATGTAATATGCAACAAGTTAGCACAATGTTTTTTAAGAGATCGACCTACAGCAAGTATGTTTGCGGCACCATCACTCATAAACATCAACAGTTGATTTGTTGAATGTTCAAACTTTTCCAATGTATTTAACACCAACATTGAAATTACTTCGGCAGTCCATTGTTGTATTCGTCTGGAAGCTAGTAAAATTGAGGGTGACGGTCGATGTGGTTCCATTGTGCGTACCATTACATTAATCACAGAATTTTTTTTTACGATCTGTTGTTTCGTCCACACATAACCACAGTTTTTTATCTTGCAACTCCGATTTAATTATTTTCTCGACATGCTCACGAGCAGACGGCACAACTTTCTGTAATGTTCTCTCACTTGGTAACTTAAAGTCCGAATATCCATTCCAAAACGAGACGTATGCTTTCTTCCTTAGTAAATGAAATGGTAAATTACATGCAATAAACACATAAATTAAATTTAAATTTGTCATAATCCCGTGTGCAATTTTTTTTTGAAACATGCCCTGCACTATTTACGTGCCGTAGACAATCACTTTTCGACCAACACATTAAATCTATTTTACACACTACACATTGAATTTTAGCGCCATCACACTTTAAATCAGGCATTTCTGCAATAAATTCTCTTATTGTGTCCAACTTTGGTCGTTTTCGCGACGTAGGAAACATTTTCAAAGCAAACGTAGAACCACGATATAGTATACGACAGGGTAGATGCATACACAATAGATCGGCTTTCGAGTCGCAGTTATACTGACGCTTATACCGAATTGTCCCGGCCGTGTTTGTTTTGTGTAAACTTTTATGCGTTAGCCACTGGCTTTCAGCGCAGTTTGCGTTGCTCTAGTAGGGATCAAGTCACATTGAATAATACATAAAATGTGTATGGCAAACAGAAAAACCGAGTAGACAGACTAAAAAAAAACAAAAAAAAATATATTTTTGTCATTTCCTTTCTATTAGTAAAAGAAAAACATCTTGTTTTCTTTACCATTACAGTATGCGCCAAAATATGCAGTACTGGAATGTTTATTTAGTTTGTTATGGACATTGTAAGCATTCGAAATGTACACCGCTTCGCTGTAGACAGAGTTCAAATCATTTACGCATCTTCAAACATGTCCCCGGAACAAAAGTTGCTGCAGACTCCGACAATCTCTCCGCGAATCTTCACAGTTGAACACAAGCTCTTTTAAGAGCGTAAGATCAAAATGGAAATGGAGCGGATGTGGGAAGTCAGTACCACGTGAAATAATTCTTCCCGGAAAGTTATCCTGTAGAATGGCTAGAGATTGTCTAGCTGTACAGCTAGTTGCTCTATCCTGTTGATACCACTATCGATGCAGGCGTAGGTTTTTAGTACGATACAATCTTCTCAAATTTTGAAGAAGTCGATTCCATGCCCCTGTAGCATCCTTGGGCAACGACAACGTTGAGTCGCACAAAAAGAAGAAACCAGGTTGTCTAAAGGTTAATGTAGCCGTCCAAGCGAATGTAACTTTCGTCGGAAAATCACACGTTCGTCAAAGATTATCGATACTCGTATACCAAGGCCAAAATTCTTCCACAATACAACATCCAGGCTTGCATATTGGGTGTTGTCCCACCTGTATTTTGTACGGAAATCCACCTATATTCTTAAACAATCGTCGAAGAGACGTATTGCTAGTGTTTACTTTCAAGGACGTTCGTCTTAGATTTTGTTGGGGTGAATGTAACACCTGCTGAAGAACACATTGATGATTTCATTCATTGAAACAGTTACTGGTCGACCAGACATTCTTTTCCGGTGATACAAAACACTACCAGTACGGAGAAATTTTCTAACAATTTATACCTATTTTATTAATAATAACATAATAGTGTTACTTGATGCAGGCTTAAAAGAATCTCTCCCGAAATTGATCTGTCACCTTTTTTCAAACTCGGTCCGCCTTCACAAGCTCTTCCGTATGAGGGAAAATAATATTCAACGATGAACACCTTTTTCTCCGTCGAGAGACCCATCTCCAACGCTAATTGCACAACACAACTTCCTTTACAGTACTGGGAACACCTGCAGACACAGTTCTATCAAGTTGACAAGCGAACGTGCGCGATAGAGCTGGCCGAATTTCAGTACTGCACATTATTTTTTACCATAGTAAAAAAAAAAACAAACAAAAAGAAAAAAAAGAAAAACGTTTTTTTTTTCTACTAACGACCTAAAACCAAAAAAAAAATAATATTTAAATAATTAAACCAAGATCAATAAAAAGAAAATCAAAGTAGTTTGTAAGAAAGATAAATAGTTGCAGTGAAGTATAGTCTAATTAGGACGACATTCTGCATAAGATTCTGTCCATATAACACCCCCCATCATGAGTAGCAGTAGCGCTTGATGGTGACGCAAATGGAAGATCAATCAGAACGCTTCGATTCTCTCGTACATTTCCGTTGCATATCGTGTACATTGTACTTGACAAAAGAATGCATAAGGAAATCGAAGCGTTATCCTTGTGTGTTTTGCAGCTACGCAGCCATAGTGCAACAGCAGCTCCTGATGAACAATCCTCTGCCTCCTCCTTCTACTGTATTTCATCAAAATAGTTTTTTTGTAATTTCTCAGTAGCTTCACTGAGAGAAGGTCAAAACGAAGAACACAAAAACCTTTTTGTTAAGACTGTTTGTATCAACAACAGAATTTAACAATTTTAGTGCAGTTGTAGCCATAAATAAATCTGTTTTTGTCGAATTTACAAATAGCATACTATAGCTTGACAGTGGTTCTAAAAAAAAACACTGTTGTTGGTCGAGGACAATATTCGAAAAGCATAAGATATCCAAATACCACCTTCACCGACAGGCCTCAAACGCGCGATTCCTAGCGAGCCACGGTCATTTCAATGATCCTCCTTTCTACCAGACCCATCCCGACAGGTTATAAGTTCCTTTATCACTAATTAATGGCATCCACCGCAGCCATTGGCCTAGAAGTTCCCCAGGTTCCCTCGAGGGTCTCCAGGTTGGTGTTTTGGTTCGTCCTCAACTAGCTTCCATCCCCTAGTGAAACCCTGTCAGCTATTCTCAAAAGTCACTGTCGAGGAGGCAGACGGTATTGCGGCTCTTCTGCCACCCTAACGAGCAGTGAATTATCGGAGATGCTCACGCTCATCCACGTATGCTTGGCCATCTCTCGTAGGTGTTCCTTCAAGGTGGGGATTTCTCGTTTCGAACGAGCCATGGTGGGTCCACTATCGCCCTTAACACCTGACTATGGAGGCTCTCTAATCTCTCCAGATGGCTGGACGCCGCCGTTGATCATGCAAGGGATCCATACAATATAATTGATCGAAGACACGAAATATAGAGTAGCATCCTGTTCCTGACATCCACGAGACTTCTGTTAATCAATGGCAGTAATGAATTTTTTGCCTGAACAAACTTTTGTCGAGTCTGCTCGATGTATTGCCTCCACGTAAGCCGTCTGTCCAACGTGACCGCCAGATATTTAACTGAGGAGGTCCACTCCAGTCTTCGGACGTTAATTTCTTGCGGCAAAGGTCTGGTCCGCTTAGTGAAACGTATGGCGAGCGACGCTTTTGCTCTCATTCATTCGGAGGCCCCACGTCTTTGTTCAGTCGACAATGCTGTCAAGGGCGGTCCGCAACCCAGGAATCGCCAGGTTTTCTCCTCTATTCCCCCGCGGATGATGGTGTCATCCGCGTACATGGAAAGATAAACCTGTAGACGCTTCGGGACGCCATGGGTGTATATGAGAAACAACTCTGGGCTAAGAAGCGAGCCCTGATGGACCCCGCAACCGATGTTGATCTTCCAACCCTCACTTCAAAAGTTCTTATGCTCAGATAAGATAGTATTAATAGTTCAACATTGAAAAAACAACCCCAACGGTGTTCCTCGTTGAAAAGCGTCTCTAATTGCTGCGGAGAGCGTAAGCAATTGAAAGTCGCCAGATAAACCTGATCTGAAGCCAAACTGCTCATCAGGCAGCGGGTTCAGAATTGCCATCTCATCTCTCACCCTGGTCAGAATCACCGATTCTGCCAGCTTGGAAATCGCGGAGAGAAGACTGATGGGCCAGAAGTTCTGAGGAAAAAGGGCGTCTTTTGCAGGCTTATGGATGGTAATTATAACGGCATGTCTCCAAACGAAGGGATAATGGTGAAGAATCTAAGTTTTGTTGATAACATCAGAACTATTGCCCTTGAAAGGGTCTTGATCGCAACCGGAGGCCTTGCCGTTCTTCAGCTGTTTAATTCTCACTAAAAAGTCGTTACAGTCCGTTCTTTCCGATTGTTCTTCAACCTCCGAAGAAAGGGAACCTCGAATAGACCCACACACCTCTTCAATTGACATCCCATCCGGGGAAATCTCACGATCACCAGGCGCAGGACTCTGCCCAAATTCTTAGTGTGGGCCTCCGCACGATCCTCATCCAAGTACACCAAACCTTGTGGACCCTGCAACAGTGCGGATGCTTCATTAGCGCCGCGCTTAAGGGACTTCATAAGTTCCCAAAGTAAACTGTCCTGGGTAGACAAAGATTTTAACTTTTCTTGCTAGACTTCCTGCCAGAACGAGGCCAGCTTTTCTCTGACTTACTTAACGAGTCGATTGGCCCTAGTCCTGTAGGCTCATAGTTGTTCTTACCCTTTTAACAGCTTTACGTTTCTCTTTCAGTAAAGATTTTAAATCATCACATAAGTTCCCAAAGTAAACTGTCCTGGGTAGACAAAGATTTTAACTTTTCTTGCTAGACTTCCTGCCAGAACGAGGCCAGCTTTTCTCTGACTTACTTAACAAGTCGATTGGCCCTAGTCCTGTAGGCTCATAGTTGTTCTTACCCTTTTAACAGCTTTACGTTTCTCTTTCAGTAAAGATTTTAAATCATCACATAAGTTCCCAAAGTAAACTGTCCTGGGTAGACAAAGATTTTAACTTTTCTTGCTAGACCTCGAAGAGGCCACACTTTCTTGACTTCTTACAAATCATTCCTAGATCCCGAGGCTTCATCTTGTTCTCATCCTTGTACACAAGCTTTACTGCATCTCTCTTCAGTACGGCTTTTAAGGATTCCATAAGTTCCCAAAGTAAACTGTCCTGGGTAGACAAAGATTTTAACTTTTCTTGCTAGACTTCCTGCCAGAACGAGGCCAGCTTTTCTCTGACTTACTTAACAAGTCGATTGGCCCTAGTCCTGTAGGCTCATAGTTGTTCTTACCCTTTTAATAGCTTTACGTTTCTCTTTCAGTAAAGATTTTAAATCATCACTGTCAAGTAAACTGTCCTGGGTAACAAGCTTTCTTGCTAATTCTGCCAGAAGAGGCCAGCTTTTCTCGATTACTTACAATCGATTGCCTAGTCCTTAGGCTCATATTGTTCTATCCTTTTAACAGCTTACGTACCAAGTAAACCCGTACTTTACAAACTTTATTTCCATACTCAGTATGCCACGTAGCTCATAAACCTTTTTCTCCGAATTTAAAAAAGTATTACCACAACATTGTACTTTCAGATTTATGCCATACTAGATATTTAACTACTTGTACTTATCTTTTCCATACCAAAAAAATGTTAATGGAGGATGTCAAGGGGCCGCAATTCTGAAAACTTTTCTCGGCGCTCTCTAAGAACTTTTTCTTCCTATTACTCTGGTCAGTAATATAGCTCATTACGACTTATTTACAAAGAGTTTTGTTTCTCATTTATTTCGTAGTCACCAGGGTTGAATTCATAAACAGAAAATAATAAATTCCAAGATAAACGATAATCTCGACTAGACAATAACACGTACGAAGAAAGACATTTATCGCAACTCGTCTGCTGTCTGACAAGGAGGCAGGCCGAGTAAAGGCAGCGCCAAAGCGAAGAATAGAAAAAAATCAAACCCATCGTCCGGCGGCGCTATAACACGTTCGCCTCTCCCGAAAAAAGAAAGCCTTCCACGAGGGTAATAAATAACCGCCATTCATCACGGCGGAAAAGCCGCTGTCCTGCGAAAGATTTCTCCGGTTGTTTTCTGAAAATCTTGCGCCGGTAATTTAGTGGCCGCGGTCGTCATGAGCATTCCCGTTGGCATAAATATTAACCCGCGGGCCGGGCGAAACTATGCCGCCTCACTAGCGCCACCTTTTATCTCCCTATTCGGTGTTCCGTTGTATCTTTGTTATTTTCTCTTCGGCTAGAGCTTGTTATAGATGTTCGTCGGATGAGAAATGATGACGTACATGTTTCGTTTATTGTACGTGCTGGGAGTTGTTTGCCAGTAAATATGTTGCAGAAGATTTTCTGCCCAGGTTCTAGGTTACAGTACAATCCTTGGCAATTCACTACACTACAAAAAAACTTTTGGGGAATTTTACACCAAAAATAGGAAGCAAATTTGTTACCTCCTTTTTTTGGTGTAAATTTCTCTGTAGCTTTTACACATCAAGGGAATTTCAACAGTGATATTTCCTTTCTCAATGAATATTACCAATTAATATTACATTGGAATAGTTACAAGGCAATTTTATAAATTATTTCTATACTTATAATATTTACCCTTTTAGTCACAATTAAAGATACTAAAACCAAAACAACACGGAAATTTTCCATTACAGGAAAGTATTACGAAATATGTAAGACGTACATAAGTCTTCGCCCGGAAAATTGTGTAACTCCTTTTTTTATCAGCTATGTTAACGGTAAATGCATGTAGGAACAAATAAATTTAGAAACATGGGAAAAGAGATTGCCACTTTCTTAAATCTTCCAAATCCCAATTTATATACTGGACACTGCTTTCGTCGCAGTTCTGCCACAATACTAATTGACACTGGTGGTGATATAGCTTCATTAAAACGTCACGGCGGATGGACATCCACAGCAGTCGCTGAAACATACATTGAATTCATTACGACACTCGCCAAGGCTCGTGTCGTAATTCTCATACTCGTGTCTTAATGGCTATCATTAAATGATCGTTGTATAATATACTAATACACAATACATACACTTTATTCCTGGGCCTTTAAAAACGTAGGACTTCAAAGATTTTCTACTTTGATATATCTTTTAAGCAATTCAAGACACCTACTGTCTTTTTTTGTCAGCTTTGTGTTATAACACAAAACAATATTTTCTTAAGGATAGTAAATAGTTTTCTTAAATCCAGAAAGCGTTTGGGTACTGTTCATAAATCAATAGTTTCATTTTCTTAAAATAAAGCACTTTTCACTTAGAATTTTTGAAATGCATATTATTTACATGCAAATTATTAATTACGCTTACTTTGTTTAGAATAGTACGACATATATTATTTACTCTTTGTTACATACACTACAATATTGTTGTTGAACAAATGTTAGTGCTACTTACACAACAGAGTAAAAATAGGAAAACAGTTATTTCTTTCTGATGTTAAAAGAATATTTGAGAATATTCCCCTTAATTAATTTGACGATTCTCAGAACAGTTCGACGTGATACACCCTCTTTTTGTGCAATTTCACGTTGAGAGAACTCTTCCGTCTCTAAAAGAGCAGAAATTCGTGCTTTTCCGTATGGTTATATCCTTCTTTCCCATTATGATAATTGACCGCGAAAATAGATACACACAAATAAAATTAAAACTCTTTGAAGTATAATTGAAAATATGTGGAATGTCTTGAAAATCATTGTAAGTACACGAAACTCAACTACAAAGGAAGAATTACAATAACATACTGAAGATGTCTGATATAAAAGTGACGAAATTAAAAAAAGAAAACAATAAAAGGCTGCATTGGTAGTATGCCAAAAAGGATTGAGGAAATAATAAAACACAGAGGAAGAACAAACAAATATTAATAAATATATGTTCAAATTATACTTACTTGCATGTTATATACAGGGTGCGGCAAAGGAACCTGACGTTTTTATAATGAATAGTACAAAGCCGTTATAGTACGTAGAACAGCGGTTACAGTGGGAATGACATCGGTAGTAGATGCCATTTTAGTAGTCATGGAGCTGTGGACGAGTGAACATCGCGCATTCGTTCTCGAGGCGTATTTTAAAAATCACGACTCGGTTGTTAGTACACAACGTTTATTTCGTGCGCGCTTCAATATTGGACGTCACGGTTCTGTTCCATGCCGTAACACAATTAAGTTATGGGTTGAAAATTTTCGTCGATCTGCATCAGCAATGAAAGATAAGCCACTAGGAATGCGTCGAACAGTTCGGACTCCAGCAAATATTGAGAGGGTGCGAACAGCGGTTCAGCGAAGTCCACGTCGTTCAGCAAGGCGACAAGCAATAACTCTAGGACTTTCCGAAAGTACAGTACGGCGTATTTTGCATAAGGATTTACATTATCACCCTTACAAATTAGTAATTGTTCAAGAACTGACAGCTGAAGACTTTTTAAACCGTTTGAATTGTTGCAATCAACTTCTGGAACTTTTTGGTGAAAATGATTTAGGTGGCTTAATTATGTCTGATGAGGCGCATTTCGAGTTATCAGGCTACGTAAATAAGCAGAATTTTCGCTACTGGTGTTCAGAAAATCCCAGAGAACTCCATCAACGACCGCTTCATAGTCGCAAGGTTACTGTTTGGTGCGGAGTGGGGCGATTCGGTATAATTGGCCCCTATTTTTTTGAGGACGATGCAGGAAATCATGTCACAGTCAATTCGCAACGTTATGTGGAAATGTTAAACACATTTTTAGAACCAGAACTTCGTCGACGGAACATCGATTTAAATACTGTATGGTTCCAACAAGATGGCGCCACAGCGCATACAGCACGAGCGTCAATGGCTCGACTGCGAGAAATGTTTCCGAGAAAAGTCATTTCGCGGAATGGAGATGTTCCTTGGCCGGCAAGGTCTCCCGACCTCACGGCTTGTGACTATTGGTTATGGGGTTATCTTAAGAGTAAGGTGTATTTAACGAGACCAAGGACCATTGAAGAATTGAAAGAAAACATTCGCAATGAAATTACCGCAATTCCGATGGGTACGCTACAACGCGTAATGGGGAATTTGCGAAACCGTTTGGAACAGTGTGTCCGCAGTGAAGGACGTCATTTGAGCGAAATTATTTTCCATAAATAAAATGGCATGTTATATACTTTCGAATACTTGTATGTGAAAATAAACATATTGGAAAATACATTTGTAGTTACACATTAAAACTCGTCAGGTTCCTTTGACGCACCCTGTATAATTAAATAGTAATATTGCCCACATTCCCAACTGTTTTTTTTTAATTTTACCCCAAAATCATAATATTTTAAGTGGTCCCAATCCGATGAGCAGGGATTCTATATTTCACGGTAATTTTGTTTTAATTAAGGAAAGTTATATTGGCTTATCCTAACAAAACTCTGTTTAATACAACATTTCGACCGGTTCCGAACATACGCTCATCTTCAGACCAGAGTTGTACAGCGTTTCCCACTAAAAGTGGGAACTACAATAGGGGGAAATAGATGGGAAAAAATTTCATAACTTAAGTGGTAAAGAGAAGTTTATTTAAAATCGCCATTTGCCTGATATCTTTAAAACTGTGAAAACCCAAAATTTAAATGTTGTACTTGATGCTGATCAAAGAATTAAATATATATCTACATTATTTTTTTTAATTGAATTTCTAAATAAGCAAGTAGCTCTGCCCCACCCTGTATTTGTAACTAATAAGAAAATTATTACTGATAATGGAATGTTTTCGTTATTACCTGGAAAAAGGAAAAAGATATCACTACGAGGTTTCCACCACTACCTTAGTCTGTCAAAACTCTTCAAACACAACACAAAGAAAGCATATAGTTGCATTTGAATTTTTAGAGATAATTGAGAAAAACTCATGCAGTAGGGAATAACGCCATTTGGTACGTTTCTTGAACATTAACGGGTAGCACAAATTACGACGTCTAAAACAACGCTGAATGCCCTTTCAAACAAGTCCACACTTCTTTAATTCGGGTAAAAACTACAGAAGTTATAGCAGGTTTAGTTTTAGATGAAACGTCTTTGACCAAAGTGGTAAGTAATTAACTAAGCTTTTTAATGGAGCATTTAAAATTATAGTCAATCCTGGAACTTTTACCATCTAATTTAAAATTTACGGTTGACCCTAGCAAGTGCACCCCATAGTGGTCATACTTCGAATTTGAAAGTATTTTCATTGGATTTCCCTTTGCCACGTTAGTAGCTATTGTAATTTCCAAGATATCGCCGGTCCGCACTCTATAATGGGACACGCTGTTTATAAGCAGTAAAAAACTACTTAAAATTTTTATCACAAAATATGTGCTCCTACCATACATTTACAATAAATTTTTTCATTCATTCCTGAGATATCGCACGGTTCCGTTCCTCGCTGAACATAATGGATTTCTCAAGACAGTACGGTAAATCAGTCATAGAAATAGTAAATAACAGCCAGCCGAGTATACTCCCTTGTGGCACGCGCATACTGACAGTTGCATTCTTTGACGAGTCCGTTCCATCATCCTTATTGATGATTGCCCGTTATTTTCTATAGCTTCAATAGGACTTCATCTACTTCAATGCATTACCTCGTATCCCATAGTTTTCCAAACTTTGTAGTAGGCCGTCATCTTCGAGACTATTGAGTACCTTGCTTAAGTCTGAGAGAACACCACATGCTAAGTCTCCCGAGTCTAGAATATCCACCAAATGAGATTAATTCAATAGTTTACCATGTTGTTAGGAAGTTGTGGATGCGCTTATATCCAGTGCTTAAAGTATAAGTGCGCCTTGCAAAGGTTTGAAACTTCTACTGTTGTTTTTTTTTCCAATGACTTAGAGTTTATTGTGTTCCTTTTGTACAATTTAGCTCCATATATTTATAAGACCGCGAGCCATGTAATTTTTGTTAAATTAACCCTTAGGAGTATATAACATTTGAGGAAATAAAGATATTTATTTTATGTTAAAACTATTTGAAAAAGATTTTCTTCAGAAGATTATTCTTACCCCTATACCACTTATATAAAACTGATACGGATTTTAGCATGCTAAAATGCATTTACCCCATGTTGGTGGGTAAATACGCCACACTAGCACTAAGCAGTTATTTGTCTCTTTTATCGAAGCAACTTTTCCAACTTGCGTAGTTTAGTAACAACACATTGTACTAAACATATGACAGATTTTGTTAAAAAGTTTGAAATTAATGATTTTAACTTTAGGTGCTTTCTTTTGTACTACGAGGGTAAGTCAAATATTATCTACACTTTCGCCATAACAAGCTTTGAAGGTTATCGTAGTGGCGGCCGCTTGCGCATGCGTTGAGTTGGCGCCTCTGTGGTCATGTGTGCGGAATTTAATTACGATCGCGTCATCTGTCTGCTAGCTACAACAGCATAAGGATATCAGCTCCGCTATTAGTTTGCACCGAAGAGGAACAACGAGCAGTGATCCGATGTTTGTGGTCAGAGGATGTGAAGGGTGCTGAAAGTCACCGGAGACTTTTGTCACAATACGGGGACAGTGCTTTATCTCGTAAAAGCGTTTTTTTGTGGATCGAAATGTTTTAAAGTGGCTGCACGGGGGTAACACAAAAAGAGGGAAGACGGCCGTCAACCTCGACCACCGACGACAACATTCAGCAAACTCGAGAGATGGTTACAGCAAATAGGCGATTTCTCTCAAATTTCGTAAAGTGTGCGCGCGATGGGTACCACGAATGCTTACCGCAAAAAACAAAACCAAACGTTTGGACATCTGCCAACGCTTACTGGATCGCTTCAACGCGGAAGGCGACACATTTTTAAGCAAAATAGCGACCGTTGATGAAACGTGGGTTCATCACTACGAGCCCGAATCGAAACGCCAGAGTATGGAATGGAAACACCCAGGATCCCCTAACACGAAAAAATTCAAGACCTCGCCATCGGCTGAGAAGGTGATGCTAACCGTATTTTGAGACGAAAAAGGCCCTATACTGGACGATTACTTGGACAGGGGAACTACCATAAATAGTGCGAGGTACAGTGATTTGTTGGCGAATAAGCTGAAACCAGCAATTCGAAATTAACGCCGTGGTCTGCTCTCAAAGAATGTTTTGTTGTTGCAAGACAACGCCCGTCCGCACACGGCCCATAACACCATAGAAACTATCAACAGATTGGGCTTTGATACCCTGGAACATCCTCCCTACAGCCCTGATCTCGCTCCCTCAGACTTTCATCTCTTTGAACCGCTCAAGGAAGCTTTGAGAGGTCGCCGATTTTCCTCAGACACAGACGTTCGGGATACGGTGCAAAAGTGGCTTCACCACCAACCAAAAACCTTCTACCAGGAAGGCATACGGAAGCTTGTGGCTCGTTAGACCAAGTGCATTGCTAAAGGTGGAGACTATATCGAAAAATAATGTTCTGTTGTACACCTATCTTTGTTTAATACAGTTGTCGAACTAAAAGTGTAAGTAATTTTTGACTTACCCTCGTATTTAGAACGATTTTGTATCAGGCAAATTTTCTTTTCGAATCAATCATGAGAAATCCATGCTCAGAATTGCATTGTAATCATCTTGTACGCCAGTGTCTGCACATAACGCTATGCTACATTTGCGGATAAAGCTTATCTTAACTGCGACCTATGTACAATCTTCTCAAGCGAGGGTTTTTGTACGGAACTTCCTCTAGTTCTATACAACGACCTATCTCTCTCATTCAGCCTCCAGTGTACAGGTAAATATAAATAGCCGCACATACGTATATAAGCAAATCTAAATTGATATTTACTGCATCTATATAAAGTGTAATATATACATATATGGAAATGTTGTTTACCTTCTCCACACGATGGCGTACGCCCTACATTACTACTAGCACCAGCGCGGCTGCTGCATGTTGTGCATCTGCTACTGGAGATATTGTATTGGAAATCGTGATTTACGACTTTTGAAATCGCGAAAATAGATAACAACACGTCGCGTGTTCCATATTTGTCAAGCAGTACGAAGCATGCGAATATTACGTACATACATATATTGTACACGAAGCTAGTCTGAAAAGTTTCCAGTCTAACAGAGAAACAAATATTTTTTTGGTAAAATTCAATATCATTTCTTAATATAATCTCCTTATACTTTTCCTAACGATGTTTCCATATCGCCACTTCATGCAAATAGTAGCTGGCATCTTCTTCTGCAAAATAGGAGCTTAGGAATGTGATGGTCCCCTCATTCAATGAAAATCTTTGTCCTCCGAGCGAAATTTTGAGCCGCGGAAACAGAAAAAAGCACCTGGGCACCAGATCTGGTGAATGGGGTACGTGGTCTATCAATTCAAACCCCATTCCTAAATGTTTGTCATTGCGACCACTGATGTGTAAGACGGTGTGTTGCCTTGATGGAACAAAACCCTCTTTTTCTTCAAATATATGTCACCGTTATTGTCTCTTCATCTTCAAGATCATCGATTACTACAATTCCATGTAAATCACTTTCCCAGCTGATGGAACAGTTTTCGCCTTCTTTGGGAGCCAACTCACCCTTCCCAGTCCATTATTTCGACTGCGCATTGGCTTCAGGAATGTACTGGTGTATCCAGGTTTCATCTGCAGTTATTAGTCGACGCCAAGACACCTACTTCTTTCGCTTAAACTGCTTCTACAGAGCTTTGAAATTCATTCGAATGCGTTTTTGGTCCTGAGTGAGCAAGCACGGCACACAAAGCGCGGTTTTTGGCCGTCCTGAACGTTCATCGTCAACCAAGCTGGTACGACCACGTTTAAATTCAACTGCCCAAAATTTCATTGCCGCAAATGATGATGCGGAATCCCCATAAACGGCGTGTATCTCAGCTTTAATTTGCGTATGCGTATTGCCTTTCAAATGCAAGAATTTATTGACGGATCCATATTTGATTTTTTTCCATTTTTACAAAACACTAACATCGACTGACGAGTAACGCCATCTTCATCTTGAGCCTTCAAACTTTCCAGGCGTACCGAAACGTTAATGTTTTTTTTTCTTTTTGAGAAAAACGCTTGTGCGTCGGGTGGTTCATTTTCGGCTGTGATATCTCTCTTCCATGCAAAACTTGCGGGCTCGCATAGGCGTCGGTATTACGGGTTAATATAAGAATACGAAAAATTCATAAATAAACTTACTTGCTAATTATTCAACAAATTAGAGGCATCAGGATGTGAACTACTGTAAACTTGCATCATTGCATATGTTTCCACAGTTACTTCTTTAAACCTTGTGCGTCGACAAGAAAAAATATTCTTATACATAGAAAACGATCTCTCCACATCTAAGGAAGTTACATTTGCATGTAGAAACTGTTTTTCAAAATCACTTAAAAGTTCGCCATTCTTACACTTATTATAAACGGCCTCTAAAGTATTAAATCGGGATTTTTCCTTAAAACATCTGCCAACTTTTGACTAGCGCATAATCCTGGCGTATCATTTAATGTGTGTAATTTATTTTTTACACTCTCCACTATGTCTAATGATTCCTGCAATGACAATTCAGTACATTGTAGTTTTCTGATGGCATCTAGTAATACTGTGTAATTGGTACATATTATTGTTAAATCTTCTAAAAGTTGAGGAATTTGATATTCTCTTTGACTTTCTCTAATTGCTTTGGATTCATTCCGATTAAATCGCATTATAACTGATTGAATTTGTTGAAAATGGATCAAATAGTAAGAAGCTGCTGTTAGCCAAGTACCTCATCGCGTTAAAATTGGTTCAGGAGGTTCTGGAATACCTGGACAAAATTTACGAAATTCTTTTAAACGTTTAGGAGATTTAGCACTTCCAATCATCCGATCAACGTTTCCGTAATGTTGTCGAACAACTTCACCAACTAAATGCAAAGCATACAGCACGCAGGTTATATGTATTAAGTTAGGAAATATATGTTTTAAGGATCGCCCAACACTTAACATCGTTGCTGCACTATCTGTCACAATCACCACAACTTGATCTTGGGCAATTTTAAATTTTTTCAAAGCGTTCCTTATCACTTTTTGAATATTTCCCGCGGTACATTGTTGAACACGTTTGCAAGCTAACAAATATCGAGATGCTGTGTTCTCGCTAGATAAAATGCGAGCTATTACATTCACAATACTGTTTTTCTTTATATCGGTCGTCTCATCTACGGTAATCCATATTTTTTTGGAACACAAATCACGTTTACACACATTTTCTAGCATCTCTTTCATTCGCGGCAAATGATTCTGTAATTGTGTTTGTGAGGGTAATGGGTACTTTGGAACGTATTGTCGCCAAAACGTTTTAAAAGCTGCTTTTCTCACCAACGACAACGAAGGTTACAAGAGCTAAACATAATTAATAAATGTATGAGGAATAGTGTATAAGGTATTTCAGTTCTTGCATTTCTCATATGCTTAATACCATTGACATGCCTCTAGCAATCAGTTCTGTCCAATGCAGCCAAACGAACATTGCATATTAAGCAAAAAACTGCACTACCGTCATATTTTAAATGGGGAAAAAGTGACACATACTTATGTACATTAGTAGCAAATCTATTACGAGGCATTGTTTTCTTAGGTATGTAAATATTAGTTCTATATGAAACGATACACTAATTATGTACTTGGTATAATACTACAACACACAAAAAACACCAGCTATATTTTCAAAAGCGACACGTAAGTACATAACCTTGACCGTTCGACTAATCTCTGCAACAACTCAACCGGTACTAAAACGAAATCTCTCTCAGCGCGGCTTTAACATGATTTATATTCAAGGTCGACACTACATGCCTGCTTCTCTACCGGTTTAGTTTATTTATGAATTTTTCGTATTCTTATATTAACCCGTAATACCGACGCCTATGCGAGTCCGCAAGTTTAGGTTACTCTAATCATGAATCTGCATTAATATGGAAATAGTATTTCTAGCGGGTTTGATTTGAATTCAAGCTATTTTGTAGTTCATGGATCTTTTAGAAAAAAGAAAATTGAAGCTAAAAGGGATTGGCAATTAACAAAAGCATAATGTCTTCTCTGGATTGAAATGGGAAAGACAAGAAAACTGAATTTCAAGATATCATATTTCAATCTGCATATTTTCTAAAGGGAACACCTCAGGATACACAAAATTTGCTGAGTAATTTGGTCAAAGTTGAAAGAAATAGGCTCATACAACAACGTAGCAGCAGTAAAATTTTCAAGCGATATTTAATTTCATTCATTGAGAAATTTGTCTACTGATTTACTAAATTCTGGCCTGAAGATGTGCGCAATCGCAAGAAACCGGTCGCATTGATTAGTTTTAATATAGAATTTTGTGAGTCAAGATCATCTTTTATTTGTATTTATATTTCCATGGAATACACCCATTTTAAATTGAAATGACCTCGGTGTAATAAATACTATTCACTGGATTGCCGTATTATGGATTTTATACTTCCATTCATGCTTTAACAAACTTCTTCTTGGTAAATGAACGTGCTCCAATTCTCTTAATTCTATCGGCGAACTCTGCAAAAGATTAATGACAGTGACGTTTCGGCGAAAAATAGTTCATTATTTTAAGATTATTAATCTATCGCGTACAAAAGATGGAACTTTAGCAGTTTCGCCGGAAAAAGATCATCTTCTTAAGCGGCTCCCTAAACTAATAAAATACGTCCATACCGAAACAAGAAGGAAGAGAGGAGAAAATGGAAGAAGTTACATCCACACCAGCCACGAGGATCCCACCGCCCGGCATTCTGGGTGTGTCCCCGCAACCCCGTCCAAATGACTTAGTTGGCGCTAGCACGCTCCTTGTCGTGATGCTCGTTCATTACGTTCCACCTGGCACTCTCTTTCTTCGGCGTTTCGGCATCCGAAGGTAGCAGGTACCGCCTTACATCGCTCCAGATGGAGCGCAAATGTCCCTTTGCCAACTCCTTACCCCGCACACAACGCCTAAGTACATGCAAGCGGTTGTTACTAATTCATTTCATACTTAATACTGCTGGAAGCACCACGTGGATCTTCACGAAGGAGGGAGATCTCGCTGGCGCATGGAATTAGGTTAGAATGTTCATTAAGTTGGCGAATTTCGAAATAGAGGGGAGGTGTTATATAGGAAAGGAGAACAAAAGGATTTAGTAGTGGGTGGGGTAATATTTTTTCTCGAGTTAAGGAGATATACCGGGTGGCTACTTGGCCGACGCAGCATAGCAATTATAATAGTAGATCTGGAATGTCCAATTATTCGCTTCCCTAATTATTTTACAGGAAAAGTATATTTAGGTTTTTTGTAGAGACAAAAATTCTACATCCATGCGTACCATTGCTTTTTAGTCTTTAGAATTCTGAAACCGAAAAATCCGCAAAATGTAAATGCCAGTTTTGGAAAAATCATTGATGCCATGGAATTATGAAATCAAACAAACGTGCTTGCATTTGTCAATCCTGTTTGACGTTTGTAATTTACGATAGTCAGTATTAAATTCTGTTCTTTGCCACATGTATTCAACGGTAGAAAAGGTTGAAATGGTAAAATGGTATTATATGGGCAATAGTGCGCGTCAAGTAAGTGCGTTGTTTAGCGTACAATATCCCTATCGGCCAATCCCAAGCTGTACGACGATTGAGAGAATAGTACACAAATTTGAAGCTACAAGCACAGTGTTAAATAATTGTAAGTGTACTAATAATGTTCCAAACTTACATGAAAATGAAAACATGAAAACACTTTGTATGTTTTGGTGGCAGTGGTCGAAAATCCCAACGTAAGTTTCGAAATTGCAACAACTGGCTGCATCACTCCGATCGAAATTAAAAGCATAGGTCATCTATAAATACCAGTTTCACCAAGAGTTGCGTGAAGGTGATGCGGAGAGGAGGAGTGCATTCTGCTTCCAAATGATGGAAAAATGCAACGAAGACAGGGAGTTTATAAAAAACATTCTTTTTACGGATGAAGCGACGTTCACCCTGAATAATGAGCCAAATTGCAGAATATGGGCACGCGAGAATCCACGCAACGTTCTACATACAAACCAGAACTCAATATCCCCAAAAGATTAACGTTTTGGCGGGGTTATTAGGTCATCACATTAAGGACGTTTTTGCATGAAACTTAACAGGAGAACGCTTCTTAAGCTTTGCAGAGAATACCGCGTGACTGACGTTACTAGGAAAGGCCAAGGTATTTGGTTTCAGATGGATGGTTGTCCTGCACACAACAGCCGTGATGTGCGTGAATTTTTAAATGACAGTTTTTCCCATAACATTATCGGTCCAAATTATGCAATTAACTGGCCTGCCAGGTCCGCCGATCTTTCGCCTAACGACTTTTTCCTTTGGGGACATTTAATCAAAAATTTATTGTGGACAAACACTTCAGAATTTGGAACAATTAAAAAATCGAATTCAAACCGAATGTGACAAAATATCTAGATATCAACTGGCAAATGTTAGACGGACAGTGATATCACAGGCTAGGCCATTGTCTAATAGTTAATGGTGATTTGTTCGAAAATTTGTTGTAATCTGTTTTTTGTTTTGTTGTAATATTATGTGTTCCTATTGTTAAAATAAATAAAATTACCGAATTTAATGACGTAGGTGGCAGAAAATCATAGCGCGCCTGTTTGATTTTATAATGCCAAAGGTATCACTTATTTTTCTAGAAGTGACAATTTTTGATTTTCCAGTTTTTCCGATCTCAGAATTCTAAACATTAAAAAGCAATATTAAAAAGCGAAATTGCTTATCGTAAATTTAAAAACGTCAAACAGGAATGACAAATGCAAGCACGCTTGTTTGATTTCATAATTCCATGATTTTTCAATGATTTTTCTAAAACTGGCATTTACATTTTACGGATTTTTCAGTTTCAGAATTCTAAAAACTAAAAAGCTATGGTAGGTATGGATGTAGAATTTTTTTCTCTACAAAAAAACGAAATACATTTTTCCTGTAAAATAATTAGGGAAGCAAATAATTGGACATTCCAGATCTGCCATTATAATTGGTATGCTGCGTCGGCCAAGTCACCACCCTGTATATGGTGGCGATGAAGATTGTATCGTTAAGAATAGGGTCTTCATGTAATTTATTGATTTTAAGCTCCCCTCCTTAAAATTTTTGCAGTAACTTAAACAAATGTGGAAGTAAGATGGCATAATTTTAAAAACAAATTAATAATAGCTACCAAAGAAAGCTGCGACATAACAGAAGTCGGAAATAGAGAAATAAAAGGAACAGCATGGTGGACGGATGAAATTAAAAAGCTTATAAAAAAAGAAAAGAAAACAGCATGGAAAAAATACTTAATAAGTATAAATATTGATGACTATGATAGGTACAAAGAAAAACGATTGATAGTCTGGGAAGAATTCGGGAATAAGAAAAGAAATGTATGTAATGAGAACCAAAAATTATTCTAGGGAATACTGAAACAAATGAAAAAACTCAAAACAAACTGCTTAAAAAGCATAAAGAGTAAACGAGGAAGTATACTAACAGAAGAAAAGAAAATAATGAACCGCTGTAAAGGATATTACGAAGAGTTACTGGAAGAAGATACAAGCGAACATCTCAAAGAAGAAGCCCGAACACCACACATCAGCAAAAACTCACAAAACGATGGAACATATATAATGGAAGAAGAGTTAAACGACGCAGTACAAAAAATGAAAATAAGAAAGGCACAAGGAGAAGATGCGGTTACTGCCGCATTGATAAAATACAAGAGAGAAGAAAACAAACAGGAACTACTAACTTTACTAAACTTAATAACGAGAAAAGAAAGACACCTCAACAATTGAAATAGTAACACCAATATACAAAACAGGGGACAGCAAAATATGTAGCAGCTGCGGAGGCATTACCTTAAGAAGCACGGTAGAAAAAAATTATTCCAGAATTCTGAAGAAAAACTATACCAAATTCATTAAGAGAGATTAGGTTTTTGGTTTTATTCCACTTCTGGTAATAATAGTGTTTTATCTTGATGCTAACGATGATCATATGTGAAAACCATGGCGGATAATCAGAATTTGGCTTGGGTTTATAAGATACGTACAGATCCAATATGGAATTCACGATATTGTAAAACGCATTCAGTGTGCCATTCACATCACTATAATTCAGCACATTATCTACAATACAATAACTATTTTAAATCAAAAGAAATATTTTCTTAACGTTTTTGTCTCCGCTTAAGAGAAGTATATACTTGTTATGAAATAATTGTATTTAAAACATTTGTTAACTTGATTCAAGAAAATCTCGCAGAAAATTTGAAGAAGACGATTCTTAGTATAAGTAAATATCCATTATTATTAATTACACATACCTTGTCCAAAACAGTGCGACATATCTGTACATAATACAGTAAATTGCTTGTGATTTTAAAAGGGCTAAGGTAGAGGTTATCTACAGAATAATGAACAAACAAAGGTGAAGCTGATGTGAAAGTACACAAAAAATGCCTAGAAACAATAACCAAGATAATGCTAATAAATAGCTCATGGCATTGATGTAATCAGTAATCACTAGAGTAACCAAAACTTGCGGACTCGCATAGGCGTCGGTATTACGGGTTAATATAAGAATACGAAAAATTCATAAATAAACTTACTTGCTAATTATTCGACAAATTAGAGGCATCAGGATGTGAACTACTGTAAACTTGCATCATTGCATATGTTTCCACAGTTACTTCTTCAAACCTTGTGCGTCGACAAAAAAAAATATTCTTATACATAGAAAACGATCTCTCCACATCTAAGGAAGTTACATTTGCATGTAGAAACTGTTTTTCAAAATCACTTAAAAGTTCACTATTCTTACACTTATTATAAACGGCCTCTAAAGTATTAAAATCGGGATTTTCCCTTAAAACATCTGCCAACTTTTGACTAGCGCATAATCCTGGCGTATCATTTAATGTGTGTAATTTATTTTTTACACTCTCCACTATGTCTAATGATTCCTGCAATGACAATTCAGTACATTGTAGCTTTCTGATGGCATCTAGTAATACTGTATAATTGGTACAATTGTTGTTAAATCTTCTAAAAGTTGAGGAATTTGAAATTCTCTTTGACTTTCTCTAATTGCTTTGGATTCATTCCGATTAAATCGCATTATAACTGATTGAATTTGTTGAAAATGGATCAAATAGTAAGAAGCTGCTGTTAGCCAAGTACCGCATCGCGTTAAAATTGGCTCAGGAGGTTCTGGATTACCTGGACAAAATTTACGAAATTCTTTTAAACGTTTAGAAGATTTACGAAACACTGCTTTAGTACTTCCAATCATCTGATGAACGTTTCCGTAATGTTGTCGAACAACTTCACCAACTAAATGCAAAGCATGCAGCCCGCAGGTTATATGTATTAAGTTAGGAAATATATGTTTTAAGGATCGCTCAACACTTAACATCGTCGCTGCACTATCTGTCACAATCATCACAACTTGATCTTGGGCAATTTTAAATTTTTTCAAAGCGTTCATTATCACTTTTTGAATATTTTCCGCAGTACATTGTTGAACACGTTTGCAAGCTAACAAATATCGAGATGCTGTGTTCTCGCTAGATAAAACGCGAGCTATTACATTCACAATACTGTTTTTCTTTATATCGGTCGTCTCATCCACGGTAATCCACATTCTTTTGGAACACAAATCACGTTTACACACATTTTCTAGCATCTCTTTCATTCGCGGCAAATGATTCTGTAATTGTGTTTGTGAGGGTAATGGCTACTTTGGAACGTATTGTCGCCAAAACGTTTTAAAAGCTGCTTTTCTCACCAACGACAACGGAAGATTATAAGAGGTAAACATAATTAATAAATGTATGAGGAATAGTGTATAAGGTATTTCAGTTCTTGCATTTCTCATATACTTAATACCATTGACATGCCTCTGGCAATCAGTTCTGTCCAATGCAGCCAAACGAACATTGCATATTAAGCAAAGAACTGCACTACCGTCATATTTTATATGGGGAAAAAGTGACACATACTTATGTACATTAATAGCAAATCTATTACGAGGCATTGTTTTCTTAGGTATGTAAATATTAGTTCTATATGAAACGATACACTAATTATGTACTTGGTATAATACTACAGCACACAAAAAACACCAGCTATATTTTCAAAAGCGACACGTAAGTGCATAACCTTGACCGTTCGACTAATCTCTGCAACAGCTCAACCGGTACTAAAACGAAATCTCTCTCAGCGCGGTTTAACATGATTTATACTCAAGGTCGACACTACATGCCTGCTTCTCTACCGGTTTAGTTTATTTATGAATTTTTCGTATTCTTATATTAACCCGTAATACCGACGCCTATGCGAGTCCGCAAGTTTAGGTTACTCTACTAATCACTACCGGCAAAAGCAATGTGAGAAGAGAAAAGCACTAACGCTTTTTGCTCCTGTCGACAAGCACAGAAACTGTAATATTTCCTGGTGCTAGTAGATACGACCATGCCGTCCTAGATAGTAGCGATATGTATAACGTACACCGTTTCATAAACATTTTCAAAAAATACCGGTTAATGTAATCTTTTTTTCTTTTTACTACTATTTATCACGTGTACCAATTTAACTACAGTTTTTTAAAATATATAATAAATAATAATAAAAAAAAAGGGACAAAATAAACTTAAATATTAACTCATTTTGAGACTGATCCACCCCGTGAAATGGATCTAGAAATCCTCTAAAGAGGAGGCGCAACCCCACAAGGAGTGTTTACCTACTATACATGCATTAACTCTGTTGCTAAAGAAATAATTTAATTATACTGTAACATAAAAAAAAAACCTTTTCATTAGTTCATTCAGTTGCTCCTAATTTTAATTATTAACTTGAGTTTTTTTTTCCCATTATTGTAATTTTTGTTTTATTGGATATCCTTGTAGATAGCCTGATGATGTGCTTTTTTAACACGAAACCGGTTGCCTAATTTCAAAAGAACTTTGCGAGAGCTGGACCATTTTTTCATTCCTACCTTTAATATGAACATTTTCTTAACTTAAAACTAAATGATTTACTTGGAAGAAACATTTTTCTGTAGTGGGTTTTCTTGATTTTCTAACCCTAAGAAAATATTTATTTAATCAAAATAAAATTTCAAGAAAATTATTTTCCTATATTATACATTTTTATAGTCTTGAAATAAAAATATTTTCTTGAATAGTGACTGATTTTTGCAGGAAAATCTATTTTCCTGGTGCAAGAAACCATTTCTCTGCGTGCAGGAAACACTAGTCAATTTGGAGGAGCTTTTTAAGCTTCTTTTTCGAGAAAAATTGAAAAATATTTCAGAGTTCCTGTTGCCCGAATTGACCCACGATTCACTACAGCGCAGCTGCTTCAAGCTTTACCTTCAATTTTAGAAACTGCAAAAGCCGTTTCTAAAGATACTAGAAAATACATCGTTAACACAATCCACTTTATATTTTAATGAAGATAACTCTAATCAGCAAAAAATTAGTTGGAACAATCTTTCTTTCCCATCGATTTTGCTTATTTCTTTTCCGGGAAAGATCTAGATTGGAAATCGTATCCCTTCAACGTCAACCACATCCAAACGGATGTTAAAAGGAAACCCATTATACCGGGGCTTCTCCCCCGAAAATACCAAAACAACAAAAACAAAAAGCGTTCAAAAAAACACGGAATAAAGGAAAAAAAGCTCTAATACGAACGACGTCGACAAGCGTTGAAAAAAAACATACTTAATTTCTTCCGTTCCGGTCCAATCAGAAGAGAGGATGGACGCGGAAATCGGGCATAATAAGAAAACAGTTTTTCCTCACGCATATTTTCTCCTCGCGGAGTCGAACAGAACGCTTTTTCCAAATGAAAATTGTAGTTTTTATGGCGGTCCGAGCTTTCAACGTAATTCTGTTTCTTCCTCTTCCATCGTCGCTGTAAAATCGACGACGGGCACGGCGACGGCGATGATTCTTTTCATTATTAAAGGAATTTAGAAAGCGTAGCGCTCTCCATCTCTATTCAGCTTTTCCTTTTTTTTTGCGTACGCATTCTAGAAGCACGGAAACGTCGCTAGACGTAAGGTAAAAAGGTAGATGGCGACACTAAAATCGTTTTGATGTTTTTAATACGGCCCGTCGTTAACGTCGTAAAAGTAAATTAATAAAGACGATGTTATTGTTGGCCCGTATTTCCCTCGCAGCAATTAAATCAGGCAATAATGAAGCAATTGGAGCTTTACTCGTTCTTTTTTTCCTTAATTTCATTAAAAGATGAAATTCCATTTTCTGTCGGTTGGTGGGAAAGAGAAGGTTCAATTGCAACATCACTTTACGATTTCTCTACTGCTTACTCAAAAAATTTAGTTTTTCTTCATCATACCATTTGTACACTGAGAAGAATGATTTTCTTAAATCAACTACATGATGTGACATCCATCAGTTGCAAGCGGTGGCTATAATAAAGCCTGGACAAACAAGACGGGCTATGGGTACCAGGTTCAAAGAACACATGGTGCATTACCGCTATGGGAGAATCGAATCGCCAAGTGTAGCACAACACATGGATGAAACCGAGCACAATATTAAATTAGAAAACCACAAATCAATTAAGGACGTAACTTCACTTACGAAACCATTTACAGGAAAAGGATGGAGGATACTATATTTCTACTATATTTTAATATTTCAAAATCTGTTATAAATAGACTGTGGTTTGTTTCTAGATGGAGAAACCAAATACATAATAATATAGAGGGCGTTCTATTTAAAATAACAATGTAAAATCATACATATAGAGGAATATTTTTGAAAGGTAGCTTACAGTATCTATTACATTATTTGAAAATGTTAATCTTATTATATATTATTATTATTTATTATATAGTTAAATTAGTACACCTGGTAAATAGTAATAAATATATAAATATGACTAAACTACTGGCACTAGGTGGCGCCCGGAAATATTTCAGTTGCTGTTTTTTAAGATTAGTGGCGTAAACTGAGAGATGTAGGAGCAGAGAGGCCAGAAGCTTTAATGCTTTTCTCTTCTCATATTGCTTTCGCCGGTAGTGATTCCATCAATACTAGGAGCTATTTATTAGCATTATCTAGATTATTGTTTCTAGGCACTTTTTTCAGGACTACTTCTACATTAAGTTCACTTTTGTTTGAACATTATTCTGTAGATAACTTCTACTTTAGCCTTTTTAAAATCACAAGCAACGTGAATAATTTATTGCATTATGTACGGATATGTCGTACTGGTTTAAATAAGGTAAGCGCAATTAATAATGTGCACATAAATAATATGCATTGCAAGAATTCTCAGTAAATAAATGCTTTATTTTAAGAAAATAAAACTTGATTTATGAACAATACCTAAACGGTGTCTGGAATTAAGAAAACTATTTACTAGTATTAAGAAAATATTGTTTTGTATTATGATGGCCATTTACTTTACTAAGAATCGCTGTCTTCAAATTTTCTGCAAATTTTTCTTGAATCAAGTTAACAAATGTCTTAAACAAAGAAATACAATTATTTAATTACAAGTGTATATCTTTCCTAAGCGGAGAAAAAACGCTAAGAAAATATTTCTTTTGATTTAAAACAGTTATTGTATTGCCGATAATTGAAACAGTAATTTTCTTGAATTAAGGCGGACCAGCTTCAATACAAATAAACGTTTCTCTGCATGTAAGAAAAGGTCTGTTTCATCTGCATTAAAAACATCCTCTTCTTTCTAATATTCCTTACAAACACATCATTGGCAAAATGGCTTTTTTGACCAGTCTTGACGTTTCTCTTCATCTACTGATGGAGCGATCCCCCAGGTTTTCTTACTGGCATATGTTGTATCTCTGCTTAAATTTATTCAACTATCCCAAGCTAGCCTTGGCCAATTTTGTAGCAAGTTTCAAAGCATTTTGTTTACCCACGTTTTTTTGAAAATTGTTTCTTTTATCCTTCTCGAAGTACCACCTACTCCTCCAATTTCAATCGAAATTAAAACGCAGCCTTCAGTTTTCAACATCGTTGATAATGTGTTAGTTGGTTTCCCATATTTTTCAGTAACTTCTTTTTTATTTCCCACATCTATTAATTTCTACCTTTCTTTAAATGTTATCATCAAATTAAGGACAACGTGAACAAGCAATAACATCTATAGAAAATATAAGGAGCAGTCAAATGAAAACGAGACAGATGGAAAAAAGTAAGTAAACTGGTTATTATTTCGAAAGTAATCGCCATAACTGTTAATACATTTATTCCACTGTGAGACAAGACGGTCAATGCTTTCATGGAAAAATGTTTGCGGTTGCCTACGGAACCATGATTGTATCCAGGCGTGCACCTCTTCGTCCGAAGCAAATCGACGGCCACAAATGTCTTTCTGCATAAGATTTGCTTGGAAACCCTTACACATCCTCCATACAGTCCAGATCTTTCCCCATGTGATTTCCATATTTTTGGAGCCCTGAAGCCGATATGATATTTTGAAATCAGGACCCCAGTATAAAAAATAAAAGCTTACGCAATAAAAATGTTTGGTAAATAAAGCGAATAAATGCGCACGTTGAAATGTTTTTACTGCCATTATTAGTTTGTTTTGTTTGAAAACGGCATTTGTTATATATGTAATGTAATAACTAGAGTTGGTTAAAAAGCTGGTACCGGATGGCAGTAGCGTAGCGGCAGCGACGTGTCTAGCGGTAATTTTCAACTCGTAGTCGGTCTCGACAGTACGCGAAGATGGGACGCCCAAAGGGTGTAACGTTCCCTTTGAGTGTGAATAAATATCGCAGGCATTTCCCTGGATTAGAATATAGAGGTCCGCATATTTATTGCACAATATGTAATAGCGGATTGATAAGTCGCGATAGATTTGAATGTAGAAAACATTGTAAAAGTAAACGTCATGTACTGAATTTAAGAAACAGTATTCCATACTGGCAATTTTTATATGATTTTATTTTTATGTTAAGTGTGTGCAACATCACACAACATCTAGTATCTAATGAACACTTTCGTCTTTTTTGGGCTAAGTACATTCCCTCATGGAAGCTGCCAACATCTATGCAATTACAATACAATTTGCCACGTGTGCAAGATACAGTGAAGGAACGTATAAAAGACGAGTTGAGAAATAAGAACTGATGCTCAGAAACACAGCGTCATTCATGTTGTAACGCGTCCTTTAAAACGTAATGGTCCACCAGCTTCATTGTTGTTATCCACTAAAAGGATTCAGAAAACTAATGCAGAAAGCGTTGTCAAGATAATAAAAGATTCGTTGAGAGAATTTTGTATCACAGGAACCCAAGTCACAATGTTCGTTACTGACGGAGCCGCAACAATGCTGAGAGTTGGCAGGATGTTCAAAATACACTTTCCGACTCTTTTTCACATAACATGCATGTCACCTCGTAGCAGAAACCATTCGAAAGAAGTATCCGATGGTGGATAAGTTAATAGCATCTACCAAAAAAGTGTTCATCAAGTCTCTTAAACACATCCGTGTATTCAAACAATTGTGTCCGAAATTACCACCACCACCTCAGCCTATAATAAAGCGATGGGGAACATGGCTCCAGGTGGTATCTTACTATCAGAAATATTGTTCACAAGTGAAAAATGTCATCTTGAAACTTGATTCAAATGATTCTGCAGCAGTTCGAGATAGTCAGCAACTTTTTTCCAATTCGGACGTTCTACAACAAATAAACAAAGTAGCTTCTCCAAAAATCTGTTGTAACACCGTAACGATAAATAATAATAGGATAAATAAACGTAACTTCTTAACAGTGTGAATAGGATTGTTCAAAAACTTGCACCATCAGGTATGTTTCCACACATTTGTCTCGGTGAAGGTTGTTCGCTGTGAGATAAAAAAAATGTTCTTATACTTGGAGAAAGATGTAAAGCATGAACTTTACACGTAACATGTAAGCAGTCCCTCAACCTTTTCTTTAATAGAACGGCCTACACTACACATTGTCACTGCTCCATAGCTCATAAACATCAACACTTGACTAGTTAACACTTGAAATTGTCGAGCACTACGCCCGTAATTGCTTCCCAGTACACTTTTTTAATCTTTTGCTAGCTAATACGATTGCAAATTTCGGTTTAATAGGATCTAGTACTCGTACTATAATATTCAAAATAGATTTTTTTTTGCAATCTGTCGTCTCATCAAGACATAGCCACAGCTACTTATCTCTTAATTCTGCTTTGATCCTATTTTCCATATCTTTACATATACTTGATAGCTCTTTCCGTAACGCTGTCCGCGATGGTGAGTTCCACTCGGGATTGTATGTACGCCAAGATTGTCGAAACTGCTCTTTATCGAGTAAGCGAAGCAGTAGACCGCAAACTATAAACGTCAAACGAAAATCCAACTTAAATTGGATTTGAGGTGGCACGCCATTTTTTGTTCCAGCACATTAAAGGTATTTTGCAAAGTACTTTAATTCCATTATAGTTCAAATCCAGAAATTCACTGATAAATTTAGTGACTTTATTAGCCAACGATTGTCAATTTTCCTTACCTACGTTAGACATACCTACAGACATATATTTATCCCTATAATTACGATTAATACTGCGAAGGGTTCATGAGAAACTGTTGCAATAAATCAATCATTTCATTCGCTGAGGTAGCCCGTGCCAATTCATCAGCATACATACGTGAGCGCGGCATCCTCACTTCTAACCTGGCGCGAATCTCTGTATCCGGCCTACATACGAAGGTCACGCTATATATTTTGAGATACAAGAAAACTACAAGTCTTTTTACGAAAATGATTTTATTTATGTTCAAAATAATCTCCTCCTGCATCAATGCACTTTTGTAACCGAAGTTTCCACGACGTAAAAGCGTGAATCCAGTCATCTCTTGGAATGCTCTCAAAAAATAGATGAATTGCTTCATCTATCTCATCCTCCGTCGTGAAACGTCGGCCACGTAAATGTTTCTTTAGGTTGAAGAACAACCAGAAATCACGCATGGCCAAATCAGGCGAATAGGGTGGATGTTTAATGACTTTTACCTTATTTTCACGTAAAAATTCAACTGTCTGCTGTGCACTGTGTGACGATGCATTGTCGTGATGCAACACTAACCCGCGAATGTTGGCTGAATCAAGAACTGCAGGTAAACATTTCGTGGTGTACCAGTTTGCTGTGACTGTACGTTGATTTTCCAGCTTCATTGCTTTTACTAATCCGGTACTACGGAAGAAAACTGCGTACATAACTTTCTTGACAGTCCTTTGCCTTTTCGCCATTGTTGGTGTTGGTGCATCTTCGTGGATCCACACGCGGCTCTCCTGGCGGGTAGGAATATCGTAAAATGGGATGTAAGTTTCATCACCTATTACTATTTTTGATAGAATGCGATGTCTACCATTATTTAACATTTCCAATGTTTCCCGAGCGTTTCTTACTCGCTCTGCTTTTTGGAAATCGGTAAGCGTGTGTGGCATCCAACGAGTAACAATTTTTTTCATCCGAAGATGATCATGGAAAATTGAATTTAATGTCGCGGATCCAACACCAAGAGTTGCCTCAAGCACTTGACAGGTGCATCTTGGATCTTCGTCAATCATACGCCTCACACTCTCAATGTTTCCAGCGGTAACTGAAGAACAGGCCCTACAGGTACGTTCCTCATCACCAAGCGATATCCGTCCTCTTTTAAATTCGCTATACCAGCGAAACGCAGTTGCACGTGAAAGACTTTCATCACCAAATGCGAGTTGCAATCGTTCAAGACTTTGTTGTTTACTTAAACGGACCTTAAAATCGTAGTAGATCATTGCGCGTACATGTTCTCTTGACAAGTCAATGTTTCTATGACAAATCGCACCTACCACGTTTACTCTATGACAGCAGCGACTCAACTGACAGTCAGAGTTTACTACTTAAGGATGGTGGTATTTAGAAATGCAGTGTTGCCAGCTCTAACTTCTCTACTTTTGTGGCATTTCAAAATATAGAGCGTGTCCCTCGCATAACATAAAAATTCCTACAGAAACAGCAGCACGACGCAAAATACAAATGCATTCCATGACTGTGAGAATCGTGAGTGAACTAGCTATATTTATTATGTATCGCGATTCCCTTACATATCAAATATTAAACAGTTTTGAACATACAAGGGAAAAGCCTTGGGCGAAGATAGATTTGTGAACATCCTGGTGTTACGCAATACGAAACCCATGGTTTTTGTGACATCTTTTATATTAGTCGACGATAAATCACAAACGCATTTGCAATATAATCCCGTCTTTTGTATGTCAAAGAGAAACCATCATATAGCTAATCAAACGAAGTAATCCCATCGGAATCTGCCGTTTTGCGCCCATCATTAGCGTTAAATATCCAAATCGGGTTTCCGGCCATTAGCAACGTTTGCGTCCGGAAAAAAAAAAACCTCAGAAAGGAAAATCTACAATAAGCCAACATCACCGTAGCAACATCGTTAGATTTATTATTTCCACAAAAACAAACAAGTCAATAAAACGGACGCGGTCGTAGTTCGTTTCCGAGGAGGGGAGAGAGGATAGCCGGTTAAAATGGTATCGCTTCGGTATCGTATTCGGTTCTGATCGAATTTGCCGCTCCGACACCGCCGCCACGGTTGCCGCTGCCGCCACAACCACCATCATCATACTAAAGTTCGGCCCGATAAGCAAATTATGTTCAGATAAAATTAATGGGCCAATAAAAATATCGATTGCGCGTACTTTTCGAACAGTAACTCGTCGGCGTTGCGCTTGAAGAGCGGCAAAAGGGGGAGAGGGAATGGAAAATGTAACCCGAAAACAATGTTCACGATAAGGTCGTACCCTCTGACATGTCGGGTGAATAGTTGGTTACCGTGCGTTTCAGATTTACGGGTCACTGACTTTTGTTACCGCAGATTTCATTTTCATTCACATTTTTTCTTCTTTTTTTCCTAAATTCAAAGAAGAAAACTTAAGAATGAAGTGAAATACTAAAATTTGTTAAATGTGGCGCAGCACAATGGTATAACGGGTTTAAAAAATCATCTTTCTAATACTAAGCCCTTTAAAAACAGAATTTACAAGTGTTTATCACCAATTTAACGAGAAATATTATCATCTGAAGTTTGGAACAATTCTTACCGTACAAGTTACAAATTACGGAATAAATTTATCCTAGTCAAATATTTATATCAGTAGAGATATATCTAACAACAAAAGGAGTTACCGAGACCGTTTTTAGAAATAAGTTCTTTAAAGAATCTTACATTCAAAGGGACAAATGTTTAGAGAGGCCAACATTTTACGTGACTAGTATCGCTTACTGTACGAGAATATACAGGGGGGAGCAAAATGTTTTCGCACACAGGCGGCCAAGTTGTTTGGAACGGCACTGAGAATATTATCGAAATATGTGTAGTTCAGTGCAAATAGATATACAACAGTTCCGTCTGTAAATCTAGTTTTCTTACTAGAACTACTAAAATTTGTTAAATGTGGCGTAGCACAGTGGTTTAACGGATTTCAAAAATCATCTTTCTAATACTAAGCTCTTTAAAAACAGAATTTACAAGTGTTTATCACCAATTTAACGAGAAATATTATCATCTAAAGTTTGGAACAATTCTTACCGTACAAGTTACAAATTACGGAATAAATTTTATCCTAGTCAAATTTTATATCAGTAGAGATACATCTAACAACAAAAGGAGTTACTGAGACCCTTTTTAGAAATAAGTTCTTTAAAGAATCTTACATTCAAAGGGACAAATGTTTAGAGAGGCCAACATTTTACGTGACTAGTATCGCTTACTGTACGAGAATATACAGGGGGGAGCAAAATGTTTTCGCACACAGGCGGCCAAGTTGTTTGGAACGGCACTGAGAATATTATCGAAATATGTGTAGTTCAGTGCAAATAGATATACAACAGTTCCGTCTGTAAATCTAGTTTTCTTACTAGAGCTACTAAAATTTGTTAAATGTGGCGTAGCACAATGATTTAACGGATTTCAAAAATCATCTTTCTAATACTGAGCTCTTTAAAAACAGAATTTACAAGTGTTTATCACCAATTTAACGAGAAATATTATCATCTGAAGTTTGGAACAATTCTTACCGTACAAGTTACAAATTACGGAATAAATTTTATCCTAGTCAAATTTTATATCAGTAGAGATATATCTAACAACAAAAGGAGTTACTGAGACCCTTTTTAGAAATAAGTTCTTTAAAGAATCTTACATTCAAAGGGACAAATGTTTAGAGAGGCCAACATTTTACGTGACTAGTATCGCTTACTGTACGAGAATATACAGGGGGAGCAAAATGTTTTCGCACACAGGCGGCCAAGTTGTTTGGAACGGCACTGAGAATATTATCGAAATATGTGTAGTTCAGTGCAAATAGATATACAACAGTTCCGTCTGTAAATCTAGTTTTCTTACTAGAACTACTAAAATTTGTTAAATGTGGCGTAGCACAGTGGTTTAACGGATTTCAAAAATCATCTTTCTAATACTAAGCTCTTTAAAAACAGAATTTACAAATGTTTATCACCAATTTAACGAGAAATATTATCATCTGAAGTTTGGAACAATTCTTACCGTACAAGTTACAAATTACGGAATAAATTTTATCCTAGTCAAATATTATATCAGTAGAGATACATCTAACAACAAAAGGAGTTACTGAGACCCTTTTTAGAAATAAGTTCTTTAAAGAATCTTACATTACAATGGACAAATGTTTAGAGAGGCCAACATTTTACGTGACTAGTATCGCTTACTGTACGAGAATATACAGGGGGGAGCAAAATGTTTTCGCACACAGGCGGCCAAGTTGTTTGGAACGGCACTGGGAATATTATCGAAATATGTGTAGTTCAGTGCAAATAAATATACAACAGTTCCGTCTGTAAATCTAGTTTTCTTCGATGTGAATGAAACTTTAAACGTTCAAGACAATCTCTCAACATCACAACTTGTGATAGATGCAAAATTAAAATACATTAGACTTCCGATTATCCGAAATCGGGTAATCCAAAACTCCGCTTTATCCGAAATGAAAGTCAGTGCCTGGTACAATTCTTCAATAAAAAGCAATAGAAATTAGTGAAGAAGTTCCTATGATTAAGTCTCCTGATAAGTTCACAGCAAGAGAAGGATAGTTATCCAGGTCAAAAAATGTGCACGGAATTAGACAGCTTCAAATATGCGGTGAAAAATGATCCGCAGACCAATTGGTTGTCGAGAATTTTAAAGTAAAGTTTAAAGAAATTGTTGACGAAAATTCTTACACTCCCGAACGGCTATATTAACCGGGTTACTTTTCAATCTAGATTTTTGTCAATCTAACGAAGAAATCGCCCAATACTGTCTCCAGTTTATTCAAAATATTATAGAGAGTAATCGGATACTCTAAATGTGTGGCAGTGAAACACTGAAACAGTTCACAAAAAATCTTTACCACAACACTCAGTGTTGTGGTAAGAGTTTTTAGTGAACTGTTTCATTATAGAGAGTGTTTATAGATTCTATTAATTTCAAATTTCAGTTTTTAAAATATTGAATTGTCTGTGTTAAGTCACTAAAAGTACTTCCTACATATTTTAATTTGTTCACTAGATTAGGGTCTTGAACTTGTTTGCATTGAATAATGCTTTTCGTATCATCGTTACATTTTCATCAATCTAAGGACTTGACGGAATCATTTGTGCAGTTACCACACGCAAGCAAAACTGGCTGCAAAATTTCATTGAAAAACCTTCTCTATAAATAACAACCAACAAAGTGCATATGCCCTATATACAATATATATGCACACATCCAATTTGCTCTGTGGAAAGCTAAATCGAAACATAATAAAGCCCTTTCACGGTAAATTAGAACCAGTACATCAACGTCCTTTCAAACTAACTCGCCAATTAGTATTAATAGCTTAGTTATACGAAAAACAACGCGGACCATTTTGGCGGAGACCGCAGGCGGAGCGCTCTCGTGACCTAGGGAGGGAGGAATCGGTGGGATGGCAGGATTAAAAGTGTCCGAGTACCGTTTCTGACACGTTATATATGCCGGGGACTCATTACATTAATTGAGAAACGTTATACACGTTATATTATATACGTACCAAGCCCTACGTCTCGCTGTCAACCGCTTACTAGATCTATGTAATGAGTAGATTATTCGGCATCGTGTTCTGACTACAGTATTACATGGTAGACATCTATCTTCTGCGGTTATGAAGGTCGTGTCATATATACAGGGTGCAGCAATAGTACGTTCTCCACTTTCCTTAACGTACTAAGTGACGCTGTGTAATATTTGAGTCAACGTCAAGATCAGTGTGTTTTGCTTACCGTTATTGCAGGAACCAAACAACACTACTACCGCTAAACATTTACTTATTGTAATTATCTTTTCTATTTTACTGTCCGTTTTGGATGTAATATCTGTTGGGCATGCAATAAACTATTATTGTTATTGTAATTTTTGTTGCAATAATTAATAGCTATATATTGATTTTTCTATCTATCATGTTTGAGATTCTTTCCGTATATTGCTGCAATCGTTTGTAGAAGCTGTTCTCCATTTTTCTTAACACACTAAGTGATACTGTGTAATGCTTGGGTCAACGTCAACGTCAGTGTGTTTTGTTTACCATTATCACAGTAACCAAGCAATACTATTACCACAAAACTTATTTGTGTAATTCATTGGTGTAGTTAGCTTTTGTTGTAGGTTCTAACAAGGAAGTTATAACCAGTGAACGGCAAAATCGTAAGGCGTATGACTCAGAGCCCCGCATCGTAAACATGCTACAGGGACGCATTAAGTATATGTTGCATATTATATAATTTTGTTTCAAGTAGGAAATAGGAGAAAGGAATTAGCCATTACCACAAGAGACTTTTCTATATTTCTTGCAACAAACGGGTTCCTTTTGAAGTTATTCGGCATTGAAAATGTTCTTTCAACTTCACAACTTGTAAGCGGAGCAAAAGTAAAATGTGATATAAGAAAGTTACATTTTATACATATACAGTGACGACAGTATCTTGCTACGGAATTTTCGGGTTACGGAAGAAAATTTGGATGTATTTTTTTGTTTCCAAAACCGAAAGGTGCTTCCGCGATGGGTTATGTGGTTAACTTCCCACTATTCCACCGCTTCGCATCTGACTTAAATTCATAATTAATATTATTCTTACTTTATCCGAAAATCCTTTTATCTTTGTGTAAAATCTTTTTCAAAGAACAAAGCCGAATTGTGATTATATATGAAAAAGCCACCTCACCCTCACCGTCCTCGTGCGCCAAAAAGAGCCCTTATTAAAAGTAGGTAGGTACATATGTAAGTGAAGTTATTTCTTTTTAATTTAAATCATGAGTTTTTATTGATTTCTCTACATAACATTATTTTCTATATGTTCAATTGTACTTTTTTGGTTATCTCTACTTCCTTTATTTCCTATAAAAACATTTGATTCCAGTTAGGATATTTTACCAATTAAATTAAACCGAGGTACACAATTGGTATATTGTATTTAAAATGAATCAGTTTATTTCCAATATCACCGGGAATACTTTTTAATTTATTGATAGTATCGTTTAATTTGATATTGTAGAAATAATTATATGTAGAATAATTTGAGGAGAGAGCTCGATGCGAGTACTACGATTGCATACCATTTCACTGATTCCTCAACCTTGAAATAATCTCCGCGTATACATGCTCTGCATACGGCTCTGCTGCGGCTTGATGTCATCCCATACAACTTTGCTGTTCTCTGGTTATACTTATAACACACTAACAAGAGAACACCGGCAACCCGGACTCCCCAAAAAAAGGTAAGAACATCCCACTTATTTTTATCGGCGGAATCCTCCGTAGGTGGGGTGGAGGGCGCTCTTAAGAAAAACTACCCGTTTATATTTGCGCAAATATCTCGAAAACTATTGGAGATATTGAAAAAAAGTTAAGACAAGTATTTAATTGTTTGAAGAGGACTAAACAATAGCATAACCCTTATTTCAAATAGTATTAATTTTAATAGAAAAATTACCCCCACCCCAACCCTTTTGAAAAGTCCAAAATTTTTAAATATCGGAAAAGAGGGGCTGCTTCATACTGAATTCAACCTTATACATTGTTCTCATTGAGTTTTATCTTTCATTCCAGAAAAAAATATTTTGTCATGTGAAATGTGTACCAGAGGACGTACTATTTATTATAGTTGCATATGTAATAACAGTTTTGCTGTAGGATGCTCAGAGTTAGTTATCTAACCATACTAACTTTATCCGGTTGTGTTACTTTAATATCAACAATATTACAAACATTTTTTATGATGTAAACAAACATACCGGTTTGGGAGTTGGGAAATTTGGGTTAGAGGAGAGAAAAATAATCATCTATAAATTGAATATTATTATAAATACCTCCGGAACTGAAATATAGCCGGAACTAAATATAACAGAGTAACTAGTTGTTTTGCAGAATGACAAAGTTTACATTGCAATTTGTATTTGCAAACATATAAATTTCACACATACATGCATATATGCATTCATATTTTATATTCTCTTTCAAAGTTGCAGCGTTAACTAAATTATAATGTGTGAACCTTACAAGATAAAAATGCCTTACATTTATTGCACAGTGGTATACAAAAGAATTAGTACATTTATTAAATAATATAACATATATTATATATATACATATATATACATATACAGGTATCGCCAATTTTATCATACGTACTTATATAGTACATTACATGCATAACATACTTATACAAATGTTATTCAATATAGTGGCTACAATAATGGTAATCTAAAAAGAAATGTTTAAAACACAGATATTGCTTACACCAAGAACAACGTACAAGAGCCGGCTTTCCACAAATAGTGCACAGTGGTGTGGATTGTGCAGTTTTGGCAAAGCAGAAATTTACTGGATTTTCAAAGGCACTTGGTCGCTCCGCAACGTATCCACTTTTGTACCAAGAATACTTAAAAACACTAAAATGTCTCGGAGACGAAAACTGATTATGGGTTAAAGACTGTAACTTAATAATTATATTTCTATGATGCAAGTTTATATCGTGGCCCATCAAAATAACTTGGTCAGAAAAAGTTCTTACAAAATTTTTCCATAATCTAAAACCATAAACATCTAAGGGTTGAATTAATGCTGTCGTCTTCTTTGGAATGGTCAAAATATTCACATTTTTTGTCTTTTGGTGTCAGTGTAGATAGTTCCGCTGGACAGTGTCCACTCCATGAATCTAGTAGTAGTAAATTATTGGGACCAGCATTTGGCAAGAAAACATCTGTATACCATGTTTTGAAATGCGCGGATGTTAATTTTCCAGATGTAGATGCAGATATGTATATATTTATTGGGCGAAAGAGTGTTTCCTGTACGCGAGGACCTAAAGTACCGCTTACCTCTTTCAAAACTAGGAAAAGTGGAGACAATAGTCTTCCATTTGCGGAAATAGTAGGCATTATGGTCGAACGTCGAATATTCATATCCTGCACTATATTTTCTCGTGTTAGCACGTCTTGAAATTGTGTAAGTACTTCTTCCGCGATATATCTTGCTTTTTCACTGTTGGTTCCGCCCTCATTAACGCTATTTTCCCATCTATACAACTGCTGAAGTGATTTTACCTTTTTAAACTTCTGTTTAACACTTTCAAGTGTTCGTCTTGCTTTCTTCCCACTTCTCCAAAATTCTACCGCTTCAATTTTATAGTTAGCGTCTACAACGCTACCTCCTTCTTCAGGTACACATTCTTCCCAATTTTCATTAGCTTCTTCTTGAGATAGTGATTCAACAAACTGTGGTTCATGTGGTTCTGAAGGCGATTCAAATTCCAAACTCATTTCATTTTCGAAACTAAACAAACATTCTTCAGAAGCTCTAACAATAATATCTTTTAAGGCGTCGTGCAACTCTATTTCGTCTGGTGTCGTAGGAGTTCTTGCAATACTTTCAATTTTAAAAGTTATTTGCAACATGTACAGAATATTGGCCATGTTAATTCGTGCCATTCTTTTCGTCGCGTTTTCTCTGATTGTGAGTTCTCGAAGTGATTACTTTAATATTAATTATAAACATTTAAGTATGGTCGTATGCATATATATATGAACTTATCAGCAACTACGTGACAGAATTTTTCATTATCTATCTTAATATATCACTTCAAAACAATTCTATATATACAGGATGTTATTGATGTTTAATAAAATGATTTTAATACTAGACAGTAAGTATGTAAATAATACGGTTACTTGCGTTTGACAATCCATTCTAATATTTATTAAATTACGCATACGAAAATAACAAATACTTTTCATATAAACACTTTCGCGATAAAATCTCTTTGTTGTTGTTATTGTATAATTCAGCAAATAATTACTCATACTAGCAGATCAGATCAAGTTTATTATCAGACGTCCAGACGTTTAGATAAATTATTATGAAATACTTTTTATTTCAAAAGTGTTATTACATATGTATTTATTCAATTATAGTATAGTATAGTAAGTCCATTGGTACAACTTTCATATGACAAAATACTTTTTCTTTGGATTGAAAGGTAAAACTCAATGGTAACAATGTATACGGTTGAATTCAGTATGGAACAGCCCCTCTTTTCCGATATTTAAAAATTTTAAAGTTTTCAAAAGGATTGGGGGTTAATGTAGTGGTACGTACAATGGAACCACATCATCCTCCTTCTTACTTGCTTCCAAAAGAGTTATAAATTGTACTGCCGATGAGATTTTAAAGCAACTTTTAATGTTTATGCGTGATGGTGCCGCAAACATGCGTTCGTTGGGCCGATCTCTTAAAGAACACACTTCTTACATGTAACGTGTAAAATCCATACTCTAAATCTTGCGGCACAAACGATTCCTACATGTTTTCCACTAGTAAATGCATTGATTGCTAGTACAAAGGCAGTGTTTCTAAAGTCCCGCGTACCCGATTATTGCATAAACTGTGTCCTAATTTACCCGAACCACCACAGCCGATTGTTACACGTTGGGGAACATGGTTGCAGGCTGCGTTTTACTACAACAAATATTGTGATCAAGTAAAGAAGGTAGTTTTAAAATTCAATCCGACAGAAGCTGCAGCAAACAAGAAAAGCCAGGAAATATTTCAAGACAGTCAGGCTAAAAGCGATTTACAAACTATCCATAACAATTACTTCGGACTAGCGGAGAGAATAGAAAAATTACAAAATGTTTCGATGTCGCTAGTGGATTCTGTTTAAATTCTGCATGATGTTCACGCACAGTTATGCGCTGTAGAAGACGAAACAAATTGGTGTGTAATACGAAAATTTGAAAATGTTTTAGAGAAAAACTCCGATTTTCTTATATTAAGACAAATTTGTGAAGGTGCGTGTGAAGATGCATTAAGTTGTTTCAAAGATTATTTTAAATATGCAAATATAACATCGCTAAATGTCGAACGGTCGTTTTCGGCATTAAAAAACATTTATTCCGCACGTCGTACTCACTTGACTGAAACAGCTGTGGAAACATATTTAATGATTCAAATATTTAACAGATGTTACCCAGTTTGTGATTTCACGGAAGACTTTTAAAATGGTAAGTGTTTCAACACGTTTCATAATTTGTTTCTTGCCTTCTATTTTATGTGTAAACTTTTATGCGCTCCCCACGCCTCTGGCTGTTACCGCATATTTGCCCAGGTTACAAATGTTTTGTGGTAATAATATTGCTTGGTTACTGTGATAACACTGATAACAGTAAACAAAACACACTAACGTTGACGTTGACGTTGACCCAAGCATTACACAGTGTCACTTAGTACGTTAAGAAAGGTGGAGAACAGCTTCTACAAACGATTGCAGCAATATGCGGAAGAAATCTCAAACATGATAGATAGAAAAATCAATATATAGCTATTAATTATTGCAACAAAAATTTTAATAATAGTTTATTACATGCCCAACAGATATTGCATCCAAAACGGACAGTAAAATAGAAAAGATAATTAGAATAATTACTATTAGTCGTTTTTAAGTTTAGATTTTGTGTTTTGATTTTAAAGCACTTCTTACGCTACTAACTGTAGACAAGTTGAATGAAGAAAACTGTATAATAGATAATATTAAAAGTCAATTCATATTCCCAATCAGATGGAATTTATAAACCCCTATAGATTCATAAAAGTGACAAACCTTTGAGGTATGTGGCTTCCACAATCATTTAATTAAAAAAGCAAGAAAATAAAGTGAAAAACTCGGTATATAATCCGCTACAAAGGCTCCAATTTATGACCTCCAACGTAGTTTATTTGCAGAACACCGACATCCGGTAGTACATCACTTAAGAAGTAAATACCCTCAACAGATACACTAGGCGATTCATCAACATATATTGACAGAATCAATCCGGCTTAATAACGAAGAACTACGCTTTCGGATCAGCTGTTTTAGCGGAATAAAACGTTACTCTCGTTTTCGCGTGAAGGAAACAGGCTGGGGAAATACGGGAGAACGTGCGTGGGAGATGTTTATTGTTATTAGATTCTCCTCCTTCTTCGCTCCGGAAAAAGCGAAACTGGGTCAAAGGAGTAGCCGTTAGCTCGACGCGATCATATACCGGACCCGTTATTCTTCCCTTTCCGACGAGTTTCCGAAGGGAGACGGAAGATACGCGAATATAAATTGGATATCGACGCCTCGCCGCTAAACAAACAAGTAAACACCGTAATCTCGAGCATTTCTGCTCGAAATCTATTTGCATTTTGACTAGATGGAGGTAATTTTTTGAGCAACTTAGCGAGTTTGAATGGCAGGACCGTGGAAACGAAGAAGACGATGTATATCGTAAAGTTTTTATTATTTAGAGATAGTGTCCGGTCGTTACATTTTATGGATTTCCTTGAAAAAGATTTCGGGTGAATAAGTTTTGTTTTGGGAAAAGGTTTGGTTTAAGTTGATGAAGACAAAGTTGCGGGTTTCCTGAGAAAACTAAAACGTTATAAACGTGATTTCTAGAGTAACCAAAACTTGCGGACTCGCATAGGCGTCGGTATTACGGGTTAATATAAGAATACGAAAAATTCATAAATAAACTTACTTGCTAATTATTCAACAAATTAGAGGCATCAGGATGTGAACTACTGTAAACTTGCATCATTGCATATGTTTCCACAGTTACTTCTTTAAACCTTGTGCGTCGACAAGAAAAAATATTCTTATACATAGAAAACGATCCCTCCACATCTAAGGAAGTTACATTTGCATGTAGAAACTGTTTTTCAAAATCACTTAAAAGTTTACTATTCTTACACTTATTATAAACGGCCTCTAGTATTAAAATCGGGATTTTTCTTTAAAACTTCTGCCAACTTTTGACTAGCGCATAATCCTGGCGTATCATTTAATGTGTGTAATTTATTTTTTACACTCTCCACTATGTCTAATGATTCCTGCAATGACAATTCAGTACATTGTAGTTTTTTGATGGCATCTAGTAATACTGTATAATTGGTACATATTGTTGTTAAATCTTCTAAAAGTTGAGGAATTTGAAATTCTCTTTGACTTTCTCTAATTGCTTTGGATTCATTCCGATTAAATCGCATTATAACTGATTGAATTTGTTGAAAATGGATTAAATAGTAAGAAGCTGCTGTTAGCCAAGTACCCCATCGCGTTAAAATTGGTTCAGGAGGTTCTGGAATACCTGGACAAAATTTACGAAATTCTTTTAAACGTTTAGGAGATTTATGAAACACTGCTTTAGTACTTCCAATCATCCGATCAACGTTTCCGGAATGTTGTCGAACAACTTCACCAACTAAATGCAAAGCATGCAGCACGCAGGTTGTATGTAATCAGTTAGGAAATATATGTTTTAAGGATCGCCCAACACTTAACATCGTTGCTGCACTATCTGTCACAATCATCACAACTTGATCTTGGGCAATTTTAAATTTTTTCAAAGCGTTCATTATCACTTTTTGAATATTTTCCGCGGTACATTGTTGAACACGTTTGCAATCTAACAAATATCGAGATGCTGTGTTCTCGGTAGATAAAACGCGAGCTATTACATTCACAATACTGTTTTTCTTTTTATCGGTCGTCTCATCCACGGTAATCCATATTTTTTTGGAACACAAATCACGTTTACACACATTTTCTAGCATCTCTTTCATTCGCGGCAAATGATTCTGTAATTGTGTTTGTGAGGGTAATGGGTACTTTGGAACGTATTGTCGCCAAAACGTTTTAAAAGCTGCTTTTCTCACCAACGACAACGGAAGATTACAAGAGGTAAACATAATTAATAAATGTATGGGGAGTAGTGTATAAGGTATTTCAGTTCTTGCATTTCTCATATGCTTAATACCATTGACATGCCTCTGGCAATCAGTTCTGTCCAATGCAGCCAAACGAACATTGCATATTAAGCAAAAAACTGCACTACCGTCATATTTTAAATGGGGAAAAAGTGACACATACTTATGTACATTAGTAGCAAATCTATTACGAGGCATTGTTTTCTTAGGTATGTAAATATTAGTTCTATATGAAACGATACAATAATTATGTACTTGGTATAATACTACGACACACAAAAAACACCAGCTATATTTTCAAAAGCGACACGTAAGTACATAACCTTGACCGTTCGACTAATCTCTGCAACAGCTCAACCGGTACTAAAACGAAATCTCTCTCAGCGCGGTTTAACATGATTTATATTCAAGGTCGACACTACATGCCTGCTTCTCTACCGGTTTAGTTTATTTATGAATTTTTCGTATTCTTATATTAACCCGTAATACCGACGCCTATGCGAGTCCGCAAGTTTAGGCTACTCTAGTGATTTCGTATTAGCGATATATCAATGTTTATACAATTGCCTGGGACTCTGGCCATGTCTAATGAAGAAAAATACTCCTTCACCAGACACAGTCAACGTTTATCAGCTGTGCTAGATTCAATGAATTCTTATTTTCCAAACATTGATCATCAAGCCTATTCTTGGATTCTGAGACCGTTTTCTACAGATGACGAAACCTTTAAAGGTGATGATATTTCAGCTAAGATTCAATTCCTTGCGCTACCTAAAGATAACATTTTAAAAATAGAATTCCAAAATTACAATATATAATTAAGGATGTTAATTCCATTTGCTGCCACTTACAGATGTGAGACACTAGTGATTTTCATTTAGTTTGTAATTTATTGTTAATAAAGACATTTTGTACCATACTGTGTAATATCTTTTATGGAGGGGGGTAAAGCGTTGCTCCCGAGCAGGCAAAACGCTACTCTACATGAATTTCGAAATGCCACTATTCTGAGGGCCACATACAAATGGATTGGTAACGCAGTGACATCTGTCGCGAATTCTCTGCATCTAAATTTGACGTTTGCAAGCAAAACACTTGTCAGCTTGATAGTATTTAAACCAATTCATCAAATTGCGTGAAAAATAAACTGATACCACAAATACGATACTGATAATATGTGACAATGTTTTCAATCTTAAAAGAACAAATTAACCACTGGATTAGCATCCCTACAGATGAATTAGAACCAGTACCTGAAACCTCATCCCATGCAGAAGAAAAACTTCACAATACCAATGAAAATGATCTTAACACAGATGATGCACCAAAAGAAGAAGAACATTCCGAAGTTGGATCCCAAGTTGTTGTGAAAGAGGTGGGAAGAAATCGTGATGAAGTGGAAGATATTTCCCTTGAAAACCTTCAAATCAAAGCATTCACCCATGCAAAATTGTTTGGAAATTACCTCTATTCAACCGTCACAGAAATAGGAACACAACTCAAGAAGACCATCAAGGAATTTAATAAAGCACAGGATGCTTTCGTAAAGGAACTAGCTGATAAACATACTTTTAGCGCTCTAGCACCATGGGTTGGATCCACGAATGAAGATAAAGTCAAGGAAGTATGTCTAAGCTTATCCAGTGATAGGAGAAATTTCTTTCGCAACCCGCCAGAAGGTGTAAACTTCGAGTTCGATTACGAGTCTATGTATCCAGTAGCCACAGCCATCATGGAATACGACGCTAATTTGATAAAAATGCGCTACGAACTAGTTCCTAAGCTAATAAACGAAGAACATTTTTGGAGAAACTATTTTTATCGTGTGTACCTAGTTTGTCAAGCAAATGGTGCTTCTTTTATACCAAAATCCTCTACCCAAATGAATATGCCAGCAGAGGAAGAATCCCTTTCAGAAGCCGAAGATGTATGTCCAATCAAGGAAAATATTAAGACCAGCACTAATAGTAAGCAAGATATATGGGAAGAAGAATTAGAAGCGGAATTACAGGATTACGAGAGTACTGACAACGAAAAGATTGAAACTATAATTGAGGATTTTGAAGAATTCAAGACGTGTTAAATTAAGATTTTCGAAGTTCTGATCATTTGTTTACTTGAAAAAATAAATATTAACGTTACATTTTGGATAAGCCTATTCACTATAACTTTATTTCCCCATTTTCCGTTACACAGCTTTTGTGAACACTCCTCAGAAAGCACGGATAAATTTCCTTACTTAAACTAAAAACCATTAAATTGTAATTTTAAAAGCTTTTACTTATAACGATCATTAAAGATTTTATCCACTACCACAAACAATAATCTAGGGGGTTAAGATCTGGTGACTCCGGTGGCCAATCTTGTCGACCACCTCCACCAATCCAGCGATTGGGAAACGGAACGTTCAAAAAATTTCTAACATTCACGCTAAGACGGCTCGAAGAGTAATAGTTTTTAGTAGCTAGCCAGACAAGGTGACTAGTGCATGAAAATGAAAAGGTAACGACAATTGAGGACCGCGCGATCACTAAATTTTTAACAAAAAAAGGGCATACGCGTAATCACATTAAACAACGTTTAGACAGCGTTTATGGTGATTTATTTTAATAATAATAATAATAATAATAATAATAATAATAATAATAATAATAATAATAATAATAATAATAATAATAATAATAATAATAACGCCTCTAAACATTTCAATTATTGAAACATTCGCCGAATTCTCCGTAACCATTTGGGTATGAATAAGATTAGCGCAAGATGGGTACCGCCTCTCCAACGTGAACGTCGGATTGAATGTGTGTGCTAGTTTTTAAACATGTGTGGACACGACCCGAAACCGATTTTGTATTATGATCCTCTATCCAAAAAGGATTTCTTTTTAAATCAACATTTATCGAAACCGTTATTTTTCGCACTCTATAGATTTGATCAGGTAACAAATGCACATAATAAAACCAAAAGAAAATAAACTTATACTGCCTACTTTGCATCATCAAAATTTCTTCCAATCAACTATGCAGCTCACGTTATTTTCTGGAATTTACAATTTTTCTAAACTCAGGCGGTCTAAAACAACACCAACGAGTATCACACACCTGCGTCATCATCCATGAACACATACAACATGCAAGGAACGTCCATCAGCACGCTTCTTTTTATACGCAGATAGAAATATTATTCAACTCAGCTAGCGTGCATATCCTCCGCATAAGACTGTTAAGGTTCATTGTAGCCCGTTTCTGTTTTCGCGCAACGCAACGTACTGACCTTGCTTCAATCAAACCTGAACCATCTACTACGTATTTTAAGCATGTACGACATGAACACCAGAAATGCCAGCTTGGCATGCAACGGATTTGCAAAGTCGCGATTCCTGCTAGATAAGGCGTTCTAACGTGATTAAAACATCGTTGTATTTAACTGTAAGCTAATATTAGACGCGAAACAAATAAGTATTAAATAATAATAATATGCTCATGCTGAAATGTTATAAGTTATAATATAGATGTTTGGGTTTGGCTAGCGTGACAGTAAAGAAAATCAAAGTAGAGTTACAATATATCCTAGATGGTGTACAATCAAAAAACTAAGAACATGGTTTAGCTTGTTAAATGGATTGAATTTTGTATTAGGGACGTTATAACTAGAGTTTGTTAAAAAAGTGGTACCGGATGGGAGTAGCATAGCGGTAGCGGCGTGGATAGGGGTAATTTTCAACTGGTAGTCGATCTCGACAGTACCGCGAGAGAGATCAAAGCGACAGTACGTTGCACGCTGCACGTCAAATAAGTACGCGGAGATGGGACGCCCAAAGGGTGTAACGTTCCCTTCGAATGTGAATAAATATCTCAGACATTTCCCCGAATTAGAATATAGAAGTCCGCATATTTATTGCACAATATGTAATAGCGGATGTAAAAGTAAACGTCATGTACTGAATTTAAGAAACAGTATTCCATACTGGCAATTTTTATATGATTTTATTTTTATGTTAAGTGTGTGCAACATCCCACAACATCTAGTATCTAATGAACACTTTCGTCTTTTTTGAGTTAAGTACGTTTCCTCATGGAAGCTGCCAACATCTATGCAATTACGATACAATTTGCCACGTGTGCAAGGTACAGTAAAGTTATGTATAAAGGACGAGTTGAGAAATAAGAAAATCTGCCTATGTATGGATGAAACAACTGATGCTCAGAAACACAGCGTCATTCATGTTGTAGCGCATCCTTTAAAACTTGATGGTCCACCAGCTTCATTGTTGTTATCCGGTAAAAGGATTCAGAAAACTAATGCAGAAACCGCTGTCAAGATAATAAAAGATTCTTTGAGAGAATTTTGTATCACAGGAACCCAAGTCACAATGTTCGTTACTGACGGAGCCGCAACAATGCTAAGAGTGATGTTGAAAATATGCATTCTGGCTCTTCTTCAGATAATATGCCTCATACACGCATGTCACTTCGTAGCAGAAACTATTCGAAAGAAGTATCCGATGGTGGATAAGTTAATAGCATCTACCAAAAAAGTGTTCATCGAATCTCCCAAACACATCCGTGTATTCAAACAATTGTGTCCGAAATTACCACCACCACCTCAGCCTGTAATAACGCGATGGGGAACATGGCTCCAGGCAGTATCTTACTATCAGAAATATTTTTCACAAGTGAAAAATGTCATCTTGAAACTCGATTCAAATGATTCTGCAGCAGTTCGAGATAGTCACCACTGGATGTCGAACGATAATTTTCGAAGTATACGACGACGTATTCACAACACCGTCGACGACTGAATGAATCGACAATGGAAGCGTTGCTGATGTTGCAATTCTACGCAGCTTACCAGGCCGGTTGCCAATTGCCACAGTGGACATCAAGACGGCAGGAAAAGATAACAATATTATTTTTCACTATTGTTGTATATTACGTACCTACTTTTATGCGGTGCGCCACTGCTGGTACCACCTTTTTAACAAACTTGTTGAGGATATTTTTTTAATGAAAAATAATGTGTTAGAAAAAATGCAATATTTGACATTTTTCAACACATTTCATTGATTCAAAAAAGTATGGATTTAAATCAAGAAAGTCACACAGAAAGAAAGTTTTGGAATAACATCTACAGCTGTAGAAAACCGTTATAAGATCCAAGACGCGAACAATTTTGTATGAAATGAGCATGGTGGATGTTCCAACAAAACTATTGTCTTACAAAAATTATATTAATGACGGGTTGTGAAGTTGAAAGAACGTTTTGGATACTAGAAGACGTACTAGCTTCAAAAAGAAGCCGTTTCACTACAGAAAATATACGAGGTCTGGCTAAAATGTATCCGACTCTGAATTTTCTCACCCACAGTAGTGATGCTTGGTCGGCGCCTAGCACCTAGCGACCTAGTATCTCTGCGTTCGAGTGTGTTAGTCGCTGCCTAGAAGCCGCCGAGTGAGGTATTGTTATAAGTAAAGCCCGGTAACAGGGAGCCGTGCCATAGCCGTACCTGCCTAGTATACAGAAACAATAGTAAGAAAATAGAAAAAAAAATAACAGAACTAATACATAATTATAATATGTGAAAAGTAGTGAAACACTCACCCTTTTAAGCAGCCTTGACTACGGAACAGTAAAACTAGAAGCACCATTATCAGTATTAACATTATATGGATACGAGTGGCAAAAAGTTGACACCATTAGATGTGTTTCCACAGTTGTCTCGGTGAGCGATGTTCGCCGTGGTGAGAAAATGAGTTTATATTTTGAAAAAGAGCATTCAACATCTACCGACGTTATACATGCATGATTAAAATACTATTTGTACTTAGTCAGTGGATTATTCGATACACCATCACATATTTGTTTTAGTGTGCTAAAATCGGGATCTTTCTGTAGCATACTCTCGATCTTTTCTAAAACGCGATTATATTTTGCGTCATGTATAGTCAGTAGCTGTGATTGCACTCCGTCCATAATTTGCAGAGACTCCAATAATGATAACGATCTATTTTGTAATTGGTCTATTGCATCAGCTAATCCTTTATAGTAGTTACGAATATTTTTTAAATCTGTTTTAACGAAAATATCTTGAAATTTCGACTGGCCCTCCTTAATAGCTGCAGCTTCGGCAGGGTTGAATTGCGCAACAACAGCCTATACTATTTTAAAATGTTCAGCATAATAAAAAGCTGCCTGCAACCATGTTCCCCAACGTGTAAGAATTGGCTCCGGTGGTTGATGAATACCAGGACACTCTGTGTGAAATGATCGTAGGCGTTTGGGAGATTTCAAAAATACTTTTTTGTGCTTGCTACTAATGCATCTACCTCGGGAGAGCATTGTCGAATGGTTTCTGCCACAAGATGTAAAGCATGCACTTTACACGTAACATGTAAACACTTGCAACCATGTTCAAGAAGAGAACGGCCTACCGAACGCATTATCGCTGCGCCATCGCTCATAAACATCAATACTTTATCTTTTGAAATTTGAAATTTTTCCAACGTACTAAGTACAACCTTCGTAATTGCTGCAGCAGTACACTCTTCCAGCCTTCGGCTAGCTAGTAACAGTGGTAATATAGGCTTACTAGGGTCTAGTATGCATACCATAATATTTACAATTGAATTTTTTTTACAGTCTGTTGTCTCATCAATACATAACCAAAGAAACTGTTTTTTCAATATGCATTTCATTTTCTTTTCCACGTCATCGCGCACCAATGCAACATGCTTACGTGCCGTTGGCAACCGCAACTCGGGATTGTATTTGTCCCAAAAGTCCTTAAACGGTTGTTTATCGAGTAAGCCTAGTGGCAAATTACAGTTTATCAACATAAGAATTACTTTAAAAAAATGCACATCTCGGTGGCATGCCCAATTTTCGTTTTCTATGCTATGCGGAATTTACGTGTCTTGTACAGATCCACTTCTTATTTGACAGCAAATGTATTTTGCACACTTTACAAACTATCTTACTCCCGTTGTAAAACAAATCGGGAAAGTCAGAAATAAACTTATTTACTATGTCTTGAAAGGGTCGTTTTTTAGGCTTCGACATACTCACTAAAAACTACAACTAATAACTACGTCTGTATCAATAAAATCAAAACGCACTACACTAAATAATAACTACAATTAATAACTACGTCTATATCAATAAAATCGACACGCCCTATCCGCTATCCAATGCTAAACTGAACTGAGTGATGATGATTTGTCGTGTCGTATCATAGTCGACCAGCCCTCCCCGCCCACCTAAACACAGTCACACCGCCGCTGCGATTGCTCTCCAGTGACCGGGCTCTAGTATAAGTAATGCGTGACAAACGGTTGCACCCGCTGTGTTTTCTTTCTTGGTGATTCTCCAAGCGAAACAATTCGTAAGATTCGGCAAGTGTTTGGAGACGATGCTATGGGGGTAACACAAAAGAGTACTATCAAGAAGTTCTACGCCGACTCCGTGATGCTGTTCGGCGGCAGTTGCATCATGACAATGCTCCGGCTCATTCATCGCACCTGATCCAGACTTTCTTGGCGAAACACAGAATGCCAGTCGTCTCCCAACCACCCTACTCTCCAGATATGGCGGTTTCTGGTTGTTTCTGAAATTGAAGACACCCTTGAAAGGATCCCGTTTTGTGAGTAGAGAAGAGATAATGCAGAACGCGACGAGGGAGATGAACACCATTCCAAAAGAAGCCTTCCAGAAGTGTTATCGGCAGTGGAAGGATCGGTGGGCTAAGTGTGTGTAGGCGCAAGGGGCCTACTTTGAAGGGGATTAGGATTAGTCCCAATCCCGTCACATAAGTAATATATTTTTCCCGGCCAAAGGTCGGATACTTTTTGGACAGCCCTCGTAGGCAAGCCTCTTGTGGTAATGGCTAATTCCTTTCTCTTATTTCCAACTTGAAACAAATTTATTATATATGTACATATCTTCTGTTTCAACGTATAATTAATATATGAATTTCGTTTAAATACATTTACAAAAACTTCGTCTGAAATATGCAACATACACTTAGAAAATAACGATTAGTTGTAAATGAATACGTGCCATTCAATCCTTGGTTTTTTAAATTTTAAAATATAAGCTTGAACAAAGCGGCCCTTCAGTGTTCTGGTTCGACTCGGTGGCGAATTTCGAGACGGCTAGCCCTGTCGACTTTCCTACAGTTAATATAGTGCAGATAAAATTTGCAAAATTTGATAAAACATTAAAGCTTAAACTTGTAAAATATATTTCAGTAAGACTAAGAAAATTACTTATTGTACAATTAGTGTTAAAAATTACAAAATTCAGTGTAAATAGGGACGAACACAACATAATGAAATGACAACCAGCATTACAATAATATTCCATATATGAATTTCCAATAAATGTAATTTTAAGTTCTAAATAAAGTTAGTTGAGACAACTGATGATAACTACGCAAAATTAGAGGGAAAAGTACAAAACTCTCTGAGATACCTTGTATTTAACTAGGACTATTAATCATTCTTCTCAGTGTATACTACTGATAATTAATCTAGGCAAACAGCGGTAACAGTCAGTGTAGTAGATATGTGGTGCGGAGTCGGCGATTTTATTTCACGCGTTCACAGCGTCAGTACTAAATCGATGCTGTATGCGAGTAGTTCTGTGTATATGTAGGCTATCGTAACTTATTTCGTAATTGTACGCCTATGTTTGTCTTAAATGTCGCAGTTAGGTACGTCGCGAAAACGACCAATGCCAGGCACAGTTGAAAACTGTATAGTGGACATACCGGATTTAATTTTTGATGGCGCTAAAATTCAATGTCTAGTTTGTAAAATCCCTTTAATGTGTTGGTCCAGAAGTCATTGTCAACGTCACATCGAAAACAAACAGCATTCTTCTGCAAAAAGTGGAATACGAGACCAAGAAAAATTTACATTTGATTAATGTGTTACTCTTATTTTATGTAATCTATCGTTTCGTGTGCTAGATAAAGAAGCATTTGTCTCCTTCTGGAATAAATATGCGGACTGTAAATTACCTAGTCGGACATCGATACGAAATGTAGTGCCATTTGCTCGTGAACATATAGAAAAAACAATGAAAACGGAATTGAAAGATAAAAAACTGTGGTTGTGTGTGGATGAAACAACAGATCATCAAAAACATTCTGTGGTTAATGTAATGGTACGTACAATGAAACCACATCGACCGTCATCCTCCTTCTTACTTGCTTCCAAAATAGTTATAAATTGTACTGCCGATGAGATTTTAAAAGTGGTATTGAACTCATTGAACAGATTTGAAGTTTCAACTATGCAACTTTTAATGTTTGTGAGTGATGGTGCCGCAAACATGCGTTCTTTGGGCCGATCTCTTAAAGAACACACTTCTTAAATGTAACGTGTAAAATCCATACTCTAAATCTTGCGGCACAAACGATTCCTACATGTTTTCCACTAGTAAATGCATTGATTGCTAGTACAAAGGCAGTGTTTCTAAAGTCCCCGAAACATACCCGACTATTTCATAAAACTGTGCCCTGATTTACCTAAACCACCACAGCCGATTGTTACACGTTGGGGAACATGGTTGCAGGCTGCGTTTTACTACAACAAATATTTTGATCAAGTAAAAAAGGTAGTTTTAAAATTCAATCCGACAGAAGCTGCAGCAAACAAGAAAAGCCAGGAAATATTTCAAGACAGTCAGGTTAAAAGAGATTTACAAACTATTCACAACAATTACTTCGGACTAGCGGAGGGAATAGAAAAATTACAAAATGTTTCGATGTCGCTAGTGGATTCTGTTCAAATTGTGAATGATGTTCACGCACAGTTATGCGCTGTAGAAGGCGAAACAAATTGGTGTGTAATATGAAAATTTGTGAAGGTGCGTGTGAAGATGCATTAAGTTGTTTCAAAGATTGTTTTAAATATGCAAATATAACATCGCTAAATGTCGACCGGTCGTTTTCGGCATTAAAAAACATTTATTCCGCACGTCGTACTCACTTGACTAAAACAGCTGTGGAAACATATCTAATGAAATGTTACCCAGTTTGTGATTTCAGGGAAGACTTTTAAAGCGGTAAGTGTTTCAGCACGTTTTATAATTTATTTCTTACCTTCTATTTTATGTGTAAACTTTTATGCGCTCGCCACGCCTCTGGCTGTTACCGCATATTTGCCCAGGTTACTGATAATATTAAACAAAGTTCCAAAATTATAACCGCCTGTTAAAATGAGATCCAATAGACTATAAATACAAATCTGAAATCTTTGATTCGCATATTGGAACTAAATTTAGCAACTTAGCCAAATTTAAGTTCTTATAAGCAAAATTCTCATAATACTTCGCAAATTTGTGAGTTCATCTTAATTTTAATCCGAAACTTGATAACTAATTAGCAAATTAAGACCGCCTTAAAGGCAGGCTTAATTTCAGGCGCGTATATCGGGAGTGAATCGATAATCTCAAGATCATGCGCTATCGAAAATGGAAACACGGCGATGTTAATATTATTAATCAAGCATGCTCTCTATTAATCCTAACAAAGGACGAAATCGTGGAATATATGTTTCCAGTTCCCTACATGTAAACGCGTCAATATTGATACTGCCAAAACGTCGGTATACAGGACGTGCTCGGCATTTGTTAAACTATATCTTTAATTAATCGCCCGTGTCCGAAGATATATGGTTCCGGATATATCCCGTCCTGACAAGATTGGCAACTACACGAGCGACCTCTAGTCGAACGACGACAAAAACCACCGAGCACGAGCAATGAAAAGACGTTCGGCTAGGAAGGTCGTAGGAGAGGCGAATTCAATCTTAATGAAACCGAAAAAGAAGAAATATCGTCCGACTTTCGTTGATAAATTGTCGCAACTTTAGCTCTGATTACCGCTGGACGATCGGGACCACAAAGGACCGCCTCTCCGAAAAACGTAAGATATTGGGATAGATTCGTTACGAATTGTACGGTATTTATCAGTGGAAATTTTTACCATCTAGCGGGGTAAATGAAGCGTAATCTCGCCGATATATTGAAGGGTTCTTTTTACGTCAAACAAAGCCCGAGCAAGTATCTGTTGTATTCGAAAATTCTGGTTATTGTTTCTAAAAATTTTGCTTTGTTATAAATTTATATATCGATGAATCCGATATTTTTTTAATATCCACAACGTTATTTGTATGTTTTTGATAGCACACAACTTTTTTCTTGCTGATCACTTTCAAATACAGTCCCTGGCCATCTTAAAAATATGATTTTGGGATAACATTTAAAAAAACAGTTGGTAATGTTGAGAATATTATTATTTAATAATAATAATAATAATAATAATAATAGTACTTTATGCATAAAGCCAACACCGGTTGGAGTGATGCGTTAATCTTACATTGATAAAATGGAATAAAACATAGAATAGAATAAGTCGACATACTAATTACTAACCTGGACAAATATGCGGTAACAGCCAGAGACGTGACGAACGCATAAAAGTTTACACATAAAATAGAAGGTAAAAAATAAATTATAAAACGTGCTGAAACACTTACCGTTTTAAAAGTCTTCCGTGAAATCACAAACTGGGTAACATCTGTTAAATATTTGAATCATTTGATATGTTTCCACGGCTGTTTCAGTCAAGTGAGTACGAGGTACGGAATAAATGTTTTTTAATGCCGAAAACGACCGTTCGACATCTAGCGATGTTATATTTGCATATTTAAAATAATTTTTGAAACAACTTGATGCATTTTCACACGCACCTTCACAAATTTATCTTAACATAAGAAAACACTTTCAAATTTTCGTATTACACACCAATTTGTTTCGCCTTCTACAGCGTGAACATCATTCACAATTTGAACAGAATCCACTAGCGACGTCAAAACATTTTGTAATTTTTCTATTCCCTCCGCTAGTCCGAAGTAATTGTTGTGAATAGTTTGAAAATCTGACTATCTTGAACTATTTCCTGGCTTTTCTTGATTGCTGCAGCTTCTGTCGGATTGAATTTTAAAACTACCTTCTTTACTTGATTAAAATATTTGTTGTAGTAAAACGCAGCCTGCAACCATGTTCCCCAACGTGTAACAATCGGCTGTGGTGGTTCAGGTAAATCAGGACACAGTTTGTGAAATAGTCGGGTACGTTTCGGGGATTTTTGAAACACTGCCCTTGTACTAGCAATCAATGCATTTACTTGTGGAAAACATGTAGGAATCGTTTGTACCGCAAGATTTAGAGTATGGATTTTACACGTTACATGTAAGAAGTTACCACTGTGTTCTTTAAATGATCGGCCCAAAGAACGCATGTTTGCGGCACCATCACTCATAAACATTAAAAGTTGCATAGTTGAAACTTCAAATCTGTTCAATGAGTTCAATACCACCTTTAAAATCTCATCGGCAGTACAATTTATAACTCTTTTGGAAGCAAGCAAGAAGGAGGATGACGATCGATGTGGTTCCATTGTACGTGCCATTACATTAACCACAGAATGTTTTTGACGATCTGTTGTTTCGTCCGCACACAATCACAGTTTTTTATCTTTCAATTACGTTTTCATTCTTTTTTCTATATGTTCACGAGCAAATGGCACTACACTTCGTATTGATGTCCGACTAGGTAATTTACAGTCCGCATATTTATTCCAAAAGGAGAGAAATGCTTCTTTGTCTAGTAAACGAAACGATAGATTACATAAAATAAGAGTAACACATAAATCAAATGTAAATTTTTCTTGGTCTCGTATGCCACTTTTTGCAGAAGAATGCTGTGCCATCAAAAATTAAGTCCGGCATATCCACTATAAAGTTTTTAACTGTGTCTGCTATTGGTCGTTTTCGTGACGTACCTAACTGCGACATTTTTAAAGGAAACAAAAGCGTACAATTACGAAATAAGTTACGACAGCCTACATATACACAGAACTACTCGCATACAGCGTCGATTTAGTACTGACGCTGTGAACGCGTGAAATAAATAATCGCCGACTCCGCACCACATGTCTACTACACTGACTGTTACCGCTGTTTGCCCAGACTACTAATTACTAAAGTATTCGTTTACGCTATAAAAAGCATGCAATGACAAATAATCCCTTACTCTGCTCTTAAACATATGAATTGATGAATAGATCTTACACGTATCCGGTAATTTATTATATAATTTTGCACATATGTAAAAGGGAGATTTCTCATGCAATGTTAAATTGTGTCTTGGATAAATGATTTCGTGCACATTTCTTGTGTTATACTGGTGCGGTGTTTAAAACTCGTTTAATTTGTCCGTATTTTGCTAAACAAAATTCAAACACATATATAAAAATGCAGGGAAAGGTAAGAATTTTGTGGCAAATAAAAGTATCCCTACAAGTATCTCTATAATGTACACCAAACATCAAACGAATAAGACGTTTTTGTGAAACAAAGACTCTCTTCCAACTTATAGCAACACCCCAAACAGCAACATTATATAACATCACTGAGTATGCTAATGCATAATAAACGTCAATTAGATTTTGCCTAGGTAAAATATGCTTTAGTTGGTTGATAACGTAATAGGCACTACTCAATTTGTTGAATACATTCTGCAAATGCTGGTCCCAAGACAATCTATGACCGACCTGAACACCAAGCAACCCCACACCATTACGGAATTACATATACCACGCAAATAAGTATAATTTGAACATATGTATATTAATATTTGCTTGTTCCTCCTCTTCGTTTTATTATATCCTCAATCCTTTTTGGAATACTGCCAATTCAGCACACATTTTCAATTACATTTCAAAGAGTTTTAATTTTATTTGTGTGCGTCTATTTTTGTGGTCAATTATTAGCATAATGGGAAAGAAGAAGGATATAACCACAGAGAAAAAGCACGAATTTCTGCTCTTCTAGAGACGGGAGAGTTCTCTCAACGTGAAGTTGCACAAAAAGAAGGTGTATCACATCAAACTGTTCTGAGAATCGCTAAATTAATTAAGGAGAATAATCCTAGTACAAGTAGTGGCAGGACATACTGTACCGGCAAACGCAAAACAACTGTAAGAGATGATCGTCGTATAGTAAAAGTGGCTACAGAACATCGCTTTCTAACCACTAAAGGTGTTCATAAAACTCTTGGTGCAGAAGGTATGCAAATATCAGCCCCAACAGTCCGTAGACGTCTTCATAAAACAGGCTTGAAATGCAGACGTACGGCAAAGAAGCCAAGACTAACATCTAAAATGAAAGTGACACGATTTCAATGGGCTAAAGAATATAAAAAATATACAGTTGAAAGGTAAGTTCCATTTATCATCTGTAATTTTGGTCAAATTCATCCTCATAGTTCGCATGGTTTTCCACATTTTTTACTTTTTCCTACATTATTTATAGCGACAAATCACGGCTATAAGTGCTAGCGTTTGTCGACGTCCTTCAGAGCGTTATAAAGAAGCATGTACGATCAAATCTACTTAACACCCCCCATCTCCGATGGTTTGATTGTGTATTGCGACAGAAGAACCGGGACCTCTATTTCGTTAACGGAACAATGGAACAAAAACAATATAAAAATATTTTACAAAACTATTTAATACCTTATATTGGTTTATGGGATCCGACTCGAGGACCGTACACTTTCATGCAAGACAATGCACCGTGTCATAAGGCAAAAAGGTAAATGCGATACCTTGAATCTAAAAATCTGCGTGTACTATCTTGGCCAAGCAATTCACCAGATATAAACCCAATTGAAAATGTGTGGAATATCTTGAAAACATCATTAAGGTTCGACAAACGAGTGCAACGTCAAAGGCGTATCGCGCAAAAGTAGGTACGTGAGATACAGTATTATTAAAAAATAATATATTCTTACCTTTTACTGACGTCCTGATGTTCACTGTGGCAAAATACTACTGCCCCGGTAAGCCCGGTTGTAGCATTGGGCATCAGGGCGTCAATAAAAGGTAATAATATATTATTTTTTAATAATACTGTATCTCACGTACCTACTTTTGCGCGATACGCCTCTGACGTTGCACTCGTTTGTCGAACCTTAATCATAAGTACACGAAACTCAATCACAAAGGAAGAATTACAACAACATATTAAAGATGTATGCCGACGAAATTTAAAAAAATAGAAAACTGCATTGGCAGTATGTCGGAAATAATAAAGCACAGAGATGGCACAAGCAAATATTAGTAAATACATGTTCAAATTATACTTACCTGCATGTTATATGTAATTAAATAGTAATATTGCCCACATTACCAACTGTTTTTCTAAATTTTACCCCAAAATCATATTTTTGGCCAGGGACTGTAAATAACCACAAGTGTTCCAATCCAGTCTCCTCTAATACTACCTGCCAGAATTTCGAAATTGATCTCACCTGACGACTAGCAGACGTATATATCCCAACGCCTAACACATTCGAGGGAACGCTTTAATGTCTAGACGCTAAACGTGACAGATCAGAGAGTTGAGACATACTAATGTATAAATTACCATATATTGTCTTCCATATTGCTCATCAACAAAACGGCAATGCGGACGCGAACCCCCTTATAATGTTAACGAGGAATATTTTCCGAGGCTTCGTGATGTGTCTAATGAACAGGTAAGTGTGACATAATCGAAGTTACTCAGACGCCCTCGAATACGTTCTCGTATAAGGAGAACGTCTGACAGGAATGCATTTGAAGTTACGTGCATATGCAGGGCTCGTCTCAGTAGTTCTTCCGTTGGTTCTGACGGGATGATGGGTACGTTGAGAAGATGGCTTACCTGAAACAAGAAAAAGAAAGTTGTTTATACGCTGTTTATAGCAAAACCATTAATGTATTTGAATTTGGAGTTATTAGAATTTAAGGTTAGCTATAATCGAAAGAAAAACAAAATAGTTATATTATAAGTTGTCCTTGAACATACTTTGAAATCCACTTCATAGACAATTTGGATTATTCTTTCCTTTCAAAAGGAAAGTGTAATTTTTCTTTACGTGATCTTAGTTTCAAAAGAAATAATTGTTGTCTCTTCAATTACTAACTTACAATCAGGTCAACAACAAGACACAACACCAGATTGTAAAACCGTATTCCAATCTAGATCTAACAAAGTGAAATACAGCAGCAGGGTCCGATCATACAAAAGGGTCTTGTAGTACGAATGCTGAATCCCATTGGCGTCCACAGAATTTGATTTCTATGTTTTAGTCGGCAGCGTTCTTTTAATTAATAGGAAAAATATTTCTTATTAATAAGAAATATATTTCTTAGGCCATTTGTAAACCTTGCCGATTGATTTGGCCAAACAACATTGGATTCATATCAATATTCGTTTATAATATTATTACGAATGTGCGGAATATTTGCTTAAAAGCAATAAAACATTCAGGGAACAAATAACTTCTATGCCACCATAAAGAAATGATTATTAAATGAATGGTTTCTAGTACCTCTTGATTACGGGATTGAACGATTGAACTAACCTGTTTTTGACATTGGCTGAGTATTCTTACTGAAAATATTATTTGAATAAGTTAGTAGAGAGTAGAGTATCCTAAACTTGCGGACTCGCGTAGGCGTCGGTATTACGGGTTAATATAAGAATACGAAAAATTCATAAATAAACTAAACCGGTAGAGAAGCAGGCATGTAGTGTAGACCTTGAATATAAATCATGTTAAACCGCGCTGAGAGAGATTTCGTTTTAGTACCGGTTGAGCTGTTGCAGAGATTAGTCGAACGGTCAAGGTTATGCACTTACGTGTCGCTTTTGAAAATATAGCTGGTGTTTTTTGTGTGTTGTAGTATTATACCAAGTACATAATTAGTGAATCGTTTCATATAGAACTAATATTTACATACCTAAGAAAACAATGCCTCGTAATAGATTTGCTACTAATGTACACAAGTATGTGTCACTTTTTCCCCATTTCAAATATGACGGTAGTGCAGTTTTTTGCTTAATATGCAATGTTCGTTTGGCTGCATTGGACAGAACTGATTGTCAGAGGCATGTCAATGGTATTAAGCATATGAGAAATGCAAGAACTGAAATACCTTATACACTATTCCTCATACATTTATTAATTATGTTTACCTCTTGTAATCTTCCGTTGTCGTTGGTGAGAAAAGCAGCTTTTAAAACGTTTTGGCGACAATACGTTCGAAAGTACCCATTACTCTCACAAACACAATTACAGAATCATTTGCCGCGAATGAAAGAGATGCTAGAAAATGTGTGTAAACGTGATTTGTGTTCCAAAAAAATATGGATTACCGTGGATGAGACGACCGATATAAAGAAAAACAGTATTGTGAATGTAATAGCTCGCGTTTTATCTAGCGAAAACACAGCATCTCGATATTTCTTAGCTTGCAAACGTGTTCAACAATGTACCGCGGAAAATATTCAAAAAGTGATAATGAACGCTTTGAAAAAATTTAAAATTGCCCAAGATCAAGTTGTGGTGATTGTGACAGATAGTGCAGCAACGACGTTAAGTGTTGGGCGATCCTTAAAACATATATTTCCTAACTTAATACATATAACCTGCGTGCTGCATGCTTTGCATTTAGTTGGTGAAGTTGTTCGACAACATTACGGAAACGTTGATCGGATGATTGGAAGTACTAAAGCAGTGTTTCGTAAATCTCCTAAACGTTTAAAAGAATTTCGTAAATTTTGTCCAGGTATTCCAGAACCTCCTGAACCATTTTTAGCGCGATGGGGTACTTGGCTAACAGCAGCTTCTTATTATTTGATCCATTTTCAACAAATTCAATCAGTTATAATGCGATTTAATCGGAATGAATCCAAAGCAATTAGAGAAAGTCAAAGAGAATTTCAAATTCCTCAACTTTAAGAAGATTTAACAATATGTACCAATTATACAGTATTAGTAGATGCCATCAGAAAACTACAATGTACTGAATTGTCATTGCAGGAATCATTAGACATAGTGGAGAGTGTAAAAAATAAATTACACACATTAAATGATACGCCAGGATTATGCGCTAGTCAAAAGTTGGCAGATGTTTTAAGGAAAAATCCCGATTTTAATACTTTAGAGGCCGTTTATAATAAGTGTAAGAATAGTGAACTTTTAAGTGATTTTGAAAAATAGTTTCTACATGCAAATGTAACTTCCTTAGATGTGGAGAGATCGTTTTCTATGTATAAGAATATTTTTTCTTGTCGACGCACAAGGTTTAAAGAAGTAACTGTGGAAACATATGCAATGATGCAAGTTTACAGTAGTTCACATCCTGATGCCTCTAATTTGTTGAATAATTAGCAAGTAAGTTTATTTATGAATTTTTCGTATTCTTATATTAACCCGTAATACCGACGCCTGTACGAGTCCGCAAGTTTTGGTTACTCTAGTTATAAGACATTTTATCAGTAAAACCTATGTATACTGATGAATGCTGCACATTAATATGTGCTGTGCTGTACCTTTTGCACAACATACCAAATAGGCATTTATGATGCTCAAATGTTATTTCTAATGAAGCGAATAAGAACGTTTGATTTTTGGTAGGTATTTTATATTCATTTGGAAGGTACTGCTGTGATAGTTTTCATCCTGTTATACCTTAATTGTAATTATAATTGAATTTTAATGAAACTTCAAAAATTTTTGGCAAAAATCGTGAAGGAATTCAAACTATTACTAGATAACTCAATTCTACTAGTAGCATTATTAATAAACTTGGATCTGGTCAACCAAAAAAATTAACAGGTCGTGTTATGCGAGATCTGGTAAACCTTGTGAAAAAGACTCCTCTGAATTGACTACAGAACTTGCACAGCCAACAAACTAACCTTGAGACAACACAAGAAGTCGTGAGAAATGGAGATTATCATGGTAAAGTTCCAAAAAGAAACCCGTTCATTTCACAACAGACAAAAAATGGCTAGACTTTGCAAAACAATATATTGGAAAAGGAATAGGATTCTAGAATATTGTGCTATTTACAGATGAAAGTATATGCAATGTTCTTGGGTCTGACGGTAGAGAAAGACTAGCGAAAAGTTAATGGTGAGATGAAAACGGAAAACTTGATTGCTACTGTGAAACATGGAGAAGATAGTGTTACGGTATGGGGGTCTATGGTGGCGACTGGGGTTGGAAATTTGCGCGATAATCTGTTACTATACGTGGAGCATGTAACTGTAGGAAATGACCCAAAGTACACGGCGATTATTGACGAAGAAGGGTGAGCTTAAAATATTCCCAAAGAATTGCATCCATCACCCCAGTCGCCGGATCTAAAGGCAATTGGAAGACATTCTGGATGAGTTAAAAAGAAGATTTAAGAAATACCAAATTACTAGTAACCAGTCTTTAAAGGATTATCACTAAAGAAGCATACTATATACGATAGACATTCATATCATTTGTAACTTGAGATTTAAGAGAAGATTTCGTAGTGTATGTGGACTTTTATTACTGATTGTACAAGGTTGCATCAAATATAAACGGGACCGATTTTCTTAAAAATTCGGGAGGGCTTCTAGACCTGGAAGGGGTTGATGCGCGGGTTGCCTGTACAGTTAGGGAGAGGGCAGAACCGACCGCAACTCTCTCGGGTCCCTTTAGTATCAAAAGAAACCATGAGCGAGAAAGAAGTGCATGTCTCCGTGGAGCAGCGGATTATCATCAAGTTTTTGGCCAAAGAGGGAGTGAACCCAACCGAAGTTTTGCGGCGATTGACGAAACTTGGGTGCATCACTACACGCCCGAGACGAAACAGGCGAGTATGGAGTGGAGAAAGAGCGGCGAGAAGGCAAAGACGCGGTTGTCAGTCGGAAAGGTAATAGGAACAGTTTTTTTTTGATCCGCAAAGTGCTTTTCACGTTGATTTTCTCGACAATCAACGCACAATTAATGCGCAATATTATTGTGATGCCACGAAATTGTCATTTCGAACGAAAACGAAGAAGCAATCCACCAGAAGTGTCATTTTTCTGCATGACAACGCCAGGCCTCAAGTGGCTAACGCCACGATGCAAAAATTGGATGTATTAGGATGGGAAACGCTGGAATATCCACCCTATAGTCCAGACTTGTCACCCGGTGACTTCCATCTTTTTGGACCCCTCAAAGAAGCGCTTAGAGGCCCGCATTTCGACGATAATGAAGCGGTGGAGGCGTTTGTGCCCCAATGGCTACACGAACGTTCAAAGAGTTTTTACGATGATGGAATAAAAAAGCTCCCAATCCGATGGGAAACATTCCTAGGGCGATAGAGTATGTAGAAAAATAATATATATTTGTAAGCTTAGTTAAATAAAGTTAGAATTTTTTAAAAAACGAATCCCATTTATATTTGATACACCCTCGTATGTATGTCGTTCGTTGCAGGTTTTGTATCTGACTCAACTTCTGCAAATTAACTGAACTGGATCGTATTAACGTATTAGAACAAAAGTTTCGTATAGATATCTAGTAAGTAGTGGAATTCGCGACTATTGATACAAATTTGTTTTCCTTCGGTCGACATGGCAAATATTTGCCCGAAGAAAATTGTTTCTCCTTCTTCCTTACCGTTGTTCGTTAAACCAAATAAAAACAATACGTCAGATGAACGTCTTATATTTATTTGTTCATCCGGAACACACAGTTCGTCCCTCGGAGAATTGATGTCATAACTTCGAATCAAACTAGTCACGACGTCTATAACCTAGGCGACGCTCTTCCTCGTAACGCATATGACTTGTAAGAAGGTTCATATACGAATCGAACTTAACCAATCTGAACTACGGACACATGTGCATATGAACGTAGAAACGAACGCTGCATCAATTTAAGACGTCATATAACTTTGTTTCGCCTTGTTCCCCCTACATTACGAGGTGTTTGCTGCTAGCGGACTAGTTTGTGACGCAAATTGCTTGTGTACTATATTGGTTTGAACAAGAACAAATAGGGGTAATACAAACATACATATTTTTGGTGCGCCATTAGTGCGTCGGAGGAGTCTAGTGAAGATGAGGAAATGAGATTTATATTATCTACAAATATACATGATGTTTCAGACTTCGGCAACTGCCTTCAACTATTTTATTTTAAATGGATTGCTATATTTTTATTGAGCCACCTGAATTACATCTGCAGTGATATATGGTTATGTGCACTTTCGATAATTACTGTAGACTGTATTGCAAATTTTGTTAAAATTTTGACAGTTACAGGGCTATTTTAAAATATAGTCTGAAAACAGCTACTTTTGCTATCAATTTAGGTGCTAACACTTTATGCATTTCAAATTGGTATAATGTTAAAATATATACAGGCTGTTAAATACAGTACCGTTCATGGAAGATCAGGCAAGCTGACAAATTATATTAACTGTTTAGGAAAAGATTTTAAAATTATATAATATACATTTCTGTGAGGAATTATTAAAACTAACCTTTTCTGGAAGCCTTTTACCAATTTCCAGGTAGTATTTGTCTATTATAAGGCCGTTATCATAAAACATATAATTCTGTCGGAAATTCCGAATAATTACAGTGACAATAAAGCTTTATAATAATCCCTAGGAGGGTTAGCTGATTCACTCGTGTTACCTGGAAATATTCGTATACCCTTTATAAAAATATTATAACATTTGTAAACGTAGTAGTTCTGAAGAGATTGCTATTGTGAAAGTATCTGTGGTTGTACAAGTGAAAAATAAAATAATTTCGGTTTGACTGCTTAAAATACCCCGTGGAAAGCCTCTAGCTGTTTCGAAACGATCTGCTATTATTACCTCGCATCAGGAAGGGTACGCAGAAAGACGGATTGCGGATAAATTAAAAATAAAAAAATCTACAGTACATGATACTATAGTTCGATTTAAGACAACCGGTGACGTGCAAGATCGTAATCGGCCAGGACCGTCAAGAAAAACGACTCCTGCAGAAGATTTACGAATAAAAATAATTAGTAAGCGCAATAGAAGGCTAACAGCATCAGAAATTGCTGCAGAATTCAATAATGAGCGAGATCCAAAGTTTTTGTGACTACTGTGAAACGTCGGCTGAAAGAGGCTGGGTTGCATGGGCGAGTGGCTTGTCGAAAACCGTTACTCCGAAGAGGAAATAGGCTGAAACGACTGAAATGGGCACAAGGTCATAGAGATTGGACAGTGGACGATTTTAAAAACGTTTTGTGGACTGACGAATCCAAGTTTGAGGTTTCTGGAAATAGACGGAGAGTTTTCGTACGCAGATCAAAAGGGGAAAGAATGTTACGGGAGTGTATAGTTCCTACGGTGAAGCATGGAGGCGGATCTGTAATGGTTTGGGGTTGTTTTTCCTTAATCGGAACAGGGGACTTGCTCAAAATTGAGGGCATAATGAAAAAAGAAGAATATCGGAAAATCCTGGAGGAAAATGCCATACCGTCAGGAGTCCGATTAATTGGTCGTGGATTTGAATTTATGCAGGACAATGACCCCAAACATAAATCTAAATTGTGCACAGATTACCTGCAGCAAGAAGAAATTGAAAGAACCCTAAAAATTATGGAATGGCCGCCACAGTCCCCCGATCTGCACCCGATAGAGTTGTTATGGGAAGAATTAGACCGATGTGTTAGGAAAAAGTGTCCAAAATCGAAGGAACATTTGTCTACCATTCTCCAGGAGGTATGGACAAGATAACCCAATGAAACATTAGCAAAATTAGTGAATCGGATGCCGACAAAAGGTGGATTTTTCGATGAAAATCGGATTAAAATTATTTGTGTTACATTAACTTTTTCTTTTTAATAAATTTGTGTTTGAAAATATGTAAAATCATGTAAGTAAGTATTAAATACATGGCCATTTAATATTTCTCTTATTTTCTTTGACTTCCGTACATTTTTTTGCTTGCCCGAACTTTCATGAACGGTAGTGTGTTGTGCAACATTTATCAAAATTAAAGCGCTTTTTTTTGTTTTTTTTTTAATAGAACCTATATTTTTTGATAATGCCAGCAACTTCCTTGTAAAATTACCTTCAAATGGTAGCAATAAAATAATACTTATTTCCAATATTTTCGAAGATATTGCACTTTCATAGAAAATACGTCTGTAGTATCCGATATGAAGGCATCTAATACAGGTAGATGGCCATGATTTCCAAATACAATCAAATATCAAATGGTGCCTTTGATATTACGCGCATTTATTGTCTTACTTGCCATGAAAAATATTACATTTTTATATTTATTACCAATACGTTCTAAGGTATCACAATTTTGATATGTATCACCGCATAGCATTTTAAAATTGTGAGATAATAAAAACGGAACCATTTACCTCCACTCAATTGTTCTCTTTTACCCAAATTATTTGGTTTATGTTCCAGTAATAAGAAACTGTACGTAATACAAAATATGAAGAACTCAAAAATAAAATTATATATCCTAGATTATTAAAAATTATTCATTTGAAAACAAGTATCCAATTGCCAACATCAGAATACGAATTCCTAATTTCAACTTATTTTTTCTAAAATGTCTGTTCCCGTAGAATCTAGTGACAAAGAAAATATTGCTCATCCTCTCCTTAAAAGTTAAATAACTCAGTGATGTGGACGTGAGGTGGATGTGAATTTTAACTAATTCAGATATGTCAGAAATATTGGCAAAGCGATGGCAAAAATCAATAGGATACTAGGAATTATGATTAACGATAGAAGCAATTCTTTGAAATAGGATGGCAAGCTACAATGAAATGTCGAACAAAAACCAATAATACAAGAAAATGGGGTAAAGCTGACCCGGATGCAATGTCCGGTAGAAATGTGGAGGAAAAATTTGCAAATCTCATTAAGACATAGCTCAGATATAAACTTAATCCATGCGTTTTCAACGAAAGATTGAAGCGAATCTGATGAGCCATACACTGGACAGTAGCTTGAAGAAGAAGAAAATTCACCGGAATCTGCTCTTCAGAAAAATTAACTTCAATGGAAAAGATCGTAGTTACATCGAGAATACACAATCTATAAATCAATGTGTCAAATCTTCAAAATCATCGCCTCTAACAGAAGAACATGTCTAACTATCAAGAATGGAGGCTCAACTCTTATCTACAGAAGAGGATAATTGGATGAAAGGAGCAATCATAATTGTCGTTTTTTAATTGCTATTTCGTATATTTTTTTTTAGTATTCCAAATGACCAATCACGCCTAAAAAACGAATGCTAGTTCTTTTAATTTTGGGTGTAAACGTCTTTAACAATCATCAAGCAATATTCCCCTTAACTTCATTAAACCGTATTATTTAGCTCATCATATACAAATATATATATATATATATATATATATATATATATATATATATATAGCAATCGCATCCTTGTTTACAATCTTTTCACTTCTCTCATCGAAAACTTGGCGTGTAAGAAGCCAAAATTCTTGCTTATCCTCAAACGCTCGCCTTTGACCGATAACGGCATTATCTTCTTGTGGTATCGCAACATTAATTAGTCGCTCCTCCATCAAAGATTCCGATTTATCTGAACTTTAGTTCTAATTATATGGGCTCGATCCATAATTTTCTGCCCTTCCAAGTACTGGAATGGCAAGAAGAGGAGATGGAGGAAGAATTAGAAGACGCTCAGACACCGACGGCCCACCAGAGGGAGTTGATAAAATAGCAGATCCCGGTTCTTATCGGCGCGTAGAAATCAAGCCCAAAGGGGCGGGTAAAGGAGGAAGGGGGAAAAAGTAGGGAACGCCGAAAAGATAAGATTCAATTATCTGCGGCGGTTTTGGGGAAAATTTCTCTCGGTTCGTTCGTCGAAACGGCGACTCTGGCTTTTGTCGAGGACGGAACCGAATTTACAGACCGAGATGCCAAATGGAAGAACTTGGGTTGCAATATTTTGAGAAGTAGAGTAGTTGTTTTTAGTGAAGAGAACACGCAAAGTATTGGTGCCAGGCAGTCGTAGCTGTTTAGAATATCTTTGTTTACTTTATTTGAACAAGGAAAGAACAAGTTGTCCGCAAATGAATAAATTTTGAATCGAACAAAATCACTCTGAAGTATACTGGGGTAATTACAATTAAAATGGACCAAATTGATAACACTATTATTAATAATAGTAATAACATTTATTAGTCGTAAGTTCAATAGTGAACATAGACATCGTCAGCAGATGGCGACCGATTATCGATTAATCCAGGGTTTCCCAAACTTTATCAGTCCGCGGCGCACTTACAGGCTTAGTATTTCGTCGGGGCGCCCTTTTCAAAATATATGTACAATTACATAAATCAGGCACAGAAATGAAAAAAAATGATTAAGATAAACCTCACAATGTGAAGCTCACATTTATTAAAATCGAATCAGAAGAACCATCAAACTAAAATATGAAAATACAAGAAAATATTAAACGAATAGTGAAAACCTTCAACGACAAGTAAGTTAATGTGACGGCTGAGCTTGCTGATCGCCACACATTTTTTTCGAAACGCGGAATAAGGTTTGACACTGCCACACTCATTTCTCGCTCCACATCGATTTTTGAGTGATATTTGCTATTTATTCCAGCTACAGTTGAAAATCCGGCTTTGCATAAATAAGTTGCCGCAAAGGGAATGAGGATCTTTACAGTTTTTGAACTCAAAGTTAGGTATCCAAAACTCCACGAATTTTGTTCAATTAGACTCTTTTCTTCCTGGGAAGTACATTCTGGTGGAACTTGAGCACGAAAAGGATCTTGGATCCACGCAAATTTCTCGGCATTGTCTTCCTCGAAGTATTTTGCAAACTAGTGAGTGGGCTTCGAGAGGTGTTCCTTGAAAAGAGACATCAAGTCTTGTGAAATAACGACTTTACTACAGGCCACGTATTTGTGCAATTCAGGGAAACAATGTTGACCGTTATCCTCATTGATTTTTCTTTTCCACAACTGCAGCTTTTTCCTAAACGCCGCAACTTTCTCCAAAAGTTTCAAAATGTACATGTTATTGCCTTGCAGAGGCAGATTGAAGGCATTCAGTTTGTCAAATATATGCACGGGATAAGACGTTGCCACAGGAAAGCCATCGTGAATTGCAGTAGTATAGCAGGGCCGTGTGTTCAGTTCCCATGTCCATGCATAACTTTTTGAAAAATCTGGCTTTCAATGGTCTAGTTTTTATGTAGTTTACTACGTCTACAGCACGTTCTAATACGAAATTCAATTAAGAGCTCACCGACTTTGATGCAAGTGCTTCCCTGTGGATGATACAATGGGTCTACGTAATATGCGGTACTTTGCTGCGAATAAGCGCTTGCAATTCTCCATAGCGACCAGACATTGATCGAGCTTCATCAGTACACATACCGATGCACTTTTCTCAATCCAAATCATTTTCGGTTATAAACTTGTCAAGTAAGTCTTGAACCTTTGCGCTTCCAATGATGCTTTTGCAGAACAAGTCTTCAACGGTAATATTTTCATCCAGAAAGCGTACATAACAAATAAGGTGTGCGCCTTTGTTACTGTCAGTAGCCTCATCAAGTTGTAGGCCAAATTGCGTGGTTTTCATTTTCTCTATTAATTGATCATTGAGATCCAGAGCTATATGATGGATTCTTCAACTAATGGTGTTGTTGTACAAAGGTACCTTTGAAATTAATTTTTCCGCCATAATATTAACCATATCAAGAGCAGCCGGTAGAATAAGCCCACCATACGAATCTCCACGTTACCTTTAATGGCAGAATTTATGACCATTTTTAGAGATTTAATTTTCCGTGTGCACATTATATTCATTGCTACACCCACCAGTGCAAGTGCGTGTATTTTTTCTGTCGGCAATTCCTTTTTTTTTCAAAGATCATTGTAAGCTAAAGGTAAAATTTTATCACAATTTTTTGCAATCGCACCCCCTTTACCAAAAATCCACCAGTGCGTGTTGATAATCTTTTGGTGTCTAGGTATACTATAATAATAAAGTCAGAACCTTATCGGTTTTCCACCTTTAGATAAGTTTCTTATTAATTTATACTTATAACCACTGCTATTTCTATACACAGGTTTGTACTTAGAAGAAAACAAATGCGATGTAATTGTAAAACAATTTCCCCAAATATTCTAAAACATTTAGAATCGATAAATGTAAATAAAATTTTACGATTGCTTTTAATAGATCGTTCGGCGTCATTCAACAAATTTAAATAAAGTTATAGGCACTCAAAATAGGTACTTCCGTCCATTCTGAATTGCATAGAATGCACATAGTTCCAGACAATATTGCCTACACTTCTGGCGCTTCCGGAAGGTCTCCTGCACGATTGCCAAATCCTCCTTTATCCTTGCCATCGGCGATATAAAACATTCCACCCCGTCCGAGGTCGACAATGGCACGAAACATGCCATTGGACACGTTCCAAATTACGAAAAGCCAGGTTCATCGCGTTTCGTTCAATAGTTTTTCATTCAGCGAATGTAGAATTTGAATGGTGGAATGCAAGCGTGCACGGAGATGAGAGGATCGTTCGGAAACTAACGGGCAAGGTAAGGTGCCAAATGGCCAGACGGCCGGGGATCCTGGCATTCTTACCGCTCGCAATTACAAAATATTTGGCGCGATAGGATTTGAATACGAGAATAATGACACAATGCGGGGAAGATATAAACCACGTATGTAAATGATTAAGGTATTCATGTCGGCTTGGAATCTGAAACTATCTATATCTCAGTGGCGGGGCAAGATGAGATAATAAATTAATAATTGTGAATAACACTTTAAAAAACATTTCCCACCAATGAAACTTATTATAAACAATTAATATGAAATACCATTACTAATCGTTAAAGATGTGTCTAACTACACTTTCCGAAATCGTGAATGAAAAGACTGGAAACAGATAAAGATAAATTGCGACAGATGACAAAAGTAGATTGTGCTTTGTGTCAAAATCTGCATTACCGACTGTGAGTACTATTCTTCAATGAAAGTCTGTCAAAATTTCGTTGAAAGCGAGCAAATTTATGTCACTTGCAGGGTCTTTCAACAAGAGGTGTCATTTTAAATCGAAAGTGGTTATATTTTTATTTTAATCCAAAGTTACAAACTCATGTTAGTAACGGAACACAATATCTGCCAAATATCCGCCTCGGCTCTGCCTACAAACGGCCATTCTTTTGATGAAATTTTTCATCACGGTTTCGCATAATAGCGGCTGTATTTCGCCAATAACAGCTCTAATATTGCCTTTGAGTGCTTGAATCGTTGCTGGAGCATTGGCATAGACTGTATCTTTAATGTGGGTGTTAAATCGCACGATCTCGGCGGTCAATTGATATCTCCATTTCGAGAAATCACACGTCCAGGAAATTGTTCACGCATTAGAGCCATTGTTTCATGAGCTGTGTGGCAGGTGACACCGTCCTGCTGAAAATAAACGTCGTCCACGTCCATAGCATCAATTTCAAGCCAAAAAAGTCAGTCAGCATCGTTCAGTAATGCAATCCATTCACTGTAACGGTCGAACCAGCAGCATTTTCGAAAAAGTCATCCCGAAAACCGCACCAAATTGTCATTCGTTGTAGTTGGAGAGATTGTTTGACTATTTCTCTTGGGTTTTCGGAGCCCCAGATGCGACAGTTTTGCTTGTTCACGCACCCAGACAGATGAAAATGAGCCATCACTATAAATCACAATAATTTTGTTGAAAAAATCATGATCTTGTTCATGCATTCCCAGCACCCAAGAGGCGAATGTACGGCGTTGTGCGTGATCTGCTAGCTTCAATTCTCTTGTCAACTGTGACTTATACGCATGTAGGCCAAAATCTTTAAGCAAAATGCGGTACAAACTGGCTTGTGATATCCCCAATTCCTGTGACCGTCTCGAAATGGACAAACCTCGCTTTTCAGCAACACTCTCAGCTACAGCGGCGATATTTTCAGCTGACCTGGCTGGACGAGCACGAGTTGGAGTTTTCGCATCACTAACTTGTCCGAGACGTTCGAATTTATTGATTAAATTCACTATAGCTGTGCGAGAAGGCGCTTGATGATGACCAAAAACAGTACGAATTTTACGAACCGTTTCTGCGATATTTTCACCATTTTATAGTGAATTTTCACTATTTCAATGCGTTGTGCGAGTGTGTACCGATTTATATCTGAAAATCTCCTTTTCTTTTATTTGTTAAATGTCATCTCAATTACAGTTGTATGTTAACAGCTCAATAATGGTGCGAAATTTAAAATGACACCTCTTGTTGGAAGACCCATTATTTGTGGAATTATGGAAAAGGAACAATACCCGTCAGTGATTCAATTTCTTTTTTTGCACACTTCGACAAGCCCTATTATTTGGATGGCTTAAAAAAGTCGGAACATCGCTGGACTAAGCGTGTAGAACTACAAGGAGATTATGTCGAGAAATAAATTTACTGAATGCGAAACAATTGCATCGTCTTTCTTAACGCAGGTGTTTATTATTCCATCCTCGTATAGATCAAGTAGAGAATTGGAAGTGACAGTTTCCAAATTGCAGTATTATGAATCTGACTTACTTACAAAGCTGAAAGAGTTAGAAGAGAAGAAAACATCACTGAAGAAAAGAAGGAATTAACCGTGGCTTATAATAGCATGATTGAAAAGAATCAATTTCTATTATAACAACAAACGCAAGAAAAAGAGCACATGCAAAAAGCAAATTTTCCTCATTTCTTCAATATTATGAATTATTCGAAAAATGTTTGAAACAAGAAAAATGCTTTGATTAGACTTTTCTAATTTTTTTTTGCATTTCTAATTGGTGGAGAGTTGACCAGCGTTACAATTTGGTAGTTACGTTGTACTCCGTTACTTCTGCTAAAATTAACCCTTGAAGCTCGAACGACTCGATTAAAATTCTACATTGCACCACATTCACAAATATTTTATATGGCCAATGAACACTTTAGAGATATATTTTGTTGCACATGTAAATAGTCTTCAACGGCTATTTACATACATCACTAGAGCGGGCCAAATTGCGCCATCCAACAGAATCGGAATCAGGCGCAACGGCCGCTTATTGTAAATAGCGTATATGTGAGTCACAGCAGATATGTGATATTTCGAAATTAATACACAAGAGTAAAAAAATAAAAGCGACGCAATAATATGTTAGTAATTAGAGCGGATATATATATATATATGTACACGCTGAGGTGTTTTTATTTTCATTATGATTTTTTATTTGATTGAAAACGGTATGCATTGTAAATGGGATGTAATAAGGAAATAACTGAGAAACTGAACGCTTTTTTTTATTCTGTTGTACTTAATAATGTAACTGTAAATAAAGATATAATAAATAAATTCTTCCTTCTTAATAATGCGGATAGGCTTGTTTAAAAAGTTGCACCATCAGATAAGTTTCCACATTTGCCTCGTGAAGGATGTTCGCGAGACGAAAAAATGTTCTTATATTTCGAAAACGACCGTTCCACGTCTACCGAAGTAAGACAGGCGTAATTAAAATAATCTTTAGACTTAGTCAAGGAATTGCGGATGCGCCATCGCCAATTTGTGCTTGAATCGTTGCTGGAGCATTGGCATAGACGTATTTTATGTGGGTGTTAAATCGCACGATCTCGGCGTCAATTGATATCTCCATTCGAGAAATCACGTCCAGGAAATTGTTCCGCATTAGGCCTGTTTCATGACTGTGTGAGTGACACCGTCCTGCTGAAAATAACGTCGTCCACGCCATAGCATCAATTCAACCAAAAAAGTCAGTCACATCGTTCATAATACAATCCATTCACTGACGTCGAACCAGCAGATTTCGAAAAGTCATCCCAAACGCACACTTAATTGTCATCGTGTAGTGGAGAGATGTTTGGAATTTCTCTTGGGTTTTCTGAGCCTAGATCGACAGTTTGCTTGTTCACGCATCCAGACAGATGAAAATGGCTCCTCAGAATAATTTTGTTGAAAAAATCTGACCTTGTTCATGCATTCCACAGCCCCAAGAGGCGAAATGTACGGCGTTGTGCGTGATCTGCTGCTTCAATTCTCTTGTAACTGTGACTTATACGCATGTAGGCAATCTTTAAGCAAAAGCGGTACAACTGGCTTGTGATATCCCCAATTCCTGTGACCGTCTCGAAGGACAAACCTCCTTTTCAGAACACTCTCAGCTACAAGGGTATTATTCAGCTGGACTCCCGGGAAACGTAGCACAGTTGAGTTTTCGCATCACTATCTTTACGAGGACGTTCGAATTTATTGATTAAATTCACTATAGTGTGCGAGCAGCGTTTGATGAGACCAAAACAGTACGACTTTACGAACCTTTTCGCGTTTTTTTACCATTTTAGTTAATTTCACTATTCAATGCGTTGTGCGAGTGTGTACCGATTCACATCTGATAATTCTTCTTTTTTAATTGTAAATGTCATCGCAATAAGTTGTATGTTAAAGTCAATAAGGTGCGAATTAAATGACCCTCTTGTTGGAGACCATTTTTTGGAAATCATGGAAAAGGAACAATACCCGTTAGTGATTCAATTTTCTTTTTTTGGATGGGAAACGTGTGCATAAATTTACGAGAAGTTGGATGCAGTTTATGAGGACCATGAACCTTCGATGACTACCATCAGATACTGGTTTAATGAATTTCTAATGGCTAAACATCCATCTCTCATGAGGGGCGACTAGGTCGTCCCATTGAGGTGACTATGGACGATATGATCAATAAGGTTCAGTATATTGCGTTATTAAACCGCTGGGTGAAGATTAGAGAGATTGCTCATATGGCAAACAGCTCAATTGAAACCGTGGAAAACGATCCTTCACGAAAAATTGTCTATGAGAAAGTTATTGGCAAGATGGGTGCCGCGTCTGCTGACGATCGAAAACATAATCGCACGACAACTTCAAAGCAATGTTTGGACATGTTTAAGCACACAATACGAGTGAGTTTCTGCGGCGTTATGTGACTGTAGGTGAGACATGGATAAATTACTACACGCCAAAAGCCAAACGTCAGTCGGTAAAATTGTTTTTTTTTTCCGGGGAACGTGGACCAAAGAAGGCGAAGAGGACTCCATCATCCGGACGATGTTTTGAGATTCGCAAGGCATACTCTTAATTGATTATTTGGAGAAGGGAAGGCAATCAGAACTACTATGCTATTTATGACGACTCGCCTGACTAAGAGATAAGGTCCACAGCAAAAAATTCTCTGCGACAGCAAATCTAGTCCAGTTACGGCACGGATTGATGCTTTATCCACAATATGCGCCAGATTTGCCCCCCTATGACTTCTTTCTTTTTCCAAACTTGAAAAAATGGCTTGACGAAAAGCGGTTCACGTCAAATGAAGAGGTCACTGCCGAAACAGAAGCCTATTTTGCACACTTCGACAAACCCTATTATTTGGATGGCTTAAAAAAGTCGGAACATTGGTGGACTAAATGTAGAAAGCTACAAGGAGATTATGTCGAGAAATAAATTTACTGAATGCGAAACAACTCGATTCGGACGACTCGATTAAAATTCTGCATTGTGGGGACTGAGCATAAATGAAGTCGTTGCAGACACCACATTTACAAATATTTTATATCGCCAATGAACACTTTAGAGATATATTTTGTTGCACATGTAAATAGTCTTCAACGGCTATTTACATACATAACCTATTTACATTATCAGCTTTATATATAAATCTCTTTGGACCTTGTAAATCCAACCATGAAACGGTTTTCACTAAAATTATCATACGAAATAATTTTACCCTGTTCAGCGTTTCCATCGAAGACGTTTCTTTAATTCAAAACGATTACACTTACTTAAATGATATACCAATGTGAACCATGCTAACTGTTAGAAGATATATTGAATCCGAAAAAACTAAAAAATGCAAGGAAAATTAAAAGAAAACCCACAAGGGAGATGGAAAAGATCCAAAAGGCCCCAAAAGATCGCAAGACCCGAAGAACCTGCAAGAACCACAATCACCACAAGAAGTGGTGAAATGGAACATTAATAAAGTGTATTAAAATAATATTATATTATTTTATATATACAATATTCCAATGTTTCTTTATGTATAATCTGTTTGTAAAGGATTTCTTAACAATGTCAAACTTTATTTAAAAACCGGTTTGCTTTTCGTATGTGAAAAATTTTCTCAAACATAACGATTTGATTAGCTTAATTAAGACTTCGTTGGATTTAAATTTGCCGCTAGGAATTATCAATAATACATCTTTGGGAAATCAGACCTCATTCGTTTCTTGGCCATCTAGAAACCCTTCCTCAGAAATGTCACCATCAATCACTGCTCGATTTTAAAGTGTATTTCTTTACAAACTTTTCTAGATTATATGCGTTGAACTTTTAAAACGAAATGAACCACTTATTTTGTAACCGCGTGTCCCCGGATTACCTCTCTGGACTCTATCAGATTTAAGAAAATCTGTAATTGTAAATTGTAAGTTAATAAATTGCTCATGAATTATTTCCTTTTTCCTTTAAAGCTTAATTTAATCTCTGATATTAACAGGTTTCTGTACCAGCGGCCTTAGCCGTTCAAAGGTTCCAGTCAGGCTTCTTAGTAACAGATGTCGCGACAAGCGGCAAACAGGTGTTTATTTACGTTTATGAGATTATATTCAGAAAAAATGTCGTGAAGCTTAATCACTTTAAAAGTACGGTTTCTTTATGAATTTAATCTCCTAAATTTGCGTATTCCGAGTAAAGTGAGTTCTATGGTGTCCTGGAACACGGAGTTCATCGACGATATCTACCTGAGGTAGCACAGATTTGTCCAAAGTCTTAGGATAAGAACACAAGTAAGTTATATATTTACAAAACGGTTTTAGAACAAAATAAACAGCATTCAGATTAAAGAAGAAAGGTAAATAAAACGGAAAAATCCTCTTTTCTTACATTAAAGTTTAAGAATTAAAATTTCATTTGAGACCATGTACAAGGAACTTTTCGGAAAAATCAAATGCATTCGTTGTGAAAGATAAAACTTATATTACTATGATTAACAGGCGGTGACACGGAAATGAAATTCTAGAGTCGGCAAAAAGAGCAAACAACCAAATTACTACCGGTGAGTTACAAGGAATTCGACAAAACTTGTCCGTTTTCCGTTCGTCAAACTCAATCGAAAGTAACTTTATGCAATAAAGTATTTAAATGCGGGAAGCTATACTGTTTTTCGGTAACGAATTTATAAATCGGCAACCTCAACTGATAAATTTGTCACCAATCAATTATGAAAACGTCGTCAGAACAAGCCCGACTTTCGGTTGTCAAAATTCAACTGATAACAGTCGTATGCGGTGTTACGGTATACGTGTAATGACAGAACAAGCCTATCCTTGCTATCATGACTTAGGCCCGGTCTTTTAACTTGTTTTTAGTCCTTTTTTACAAAAAAATAATATTAAATTAAAAGTCAGATTAATCTGACTTTTAAAGAAATGCGTCTTTTATATGGTATAAAATTAGTTAAAAGGCATATAATGTCAATTTAAAGTAGGCTGGCAACTGTAAATTGTCAAACGCACAAACCCATAGAAAAGAGATGGACGGTATATGTGTTAAATCTGAGAGCGATAGCTGCGGAATGTGACTGTTTTGTTCTTATAATTTGTGTTGTAACCTCACTTCATCACGTGACTTCATATTGCCACATAACCGAAAACGATTTTTATTTAATTTATGTCGAACACAATTACTGAAAGACGGAAAAGAAAACGTTTAAAGAATTTTACAGAGTTACTTATTTAATTATTTACGGATCTAAAAATTCGTTTGCATATTCAAATAGACACACTATCTATAAGTAAAATAACTAGTTATTTTCGCGGGGCACGTGTTCATCGCAAACATTCATGTGATTGCTTCGAGGTAAAGTATAAGTTTCCTCGCAGGATTTGCCAATTCTGCAAGCTCTACTAAATCTGCTTCAATCAAAATTTGACGTTCTTCATCAAATTAATTAAAAACATTTTATTTTTACTGCTCAATAAGCTTTTACGCTACTGTCACAAGTCACAACTGCAATGCATACCTGTCTTGATGATGGAGTTGAGGTTAAAATCTTCATTGTAAGAAGTTAAAATGCAATTTATGGTACCCGTAAGTTACAAGCCAGTTAATGTTCCTTTTAGTAAAATTATCACTTAAAAGGTAGTTAAAGAACGAATTTTTCAATAACAAAGCAGATAAATCTATAAGAAACCTTAAATGTAAGTTAAAAGACCGGGCCTTAGTCAGTAAAAATTATATTCGGCGAGCTTAGTCCCTTCAGACAGTAAGTTGTTCTCTTTCTCTCTCTGCCTGAATGTAATTCTGGTCGGCTATATATACAAAATATCGGGATGACGTATGAGTTTCTTGTACATGACATAGGCGGATAAGAACAATCTAAAAATAGAATGTTACACAAGTTTACAGCTATCGATCGGCGGGTTATACACTGATATTCCAATAGTTATATAAATACAATGACGTTGAAAAATAATTGACAAGAATAAAAATTAACAAAAGCGCAAAAATAGGAATTATTACAAAATTATTCAGACAATAATTTCAATATCTTCTTGTTCTTAGAAGTCTCTAAATTTACAGGGACGAACTACGCTTCGTCACAATTTGTGGTAGCAAGAGTGGCCGACTCACAAACATGGTTAGTAACAAAAGATCTTCACCATAACGACTTTCTATCAAAGGAGTTGGTCACAGTAACTTCATAATTTTAAATTAAAATAATTTCTTTGAATTAAATTTTATTATTTACCTTTGAACGACAGAAATTAAACTTTTTCAACTTACAATTTGAGAAATCACCAAATCGTACACGAACATTCGTCCTCAGCAAATATATCCGTTAATGCTTATACTTTCACGTAATTACCCGTAAGGTTTAAGCCTTTTGGTGCTCAAGCATCCTTCAGTCGCACAGATGCAGGTTTTAATGACGAAGACTAGCGGAGGGTTGGCGCGCTTACTTCTGCTTGGTTGGATGTTGTACATCTCTAGCCCGGAAAGGAAAGGTTGTGAGGGGGTTAGGCATGGGTATGCAGTATGCGGAATAAGAGAAGCGAGATTATGAACAACTAAAACAGAATTCCAGTTCGACTGGAAGTTGTGTCTATGTGTCTGCTTTGGGCTAAAGTTGACGATGAACTCAAAGCCTGCGAACGACACAAACTTACCAACGCCGCCGTACGGCGGTTAACGTAAGTGAATCGGTCGAAATTTCGCTTCATCGTAGCAGAAATATTCGAATTGAATAAGCTGAGCATCCGCATAACACTGGATTTGATGATGTACACGTTGTTGATCGTCGTCAAAGGCGAGAAATCAATTTTATTATGATCAAATTAATTACAGGCTTTTATTAAATCGGCTTTATGATTGTTAAGAGTTTATTTTTATACTAGTCGATTTATTTTCATCTTCTTACAACTGTGTTTCAAGTAAAAAATCATGTCAGTTTCCTCAAAGTTCTTCAGATAGCTTCCGTTCCAAATATAACAAATTGTCAGCTTTAAATGATTTGCTTGTTATAATCCAATCTAAATTTACCTGTTGATATTAACAATTGCTTTTGTAATCCACGGAATTGCACAGAAATATTATATGGCATGTTTATTAGCAGTTTCTGTGATAACCATGACATACAAATTCAAAAACAAAAATAATGTTAAAATTTGACGTATGTATAATTTCGCGTTACACTAATTTCGCGCTATCTTATCTGAACGATACTGATGTCAGAACTAGTGATGGAAAAAATCGTTATTTTAAAATAACAGTTTCAACCGTTATCGTTATTTTGAAATAACGGTTGCAAAATAACAGGTTTAGCGTTATTTCGTAGTCTACAATTCTACACGATAACGCATCGCGATTCCAGATAGCACATGTGCAACTGCTGATCTTGCAGCACGCTAAAATTTAAATTCAGAAGTTTTTTGTAATATAAATATTTTATTGCATTTTTTTTGCAAGTAAATTATAAACAGGTTAATAGATTAAAATAAATTAAGTGATAAACTGTTCACTACTGTACTATCAGATTCACTGCAATCATTGTTACAGTAGCGTTTAATTTCCACCATTTTGACTGATCCTACTGTTATTTTTCTTATATTTAGTCTTAGTTAATCTTCGAAATGCGAGAACATCTATGTGCTTAAGTGCTATGTAATAAATATAACGGTTTTATTTAGTTCTTATAAGTAAATTTTTTATATAACATCGGTCTTTTATTTTACATTTGATAATTCCAATACATACGATTATTTCGAAAATATGTCTATCATAAACCTCCGACTCGATGTCGACTACCGCCGTAATAACCGTTCGTGAGGGTATTTATGTAGGTACATGATCTGATAAGTTATTTTTCTAGGGGAGTGGTAACTATTATCTATAATAAACAGCTTCGATTAGACAGTCGTAGCGCCACGCAGTTGAGTACGCCGCAACGGCGGTCGATGAAATGTTCGCAACAGTCCGAAAGCAACCATGCTATACCTGTTATTTCCCAGCGAGATAACAGCTGCAACCGTTATTGGATCCAGAACGGTTATAAAATAACAGATAGTTAAATAACGACCCATCCCTATTCAGAACATCGTTACAAATGAAAATTGAGTTAAGTACGTTTCCTTCTAAATAGCACATAAATTAATGTGAAAGACTTTAATAACAAGTACATTATTTTTTTAGAAAATGTTGATAAGCATTTTACTTTAATCACAAACTCTTATACTATTATTTTTACCGCATTGCTTTCAGCGTACAGCGTTTAATATGTCACACATTTAACTGCATTATGATCACATACATCAGTTTGTTTTGTACGCTAGTGATTAACAATCCATCACTTATTGCAATATATGGATGAAAGGAAAGTTTTATTTCTGCAGCATTTTACAATTTTACTATTTTTGTTAACCATTCAGTCATTAGGATACTTTTATTCTTCACGACCAATACTAAAGCTACGCGGTTTTATGCAGTAAACGTCCAAACACATCCCAGCAAGTCCATCCTTACAGGATAATCTATGTATAATGTTAAATATTTGAACTCGAATGCAGTGCTTCCTGTGCTATTTGAGTATATTACAAAAGCGAGCATAAGTTAACGTTATAGCACACTTTATATAGCTAACTGCAATAGATGTTCTCCTCCTAAACACAGCGAGAGCTAAAAAGCCGAGATTGTTTTAGCGTCCCTTCGTTCATCTGTTACCGATAACTTTAGTTGATTCTCAACCACGGACAACTACAATACGTACACATTTCATTCTAACGATATTTAATTTTCTTACAATGAGGATTAAGCTTAATTTATTTTATTTAAAAGGTATATTACAAACCGTAATTCATTCTCTATCAACAGAAAGAGAATAAATTACTGATTATACACTACAGTGTTTTTGTCAATTATCTGTATTTCATTCATTACTCCATAATTATTTATTATTAGTATACCCATATAAAAAAAATATATACAGTGCGGTCATAAAGTATCCCCCCCCCCCATGCTAACTTTTGAACGACAGAAGCTACCGTTTTAAGAAAAAACAAGGTTCGACAAAGGAGTCCAACTTCAGAGGCGTAATGCGTAAAAATAGGTACGTGAGATACAGTATTATTAAAAAATAATATATTGTTACACTTTATCGACGTCCTGATGTCCACTGCGACAAAATACTACTGCCCCGATAAGCTGCGTAAAACTACAACATAAGCAACGCTCCCATTGTCGATTCACTTAGCCTTCGACGTTGGTCTAAAAACGTTTTCGTGTATTTCGAAAATGATTATCCTACATCTAGCGAAGTAGGATTTACATAATTCACATATTCCTCTATCTCTTCTGTGCACTCTTTATTTTCAGTAATAGACCGAACCTTTTGTAAATCGGGATTTTTATTTAAAACTGCAGGAAATTTTTGAGCGACATCTAGTCCTATAAGATTCTTTAATTTTTTAACGAGTCTCGTAAAGATAAGTGACTGTTTTGTAACTGTGATATAGCTTGTACAACTGCAGAGTAGTTTATGAAAATGTCATCTATTTGTAATTTAACGTTCGAATTGAAGACTCTCTCGAATCGCTGTAGATTCATTTGAATTAAATTTTAAAATCACATCCTTCACATTTGCGAAATACTTATGATAATAAAATACTGCCTGGAGCCACGTTCCCCATCGAGTTATTACAGGCTGAGGTGGTAGTGGAAGTTTCGGACACAATCGTTTGAAAACGCGTATATGTTTCGGAGATTTCACAAACACTTTTTGGTAGATGATATTAAATTATTCACCATCGGATACTTCTTTCGAATGGTTTCTGCAACGAGATGATACGCGTGTATGAGACATCTTATGTGAAGAAGAGTCGGAAAGCATATTTTCAACATCCTACCAACTTTCAGCATTGTTGCAGCTCCATCAGTAAACTAACATTGTGACTTGAGCTCCTGTGGTACAAAATTCTCTTAACGAATGTTTTATTATCTTCACAGCGGCTTCAGCATCACTTTTTTCAACCCTTTTACTTGTTAATAACAAAGAAGCTGCTGGATCATTGCGTTTTAAAGGACGCGCTACAACATGAATCACGCTGTGTTTCTATGCATCAGTTGTTTCATCCACCAATACGCAAATTTTCTTATTTTTCAACTCGGCTACTATACAGTTTTTTACTGTACCCTGCGAATGTGGTAAATTGTATCGCAATTTTCTATTGGTTGGTAGTTTCCACGAGAAAACATACTTATTCCAAAAAAGACGAAAGTATTCATTATCTACTGGGTGTTGTGGGATGTTGCACACGCCTAGCATAATATGTCTTCTACAGTGAAATGTATCCCGACATATTTTGCTCTAAATGATAGTACCTGTATATTCCAACCCAGGAGAACGGCTAATATATTTATTCACTTGCGATGCTAAAGGTAAACCTCGCTTACGATGCTTTAAAAGACCCACACCGATAAACGGATAATTACCGAACGACCATTCACTTCCACTCCTATCGAATGACTAAACTCTCCACTGGCTTCGCATCGACCTAAATCCCCTCTCGGCGGCTCTGCCGTAGCACGCGTTTGTCGAACCTTAGTTAACGGCACTTCAATTGTATGTCTGGTGTCACCGGAAGCGACGTCAACTTTCTTATTTAAATAAAAAATGTTGGAAAGGCAATCGAAAGGCGAATCCAACGATACTACATATGTTATACGTTTCTTAAGAAATGTGATGATATGCAGCAATAAAGGTTTTGGACATCTGTTTTTGTTGTTACGCAAAGTTGGCTATGAAAAGATGCCAAATTATTTCTTGTGATGCCGAACTGATCTAAAGAGCTCGCTGCTAAGCAAAGTACAATTGCCATACTGTCAGGTCTCCAAAAGCGTACATTAATCTTGTGTATTGTTACTATATCCTGCATTTGTCATACGTTCCTTCTTTGTTCTCGTTATGATTTTCTCTCATTTTAACTTGTTTTGTTAATTGTTGTCATTTCCTTACTTTATCCAACTTTATTGCAGCTAATTAATTATGGTAGGTTTGTTTAAATTCGCTAGTTTTTGATAGGCAATGTCATTAAGTTTCAGCTTTTTATGTTGTTGATGTTGTATAGACATATGGTCTCCGCATGGACCATCTAAGATAAACATCAAGTACCTAATTTTAATATTCAGTGAATTTGGAAACCATTACCACGAAGGATAGATAGTATAAAATTTGCAGGGCAAACTGCTTTAATAGAAGATAATACGATTTAAATTACTGCACAATTTGTGGCGCAGCCATGGAAAATAAGGGGATAATTATTGCCAGATTTACATAATATTAAAATTGACTCAGCAATTTTGCATGTTTCGTACCGAAGCCATCATAAAAGTAACAAAACAAAAAAACTTAAAAAACAGGCACCTATTTTTTCTAAAAACGCTAACTTGTGTCTCGTTCAAAAGTTAGCATGGGGGAAGAAGGGACAGTTTAGGATCTCACTGTATAGTAATTTTAAATTTTGTACAACTTATTCTATTATCTAGGATGTAATTTATTACGAATTGTCTTGTGGATTGCTTTCAGCTTGCCTGAAGGTGAGCTAAATTTTGCTCGAAACCAGTAGCGAATTATTATTAAAGAGTTCTTTGAGATTGAAACCAACACCAATCCCTTTTTCCCCAATCATGCCGTTTGAAATTTCGATACTTACAGTTCCAAGTGGAACACTCTATATATAGCATATTCCATAACTAAGCACGTTCCATTTAAAAACGCCGCAGCTTCCGTACGCCGAGAAAAACACATAATTCAATTGTGTATGACGCTAATATAAAAATCAATGGCCCGGGCGATCCTACTTACCGACAAAAAAGAAGGAGCGAAGGGACATGAAACTTATACCTTATACCCTATGTATGTATATACGCTACCGGTGCAGGTTAGTAGTTCGCCGAGCGGTAGGGTCTCCGGCGTTTTCGAGGTGGTGGAGGGAGAATCACGGTAGCCGTCCCGACCCCGAAACCTAGGTTCCAGACGGGCACACACAGGAGGAGCCGCATAAATCTCCTCTTGTGCGTGCGCGATTGCGAAATGAAACTTTACCGCTTACGTTTTAATGTATGTAGAAGTTTCTGGGGCTAAGGAGGAGAAGGAAAAGACCATGGGATTGCGGTAGTGGGCGGACGACATACGCAGACGTGCTTTGGCCGAGTTTCTGCGTTATTGCCATGAAAAAAAGGTGGCGACTATCGGCCAGAGAAAAAGGAAAGGGAGATGGGAAAAAGTACCCCGGTAACTAGTTTTCTTGTTTCTTGTACGCGGGGAATGTTTGATGCGAAAGTAATGGGAACAAGAAGAAGGTCTAACAGACCGGTTTTATCAACGTAAGCGAGGACTTAATTTTAATTTATTAATTTAAAGTGTACTCTCCGCCATTAAAATTGCATTGCATCTAAAATATTCGAATACCTTGTCCGAATTGTTCACAAGAGTTATTTTATCGATTATATGTACCCATAAAGCATAAGCAAGCATAAACTGAAATCAATTTAAACGTATATTTAGGCTTAAGTAGTGCATTTGGGATCATTTTACGTTTATGTAAAACCTAATATATCATTAAAATGGTTTCGAAGGAAATTTAACGTAAATCCTCTGAAATAACATAATTCATAACAAAAACATTTTAGAAAGCAATGAAAGTGTGTATATGGAAAATGCAAATCTGGTTGTGAAATACGAACTTTTAAAGAAATGATGTTGGGATCTAGGCGAAAAGGGTACCTAGAAGGTACAAAATAATCTATTAATGAAGTCCAAAGAAGAAGAAGGCTAAAAGTTGTAGAAGGAATGGATTAGAGGTTGAAAAATTAACCACAAAAAATGACAACATATACAAATCATTGCCATATTATTTCGTGCATTAATTTTGAGTTTGGTTTTTGAGCTGTTTTATAGTTAATTAGGCATGCTGGTTTCAAAACTGTAGTTAGTTTTCTTCTACCACGTCAAGTTTTATCTCTACACCTTATGAGAATATGACCACTCTCCGCGAAATCGAGCATGGATCATAGGAAGCACTATTGCCCTCCTATTGGCTGACACAAACCTTCTCCGATGGGCGCCGGATGAATGACGCATAGGAGAACAACGAGAGGTTTATACTTGTTTGGATTTGTTCAGTTACGCCTGAGGTACTGTAGTGAGACGTTGTGTGTCGTTCTGAAGCGGTGCAGCCCATTCCGACGTGGAGTCTGAGTTCTTGTTTTTATACAAGGTTAGCAGTGTTTAGTGTTTATTTATATATGAACTGAAACTTTTCCTTACGTTTACCTCTGCTAGTTCACGTCGTAAGTGCTTAAACAGCCCCGATTCGTTTTGTTACATATGTGACAGTTTTACCATTCCCAGTCAAAGGACAAACATCAGTACACTTGTCAGGCAAGTCTATTTTGCCTATTTTAAAGTGAAAATTGGTGATCAAGATAAATCATGAGCCCCTCACAAAGTGTGTAAGCAGTGTGTTGAGGGTTTACGGATGTGTACCAATTGAACACGTGATAAACTTCCATTTGGAATACCTATGATTTGGCGAGAGCCCAGAGATTATTCAAGTGATTGTTACTTTTGTATAGTGAAAACGTCAGGATATAACAAGAAAAACAAATGTAAAATAGAGTATCCTAGTTTACCATCAGCTATACGCCCAGTGCCTCATTCAGCCGAAATCCCAGTGCCAGTTTTCAATGAATTACCCTCTTTGGAAATACGGGAATACGAGTCTGGTGAAGATTAAAGTGACCCCTACGATGAAGATTTTGAAATTAAAGATGATTCCGTTCGTAATGGATTTGACCAGCATGAGTTGAATGATTTGGTACGAGATTTTGGACTATCCAAAAAAGCTTCAGAGCTCTTAGTATCAAGACTGCACCAGAAAAACTTGCTTGAAAAGGGATCTAAGGTATCCTATTTTCGATCAAGAGAAAGTGCGTTTCTACAATACTTTCGAAGTGATGATGGATTTGTGTATTGCCATAACGTACATAGTTTAATGGAGGTGTTGGGAATTTCAGCCTATAACGCAAATGAATGGCGACTGTTTATCGATAGCTCAAAGCGGAGTTTGAAGTGTGTTCTCCGCCACAATGGAAATTTATTGGGTCCAGTCCCGATAGGCCATTCAGTTCGTTTGAGTGAAGAATATGAAGACATAAAGAGTGTCATTGTTTTGTTGCAATACCACATGCACCAATGGATCATTTGTGTTGACCTTAAAATGGTTAGCTTCCTTCTTGGCCAGTAACGCGGATATACCAAGTATCCCTGCTTTTTGTGTATGTGGGACAGCAAAGCTCGTGAGTGCAGTCGAATTGGCTGCCACGATCTGACCTGAAACCTGGTGATCCAAACATTGTACATCAGCCGCTTGTCGACAGAAACAACATTATATTTCCACCTCTGCATATAAAATTGGGTCTCATGAAGCAATTCGTTAAAGCTTTGCCAATTGAAGGAGACTGTTTTAAGTATCTCATTTCGGCATTTCCTAGCCTGTCATTTGAAAAGATAAAGGCCGGTGTTTTTGATTGTCCACAGATTCGGTAGCTTGTTAAAGATGACCATTTCATCGGAACAATGTCAGAAATTGAAAAGAATGCTTGGTTGGCATTCAAAAACATTGTTAAAGACTATCTTGGAAATACACGAGTACAGAATTACGCCAAAATAGTCCAGCAACTCTTAGAGAGCTTCAAACTGCTGGATTGCAACATGAGCACCAAATTGCATTTTTTATATAGCCATCTTGCTAACTTCCCGGAAAATCTTGGTGCAATCAGTGATGAGCAAGGTGAGCGATTTCACCAGGATTTAAAGGTCATGGAGACACGGTATCAAGATAGATGGGATGTACATATCATGGGTGACTATTGTTGGAGCATCAAGCGAGAATGTCCACAGATTAATCATTCCAGAAAAAGCTATAGCGAAAATTTTTGCCTTAATATGTAATTACCGTTCGATAAAAAAACAACTATTTCTATGAACACAATTTAACTTGCAGTAACTATTATAGCCTCTGTATGAATAAAATTATTCTATAAGTTTTTACTGCCACAACTCCTATTTGGGTTGAAAATATAAAAAAATTTCGAGATATCGGCAACATCTCGAAATTCGTGAGACTATAGTATATGAGATTATATATGGCTACGTCTACTAGATTTAACTTTTAAAATCTTTTCCTAATTATTTTCCTGGTATCTAACTTTTTCCCTTTGCTTCCTTATTTAGAATGTGACCTATGTTGCGTCGTAGTTATCCTACCTTCCTCGTTAACTCAAAGGTCAATTCCGTTCCCTAGAAAATCTTCCTCGTTACCAGACGAAACGTCTCAATCCGTGGACACGATCTAAAAACCACCAGCTTTGCTATTTTAATGAACGAGATAAGTAGCTACTTGCCTGAACTAAACGACCTTCAGCGGTATTAAGCCCAAACGCCGTTCGACTGGCGGTTAGATCTCCTGACGGATTCCGCGAAAAGGGGTGAAGGGCGAGACGTTCGATTAAAGTTGAAGTGATGTCGGTCGTTCCAAACGAAGTGAGTTCGAGATGCGGATGGGGAGCAGGGGGAGAGGGTAGATTCCCAGACGAATGGGCACTACATACGTATGTCCTAAAACTTCTAATCGCTATCGCTGCTTTAGGAAGATAGGGGACGTCCAAGTTCTCGTCTGCGGATTGCATTAATTAAAATGTCAGGATGTCTGCTCTTATCTCTTGTCTGCATGAACGTTTAAAATTTGTGGAATCTGAGAAATAGTTTTAGTGTACCACGTTAAAAAAATGCACTTCTCTTAATGTGTGTGGTGATATTTCCATTGTTTTTTTTTGTCATATTTAATAGAATTATGACGTTATCAGTGTATTTTTCAATGAGATATATTATATTTTGTTAAATAAATTGATTGACATTTTCCTAAAAATCGATGATAGTACATATACCTCCAATTACAAACACTCAAAATCGGTGGGTGAGGAAAAACAGTGAAAAGAACAAATTGTTCGCGCAATATCTAGAGACAGTGTTTCAACCAAACGATACTGACTCGATGGTCGACCTAATATACGAATATCAACCAGAAGTGTCTATAAAATTGGACCCACCCATGGAAGTAGCACTGGAAATCGACAGCAACATTAATTCAAAAAAAGCCCCTGGAATAGATGAAATCTCCTCAGCACTTCTAAAAGAGCTCCCGAAAAGAGCAATCATCATGCTAACCTACGTGTTTAATGCTTGTTTCAGGTTACGTGTCCCAGAATACTTCAAAACAGCACAAGTCATCATGTTGAAGAAACCTGACAAGCTAGCAGAACAAGTGACATACTATCGTCCGCTTTCGTTGTTACCTGCCATCTCCAAATTATTTGAAAAGCCTCTGCTGAAAAGACTTAAACCATTGATCAACATCCCCGACTTCCAATTTGAATTTCGTGATCATCATTCCACGATCGATCAGGTGCACAGGGTCGTTACTCACATGGAACGAGCATTAGAGAAGAAAAAGTACTGCTTAGCAGTATTCTTGAACGTTTTCCTAACCTTCGATAAGGTATGGCATCCAGGCCTTATCTCCAAACTACTCCCTAGCAACTATTGCAAACTGCTAACATCATACTTAATCCGAAGAACCTTCAGAGTCGTACACGAAGAAGCATATTCTTCGTTCCACAACATCTCAGCGGGAGTTCCACAGGGAAGTGTCCTCGAACCTCTTCTGTACGTATGCTACACTGCTGATATTCCGACAATTGAAAATACAGTTCTGGGTACATTTGCCGACGATACTGTAGTAATGACAAAATAAAGCAACCGAGAAACTTCAAGCTGCATTAAACAACATCAGCCAATGGACGAAAGAAGATTAAGCTCAACGGAGCAAAATCAACCTACGTCACATACACGCTGCAACACAGAAATAACGACCATCCTGTGTTTCTAGACGGCGCAACAATATCACAAGCAGAATCCGCAAAATATCTCGGTTTACACCTCGACGGAAGACTTAATTGGAAGCACCATATCCGACAGAAAGCTACGCAAATACGACAGAAAATTCACAATATGTACTGGCTGATTGGAAGAAAATCCAAACTTAACCTGAGTGCCAAAAGATTCATCTACCAGTCCATTATTAAACCTATTTGGACATACGGTATTCGGGTTTGGGGATGCACCAAGCCGTCAAACCGATTTATAATCCAAAGGAGTCAAAACAAAATTCTCAGAATGATCACCGATGCCTATCGATATGTGACCAATGAAGAAATCCACGACGACCAGGTGATCAAACGGGTACACGAGGTAATACAGGATTACGCTGTCAACCATGAAAAAAGGTTACTAAGTCGCATCAATGTAGAAGCCATCTAACTCGTGGATCACAGTGAGGATGTGCGTAGATTAAAAAGGACTAAACCCTATGAACTCATTAAGTGATCTATATTTAAGTTCCTAGTTCACGCAGTAGTGGTTATACATTTATTAGGCGCTTGCACGGTGGTGCATTTAAACTACACAAGTTTTGCTAATTGCTAGAATTCTGAGCATTAGTACAGAATTATCAGTGGTAATAAATTAATGTATAGATTAAGATAGTACTAACCATATCCAATAAAGGATGTTTAAAAAAAATTCCTAAAAATAAAAAAAATATTACGTTCTCCTGGCTTCGGAATATCTTCCATGTGAAGAAGGAAGACCAACTGCTTTTGTTTGAATGTATAGAATACTCGCTTATTTGATAGTTTAGTCAGTTAAATTTACTGAAAAGCACAAGAGCAAGTACTGTATTTGGGTGTTGTATTCAAGCGATTCCTGATATTAGTATTGTTTGGTTACTATGACAACAGTAAACAAAACAAATTGAGATTGACGATCTTAGACTGTTGATTCACAAGTTCAAGCCTGAGTACACAAGAGTTAGGTAATAGGCATAATTTATGTATTTGGAAAAAGTGAAAGACATGTTGTATTTTAGCTAGCAGGATGTATCAGTTGCGATATCCCGACCAACAATGTACACAGCCGTATACATTTGTCAAATTAAAACTAGTATTTAATACTACTTGAAACATTGGTTTTATTGATGTATCTTTTCAATGAAAAAGAGAACAAGAGAAACGACATTTTAATAAGAGTTCATACAGGCTAAAAATCTGTAATAGAGCAATGATTTGTAGTACTTCAGTTTTGTTTGTTTATTTTCTTCTTTTTATACATATGCTTATTATTAACTGGGATGCTAGAATCAAGTTCTTTTATACCCTGTTCTTTTAAATTCTAATTTTATTTTTTTTCTTTTATTGGTAAACAAATAAACAACAGTTTAATGAAATTCATTAACGAGAATTACGAAAATCTCTATATTGCGATGTTTTAAAGATGTTAAATTTCGATGTTTTGTTACAATGAAATACATTGCCTGTGGAACTGAAAAGCGATATTGTGTAAGAAATTATCATGCTCCATAAGCCGACCGACCAAAACAATACAGTCATAAAACGTCATGATGACATATTTTGGAATTAGCAGTTAGCGGTTTATTGGTATTAACGTAACCTAAGAGTAGAGAAGACAAGTTTTCTGAAAACAAAAGCCAGAAAAGGAATTTATTATTAAAAGTCGATTGAAAACGGTTTAAAATGTACTAATGTACAAGTTGATGTGCAAAACATACAATTAAAATAATCAGCAACATAAAACGCGTTAATTAACCCTCGAACCACAAGGCTATTTTTCTGTAACAATTTCAACAAGGCGGGTCCATCCATGACTCGATAACGTTTTTCTCTAGAAAAATAGTTTTAAAGATTACTAAATAAAATAAGACGAAAATATTTTTTGTATTTTAATAAAACTATAAACATACTTGTTGGAGGTGAATAATAAAGTTTAAGCCTTACGGGGTCGCGGGCAATCCACACCTTGGCGTTACAGGGTTAATGGAAGCCATTGGAAATTTGGTGAAACACTGATTTACATTGTAAACTCATAGACATCGCTAGGTTTTCTGGAGCAAATAATTTAGTACTTTGGTAATCTGATACTTCTGATTTTTTGCTGAGTTGTTCAAGATGTTGGTCCAATGAATATCTCAAGTTTTCGAGCTCAGAAGGCAAACACAATTTTGTCAAAAATTCAGAAAACAGCGAAATTTACAACCTTCTTTCAGTTTTTGTCGATTTTGACCTTAAAGGACTACTTTGTCGATAATAACATTCTAGTACTTTTTTAGAGTCGACTAAATTTGCTGCAATGGTCTTTGTAAACCCAGTAGTTTCCGAGGTACAGCTTTCTAGAGTTTCCAAAGAGGCCTCCGAGACGTCTTTATTGTTTCGCTTTTGACAGCTGCGAATTGAAAACTAGCCGTATAGCCGTACAGCCACAGTGATAAAGAACAGCTTCTCATTGGTTGGCAACTGCGCATGCTCAATCCCTTCACTCTACCAGTCATTAACTACCTATTAAGCTTCTAAATTAATTAATTTTTTTAGTAATAACAGGTTGATAATTGAAAGCTACCAGCGTCTGGTTGATATAAATAATATTATAGTAAGAACAAGAAGCAGATAATACCAAATATGTAATATTGTGAATGACAATAACAATTATAAATAACTGAGATGGACCCCACCAGATCAGGAAGTTAAACATTTCTATCACGCCCAAAATTTTTCTACTTACTTAAAAATGCATACTTATATTTTAGAATGCAAATACCTAGGCATTATTACTTGTTCAAGCTGGATCAAAATGCCATGACGCATTTGGATTTTTTCTCCTATTAAACATGAAGATCTTACTATCCACTGGGTGTTGGTTTCCCAAAAAAGAAGGCCTGCAGGGTCAAAATTCGCTGAAAACAATATTGGTAAAAATTATAAAATTTGAAAAAGATTTGGAAAATCTGAAAGACTGTATCTTGGAAACCATTGGGCTTACAGAAACCACTTTGGTTTCAAGTTGTGACAAATGTAGTCTACTTAAAAAAAAATACTGAAAGACTATTATCGAAAAAGTAGTCCTTCAAGGTTAAAATTGACAAGAACTGAAAGAAGGTCGAAGGTTTCGCGGTTTTCTGGATTTTTGACAAAGCTGCGTCCAGTTTCCAAGGCCGAAAACTTAGATTGTTCATTGGGCCAACATCATAAACAATTCAGCAAAAAAGCGAAACTAAAACTAGGAAATATTGAAAAAATTGTTTAAACACCGAACACAACTTCAATAAATAAATTTAAACTAAAAAATATCATTTGTAAATTGTTTATGTACATTTTTCAACATCGCGATTTTCAGTAGTATTTTCAATAATTATATTTCTTAATTCTTAACGTCACAAATTTGGCGATCCTACCAGGATGGTCGGGAACGTCATCCTATCATAATCAATTTTCATTTGTAAACTACTTTAATAATTAAAGAGAATTTAATTTAGGATGCCTAGACGAGGGTGTTCATGAATTTTGGGTTAGATATATATGTATCTATATAAATCACTTCTGTGTTAGAACCAATATATTGTCTTCTGGAGAGTCGTAAAAAAGACCTATTCTCAACGGACTGACAAGTTTATGACTAGAGTAATAGGTACTAGAAGTGACAAGGACTTAATTTATTTAATTGTACGAACAAAACTATATGTATACCTCTTTTTAACACCAAGTTGTCTTCTAACCGCGCAAGCGGTCATACCAAGTATACAGTCCACTCCAGTAATGTAATTGAATTAAAGTACTATTAAACAAAACACCATTCTAGTTTGATTCTTGCAATATCAGCACTAGTTTTAAACAAAGGGGGAAGCGATAATGTATCTTCTTCAAACATCAATGACAATCTATCGGCAATAACGGAAAACTACAATACAATTTTAAAAGAAACAAGAGAGAGAAAGGTATTGCAAGATCAATTAAATAATAGAATTACAAGAGTACAAGAAAGGTTGCTAGAATTGGAATGTCATCATAATACATTAAGTGAAGTAATTGTAAGTCCATCGAGATCTACGGCAGATTCGACAGGTGCAGGTATGTAAGTCTCTTTCCCAGTATTGTCCTAGTTTGGGGCAAGAATCCCTTGAAGATTATAATCGCCGTTTGAAGATGAAAGAATTAGCAGTGATGTTTAACATTTCTGAAACAAGTATTCGCCCTGCTCTCCAACGTGAACGTCGGGCGGAATGTGCGCGCTCACATTGTCACAGAAGACGAAACAATGGTTCTGTTTTCTTCCGTTATGATCCTTTATCCAAAAAGGAATCAATAGAATGCCGGCGACCCGATGAACCTCGTCCCAGAAAGCTCTAATATTACATTTTGAGGGAAAAACTTTAGATTATTTTTATAAGGGCATAGAATGATTAATTGATCATTGTAATAAATGTATTGAAGTTAGGGGAGAAAAATAAAAATTGTTATATTTCACCAAGTCTATTTTTTCTATATCAGGTCGAGAATTTATGACGCCTACTACATACTCAGGCATTCTGTCCAGCGTTAAGTAGTGTCTGTTCTCTTGCAGTTGCACAAGGTTCCTGTCCTTTAATGAATCATGGTTTCAATTTCGTATCAGCTGCCCCAAACTTTTTCAACACATTAGCCTTTTAGTTGAAGGAATTCATTCTACGATTCAATGGAAGGTCCTCTATTCCAGTTAATTGTTTGAATTTTTTTCCTCAGGTTATTTCTGCATATGCCATTTACACAAATATTCAATATTATTAGCTCTTTTTCAGTAGATGATGCAGCCATTCGGCTTTTGGCTGTGAACCGTAGTTTTTCAACTGTTGATAATTTTGCCTCCTCTCCCTTACCGTCATGATACGAAAAGGCGCCCACACATTGTCCATAAAACTGTCAGCGTTTTACAGTAACACAATTAGAAACAAAACGTCGAGGGGCTCGTGAGCATTAAATCAATAAAAGAAAGCACTTTCCTACCCGCCTAATTTTTGAGAATCAATAACATACATGGGGAGAATATATGCCTGCATGTATCCTCATACATACAAGCCAATTCGTATTGTTCCTCCTCCCCATTCGTTCTAATACAATTTAAACGTCCATTAGCGATTGCACTCAACATCGGAAAAGAAAAAAAAACACTAATTCAACTCAGCGACGCCTCCTTTGATATGCAAATGGCAAACTCGGACCGTATGTAATCGGGGACGTAATAAAGAGAATGAAACTTAATTCGTTTGACGCTAACGCGTTCCGAACAGATGAATTCCATGCTGCATAATCGGTCCTATTCGAAAGACACGCATTAAAAGAGGGCTATTTTGTTTGTTTGGGTAATTTTTTTGATGTATTAGTACACTTAGAGGATCGATATTCGTGTTTGTGTTAGAACTTTTGTGGTAATTCAGTTTTGTATACTCAACCCGCCTAATTTCACTTAAATGCAGTTATTTGTAAGCCACACTCTAATCGTGAAAGTGACAGTGATGAAAATATGACATATGTAGTTCCTTCAAGTTGGTAATATTCTTAAGTTGGTGTTTTAGTTGGTTTCCAGTGCTTAAATTCCACGTTAAATACGAAGAAATAATCAAGTTTGGATAATTTGATAATACGCGGGATTTTTGAATACGCGTAACCTTCGAATTTGTGCGTCACAACTTGAGGTTAATTTTCTGTTTTCAAATTTAATTCTTGTAAAACGTAAACATTCGGCGTAAGTTTTTAATTTAAGCTGCCGAAAGAGTGTCTACGGACACTAACCCACCTGCAGACCGTACAATTAATTAATGAATTTCTGGGCATTTCTCAGTAACCGTTTGTCGTAGAACTTAGAGAAAAAAATATACTGGCAAATATATAAATATCAGCTCTGCAGGCATTGGCTTGGCTTCAATTTTCAGTATTGTTTCTCTCCACCTCTTCCTGTCCATGGTTAAGTTTTGCCATCAATCCACTCCCAGAAATTTTAGATCTTTTTCACATGCTTTTAACCATTTCCTCCGGGTCGTCCTCTGCACCTTCTGCCGCCTCCTCTACTCAATACTCCTTTCGCTCATCTATTATTTGGCATTCTCGATATGTGTCTCAGTCATCTTACTAGAAAATGTGGTCGTAAAAAAATTTAAAGAATTTTTGAGAATCTAATGGCGTAATTTGTTATTCAATATTGTTTGCCACTTTTTAAATAATTTTCTGTTATTAAGGATGGCCAAAAATAAACGTAAAAGAAGCCACTGATACTTATCTACAAGTTTGAATAACGAGTCTTTGTGATTACGCCTATTATAGAAGTGGTGAAAGTATACTTTTTATCACACAAAAGTACCTGTAAAATTAGCGCATATTAACCGATTTTCAAAAACTTAGGCTCATTGTGAAGCGAATATCAGGTAGGTTAAAAAGGTAAATAGCAGTATTTGCTTTGTGACTTTAAATGGAATCTAGATAGCGCTGTTAGCAGAGAACGCCATCCTATTTATACGATTTTTTCGAAAATGTAGAATAGAATGGTATATAACTATAATCAATCTAGAAAAATGATGGAAAACTTGATCTGGAAATAGCAAAAAGAAATCAGAAGACTACCATGCATTGAATAAAACAATACCCAGTAAAAAGGAAATAGACATAAACATAAAAATTAAGGTATACAATACGATCGTTCTGCAATCAATATTATATGCAAGTGAGACTTGGGTACCCCTGGAAAGACGCCACCAACAAATAAATACTATGGAAATGAAATACCTCAGAAGGATAGCCGGGAAAACAAAATACGACAGAATAGGGAACATACAAAAAAGACAGATGACAAAGCAAGAACCAGAATCAAACTAGAAAATAGACAATTAAATTGGTTTAGCCACATAACAAGAATGGATCAAGATAGACTGGTGCGAAGGGTGATTGAGGCAGGAAGGATGGGGAAGAGAAACCGGGGTAGGCCAAGAAAGACATGGATTGAAGTAATAAAAGAAACAAGTGCAGGACGCGGAAAAACCCTGGGTGAGATGGAAATATGTGCAAGGGACCGGAAGAGATGGAAAGCATGGATAAGGGAAACAAGTAATATACAATTCGATCCGACACTCTACAGCGCATAAGGAATACGGAGAAAAAGAAGAGGAAGAAAAGTCAGAATGCAATTACCCATTAAGTTATCAAACCCGCAAACCGATATCTTTTATTGTCCCAAATATATTTCGATTTTTATAAGTTTTTTTAAAATTTTGGCTCATCCTGTAAACTATAACATATTATAAGTATTTGGACGGTTAGTAAATTGATAAATAACGCTATTGGTTTTTTTTTCACTTAGATATATTAAGAAAAAATTACATTGCGTTACATACAACAGGTGTACTTTACTTGACTTATATGTGGGCGCCTCTTTCTGCTGTTACCAACCCACGATAATATAAATACACAACAGACAGTCTTTTATCTTTAGAAGCTTCTCATAATCATGATTTTAAAATAATAATCACAAACAAGAAAGAATTTATTAAATAAACCCTGTCAAATTTCCGATTAAAATATAATGTTTCCTTCCTATGGCGATCACCAAGTTAGGGAATTGACCTTCCCAAATTAGGATAACCACTCATACTGGGCGACTTTCCCTTAGTCGCTTACACTCTATATACATATCTCGTCCATTTTGGATTCTTGCTTTTGTAGACCCTCTCGACTGTCAATCCGTCAAACAATTCCGAACAGTTCCACCTTCTACCTTTTTGTAAATTTATTCGCAAGATGTAGTCTGCAGGTAACCTGACTTGAATGTGAATACGCTCAGCCTGCGCCGCTCAAATAAGGCAATAAACATTGGTTTGCATATATTTGCTCTACGCCGCTGATTGTGAACTATGGAACGATCGTGCCTTTACAGATCACCGGTGTTTCGGAACGTTTTCGCTCCACGTTATTTGCGAAAGATTTGATTTACCACATGTTTTTAGATGCTGGGTTAATATTAAAGAGCATAATGAACATTAACTTATTTTGAGTAAAATTTACGGCCTAAATTCGATTTTAGGAGAAAAACTAGTACGGTACAGACTCTTTAATCCGAATTCACCTTAATTCGAACATTCAGTAATCCGAACTAACGTAGCCCAAATCAATAGTTCGAACAAGACTCTATAATTCGAACAAAGTGCGGATTAACGAACGTCGGTCGGATTGTAGAGTCGGCTGACAAAATAAAAGTACCGCTACAAACAACGCGTGGTTAGCTTTATGTGGGTAATTCTCCAGCCGTTTTGGGGAAATCCCCTTTGTCAGCCGAAAATATCGTTCTTATTTGGAATATTACTACCGTGCAAACATATCGCAAAAAAGAAAACATCACACGTTAACCCTATCGCAAAAAGTAGAAATTCTAAATAAATTAGATGAAGATGAAGCGGCGTCCGAATTATCTAAAATTTATAACGTCGGAAAATCTATTATTACGGATATTAAGAAACATAAAGAGAAAATTTTTAATTTTGTCGCTTCTACTTCTGAAAACGGATCTGGAGGAAGAAAAACTCTGAAATCATGTGAACATCCTAATATGGAAAGCGCCCTTTATACCTGGTTTTTACAACAGCCGTGCTAGAGGTACCCCGATTTCTGGAGACATGCTATGTGAAAAAGCTAGGATTTTTTCTGTAAAGGTGTTAAGGACTTTAACGCCAGTTGTGGGTGGTTGCAGAAGTTCAAAAGGAGATATGGAATTCGCCAATTAGGTGTCTCGGGAGAAAAGCTGTCTAGTAATTTTAATGTAGTAGAACCTTTACAATTCTTAAAAACAATTGAGAGATTAGCCCTAATTTTGATTAAATTTACAACGCCGATGAGAGTGGGCCTTTTTGGAGGGTGTTGTCCAAGAAAACGTTGGTTAATAAATCTGACGCATTGGCACCCGGAAGAAAATTAAGTAAAGAAAGGATAGCTTTCATGCCATGTGCAAACGCATCAGGAAGTCACACACTACCGTTATTTGTTTTGGGAAAGTTAAAAACGCCAGGTGCTTTTCGTAACTTCCAGTTACCAGTCATTTATAAGGGAGCAAAAAAAGCTTGGGTGACAAAGGATCTGTTTAAAGACTGGTTTTATTTGCACTTTGTGCCGTCGGTAGAAAACAAAATGGAGGAATTGGGATTACCTAAGAAAGCTGTGTTACTTTTGGATAATGCTCCTGGCCATCCCGATGCTTTAGAATTAATGAGTGATGATAAACAAATTTCCGTCATGTACCTTCCACCAAATTGTACACCGACTCTGCAGTCCATAGATCAACACGTGATTCAGGCTATTAAACTTAATTATCGCAAGAAACTTCTCTCATAAATTGTTGAATCTAATGATGACATTGCACAAATCTTAAAGGCAATAAATTTAAAAGACGTGGTATTTTTGCTCGACGAAGCCTGGTAAAGAGTAAAAACTGAGCTGTTGAGAAACTCCTGGAAAAAATATTTGTAACTTAACTACTGAACAAGATTATAATGATGAAGATGATTTACCTTTAAGCACATTCCTTCCATCTAATAAAATTCAAAACTAATGAGCCAGCTGAAATCAAGGACGTTTGAGAAAATTGGTGAAGCTGTGTTAGACCAGGATCTACAGGAATGGGTACAAAGGGAAAATAAGCATGGAGCATTTCTCACTGAAGTAGTAGTAGTAGTAGTAGTGGTATAAACATGTTCAAACCTGCCATGGCGTGCTCGCTGGTTGCCGATAGTAGCACCAGTCCGGTTATTTAATTGCCACGCCTCGTATATGTCTGTTAACTAATGCTTTCTCTGCTCATATTGTTTTTGCCTTAAATGATTGTATAAGTAAAATTTATGATGTTTCCAGAGCCTGTGCACATTTTGTACTACCGTTTGCTTTCTTCACTGTTTTCATTGGCATCGCATGTTCACAGTGGTCTCGTCACTTCTGTCCTATGATTTTTGCAAAGCTCATCTGATGAATTATTTTGTTCCCAATTCTATATCTAATTCAAAAAAAAAAATAACTTCTAAAGAAAAGAAAAAAGGGGGGAAATATAATGGAAGACAAACATAAAATAAATTATTGAAGAAATGAAACCAGCACCTTTCAACCTAACAATATTGCATCAAATTCTACAGGAACTTAACTATGTTATTTCGACAAGATTTTGTGCTTGAGCACGATAAAAATCTGCATTTGATTGATTTTATAATAGCAGTTTAGTTAGAAAAGATAAAGTGAAAAAGAATTGCTGTGGTGGAAATATAATATAATGTTGAAGAATGCAAAAAAAAATATCTAAAATCTGTTTGATGATATGAATGGACCTGCCCATAAAAAGACTTGTTTGCAAAATGTCTTTTCTGAAATCAATCATTTGCAGATCAGATAAACTGGGCACAATCGATCTTCGCAACGGAATCGGATCATGGGCCGCGGATTACAAATAGTGTATATATTTTTTTCTATACTCTGCCATAGCTGTTTATCTTTTAACTCTGCTTTGACCCTATTTTCGCTATCTTTACGTATACTTGGTAACTCTTTCCGTAACGCTGTCCGTGTCGAGATTGTATGTACGCCAAAACTGTCGAAACGGTTCATTATCAAGTACAAAAATTACGGACTTCGGTTCTAATTAAGTCAAATACAATAATTAAACCTCAACTGACAGATACAGAGTTGCCCTAAACAACAGCGTACGTTTTATTTTGATGGCCAACTGAATTTTTTTATTCCCAATAATATCGGCTTGGCCCTCGTATTATATTACACTCATAAAGACACACGAATCCTTACAAAATCCTTTAAATACTAACACACTGACCTTTAACAAACAACAGCAACGCATATCACGTTTACACACGTGCATGTATTCGTCTGGAGAATTAACGGAAGCCAGCACTTCGCCTGGCCTAGTCTATAGCCCATCTAAGTACACTTTACGCTACTATTTTAGACCTCGCTATCAACTCACTTAATTCCAATAACGAGCTAATAATAATGCCTTGCTAGCGTTGCACGCTACCTCTATCTCTATCTTCTCGTATTGTTTGCTTTCTTCTTTATCGTTTGCTGTCCGCTAAGAATTGAAATTAACGTCTTATAGTAGACAAAGACAAGTTTACACGATACTGCTTGCTGTTGGGTTTTAACAAGCATTTTAATTAGATCAATATAGATAGATTTATGCTGGAAATCTTTGCAAAGATAATCTTATTTGTCTATTTAAGAATAAACTTTCACATACATATGTAATTGAATGATTTACTACTGTTTATTTGTTTAGGATGCATATTAACGACTATAAATCATCTTAGTCCCATTAATGTATGTAATATTTTAGTTTTAACGTTTAGTATGCTGTAGAGACGATTTTTATTGGATCTATGGAGTTTAGATTGGACATTAACCTACTTCTGCAGAAGATATTGGCCCCTATTAAAACCACTTCACTGGTTGCATTTAATAGATCTATTTTTGAAAATTTACATTTCGAGTTGCATTATGCACATTAAGTGCATCCAAAATAAATCAATGTATGTTGTGAGTCAAGATCATTTCCACGAGCTCTCGAGCAAGTTATGGAGCACTGTTTCTATTTCTAGAAGCAAAACATTCAACAGGGAATTCAATAGATTCCAATGAAGACAAGCTGGATGAAATATAATACAAACATTTTTACAGGACCTACAAGAGTACGGTAAAATACTGACTTTGTGTGAGATGCCAGTATATTCAATCTGCCATTATAAAACTTTACAATTTATTATGTTCTTTTTTTTTAATTTTAGGTACTTGCTACGAAGCAACAATAGTACCCTAGGGCAATTACTATCGCCGTTTCTGTTTATTATTATTATTATTATTATTAAATTGAACTGTGGGCATAGTTAAATTGTTTTTCATTAAGGTTATACTTTCAAAATGAGGTCATTGAAATATGAGGTATAGTCCGTTTCATTTTATTTTAATTTAACTAATGGGCAGGTAAATACGTTATATATAAATATATAAAAAAAAAATTATTTACTATTTAGTCAGATTAAAATAAAATGAAACGGACTATAAACAGAATTGGACATACGAAACCCTATTACTCAAGGATCTCGGTTTCTATTGATTCTTGTTGTTGGCTTAATTTGTTAAAATTGTTTAATGAATTAAAATATATCCCTTACTTTATGAATACTAAAGCGAGGTAATGTCCCGGCGCGGCATAGGCGCGCGCTTCCTTCAGTAAGCACAATACCAAAAAATAAGTAATATTTCGAATAATAATGACAGAACCAATCACGAATCCTCCTAAGCAGCGTTATCACTAGAGTTTGTTAAAAAGGTGGTACCGGATGGCAGTAGCGTAGCGGTGGCGGCGTGGGTAGGGGTAATTTTCAACTCGTAGTCGATCTCGACAGTACCGCGAGAGAGTTCAAAGCGACAGGTTTGAATGTAGAAAACACTGTAAAAGTAAACGTTATGTATTGAATTTAAGAAACAGTATTCCATACTGGCAATATTTATATGATCTTATTTTTATGTTAAGTGTGTGCAACATCCCACAACATCTAGTATCTAATGAACACTTTCGTCTTTTTTGGGCTAAGTACCTTCTCTCATGGAAGCTGCCAACATCTATGCAATTACAATACAATTTGCCGCGTGTGCAAGGTACAGTAAAGGAATGTATAAAAGACGAGTTGAGAAATAAGAAAATCTGCCTATGTGTGGATAAAACAACTGATGCTCAGAAACACAGCGTCATTCATGTTGTAACGCTTTAAAACGTGATGGTCCACCAGCTTCATTGTTGTTGTCCAGTAAAAGGATTCAGAAAATTAATGCAGAAACCGTTGTCAAGATAATAAAAGATTCGTTGAGAGAATTTTGTATCACAGGAACCCAAGTTACAATGTTCGTTACTGACGGAGCCGCAACAATGCTGAGACTTGGTAGGATGTTGAAAATATGCTTTCCGACTCTTCTTCACATAACATGCCTCATACACGCATGTCACCTCGTAGCAGAAACCATTCGAAAGAAGTATCCGATTGTGGATAAGTTAATAGCATCTACCAAAAAAGTGTTCATCAAATCTCCCGAACACATCCGTGTATTCAAACAATTGTGTCCGAAATTACCACCACCACATCAGCCTATAATAACGCGATGGGGAACATGGCTCCAGGCAGTATCTTACTATCAGAAATATTTTTCACGAGTGAAAAATATCATCTTGAAACTTGATTCTAATGATTCTGCAGCAGTTCGAGATAGTCAGCAACCTTTTTTTCCAATTCGGACGTTCAACAACAAACAGATGAAACCTCCATGAACTATTCTGAAGTTGCACAAGCTATTGAGCAATTAGAAAACAGTCACTTTTCTGCACGAGACGCATTAAATTGCATAAACAATTTACAAGCCGCTCTAGAAAACTTGACGAACACTATAGGAGTCGATGTTGCTCAAAAATTTGGTGCAATTTTAACGAAAAATCCCGATTTACAAATGGTTCGGTCTATAACTAAAAATCAAGAGTGCCCAGATGAGGAAAAGAAATATCTGACATTTGCAAATCTTACTTCACTGGATGTCGAACGATCGATTTTCGAAGTATACGACAACGACGAAGTATACGACAACGTATTCACAACACCGTCGACGGCTGAATGAATCGACAAGCGAAGCGTTGCTGATGTTGCAATTCTACGCAGCTTACCAGCGCGGTTGCCAATTGCCACAGTGAACATCAAGACGACAGGAAAAGGTAACAATATTATTTTTCACTAATATTGTATATTACGTACTTTTATGCGATGCGCCACTGCCGGTACCACCTTTTTAACAAACTCTAGTTATCACGTAGGTTGGCGGGCTGCATCGTAATTACCGAACATTAAAAGTAGAAGTACCATTTTCAGTACTCTCTCCCACTGGATAAGATTCGTGAAAAGTTGGCAGCATTAGATGTTTCCACAGTTGTCTCGTTCAACGATGTTCGCCGTGGTGAAAAAATGTGTTTATATTTTGAAAAAGATCGTTCGACATCTATGGATGTAATACATGCACGATTAAAACATCCTTTGAATTCAGTTAATGGAATAGTCGATGCACTATCGCAAATTTGTTTTAATGTGATAAAATCGGAATCCTTCTTTAGAACACTCTCGAACTTTTCTAAAACGCGATTATATTTTGCATCATATAAAACTATTCAATGTATATGTAATTCACATAAAAATAACCATTTCCTCCAAATCACTTAAATTTCAAGCATTCCATATATCGGAAATCAACATTAAAAGCTCACTTCCTCCATCCCGTACAAGCTCTTTGCATAACAAACATTTTACAGCCGCATCTGCGATGTTTTCTTTTACCTAAAGCTTTGCGTCGCTAATTTTAAACAAACATCGGCAAATTAATCTTAAATTACCAACGAAACAAATTGAAATACTCAAAGGAGGGCGCGCAACAGAGAATATATCTATATACATATACATGCGCGAATGTTTGCTGCGTTTGTAGCGTTCTCTACCTCTTACTCCCTTAATAACAACCAAATTTGCCGTAAAGTCAATGGAGAGTATATTTTGCTCCTATCCTGACGACGAAAACATCCACCTAGTGTAATATGTACGAAATGTACCTCACTATTTGCCGCATGTTTCTTTAACGTACTTTTCTCAAACCTAATCTGTGCATATACAAAGTGCTTGATTGATATTTTCCCATGTTTAGAAATCTCTCCTGAGATTGGGTATTCATTGAACAAAATCAATTTTATTAAAATCAAATTTTTTCAGAATCTAGCGTCATTTGTAAATTTTGCAACAAGCAAAAACTTTTATAAGGCATTTTTTTAAGCAGATCAATAATAAAGGTTTTCCCTCTTGTAACACCTATTCAGAAATACAAACGATACCCTCAAAGTTTTTGCAAAAACATTGAAAGAAAGAAAAAAATTGGTACAAATCGTTTTATTGTTTTTCAAAATATTCGCCATTAAGATTCATACGCTTTTGCATGCGTCCGAAACAATCCTCGAAACATTCATTCCACCCTGAAGGTAGTATCTCCAAAATTTGGCTTTCGAAAGCTTCAACAACTTCTCAAGGTAATAAAAGTCTACAACACTAGCCAACCTATCCGTCCATTTGCAGCGAATTAAAAAGCCCGCAATATTAATAAATATAGGAAATTGTAGAGGGGCCAAATGAAGCCCTTGCGGTACGCATGAGATTGCAAAAAAAACCCGGGTTTTGTAATTATGTATTTACTATAAACTACAGTTAAGGCTCCAATTATTTCAACGGTTTACCATACACACCAACCCCGGCAAATTTCTCCGAAAGAATAGAAAGATTCGAAGTCCGCGGCGTTCAGGCAGGTTCTGTGTCAAATGCAGATGCAGTCGTGATTTGAATGCGTCACTTGGACAACATACCACGGCATTTCAAACAGAAATATGTACCATACAAGTCCGTGCTTGTAAGAGTCTCCTTCGGCAAGTTTTAGTTGCAATTTAGCAAGTGAATCATAAAACAACACCCCCAATTTTATTGGAACCATGCAGATGGACAGAGGCACGGCAAAGAAATGATGAAAAGACCCTCCCAACATTTAACTGCTGACATATGTGATTGATTGATTGATTGTTGCTATAGGCAGGATTAGTCTTTACATCTTTAACACTGCCACCCAATGGGCCCATTATACGAGAGTAAGTCAAATATTATCTACACTTTCCCATAACAATCTTTGAAGGTTATCGTAGTAGCGGTCGCTTGCGCATGCGTTGAGCTGGTCATGTGTGCGGAATTTAGTCACGATCGCGTCATTTGTCTGCTAGCTACAACAGCATAAGCATGTCAGCTCCGCTATTAGTTTGCACCAAAGAGGAACAACGTGCAGTGATCCGATTTTTGTGGTCAGAAGGTGTGAAAGGTGCTGAAATTCACCGTAGACTTTTGTCACATTGCTTTACCTCGTAAAAGCGTTTTTTTTGTGGATCGAAATGTTTCAAAGTAGCCGCACGAGCGTAACACAAAAAGAGGAAGCTGGACAGCCGTCAACCTAGACCACCGACGACAACATTCAGCAAACTCGAGAGATGGTTACAGCAAATAGGCGAGTTACCATAGGTGAGGTTGTATCTTCTTCAAACATTGTAACAACTTTATTGTTACGCGGTCTGTTTATTTTGAACGGTGCTGTATGCGCACGAATATTTATTTCGATTTGTTGCAACGTTGAATTTTTCTTTTAAGTTTTTTTTTGTTGCGTACGATTTTGACGAGTATCCTCGGCCGAATGAAATTTTCCTTCGTCCCTTTTCTCACAAGCTCTGATAAGGAGCAAACGTGAGGCATACCTAAGTAAATGTGCTTAATTACCTCAAATGAGTGAGTACTTTTGAGCGATCATTTCCTAACATATCTTAATTTGTGATAAAATTTTATTGCAGCATAGATTTTGTAAGTTTTATCTTATTGCTTTTCACGAATTCCATTTTTACCTTATCGTACATGTTTCTTTTCGTCGAGCCTAGTGCACGAGTTAAGGTGGCTTCTCTCCTGTAATTTTTTTTATACTAAATTGTTAGAAAATTTATCTCTTCTTTGAGTAGAATGTTACTTCGTAGTATTCGAAATCAAAGATTTATTTTAAAAGCTTTATACATTTAACAATTTTTTTTTCTTTGGCAAATTACTGAAGATCCTTTTCTCTCTTTGTTTGAATGAATTTTTAGATTCTATGTTAAATTACTAGTGAAATAAATTCGTTCTCATTTTTCTTTTCTTTTCGATATTCATTGAACACAAATACGTTTTCACTTTATTCTTTCCCTGATTTCGCTCACCGTAGCTTCCGTTTTTGCTGTTTTTTTTTTCTTTGTACTTTTTCTTTGTACTTCTAGGTACTTATAAACCCAAGAACAATTATTCTAACTGTGGTAGCAAATCCTTAGCAAGTTACGACCTAAGAAGCGGTACCGTGTGTTAGGAAAGAGCTATCCACCTGGCCGGAAACGACGCCCAGGAGCCAGGTTTTTAGACAAGAACACCTAGAGTAACAGCAATACTATTTTGATTTTTATATGAAAAACCACACATAACTACAATGCGATTATTTTTTTTTATTGTTAAATAATTTTCTTTTTGTTCAAATAAAATCGTTGTTCAAATTTCAAAATCCACGTCTCATAAATATTTCCACACATCAAGGAGAGGTGCAACAAAGTTTTTGGCGCTTTTCTCAAAAAAAGCTCCTGGCGCCCTTATTTGTGCATATCATATACCTCAACTTTGATGGACCTCTGCCATACCTCGCCCGGAGCCCTGTCCTAGCTGGAGGCACAGTAAAACCAACTTTGTTGGGGAGGTTAGAACATCAGTCACGGTTGTGCCTATCAAATTATCCACGATGAACTTAAATTTCGTAAAGTGTGTGCGCGATGGGTACCACGAATGCTTATCGCAGAAAACAAAACCAAACGTTTGGACATCTGCCAACGCTTACTGAATCGTTTCAAAGCAGAAGGCGACGCATTTTTAAGCAGAATAATGACCGTTGATGAAACGTGGGTTCATCACTACGAGCCCGAATCGAAACGCCAGAGTATGGAATGGAAACGCCCAGGATCCCCTAGCACGAAAAAACTCAAGACCTCGCGATCGGCTGGGAAGGTGATGCTAACCGTGTTTTGGGACTAAAAGGGCTCTATACTGGACGGCTACTTGGACAGGGGGACCACCACAAATATAAACAAACGCCGTGGTCTACTCTTAAAGAATGTTTTGTTGTAGAAACTATCAACAGGTTGGGTTTTGAGACCCTGGAACACCATCCCTGCACCCCTGATCTCGCTCCCTCAGACTTTCATCTCTTCGGATCGCTCAAGGAAGCTTTGAGAGGTCGTCGATTTGCCTCAGACGCAGACGGTCGAGATGCGGTGCAAAAGTGGCTCCACGACCAACAGAAAACCTTCTACCAGGAAGGCATACGGAAGCTTGTGGCTCGTTGGACCAAGTACATTGCTAAAGGTGGAGACTATATCGAATAATAATGTATCTGTTGTACACCTATCTTTGTTTAATACAGTTGTAGAACTAAAAGTGTAAGTAATTTTTGACTGACCCTCGTATTATTCCTGCTTTGGTTTCATTTTACTTAAACAGGCTAGTTCCCTCGATCAAGTTTAAGAGCCTACGCAGTAAATCTTTCTCCAGTGGTAGATCAATTCTGCTTTGCAAAGCGAATCTACGTTGAGTTGGCGCTGCACATTCGAATATAATATGAGAGGCTGTTTCCTCCTCTTCATTACAAAGTCTACATAAGGGTCCATCTTTGTAGATCCCCATCTTATGCATATGGCTTCTCAAACAGTCATGTCCTGTTAATAGACATGTTGCTGCCCCCAGCTGCATGGTTCCGATTTAATTGTTTTGTGATCCATTCATTAATTGCACCACGCACCACTCTTGGTAATACCTAGACCCGCTTCAAATCCTGTAAAATATATTTTTTAACTTTCTCTGGCTAGCTGGTATGTAATTTCATTGTGTCCTGGCATCAACGCCAAGGTAACCTTGTGTTTAGACAGAACCATTTGGTTCTGCAAGCACTTCCATACTAGTTCCATCGCGTGCAGGTTTGTATAGCATATATTTCTGTTTGAAATACCATGGTGTATCGCCCAAATAGTGCACATACTTTGTATCCCTGGTTTTCCTCATAAACACCAACGCAAAAACTAGTGCCTGTTCTTGGCCCATCTATGTAGCAGATTTGGGTTTTCGGTTTTCTCCCCCCCCCAATTCATGAAATACTTGCACTAAACATGACTGTTTTTGAGGGCACCTGCACAAGATGGAAATCTATAAGGATGAACTCGTAGGCTCCGTAATAAAGGAATGGAAACAGCCTCATTTGCAATTGTTCCAGCATCGGGATCTAGGGAACTAATCTATTTGAAAAAAAAAATGTTAAGGATACAAAGGACTTCATTCGATTTATGGGCAAAATCAATCAATCGATCATGATTTCAAAATTATTGTTGCAAACGTGTAAATGAATATTCATTGTGAAAACTAAAATACGTTTTCAAAATTCAGTTCAGTTTTGCTATTTCTAAACTTCCCGAAGGTAGTGTAAGTCTGCATTTTCTTTTTTCGGCGTCCAATGCATTAGAAACTGTTAGCCCCTTTTCGCAAACCGTTTTTGCTATCCTATCTTCACTCTACGATGCTAGTAAAAGCAAAGGGTCGCCTAGGGCACGAATTAGAGCCGCTACCGGCGAGGGAGAGACTCGATCCCGCACATACGGGTTAATTTAGAAAATTAAACGTTTACATTTTAGATGCCAGCGGTAATTTCGCTAATCCCATTAAAAGTATCATATAACCAAGCCGGCTCGACTCGTCCTGGCCGCCTTCGGATGGCCCTTCGTTGCCGGTGGTGGTGTAGATATCGTCATCCTCGTAGTGGTGGTGGTGGTAGGCTCTCGCTCTTGGTTTATTGATCCGCACCTCGCCCCCCTTTTCCGTTTTGCGCCCAGCGTTCGGCCCTTAGTTCGGAGATAATCGCATTTGATCGCTGCTGCGTCCCTTCACGCGCCACACGTCACCCCCTCCATTCTTCTCTGCACCTCCTCTTCAATCCCCACATCCCTATCGCTGCCGCACGTCGTGCGCTCTTTGTGAAATATGGATGAAGAGATATACATATACAGGGTGTGATGACTTGGAAAAGGCTTTCTAGTTATCAAGATTAATTGAAGCCTGAATGAAAACCCATAAAGTAACGTCGAAAAACATTTTGTGGGATTTGTGCGTCCCAAATTACTTTTAGGAGACCGGTAGAATCATTAAGATAAGCGGTTTTGTTACTCAGCAAGATGTTAGTTGAGTTAGAGTATGGGATTTTAGAAAGTGACAAGGCAGAAATAAAAAAAGAAGAATGAGGTACAATTTGGTATAGGCTTAGAACAGGAATGATGGAAATTTGTAGTGTAGACGAACATTTTGCAATTAATGTAGTATTTCCTGACGAGGCAACTTTTAAATGGAGCAATTAATCGCCATAATTTCAGATATTGGTCAAATGAGAATCCTCACTGGATTCATGAAGGCAATACTCAACATCCACAAAAGTTGAACGTTTGGATGGGAATTGCAGAAAACAGGGTTATAAGCTCGTTTTTATAGACGGAAACTTGAATGGGGAAAAGTATTTGGATCTATTGAATAACCAAATTATTCCTACATTTGAACGCAATGGGAAATTACCTCAAAATTTTTGATTTCAGGAGGATGCAGCGCCTGCCCACTGTGATAGAGTTCGGAATTTCTTAGATGCTACTTTTCCAAATCGATGAATTGGATATCGAAGATTCATTGAATGACCTGCTCGTTTTCTAGACTACCAACTACTTTGCAGGGGTTGAGGCAAAGAATAATCGTTCTTAACAGGCTTGTATATTGTCAAGAGGTAAACGGCGAGCAGTCTATTATAATTAGAGCAACGCAAACTGCGCTGAAAGCCAGTGGCTGACGCATAAAAGTATACACAAAATAAACATGGCCGGGACAATTCGGTATAAGCGTCAGTATAACTGCGACTCGAAAGCCGATCTGTTGTGTATGCATCTAAGCTGTCGTGTACTATATCGTAGTTCTACGTTTGTTTTGAAAATGTTTCCTACGTCGCGAAAACGACCAAAGTTGGACACAATAAGAGAATTTGTTGCAGAAATGCCTGATTTAAAGTGTGATGGCGCTAAAATTCAATGTGTAGTGTGTAAAATAGATTTAATGTGTTGGTCGAAAAGTGATTGTCTACGGCACGTAAATAGTGCAGGGCATGTTTCAAAAAAAATTCCACACGAGATTATGACAAATTTAAATTTAATTTATGTGTTTATTGCATGTAATTTACCATTTCATTTACTAAGGAAGAAAGCATACGTCTCGTTTTGGAATGAATATTCGGATTTTAAGTTACCAAGAGAGAGAACATTACAGAGAGTTGTGCCGTCTGCTCGTGAGCATGTCGAGAAAAGAATTAAATCGGAGTTGCAAGATAAAAAACTGTGGTCATGTGTGAACGAAACAACAGATCGTAAAAAACAGTCTGTGGTTAATGTAATGGTACGCACAATAGAACCACATCGACCGTCACCCTCAATTTTACTAGCTTCCGGACGAATACAACAATGCACTGCCGAAGTAATTTCACTGTTGGTGTTAAATACATTGGAAAAGTTTGAACTTTCAACAAATCAACTGTTGATGTTTATGAGTGATGGTGCCGCAAACATGCTTGCTGTCGGTCGATCTCTTAAAAAACATTGTGCTAACTTGTTGCATATTACATGTAAAATTCATACTCTCAGTCTCGTAGAAGATAGTATCAGAAAATGTTATCCCGAGGTAGACGCTCTACTAGCACATACAAAAGCTGTGTTTGTAAAATCTCCAAAACGTATTCGGGAATTTCATAGACTATGCCCCGGTATTCCTGAACTACCAAAACCTATTCTTACTTGTTGGGGAACATGGTTAGAGGCTGCATTTTATTATCTTATATATTTTGAGAATATAAAGAACGTGATTTTAGAATTCGACCCAAAGGAAGCTGCGGCTGTCAAGGTAAGCCGCTTGAAATTTCAGGATAGTCAAGTTAAAACAGATTTGGAAGTTATTCAGAACAATTACGTGGGACTAGCGGATGCGATAGAAAAACTACAAAATTCTTCGGTGTCATTAGTGGAATCTTTGCAAATAGTGCAACATGTTCACGCACAGCTATGCACGATAGAAGACGCAAGAAATGTTTGTGTTTTAGAAAGGTTTGAAAGTGTTTTAGATAAAGACTCTGATTTTGGTACATTAAGACAAATTTGTGAAGGTGCGTCAACAGAACCGTTAAGTTATTTGGAAGATTATTTTACTTACGCAAATATAACGTCATTAGATGTAGAACGTTCGTCTTCGGCATACAAAAACACTTTCTCTTCACGCCGCACTCACTTTGCCGAAACAACTTTGGAAACATATCTAATGTTACAAATATTAAACAGACATTATCCACTTTGTGATTTCACGGAGGACTCTTAAAACGGTAAGTGTTTGAGCACGTATCACATTTAATTTATTTTGTGTAAGCTTTTAAGCGTCCGCCACTGGCTTTCAGCGCAGTTGCGTTGCTCTAATTATAATATGCAAAAATATCCAGGGTGCTCCATTCAAATAAAAATGTTGAGAGTACTTTCGGTTAAACCGGAAGTGCAATAACAAAAAAAATTCGAAATCAGATGCATTATGCGTCATTACGTTTACCTGCAAAGTTTCATCAGTATCATCCTTTCTGATTTACAGATACTTGCTTGGTTCCATACTTTATCCCAAGCCTGTATAACTATAGACAAAAATATCAAAAATTAGTCAATTATTTCCCTTCCAAAACATACCTTTATTACTATTACAAAAGGTATTATGACTCATATTTCCCCTTCGAGTTCCTTAAAATACGGAGGAAATTGAACAAAATTTCTACGCCTAGGTGTGACTAAGTATGCTAATTATTTACTCGGAACTTAAACAACGCGGGGGCGTACGTAGATTACACCTAATGACGATAATGTGAACACCGTACATTTATTAATATTTAAAGACAATCAGACACCGTTCATTATTTAAGCGGCACGGCGAAGACTTTCTAGATTCCATGCTACAATAAAATGGTTCCAAACATGCAAAGTAATTCACCGAATTGAAATTTACTCGCTAGCCTAGAAATCATAAATTATTAATCGAAAGGAAATAGTTGACAATAAAACTCGATACGGCTTTTTATGCCGTGGAGCGTTTTTTGTGCGCATTCTTTTTTAACGACCGATTCATAACGATTACAGAAGTGTCGTTGCGACCATTTGGCTATTACCCTATTACTGAGAAATTGTACTTTATTTTATTATAAATCCATAACGGGTAATTCTAGATAATAGCTGTAACTGGAGAGGGAAGGTATTTGTTCTACCTCGACCTTGTGGAATACATAAATGTATAATAATGAGTAGAAATGAAACACCCATATCGTAAAGTTTTTATTGCCTGAAGACTCGGTTGTACACACAGAAAAAAATCTACGTACCTATGTAGATACATATGTACGTGTTTCTTTAAGATGTAAATATAATTTCATATAATATCAGTGGCGGCTGGTGAATTTCTGTCGAGGGGGGCGCATTTATAATAAATAGAGCCCGGTAACAAGGAGCCGTGCCATAGCCGTACCTACCTAGTTTACAAAAATAATAGTAAGAAAATAGAGAAAAAAATAACAGAACTAGTACATAATTATAATATGTGAAAAGTAGTGAAACACTCACCCTTTTAAGCAGCCTTGGCTACGGAACAGTAAAACTAGAAGCACCATTATTAACATCATATGGATAAGAGTGGCAAAAAGTTGACACCATTAGATGAGTTTCCACAGTTGTTTCGGTGAGCGATGTTCGCCGTGGTGAAAACATGAGTTTATATTTTGAAAAAGAGCGTTCAACATCTACCGATGTTATACATGTATGATTAAAATACTCTTTGTACTTAATCAGTGGATTATTCGATACACCATCACAAATTTGTTTTAGTGTGCTAAAATCGGGATCTTTCTGTAGCACACTCACGGACTTTTCTAAAACGCGATTATATTTTGCGTCATGTATAGTCAGTAGCTGTGTATGCACTCCGTCCATAATTTGCAGAGACTCCAATAATGATAACGATCTATTTTGTAATTGGTCTATTGCGTCAGCTAATCCTTTATAGTAGCTACGAATATTTTTTAAATCTGTTTCAACGGAAATATGTTGATATTTCGACTGGCTCTCTTTAATAGGCGCAGCTTCGGCAGGATTGAATTGTACAACAATAGCTTTTACTATTTTGAAATGTTCAGCATAATAAAAAGCTGCGTGCAACCATGTTCCCCAACGTGTAAGAATTGACTCCGGTGGTTGACGAATACCAGGACACTCCGTTTGGGAGATTTCAAAAAAACTTTTTTTGTGCTTGCTATTAATGCATCTACCTTGGGAGAGTATTGTCGAATGGTTTCTGCCACAAGATGTAAAGCATGCACTTTACACGTAACATGTGGCCTACCGAACGCATTATCGCTGCGTCATCGCTCATAAACACCAACACTTTATCTTTCGAAATTTGAAATTTTTCCAACGTACTAAGTACAACCTTCGTAATTGCTGCAGCAGTACACTCTTGTAGTCTTCGGCTAGCTAGAAACAGTGGTAATGTAGGTTTACTAGGGTCTAGTATGCGTACCATAGTATTTACAATTGATTTTTTGTATAGTCTGTTGTCTCGTCAACACATAACCAAAGAAACTGTTTTTTCAATATGCGTTTCATTTTCTTTTCCACGTGCCGTTTTCTCCGTTGACAACCGCAACTCAGGATTGTATTTGTCCCAAAAGTCCTTAAACGGTTGTTTATCGAGTAAGCCTAGTGGCAAATTACAGTTTATCAACATAAATAATTACATCTGTATCAATAAAATCAAAACGCACTAAGATATGATCAATAAACTTCATGTTGTCGTGTTAGCAGACCGCCGGATGAATATTAGAGGTATTACTAATATGGTAAACATCTCACTTGAACGTGCGCAAAACATCCTTCACGAAAAATTGAGTATGAGAAAGCTATGAGCGAGATGGGTGCCTCGTCTGCTGACGATTGATCAGAAACGGAATCGCGTGATAACTTCAAAGCAATGTTTGGACATGTTTAAACGCAATATGCGGGAATTTCTGCAACGTTATGTAACTGTAGATGAGACATGGATATATCACTATACGCCAAAAACCAAAAATCAGTCGACAAAATGGATTTTCCCGGCGAACGTGCACCAAAGAAGACGAAGACGATTCCATCAGTTGGAGAGACTATAGCGATGATTTTTTGGGATTCGCAAGTACTATGCTGATTCATTAAACCGATTCGATGGTAATGAAAGCTTTATTCAGAGCTGAAAATTTGCCTGTCCAGTTTTGTGGCTGATGTCATCAGTCATCAGTAGTAGTTATTTCCCCTTACGTTTATTTGTAATTACAAAATAACCTGAGATTGCGTTAGCAGCAGTTACCCTTTGTTATTAATTGGTCCTTTATAAGCATTATGGAAAAACGGACATAAAAAAAAGGCATTTAAATTCAGTAATCTCACAGATAATAAATTTATTTGTTACAAAATGCTATGAGCAAAACTTGGATTATATAACGTATAATTTAACATCCCGTATGTTTTTTCCCAATTTTTTTTTAAGAACCCACGTACACACCTTCCCCAAAACAAATAGCTCCACCATATCGAGGACCAACCTCGACGTTCGCTAATGGCCCATTGAAAGAAACGTCCGAACCACAGCGTAAGTGACTTATTGCTTGCACAGCGGTGATCCGCACTTCGTTGCCCAAAGAAGGGATACACCAGAGAGAGAAGGGACGAAAAGTTCGTGTCGTCGTCACCGTACGAAATCGCCGTTTAAATTAACGATATTTTCGGGATATTGGCTCCATTTGCCGCACTCTCTGCAGTACGCTATAGTTGTTGTCTCTCCGGTTATAAAATAGCCAGCCGATACGTCAATGTCATTGCTGTAGGTGTTTATGTAGGTGTGCGTTGGCTTCGTCGTGGAAGAGATGGCACCAACGTTTTATAAATTGTATACGTCCGAACTCACCTGGTTCCCATCCCGGCTTTAACGTATCTCTGTATGCGTGTAGGTCGGTGAAAAATGGTACCCTGACGTTTTTCGAATATAACGAGAAGAAGCGAAGGCATCTATACATCTATACAGGGTGTTGCTGCCTAAATTATTTTAACGAAAAACATTTAAAAGAGATGTTTCATGGATCTGAATCTTTAATTTGTTTCCTCCAAGTTTCTCAGATGACAAATAGTTTGGCAGTAAATAACTAATAGCTGATATAATAATAATATTAATAATAATAATACTAATAATAATAATACTAATAATACTAATAATAATAATAATAATAATACATCTTTATTGTCCAACAGTCAAAAACGAATTACAGGACAAGTATAATAGATACATTGAATTTTCAAAAGTACAGAGCTACTATTGAATATACATATACAAGAGTAACAACAAAGTGTGAATAGGTACAAGGAAAAGGAAAGAGTGAGTGAAGGAAAAACTGGAAAAAAGTATTAGTGGAAAGGATCAGGATAATATTTATGAAGGTTACGTGTCATGTGCGTTAGAGGAGCCTTAAGTAGCGCGTTCGTTCTATAACTACGAACACGTAGAAGATCAGTTAAGCGTGGTACCCATCGCGCACACACTTGACGAAATTTGAGTTCATCGTGGATAATTTGATAGGCAGAACCGTGACTGATGTTTAAAGAAAATGCAACCTCACCTATGGTAATCTCTCGAGCTTGCTGAATGTTGTCGTCTGTGGCCAAGCTCCCTCTTTTTGTGTTACGCTCGTGCGACCACTTTGAAACATTTCGATCCACAGAAAGACGCTTTTACGAGATAAAGCACTGTCCCCGTATTGTGACAAAAGCCTCCGGTGAATTTCAGCACCTTTCACACCCTCTGACTACAAAAATCGGATCACTGCTCGTTGTTCCTCTTTGGTGCAAACTAATAGCGGAGCTGACATGCTTATGCTGTTGTAGCTACCAGACAAATGACGCGATCGCGATTAAATTCCGCACACATGACCACAGAGGCGCCAACTCAACGCATGCGCAAGCGGTCGCCACTACGATAACCTTCAAAGCTTGTTATGGCGAAAGTAGAGACAATATTTGACTTACCCTCGTATGTTAGTTGAGTAATCTGCATGTTCCCAACTCACGCTTTTTCAGATACTGATATTTGCTGAAGATACTACTTCCTATTAAAGAATTTACCACTGGTAACTAATTTTGGAAGACCTAAGAAATCTCAAAGCATAATAACACAGTTGGCTTGAATTCAAAATTAGATTACGTGAAGAAATAGGATGGATGCAACCGTTTCCTTTCACACAAAGACAAAAGTGCTAAACAAACCGCAGCCCATTTATTTCCCTAACGGAGATATCTAAAAGCAAACTAAATTAAAAGTTAATGTCCGGAAGCATTAACGACAATACCATACGCGGACGAAACAAACCAAATGGCGTAATTACCGAGATGCATGCACATTCACATTATGGAAATGAAATCGCTTTTGTTTTATTGCCTTTCGTGCGTTGTAGTATAATACGTGTCGTATTTGTGTTGTAACATCGGCCCTGCCATCCAAATACAATGAGGAGGATATGTAGAATACAAGGAATATCGTTAATACTGGTACTAATAGTAGTAATAATAATAATGATAACAATTTCAACTTGCATTGGGAAAGGTAGAAGGTAAATGTTATACGTACTGATTATGAGAATATGTATAGTAAACCAGTCGCGATAGGTGTAATACAAAACTTGCTGCACGTATTACGATTCTATCGTGCTTATAGAATCCAAAACGAACTATGCAATACTTCAAAAATGTAATATAAACGCCGCTAGTGGGTTGGGAAGTTTAAAAATAAATAGTTGCATGCAAAATAACAGCAAAATTTAAAAAAAGGAAATAACTCATGGGCTGAAAAGTCCCGGCCTAACACATAGATGGCGCTAGTTTTATTGCATTCACCTGTTTTGCAGTTAGTACTAACCTTAAAAAGACAGCTGTTCAAATTTCATGATATTCTATTCATTAGTTTGTGAGTTATTGTGCTAAGAGTGACGCTACTTTTGTTATTTCCAAAACAATGGATCAAAAACAATTTCGTGTTTTAATTTTACACTGCCTCTTGATGGGAAAAAATACCGTTCAAGCGAAGCAATGGCTTGAAAAGTGTTATGGGGACTCCGCTCTATCAGAAACAACAATAAAACGTTGGTTTGCTGACTTCAAACGTGGTCGTAGAGACACCGATGATGCAAAACGCAGTGGACGTCCAAATGAGGCGGTAACACCAGAAAACATCAAAAAAATCCACAAAATCGTTTTGAATGATCGAAAAGTGATGTTGCGTGAGTTAGCTGACATCGTAAAGATATCAAAAGAACGTGTTGACTTTATATTGCATGAGCATTTGACTATGAGAAAGCTCTGTTCAAAATGGGTGCCGCGTTTGCTCACTGTTGACCAAAAACAAGAATGTGTTGATGCTTCTGAGCAGTGTTTGGCCATGTTTAAACGTAACAAACCGGAATTTTTGCGTCGATATGTGACAACGGATGAAACATGGATCCATCACTTCACTCCGGAATTAAAACGATCGTCATCTGAGTGGACAGCAACTGGTGAACCTCGTCCAAAGCGCCCGAAAGCACAACAATCGACTGGAAAGGTTATGGCCTCGATATTTTGGGATGTGCGTGGTGTAATATTCATCGACTATCTTGAAAAGGGAAATACCATCAACAGTGAATATTATATAGCGTTACTGGAGCGTCTGAAGGCCGAAATTGCAAAGCAACGTCCGCATATGGCGAAGAAAAAAATTTTGTTTCATCAAAACAACGCACCGTGTCACAAGACAATCAAAACAATGGCAAAACTACATGAATTGAACGTCGAATTGCTCCAATCCACCGTTTTCGCCAGATTTGGCTCCCAGCGACTACTGGCTGTTCGCAGACCTAAAAAAAATGCTCGCCGGTAAGAAATTTCGCTCGAATAAAGAGGTTATCGCTGAAACTGAGGCATATTTTGAGGCAAAAGATAAATCGTTTTACAAAAGTGGTATTGAAATGTTAGAGCGGCGCTGGAATGATTGCGTTGTTCTTGATGGAAATTACGTTGATGAATAAAGCTAATTTTGAACAAAAAAAAACGTGTTTTCTTTGTCAGGCCCGGGACTTTTCAGCCCATGTGTTATTTACCCGATGCTGTTCAAAAAATGTACATAATCGTTACAGTAGATGTTTTATTATTATTATTATAGTCGGGCCATGGGATAGATGCCTTTAGTCATCGTAACCTTAATAGATATTGTAACAAAACACCCTTGTGTGTGTTAAAATATACTGACTTTCATAAAAATTGCCTAGAATTAGTTGAACGATTTTATTGGAATTTTTACAAACGATGTAATTTATCACTACAAACAAACGATTAAAATTTGAAAACAAAAGAACAGAAATAAAAAGGTTCTTCAATAATGAGTGGCTCCGCCACGATTTGCTATGCACTCATTTAATTAACATAGCATGCTGTCAATCAATTGATCAATATCGGTCTGTGGTATATCATTCCAAGCTTCCTGAATCTGTAGCCGAAGATGGTGATCATTCAGCCGCCTACCGATCACATCCCATACATGCTCAATGAGTGACAAATCAGGCGACCGAGCAGGCCATGGGAGGACGGCAATGTTAACTTCTTCCAAAAAACGTGTTGTTGCCCTTGCCGTATGGGGGCGCGCATTATCTTGTTGGAAAATGGGATATTCCAACCCCCGAAGATATGAAAGTGCAACAAACTCCAGCACATTGACAATGTAACCGGCTACGTTTAAATTGTCGTCAATGAAGACCAAGGGTGATCTGGTACCATAACATATTGCACCCCATATCATCACTCCTTGCGTGAGGGTCATGTTGCGTTCCAAAGAAAGTCTGAATTTTTACGTTCTCCGCGTATCCGTCTGACCCTTCTACGACCGTCATTGGCCCACAAACAAAATCGTGGCTCATCACTGAACACAATTTGATACTATTCTTGTGCCCGGTTCGCTCTTTCGCTGCTCCATTCTAGTCTGCGAGCACGATGAAGTAGGGTAAGAGGAAGACACAAAAATGGACGGTACGAATGCAATCCACAAGATTTTATCCGGCGATAAACAGATGACATTAACACTTTGCGTCCTACACCTCCCACCCAATGTATTGCAATTGACCGAGTTGTGGAAAATCTGTCTCTTGTGGCCAAAAATCTTAAAGTACGTTCTTCACGATCTGTAGCTCGCGGGGACGTTCAGATCCATGGCGACGTTGTTTAACCCCTTCCTCGAACCATGCGTAACAACATCTCACCACCATTGCAACATCACGATTAGCACGGCCAGCAACGTCTCTAAGCCAAAATCCGGCCTCTCTCATGCCAATAATACGGCCACGTTCAAAATCATTTAATTGCCGATAATTCGCACGTTGACGAACTCTTAGCGTTATTAAATCTTCAGAAGGCACTAATTGAAAAAAAAATCGCAAAATTTACAGTTATTACACCACCAATTGTTTTATTTCATAAAAATTAATATTACTAAGTGCAAACATACAAACAAAAAATATGCATTTTCTGAAAATTTCATTAAAATTGATAAACAACCTCCATGCGTTGCAATTTTTATGAAAGTCAGTATAGTTGGAGGCTTTTAATAAACCTTAGCACTACTCTAGCATCTTCCCCCTTCAGTTCTGTGGAAGCTGCGATGCGTGCTCTCTCTCACTCCCTCTCTGGACTTTTCTTTTAAATCTCAAACATTCGCAGAATGCGAAGAAACGGTACAAGTCCAAATACGGACTTAAACGATTTATGAGGACAGTGTCGTTCGCAGCGGCACCTACCAAAACAACTGAAGGCTGTTAGAACGGAAACCGTAAGAAATATTCCACAGTTGCCTGCATAAAATGCCGACTGCCTATGGGATACTTCTCAGTATCTGAGAAATATTCTACAGTTGCCTGTTTTTATGCCGACTACCTGCACGATATTTCTGCGACTCTGCTTAGCTTTTAACCGCTTTAAAGCACCGACTTGCTACGCAGAGGTGTACTTCTATTGATCAGCTTGTAGCCAGCTTTAAGCACCCACCTGTCACACAGAAATTCTCCGAAATGAAAATCTGAGGGGTTTATATACCAAAATTTTGCCTGACGTTGCACTTCTTGCTCATGACGTATCGCGACCTTGTACGTGACACGTACAAAAAAAACAGTCTTAAAACATAACGTTACACAAGTTCCAGTTTGATTGCTTAGTGAGACATATACACTATTGCCCAAAAGTAATATACAATATTTCCCAAAATTATTTAAGAAAATAAAAGTTTAATAAAATTGAAAGATAATTTGAAAGATTACTACAAAAAAAATAACTGGATAATTTTTACACTCTTTTCCAGCTTAAAAGTCTTTAAATTTGTGCAGACGGTCGATGGTTCGTCACAATGCAAGAAATGGCCTACTGAAATGTTGGTGGCGTTTACGACTGATGGCAACACATGATCTTCAACTTCCCCTAATTTAAATAAGTGATATTTTGGGGCTACACAACCTATCAAAGATCCTGCCAGCAATCTAAGGTTCCTTTTGCTGAATGATAGCGCTATTTTTGATGTCTTTGACGAGACTGATATGAGTGCTTTCGCTTGTTTTTGGCCAGCAGATGTTTTACTAAAGAGCTGGTGTATCAAATAATAGCAGTATTACAAACCATAGATAAATACTTGTATGAAAATAATTTATTGAAAGATGTTCTTTCCTAAAGAACTATTATTAGTTAGTATTTTACTATGTAACTTTATTGTTAATAATTTCATGCATTTGGGGTGAGATATATTCCACTAGGTGTTCACTGGGATGGATCTCTAAATATTTTGAACCGAGTAACGTAATTCTAAGCCCGTGACGGTTCGTTCATAATAAACTTTCCTTTTTTGGCTATATACGAACCCTATAACTATGTATATGTTTGAACGCAATGTAACAATTCTACATTATTTTATTAATGTTCTTAACCCTTGATTGTTTGAAAGAGAATCTATTCATACTTTCAAAGAAATATGTTTAAAGACACAAAAAAAATCCCTAGAAGCAATAACCAAAATCATGCCAATACAGCTCCTCATGGTGTTGATGGAATCACTCGCGACAAAAGCAATGTTAGGAGAGGAAACACTAGCAAACGGACATATTCCTGCCTACCCGGCGTCATCAGCGTTGCTCCGAATGCTTTTTTCTACCTCACGCCACCCTTTGCCTTTCGACATAGCAAACAATTTTTGAAACGGGTGTTTCTCCAGCATAGATTAACTACACGTGTCCTACACAAAATATATTTTATATTTTTGCAAATGCCATTACGTTGTGTAGGATAGGAGGTACTAGTGCAGAGGTTTCCAAAAATATTGCACGATTTTTTAATTTACCAGGGGCGCATAAATACCACGTTTGGCATTATGTCAAAAACTAGGTTTTGCTTAAATCTAAATCCAAAACCGAATATTGTACATTATTTATATGCTTAAATGCAATCGCTATCTTGCTTGAAAATTCCCACGTCCATACTAAATAGAAATAAGCTATCAGAACTTCGAGAAGAGAACAGAAAGCTATCCCAAGCAGTGTTTGTATAGATTTTCCTATTCCTTAGATTTCCTTCTTTTCCAGAAATTGTTTGCGCAGAAGAGAGGTGGGCCAATTTGTAAATAAGATCCGGTTGGACGAAATCTAACGCTTTTATTAAATGTAACCCCCGGTGAACGGGCCGTCCTTAAGGGTATTCCCTTCGGCTCGCCACTTTTCTGCCGATTCTTTGGGCCGCGTCCTCACCTACACGAGGATCCTATCCTTCGTCGTATAAGTGTATGCTTGGTGGGATTCGATCCCCGGAGAAATCAAGTTTTATAAACATTCTTTAGGTAGATTGGATGGTGGATGCGTTGAGTGTATATAATTTTATATAGAACTTCCGGAAGACGAATAAAGCTTTTATCTGGGAATCGTACTATATAAATATGAGATTAAAAAATATGCTATATTTTTATTTGTCCTAATATAAAGAATTTTACATATATGTATATAATAAATAACCTCCCTGTTATTTATTTTATTATTACTAATATAAAAAATATCTCGAATAAGAACTTGTATGAGCGTAACCAACAAGGAAACTGCCTGATGAGTTAATTGTCGATTTTAATGAAACTGTCACTTTGTAGATCCCATCGAGTGTTGCTTAACGGTACCTTCCGTTACTGCAGAGCTGCATATTAAGGGGTGAAATTTGACCTTGAAATTCGCTCCAAATTTCGTTTTTCCAAAATAAGTTTTGAGCGCTTAAAGATAGAAAGAAGTATCAATGACGGACTTATATCATTTAATGATCTCTTGATGATGCGCGTATACATATACAGGGTGTTGCAATAAGGATGGAACAACATACAGAACACTCACTTGCTCGAATTTCAAAAAAATAGTTACACTGTACTTGCTATTAAATAGTGTATAGAAAGGTGATACTGATGTGAAGGGTAAATGAATATAGACTCAACTTTATACTAAGTGGATTTTTTATTTTACGTTTAGTAATCGATTTCGACATACATATGTCATCATCAGGCTATTTTGTCATTGACGTCGTTGAGAAAAAATATGTATCGCATTATCGTCAGAATATATACTGGATGTCTCCAAAATGTTGGGACATAGCTTAACTACAGACCCCTGGGATTAAAATAAGAAGATTTAACCCAACTTACCTATATCCAAAGTCGCCTCGTTAAGTTGGTACAAGACGTGAAAGTTGTTTGAAAAAAATTAATTTTGCGTATAAAAATAGGAGGCTTTGATCGATTGTTATAATTTTTGGTGTGGAGTGTTTCATGACTATAAGTCACGTTTCGAGATGGTTTTGGTCTTTATCGGTAGGTTGTAAGTGTATTAAATTAAAATGTCGCAATACAAATTTGGTGATAACTTTCTAGTGCTTAGGCTGAGAACTTTCAATTGTTTGTTACAAAAAGATATTTTCTTTAGGAACATTTTTTGTATCTTTGTAATTTTTGATAACTATTACGGTTTCTCCGGAAAAAAATAAAGTCTGATCTGATGATATGCTTTTTTTGATTGGAATAATCTAGTTAACCGGAATACTATCTTTTAACGACAAATGAGTATCATTTGTTTGCTACATGTCAGAAGTACAAAAGTTTAGTGTGATAAAAATTAAGAAATTTTAACGAGACGACTTTGGATATAGGTAAGTTGGGTTAAACCTTCTTATTATAATCCCAGGAGTCTGTAGTTAAGCTATGTCCCAACATTTTGGAGACACCCTGTATATTGAAATTTAAAATTTAATGATAGAAATTTTTTAACAATTTAATGTTTGGATGTGAAATATTTGGAAATTGAAATTTGAGAAGTTTGTTATTAGGAGAAGAAAAAGGAAGAGGAAAATAGGATGGGAAGGGGCAACCGATACAATTATGCGGACGTTTGCCGGTCGTGAAAAGATCTACATCTAGATATCTGCTGAGTTAGTCACATCATTATTACTTTCCTTTTAAATACAACTAAATTTAAATTTATCATACTTTTTTATAAAATCTACATACTTATACATTGTTAAACCCTTATTCATACCCTCACTTTTACTCTAACCACCCTAACCGGTATATACACATACAATCTTTATAATTATCGTTCATATCACAATAAGAAACCGCTAGAAACTCACAAATTAAATTCAATAAATACATAGGTATATACACACCTTCTCGAGAAGCAAATTGTATTTTATATTAATTTTTATACTGCTTTTATATTTTTATACATTTTTATATAAGAAACACAACAATTTTACCAATATCTTTTCAATGTCTTACAGAAATAGCCCGATGATGACATCTGTCGAAATCGATCGCTAAAAATTAAAAATAAAACATCCACCTGGTATTGAGCTGAATCTACGAGGTGTGGCAATTAAATAACCGGACTGGTGCTACTATCGGCACACAACAAGCACGCCACGGCAGGTTTGAACATGTCCGTGCTTGTAGATGCTTCCTCCACCCTGAGCCCGATGGGCACGGTTGTACGTCGCTCAGTCTCGCTGTAGCAATCGTCCGTTCAAGTCCTTACGCTAGCGTCGCGTCGGAAAAATCCAGAGTGTTCAGATCGAGCAACGAGTTAACCTCAAGTTTCTTGTGAAACACGAGGTTCTAACTACCCTTCGTGAACGAGCGAGAAGGCGAAGACCCGATTTGTGGAAGAGCAAATCCTGGATGCTGCACCAAGACAAACCGCCAGCCCATTCCGCCTTGTCTGTGAAGGTGTTCTTTGCGAAATCCGGCATCACCGTGTTGGACCACCCACCGTACTCGCCCGACCTGGCCCCCTGTGACTTTCTTTTTATTTCCTAAGGTAAAATCGGAGCTTAAAGAGACAAGATTTGACAGTGTCATAAACTTTGTAATGTAATTGATGGTCAATAAAACGTTTTGTAGCACCAGTGTGGTTATTTAACTGCCACACCTCTTATATTCATTTGCCCTTCATACTATGAATGCCAATTTGAGTAATTTCATCAATTTCAGTGTTACTGATAATTATACAGGGCTGTCCACAAAATGATGACTTTTCAAATATTTCCTTATTTTAACGAGGTATCCTGTATATTGTTGAGTGTTTGTATTGCAGGTTAAAAATTTGCGTAAATTCATATCAGACACCTAGTACTTACTTGTAACAGATTTCGAGAAATAAACCATTGAACAAGCGAGCACAAAAACTTGTACTTAATAAAGAGGTAAAAGATGTCCAGATATAATTTTGTTATTATTAGCTTCGCATAAAACGTAAGTATAATAAAATAGTTAACAGCAACTCTTTATGGAACTGTGACATACACTACGTTCTTTTCATATCTTGAATATGAGGAAAAATCACAGTTAAACAGCTGAAATTGTTAGTAACAGAAAGAACAATAGCTAAATGAACACTAAAAATAAATTCAAATAAATTCTAATATATAAATAAATTAAATTCTAATATTTACATTCTATTGTTGAAGTAAATATATAAAAAATATGATTACGTCGCTGATATGAATCTTTATAAGCAATAGCGCGTGCAAGGGGAGTACGTGTCATTCACCTTATTTTCATAAATAATGCGCGCTGTATTTTATAAGGATTCATATCAGTGTCATAACGTATCGAAACCTATTTTTATTAAATGGTACAAGTCGGCCACTGATACTTTTTTTCTATCTTTAACCGTTCAAAACTTATTTTGGAAAAACGAAATTTGGGGCGAATTTCAAAGTCAAATTTCACCTCTTAAATATACACCTCTGCAGCAACGAAAGGAGCCGTTAAGCAACACTCAATAGAGTCTACAAACTAACAAAGTTTCATGAAAATCGGCGATAACCACTTCGAGTGGTTCCCGTGTAATTTTTTATGAAACGTCTTTAAAAATCCAAGCGAGCTCGTAGGTCACGTCATGCAAATAGTAGTATTTAATCTATTTTTATGAGCAGACCTATATACGAGGTGCATTCAAGTTATAACACCTTCGATTTTTTTCCTCAGAAGTGGAAACAGATAGAAACATGCGGTTTGTTTCAAAATAAGCGGGCACTCCTTTGTCAATGCGCGACCGAGATGGCAACACTGTACGGCACACAGAACCTTTAGCGGTAGCGGCGAGAGTGAGGACTGTTTTTGATACTTCAAATGGCGATGTTTTCATTACAAGATCAGGGTGTAATCATTCGTTTTCTCAATTTGCGTGGTGTGGCACGGATAGAAATTCATCGCCAGTTGAGTGAGACATGTGGTAGTGGTGTCATGGATGTGTCGTGCATTCGTGGGTGCGACAATTCAAAGAAGGCAGAACGACGTGTGGCAACAAACCAAGACAATCTCGGCCTCGCACAAGCCGGTCTGACGAGATGATCGATCTAGTGGAGAAAGTTGTTTTGGGGGATCGTCGAATGAGTGTGGAACAGATCGCCTCCAAAGTTGGCATTTCCGTGGGATCTGTGCACACAATCCTGCATGACGACCTGAAAATGCGAAAAGTGTCCTCCAGCTGGGTTCCACGAATGCTTTGAACTTTGAAGTGATTTCTCATGCTCCTTACTCACCTGGCCTGGCTCCTAGCAACTTCTGGTTGTTTCCAACGATGAAAGACACTCTCCGTGGCCGTACATTCACCAGCCGTGCCGTTATTGCATCAGCGATTGTCCAGTGGTCACTCCTAAAGAAGCGTTCGCAGCAGCCATGGAATCATGGCGTCGACGTTGTGAAAAATATGTACGGCTGCAGGGGCGTCGAAAAGTGACACAAGTTTCATAGTTTTCGTGTAATTAGTTAGTGAGAAAAGAATCGGAGGTGTTATAACTTGAATGCATCACGTATTATCAAACTTTCGAATTGGTTCCATTGCTCGGAAGAGGAACAACTTTTTTATTTGTAGGTTTAGAAGAGAAAGTCATTCTTTACAAAAACATTTGCTTGTCTTGAAATTTCGAATACCAGGTTCATGATTGCTATAAGGGGTCAAAAATAATTTTTGGTTACTTCGATTTTTTCTTTTCTTTCAATTTTTGGAAAATATGTTTAAATCCGTGATTGTGCCAAAAAGTCTAATAAAGATTTTTTTCCAATTTCTGTAAGAAAATGAAAATGTGAAGCGTTTGAATTTTTATTTGTGTGGATGGGGCAAAATATCGTCAGACAAAGACGTTTTGTTGAAAATATATTTTTTTTGGATGAAGAAACTTTCCATACAAACGGAACAGTTAGTTCGCAACACAGTCGATATTGGAACCATTAAACCCTCATTTTCGTATCGGTAAAAGAAAATATTCAAGTAGAACCAATGTTTAGTGTGCTATTTTTTACAACGGAATCATTGGACCATATTCTGAAAAAAATAATTTAAAACAACACACCAATTTGCATATTTTACATGATTTTTTTATCATTTGCAAGAAATAGCGTTAGCTGATAAAAGAAAATTATACTTCCAACAAGATGGTTGTCCTGCTCATTCTAGGATAATTTTTCGTATTTGGCTAAATCATCAATTTGAGTGCAATTGGATAGGGACAAATGGTTCAAAGTCAATGGCAACCTAGGAGTCCCAATCTTACAATCAAGGACTTTCATTTTGGGGGTATCTAAAGCAAAATGTATATAAAACCAATTTCAGTAATAACTTAGATCTCTTGAAAGATAGAATAAGAGAAGTTATTGCAAATATCTCGAAACAGTGAACAAGGAGCTATTATCGAATTGAACTATGCGCTGAACTTGGTTGTGACACGTTTGAATAGAACTTTGTTTGGTTTTGATATTTTATAATCTATGATTATTGAGAAAAAATCACATGTAGTAATTAGAAAATCAAAAATTATAATACTTATTCGTTTATTGCTCTTTGTTTTTAAGCACATAATCGAAATCGAAGTAATTAAAAATTTTTTAAAAGCAAATTACCAACCCAATTTGTATTAATGCGACCTTTCCAAACATCTCCGGTCCGCTTAAAACCCTTGAACTAAAACAGCTCAATTTCACGATGGGTAAGTTCGTCGTGACCCTCGTATTTTACGTCAACGAAACGCTAATTATAGATTGCTACTTCGGCTGTAGTAATTAGATACGGTCAGCCAGAAAAAAAAATTAATAAATCATTAAGCGAAAGTGTAGTGGCCAAGTTGTTTGTGAGGAAATGATGGCACAGGCAATGTTATCGATAAGAAATAAATCAAGAGGAAATCTGTTCTTAAGCAGCCACGTCCTCTCAGTAGACATGCAAGTACAGTCCCTGGCCAAATTACTTGAAACACTCAATATTTTGTAGTTTCTTCATAATAAAATATAAACTATACATGTATTATATTTTTTATTTATAAAATATATTGTAAAAATATGGAACATATGTAAATATTAAATAAGTAATTAATATTTAGTCCATAACCCATGATTTTTAATAACACCTTTAATTCTTCGGGACATACTTTCAATGCAAGATATGATTGTCTCTTTTATATCTTCATCGTTCTCCCATACATTCTTTATATTCTTCATTAATATTTCCTTTATAGGATTTTTTCTTTCATATACCTTACTTTTTAGTGGATTCCATACGTTCTCGATGGGATTGAGGTCCGGTGAATTTCCAGGCCAACGTAAAAGAGGTATGTGATTGTCTTCAAAGAATTTCTTAACCTTTTTTGCCACATGGCAAGGAGCATTATCTTGCATAAATATACCCCCTGTCGGTATGCGACGTCCTGGCTTAAAATACGGTAGTAACGTCTTTTTTAACACATTTATGTACTGCTCTTGACGCATTGTACCTTCTACAAAATACAAATTACCTGCGGAGGGTGTTTTACAGTTCGAAGAACCGTGGACTCTGTGAGACGTTCGCCAGGTCGTCTACGAACAAATTGTGCTCACTGCACTAACACACAGAGCGACCACTCGTCACTAAAGAAAACCTATTAAATAATGCAAACATCAATTCAGTAAAAATCATGTAGTTAAGTTATTCACCTTTTTCCAATTCTCGTCTCTGAAATGTCGATATTCTCTTGCAAAGTTGAGACGAGCAGATTTCATTTTTTCTGTTAAACGCGGCCTTTTTACAGGTCTTCGGCCCATTAGGCGATTTTTGCGCAATCGGCGCGTGACAGTTCTGCTCGAAATCTCTATTCCTCTCTCTTGTAATTTTTTTTGAATCATTGTAATTGTAGCAAATCTATTGTTCAAAGCCTGATGAACAATTTTACGGTCAGATCTCTTCGAAGTTTTTCCTTTCCGACCGCACTTTGTCCGTCTTTGTGTCGATGTGCTAGCTCCTTCGTTTAAGTTTCTAGCTAAACGCGATACAGAAGAAGGAGATACTATCTGTAATTTTGCAATTTCTCGTTGTGAATGTTTGTTTGATTGTAGAAGAGCTTGCAATAGCGGCTTTTTGTCACTTGTTAAATCTTTCCCGGGCATTTTCTACAAAAAAAACCCAAATATTCAATTTTTCAAATTCCATATTATTATTAAGAGATAAATACAATTACTTGCAATAACGACATATCAACACAAAACACTTAACGATACTCCAAACTTACTTCTATACGGTTATGACGAAATATTTTTAAAAATATCGATGCATTCTCAATTGTGAACTCGCAAATGATTATACTAATATTATAATAGTACTTCACCTTCTAATATCATTTCTCTTGGTATTTTTATTTATTGATACAATAATCTAGTCCCCCTATAAACGATCGGATTCAAAGCAAAAGAATATCACTATAATAGGATGGGAATTTCCAGGTAAAAGGGTTGATTTATGACATGTTTCAAGTAATATAGCCAGGGACTGTATGTCAGAAGTTAAACGTTAAGATATCTTTCTCATTCTCTTTCTAGGTACATGGTTCCAATAGAATTGATGCATTTGCGTTAGTTTCACAATGCACTGTAGTTTTCGTTACACACAGACCTGGTTTGTATACTGCAAAATTATTTAAGAACCTTGTCTCACTATCTGATCTATAATTTCATTGATCGCTTTATGTGTACCCGAATTCATTCTGCCATCAACACAAAACCCTAGCGATGTGTTTTATCTATGTTGAGTTTAAGTTCAACATCACTAACCTTTCCTTTGAAGATTTTGTTTCTTTTTTTATTGCTTTATTACAAATGGAGTACCATCTGCACACTCACAGACCTCACCAGCAGAGGTACTTGCATCTAAGTCACAAATTATTAACAGCAAAAGGTGGCCATTGATTCACACGTCTTCTAGTCTACTCAATGTATGATCTATACTACTTATTTTGCTAATAGATTTAATGTGCCAAATAAATCCAATACAACTATTAAATACTCACGGTTAGATTAGCTAGAAAATTGAACAGATATTAGCAACAACATCGCTGTAATCCGCATAATTTTTCAATCAGAATTCCAGCAATCCAACTGTCGTACATAACGACCTGTCATTATCAGATATTGATTTTATATCGTTTCAGACATTAATTCTCCTGTCCTATTAATTTCGGTCGTTTAGGCCAACGACGCGCGTCCAGATACACAACGATGTCGGTTATAAATTGACGGTAATGGATTTAACTGGAAGAATCGGTGGGTACATCTGCATCGGTCGGATTTTGACGAGATACGAAGATAATGACCTACTAATTGGCATACCCCTAATAATTATGTATTTTATAAATGTACAGTGAAATCTTTCTAAAACTAGCACCGTCCACTTTCGGGTATATCACTTTTTACACTTATAGGTTAATCCATAGTGACACTACTGTGTCCTATAAACCATCAATAACAAACATTGATTGGTCTGAGTTCTACTCCATTGACGACGCTGATGCTATTGGCAGGGTTTTATTGTGTAATATGATGGGTGTTGGTGCTCTTCTTTTCCGCTAAAACGTGCGCTCAAGGGGAAAGTTAAAAATAAGTGCTCGATGGAATTTATGTAAAAATATGAACGATCAACCCCTAATGTTGCATGATTTTTCCAAAAAGCGATGGTTTTTTTAACCTTTAAACCTTCGTCAAAAATATAAGGAATCGCTAAAATCAAGTCGTTAACTATAACTAGGCTTAGGATTTTATGCAAAGAAAACGGCTGAAATATGCACATATATAGGCAGATGTTTTTACAAAAATATGAAGAATAATATGCAAGATATGAATTAAAAATATATACTATTCTGTAAAAGATCATATTAACTTATACAATTACAATATAAAAACTAAATTTTGCTGTAGGAAGAAAGATTATGTGAAATAATGGAGTATATAAACCCATTTAAATAATTATTTTTCATAAAGTTATATAGCTACAGAAGAAAGGTAACATAATTGAAGTAAAAAATGTTTTTCAAAATTTTCTCTTAAAAATTTGCAGCGATTGTCGGTATACATATGTTTGAACACAAAAAAACTCCTTTCTACGTCGACTGATGTTATAGGACAATGCTTGAATTTTTGACATATTCATGAATCTATATGATGTGATTTGGCCGACGCAGCATAGCAATTATAATGGTAGATCTGGAATGTCCAATTATTTACTTCCCTAATTATTTTACAGGAAAAGTGTATTTAGGATTTTTATAGAGAAAAAAATTCTACATCCACACATACCATTGCTTTTTAGTTTTTAGAATTCTGAAACCGAAAAATCCGGAAAATGTAAATGCCAGTTTTAGAAAAATCATTGATGCCATGGTATTATGAAATCAATTAATTTGCGATAAACAATATCGCTTTTTAATATTGCTTTTTAATGTTTAGAATTCTGAGATCGGAAAAACTGGAAAATTAAAAATGTCACTTCTAGAAAAATCAGTGATACCTTTGGCATAAAATCAAACAAGCGCGCTATGATATTCTGCCACTTCCGTAATTAAATTCGACTTATAATAAAACCATGAAAAATATAACAGAAACGGTAATTTTATTTATTTTAACAATAGGAACACATAATATTACAACAAAACAAAAAAGACAGATTACAACAAATATTCGAACAAATCACTAACGCTGGCCACGAGCGGTACCGCGCATCGGCGTAGAATGAGTTGGGACCGAGAGGAACGGTAATATTACTTCGTCTGCGGAGCAGTACGAACATTTTCGCTGCCGGTTATTTGCGCAATTGTTTATCTGTCCTAGAAAAATTATGATTTCGTCAGCAAAACGACCGCGGTCGAACAAACTTCGAAAATTTATTGCAGAAATTCCAGACCTAATATATGAAGGTGCTAAAATTAAATGTGTAATCTGTAAAATCCCGTAATGTGTTGGTCCAGACAACATTGTCTACGACACGTAAATAGTGAAAAGCATGTCTCAAAAAGAAATTGCGCACGAGACAATGAAAAATTTATATTTAATTTATGCGTTACGTTTATCGCATGTAATATACCGTTTAATTTACTAGACAAGGAACCATTTATTGCTTTTGGAATAACTATTCGGAGTGCAAATTACCAAGTCGAACATCGTTACGAAGAATTGTGCCATCTGTGCGCGAACATATTGAACAAAAAATGAAATCGGAGTTGAAAGATCAAAAATTGTGGTTATGTGTCGACGAAACAACAGCTCGGAAGAAACATTCTGTTCTTAATGTAATGGCACGCAAATTGGAACCTCATCAATCGGCACCTTCAATTCTATTAGTCTCCAAACGAATACAACAGTGTACTGCCGAAGTAATTTCAAAGTTAGTGTTAAATACATTGGACAAGTTTGAACTTTCAACAAACCAACTCTTGATGTTAGTGAGTGATGGTGCTGCAAACATGCTTTCTGTAGGCCGGTCTCTTAAAAAGCATTCTGCTAATTTGTTACACATTACGTGTAAAATTCATGCCCCAATCTTGTGGCGGATAGTATCAGAAAATGTTATCCTGAGGTAGACGCTTTAATAGCGCATACCAAAGCAGTATTTGTCAAATCACCGAAACGTATTCGCGAATTTCACAGACTGTGCCCCCTATACCAGAGCCACCAGAACCTATTCTAACTCGTTGGGGAACATGGTTGCAGGCCGCGTTTTATTATCATAAATATTTTGACAATATTAAGAACGTGGTTTTACAATTCATTACAAAGGAAGCTGCCGCTATCCAGAAAAGCCAGTCGAAATTTCAAGATAGTCAGGTTAAAATGGATTTAAAAATCATTCACGACAATTACTTCGGACTAGCAGATGCAATAGAAAAATTACAAAATCCTGCGGTGCCGTTAGAAGAATCTCTACAAATAGTGCAACATGTTCACGCACAGCTATGCGCGATTGAAGACGCAAAAAATGTTTCTGTTCTAGAAAAATTTGAAAGTGTTTTTGAGAAAAATTCTGATTTTGGCACATTAAGACACATTTGTGAAGGTGCGTCAACAGAATCGTTAAGTTATTTGAAAGATTATTTTACTTACGCAAATATTACGTCACTAGATGTAGAACGTTCGTTCTCTGCATATAAACGCATTTTTTCCTCATGCCGTACTAGTTTTGCCGAAACAACAGTTGAAACAATCTAATGTTGAGATATTTAACAGACATTATTCACTTTGTGATTTCACGGAGGACTCTTAAATGGTAAGTGTTTGAGCACGTGTTATTTAATTTTTATTTAAAAGATGAGCGAAATTATTTGCGGCAGCAAACATCTCTATTAGCAGAATAACTCTAATGGAACGCGAGGCCTGGTCGACTCTACGCTACTGCGCGGTACCGCTCGTGGCCAGCTTTACAAATCACCATTAACTACTAGACAATGGCCTAGCCTGTGATAAAACTGTCGTCTAACATTTGCCAGTTGGTACCTAGATATTTTGTCACATTCGGCTTGAATTCGATTTCTTAATTGTTCCAAATTCTGAAATGTTTGTCCACAATAAATTTTTGATTTTAAATGTCCCCAAAGGAAAAAGTCGTTAGGTGAAAGATCGGCGGACCTGGCAGGCCAGTTAATTGCATAATTTGGACCGATAATGTTATGGGAAAAACTGTCATTTAAAAATTCACGCACATCACGGCTGTTGTGTGCAGGACAACCATCCATCTGAAACCAAATATCTTGGCCTTCCCTAGTAACTTCAGTTACTGCCGGAACTATTTCTTCTTGCAAGAGCTGTAAGAAGCGTTCTCCTGTTAAGTTTTCATGCAAGAAAAACGGTCCTATAATGTGATGACCTAATAACCCCACCCAAACATTAATCTTTTGGGAATATTGGGTTCTGGTTTGTAGAACGTTGCGTGGATTCTCGCGTGCCCATATTCTGTAATTTTGCACATTTGGCTCATTATTCAGGGTGAACGTCGCTTCATCCGTAAAAAGAATGTTTTTTATAAACTCCCTGTCTTCGTGGCATTTTTCCATCATTTGGAAGCAGAATGCACTCCTCCTCTCCGCATCACCTTCACGCAACTCTTGGTGAAACTGGTATTTATAAGAGTGGGACTTATGCTTTTTTAAAATCTTCAGAACTCGGGAGTGATGCAAGCCGATGTTGTTTGCGATTTGCCGTAAACTTACGTTGGAATTTTCAGCCACTGCCGCCAAAGCATACAAACTGTTTTCATTTTCTTCATTTTCATGTAAGTTTGAACGTTTTTAGTACACTTACAATCATTTAACACTGTGCATGTAGCTTCAAATTTGTGTACTATTCTCTCAATCGTCGTACTGCTTGGGATTGGCCGATAGGGATATTGTACGCCAAACAATGCACTTACATGATGCGCACTATTGCCCATATAATACCATTTTACCATTTCAACCTTTTCTACCGCTGAATACATGTGGCAAAGAACAGAATTTAATATTGACTATCGTAAATTACAAACGTCAAACAGGAATGACAAATGCAAGCACGTTTGTTTGATTTCATAACTCCATGGCATCAATGATTTTTCTAAAACTGGCATTTACATTTTCCGGATTTTTCGGTTTCAGAATTCTAGAAACTAAAAAGCAATGATATGTATGAATATAGAATTTTTTTCTCTACAAAAAACCTAAATACACTTTTCCTGTAAAATAATTAGAGAAGCAAATAATTGTACATTCCAGATCTACCATTATAATTGCTATGCTGCGTCGGCCAAGTCACCACCCGGTATAGTTCGGCATCCGCACTAAAATGACCACAAAAAATTTGAGAAACATTTTTCAGTTTTTTGTATCAAGAACTGAAGCCAATTTTTTACATATCGAATTCCCTATTTGGCCCTTCACCATTTGGTATTTTTTGTCAAAATCATTTACTGAATCAAGTAAATATCATGTAGATAAGTAATAGTACAGGGGAATTTTTAGTTTTCAAATTTTTACGTCGCCGAAATACAAGGTAAAAGTGTTATACTCTATCTAAGTTTTCACATTGAAATTTAATTTTCTGCCGGACGGATGTTGCGACGAAAATTAAGGTACGGATAACCGGCAGGTTATCCGTACCGGAATTTCTTTTTTCAGTGTAGTAATCTAAACGTAGTACAATCTCTAATATAAAGATTTAATTAAAAAAAAATTATTATCAACATATTTTAGCCGATAACATAAAATATGATTCGTCCTATAGGAGCTATGTCACCCTACTCCAATGTCCAACTCATCAAATTCCAGGAAATTGCAGCAAATTATAATAATTACTCATCATATCAATTAATCCTTATACTCTATCCTAACGCAGCCATCAGTCATTAAGTAATAACTTGCAGCATGTTTATTCCCATTTAACAACGCCCCCATCGTCCAAGTACTTTCTTTCTCCTCCAGTTTAAATGGTTAATAATACAATTAGACGTTCCCGACTAATTGTAAGAGTGTGGCTCGCGTCCGTGTGTGCACATGTTCGGTTAGTAGGTACAAAAGAGGAGAAAAAAACACGAAAACAGCGTCCGACCGGTCCCTAGACGTGGTGCCTTCATTTATTCTCTTTAACGCTGCGGCTGGAACGTTCCATGGCTAACCGGTTTTATGCATCGGTTACCTACCGTTGGCCACCGCTTATAAAAACAACCGCAATGTTTATTCTGTGGCATTTCCGTTTTTGTTTGCTCTCTCAGTATTAAGTTGTCTCTATTCCTCTTTTGTAGAAGAGTATGTACGAGGGCTTATTGAAATCTCGTGAAATCTACCATTCTTCACACAAGAAACCATCATTATATCCAAGTATACGAGATGTTCAATTCCCAGTGTACACAATACAGGCTTAGTTTTTTAAATTGAACATTTTCAATTTCAACTTTCTTCAACATGCCTGTCCAATTTTTGAGGTATTTGAGAAGTACCGCTGTACACTCTAAAAAATAGCGGCAATGTTGTTGTTATTGCCTTTGTGGTTAATATTTCGTGTATTTATAAAGTTTGTATAAACCATCACACACCGTGCCTTTCATTTTCTCTATTAATTGATCATTGAGATCCAGAGCTATATGATGGAATCTTCGATAAATACATAGTGTTATTGGAGAAAGGTACCTTCGCAATTAATTTTCCCGCCGATTCTCCCAGCATAATATTAACCTTGTCAAGAGCAGCCGGTAGAATAAGCTCTTCTGCGATTGTATGAGATTTTTTGCACTTCCCCACTCTGTATCCAACCATAAAAGATGTCAGCAGTGCCTTGCTTGGTACTGCGACTTGTTTAGTAAACACATTTTTTCGATTTTGTAAACCTTACAACTTGCTACTAAAGAATTCGCGAGATTTTTCAACCATGTTATAGTGGTTGGTCCCGAGATGTCGCTTCAGCTTACTTGGGAGCATACACTCACTCGCTAGAACTTTTAAACAGAGGACACACTGCGGTCTCTGTTCATTATTTACTTCTACTGAAGTAAAGCAAAAATTCAAATAGTTGTCATCGTACTTGCGATATTTCCGTTTCTTTGCTACCCCACTACTTGACGATGCCTGATCGCTCTCACTTGAACTGTCGACTTGCTTATTTAATAAAAATCTTTCGATTTTCCTACGACTTTGCGAACACACAAAGCGACACGCTGAAACAAACCGGGCGCTCCTCTGGTAGCAGATGTCTTGTTTACTCTTCGATTATTATTTAGGAATTGAACTGGTTCGCCAAAGTGGTGCCGTATTTATACTAGTAGGTGAGGAGACTACCTACCTAAAATTTTCGCGAAACTTCGACAATGTCCGATAGTATACTATATAAGGCTACTAGAAAGTTCTATAAACTTCACGAAAGTTCCATACTTTTCTGGAATATTCCACGTGCTTCGAGAATGTTCCATATCTTTCTAGAAAGTTCTACAAGCTACGTGAACGATCTAGTCTAGATGTTCTAGAAAGTTCCATTAGCTTCGAAACCGTTTCGAAATCTTCATTCTAGAATGTTTCAGACCGCTATATCTGCTCGCGCTCACAGGAGTACCTCGCAGCGCCCTTATTTACTCTCTACTACGCCCCGGGCGCGTACTTAGGTAACCTCTAACGTACAGCTTTGCAGTTGAAAGTTTTATTAAAAACAGTTGAATAGCACGAGAACGGTGCATTTTAGACGTATGGTATGTTACATACGAAATCGTAAATAGGAGTCCAAAAATTACATAATATAAATAACTTCACCTCGGGAATTTGACGCATTTTAGACAGTGTACTTGAAAAAACATTCGAAGCTCCTTAACAAGGAGAATGCGCCACTTCATTTCTCTTGCTTGTTTGATTTATTAGGGTAAAAGAACTTTTCAGTCCACACTTGACGAAGACCGAGCCTCGGTGTTCTGCAATTTATGTATTGATTTGTTTAGTATCCTTAGAGTGCGTAGATAGAGAATTAGCGGGAAGTAACCTTCTTTTCGTCTCGGTCTATTCTACGAGGGCGGGATGAGACCCTTAGCCGTCTCACATATACCCAGCATGTTAGAGTTAAGCAATAGAAAAGTAGGTATTCGGAAATAGATATACACAGATACATGTTTTATACACATTTGTACATATATACCCTTCTTTTTTCCTCGAGAGGAGGGATAGACATGCATGGTAGAATTAAGGAAAAAGTTTTTAGTTTTTTCGTTGATTTATTCGGTAACTCGGTTGAAAATGGGGGCCTAGTGAGCCTTTGAAACAGCTGTTCCGAATTAATTAATAATATTTTGTGTGGTAAAGAGTGTGCCGATACTCTGTGTTGTTTGTCAATATACAGGTGTTCTATTTAAAATAACGAAGTTTGGTTCAGTACAACCCCAACGGAACATTCTATATAATCAAAAATAATTCAAGAAAATGCACGCTTTCAATTGATTTATTTAAAACATTTTATTCTAAAATCGATAATAAAGAAAATATTGCAGGGTCAATTTTTATAAGACACTTTGTATAATTGAAACCATTTATATTTTCTATAAATACGCGATATGGATAGCAGTATATACAAAGCGTGTTTATCTAAACGTCATCTGAAATATCGCGGCGTGTTTTAAAGCTACCGGATAGTTCATAACACCGCTCCAATCCTATTATATATCATTGTAGATTTATATTAAAACACAACACTCGTTTATACGGCAGCCATAACACAAACACAGGAAATTCCAAACAAATATATACGCCAGACCGATTTTCAAATTCGACCGAACCGACCTGACCAACCCGGCCGATCGACCAATGCATTTCATGCCCGTCGGAATTTTTTCGCGCGCCAGAGAACAACGATACGAACGGCGCCGCGCCGCTTTTGACGCCCGGTGGTATGTATGTTGTGTTTATAGTGCTTATACGCTAGGCCGCGGCCAACGCCATTCTTTCTGATCGAACGCACGATATTAAATCAAAATATCCTGAACGCAATAGCGCGTAAATTCTATTCGAATGTTTATTTAACTGCGTAAATGGTCAATATATGTATGGTGGGTTTGTAAAGTGAATATTGGCCGCACGAAATATTGTCCGCTCGCAATTGACCAATAAATATGTATAAGGCTGGTTATATAACGATGATTTGGTTGCATCCGGGCGTAAATTGCTTGCAGGTCGGAAATAACGCAGGTGGAAATAGAGAACATTTTAAAATGTCCCCCTCTTCAACTACAGTTTGTCTATTTTCAATTTTTACCTACGTCATTGTTTTGTCATATGGGTAAAAACAATCTATTAATTTGACTATCTTTCTCTAGTACTGCTGTTGAAAAAGGAAGCAAGATTTGGGCTTGTTTCACAGACAAGGATGTACCTGGTTTGTTTTCATGCGAGTGACAGACTAGGATAGTCATATACAGGGTGTTTAAAACGTTTAAATATTTAAGGAGCATATATTACGATCAAAAACAAGTAAAAAAGCCCTAATGAACATGGGTTCACAAAACAACCGTTTTCGAGATAAGTGCAATTGCATTTTTTTAATTTTTTCTTTTGCATTTTTTAGCGTTTAGTGCCACAGAACACGGTAATCATAGATGTTCGAGATGTCCTCCTTCCATTTCAACACAGGATGTACATCTTCTTAAGAAGGAACTCCGTACCCTTCCCAAAAAGCCCAGTTTGGCTTGAATTGTTTGACAATTGTTCAATTCGCTGTTGCAACTCGGCAAGATTATTTACTGGCGTTTCGTACATTAAACTTTTCAAGTAACCCCAAATACAAAAATCTAAGGGATTTAGGTCGGGAGACCTAGCAGGCCATGGAATGGGACCCCCTCGACCTATCCATCTCCTATGAAATGTTTCGTTCAGGTGCTTCCTAACAACAAGCCTAAAATGCGACGGGGCCCCATCTTGCATAAACTAAACATTCAATCTCCGATTTAGAGGGACATCTTCCAAAAGTTCGGGCAAAGTGTTTATCAGAAAGTTAAGGTATGCAGGACCTGTTAAACGTTGTGGCAAAACAACCGGTCCTAATAACTGATCTAAAATGCCTAGCCAGATATTCAGACTGAAACGCTGTTAATGTCTGGATTCAAGAACAGCATGCGGATTTTCGTACGACCAAACGTGATTATTGTGGCAGTTGAAAATCCCATCTTTAGTGAAACCGGCTTCATCAGTGAAAAGGATGTTAGAAGAAAAATTCTGGTGTTCAGCAGATTTCCTTAAAAACTACTGACAGAATATCTTTCTTGCTCGGTAGTCAGGACGAGTAAGGGCTTGTACCCGTTGGATATGGTACGGATATGAAAGTTGTTGGTGGAAAGTTCTCCGAACAAGAGGACCACTTACGCCTACTTCAGCCGAAATTTTTCTCACACTAGTTTCGGGGTTTTCATCTACTATTGCCAAGATTTGTTCTTCAACCTCAGGCATACACACTGACCTTGGACGTACGCTTTCGTAAGCGCGTTTTTTTAATGAAGCACTACCCCCCAATCGTTGGTAAACGTTTCCAAACATCACATGCGAAGGCCGTTGACGATTGAGAAAAGTTTCGCAATAAAGGCGACGTGCTTCCAAAGCATTCCCATCGGCACGACCATACATGAAAACCATGTCGGCCATTTCAGCATTTGAATAAGGCATTGCGAATCGGAAACTAATCTCCTTTGCGTCGAAAATAAAATCACTACCAGAAAACAGCTTATGAATTGACGGCGAACTGATTAATAACGCAAATGTCATATGAAAACAAAACGTTTTACTTAAAGCTGTTGTTTTTTTTATTAAATCGCATTTATTTGGAAAACAGCGTATGCATAGCACTGCGAATTGATAATAAAATTTATGAAAGTAATTGTTTTACTTTAGAGAAAGTTGTGGTTTCTACGACTAAAGCAACCAAAAAAAAAAGAAAAACACTAAACTGATAATGAAAATTGTGGCTTTCGTTGATTTTCAAAAAAGACAAATGCATTTATCACGGAAACAGTTGATTTGCGGACATTAGGGCTTTTTTACTTGTTTTTGATCGTAATATATGCTCCTTAAATATTTAAACGTTTTTTTTAATACCCTGTATACTACTGCATTGTTCAAGTTATTAGTGCACTGTTTACCTTTTAATGTTTGTTGTCAGTGGTCAAATGTAGGTTAGCACCGTTTCTGTATTTAGTTTATTATTAATAATTATGAGTATTAATAAGTTTAAACCCTCAGCTGAAGCAGGTGAAGATAGTTAGATAATACATGTGAACATACAATAACAAAAATATAATTACATAGAAATGAAATTATATCAAAATAAATTTCCAAAATCAAGGGAAAATTAAACATTATTAAGATTATTAATACAAATCGAGGCCAAGTTGATTAAAGTTTCTTACTGAGTGGATGAAAGGTACTCGCCGCAGTACGTTCGTCCCAGCAGTAGGAATACCAAATAATTGGTTCGATCGTACTTCCAGACGTGGCACGAGGATATCAACTCTGGAGGGTAAATCAGGTGAGTCGATTTGGTTGGTGATAATGTTCTTCATAAATATACCACTAATGTTTCTTCTTCTATCGGCAAGTGTAACTATGCCATGCCTCTCAATCAACTCACTTGTAAGGAATTCCACGGACAGGATAACGACCATCGATCTTACAAGATAGATATTTCAAGAATTTACCCTGAATCTGTTCGAGAACATTTATTTGAATATCATGTATTGGTTGGAATATGAACACACACACTATATTTGATTTATTTGAGATAGAAATTCTACCAAAATCTGTTTTAACATCAATTCACACATTTGTCATTTAAAATTCCTATCCTATTTAAGATTACATGTTAGATATGCAAGTAAACATACTTTTCACTAAATAGATACTGTCAGGCATTAACAAGCTAAAGCAAAAATAATTTGTGTTCAAACAAAAGTAGTTTGTGTTACAATACATTAAATTTACTTTCAAGTTTAACTGTCTATAAGGTTTTTAATTTGAAGTAACAATTTAATTGAAGTAACAATTTGTTTCCAACGACTTACAAAAGTATAGGAAATGGTCGAAAGACACACACAATACAAACACAAATACAACAGTAATAACACTAAAAAAATACATTAAGTAAGCCTACAATTACAAAGGCAATAATAAACGGTAATTGGGCGGAGCGCTTACACGTTACAGCATCAACAGAATTTGATATAATTAAAATCAAGTAACATTACTTGTCAAAAACTCTTGTATCGAATAAAAGCCGTTGCTACGTAACATATGTTGGGCTTGCTGTTAAAATTTAGATAAACTGAACTTCTTCCAGTGTGAAGGAAGCTTGTTGTAGATCTTAATAGCTAGAATTTCGGGCGACTGCTGATACATAGTCAACCTAGATTTTGGAGTGAGGAGATCCTCCCCAAATCTACTTTGATAGTCGTGAAAATCTCGATGTGATCTATAATTCTGCCTATTTATATGAACATACATCGCTAATTCTTGAATGAATATACAAGATAATGTCAGGATATCATAGCTAACAAAAGAATTCCTACAAGAATCTGTAGGTTTAATCCCAGCAATACAACGGATGATCTTCTTTGGGCTTATAAAAATATTATTTGCCAGTGTTGAGTTTCCCCAAAAGCTAATACCATAGGTCAGTCTACTTGCTACATACGCGTGATAAATGCTTAGGAGCTGTTGAGTTGTTAGAATATTCTTCAGGCTGCGAAAGAGGTAGCAAAGAGAATTAATCTTTGACAGAAGGTTTTCGCAGTGAACTTTCCAGTTAGGTATCTCGTCAAACCATACCCCTAAAACTTTATATTGACTTGCTCTTGCTAATTGTTCATCGTTTAGCTTTAAGTCTAAGTAAACACGTTACATGTAAGAAGTTACCACTGTGTTCTTTAAGTGATCGGCCCAAAGAACGCATGTTTGCGGCACCATCACTCGTAAACATTAAAAGTTGCTTAGTTGAAACTTCAAATTTGTTCAATGAGTTCAACACCACCTTTAAAATCTCATTGGCAGTACAATTTATAACTCTTTTGGAAGCAAGTAAGGAGGAGGATGACGGTCAATGTGGTTCCATTGTACGTACGTACCACTATATTAACCACGGAATGATTTTGACGATCTGTTGTTTCGTCCACACACAACCACAGTTTTTTATCTTTCAATTCCGTTTTCATTCTCTTTTCTATATGTTCACAAGCAAATGGCACTACATTTCGTATCGATGTCCGACTAGGTAATTTACAGTCCGCATATTTATTCCAAAAGGAGACAAATGCTTCTTTGTCTAGTAAACGAAACGATAGATTACATCAAATAAGAGTAAAATTCGTGAGTTGGATGTAACTGATAAGGGTGAAATCTAATATACGCGCTCTTAGAGTTGTTGACAACAAGTAGGTTATCTATAAAACAGTTATAAATCCTATCCAACATAGAGTTGCATTTAATTGATAGGTTATGGTCGTTCTTATCAGATGCCACCAAGGCAATATCATCAGCGTAAAGAGTGATAAAGTTATCTGTTATGTTAAGAGGAAGATCATTGATAAAAAGTAGAAAAAGAACAGGACCTGATATTGAGCCTTGGGGAACACCGATATTAGTGGTAAGTTTGCTAGAGCTACTGTGGTTTGTAACTCTGCTACTACTACAGTTGGGAATGCTAACATATTGTTTTCTATTCTTCAAAAACGATTCCATCCACTCCATAGCGAGACCTCTAATACCGTAGCCTTGCTTAAGTCCAAATAAATTACTACAGGGTAGGTACCATTTTCAATAGAAGTGATAATGCTCTTATATAAAACGTGAAGCGCTATTGAAGTTGAGTATCCTTTTCTAAAGTCATGTTGGTTAACATTTAAAATATTATATCGATTTAAGGAATCCTCCAGCCTATTTAGAAAGCAATATTCAAAAATTTTAGAAAAGCAAGAAGTGAGAGCAACAGGACGATAATTTTCCATTAAAGATTTATCGCCTTTTTTATATATAGGTACTAGTTTGGTAGTTTTTAAAGTCCTAGGAAATTGGCCTTGTTCAAAGGATAGACTGATTAGATGGGACAATACAGGTACGATTGCTGTGTATACCGACTTCAAAACGCTAGCAGGTATTTCATCCGCCCCCGCTGAGTATGTGTTTTTCAATTTCATACATAAGATATTTGAGAGTTCAACGGGTGAAACAGGCTTTAAAAAGATCGTTCTGTCTATCTAAATCTTCATATCACTGTTACTAACATTAACTGGTAGTTGTTTTATTAAGTTTAGAGGCGCGTTTATGAAATGTTCATTGAAATGATTCGCTACCGATGTAGGGGTGGAAACGATATCGTGGTTAAATTTTAATTTCATATTGGTTTTTTTAGTTACCGAATTAGAAAGCTCTTTCACAACACGCCACTGACCCAGATCGATTGTCTCATACGGACAAAAACAATGACGTGCGTTAAAAGTGAAAAGAGACAAAGTGTAGTACAGTCAGTACTTTCGCAGTCTCAAAAATGGTACAGTTTGAAAACTCTTTCTACTGTTGCCATAGGGCAGGGATCAGCAACCTTTTTTTTTTTCGTGAAGAGCCATTTTTAGAATTATACGAGGGATTCCTTTTAAGTGTTACAAAAACAATGAAAGAAAACAAACTTTTGGTACAAATCATTATATTGTTTTTCAAAATATTCGCCACTCTTGCATGCATTGGAATCAATTCTCGAAACATTTTTTCCACTCTGTAGGCGGTATCTCCAAACTATGGTTTTTGAAGGCTTCAACAGCTTCTGGAAGTGATAAAAATCGCTGTCTGCTCATTTTCTGTTTGACATACGGGAACAAAAAGAAGTCGTTAGGCGATAAATCAGGTGAACGCAGGCGATGAAATACTAATTGGATTTAACAAAAGACAGTTGATTTAATGGGCATTAGTGTTATCCTGATTGTTACCAATACATTTAGAATCGCTTATGTAGCAACTACGAACAAACAATTTTATTCAATCTTCGAATTACCGCATTCCCAATAGCATTTAAAAAAGAAGCACTTACAAAGACAAAATTTTTCTGGTCTCGGCAAGCGTTGACAGTTCTCTGAAAGAAGTGAACATAAAAATATTTTCACTGTCTTTAAATTATCCAACGAATTACTTTAAAAAGTATACTCACTGCGCTGTGCTCGAGTTTCGTTAGGACATATCAGTATTGCTATAGCCAAGAGCAATGCTAAAATTATCTTCAACATTGCGATCCTGTGATACATCAAAGGCGAAAGGCACCTTATTCAGTTTCTGATACCATTCAAAAGCAATTGTTATAGTGTTAATAACACGCTTCATTATGCTGTTAAACGAAATCGTTCGAGATAAATACAGAACAACAAAAATCTTTAATTATTACAGATAACACCCTGATTGTGTTATTGTTTGAGGTACTTCTATTTTAATTTACCGGTCGGTATCAAAAAGAGCTGAATTACCAACGTAAACGTCATATAACTTAACGAATTACTATAAATTACGAATATTATTAGTAGAGCCCGGTAACTGGAGAGCAATCAAATGTGACTGTGTTTAGGTGGGCGGGGAGGGCTGGTCGATTATGATACGACACGACAAATCATCATCACTCAGTTCAGTTTAGCATTGGAGAGCGGATAGGGCGTGTTGATTTTATTGATATAGACGTAGTTATTAATTGTAGTTATTATTCAGTGTAGTGCGTTTTGATGTTACTGATATAGACGAAGTTATTAATTGTAGTTTTTAGTGAACATGTCGAAGGCTAAAAAACGACCCTTTCAAGACATAGCAAATAAGTTTATTTCTGACTTTCCCGATTTGTTTTACAACGGGAGTAAGATAGTTTGTAAAGTGGAACTGTCCAAGACATGTAAATTCCGAACATCATAGAAAACGAAAATTTGGCATGCCACCGAGAAGTGCATTTTTTTGCCGCTAGGCTTACTCGATAAACAACCGTTTAAGGACTTTTGGTACAAATACAATCCCGAGTTGCGGTTGCCAACGGAGAAAACGGCATGTAAGTATGTTACATTTGTACGCGATGACGTGGAAAAGAAAATGAAACGCATATTGAAAAAACAGTTTCTTTGGTTATGTGTTGACGAGACAACAGACTGTAAAAAAAATTCAATTGTAAATATTATGGTACGCATACTAGACCCTAGTAAACTTACATTACCACTGTTACTAGCTAGCCGAAGACTACAAGAGTGTACTACTGCAGCAATTACGAAGGTTATACTTAGTACGTTGGAAAAATTTCAAATTTTTTCACGGGATGGATCAACTCGTTGACGCTTATGGTCTTCGTCAGCATTCGTGGAACCCATCATGCAAACACCTTCCGATACTGCAGCTTTTCCGTTAAAATCCTGTAAATGGTGTTTCGAGGAACCTCAGCAACCAAAATGTACAGATCATCCACGACTCTCCATACACTTCCGTTAATTGGTGATGGATTTCAATCCGTTGAACACCTTTGGCGCTCAAAAACCGAATAACTGCAAGAACTTCGCACTGGGTGGTAGCGATCAACGGTTACTCCATTCTCAACGGCTGCCAAGCCAAGACTGAGCGTCCCAGCGAGGCGCGAGCACGCTTGTTTGGGAGTTGGGAAAGCAACAATTACAAAAGTGTGGTCAACAGCCACGCGAACAGTTTATCTCCGTCCCCAACGCTTTGGAGACTTTACTTTTGGGACTACCCTCGCATAAGTACGCGATGTTTACAAGGCAAAATCTGAACTGGTTCGACAAAAATAGTGTCCACCACAACCACCAAACCAGACACAGACACGAACTTAGAACGCTTCCACATAAAAGTTCACACTTCGAGAGGTCACTCATATACAGTTTATCATCATTTCCAATGTTCTTTCGAGTGATATAAAAAGCGCCGACAAAATAACATTTAAGCAAAAGTTGAAAGACTGGCAAAATAATAGTTAATGTATATTGTCTAGTATTTTATTTGATACAACAGATTTGACGTATCCTATATCCTCTAATTAGAATCACGTTCCCAAACGTAATCACCGCATTCCCAATAGCATTTAAAAAAGAAACACTTACAGATGCAAATCGGCTCTGGTTTTGGCAAGCGTTGGCAGTTACCTGAAAGAAATGACCATAAAAATACTTTCGATGTCTTTAAATTATCCAACGAATTACTTTAAAAAGTATACTGACTGTCGTGTGATCCCGTGTTTCGAGTTTCATTTTTATCAACAAGACAGATCACCAAAAGTAATATTAAAATTAACTTGAACATTGTGGTGCTATGACGGATAAAAAACGAAATCCACTTTATTCTGTTTCTGATATCCTTTAAAAGCAATTGTTCTAGTGTTAATAACATGCCTCATTAAGCTTTTAAATAAAATCGTTCAAGATGAATGACCAACTACAAAAAACTTTAATTATTACAGATTATTTGAAAGTATAAAACTATAAAAATGGTGCAATGGCGCAAGATGTTTATGATAAAAGAGATGTGAATTATTGCTGAATTGGAGAATGATCGTTCAAATTCGGAAATATGCAGGCAGTTTAACTTATGGAAATCAGCTGTAGCTACAATTACACTGGGCCTCCGTGCCTCCATGACCTTCAAACCCTGGTGAAATCGCTCACCCTCCTCATCACTAACTGCACCAAGATTTTCCGGGAAGTTAGCAAGATGGCTATGTAAAAGATGCAATTTGGTGCTCATGTTGCAACCTACCAGTTTGAAGCTCTTCAATAGTTGCTGGACAATTTTGGCGTAATTCTGTGCTCGTGTATTTCCAACATAGTCTTTAACAATGTTTTTGAATGCCAACCAAGCATTCCTTTTCAATTTCTGACATTGTTCCGATGAAATGTACATCTTTAACAGGCTGCCGAAGCTGTGGACCATCAAAAACACCGTCCTTTATCTTTTCAAATGACAGGCTAGAAAATTCCGAAATGAGATACTTGAAACAGTCTCCTTCAATTGGCACAGCTTTAACGAATTGCTTCATTAGACCCAATTTTATATGCAGAGGTGGAAATATAATGTTCTTTCTGTCGACAAGTGGCTGATGTACAATGTTTGGATCACCAGGTTTCAGGTCAGATCGTGGCAGCCAGTTCGACTACACCCAATGCTTCCCACAAGCTCTGCTGTCCCACATACACAAAAAGCAGGGATACTTGGTATATCCGCGTTGCTAGCCAAGAAGGAAACTAACCATTTTAAGATCAACACAAATGATCCATTGGTGCATGTGGTATTGCAACAAATCAATTACTCCCTTTATGTCTTCATATTCTTCACTCAAACGAACTGAATGGCCTATCGGGACTAAACCCAATAAATTTCCATTGTGAACACACTTCAAGCTCCGCTTTGAGCTATCGATAAACAGTCGCCATTTCCTTGCGTTATGGGCTGAAATTCCCAACTCTTCCATTAAACCATGTACGTTATGGCAATACACAAATCCATCATCACTTCTAAAGTATTGTAGAAACGCACTTTCTCTTGATCGAAAATAGTATACCTTAGCTCCCTTTTCAAGCAAGTTTTTCTAGTGCAGTCTTGATGCTAAGAGCTCTGAAGCTTTTTTGGATAGTCCCAAATCTCGTACCAAATCATTCAACTCATGCTAGTCAAATCCCCATTGTTGGGGTCACTCTGATCTTCATTCATCAACTTTCACGAGAGGAACGCAAATTTCCATGTAGTAAGATAATATATTAATAAATATATTAAAACTATGACTTAGATCTGAGCACTCAAAAACCTGTAACCAGGTTTCCTTGTTTAACAAATCGTGAAATCGATTTACAGAATTGGTGCAATATTTTCAATAAATTGGCTAAAATGATCAGATAAACAATTATCGGAACATGATACGGTAAAGATTGAGGTGGGAATATTTACCAGAAAGTTATCTAGGGAAGAAGAAGAGTTACCAAACACTCTTGTTGGAATATCGATTGTATCATGAAAATTGTAGCTATGCAAGTCAACGATATTCGACATTCCGATAGAGTACCTTATAGATACATCATCCATCTGGGACCATAACTGTGTTTGTGCGTGCAAATATGATTGGTGCAGAAAAACTAAAATTAGTAATTGTTGGTAAAGAAGAATCCTAGATGTTTCAAAAATTGTGGACGCTTCCCTGTAACAAATAGAAATACGTGGCTAACATGCGAGATTTTCGCGAGTGAGCTGAGGAAGTGGGACGACGAACTAGAATTCAATAAATTAATGTTCCTACCAGCTAATACCTCAGTAATGCTACAATCTAGTTATCGGGGGGTGACTCGATGTCTGAAATGACGTTATAAGCTCGGTTACTCAGTCACCACGAACGAAACGAGTTTCAAAGTTTCGTTATTAGATTTTAAATATACGTCGAATCGGGTACAAATATACAAGGTGTTGATATTGATTAATGATTAGTGGACTATTGGAAGTTGCAAATGCGATAAGGTCGTTAAAAAATGAGCAAAGCACCGGTATGGATGGTATACACACGAAAACCATCAAGTATGTTGGGGATGTGTTAGTCGAGCCATTAATGATAGTTTTCAATAAATCAATAGCATCAGGGGTTTTCCCCACTCAGTTAAAAATAGGTAAGACCATTCCAATTTTCAAAAAGCACGATCCATCTATTATTGCAAACTACCGCCCCATAACAATATTGAGTGTATTCTCGAAAGTGCTGGAATCTATTGTATATAATAGAGTAGTCGACTTCCTTAACAAATTCAATGTTTTTATGGGTGCCCAGCACGGTTTTCTTAAATCGAGGTCCACCGAAACGGCTTCGATTGAGTTTTTGCAATTTATTTATAGAGAAATTGACGAGGGCAATTATGTGGCTGGAATTTTCTTCGATTTATCACAGGCGTTTGATAGCTTAGACTTGGACTTTGTGCGGGAAAAACTGTGCGCGGTGGGTATCAGGGGAAAGATATTAGACTGGTTTTCTTCCGTTTTGACGGGCCGGACGATGGGTGTAGTCGTATCTGGTACAGTTTCGCCATTAGAACCAATTCAATTGGGCGTAGCCCAAGGTTCACTTCTGGGTCCCCTAATTTTTCTTATATTCGCGAACGACTTGCCTGAATTTCACCTCTGCGCATGTTGTAGCATATGCGGATGATACTTCCGTTGCTGTCTCTGCCAAGTCCCTGACCGAGCTAGAATTTAAGATAGCCCGTGCTGTGAACTGGTGCTGTAAAAACAGATTGATTGTGAATCGCGATAAAACGGTGTTTGCGCATTTCAATCAGCGACGACTTGTCCTTCCTCAGTTTGGCGTTAATCTTGGCTATAACTTTTCAAACAGTGTCAAATTGCTCGGGATAGACATTGATTATAACCTGTGTTTCGATGAACAGATCAACAATATCAGTAAAAGGCTAAATTCGACTTATTACTGGTAAGAGTACAATTAAAAAGCAGCTTGAGTACAGAATTACTGCTGACAGTATACCATGCCCTAGCTTACTCGATTTTTGCGAATAATATTCTAATATGGGGCCGTGCCGATTACCAACACGTACTGATTTGTCAAAAAAGAATTCTTAGGTTGATTTTTAAAAAATCCAACAAAGAATCATGTAGGTCCTTGTTCATCGAAGAGAACTTATTAACCGTTCCATGTTTGTACATATACCCCGCAGTAGTGTACGTCAGGAGCAATATGGACCGGTTTAAAATGCCTTCAAATATATACAACACCCGCACGGCGGACTTATACATACAACCACACAAAACATCTCTATTTGAAAGATCGCCCCTATATTCATTTGCAAAAATGTATTCTGCACTGCCCGTTATTTTGAAAAATATTCCTGAACTAAATGCATTTATAAGTGCAGTAAAAAAGTTCTTGATTTCTAAAATTTATTACTCTTACCAGGAATATTTTACTGACAATTCCGCTGGGCATTCCTAATTGTTTTGCTGTTCTAAATATTTTATATATTGTGCTGTCCGTTTTATTACCTTTATTTTAATTTTAATTAAGCCTGACGTTGTCAACACTTATTGTGAAAGACAATAAAACATTATTATTGTTATTATTGTTACAACGATGGTAAAAAATTCTTGTTATACAGGTTGCTCAAAATTATTAGGTCGCTATTGCTACTTTTCTTATTATCATATATTATCATAATGGTGTTGAGAAAAAAACAATTGCGCATTGCATTCTAGGGCTAACTTGAATTGAACATCCTGTATATTTTTCAACTACTCGATAGGAAATGGAACTCTGCGTAAAATATCCTTATAGTGCTATTGAACTCAAACATTTTAGAGATATTTTGGGGCCTTAGCGTTTTAAGGATAATTTATTTGAAATGTCACTCTCTGTCGATTTGTGAAAAAACATACAGGGTGTTTAATAAAAAAGCTAGTTATTCAACCAAACGTTAAAATACGATGCACAATTTTTTTTCTCCTTGTAATGTGAATGTCTTAAAAATTGTTCGTTTTAATTATATGGTGTATCATACAAATTTGCATTATTTCACTCTGCAGAGTTGAAAATACTTGTAGGTTATATAACACTTTTATCTAAATAACTTTCATTCAAAACATTTTTTTCTGAAAAGAAAGATAGAGGTCCAAATATGTTGCCCAGGCCCTCACCGTTACCCCCGGTATAACAAGGTCTAACTGCTCTGACGTCAGTAGGCTGTGACGTATACTAGTTTAGGTAAACGATAAGTTATATTTATCTTGACATTTACACGTTCAGACCGTGTCTTGCGTTTTGAATTAGTTTATCCAAATTATATTGGTATTATTAAAACAAATACTGTGTAGTGATATTTCCGTACTTTGTTGGTAATACCTGCAATGTTTTTATAGCGTTATATAAACAATAAAACCTTTTCTGAAACGATAAAAGCGTGGCCCGGGTGGTCTATTTATAGTACTGTGGCGTCAGCTGTTTTCCAACAATGAACACTTTGGAAAGAAGATATTTATTTTTCAACAGCCACAGATTCAAGGACCGGTAATGATAGATTAGGTAAAACGCCACATAACAGGAAATTGAAGACTCTGGTTAAATAGCATGTCTGTAAATTTTCTCGTGAAATTGAACAAAATTTATATTTTATATCAACCACAAATACATCTTTCACGAAAACGGTGCTCGGTTACGTGTTTGGTTTTTGCTTTGAAACTTCATTTTTCCAAAATAAAATCGAATTGGATGCGAAGAAGGGCTCAGTTGACGACTAGCATCCTCTTTAAACCGGAAGCCCTTGCAAAAAGACGATCCCTTTGTCGCTTACGCTAATATTGTGCATGGCGATACATCACCTAAACAGCGTAACGTCATCGAAGAGCGCTCAAGGCTTGTAGCCCTGATGGTAACGCCCTCACTCGTCCTTCAGAATTCGATTTTATTTCCTTTCTCTGATATGCTTAAAGATAAACCTCTGATGTATTTAACTTTTAGATTCCGTGTGACTTCGACTATTTCCTAGAAGCCGATTGTGAGTTATTTCTGAAAGATTCTTTATTCAAGGTGTAAATAAAATAAGAATACGGGTTATCAAACATGGTAAAAGATAAGTATACCAAGTAGAAATACAAATATTTGCAAATCCATGCAAATACCACGTTACCACGCACAAATAGCGTCTCCCACCCCTAATCACCTTTTTATTTATTCAACGCGAAAGTGATTCCCAAACACGTCCGCGTCGTACATGTCGGCACCCGTCTAACTCGATTAATCACCATTCGGTTTAAACCAATTGGAACGTACCTACTCAATTTGGATAATTACGTCATCAAAACTGAGAATTCGCGCACGCCGCATAATTTTCATACCGGAATTTTGCGAAATTAAGTTTTCGGGGACGGACGTGAAACCCTCCAAACACCGCCACCACCCTGTCTGTCGCTCTTCTCGTCCTCCGTCTCCTGCTCGGCTCCGGTCGACCGGTTTTATCGGGAAAAGTCCGAATTGACAGGTCGAACCGGCCGGGCCACGTCACGACTAACGCGTTAATTTGGATTTGCCAGAGAAGAGGAGACTAATGCGACGCGATATTCTCCATTTCGCGCTGGAAATTTCGATTTTGGAGTAGAATCGATATGGTTTAATTAGGTTTCGTTCAGATGTTCTTGTTTCTTCTAAGCATCCGAAGCGAAATGACGATGGAATTCCTTTCTGTTAATTGGATACAATGACTAGGTGTTGATGTACGCAGTAATAACTTTTTGCAGTAATATTAGAAGTAATTCGCACGCCTGGCATGTTGTTAGGATTGTAAGCTTGCGTTAGGGCCCGTAAGCACTCAAACGCACTGTAAATTTACAGTTTTTTCTACGCAGTAATATACTTGCGCAGTTGTTGTATAAAAACGCAAGTATATTTCTTAAAAGGGTAGTGTAATAAGCTTGTAAAAACGCAGTATTACATGCTTTACTGTAAATTTAGTGAAAATTCCATGCTTCGATCATAAAGGGAAAAAAAGCAGATTCCGCTACTAAAAATGTGTATTGTCATTTAGATGTTCTTGTGATGACGCCATAACTACAAAACAAGTAAAATTTGGAGAATGATTCACACAGTCAGCCGATTATATCTCAGAAACTTGTAATCAATAGTGAATCGTAAGGGGTATAACAGTTATCTGCTATATATAAGGTCTGAGCACTGACGTCAGCAGGCTGTGACGTATTCTGCAGTAGGTCGTCGATCAGCCATAAACATGTTTACACGTTCAGACCGTCTCTGCGTTTTGAATTGATTTATCCAAATTATATTCGTTTTATTTTAAAAAATACTGTATAGTGATATTTCCGTACTTTGTTGGTGATACCTGTAACGTTTTTCTAGTGTTGTATAAGCGATAAAACCTTTTCTGAAACGATAAAAACAGGATAATCTAAAAACTGTGGCGTCGGCTGTTTTGTATGTTTTGTTTGTGAGTTACACTTTGTAAAAGAAAATATTTATTGTTGTTTTATTTTTCAACAGTTAGATTTAAAGACCGGTGAAACTATAACTGTAAGTTTAAAAAATCCTAGGCTTAAAAAAGATGCTATTCCGACTCAATTCCCTAACTGTCCGTTGTATTTGACAAAAAACGTGAAAATTTTATTGTTGAAATAGTTTTATATTCTTACGTTATATTTAACAAAATTATTTTTGAACACGAAGAGATGTTTTTAAATGTGTGTAATAAACGTTCCGTTTTAATACAATATATTTTAAATTATATCACCGAACGTAGTCATTTGGATACTGATATATGTAAATGTCATATTCACATCAGAGAACGGTATTGCAACAATTATAATAACTTGTTCTACAAGTACCCTACTTAAAAATTATTGTGGGAAAAGTAATGGTAGATTAGGTAAAACACCACATAATAAAAAAGATGGATTAAAAAAAACACCACATAACAATAATAATAATAATATATCTTTATTGTCCAACAGTCAAAAACCAATTACAGGACAAATATAATAGACACACTGAACTTTCAAAAGTACAAAGCTACTGTTGAATATACATAACTATACAAGGGTAACAAGAAAGTGTCAATAGGTAAAAGAAAAAGGAAAGAGTGAGTGAAGGAGAAACTGGAAAAAAGTATTAGTGGAAAGGATCAGGATAATATTTATGAAGGTTACGTGTCATGTGCATTAGAGGAGCCTTAAGTAGCGCGTTCGTTCTATAACTAGGAATACGTAGAAGATCAGTTAAGCGGGTGTTATGCTCAGGTACTGCTATTGCTATAAGCGCTAATAGATGCGGTGAATCCATTTGGTTATTTAATAGATTATAAAGGAATCGTGCACTATAACGTTCTCTACGACTAGAAAGCGATGTGAAGTGATGCCTTTGTAATAGCTGGTTGTAATTTGAGTTTCATGCAGGGTAAGTGCCATCTAATTTATACGACAGATATTTCAGAAAACGTTTCTGTATCTTTTCTAATGTTAGGTTTAAGTACGTGAAAATCGGATACCACACAACCGATGCATATTCCAGTTTACTTCTTATTAATGCATTGAACAATGTTTTTAGCGGAGCTGTGGTAGTAAACGAACGACAAGATCTCAACAAAAACCCTAGGGTTTTAGAAGTTGATCATCAAATATTACCCCTAGGTCCTTCATTGTTAATTTGCGTGAGACCAGATTGTTGCCTATGTAGTAATTTTTGTGTGTAGGATTCCGTACCTTAGAGTATGATACAGCAGCACATTTGTTTACGTTTAGTAATAGACCATGGTTCGTACACCATTTATGTATGCTTTCCAGACTATCTTGTAAACTACCTGCATCAGCAATATTCGTTATTTGTCTATAGATTTTCAAGTCATCCGCATACGCCAACACATTACAATCTAATGAGGATAAACAGATCGTTGACGAAGATGTTAAATAAGAGTGGTCCCAAGTTTGAACCTTGAGGGACACCGGTGTGAATTTAAAATAATTTGGACGAGAATCCGTTGAAGTAGACGTAGCTAGACCTATCAATAGCAAGCAAGCGTTGTTTTTTTGACCCTTTACAAATCTTGCTCGGCGTTACGAACAATTAGAGAATTTATTAGCGAGGATAATTGCTTTTTGCTTCCTGTTTTCTGATTATTTTTTTTTTACTTTTGTATTAATAATGCATTTTAGCACTGGAAATACGTCCGTAAATATGTGAATTAATCATCAACGTGAGTCCCTTTCCACTAATTATATAATTCTCTTATCTATCCCCTTTTAATGAATAGTTCTTCAAGTTCCTGTTTTATTATCGCACATCATATATCACTCGAAACGCATATGGTTTAATCAGGAGCTAATGGAATATTGCGGTATTAGAGATAGAGGTCCTCTACTATCCTCCTTCTCCCACCAGAAATCCTATTGGAACATGTGCGAATCGTTTTTTTGTGTCCCTTTCGGGTAGGTTTCCGGAATACCGAATAGTAAATCATTTGGCGCAGTTCTCTTTCTCTTTCAGAAGGTCTCTTCAGGTAGTTTTCACGGTTCAACAGCTCCGCAAATGTCACGCGCGTTTTTTTCCCGTTTGAAAAGGGTACCGAACCCCCTCGGCCCGATATTAGGATTTATTCCTTGTCGGCTCATAACAGTTTGTTTTGGTTCTTTCCGCTTGTCTAGTTTACAGCATTCAGAATTCATCGTTTGTTCGGTTCGGTTTCGTTTTTGAGTGGATAATGGATATTGTTTTTATTACCTCTCCTTGGTCTACTTTTTAATGGCGGAAGGAACGTGGGAAATTCTCTGAAAAATGTAATTCGAAGTGCCGAGTAAACTAAGATTAAATTGGTAGGGTAATTATCTAATTGCAATTGTGGTTGAAGAAAATATGCCGCGTTAAACTAAACTTCAGAATAAGGATGTGGGGACAAATAATTCCCTACAATTTTAATTTTCTTTTACTTAAGTGTGCTACGACTAATTCACAACAAATTGGATTAAGTGCTAGTTGAAATATGCAATATGATCATTAAAAAAACGTCATCGAGAGGGCCATGCCTTTATGAATTACTTTTTATGTTGGTTACAACTACATCTGACAGTTAAATCATTCTTAAATCATATCAAGAATCTTCAAGTTATGGTTGACATATTTGACGGTAATGATTAGAGTAACCTAAACTTGCGGACTCGCATAGGCGTCGGTATTACGGGTTAATATAAGAATACGAAAAATTCATAAATAAACTAAACCGGTAGAGAAGCAAGCATGTAGTGTCGACCTTGAATATAAATCATGTTAAACCGCGCGGAGAGAGATTTCGTTTTAGTACCGGTTGAGCTATTGCAGAGATTAGTCGAACGGTCAAGGTTATGTACTTACGTGTCGCTTTTGAAAATATAGCTGGTGTTTTTTATGTGTTGTAGTATTATACCAAGTACATAATTAGTGTATCGTTTCATATAGAACTAATATTTACATACCTAAGAAAACAATGCCTCGTAACAGATTTGCTACTAATGTACATAAGTATGTGTCACTTTTTCCCCATTTAAAATATGACGGTAGTGCAGTTTTTTGCTTAATATGCAATGTTCGTTTGGCTGCATTGGACAGAACTGATTGCTAGAGGCATGTCAATGGTATTAAGCATATGAGAAATGCAAGAACTGAAATACCTTATACACTATTCCTCATACATTTATTAATTATGTTTACGTCTTGTAATCTTCCGTTGTCGTTGGTGAGAAAAGCAGCGTTTAAAACGTTTTGGCGACAATACGTTCCAAAGAACCCCTTACCCTCACAAACACAATTACAGAATCATTTGCCGCGAATGAAAGAGATGCTAGAAAATGTGTGTAAACGTGATTTGTGTTCCAAAAAAATATGGATTACCGTGGATGAGACGACCGATATAAAGAAAACGGTATTGTGAATGTAATAGCTCGCGTTTTATCTAGCGAGAACACAGCATCTCGATATTTGTTAGTTTGCAAACGTGTTCAACAATGTACCGCGGAAAATATTCAAAAAGTGATAATGAACGCTTTGAAAAAATTTAAAATTGCCCAAGATCAAGTTGTGATGATTGTGACAGATAGTGCAGCAACGATGTTAAGTGTTGGGCGATCCTTAAAACATATATTTCCTAACTTAATACATATAACCTGCGTGCTGCATGCTTTGCATTTAGTTGGTGAAGTTGTTCGACAACATTACGGAAACGTTGATCGGATGATTGGAAGTACTAAAGCAGTGTTTCGTAAATCTCCTAAACGTTTGAAAGAATTTCGTAAATTTTGTCCAGGTATTCCAGAACCTCTTGAACCAATTTTAACGCGATGGGGTACTTGGCTAACATCAGCTTCTTACTATTTGATCCATTTTCAACAAATTCGATCAGTTATAATGCGATTTAATCGGAATGAATCCAAAGCAATTAGAGAAAGTCAAAGAGAATTTCAAATTCCTCAACTTTTAGAAGATTTAACAACAATATGTACCAATTATACAGTATTACTAGATGCCTTCAGAAAACTACAATGTACTGAATTGTCATTGCAGGAATCATTAGACATAGTGGAGAGTGTAAAAAATAAATTACACACATTAAATGATACGCCAGGATTATGCGCTAGTCAAAAGTTGGCAGATGTTTTAAGGAAAAATCCCGATTTTAATACTTTCGAGGCCGTTTATAATAAGTGTAAGAATAGTGAACTTTTAAGTGATTTTGAAAAACAGTTTCTACATGCAAATGTAACTTCCTTAGATGTGGAGAGATCGTTTTCTATGTATAAGAATATTTTTTCTTGTCGACGCACAAGGTTTAAAGAAGTAACTGTGGAAACATATGCAATGATGCAAGGTTACAGTAGTTCACATCATCTTGAATATTTATGTTTTACAACATATTTATGTTTGCAAGGAATTTCAAGAGCAACAGTGTATCGGGTAGTTAAGGAATACACGAAAAACCACAGATCCAAAAAGAATAACCGGCCGGCCTTCTTTATTGCAGTCCTTTGACGAATCTATGAAAGCTGCTGTTCGTCAAATTATTCACAATATGTTCAGAGAAAATGAACCACCGACATGGAATAAAGTTTTGATGCAAGTTAGAAATAATAGTGATTTGCCAATCATGAGTCAAACAACTTTGTATCGATTAATATATATTGTGAAATGGAGGCGGCAGTATCTCAGGGATATTTCACAATTTAGATCTCAGAACAGGCCAATTTTTTATTACGAAACTTGGTTGAATGAGGGTCATACGGTGCAAAAAGTATGGACAGATTCAAATATTCATAGTTGTAGACAAGCTTTTGTGGAAGGGCTTACAACCGGACTCAAGAATCCCTCTGGAAAAGGGCGCCGTCTTATATTGTTACATATTGGAAGTTCTGATGGTTCCATGGATCATGGTTTAGTATTGTTTGAAGGCAAAAAAAACCATCAGATTACCATGATGAAATGAATGCTTCAGTTTTCGAAGATTGGTTCTCTCAAATATTAAACTATTTACCAGAAGGTACTGTTATTGTCATGGATCTTATCTTAGTAGAAAAATTGAAAACCCACCATCTTCATCATGGAAGAAGGCAGATATTCAAAACTGGCTAACAAGTAAAGCGATACACTATGATGAGGATATGGTCATAGTTGAACTGCTAAGCCTAGTTAAAATATATAAATAAATACAATTCATATGTCATTGATGAATTGGCGAAATCGCAAAATAAAACGGTCTTACGATTACATCCTTACCACTGTGAGCTTATCCCTATTGAGCTAGTGTGGGCGCAGATAAAAAATGAAGTAGCTGGAAAAAATAAATCTTTGAAATTGGTAGAAGTTAGGCAACTTTTGCTTGATGCCTTAAGAAATGTAACTGCTACTACCTGGCAAAACTGCATAAACCATGTTATTAAAGAAGAAACCCGCATGAAAGATCTGGATGTAATCATTGACGATGTCTTGGAACCATTTATCATAGCGATTAGGGAGGTTGCTGACAGTGAAGATTCTGAATGTTCGAAATCATCAAGAACAAACCTTTTATATATAAATAGATGCACATAATCTTTGAACAGTTTGCAAATTCATAATACAGTCCCTGGCCAAATTACACTCAATATTTTGTAGTTTCTTCATAATAAAATATAAACTATACATGTATTAAATCTTTTATTAATAAAATATATTGTAAAAATATGTTACATATGTAAATATTAAATAAGTAATTAATATTTAGTCCATAACCCATGATTTTTAATAACACCCTTAATTCTTCGGGGCATACTTTCAATGCAAAATATGATTGTCCCTTTTATATCTTCATCGTTCTCCCATACATCCTTTATATTCTTCATTAATATTTCCTTTGTAGGGTTTTCTCTTTCATATACCTTACTTTTTAGTCGATTCCATACGTTCTCGATGGGATTGAGGTCCGGTGAATTTCCGGGCCAACGTAAAAGAGGTATGTGATTGTCTTCAAAGAATTTCTTAACCTTTTTTGCCACATGGCAAGGAGCATTATCTTGCATAAATATACGCCCTGTCGGTATGCAACGTCCTGGCTTAAAATACGGTAATAACGTGTTTTTTAACACATTTATGTACTGCTCTTGACGCATTGTACCTTCTACAAAATACAAAGGGCCGGGTCCGTCTCCACTAATCACTCGTCAAATCATTACCTGCGGAGGGTGTTTTAGAGTTCGAAGAACCGTGGACTCTGTGAGACGTTCGCCAGGTCGGCTACAAACAAATTGTGCTCGTTGCACTAACACACAGAGCGAGCACTCGTCGCTAAAGAAAACCTATTAAATAATGCAAACATTAATTCAGTAAAAATCATGTTATTAAGTTATTTACTTTTTTCCAATTCTCGTCTGTGAAATGTCGATATTCTCTTGCAAAATTGAGACGAGCAGATTTCATTTTTTCTGTTAAACGCGGCTTTTTTACAGGTCTTCGGCCCACTAGGCGATTTTCGTGCAATCGGCGCCTGACAGTTCTGCTCGAAATCTCTATTCCTCTCTTTTGTAAATTTTTTTTAATCATTTTAATTGTAGCAAATCTATTGCTCAAAGCCTGATGAACAATTTCACGGTCAGATCTCTTCTCTTTCTTTTCCGACCGCACTTTGCCCGTCTTTGTGTGGATGTGCTAGCTCCTTCGTTTAAGTTTCTAGTTAAACGCGATACAGAAGAAGAAGATACTTTCTGTAATTTTGCAATTTCTCGTTAAGAATGTTTGTTTGATTGTAAAAGAGCTTGTATAGCGGCTTTTTGTTCACTTGCTAAATCTTTCCCGGGCATTTTCTACAAAAAGCCCCAAATATTTCAATTTTTTTCAAATTCCAAATAATTAATTATTAAGAGAGAGATAGAATAGCAATTTTACCTTTGCAATAACGATATATCAACACAAAACACTTAACGATACTCCACAACTTAACTTCTATACGGTTATGACGAAATATTTAAAAAAATATCGATGCATTCTCTAAATTGTGAACTCGCTAAATGTAAGTTAATAACTGAAATATTTATATATACGTACTTTACTCTTCTAAATATCATTTCTCTGCTATTTTTATTTATTGATACAATAATCTAGTCCCCCTATAAACGATCGGATTCAAAGGAAAAGAATATCACTATAATAGGATGGGAATTTCCAGATAAAAGGGTTGATTTATGACATGTTTCAAGTAATATGGCCAAGGACTGTAAATGTATTACAGTTGTACACTTTATAATAAATAAATATGTTAATGTCTACTATTTTTTTATATCGTGATACAGTGCCATTATTTATTATTATTTTATACGATCCAGAATACTAATTCCAACACATATTTGCAATTCTGACAATTGGACCAAAGAATTAAAACTTAAAGTTAATCCTCGGCCTCATACATTTTGCTGATCTGAATATCGCTCTAATTTGCCGCGTAAATTTTATTCAAGATTTTATAGTGTGTAATTTGAACTTGTGGTTCGTTCAGAAATTCGTCTCTCTATTTTAGAAGCAAGGTAGATAGAAGATGGACAAATTTAGAACTGTCTTGTATTTAAAAAACTATTATTTGCAGGTCTTTAAGTTAATATTCAAAATTAAATAGACAAAATAGCCTGACGGGACTACATAGTTGCTGCACACACAATCTTTTACGATGCAATCCAGTTTAAGAGAACAAATTCTCAGCAATAGGAAATTTCCAAGCTTCCAAGAAAGGTATATATGTGAGTACATATATTCTTTAGATCATAAACTTACATATTCCGTAATATTACCAACATAAACTCGTATTCGTCATAACTCACGTTCATAAAGACTATTTTTAACGTCGTAACTGCAAGAGATGTTGTTGCATGTATACAGTACAGAACTATAACGATCCGAGTACGGCAGAGGAAGCTAAACGTATCTTATCTTATAAATTGAGTAAGTACTTGTACGTCTACAGTACTGTTCAAAATAAAATAGTGTCAACTTGTTTGGGAATTACTGGAAAAGCAAGACAAGCCTCTATCTGTTATCTATCACTAATACCAGAAACTCATTGTATCTAACGTCATTATCATTAACACGCAGTACTTATTCTCTTGAACGCCCTGTTGACCTCTATAAATATACATAGTATAGTTATTTAAAGTGTTTCTAGCTGATGTCATACATCAATAAATATCAGGAAGTAAACATAGCATTTCGAGGAAATATAAACGTCTTCGTTTGCTATCGTAACCTCAAAAAGCATATTATACGTGTGTATGTATCTTCTACGCAACGTTCCTCCGACAAAAATAAATATTTCTTTAGGTGTTCCCAGCTGGTATTCGCTACGTTATCGTAGATTTTCGCCACTTTCTCGTGTATTGTTTGTAAAATTTGACCCATATCTACATAAATAGACATGACACTCCCTTGAATAACAAATTTGTATAAAACATTCCTTTTCGTGAAGCGGTTGGATCTAGAGTCGTTGTTAAATAATAAATGAGTTTGGGGGAAATATACATTTTTGTAATTATAAAGATTACACTGTGATAGTTGCAAAATGTAACAAGCTAGGCACCCGGGTAGTAAACCTAATTCGAGTACGCCGAATCCAATGGTGCCAACCATTTTTAAAAGTTAGCTCGCGTTTTCGAGCAATTTCAATAGGTTCAAAGAACCTTCTGGAATAATCTGGAATTTTCTGGAAAATCCGATCAATGGCCGAAGAGTTTTCTGGCACCTTCGGAACCTTCTGGAACCAAAAATATATGCTACATGTGTTTGTGGAATACCCGTTTTACCGGCAACCAATATGACGAACGGAACGGCCTTTACGTGAGGAATTTAGATTGCTAATCGAGTGGATCGATTCATTTTTTTTTCAAATAGTTTCTATTCGATGTGTATTCGTGGATACGATATCTATCAGATCGATTTCCATCGACTTAAATTCAATAAATGGTCAAAAAATGATAAATATTACGTTTTTTGGGGTCTGAGCCTAACATTTTTAAATTGAAATTTCTCGAAAACGCGAGCTAACTGTTAAAAACAGTTTCTAAAATAAATTCTAAAATAAATTCTAAAATAATGCACCAGCTTTATTTAAAATAATACGAAAATCATTGCTATGAACTTCTTCAGCAAGGTGAAAATGTTAAGCCGCTTATTACATACGATTTCTACTTCAGATACTTTAAAGAAAACTTTAACTATAGTTTTGGTAGATCCAGAACAGATACATGCAAGAAATGTGACATGCTAGATAATAAGTTAAAAAGTACTTTAGACGAAGAAGAAAAAAATTTTTTAAAGGCTGAAAAAGATGTACATTTAAAGAAATCTGAATGGTTTTATAGAGAATTGAAAGAGCGTACGAAAGAAGCCCAAGAAAATGAAGAAGTTGAGGTCATTTACTTTGATTTTCAGCAGAATTTACCACTACCAAAAGTGCTTTCTACAGATGCCTTTTATTTTCTTCTGTATCCATTCTGCAAAAAAGAAATCGTCTCATTTTTATTTGTACGACGAAACAGTTGCCAAAAAGGGAGCTAATGACGTTATAAGTTTTGTAGATCACTATATTACAAATAAATTGAGTCCGAATGTTAAGAAACTCTACATATTCTCGGACAATGTGATGGTCCGATACTGGGCAGGGATGTGCAAAGTCCAAACATTTATGTAGATTCCCTGAACCTGGGCATTCCTGCCATTTGACAGACCATTTGGTATTATCAAAAAGAAAAAACGCTTAGTGGAACGTATTTACTTACCCCAGAAATACAAAAAATTAGTTTAAACTTCTGCGATGAGATTTAATGTTATTACTAAAGCTGGCCACGAGCGGTACCGCGCAGTAGCGTAGAGTCGACCAGGCCTCGCGTTCCGCTAGAGTTATTCTGCTAATAGAGATGTTTACTGCCGCAAATAATTTCGCTCATCTTTTAAATAAAAATTAAATAACACGTGCTCAAACACTTACCATTTTAAGAGTCCTCCGTGAAATCACAAAGTGAATAATGTCTGTTAAATATCTGCAACATTAGATATGTTTCAACTGTTGTTTCGGAAAAAATATACGGCAAGGAAAAAATGCGTTTTATGCAGAGAACGAACGTTCTACATCTAGTGACGTAATATTTGCGTAATAAAATAATCTTTCAAATAACTAACGATTTTTTGACGCACCTTCACAATGTGTTTTAAAATGTGCCAAAATCAGAATTTTTCTCAAAAAACACTTTCAAATTTTTCTAGAACAAAAACATTTTTTGCGTCTCAATCGCGCAAAAGCTGTGCGTGAACATGTGCACAATTTGTAGAGATTCTTCTAACGGCACCGCAGGATTTTGTAATTTTTCTATTGCATCTGCTAGCCCGAAGTAATAGTCGTGAATGATTTTTAAATCCATTTTAACCTGACTATCTTGAAATTTCGACTGGCTTTTCTGGATAGCGGCAGCTCCCTTTGTATCGAATGTAAAAACCACGTTCTTAATATTGTCAAAATATTTATGATAATAAAACGCGGCCTACAACCATGTTCCCCAACGAGTTAGAATAGGTTCTGGTGGTTCTGGTATACGGGGGCACAATCTGTGAAATTCGTGAATACGTTTCGGTGATTTGACAAATACTGCTTTGGTATGCGCTATTAAAGCGTCTACCTCAAGATAACATTTTCTGATACTATCCGCCACAAGATTGAGAGCATGAATTTTACATGTAATGTGTAACAAATTAGCAGAATGCTTTTTAAGAGACCGGCCTGCAGAAAGCATGTTTACAGCACCATTACTCACTAACATCAAGAGTTGGTTTGTTGAAAGTTCAAACTTGTCGAATGTATTTAACACATAACTTTGAAATTACTTCGGCAGTACACTGTTATATTCGTTTGGAGACTAATAGAATTGAAGGTGCCGATTGATGAGGTTCCAATTTGCGTGCCATTACATTAAGAACAGAATGTTTCTTCCGATCTGTTGTTTCGTCGACACATAACCGCAATTTTTGATCTTTCAACTCCGATTTTATTTTTTGTTCAATATGTTCGGGCGCAGATGGCACAATTCTTTGTAACGATGTCGACTTGGTAATTTGCACTCCGAATAGTTATTCCAAAAGCAGAAAAATGGTTCTTGTCTAGTAAATTAAACGGTATATTACATGCGATAAACGTAAACGCATAAATTAAATATAAATTTTTCATTGTCTCGTGCGCAATTTCTTTTTGAGACATGCTTTTCACTATTTACGTGTCGTAGACAATGTTGTCTGAACCAGCACATTAACGGGATCTTACAGATTACACATTTAATTATAGCACCTTCACATATTAAGTCTGGAATTTCTGCAATAAATTTTCGAAGTTTGTCCGACCGCGGTCGTTTTGCTGACGAAATCATAATTTTTCTAGGACAGATAAACAATTGCGCAAATGACCGGCAGCGAAAATGTCCGTACTGCTCCGCAGACGAAGTAATACTACGTTCCTCTCGATCCGAATTGATTCTACGCCGATGCGCGGTACCGCTCGTGGCCAGCGTTATACATCAGTGTTGCTCGCCTCACAGAAACGGTAATAAGAGTTTATGGCTACAGTTTTTACAGAAAGTGCCAAAGAATCCTGCTAAAGAAAAATTTGCGGTTTCTACTTACCAAGTTTTTGTGTATTCAAAACTTTCTGATGTAATCGAATGTAGCAGGTCTACTAGTAGATCTATAATGTTTCAGAAAGTTACCTTGCTAGATTCAAAAAAGGAACCCTTAACTTCAATGAAAAAAGGAACTGTTATGATGCCCCTTAAAGATGCAAAATTTAAAAATGTTAACCAACTGGTTACAGAGAATACATCAAAATCTGACATGGCGTTTTATAACACTTTAAAAAGTGATTCTATTTCTCTAGAAAATGGTGATTCGGGCACAAATGGAGATGAAAATTACTCTGACTGATTACCTAATATCTTGTTTTTTTGTGAAACTTGCATTTTTGCGTTGGTATGTGACTCATCCCGTTCTTGCACCAAATAACAAATAATTGAAAATTTATACGTTTTTTTCTAACAAAATTACCATAAGTCTTATTTTATGGTAAAACAAGACGTGCTCTATAAACTGACATTTTCCACGATGTTTTTTTATTTTTTCTTTTGCTTCTCCTGAAAAATTTTCAAACAGTAACTTATCCCCTTCTTGCACCAAGGTCTTCAATTTTGGCAAAGAGAAGCGTTGTGTGTTCGAGTCCCACGAATATCAAGCAGTAGATTTTCCTAATGGGTCTGGTGCAATCTCGAGTGTCCATTCGCACACTGGGAATAACTAACGGTATTTCACCTTTTATGACGAAGGAGTGATAGTATCAAAGCAGTGAAATGCTTTGCACTTACCATTGACGTTGTGATAGTTTCACGGTTTACATACTAGGTTGGACCGTCAGCATACGTAAAAAGATCAATGAAATCCTTATTTGCTGCTATAGTTTGAAGTATACCATCTGTACAGTCTATAGATATGTGAGAGATATAAGCTTAGAAATATGGAAAATGTAAGTTAAATAAGGTACACATGCTACCAGAAAAAAAGGTTTCCTTTTATACTTCCTGGTTTTTACAAAGAGAGTTAATTAACAACCTGCTGATATCCATCTACCACTTCATCCACCGCCTTCACGCATTAAAAAACCTCTAAATTATCGATAAAACTACTAATCCCCCAACAACCAACCACCAGCAGCATATTTAATACCCAAACCCATTTCACCCTAGCTTTCCAGGTTGTTAGTTAGATTACAGCTTTGAATAAATGTAATTTACATATTTACGACTTAATGGTAATAAAATAACTGCTCACCAGGCACTAGAAACGCACAAACAAATACTGGTGCCGTTTGATCTTCGAGCCAGTTAATATGTTCCTTGTTTCTCCTTCCAGCGCTAACTTGATGTCGCTTACGACAAAGATGATGTTGTCGACCGTGCAGTCGTTAGGTGCTAGGTATAAAGTTACATTATAACATTATAAGCGTTGAATGTTTTACTCTGCTTAATGTTGGACCTGCATATTAATATTTATAACGTTGACTATGGTAATTAAGTTGTTCGCTGCATATATGCAATAGCGTGAAGCATCCCATTTTATGTTATATACACAAGAGGGTGTAATTTAAATAGGTAGATAACGCCTTGTAATTTAAAAAAGACGATAATACTCTACATTCTATAAAAAGGAATATAATTTGCATCTGTATTTATATGTTTTAAACACAAAAGAACGACCTTTCTCTGTCAAAAATGACATTACAACAAATTCTAGGGATCTACAATGCCGGTAACTGGCTACATTTATTTTCTGAATAAAAAGAAATCTTTTAAAATTCTTGTTCATTATTCTTTATGTTTGAAATCTATAAAATTAATTAGTTTCCATCGCATTTTCTATCTAAATATCATTTATTTTGCTGCGTATGCAATAAACCTTTTACAATCTTTTTTCCCATCTTTAATTTCTTTATTGCTAACACAGTCCCTGGCCACCGAATTAGGGCGACTTAAAAATATTATGATTTTGGGGTAAAATTTAAAAAACAGTTGGTAATGTTGGCAATATTTATTTAATTAGGAATAACATGCACGTAAGTATAATTTGAACATATATATTTTCTAATTAGGAAGAAGGGTTGATAAAAAGGTCCTTTTCTTATTTTATATTTACTAATATTTGCTTGTTCCTCCTCTATGTTTTATTGTTTCCTCAATCCCTTTTGGCATGCTGCCAATGCAACTTTTTATAGTTTTTTTAATTCCGTCGCAATTGTGCCACACATCTTCAATATGTTGCATGTGTAAAATCCTTCCTTTGTAGTGAATTTTCGCGTACTTACGATGTTTCTCAAAGACATTCCACACATTTCCAATTGGGTATGACTGGTGAATTGAATGGCCAAGGTGGTACACGCAGATTCTTAGCGGCAGAACAGTAAAACCAATACCCGTCAGGACTAGAGCACTGCACGGGTTAGGAAAAGCCCGGCCCGCCCGGCGCGCTCGGCCGGGCCTCGTCTCTTTTCATTGCGGGTCGGGCCGGGCCTAAAATCGTACGGGCCTAACGGGCCGAGAATGTTTTATTAAATACATACATCGAATGGATGTAACGTATGCGGTAAATGCTGTTTGGTTTTTACGCTATCGTTTACAGTAACAATTTTAATGTATGCAATGTTATGTTACGTTTTCTTTTGGTTTCATACAATATAGTATACAAAAACAAACAAAATGAATGTTTCATTCCACTCATTATAATGTAGTAATTATAAAATGTTTAGAAATAGACAGAGCAGATATAATTACTTAAATAGGCTAAAATAATTTAGACGGGCCAAACGGGTCTAAATTTCCTAACGTACCGAGATAATGAACGCAACGGGCGGGCCGGGCGAGCCCACTCATTACTGTAACGGGCCACGGCGGGCTGGGCCGTGAAAATAAGCCCGTGCAGTGCTCTAGTCAGGACCCTAACAGCGCGCTTCTGCATAATTAGAACTCTGTTCACCTCAGCAGAATTTCCCACTGAACAATACCATACCGTAGATGGGAATGAAAACTTGGGTAATACAAATTTAAAAGTATGTCCTTATTATAGAGATAAGACATTTTAAGCCGTAGCATACTTTTGCCAATCGTTGACAGAGATTTTCTATATGAACTTCAACATTTAAACTAGAGTTGAAAATTACCCGGAGTATTTTTATTTGGGTAGTAAGGGTTGAATGATTTTGTGTGATAGTATGTTCAAAACCTCGGTCTCTTAAAAGGTGGTTTACTAGGGGTAGTTTTAAAAAGTATATCTTTTAGAATTCTGCAAACCATTTTCGATGACATCTTGCTTGATCTTATATCTCTACAATAGGAAGATATCGCTTGTAACATTGAATCTGGGACACCCCATATGTGTACAGAAGTAAACCTACAATCCTTGGCTAGTAGTTAAGTATGTATAACTTATCACATAACCTTCGCATTTTCGAACGAAACGAGATCCATGCACTACATTCTGCGATTATATGAAATAAAATAACGATAACCAAGAACACAATAAACACTTCTAAGAATATACGCATGTTAATGACAAATTTTACATTATTACACAAAGTAATCAGGTTTTATTAACAGGCAAATATCGTATGATATCTTTATTATAAGCAAAAACGTAAAACATTAAACATAGAAAGTAAACATTCCGAATTTCTAGAGAACAGTCACAAGTACGTTTTAGGCATACATAAGAACATTTCTCTTTATATCCTACTTTTTCTTACGAATTTTTCTTTTATTGTTTTCGCAAACTAACCCAAAAGGGTTCCATTCAAGAGGATCTACTAAAGAAAATCTTTTATAGCGAGTAATTATAAAAAGGACGTAAAAACCTATTTTCTTTTGATACTTAAATAGAACCATGAACATAAACAGTTAATCCAGCGGAAACAGAATTTATAAACATAAACAGCGACTCGGTGTGGAATGCCGTTTCACATAACGACAAAACTGTTATTTCACGGACGGACTGGCTGCAGTAACAAACTCGAAACACATTTCACACTCTCTGCGGCGATGTGAATCTCATCTAATCAATGCTTCGACTTATCTACAGTCAGAAAAAGCAACGTTCCATAACCTAAATTATTTATAGCAAGCTGGATGTTAAAACTGTTACGCGGTATAAGCGTAAAAGTCTCTCAAGCAAGAAACATCAAAAACGCGAGGCAATATTTCGTAAAACGTCTTGGGTATTTCTAGAAGCGTAATCTAAGAAATAATCTAATTGTGTTCTTTTTTTTTCTATTAAAGACAACAAGCTAATTCATAATTAGTAGAGCGGGGTAATTACGAGTCTACCTCCGCTAGTTCACGTCGTAAGTGCTTAAACAGCCCCGATTCGTTTTGTTACATACGTGGCAGTTTTACCTTTCCCAGTCAAAGGACAAACATCAGTACATTTGCCTATTTTGCCTATTTTAAAGAAAAAAATTGGTGATAAAGATAAATCATGGGCCCCTCACAAAGTGTGTAAGCAGTGTGGTTGGGGTTTACGGATGTGTGGCCCAAAGGGAACACGTGATAAACTTCCTTCTTGACCAGGAACGCGGATATACCAAGTATCCCTGCTTTTTGTATGTAAAGACAGCAGAGTTCGTGAGAAGCATTGGGTGCAGTCGAATTGGCTGCCGCGATCTGACCTGAAACCTGGTGATTCAAACATTGTACATCAGCCACTTGTCGACAGAAAGAACATTATATTTCCACCTCTGCACATAAAATTGGATCTCATGAAGCAATTCGTTAAAGCTTTGCCAATTGAAAGAGACTGTTTCAAGTATCTCATTTCGGGATTTCCTAGCCTGTCATTTGAAAAAGATAAAGGCCGGTTTTTTTTTGATGGTCCACAGATTCGGAGCTTGGTTTAAAAATGAACATTTCATCGGAACAATGTCAGAATTGAAAAGAATGCTTGGTGGCATTCAAAAACTTTGTTAAAGACTATCTTGGAAATACACGAGCACAGAATTACGTCAAAATTGTCAGCAACTCATGGAGAACTTCAAACTACTAGGTTGCAACATGAGCACCAAATTGCATTTTTTACATTTGCCATCTTTCTAACTTCCCAGAAAATCTTGGTGCAGTCATGATGAGCAGGGTGAGCGATTTCACCAGGATTTGAAGGTCATGGAAGCACGGTATCAAGGTAGATGAAGATGTACATATGATGCTGACTATTGTCGGAGCATCAAGCGAGAGCGTCCACAGATTAAACATTCCAGAAAAAGCTAAAAGCGAAAATTTTTGCCTTAATATGTAATTACCGTTCGATAAAAAAAAAAAACTATTTCCCCAGTGAATCTATCGTGATGTTTCTGTATAGAACGTCAGTGAATTTTAGTATTTTTTGGTTGTCGATGCTCTCCTGCATCATAGAATAGCATGAATTCGGTCATTACTTACTTGTACTACTTTAAAATAAATAACTTATTTATTGAAATTTAACATCAAATTATATTTGGTAGGATATTATCAAAAATTTTCTGTGGACAAACAATCCCTCGCGATTAAAATAATGGAGTGAAGGGCGACAATTAATTTGATTACATTGGTCAGCTTCATCGAGGTTTAAATCGTAGTTTGGTGGGTCCCAAGTTTCAAGGTGTGTAATATTCAAATCATAGTAAAAATTCAAGGTAGAAGTGAAGGTCGGAGTTTGAGAATTGGCAGTTCCCTGTGAATCCCATATAAACATAAGGTTTATATGACATCGTCTTAGAAATCCAGGTTAGTTTTAGCACTTTTCAATTTTAATTTTTCGTTAATTTCCATTTACTGATATAAAAATTCGTTTGAAATTGCCGAAAGAGTGTGTAAAAACACTTCCGAACCTCCAGTTCATCTAATTATTTAACTAAATTATAAAAATTTCATTTTTTTTAACAATTTTCCTATTTTAAACCATTTCACTGTATTTGAAATTGTTGTGTATATACAAAATTAGTGGCTACATGCATAGATGAGAGTATCTAGTTAAATATACTCTCATCATTGAAAATGTTGAAATTAATTGCTATATCGACCTCTACAGAAGTGAACAATAAGTAGTACCGCGCGTTCTGCGAGGGTAGCAGGGATCGACTAGTGGTATCATACCAAGGGAAATCAATAATAATGATGCAGAAAGAGAATGTGGAAGAGAGATTTCTAAGAGTTCGCTTTGTTATCAAAAATTGACGAAATTTCGGATAAATCTTAATATTACAGTTTCTGCTGAAGAAGCTAATGTTTCAACTTATACTACATATCCGGATATGTATTATTTAAAGTGTTACTTAAAGTTAATTCCGAAATATTGATCTGTATTGTATTAGATCGTCTAGCTCGTGGAAAATTAAAATATTCTACCCAAGATTTTATAACTGTATATGTTATGTATCTTACATTATTTAAGATTATTGTAGAAGAATATGAAGAACTCTTGAAACTTACTTTAAATAAATAAAAGTATTCTGATTAACATATTCCATAAACATCTGGAAACCAATTATTCACATCTAGATTTATTCAAACATGAATGTGAACAAAACTGTGTAGAGTAAAATATCTTCTGTATTAACTAATATTTTTTTAATCAATTACTCTAGACAAATAAGTGACAAAAATTGCAGCAGCAATTCTGACGAAAATAAAATAAAAAAATTGAGGTCTCTTTTTTTATCGAGTTTTGTCGAGGTACCTGCAATTATTTTTCAAAGCGGCGCTCAACTTGCCGTAATCGTACATGATTGAGCACAGTCGACAGTAACAGCTGCTCTTACTAGACCCTGAACCCCGCCACAGCCTGCCTGTTCTACTCAGCTCTGCTATATAAGATCATCATTAGAGCGGGCCAAATTGCGCCATCCAACAGAATCGGAATCAGGCGCAACGGCCGCTTATTGTAAATAGCGTATATGTGAGTCACAGCAGATATGTGAGATTGCGAAATTAATACACAAGAGTAAAAAAATAAAAGCTGACGCAATAATAATGTTTAGTAATTAGAGCGGATATATATATATGTACACGCTGAGGTGTTTTTATTTTCATTATGATTTTTTATTTGATTGAAAACGGTATGCGTTGTAAATGGGATGTAATAAGGAAATAACTGAGAAACTGAACGCTTTTTTATTCTGTTGTACTTAATAATGTAACTGTAAATAAAGATATAATAAATAAATTCTATCCTTCTTAATAATGCGGATAGGCTTGTTTAAAAAGTTGCACCATCAGATAAGTTTCCACATTTGCCTCGGTGAAGGATGTTCGCCGAGACGAAAAAATGTTCTTATATTTCGAAAACGACCGTTCCACGTCTACCGAAGTAAGACAGGCGTAATTAAAATAATCTTTAGACTTAGTTAAGGAATCTGCAGATGCCCCATCGCACATTTGTCTTAATCTCGTGTAGTCCGGATTCTTTTTTAAAACACTATCGAACTTAGCTAAAACTCGTCCACTTGTTGCATCGTTTATACTGTGTAACAATGTACTAACTTCGTCCACGACTTGCACTGATTCTACCAACGACAATCCAGAATTTTGAAAATTTTCTATCGCGTCTACTAACCCTTTGTAATTGTAGCTAATATTCTTTAGATGTGTTTCAACAGAAATATCGAGAAATCCCTTCTGGCTCATCCTAATAGCTCTAGCTTCGGCAGGGACGAATTGCAAAATAACGGATTTGACTTCTTGAAAATGTTCATTATAATAAAAAGCGGCTTTTAACCACGTTCCCCAACGCGTAAGAATGGGCTGTGGTGGTTCTCGAATACCAGGGCATAACCTGTGGAATGCCCTAGTCCTCTTAGGACTTTTGAGAAACACTTTTTTTGTGTTTGCTATTAATGCATCCACCTCCGGGTAACACTCTCGAATAGTTTGTGCCACAAGATGTAAAGCATGGACTTTACACGTAACATGTAAAAGTCCTTCACACTTTTCTTTAAAGGAACGGCCTACACTACACATTGTTGCTGCACCATCGCTCATGAACAACAACAGTTGACTGGTTGACACTTGAAATTTTTGTAACGTTTCGAGAACTACGGCCGTAATTGCTTTACTAGTACACTGTTTTAATCTTCTGCTGGCTAATAGAATTGCAAAATTTGGTTTAATAGGATCTAATACGCGCACTATTATATTCAAAATAGAATTTTTTTTGCAATCTGTCGTCTCATCAAGACATAGCCACAGCTGTTTATCTTTTAATTCGGCTTTAATTCGATTTTCAATGTCCTCACGTATTCGTGGAATATCTCTCCGTAACGCTGTCCGAGATGGTAGTATCCACTCGGTATTGTATGTACCCCAGAATTTTCGAAATGCTTTTTTATCAAGTATACGAAGTGGTAGACCACATACCATAAACGTTAAAAGCAATTCTAATTGAAATTGACGTTGTTGTGACACACCATTTCTTTTATTTCTGTGGTGTGCGCTATTTATATGTCTTTCACAATCACGTTTGCTCCAGCACAGTAGTTTCTTTTTACAAACTTTACAGAAAATTGTACTCCCATTGTAGTGTAAATCCACAAATTCACTAAGAAATTTTTTAACTTTCGTAGGTAATGGCCGTTTATTTTTAATAGTTACGTTAGACATAATCAGTAAAGCGAGCACACCGACGCTTGTTTCTAGTATGCCACGAAGTGGTGCAAACGTAACATCTGCAGACTCGTCATTTGTTGATGAATAGAGCGCGTCATCCGTAAATGAATAAGCGCGCTGTTAGTTCGTAGCCGTCGATGAATGAACTTTTTTTTTGTAGTGGCCCACTGTGAACAACGCCCTATTTATCAACGAACACTCAAACTGCAGGTGTATATTTGCGCGTCTTCACGACGTAATAGACAGTGGTTTTGGTCCTCGTCCTAATAATTACATATTTAAATTACCTATGTTTACATACATATATGCGCCCGGCAGCCTGATTGCGAACCTGGCGCGTGGCGCTCTTGGCCCGCTCTAGTCATCATTGAAATATTGTACAGTTTACTTGAATTGGAACCCTTTAATTTGTAAACACAAACGTTGCATTTATGTTAGTTTTATATTGCAATATACAGCGTGTTCATCTAATGGTTGGACGAACGCTAATTCCCTTCCAGAGCAATTTAGAGAAAAAGTTTTCAAATAAAGAATATTCAAGTATATAGAGTGTTCAGTTTCCGCTGCGCACAATACAAATTTCGTTTTTTTAATGGAACACATTACGATTTTACATACCTCTCTTCAATTCATGTCAACATTGATCAATAGTCTGAGCAAACAACGGTAACAGTCAGTGTAGTAGATATGTGGTGTGGAGTCGGCGATTATTTATTTCACGCGCTCACAGCGTCAGTACTAAATCGATGCTGTATGCGAGTAGTTCTGTGTATATGTAGGCTGTAGTAACTTATTTCGTAATTGTACGGTTATGTTTGCTTTAAAAATGTCGCAGTTAGGAACGTCGCGAAAACGACCAATGGCAGACACAGTTAAAAACTTTATAGTGGACATGCCGGACTTAATTTTTGATGGCGCTAAAATTCAATGTCTAGTTTGTACAATCCCTTTAATGTGTTGGTCCAGAACCCATTATCAACGTCACATCGAAAGCAAACAGCATTCTTCTGCAAAACGTAGCATACGAGACCAAGAAAAATTTACATTTGATTTATGTGTTACTCTTATTTGATGTAATCTATCGTTTCGTTTACTAGACAAAGAAGCATTTGTCTCCTTCTGGAATAAATATGCGGACTGTAAATTACCTAGTCGGACATCGATACGAAATGCAGTGCCATTTGCTCGTGAACATATAGAAAAGAGAATGAAAACGGAATTGAAAGATAAAAAACTGTGGTTGTGTGTGGACGAAACAACAGATCGTCAAAAACATTCCGTGGTTAATATAATGGTACGTACAATGGAACCACATTGACCGTCATCCTCCTCCTTACTTGCTTCCAAAAGAGTTATAAATTGTACTGCCAATGAGATTTTAAAGATGGTGTTGAACTCATTGAACAAATTTGAAGTTTCAACTAAGCAACTTTTAATGTTTACGAGTGATGGTGCCGCAAACATGCGTTTTTTGGGCCGATCTCTTAAAGAATACAGTGGTAACTTCTTACATGTAACGTGTAAAATCCATACTCTAAATCTTGTGGCACAAACGATTCCTACATGTTTTCCACTAGTAAATGCATTGATTGCTAGTACAAAGGCAGTGTTTCTAAAGTCCCCGAAACGTACCCGACTATTTCACAAACTGTGTCCTGATTTACCTGAACCATCACAGCCGATTGTTACACGTTGGGTAACACGGTTGTACGCTGCGTATTACTACAACAAATATTTTGATCAAGTGAAGAAGGTAGTTTTAAAATTCAATCCGACAGAAGCTGCAGCAATCAAGAAAAGCCAGGAAATATTTCAAGATAGTCAGGTTAAAGAAGATTTACAAACTATTCACAACAATTACTTCGGACTAGCGGAGGGAATAGAAAAATTACAGAATGTTTCGATATCGCTAGTGGATTTTGTTCAAATTGTGAATGATGTTCACGCACAGTTATGCGCTGTAGAAGGCGAAACAAATTGGTGTGTAATACGAAAATTTGAAAGTGTTTTAGAGAAAGACTCCGATTTTCTAATATTAAGACAAATTTGTGAAGGTGCGTGTGAAGATGCATTAAGTTGTTTCAAAGATTATTTTAAATGTACGAATATAACATCGCTAGATGTCGAACGGTCGTTTTCGGCATTAAAAAACATTTATTCCGCACGTCGTACTCACTTGACTGAGACAGCTGTGGAAACATATCTAATGATTCAAATATTTAACAGATGTTACCCAGTTTGTGATTTCACGGAAGACTTTTAAAACGGTCTATTTTATGTGTAAACTTTTATGCGCTCGCCGCGCCTCTGGCTGTTACCGGAGATTTGCCCAGGTTAATGATCAATATTGCCTATACCTACCTATCTTAGTTCTTGAGATAATTGACATAATTTGAGATTTTTGCGAAATGTCGCTCTTTCTTTAACGCCTCATATCTTAAACGCCGTGATCCGGATGTTGTTCGATTGAGTATTTCTTGGAGTTTCAGAATATACATGGAAAAGTTTTTTATGTGAACTGAAGTTTATAAGATAGCCATCGAAATCGTTGCCATGTTGGAGTCATGTTATTGCAATTTTTTTAAATGGAAGGCCCCTAAACTGCTCAGGAAAATAATTATCTTCCGTTCACGCACTAGGTGCACACTCTGTATAATAATATTCCAATTTCAGATTGTTAACATTTTTCTATGCTTGATACTTTGGACTGGAATTGGTGTAAATTATGGATCTATTCGATTGTTACCTATCAAGCGAACATGTTACATTATTAATTAACGCATTTGAAACAAATTTCAGATTTATCCATTTGTCGGATCTTTAATTGAAAATATTAGATTTTGTTGAATTATTAATATTACATTTCAGAAAGCTTTTAACCTATTTTTTATTTAACCGAAAATACTTGAATTATAAATTTGTCACTTTTTACAAAATCAATTCCAATTTAGCCGGATTTATAAAATCTTTTAAAAGTTAAATATTTGGTATAACAGAATTCACTACTTAAAATATCAATTCTTTATTACTTCCAACATAGTCAAACGAAACCGACTTTATACCAGATCCTATAGACTTAATAATGTTTCTTGGAATTTTTTTCTTTAACGTAGATGACAAAAACTGTTAGAATTTTCCAAAGACCTTTGAGGTCCAAACGTGATAGACTTTCTACCTGCCGTGTTTCGTGAGGGGAATTAATTTTTTTACCTGTGACCTCCCAAGCGGTCTCTGTTGTGTTGGTATACTAACGTTGTCATCCTATTATATATACAGTAGGTATGTGTACTGTTTAAAGATGCAGCAGATGTTGATTTTATCGATAAAGCTGCACTTACAATGAACTTTTGGGATAGCGTTATTTCGACAAATTTTATTATTTAGTGGAGTATGAAATTAGGAAGCTTATCTTAATACTAAGAAGGAAGATAGAACATGGAATGAACAAAAACCGTTCACATCTTTAGTTAAAAGAATTATTAAGATATGTATAAAGTTAACCTTGCCCCTGGAAGATAAAATTAAAATTTTATATCGAAACGTAAATGTTTTAAAGCATTGTTTGTTGATTGTTGTACTGTGAATTCTCGTTATGTCCGATAAACCGTATGCAAATTGGTTTCCGTTTTGATTGTAAATTTTTTGTGTTCCGATAATGGCTAGTATTTTAGGGAATGATAGTAGTTTTTTATTCGTGGGATTTTGAATCAGTAATACCATCGCTGTTCACAATGATTGTGAAATAATAGCTTTTTATCATTGCTTTGCTTATATTCTTTTAATGACTTATAATTAGATACACAAAAAAATGAGTACATTTTAGAACTGATGAACTTGATTTCTTACTTTGGTGTTTTCCATTTTAGTGGAAAAAGTTGAAAAGTTATCTTCTTGTTTCTTTCTTTCTTTTTTATTTTTTTCTTTATTTTTTTTTTCTAAAAGTAATTCATCTCTGCGCTGGTTTTCAATTTCGACTATTTGCCCCTTTATTAAATTAATTTAACGATATTATTGCAGCTACATCTCTATGGAGTTGAGTTCATGTCTTCTTCCTAATTTTTCTCCATTCTCCCCTCTTTTCTGTTTTCTTTCGAATATCTTCTTATTTGACACCTCCTTATTCTGCTGTTTTTCTCACTTCTTCGTTCCGTGTCTTCCTTGGTCTTCCTCTTTTTGTATGATTCTCTCATGCGAACGGCATATCCAACAGGAATAGACGGTAAAATATTTCCAATATGCAATGGTACTGCCTTTAAACTGAATGTTGAACTGTCTATAAACAATCTCCATTCCTCTGGCTTGTAGTTTATATTTACAGCCGCCAATAAACCGCTAATGTTATTGCAGGAAACCAAGTCATGTCAAAAAATGGCACTAGGCCTTTATGGCGATTACGAAAAACACATACCGAAACATCGTCTTCTAATAGGCTCCACTGCCCCAGTCTTGATCCTAGTAACTCTGCCTTACTTTTTGGAAGTTTTAGATCTCTCACGAGATCGTTTAATTCTAACTGGGTTATTTTGTGCGGTTGGTGGTTTGACGCGCTTGGTGTGAAATCAGGATCTCTTGATGTTGATGGCATATCTTCTTCATGACAAATCGCTGTATCGCTATTATCCGATTCGTAAGTGAATGTTCCTGGGGGTTCTGGAATAGGAAGTTCGTCACTATGGGGCACAGGTCTCATGGCATATGGTATATTTGGATAGTTGATAACCGATTTTTTCTTCTTGGATATACCTGTGCCTTGCCCAACACGAGGTATCATGCAGAAATAGCAATCATTAACATGATTTGTAGGCTTTCCCCAGACCATTGGGACAGCAAACCGCATAGATCGTTTTTTATGATTTAACCAGTTTCTCGGGCTTGAAGTGCATGTATTACAGCAGATATGTGGCGCCCAATGTTTGTCTTGATCACCTATTTTGCAACCGAAATAAAGCCGATATGCCTGTTTTATCAATGGAGTAATAGACCGCTTCTGAGACGCAAAAGTCACCTCACCACAAACATACCAGAAGTGATCTGGATTGTTTACGCGCTTTCGAGACATCTTACAATGTCAACTATTCGATTAGACTCACTAACTTCGACTGACTAACCTCTCCGCTTTGTAGCTGCTTATATACCCAAATACGGCTTCTAGATTTTTAGAGGATATTCGAGAAGATTCGAGAATTTTCTATTCAATTCCATAATATTCGCGATAGCGGCATTTATCATTTGTTTGTATACAGGGGCTGTTCAGTACAAGGCGGACTTGCGGTTACAGTGTTAATATATGGGGACACCCGACATCACGTATCTCTAAAACTTGAACTAATATTAAAAAGGTAAGTTTATTTTCGGTTTTAGCACACCAAAAATAGTAAGATTTAGTCGATTCTATTTTAGATACATTTTGGCTGTTGCAGATATTCACTTTGCGATTTCACGGAGGCCTCTTAAAATGGTAAGTGTTTGAGCACGCATTATTTTATTTTTATTTAACAACTACGCGAAAGGATTTACGACAGCAAACATCTACACACCATACCTCTAGTGGAACCCGAAGCCTAATCGAAACAACGCCGCTGCCCGTCGGCGCGCGTGGCCAACTCTAGTTATCTTTCTTTCCAAGAAGTTTTGGACATTTTCAGTGACATTTAAAGTGACAATACAACCATTTCACGAGCTTCTTTTTGTTCGATTGTGAGAATTTTAGGCACTATTTTCGCACAAACTTTTTGCATGTTAAAATTGTTACGTAAAATTTGCCTTACACATTCTTTATCAATTCCTACAGTTTCAGCAATCGCACAAATAGTTAACCGATGGTCAGATCTGATCATTCATTGCCATATACTTCTTTTAATAAAAGATACGTTTCAGTAGCGGTTTTTCCAAGTTTCATATGAAATTTGACGACAATTCATTGCTCTATTAAAATACTTATCATTTTTTCGGCGAAACAAAATAAATAGATCTTATACAAACGAGGGCCACGGCCAGAGTGGCCAGGCTATATCTATAGACACGGGAGGGGCGGTAATCGAAAAAGAAGGCTTCACGCTGCACAGCCATCCCTCGTACGACTTCGGCGCATGTGTAGTTCTTTTGTGGTAGCATCAGTCTCGTTATTTTGTAGCCACACCTCGTACTTTTAAAATATTAACCAAGTTTTACCACTGATGATGATAGCTTGGCTATCAAAACGTGCGCCCAACACGAGTAAATTTATGTGTTAACTTTTCCATTTCATTAATTTTAATATAAAGAGGTTGCATAGGACCATACAAAATGGACCACCAGCCTTCAATACCTTCCAGCCGGAAGTCCTATACTTCGAGAGGTTATTAAAGTATTTGCTAGCAAGTTTTGACAATTTATGTAGTCGAATAAAATTTAATAATATTCAGACACCTGGAGGAAATTGAAACGTGGCAGTTTTAATTGAAGCTAACTCGTTACGTCGTAATTTATAGCTTCTTGTCATTCTATCCTCCATCTCTCGTTCGAAAAACGTCGCGACCAATTAAAATTTATCGTAAAAACGGCGCTAAACAAACAAAACACCATCGTAAGAGATTATAATTGTCAATTAAGATACATCTTATTGTAACAGCTCTCGTCTGCTTTAACGTCGTCCTCGTCATCGTAAAGAGGTTAAGTTTTTACTGCTACTCCATCCCGTTATAAAAAAATCCCCACGTCAATATCGTCGTTCCTTAATAAAAGCAGATTTTCTTCACCGAACTTGCTCCTTGTACTTTTCTTTCTTTCTTCTTTGTCGTGCTTAATGAACAAGCCTTCCGGGACTCCGCTTTTGAAGTCGTTCGCTTAAAAATTCAATGTGTACGTCGAGGAAGAGGAAAGCGATTTAAAAGTGGTACCTATACCTATGGTACAATATGGAAAGCTAAGGTCTAGAGCGAGACAGCGTGCCTGTATACGTATTACTTTCTTCTTGTACTTCAATAAAATACGCATTCAAATTGAAATTACGTTAACTAAATGGAAGTTAAGCTTTATATTGGAGGGAAATTAGGCTACGCTTCTCTTTTTGCTATTAACTTTTAAAGTTTTAACGTTTTCTTTTTCAAAAGGTTGGTGTTATTCGCATCATTTAATTCTCTTTGATGAAATTAGTAAAGAAGTTTTATCTAATTGGGGGATTTTTGTATATCCTCGGGTTAGGGGAGGGTATTAGCGAAAATATGCCATCTATGGACTAACGGCCAAACTACACAACCTACAGTTATGTCTCTAATTCCCAAAACTAAAAAGAAATCTATACCAAGAAGTAAAATGGCACGAAAGTTCCCTTCGTTTGAAAATTTCTTGTCAGATTCGTAGTTTATGTCAGGCTGATTTTTATATAAAGATCCACCGTCTCTGTGACCATGAAGGGCTATTTCTCTTCGATGCCGATGTCGAGGTGCTCATTGTCCATATATGTATAGACCGCAGGTGATGATAAGGCCATGGCAACAAGCAAATATAAATTTGCTTGTTCATCCTCTGTGTTTTATTATTTCCTCAATCCTTTTTGGCATACTGCCAATGCAGCTTTTTAAGGTTTTTTTTTAAATTTCGTCGCTATTACGCCATACATCTTCAATACATTGTTGTAATTCTTCCTTTGCAGTTGAGTTTCGTGGACTTACGATGTTTTTCAAGACATTCCACACATTTTCATTTATATTTTAAAGAGTTTTAATTTTATTTGTGTGCATCTATTTTCGCGGTCAATTATTATCCTAATGGGAAAGAGGAAGGATATAACCCCAGAGAAAAAAGTACGAATTTCTGCTCTTCTAGAAACGGGAAAGTTCTCTCAACGTGAAGTTGCACAAAAAGAGGGTGTATCACATCAAACTACTCTGAGAATTGCGAAATTAATTAAGGAGAATGTACCTAGAACAAGTAGTAGCAGAACATACTTTGCCGGCAAACGCAAAACAACTGTAAGAGATGATCGTCGTATAGTAAAAGCGGCTACAGTACATCATTTTATATTGAAAACATTCAATCAAATTATAATAATAATTACAATTTTTACAGGAACTAGGTCCTATTTACCAAAATTTTGTAAAAGTTTAATTTGCTAACAGATGTGGGAGTTACAAAGAAAAAGTTAGTTCTAAAGCAAATCGACATTCTACTTTAAAATTCACCGTTTTTACAATTTCTATTTCAATAATGTCTAAAGTGTATTTTAATCAACTTTACAAAGAAACCAGGTACATCCATTTTATTCACTATGTTAATACCCTCGATTATCGGCAAATGAAGTTAAAAGAATCTTTTCTTCTATGAATTTATTATTTATTAACTAGGACTATATTCCTCGTACATTCCTCTCAAAAATTAATACCTTCAGATGTTTAATTATGCACTTTGTACAGTTTTAAATATTTTTCTGATAAAGGTGGCGTTCTATTCATTAGATCAAGACGCGTCGATTCCACTAACCTTAGACGTTTAAATCAGCTTTTATCACGTTGCCAAAGCACCATAAAATATGTCTAAATATTCAAACTAATCTTTGTGAGTTGAGAGTAGACAAACAAACTGCACACACAATTGCTAGCGAACAACAATTTGTTTGTAAACGTGTAAGCAACAACCGTCTGAACTATTTATCGTGTTTTGTTACTACAAAAAGTGTTAATATTGTGAAAGGGTTATTATGGGAACATTGTTGGAGGCGAGGATCATGGCACCAAACAAAGAAAGTTAAAAGCAACCTCCAGGGAACGCAAAAAACAAAACAGGTAGGTATTTCACCAAATCATGGGCTAGTTTATACTACTAACTGATTTTTCTTGTTGTTCTTTTGTACTAGATATAGTAATCATTAACGCTGGCCACGAGCGGTACCGCGCATCGGCGTAGAATCAGTTCGGACCGAGAGGAACGGTAGTATTACTTCGTCTGCGGAGCAGTACGGACATTTTCGCTGCCGGTCATTTGCGCAATTGTTTACCTGTCCTAGAAAAATTATGATTTCGTCAGCAAAACGACCGCGGTCGGACAAACTTCGAAAATTTATTGCAGAAATTCCAGACTTAATATATGAAGGTGCTAAAATTAAATGTGTATTCTGTAAAATCCCGTTAATGTGTTGGTCCAGACAACATTGTCTACGACACGTAAATAGTGAAAAGCATGTCTCAAAAAGAAATTGCGCACGAGACAATGAAACATTTATATTTAATTTATGCGTTATGTTTATCGCATGTAATATACCGTTTAATTTACTAGACAAGGAACCATTTATCTGCTTTTGGAATAACTATTCGGAGTGCAAATTACCAAGTCGAACATCGTTACGAAGAATTGTGCCATCTGCGCGCGAACATATTGAACAAAAAGTAAAATCGGAGTTGAAAGATCAAAAATTGTGGTTATGTGTCGACGAAACAACAGATCGGAAGAAACATTCTGTTCTTAATGTAATGGCACGCAAATTGGAACCTCATCAATCGGCACCTTCAATTCTATTAGTCTCCAAACGAATACAACAGTGTACTGCCGAAGTAATTTCAAAGTTAGTGTTAAATACATTGGACAAGTTTGAACTTTCAACAAACCAACTCTTGATGTTAGTGAGTGATGGTGCTGCAAACATGCTTTCTGTGGGCCGGTCTCTTAAAAAGCATTCTGCTAATTTGTTACACATTACGTGTAAAATTCATGCTCTCAATCTTGTGGCGGATAGTATCAGAAAATGTTATCCTGAGGTAGACGCTTTAATAGCGCATACCAAAGCAGTATTTGTCAAATCACCAAAACGTATTCCCGAATTTCACAGACTGTGCCCCCGTATACCAGAGCCACCAGAACCTATTCTAACTCGTTGGGGAACATGGTTGCAGGCCGCGTTTTATTATCATAAATATTTTGACAATATTAAGAACGTGCTTTTACAATTCGATACAAAGGAAGCTGCCGCTATCGCGCTATTCACGACAATTACTTCGGGCTAGCAGATGCAATAGAAAAATTACAAAATCCTGCGGTGCCGTTAGAAGAATCTCTACAAATAGTGCAACATGTTCACGCACAGCTATGCGCGATTGAAGACGCAAAAAATGTTTCTGTTCTAGAAAAATTTGAAAGTGTTTTTGAGAAAAATTCTGATTTTGGCACATTAAGACACATTTGTGAAGATGCGTCAACAGAATCGTTAAGTTATTTGAAAGATTATTTTACTTACGCAAATATTACGTCACTAGATGTAGAACGTTCGTTCTCTGCATACAAACGAATTTTTTCCTCATGCCGTACTAGTTTTGCCGAAACAACAGTTGAAACATATCTAATGTTGCAGATATTTAACAGACATTATTCACTTTGTGATTTCACGGAGGACTCTTAAAATGGTAAGTGTTTGAGCACGTATTATTTAATTTTTATTTAAAAGATGAGCGAAATTATTTGCGGCAGCAAACATCTCTATTAGCAGAATAACTCTAGTGGCCTGGTCGACTCTACGCTACTACGCGGTACCGCTCGTGGCCAGCTTTAGTAATAATAATCCAAATGCAAATAGTTTACAACCACAAACATAAAAAAGGTATAATGTAAGGTGATAATGAAAAAAGATGTAAATTTGCGGGGCATTTTTTTAAAGAGCATAATAAATTCGTACAAGATAATAAACTACTACATTTTATAAGGGTCGACAGACCAAAACGCAATAACTGCAAGAATGATAAGCTGCGTCACATGTTTGCGGTAAACTACCACGTCCTAAAGTCCTAAAAGACGTGGAATTATTTTGTTTTTCTACGTGAATTTACAATGATTTAGATTATCATCAGGTATGTCAGAAAATTTTCATGGAAGTGTTCAGTGTTACCAGACACAAACGCCAAACGTAACACCATTTGCAAAAAACTGTTAACATGTAGTAACATTAAAGATAAAACGGGAGGTGATCGTCGTTCTTCAAAGAAACCAAAATAAGTTAACTTCTGTCAGCCAACTCGTGGAAAAGAGAGCATACCTTTCTTCAGAATGCAGCATTAAAATACTATGTGGTTCTTATAACCAGAAGGCAGAACCAAACCCTCAAATTGGTTATAAATACTTCAGTAGAGTATTCAACAATCACTTTAACATGGATTTTGGAAGTCCAGCTACTGATATATGCACTTATTCCGTTAGGACAGAGACAGAAATTACCAACGCTGAAAATGTCACTACTAAAAAATAGTATGAAACAGAGCTAAAAGTTTACATAACAAGAACTGCTCAGTTTCATAGAATTATGAAAGAAGAACCTGAAAATACTGCTTAATTTTGTTTCGATTAACAGCAGATGCAGCTGCTTCTTAAAGTTCCTATTCAAGAAGCTTTTTACGCTCAGTAACTCTCCTTCTATAACTTTTATGTAATAAAAATAAACTGCCAAAACCCTGTATTCTACGCCTTAATGAAACGTCAGACAGGAAGAGGAGCCACTGAAACATTCTCTGTCTTTTTAGATTTTTTACAAACCGAATCATTTCCAGGTTCTTTTATGATGGCTGCAGTGGATAGAACAAAAACAGCTGTATCGTTCATTTGCTAATGTTGTAGGAAATATAGAAATTATATTCCCTGTCCGTGGCCAATCATATCTTCCTGCTGACAGGATTTTTGATCGTATTGAGAAAATCACAAGAAGATTCAGTTGCATCAAGTTTCCACAAAAACATGAAATTTACAAAAAAGTTGAAGAAGTCCGTAAGCTCGGAGAAGGCTCTTCGCTTATAAACATCAAAAAGGCATAGTATTTCTTGAAAAAAGTTAAAGTCGAACCTGAAGATTGCTATCAAGACTGAAAATTTACATCGATCCAATGATGAATCAGACATTTGAGTGGCTTTTAAAGACTAGAAATTGCCTGGAAAATGTAACCACGCCGCTAGTTCCTTTCATCCATAAAATTAAAAGAAAAAAGCTAGACGGTATAAAAACACTTTTGATTTATTTGTCAGGAGAAACACGGCAAACAGACCCAGAACTCTCATATATGGCCCCGATTTTATCTGACCAATATGCCGATGATTTAAATGAAAAAACTTTTTTATTTTAAAATAAAGTACAGCTTCAAGAATATTTAAAACATTATTATTATTATCGTAAAGAGAGACATGCAAACTTTGTTCTCTGCAGATATTTTGTTATACATTTTTTGCCTTTATTTTATACAACAAAAAAATGCTTCTTGTACAAACATAGGTGGATACGTAAGATGATTTTTTAGAAAAAAAATTATTCTGTCACACCATTTTCCATTTTTCCGTAGCAGTTTTTAACTCCTACTGAAAAAATGTAAAAATTTACAAAGTGCATTTTGCAGGTCTGCTCCACATATTTCCTCGTTTACTATATTTTTCACAGCTTTGATAAGGCAAAATCAGCAGAAAAATCTAATTTTCAATTTTCAAAAAGTACGTAATAGAAATTGCAATAGTCAAAACTTGAATTTTTTTTAATTTATGCAACAGATTCACAAATTTTGTTTATGATTATTTTTAATTATTTTTTTTCTTCTTTGGAAAATTGATATTTTTAGAAGTAATAAATCCATGGTAAAGAATCTATTTTTATGGGAATTTATTTTATTAATTAAAGGCCCTAATGCTTCTACTTTTTCTTTTAAAAAATAATAGTTTTTGACGCTGAACGAAGCGAAACTATTTCCTCCAACTTCAGCTTCGTAGAAATTCAAAATTTATATTCAGGGACCAAACCTACAAACAACTATGCATATATACGTCCTCTTCCTTTGATTGTATAAGCTAATAGAGCCATAAAATACAACGAAAAAACAACCGCCAGCTCGACCGGAACTCGAAAGTCACTCACTGGAATAAGCGTGCTAGAATAAAACAAATAAAACCAGAATTCGAAATTACGTAGACACATAGTGTAGCGTGCATTTCACGCCGCATCTAAAACATTTTCACCGATTACAAAATTAAAGCGTGCCCGATCTAGGAGGCCTAGGTCAGTGCCGCGGCGTGTTTCTGCTGTTTTTTTTTCGTGTTTTTCTTATTAACACATCCCGTAAGCCGAGCAACGAGTCGGATGAGTCACTCACCTAATTGAACGTACATCTTCGGCTTGGCGTTCTCCTGCCATGAGGCGAAGCACACCGTCACAAGGCAGTAGGCTACGATTACGATCGGTGAAGACATGTTTCCTTCGATGATCGGTTGGTGGTGGTGATGATGATGAAACGCACTGTTTAAATCGAAAACTGTCGGAACTAACAACTTATAAACGATTTACAATGATGATGATGGCGTTTAAAATAGGGGGGAACAAGAACTAATTACTAGCACCGTTTAATTAACATGTCATTAGCGGCGAGCACCGAAGAACTGTCGTTGGGATTCTTAATTCCGGAAGAAAAAATCATTTATTCACGGGAAATAATGGGAAGAAACAAAGAACCACAAAACACTGAAATAACACGCGAAAAAAAGCACTTTTCTTCTGTCGGGGTCATTCGCGATTCTTGCCCATCACAAAAAAACAGCCGATGAACGCCGAAAAACTTCCACTTTGTTCACATACATCGAAGATCTCATCCGGAATCCTCCTGCGTTTAGTTCTAGCGGATATCTTCTTTCTGACGGATGTTTGAGATTCTTTGGAAAAAATCGATACCATACGCGCAACGGTACACGTTTTCGACGGACGCTAGACGTCGACTGGTAGCGCCACTACGCCGCGACGCCGTCTCCAGCTGATCCTCCCCACCACCGTCACCGCGCAACGCCACGGATCGACAGCAACGCCGGGAACCTGCAACGGACAAATGTGGAATTAGCGATATACGCTGCTGTACGGCCGCTATCGGGTTTAAGCTAGATTCAAAACGCGTGTACTCGAAGATAATTATGTATATATCGGTGTTATTTGCGCTTAAATATTGTAATAAAAGGAGAGCGCATGTTAATAAAAGCGATCAGTAGGTATAATTGTTTCTTGATGTACTTTCGCTAGTTCTCGTCGTTTAATTGAGAGAAAATTGTAGGCAATATCTGTATTTTTTTTAATAATTTTTGATTTATTTTCTCCAAGTACGTATTAGAAATGCTTTTCAATTTGAAGAAAAAATCGGGTAGATATAAGGACATCATTTAATGGCTCAAAATTGAATATTGTAAGTGTTTATACATAGCTGTGTCGGCGGAATTTAGCGTGAAAACTACCAAAAATAGAGAAATTATATTTTGTGTACGTATACGAGGTCACTCACGACGATGGCCTATTAAAAATATCTCTGAAAATAATTAAACTATTTTTTAAATTTTGGTGGGCGATATTATAGATAATGATGTAAAATTTCCTAAAAATATTTTCATCTTCATGGCACCCTCGATTAAACCGAATACGGATATCAACTCTTTTATTTCAAATGGTACACCCTGTACATTACGAATCCTTTAGACAGACTTCTCAAAGACAAGTTAACGATATGCAATAGCATAGATGTAGGATGTACCACCCTTGAGATGTTACTTTTTTTCTGAAAAATTTGACAAACGCAGAGTTTAACTGAAACATCAATATCTTCTAGTCGGTATTACCCTTGTTAATCAGTAGAGTTTGTTAAAAAGGTGGTACCGGATGGCAGTAGCGTAGCGGGTAACGGAGTGGGTAGGGGTAATTTTCAACTCGTAGTCGATCTCGACAGTACCGCGAGAGAGTTCAAAGCGACAGTACGTTGCACGCTGCACGCTAAATAAGTACGCGGAGATGGGACGCCCAAAGGGTGTAACGTTCCTTTCGAATGTAAATAAATATCTCAGGCATTTCCCTGGATTAGAATATAGAAGTCCGCATATTTATTGCACAATATGCAATAGCGGATTGCTATGTCGCGATAGGTTTGAATGTAGAAAACATTGTAAAAGTAAACATCATGTATTGAATTTAAGAAACAGTATTCCATACTGGCAATTTTTATATGATTTTATTTTTATGTTAAGTGTGTGCAACATCCCACAACATCTAGTATCTAATGAACACTTTCGTCTTTTTTGGGCGTTCCCTCATGGAAGCTATCAACATCTATGCAATTACGATACAATTTGCCACGTGTGCAAGGTACAGTAAAGGAATGTATAAAAGACGAGTTGAGAAATAAGAAAATCTGCCTATGTGTGGATGACACAACTGATGCTCATTCATGTTGTAGCGCGTCCTTTAGAACGTGATGGTCCACCAGCTTCATTGTTGTTATCCAGTAAAAGGATTCAGAAAACTAATGCAGAAACCGTTGTCAAGATAATAAAAGATTCGTTGAGAGAATTTTGTATCACAGGAACCCAAGTCACAATGTTCGTTACTGACGGAGCCGCAACAATGCTGAGAGTTGGTAGGATGTTGAAAAGATGCTTTCCGACTCTTCTTCACATAACATGCCTCATACACGCATGTCACCTCGTAGCAGAAACCATTCGAAAGAAGTATCCGATGGTGAATAAATTAATAGCATCTACCAAAAAAGTGTTCATCAAATCTCCCAAACACACCGTGTATTCAAACGATTGTGTCCGAAATTACCACCACCACCTCAGCCTGTAATAACGCGATGGGGAACATGGCTCCAGGCAGTATCTTACTATCAGAAATGTTTTTCACAAGTGAAAAATATCATCTTGAAACTTGATTCAAATGTTTCTGCAGCAGTTCGAGATACTCAGCAACTTTTTTCTAATTCGGACGTTCAACAACAAATAGATGAAATTTCCACGAACTATTCTGAAGTTGCACAAGCTATTAAGCAACAGTCACTTATCTGCACAAGACGCATTAAATTGCATAAGCAAATTACAAGCCGCTAGAAAGCTATAGGAGCCGATGTTGCTCAAAAATTTGGTGCAATTTTAACGAAAAATCCCGATTTACAAAAGGTTCGGTCTATAACTGGAAATCAAGAGTTCCCAGATGAGGAAAAGGAATATCTGACATTTGCAAATCTTACTTCACTGGATGTCGATCATTTTCGAAGTATACGACAACGTATTCACAACACCGTCGACGGCTGAATGAATCGACAATGGAAGCGTTGCTGATGTTGCAATTCTACCCAGCTTACCGGGGCGGTTGCCAATTACGACAGTGGACATCAAGACGACAGTAAAAGGTAACAATATTATTTTTCACTAATATTGTATATTACGTACCTACTTTTATGCGGTGCGCCACTGCCGGTACCACCTTTTGAACAAACTCTAATCATCAGACACCTAATCAGGATTAGAATAGTTCTCGTAATATTTAACAACAAGAAAACATGTATCCCTATAGTACTTAATTACATGCTTTATCTGGGCAATTGCGTTCATACACAATAAGCCATGATTCAATTTCTAAACAGTTACAAAAATTATTTTAAAAATTTATACAAAATTTTAAGATAAACAAAATTGGATTAGTATTAATATTTCTGTAAAGTGTTAAAAGCTCCGCCAAGTGATCAGAGAAATTTAAATCCAAACAGGAGCAGTTATAAATATTCAAAAGTAAATTTACAACAAAATTATCAATACATAATGAACTTTTGTTGGTACATCAATGGTAAGAAATAAATTATAACTTCTGATTAAATCTGGAAAAGCGCGCTGCAATGGGCCACAACAACTAAAACTAGTTATGAAATCCGGGCCAATAACAACCTGCTTCTTATCATTACTGAGTAACTCCAATAAGACCGTCAACCCACGTATGTAGTCGGAGATGTTAAATCAACCATAGTCTCTTTTTCTAAACCAAGATCTTTTACTGCATCGACAAAAGAAACGGTCTTCTTGCTAGCGACAAGTTTTGAAGTATCGCTGTTAGCAACAGATATAATCTTTCATTGAATTACATTTTTGAATTGATTATTTGCTAACAAATGTATCAGTTGAAGAATGTTTTCTTTCAAAATATTAATGTCATTTCTCGACGCTGAACAATCTCAAAAGGTTCTTGAGTCTCTTCTCTAACAATGCTGGCAATTAGATCTTTAAAATCGGAACTTTTCAAATAGATTAGGACATCATTACTCATTACGCTTTTGATATTTAATTAAAGATATGTTTGACTATTACAATCGAGAAATCATTCATAATACATCCGGTTAATGTACTTTTGATAAAATTTCGAATGTGTTCCAAAAATGTTATCATCCACTAAATTACAAGCAAGTTAGCTTCTTTTTCTGAAAGCACTACGATAATATTAAATTTATTAAAGAAAAAGGCGTAATAAAATTAATAAGATTAAAGCAATAAGAAGCATGTATTTATTCCTTCCGAAATCTTTCAATGAATCAGTCGGAATTAGTCAGATCGTCAATATAACCGTATCAATAAAAACGTACACTAATATCCCTTCTAGGTGCAACGCGTAGGCATGCAATAGCAAGAATACAACAATAGGAGAAAGATTTTTATGTCGAGTAATGGGTTTTCTCTGTTCCAGGAATATTCCGGTAATCCGAATACTTCACAGCAGGCGAACGATAGCTACACAGGCACAGTAGCTTTTACCCTCTATGTGTGTATCTTGCTCAATGTTTTATCCGTACTCTATCGCTCGAGAGACCCCGCAGCGCAAAGGAGACGGAAAATAGAAGTTTCGTTATGTAACGAACAATATACGAGGAGGCATCGATAAGTTCTTAGCCTTATATAAAAAGGCCTCCTATACCAGCTCTTGAACGACAGAAGCTAGCGTTAAAAAACGAAATTATGGTAGATAATATGCTTGTTTTTCAATTATTTTGGAAAAAATTCAAAGATAATTTAATTTGTTATATAAAAGCTTTAATCGATTAAACATTTGTTAGCCACTTTTAATACATCATGGTAAGCCTGAGGAATCATTTACATATGCAGATACCGTAGCGCACAGATACAACGCCATCTTGCGTTAAGGAGTCCATGCTAGAGAGGTGGCATCTGTACTCCGGTTTCTGTGGCTACCTTCTAGACGGTATGACTATATCTCTTAGCACCAGATAGCGCCAAGAAATATATTTTAGTGCTATTTGTGGAGATTAGTGGCATAAACTCGAGAGGCGAATAACAACGGTGAGAAAGAGATTGAGTTCGGAGCAACGCTGATGACGCCGGGTAGGCAGAAACATGTCCAGCTTGGCTAGTGCCTTTCTCTTCTCATATTGCTTTTTGTCGAGTTTAATTCCACCAATACCATGAGCTATATTAGCATTATACAAATAATGTTTTGCATAAACCACTGTTTTCATTATTTATTTAGATTAAGCAACAATTAACATCTGTCAGAGAGTTCTCTCATCGTGAAATTGCACAAAAGGAGGGTGTATCACATCAAACTGTTCTGAGCATTGCGAAATTAATTAAGGAGAATATTCAAAGCAACTCAAGCCAATTTGTTCGTCGACGTCCTTCAAAGCGTTATAAAGAAGCATTTACAATCAAATCGATTAAACACACCCCATCTCTAATGGTTCGGTCGTGTATTACGACAGAAGGACCTTACATTAGTTCAATACCTTACATTAGTTCATTGGATCCAACTCAAAGACCATATACTTTCATGCAAGACAAGGCACCGGTGTCATAAGGCAAAAAGTGAAATGCGATACTTTGAATCTAAAAATTTGCATGTACTACCTTGGCCAGGCAATTCGCCAGACATAAACCCAATTGAAAATGTGTGGAATGTCTTGAAAAACATCGTAAATACATGAAACTCAACTACAAAGGAAGAATTACAACAACATATTAAAGATATATAGCATAATGGCGACGAAATTAAAGAAACAATAAAAAACTGCATTGGCAGTTTGCCAAAAAGGATTGAGGAAATAATAAAACAGAAGAGGAACAAGCAAATACTAGTAAATTTATATTCAAATTATACTTACTTGCATGTTATATGTAATTCAATATTAATATTTCCAACATTACCAACTGTTTTTTTTAAATTTTACCCCAAAATCAAGTGGTCCAAATTCGATAGCTAGGGATTGTATATTACAATAATAAACGTTGTCAATGATTTTTTGTTGTTTTTCCTTTCCAGACATATCTAATTATTGTAAGTGAACAAGTTCCTTTCTTTAACTAAACAGGTGAGTAACCATAGCTAAATGATATAGAGGAAGTTCCCCTAGTGGTGGACACCTAAAGTTTTTTCGAAATAATTAAAAAATTATTTTGTTATATATTTTTTATTTTGTATTTATTGCAAGTGAACCATATTATAATTCAAAATAAAAGAACAAAACCTTTAACTTTCTCAAAACAATTATCGTGAATGACAACAACTTTTAGTTCTAGAGAAACACAGAATGGCACCTAGTACTGAAGATAATAAAAGTAGGTACCTTAACGCCGGACAACCTTAAAATACGAGGCATGATCGTAAAATAAGGTTCCCAAAGCCCTACAGCAGCAACAAAACGTGTTAGGCGAAATCCGACAACATTGGCGTGTGCAGCAGTTCTCCCACTGTATACGCATACCACTTCCGTCTCGCTACACCACTCAGTGTTGACTAAGCAGCCGTCCGAGATGGAACTCCCAATCGCCGCTACCGCCAGGTACGAAATTAGCGCTATGATACGTTTTTTAAACGCGAAAGGGGTTTCACCTATAGACATTCATCGTCAATTAACCGAAGTTTATGGAGAAAAGTGTATAGCTATTCAACACGTCCGCAAATGGTGTAGGGAATTCACGATGAAGAGCGAAGCGGAAGACCATCAGTTTCAGAGGAAATCGTTGAAAAGGTCGAGAGCGTACTGCTTGAAGATCGGAGGGTCACCATTCGTCAACTCGCTCTTCGGATTCCAGAGATTTCCAACACCACAATTTAAAATGATTTTGACCGAAAAACTGGGTTACTGCAAGGTGTGCGCGCGGTGGGTACCGCGAATGCTGACGGAAGACCATAAGCAGAAACGCTGCAAGTATACCCAGACGTTTCTTCAACAATGTCAAGACAACAAGGAGGAACTTTTGGACTCCACTGTTACGGGCGACGAAACGTAGGTGTTTCATTTCACTCCTGAAAACAAGCGACAATCATGCGAATGGCACCACTCAACATCGCCGAAGCCAAAGAAGTTTAAACAAACGCAGCCTGCTGGCATAGTCATGGCAACCGTCTTTTGGGACAAAAAAGGGCTATTGCTGGTCGACTTTTTACCTCATGGGACGACAATAAACCCAAACAGGTATTGCGATGCACTGACCAAACTCAGACGGGCGATCCAGAACCGCCGGAGAGAAAGACTGACTTCACGACAACGCTCGGCCCCACGTCTCTCGTCAAACCCAGGAACTGCTGACAAAATTTGGCTGGACTGTCATGCCCCATCCCCCCTACAGCCCAGACCTAGCTCCAAGCGATTACCACTTGTTTCCAAAATTAAAGGAACGCGGGTGGCGTACGCTTCGGGACCGACGATAAAGTCAAAGAAGAGGTTATTCGATTCTTGAAAGGACTGGCGCACCGTCTGCAAAAATGCTTGGATAGAAATGGCGATTATGTCGAAAAATAGCTTAAGTTTTTACCTTTAAAACGATGTGTAATGTTAAGGTAATAAAGAATGCTGTCTATTTTTCAAAAATATTTTACGATCATCCCTCGTATTAGTTGTGTCCAGTGCTAGGTGCCATCCAGCGTTAGGGGAATTACCCCTACCACTTTTAACTAAACACCTTACTTAATTTAAGTTAATCACTTTTCTACCACAAGTAAACAGTTTGCTTGCTCTTTAATAGTTAACTATTTTCCTTTGTTATTCATCCCACTAGAATAGTTAATTTGCTGTAAGTGAATAAATTGTGCTGCTAGTATTTACTTCTTAAGTAAAGTACCTGAATGACAAAAATCTTCGTTTTCATGTGGTATACAAACGGTTCATCTACCCCCTATCTTATTAAAGTTATTACTTGGGGTTGTTAAATATTTAATTGGGACTACTAAATATTTTCCTCAAGACACCCAATAATTCTTAAACTTGACCCTCGTATATTACCATAAATATTCCTTGTTTAAAATGTCCCCTCACCTATTCTAACGACATAAATCACGTTACCAGACACAATCTGCCATAGTCAAACGACAACGCTCCGTACGAGCGAAAAAACAACGTTTTACCGGATCCGGGGTCACCGCTCCACTCTCCCGACGTTAGCGTGTTACGTATTAAGTGAGATAATGCGAAATTTACGAGAATTGAGCCGTTACACCGACGAAAGAGGAGGCAACCCGCCGTACTCAATGCACGCCGAAGGTTGTATAACGTCACATGGTGCTACACCGCGAGGCCCCGATGTCTACGATCTACTGCCGGCCTGTTGTGCCGTATTGTGTGTTTGTGTACCGTTCGGTTAAAGGTTAGACGACGAAAGAAGGTATATATGGCGGTGAGGTATATTAGCGAACCGGAGCGCATGTAAACAGCTCCATAAACTACCGCGCGCTAGAAGCAAGTACGTAGTCGAGATAACTACCTACACGACGGGATTTAAGGTTATTTTATTAGGCAATCGACTTCGGCGAAGTGTGCCATGGTGGTATGCGATGTTATTTGAGGGGTGGAGCTTCGGATTTTTTAAGGATCGTGTTAGTTATTTGAAAGTATACTAAAAATTTCTTTTTCTATTTTCCATACCAAATATCGTCGCCTTAATTCATAAAATACGTAACTCCATTTTTGTAAATTTTACAGGAAACGGAAAAACGGTTCTATTGTTATTATTACGAAATTATTGAAATTTAGAGATACGCATGTATCTAAAGCAAATAATATTAAAAATTCTGGAGATACGTGCTTTGACTAAAGAAAAAAATTAACTAAAGCAGCTATGTAAATATAGCTCATGGTATTGGTGGAATCATTCCCGGCAAAAACAATGTAGCAGAGAAAATAGCGCTAACACATGAACATGTTTCTGCCTACCCGGCGTCATCAGCATGGTTCTGAGCATAGTTTTCTGCTGTTACAATTGCGTTTGCCTCTCGGTTTATGCTGCTAATCTCCAAAACAGCACTGAATGTCTTTCGGCGACACCTATCGCCAAGAAACACAGTCACGCCGTCCCAGAGGGTAGCAAGACAAACCGGGGTGTAGATGTCCACCACCTATCGGGCAGCTCCTGGGCTGCCAAACGCAAGGGGGCGTTCTGCCTAGGCACAGCGACATCTATACGTGCAAATTATTCCTCAGGCTTACCATGATGTATAAAAAGAAAGAATGCCTAGTAACAATAACCAAAAATTAATGCTAGAGGCAAACGCAATTGTAACAGCAGAAAATTGTGCTCAGAACCATGTGTTAGCGCTATTTTCTCTGCTACATTGTTTTTGCCGGGAATGATTCCACCAATACCATGAGCTATATTAGCATTAATTTTTGATTATTGTTACTAGGCATTCTTTCCACGTGTAGCTAAGTAAACTGTTTAAACACAACTTTTTATTTAATTAAATATTACATAAGCTATGAAATGCATTAAAAAAGACTACACATTAAATACTATTTAAGCATATTATGTATAAGTTATTCTTTATAATTTGTAGAAAACTGAAAAATAGGTGTTCTTTTGTCAAAAAGTAATAAAAGAAATAAAAGGAAGCGTAATTTTTCTTTTGGATTTTACTAATATGACAAATCATCGTAAAAAGGGTATTAATATTCATCAAGACCTGTTGGTATATAAGGGTGGTGAATCCAAATAATGAATTAATCTACAGTTAGATATATTGTTTAGCCTTACTAGAAGAAGCTACCAGTCTTCACTGTGTCTCAATTTATAGAAAACACTATAATTGCTGTACCTGAGAGCCTTCAGCTCATTTACTGTCTGGGCACCACTTGTCTTTCCTGGTCTGACACCTGCAAAATAACGAATTTCATCGTATTAGAAAAAAATCCTATGACAGGTATATAACAGTGTTTTTCTTGCAAGCTGTCCGACAAACATGTACATAATCGGCTGGTACATTGATCTTTTTATGGCGAATTTTTCTCTCAACCACGGTATGAACGCTGTCCACCTCCATTTGCGTATCACCCTTTTGTAAGTACTTCTGTATTACCACCATGTTATTTTGTATGGTAAAATGGAATAAGGCATTTGATAACGTCACGTTTCTGTTTAATAGCCACAACCATAGCTATAAATAATTATATTCCTGCTTTTCTCTTTTATATAGTGCTTTTCGAGAAAGTCAATAATAATGCTTGTGTTGATTCCTCCCTGAGACTCATTCCAAAGGAAATAATGTACATGCTGCCTTTTCATATCGTAAGCCGTGAAATTGTGTACGATTAGCTTTGTCTCAAAATATAAAAACCTCATGATTTGACTACTTATCTTTTTATTTCTCTGCTCTAGCTTCCTCTTTGAGGGCAATGTGTTCGATATATACAGTTCCAGAAATATTTTTTCTTCACGCAGCTACACATACACTACCGTTCATGGAAGTTCTGGCAAGCAAATAAATGTACGGAAGTCAAACAAAATAAGAGAAATATTAAATGGCCATGTATTTAATACTTACATACATGATTTTACATATTTTCAAACACAAATTTATTAAAAAGAAAAAGTTAATGTAATACAGATAATTTAAATCCGATTTTCATCGAAAAATCCACCTCTTGCCTATAGGACTGCTGCCACTATTCTCGGCATCCGATTCACTAATTTTGCTAATGTTTCATTGGGCAAGCTTGTCCATACCTCCTGGAGAATGGTCCACAAAAGTTCCTTCGATTTTGGACACTTTTTCCTAACACATCGGTCTAATTCTTCCCATAACAACTCTATCGGGTTCAGATTGGGGAACTGTGGCGGCCATTCCATAATTTCTAGGGTTCTTTCATTTTCTTCTTGCTGCAGGTAATCTGTGCACAATTTAGATTTATGTTTAGGGTCATTGCCCTGCATAAATTCAAATCCACGACCAATTAATCGGACTCCTGACGGTATGGCATTTTCCTCCAGGATTTTCCGATATTCTTCTTTTTTCATTATGCCCTCAATTTTGAGCAAGTCCCCTGTTCCGATTAAGAAAAAACAACCCCAAACCATTACAGATCCGCCTCCATGCTTCACCGTAGGAACTATACACTCCCGTAACATTCTTTCCCCTCTTGATCTGCGTACGAAAAATCTCCGTCTATTTCCAAAAACCTCAAACTTGGATTCGTCAGTCCACAAAACGTTTTTAAAATCGTCCACTGTCCAACCTCTATGAGCTTGTGCCCATTTCAGTCGTTTCAGCCTATTTCCTCTTCGGAGTAACAGTTTTCGACAAGCCACTCGCCCATGCAATCCAGCCTCTTTCAGCCGACGTTTCACACTACTCACAGAAACTGGAATCTCGCTCATTATTGAATTCTGCAGCAATTTCTGATGCTGTTAGTCTTCTATTGCGCTTACTAATTATTTTTACTCGTAAATCTTCCGCAGGAGTCGTTTTTCTTAACGGTCCTGGCCGATTACGATCTTGCACGTCACCGATTGTCTTAAATCGAACTATAGTATCATATACTGTAAATTTTTTTATTTTTAATTTATCCGCAATCCGTCTTCCTGCGTACCCCTCCTGATGCAAGGTAATAATAGCAGATCGTTTTGAAACAGCTAGGGGCTTTACACGGGGAATTTTAAGCAGTCAAACCGAAATTATTTTATTTTTCACTTGCACAACCACAGATACTTTCACAATAACAATCTCTTCAGAACTACTGCGTTTACATATGTTATCATACTTTATAAAGTGTATACGAATGTTTCCAGGTAACAGGAGTGAATCAGCTAACCCTCCTAGGTATTATTATAAAGCTTTATTGTCACTGTAATTATTGGGGATTTCCAACATAATTATATATTTTATGATAACGGTCTTATAACAGACAAATACTACCTGGAAATTGGTAAAAGGCTTCCAGAAAAGGTTAGTTTTAATAATTCCTCACAGAAATGTATATTATATAATTTTAAAATTTTTTCCCAAACAGTTAATATAATTTGTCAGCTTGCCCGAACTTCCATGAATGGTACTGTACGTCACCCAAGTCTTTTGGGTCGGTGTAGTGATAATCGTTTTTTATCGAATTCTTTGTGGAAAGTAGCGATTGACAAGGTATTTCCATTTGTTTCATTTCAGAATGTTTTATACATTTCATAAACATGAGCTTTGGACTCCCAAATGGGTTCTAGTTGTAATTTTGAAGACGTACTTCTGCAATAATGCGATGATAGTTTGGTAATTTATCGAAAAATTCATGTAACTCTATTTGCTTGCTTCCTTCAATTGATTTTCCGTATCAGCGTTTACGTTTTTTGTCATTAATTGTGGTCCGGTTTCTTATCACGCATTCTTTAACACCTAATGTATTAAGAAGCATCGTCTTGCATACACTTATTCGATTCTTTCCCAAATGCAGTTTATTGGAATAAGCTCGCCGAGATAAATTTCTGTGCGTTCCTCATTTTTTTCTCGTATCATGATTTCTTACAAACAGTTTTTTTTCATTCCAAAAGAATTCCCAAAAGCTTCTGAAGATTTCTTTCCGTACATATTTCTCTATTAGCTCTACGAACTGTTAAATTTGTCTTAACAAGAAATATGCCTAACCCCATTACCATAATCCTCTGCAAAAATTAATTGTAAAGAATTGCATTACAAGTTGAACCATTAAAGAAATGTTTATTATAGTTTAGCCTATCTGTTTTTTCTTAATACTATTAGTAGTAACTAACGCTGGCCACGAGCGGTACCGCGCATCGGCGTAGAATCAGTTCGGACCGAGAGGAACGGTAGTATTACTTCGTCTGCGGAGCAGTACGGACATTTTCGCTGCCGGTCATTTGCGCAATTGTTTATCTGTCCTAGAAAAATTATGATTTCGTCAGCAAAACGACCGCGGTCGGACAAACTTCGAAAATTTATTGCAGAAATTCCAGACTTAATATATGAAGGTGCTAAAATTAAATGTGTAATCTGTAAAATCCCATTAATGTGTTGGTCCAGACAACATTGTCTACGACACGCAAATAGTGAAAAGCATGTCTCAAAAAGAAATTGCGCACGAGAGAATGAAAAATTTATATTTAATTTATGCGTTACGTTTATTGCATGTAATATACCGTTTTATTTACTAGACAAGGAACCATTTATCTGCTTTTGGAATATCTATTCGGAGTGCAAATTACCAAGTCGAACATCGTTACGAAGAATTATGCCATCTGCGCGCGAACATATTGAACAAAAAATAAAATCGGAGTTGAAAGATCAAAAATGGTGGTTATGTGTCGACGAAACAACTGATCGGAAGAAACATTCTGTTCTTAATGTAATGGCACGCAATTTGGAACCTCATCAATCGGCACCGTCAATTCTATTAGTCTCCAAACGAATACAACAGTGTACTGCCGAAGTAATTTCAAAGTTAGTGTTAAATACATTCGACAAGTTTGAACTTTCAACAAACCAACTCTTGATGTTAGTGAGTGATGGTGCTGCAAACATGCTTTCTGTAGGCCGGTCTCTTAAAAAGCATTCTGCTAATTTGTTACACATTACGTGTAAAATTCATGCTCTCAATCTTGTGGCGGATAGTATCAGAAAATGTTATCCTGAGGTAGACGCTTTAATAGCGCATACCAAAGCAGTATTTGTCAAATCACCGAAACGTATTCGCGAATTTCACAGACTGTGCCCCCGTATACCAGAGCCTATTCTAACTCGTTGGGGAACATGGTTGCAGGCCGCGTTTTATTATCGTAAATATTTTGACAATATTAAGAACGTGGTTTTACAATTCGATACAAAGGAAGCTGCCGCTATCCAGTCGAAATTTCAAGATAGTCAGGTTAAAATGGATTTAAAAATCATTCACGACAATTACTTCGAGCTAGCAGATGCAATAGAAAAATTACAAAATCCTGCGGTGCCGTTAGAAGAATCTCTACAAATAGTGCAACATGTTCACGCACAGCTATGCGCGATTGAAGACGCAAAAAATGTTTCTGTTCTAGAAAAATTTGAAAGCGTTTTTGAGAAAAATTGTGATTTTGGCACATTAAGACACATTTGTGAAGGTGCGTCAACAGAATCGTTAAATTATTTGAAAGATTATTTTACTTACGCAAATATTACGTCACTAGAAGAAACTACAAGAAACAGTAACCAAAGTAATGCTAATAATAAATAGCGCTCCTGGTATTGATGGAATCACTACCGGCAAAAACAATATGAGAAGAGAAAAACATTAAAGCTTCTTGCTCCTAGCCAGATTGTTCTAGCATCTCCCAATTTATGCCACTATTCTTCAAAAACAGCAACTGAAATATTTCCTGGGGCCACCTAATGCATAGAGGAAGCACATTTATTGACATTAACACAAGCTAAAACTAATTCATCTCTTTCTTCATTATTCCTGTTGCTCTTCCTTAGTCTTGCTGCAGCAAACGAACCTAAATTCTTCAGATTTCTGTCCAATCGCAATAACGTTTTTACGATCAGGCATACGCCTTTCTGTATATTTTCAAAATTTAGTATTATTAATTGAATTAATAACACTGACACTGATGAACAACATTAATAGGCAAGTGTGATAAACGTAGTTTAAGGTACCACGCGCTAGGACATTCCATTTAAAATTTTTGGGGAAGGCGCAGGTGTAAACATCATAAGTGATATTGATGGGGCATAGCATGCCCCCTTAGAATAAAAATAGATGTGTTTTTGTAAATTTTTATCTTCGTTTTAATTTCTGAAATATTTCAGGGGGATCGTTTTCAGATAATCACACCGTATAAGAAATAAACGTTTACTTGTAACAATGAAATTCCACTAAAATAAAACCTAATCTTTTAGAGGTATGTATAAAAAGTAAATGCAAATGTTGTTTATCCTAAAAAGTCCTAAACTTATCCATCTCCCGAACAAATGAAAAATGCTCGCGTTCGTTGAGAAACCAAAAAGAAAAACAAAATAGTGAATCTCGGCGTTGAACCAACTTTTCTGCTTTTTTTATTTAAATACGCCGCCGCGATACTTTCTCCCTTATCTAACCTCCCTCCACGCTTACCCGCCGCACCGATTCAATCTTTTGTAGTTTCGACGGCGCCGATTTTTTTTCCCGTATTCACCCGCAATGTGTGGTAGCGCTGTTTCGTCACCCAGGACGTCAACGTGCTATATTTCGCGCGTACCTAGGCGCCGAAACGGGGCCCACACAGAAAAAAAGTATCCGCGCGAGATAAAGATAAATCTGCGGTTGACAAATTCGATTCACCGAATCCGACAAAAGATATTAAACCGGAACGAAATCTTTTCCTAACAAAGTTTGTAATCTACACGAGTTCTAAATTCGCGTTCTGCTCGTCTCTTTCTCTTTTCTTCCCTCTCTACAACGCGCTGCCACCACCGCCACAATCGACATCGCCTTCTACTACTTACTTCGTTTCCACCCCTGCTTCTTCTACACTAATGCTAAAGTTCGTACGACACTTTTTCTCACTCGACTACTGCTAACGCGAAAGCTCCGAAATAATACGATTAACTAACGCCCTAGAAACCAGAGGCGGAACAGTGTATGAACCCTATAGCATGTTGTTGTAAAATACCAAAATTACCAATATTTTTCATGCTTAATGTTGTAATTAATAATTTTGTTGGCCAAGCAATAACTTTGTTTTAGTCAATTTTACACAATTTCCCGTCCTTGAGAATCCACTGAGGTTCATCTCTGGTGTCACTCTCTGACGTCCTGCATTCCGAGAAATTGACGGTGACAAGTCTACATCTGTGCGCCGGTACAGCGTAGAATTTCGCTGGTGTAAGTCAGAATGTGAGAAAAGATCCTAACATCTCTATTCCAGTACGTTCTCAAAAACTCGACCTATTTCAGACGACTATGCGGAGAATTTTGCATCACGATTTTCACGTGAAGGTTTATAAAATTCAGCTTACTCTGAAATCTGCTGAAGATAGTATGAGGCAGGCGTCATAAATTCTCTGCCTGATATAAAAAAAATAAACTTGGTGAGATATAACAATTTTTATTTTTCGACGTCCCCTAAGGTCTTTCTTTAAATGAGAAAATAAATAAGAATCATTGTTTCATCTCCTGCGACAATGGACTTCAAAATCGGTTTCGCGTCGTCTCCACACATGTTTAAAAACGAACGCGCACATTTGACCCGACGTTCATGTTGGAGGGCAGAAAGAAGATGCCGTACCCACCTTGCGCTAATCTTATTCAGACCCAAATGGTTATGGAGAATTCGGCGAATACTTGTTTCAAAAATGTTAAGACATCACTGGTAACTCCTTCAAACGGCGATCTGCTAATACAATTTAATAATTGATATGTTTTGAGGCGTTATCAGTTCAATTGGCCGACTGGGGCACTCATCATCTACAAGCGATTCTTGCCCCAAACGGAAACATTTTGCCCACTTTTTTAGTATGTATATAAAGGAGATAAATCACCATAAACGCCATCTAAACGTTGTTTAATGTGATTAGGCGTATGTCCCTATTTTATTAAAAAATTAATAACCGTGTGGTACTCAATTTTCGTTACCTGAGACATTTTCATGCACTAGTAACGTTGTTTGGCTGGCTACTGAAAACTACTACTCTTCGTGCCGTAATATATATAGCGTAGGCTTCGCATATGTGCAACTGTGACGCAACGGAGTCTGAACACGCTCGAAGCTGTATGAGCCTGTGAGGCCGAGAATTTATGGCGCCTACCTCGTATATATCTTTTTGTGAACGTAGTTCAAGAAAAAATTGATAAGTAGCGATTTTAATGAAGAAGAATTTAGTGATGCGGAGTAAGATACATTTAATATTTGCCATACCGCTCCAGAGTCCTTGCTTAAGGAACAGTTGAAACTTTTAGAGAAGGTTGCGGATAAAAAAAATCAATGAGTATGGCGGTCAACATTGTATCCCTGAATTGAACAAATACGTGGCCTGTAATAAAGTCGTTATACAAGACTTCCTGGACCTTTTCAAGGAACACATTTCAAAGCTCACTGACTAGTTTGCAAAATACTTTGAGGAAGACAATGTCGAGAAATTTGCGTGTATCCAAGATCCTTTCCGAGCTCAAGTTCTACCAGAATCCACTTCGCAGGAAGAAGAGAGCCTAATTGAACTCTCTTGCGACAACAGCCTGAGAACAAAATTTGCTTCCTCCGGTTTATGGATTTTTTTGGATATCAATCAAAAATGAATACTCAACTCTAAGTTCAAAAGCTGTAAAGATCCTCATTCCCTTTGCAACAACCTATTTATGCGAAGCCGGATTTTCAGCTGTAGCTAAAGATTGTCCACGAACAAAAGGGGTCGAGCTTGCTGTGGCATACATATTGAAAAAAAAAAGATAATCGACTGTCATTTCGATAGAACATTATTGACAAGGTGTAAATTTATCGCAAATTTATTTGTTGCAGAAAGCCTGCGATTAAGGAAAATGTCATCAAAACAAGTTGAAATAAGAAGAAAAATTGTGTCCACCTATCAGCAAAATCCGGGTATGTCCCAATTTCTATTGGCAAAAACTGTGGAAGTTCTAAAATGCACGGTTCAAAAGGTAAACTTCCATTCAACTTTGTCGATTGAAAGAAAAGGAAATTCTGGAAGAAAAGCAGGTCCAGTAGACAGGGCAATGGCAAAAAGCATAATTAGTGAGTATAAGCGTAATCCTAGTCTTTCCGTCTGTGATGTCGCACGCAGAAAAGATGTATCGAACTCGCATGTGCAAAAAATTAAGAAGAGTGTAGGATCGACAGTACCAAATCGCGATCCTACCAAACAAGGAATATGTAAAACCCGTGCGCGTAAATTTTTTAACGAAAACAGACTGTATTTTGATGGATGCTGAGACCTATGTAAAGACAGACTTTCAACAGTTACCAGGTCAACAGTTTTACGTTGCACGTAAACGGCTGAATGTTCCAGAAAAGTTTAGAACCAAAAAGATGAACAAGTTCGCTAAAAAAATTCTTGTATGGCAGGCGATTTGTTCTTGTGGGCTAAAGAGCAATGTTTTTGTCATAACCTGCACGATAAATTAAGATATCTACATAAAGGAATGTTTAGAAAAACGTATCCTGCCACTGATCCAGGGCCACCAGGACTCAATATTATTTTGGCCTGATTTAGCGACGGCCAATTATGCTAGAGCTACTATGAATTGGTACGAAAACAATAGAATTGCGGTTGTACCAAAAATTGCCAATCCTCCAAACTGCCCAGAATTGAGACCTATTGAAAGATATTGAGCAAATGTTAAAAGAAAATTAAAGAGGACGGGTAAATATGCAAAAGACACGAAACACTTTACTAAACTGTGGAATGTGGCTGATGCATGACTACTGAACGTGTACAAGTACTGATGCGTGGTGTCAATAGAAAAGTTAGAGCATTCTATACCGCTTAAGATGTTTTACAGAATTGTGTTTATCGTGTTATAAGTAGAGCAACGCAAACTGCACTGAAAGCCAGTGACTGACGCATAAAAGTTTACCAACACACGCCGGGACAATTCGTATAAGTGTCAGTATAACTGCACTCGAAAGCGATTTGTGTATGCATCTACGCGTCGTATACAATGTAGTTCACGTTGTTTCGAATTTCCTACGTCGCGAAACTGGCGGTGATGCGCTAATATTCAAGTGTATGTGAAAATAGAAACTGTGGTTGAATGATTGTCTACGGCACGTAAACAGTGCAGGCATTGTTCAAAAAAAAATTCAACGAGATTATGAGAATTAAATTTATTATGTGTTGATCATGTACAATTGATCGTTCATTACAAGAAGTTAAGCTACGCTCCTGTTTGGAATGATATCGGACATAAGTTACCAAGAAGAGAACATTACAGAGATTGTGCCGTCTGCTCGTGAGCATGTCGAGAAAAGAATTAAATCGGATTTGCAAGATAAAAACTGTGGTTTATGTGTGGACGAAACACAGATCGTAAAAACATTCTTGGTTAATGTAATGGTACGCACCAATGGAACCACATCGACGTCACCTCAATTTTACTAGCCTTCGACGAATACACAATGCACTACCGAATATTTCAAAGTGTGTTAAATACATTGAAAAGTTTGAACTTCAACAATCAACTGTTGATGTTTATGAGGTGTAGTGCCGCAAACATGCTTGCTGTAGGTCATCTCTAAAAACATTGTACTTGTGCTATTACTGTAAAATTCATACTCTCAGTCTCGTAGCAGATAGTATCAAATTATCCCGAGGTAGACCTCTAATAACACATACAAACTGTGTTGTAAAATTCCCAAACTATTCGGAATTTCATAGACTATGCCCGTATTCGACCCCACAACTATTCTTACTCGTTGGGGAACATGGTTAGAGGTGCATTTTATTATCTTAAATATTTTGAGAATATAAAGAACGTAATTTTAGAATTCGACCCAAAGGAAGCTGCGACTGTCAAGGTAAGCCGCTTGAAATTTCAGGATAGTCAAGTTAAAACAGATTTGGAAATTATCAGAACAATTACGTGGGACTAGCGGATGCGATAGAAAAACTACAAAATTCTTCGGTGTCGTTAGTGGAATCTTTACAAATAGTGCAACATGTTCACGCACAGCTATGCGCGATAGAAGACGCAAGAAATGTTTGTGTTTTAAAAAGGTTTGAAAGTGTTTTAGATAAAGACTCTGATTTTGGCACATTAAGACAAATTTGTGAAGGTGCGTCAACAGAACCGTTAAGTTATTCTGAAAGATTATTTTACTTACGCAAATATAACGTCACTAGATGTAGAACGTTCGTTTTCGGCATACAAAAACACTTTTTCTTCACGCCGCACCACTTTGCCGAAACAACTTTGAAAACATATCTAATGTTACAAATATTAAATAGACATTATCCACTTTGTGATTTCACGGAGGACTCTTAAAACGGTAAGTGTTTGAGCACGTATCACATTTAATTTATTTTGTGTAAACTTTTATGCGTCCGCCACTGGCTTTCAGCGCAATTGCGTTACTCTAGTTATAAGTTACCGAATAATGCTTCTACTACTAGTAAAATAAAGTTATCTTTCTTGTTTCGTTATTTAATATTTGCATTTAACATTGATCACTTTTTTTCGTGGACAGCCCTTATAACAAAAAGCAAATATCGCTGAAAAATCGATCTGGAGCAAGAAATGAGAGTGGCAGTGTCAAACCTAATTCCGTGTTTCGAAAAAATGTATGGCGATCACCAAGCTCACCCGTCAGGTTTACTTAGTTGTCGTTGAAGGTTTTCACCACTCATTTAATATTTCTTTGTATTTTCATATTTTAGTTTGATGGTTTTTTTGATTGAATTTTAATAAATGTAAGCTTCACATTGTGAAGTTTATCTTAAGAATTGTTTTCTTTTCTGTGCCTGATTTATGTCATTGTATACATATTTTGAAAAGGGCACCAGGACAAAATATTAAACCTGTAAGTGTACCGCGAACTGATAAAATTTGGGAATCCCTGGTCTAACCCATTGTTTCTCAACGTGAGCGATATCGCCCCCTGGTGGACAATTGACATCTTGAAATAACTGACTGTTCCCTTTTGAGAGGCGATGGTCATTTTGCGTGGCTTATTTTACAAAATACGCTGTGGTATACTTATATATGTACGTACAGGAAATCTCATTTCTCAATCTTTAATAATTTTCGCGCTAAACTCCGCCGACACTAACAGCGCACCCGATATAAAGTTCGTGAATGTTTTACGAGAGAATAAGGTACGTATTCGCTTTCTTGGTGTTAAATTTTTGCATATATTGCGCTTATTCGCCGCCACTGGAGTCCCAAGTTACCGTCAAAGTTGGGGAAAAGCCAGCGCAGCACTTCGCTGCCTGAACTACAAGCCGAAGACGATGAGGACGAGTACGAGGACGACACGTCGACCTAACGAATTCGTTAAAACAGTAATTAAGTTCTCTCCCGCGCGTTATCAGCGCTTACAAATCCGCCGCAGTGACAATGTTACGTATTAAAATAATAATTGGAGTTGTTGCCGTCGCCGCTTCCTTGCCATCACAGTTCTACCACGCCAACGTACGCTAGTACGCTCTTCTCTAGGTTCTGAAAGGCAAATGTACAGTAATGTTCAAGTCTGATGTTGGGAATTACCACTATAGGTACAGGTATGTAGGCTTCCGCGGTCGTCAATTGCACTATCGAAGTAGAATACACAACTTCTTTCAAATACCTCCACAAAGAGAGAGTGCTACAGTATCGAGGAGTTCTAGTCATAGTATTTTTTTTAATGTTTTATTTGTCTTTTATTTATTACATTGTCTGTTTTATACATCCTTTTCTGTAACTTTTAAATTTTATTTATACTTTTATTATTCATTTTTATTTATAAAGTCTTGTTCTTTCTGTTCTTAGGTGCAAATGTTGTCTGGTAAGAGTAAGTTATTTAGTGTTATCATTTGTTGTATGTTAGGTTCTTGTGTCATGCTGTATACTTCATTGGTTGGGGTTTTTTTGTCTAATGAGTAGAGTATTTTTAGGATTTTGTTCTGCTGTCGTTGAATGGTATTTATGTTTCTTTTAGTTGCGTTGCTCCATATGTTTATTAGATAGTTGTTTCTTGATGTGAATATTGCGTGGTATACTGGTTTTCTCATGTTTTTTGGAGGATGTTCCGTAGTTTATTTAGTGCCGCTATGGTTTTTGTGTTGGCCTTTACTAGTTGGTTTATGTGCTTGTCCCATTTTAGGTTGTTTTGTATTGTTATTCCCAGGTATTTGATATGTTGTACTTCATCTATTTCTTGGTCTTTCATCTTTATGCTGAATTTGTATCTTTGTTTTGTTGGTGTGAAGATCATGTATTTAGTTTTGTCTTGGTTTATCGTTAGTAAGTTGTTGTAGCACCAGTCTTCTATTTTCTTCATTTATATTGTTTTGTAGGGTCTTTTATTTTGTTCCTGTGTATATTAGGCATATGTCATCTGCATACGCGAAGATTTTTCCTTTGAATGCTATTTCTAATAGGTCGTTTGTGTATAGGATATATAACATTGGTGGTAGGTTTCCGCCTTGAGGTATTCCGTATTCGGTGGTGAGTGGGTTGCTTTTTTCGCCGTTTATTTGTGTTGTTTGGCTTCTGTTTTTTATATAGGTTTCTATTAGTGTTAGTTCTTTATTTTGTATTCCTAAGCAGTTTTTGGATTAGGTTGGTTTTGGAGATTGTGTCGAAAGCTTTTTTCATGTCAATGTAAATTGCTATTACTGTTTCTTTTTTTCTAAATTGGTTCTCACTTCATTGATCATATCTAAGGCTGCTGATGTTGTTCCGGAATTTTTTTGGAAGGCATATTGTTGCTCGTTTATTATTTGGTTTTGTGTAAGGTGTGCGGATATTCTAGTTTGGATACATTTTTCTAGGATTTTGTTTAAAGTTGATAGTAGTGCTATTGGCCTGTAATTTTCTGCTTTTTCTTTGTTTCCGCTTTTGTGTATGGGTCTGATGATAGTTTGTTTGATGTAGTCTGGGTAAATGCCATTTTGAAATATCTTGTTTATTATATTTACTAAAATCGGGGTGAGTTTTTCTTTGTTTTCTTTTAAGATCTTGTTGGTGATTCCGTCAAATCCTGGTGCTTTGTTGAGTTTTAATTTTTGTATAATTTGTCTTATTTCTTCTTCCGTGGCCTTTTGGAAGTTTGTAGGTGGGTATTGGTTTTTTGCTGTTGTGGTTTGTGGTGGAGTGGTGCCTTTTCGAATTTGGTCTTCTGCTAATTGTTTCCCTATTGTGGTAAAGTATTTGTTGATTGCGTCTGCTGCTTCTTTTTGTGTTTTGGTTTTCGTACCGTCCTCTTTGAAGATAGTTATTTCTTGGTCATAGTGTTTTGGTCTGCGTATTTGTTGGTTTATTATGTTCCATGTTTTGGTTGAGTCGTTTTTGTGTTTTCTGAATTTCTTTTGGTAATATTGTGTTTTGGTGTCTTTGATTAGTTTAGATACGTATGTTCTTTGTTGTTTGTATTCATCTCGTTTTGTGGGTGTTTTCTGTGCTTTTTGTAAAGTTTGTTTCTTTGTTTAATCTGCTGAATGTTCGTCTATCCATGTACAGTCTTCTCTTCTTTTGATTTAAAGAGTGACTTGGTTTTCTGTTATGATGTTTTGCAGGTTTATTGAAAGTTCTTCTATGGTTGTTATTTTTTCGTAATCTTGCTGGTTTATTCTTTCTTTGATCATCTGAATGTTTGTCTGCACGATTTGGGTTGTTTTGTAGTCTAGTTTTCGTTTTTCTTTTTGTTTTACTGTTACAATTACTGTATTGTGATCTGATATGTCGGATTCTTTTATTTTTATTTTTCGTATTCTGTTTGGTTTGTTTGTGATTACGTGATCCAATATTGTATTGTTTCCATTTGGATTTTTTCGTGTGTAGTATTTTTTAGCTGTTTTGTTCATTATCTTGTAGTTTTTTTCTTTTAATAGGTTTATGTAGTTTCGTGTTGTCTGTTGTTTTTCAGATATGTTTATGTTGAAGTCTCCTATTATTACAAGGGACACGCTATATATTTTGAGATGCCACAAAAGTAGAGAAGTTAGAGCTGGCAACACTGCATTTCTAAATACCACCATCCTTAAGTAGTAAACTCTGACTGTCAGTTGAGTCGCTGCTTTCATAGAGTAAACGTGGTAGGTACAACTTGTCATCGAAACATGGACCTGTCAAGAGAACATGTACGCGCAATGATTTACTGCGATTTTAAGGTCAGTTTAAGTGAACAACAAAGTCTTGAACGATTGCAACTCGCATTTGGTGATGGAAGTCCTTCACGTGCAACTGTGTTTCGCTGGTATAGCGAATTTAAAAGAGGACGGATATCGCTTGGTGATGAGGAACGTACCGGTAGGCTCTGTTCTTCAGTTACCGCTGGAAACATTGAGAGTGTGAGACGTATGATCGACGAAGATCCAAGATGCACCTATCGAGTGATTGAGGCAACTCCTGGTGTTGGATCCGCAACAGTAAATTCAATTTTACATGATCATCTTCGGATGAAAAAAATTGTTACTCGTTGGGTGTCACACACGCTTACCGATTTCCAAAAAGCAGAGCGAGTAAGAATCGCTCGGGAAACATTGGAAATGTTAAATAATGGTGGACATCGCATTCTATCAAAAATAATAACAGGTGATGAAACTTACATCCCATTTTACGATATTCCTACCCGCCAGGAGAGCCGCGTGTGGATCCACGAAGATGCACCAACACCAACAATGGCCAAAAGACAAAGGGCTGTCAAGAAAGTTATGTACGCAGTTTTCTTCCGTAGTACCGGATTAGTAAAAACAATGAAGCTGGAAAATCAACGTACAGTCACAGCAAACTGGTACACCACAAAATGTTTACCTGCAGTTCTTGAGTCAGCCAACATTCGCGGGTTAATGTTGCATCACGACAATGCATCGTCACACAGTGCACACCAGACAGCTGAATTTTTACGTGAAAATAAGGTAAAAGTCATTGAACATCCACCCTATTCGCCTGATTTGGCCATGTGTGATTTCTGGTTGTTCTTCAACCTAAAGAAACATTTACGTGGTCGACGTTTCACGACGGAGGATGAGATAGATCAAGCAATTCATCTATTTTTTGAGAGCATTCCAAGAGATGACTGGCTTCACGCTTTTACGTTGTGGAAACTTCGGTTACAAAAGTGCATTGATGCAGGAGGAGATTATTTTGAACATAAATAAAATCATTTTCGTAAAAAGACTTGTAGTTTTCTTGTATCTCAAAATGTATAGCGTGACCCTCGTATATGTTCTTTTTTTCTGTGTATTACGTTATTGGTTAGTGTGTTTTCTAGTGTTGTGAAGTTTACTTCTGGTGGTTTGTATATCAGTGTCACTGCCGTATTTTGTGTTTCTAATAGTAGTGCTTCTAGAGTTGTGTTCTTCTTTGTAGTGTGGGATTGTGTAAAGGTGTTCTTCTGTAGGTTGTAGCCAAGTTTCTGTGATTGCTATTATTTCAGGATTTTCGTGTATTGTTGGTATGGTTTCTATTTCTTCGAATTTGTTTCTTACGCTCCTTGCATGTTGTAAGATTATTTTATACATTTTAATTGGTGGTTTTATTTCGTTCTTGCTTTATTGGGTTAGTTGTAGTATGTCTTCGTCGTTTCTAATCCTGAATGTTTTGTTTGTTTCGTTCTCTTTTGCACATATGTTTCCATCTCTTGTCCATAGGTATTTAATTTTGTTTTCTTTTTTCAAATTTCTTGCTTGATAGAATAACTTGTTAGTGGTGGTTGTGAATTGTTCATTTATGTATATGGTGTTGTTTCTTCCTTTCAGTTGGCAGTCTTTTATGGTTATTTTTTCTATATTTTTTCTTGCTTGTAGTATTTTAATTTTGTTGTCTTTATTTTGTAGTTCAACTATTATTGGGCTGTCTTTTGTTGTTTTTTTCCGGTTGCATTTTTTTATATGTTCTGTTGTTACGTCTAGTTTTTGAAATAGTTTAGTTATTATATCTTGTGTGTTTTCGTTTTCGGATTGTTTTTCTATTCCATTTATTATTATATTGTTTATAGTTTTTTTCTTTTTCTGCGTTCTCTATAATGTTTTCTAAGTTTTATACTCTAGTTGTAAGTTTTTTGTTTTCCTTATCGTATTCTTTTATTATTTTTTTTTCATAGCGGGCAAACGTTCTAACACTGTCCATATATTTTAGCGGTTCACTTTACTACGGAACTTACGAACGCGATATATACGAAGTAGATGATAACATGTACGCATGAGGGAATCTAATTAGGATATTCTCTTTTGTACATTTTTGTCGAATTAATTGCTGTAAAGCCCCTCTACAGAACTGAACAACTCATACTGGTCCAAATTCTGACGCGACAGCAGTCCTCGGCTACTGGCTTCAACCGCCATGGTTAATTAATTGAAATTGTAAAAGGACACACTGAGGAGCCGAAAACGGCGAAACGCATCTGTGTATGGTGGATAGGTGATGGCTTTTGCAATTTCAATCAATTAACCATGGCGGTTTAAGCCAGTAGTCGAGGATTGCTGTCGCGTCAGAATTTGGAACAATATGAGTTGTTCAGTTCTGTAGAGGCGTTTGCAGCAATTGATTCGAAAAAAATGTGCGAAAGAGAATATCTTAATTAGATTCTCTCATGCGTACATCTTATCAATGTGCGTATTTTTAGTTTTAATGTTTGACTATCTAAATTTGTTATACAGTACCGTTTTCCACTTAAAAGCGGCCTTATTTTTGATAGATGAAAAAATTATAACAAAAATGGGGCTATGAGGTATATATTCTTTTCGAAAATAATTTGCATCATTCTCGAGACTATGTAATATATTTCAAATTATATTCTGAAAGAACCATATCTGTTATAGTTTCCAAGATATTTACAAAAATTTCAGAATCATGCAAATTTTTGAAGGGGACTGCAATCCAAAGTCGGGCAATTCATGCCCTATAAAAAAATTGAGTTGTTCTTACTCTCCCGGAATTTTCGGGTTGTCGGTGTTCCCTTGTTGAAATTGTACATTTCATCTAGTAAATTTGCAATTCATTCAAAGATTATTGCATCACAATTATTTCTAATAATGTACAAAAAAGTATTATTTGTAGTAGTACATTTGCATAAACTTTTGCAATTAACCCCTTTACGCTATAAAGTTTAACGCAATTCTATGTATGTGCATCCTGTACTTAAGGTTCACGACATCAAGCCTGGACATCGCTGTACGTAGAGGCGGGTGACAATCGAGACGCTTTCACAATTCCGAGAAATATACACACCTAAAACGTATATGTATGTAACTTACATATAACACGCGTTGTTCTAGATAAGTATAATTGAATTTACTCCATGATAGTAGGAGAGCGTAGGCTGTGGGGTGAGACGTCAGGTCCTTACGCAACGGGAAGGAAGAGAAGGAGTTTGTAGCACGCACCCTCGTGACATTTTATGGTAACTATGTTGTCGTTGAATGTATGTAAATTTTGGAAACGTCTAGTTCTATTCTCTAGCTTCTAGCTTCTAGAGCTTTGCAAATATTTTTCTAAGATTCGAGAAAGGAATTGGCTGTAAAGCTTAGCAGTTAGTTGTACGGTATAAAATAGATTTAATGTTTATTTTAATCATTCTGGCTATTATCCTACTTTGGCAAAAACTGCAAATTTAACTGTAGTTTATTTTTTACGAAATTCTAACTGCATCATGAGGTAAGTTCATATATAAACAACGATATTCTAAGATTATCGCAAGAATTCTTAGAATTTGAGTGATAGACAAAGCTAGCAGAAGTGTAGCGTATCCTTAAACACAAAAATTCTAAGAGAACCTTATGATATTCTTAAATCAAGAAATGGAAGTTATTCTTTTGAAATTAAGTAGGAACATACACGATTTATAATTACAAGACTTTCATATTCTTAAAAGAATCTTATTTTTGAAATTTCGCAGAATCTTTTTTGCCACGTGTCGTTTCTAGTGATTAAAGTTTACGGTTTAAGGTAGCTGGCAAGCTGGATAAATAAAGGTCGATAATCAAAAACGACACACTGCCAAACCCAGAAGAAAATTCTAGCTTCCTTACGCAGCAGATTTGTAGAATGTCTGTATAAAAATGTAACATTTAAACAAAATTCATACAAAGAATTTATTACACTGATTTAACAAATTTCTCCACATCGAACCATTGTGAATGGTAACAACGAAAATAATCTATGCAACGGTTCACCCTTTTACCCAAAATGACTTAGTTAGACTGATCCAATCAGATACGATCAAACAAACAAATTAATTACGTAAAGAACTACACTGAGGCCGTGATAGTGGTTTTAGAATAAGAATCGTTTACTTGGAATTAGATTACGACTTTCAAATATATTGTACTGAGTCCCCTGATACTTTCTCAGGGAAAATTTCCACTCCCCATCCCTATGTATAAAACGGTGTTCATCTGATTTTGTGGTGATTATATTCACTTTGGCATACCATCCGAAGCAAATGGATTTTTGCTTTAGCACCATCATTAACCCTACAAAATAACTACCTGTAGTATTCGCTTATATTATTTAAACAGTAAATAAGAGAACTGCTAAGATATGAGTCCGAGTTCATTATTTCAACATTGGCATACACGAATCCATAAACTATTACACATATGTGTACGCTAATCTGTAAAACAATATTTTAATCTGCATTTCACATTTTTTATTGCAAAGGTGTGCATATCCACATGTAAATTCATTCATCATGGTAATGATTAACCTGGGCAAATATGCGGCAACAGCCAAAGGCGTGGCGAACGCATAAAAGCTTACACATAAAAAAGGAGGTAAGAAATAAATTATAAAATGTGCTGAAACACTTACCGTTTTAAAAGTCTTCCGTGAAATCACAAACTGAGTAACATCTGTTAAATATTTGAATCATTAGATATGTTCCCACAGCTGTTTCAGTCAAGTGAATACGACGTGCGGAATAAATGTTCGCATATTTAAAATAATCTTTGAAACAACTTAATGCATCTTCAAACGCACTTTCACAAATTTGTCTTAATATAAGAAAATCGGAGTCTTTCTCTAAAACACTTTCAAATTTTCGTATTACACACCAATTTGTTTCGCCTTCTACAACGCATAACTGTGCGTGGACATCATCCATAATTTGAACAGAATCTACTAGCGGCATCGAAATATTTTTTAATTTTTCTATTCCCTCCGCTAGTCCGAAGTAATTGTTGTGAATAGTTTGTAAATCTCTTTTAACCTGACTATCTTGAAATATTTCCTGGCTTTTCTTGATTGCTGCAGCTCCTGTCCGATTGAATTTTAAAACTATCTTCTTTACTTGATCAAAATATTTGTTGCAGTAAAACGCAGCCTGCAACCATGTTCCCCAACGTGTAACAATCGTCTGTGGTGGTTCGGGTAAATCAGGACACAGTTTGCGAAATAGCCGAGTACGTTTCGGGGACTTTAGAAACACTGCCTTTGTACTAGCAATCAATGCATTTACTAGTGGAAAACATGTAGGAACCGTTTGTGCCGCAAGATTTAAAGTATGGATTTTACACGTTACATGTAAGGAGTTGCCACTGTGTTCTTTAAGAGATCGGCCCAAAGAACGCATGTTTGCGGCACCATCAGTCATAAGCATTAAAAGTTGCTTAGTTGGAACTTCAATGAGTTCAACACCAACTCTTTTGGAAGCAAGTAAGAAGGAGGATGACGGTCGATGTGTGTCTGTCATTGGACGTTTGTGCGACGTACCTAACTGCGACATTTGTAAAGCAAACATAGGCGAACAATTACGAAATAAGTTACGACAGTCTACATATACACAGAACTACTCACATACAGCATCGATTTAGTACTGACGCTGTGAACGCGTGAAATAAATAATCGCCGACTCCGCACCACATATCTACTACACTGACTGTTACCGCTGTTTGCCCAGACTAATAAGAACCGTTTACTTGGAATTAGATTACGACTTTCAAATATATTGTACTGAGTCCCCTGATACTTTCCCAGGAAAAAATCACACTCCCTACCCTTATATACAAAAGGGTGTGCATCTGATTTTGTGGTGATTATATTCACTTTGGCATATCATTCGAAGCAAATGGATTTCTACTTTAGCGCCACCTTACAAAATGATTATATTCGGTTATATTATTTAAACAGTAAATAATAATAATAATAATAATAATATATATTTGTCCAACAGGTTGCAATCCAATAACAGGACAATGATCAACTTAAATTTGAGTAATATAGAAAAGAAACAAATATCATGGAAACAAAAGCAACATCAAGTATATCAAATTAAAAATCGAAGAAAGTGTCTGTAAAGTTCGCATTTGCGTTAATAGCAGTATGGACTGACGGGCCTTTCAGCGTTACATTAGTCCGAGAAGCAGGAATCCAAAATGTGTTAACTTGTCTAGCCGATAAACGCGGAACGCAAAACATTGACTGAGACAATAGTTGTGGAGAGTCGATCCTGTTCCACATCAATCTTTTTAGGAATAACGCACTTATTGATTCCCTCCGCACATACAAAGGATCGAATGCATGGGCGCTGTAAGAGGAGTAGATATTCGATGTTTCTCACTGGGCATATGCCATCGATTCGGTACGAAAGGGTTTTCAAGAACTTTCGCTGAATGCGCTCAATAATTTGTTTATAGACTTCATAATATGGATACCACAACACACGTGTATTCAAGTTTGCTACGGACGAAGACATTAAACAATGAGCATAGAGTTAGAGGGTTCCTAAGACAATGGGAAATATTAAAATTATTGTTTAAGTAATTTTGTATTCTTTAAATTATTTTTTGTTCAATTTTTATTTTGTCGCATGTTTTTCAACATCGTTGTATACATCTTTCAGGGCGATAGTGTATAATTTACCTATGAATCGCTCTAGAGCTTGTATAACATTCTATTTCTAAATTGTTCTCGTGTCTCGTCATGTACAAGAAACGGTGCGTCACCCAAATATGTATTTAGTATATGAAGCCATGCAGATTTTCATTCTGCAGTTCTCTCCTGACCGACCCCTTCACTGACGGTATTCTTATATTCTTTTTATTGTCTGAGTTCCCTTAACTCGCCGACGGTATTTTGTATATTGTCTGAGTTATCTTAATTCACTGACTAAAATTGTTACCAACTGAATTCTCCTAACTTGCTGACGGTAATTTTATATCGTCTAAGTTCCCTTAATTCCCTGATAATAATTTGGTTGATTTTACCGACTTGAATACACATTTCCAAAACACCGTAAACAAATTTTGGTCTTCCACGGCGAATGCGTTTAATATTTATTGTTTCTTATACGATTTAAATTCATTTAAATTTGCAATCTTAAAATGAGAATTTCATTTCGTTTTATTTTGCTTTAATCCGAATGTCGTTTGTTTTGTCTTTGTTTCTCTTGTAAAATATGTAAATAAATCGTAGTATGAAAACTTGTCTGTTTCTGTTTTAAGGCCTCTGAACGAACCAAAACTACCACAAGTAGATTATTGATGAACACCGTGCTCCATACCGCCGTAAAGCACTTTCCATTAAGTTCACAAACTTCAAAATTAATTAACACTCACGTGGAAACGGTTTAATTACATATACCAAACTTTAAGATGATTTCGCAAAATTAAAAATAGGATCCCTATTAACACCGAGGATAAGAATATTTTATAGGAAGGAAAGAAAGCAATTGATAAGCGATTTATTTTCACCCGATTTACAATTACAAAATAAATTTATCGAAATAATAATTAGCAAAATTGTTTATCCATATTTTGCAAATGAAGTTTCCTAAATCCCATATAGGTAGCGCAGAGAAGAAATACGCGTTACAACTTAACCCACCTGTTTTTTCTTTGAATATTTTTAAAAGACAAACATAAAAAACACCAATATTAAAAGATATTAATAAACGTTGTACACTTTTTTTTGTTTCCCAAACGTGGTACATACATTAAGACCGGTTTTATTTACCTATAAATTAAGCTCATAAATTTATACCTAACCTATCCGAATCCATCCGAACGAGTTGATGTGTCAATAAAGATTAATCGTCGGCCGTCGTTGAAATTATTAATAACCGCATGGTTCGATTCGGACGCTAATCACTTAAACGCGATTATTTGGCCGGGCGATGTGTTATTAAAATTTAACGTCATTCCAGTGTATGTACATAATATACATACACATATATAACGCGGAGACGGACGCCAATGTGTAGGTGATGAATAGCAATTAGTAGCTAGCGTTTGGGACAGATTAAATATGTACCAATGCATGTACAATGTACAACAATTATATATGTGTGGCTACAGTGAAAAACTATGGCAATCCCACGTAATATTTAATGTTAATTTGCTACATTTCTCGCGATATTGGATGTCACGTTAGAACTAGAACCATTGGCGTACGTTTCACATGTAATAGTAGATTTTAGAAGTGGTCCTAAACATTGAAAGACCTTGAATAGGGGTCCAGTCAATAACAAATATTCGGTATTTAAAGGATGGCCCAACAGGTACGCCGGATTTAATTTTAAAATGAAACACAGTGAATTATTATGTTGAGATTAATTATGGAATATGATGTCGGCCAAATGGCCGCCGCGGCTGTCCAGGCATACCCTGAGCCTTTTGATCAAATTTTCAAATACTTTTTCCAAGTCAGTTGGCTCAATTTCAGCAATAACGCGTTGGATTTCTGTTTTCAGTTCAGGAATTGTTTATGGTTTGTTAGCATAGACCTTGGACTTTACAAAACCCCAAAGGAAAAAATCGCTTGACGTCAAGTCGCAAAATCTGGGCGGCCAATTAACACCAGCAACTAGGAAAACATTGCCTTAATAAATAGATGGTTTCTCTTGCTGTATGACATGTGGCACCATCCTGTTGAAACCACATTCCTTCGAAGTCCGTATCGTCCAATTGATCCCGCAAAAAGTTCGATATCATGTGACGATATCGTACTCCATTTACAGTTAATGCTTGGCCAAACTCATTCTCAAAAAAGAACGGTCCAATTACACCACCAACCCATAGTACGCACCAAACAGCGGCTCTTTGTGGGTGCATCGGTTTTTCAAGTATAGTACGAGGATTTTCATTGCCCCAAATCCGACAATTCTGCTTATTAACAAAACCATCCAAATGAAAATGAGCATCATCGCTAAAGATGGTATTTTTTAAAGAATTGACATTCACCATTTGGTTTTCCATCACCCAATTAGCGAATTGTCTCCGTTGCAAATGGTCTCGTGGCTTGAACTCCTGAGTTAATTGAAAAAATATCTGTTTATTGCACATCAAAATTAAAATACAAATACAGAAAAAAAAATGAAAATATAGTACATATTTCTCAAAGTAATAGATGGCAAATGGATGAAATCAGAGAGTTAGCATAAATGTGCCAGTGTCTGTTTTTAATTTCACCCACAACTGCTATAACAACAAGAAGAGGTACATTATGTCGAAATAATACAGAAAAGAATGAACTAAATTTTAAAAAAAGCAAAATTGCATATCAAATAACAAGACAAAATCAAAGCGGTATTCATTAAATGTCAGAGTTCGAAATTATGTGTCGAATATGACGTCTAAAACAATGGAGTGTTAAACTAAAAACCTGAGCGGGAAGATTATCGTTGAATCGCGCAATGTTGAACGAGAATGATCTCTCAAATGGGCAGGCGGTGCGATATAATGAGGAAACCTGATGTTAACGTTGTGAACATCACTCCTAAATCTTAACCTAAGATAAAGGTAGGAGTCTTCATGGTGAGAATCTTGTAATGAAAGCTAAATTGGTGCAAACGTCGACGATTCATGCTTAATCAATTCAGCTCGCGCAATTTATGGTAAACAGGCTCACGTTGCGTAGGCCATAAATGAAACGAATACAGGAGTTTTGAGGTTCCTGAATCCGTTGAGAAGTCTTGCTGTCAAGGCAAGGTGCGTACACAAGATTACAGAAATTAAAATGCGATAATATGAGAGCATCAGACAGAAGTTTTTTAGATGCAACGGAAAGATAACTCCTGTGGAGGTAGAGAAAGGAAGCACATTAAAAATGGATTCGCAAATTTAAGGAATTTACTGTCAGAATCAAGAAGACGAATAGCTCGAAGAGTGAATAACTTTAACAACAGATGGGGTTTTTCCAAAGCACAGCAAGGGATTTTGGAACGGACGTAGTTAAACTAATGAAGCATTGGATGAATCTTAACACCAGACTGGCAAACAAGAGAAACAGAAAGTGTTCTTTAACATTTTTGAAACAATCAAACTAAATCAGCAAAATTATTTACATATTTCAGGCAACACTTGGTTTGAAACAGCTTCGTTTATTAAAACAGCGGAAAGATTAATTCCCGTTCGTGCAAAGCAATTTTAAAATTAAAGACTGCTTTAGCGATCATCCGTCATCATTGCTTACTACTTTGCTTTATCCATCCATGGTACGGATACATAAGTGCATATACCACCTACGCCCGCACAGTTAAATCTACCACGTAGAGCGTAAACGTATTAGATACGTTCGCTAGTTGTTGGGCCTCCTAGTTCCAGTGGAGCTTTAATATTGGCGTGTGAGCGTGTTCAATTGACCTTAACCGTTCCAGTTTGGACTCATAAACTGGCCGTCATTGTCCGCCCTATTACTGCACACAAAGCGCAACAACGGAGAGATGGTCAGCCGCGCTAGCGAAAAAACCGTACCGTTGATAATGCATTGAACCCGCATTACCGCCCGGCCATTGTGATGTTGTATACGTGCGGGTTTCCATCTCTTGTATTCCCTGGTGTGTATGCGTTTGCGTATAAGTGTGAGTATGTGGATGCATGTGTGTTCTCTGTTCTTCAATTTAATCGAGAAGAGAAAAAGGCGTCCTCTTGGAAATCCGTTCCATGAATCAAAGTGATCAATTTGGACTTAACGGAATGGTGTTTGATGTCTCTGTTTTATAATTGTATTGCAGTAGATAATCTACGTCGTAAAATTCGAATAAATAAAAATATGAAGTTTGCTTTCGGCTAATCGCCATCGTCACCTTATAGAATCTTATTGAAAATTCTAAAATTATTGGTAGAATTTTTGGTTATGTCCACAATTAAGTGTTTGAAATAAAATTCTTGATTAATACGTCACTATAGCCTTTTTGCTGAGTTGTTTATGACGTTGGTCCAATGAATATTAGTTTTCGATATCGGAAGCCAACGCAAGTTTGTAAGAAATCCAGAAAACAGCGAAATTTTCAACCTTCTTCCAATTTTTGTTGATTTTGACCTTAAAGGACTACTTTCTCGATAACAATCTACTATTACTTCTTTAAAGTAGTCTAAATTGAGACTAAAATGGTCTCTGTAAGCCCACTAGCTTCCGAGCTACAGCTTTCTAAAGTTTCAAAAGGGTTCTCCGGCTGGGACGCATATTGACATACCCTACAGCCGTAGAGCCACAGTGATAAATAGCAGCTTCTCACTGGTTGGCAACAGCGCATGCTCAATCCCTTAACTCAACCCGACATAATACCTACCTACTGAACTTCTAAATTAATTTATTTGATAGTAATGACAGTTCTGATGACAATTAAAAGCTGCCAGCGTCTGGTTAATACAAGGTCTTCATCAAAGAATGGAAACCACGTGACCATTTTATTTAACTGCAATATTGGTTGCATACTTTAGTGGTTTGCTACACTGAATAATCCCCTAAAAATTTCATTATATACGATAGAATAATATAACAGTTGACAGTATTTAGCTTGGTTTTCAGTTACGAATAATTTCAGTCTGTATTTCTACCCATTATAACTATTTATTGTTAAAAATCAGCTATCTTTATAGCTACGCTGCGTAATAAATAACTCCTGTGTGGTAAGTTATGAAAATAACAGTACATAGAGAGGTTATGAATCATTATTTTTATTTTAGAATTTCTTCATAATGGTATTTACTCCGGAGCAGGATGGCTTTATCTCGGTGGCACATTTTAGGAATAGTACTCAAAAACCTGATGGGAGCTGGGTTTATTCCTTGCAAAGTTGTCTCAATCAATTCGCACAACATTTTCCTGATGCGAATATTCCATATGACACGTTTGCTAAACGAAATCATATTATCGTAAAACGTTTCGAAGAAAAGAATTGTATCTGCAAGGGAAAAATCTACTGGTAGGACAACAATATTATCTGAGGAGGTTGTAGACGATATTCGACACCATATGGAACAAAGTCCTCACAAATCTATAGCAAAACGGAGTTCACGAACTGGTGAGTATGAATACCTCACAGGACAAGACCTAATTAATAATAATATTGTAAACAAGTGATGAAATTGAGCTTGAGCAGTCGTCAACCAATGAGAAGCGGTTATTTATCTCTGTGTATCTCTCCCTACCATCCCTTTCCTCTAACGTTCTCCTCGTCGTAGCCCCTCAATCCTCGTCTGTCCGGCTTGCCCACAGGATCTGCGTAATTTCTCGTCTCGTTTGAATTCAAAATCTACAGAATGTCGAATTCCGGATCCTCTATGTAAGGAGTGTTTGGATGAAGGTGAAATGATGTTGGTGAAGGAAAGAGGAGTTCAAACCCTTCTGGCGTCGAGTGTTTTACTGCAGAACCAAGAAAATGAACGTTTATTGAAAGGTGTGAATCAGATATCAGTGCATAATGCTTGTCAGAAGAAATATATCAACCTAAAGTTGATTAAAGCAGCTGTTCACCGTGGAGACACAGATGTGAAGTCAACAAGAGCAACGAGATCTGTCTGTGAACAGTTCAATTTCAGAGAACACTGCTTTCTCTGTGGAGATAAAATAATAGCAGAATTCCCTCTCGACTGGGGGTGGGTGAGCACGTCCCAAGGCCTCAAGCCCAAGATGATGGCGAGAGATGCAGCCCCCAATACCTCTTGCAGATGATTTCATGCAGCTGCAAGAGGGATTGTAGGAGCGCGTGTAGCTGCAGGAAGGCAGGGTTGATATATTCTGTCACTGCAGTCAGTTTGCAGCCACTGCAGTCAGACCTCATGCAAAAATTTGCCAGACTTCAATTTTGGAGTCGACTTCCACTCCGCCAAAGAAGACAACCTGTCCGACGATGAGCCGGACGATGTTTTGTGGACGCCAGTCTCCAATGACACAGACACAAATGATCCAGCTGCAGAAAATCCTTGCTGATGCCAAAGATATCGCTCAACCAGGATCATCAAAGAAAGCAAAACTTCATTGAGATGACATTTAATCCTTTTATTTTTTTTTTTGTTCAAATAAAAATGTTTTGTTCATACTTCGGATTTTGTTTTATAACACAGATATGTGAAAGATGCATCAATACGACTCGATAAATATCGTAGCTTTCTGTATTTTCAAATGGAATGGGGAGGGAGAGTAATCTGTGGGTCACCTCAGATTTATGTTGAGTCCATTTAGAGAGTTATTTCTAAACATTACAGAATTTGAAAACATTTGGAAACTCTGAAAAGCTGTATCTTGAAATTTCCAAGATACAGCCTGGGCCTACAGAGACCATTCTGGTTTCAAATTATGGAAAATGTAGTCTACTTTTAAAAAGTACTGAAAAGTTATTGTTAAAAATGTAGTCCTTTAAAGTCAAAATCGACGAGAACTAAAAGAAGATCAAAAATGTCGCAGTTTTCTGGATTTTTGACAAAGTTGCGAGGTCGAAAACTTGGATTATTCATTGGATGATCATAAACATCTCGACAAAAAACCATAACTGCCAGATTTGATGTAAGGTTCGACGTATAAGGTTACTGGATTACTAGTTTCACGTAGACATATTCACATGAATTAATTTTATTCTCAATAGTAAATGTATCAGACAATTAAATTCTTTTTAATGCCTGAAGAAAGGCTCTACCCGAAACCGGTCATACAGAAAAATTTAAGAACAGTTAGGAAGTGCTTGTTAATCAAGATTTTTATTAATAGGATTACCGAAACATTTACTAAATTGTTGAAAAATTGAAATTATATAATTAACATTTTTATCAGATCTTGCGCACGAACGATACAGCTCACAGGCAAGGCAATTAAACATAATCGAGCAAATTGAAAGGTTTTACTCTGCTCACTTTTGATCTCATTGAATAACTCTTTGGTTTTTAGTTACATTTATAATTGACACAAGTTTCTCTCTCAAATATACTGTTAGAAACCGAGCAAAAAAAATTAAAAGATGATAAGAGACTGCAGCTGAACACCACAACGTGTTTAGGCAACGTAGACTCACTACACTCTAAGAAAATGTGTAAATAAATAAAGTAGAAAAATTCACCCAAATTAAGGGGAAATTGCACCTCCTGTGGGGAAAAGCAACCTCGTTCTAGTGACCGTATTTTTCACATAAGGTAAGCATCTTTAAAATACTAACTAATTCTCTTCCTGTTGAACAGTCTTTTTAGATGAAACCGAAATGCATTGCATCCATGTTGAAAATAAAGAATTACAACAATCTTCTCCTATCACGCCAATTACCGAATAATTGCTTTGGTTGCAGTCTGAACTAGGAATATCCAAAGACGTCCCAAATAGCTTCGTAATGACACCTTCTTCGATATTACGCAGCGATACTTTTGGAAAATATACCTTGAAGAGAACAGATCGAAAAACCCAAAATCAGCCAAAAAAAAGTCAAAAATGAAAGTTTTCAAATTTTTGGAACGTCTTTTTAGGTATTATGTACGCACAGCAATGTCCAAAGGCTGTTTACAATTGGTTCCCAGTATTTCGTCTTGTTCGTGCTTCTGTCAGTGATGAATTTCATGAAGATCAACCAAAATCGATTGTTGTTCCAAAAAATATCGATGCTGTGCGCAACATGACCGAAGAGAATCCTTAGACATAACGATTTTGCATGAACATTTAGGTGTAAAAAAGATCTGTTCCCGATAGATTCCGCATAACTCGACCCAAACACAAAAAAGGCTTGTGTCAATTGGTTTAAGGAAATGCTCAAAAAATTCGACAGAGGAACTTCGAAATCCATATAACAACACCGCAATAATTGACGAAACTTGGACAATATCGTGCAAGTCGAAAACTAAGCTACAATCAACTGTTTGGATGTCCCCAGATCAATTGAATCCAACAAAAGTTGTTCGTTCACGAAGCACTACCAAGAAAATGATTCCTTGTTTCTTTCGCTGTGCTGAACATGTCACAGGCATTGCTTTCAGTTAATACTGAATGGTATACAATAATTTGTTTGCCAAAAATCTTCGATGAAATCAGGAAAAATTGATCCTCCAAGGATAGAGAAGGAGGTACAGGACGGCGAGGGTGTGGAGACACTAGGTCGACGGAGGCTCCAGAGCAAGTCGGTAGAATGAGGGCAGAACCTTCTTCGGAGGCCTGATGGTGGAAGTGGTAACACCTTCGAGAGCGCAAAGGGAAAGCCCGACGCAGTTGGACGACAGGAAGGTAGAGCTTGGGATCGCTGCTGATTCGAGGAAGCGGATGGGGAGGCAGTCTGAGTAAAGGATTTCTTTCCGCAGTACCGGACCTGATGAAACGTAAATCCAGTTGCCGCCGTCACCTCTTTGAAGGTGATAACGCCCTTGTTACACCTGGCTTCTATGGCTGTGATCTACATCATCAGAGCTGCTTCTGAAGCCTTCGACAGGCTTTCTAGGTCCCTTCGGTACTCTCATGAGCCCGTCACTCATACTGACGAACAGCTGGGAATGAGCCGAAGGATTTGCTCCGGTACCTGATGCCGCAATCCTTAAAATGCCGGGCCAAGCTCGCCTTGGCCGCGTACCATTTCCCACACTCTGAACAGCTACGGCTCTCCGAAGCGGTGAACAAAGTGGGGCGCTGCCTCGAACCAGAAATCTTGGTCCCGCTGTAAGGTTTGGTACTGACAGCCCTCCCCTTGATGCCAGCTTGCACTGAATGGGGGCCATCCGGAAGACTGGTCTTGGAAATGAGTCCCTTGCTAAAAAAATGCGTGAACAGCGACTTTTATCACCTCAAAAAGCTGTTGGAACCTTCAAAAACCATGTTTTGAAGATACTACCTTCAGAGTAGAAAACATTTTTCGGGAATTGGTTCAATCACATGCAAATATGTAACTCTCAATGGCGAATAATATATTGAAAAACAATAAAACAATGTGCATCAAAAGGTTTTTCTTCTTTCATTGTTCTTGTAAAAGCTTAAAAGTTCTTTCTTATTTTCAGGCTAATTTTCGCTCGTTTTTTAGGGTGTATACGCTTCCTCTCTACCGGACACATCGAGCTGCAGAGCTCAAATGGACGGTCACCCATCTTTTGCCCGAATCTCAAAGACGTGTTTGGTTGAAAGATCTGGATGGCGCCCACTTTACCAACACTGCCCCAGCGCTGGCGCCGGCTTAGAAAATTAATACCAACACTAATGCTCACGCAATTGAACCAACGGGAAAACAACTGTCAATACGATAAATGTAAATTAATTGATTTAAGGTGTATTTTAACTTAACGGAAATCCGTTGTTCATTTTCTAAATAAACAATTACAATAAAAGCTTACTTCTAATAAATAATAATAATATTTATTTGTGCCCAACAGTAAAACACCAAAATAGACATACACATACAAATTATCTAAAGTGTAGCAAAAGTACAAAATGCAATAAATTAAACTTCTTAGAGATACACATAAGACTATAACGATGAATACATACATACATACGTTGCATAATATACACGTAACACTAAACAAGTTGACCTAGAAAAATGTCTTTATATAACATATCAGCGCAACGACAAATGCGGTTTATTGGCCCTAGGTGCATTACATTGATTCTCACAGGTTTCAAGTAAAATGAAGATACATTTCGCAATTCCCTAGCGGGAACATGAAAAGGTACCCCACACAGTAACTCTGGACAATCAATTTTATTATTAATGAGTAGAGTAACCAAAACTTGCGGACTCGCATAGGCGTCGGTATTACGGGTTAATATAAGAATACGAAAAATTCATAAATAAACTTACTTGCTAATTATTCAACAAATTAGAGGCATCAGGATGTGAACTACTGTAAACTTGCATCATTGCATATGTTTCCACAGTTACTTCTTTCTTGTGCGTCGACAAGAAAAAATATTCTTATACATAGAAAACGATCTCTCCACATCTAAGGAAGTTACATTTGCATGTAGAAACTGTTCTTCAAAATCACTTAAAAGTTCACTATTCTTACACTTATTATAAACGGCCTCTAAAGTATTAAAATCGGGATTTTTCCTTAAAACATCTGCCAACTTTTGACTAGCGCATAATCTTGGCGTATCATTTAATGTGTGTAATTTATTTTTTACACTCTCCACTATGTCTAATGATTCCTGCAATGACAATTCAGTACATTGCAGTTTTCTGATGGCATCTAGTAATACTTTATAATTGGTACATATTGTTGTTAAATCTTCTAAAAGTTGAGGAATTTGAAATTCTCTTTGACTTTCTCTAATTGCTTTGGATTCATTCCGATTAAATCGCATTATAACTAATTGAATTTGTTGAAAATGGATCAAATAGTAAGAAGCTGCTGTTAGCCAAGTACCCCATCACGTTAAAATTGGTTTAGGAGGTTCTGGAATACCTGGACAAAATTTACGAAATTCTTTTAAATGTTTAGGAGATTTACGAAACACTGCTTTAGTACTTCCAATCATCCGATCAATGTTTCCGTAATGTTGTCGAACAACTTCACCAACTAAATGCAAAGCATGCAGCACGCAGGTTATATGTATTAAGTTAGGAAATATATGTTTTAAGGATCGCCCAACACTTAACATCGTTGCTGCACTATCTGTCACAATCATCACAACTTGATCTTGGGCAATTTTACATTTTTTCAAAGCGTTCATTATCACTTTTTGAATATTTTCCGCGGTACATTGTTGAACACGTTTGCAAGCTAACAAATATCGAGATGCTGTGTTCTCGCTAGATAAAACGCGAGCTATTACATTCACAATACTGTTTTTCTTTATATCGGTCGTCTCATCCACGGTAATCCATATTTTTTTGGAACACAAATCACGTTTACACACATTTTCTAGCATCTCTTCCATTCGCGGCAAATGATTCTGTAATTGTGTTTGTGAGGGTAAGGGGTACTTTGGAACGTATTGTCGCCAAAACGTTTTAATAGCTGCTTTTCTCACCAACGACAACGGAAGATTACAAGAGGTAAACATAATTAATAAATGTATGAGGAATAGTGTATAAGGTATTTCAGTTCTTGCATTTCTCATATGCTTAATACCATTGACATGCCTCTGGCAATCAGTTCTGTCCAATGCAGCCAAACGAACATTGCATATTAAGCAAAAAACTGCACTACCGTCATATTTTAAATGGGAAAAAAGTGACACATACTTATGTACGAGGCATATTCCAAAACTAAGGTCCGTTTGGTCATTAAAAAAAATAAGCTCATGAGAAAAGGTTTTTATTGACAGTAATATTTTACTATATATCTACTCTACTTTTCCACATAATCGCCGTTCACATCTATACACTTTCTGTAACGCTGCACTAGCTTCTTTAACCCCTTTGCATAGAAATCTGCCGCTTGGGAATTGAACCATTTGGTAACGGCAGTTTTGAGTTCATCGTCGGTTTGAAATCGTTGCCCACCCAGCCACTGTTTCAAATGCAAGAAGAGGAAATAGTCACTCGGTGCAAGATCGGGACTATACGGTGGGTGATCAAAAAGTTCCCAACGGAAATCTTGAATCTTTTCCTTGGTTTTGGCTGCGGTGTGAGGGCGTGCGTTATCGTGAAGAAGGATTATTCCAGACGACAGTTTCCCGCGGCGTCGGTTTTGGATCGCACGTCTCAGTTTAGTTAGCGTTTCACAGTATACGTCAGCTGTAATTGTTGACCCACGGTCCATGAAATCAATCAAAAGGACGCCCTTGTCGTCCCAAAAAACCGTAGCCATCATTTTTCGATTCGAGAATGGAGATTGCTTAAACTTTTTTGGTTTGGGTGAACTTGAATGGCGCCACTGCATTGACTGTTGTTTCGATTCTGCGTAGGTGTATGATATCCACGTCTCGTCGCCCGTAACAATGTGGGAAAACAAATCATCTTCATCTTGTCTATAGCGTTCCAAAAACTGTCGTGCACTACGCATTCTTTGCTCTTTGTGCTGATCAGTGAGCATTTTTGGAACCCACCTCGCACACAGTTTGCGATATCCAAGCTGTTCGGTGACGATCCTGTAAATTGAGGTTCGAGAAACATTAGGGAATTCATTATTCAGAGCACTAATCGTCAATCGCCGATCACTTCGAAGTTTTTGGTTCACTTGATCAACGATGTTGTCGGTTCGAATACTGGGCCTGCCACTCCGCTGTTCATCATGAACATTTGTCCGGCCGTTTCGAAATTCTCGACACCATTTTCGAACTTGCTTGTCACTCATTATTTCAGGTCCATACACTACGCATAACTCACGATGGATTTCAGCAGCTGAAGATCCTTTTGCTAGCAAAAATCTAATTACACCGCGAACTTCACAACAGGCGGGATTTATGATTGTCTCGGTCATTCCGATCTGCTGTCACCGACTGTCAAACGACTACTGAATAAAAACAACACGTCAAGTAGGTTCGTAAAGAGGCAGTAGATGGCGCTGCATCAGTAAAACTTCATTCAGGCCTACCAACCGTGAAATATCGCTCACCGGACCTTAGTTTTGGAATATGCCTCGTACATTAGTAGCAAATCTAATACGAGGCATTGTTTTCTTAGGTATGTAAATATTAGTTCTATATGAAACGATACACTAATTATGTACTTGGTATAATACTACAACACACAAAAAACACCAGCTATATTTTCAAAAGCGACACGTAAGTACATAACCTTGATTGTTCGACTAATCTCTGCAACAGGTCAACCGGTACTAAAACGAAATCTCTCTCAGCGCGGTTTAACATGATTTATATTCAAGGTCGATACTACATGCCTGCTTCTCTACCGGTTTAGTTTATTTATGAATTTTTCGTATTCTTATATTAACCCGTAATACCGACGCCTATGCGAGTCCGCAAGTTTAGGTTACTCTATTAATGAGCCTGTAGAGAAACACCGCACTAGTGTGTTCATAACGTTCATGGAGTGATGAAACACCGCGCGACAGAAGAAGCTGGCCATGATCGTAGTTCCTTTGCGGATAGTTACCAGTCTCCTTGAATGTTAAGTATTTTAAAAAGCGGCGTTGCGCTCGCTCAAGTCGAAGTTGGTGACATGTGTAATAAGGGTACCATATAATCGCTGCGTATTCCAACTTACTTCGAATCAACCCGTAGTAAAGAGTCTTTAGAGCACCGTAATCAGTAAATGTGCGTGTGTTACGAAGAACGAAATCAAGAACTCTGCAAGCACCGTTGCACACCGACATCACCTGCTGGTCAAAGCAAAGTCGATCATCAAATAACACTCCAAGGTCTTTCACAGTGTCCGATGAAGGTAGCTTCAGACCGTGTATATTATAATCGAAAACGATTTTGGACACCTTTCGAGTGTATCTAACTACGCAGCATTTCTCCACATTAAGATGCAGTTTGTTATCAATACACCAATTACTTATAGTTATCAGATTCTCTTGTAGAAGTCTGACATCATAAAGTGAATCAATTCGGTGAAATATCTTTAAGTCGTCTGCAAACGCTAAAAAGCGGCACGTTAGTGATTGTAAGAGGTCATCTATAAATATTAAAAACAGCAGGGGTCCCAAGTTGGAACCCTGCGGCACTCCAGATGTTGTTAGATAACGCCTAGAAGAAAAACCATTGTACACTACACAATTAACTCTGCCAGTGAGATAGGATGTCATCAATTTCAGCAACGAAGTGCAAAAGCCGATAGTACCCAACTTCCGTAGCAATAATGAGAAATCAATAGAGTCAAAGGCTCTTTTGAGATCTGTGTGGACTACATCTAACTGTGAGCGTTGATCAAGAGTTTCACTAATGCTTTGTGTTACACAGGCCAGGTTACTAACTGTTGATTTACCTCTCACATAACCGTGTTGGTGCCAAGACAACCTGATTTTGATGTTATCGTAGATAGCATTATATAAAATTTGCTCAAACACCTTAGAAAAATTACTTACAATTAGTATAGAAATAGGTCGATAGTTCGTGATTAATTCTGGTTTGCCTATTTTAAAAACTGGTGTGATCCTAGCGATCTTCCAAACTGTAGGGTACACACAAGTTTTCATACATAAATAGTAGATAGCGGAACAGCTAAACCCATCCGACAATCCCCTAGGAAGAAAGAAGGAATTTGATCTTCTCCGGCAGTAGAACTATTCTTAAGCCTGACGATACTGTTAACCACATCTGTCTCAATAATGGTTTGTATACTGAAGGGTTGATAAGAAGAGTTCGTATCATAAATGCGGATATCGTCGCTAGGTAAAAAATGTTCATTAAATATATCCGCAAATGCATCTACTATAGCTTGTGGTTCGTCAAACTTTGTATCACCCAGAAACAATCGCCAAAAGATAAAGATATCAGCACATAATTCTGAATGCTTGATATGTAAACGTGGTCAGATTACTGTTCTGCAAATAAACAGCTTTGAACACACATTAAGATGTAATATAAATATGTTATATAATTATGTTATTACATAATTAGTAAGAAACTATTCAACATCTGTAACCCATTCTCGATCTTCTTTTATTATCCGACACTGATATTTGCTCCCACATCGCAACGCAGATGGTTTTATAGGTCAGTAATGCTTGTATATTGATACGTTTTTCGTTTCCTTGTTATGTTTAGCGGTTAGTAAATAAATATCTGACGTATTTTCTATGCAGCTTAGTTATTTATCTTCATTACACATACATTTTTACATTATTTCTTCAAAGTAATTTTTGTTTAATCTCTTATTGCTCAGAATGTATTTTACCTTAGTTTTACAGCTATCGCGTTTGTTCATTTTTATCAAAATGAATCAACATTCCAGTTTCGACTAAGCAACTTTTAATGTTTATGATTTATGAGTGATCGTACCGCAAACATGCGTTCTTTGGGCCGATCTCTTAAAGAACACAGTGGTAACTTCTTACATGTAACGTGTAAAATCCATACTCTAAATCTTGCGGCACAAACGATTCCTCCATGTTTTCCACTAGTAAATGCATTGATTGCTAGTACAAAGGCAGTGTTTCTAAAGTCCCCGAAACGTACCCGACTATTTCACAAACTGTGTCCTGATTTACCTGAACCACCACAGCCGATTGTTACACGTTGGGGAACATGGTTGCAGGCTGCGTTTTACTACAACAAATATTTCGATCAAGTAAAGAAGGTAATTTGAAATTCAATCCGACAGAAGCTGCAACAATCATGAAAAGCCAGGAAATAATTCAAGATACTCAGGTTAAAAGAGATTTACAAACTATTCACAACAATTACTTCGGACTAGCGGAGGGAATAGAAAAATTACAAAAGGTTTCGATGTCGCTAGTGGATTCTGTTCAAATTCACGCACAGTTATGCGCTGTAGAAGGCGAAACAAGTTGGTATGTAATACGAAAATTTGAAAGTGTTTTAGAGAAAGACTCCGATTTTCTTATATTAAGACAAATTTGTGAAGGTGCGTGTGAAGAAGCATTAAGTTGTTTCAAAGATTATTTTAAATATGCAAATATAACATCGCTAAATGTCGAACGGTCGTTTCCGGCATTAAAAAACATTTATTCCGCACGTCGTACTCACTTGACTGAAACAGCTGCGGAAACATATTTAGTGATTTCACGGAAGACTTTTAAAATGGTAAGTGTTTCAGCACGTTTTATAATTTATTTCTTACCTTCTATTTTATGTGTAAACTTTTATGCGTTCGCCACGCCTCTGGCTGTTACCGCATATTTGCCCAGGTTATTTATAACTTATTCGTATTTATTATTTGTCATATATCGAGAAAAGGGTTGCTGTTGTCTCTTTCTTCCTCGTGCGTAAATTTAATAAAGCAAAATTTTTAATTTAGTTGTTCCAAGAAATCAGTTATTGAACAATCGATGGTATCACAGATGCAAAATATGTTATCGACGTATCTGAGTCAAGGAAAATAGGACAGAGTATTCTTAAGGTCAATTTCAAATTTATTCAAAAAGCAGATAAGCTGTTACCCATTGCCGCTCCATCAGTTTGTTGATAAAACAATTTGTTTCCAAATCAACATCGCTTACCGACATACATATACTTCAAGCTCAAAAATTTAATTAACCCAGCCTTCAAGGTAAATACCTGTACGTAACAGTAATGTTCGGTTCAATCTTTTTAATGTTATAAAGCTATTAGATTTTCATAATTTGGTCAATGTGTTGAAACAATCTTTCAGAAGGACGTGCTACATCTCGCTTTGGATGGAATTTTTAAAAGTTCTGTAATGAGGTTGTCGTCTGTTCGGATATAATTACAGATTCCTTTGAGCAACAAAACGCCCTCGATAATTTTCTTGTACATAAACACATACTATATTTCGCATTTCACAAAAAAAGCTTTTATAACAGTAATAATCTCACACCATTTAGTTAGTTATAACTGGAGCCCGGTAACTCGAGAGCAATCGCAGCGGCGGTGTGACTGTGTTTAGGTGGGCAGGGAGGGCTGGTCGATTATGATACGACACGACAAATCATCATCACTCAGTTCAATTTAGCATTGGATAGCGGATAGGGCGTGTTGATTTTATTGATATAGACGTAGTTATTAATTATAATTTTTAGTGAACATGTCGAAGGCTGAAAAACGAACATTTCAAGACATAGTAAATAAGTTTATTTCTGACTTTCCCGATTTGTTTTACAACGGGAATAAGATAGTTTGTAAAGTGTGCAAAATACGTTTGATGTCAAATAAGAAGTGGAACTGTACAAGACACGTAAATTCCGCACAGCAAAGAAAACGAAAATTGGGCATGCCACCGAGAACTGCATTTTTTTATGTAATTCTTATGTTGATAAACTGTAATTTGCCACTAGGCTTACTCGATAAACAACCGTTTAAGGACTTTTGGGACAAATACAATCCTGAGCTGCGGTTGCCAACGGAGAAAACGGCATGTAAGCATGTTGCATTTGTCCGCGATGACGTGGAAAAGAAAATGAAACGCATATTGAAAAAACAGTTTCTTTGGTTATGTGTTGACGAAACAACAGACTGAAAAAAAAATTCTATTGTAAATATTATAGTACGCATACTAGTACCTAGTAAACCTACATTACCACTGTTACTAGCTAGCCGAAAACTACAAGAGTGTACTGCTGCAGCAATTACAAAGATTGTACTTAGAACGTTGGAAAAATTTCAACTTTCAAAAAATAAAGTGTTGATGTTTATGAGCGATGGCGCAGCGATAATGCGTTCGGTAGGCCGTTCTCTTCTTGAACATGGTTTCAAGTGTTTACATGCTACGTGTAAAGTGCATGCTTTACATCTTGTGGCAGAAACCATTCGACAATGCTCTCATGAGGTAGATGCATTAATAGCAAGCACAAAAAAAGTATTTTTGAAATCTCCCAAACGCCTACGATCATTTCACACAGAGTGTCTTGGTATTCGTCAACCACCGGAGCCAATTCTTACACGATGGGGAACATGGTTGCAGGCAGCTTTTTATTATGCCAAACAATTCAAAATAGTAAAAGCTGTTGTTGCACAATTCAATCCTGCTGTAGCTGCAGCTATTAAGGAGAGCCAGTCAAAATTTCAAGATATTTCCGTTGAAACAGATTTACAAAATATTCATAGCTACTAATATTCGTAGCTACTATAAAGGATTAGCTGACGCAATAGACCGATTATAAAATAGATCGTTATCATTATTGGAGTCTCTACAAATTATGGACGGAGTGCATACACAGCTACTTACTATACATGACGCAAAATATAATCGCGTTTTAGAAAAGTTCGAGAGTGTGCTACAGAAAGATCCCGATTTTAGCACACTAAAACAAATTTGTGATGGTGTATCGAACAATCCACTGACTAAGTACAAGGAGTATTTTAATCATGCATGTGTAACATCGGTAGATGTTGAACGTTCTTTTTCAAAATATAAACTCATTTACTCATCACGGCGAACATCGCTCGCCGAGACAACTGTGGAAACACATCTAATGGTGTCAACTTTTTGCCACTCTTATCCATATGATCCTATGATCCTATGACGATTACGACAGTGGCGTAGAATGTAGAGGGGGAAGGATAAGTCTCTATCACTACCGTACGCCTCTGGTAAAAACTATCTTCTACCATAATTTAGAGTGACCTAACATACATAAACTTTTTGCCAAGTATAAACCAAAAATATTAGAAGGTATCATAACAGTGGGCTAAAATAAATTTTTAAATTTTTAAATAAAACACCCTGTATCTCGGTTAGGAGGAATATTTTATTTAACTGTTTTAGATTAAATCGTCTTATTTTGGGTCAAGAATTCTCCAGTTAATATATGGACAATTATTAATGAAACACCCTATATAAGCTGTAAATACCTGTGTTTTTCGAATAATAAACAGAATAGAATTAAAATTTATTTAGGTATACATATCTTTTCAAACTTCCTTTATCAGAAATGGTTGGCATTAAAACAAATTACCGTGGAAAATCTTTAAAGTGACGATGTTGGTTGCGAGAAAGAGGAAGATAGGCGAGACCGTGAATGCCGCTGTAAATAGACACCTGCGTATTTACCTTTTAGATTATACGCCGCTTGTGCTATCAAAAAAAAGAAGAGAGAAAAAATACGACGTACGCGTAACTTCGTACTCAACCGCCCGGCAACCACCAGCGCCCTCTATCCAACGCTGCGCATATAGCAATGGAATTAACGAGTCGTGAAACATTATCTGATGTATTGCGAGTGCACCATGGGCATGTATGTATGTATATATGCATACCTTTTCACCCTGCCTATAGGAAGGATTATGTAGGGTGTAAAAGGGACAAAGAGGTGAAATGATACATCAACTCGCTATCAAATTTAATTATCGAAAAAAGGTTAAAACGATGTGCAGCGCACGGTTGAATTTTCGCTTTCGATTAGTGTCCGATGTCCTGTGTTAAGCGTTCCGATATGGCGGACAAATGACGGATCACGCAAAGGTCTTAGCCTTTTTTTCGATTGGTGTCGCGTCAAAATGGGATTTACAGTGAAAGCAAGTCTGACTGGTTTACTGTGAGGTACAAGTTTGATATCGGGAATCTCACACCCTTCATAATCATACTTACAAAATATTATCTTCATTGAATCATGATCTCATATATTGCGTGTATTAATTTTTGTCAAAGTACTAGTAGCAGAGTAACAGAAGTGTAAGAAATATTTATATTTAGAATAAAGAAACTTTTTCCGATGTGGCAACTTTCAGAAGTAATGCCACTTTAAATCAATGCAATAGTATAATGAAATATCACCAGTACCAACTAATAATAGCCAATAACAAATAAATAATCATCTTCAGGCAAAATGTAGAACCAAATCATGTGGACGGTGCAAATGGTACTGATTAAAACGCGGGGATAGAGATAGGAGATCCCCTAGAAGGCAATTAGCTACATAAGCCACTAAAGCGTTGTATTCGGTATCGGAAAAGCGTCATTCTGGCGATTGTTGTCAGAGCGTACGTGGCTGAATAGCGTTCGTCGTGGCGCTAATAACAACGATTCTAATAGCCGCATTTTAAACATTACAGTACCAAAATTCCTGTAAAAACTGTAGCCAAAAACTCTTATTACCGTTTCTGTGAGGCGAGCAACACTGATGTATAACGCTGGCCACGAGCGGTACCGCGCATCGGCGTAGAATCAGTTCGGATCGAGAGGAACGGTAGTATTACTTCGTCTGCGGAGCAGTACGGACATTTTCGCTGCCGGTCATTTGCGCAATTGTTTATCTGTCCTAGAAAAATTATGATTTCGTCAGCAAAACGACCGCGGTCGGACAAACTTCGAAAATTTATTGCAGAAATTCCAGACTTAATATATGAAGGTGCTAAAATTAAATGTGTAATCTGTAAAATCCCGTTAATGTGTTGGTCCAGACAACATTGTCTACGACACGTAAATAGTGAAAAGCATGTCTCAAAAAGAAATTGCGCACGAGACAATGAAAAATTTATATTTAATTTATGCGTTACGTTTATCGCATGTAATATAAAGTTTAATTTACTAGACAGGGAACCATTTATCTGCTTTTGGAATAACTATTCGGAGTGCAAATTACCAAGTCGAACATCGTTACGAAGAATGGTGCCATCTGCGCGCGAACATATTGAACAAAAAATAAAATCGGAGTTGAAAGATCAAAAATTGTGGTTATGTGTCGACAAAACAACAGATCGGAAGAAACATTCTGTTCTTAATGTAATGGCACGCAAATTGGAACCTCATCAATCGGCACCTTCAATTCTATTAGTCTCCAAACGAATACAACAGTGTACTGCCGAAGTAATTTCAAAGTTAGTGTTAAATACATTGGACAAGTTTGAACTTTCAACAAACCAACTCTTGATGTTAGTGAGTGATGGTGCTGCAAACATGCTTTCTGTAGGCCGGTCTCTTAAAAAGCATTCTGCTAATTTGTTACACATTACGTGTAAAATTCATGCTCTCAATCCTGTGGCGGATAGTATCAGAAAATGTTATCCTGAGGTAGACGCTTTAATAGCGCATACCAAAGCAGTATTTGTCAAATCACCGAAACGTATTCGCGAATTTCACAGACTGTGCCCCGTATACCAGAGCCACCAGAACCTATTCTAACTCGTTGGGGAACATGGTTGCAGGCCGCGTTTTATTATCATAAATATTTTGACAATATTAAGAACGTGGTTTTACAATTCGATACAAAGGAAGCTGCCGCTATCCAGAAAAGCCAGTCGAAATTTCAAGATAGTCAGGTTAAAATGGATTTAAAAATCATTCACGACAATTACTTCGGGCTAGCAGATGCAATAGAAAAATTACAAAATCCTACGGTGCCGTTAGAAGAATCTCTACAAATAGTGCAACATGTTCACGCACAGTTATGCGCGATTGAAGACGCAAAAAATGTTTCTGTTCTAGAAAAATTTGAAAGTGTTTTTGAGAAAAATTCTGATTTTGGCACATTAAGACACATTTGTGAAGGTGCGTCAACAGAATCGTTAAGTTATTTGAACGATTATTTTACTTACACAAATATCTAATGTTGCAGATATTTAACAGACATTATTCACTTTGTGATTTCACGGAGGACTCTTAAAATGGTAAGTGTTTGAGCACGTGTTATTTAATTTTTATTTAAAAAATGAGCGAAATTATTTGCGGCAGCAAACATCTCGATTAGCAGAATAACTCTAGTGGAACGCGAGGCCTGGTCGACTCTACGCTACTGCGCGGTACCGCTCGTGACCAGCTTTACTGATGTATCTTCAGCTACAGCTCCCCCACTCCTTTTCTTCATTAATCAATCGTTTCCAATAGAAGGATGGTACGAAGAGCACCCGCATTTGAGGACAGATAGCGCTTTGCATCAAAATATGCATTACCGCGTGTAAGTGCTATTCTTTAATCAACGCCTAGCAAAATTTGGAGAGATTCATCGAGTAATGTTGTTCTGAGACATGCTGAAAATGGACAAGTTTGTGTATTTGTGGCATCTTGGACAAGGAACAATACCGGTCAAAGATTCGATTTATTTTTTTTGGATGAGAAAACATGCGCAGAAACCAAGAAGAACTTGGATGCAGTTTCTAATGACTACCATCAGATACTGGTTTAAGGAATTTAAGCGTGGCCGAACCTCCGTCTTTGATGAGGAGCGGCTAGGTCGCCCCATTGAAGCGACTACGGACGATATTGTCAATAAAGTTCATGATATCGTGTTAGAAGACCGCCGGGTGAAGATTAGAGAGATTACTAATATGGTAAACATCTCAATTGGACTTGTACAAAACATCCTCCACGAAAAATTGAGTATGCGAAAGCTTTCGGAGTCTGCTGACGATTGATCAAAAACAGAATCGCGCGATAACTTCAAAGCAATGTTTGGACATGTTTAAACCCAATACGAATGAGTTTTTGCGGCACTATGTTCATCAATGCACGCCAGAAACCAGAAATCAGTCGGCAAAATAGGTTTTCCCGGCGGCGAACGTGTACAGGAAAAGGCGAAGACAATTCCATCAGCAGGAAAAGTTATAACGACGATTTTTGGGGATTCGCAAGGTGTAATCTTAATTAATTATTTATTGATTTATTAGACCGATTCGACACTGAACTAGTGAAGAAAAAAGATCTCAACCGTCATGATAACGCCCCGGCCCACCCATTCGTAATTGCGACAGCAAAACTAGCCCAGTTACGGTATGAATTGATGCCCCATCCAACATATTCACTAGATTTGGTCTCCGGCGACTTCTTTCTTTTTCCAAACTAGAAAAAAGGGTTCGGCGGAAAGCGGTTAACGTCAAATGAAGAAGTCATTGCCGATACAGAGGCCTATTTTGCAGAGTTCGACAAATCCTATTATTTGGATGGCTTAAAGAAATTGGAATAACGCTGGATTAAGTATGTAGAAGTAAAGGGGATTATGACAAGGAGAAATAAATTTACTAAATCCAAAACAAATGCGTTGTTTTCCTTAGCACAGGTATTTTCTACATATTAATCCATAATTTTCCTCCGCTAATCTTCGGTTGAACTTTGCTTCTAGACAGTTTCAATCAACCGTCGATCCTGGGAGTCTTTCTTTCTTTATTTGGATTACAGTAACTCTCAGAATTTAACTATACAACTTATATCAACTCTGACTCCAAATTTTATTAAATTCAAAGCTACCTCATGCTATCAAGGATATCCATAATCAATCAATTATTTTCTGACGCTACGTTGTGTTTAGTTTTGTTTCAACAGTGGAAGTGTTAAAACGCTTTTTATGAGTTTCTTACCTAACCTAGACTGTAATCATAATATTACGCAATTAAAAAACATTTTTGTTCCTGTGGTTTAAAATGACGGATTTTCAACCATCCGAAGAGCATATTCGTGATTGTATGATGTTCAATTTTCATGCTGGAATCAATGCAACAGTTGCAACTAAGAATATTTGCGATATTTATGGTAATGTTTTAAAAGTAAACAAATGTCAACATTGGTTCAAACAATTTGCATCAGGTGAATTTAATCTCTAATAGACCTCGTAGTGGAAGACCTACGGAATTTGATAATGAAGCTTTAAAAGCATTAGTCGAGACTGATCCAAAATTAAGTGTACAGGAATTAGTGGATACACTAGGCTCTACATGGTCGACAATGCAAAGACATCTCCATGAAATTGGTAAGGTCTCCAGACAAGCTAAATGGGTTCCACATCAAATGCCAGATGCGAACAAGAATCAACGTCGCACAATCTGCAGTTTACTGTTAACCAGACTAAGAAATGATCCATTTCTTAGCAGGGTTGTAACTGGAGATGAAACATGGATTCTTTATTCCAATCCCCATCGCTCCAGACAGTGGCTCTCTGTAAATCAACCACCAGTCCCAGCCTCTAAACCCACGTTAACGCTGAAAAAGATCCTACTACGTGTTTGCTGGGATTCCAACGGCGTAATTTTGTATGAACTTTTACAACCAGGTGAAACGATTACTGATGACATTTACTGTCAACAACTCCAAAGATTAAATGTTGAATTGTAGAAAAAGAAGCCCCTAAGAGGCTATTGCTTGAACATGATAATTCAAAATCTCACGCAGCAAGAGTAACTCAAGAAAAAATCACGCAGTTGAAATGGAAAGTCTTCCTCCCCCTATTCACCAGATATCGCCCCATCCGATCATCATTTATTCAGATCTGTAGATCATACACTAAGAAATAAAAATTTTCGATCAATTGATGATGTTCGATGCCTTTTTGAACACTATTTTTTATCCCAGCCAGCGCAGTTCTACAAAAACGGAATTGAAACTTTGCAGAAAAAATGGCAAAGTGTCTTGGATAATGATGGCGATTATATCTTAGATTGTTAAACAAAATATTTTTTGAAAACCTAAAATTTGTATTGTAGGAGTTATGTCAGGATATGTAGTGAGAAAAGAATAACTACAATGCTGAAATTAATATACTTATTATTTACTTAAGGTGACAATCACAACGATGTTGCTCTCGCAATAGTCAAACACAATCTCTTTATATTTTCGTAAGTTCTCGAAAATATCTGGTTATTGCACCCTTGCGGAAATACCCAGGCAGATGCATTCGTATAGTGCAGGCAATAACGTATACTCGAAATACAATAGTAGTGTCCGTTCGTGCCTGCACGTCGAAATAACACAAAAAGTGTCCGTGATCAATTCATTGTTACCTCTGACCTGAGTTTCCCTATCGGGAGAATACTATTCCTTAAATATTAAGCGTACGTTAAAATCCCTACAGTATCTTATTGTAAAATAATTGATTACTTATAGGTACCCTGATATTAAATTCATTATTCTGACAGTTTAACGTAACGTCCATAACTATCCATTCAATGTGCTTACACCCCGTATACATCCGTGTAGGCATGCGAAATGCGTCACGATTAGTTGATGTTAATCGAGGTGGACATCGTAAACCAAACAGACACTCATATACTTTGCCGGACCGTAATTACGCCCTAATTACGGATGGCCAATGGTACGGCGTCAGCGTTGCGTTTGATATCGCGTAACCGGTGTGCGCCCTCTAGCGTCGAGCTTTCGTATTACACAAATACCTAGCTACAGTCAAGCGTAAAAGTTCATACATGGTAGCTCTTTAATCTTGAAGCAGGAAACACGCATTCGATGTGTTAAATAAAGCTAAGAGCTATAAAGCAGACGGTTACAATCAGTAAAATTATAAAAGGTAATATTTTGAAGAAACGAATACCAAAGAGCTGGTTGTCACTATCATGAAAGGGTTCTTAAGCAGTGCCATAATTTGGAATTCAATGTTAAACGAGGGGGTCAAAAACATTGGACTGCTATCGGAGATAAAATCAATTGGTAACCTCCAACGATCTCCAGTACCATTTGAGCCTAGCAAGTTAATAGATTTTGAACAAAGTAATGAACCAAGACACAAAGTAGTTATTACCAAGCAATAGCTGTCAAGCTGTTTCTAAGTAGATAATAGATTAATCACTAAACACTAGGATTTTTGAAACCTGAAAAAAACTAAATCACATAGGATCTTCCCGTATCACTACCGCACATATCAACCTTGTCTTTCCATAATTTTAAAAACTGCAGAATAAGTAGATAGAAGTAACTATATAGCGAAGTCCTAAAGTTCTATGGATGGGTACAACGCGAGACCTTTTCCATTCACTAGGAAAGAAACCCAGTTCTAGTGACTTTTTGAAAAACAATACAATTGCTTCCAAGTTCCTAATTGTATCTCTCCCCGTTATCGTAGCTCCTTTTGGCATATACTCAATTAAGAGAATCCCCTCCACGCACTGGAAAACTGTGGCCCCCACTTTCCCCGCAGAGAATTGCGTCTTCGCCTTTTTGGATGGTAGAAAGCCCTTATCAATCCATTGCATGGACTCTTGTTTCGTGGTAGGGTCCCAGTGGTGTACCCAAGTCTCATCTCCGGTTATAATTCTGTGGAAGAAGTCTTCATTTTGGGATAAAGCAGTCAAATTCTCCTCGCAAATTTATCGTCTACACAGTGTTTGTTTAGAACTGAGCAGCCTGAGAATCCGTCGTGTCGACACTTTGCTTATTTCCAAATCTTCACGTAGAATTTTAAAAATACTCGTTTCTGGTATTCCTATTTCTCTAGCAATAACTGAAACTTTTACTCGGCGATCAGGCAAAACCAAATCTGATGATTTCTTCAGTTCGTGCTTCCAGAGTTCTTTCACACTTTTGGTCATCATTAGAGTTGGCCACGCGCGCCAACGGGCAGCGGCGTTGTTTCGATTAGGCCTCGGGTTCCACTAGAGCTATTGTGTGTAGATGTTTGCTGTCGTAAATACTTTCGCGTAGTTGTTAAATAAAGTAAATGCGTGCTCAAACACTTACCATTTTAAGAGTCCTCCGTGAAATCGCAAAGTGAATAATGTCTGCTAAATATCTGCAACATTAGATATGTTTCAACAGTTGTTTCGACAGACTGAGTGCAGCGCGAGGAAAAATGTGTTTGTATGCAGAGAACGAAAGTTCTACATCTAGTGACGTTATATTTGCGTAATTAAAATATTGTTTGAAACAACTTAACGGTTCTGTTGACGCACCTTCACAAATGTGTCTTAATGTGCCAACATCAGAATCTTTCTCCAAAACACTTTCAAATTTTTCTAGAACACAAACATTTTTTGCATCCTCTATCGCGCATAGCTGTGCGTGAACATGTTGCACTATTTGCAAAGATTCCACTAACGACACCGAAGGATCTTGTAACTGTTCTATTGCCTCCGCTAGTCCGAAGTAATTGTTGTGAATAATTTTTAAATCCGTTTTAACCCGACTATCTTGAAATTTCGACTGGCTTTTCTTGATAGCGGCAGCTTCCTTTGAATCGAATTGTAAAAGCACGTTCTTAATATTCTCATAATATTTATGATAATAAAACGCAGCATTTAACCAAGTTCCCCAACGTGTAAGAATAGGTTCTGGTGGCTCAGGTATACGGGGGCACAGTCTGTGAAATTCGCGAATACGTTTCGGAGATTTGACAAACACTGCTTTTGTATGCGCTATTAAAGCGTCTACCTCAGGATAACATTTTCTGATACCATCTGCCACAAGATTGAGAGCATGAATTTTACACGTAATGTGTAACAAGTTAACAGAATGCTTTTTAAGAGGCCAGCCTACAGAAAGCATGTTTGCGGCACCATCACTCATAAACATCAACAGTTGGTTTGTTGAAAGTTCATACTTTTCCAATGTATTTAACACTAACTTTACAATTACTCCGGCAGTACATTGTTGTATTCGTCTGGAAGCTAATAGAATTGAAGGTGACGATTGATGCGGTTCCATTTTACGTGCCATTATATTAACGACCGAATGTTTTTTACGATCTGTCGTTTCGTTCACACATAACCACATTTTTTTTTTCTTTCAACTCCGATTTAATTCTTTTTTCAACATATTCACGAGCAGATGGCACAATCCTTCGTAACGATGTCCGACTTGGTAATTTGTACTCCGAATAGTTATTCCAAAACAAGACAAAAGCTTCCTTGTCTAGTAAATCAAACGGTATATTACATACAATAAAAGTAACAGATAAATTAAATATAAATTTGTCATAGTCTCGTGTGCAAATTTTTTTTGAAGCATGCCGTTCACTGTTTACGTGCCGTAGACAGTCCTTTTTGGACCAACTCATCAACGGGACATTACATACTACACATTCAATTTTAGCGCCGATATACGTTAAGTCAGGAATTTCGGCTAAAAATTCTCTAACTTGGTCCGTCTTGGATCGTTTGCGGGAGGCATGCAACATTTCTAAACAACACGCTCCGCGCTAATGGAAGGTCAAAGCTACATTGAAGCTTGTATGTAACCGTATAGATACGACGCAGCTGACTGTTGGCGCGCGTGGCCAACTCTAGTCATCATGAATGGATTCCCTGTCCCATTTGAATCGCTTGCACCAATATTTGAATTAGAAATAGGACGGACTATGTTCTCCATAAACTGCCTCATGGATAATCCATTAAATCAGCTTAGGGTGAGATAACATCATGACTCAAAGGTTAACAAGAAGAGGATATCAAGCAGTTATCACGAAATAGTGATCTAATACGTTATAACAAAACTAAATTTAGGTATGTATCAGATGAATTACGTACTCCATAAGTACTTTTGCTATTGACTATACATTCGGCCTAGCGCATTTACATATCTAAATGTACCACAGCGAAAGGTACACACGAAAACGTCATTCGTTCCGAATTAGTTTGTTTACCGGTCGTGGTCGATATGCCAGGGCCGCTGACTCGGACAGTAAACGTTGTTCAGCATCGCTGTTACGGCGGTAGGCTGCTACGCTAATGCTCGATCCTCCGATACTGATTCGATCGAGCTTCCTTCCTTTCCGGGCAATAGGACTTGAGTATTACAATTACGGTGAATGCGTCACTCATACAGGATGTTTCTGAAATAACTCGCAATCCGTAAATGGTGATTCAGTGTATGGAATAAATGCTAAAAATCACAATAATTTCACAAGAACTATACTAAAGAACCGATATGGTTGAAATAACTAAATTAATTTTCTGAAAGGAATTTTTTTGGGCAGCTATTTATGAGAATAGTATGATAAACACCTGTGTTATGGAATGCACAAACAATGCAATTGTTTTGCATTTAGTAAATTTATTTTTCGACATAATCTCCTTGTAGTTCTACACACTTAATCCAGCGATGTTCCAAGGCATGCAAATAATAGGACTTGTCGAACTCTGCGAAATAGACCTCTGCTTTGGCAATAACTACTTCATTTGACGTTAACCGCTTTCCGCCGAGCTGTTTTTTCAAATTTAGAAAAAGGAAGAAGTCACAGGTGGCCAAATCTGGCGAATATGTTGAATGGGCTTCCAACTGGTACTGTAACTGTACTAGTCTTGCTGCCACAATTGGCGATGAGTGGGCCGGGGCGTTATTATGATGGTAGAGAATTTTTTTCTACACTAGGTAAGACTTTTTTCTTTTTAGTTCGGCATCGAATCCCGATTGTTCTTCCCTTCTCCAAATAATCAGTACTTGACGAATTCTTACCAAGTGATTTTTAGTTTGCGAAACTATAGTAAAGACAAAATAGAATTTATTTTGTACTGGGTGCAGGTGTAGACACCATAAGCGTGATTCATAGGTCAAATCATGTCCCTCTTACGATAAAAGTAAACGTGCTCTTGGAGATTTTTAATTTCGCTTTTGTTTTTGAAATATTTCGGGTGGATTGTTCTCAGAAAACCACATATCGTATTTGCAGTATTCTTGTTATCCATGTACTCTACCGGCCATTGAAGTTAGAACAACTAGTGAATTATTACAAACGAGAATAAAAACGGTAATAATGCAAAAGAAAATAAACAAATAAAAAAAATATTACTAAAATAAAAACATAAACAAATAATAAGAAGGAATAATATAAAAGAATAAAACAAAGCATTCGCATTAAAATATTAGGCTACATCTCTTGCTCATCGGAATAGCATCCTTCGACTTGCAATACCTCCCGACCACTCGTGGAATGCGTTCTTTTAATTTGGTTAGAGTTTCACGGGAAATATTGTTCCACTCAGTTTGGAGAAGTCGCCACAGGTGTTCTTTCGAAGTTGAACAGATTTTTCGTATTCGTCTATCGAGCTCATCCCACAGTAATTCGATGGGGTTCAAAACCGGACTCTGCGGGTGCCAGGAGAAGTTCTCCCCAATTAACCGCAATCCGGATGTCATAACGTTCTCTTCTAGTATTCGTCTATAATTTTTTCTGTACACAAATCGTCGATTTTTACTTGATCTCCGGTCCTCGCACTACTAAAGCAACCCCAAACTATCACTAAACCGCCACCGTGTTTTAACTGTGGGATTGATGTAACTGTGTCCTTTCGTCGTTCATTCGTGCCACATTTCCCCAGTTTTCTTCTGCCCAATTCATATAATATTCGGCCCACTATAGTCGTTTTTGGCGGTTTCCATGAAGCAGTAATGGTTTTCTTACCACAACATGACCATAAAGACCGGCTTTTCTCAAGCGGCGTTTAGTCGTTCGCATCCCCTGTTGATTTCTGCTGTGATTTCGGGTGCTGTCGATTACTGGCTTCGTTTGCTTAGCACTGTAAGGCGTCGATCTTCCGCACGGATTGTCATTCTTGACCAATCTGGGTGATTACACTCTTCTGGTCCTGGTGGTTCGGTACCGACGAACAGTGTAATGCACAGTTGATTTTGTAACTTGTGATTTTTCCGCAATCACACGCACGGAATATCCTTCCTCGTGTAATGTGAGAATAGTCGACCGCTTTCCTACAGTTTTAGGCATTCCTTTCGATGTTTCTAAATATTACTTCTACAAACACTGCAACCGAACATCCATATCGAAATTGGTTTACTAACAGACCGATTCTCAGCGAGTATGACAAGAAGTACTCCGTATTATAATCAGAGGTATGCAGGTAAAATTTTACGACCCCTTAGACCCTCTTTTGTAAACTTGTTTATACGCCATTCATTAAATATCGTTTCTAATGATAATGATATTATTACCCGCTATTAGGATAAATTGAAAATTTTCTGTATAACCTTTATTCTAGTGATGATTTCGATCTTTTAAAAATCTAGTGAAGTTGGGACAACTTCAACGGCCGTTAGCGTAGTTGTTTTAAGCAACAGCGGTTATACGTATGTATCTGTAGAATACGTACAGACTTGTATTTATGCTTTATGTATTATTTTCGTGTATCTAGAAATAATACGGACGATCAAGTTCTCGGCAAATACCAAAAAATCGTCGCCATAACTTTTCTGACTGACGCAATCGTCTTCGCCTCCTTTGGTGTGCGTTCGCTGGGAAAATGCATTTTGCCAACTGACCTTTGGTTTGTGGCGTATACTGATGCATCCATGTCTCATCTACAGTCACATAACCCCGCAGAAACTCACTTGTATTGCGCTTACACGTGTCCAAACATTCTTTTGAAGTTATCACGCGATTCCGTTTTTCATCTGCAGTTCATTGGCAATCTCTCTAGTCTTCATCCGGCGGTCTGCTAACTCCATATCTTGAACCTTGTTGATCATATCGTCCGTAGTCACCTCAATGAGACGACTTGGTCACTCCTCATCAAAGATGGATGTTCGGCCATGCTTAAATTCATTAAACCAGTATCTGATGGTAGTTGTCTAAGGTCCTTACAAACTGTATCCAACTTCTCTTTGATTTCTGCACACGTTTTCCCATAAAAAAAAAAAGAAATCGAATCACTGACCGATATTGTTCTTTTTCCATGACTCCACAAATACATAAACCTTCAACAGCTCTCGAAGCAACACTACTCGATGAATGTCACCGACATTTTTTAGTGGTTCGTCTCACCAATAACGATTCGACTCTCCTCTACTAAAGAGGATAGTTGGACCAAAGCATCATCCAAAAGTTTCCTTTATTAAGTGCTAGTTCTTAGCTGTTTTGGAAAATTGCTGATTGTAACGTAAATAAATTATCATTGGTTTTTCAAAAAGTAGTGTAATAGCGCCCTCTTTTCTCCAGTAATGATAGCGCGAAATAACATACATTTCCCACGAAACAAATGCTTCACGATCGGTTAGATCCGGTCTTGAGTTATTCGATTTAATAAAAGTCCACCCAAACGTACGCAGATAAAATAGCTTCATCGTCGACAACGACGACGACGATCCGATGCACCCGTTTCGTCGCTCGGTTAGTTAGTCTCTCGTCGGCTTCATCAAGATTTATCGTCGACAAGCTCACGTCTGTCCGGACATTAAAGCAGCAAGCCGTTATAAATAACCGTAATAGATTGCCGTATATCGTGTCGGGAGCTTAAATAATAATTCTGCCCGATACCAGCTCGTACTCTCGTGCGTATGTATGTAGACATCCATCCGTGGTCGTGCTCGCTTGATGCTGTGTAGATGTTGCGCGACATGTGTGAAGAAAGTCATTATTACTTCGACGAGAACTGACACAACACTACGCTGCGTTCTTTTTTCTTCTCTTCTATCTTTAATAACAGCGGAATGACGCAAAAAAGAGAGCTGATGCTGATGTGTGCGTGTGAACGACACTACGAGTTGAAACATTTATGTAATCCACGCTGTCAGCTTTATGTGACACTTATATAACTTGATTGTCCGTATTATTTCTAGATACACGAAAATAATACATAAAGCACAAATACAGATCTATATGTATTTTACAGATACATATGTATAATCGTTGTTGCTAAAAACAACTACATTACCGGCCCTTGAAGTTCTTGTCCTAACTTCACTAGAATTTTAGAAGATTGAATTTTTCCAATATTAGATATCCTTAATATCCCTGTAAAAACTTCTACAACAAAGTTGGAATAACAAGTATTTAAGACGGAAATCCTCAGTAGAATAAATGTTATAGAGAGACTTTTCAATTTATCCTAATAGCGGGTAATAAAATCATTAGAAACGATATATAATGAATAGTCGTAAAATTTTACCTGCATGTCTCCGATTATAATACGAAGTAATTCTTATCGTACTCGCTGAGAATCGGTTTCTTAGTAAACTAATTTCGATACGGACGTTCGGTTGCAGTGTTTGTAGAAGTAATATTTTAAAAAGCCGAAAGGAAAGCCTATAACTGTAGGAAAGCAATCGGCTATTCTCACATTACACGAGGAAGGATTTTCCGTGCGTGTGATTGCTAAAGCGTGACAAACGGTTGCACCCGCAGAGACCTCTGTACGGGGAAGGGGGGTGTACGTACGTATGTGGATGCAGAGTTCAGTAATGCGGTAGACATTGAGGAGTTCGACCGTTCGGTTATTTATCGGATTCTCATTGTATGTTTTCGAAAACGTGGGACGTAAGCCTTGTGTACCTCTTGCATCGCATGTGAAGAAATATATTTGGCGTTTCCCTAGTTTCGAATTTGCAGGTTCGCACATTCGTTGCAAATTTTGCGGTATAGGGTTGCTCGGTCGCACGACATTTAAATGTAGAAGTTATATTAAAAGTAAACGTCATGTATTGAATTTAAGAAACAATATTCCGTACTGGCAATTTTTGAACGACTTTATTCTCATGTTGAGCACGTGCAACATCCCACAACACCTAGTAGATAATGAAAACTTTCGTCTTTTTTAGGATAAATATGTCCCATTATGGAAGCTACCAACAAAAAGACAATTGCGGTACAATTTGCCACATGTGCAAAGTACTGTAAAAGACTGTATAAAGGACGAGTTGAGATATCAAAAAATCTGGCTCACTGTGGACGCAACTACCGATGCTCAGCGTAATTCATATTGTGACGCGTCCTTTAAAACGTAATGGTCCAGCAGCTTCCTTGTTGTTAGCCAGTAAAAGGATTGCAAGAACTGATGCCGAAACAGTTGTAAACATAATAAAGAGTATGTTAAGAGAATTTTGTATCGTAGGAGCCCTAATCACCATATTAGTTTCTGACGGAGCCGCAACAATGCTGAAAGCTGGTAGGAAGTTAAAAGTATGCTTTCCGATTCTTCTTCACATAACATGCCACATACACGCTTGTCATCTCGTAGCAGAAACAATTCGAAGCAAGTATCCTAGAGTGGATGATTTAATATCATCTACCAAGGAAGTGTTTGTAAAATCTCCCAAACATATCCGCGTATTCAAGCAATTGTATCGGCAAATTCCGCTACCACCTCAGCCTATATTGACGTGATGGGGAACATGGATCGAGGCAGTATCTTACTATCGCAAATATTATTCCCAAATGAAAGATGTCATTTTCAAACTTAATTCTTCTAATTGTCAAGCAGTTCGCAAGAGTCACCAACTTTTTTCAGATTCAGACGTTCAAAAAGAAATAGATGACATTTCCATAAACTATTCTGTAGTGACACAAACTATTTCGCAGTTAGAAAATACTCACTTATCTATACAAAACTCGTTAAATAACATCAACAATTTAGCAGCCGCTCTAGAAAGACTGCACAGAAGAGATACAGGAGTATTTGAATTTCGCAAATCTTACTTTATTAGATGCTGAACGATCATTTGCAAAGTATACGAGAACGTTTTCAGACCGTCGTTGAGGCCTGACCGAATCGACAACGGAAGCATTGCTTATGTTGCAGTACTACGCGGCGTACCATGGCAGTCGCACATTACCGCAGTGGTCATCGATACGTCAATAAAAGGTAACAACCTATTATTTTTTTATTAATACTGTGTTTACTTTTGCGCGGTACGCCCCGGACGGTTCCACTAGTTTCTCGAACATTATAAATAGTACACACACACACCGATCAACCAATAATAACCGAACGTCCACTCGATTCCTTGTATGTACATTGTAAACACAGCTCCTTTCACGGCGTCACTGCGGGTGCAACCGTTTGTCACACTTTAGGGATTGCGGAAAAATCAACTATGCATTATAGTGTTCGTCGATACCAAACCACCGGGGCATTAGAAGACCGTAATCGCCCGGGTTGGTCAAGAATGACAACCCGTGCGGAAGATCGACGCCTTACAGTGGTAAGCAGACGAAACCGGCAATTGACGGCACTCGAAATCCCAGCAGAAATGAACAGGGAATGCGGACGATAGATTTCTGTAACCACCACTAAACGCCGTTTAAGAGAAGCCGGTCTTTACGGTCGTGTTGTGGCAAGAAAACCGTGAACGACGAAAGGATGCGATTGCGTCGATCCCACAGTTAAAACACGGTGGTGGTTCAGTGATGGTTTAGGGTTACTTTAGCAGTGAGAGGACCGCAGACCTCGACGGTGTTGAGCCCAAAAAAAATTATAAGCGAATACTAGAAAAGAACGCTGTGACGTCCGGATTGCGGTTAGTTGGGAAGAACATGTTTGCGCTTTGCTGAACATTTTGCAAATCATGCCCTGGCACCCACAGAGTCCGGATTTGAACCTCATCGAATTACTGTGGGATGAGCCCGACAGGCGAATGTCCAACTTCGAAAGAGCACCTATGGTGACTTCTCCAAACTGAGTGGAGCAACATTTCTGGTGAAACTTTAAGCAAACTTACAGAACGCGTGCCACGAGTGGTCCGGGGAGTATGACAAGCCAAAGATAGCTATTCCGATGAGCAAGAGATATAGCCCAATATTTTAATGAAAATGTTTTATTTCATTCTTTTATGTTATTTCTTCTTACTATTTGTTTACGTTTTTACTTGTAGCAATAATTTTTTATTTTCTTTTGCACTTATTCACGTTTGCAATGATCCACTAGTTGTCTTAACTTCAATGGCCGGTAGCGTACATAACAAGAACACTGCATATACGATATGGTTTTTTGAAAACTATCCACCTAAAATATTTCAAAAACAAAAGCCAAAATAAAAATCTCCTAAAACACATCTGCGTTTATTGCAACGGGGACATGCTTTACTTATGAACCACACCAATGGTGTTGACACCTGCACTCAGTACAGAATAAATTCTATTTTGTCTTTACCATAACTTTGCAAACTAAACATCACTCGGTAAGAAGTCGTCAAGTACTGTAGGAAATGTTCACATTCCACAGTTACCGATACTGGCTAATGTCAAGGAGTTAAACATTAGATCGCGAACTCGCATGACAAATTACAGGATGCAATGTGAAATTGTAAAAGAAAAGAAATTTTAGGTAATTGAAAGTTTAATTGAGAAAGGTGCATCGACATTGGCCGTTATTTTTGACTCGTGTTATTGATAACAAAAAAGCGAAGGGACGAGACGAGAATCCGTCTTTTTAGTTCAAATCGCCGAGAAATGAAGACGTATTTGGCTAAGTGATTAATTTCCGACGCGTTAACGTCAAATTTTAAGATTAGTGTTTTTATTCCGTTATTTATCTTTTTTTTTAACATTAAGCACAACTTACAAGGGAACATACCGAACACGAAAATTCCAAAAAATTTGAAACTTTGTGAACATATAGTCCACACCCAAGGATGTTCGAAAGTATTTTCCTTATCGGCCCAATCTCGTTTTAAGAGGGTGAAACTATCCACGAAAGTTGAGTAGATTTTCAGTTTTCTTAAAATAACTCGGCAATGGCAGGAACAAATACATCACAACTATATATTAAAATTTTTGGTGCCGTCCACCGCCCCTTCGATAAGGAGCGTATTCAAACCCCACGTTATGTATGTTACGGACCTCTTCGAATAGTATAAAAATTGTATCATATTTCATGTAATATCATTATTAGATTAATAAAAGATCTTGCCCTGCAATACGTAGCCTTAAATGTGAATCCATGTGCAAAATAGACATGTTATGTTTACATAGACATTTCAATTAGGAAAACAAAGGTATTGTTCATCAATATATTATAATAACCACAATTATTAACTTGTACTACCCTAGCGGTAACAGTTATAAGAATAGCGACGATACATGCTTTAGGGTGACATCATACGCAGATATTGAACAAGTAATATATTGTTAGTGTTGTAAATGATAACCGCCCCATGGATTTCAAAATAAAGAATGTGAAATTCACGACCTATTAAGGGATATATTAATTAAATCCCGAGACTACTGAACATTTGTGGATAATGACGTAGCACTAGAATTCTTGCAAGAATGTAGACCCCATTCTGCAGAATTTGTCGATGCTAGATATCCACCTTCACGGGAAGAAATATTACAAGTTTTACGATTTGAAGAAGAAGAAGAATGTGTACCTGAGGGAGAAGATATTGTCTTTTTATAACAGTGGTCGCCAACCTTTTCAATGTGTTGAGCTACTTTGATAATTTTGGAACAAACAGTGAGCTACCTAGTCGTAAGCGACGTAAGCCAACCTAAATGAAATAATGCACAGTTATATTCGACATACATATATTTGTGTTACTAATACATACTAATACAAATAAACTAATACATACTACATAACTAAATCCATACCTACCAATCCGTTCAGTTTTCAATTAAGCGCAATGTCGCCGCGCGTTGCGTATATATCCCCTTCAAAGCAACCCAGATCGTTCTCAAACACTAGCGCGCTGATCGGTTCTAGACGATTCCAGCGTGGTGACGTTGGCGGCAGATCGCTCACCGCAGTGTTGCCGCGGCTTGTGTTTATTATGAGAATTTGCGAAATTTACGGAAGCTTCTATGATTTGTACATCTTTGTATTTTAAAAATATGTTGTGAGCTACCAGAATTGCCTTCGCGAGCTACCGGTAGCTCGCGATCGACGGGTTGGCGACCACTGCTTTGGAATATAAGGAAAGAGACGTCGGCTTCTGGAAAAATGGAAACAAACGAGGCTCATATGAAGCTGTAAAACATAGATTTAAGAGAGTAAAGTCATCAAATCAATTATACAGGTAAGAAATCGCAGGCCAACTTCCATATATTTTTTAGATGGGAGGCATCATTACAAAAAGGAGGAACAAAAAGAGGGCAATTGTTAAAAATTTCTGAATACGTTTTTAATAAATTTGTTATTAACAGTAAAGCGGGCGCCATAATTCACGACCTAGATCTCCGTAAATGAGCTTTGGAAGCCAATGAAGAAATAGGGCTAACAAATTTCAAAGCATCTCCAGGAATTTAAAAAAAGTATACAGGATAATTTCCAGAAAAATTACCAAATTCGTTATCCATTCGTATGGTACAGATACGGCAGAATTAAATCGCATTTCGTCAGATTTCATACAAGAGGTAAAATCCTATATTACGAAAGTAGGCTCTAGTAACACATTCAACGCTGATGAAACAAATCGCAATAACAGAAATAGTTCGTATACAAGCAAACTGGTTTACTGAGAAATAGCTGTAATTATTCAGAACACTAAGAACTTCACAGATAAAAAAAATCGAATAAATAGCGCCCCACTGCTTCAAAAACAAAAGGTCTGCATACGATTCGGAGCAGGTAAAGAGAAATGGAAAACACAAAAAAAGTATGCCGACGCGTATATACACAGTGCTGCCCTCTAGCGTCTATATGTATAAATTCGATAATAAAACGTTAATTGTCCGAGTATCCCTCTTTTGAGTGTTTGACCAGCCGGAAATTCAACACAATGTTCGACTACAGTAGGTTTCCATACAGTCGATCTGTAGATTGGTAGTAGTTGAATAAAACAATGGTATAAACAAAAGCGGTCTACCAGATTCGAATGGCGTTGCTTTGCTTTCGCATTGTAACGAACGGAGTAGTACAACAAGCACACAAGCACAAAGAAGGTATTTATGTATTTACATGACGTACAACGTATAGAAACATGAATCTGTATGCACACAAACATATGTTAAGAATGTTGTATTGGCATTGATTAGGATCTGCATGTGTGTAAATATACAAGTAACACTTTGTCTTATGACGGGCAAACATTACAGTATTTGCAAAATCCAACATTGTAGCCACCGATGACCATCCGCAGAACAATCGGGACAACAAGGCGACTTAAACCACATACCGGTTGTGTCAAAAATATCTGGGTATAGAATACAGTAGAATATACTGTACATATCTGGCAACAGCACATTGACGCTGCATTAACGGCTTGATCACACGATCGAATATCATTCCAGTTCGTTGGCGTTGAATAATAGACCAATGAAACAATAGTTTACACCTATGCATTCAATCAACCCTATCTGTTTGATTTAATATACGTAACATGTTTGATTCAACAACACAGTTCCTTCTTTTAAAGAATTTCGTCAGTTTGAGACAAATATATCTTCCTTTACTATTTATTTGACTTCACCTTTTAATGGGAAACGTTCCCAAAATGGGAACATACTAAAAAATCAAATTTTTATTGAATTAATCATATTATTTGCATAATTTTTTTGTTTTAAAATATACATAGATATAGGGGAGACTAGTATATAGTGGAACGCGGTATATATCAGAACAAACCTTAAAATAAATATTTTCTGTTGGTTGGCAAACCTGATTTCTTTTTTGTGTGATAGCTGAAGAAGAGAGGTAAGCATATAAACCAACATTTGAGTTAATATTCCACAAAGATTTATAGCTACGGTATGTTTGCTGTGTTGTGAGAGCAAACATTTTTATTTCTTCATGTAGTATATTTTGTATTGCGCAAGAATAAATACGCGTTTTTAAACATAATTTGATACATAACCTAAATAACATCTACATCAATCATAGCTAAAGTCCCAGCGACAGGAAATTATTTTAAACGCCTCAAAAGTAAAATGTTTTCATGTTTAGCGTCAGTGGTTTTTACTGGGACACCGAAGGTAGGTATATAATACGACATGTCCCAGTGTATACCACAAAATTTATATATCAAGATTCAAATAATATATACACTACCGTTCATGGAAGTTCGGGCAAGCAAAAAAATGTACGGAAGTCAAAGAAAATAAGAGAAATATTAAATGGCCATGTATTTAATACTTACTTACATGATTTTACATATTTTCAAACACAAATTTATTAAAAAGAAAAAGTTAATGTAATACTAATAATGTAAATCCGATTTTCATCGAAAAATCCACCTTTTGCCTTTAGGACTGCTGCCACTATTCTCGGCACCCGATTCACTAATTTTGCTAATGTTTCATTGGGCAAGCTTGTCCATACCTCCTGCAAAATGGTCCACAAATGTTCCTTCGATTTTGGACACTTTTTCCTAATACATCAGTCTAATTCTTCCCATAACAACTATATCGGGATCAGATCGCGGGACTGTGGCGGTCATTCCATAATTTTTAGAGTTCCTTCATTTTCTTCTTGCTGCAGGTAATCTGTGCACAATTTAGATTTATGTTTGGGGTCATTGCCCTGCATAAATTCAAATCCACGACCAATTAATCGGACTCCTGACGGTATGGCATTTTCCTCCAGGATTTTCCGATATTCTTCTTTTTTCATTATGCCCTCAATTTTGAGCAAGTCCCCTGTTTCGATTAAGAAAAACAACCCCAAACCATTACAGATCCGCCTCCATGCTTCACCCTAGGAACTATACACTCCCGTAACATTCTTTCCCCTCTCCGTCTATTTCCAAAAACCTCAAACTTGGTTTCGTCAGTCCACAAAACGTTTTGATTTCACGGAAGACGACATAATTCCTGTCGCCCAATGGCTCTTGATACATAAAGATGAAGAATGGGACGTCGACGATCTGCCCAAATGGGCACAAAGCAACAACATTTCGGAATTCGATCATATTGATCTACGAGAATACGACAGGATAGATGAAAACCTTGAAGTATTCGAAGTTCCTGACGATATTCAAATTATCCAATCCATCAGTAGTCAACCAGATGAGGACATTGACGAAGAAGATATCGCAACTGCAGAAGACGGGGATGAGGAAACAGAAATCCCTACGACACAGGAAGCTATGGATGCTTTGAACACCATAATGTCGTATGTGCAGTTTGTTCTCCTTGAAGAAGAACAGTTTTTGAATGCCGCAGATAGGTTGGAAGGAGTTTTAACTAAAAAAATTCGAGGTGCCCGAAGCACACAAAAAAAATAACTGATTATCTTGCTTAGTTTTCATGTACATATATATTAGTATCTTTTTGTTTTTACAGAATAAACTTTTCAGTTGGCATGTGTACTTAGTTTTTAATTATATATTCTTAAAAGCGCGCAATTTAACGTATAATATGTACACGAAAATGAAAAAATCTTTTGTAGCGAGCAGTCGTATATAACGAGCAATTTTTATGGTCGCTTGGTCCCTCCTTATTGTCGAACTTCACTAGAAAAGCCATGAAATCAAAACCAAAGATATTAGACACAATACTTCCCCCTATACTCTGAAATACTGCTGCATACATTCATAAAGAAAAGCATTATCAGCAACTTCCCTCAATTATCTAAACAATTCCGATCCCTAAGCCCCGCGCTTCCGTTAATCTGTTCTCTCTGCCATTTTTTTTCTCTTAGGTTGATATTCCCGCGGCCTATGAATAATGGGTTCTTCTACCCTGACGCATTTCTTCTGATATACGCACAAACGTCGTGAATCGAACACGCCCCTACTAGATTCTTGTCTCGCGTCCGTTCCTCCTCTATCGGCGAAGGGAAATGATTGATGTCTGAGGTTTTCACCATCATCTCGGTCGTCCCCTTCTCCTTCCACTTCGTTAAGAAAACGGTTTCCACGACGGGCGCGATAAAGTCGACATCCATGGCAGGCTAACCAACGACTTTAAGCTTCGATAAAACGCTGTTTGTTTATCATGGATTGTTTCGGAGATTAATATTGGTGTCAGTAAATGTGGGCATATTTCGTTATATTTTTATCTTTTTCACAGAATAAAAAGGCATCACATCTCGGTGTTGTTACGCATTAAAAACATAATGATATCTTGTATTTGGTTAATCTATTAGGAGCTTATTTTGAAGTGCTGTTTTCAAGGCCAGTAACACCAATGTTAGCAGTTTAAATAAATTGAGATTCAATTCACGACACATATAACAATGCTTTGATCTTTCCGTTTTCATATTTTGTAACTAATTGTTAGTATGTTTCCTTCTTTTTTGATATAGCAGGTATTTCAGCAAATGCAAGTGATAAGAGATGTTTACATGCATTGAAGGTGTCAGTAAATGTGGGCATATCTCGTTATATTTTTATCTTTACATGATAAAGTGCAGGGGGATACTTTTAAAACCACGGAATAAAAAGGCATCACATCTCGATGTTGTTACGCATTAAAAACATAATGATGTCTTGTATTTGGTTAATCTATTAGCTACGAGCGTATTTTGAAGTGCCTGATCCACTAATGAGACGGCTGGGAAAAGTATTCAATAACAATTGCTTCACCCTGAGTGTATTATGTGCAGGACAGCCATCCTGTTGGAACCACGCAATTTCCCGATCCATTCCAGTATTTTCAATAGCAGGAACTATTTGATTTTGTAGCAAATCTAGATATCTGTTGGCATTTAAGGAACCATCAATAAAGAATAAGATGCCTCCCCAGACGTTCAGTTTCTGAGGATACTGCGTGTGTTTTTCCACGCCCAATAGCGCACAAGAGAAGGATTGTGCTTTCCATGTAATATGTGATTCATCAGTGAAAACAATATTTCTGATGAAATTCTCATTTTCATGCATTTTTTCCATTACAATTTTGCAAAACTCTATTCTTTGACAATTATCTTCGGGTAATATCTCTTGGATTTTCGAATATTTAAAACACTTTAAACTGTTTTGCTGCACCACGAATCGTCTTATTATCCTCAAGCACATTACAAACTGCTGCCTTGATAGCCTGAGCACGTTTTTGGCGGCAAACAATACTTTTTCATGTTGCTTTTCAAATACTTTTCTTGATATTTTTGGCATCTTTTCCTAAAGTAATAAAGAAAGGGTAGGTATTAAGAAATGCCACCGAGATCAGAATAATTGATGATATATTATTATTAATTTTTTCGGAGACTAGAAAAACAAATAATAATAAACATATATTATTTGTACCCGACACCATAAAATGGTAAAAGGGATGAGATTATATGTATATATATATATATAATATATTACCAAAAACAGGTATCTTTTTGAATCCATTTTATTAGTTCAAATGTATTGTCTGCCTATTGTTCTTTCCTAAGGTATACCATATCCGTTTCTAAGGATCTAACAGCTACTCGTCATTATAGTTTGACAGTAACATACCGATTCCGCACATCAAACATTACATTCGGTAGATATTCGCGAATTTCGTCCTCTCTACATACGGCCATTTATTTTATCATATTACATATTGCTACATATTGTATATCTATTAATAGTAGCAAGCCACAATCGCGATAGAACATGGTACACCTTTGAATATATCGGCGCGATTATGTATTCCCGGAATTCTAGCCGTTATAATACGGCATTGCAATTCTAGTCACACACATATGTATATATCTACGTATGTATGTATGTATGTACGTAATGTCCGTATGGGTATACATGGACGCCTTTATCCGAACGCCGCAAGAGACCAATCGATAAACTAGATGATGACAAGTGTATACCTCAATACACCGCTGCCATCAATCCTTCCACGCGGGTCAAATTTACCACCAACCCTCTCCATCGCTTCGAACCCCATTTGGATGCTTCAATAAAGCTCACGCAATAAAATTTTGGATATAAATAGAACGACGCTGGCGTATAAAAATTTTTGTTGTTGCACTGTGTAATAGCAAAGGATCGGTCAATCAAAATGTATTTTTTCTCTTTTCTGTAGTACCTCTTTACTTTACCCATTGGCTCCACACTAAATGTGCTACATGGCATGGAAACTGCCTCAAAAAAGCTCGAAAAGCATTTTCTGCCAATGGAGTATCGCTAGTAGAGTTCATTGAGCGTGATTCAACCATCAATGCGAAAGTCTATTGTGAAACACTACGAAAACTCAAACGACCCATTCAGAAGAAGCTGACTTCCGGAATCCCACAGGTTCACGATAATGTTCGACCATATTTCGCTGGACGCACCCAAAAACTTCCGCAGCATTCCGCTGAGCTGTTCTTCACTATCCTCCCTACAATCCCAGATTTAGCATCCAGTGATTTCATTCCTTGGCAGCAACTTTTCTCGAAGAAAGTATTGCAAAACACGCTAAACGTTATGGCAAGTGTTTCAGTGTGTATGGCGATTATGTCGAAAAGTAAAGTACAGTTGTAATTTCCAAAATTATATGCAACATGACATAGAAACTGCAACACAAAGAAGGAGTGCGAATTTTCACGACATTTCTGACACTTCATGCTTCTTTTTTTCACTGTTTTCCCTTGTCAAACCTTTGTTTGACATGTTTTGGGGGTTTGATTATGCCTGAAGTGCAGCAACATGGAAATTCACCAGCTGAGCGAATTCGCCCTCTGTCGAATTGATGGTTGCAAATCGCCTTATCCGGAACCAATCCACCATCATACGCAGTTATCAGTCATGGACTAGGGAGGGCCAGGAAAGTTGCCGAAGAGGAACCAGGGGCCAAAGAAGAGTTAATGAGATGCAGGACCGCCACCTTCGCCTAAAGGTACTAAGAGACCAATTCTCCAGTACCAAGTCAATTGCTGGCCAATGCTTAAGTAATGAAGGTTGTCCTGTGACCCTTCGAACCGTTTATCGCCGAATCAGTACTTTCGGCTTGGAATCCTATCGATCACATCCTGTGTTACCGCTTACAGCTCAACACCGAATGTGGTTGCGAATTGTTAGGAATGCACTAGAACGTGGAGTGGCATAGCGTGGTGTTCAGTGATGAGGCCACCACATTTTAAAAATCCTGTAAGATTTTGCTTACCGAAGGAGGCACAAAATACACAACAATTGTGTTGTCTTCCGTAATACAGGTATTTATCATGGAACACAATCCACAGAATACATTAAATATTCTCATGGAGTACTTTTTTACACCATTTCATATCTGTTTGGTTTGACTAGATGTATTTTGGCAGTCCAAATTACATTCAAGTATACGAAATCCAGACAACATCCTCTTTAACCCAAGAAACCAATCCTGGCATTTATTGGCACGTTGTTTACTTCCCAAAACTGCAATGAAAACTACAATAATATCGCCCCATTTCAAATTCGGTGCAAACGAAAAGGACGGCAGAAAGTGCTTCTCCGCGACGGAGACCGTTCAACAATAAACTCCTCTCCATTCGAACCTAATAGATCCGAAAACATTTAATCCGTCCGCCAGGCCGAACGATGCCGAAAGCTTTCAACGTGATTAAAGAGCAAGTCTTCGGTTAGATGGCGCGCAAACGCTACGTCATAAGCACCGACTGTAGAATAGAACTCGTACGATCGAAAACAATAGCGCCGGCTGTCGCGAAGGAGGAACTAGAGGAAAGCATCACAAAGTGAAGCGTCGGCATGGGAAGAATGCATGAATTGGCGTATCTAATTAAGATGGGAGGAAGTGCTTATCTGTTTTGTTTTCTTTTGTCTTGTACGCGTTCGTCGACTGTTTGCGAGGATGTTGTTCTTATTAATAGATCTCATTTTTCGAGATAGATAGGAGCAATTTATGTGGATAGATTCTCTAAACGCTGAAGGCAAAGTATTTTAACCTTAGAATAACGTGTGGAACCAAGCAAATATCTATAAAACGGAAACGCTGATATTGATAAAACTTTGCAGATAAATGTAATGACGCATAATGTAGATATAAGTAATATGCGTTTCAAGAATTTTAAGCAAATAAATGATTTATTTTAAGAAAATGAAACTATTGATTTATGAATAATACCCAAACCCTTTCTTGAATTAAGAAAACTATTTACTACCCTTAAGAAAATATTGTTTTGTGTTATAATGACCATTTACTTATACCAAGAATCGCTTTCTTCAAATTTTCTGCAAGATTTTTTTGAATCAAGTTAACAAATATCTTAAACAAAGACATACATTTCATTACAAGTATATACTTCTCTTAAAAGCGTAGAAAAAAAAACGCTAAGAAATATTTCTATTGATTTAAAACAGTTTTTGTGTTGAGGATAATTGAAAAAATAATTGTCTTGAATTGAGGCGGACAGTCTTGATACAAGAAGTAAACATTTTTCTGCGTGCAGGCTTGCATATTGTCAGGAGGTAAACGACGAACAGTTTGGCCTGAAATCGACATCGCTCTAGTTTTCGTCTATTTTATCGTTACATACGCATTTCTGATCGACAAATGTTACGGTTTCCGATAGAAAATTATCCGCTGAATCGATTGCGATGAAGCAGAACCTTCTGGCTCTTTTGGTTTGGAAGCTATGGCGCTTGCCCACACCCTACAATTGTACAATTCTAATAGTTAACAAACTTTTATCCGGTAGTTATACTAGAACTATTATCAGAAACATTTTTCTTTTTGTATCGCCAATAGTAACGGAAATAATTAGTGGTCAAAATAAAATGAAAACCTCTGTACAATATGTTTGTTTAAAACAACTTCAAAAACTATTCTCTTTCCCAATTTACCATTTTCACTTGTCTTACTGGATAGCTTGTTGCCTCCTACAACATAAGGATCTCATCTCTTTCCTCCCTCTCCACCTTTTTGTCGCTTGATTTCTCTTTCGCCGTTCGTTTTGATCTTATTTCGATTCTCGAACAGCAACGAGACATCGACGAGCGTTCGACTACGCGCCGTCTGGCCGTTCTGTCGGCGTCCGCGAACAGATTTATAAAGATATTCGGAACTCTCGGGCATAATCCGCGTCAAGCCAACGAATAAATAGTTTATGGCGGAGCATTACGTCCAGTCGAGTGGGCAAATGCGCAGAGAGTGGAGGATATCACCGGCTCTGTTTGGACGGAAAGCCGGTCGTTGTTGCTGGAAGACTAAGAAGAAAGACTATATGCACGAACGAAGTAGTTTGGGGGATTTCTCCCCAACGTATAATGTCAAGCTTCCTATACTGGTGGCAGTGATACAATCTTGGGTGAAAAGAAGAAGCGCGTCGTAAATGGTTTAGTGTGAGAACATTTTTCATCATTTTTCCACAAAAGGTGGTTTTTTCATAAAAATAGTTTTTTAAGCAAGACTTTTTGACATTTCTACAATGTATCTGTCATTGATCTGACAGCATAACAGCAACATACAAATGCTTGGTACTTCTGCAAAATTCGACTTTTGAAAAAACTGGGTTTCGAATTCCATTATCTCCTTCTGAAGGTAATGAGAATACCTTCAAAGATTTTGATGGGCGATATTATGGATAAATCCAGTTGTTTCTTATTCATATTATGAATCTTTTCAAATAATTTGGAAAGGAGTAAATTAAGGTGTAGGATGTAATAGTCATTTATGTCACAAGGGACGCAGTTTTGCGGTCAAGGACGTTGTTTGCAGACCGAGGCGAAGCAACTTGCCTCTTTGTTGCACATCTTCGTACTGTCACTTTCTGTCTAGTTTGTTGTAATTTGTCCCTGCAAAGCATTCGATCTAGTTGACCATTTTACTTAAAAAATTATATAACTACGGACTTAGAGGCTCTATTTGCAAATAGTTTACCAATATACAGTCCCTGGCCATATTACTTGAAACATGTCATAAATCAACCCTTTTACCTGGAAATCCCATCCTATTACAGTGATATTCTTTTGCTTTGAATCCGATCGTTTATAGGGGGACTAGATTATTGTATCAATAAATAAAAATACCACAGAAATGATATTTAGAAGAGTAAAGTACGAAGAGCTAGAGAGAGAAGCTAAGTTGTGGAGTATCGTTAAATGTTTTGTGTTGATATATCGTTATTGCAAAGGTAAAATTGTTATTCTATCTCCCTCTGAATAATTAATTATTTGGAATTTGAAAAAAATTGAAATATTTGGGGTTTTTTGTAGAAAATGCCCGGGAAAGATTTAACAAGTGAACAAAAAGCCGCTATACAAGCTCTTCTACAGTCAAACAAACATTCACAACGAGAAATTGCAAAATTGCAGAAACTATCTCCTTCTTCTGTATCGCATTTAGCTAGAAACTTAAACGAAGGAGCTAGCACATTGACACAAAGGCGGGTAAAGTACGGTCGGAAAAGAAAAACTTCGAAGAGATCTGACCGTGAAATTGTTCATCGGGCTTTGAGCAATAGATTTGCTACAAATAAAATGATTCAAAAAAATTTACAAGAGAGAGGAATAGAGATTTCGGGCAGAAGTGTCAGGCGCCGATTGTGCGAAAATCGCTTAATGGGCCGAAGACCTGTAAAAAAGCCGCGTTTAACAGAAAAAATGAAATCTGCTCGTCTCAACTTTGCAAGAGAATGTCGACATTTCACAGACGAGAATTGGAAAAAGGTGAATAACTTAACAACATGATTTTTACCGAATTAATATTTGCATTATTTAATAGGTTTTCCTTAGTGACGAGTGCTCGCTCTGTGTGTTAGTGCAGCGAGCACAATTTATTCGTAGACGACCTGGCGAACTTCTCACAGCGTCCACGGTTCCTCGAACTGTAAAACACCCTCCGCAGGTAATGATTTGGGGAGTGATTAGTGGAGACGGACCCGGCCCTTTGTATTTTGTAGAAAGTACAATGCGTCAAGAGCAGTACATAAATGTGTTAAAAAAACACGTTATTACCGTATTTTAAGCCAGGACGTCGCATACCGACAGGGCGTATATTTATGCAAGATAATACTTGTTGTTTTAATGTGATAAAATCGGAATCTTTCATTAACACACTCTCGAACTTTTCTAAAACGCGATTATATTTTACGTCATGTCTAATGCCTCGGAGTGTATGTACTTCGTCCACTATTTGCAGTGACTCTACTAACGACAACGCTCTATTTTGTAACTGTTCTATTGCGTCATGTAATCCTTTATAGCTGTTACGAATAGTTTATAACTCTGTTTCAACGGCAAATATCTTGAAATTATGTCTGGCTCTCCTGAATAGCTACAGCTTTAGCAGCATTGAATTGTAGAATAACAGCTTTTACTTGTTTGAAATACTCAGCACAATAAGGAGCTGCCTGCAACCATGTTCCCCAACGTGTAAGAATCGGCTGTTGTGGTTCACAAATACCGGGACACTGTGCGTGAAATGATCGAAGACGTTTTGCAGATTTGAGAAAAACTTTTTTTGTACTTGCTATTAATGCATCTACCTCGGATGGACATTGTCGAATAACTTCTGCCACATAATGTAAAGCATGCTCTTTACACGTAACATGTAAACACTTGCAACCGTGCTCAAGAAGAGAACGACCTACCGAACGCATTGTCGCGGCATCATCGCTCATAAACATCAACACTTAACGTAATGAGATTTGAAAGTTTTCTAACGTACTAAGTATCACACACCCTCACAATTGCTGCACCAGTACACTTTTCTAGTCTTTTGCTAGCTAATAATAGTGGAAATGTTGGTTTATGAGGGTCCAGTACACGTACTGTAACATTTAGAACAGAATTTCTTTTGCAATCTGCTGTCTTGTCAACACATAACCAAGGCAACTGATTTTTTAATGTAGATTTGATTTTATTCTTCACGCCTTCGCATACAACATGCTTACGTGCCGTTTTCGAAGTTGGCAACTTCAACTCAAATAAAACTAAAAATGTTCTTGTAAAACAAATATAACGGATGCTACTGACAAGTGTTGTTTCTGTGGAAATCACCTAACAATTGTGGGTCTTACGGAATGATTGAACTTTTATTCGCCTATTACATTGGGAAATGTTGGTGTTCTGAAAAGATGATGAGTTAAGTTTAAAGAGTCGCCACAAAATAACCTCGCAGTTGTCTACTTAATTTCCCACAAAAGTGACATCTGTTGTTTTGCCGGGAAACCCCTCAATTGTAATAATATGAACCAAAAACTTGGATATTTTCCGTTCATCATTTTACTACAATCAGAAAGGCTTATCATTTTCACCCACGACTGTACAATCAGTCAGAGGTCGCTGCACCCGCCGTCTTTTCTCCAATATAAATTGGCAGACACACATACATACTTACATGCACATGCAAGCGCACAGCAAACGAGTGGAACGTGGCGAACACACACCAGAGATGCCATAGTTCGAGTGAACTAGTGAATGGAGTAATCGCATCGCGAAGGAAGGGGGAAACGGCGTCGGTTTATCCGATGCGCCGCGATGCCATCGGAAAATTTCGCCCCGAGATCAACATTCGATTAGGGCCGGATATTGTTGTAATATAAGCGGAGGATGGTCGTGCCTTAGGAGGATTTTAAAAGTTGAAAAATGTATCACGTGACGCTAGGGCGACTTCGGCTTTAGTCTTGAGGGGCGAATGCATTTCTCGTTTAATGCCCTATAAGCGATATTTTCATGATAATCCCAGCGATAAAATAGCAATTTAAATTGCAAATTTTTAACTTGTTATTCGTTAATAATTGCTGGTATTTCTAGAAAGTATTTTATGTTTATTCGTGAAATTTTTGAGTTCTACGAGGGTAGTTTAACATTAATCTAGCCTTCGATAGTTGGCGTTAGGCGAGAACGAATTGCTCTCGGTTTTGACATCTGCCGTCCATCACATGACGTCTGTCAAAATTTCAAGTAAAAAACACAATTAGTTTGGTTTTGACAGTCATCGAACGCAACTTTTCTGTTTTTCGAAAATGGAAAAAGTCAAATATCGCTCAGTGATTAAGTACCTACATTTTAAAGGTACAAACAATGCAGAAATCAAAGCCAAACTGGATGCTGTTTATGGCAAGTCTGCACCGTCGTTAGCAACAGCGAAATTTTGGAAAGCTGAATTTGTTCGTGGTCGTAAGAGTGTGTTTGATGATGAACGTCCAGGTGCCCCAAAAACCGTCACTACACCAGAAACCATCAACAAAGTCATGATCACGGCAGGCCGTCGAACCAAAGTGCGTGAGATAGCAGAGACTCTAAACATATCAACTGAGCGTGTACATAACATCATACACGAACATTTGAATATGAAAAAGCTATCCGCGCGATGGGTGCGGCGTTTGCTCACTGTCGACCAAAAACGCACACGTGTGACGGATTCGAATAAGCTTTTGGCAATGATAAAACGCCATCCGAAGGATTTTTTCGCCGGTACGTCACTGTTGATGAAACGTGGGTCCATTACTACATGCTGGAGACGAAGGAACAGTCAAAGCAGTGGAGAAAAAGGGGTGAAGGCCCACCGAAGAAGGCCAAGACCACCCGATCGGCCGGAAAGGTGATGGCGACTGTTTTTTGGGATGCGAAAGGGATTATTTACATTGATCTGCACATGAAGAGAAACTTCTACCTATCTAAGACCTTTGAGTTACCATTTTCCTTCGTATCTGCCAAATATCTTTCGTTAATTCGCACTGATAAAGTTATTTTGATGATTATTATAGTGTATTAATTTTTCTTGAATTTTTATTCTTTTCAGAACAACTTGACATCGTCGCAATTTTCATGGAAAGATAAGGCGGTAGCAAGTCTAATACTTTATGCTGAATTCAATGGTAAATCGATGTACATGCTGTCCTGCATTAATTGAACATCCTGTATATTTCGCACTATTTTTCCTACCTTCTACATTAACTGAGATATTGTACTTCCTCGCACTAATGGGTCACCCTGTATATTTTTTCAATAGATAGATATAAAATATACGAAGCGTTGCGAAAATTTAAAATGCCCACAAAAGTAATAAATAATAAACCTAGTAAGAATGACTTAGAAAAAAAAAGTTAAATAAAGAGACAGTAGAGGCGCACTGTGTATCATATATCAGATTTATAATATGTATTTCAAGTGGTTTAATTTTTATTTATTGGATGCTTGCGGCTTTTAATGATTAAGAAAAGTTAAGTGAACATCGGAATGATTGTCACAGCATGCGCAGACGGTCTTAACCACAGGGGTAGCGTTAAAAGTGCCAAAGAGTTCAATTAATGATGAAAAGATGTAAGTACATTGACAACACTTTATTTGTACATAACTTCATGAAATAAAATAAAATTCTCTAGCAAAGCATAATAAAGCTCATATACAAATATATATACAACAAGTAAAATAGATAATTGAAAACAAAACGTTCTATTTCTTAGTTACGAGTTCGGTCTGAGTTTAATCGGGTTTTTAAACTTTATATGGCGGTAAAACATTTACAAAATTCTCGGTAACGGACTTTGAATAATTTCGGGCGTCGAAATTCCACAATAGATAGCCCAAGCCACGCTATCATGAAATGTCGACGTTCTTGCTGTCCAAGCTTCGCGAGACGCAGCCAGCGGCCGCAGAGAGGCGAAGTCTGGGCAGTAGGAGCTCTCGCAATGAGAAACCAACAGAGAGGTTGTTCCCTCGTAGGGTGAGCCACAGAAAGACAAATGTACGCGGATTCGGACGCCTTTTATAGCGAAATTTGCTCGTTTTTGTTTATCTACGTATTGTGACCTTGCATGTAAACGGCACGCACTCATCACAGAACTCGTAACTATAGTGCTTGCGCAATATGAACATCATAAACCTTATCATTCGTGGAGTACACTGGAGTACAACATAAATGGTTCTAAAATTTGAAACAATAATTAAACGAAGTGAATTTACAATTTATAACAAAGATTTAAAGACTACATGAGACAGGTAAAAATTGAAATAATAATTTTTCTTCGTTTTTTTCAGAATTAAAGTCTTTAAATTTGGCGAACCGGTCTATTCGATCGATTTCCATCGATTTAAATTCAATAGATGGTCAAAAAATTATAAAAATTACGTTTTTTTGTCTTTGGGCCTAAAATGTTTAAATTGAAATTGCTCGAGAACGCGAGCTAACTTTTAAAAACGGTTATCACCATTGGATTCAGCATACTCGAATTACGTTCATCCCCTGAGTGCCCAGCTTGTTTGCAAAAAAAAGTCTCCAATTCGAGCACAGTGTAATCTGTATTTAATTAAATAAGACGAAGTCCGGCAAACCTGCTCTAATGCCCTTTCAAAATTCTTAATGTAGAGCCGGCTAAACATTTGATCATCTAATAAGAAGCAAATACTTACTGTTAGCATGATACCTGCACTTTTCGTTTTATTTAGGTATACTAATTTAATAATACATTTTTACCAACCTAACAAACCGAAAACCGAGAGCAAACAAGTAAAACGAAGGAAATAAACCAATAATACTGTACACTGCTTCAACAAACCTAATTCCTACTGACATAGAACCCATTACCAAGTGATCATGTTTCACATTCACTTACAACAAAACCAAAACGACGAGCAAGAAAGATCGCGCCAATGCGTGCTTTTTTTCAAAAGCCTTTGTGAGAAATCTCGTATATATACAAAGATATCCATGTATATACTACGAGTTCAATATTATTGGAAAGGAACAAACCGCAAACGGGATTTTCATCAAGTTCCAAGTTTCCGCACGACCGACTTCCAGGCGAGTACTACGGCAAACCTTGACTTTTTAAGTTTCTATATGCGGTTTCCAGCGAACCTTCTCGTGTTCGAAACGATATTTACAATGGCAAATATATCGAATGTGGTAAAACTAAGAATAATATGTGAGGCAATATTTTCTCTTCCTGGTATATTTTCTCGAAAAGTCTGGAGGGTATTGTAGTCATTTTAATTCGTAAAATGAAACCGAACAACACAAAGGTATTATAATTTACTGACGACAATGGCATAAAAAAGTGTTTTTAATAGTCGGATATCATAAAAGCGTTGCGAAATTCTCATGAGAGATCCGGGCATTTTTGAAACGGAAAAACAAATAATTTCTATATGGATAAAGAAGGATATAGTTGGATCAAAGGTTACGCCTAGATAGTTTATTACAATTATTTTGGTCTGCTTCGCACAATAACTCTGTTTTAATAAGCGTGCTACCGGTTTCAAGAAACCTCTTTCATCATCAGGCAAGAGTTAAAGTACTGCAGGAAAAGTTACGTCAATACAATAAATTACTTCTTAACCTGATAAAATACACTTCAATAACAATGAGAGGATCACTTGTCGTATAATTAAAATCAAATACGAGGCTCATCCGGAAACTAGTACCCATTTGCCAATTAAATCGCAACCAATAGAGATATCTGAACAAACTTTTTATTAGACATATACATGTACTGTACATTACTTTTCTACATAATTACTTCGTAAATTAAGACACTTGTCGTATCGTGGGATGAGATTTTTTATGCCGACGTCGTAATGCTCTACCGCCAGTGTGGCGAGAAATGTAGTGACCGCTGTTTTGAGGGCGTCACCGCTGCGGAAATATTTTCCGCCTAGAAAATCTTTCAATTTTGTAAAAAGGTGGTAATCCGACGGTGCTAGATCTAGGCTGTAGGGTAGGTGATCGAAGATTTCCCAGCAAAAACTGCTGGAGCAATTGGCGTGTTGTTGCAGCAACATGGGGACGGGCATTGTCGTGCAGCAACACAATGCCCGACGACAACAGACCTCGCCGCCGATTTTGAATTGCCCCCCGCAACTTCTGTAGCGTGGCACAATATGCTTCCGCATTAATGGTGGCCCCTCGAGGCATGAAGTCCAAAAGCAAGAGACCATGTCTGTCCCAGAAGACGGTTGTCATGAGTTTGGGAGTCGACTCTGCTGCGGTGAATGATAATGATGCCATTCCATGGACTGGCGTTTGCTTTCAGGCGTTGAGTAAGCAACCCATGTTTCATCGCCCCTAACAATGTGTGACAAGAATGCATCACCTTCATTTGCGTAACGCTCCAAAACATTCAAGGCCGCACCCATACGTTTGTTTTTGTGTTCCTCTGAAAGCATGCGCGGCACCCACTTTGCACAATTTTTTTTTGTAATGCAGATGATCTTTGACGATTTCATGCGTTATGGTGCGGGAAATCTGTGGAAAACGTGCACTGATGTCATTAAATGTGACACGCCGATCCTGCTGTATGAAGTCATCGACTGCACGCAGCAACGCATCAGTAATGACGGGCGGCCGCCCTGGACGCTCTTCATCGTGAACGTTGTCTTTCCCCGCACTGAAATTGCGACACCATCGCCGAACCGATGATGCGTCCATCGCATCGTTGCCGTTCACTTCTTGAATTTGACGGTGAATGTCACATGGCTTCACATTTCTGGCGTTCAGGAATCTTATTACAGACCGCACTTCACAACTGGGGGTATTGTCGAGTGTCTTAAACATTTCAAACTCACACTGACGCGATATTATTGTAGATAACTCAACCAAATCTCGTACGCTAACAGCTGACAGATCACTGCGTCACGAGAAAACCACTCGGGGGCTCGTCGCGCAACTGCTGCTCCACACCACGCGAACGGGTACTAGTTTGCAGACGAGCCTCGTATATAAAAATGTATGTGTAAAGAGGACCAAATTTAAATTAGTTTTGAATTTGGTCCTCTTATGCGACAAGTGATCCTCTCATTGTTATGTGTTGTATTGTGACATAACTTTTCCTGCAGTACGTTAACTCTTGCCTGATGATGAGAGAGTTATTGTGAGTAAACTTTTATTTTACCTTCCCCAGTTATGAATTACTCACACAGAGTCGCAATGGATCGTTTAATAATATTTGTTGCTATTATTAGATTTCCTTTTCTTGCACCGTCATTTATGCTCCTCAATCCTTCACGAAACCGAATAACCCAACAAAAAACGGTACCACGCTTTACAAACTTCATGCAAAACTCTCTCAATTTCTGTGGAACTAATATGACGAACTTCAGCTTCCATGCATCATCTCTGATCTACTACAATCACATATACTGTTGTTCCGATTTAATTTACCCTCTCAACTTTCGGCGCATATCCTCCGGTTTGGTGTTTCTCTGGAAATTGTGTAATAGCTGCATTCTGCTCTGCACTACTTCAAAGATTACAATTTATAATCCCATGCTCTGGTGTCCGGTATTCGAATACGTTTCCTCGAACAAATGCTCTTTTAAAATCACCTATTTATGTGACTTGTACAAACTTTAATCTCATATCTTCGCAATGTGATATTTTTCACGATACTTTACATACAATAAGGATAGTCACTGCTCTTTACTTTAATAATTTTTTGTAACTTGTTACTCTTACTTGTTTTTTGTACTCGTTTTGTAATTTGTTTAATTAATTACTTGTCCAGTAATTGGAATTTTCTCTGTTGGGCAATAAAGCTTATTATTATATCCCCAGAAATTTAACATTTTTTCATATACAATGGTGCATTCCAGAAAAATTGCAAGCAACCGCACCAATTCCGCAAGAGGCTTAAGCCCCAATTATCATGAAATGTCATTTGTATTAAAGTAGTATTAAACGATCACCGTAGTGCTGGCACCTTGTGAATTGTTGTTTAAATATGCTTCGTATATTATCTAAAAATAGTAGAAATCACGCAGATATTTACAAAATTACCTAATTCAAGTAGATAAGACAATTTCGATAATTTTTACCTTTTCGTTTCTTACAGTATAAACCACGGTCAGGTAACTTTTAGCTTCTTTACTTTTTCACAACTTTAATACGTTTTTTCCTTTTATTAATACTCGTCGGACGTTGAAGGTGCTTCATTTGTCCGACAGAGGTCATCGTACACTTTGCTACTCCTCCATGTAAACAGCGCGTGAAGTGGCCGGACGAAAATTTGTCTCAACATTGAAAGAGAGAACCAGAGCAGCGTATTTTTCGTATGATGCGGTCGTTTCGGACAGATCTATTATTCATTTATAATACGGTACCCTCCTATGTAGTGTTGTTTACCCTTCCAGCGCGTCCGCCATATCTGCAGCGACCATATCCGTACCCTTTGGTGCTGTGCGTCTCGACGACAGTGACAAATTTTTAATCTTACACTTATACCGAATTAATAAAGCATTAATTTTAAAAGCAGCCGGCTCCATGGTGTCGGACGGGGTTCTACGTAACTCCCTGAAGCGGGACAAGGATAGCGACAGGCACAGATCCTGTATCCCGCCTCATTTTTGACCGTTGCGAGGGTGTCCAAAGACGCCCGATGGTTATTTGAATCTCGCGGTAACCGGAAACCAATCCCCACACCCCCGTCGTTTGTCACTTGTGTCTTCGTAGTGAATTAGGGCTTCTTCGGAAAGCATGGGAAAGGGTTTTGACGGCGTTTCGTTGGATGAAATGTGGATAAATTTTAAAATTGAAAGCTATTAATATTCGAGAAGTGCGTACAGGATGTTCAAAATTAAATATAAGAATTTTGCTGACTCGATTATTTTGTGTTAACAATATTTTGGACAAAGTAAAATGGCGATCGTTGTTTTCTTTCCTTGAAAAGAACAAGCTGTTTCTATGTTGCTCATCAAACTTTAAGATTTCTGAAAGAATCCGTTATACGATTGCTTCCATGGCCTCCATGGTTTCCAGTCCTATCTCGGATCGAATATGTTTGGCCTATAATGGGTGGAAGAATCAATAATTTATCCAGTAGTCTAAGAAACAATAATACAAAAGGAAATTGATGACATCTTTCCTTTTACTGTTGCGTGACCTTCAAACGATTCTCTTCCCCCTTACACTGATAATGGTAAGTCCTTTTGTGACTATATTTCTTGGGAGTAGGTAACGCCACTGCCATTTTTGAAGATTAGGGGCATCAACTGAAAGATGAACAATAATGTGGGCAGGAGTTCTCACATTGGTTTTGCCGGGAATGATTCCATCAATACCATGAGCTTTTAATTAGCATAATCTTATTGTTCTAGGTACTTTTTCCATGTGTACTTCTACATTAAGTTCACCTTCGTTTGAACATCATTCTGTTAGATAACCTCTACCTCAACCTTTTTAAAGTTACATGCAATGAGAATAATTTACTGCATTATGTACGGATATGTCGTACTGTTTTAAACAAGGTAAGTGCAATTATTAATGTGGATATAAAAACCTAAACGCTTTCTGGAATTAAGAAAGCTATTTACTATCCTTTTCTCATATCTCCTATCAATTAACAATGTAAACATGTATCTGTGTATATCTATTTCCGAATACCTACTTTTCTATCGCTTAACTCTAACATGCTGGGTATATGTGAAACGGCCAAGGGTCTCATCCCGCCCTCGTAGAATAGAGCGAGACGAAAGGAAGGTTACTTCCCGCTAATTCTCTATCTACGCACTCTAAGGATACTAAACAAATCAATACATAAACTGCAGAACACCATGACTCGGTCTTCGTCAAGTGTGGACTGAAAAGTTCTTTTACCCTAATAAATCACACAAGCAAGAGAAATAAAGTGGCGCATTCTCCTTGTTAAGGAGCTTCGAATGTTTTTTCAAGTACACTGTCTCAAATGCGTCCAATTCCCGAGGTGAAGTTAGGTTTTTAATTAATTTGAGGTTTTCCAATTTGATTACATGTCCTGTGTTATTCATATGGTCAGCTACACTTGACGCTCCTGTTCGACCGAATAAGTTAATGTTTAGTACAGAATTAACCTTAACAAGACATGCAGAGTATCTTCCCTATGGAAGATCTCCTCTTAACTATAAGTTAAACTTAGTCTAACTCATTCCTCTGTTAAACAAAAACAACAAGTAATACTGGTGAATAAGAATTAATACCTAAAGCCTAGTTAATAGGTCTGTCGGTTTGTAGCGCTTCAGTCTGTGCACTTCGCCTAAGGTGTCAAACAGTACACTCGCGAGCACATTAGGGTGTTCACTAATTCTGGCTTTGTACAATGCACTGTATTTTTGTATTTCGTTTATGATGGAAGGCACTTGTAGGTCTCTGGAGATCACAGCATTTGGCACGTACCACGTCCACAATCATCCGAGGATTTTATTTTGATATCTCTGTAATATTTCTAGGTTTGAATTACTGGCAGAACCCCACACCTGGACTCCATATGTCCAGATCGGCTTCAATATGGATTTATAAACTAGTAGTTTATTCTCGACCTTTAGTTGAGACTTTTTGCCGATGATCCAATGTAGTTGGTGCAGTTTGAGCCCAAGCTGCTTCCGTTTGGTGAAGATGTGTTTTCTCCACGTCAGGCGTCGGTCAAGATGAAGGCCGAGATACTTGGCTGAGTCTTCTTGTCTCAGTCGGTGATTGTTTAGCTGCTGCACATGTTTCTTTTTTCATTGTAAAAGTTACATGCGTCGATTTTGTCTCATTTGTCCTAATTCTCCGCTTCTTCAGTCAGACCTGTATTTTATTGAGATGAGATTGTAGGTTTAAAGATGCCCCGGTACCACAGATGTGAGAAGCTAAGACAGCCGTGCATCTACGTATGTGGCAGCAGTTGTCACTCTGGTGATACGTAGATCTGAGGTGTATATTAGGTATACCACGGGCCCAAGCACGCTGCCCTATGAGATTCCAGCTTCTGCTTCATGTATTTCGGAGTGTTCTTATTGTTTGACCAGGAAGAAGCGATTGGATGAGTATGATTTAAGCAGTAGCTAGAAATTGTAGCGAAGTTCTCTTCTTAGTTTATAGAGAAGGCCAGTGTGCCACACTCTATCGAAGGCTTGGCTAATGTCTAAAAACGCCGCACTGTAGAATCGTTTATTTTGTTAACGGAAGCCAAACTGGTGATGCGGTATTATTTCCCTCCCTGTGAGGGTTGATTCCAGTCGATTTTTCCTATGTTTTAAGATCATTAAAATCTCAGCTATCTTCCATTTTTGGGGAAAGTGGTTGTGCGTTAGTATCGCGTTATAAATGTGTGTTAATGCAGTGATCGCTTTTTTGTTAAGATATTGTAGAACTTTACCTGTGATTAAGTCATAGCCGGGGTCCTTTTTCGGATTTGTTCCATGCCAGATGACTGTATGTCAACTTCTCTATATGTAATTTATTTTATGGGTAGATCCATTTGGAAAGGTGCATGTAAGAGTTCCTGTATTCCTTCATCATTAGCATTGGGATCTCCATCGTGAAGTTTAAATACGTTTTCTAGATGTTTTGCAAATGTGTTTGCTTTTTTCAAATCCATGACCAGAGTCCAGCATTGTCTCTGATAGGGGGTATTGGTCTACATGGTCTTTGGAGTTTTCTAATGGCACGCCACAACGAATAGTCCGAAACCTCTGTTGCAGTTAAGCCTTCCAGATAGGTTTTTTGGTAGCTTTATTATGTTTTGATTTAGTTGCCATTGTTCTTCGTTGCTGCCATTTCTTACGCAGTTCTCTTTTTTCTAGTATCTTTTCGTGAACTATTATTGGGTTTTCCTCTTTTGGTTACCATCCTTAAGAAAATATTGTTTTGTGTTATAACGGCCATTTACTTATACTAACAAATGTCTTAAACAAAGAAATACAATTTTTTCATTACAAGTATATACTTCTCTTAAGCGGAGAAAAAAACATTAAGAAAATATTTCTTTTGATTTAAAACAGTTATTGTATTGTGGATAATTGAAACAGTAATTGTCTTGAATTGAGGCAGACAGTCCTGAAGTAAACGTTTCTCTGCGTGTAGAGCAAAGTTCGTATCGCGACTGCTAAACGATTAACAGAAACATCGTTCACCAGACTCATTTTTGAAGAATCGTCACAGCTGATGAAAGCTAGGTTTATGGTAAGTATTGGATACCACTACCCTAATATATCCATGTTATACTTCTGTTACTTTTAATTTTCAACGACAGGCAGTATACTTCGAATACACCCTGTATATCATCTCACAAAAGAATCAAGGTCAAAAATGGTGTATGGTATTAAAGTGTTATACTTAAATAACGTCCACCTCTAAATATTACAATCTTTCCTTAGGATTCCAAAACATAGCACCACATAAATTCTTTCAGAGACGATCGAAACGACAAAATTCCTCCCATCCCCCGCTAAGAAATCCATACGGGCGCAAAGATACTGCAGTATAAGACAGCGACGGCGGCAGTGGTGGCGGTGGCGGCATACAACGGTTTCATGAATGGTTGCAATATTCGGGGAATCAATAGTGATGTGGTGGTTGGCGGCGCATTGGCCCGCGTTGCCTAAAGATCGACCGCCCTTGTCTGCTACGTCGTATCGGAGATAGCGCTGTCCCTTTTCGATTGAACCTCGAGATATTTCGATTGCAGACACACAGTCCGCGTAAACAGATGTATGTACTTATGGTGTACAGTAAGATATATCGGACTGCAAAGAATGAATTGGTGCACAGAGAGAAAGATTTCTTTAAATCTGAGAAATATGCATTGAGTTAAATAGTATAGCAAATACTCTAAACAAACTTAATAATCTTTACTACAGGGGCGATGTTATTCGAATTTATATGACGTAATTATTGCCAAAATACAGTTTACATATCCTGCGGCTTCCTATTTACTCCGTGGTCAGTATTATGAAATGGATTATACCTTAACTTACAACGTACAATAGGTTGTAGTGAAATATTTGGTACGCGATGAAATCGCGGCCCTGTTTGCTATGGCAACGGTACGACACCTGACCAAACAACCAATCACAATCCAGCTGATGTATAGGCATTTGGGACGCACAATTGCCACGACCAGTCGAATTTTAGTTAGGGGAGGGAGTGTTGCGAATTAGTATAGATTTTTCCCGCGTTTTTATACCACGCAATCCTAAACAAACAGTTGCCACTTGGGCTCTATTGCGATCGTGCGAAAGCTTTTGACTGTATTCAGCATTCACTTATATCTAAAAAGTTAGAAATGATGGGAATTAGAGGTATAGCACTTCAATGGTTACCTTCATATCTGTCTGGGAGAACACAATAAAGGCTGATTTATAACGTGCAGAGGAGATTTTTAGGGTAGATAGTGGGGACTAAAATAAACATTTTTTAGTAATAAACTTTTTAGAAAAACTCAATAATTAAAAAGTTACAACGAGTTAAAGCTTAGTTAAATAAGAAGTAGCTGTTCGGAAATTATGTGGGTAATTTATAATTTTAAATTTAAATTAGAGATATTTGAGTTAGCTGAACCACATTTAGTTAAAAAGATGATTTAAAATAAATGTAAAATAGAAATTACGATTCCTTAATTTTTCCTTTTAATAGCCAATAATTTTTGTAGCAACTATTGAGAGCTGCTGAAGAATAAAAAAACAAGGTGCCGTTGAAACTTAGGAAAGTGTCAAATTGACATTTCAGTAAATTTGAACACATCAAATTTAAGATTTGTTATTAGTGGTTGTTATTAAGTTATTAGTTCGGATAAAATGGTGAATTACACCAACGAAGAATACATGGACATGATAATAGTTTATGGAGCTGCCGATGAAAATGCTGCACAAGCAAGACGAATGTATTTAGAAAAATTTCCAAATAGACAGACCCCTTCCGAAAATACTTTTCTCCATGTTATTGAACGGGGAAGAGAGACTGGAAATTTACAGCCAACGAAGGATCAATATGGTGGAAGACCAAATGGACGCGCGGTTGATGTTGAAGAAGAAGTATTGGAAAGGGTAGATGCTGAACCGACAACTAGTACACGCCAAATTGCCCAGGAAGTTAATGTTTCTCAGAACATTGTGTGGCGCACATTGAAGATGAACGATTTGTACCCTTATAATTTCCAAAAAGTACAAGGACTTACTCCCAACGATTATCCGTTGCGGCAGCAGTTTTGTGAGTGACTGCTCAATCGTACGGAAGCAGAAGCAGGTTTTCCAACAAACGTACTGGTAACTGACGAATGCTGTTTCACCAGGAATGGTAGGTTCAACTTCCACAATGCTCACATATGGGCTGATGAAAATCCTCATGCGATACGCCAAAAGTAACTTTCAGCAACGCTAAAGTTGATACCATTGAAGAGTTGCGCCATCGAATCAACGTTGCTACAGAAGACTTGCGAGAACAATTTTCGCAAGTGTCGGGAAAGTTTATTCGTCGTGCGCAACTGTGTGTTGAAAAGCAGAGGCGGCATTTTCAACAGTTTTAGTGATTTTGATGAATTTTTATACTTATGTACTTATTGTTTCCTTTTCATAATTTTTTGTCTTTATTAAATTTATGTAATTTTAAAAATCGAAATAGAAATTAGTTTTAGAGTTTTGCATTGGAATGAGCACTCTGTCTTTTTTCTCCAAGTTTGAAATTATATCGTTTCCAAAGAAACGAAAAAATCTTGTTCCTTTAGAAAAAATCTCAGCAGCACTCAATAAATGGGAAACTTTTTTTAAGACCTTTAAACCACTCTAACTTTTTAATTATTGAGCATTTCTAAAAAGTTTATTACTAAAGAATATTTACTTCAGTCCCCACTATCTACCCTGAAAATCTCCTCTGGACGTTATAAATCACGCTGTATGTACATATATCGATTTTCACTGGAAACAAAAACGTCGTTCTCAAATCTAATCCCTTGCCAGTTACAATAGGTTTACCACAAGGAGCGATACTGTCACCGCTTCTATTTACACTTTTTATCAATGATATCTGGCTCTTAGAGATCATGATGACTAACGCTGGCCACGAGCGGTACCGCGCATCGGCGTAGAATCAGTTCGGACCGAGAGGAACGGTAGTATTACTTCGTCTGCGGAGCAGTACGGACATTTTCGCTGCCGGTCATTTGCGCAATTGTTTATCTGTCCTAGAAAAAGTATGATTTCGTCAGCAAAACGACCGCGGTCGGACGAACTTCGAAAAATTATTGCAGAAGTTCCAGACTTAATATATGAAGGTGCTAAAATTAAATGTGTATTCTGTAAAATCCCGTTAATGTGTTGGTCCAGACAACATTGTCTACGACACGTAAATAGTGAAAAGCATGTCTCAAAAAGAAATTGCGCACGAGACAATGAAAAATTTATATTTAATTTATGCGTTACGTTTATCGCATGTAATATACCGTTTAATTTACTAGACAAGAAACCATTTATATGCTTTTGGAATAACTATTCGGAGTGCACGCAAATTGGAACCTCATCAATCGGCACCTTCAATTCTATTAGTCTCCAAACGAATACAACAGCGTCCTGCCGAAGTAATTTCAAAGTTAGTGTTAAATACATTGGACAAGTTTGAACTTTCAACAAACCAACTCTTGATGTTAGTGAGTGATGGTACTGCAAACATGCTTTCTGTAGGCCGGTCTCTTAAAAAGCATTCTGCTAATTTGTTACACATTACGTGTAAAATTCATGCTCTCAATCTTGTGGCGGATGGTACCAGAAAATGTTATCCTGAGGTAGACGCTTTAATAGCGCATACCAAAGCAGTATTTGTCAAATCACCGAAACGTATTCGCGAATTTCACAGACTGTGCCCCCGTATACCACAGCCACCAGAACCTATTCTAACTCGCTGGGGAACATGGTTACAGGCCGCGTTTTATTATCATAAATATTTTGACAATATTAAGAACGTGGTTTTACAATTCGATACAAAGGAAGCTGCCGCTATCCAGAAAAGCCAGTCGAAATTTCAAGATAGTCAGGTTAAAATGGATTTAAAAATCATTCACGACAATTACTTCGGGCTAACAGATGCAATAGAAAAATTACAAAATCCTGCGGTGCCGTCAGAAGAATCTCTACAAATAGTGCAACATGTTCACGCACACCTATGCGCGATTGAAGACGCAAAAAATGTTTCTGTTCTAGAAAAATTTGAAAGTGTTTTTGAGAAACACATTTGTGAAGGTGCGTCAACAGAATCGTTAAGTTATTTGAAAGATTATTTTACTTACGCAAATTACGTCACTAGATGTAGAACGTTCGTTCTCTGCATATAAACGCATTTTTTCCTCATGCCGTACTAGTTTTGCCGAAACAACAGTTGAAACATATCTAATGTTGCCGATATTTAACAGACATTATTCGCTTTGTGATTTCACGGAGGACTCTTAAAATGGTAAGTGTTTGAGCACGTGTTATTTAATTTTTATTTAAAAGATGAACGAAATTATTTGCGGCAGCAAACATCTCTATTAGCAGAATAACTCTAGTGGAACGCGAGGCCTGGTCGACTCTACGCTACTGCGCGGTACCGCTCGTGGCCAGCTTTAATGATGACAGCGAAAAATCCGAATTTCGTGATATATTTAGAGAATTACTCGATTTTTCTGCTAATTTGGATCTGACCCTTCGAGAACGTTTAAATAATGCGTGCTTTTAAAGGAACTACAATCCAAAATGAAATTTTAGATTCCATGCTTGCTATTTGCAGAATAGAAATTTTAAATCAAATTAAAAATTTTCATTTATTGTGTGATGAAACTACAAGTGTAACACATTGGTGTCGGATGGTAGTTATATTGTAGATACATATAATCTTAATAGCAGAATTTATCAGCGTTTCTGAGGATTTAAACAAATTAAGGATGAGCGGCGTTCACAATGCCTGGCTAGCGGGGCTATGTGATTGAAACGTTTTTCAAAAACGGGAAATCGGTGACAGCGACGCAAAGAGCGTTTCGTACGCACTTCCATTTAAATCCAAATGCGGCTGTTCCATATCGGAAAACAATACTGAAATGGGTCGCAAATCTAAGGGCAACTTGTTCTGCATTACCAAAGAAACCATCTGGCCGTCCTAGGAGCATCAGAACACCTGAGAAATTGCTACCATTAGAGCGTCTGAAGAGCAGTTTCCAAGGCGTTCTGCTCGAAAACATGCGGCTGCACTCGGGATTTCTGATCGATCTGTAAGGCGTATTTTGCACGGCGAGTCACATTTTCACGCGTATAAAATGATGATAGTCCAGTGCACAAGACTTGGAAAGGCGTAGACATTTGTGTCAAGAAATCCTTACAAATGTGCGTCCCGAAGCTATTATGTGGAGCAGCGATGAAGCTCATTTCCATATTTTTGGCACAATCAATAAGCAGAACTTCTGGTACTGGACTCCCGAACATCTTCGAGAGCTTCACCTAAGACCTCTTCACAGCCCAAAAGTCACCGTATGGTGCGCGATTTCTAGATTCGGCATTGTGGGGCCTTATTTTTGTGAAGAGGATGGCGTTACCGTAACCGTGAATTCTCTCCGATACTGTGACATGTTGGAAAACTTTTTCCGGACCCAACTGGCATAATTCGAAGAGCACGATGCGGATTCCTTCTGGTTCCAACAGGATGGTGCCACATTTTAGACTATTCGCCGTTCCCTTACCATATTGCACGAGATGTTTCCTGGACATTTGATTTCATTACAAGGCGATATTGACTTTCCAGCTCAATCCCCTGAGCTGAGCCCCTGCGACTTTTATTTATGGGGCTACCTCAAAGGTAAGATTTACAGACATCGGCCTCAAACTATTCAAGGAGACAATACGACAGGAAATCGCGGCTATTTCTCGAGATGTACCAGAGAAAGTTATGCAGAACTTCTTAGAGCGGCTTCGTATGTGTATTGCCCGTGAGGGTCGCCATTTGGACGATGTTATTTTCAAAACGTAGATAGATAAAACCGTATAATATGAAATATTGAAAAATTTAAATTGGGGATACCGTTTATTTGTTATTGACCCGTAAAATGTGGGAGTCCATTCTGCCGCACCCTGTACTTGTACACATTATATTTACTGCCCACCTGTGCAGTGCAGTGTGCGTAATTTTCAATTATGTTTCCTGCTTCATTCAAGGATCATTGTAAGCTAAAGGTAAAATTTTATGATATTTTTCAGTATCGCAAAAGTCGCCAACCGCCACTGCTTTACTGTTTTTTATGTATTTTATTATAACAATTAATATCTATCTATATATTTATCAATCTACAGTGTTTCTTCCTTCCACTTCGATACATTTGCAATTATTTGTAAAAGTAGATCTCCATTTCTGTTAACACGCTAATTTCTGCACTTGGGATTCTTAGGCTTAACATTTCGAAGCAACAGTTACGTACAGCAATGTCAGTATGTTTTGTTTACTGTTGTCATAGTAACCAAACAATACTAACACTATCACCACATCGTCCTTATTATAGTGATTTGTGGTTTTCTTCCTTCTAGCAACGAAATCAGTATTATCGAAGTTCTTGATTAGCTTTCTTACACTAACTACTGAAACTTAAACTATGATTTGAAGGAAATTTTTCACGAAATCTATTAATTGGAGTTTGATAAAAAAACATCGCATAAATACATCAATTTTTATTGTAACGATTCTATCAATAACAAGATAAATATAAGTAATAAAAGCCATCAAAAACAGAATAGGTACTAAAAATCTCCAGCAATAAATTGCTCGTAAAAAGCACATTAATCCTAGAAGAAATTCCACATTAATTCTAGAAGGAATTCATTCCAGAACTACGCACCACAGTACACAATTTCCTTAACAAAAGCAACAGCAACAAAAAAAGTGGATATCCGATATTCGGTAATATAGCCTCCTTCTGCCCCTTTCCCTTTTACATTGTCCCGTATGCGGCAACAAAACATCTATAAATAATGTTATTAAGTTAATGTAGCCACTCAGAGTTTTTTTGTTCGCTTCCATAGTACAGCGTAATAATTATCCACCCTCTTCGGGTTCTAGAGGGTCGTATAGCTTCATTATGGAATGGGGGCGGTCGGTGGAAATACGACGCGTTACATTTTAATTGCACGCCCTCACTAAGACTGTTTCGTGGGATGTACCTATTTCGAAACATAATAACTATTTCTAGAATTCTACGTCTAGGTAATCTAAGGCCACGAAATAAAGCATGTTGTCGCATTTTATTAATACTTTGTGTATGCATTCTATTAGAGACGAGATCAGAGTTAAATGGTTGTACATTAATCGACGATATGTTGGCCTTAGCAAAGCATACAGCCACTACTACACGATGATGGTTCTAATACTCAAAGTTCTCTTTGCATTTTTTGCATCATTATGTCGAATATATTGTTGCTGCTAACTAAAGTAAGCCGGTCCTGGCGAGTGATACAAAACTCATATAGAACAATACTCTGAAACAAATGTCAAAAATCTTGGGAAATATCAAGCGAAAATTACCCCTACCACTGCCGCTACCGCTACGCTACTGCCATCCGGTACCACCTTTTTAACAATCTCTAGTAATAGATCGGTAGGCAACATAGAACAGAAGATAAAATAGATAAAGAAATAAATAACGATAGCAAGGACTGTGAAGTGGTATGGCAAACAACACTAAGTACTGGCACATTCCGCACCACACAAATTATTAGTTAATTCGGAACAGCCATTTCAAAGACTCGCGAACCCCATCATCAGCCACATGACCGAATAATGTGAGAAAAAAATTCTAATTCTACCATGCTTGTTTATCTCTATTCTCGAGAAAAATAGACGAAAGGGTCCCTTGTTATTACAATATCAAACGCCAAACCTGTAGCCGTCCCACCCTTATAAAAATAGAACAAGGCGTTCCTTCCATTCGTCAGATTTGTGTTTCTTCCGCCTGCACTCTAAATCTAAAACATGCAAAATATACGAAAAAAAACGAAGGGGTCTCTTGCCATTGTAGCACGTTACTTAAACCATATGGCCGTTTTACCCTAATAAATGAAAAAGGCGCACTCTCTCTATTCAATAGATTTGTGTTTCTTTTTATGTAAACGGTTTCGTACGGGTCTAAGATAAAGAAAGATTTGCATGATGTTATGGAGATTAAAAAATTAAGGAAAGAAAATGTTGTAATAAGGAAAAAAGGAGTATGAAAATTTGAAAGAAGAAAATAAAGAAATCTGCTGGAAGTAAGTAGAACAATGGAAAATAAAGAAAGGAAGGGATGCCAAAAGAATATTATACTAACGGCATGAATTTGGACACGACTGACGTTGATGGATTGAAGCAAGAAATGAAAGACTTCGTAGAATAGCAGCTAGATGTTCAGGTAATAATCAAATCGGCAGTCAAATTAAGAAAAAGAACATGCTTGGTATCTCTCGAAAACATAAAAAATCTACCACAACATACACCAGGTCATAGCGTATGCTGATGACGTTCTACTGACGAGAACAGAAGGTTTTGCACAATTGGAAGGAAAAGCAAGTGTATACAGACTTCTTATTAATAAAGAAAAACTACATATCTAGAAGTGAAAGTAGTGGAGAAAACAGAGTAACATTGTTTCACTAAGAGGAATAAATAAAGAATATAAATTTCACTATCTAGGAGTAACAGTCACAAACAAAAAATGAAGAAGATGTTGAAATAGTGAAGAGACAGGTTAAGGGAAGTAGAGCGATGAGGACGTTGAGGAAAATGATAAAATCTAAATTAATAAATAGAAGAAACGAAAATAAAAATATATAGAACAATAATCTGAGCTACAGTTACATATATACGGTTGTGAAACGTGGATCCTTAACATCCAAAAAATAATTAAATGAAAATTAGAATTTCGAAAAAGAAAGATTTCAAGAACTACATTTGGAAGCTTAAAAGATGCAAATAGGCAATGGAGAAGATGAACCAATAAAGAAGTTCTCGATATTTACCAACACGCAAATATCACACGAACAGCTAAAGCCCAAAGAGCAAGATGACTAGGTCATGTATACCGAATACCGAATCAAACACCTGCAGGGAAAGCACCTTTCGGAGGAGAAGGAGGAAAAGATGGTTGAAGGCAGTCAAAAAGGATATTGGACAGGCAAGAATCCAGTATTGGGAAGACAAAACGATAGATTGAACACCGTTCTATGGGTACCTTTTTTTATTTCTAAAGACACAAGGACGGTTAAATTACAAAACAATTGAGCTTTTTGCCGGAAATTCAGAATCTCGTATCAGAAAAACAATTGACTATACCACTTCACCGGAAACCACTCCAACTTTACTTTTCAAATAGAACAGCTTGTATATTTTTACATTTTTGGAATCTACGAGTCATTCTGCATCAGAACGCATCATTTTAGATAACACTTCCACTCCTTTTTTTAAAAGAACTAGTTAAAAGTCTCAGTCTAATGGACCATGACAGCGATGTTTTGGTTTGAAGTATGTTATGACTGTGAAAAACAAAGTACAATGTGTCAAACACAGTTAAAAAGTAACTTATGCTGTGAATTTGTGCTAGGCGATTATCATTTTGATACATTCATTTGGTACATTCATTACGTTTTCCGGAGAGGAAAGTTCCAGGAAGAACGTATTATCGACTGGAAAAAAGTCTGAGAACCAATGAAAATGCATTTAAAAGACGGGGAAATCGGCAAGATAATGAAGAAAGCCATCACAGGGCATCAATCAGAGCAGCTATGACCGAATTAGGTTTAAGTATTAGGACAGTCCATAACTATCTTAAGAAACAAATTGAAACCTTTTAAAATTAAATCAGCACAACATTTACATACATCCAGGCGATCATCAAAGGCGTTTAGACTATTGCAACTGGTTGTTGAATCAAGAATAAAACATTGTGGATAGAGTATTATGGGCGAACGAATATAATTCTTCAAATAATGGAAAGTACAACCCGAAAGGTAGTCACTATTTCTCAAGGATCCCTTAATTGTATGAGATATTCGTTTTCAACATAGATTTAGTTTTAATGTTTGGTGCGAAATTTTAAAAAATAAGATGTTTTTTCGTACCTTTGTAGGTTTGTTTAACACTGAACGCTACATAGAACTCTTAAGACTGAAACTTGATGAGATTTTGGATGATATGCCACTTTTGGAAAGCAGGAACTTCATATTTCAGCAGGATGGCGCTCCAGCTCATAATGCTCGGCGAGTTGCAACATTCTTAAATGAGCAGCTTCCCAATAAATGGCTAGGAGCTCATGGGCCGTTTGTTTGGCCTGCGAAATCTCCAGACTTGACTCCTTTGGACGTTTTGGGGGGCTACATTAAAAATCAAGTATATGGATCTCCCCGTGAGAATGCTGAATCATGTGCAAAATGTGCTGCTAAATATTGATGGTCGAATGTACGACACGTAAGAAACAACATTTTAAGAAAATGCATTCAGATGCAGAATAATTCGTAAAAGTTACCCATAGAACGGTGTTAAAACTTCTTTATAAAAAAAAATTAAAAATTTTACGCGCTGCAGACGTATTTAGAAACGTTCTTGATGAAGTTTTAGAATTTTAACAATTACTTCGGCACGTCTCCTTATTTTAATCCGGTTGTATTTACATCTTTTTTTCATCACCTCGATTTCATCACATTTTCTTCCTCGATCGAGCCTATTCGCCATAGTAGCTGCTACAATTTACCCAACAAAACGTGAAAGGCACACGTCGAAAGGCTGGAAACGGCATCGTATTTTTTCACCAACGCCGTTAAACCCGACCAAGATCGTTACGTACGGAATTATCGCGCACCGGAAGGGTTTGAAGGGTCGATATATTAACGGAAGCCGATGCAGTGGCAGCCGTACTCGGGACCCGCTTCTTTCTCGCTTAATTGTCACAGTGGAAATTACGGTACGACATTTTTCACTTCGTGATGATCGTACATTTTTTATCTCGGCCCCGGTGCCTTTTTTTTAAGTTCTCTTCCGCGCTGGCAAAGTGCCGGTAGTAAAACGGTGAAAGGATGTATATTTTAGCTAAATTAGGGCGCTTTTAAAATACTAACGCTACGGGTTGGAAGTTACGCGAAAATATATTTGCTACTGTAACAAGATGTGTTATTTAAAATAATATAGCGCTGTTACTTCAAACAAAATACATGTTTTGTTTACTGTTGCCATGGTAACCAAACTATAATAATAATAATAATCAAGAAAAAGAGGTTAATGGGCAAAACGCGCACAAAGTAGCCGCAGACACGTGTTTCGAATTATTAGTCCTCATCATTACGGCATAACTAGGAGCAAGGTGGGAGCTACCTAGGGAAGACAAACAAATGGAGCACGCCAGGAGGCCGACCACCATTTGCGACATCGGTCAGAAGATATCCATATCGAAGCACAGCAATGAAAAACAATTGTTTTTCATTCCTGGGCTTGGATGTCGCGCAGGTTGGCTATGTCTACCGCGCGGCGACGTCAGTTGTTGTGCTTCGCAAATGATGGTCGGCTTCCTGGCGTGCTCCATTTGTTTGTCTTCCCTAGGTAGCTCCTACCTTGCTCCTAGTTATCCGAAACACGTGTCTGCGGCTACTTTGTGCGCGTTATGCCCATTAACCTCTTTTTCTTGTTTTTTGCTTGATCCCCGCGTTAATCTCCTTTTTCTTAATAATAACAATAATGTTCTTTATTTCTAGTAAAATGTAACCTTACAAAAAAAGTACACAAGTAGAAGCTGGCGTCAAACAGCAAATGTCGTTAAGTGAGATACATCACATTTCACAATAAATTTAATAATTAATGTATTCTTTCAACGAATATGGTTCAACATCGCATTGCGTATTGATAACTAATTTCTCCATGGCCATAACTTTTATAATAATGATGGGCCAGACAATGTCAAAAGTGGTTTGTCATTTACCTTAATTCTTGGTACATAAGTCTCCCTAGTGGAGATTCTCAGCACGACAGTTCTAAAAATGGCGACCGGCATGGACATGCGGTTAAAGCAAGGTGGTGATGCTTTTCTCCGCAGAATTATGACCGGCGACGAGTCGTGGGCACATCATTACGACCCTGAAATGAAACGCCAGTCCATGGAGTACAGATATAAGGGTTCGCCACAACCAAAAAAATCAAAGCAGTTCCATCTGCCAGGAAAGTCATGATTACCGATTTCTGGGATTGCGATGGCATCGTTCATATTGAATTTTTGGAACGTGGCTGTACTGTCAACTCCGAAAGATATGTTAACACCCTAACAAATCTGAAGCGACGGCTGCGTAGGGTTCGTCCAGACAAAGTGCCAATTCTGCATCATGACAACGCTCGGCCTCACACAAGTCAGAGAACGCATATAGGAGAAGCTGGAGAAGCTTAGGTTTCATGACGTTTTACCTCATTATAGCCATTATAGCCCAGATCTTGCGCCTTGTGACTTTTTCCTCTTTCCGAAGCTTAAGGAACACCTCAAGGGCAAGCGTTTCTCTTCGGATGCAGAGGTGACAACGGAGGTGCGGAAATGGTGCCGTGCGAAGACTTTTTCCGTGACGGATTTGCGCAACTCGTAGTACGTTGGCGTAAATGTATTGCTGTCAATGACGATTATGTGGAAAAGTGATTATATCAGTGCGTAGAGGACAGTTTATATTATCATTTCACACTTATATGTAAACAATATATCTATTACTAATAAAGTTATAGCCATGGAGGCATTCGTTTTCAATACGCCCTCGTATATGAATGCGTCATCCTTTCAAATTTTCTGAAATTTGTCTCAGACTTTATATTTTCGTACAATTTGCTAATGAACATTATGCTATTGTATTGTGCACCTTTTGTCAATTTATCAATCTGTATTTTGGAATATTATAATTAGCACTGAATCTAGTACCGTATTCATACCTGTTTTCTTTCACTTTGAAATGTATTTTATTTTAAAAATTAAAGATAACACATTCACACATATAAGTTCCGAAAAATGTCAGTAAACCGTTCGCTTTAAATAGCGACCGTAAAATGGAGACACGTTCCACATTCGACAAGCTTCCCCATATTAACACTAGAAACTATTTGAAAATTGAATCTTGATATTAGTAGCTTTTCTTTTTTATAGGTTCATTGAAATAAAAATAACATATTTAACGTTTCCACAAATCTTTTTTGTCTTCTTCAAAATTGTGTTTTTTTTTCCAAAAATAAAACAATGTCAACGCACACAACACTTTAATAGTTTTTTTTTAAATACAATAAAATTTGTATATGTTACATTGTTTATTCTTTTTTACTTAAAAATTGTTTGACATTGCTTTATTTTTGGAAAAATAAAAACACAATTCTGAAGAAGACAAAAAAATTGTCGAAACGTTAAAGATGTTATTTTTATTTCTATGAACCAATAAAAAAGGAAAAGCCACTAATATCAAGATTAAATTTTCGAAATAATCACAAGAACGGCTAAGAAACAAATTACGATACATTATTTTACAGAAGCCATTTCCAAATGCAAAACTCGCTTTTGACTGCAAGTAGTTGCTTGAGCTCAAAATTTTGAGTCAATAGTTTAACAACGTCAACGTTAGTATCTTTTGTTTACTGCTGTCACGGTAACCAAACAATACCAACACCAAAAACCATTTGGATACAATATCCAAATGCAAGACTCGCGTTTAATTGCAAATATCTCTTTTACTTTCAGTGTTAGACATATGCATCATCATAGAAACGTTAGATATACAGGGTGAGTCGGGAGGAACCGACCAAACGCCAGGAGTGTATTGTACACGTAAAAATAATCTGAAAAAACTCATATATTCTCATCTGATTTTCATTAGTTTTCATGTTATAGCATAATTACACATAAACAAAATTTCATACATTAACATTTTTTTAAATCATCGCGTTCGTTTAATAAATGTTCAAAAGTACCATCATTAGCCTCTAAACATTTTATGCTTCGTTTACGAAGAGCATCTGTTGCTCTCCTAGTTATTTCATGTCTTTCTCTTGTATCAGCCGCAGTATTTCTAATACGTCGAATTAGTGCATACCGAGTGGTGACTTTTGCCTAAGCCATACTTCATTTTTGAACCCCCATAAATAATAGTCTAGTGGCGTGAGCTCTGAAGATCTTGATGGCCAACTAATAGGTCTACCGTGACCAATCCTCAAAACCCTGGAAACCTATCGTCCAAATGTTGCTTGACCTAACGAGCGAAATGCGCAGGAGCTGCATCAAGCTCAAATCTTCAGTCAATATATGACAAACACGTTCGAGATACTCACAGCCTCCGCTACGTTTCTAACCTTAACTCGACGATCGTCTAGCACCATTTGGTGAACATTTCCGATGTTAAATAATTCTTATTCCTATCTTTACTATTTTCCGATGTTATTGGCAGAGTACCAAGAATTTAATAACGGCTGGATATTCGATTTTTATCATTTTTACAAAAACACTAACATCGCCTGACACAACCAACTGTTAAACAACAACTAAGCATCCAACATGGCTGAAATTTTCTAGAGTATCTTTCAACGCATACGCAGTTATATTACCAGAATATTTTTGACTAGTAGCGCCATCTCCATATTAAGACTTGACACCATAATCAATAACGTTCTGACTTGAATTTTCAAATTGCCTACGTAGGCATATTGATAAGCACCATAGGTGGCGTAATATTTACTCTGAATCATAGGCGGCTGTGAGGGGTAACAAAAGAATTCTGATGCTAGATATGCGACTCTGTTTTCCCATTTTATCTCGGAAAGTTAGCGCAGATAGTGCGTATACTACCAGACCTAGTAGGCTCTGAAAAACTTCGAAGTTAGAAAAAGAAAAGCGGAACAACGGCAGCGACGAAGAGAGAGGAGGAGAAGAAGAAAACCTTTTCGTATGCCGCGTTCGTTTTATTAAATTGCCGCATAGCGAGCATAAAGAAAGGAATAGCGGCGGGCAGGCCCTTTTCGTTCCGTCAAATAAAAATAAGATCGCGCGAATTTATGTCGAAGGCGATCAAGAAATACCAAATTCACTTTTAATATTGTTATTCGGGCGATTCGTAAAAGGCCGACGATCCAAGTTGGCCGCGTACGGGATGTTAAAGCAACGGATTGTTGGGGATATTATGGGAAAACTACGCTAAAAAAACAGAGGATAATTATATTATTCTTATTGGAAGAATTGGAAGAATTTAATGTATTTGTTCACATCATTGTACACTGCGAAAAAAAATCTACAAAACTTAGTAGATATAATAATCATCTGTAGAATATCCGAGTTTAATAATAATAATAATACATGAAAGTAAGTGAATCTTCAAAATTGTTCTCTAAAAACTCTTGAATAGAGTAAAAGGCCGTAATTAAATATTTTTTCTATAACTCGCTTCAGTGAAAGGATCGTTAAATTTTTAATGTTGGTTGTAACGTACCAAACTTTTGAACTTTTGAAATTTTCAACTTAAGCCGTTTTTTCTTGTGAACCCGGTTTAAAAAATGTTGAAGCTTTTGTATTTCCTTGTGAAATAGTGACGTCATATACGCCGCAGGTTGAATACGATTCAAAACATACTCGGCAAACGTTTTAAACCGATGCTAAAGGCTGACGGGAAATTTGACGTTTTATTTGGTTAATGATACCATCTGAAATCTGTATAATATTGGTTAACGGTGTCGGTAATACAGGTAAATATACAAAATAATCAAGTTAAACAAATTATAGTAGGTATGTTCTCATAAACAGACATAAATGATGCCTAGGTACTAATGGTTTATGTGTTTAGATTTTCAATGGAACCAGAAGAAGAAGGATTAATTACAATACAAATTGACAATTGAAACAGCAAGACAATTAGAAACATGTGAGTAAATATGATTTGTTATTACTAGAGCGGGCCAAGAGCACCACGCGCCAGGTTCGCAATCAGGCTGCCGGGCGCATATATGTATGTAAACATAGGTAATTTAAATATGTAATTATTAGGACGAGGACCAAAACCACTGTCTATTACGTCGTGAAGACGCGCAAATATACACCTGCAGTTTGGGTGTTCGTTGATAATAGGGCGTTGTTCACAGTGGGCCACTACAAAAAAAAAGTTCATTCATCGACGGCTACGAGCTAACAGCGCGCTTATTCATTTACGGATGACGCGCTCTATTCATCAACAAATGACGAGTCTGCAGGTGTTACGTTTGCACCACCTCGTGGCATACTAGAAACAAGCGTCGGTGTGCTCGCTTTAGTGATTATGTCTAACGTAACTATTAAAAATAAACGGCCATTACCTACGAAAGTTAATAAATTTCTTAGTGAATTTGTGGATTTACACTACAATGGGAGTACAATTTTCTGTAAAGTTTGTAAAAAGAAACTACTGTGCTGGAGCAAACGTGATTGTGAAAGACATATAAATAGCGCACACCACAGAAATAAAAGAAATGGTGTGTCACAACAACGTCAATTTCAATTAGAATTGCTTTTAACGTTTATGGTGTGTGGTCTACCACTTCGTATACTTGATAAAAAAGCATTTCGAAAATTCTGGGGTACATACAATACCGAGTGGATACTACCATCTCGGACAGCGTTACGGAGAGATATTCCACGAATACGTGAGGACATTGAAAATCGAATTAAAGCCGAATTAAAAGATAAACAGCTGTGGCTATGTCTTGATGAGACGACAGATTGCAAAAAAAATCTATTTTGAATATAATAGTGCGCGTATTAGATCCTATTAAACCAAATTTTGCAATTCTATTAGCCAGCAGAAGATTAAAACAGTGTACTAGTAAAGCAATTACGGCCGTAGTTTCTCGAAACGTTACAAAAATTTCAAGTGTCAACCAGTCAACTGTTGTTGTTCATGAGCGATGGTGCAGCAACAATGTGTAGTGTAGGCCGTTCCCTTAAAGAAAAGTGTGAAAGACTTTTACATGTTACGTGTAAAGTCCATGCTTTACATCTTGTGGCACAAACTATTCGAGAGTGTTACCCGGAGGTGGATGCATTAATAGCAAACACAAAAAAAGTGTTTCTAAGAAGTCCTAAGAGGACTAGGGCATTCCACAGGTTATGTCCTGGTATTCGAGAACCACCACAGCCCATTCTTACGCGTTGGGGAACGTGGTTAAAAGCCGCTTTTTATTATAATGAACATTTTCAAGAAGTCAAATCCGTTATTTTGCAATTCGTCCCTGCCGAAGCTAGAGCTATTAGGATGAGCCAGAAGGGATTTCTCGATATTTCTGTTGAAACACATCTAAAGAATATTAGCAACAATTACAAAGGGTTAGTAGACGCGATAGAAAATTTGCAAAATTCTGGATTGTCGTTGGTAGAATCAGTGCAAGTCGTGGACGAAGTTAGTACATTGTTACACAGTATAAACGATGCAACAAGTGGACGAGTTTTAGCTAAGTTCGATAGTGTTTTAAAAAGAATCCGGACTACACGAGATTAAGACAAATGTGCGATGGGGCATCTGCAGATTCCTTGACTAAGTCTAAAGATTATTTTAATTACGCCTGTCTTACTTCGGTAGACGTGGAACGGTCGTTTTCGAAATATAAGAACATTTTTTCGTCTCGGCGAACATCCTTCACCGAGGCAAATGTGGAAACTTATCTGATGGTGCAACTTTTTAAACAAGCCTATCCGCATTATTAAGAAGGATAGAATTTATTTATTATATCTTTATTTACAGTTACATTATTAAGTACAACAGAATAAAAAAAGCGTTCAGTTTCTCAGTTATTTCCTTATTACATTCCATTTACAACGCATACCGTTTTCAATCAAATAAAAAATCATAATGAAAATAAAAACACCTCAGCGTGTACATATATATATATATATATATATATATATATATATATATATATCCTCTCTAATTACTAAACATTATTATTGCGTCAGCTTTTATTTTTTACTCTTGTGTATTAATTTCGAAATATCACATATCTGCTGTGACTCACATATACGCTATTTACAATAAGCGGCCGTTGCGCCTGATTCCGATTCTGTTGGATGGCGCAATTTGGCCCGCTCTAGTTATTACTTGTTTATGGATTAAAGTACACAATTCAAACTTGCTTTTGAATGTAGGTCCATCGTATCGGTCTAGTTATATACAAGCAGTTAAACAGCAACTGCAACAAGAAGGTTCTTCCAAAGATAAATCAACTGGTGTGAGTGGCAATATGACAAACAATACAGTATGGAGGACACCAAAAAACCAAAGCCAACATGATCATGATGCAACAATTTTTTTTTTGTCATTAAGGAAAAAATATGAAGATGATTTAATGATAGAAAGACAAACAAAAATAATATTTGGATAAAAATTGCTAATGAAATGAATACAAACAATTATTTAGTTGGACAAGGCACAGATGGCAGAGAAAAATGTCGGCAAAAATTTGCCAACTTACAAGCGACATACACCAAGTATGTAGATAAGAAAAGACAAATTGGCCAAGGAAAAATTACAAAGCCCCCGTATTTGGAGGAAATGGAGGAAATAATAGGAAAGAAACACAAAATGGAACCACCATTGATTTTGGATTCTATAGAAAATAAAATAAAATATAATACGGTTAGAGGTGATAGCCCTAGCACCTCCAGTAACAGTAGTCGCAGTAGTGCGTGTTTTTCAAAGGGAACAGAAGAAGAGATTTCACATTTAAACAAAGACGACGAAAGTACATCAAAAACACAAAATAGATTTTTACACGTAAAAAGTACCAAAAAATCAACTTCTATCAAAACTTATTGAAATTAACACAGAAAATCTAGAACAAAATAGACATCATTTTAAACAAATGATGAGTTTCTTCAAAGATGAAAATGAGAAAAGACATGAACAAGTAATGGCTTTAATAAGTTCTTTGCAGAAGAAGAAAAGGAAAAGACATGACAGCAGCGACAGTGACTAATTCCTAATACATCTTCCAAAGGTGTAAAGGTTACTGATATATAATCTTTTTAATTGAAATTTGCAATATTCTTTCTTAGGTGAGTATTAATAGAATCATTGAAAGGGTCTATAGTTTCTTTTTTATAGGGAAACCAATTCAAGCAAGTTTTATTTCAAGAATATGATTTTGTTTTATTATATTTGGAACTTTTGTTCCAACTTTTGTTGGAAATAAAATTATTTTGGTAACCGTTTTAAATTTATTTTTATAATTTCGTATTAATGATAATGTCATTGTTATATTTACAAATTGCATAGATATATTCTCTCTCCCAATTAAATACACAAATATCTATTGTATTTGAAAAATGTTGGAAGAGGATGTAATCATTCCAACAATTTATAAATATATATTAAATATTCAAAACAACAGAGAGATGTTGTCTCTTTTTTGAAATGCGGCTGCATTTTCTACTCCTCCATTCCCCTCAATTTCACCTTGGTTTTCTTCGTAGAACATTTCATTCCACAAGTCTTCATTCATATAGCAAAAATTATGGAGAACACAACAAGCAGCTATAATTTTAGTAGCTTTTTCAACTCTGTTAACATTGATGTATTTTAAAATTCTCTACCTTCCTTTCAATAGCCCAAATGTATGTTCGATGACAATTCTTGTTTTGCTCAATGCTGTATTATGGGCCCTTTGTCTTCGAGTTAGATGTCTATCATCCCTAAAATACACAAAAATTTCTCATAAAGGAATGCAGTTTCAGTCACAATGGAGCAGCGGACGCTACAACACCGCGTATTTGCGTACGATAGTTTTGTGAAAACCGGTTAGTCAGTGACAGCACCCAATGTCTTTTCCGGCGTTATTTCAATATTGAGCGACACGGTGCGGTCCCCAACCGAAAAACGATTTTGAGATGGGTCGACAACTTAAGAAGAACAGGATCGATTTTCTGAACGTTGTCGTCCGTTTTTGATGTTAAGGATCGTCCAGGTCGCGAATCGTGTTCGGTCGTTTCATGTCCCTCCTTAAACTTTTTACACAACTCAAAAACGCGAACATGGCATGAGCTTCTGTAGCAGTTTTTCCCAGTTTCACAAGAAACTTGATCTGCATTTCACACTGCATTTTGCCGACGCGACGCTAGCGTGAGGACTTAAACGGACGATTGCTACAGCGAGACTGAGCGACGTCCAACCGTGCCCATCGAGCTCAGGGTGGGGGAAGCATCTACAAGCACAGACATGTTCAAACCTGCCGTGGTGTGCTCGTTGTTGGCCGATAGTAGCACCAGTCCGGTTATTTAATTGCCACACCTCGTATAGAATTTTTCAAGTTTTCCAATAATATCGTTTTGTTTCTGAATTTGTAATTGAATGGAATTCATAAGTTTCCATTAAAAAAGAAGTACATTGTATAATTGAATAAAGATTTCTTTGTTTTAAAAGTATTTTATTATATGCAAAACTTCTTTTTCAGTTAACACTTCCTTTATTTACGCGTATTTCTTTGGGTGGGTAAATAACTATGGCCGGTATAGTGTTCATGTATAAATTGAACCTGATTGTTATATTTTTTGGCACATAAAAATATTTAAATATGAAAAAATTGTTGGGGTGGGAAGTTGTCTATCTATTCGCGTCTTTTCTCCGACGAAGTTCTCTCTATGGCAGTATTTCGCATAGTCCGCAGATAAAAAAAGAACTAAACATTTTTCGTTTACTTTAATTTACTAATTCAATTCATTTGGTTGTTTGCATTACTTACGTAAAACATTTAATCCAAACCTTGCGTATTCTTTCCTTTAAGTCTGACTCCGTTTTGGTTATTTTCGCGTCCCGTTTCGGGGCAATGAAACCGCTTCGCGTGATCGCCGCACACAAAACTTTATGATTATGTTGTCTGTTGCTTTGTGCTGCTCGCGGATATCGTTCGCCCTTCCATTTCGAAGGAAGTTTATCATCGCAGGCGGCATTTAATCTATTGTAATTTAAATGGAGAAAATCGATAGGTGGCCTGGCAATTCGTTTCTCTTTTACAGGATCGTCTTACATTGGATAAGATACTGTAATAAATTCAGGGATATTTGACCTAAAACGTTCGTTATAGCCAATGGTGTAGATCATATGTCAAATTTCGAAATCGATAAAGTCGAATACGGCTAAGCAAGAAGAACCTCAGAAAATAAATCGCAAGGATAATTTTGATCTATTTCAGAAGAAAGGGGTTTTTCTAAGCCTCTCCTGCCTTGCTTTTCTTAACAACCAACATGCACTTTTAATTAAGAAAGGGTAACTGTCAAAAACATGTCGGGTTCGTATTCATGGGCACTTATCTAGTATAGGCTAATTATTAGTCTGGGCAAACAGCGGTAACAGTCAGTGTAGTAGGCATATGGTGCGGAGTCGGCGATTATCTATTTCATGCGTTCACAGTGTCAGTACTAAATCGATGCTGTATGCGAGTAGTTCTGTGTATATGTAGGCTGCCGTAACTTATTTCGTAATTGTACGCTTATGTTTGCTTTAAAAATGTCGCAGTTAGGTACGTCGCGAAAACGACCAATGGCAGACACAGTTAAAAACTTTATAGTGGACATGTCGGACTTAATTTTTGATGGCGCTAAAATTCAATGTCTAGTTTGTAAAATCCCTTTAATGTGCTAGTCCAGAAGCCATTGTCAACGTCACATCGAAAGCAAACAGCATTTTTCTGCAAAAAGTAGCATACGGGACCAAGAAATATTTACATTTTATTTATGTGTTACTCTTATTTTATGTAATCTATCGTTTCGTTTACTAGACAAAGAAGCATTTGTCTCCTTCTGGAATAAATATGCGGACTGTAAATTACCTAGTCGGACATCGATACGAAATGTAGTGCCATTTGCTCGTGAACATATAGAAAAAAGAATGAAAACGGAATTGAAAGATAAAAAACTGTGATTGTGCGTGGACGAAACAACAAATCGTTAAAAACATTCTGTGGTTAATGTAATGGTACGTACAAGGGAACCACATCGACCGTCACCCTCCTCCTTACTTGCTTCCAAAAGAGTTATAAATTGTACTGCCAATGAGATTTTAAAGGTGGTGTTGAACTCATTGAACAAATTTGAAGTTTCAACTAAGCAACTTTTAATGTTTACGAGTGATGGTGCCGCAAACATGCGTTCTTTGGGCCGATCTCTTAAAGAACACAGTGGTAACTTCTTACATGTAACGTGTAAAATCATACTCCAAATCTTGCGGCACAACGATTCCTACATGTTTTCCACTAGTAAATGCATTGATTGCTAGTACAAAGGCAGTGTTTCTAAAGTCCCCGAAACGTACCCGACTATTTCACAAACTGTGTCCTGATTTACCTGAACCATCACAGCCGATTGTTACATGTTGAGAAACATGGTTGCAGGCTGCGTTTTACTACAACAAATATTTTGATCGAGTAAAGAAGGTAGTTTTAAAATTCAATCCGACAGAAGCTGCAGCAATCAAGAAAAGCCAGGAAATATTTCAAGATAGTCAGGTTAAAAGAGATTTACAAACTATTCACAATTACTTCGGACTAGTGGAGGGAATAGAAAAATTACAAAATGTTTCGATATCGCCAGTGGATTTTGTTAAAAATGCGAATGATGTTCACGCACAGTTATGCGCTGTAGAAGGCGAAACAAATTGGTGTGTAATACGAAAATTTGAAAGTGTTTTAGAGAAAGACTCCGATTTTCTTATATTAAGACAAATTTGTGAAGGTGCGTGTGAAGATGCGTTAAGTTGTTTCAAAGATTATTTTAAATATCCAAATATAACATCGCTAGATGTCGAACGGTCGTTTTCGGCATTAAACAACATTTATTCCGCACGTCGTATGCAATTGACTGAAACAGCTGTGGAAACATATCTAATGATTCAAATATTTAACAGATGTTACCCAGTTTGTGATTTCACGGAAGACTTTTAAAACGGTAAGTGTTTCAGCACGTTTTATAATTTATTTCTTACCTTCTATCTTCTGTGTAAACTTTTATGCACTCGCCACGCCTCTGGCTGTTACCGCATATTTGCCCAGGTTATTCATGATTCACAGTAAAATTATCAACTGTTACATTTTTCCTGGAATTTCAAGAAATACGCTCTTTGTTGTCGCTACTACCTGCGCTTTTATGACGGTATTCTCTCATACAGATAAAAGAAGTAAATAGACCGATATTATTTAATGAATTTAAGAGAATCTAACTGATTATTAGCATATCATTCAATAATTCTGGTATGTATTTCCTAAATACATTCTTTATATACAAAAATCTAAAATCCAAGGGTGCCCAGATACTTATGAGCGGTAGTGTATGTGAGGTATGGTCGGTTAACGCTAGAAAAATTAAACTGAAGAATAAATGAGAAGTTTGGACAAATTCCATGCAAATATGATAAATTAGATAATAAATAAAAATAAATTATCTCTAAACTACACACATATTCGAAAAATAGTGGTGAGGATGTACCAATCTAGCTGGATCTAAACACGCATCGCTAAAACAATGCACGGCGGTTGGAATTCGCATAATTTAGTTATGCAGAACATAATTATGGCCACTACTGCAGGGAAACCGCTATTCCATTGTTTAGGTACAATTAGCAATTGTTCAAATTCTATACACGCGGCCCGTATTTCAAAGCGGAACGTTTATCCTGAACTTTGCATGTAATATTACTTCGAAATGTACCCGACGGCACGTTCGCACAACAACGTACGAGTGGTCAATCCTGAGGGTCTATGGTGGTCGGCGTATTGGTCAATGATTTAGCAAATGCGTATGAGTCTAACTCGATAACGTTCATTACTATTCGTTTCAAATATTACCATACGAAGGGAGTTTTTTATTTTATCTACCTAGTTATGAAAACAATATACTATCGCGACAATTTTCTCATGTCAAGTTTCTATGACATTTGCGTGTCGATTATCATGCCTCTGGAACAAAGGTTCCATCCCATGTCGTCCCAATGAATCGCCTTGACAGGCACACCTCACTAGGTAAAATCCATCAATCCTGAATGACAATAGTTTCAAAAATTTTCGGCGCAAACGATCAAGACTGAGCATGTCCAATGTAGATGGGATTCCATATAAGGTTAGCGTATTTCAGTTTGCTAAAGACGAAGGCGTGGTATAGTGTTTTAAGGAAATCTGAATCCGTGAAGTGTTCGGTCGATCTGTATAAGAAACCAAAGTTTTATTCGTTGTTAAGCAAAGTCCTGTGATGTGGCCAACAAAGCTCATACGAACCTCGAACATCATGCCAAGATCACGCACCGAAAAAACTCTCGATAATTGATAATTGCCAACACCATTTATCAAAGTTGGTGACGTTGGTGACTGAATTAACAAAAACTGACTTAACAAACTTGGCTATCCAAACGTGCGTCCAGTACGAATTAAGTGTTGTGGTAAAGGTTTTAGTGAACTGTTTCAGTGTTCCAGTGCCAGAGATTTATTTAAATTGTTTGTCTCGCTCCAGTCTATGATTGTGAGCAGATTACTTTGCAAGAGTGAGCTGTCATCAATTCCGTATGCCACGGAGGTAGTTCATATGGGGCAGGGAAACCATTTATGATGACTCAAAGTGTGAAAAACCTTTGGAAGCACAAACTCAAAACATCATTAACAAAGTTGAGTAACCGCCGAGTAAAGGTTTCAGTTATTGTTAGAGAAATAGGAATACCAGAAACGAAGATTTAGGAGTGTGCAAAGTGTCACCACGATAGATCCCCAGGAACTTGACTAGTTTATCCCAAGATGACGACTTCTATAGAATTATAACCAGAGGTGAGGCCTAGGCACACCACTGGAACCCTCCCACGAAACAAGACTCCATGCAATAAATTCATAAGGGCTCTGTACCACCAAAGAAGGCGAAGACGCAAATTTCTGCGTGAAAAGTGATGGCCACTGTTTTCTGGGATTCACTTAATTGAATATATGGTAAAAGAGACTACAATAACCGGGGGGACTGTCTACAAAGGCATAATTAAGAACTTGAAAAAGACCCCACAATTATGCTCAGGAAGTTCTACTTCTGCAAGACAACTGCAGGCTGCAGGGGTTTTGAGGAATTACAACATCCACCATACAGTCCCGACCTCGTCTCCTGTGACTGTTATCTTTGTCCAAAACTCAAACAGTTGAGAGGGCGTCGCCTTCTATCGAATGATGACTTGGAAAAAGGCTCTCTTTTGAAGGCGTAGCGTTGTTAGAACAACGTCGGAATAAGTATGTTAGTGTTAATGGTTCTGACGTTGAAAAATAACATTTTATTTGTTCTTTAACTCGTTGTAGGTAGATAACATAAGAAACTCTCCTCATAGAATCTAGATAGAGGCTACACACTGGCGTAAATTATCATCCTTGGAGTCAGTGTTACAATATGGGGAAAGTTTTATTCCAGAAAGCATTAATTCTTATCAAATTTCGGTACCTCTAAAAGTTATTTCAAATCATTAAATACGCAATATTCTTTTAAACAGATTTAGGTTATTAGTGTTAAACTAGTAACAGTAAATTGAATTAAAAATACCCTATATTTTATAACTACGCTATAACTATTACATACATAGGCCTCCTCGATATGATTTACTTTAAATTTCTCAAGCCGATAACATTACGGAACGAACGAATAGACTGGGTCCTGCTCCGTGGAACGGAGGAAAACGAGGACACAGCTGCAAGATGATTTAGATAACATATAATTGCCTCGATACCGCGACGCAGCCTAGCGGTGCGATACTAAAGCTACTCAATTTAAAGTTTAGCGTTTTATGTCGTCTTCGACGGCATAAATCGTGCCGCTTATTACTTGCCGTCTCACATTTGGCGAATCACAATCTCGTACGAAAGGACAAAGTTGAGCGTTTGAAGATGTTGGAGATAACGAACAACCGGATTTTGGAGAATTACGACTTTAATAACGGTTCGTCTCTATATAGTTTTACAAACGAAACTGACTTATGTGTATTACGATTTTGCTTTCTGTGGATGGTCTTCTAGTCGAAGAATCACGTACCAAATCGATATCTTTAAAATGTCTAACAACTGAAACACAATTCAACTATGCATCGCTGCTAGATAAATAATTACAATCATTTTGTTTACGTCTGCTTTACCAGAAAATGTAATTTTATAGTTTACCTTTTCGTTCTTTACAATAGTTTTGGGAAACGATCAAAAAATTGTAATTTTACTTATGTTTTGGTAATTTTCAATATATCGAATAGTTGAAAGTCTTAAGGATGATTTATACACAAGTATTACACTGTCAGCAAGGTCAATTATTGTGTACACCCTACAGACAAAGTGCAGTAAGCTATATCATAGTCAGCCACACCAGGAGCAACTACCGAATCAATAATAGAACTATCTTCATAAACTATAACGAAATCCAAAAGAATAGCGGTTGTACTAGTTACTCTTGTTATAAAGAGTGTCCATGGATGGGATTACAAAGAAAAAGAACTTCATTAATATGCGTTTTCCGAAAAAAAAAATTCGTTATAAAAAACAAGGTGGATGACTGGTTCATTCAACTGTATTGATAAAAAATGTTTTAAATCATCAATTTCCTGGGAAATGGATTGGCAGAAATGGTCCGGTTGAATGGCCTTCTGGGTCAGCTGATATTACACCAATGAATTTCTTTTTGTGAGGAGCGTTAAAAGAAAAAAATTATGCTCGTGTACAGAACATAACTCAGATTTAGTGAATCAAGAGAACATAGGCAGAACAAGTCCCCCTTTCAGTTATCAAAACCCATTGTCAATCAGCAATAATTTCATTCAGCGAATTTCTTCAGAGAAAACTCCTTCTGAATGCAATTCTGATCGGCTTTATATACAAAATATCGGGATGACGTATTTGTTTCTTGTACGTGACGGAAACGGATAAAAACAATCTAAAAATATAATGTTAATTAATCCAAAAGTTATATACAGTGATGTTGAAAAATAAGTGACAAAATTAAAAATTTAAGGAAATATAATAAATGCATTTATTGATAAATAAAGAGGATTACAAAAAACAATACATAATATTGTGACGTACTATCCCGTTTTGCCAAATCTAAAGACTTTAATTCTGGGAAGAACGAAAAAAATTATTATTTCAATTTTTACCTGTCTCATGTAGTTTAAAATGTTTGTTATAAATTGTAAATTCACATTTCTTTTTAATTTTGGTTCAAATTTTGGAACCATTTATGTTGTACTCCAGTTTACTCTATGAATGTGGTCATTTATGATATACGTTAGTACATATTGCGTAAGCACGATAGTCACGAGCTCCGTGATGAGCGCGCGCCGTTTACATGCAAGGTCACATTACGTAGATAAACAAAAACGAGTAAATTTCCCTACAAAAGGCGACCAAATTCGCGTATATTTGTCTTTCTGCTGGCTCACGCTGCGAAGGAACAAGCTCTCTGCTGGACCTGCTCTGTGAGAGCTCCTACTGCCCAGACTTCATCTCTCGGCGGCGCTGGCTGCGGTTGATGAAGGTTGGACAAAGACAACGTTGGAATATCATGATAGTGTGGCTTTAGCTATCTATAGTGGAATTTTGACTGAAATTATTCAAAGTCCGTTCCGCCGATATTACGCACGTCGACATTTAGTAGTAGCGTGGCTCGGTCTATCTATTATGAAACCTCGACGGCCGATACATTCAAGGTACGTTACCGAGGATATTTCCCAAGTGTCTTGCCGCGACATAAAATGTAAAGACCCGATTAAAATGTGACCGAACTCGTAACTGAGAAAATAGAGCATTTATTTGCAATTATTTACTTTTCCCGATCTGTATATATTTGTATATGAATTTGATTTTAATTTGCTAGAGAATTTATTTTATTTCATGAGGTTATGTATAAACAAGGTGTTGTCAATGTACTTACATCTTTTCCTGATAAATTGAACCCTGTGGTTAAGATTGTCCACGCACGCTGTGTCAATTATTCCGTTATTCACTTCACTTTTCTTAATCACTAAAAACCGCAAACATCTAACAGTTTTATTTTAAAAAACAAATAAAAATTAAGACACTTAAGATACATGTTATAAATCTGATATATGAAGTTAAAAATCCCGTGACAACTAACGACATCCCAGCAAGGGAAAATCAAACTGTATTATGAAGTCGATAATTAATGTTGTATATTTTATTCCCATCTGAATCACTCAGTAACATCAAATTGATTAAAAAGATTGTCTAAAAGTAAAACCATCATATATTCTTTATACGATAATCTTCCGTATACCATCCAGAGATGTCACTAGTGAACAGAGTCCATCTTTTATAGCTTGGCAAGTGTACAAAGACAGTCGCTTTGTAATTTTGCGCCTAGGAATAAGGAAGTTATTACATTTTGACGCGGGGACGTGCACAGTATTACATTTTGACGCCGAAGGAGAGACGCAGTATTACAATATAATGAATAAACTAAATACAAAATAATGCAAATACTCTAACTGGCCAAAACAGTATATATGAAAAGGACACTGAGTCTGGTTTTATCCACCCCCTACCCGCATATATTACAAAACAAGGAGCAGACACCTATACCCTGTAGCTCAACCAATCACTTCAATAACACTAACAATACATAAGTCATGAAGTCAAACACCTGAATGAGAAGGCAAAAATCAAACAGTACGCCCAAATCCATCACAGTAGCAGTCCTTTTAAGAGCAGAATTATGTACCGAGTATATCGATTCAATGTAGTTAACTTCTCTGGTGTAAGAGACGAACAAACACTTGCTAACGTTTAACTTTAGCTTAAAGATTGAACACCACTTGGTAATTACATCCAGATTATGTTGTAAATGTAGAACATCGTTCCAAGATCTAATTGGATGATAGATTTTCATATCATCGGCATAAGCTAATGCAGGACAGGATAGAGATATTAATAGGTCGTTAACAAAAAGCACAAATAGAAGTGGTCCTAAATGCGACCCTTGACTTACGATGATGGACGAAACTCAAAAGATTTATATCCACTATAAATGACGCGATCTACTCATTAAGTAGGATTAAAAAGGTTTCATCGGAAAAGAGCTTAATCCAAATGCTGATAACTTTTTTAATAGTATTCCATAGCCAATGATGTCAAAAGCACCACTGAAGTCAACTACGTCAACTTGACCTTGAGTATCTCGTTGTTCACTAATAAACTGATACATGGAAACGAGATTTGTAACGGTAGATCTTCCTCGAACAAAACCATGCTGAGTAGATGACAAGTAAGGCATAGTGCTATGAAGCAGACAAGAATAAATAACGCTTTTAAAGATTTTAGCTAAATTCGATATAGTTGGTCTGTAATTGTTAATACGGGTATTATCATCCTTTTTAAAGACTGGACTTATTCTGGCACGTTAGCTAAGTTAATAATTACAGTTAAAGGCTTTGCGAGTACAAATCTAGCATCGTGTATAAGGAAACCTAGTATTAAAACGTCACCAGCACTTATAATTCGTGTATCATCATTAAAAATAACTGATTGTGACACACTGGCGATCACAGCTGGTCACGATACGACTGCATGGTACACAACGCAATGCGCACGCGTAGAATTTATGCAAGGACTATTCTGTGTTTTCCACAAGTTGCGTCTGCGCACATAAGTCATTTTGTGTGAATTTTACCACACATTCTAATGCTTTAGGGTAAAATTACTTTCCCCTAATTTAGGCTAATTTTACCCGTTTAAAGTAGTATAATTCATCCATTTTATTAGAGTGTAAAATCTCTGGAAAATATTAGTGAACCAATTGGTACACCTGACATAATAAATATGAATCAGCCGCTTTAGTTTGCTTTCCAGCACTTTATTTTTCTTTTACTCAGACAAGTGGCTCCAAAAAAATGTTAGGGCTATATACTAAATTGCCGGGTGTCTTTAATCACTTCCAAACCAACACGAACTAGCTGCCATTAATAAGAAAACACGTTAATAACGTATAAACATCGCACGCCATTCACACTATACCTACTCCTAATACTAATAACATAACACGGCTTATACGTTGGTTGTATACATAAACGATATAGTGTACCTATGTATATCATCATAACTGACTTCCGTCGCTTTTGTACAGTAAACAAAACGATCGCTCTGAGTCTGTATACAGGCCAAAACCTCTCCTATTCTACAGGCAACCGTTCCACTCCACCGTTCTGTACCGGTGTGGAAGAAGGCACGTGCCGGAGACACGTGGCCGTCGGGTACCAGATGCGCATTTAGTTAATCAATCCAATAATAGAGGTACGGTTGATGCCGGTCTCTTTTCACCGTCCCACGCTGGGTATATGCTTTCCTTTCCAGCTTTATTATTAATTTCTCTTTAATCTCCATTACCTCCCCATCTGTCAAATGGTATTGTCTTCCACGAAAAAGGCATTATGTCTTTATAAATGGTGTACAGACGCGCCTAAAGAAACTATATTAACGTATAAGAGAGGGTTAAGCTTGTTCCTGGAGTACGACGAATAGTTTGAATTTGCAAATCGTTAAAATGCGTTACTTTTTAAACAACCTTCAGTAAAGTATTCAACAATTTGCTATATGCAATATTAATTTCCCAATATTATATCTACTCTCAATGGTAGTTGATGACATTTTGACGAGGGGGGTGCGATTGTAAAAAGAAATTAATAAAATCCCTTGAAGAAAGCAAGAGTTGCTGACGGATTATTAATAGAGTTTGTCAAAAAGGTTGTACCGGATGGCAGTGGCGTAGCGGTAGCGGCGTCCGTAGGAGTAATTTTCAACTCGTAGTCGATCTCGACAGTACCGCGAGAGAGTCCAAGCGACAGTACGTTGCACGCTGCACGCCAAATAAGTACGCGGAGATTGGACGCCCAAAGAGTGTAACGTTCCCTTCGAATGTGAATAAATATCTCAGGCATTTCCCTGGATTAGAATATAGAAGTCCGCATATTTATTGCACAATATGCAATAGCGGATTGCTAAGTCGCGATAGGTTTGAATGTAGAAAACATTGTAAAAGTAAACGTCATGTATTGAATTTAAGAAACAGTATTCCATACTGGCAATTTTTATATGATCTTATTTTTATGTTAAGTGTGTGCAACATCCCACAACATCTAGTATCTAATGAACACTTTCGTCTTTTTTGGGCTAAGTACGTTTCCTCATGGAAGCTGCCAACATCTATGCAATTACGATACAATTTGCCAGGTATGCAAGGTACAGTAAAGGAATGTATAAAAGACGAGTTGAGAAATAAGAAAATCTGCTTATGTATGGATGAAACAACTGATGCTCAGAAACACAGCGTCATTCGTGTTGTAGCGCGTCCTTTAAAACGTGATGGTCTACCAGCTTCATTGTTGTTATCCAGTAAAAGGATTCAGAAAACTAATGCAGAAACCGTTGTCAAGATAATAAAAGATTCGTTGAGAGAATTTTGTATCACAGGAATCTAAGTCACAATGTTCGTTACTGACGGAGCCGCAACAATGCTGAGAGTTGGTAGGATGTCGAAAATATGTTTTCCGACTCTTCTTCACATAACATGCCTCATACACGCATGTCACCTCGTAGCAGAAACCATTCGAAAGAGGTATCCGATGGTGGATAAGTTAATAGCATCTACTAAAAAAGTGTTCATCAAATCTCCCAAACACATCCGTGTATTCAAACAATTGTGTCCGAAATTACCACCACCACCTCAACCCGTAATACCGCGATAGGGAACATGGCTCCAGTATCTTACTATCAGAAATATTTTTCACAAGTGAAAAATGTCATCTTGAAACTTGATTCAAATGATTCTGCAACAGTTCGAGAGAGTCAGCAACTTTTTTCCAATTTGGACGTTCAACAACAAATAGATGAAATTTCCATTAACTATTGTTGCACAAGCTATTGAGCAATTAGAAAACAGTCACTTATCTGCACGAGAAAGCTTGACGAACACTATAGGAGTCGATGTTGCTAAAAAATTTGGCGCAATTTTAACGAAAAATCCCGATTTATAAATGATTCGGTCTATAACTGAAAATCAAGAGTGATGAGAAAGAGGAATATCTGACTTTTGCAAATCTTACTTCACTGGATGTCGAACGATCATTTTCGAAGTATACGACAACGTATTCACAACACCGTCGACGGCTGAATGAATCGACAATGGAGGCGTTGCTGATGTTGTAATTCTAGGCAGCTTACCAGGGCGGTTGCCAATTGCCACAGTGGACATCAAAACAACAGAAAAAGGTAACAATATTATTTTTCACTAATATTGTATATTACATACCTACTTTTATGCGGTGCGCCACTGCCAGTACCACCTTTTTAACAAGCTCTAATTATTAAAAATGTGAGCACTGCACTGCTAGGCAGTGGTGAATATAATGTGCACAATTAATTCCTTTAAATCTCCTAAAATGCTCATAACTTTTACCATTAAAAATATATCAAAATATAATTAATTACCATCTGATACCAATTTGTTACATTTGTAGTTCCATTACACAATAAATCGGAATTTTTAATTTGACTTCAAATTTCTGTTCTGCAAATAGCAAGCATAGAATCTAAAATTTTATTTTGGATTGTATTTGAAGTTCCTTTAAAAACACTAGCAGAAAAATCGATTAATTCCCTAAATATACCACAAAATTCTGATTTTTCGCTGCCATCATGATCTTTAAGAGCCAGTTCAGAAGCACAACTGGTTCTCGCCTAGGACAGTGCTGTACACCGTCTATGTTGCGGGGGTAGGTCTTGCCTAGGACAATACTTTAGACACCGTCATCGTTGCAAGCAGGAAAAGACTCCTCTAGAATGAGATTCAATAGCGGTTTATATACCCTAGCGGATGGTGACGTAGCACTTCTTCTGACTGACGGTACAAAAAGCAAGACGAGTGTGTGAATCGATAGATGAAGCAAATTACTTTCACGTTCACGTAAAAATACAATTAAATATTCGCAATATGATTCAAAGAATGAATAAAAAATTATTATCCTAATAATAAATTGTCTCTTTCTTTTAGTAAGTTCTTTGATTCTGTAACGAGCAATAGTTCGTCACAAATTATTAAAACTCCACCACTCACTAGTAGACTTACTTGATCTCCGTTCAATTCATACAATTATCATTTGTTCTTCTTTTCGTCTTCTCCTCGATTAACCGAACAGACCATGTTTCAAAATATTCTGCAATGCGTTCTTAAATCGTGTTCCGCATTACTGATTTCGGACTTCATTAACGAGCTGAAACCCGTACAACATCAGGCGTCACCATAAATCAAGTGCAACGCGGTATTAAGCAGAGAGCGCACTCGATGTGGACGCTAAATTTTTCCATTTTATGCATGGACACGGTCAACAGGTCATTAACGAGATAGGGTGGGAGTGGGAGACCGTAAAGCCCTGCCGGCATTGATTTAGCCATTAAACTAATACAACGTCGACGGAATTTACGTTTTTTTCAAGTTCAAATCGTTAACTGTTGCAGAAGTGGCAAATTACCAACAAGAAGATGTCTGTTAACAAGGGAGCCGGAGTAATACAGAAAAAAATCATATACAAATGATTTTTTGGGTGTAGAAAGTGCCGATTCACAAAGGCTGTCACTAAGTATAACCAAGCGCAACTTGCAAGTTTTTGGGTTATACGCTTAGAAAACTCAAATTTTATGAAGTAAGCAACGAAATGTATCCAACATGACACGTAAAGAACCAAACATAGCTAATGTACTCGAAGACAAAAGTGGTTTTTATTTAAAATCAGACAATGACTTCAATGGAGCCAATATTATATTGTCTTCCTTGACATTAACCAAAGATCCCCTACCAGAAATAAAATTTCTAGACACTGGTGGGACTCCCGTTTGTAAGACGGGCGCACTACCAACTATACAACACAGTTTCTATAGAAAGCTCAGTAAATTATATTCTTTATTGTAAAATAATATAAAATACGTTTTTGACAATGATTGTTTGCAAGTTTTTAACGATATAAAGAAAGAATTGATTTCACCAAAAGTTTTGGTTCATTTTAATGCTAATTACCGATTGCTTCAGCATGCGGTGCAAGTTCAACTGGAACTGGTGCAGTGGTGTCGCATATATTTCTAAATATGGAAGTTAAGAAGTTTCATGAATGATTGATTGATTTTCCTACCAAAGCAGGGCTGGTCTTTACATCCCTAACACTGAAGCTTAACAGCCTATTGTATAATTCCTGCTTCGGTTTTTTTTTACTTGAACAGGTTAGTTCCCGCAATCAGGTTTAAGAGCCTATGTAGTAAATCTTTCTCCATTGGTAGTTCAATTGTGCTTCGCATAGCGAATCTGCGTTGAGCTAGCGCTGCACATTCGAAAATAATATGAGGGGCTGTTTCCTCCTCCTCATTGCAAAGTCTACATAAGGACTCATCTTTGTGAATCCCCATCTTATGCAAGTGGCCTCTCAAACAGCCATGTCCTGTTAATAGATTAAATGTTGCTGCCCTAAGCTGTATCTTGCTTAATTCAAGCAGGTCAGCAATCAGATGTTGCGACGGTCTTCCCATCATCCGTTTGCTGTGCTTTTGTCCAGCTGCATGTTTCCAATTTAATTGGTGTTGTGTTATGATCCACTCATTAATTGCACCACGCACTGCACTCTTGGTAATACCTAGACCCGGTTCAGGGCCTATATAATTCATTTTTGAGCCTTCCCTCGCTAGCTGGTCTCAAGTTTCATGAATACTTGCAGAGTAATACATTTTTCTTATACACGGATCATAAACCACTCTAACAAGCAAACTGACAGAACTGACCCCCTCTGATTTCGATGAAACTTGGTATATTGGTAGACCATCAAAAAGTAAAGGACACGTATATTTTTTTATCGGTTGATATTCATCATAACTCCGGAACCGCGCAAGCTATCGGGATGAATTAGAAGCCAAAATATTCTACTTCAAAGGGGTTTCAAACGGACCATAGATGAATGCCCTCCCCCTTCCCCTAGTGGGGTGAAAAATTTCACCCCATTTCACAACCCTGGCTACAGTGTTCACCCTAGACAGGTCAGAATTTTTTTCTGCAAACTACATTTAAAAATAAAAGTTACTTCTTTTTGCAATTTTTTCCTTTGTTACATATAATAGAGGAAATTAGATTCTAATATTTACTGTGCCCTCCATCTCCATCGGATGTACTCTCCATCCCCGTCGGATACAATAAGAATAGATGCGGGAAAACTTCCAGAGCCCACTTATTTTTTATAAAGCGCGACCTCACACATACATATATTCCGTTATTATACGTATCTGATTGGTCTTTCGTTTATTGTTTATGTGCATTACACTTCAGTTTATTTCTAACAACGAGAAGTGATTTGAAAATCGCGAAAAAATGAAAATAGAGAACTTGTGATTATATAATACAGTACGAAAATATATTAAAGTGCGTCATAATGTCAGTAAAATGTCGTATATTCTTTTTATAAATGACCGATTTACGGCCTATATTTTGGTTTTGTTTTCAGAATATTTTCAGATACACGTATTCATATCCCTAAAATAAATTTGGAATTGTTCCAGAGGGAGTTGATATTAGTGACCAAAAATTCCGTGTATGTATGTATATAAAGGTGAAGCGTTCGAAAAAGAAACAGTGTCTAGATACACCAGCCATGGCTGGGTTCGCTTTAAATCCACTATTCTGATAAATAGTCATTACCCACCGCAAAGTATTGTAGCAAGTCCAGTTAATTGTGCCGAACAGACGTTAGCAGATAAACTTTTCGATATAATTGTGAGTAGCGTTAATGATCCTGCTTGTGAAGTACAACAAGAAGTAATCTACGATTTGAGCTCAACTTCAGATTATCCTGGAGGACATGGAAGAAGATGATAACGTAAATTATAACATGGAAGATAAAATGGATGTTATTGACCAAGAACAGGAGCTCCCAGATGCAATAGACATAGATATCGACTATAGACGTGCTGCCGTGGAGTATTGGAAAAGTGGAAAAAAAGTCGATATTCGTTAAAAACGGTAGTGCATCGCTACATCATTACAACAATTACGGCGGTGGGAACAGCAAGTATCTTCGGGCGGAACGAGACGCCAAAAGCTGTTTCAGCTCTCCCAATATGTATTTAATCAGTTTAAAGCTGGTCTTGATCGTCCAATGATCATTCATGATCATGACTTGAAAAGATGGGCATCGGAAGCACAAAAACAGTTGCAAATCCCTACTTTATTGCGTCGAAGAGGCGGATACAAAGACTTAAAAACAAACATAACATTGTGTCCCGCAAAATAACTAAATTTCGTACAAGAATGCAAGTTAGTGGAGCTGCAAATGTTGCTGCAAAAGCGGTGGCCTTTGTTATGAGCATACATTTGCATACATATTGCCTGAATATGAATTAAAGAACATTTATAACACGGATCTGGCTGAACGTGGATCCACGTCCGTAGAAGCTGTAGTTCACTCAATTACAGCGATTACACATAGTTATACCATTCAACCCACTGTATCAGCAGCCGGCAAATTAACGTCTCCCCTTTTCGTGTGTTTAAAAGAGGCAACCGGCCGTCTAGGACCACTTGTGCAATAAAGAATGTTCCGTCCGCCAAATGTGTATATCGTGGCCCCCAAGTCCGGAAAACTAACTAAAAAGTTGGTTACACAGTGGGCCAAAGACGTATATACTCCATACGTTGGCAAGAAGACACTTCTGCTTATGGACTCTTAGTCAGGACAAAACCCTGAGGACATTTCTGCAGCTATACCTACTGACCAGCAAGTTACAGTTATGACCATTCCAAAAGGTGCCACAGGTATCATTCAACCTCTTGACGTGTACATTTTCCGCTCGTGGAAGCAATTTACTCGACAGCTGTCCGGTATTATCGTTCTTTCTGCCTTTGCCACCCAATTATATCAAAGAAACAATATTCTACGTTTGCAAGGGCTAACCCATTTGCAGTTTTCTTCACCACGATATAAGGAGATGTGTAAATATGCCTGGTATAAAAGTGGATACCTCGAGAAGCGTCCTGCAGAATTCGCGACTCCATTAAAATTCTCTTTCCAGGATTTCCAAATGCCCCACCGTGACGAATATGGAGAACCAGTTATAATCAGGTGCGGATGGTGTGAAAAATATATTAAAACAAATTTGTGATGGTGCATCGACTAATCCATTAACTGAATTCAAAGAGTGTTCTAATCATGGATGTATTACATCTGTAGATGTCGAACGATCTTTTTCAAAATATAAACACATTTTTTCACCACGGCGAACATCGTTCAACGAGACAACTGTGGAAACATATCGAATGCTGTCAACTTTTTACGACTCTTATCCAATGGGTGATATATTGATAATAGTGCTTCTACTTTTAATGTTCGGTAATTCCGATGCAGCCCGTCAACCTACTTGATAAGGCTACTGAAGAGGGTGAGTGCTTCACAACTTTTCAGGTATTATAATTCTTGATTGGTTCTGTTATTATTATTCGATTTATTACTTATTCTTTGGTACTGCACTTACTGAAGGAAGCACATGCCTATGCCGCGCAGAGACGTTATCTCGCTTTAATAATAACAAAGAAGACAAATGCATGGGCGAGAAAAACAAAACCACAACAACGCAAGCATTTAACAAAGCGACCAAACGGACCAGAACACCCGCCAACAGTATACGACAATGACGTCAACCAATGTTAGGTATCTACATAGATTACGGTACACTAAGCACAAGCAAAGGAGCTTTCGCAGCTACCGTTCCTTCCTCTTTCTTTCTAAACCCTTCTTCTCTTGTTTTTACCCGGCGCGAGCCTTTTTCTTTCACCATCTATCTCTATCTTCCTTTATCACGCGCCGCATTATTAATTCATCCCATAAAAGTATTATAAATAACACGGGATAATACCGGTTTACGCCGAGGTATAAATGAAAATTTAAAAATACGAAAATAAAAATCGCGAGGTATAAATTCTTCTGTGTTCCTCTTCCATAATCGCCAACGTTCGTTTCGGTAATAAAAAGTAAACGGCGAGCAACCGAGGACGAGAGACCAAAAAGAAGAAGACCGCAAAAAGAAAGATAAATATACGAGCATGAGAACAGATGAAGAAAGAAATATAGAAGAAGAAATAAACGAGGTATATACAGTTATCCTTTCTTTCATTCGGAGTTTATACCGTCCCTTTTGCTCCTTTCATTTGATAAATTCCATATCCTCCGAGCTGTTGTTAAACGCGCTCGCGGTTTGTGAAAGAAATTTAAAGAATGCACGTTGAATCTTATTTGCGCTAGTAAATTATTCGCGGTTTTCTAATTTCCTCCGTAATATTTCTCCTTTCCGATTTGCACCGGTTGTACGATCCCATGGTGTGATTACTGTAATGGTTTTTTACAATTCTCCAATTTTCCCGACTTGAAGATGTAGACGCAGATGTACGGTGATGTCCATCGCTGATATCATGAGTTTTAGAAACCTCTCACTCATTCCAAGGTCACTGTAATGGATTACATCTGCTAACAAATTGTTTACCCATAGTCAGTAATTGATAAAATTAAGCAGCATACACAGAGTGCCCCATTAGTGCGAGGAAGTCCAATATCTCAGCTAATATAGAAGATACGAAGAAAATGTTTCAAATAAAAATTACTATACATATTTGCACTTGTGCATATTTCTAAAATACTACGAAATATGGAGGGTGTTCAATTCAATGAAAATAAAACGCCTTCCAATTATTTTGTAAAGTATTCTTCTTCTAACCAAAAAATTAATGCTAATATAGCTCATGGTATTGGTGAAATCATTTTCGGCAAAAAACAAAGCGAGGGAAAAGGGACAGCGTAAACCCGCGAACATGTTTCTGCCTACCCTGCGTCATCAGCATTTCATAAAAATGGGTTTGTAAATAGACATAATTTCCACTATTATTCTACAGAACAACCGCACTAACAAAGGACCACCAGTCAGACAAGATGGTCACTAAATGTATGGGGAGGAATAATTGGAAATTATGTGATTATTTCTTTTTTTTGAAGGAAACATTACTGGACAAATCTACTTAAATTTCTTGGAAAATCCTGTTAGGCAAAGAATGTGGTACCTGCATGATGGTGTATCAGTTTACCATATAGCTCATATAAATGAAAATTTGAATCAGGAATTTCCTGCACGATGGATAGGAAAAATAAATGCTCTCCGGAACTTTCGAAAATAGACTTTTTTAAACGGGGTTACATTAAAGTTTGCAAAAGACCTGCAACTACCAAGGAAGATGTGAAAAATCGTATTAGAGCAGTATTCCAAATTATTGATCGAAATATGTTGCAATGCGTTAGGAGAGCTTTTGAAAACCGTACAGATTATTGTATGGAGGTAAATAGCAACCATCTTGAACATTTAATTAAATAAATTTATCTTTCTTATTTCTATTATTTTTGTTATTAGCATTCTTATTTAATATTCTTATGTATTATCAATAACCTGGGCAAATATGCGGTAACAGCCAGAGGCGTGGCGAGCGCATAAAAGTTTACACATAAAATAGAAGGTAAGAAATAAATTAAAAAACGTGCTGAAACACTTACTGTTTTAAAAGTCTTCCCTGAAATCATAAACTGGGTAACATCTGTTGAACATTTGAATCATTAGATATGTTTCCACAGCCGTTTCAGTCAAGTGAGCACGACGTCCGGAATAAATGTTTTTTAATGCCGAAAACGACCGTTCGACATCTAACGATGTTATATTTGCATATTTAAAATAATCTTTGGAACAACTCAATGCACCTTCACAAATTTGTCTTAATATAAGAAAATCGGAATCTTTCTCTAAAACACTTTCAAATTCTCGTATTACACACCAATTTGTTTCGCCTTCTACAGCGCATAACTGTGCGTGGACATCATTCACAATTTGAACAAAATCCACTAGCGACATCGAAACATTTTGTAATTTTTCTATTCCCTCCGCTAGTCCGAAGTAATTATTGTGAATAGTTTGTAAGTCTCTTGTAACCTATCTTGAAATATTTCCTGGTTTTTCTTGATTGCTGCAGCTTCTGTCGGATTGAATTTTATAACTACCTTCTTTACTTGATCAAAATATTTGTTGTAGTAAAACACAGCCTGCAACCATGTTCCCCAACGTGTAACAATCGGCTGTGGTGGTTCAGGTAAATAAGGACACAGTTTGTGAAATAGTCGGGTACGTTTCGGGGACTTCAGAAACACTGCCTTTGTACTAGCAATCAATGCATTTACTAGTGGAAAACATGTAAACGAAACGATAGGTTACATAAAATAAGAGTAACACATAAATCAAATGTAAATTTTTCTTGGTCTCGTATGCCACTTTTTGCAGAAGAATGCTGTTTGCTTTCGATGTGACGATGACAATGGCTTCTGGACCAATACATCAACGGGATTTTACAAACTAGACATTGAATTTTAGCGCCATCAAAAATTAAGTCCAGCATGTCCACTATAAAGTTTTTAACTGTGTCTGCCATTGGTCGTTTTCGCGACGTACCTAACTGCGACATTTTTAAAGCAAACATAAGCGTACAATTACGAAATAAGTTACGACAGCCTACATATACACAGAACTACTCGCATACAGCATCGATTTAGTACTGACGCTGTATGCTGTTACTGTTACCGTTGTTTGCCCAGACTAATTATCAAAATAGCGTTGTGTGATAAATAGTTTTATCCACCAGTTAGATTTTGGTTATTGTTACATTTGTTTATTTTGTATTTGATTGTTAATTAATTGATGTTACTAAAGTAGTGTGGAAGGCTAAAATAATACCTCTGACACTGGAAATGTTTCCAGATTCGGTCACTTCAAAAAGTAGAAATAATATTAACCTCCCGCTGATAAATCACATCAGCACAACCTCATTAAATTTCAACACGCATTTAAACCCAAACAGGATGTTTTAGGCATCGAACATCAACATTTATTGGATACATAGACGTATTACATGCTTCCATCGATAACATCCTGCGATCGAGTTTCAAACACGATTGTTTATTACACCACATAGATTTCTATTAACGTATACTACCGTTCAATAGTTTTTAATGTAACAAACCTAAGATTTTTACAAAATTCACAATGAAAATTGATGAAATTTAATTAAATATTGTTGTACGTAATCCTAACCAGAAATGTTAACATCACTAATCGAAAAAAAATATTTTAATAATAAAAGTGCAGGTTCTACTTTTAGAGAACAACCATGTAGAGTCAACAGTGTGATTCAGCAGTACATTCGCACAATTAAATCTATTATTTAAAACCGCTAAACAAACACAATTCGCACTTGATAAGCAATTACAACTGCATATTATACTAACAGAATTAAATGTCCAATCGTCTGCGGTTTTGCGGATGGCAGATTGTGAAATGGCGGCACTATGGACGGGTGCATTGTCGTGGAATAATCGAACATTTTTCGTCAATTTTCCTCGACGTTTTGCACGAATATTGTCCCTCAAATTATGCAACACAGACGCGTAATATGTGTTGTTGACAATTGTATTGCGCTTTTTAAAGTCAATGAGTAAAATACCCTCACAATCCCAGAATATTCTGACCAACACTCTTAACGTTGATTGAGCTACTTTCGCCTTTCTGGGATGAGCTTCATCGGGTCGTCGCCATTCTATAGATTCTGTTTTGGATAGAGAATCATGATACAGAATCAGTGTTTCATCTCCTGTGACAATGGACTTCAAAATCGGTTTCGGGTCGTCTCCACGTATGTTTAAAAACAAGCGCGCACATTCAACTCGACGTTCACGTTGGAGAGCGGAGAGAAGATGCAGTACCCATCTTGCACTAAACTTACTCATGCCCAAATGGTTATGGAGAATCCGACGAATACTTATTTTAGGAATGTTAGACATCACTGCTAATTCCTTCACTTTCAAACGGCGATCTGCTAATACCATATCTTCAATAATTGAAATGTTTTGAGGTGTTATCAGTTCAATTGGCCGACCGAGGCGCTCATCATCTTCAAGGGATTCTTGCCCAAAACGGAAACATTTTACGCACTTTTTTACAGTGGAATATGAAGGAGATAAATCACAATAAACGGCGTCTAAACGTTAAGCCAAAATTAGGTATATCCAAAAACAGCAATCTCCAAAACGAGGTAACGCAAACAGTGTACCCGAGAATAGAAATCTCCAAGACGAGGTATCACAAACAGTGTACCCAAGAGTAGAACCCCTAAAAAGAAATAAACGAACCGTTAAAACGGGGAAAACGATTAATAATGATGATCCCACGTAGCCAATCAAAGATTAATGTTAGAGGCGTTGTATTCAAGTCTTGCAATCCGTAGACATCCTCTCAAATATTTCCAATCCAATAATCGAGACCAAATGAAGGCAACGGAAAATACAGGTAGGTTTCCAAAATATCTGCTCTATGTGATTAATTCCAAATATTACAAAATAGAAAACACTGCTATATACGAACGTCTCAACAATCAGGCCACAAGTGATGAAATTCAACGACCAAGAGGCCGGAAATGCTGTAGAAAATACAATTTCACCACATTCGGAACTACGTCATAGAACTACGTGGCTCAAATACTTAGTTATGATAACGTAAGATGCTAAACTGAGAATTTAAAATGGAGCAATACGTAAATAAGGTTGAATGAATATAAATGACCAGACAAAGGGAAACCAAACATAACAAAAGAGCTGGTAGCAGTAAAATGACTGGAACTATCTTACTCCCGTTGTAAAACAAATCGGGAAAGTCAGAAATAAACTTATTTACTATGTATTGAAAAGGGTCGTTTTTTAGTCTTCGACATGTTCACTAAAAACTACAATTAATAACTACGCCTGTATCAATAAAATCAAAACGCACTACACTAAATAATAACTACGTCTATATCAATAAAATCAACACGCCCTATCCGCTATCCAATGCTAATCTGAACTGAGTGATGATGATTTGTCGTGTCGTATCATAATCGACCAGTCACACCGCCGCTGCGATTGCTCTCTAGTTACCGGACTCTAATTAAATCTTTCCAATTTCATCTACAATTAAAATAAATAGCTTTTTCTCTTACATTTGAAAGGACTTGAAGTTTTTAAATTATTTTTTTATGCTTAATTTTAATAATTTTGTTAAAATAGCCGGTCAAATCGTAGATAAAGATTCAAAGATTGTATTTTGAAAAAAAAATGAAAATCGTTCGGTCCATTTTTCACCAAGAGTGGCGCAGGTTTACATGTAGTTCCCTATACCACAACCTGGTAAAGAGTGCGCTTAAGACGCGGAACCGAATCGGTAGATTCAGTAGCGTATAGACGCATCACATTCCCTCGGGTGTTAGTAATGTTTCTGTTCAATCTAAATTAATAGTAAATCGCACTACCTGATTTAACTCAACATGCGTCGGGTCACGTCGTATGGCGTGACATTTTAATAATCTGTCCCTATCTTTAAGTCCCTTCCAAACATCCAATTTTATTTTCTAAGGGGTAAAATTGACATATAACACGGAAAAAAGGATTGCATAACCTTAAAATATTGACGAATGTTCGAAGAAAGAGTTCGTACTACAACTTTTTTCCCTTAAATCCATTACAGTTGCATATTCGCGAAACGGCTTCTTCTATCGATCTCTCGTCGCCGAAACGCGTTTCTTTCGATTCGAGAAACGGCGTGGGGTGAGAGAAGAACTCGGTGGTTCCCCCCCGCCGCCGTATCCCCACCCCTTCGTCGACGGCGTTGCTAGCGAGAGATGCTGCACTGTAACGGCGGACGCACAAAAGTTGTTTTTCTAGGCGAAATGCGAGAGGGACGATGCGCGTTTAGATAAAACTCTAATCTGTCCCCGCGTCACAATGGATACAAGACGCACCGGCGTAACGAAACGCTTCTTTTTTTCATCCCCATAGTGATTTATATTTTTTTAGCGATTGTTGTTCGGTTAGCTCACTCGTTTCCCGCTACTACCGAGCTTTTTTCCTTCGTTTTTACTTTGCGGGGATTTTTTCCACGCTTATCGCGGCGCAAAGATACAAACGAGGGATCTGTGTGGAAATATTAGGAAAAGTAAGCAGAGTGGGTTTAAATAATTTGCGTCGGTGACGGTGAAAAGTGAAAATGTCATTAGGATTGTATTGAGACGTTATCTAAGATGTGTTACTCACGCTTAAATTATGGAAAGTAACCAAAACTTATCGGCATTTGACGTTTCAAATCATTAAAATGAACAAATGTGGAGGATACTGCTTTTAAGATTTCGCGTTTGTTGGATTTTTCTCTCCGGCTAACAAAATATGGGATTCTATAACTTGTGTCACCTAGAAATCGAAATATTACCATTACAGATGGTTTTTACAAATAAAAATCTTCGTGGATAAGGAAGTATAAGAGAAAGCAGCTTGCCAATACGGTGCTTGTAGCACATCTGGATTCGCAAAGACTTAGTGAGGTTTGCCAAGTCGTGTTAATGGAGCAGTAAATTGCTAATTAAGAAGTTTACACTGAGAGTTTGGGACCACATTTGAAATATATGCATTTGCTGAAAATTTTTGACAAACTTTTATAACTGCTAAAGTGTTTAATTTGGAAAATTGAAATTTTGTAGAACTGTTGACCGAATAGGGTAGAATTAGAAACTGAACGAATTTTTCGAAAACATTATACGGCTTATCCGGCAATTACGATTAAACTTTCAAACGGAAAAAGTTATTTCTTTTTAATACAACTAGGCATTTTTCTCTTTCTTATCAAATTGCTCTCACAAAAAAACAACAAAAGTGTCATATTCATTATTAACGCTGGCCACGAGCGGTACCGCGCATCGGCGTAGAATCAGTTCGGACCCAGAGGAACGGTAGTATTACTTCGTCTGCGGAGCAGTACGGACATTTTCGCTGCCGGTCATTTGCGCAATTGTTTATCTGTCCTAGAAAAATTATGATTTCGTCAGCAAAACGACCGCGGTCGGACAAACTTCGAAAATTTATTGCAGAAATTCCAGACTTCATATATGAAGGTGCTAAAATTAAATGTGTAATCTGTAAAATCCCGTTAATGTGTTGGTCCAGACAACATTGTCTACGACACGTAAATAGTGAAAAGCAAGTCTCAAAAAGAAATTGCGCACGAGACAATGACAAATTTATATTTAATTTATGCGTTACGTTTATCGCATGTAATATACCGTTTAATTTACTAGACAAGGAACCATTTATCTGCTTTTGGAATAACTATTCGGAGTGCAAATTACCAAGTCGAACATCGTTACGAAGAATTGTGCCATCTGCGCGCGAACATATTGAACAAAAAATAAAATCGGGGTTGAAAGATCAAAAATTGTGGTTATGTGTCGACGAAACAACAGATCGGAAGAAACATTCTGTTCTTAATGTAATGGCACGCAAATTGGAACCTCATCAATCGGCACCTTCAATTCTATTAGTCTCCAAGCAAATACAACAGTGTACTGCCGAAGTAATTTCAAAGTTAATGTTAAATACATTGGACAAGTTTGAACTTTCAACAAACCAACTCTTGATGTTAGTGAGTGATGGTGCTGCAAACATGCTTTCTGTAGGCCGGTCTCTTAAAAAGCATTCTGCTAATTTGTTACACATTACGTGTAAAATTCATGCTCTCAATCTTGTGGCGGATAGTATCAGAAAATGTTATCCTGAGGTAAACGCTTTAATAGCGCATACCAAAGCAGTATTTGTCAAATCACCGAAACGTATTCGCGAATTTCACAGACTGTGCCCCCGTATACCAGAGCCACCAGAACCTATTCTAACTCGTTTTATTATCATAAATATTTTGACAATATTAAGAACGTGGTTTTACAATTCGATACAAAGGAAGCTGCCGCTATCCAGAAAAGCCAGTCGAAATTTCAAGATAGTCAGGTTAAAATGGATTTAAAAATTATTCACGACAATTACTTCGGGCTAGCAGATGCAATAGAAAAATTACAAAATCCTACGGTGCCGTTAGAAGAATCTCTACAAATAGTACAACATGTTCACGCACAGTTATGCGCGATTGAAGACGCAAAAAATGTTTCTGTTCTAGAAAAATTTGAAAGTGTTTTTGAGACAAATTCTGATTTTGGCACATTAAGACACATTTGTGAAGGTGCGTCAACAGAATCGTTAAGTTATTTGAAAGATTATTTTACTTACGCAAATATTACGTCACTAGATGTAGAACGTTCGTTCTCTGCATATAAACGCATTTTTTCCTCATGCCGTACTAGTTTTGCCGAAACAACAGTTGAAACATATCTAATGTTGGAGATATTTAACAGACATTATTCACTTTGTGATTTCACGGAGGACTCTTAAAATGGTAAGTGTTTGAGCACGTGTTATTTAATTTTATATTAAAAGATGAGCGAAATTATTTGCGGCAGCAAACATTAGCAGAATAACTCTAGTGGAACGCGAGGCCTGGTCGACTCTACGCTACTGCGCGGTACCGCTCGTGGCCAGCTTTATTCATTATGCATCTAAAACAGATATTTTTCAAGATATTTAGGAAAATGACCGTATTGTGTCCAATTACCTATGAGAAGTATAAAGACCTTATTTTCGTCTTTGACATTTTCTTACCTCCTTTTCCGTAACTACCTATTCCTCAAGAAATCTTTTTATATTGACACTATTCACACTTAAAACAAAACTTGAAACAAAGACATCTTTTAACAATTTATGACATTTTGCCCAGCGGACGCGCTCCACAAAATTTTCAAATATATTTTGCTCGTAATCCTAAACGTGTTTCAACCAATTCAATATCGTATTCAAACTTACATTTGCTGTTTTGGTAAATAGTGATTTTCGTAATATTGAAATTACTATTTGATGTAGAGCTAATTGAAGTAAAAAATGCAACACGACAACAGTACTTCAACAAAGCATTAATTTCTGGATTAATCTCGACCTATTTTTCTGGTGTGCATCTAAAATTTAAAAAAAATGGGAAATATAAAAAAAACCGTATATGATTCTCTTAAACGCCAAGCGGAAATCTGCAAATATTCTTTCACTACATCGTCCCTGGTGCCTATTCAACTGCAGAAATATCTTGTGGTGAAACCATGTTGATAAATGGCAAGCTGATCGACAACGTGGTTATAAACGGACTTATAGGGCATAACCTCGAATATTTTCGCAAAATTACAAATAAGAGGAATAGGTCTAGAACCTTAATTCTTCTAATTCTCAAGCGGTTCGCGAGAGTCAGCAACTTTTATCCAATTCAGACGTTCAAAAAGAAATAGATTACATTCCCATAAACTATTCTGTAGTGGCACAAACTATTTCGCAGTTAGGAAATACTCACTAATCTATACAAGACTCGTTAAATAACATCATTTAGCAGCCGCTCTAGAAAGCTTGACGGATCCTAGGACTAAATGTCGCGCAAAAATTTCGTAGTTTTAAATAAAAATCCGGATTTAGAAAAGGTTCGATCTATATCTAGAATTCAAGACTGCACAGAAGAGATACAGGAGTATTTGAATTTCGCAAATCTTACATCATTAGATGCTGAACGAACATTTGCAAAGTATACGAGAACGTTTTCAGACCGTCGTCGAGGCCTGACCGAATCGTGCGTATCATGGCAGTCGCACATTACCGCAGTGGTCATCGATACGTCAATAAAAGGTAACAATCTATTCTTTTTTTATTAATACTGTGCCTATTTTTGCGCAGTACACCCCGGACGGTTCCACTAGTTTCTCGAACATTATAAATAGTACACGCACACCGATCAACCGATAATAACCGAACGTCCACTCGATTCCTTGTATGCAGTACATAATAAACAAAGCTCCTTTCAAGGCGCCTCTGCGGGTGCAACCGTTTGTCACGCTTTAATAATAAAAGATGAATTCTTTGTTTTATCCAAAATGAGGAGTCAGCAATTGGCAAAAACCAATTATTCATGGGACAATCCTTAAAAACCTTCAAGGAACACGCATTTAGTGTAGGTGTATCCTAAACGAATGTTGTTTTACGTATATATTAGTTACAACTTTCTCTTTTAACTTCATCTACTCGATTAAAGCCATATAGTCTTTCCTATATTCTGTATAGAGGACAAAAAAAAACAGCAGCCTTACAGCTCGCCTATATATGCAGTTTAGAATTATGTCTAGCACATGGTTTATAGTATCTTACACTTTTATTTGTTTTGTTTATACGTTTAGACCGGTTTATTTGCCTAGAAATTATCTGGAGATTACGCCGACACTACGACTATGAACGAGCGTATTCTTAGACGGCGATGCATCGCGAGATGGATGAATCACTTCACCCCGGTGAATAACCTGCTTTATTCCGCTCGCAAATGAACGATAAATTCACACGGAACTTAATAGCTATGGCCGTATAATATCGCGTATGTATGTAGCGAAATGATACGTTAAATTATGTAATAAGTAATAAGTATATGCGTTGAGAAACAAGGTTGTCTTTTAGCCAACGAGATACATATGTGTATGTAGGTTTTCTCCAATATGAGTGAAAGTTGAAATGATTTTGTAATTACATTGTCATTTTCAACATAGCAACCTATAGGAATGGATGCAGATCTAGAATGAATGCAATGGTTATTCATAAAATGTCACATGGGAGTTCTTTCGCAATTTCTGCCTTCAGCTTGTCAAGTAATGATGCGTAGTATGCTTCCGTTATAGTTTTTCTTTTTTCAAGATAGTCAATTAACACAACTGATGCATCAATATACAGTGAGGTCCTAAAGTGTCCCCCATGACGATATGCAGCAATCAAGGTTTTGGTAATCTGTTTTTGCTGTTACGCAAAGTTGGCTAGGAAAGAGCGCCAAAATTGACATTGTAGGACCGCACTATAGCTGAGCTCACAGAGTTACGCTTCAAAATGGAGAACCTTCATGATAGTTTATCCTTAAAATTTAAACTATTTTTAGAAAAGGGAACGTTAATTGAAACTTAATATCAGTTTGAAATTCGAAAGGCATATCCTAATTGGCCACGAACAGAGGAGTCAAGGGACACTTATAATTTTCTCAGATTAAGTCAAACATCCGTTGTATCTAAAAGTATTTATCTAAGTGTTCTTTTACAAATGCCTAGTGATTAAATTCAACGTTAATTACCAAATGAGAGTCATGTTTGGTAATTTCAAAATACGCGAGGTTCGTGAATGTAAAACATAAACATAGCGCTTATATTTGAAACGTCACGAATTCTTTTAAAACGTAAATAGTAGGGGTTAATCCGTATTTAAACTGCCGGAAGAGTGACTAGGGGATACTCCCGGATCTACAGACCGTAAAATCAATTAATTAATTTTGATAAATCAATTTTTCTCCTCGTTTATAACATTACACTATATTAAAAAAATACAACGTTGAAAGTCGCTGTTATTAGCGCGATATGGAATCGGAACTAAGTCGGAAGCACAAGTAAAGCCTTTTGCTTACAGAGTCATCAGTCATCAGTAGTCTGGGCAAACAGCGGTAATAGTCAGTGTAGTAGATATGTGGTGCGGAGTCGGCGATTATTTATTTCACGCGTTCACAGCGTCAGTACCAAATCGATGCTGTACGCGAGTAATTCTGTGTATATGTAGGCTGTCGTAACTTGTTTCGTAATTGTACGCTTATGTTTGCTTTAAAAATGTCGCAGTTAGGTACGTCGCGAAAACGACCAATGGCAGACACACAGTTAAAAACTTTATAGTGGACATGCCGGACTTAATTTTTGATGGCGCTAAAATTCAATGTCTAGTTTGTAAAATCCCTTTAATGTGTTGGTCCAGAAGCCATTGTCAATGTCACATCGAAAGCAAACAGCATTCTCTTGCAAAAAGTGGCATACGAGACCAAGAAAAATTTACATTTGATTTATGTGTTACTCTTATTTTATGTAATCAATCGTTTCGTTTACTAGACAAAGAAGCATTTGTCTCCTTCTGGAATAAGTATGCGGACTGTAAATTAGCAGATGTTATCCAGTTTGTGATTTCACGGAAGACTTTTAAAACGGTAAGTATTTCAGCACGTTTTATAATTTATTTCGTACCTTCTATTTTACATGTAAACTTCTATGCGCACGCCACGCCTCTGGTTGTTATCGCATATTTGCCCAGGTTAGTCATCAGTGCCCACGTTACAAACACCAACAACACCAATTTGCAGAATTTTGAAACGCACCTAAATGTTTATAAAAAACGAGCCGTAGCTGCAAATATGTTCTTCCTTATTTTGGGCGCTAGCATAAGAAATTACATTCGCTACCATAACACAGTATTACTACTACTTGAAGGATATCGGAAACACTCTAACAAGATAGTGGTCCGTCTCCCCTACTGGATTGACTCTCCTACTTTTCCGCTATTACGCGCAGAGAAATGGTTTCTTGCATCAAGAAAATTTTGTTTGAATCAAGTTAATAAATGTCTTAAACAATGAAATACAATTATTTCATTACAAGTATAAACTTCTCTTAAACACTTTTATTAATGTGTATTCGGGCAGTAATTGTGTCAGTGCCTAATACGTATCTATTCCTGTACTAACATGCAATGCAAAGGTACCAGTACTCCACAATCCATGCATCCTTTCATCTTGTTCGCGTAAATCCTGCATCGGAAACACTCTAACAAGATTACGAATCTTCGTGTTTAGCCTTACAACCTGCATCTTCAAGAGATTCGTCATAGTATAGTAGCTCTCCCTCTCTCTCTCCCTCCCTTTCTCTCTGACTATCCGATTTAATCAAAACTTCGTCGACCGCCTAATCCGATAAAGAATTTAAAGTGCTATCGATTCTTGTCTTTCAAAATGAAGCTTCCCCGCACGGATGAGTTAATTGATCCGACGAATTTTTTCTAATTGAAAGCCCCCGTTCTCGAATGGCTCGAATCTCTTACGTCGAAAACGGATAAGGAATTGAGGATTTGGATTAAATTTACATTTCGTCAGAAAAAAAAAAAAACGAAAAGGAGAATTGGTTTTTTAACTCATCGGAAGTGGAAGAGGAAGAAACTGGTAGGCAAATACAAATAGATGATACAGTGGTGGTTATATAGATAAATATGCAGTAAAGTGTTTTAAACCAATAAGGGTTTGAAGAGTACAACGCATGATGTAACTAATTTTGCAATAAAACATTTTTGTCCGCTATAAAAAAGGAGGGAAATTTACTAGTTTAATAGGGTAAAATCAAAGAGGTTGGAGTAATACAGACAATTGTTTATATTTACAAGTGAGATCCACATAAAACCACCAAATTCTCCCAGAGAGGGGATAAAACAGGATTGAACTCTGTCGATTTTAATCGTAGCTCATCGTAATCGTAATTTCAATCTGTGTCTGAATCTAACATTGTATTGTTTACGCGTATATTTACACTTCCAACCATTAATAACACTGGGGAACAATTTGTAACACGATTTCTGTTGAGTTTGGTTTGGTGCAGCCCATTCCGACGTGGAGTCTGAGTTCTTGTTTATATACAAGGTTAGCAGTGTTTAGTGTTATATATTAACTGAATCTTTTCCTTATGTCTACCTCTGCTAGTTCGTCGTAAGTACTTAAACAGCACCGATTCGTTTTGTTACATATGTGGCAGTTTTAGCATTCCCAGTCAAAGGACAAACATCAGTACATTTGTCAGACAAGTCTATTTTGCCTATTTCAAAGTGAAAATTGGTGATCAAGATAAATCATGGGCCCCTCCCAAAGTGTGTAAGCAGTGTGTTGAGGGTTTACGGATGTGGACCAAGGGAACACGTGATAAACTTCCATTTGGTATACCTATGATTTGGCGAGGGCCCAGAAATCATTCAAGTGATTGTTACTTTTGTATAGTGAAAACGTCAGGATATAACAAGAAAAACAAATGTAAAATAGAGTATCCTAGTTTACCATCAGCTATACGCCTAGTGCCTCATTCAGCCGAAATACCAGTGCCAGTTTTCAATGAATTACCCTCTTTGGAAATACGGGAATACGAGTCTGGTGAAGATCAAAGTGACCCACCCCAACGATGAAGATTTTGAAACGGAGCTTGAAGTGTGTTCTCCTCCACAATGGAAATTTATTGGGTTCAGTCCCGATAGGCCATTCAGTTCGTTTGAGTGAAGAATATGAAGACATAAAGAGCGTCATTGATTTGTTGCAATACCACATGCACCAATGGATCATTTGTGTTGACCTTAAAATGGTTAGCTTCCTTCTTGGCCAGCAACGCGGATATACCAAGTATCCCTGCTTTTTGTGTATGTGGGACAGCAGAGCTCGTGAGAAGCATTGGGTGCAGTCGAATTGGCTGCCACGATCTGACCTGAAACCTGGTGATCCAAACATTGTACATCAGCCACTTGTCGACAGAAAGAACATTATATTTCCACCTCTGCATATAAAATTGGGTCTCACGAAGCAATTCGTTAAAGCTTTGCCAATTGAAGGAGACTGTTTCAAGTATCTCATTTCGGCATTTCCTAGCCTGTCATTTGAAAAGATAAAAGCCGGTGTTTTTGATGGTCCACAGATTCGGCAGCTTGTTAAAGATGAACATGCACGAGTACAGAATTACGCCAAAATTGTCCAGCAACTCTTGGAGAGCTTCAAACTGCTAGGTTGCAACATGAGCACCAAATTGCATTTTTTACATACTTTTTTTTACTTCCCGGAAAATCTTGGTGCAGTCAGTGATGAGCAAGGTGAGCGATTTCACCAGGATTTGAAGGTCATGGAGATACGGTATCAAGGTAGATGGGATGTACATATGATGGCTGACTATTGTTGGAGCATCAAGCGAGAATATCTACAGATTAAACATTCCAGAAAAAGCTATAAGCGAAAATTTTTGCCTTAATATGCTATTACCGTTCTATAAAAAAACCACTTTTGTATAAACACAATTTAACTTGCAGTCACTATTATAGCCATTGTATGAATAAAATTATTCTTTATAAACAGTATATTTGGTAAGTTTTTACATTATTTTCCTTTATATGCACAATTTGTATGACTTTTGAGGGTATCCTGTAGCTTAAAAAGTTGACGAGATTGACAAAAACTGCGGTTATTTTTGGATCCAGAGGCCAAAAGTTAGTTGAAAACAAGTCACAAATTTAAAACAACGAAATTGCTGTTCCCCAGTGTAATCAATCATACTATATGATGCACTATTACAGGATCTCAAGTTGTAGCGCGTGTTGCTCTCTTTGCAAGTAGTGAATCGGTTCTGATGAATTTTCGGACGTTTTCAAATTACGCAAAACTATTATTAATTAATTTTAGCAAATTTGCAGCTTATTCACAAATAAACAAATACCTTTACTTCTTAATTGTTTTAATACCTTTGATAAAAGTTAACGGTAACAAGAAAGCTTGTGATTGCGGTACTAGATGGCGCCAGTGCTTAATCTGGCCTAGAGAAATGTCAAATTATCGACAGTGAAATATCGGGTCGGTCCTAAAATGTTTGAAGTAAACAGTTAAAAAATGAGTTTGAAAATCAATTTTATTACCTTTATCACTTGTGAACTTAATGAGAATAGTGCATTGTGATGTTTGCGAGCTTAGAGTTCGTTAACAATCTACCATTGGTTAGCGTTTATGTCAAGAATTCGAATCGTCAGAAAGAAGAGGTGAGTACAGGTTTAAAATATGTACTTTACCTACAAAAAAATAAACAAAAGCCTTTCTAGAGAATGAAATGAAATACAATTCGGTGATATAATTAATTCCGAAGTTAAAATATTAAGAATATGAAAAGGAGAAATAATATGTACAAGTTTCAGCAATTTTTAGTTCGGTAATTTACTTTCAAAAGCGGTGAACAAACCTACGGGTGATAGAGACGTTTTAAATTGAAATAAATTGCACCCTTGGAAATAAAATCTTACAGATATTTTGGACAGTGATATATGCCGTGGGTGTTATGAGGGTGGGTCTTGCCTAGGACAACGACATATGCCGTCAGCGCTAAAAGTGTCGGGATACCTCACCTAGGACAGCGATATACGCCGTCAGCGTTATGAGGGTGGATCTTGCGTAGGATAGCGGTATACGCCGCCAGCGTTGCACAAAAATAAGATAAATTTATGCAACGATAAATGAAGCAAATGTACATTGTCATTCAAAAGAAACCCACACGATTTTCCGAAAACTTGTTCACATAAAAGAAAATCAAATATTCGGAAATATACAATTCAAAGAATTAATATAAAATATTGTCTCTTTTATGTTTCTAGATAAAAATACTTTGAATTCGTGACGATGGACGGTTCGTCACAAAGTGTAGTCTCATGCATCTGAGCCCATGAAGATGGCGAAAACATGCAGCATACGTGCTGCATTACAAAAGAACACTAAGTACTCGAGAATTCAAAAATTCATTCGAAATTACAAATCAGAAAAAGTTATGAATCTTTGAAAAGTGCTTCACCATTTATGCAAGAGTGCAGAAACTATCCTACGTGAAGCATAATCATTTCTATCCTTATTGATGAAAAAAAAATTAGGAATATCAAATTGGGATGGAAAATGATAAATCATTTGTCCGAACAAACCTACAGTAACTTTGGAGAACCTATACATGAAAAGTATCTTGACGGACATGCAGTTCATTTAATTAAACTTGTTCTTGACAAGTTTTTAACGCTTTGCAACTTTAATTGGAGAAAAATTAAGACTCTGGAGTGTACTATATAAATACGAGGTGTGGCAATTAAATAACCGGACTGGTGCTACTATCGGCAAACAGCGAGCACGCCTCGGCAGGTTTGAACATGTATGTGCGTGTAGATGCTTCCCCCACCCTAAGCTCGATGGGTACGGTTGTACGTCGCTCAGTCTCGCTGTAGCAATCGTCCGTCCAAGTCCTTACGCTAGCGTCGCGTCGGAAAAAATGCAGAGTGTTCAGATCGAGCAACGACTTAACCTCAGGTTTCTTGTGAACCACGAGGTTCTAACTACCCTTCGTGAACGAGTGAGAAGACGAAGACCCGATTTGTGGAAGAGCAAATCCTGGATGCTCCACCAAGACAATGCGCCCGCCCATTCCGCCTTGTCTGTGAAGGCGTTCTATGGGAAATCCGGCATCACCGTGTTGGACCACCCACCGTACTCGCCCGACCTAGCCCCTGTGACTTTTTGTTATTTCCTAAGGTAAAATCGGAGCTTAAGGGGGCAAGATTTGACAGTGTGGAAACGGTGAAAGCGAAAGCGACGAAGGTTCTCAACAAGCTGTCAGAAACAGACTTCCAGCACTGCTTTCGACAGTGGAAAATTCGTATGGAGCGTTGTAGAGATCGGCAAGGAGAGTACATTGAAGGGGATTTAGGCAACTGTAAAATAACATTTGTAAAGGTAATTCATCAACATGGGTGAATTACTGTGTTTAGAAGTCATTTAGATAGAAATTAGTTATCTCATAAATACGAGGATAAGTCAAATATTATCTACACTTCCGTCAACCTCGACCACCGACAACATTCAGCAAGCTCGAGAGATGGTTACGGCAAATAGGCGAGTTACCATAGGTGAGGTTGCATCTTCCTTAAACAATGCTTACTGGTCGCTTCAACGCGACGCATTTTTAAGCAGAATAGTGACTGATGTCGAACAAACGATACACTGCTGAGTTAGGAAGGAAACGGCATATTTGTTTACAAAATCAGCCTTCTCTGGACCTCATGTAGGCAAAGTGCAATGCATCCATGTTGAAAATAAAAAATTACAACCAACTCCTTCCTTCAAGTCCCAGCAAATGTTTGTTTAACTTACAAGTTGAATAATTCATATTTAAATTATTTAAATAAACAAAGTCGTCCTCAAATACCTTTGTAATTGAACTCTCTTCGCAATTTTGCAGGGATACTTTTTGTAAATATACCTGGAGAGGATATCGAAAAACCAAAAATCAGCTAAATTAAACATGAAAGTTTTGAAGAGTATTACGACATGATGCAGCTGCTTTTGTAATAAAACGTTTATCAGGTAAACTAATAATTTATAAATCATTCTGGAATATTCGAACATTTGACATTGAACCCAAGAATTGAAGTATTTAAATGAAACAACTCGCTAATTGAACCGTTTGCTTGCTGAATTAAGCAACTATTTTCTTTCAATATGGTAAAAAATTAATGTCCCATATAGTTTTGTAACTTTATTCAATTGCTTTGGTGAAATGTATGAATTTTTAGTCCTCACGTCCTATAGCTTAGTTTTTACCCAAATCTGTTTAAACCATGTACAAAATATCCTAAAAAGGACACCTACATTAAAGGAAGTACATATCGCAATATCATCATTCTTTAAAAATCATTCGATTTGATATCCACAGCTTCCAAAACTATAACTGCGGCTCAGACTAATCTAACATTTACTACTCTTCTAGATCAATTCAAAATTAAATTCGACTGCATCCCATATGTCGTCTTCCGAAACGACGCTAGCTTGTTCTTCTTCCTCTACTGCGCCGTCTTCGTATTTCATACGTTCTCCACCGTGCATTCGCGTAATGGAAATGGACACCAGGTGCAGACAATAAAGCGACCCGCACTGCCTTTCCTTACCACCCTACAGAAGACGCCATGTGTTCGCCGAATAAATCTACCTACTCTCCGATATCTCAATGGGGAAAAAAACAAGCGAAATCTACATTTTAAAAGAAGGGTTTTTATTCATGGGCTTCCGTATTTTATTTTATTTCGGGTGTTTTTGTTTATAGGTATGCATTTAGGAAGGTACACGCTTTTACGAGTCGGCAAAAAGAAGCAGGCTTCTGAAGAGAAGATTGACGTGTAAAAAATGATAAGCGTAAAACTTTAAAAGTGTATTTAATGTTGAAATGTGTTGTAAAGGTCATCAATGTTGCCAACTTAAAGAAAACGTCGGATCTACGAAAAAAAAGAAATTTGCAACAGGATCGATACCTGTAACAATGTTATATTTGCGCTTTTAAAAATACATGTTTAAAATTGAATTTTAAAGATTGTCAATAAGTTTTTTTCTCATAAAATAGTGAAATTTCAATGGAAATTTATTGAAAATCATTTATCTGTATTTCTAGTTAATAATACAACTTCTAAAGCAAATAAAATTCCATGCAACTTCTGTAAGTAGGTAAACTATGCGGGTTCAGGACCAGTTCAAAGTCAGTCGCCTGTGGGGGAACTGATAAGAGACATTTTTACTTCCGGTTTGGTATGTCTCACAACTTCGTGCAAGGTCATCCGCGGTATCACATCCGGTCGAGGAATTTTGTATGATATCAGACAGCTTCAAAGAACTAACAGAACACATACAAGTAGAAGAAGACAAAACAGAAATTGTGATAACTGAAAATAGTGTCCCACAAATAACAGAAGAAGAAATCAGCGAAGCTATCAATAGACTGAAACTTGGAAAAGCGCCAGGACAAGATGAAATCACACCAGAAATGTTAAAGTTTATGGGGCCGAAAGGAAGGGAAAATCTCCGCGACCAACTAAATAACATTGTAAATACAAAAAATATACTAAAGGAATGGAGTGTAGGAATCATATTACCAATGTATAAAAAAGGAGATACAAAAGGCTGTACAAATTATAGAGGCATAACCTTAACAAGTATGACAGAAACAGTACTAACAAGAATAATAGAGAAAAGATCAAGAGAAAAACTGGACTCCCAATTGGAAGACTCACAACATGGGTTCAGGAAAGGTAGAAGAAAGACCTGATATTCATACTAAGACAAGTCGGAGAAAAACTAACAAAAAAAGGCAGAGAAATACATATTTGCTTTATTGACTTGATAAAAGCCTTTGACCGAGTAAAAAGAAAAGATGTGTGGAATAGTTTAGAGCGAAGAGGGATAGAGAAAGGCACGATCGAAATCATAAAAGCGCTGTATAAAAACAACAAAAACAAGGTAAGAACACAAAATGAAGAATCCACAAAATTCAGGAAACGAGTATGCGCCCTAAGCCCACTGCTGTTCTCTATAATATTAGATGATGCCATAAAAAAATGCAAGGGAAGATGTAGAAGCATGAATGTAGGGAACTGGAGAATGGAGCCAGTGAATCTCCAGGAACTAACATTTGCAGATGATATGGTACTGATAGCTGACACAGAAGAAATACTGCAGAGAAATATAACAATATACCAGGAAGAACTGAGGAAGATAAACATGGAGATAAATCTAGAGAAGACGAATACAATGATAATAGCAGATAAAGAAAGGAAACACAATATCAGTATTGGGGGGGGAAATACTGAAACAAGTAAAGAGTTTTAACTACCTGGGAACGATTATAGATAAGAAAGGAACTGTAAACGAGGAGATAAAAGAAAGAATAGGAAAGGCGGGAAAATTATATAACACATTAAAGGAGAACAAAGGCAAAATCGGAGCTATGGAGATGAGGTTTCTAAGAAGAATCGAAAATAAAACCAGAAGAGACAGAATAAGAAATACAACAATTAGAACCTAATTAAACATACCCTCAATAGAAACAGTTATCGAAGAAAGACAACTGAACTGGTTAGGGCACATACACAGAATGGGAGACGGGAGGATAACAAAGAGAACCTTTGAGGCAAGAGTGCAAAGGAAGAATAAAATAGGGCGTCCAAGGAAGAGATGGGAGGAACAAGTCCGTAACGCTGCAGAAAAAAGAGGAATAAGTTGGACCGAAGTTAAAAGAACAGCACAAAATAGAAACCTGTGGAAAAGAAGAATAAAGGAGGTACCAAGAAGAGAAGACACATCACAGGGATTGCACCTAGACCCTAACATACGATAATAATATATAGAACAAATGGTAAACAAATGTAACTATAACGCATTGTATTGTAAATATATGTAGTCCGACACCTAACGGTACAAAGGACATAAGATTTGTTGGGTTCTTGTATAATAATAAGAAAGTCACGAAGCGGATCTATATAACTTCATTATAACCTTGATTATAACTATTATTCTACGATGTATTCGTTACGCTACGGCTACTACTAGGCTTGGCGCGTAATTCAAAGGATATAACAACAAATGACAATATTATCAAATTTGACAAGCTACCGCAATGTACGCCATCTAGGAACTGAGAGTGGAACCTTATACCTCTACGGAGAGAGTGGAAGAGAGAAGCGTTTTGATTGTTCCCATTAAAGTTGAACGGGGCCTGTTGGTAGTATACACAATATTTCTGAACTTTTTTGAACGATATTTGCAGAAAGTTCATACTTCAAGCACAAAAAATGTAGTAATACTTAAAACTCTGATAAACAGCTTTTCGAATCACCGACGAACACTTTTCAATATACACTTCTGACGAAGCAGGTTACGTTTATTATTTACCCCCTCAATAGTGATATTATGATTTTTTGGTATTCACAAAGTAACAAAATAAAACAATATCAAAAATCTTCAAAACTGCACAGGACTGAATTAAAGTTTGTCGGTTTTGCACAATGTATATACATTGTAACTAATTTCACATCGTTGCCAAACTAGTGGAACATAAAATACTATAAAATTCCGATTGCTTTTGCGAGATAGCTAAAAGTAAAGGAAGGCAATATAAATTATACAATGCAATATTCTATGGTATATGAATATGAACTTGCTTACATATGTACAACATGATAAAGTGTTGGTAATCATAGATGAAACAAGCAGTAACTTCAAGCAGCAATGAATACTGAACGCCACATTCATATAGACGACCTCAGCGCGGTCAATTTATAATTTATTGTGGTCAAAACAAGAACGGAAACCAAGTCAATGACACCTAGCCGCTATAAGAACATATTTCCATAAGTAAGTCAGAATTTAAATTATGTAACGAACCAGAAACGCTTGAACTCCAAAAAAAAAAACCACTACGTTATTAAATTAAACATGGAATTTACCTACGCTGGCTGCTACGATTCCACGTCATAAATTATTTTCAACGCTACTATTAAGTAGCGTTCAATTCTGCAAATGGTTGATCATCGAACTTTAATACGCCTATTGTTCTATTGTAGCATGGTACAACAATTAATTCGTTGTACATTTTATTTCAAATAAATTTAAATCTTTCAATGCTGCCAATATGAGTAAATTAAAATTATGTTGGCTTTCAATTATTAAGAATGTACCTGTCATTGTATTTAAAAGTTAGTAATTTTTCAATTAATTATTAACAAAAAAGCACTTGTTGGGCAAATAGATATAATACATACACACTTATAGGAAATTATAAATGACTGAATGATCTGTCAAACTCTCTACGGGCTCATATTCCCACGAGTTGAATAGTAAAAAAATAATAGAATGATACACTAAAATCCTAATAAAAGTAAAATAACAACGAGAAGAACGATAAACAATGAATAACCAGAACACCAGATTGGCAAAGTTGTCAAAAATACATGTAGAATTGATTCAACACGGTGTAAACGTTGTATATCAAATTAGTCAAATATGTGTTTTAAAATGTTTATTACAGAATAAAATAAAATGAAAATTTGTTCTTTTATATCTTCTGAACTTTGAAATAATGCTCTAAGTAGTATATTTCAGGTTTATTTAATGTGCGTCGGTGGTTTTCATTAATAAACTTTCGCTGTAACTAACATGTTACTTTTTATAAGTTACAATAAATTGTCAATATCGGAGTAAAGAAAAGTTTCAAGTACAAAAACGCAAATAAGTCTAAATCTAGTTTTTATTACAAAAAAGGGAAGAAAATGATTTGACAGACATTTGCAAACGATTTTCTTTGTATTACTTGACTGAGTTTAAATTTTAAAAACACCCGCTACTTCGATATACCCAATAGGATGTTGAGTACCGTCTTATATGTGACATTTGTGATAAAAGATTCACGTGCAGTGTTAACAATGGTGATAAACCAAAATTGGTACGATAATCCGACTATTTTGACTTTGGTACATTGTTGGTGCAGAGTAATATAAATCTTTCTTCTATTACCAATTTCTAACTTGTACATCAACCAAAGGTAGTGAGGTTATGTGCGAATCATTGTTGACGTTGTTAGTAGTCACAGTGATACCAGATCTCACGAGAAGTTGTGAGATTTCAGGATTTCATAGGAAATCTCAAGATAGAGATATTGGATCTCACGCTTTACAATATTCAAAATAAATCCTTCATTTATAAAACAAATATTTCTTTGACCATTCATGTAGTTATAAATCAAAAGGTTCAATATTGTTATAGTAAATATTAATGCACTAAACTACCGTTTTCTGCAATATAGGGTGCTTTCATAGAGTAAAATGCAGGAAATTGCCGAGCTGTTACCGACCTTCAATTGACAAAAGATGGCCCCGACCATTAATTGATGCATTGGTAGAAAGAAATCTAAATTTTTGTAACTTTATATTTTATTATAACACCTTAAACTGTGATTTTTGTACACATACTTAATTTGGTCATTGCATAAACTATAAATTAATACCTACTCTAAATGCAAAAAATGATTTCACAGGATATCCCAGATTTTTCGTAACCCACTCATGAATTTTCCATTTCTCTGACTGGCAACACTGAGCATCAATTGCTCCAATTGTACCAAGCATTTGGCAATCCGAAATCAGCTGTTTTTTTTAATAAAATTAATCAATTTCCCAATCTAACATACGTAAGATCTCTTTTTCTAAAAAATTATATTTAACGACACAAATTTTAAATGACGTAACCTTTAAAATGTCAGGTCTAAAATAAATCCATCATAGGTAAAAAAAAATAAAACTACTTATATTTATAAAAATATAAAAATTGCAAATTATCACTTGAAAAGTTGTATAAACAATCCTCTAATATGCACATAAAATTCGATTAAAAATCGATTGTAGATCTCTTCCATTTTTGTTCCGTTAAATTAAGCAAAATCCCCTAAATCTAACCGCTAATCCGCTGAAATGGGTACGCGGTTCCTTATACCTCAGTAAGATTACAGCGTCCTCTTTTGACACTCTTAAAATTTTTACGATACAAAAATTATTTTACCAATGGCAAAATCCATGTGTTCTACTTATCAGATTATTAATATTTATTTACACAATTTTCTTTAGAAACAGTAGCAAATAGTAATCGAAACGATCTACGAGATTTATCCCAACGTTTATAAATTAGTGACGCACAATTAATTCGGTTGGTTAGCCTGAGCTATTGGTCAACCTGATCATCTCGATTGTGTTACAACTTTTTGGTTAGGATGAAAATTTATTAATATTGCAAGATCTTTACAGGGCAACAATGTAAAATTCGAAGAATCTGCATCATTAACAATACAATAAATATTAGAAACAAAAATTTCAATCGCTTAATTTAGCACCATTAGTTGGACATTTTTGAATTGGTACGATTGAATTTGACAACCAGCTGTACCAACATAAACTTTGAAATTTGCTACAAAGGTAAAATATTCATTCATCATCACAATTCTATAGTTGATTTTTAGAAATATGAGCCCTATATTATCTTTTAACAGGAATTTCCATCCACAAAATATTGTGAAATATACAAACATGTAGAAAACTAACTTTTTCTCAATTAAAATAACGATATGTATTTCTTATCTCATTCTCAACTGCATTAGACAGTTTTATCGCTTCAGAACAGACAGCAAGGCGCGTTTGGTGTCCACTAGAACTAGCGATAAAAAAGATATGAATTCTTTAAATTTCAGTGCATATCAACTGAACTGAACATGTAAGATTGTAGATAGGCTTTAATAGGTAGAATAAGGACCTATTTATTAAAATAAGTACATTATCGTTCAAAAAGAAGAATGACGACGCTATTTTGTATTTTAATACTTTATTTACTATTTTTAACATTTTTTTTGCTGGAAAGTAGTATGTGGCGAAAGTTCAATATCCTACTTTTCCTATTCCATTAAAATGAAAAAGAAAAGAACTGGCATGCAAACAATTTCTGTGAGTGTATGGACAGTAAAAAGAAAAATAAAAAATTCTATCAGCAACTGAGAATCGAGACACTTACATAAACCTTCGCACGATTGGATTTGAGGTTAAATATCCAGATACATATAGTCGGAAATCTTCCCCTTAAATAACGAGGGTGAATTAACACAAGGGTTTTTTAAAGCGAAATACACTAAAAGCACGAGATTTCGACAAGCACGGACAGTTAAAGGATCACATTTACGATTAATTGACTGATTTGCGTTACTTTATCCGTTTACCCATTTTATTTTCGATGTCACTAAGGGAATGTTTTGGTTATAAATTTAAGTTATAAACATGTACTTCACGCTCACTCACACGCACACAAGCAAATCGATGGATTACAATGCGCGTGCTCAAGCCGCATTTAGATCATTTTAGAATGTGTAAGAAGGCGAGAGTGGGTCCAAATAACGTGCTAAGAACGATTTGCCTAAATTTCCTTATCAATTATTATTGAAAAAATCTCAAAATTGCTTTCAAAGTAATTATTTAAGTCAAATGTGTGAATTTAGATCGAGAATTTTAAAGTAATAGTAATAGAATTTAATAATTCTATTCTGGGAATTCAAAAAGAATTCCTGATTTAGTTATTTTGCATTTGGAAGGTTGGTATTGCTAAATCATCGCTTTTTGTCACTTGTCAAATTCCCTTTCGAACTGATATTTCACAACATGTGCCGGTATTTGGAAACGTAACCCAATTCAAATTTTAATACGAAAAATATAAGTGAAATCAATATTTTTCGTCTCGAAAATGACGTCCAACGATCTCAAACAGCAGATCCCCCGCGTTCCAGAGACTATTAACTTCTCCAACGAAGAAGAAACAACCTTATCGCTCTGGAAGAAGATCGACGTCTTTCAAACGTGTTTAAAACAATCTAAAGGAAAACCAAGGTAATTTCACCGATACTCCCTTTATAATCTTACTAAAGTATCATTTTAATAATAGGTATTCATTCTATGATGGCCCTCCGTTTGCTACCGGTTTACCTCATTACGGTCACATATTGGCTGGTACAATCAAGGATGTTGTGACGAGGTATGCCCACCAACAGGGTTATCATGTCGAACGCAGGTTCGGATGGGATTGTCATGGTTTGCCAGTAGAATACGAAATCGATAAGACGTTAAATATTAAAGGACCGGATGATGTAATGAAGATGGGTATTGCTGCGTATAATAATGAATGTCGTAAGATTGTTAGCCGTTATTCTAGCGAATGGGAAATTATTATGGAACGATTGGGACGATGGATTGGTAGGTTTTTTTTTTTTTTAATATTCATTTTAATGAAGAAAATATTGCATATTGTGCCATCAATGCCATAATATTAAATCGGAATAATATTAAACAATAAAAAATACTTTTTTTGTCAAAAATTAGATTATACATTTTTTTCTTGATAATCGATTGCAAGCTTGTTTGTAAAATATGTTGCTGAATACGTAGTTATTTATAGAAAGCAATAATTCTGGTGATTTTTATAGTAATTTCTAGATAATTATATTGCTTGCCTTTGATCTACAACATTTGTTTTTTTTAATATACTATATTTTCTTCCTTTTTTTTTTTTTTTTTGTAAAATGAAAATGGTTTGACTCAATTTAGCTATTTACAAATAGTATATTTCTGGTGTCCGCTAACTTTGATTATTGAAACATGATAGAGATAATCTTTTGTCTTTTACCAAATTGTTTTATTTAGAGTAGTTTTGGCTGTTCTTTTTCCTCAAGCTTCATTCATTGTTCCTATGAAAAGTTAGTTTTTTTATTATCTTTCTTCAAATTTTATAATAGCATACCATGAATTAGTGACATACTAAGATGAAACATTAGTAATTGTATTGCTTTTCAAATAAAGCTAAATCCAAATTAAATTTATTTAATAATACTATGTGGATGTTATTCTGTGCAGAAAAAAAATTAAAGCAAATATAAATACCATACTATTACTTGTGGTGCATGCAATATAAATTTCAGAATAAAGTAAATAATACACGATTTGTAAGTGACAAAAGTTAAGCAACTTTGCAATATACATTTAGTAAACAAAACATTTTAATTTTTTAAAACAAATATTAATATTTTGTGGCATAGCCTTTATTTTTAATAACAGCTGCGCACCTTCGGGGCATAGAATTTATCAAATTTTCGACGATTTTTAAATTAATCTGGTCCCATTCTGCCGATAATGCGGCAAGAAGTTCATTAGCATCAGAATACTTTCTTTTACGCCTTAATTTCTTATTTGCAATCTCCCACAAGTTCTCAATTGGATTGAGATTGGGAAATTGACTGGGCCTTGGAATAACATTGATTTCTTCTTTTAGCAACTCTTTAACAACTCCAGCCGTGTGCTTAGGGTCGTTATCATGCTGAAAGGACCATCTAAGCGGCGTATTCCACTCGGCAAATGGAAGCATTACGATTGCTAGTATATTTTTATATTGATATCTGTCCATAATACCATTTACGAGATGTAGCGGACCCATACCATGACCAGAAAAACACCCCCAGACCATCACACTCTCACCTCCATGCTTAACAGGTTTCTGATAATACCTTGGATTCAATCGTTCTCCAGCAGGTCGCCGCACATAACAAATTCCATCACTGTTGATGATATTAAACTTTGATTCATCACTAAAGAGCATATTTTTCCCCTGTTGGTCAGACCATACCGCATGTTCTTCCGCAAATTTTAATCTAGCTATTCTGTGTTTTTTTGACAGCAACGGTTTCTTTGCTGGCCACCTACATAAGAGGCCACCTTCCACTAAACGTCTGTGTATAGTACGTGTACTTATACTTCTGCTTTAGGATGTTTTTATTTCCGAGGAAGCTGCCCAAGGGTCTTGTTTACATTGACGACAAATTAGCTGATCCTCTCTAAAAGTTGTCTTCCGTGGTTGCCCAGAACGCAATTTACTGGCTACTGTGCCCCTATCCTTATACCTTCTTATAATTCTGGATATGACCGACTTGTTAATTGCAAAGTTTTTAGAAATAACCACGTGTGAAAGACCATTTTCATAACTTTCAATAATTTTCAACTTTAAATCTGAATAGATTTTTCGCGACATAATGTTTGACAAATGTGTCGTAAACGTGTCCCGTCTTATTTAAACAGTAATATACAATGCAGCAAGCAACGGACAAACAAACAAGCAAAACGTATTCCCAGAAGTACAGCAAATCAGGTTGCTTAACTTTTGTTACTTAAATTTACTACATTATTCAACCAAATCGTTTTATGGCTTTAAAATAAATTCTCTTTTACTAATTTTAATATACCATACGTATACAAATATAATAGTATATATTATGTTTTGGCATTACAGCAGACGCTCGATAACGTAAACACGGGATAATGAAAACATTGCGCTAATGTAAACACAAACTTCGTTCTATAGGATCAAACGGAACGCGCGATAACGTAAACAATGTGTACGCTCGATGACGTAAACAACTCTTGGCGACGGTGAAGCCCGATTAGTCGGGAGTTGCCGATTTATGTAGGGGATTCACCTCTGCGATAAAGTACGACAAACTCGGTCAGTCGTATGAGGGTTTAGGATATGTTTATACGTACGTATTTCATTTTTGAACTTAAGCGAATACATTGCACGCGTTGATACATTTTTACGACTATGGCATCCACATCCTATAAAAGAAAGTGTTTAAAATTGAGTGAGAAAGTAAAAATCATAGACGAAGTTGCACTAGGTGCGCGAGTGACACAGTTAGCAAAAAAATATGGAGTATCGAAAGCAACAATCTGTCAAATGAAGCGTATGAAAACACAAATTTTACAAAGAACGTGCAATACATTTGGAGGTCCGGGAAATAGGAAAACTTTAAAAAATGCGAAGGCGCCTAAAATGGAAAATTCCCTGTATAAGTGGTTTTTAAAACAACGGGAAAATCAAGTCCCAATTAGTGGCGAAATACTTAAAGAGAGGGCTAGACTGTTAAATGAAAAACTGAAAGAAACTGAAAATTTCGTAGCTAGTGATGGCTGGCTACAACGATTCAAAACAAGATATGGAATTCGACTGCTGTCTATATCTGGTGAGAAATTATCAGCACAACCACAATTAGTACAACCATTCAAAGAAAAATTGATGAAAACAATTAAAGAGCAAGATTTAAGAATGGAACAAATTTACAACGCAGATGAAAGTGGTCTTTATTGGAAAATGTTACCACAGAAAACCTATACTGCATCATTTGAAAAATCTACTCCGGGCAGAAAGCCGGAGAAACAGCGAATAACGTTTCTAGCCTGCACTAATGCTAATGGTTCACACAAAATAAAGCCATTGGTAATTGGAAAAGCAAAAAATCCGCGCTCATTTAAAAATTTTAATATCCCTGTTGATTATGACTGTTCAAAAACCGCTTGGATGACTAGCAGTATATTCCTGAAATGGTTCCACAAGCGCTTTGTCCCTCAGGTATGACAATCAATTATCACAAATGCTCATTCATAATTTGAAGATGTATTTTCAATTTGTAGGTAAAAAGTTTCCTAAAACAACAGAAGCTTCCAATAAAAGCGTTGTTACTATTGGATAATGCACCAAGTCATCCTCCAGAGCAACAACTGAGGAGCGGGGATGGGTCAATTTTTGTCATGTCCGCCCAACGTAACATCATTAATTCAACCCATGGATCAGAATATAATAAGACTCACCAAACTATACTATCGAAAGTTTCTACTTTCGTCTGTCTTATCAAAGAATCCTGAAAACATCTGAGGCTTTAAAAAAAGTAACATTACGAGAAGCTGTTTTAGATTTACATATGGCCTGGAATTAACTTAATCAGCAAACTATTCAAAAATGTTGGAACAATCTCTTTTGTACCAATGATGAAGATGATAAAGAAGACGATGTTCCCTTAAGCGTAATTAGAGAACGTTTGCGATCCAACGTTGATATTGTTATTAGCGCGTCATTGGATGTTGTTGATTTATTGAAAATAGTGAATCCCAACACTGTTTGTACTCCAACTGATATTAATTTTTGGAACGAAGATAAGCAGACGAATGATGATAATAAGGAGGAAGATATGGACAGTGAGAACGATGAGGACGATCCCATTGAAGTCAGAAGTGTAGTGACTGACGCGCAAGCTATACAAGTTTTTAACCAAGCTTTAAATTAGGCTGAAAGAAAAGAAGTATCATACACGGATATTTTAGTTCTTCGTAAATTACGGGCGCAGGCATTTACGCAGACTAAAATTGTTAACTATTTTTCTTCTAATTAAAAAATACTTATCGCTGTTAGAATATTTGTTTATTTTGTTATAAATATGTATGTAATAAACGTTTCTTTTAATAAATCATTTATTATTTAAATCACGTTCGCTAATGTAAACATTTCGATAATGTGAACCACACTTGGTTTGAACTAGTTCACATTATCGAGCGTCTGGTGTATGCGTATTTAAGAATAGTAAAAAATAAAAAAGAACAAGAAATATACATAAAATAAAAATTTATTTCTTATAAAGATGTAAGAGAAAATACAAAACGTATAGTATTCGACTAGTCGAATATTCAAATATTCGAATTTAAAGCATGCACCAATTCGAATATTATTTCCAGCCTTAATTATTATCACATTATTATACTCAGATTTATTATCTGAATCTTGTCCAACATTTACTATGAATTTTCCTATATATTCTAAGCCATAACTGTGTGGACGCATATACCGTAAGAGCGAGCGTACTATGATCGGCCAGCATAATCGGCATTTTTCGGAAATGCGAGAGCGAAGTCGTGTACGTGAACGAATACGTCGTTTAGAACGTGAGCAAGGTGTTTTCGAAAATGCGAGAGCGAAGTTGTGACTTGCACGTGTACGTGAACGAATACGGCGTTTATAATGTGAGTAAGGTACACAAATGATTTTGCGTTTGTACAGTTTTAACAAGCAAATGACATTCCAGTGACATTCAACACAGCACACGTTTAGATGCGCTGAGTTCGTGTAAAATCAGGTGATTATAGTACGCTCGCTCTTACGGTATGTATGTATCTGTGGGTCTTTACGAGTGTAGTTTCTGTTGTTTTGCGCGTACGTAAATGTGAATACAGAAGTGTGTGTGTTTGGTTGCCTGTACCTACATGCAAATAATTTCAATAAAAGTTATAACATTCGTATAATTCGGTTATTAAAACATTATTGTAAAAATTGTTTTCCAAAAGTATTTAACTGTTTACAAAATCATTCCTCTCATTTTCATTTCCAGACTTCAAACGCGATTACAAAACGATGTACCCATGGTTTATGGAATCAATCTGGTGGGTGTTCAAACAACTCTACACCAAGGGCTTGGTATATCAAGGAAACAAAGTCATGCCATACTCGACAGGCTGTAATACACCCTTATCAAATTTCGAATCCGGTCAAAATTACAAGGATGTCATCGATCCAGCGGTTACAGTGTCTTTACCACTCTTAAACGACAAAGACGGTACTAGTCTACTCGTCTGGACGACTACGCCATGGACGTTACCCAGTAATCTAGCCGCATGCGTCCATCCCACGCTAGAATACGTTAAAATCAAACAGATCAGCAGCGGCAAGTATTTTATAGTAATGGAAGCTCGCCTGGAAGCTGTATTTCAAGCTGACGATTACGAGGTGGTCGATAAATTCCCCGGTATCAAACTAAAAGGGCTGAAATATGAACCGGTGTTTCCGTACTTTAAAGAAAGATGCAAAGATGTCGCTTTTCGCGTATTGACAGACGAATACGTAACATCTGAATCTGGTACTGGCATTGTACATCAGGCTGCTTATTTCGGTGAAGACGATTACAGAGTTTGTTTGGCTCACAATGTGATTACACGAGATCAAGAGCCAATTTGTCCGTTGGATGCAAGGGGAAGATTTGTAAAACCTGTTACGGACTTTGAAGGACAGTACGTGAAGGATGCTGACAAAAATATTATTGCTATGTTGAAGGCGAATGGTAGGCTGTTTCATCTGACGCAGGTGAAGTGATTTTTGCTTTTTTTTGATAATCATGCTTCAATTGTCTGTCGAACTTCAGTTTTTCCTATACCGCCATTGATTTGAATAAGGTTTTTATGTTAATGTTGTACCTGTTTATAAGGTCGGTCTCTTGAAATTATTTTTAAAATTTAGAGTAACGAAAACGTTACTCTGAGAGTTGCGGGGCCCGGGGTTCGAACCCGGTACCTCGAGACTGATAGCCCGGCGCGCTAGGCACTGCGCTACCTGTCCCTTAATAACAATAATCTGTTACTTGATAATTATGACTACAACAAGTATTGAATTAGAGCTAAATATAAAAGCAATATTACAATGTAATAGATGTAAATGGAAGTAAAGAGAAGGGAAGATCCATTACGAAAGTAAAGAAATAAATGATTATACTATTCCAATAATTTCAATATCTTGCTGTTGAGTAAGCGTTTACACTAACATCAAGATTTCTGAAATTCCAAATGAATAGAACAATTTGTATAGTGCGGAATGTGCCGATAACTTTCATGTTTGATATACTACCCCACAGGCCTTGTTGTCATTATTAAAGAACCTATACCGTGGCCATGGGCGTAGCCAGGTTTTTGAGCAGGAATGAGTGATCTTTGAACAGGGGTGGGCAATGTTTTGACCTATTAAGAGACGAAGTAAATATAATTTCAGGCATTCTCTCTTTATTTCATAATATATCTGTTGACAAACATAGGCAGTGCTGCCAAATTTGGATAAACGTTATGTATAACCTGTCACTACTATTGATAAGTTTGTCAACGCCGAGTGATCTGACGTCATAACAATGTCAGGATTTACGCGAATTTAAAGACGACTTTACATCAGAGGACTGATCAAAAAGGGCTGAGAACGTTGATCGAACGAAAATAATAGAATTTTAACAAGAATGTATTTATATGCCGGGTGATTCAGTGTACCTGTTCTGTTACAATTGATTTCATTTTTTTTTTTCACATATGAAGTTCTAATGTCAACGAGGTATCACTTCCGGCTTAACCGGAAGTCGCATCAACTTTCGTATTTTAAATGGAACACCATACTTACGATTTTTTTCTCTTTTCAATGATATAATACACATTCCTTTCGATAGGCAATAAAAAGTATGGCGTTCTATTTAAAATACGAAAGTTGATACGACTTCCGGTTAAACCAGAAATGATACCTCGTTGATAATATCAGAAAAATGTTAAATTCTAACTTCGTAGTATGTGAAAAAAAAATTAAACCATTACCTTTTTTAACAACAAAGATATTGTACTGGAACAGGTACGCTGAATCATCCGGTATACGCACATACACACGGGGAAAGTTGTGTAGAAAAAAAAAACGTTACCTCTTGGAGTCCACCCGTTGAACCCACTCACGAGCTACTGACCTATAATTCCATAAACATTCACGGATTTCCTTATGGTATAGAAAATACTGAACTTTGCCAGACAAATAATACACTCTGTACACATATTTCAAAATAATCCGTAAATTGCTTTATTTCTAGGTAAAACACAGTTACCCCTTCTGTTGGCGATCCGAAACCCCCCTAATATACCGTGCAGTTCCTTCATGGTTCATTAGAGTCGAGCAAATGGTCGACAATCTCTTACAATCCAGCTCGGAAACTTATTGGGTTCCCGATTTCGTTAAGGAGAAAAGGTTCGGAAATTGGCTACGAGACGCTAGGGATTGGGCAATCAGTCGCAACCGTTACTGGGGAACACCGATCCCATTATGGATCTCCCCCAATGGTGACGAAATCGTCTGCGTTGGCAGCATTGCCGAGTTAGAAGAACTAACTGGTGCCAAAATCACCGATTTACATCGTGAAAATGTTGACCATCTCGAAATACCCTCGAGAATCCCCGGAAATCCCCCGCTAAAGAAGATTCCCGAGGTCTTCGATTGCTGGTTCGAATCGGGTTCGATGCCTTACGCCCAGCAACATTACCCATTCGAGAATGTTAAGGAATTTGAAGAAGCTTTTCCGGCAGATTTCATCGCTGAAGGCATCGATCAGACTCGCGGATGGTTCTATACTCTAATAGTCATCTCCACGGCAATTTTCGGAAAGGCCCCGTTTAAGAATTTGATCGCGAATGGATTGGTGTTAGCTGCAGATGGACAGAAAATGTCCAAAAGCAAGAAAAACTTCCCAAATCCAATGGACGTCGTCGCAAAATACGGTGCTGACGCACTCAGATTGTATTTGATTAGTTCTCCCGTCGTGAGAGCTGAGAATTTGAGATTTAAAGAAGAAGGTGTTAGAGATATTGTTAAAGATGTCTTCCTCCCATGGTATAACGCATTTAGGTTCCTGATGCAAAGTATCGAGTGCTACATTCAAGATAACAAGGAACTTTTCGTGTATAACGAAAAAACGGTTGGTAGTACTAATATCATGGATAAATGGATTTTATCCTTCACGCAAAGTCTCTTGCAATACGTCAGAGAAGAGATGGCGTTGTATCACCTCTATAATGTAATCCCAAGACTAACCAAGTACATCGATTACCTAACCAACTGGTATGTGAGGATGAATCGTAAGAGACTTAAAGGAGAGAATGGAAAGGACGATTGCAAGCAATGCATCACCACCCTATTCAACGTCATCTTCAATATCATCAAGATGATGTCACCATTTTCCCCATTCCTTTGCGAAACCATGTACCAGTACCTCAAAGAACTCTTAGACGAGAAATCCGATAGCGTACACTACTTGATGCTCCCTCAAGCCAATCATGATCTTATCGACGAGAAAATTGAGCGTGCCGTATCGAGGATGCAAACAGTAATCGAACTGGGTAGGGTTATCCGCGACCGTAAGACGATGCCGATCAAATATCCCCTGCCTGAAGTCGTCGTCGTCCATCAGAATCCCGAATATCTCGCCGATGTTGAATCGCTGCAATCCTACGTGCTTTCCGAGTTGAACGTGCGCTCTTTGAAGACGACAATGGATAAAAGCAAGTACGGGATCACCCTACGCGCGGAACCTGATCACAAAACCCTTGGCCTGCGTTTGAAACAGCATTTCAAAGCGGTAACCTTGGCGATCAAGGCTTTAACCGATAATGAAATCAACGAATTCGTCCATAAGGGTTACCGCGATTTTGAAGGGCAACGAGTCGATTTGTCCGAGGTTAGATTGATTTTCAAGACGGATCTAGCTTCGGTTCAATACGAAGTGCACAGCGATAACGATGTTTTGGTTCTCTTGGATTGCACGCCGGATTCTAGCATGCAAGATGAAGGTACCGCCAGAGAGATCATCAATAGGATACAAAAACTTAGGAAGAAAGCGCATTTAGTGCCAACAGACGAGATTACCGTGTTCTACAATACGGAAGGTGAACTTAAACGGGTTGCTGAATCTTTTAAATCGTTCATAGAAGAAACAATCAAAGCCACCATCAAACCGTTGGAATTAAGACAGCCGGCGGATAATTTAATCATGGAAGAGACCCAATCTCTAAAGAATTGCGAACTTACCATCGCCCTAACCAAAACCAGCGATGTATCAGCGCCTCAAGTGAAATGGCTTAATATAGAAGTCGTAGATCTAACTCCCAGATATTGTAACAACTCCACGAAAGGGCTAATCCTTCTAGAAACCGGGAACGGTATCCTAACAATCGACGGACTCAAAAGAAATATTTCTTCTCTATTCGGAGTTGAGAATTTCGAAATTTACACGGCTAAAGCTGAAATAGTCACTAAGAACTTGGAAAGCCTCAGTGGACAAACTGTATACGTCGCGAAACGTCAAATTTCCCCCAAACAAATGATCGAAGGTGTACCTTTCTGTAAGGTAAGTAATTTTAATGAAAATGGCGTAGTCGGTACGTTGATCTTGGAAAATCCGAAAGGTGTGTCGACGAATGTCGAAAATTGGCGAACTGAAATTATCAGGAGATGGGTTAGGAATAAGTCAGCGAAAAGATAAAGTTGTTTTATGTTTATTTAAAAAATAAAAACATGGTATTTATATTTGCCTTCAGAAGATAGATTCAATTGTGATTTCAATAAAAAAATTTAAATAAAAATATTGTTTTTTTTGTCAAAGTGTTTCGAAAGAGAATTTGCATACCTGTATGTTATGCAAATTCTCTTGTAAAGCAAATACATACAGCAAAAAATAGTGAGTCACACCCTTCCTCTCAACGATCGGAGATCTCAAGTTAATCACGCCGTCGCGTCCTCTATTGCTCAGGCGTAGTAAGTATGTACCTCTTTACTTGCTTGGACTAACAACCACATTTTTTGCTGTACACATTCGCTTTACAAGACCTGTATATGCTATAATGCTAATTTTAAAAGTTAAAAATTGTAATTTGAGAAAGAAGCCTAAAAAAGTCGGAAGCGTGCAGTTTCAGCTGGGCCCGTAATGCAGAAACCATTTTTTTTGTAATTAACTTTATTTTTCTTTGGTGAACGATTAGAAATGCCGCGATGCATAATAGTTGCCGGTATACATACAAGAGACACTGAAATTCCAGTTTGTCCCAACTCCGAGAATTCCCATTTTATCAGGTTATTCTATAGGGGAGTTCGGGTATTCGTTCGGAGTAACTCCATTTACTTCAAATACCCTACTCGCGTTCGGGAATGTCGTAGAATTACTCCATCCATTCGTTTAAGAGTATGGGTTGAGTGATCCACTTTAGCTCTACTCCTAATACCCTTCACATGCTCTGTACTCTTGATCTGCTCCGGACGAATACCCGAACTCGGCTTGTGGAGCAATCCTTGTAAAATCTATCCTTGATTAATAATTACGGCAGTTATAACCAGGTGTTACTCTAGTAAATGTTCCATGCTCCAAGTTGTGTCGATTGACTCATCTGTTTGTCAAAAAACTCCCCAAAGGATCAACGTTAGCGTTGGAAATTGAAAACCAAATTCACGCTAGACGCCTAACCCGTAGTATGATTAACCAGTAAATAGTCTATGAAATAGACCACTCAACATACAATATATATCTTAACTTACTTGCGATATGTAACAACATTTACCTTCTGATTTCTATACGCCCATAATTTCAAGAATACCTTTTATTGTTGAGAGAACATTTGTGTGGGGATATACCCTTTCCCTCATTGGAAAATAGCGGTCCTAATAGAACGGAACACTTATTTATGGGTTTCCCTATAAGTCTAACTTTAAATGTTCACTGCTTGTTGTGTCAGGTTACGGAATATACCTCGCATTTCTAAGCATCGATTACTATATGATCATTAACCGACCCCGCTAGAATTTTACCGAATCTAGAGGTGTTCCAACCCGGGTAGGAATCTTTAAAGTGTTAAACATTGTATTGACACGGAGCCTACGGTTTTACTTCCTTATCCAAGAAGAAGGCGATTTTTATCCGTAATTAAAAACCAACTGTCTCGACCAGGATGTGAACCGCACGACCACCAAGACGGTCAATTCTTTGAGGATGGCCCAAGTATCCGTTTAGATTAAAATTTATACAACTTTTATGAAAATCAATGAACGCTATCCGACGTTGTAATAGAAGGAAATATTCTGTAGTAACACAGCTAAAACAACTTTACAAGTAGCTAATACTATGCTATTATTTGGGCACACATTTTTGGAAATCAAAACGCTTTAGTTTGGAGATAAGGCAGTGGTAAGAGGGACGCTAGCGTTGTAGTTCTAGATTTCTGCAGTTTTAGATGCCTGTATTTCTAGATTTCTACATTATCATGTATGAATTAGAGCATACGTTTCAATCTGCACGTAAAATCAGCTTCTTTTGAAAGTTAAATTAATAATAATCTACTCTTAAATGGAAGCACAGACTACAACGATGATGCCGGAAGCGCGCTCTATACATGTTAAATCAGAGTTATTACGGAAACTGCCATATTGTAACTTTAAATAAATTATTAAAATGTATGTCCAATTACGTCATATACCTTGGCTATCGCTTTTTATCTATTATAGTAATAAGAATTTTACAGGTTTTTGGATGAGAGATCTTTTGATCTAAAAACCAGCAAAATTCTTTCGTTATATGGAATATTATCAACGAAAAAGGTAAGGAATAGAATCGATTATAAATAATTGGTAATAATAGAAGAAAACCATAATATATTAAGATATTTCTATTTAACAATATATAGTTTATATTTCATCAACCTTTCCACAAATCTACAATTAAGAACATTACAAGTCATTTTACGCAAAAAAACAAGAAGGATTTCTATAAGGCTTCATTTTCTTTTTAAATAAAACAAAAAAAAACTAAGCTACAACATAAACAATATATCAACAACTTCACAATAATTATAAAAAATATACATAGAAATAAAATAATTATTAATTTTTTATCCACGTAAAATGCAAATAGTAAAAGTATATGTTTATTTTTTGTATTTTTTTGTTTAAATATAATAATAGTTGGTATGTCTATGTGTATACATAAAATTGCTATGTATTATTTTCTCGTCTGCAATAATTGTCATCGTTATTATTTATTTTATTATCGTCGTTTTTTTTGCCGTATTTTGCTTCTCTATTTTTGTTGTGTTTCATTGATTAGAGTATTATATATACACATGCACATATTCTCTTGTGTTTTTCTTTTTTTTTCTTTCTCTGAATCTTCTTTATTTTATTAATATTATCATTATTAATTATTATTCTGTATACAAAATGTTTACTTTGTTTATTCATCTTTATACGTTTTGCATCATTAGCGTTATTATTATCATTATTCTTATTAATTATTATTCATTATTCTTCTTCATCATCAGTGACTCTCAACACAATCTTATGTACAATTATCTAGACTATATACAAGGTATATCACAATCTATACAAAAAAGTAATGTCAGCGGAAATGTTTGTACTGCTACAACTGCGTGTTATTCCGCCAGAGTATTCAAGGCTGCACTTCGGTACTCTTTACGTATATTGACTGCAGCAACTCGGTTGTCGATTGGCAGAGACTGCAGCAGCTGCAGTCGTCTGGACACTGTCACTTGATGTCCTTCCTTCGTTTACCTTCGCCTTCCGATACTGAAACATTAAAGGTTAAAAAATTATAATTATAGTCCGCTTAATATCTCCGTAGGTATGTCATAAATTTATAACATTTATCTCTGACAACGCTTATCAAAAATCCGGAAATGTTCTACCAACAAATTTCACGCTTTACAAAAATATTTACAGTAGTGGCCATAAAGATAGCGACCAAAATATTTACTAAATAATTTTTTTAGCAATTCATAAAGAGAACGAAAAAAAGAATATTAGCAATAGGGACTAAAATAAATACAGAATTTTTTGTAAAAATTATCCCTAAAAATGTAATATTTCGTCCAATATCCTTTTGCTGCTATAACTGCTGCAGAACATCTCGACATAGATTTAATCAAGTTGTCAATCTACTCTTGTTTAATACTTCTAACATACAGTGCGTTGCCGGAATACCATGTGATGTACGCGATGATTACTTCAAGATCGAGGAATCAGTGAATGGTATGCAGTCACAGTATTTACTGTACCTATTCTCTATTTCGTTATTAGGTTTTTAAGGTATTTAATTTCCATATTAAACGCTTAACAGCGACGATACAATACTTGAATGAAAGTCGAAATATAAAATTGAGAGACGCGTTCAATACATTAAACGACACAATCAATGAATTAAAAAGTATTCCGGGTGATATTGGAAATAAACTGATTAAGTTGATGAAGTGTTCAACAGAAACCCCGATTTAACCACACTAAACCAATTGTCAGAAGAAATACAAAAATTAAATACAGTAGTACCTCGATTTACGGAATTAATTGGGTCCAAAAACATTTCGTAATCCGAAATTTCGTAATTGGAATCAAATGCTCCTATAAGAAATAAAGTGAATAGAGATAAATCCATTCTCATAATCAAAAAATTATCACAAATTCATTTTATGTATTTTAAATACAATTGAAATACAATAACAATTGCACATATAGAAAATAAAGTTACGTACAAAAATCAATACAAACTCTCAAGATTGATATTAAAAAGAAATAAGTTCACTTACATACACTACTTTTAACAAGGACTCTTTCTGGCGTATAGAAGACAGTGAGGGTGAGATGGCTTTTTCATACATATTACAAAATTAGCGACGCGACAGACAAGAAATTATTTGACCATAGAACCTTCGGCTTTGTTCTTTGAAAAAGATTTTACACAAAGATAAAAGGATTTTTGGATAAAGTAAGAATGATATTAACTATGAATTCAATTCTGCTGCGAGGCGGTGGAATAGTGGGAAGTTAGCCACACAAACAACAGTTCTAAGTCGTGTTTCGTATCAGGGAGTACCTTTCGGTTTTGGAAACAAAAATTCTTCCAAACTTTCTTCCCGAAAATTCCGTAACAAGATACTATCGTAAACCGAGGTACCACTGTAAATGTATAAAATATCTCTCTTATAATTACATTTTACTTTTACTCTGCTTACAAGTTGTGAAGTTGAAAGAACGTTTTCGATTCTGGAAAACGTATTAACTTCAAAAAGAGGCCGTTTTACTGCCGAAAATATAGCAAAGCTCTTGTGGTAGTGGCTAATTCATTTCTCTTATTTCCCTCTTGAAACAAATTTATTACGTATATACATATCTTCTATTTTCAATTTATAATATATGAATTTCGTTTAAATACATTTATAAAAACGTCTGAAATATGCAACATACACTTAGTGTGTCTCTGTATCTTGTTTACGATTCGCGGCTCTGACTCATACCCCTTACGATTTTGCCGTTCACTGACCATAACACAGAACAGCACAGTCGCGGTGGGTGATAACGTAAACGGAAGGACGCCGACAGCGATTCGATTCCCTCGTGTATTTTCCTTGCAGATTATATACATTATGCTATATGCAACGGAAACACACGAGGAAAGGAATCAACATTTTTGACCGATTTTGACAATTAAAAACTGCGTGACAGTAGATGACAAATCGTGATGTGTAAACACTACCATCAATGTAACTTGATATTGATACAAAATAGGGAAAAATTATGCCTTATTTTAAAATTTATTTGAATAGTTTGGTATTATGTATTTGAGGGTTTTAGAACAAGCAAAAACTTTTGTGAAGAACAAACATTTTTCAAAAATCAATAGTTAAAAAGTTTTTCCTCTTGCAACACCTTGAGGCAACACACTACACATAAAGTTGGACCAAATTGCTGTAATTTTGGACTTTAATTAGATTATCAACGTGATCTTACATGCTTTTTCTATTGGATTTAAATGCGGTGATTGCGAAGAGCACCGCATTGCATTTATTCTTTGTTAGCGAAGCCGATCCTGAATAAGTTCAGAAGAATCCTGTGGTTCGATATCTTGTTGAAACTGATGACGTAAAGGCATTACTTCGTCAAGGTATGGCACCAAGTTATTCCACAAACCATAGTTGATCGACCACAATGTATAACTATGGGACAGGTGTACTTTTTATCAAATCTTTTACCCCGTGGTCTACACACATACTGCGTCCTATCACTACGAAACCAATTGAACGTAGAATCGTTCCTAAATACTATTACTATTCTTTTCAATTCTTTTGTAGTCCAATGAGTATGGCTATCGGCAAACTCAAGTCGGGCCTTCACATTTCGCCTGTATAACAGCCGTTTTTTAACGAGACAGCAACCAAATAATTCAGTATCCATCCTCTAATTGTTCTTGCACTTACTCCTGTATCCTCCGCTCCTTACGAATTTTAAGCAATTTTAGCTGACGACTAAACGTGCCGACGTTTTTCGGGGTCTTGTTGGACTCTTCCTAGCTACTGTACCGTCGCTAGTCAGTAGATTTAGTAAACCTCAAACTTCCAGCAATCTGCAATTATTATTCTCGGTCTCTAAATCGTCGAACAACTCAATTTCTAATGTCGTTCGATACTGCTTTACATCGGCCTCTCTCTCACGAGTAATCAAAATGAATGTCCACGCACTAGAAAAGTGGATTGTGTACTGAATAAGTACTCGGACTCTGTGGTACTGGAACACTGAAATACTGAATTCAGTTTTACTGCTGATGATGATAGCTCTGCTATTGAAACGTACGTCCAGTGCGAGTGAAGTATTGTGGTAAAGGTTTTTAGTGGAGTATTTCAGTGGATTGTGTACTGATAACTAATACAAATTATCAAACTGCTAACATTCTATCTCCACCAAAGATTGTAAGATAGAGATAGAGATTTTTTTATACAAAATAAGAAAAAACTGCGGATGACATTAAAAAAAATATTTTTAAACTTTCATTTTGGCCACTACTGTATGTAAAAGTTAGAAATTAGTACACATACTGTAATTCTGAGAAGAAACATTTATAAGAAGTGATGTAAGCATAAGAAATCAGTAAACGAGTTGGATACTCCTTGGTAATATATTTTCAAAGGGAAATACTTCAAAATAAATGACGTCGGCGTTTATTAACATACTTAAAAAACATCCTAACAACCATTAGGTGAATGAAAAGAGTAGAACTTAACCTGTACTATTTACTAAACCATAGATTTTTTAGATTAAATTAACTGAACTGTCCACTATTATAAGATTGCAATTAGAGAATATATATTTATTTCTGAATTGGCAACAAGATTCAAACTCAAAAAATAATTAATAAATTTACTGACGGCGGTCGTGGAAGCCATAATTATTGTTTCAACTTCAGTATATTGGCATTGTGTAATAATTTTGATTTGAAATTAGGCTTCTTTCGTACTCAATACTTACAGCTCATAAAAGAATATTAACAAAAATATTATTGTTAATTCCGAATTATCTATAAGTTAGCTTCAATACCGAAAGTATTTCGATACTTGCCATATTTATTAACATAGGAACGTCAAACGACCTACATTCAACTCCAGCAATTTAGCAAAATTCTGACTGTTTCGATAATTTATATCTTCCTCTGCAGTTTTAATTAAAATTTACGAAAAACTAAAGCTTGGGATGGACGTATTTTCCAGTATTTAAATCAAATAAATTATCAAAAAAGTGGGCCTAAAATTTTTTAATGACCGATAAAAGAAAGAAATATGTAAAAATGTAAATCTGAAAATCACAATTTTTAATTCTACTGAATTTTGACGTAATTTGCTTGGCCCCTGGTTAGCTATATTTAGATTCTTTCATTTACCTTAATTAAGTTAATACGCGGATGCTAAACAATGTACAAAAAATATTAATTTCAATGTATCCCATATCCCATAAACTCATATTTTCCCTTTTTTAAAACACAACTACATCCTATACAAGATACCTACCAGCACTACGTGTTTTCCTCCTAAGTATATCAGCGTCCGGTTGGCTTTTATCACCCTTACTCCTGGTATTGAGTGCCGGGATTGTACGCACCGATCTTCTGGTGTTAATCGGCACGGTCTTGACGATGCCCGTCGTGGCTACGACGCCACCACCTCCTCCTCCTCCACCTCCACTACCCAGTAGAGGCTTGATCTTCGTACGAGGTGTGGTTACGGAACCTTGAATGTTCGTCGCAGTCACTTGCGAATTATTCTTGCGCACCTTTCCCGCGATCTCAATCAAAGGCTCATCGCTATCGGAACTCTCCTCCGCGGACTTCTTCTTCTGACCCGCAGTCGAGATTACCGTCGTAGTGATGGTGGTAGCCGTACTACTAACGGCCGACGTTGAGGTTGTACTGGGAGCGGGTTTCTGATTGGAGTCCACGCTCGTAACGGATTTTATTAGATCGGTGGAGGAGTTTTCCGACGTTTTCCTCGGTTTCTTGTTGCGAGCGTCGTCAAGGCTGTTATTGGAACTGTCTGATTCGTGCCGTTTCCGTTTGGTGGTAGGCGGCGCCCTATTTTGCTTTGACATCACAGGCGAATTAAGCTCGGGACTGTTCAGTTTAGATGAGGCACGTGTTCGAACCGATCGGGCCGCCGGACTGGGCGAACTCGGCGTTTGATTCTCCGGTATGTCGATCAGGAGTTGCTCTAACAAGCTCTTACTTTTCACGATCGCTCCCGAATTACTATCCGGATCGTCGGAGGCCGGACTTTCTGCCCGGCTTTTATCGGGATTCGAATAAGTGTACAACGGGGGCGTAATGTGAATCGGTTGCGGATCTAAATCGGCATCGGATTTCGCTTTCTGTTTCAGCGGCACGAGACTTACTTCCACCTGCGGCAATTGATCGTCGGCGGCGCCGGTCTCCTTTAGAGAGTCTTGCAGCGCGGACGTCAGCCCGCAACACTGCTCCTTCGTCTGATTATTGTGATTCGTCTCGTTCAAATCGTCACCGGTGAAGCCCTCCATCTTCGCTAGTTGCGCCTCAATGTCGAGGATATCAGGCACTTGTGTTTTCGGCTTGAGCGCGTCTTGAATATCGGCGTGCGGGCTCTGACTCGCCTGGTTCGGCGATTTCTCGCTTAGGGCATCCATACTCTCGATGCCACTGTCTTCGCCTTGCCCGCCCGAGTTCGGCGATCGATTCGGTTGCTTCTCGGTTAAATCCGTCTTGCGTTCGGGCGTGTTGCACTTGTCCAGTTCGGGCGGCTTGTCTTTCACTTCCACGGGATCCGTTAATGTATGAATCAGATCGGCCACCTTACCAGCCGATTCTAACACGCCGTTATCTTGATGTACGGTCTCGGTTCGATGAGGTATTTTCGGCACTATCCGTTCGGGTTCCTCCAATAACCGTTGCTTAAATTTTGCTTCCATATCTAGATCTCCTGTTGGAAGCGGGACCTGTTTGCTAGCCAGTTTCTCAGCGATATTCTTCGAATAGCTCTTATGCCTATTCAAATCCTTACACTTAAAACTATCTTTCAATTTTAGCTTATCCTTCCTCATCTTATGGGCCGATATGCCCGATACTGTTCCGGTATTGGTCGAACCTAATACCGAAGTTTGAGATTCGTGATTACGCTCTTCCGTTTGGCTCAAGCGCCTCTTCTTGTCCACCGGTAAGATCCCGTTGCTCTCGCTATGTTTCTTATTCGCTCGCGCCAATTCCGAATCGCTACCTCTTCGTTCTTTCAGCTTCTCCTTGTAATGCGTATTAAACACTGCCAAATCGCGTTTGTAGTCGTTCAGAACGTCGCTCTGCACCATTTTCTCTCTATGCTCGTGATTCAGCTTCGGTTTCTTTAGCTTTTGCATTTCACCGACATGATTCTTTAATCTCTCCACCATGTTAAACGTGACGTCGACGCCGTTCGCTAGGTACTCGTCTTTTTTGATTTTCACGTGCTCTTGGATCTTCCTCACTTTCGTCTTGATTGGACTGCCGTCCGCATTTACTTTGATCTTTTTCTTATTGTTAATAACGGCATGATTTCGACCGCGTAGCGAGATGTGGAGCGGCGGTACTCGTAATTCTTCACCGGGGACCGCCTTTTTCGGCTGCTGCGTATTGATGAAACTCACGTCCACCTTATAAGCCGGGCTGACGGGTTCCGACTTTTCCAGTTTCAATCGCAACTTGATCTTTTCTTGCTTCAAGTTTGGCGAGTCCCTGCCCTTGTCGCGGTTCCTTTTGTACTTGTACTTGCCGCTATCGCTGTGGCACGATCTCGATTCGCTGTCGCTCTGATCGGTGGTATCCGGTCGCGTCGTCGAGTTAGTATCCTCGTCAGAGATCGTGCTAGGCGATGGTAAATCAGTAAACACGTCACTAGGCTCCTCCTCGTCCTCGCTCTCGTGACTCGACTGCGGCTCCATCTCCCCGGTCAAAGGGTTGATTAGGTACGTCGTGCGGCCGCCGCTGTTGGCGGCGGCGTTGCTGCCGCGGACGTTCGTCAGTTCCTCGGGTATCTCCGGCGGACTTCCGACTAAATCCAGGCTGGGTAACAAGCGATCCAGGTCAAGATCGGCCTTCAGATCGGTCAAGGTCGGCGTAAGTTCTTGTATTTGAGGCATTTGCGGTTGATCCCACGAATTGGCGAATGTTGGATATGAACGGTAAGGCACAGCTCTGTTGTTGTTGCTACTAGTATTATTAATATGATTATTATTAGTGTTATTGTTATTATTTACGGTAACCGGCGGCTTTTGAGCACTAGACTGGAGGGAGGAGATGTCCATCGTTTTCAGTTGCTGCTGATGGTGATGAATCGGCGAAGGATTGGGATTGGGGAGCGTTTTGGCGTTCGTCAGAGGCAAACTGCTGTTACTCTTCAAGCTCAAATGATTCATAACGAGCGGGGGATTCGGTCTATTACTGCTGACGACGACTGCGAGTGGCGGCGTCGGCGGCGGGGGCGGGGGAATAGTAGCGGCGGTAAGCGTTTGGACTACGTTATGAGTGGGAGGTGTCGGTTTATTATTACTGCTATTACTATTAGTACTGGTACAACTACTGCTCTGACTATTAGCGATTAACGAAGAGATTGAAGGCGGCGGCGGTGGGGGTTTACTTATCAACGAAGCGGATTGAGTCTGTTGCTGATGTTGAAGTTGCAGCGGAATATTCACAGTCTGTTGTAAGATACCACTACTAATATTATTATTGTTATTAGTACTATTTCCTGCACTCATATGCGATTGTAGAGGTTTCACTGTTGCCCTCTGAACGGATTGCACAACGGTCTTTTGAACGAAAGGCTGCGGCAGTTTGATGGGTTTCACCGTCTGCGCGACCGCTCCGCCTTGCGCGATACTGTTACTATTATACGAAGAAGGCGACGACGAGGACAAGCTCATCAACCCGTTCGAAAGACCACTAGTAGTACTACTACTACTACCGCTATTCGCAACGTCCGTATCGAGCACCGACGTATTCGCGTTGACGTTCTGCTTCGGCGACTGGACGCCGTCAGTCTGTAGGAGGTTCACTAGCAGCGGACTCGAGATGTTCGTCGCCGAATGGTGGTGGTGGTGGTGCTGATGATGATGCTTGTTGCCGGGATACGGGGGCGGGGGATTATTGTAATTTGTACTTGTGCCTAAATTATCACGACTCTGCATGGCCTGGTTCATGCTGGTGAATGGAAACGGAGCGACGTACGACTTGTTGGCGGTCGCCGGCGCGGCATTCGAAGGTTGCACCTTCGGAACGATCGAATCCGACGGACAGACAACGTTCGGCGAACGGAATTGCACCTTCTCGCCGCCGGCGGGGGCGGCCGCGGGAGGAATGGTGGGCGTTGCTTCGCCGGGAGTGGCTGCGGCGACGGAAACGGTGGTAGCCGACTGGGAGGTGCCTTGGAACAACTGCGATAGGTTCGCGTCGGGTGCTGAACTTGGGCCCGGCGTTGCATCTAAATACAAAGGAAACGAATTAATTACATCAAAAGCAATTCTTTAATCTATTTAGCGAAAATACAGTGAAATATCTTTAAAGAGGATACGGACCCCATCCGAATCCGCTCAAGAAGGATATCCGTTTTAGAGAGAATTCATTTTATTATAATTTGCCTTAGAAGAAATGGGATCTCCAAAACTGAACTTTTAAACAAGGATGAATTGAAAAAAGTCCGTGAAATAAAAATAAATATATCAAATTCAACAGACATCGACATATTTGATTTGGCTCCGTCGGTTCTAAATAGTTTGACTGTTTTTTGCGCACATAACCAATAATTACTACGTTTACGTGAAGGATTAAATTCAATTTGCAATCTCAATACAATCTTCGCCTATATAAACATCGCGTATTAGAATTGCATGTAAGCAGAATTATATCTAAAGACTGACTCGCAGCACACTGTCAATAAACATTAATACACCCTAAAGGTTAAAAAACATTTATGTGGAATTACAAATTATTGAATTCAAACTTAAACCATGTTACATAAGCAAAGATTATATTCTAATCGGTTTTAATCCCTCATGTGAACGTAGTTTTTCTTTGAATGCTTTCCAAATGGGGGAAATTACAGAATAGCACATTTAAAATTCTATAATACTATAGTAATGCTTAATTCACCAGTTCTATAATATTGTAACAATATAACAATATCAATCATTTATTCCATAGTAATTGCTTTCCTTGTTGATTTATAATTCATCTTATAATTATCTCGATTAGTAAAAACCAGTGTAAGCTGTAAGCAAACTTTTGAAAATGTCCTAATTAACCTTTTTATTCATTCCGTTGAGAAACGTTTGAATAATCATCAATAGAAGCGTTTTAAATTTACAATAAAACATATAACTCAATCGATATTCAAAATTTCGGACGTTATAAACAACTGTTCGTTGTAACCGGGGTTGTTATGAGAGGTTTTCATTGCACGTTCTTGTTGAAATTAAAATTAAATTGTTTCAAATTGAAAATTTCTGTCTTGTTAGGTAATTTTTCAGGCATGTAGAAAAGTGAATTAATCTTAGTGAAAAATGATTTTGTTCGTGGCTAAACTTTGATATGTTCTGAATCAAGGCCAAACACTTTAGGGTCGTTCTCGTAATTTATACAAACTAACATCATTATGAACCAACATTTCTTTCAACAATAAGTAAATAAATAAATAAAAACTAAAAGCTATTGTGTTTTATTTTGCAGTAAATTTTGAGAAATCATAAAATAGAAAAAATATATCAAAATTATAATTCTTTTTTTGAAAAATAGCATTTAATACAATTTTGTATAAAGGGACTATAACAATTCACCTCCTTCACATATATATTTAAAAAAAATTTCCATTAACGTGAAGCTAGTAAGTAGTAAACTAAGGCATACACTCCTGATATACAGGGACTGCTCAAAAAATATTTAAATCCAGAAAGTATATTCTATTGCTATAGTAACTTTGTTAACTTTTATTAAAACATATTCAACAATTCTTCCGACATTTCTTTTTCGATATTGAAATAAACAAGCTAGTTTCAAACTATTGACAGATAGGAAAATTAGATTTGAAAACAAAAGCGAACGATTAAAATTAAAGATTAAAAATAGAGCTAAGAATTTTGGAAATATACTGAAAATACTTAATTTATTAAGTAATACTTTTTAAGTGGTCCTTGTATCTACATTTTAACGCCAAATTGATTTACTTCAGAAAGTGAAGGTCAGATAGAAAATGTTCTTTTTTTTTGTTATTAATTTTCTCTCTGTATGGTGCTTTTCTCCTTGAAACCATGAGACATAATTGTTTATGGGGTACTTCACGAGTAAGGCAATATTTTCAAAACTTTGTTTTAATGTTTAATGAAAATAACTAATATAGATAAATTTGAGAAATTTTGAGAAGCTACTTAGGTTTTTAAAATCTTAGGCAATTGTTCAAGATAAAACTCCCATTTTAAATGTGCAACCCCCTACAGTATTTGAAAGCATTTTGCGAAATAAACAATAATGAGTTGTTTCTTTAGTAAATTTAATAATGGTGAAACTTATTACTATTTTCAAATGAAAAACAAAGAAATAAGCGTAGTATAGTATTTCCATGAAACGGATGTGTTTTAAGACGATTTTAATTTGAAAAAACAAAAAATACAAGCTTTAAAATTGAATAAGACAAAAATAATTAACTGATCTTTTATATAATCTCGAAGTAAAGTAAAACAAAGATAAAACTAACCTTGTCCCGTTTGTAAAATAATCTCCTGCGGTTCCGAGGTGACCGATCCGGCCAATCGTAATGATATCACTTGATCACCTTCCACCTGCACGCTAAGGATACCCAATGCTCGCAACTGCTGTGAGCCATCGTTAGCCAATTGCCTTAAGCGCAACGCTGCCTCTCGAGGGATAGACAGCGTTACACGTACGGAATTCCACGGTTCCAGTTTGTGCACTTTTAATCGATCTCCCAACAAATGTCCTAGTTCGCTTAGGACGAGCTCAAAGCGGCGCTCGAAATTGGGATCGGCGAGATCCCCCTCACAAGTTACAACAGTCGTTACACTGCATCCGTCACTATCTGCTGCCATCTAAAAGTTGTAATAATATCGATGAGGAATAGTGCGAAAAGGTATAGAATTGTAAAAAAACTTACCATCAGGTCATTTACAAATCAAATAGATATCCATATTCGTACGGTTGATTGCGTTATTTTAGTTCCATTCTGAAATAACATACTAGTTTCAGTAAGTGAAGTAGTCAATTATAAACAAGTTAGATTTCAGGGGGATATTAAGATGTATATAGCGCTAAAACGGTGAATTAATAATCTAGGGCCGCTCGCCGACCTTTTCGTCGGCGAAAATTGCAAATCGCGTAGCGAAACGATTAAATAAAACATAATCTTATACAAGAAAAGATGGTTGTGGTAGCAGCCATCTTGTACGGAGATGGGGGAGTGTATATCCATGTGTTCCATTGTCAAATTTATAAGATGCAAAGCACTTTGCACCCACGTTTCGCACACTCTTTCGTTAATTTCATCATTAAATAGCGCACATAATCCATTTCGGGCGGTTAGATGAGGATCGTTATCGTCAACGGAGTCGACGAATTGATTTGCTTACGGGCAAGAAACATTACATACCCCATTTCTATGTGACACACTTAAAACTTTAGCGCACCAAGCTGTATACGAAACACGACTATGCTCTATCAGTTAAATAATATGATATGCATAACATACAACTTTCGGTAAAAAGTTTGCAAAAACGAACATAATCTTATTACAAATAGTTTATACTGTTTCAACAATAACAACTCGACGCCATTCGCAATGCGCGTTATGCTTGCGCGGTAAAACGATAGGCAAAGGATCACGGTCGATTCAAAATCCCTCTAAAATTTCCAAATTGTTAAATTGTCAATTTATTTGAATATATCGCCAATCGAACCTCACCCAATAAATCTTTTCTCAGTTAATCTTCTAATAGTGCAACTAACTTCAAAAATAAAAACACTCAACCTATCCTTTTCAAACTTTTATTCATTTGTTTCCATACATCAACTGATCAACCCTACCTACTAGATACTAAAATATCTACCAAATAAAACCGGCAAGGAATGAAACTTTTCTAAAGTAACATAATTCAAATATATTTAAATAAAAATTCACAATTTATAATAAATGTGCTATGTTTCTTTTTTCTATTTTGTTTGGTATATTATTCAGATCTTAATCTTTTCAATCGCTTGGCCCACAAGATTCAAAAAGACCTGCTTTTTTCATCCTTTGAAAATCCTTTTCAATATCATATGTACTGCAAATCACATCCAAAAAATTACTTGTTTTAGTTATGTAACAGACACTGTCTATTACCTATAGAATTCGGCATAGGCTCTCTTCGTAGGTTCATTTACACCAAAATACATCAGCAAGCCAGCGGTTACAGAAAGAGTACAGCCAACTACTAGGTTCCTCTTAATTTGATTGTGTAAGAAACCTCTAATGACAGGTTTAGATACTTTAGCGACTGCCCCAGACATCTAAAAAATACATTTGAATAAAAAATATTCCCATTAATTCGTTACATAACAAATACAAGTCAGAACCCGCCACTAGGAATCAAATCAAATCAAAATTAATCCATAAAGGTAACTTACCTTTGATACTTAGAGATAAGAGATTATAATTTTAAGATATCGAATGTAATAGCTAGCCTGCAAATTGATCAAGTAATCTCTGTTCGCTGTCAAAAATTACACAATAGACAATTCAATATGGCTTCCATACCGGATGTTAAAAACCCTTATAAACACTTTGAGATATAAATTATGAAATAAGATTGTAATGTTAAAAATATGAATAAAAATATTGTTGAATATTTTTACATTAAGTAATCTGAGATGTCTTATTTGTTTAAAAATAGCGCAAAATTATGAAAGCAACAACTATTATGACGATTATCATATGTTCAAGAGTTTGGTTAAGAATTGCAGTTCCTATTGGTCAAAAAAGTGCAACTGCGTACTCTTCGGGATGCAGTTAAATACTTTTTGAAATAAAGAATTTTGTATGCATTTCTATTGGTATCCAAAATATTGCAATTACAAATAATATCTACTGGATTCCAAATTTTCTTTTCAGTCATCTTCCTAAGTCAAAATATAAGAATTTCTGTAACAATGCGGGTGCGGCAGTTTGAACTTCTATCTGTTTAAAAGAAGGCGGGTCTTTCAAAACAGTGTTGCCAAATTTGAGCGTATTTTTAAATTATTTAAAATACTGTTTTAATTTGAACCAAATTATTAAAGTAATAGTTTTCGATACACATGAAACGTGTATTTGTGCAGATAAAGTACTTATTTGTAATATTATTCTCCCTTATCACATTATCAGCAAGCAACAGAAATCTTTTTTCTAAAATTTTTTTACCAACTATATAGAAATATACACGCACATACAAGATGACAAGACAAAATAGCTAAATTATCTTATAAAAATTTAATTGCCTAGTAATAATGTTTACTTTCCAGTTGAAATATCTCAGAAAATTAAAAACATCTTAATTCTGAGGGCGTCTAATACCTAACACATAGCAAAATTTCTTGTGATTAAGTAATTTTATTAAAATTTATAGGTTAAAGGTTTTATAAAATTTATTTCTAGAAATGGCTGTTGAAGTACCAAGATTACCTTACATTTTATCATTGCCTTTACCAGATGAGGTCTTAAATGAGTTGGTCGATAAAGCTAGGGACTGGGCATTAATGCATGGTGCAGCCATGCGTTCAAAAGCTAATTTTTCGAAAGACTCTCTAAATTTTGCACCTTTTGTGTTGTTACCGTCCGCATTTCCACGAAAGGAATTCTACAAAGCTGTTGAATTACAACAGATTCTAAACGAGTTAATGCATAGAGTGGCACATAACCGTGAATTTTTAACAGAGAGTCTAAAGGAAACTATACAAGTCGATGAATTCACTGGAAACCTATTTAAAATCTACGAAACTGTACAAGATGAGGGCGTAACACAGGTAGGCAATAGAATTTGCTCAGTTTCTCTCTTAAAAGAATGCACACTTTATTATGAAGTTTTATCGTGTTAGTGCTTTTCGTGTCTGTTTCTTTTACTTTCGTATAGCCCATTTCATTGGGTTTATTGAGGTCGGACATCATGCTTGAAACTGCTTGCCCTGTGCCTGGAAAAAATTGTCACCGTCACGCCCCGTATTGTTGTTGGAAGCAAGTGGAAATCAACAGTATTGCGTCGGGTTTCGGTTGGTTAGGGCCTGCATCCGTTCTTATACAGAGGTGAATTATCCAGATATAATTTTGATGCATGAAATTTGAATTGAATATTAATTTATTTACATAGAAGTTTTTTATTTAATTTAGCGTGAAAATAAACGATGCGGTTCAAAAATTTATGAAAAACTCAAGGTTATAAAATTGGTTCCTTTGACGTTTACGCGTCCTGTCAAATTTTTTCAAAGAATAGTTAAAGTAAGGTTAGGATTCTTATTAAATTGATTTAATGCATTAAAATATGCTAAATAATTTCAATTAATTGTAACTAAATATAAGATAGAACCGTTATTTTACGTTAATGAAAGTTGTAGGTGGCTAGAATTTGTATCAGTTGAAAATATGTGTGTGCATTCAGAGCACTGGACGTTTCACTTGTCTTATTTTATTTTCTGAACCGCATTATACAGGATGTCTCATTGGTAACGCCGCAGTTGATGAAGGGCAAGTCATGTTCTTTTCTCGAAGGCATATCTAAACCCTTTAGATCTACGTTCTAAAAATATTTTGCAATATACGGGCTGTTCCAAAAAAGCGTGGCATATTAAAGTTATACAAAATGACCATTTGGTTATGATAAATTTTGTAGCCTCCACAAGCAAGATCTTAAAGGATCATTCTAAAATTATCCCGTTCTTGTAGTTACTACAAAATCAACGTGTATTTGGCACACTATCGCTTTTGTACTTATATTGGTTATAGAATTGTAACCAAATGGTTACAATTACAAAATCCAATAGAACACATTATATATGATTTCATTTTTTATTTATAAAGGTAAAGAAATACATAATATGTGTTTATTTGCTTGTATGAAAGGATTTAAAACTGTTTTTTTTTTTGTTTCTGTGAGGCATAATCTGGAATTATACTTCCCACATTTTAGACGACCTGTACCCTTGACACAGTTCATGTATCTTCCCTTCCCCTTATATGCTGTTCAATAGCGCTATGACCAAATCTAGAAGTGGAAATGACCCTTTCCATTACGGGAGACTGTATTATCGGTACCATAGTCTCCGAACTCAGTTTCGCTTTTCCGCTTTCTTTTCCACAACGAACTAAACCGTTACCGCCGCTATAACAAGGCCTCAGCGCTCTTCGATGCCGTCACGCTATTTAGGTGATGTATCGCCATTATATTAGCCTAAGCGGTAAAGAAATCGTTTTTTTTTTTTGCATTTCTTTTTTAAGGTTTTGAAGGGCTTCCGGTTTAAAGAGGATGCCAGTTGTCAACTGAATCCTTCTTCGCATCCCATTCGATTGTATTTTGGAAAAACGAAGTTTCAAAGCAAAAACCAAACACGTAACCGAGCACCGTTTTCGTGAAAGATGTACTTGTGGTTGATATTTAATCGACTAATTATTAGTATTTGTAATTGTACATATATTTGGACGAAACTGAGGTTGAAATGATACAGTAATTGCAATTTTATTCGAAATTTTGTTCAATTTCACGAGAACATGCTATTTAACCAGGGTCTTTAATTTCCTATTATATGGTGTTTTACCTAATCTATCATTACTTTTCCCACAATTATTTTTAATTAGGGTATTTGTGGAACAAGTTATTATAATTGTTGCAATACGTTCACTGCTGTGAATATGACATTTACATATATCAGTATCCAAATGGTTGTGTTCGGTGATATCATTTAAAATATACTGCATTAAAACAGAACGTTTATTGCATTATATATATTATTTTTGTCAAATACAACGGACAGTTAGGAAATTGAGTTAGAATAGCATATTTTTTAAGCCTAGGATTTTTTAAACTTACAGTTATAGTTTCACCGGTCCTTGAATATGTAGCTGTTGAAAAATAAATAATATATTTTACAAAGTTCAACTCCCAAACAAAACGTACAAAACAGCCGACGCCACAGTTTTTAGGTTACCCCGTTTTTATCATTTCAGAAAAGATTTTATCGCTTATACAACACTAGAAAAACATTGCAGGTATCACCAACAAAGTACGGAAATATCACTACACAGTATTTTTTAAAATAAAACCAATATAATTTGGATAAACCAATTCAAAACGAAGAGGGAGTCTGTATAAACGCGTTTATGGTTGATCGTTCACCTAAAACAATATACATCACAGCCCGCTGACGTCAAAGCGCTTAGGCCTTCTATATATCGGAGGTAACGGCTAAACCCTCTAAGATTTCCAATCTAAACGGTTTGAGGGGCATGTATTTTTGTTTTAGACCATTCTATACAACAGTCAAAACTTTACAACTCATGCATCCAAAAGGTAGGCAAACATTGATAGATACCAATGCTTTGCTTTGTAAAGTGTTTCATAAAAACCCATTAAGATATCTGTTCGCCCCGCCCGTATATGTACTGGAATGTTATAATTTCCAACCTCGAACTTAGTTGTCATTAGTGGCACGAATAGTGTGTTCAGTATGTCCGCTCGTTCAACGTCAAAATCCCTCTAGCGGCTATTGGGTCTTTTTCGGTAGCTCCTACTTCTTTTATGACCTCCTATTGCTGGAGCAGAGTTGCCATAAGTCCAGTCAACGATGAACATGGGGAAACGGATAAGTAACTTGTCTTCTGTTCATTTTCTTCACATCTTAAATCTTCAATTTTTATGGAATATTTTCTTACAACAATTGACAGCGTAAATTCTTTAGCATAATTTCGAAAATTAGGTATAGTTCATCAAGTAATCGTCTTGTTGGTCAGTAAATTTTATTATTGCACAGTTGGTGGTGTTAAATGTAATAGAGTAACATATTCTAAATGTTTAACGTTTAAATCGTACCATAAATATGAGATGAAAGTCAAGTTTGTTTTGTCTTTTTCAATTTTAATATTCGTAAAATTTCATTAATTGATATAGTGTGTTTAGGACACTGTCGAATCTTCAGACCATACAATTAATTAATTAATTTAGAAAGGGTATTATTTTTTTAAAATTTATTGTGGCAGGGCGGATTATGTCTAGCTTTGCCTTACGTGAATCTTTTGAATCTCTTATTACCTCTTATTTAAATCTCTTTAGAGCACTTGTAGGCTCATTCCAAGTAGAGTACTTCCTAACAACTAGAGCCCAGTAACTGGAGAGCAATCGCAGCGGCGGTGTGACTGTGTTTAGGTGGGCGGGGAGGGTTGGTCGATTATGATACCACACGACAAATCATCATCACTCAGTTCAGTTTAGCATTGGATAGCGGATAGGAGGTGTTGATTTTATTGATATAGACGTAGTTATTATTTAGTGTAGTGCGTTTTGATTTTATTGATACAGACGTAATTATTAATTGTAGTATTTAGTGAACATGTCGAAGGCTAAAAAACGACCCTTTCAAGACATAGTAAATAAGTTTATTTCTGACTTTCCCGATTTGTTTTACAACGGAAGTAAGATAAAGTGTGCAAAATATATTTGATGTCAAATAAGAAGTAGAATTGTACGTAAATTCCGCACAGCATAGAAAACGAAAATTGGGCATGCCACCGACAAGTGCATTTTTTTATGTAATTCTTATGTTACTAAACTGTAATTTGCCACTAGGCTTACTCGATAAACAACCGTTTAAGGACTTTTGGGACAACTACAATCCCGAGTTGCGGTTGCCAACGGAGAAAACGGCACGTAAGCATGTTGCATTTGTACGCGATGACGTGGAAAAGAAAATGGAACGCGTATTGAAAAAACAGTTTCTTTGGTTATGTGTTGACGAGACAACTGTAAAAAAAATTCAATTGTAAATGTTATGGTACGCATACTAGACCCTAGTAAACCTATATTACCACTGTTACTAGCTAGTCGAAGACTACAAGAGTGTACTGCTGCAGCAATTACGAAGGTTGTACTTAGTACGTTGGAAAGATTTCAAATTTCAAAAGATAAAGTGTTGATGTTTATGAGCGATGGCGCAGCGTTATCGCTGCCGTTCTCTTCTTGAACACGGTTGCAAGTGTTTACATGTTACGTGTAAAGTGCATGCTTTACATCTTGTGGCAGAAACCATTCTACAATGCTCTTCCGAGGTAGATGCCCTATCCAATGCTAAACTGAACTGGGTGATGATGATTTGTCGTGTCGTATTATAATCGACCAGCCCTCCCCGCAGACCTAAACACAGTCACACCGCCGCTGCGATTGCTCTCCAGTTACCGGACTCTACTTATTATGCAACAAGTTATTACTAAAACACCACGTTCTCCACTGGTATATTGACTAACTTGTTTAGTTCCTTTTGATGACAAAACCTTTTTTGGTTTTTGAACGGTGCTCGTGCTCCATTTTCTCCCACTGAAACTTGTTGAACAGCTCTTTTCGTGCTATCTTCTGAAAATGTGCGCTTTTGGCTCTTTCTTGTACGACCTCTAGACATCTGAAGAGATAACAAAATATTCTAACATAATTGCGGATTGTGGGCCACCATGAGACACTGTCTCAAGGTGGCCCTGAAAACATGTCTCATGGTAGCCATTTGTAAATGGATAAAATGTTGTTGCAATAATCTAGTGAAAATTAAGATTTTCTAAGTGCGTTAGGTATTAAAGAAAGCCTGTTAGTTCAACTTAAACCTAGTATTAATACCTTACCTTTAAAATTTAGATTTACCTTAAAACACGAATCACAAAAAAAGCACGCGGGAAAAATTAACTGTTATTAACAACCACTTTTCACGACATTTCAACGGCAACTGTTCAACCGGCGCTGTAAATTTTAGTAACGAACCAACATAACAAGTGGGGTTTCTCAGATGACCAATAGATGCCTATAGCATAAATTAACGGAATTATTACGATGTCTCATGGTGGCCCACCTTACCCTATAGATTCAAACGGCTAAATGCGCCTTCGAGGTTGGTTTTCGAGAAAACAACATGGCTGATCCGTTATAGCTAAACTCGCAAGACGTTTTCCATTACTTATAAGATTGTAAATACATTTTCTATTAAACGAGTTGACTTATATGCAATAGACCATGTTTTTTTTACATAACATTACCTTACAGTTTCTTTAGATTTTGAGAATAATTGACTGCATGCCAGCAGAGCAATTCATACTACTGCTCAAGGTTTGTGATTGAGTTTTGGCTTAATAACTCGATTGGGATTGTTATTCGCGTTTGTTACAAGGCTTTCTCTTGAAGGTGTAATGCATCCATGGCAAAATATTGTATTCACAAATTCTAACAACCATTCCATACTTAACAACCATTTTTCTCGCATAATTTATCGCCCAACTTGTTTATAATAAAGTGTGATTATTCTGCTCAACATTAATGAAATATATATTAGATGTGTTAGAAGAAATGGGTTGCATGGTTCTCAATATGTTGTTTTCAGCGTGTATCATTGGGTTTACTTCGTTCTGACTATATGGTGCATACCAATGCGAAAAGCAAGATCAAACAGGTGGAAATAAATACAATCGCGTCAAGTTTTGGCGGAATCGGGACCAGAGTTTTACATTTCAATAGGTATGATGAATTTTGATGACGTTTTTTTTGCATGTGTAGATGGTAACACATCGTTTTTTTTTTTTAATCTTGTGTTGCTCGTTGCATCGTTGCTTGATTTGCGTTTTCGCAGCTTTTTTTGTTAACAATTCGAAACCATCGAACCCTTTCATGTTTCATGTTTACAACCATGCACATCATTTTAATAAGAAAGTTTGAAAGTCTCACAATGATTGCCGCAATTGTGAATACCTTTATTGTCATGAATGGATTACGTCGTCACGTTTCATGAAGACGCCATGTTTCTTAATCGATCTTGAATTGTTTCTGATTTTAGATTCGTGTTACAAGAATTGGGTCACCATGAGATGCTAGCTAATGTAAGTAGAAGAGCAAATTTGACGATTTCTTCGTAATATACCGTGTTTTACAGTTACCGGAGAACAATGCTTTGGAAGGTCTTTGCAGCGGAATGCTTGAAGCTTGGAAAATTTACGGTGATCCAAAGGCCGCCATTTTATTTATCATAGAGGATGTTACGTACAACATCTGTGACCAGAGGTTCCATGAATTCGAATTGAGGCGCTTGAATCCGTATGTCAAGGTACTGAGACGCACTCTGACGGATATGGCAGAGCGTGCGCAATTGGGACCTGATAATGAGCTCTTAATGTAAGTGTTTTTAGATTCCTAAAAGTAACGGAATAAATTTCACGCTTGTAACTGTGTAAAATTTAATTGTAATTGTTTTACTTAAAGCGATAGATGTTTGTAGTATTTTTTTTTCCCGATTTGCTAACACATCTTGGCCATTCACATAAAATGAAGTACAACAAAACCCTTATGATCCCCTTAACAAATATTTCGCAGTGATTCATCTTTAAAGCGAGGTAATGTCTCTGCACTGCATAGCCGTGCGCTTCCTCCAGTAAGTACAATACCAAAAAAGAAGTAATAAATCGAATAATAATAATAACAGAACCAATCAAGAATTACAATATTTGAGAAGTTGCACTCGTCCTCGGAAGCAGCGTTATCAAATAGGTTCGCAGGTTGCATCGGAATTACCGAACATTAAAAGTAGAAGCACCGATATCTCGCCCACTGGATAAGAATCGTAAAAAGTTGAGAGCATTAGACATGTTTCCACAGTTGTCTCGTTGAACGATATTCGCCGTGGTAAAAAAATGTGTTTATATTTTGAAAAAGATCGTTCGACGTCTACGGATGTAACACATGCATGATTAAAACACTCTTTGAATTCAGTTAATGGATTAGTCGATGCAGCATCATAAATTTTATTTTAATGTGGTAAAACACACTCTCGAACTTGTCCCGATTATATTTTGCGTCAGGCATAGTGCGTAGCAGTGTATGTACTTCGTCCACTATTTGCAGTGACTCCACTAACGACAACGCTCTATTTTGTAATTGTTCTATTGCATCATGTAATCCTTTATAGTTATTACGAATAGTTTGTAGCTCTGTTTCAACGGAAATATCTTGAAATTTTATCTCCTTAACAGCTGCAGCTTCGGCGGGATTGAATTGTAGAATAACAGCTTTTACTTGTTTGAAATATTCAGCATAATAAAAAGCTGCCTGCAACCATGTTACCCAACGTGTAAGAATCGGCTGTCATGGTTCGCGAATACCAGAACACTGTGTGTGAAATGATCGAAGACGTTTGGGAGAATTGAAAAACACCTTTTCATATACTTGCTATTAATGCATCTACCTCGGATGAACATTGTCGAATAGTTTCTGCCACAAGATGTAAAGTATGCACTTTACACGTAACATGTAAACACTTGCAACCGTGTTCAAGAAGAGAACAGCCTACCGAACGCATTGTCGCAGCACCATCGCTCATAAACACCAATATTTGACGTGGTGAGACTTGAAAGTTTTCTAACGTATTAAGTATCAGCCTCACAATTGCTGCAACAGCACACTTCCAGTCTTCTGCTAGCTAGTAACAGTGGAAATGTCGGTTTATAAGGGTCCAGTACACGTGCTATAACATTTAGAATAGAATTTCTTTTACAATTCGTTGTCTCGTTAACACATAACCAAAGCAACTGATTTTTTAATGGAGATTTGAGTTTCTTTTCCACGTCTTCGCTCACAAATAAAACATGATTTTTCGTAGTTGGCAACTTCAATTCGGAGTTGTACTTATATCAAAGATTCTGAAACGGTTCTTTTTCGAGCAAGCGAAGTGACAGATTACAGGTTATCATCATGATAAGTAAATCGAAAATAAAAGCAGTTCCCGTTGGCACGCCCTTTTTTCCATTTCTGTGTCCTTCGGTATTTACATGTTTGTTACAGTCCGCCTTGTTTCTCGCACATTTTACAAACTATTTAACACCGTCGTAGAACAAATCCGGAAAGTCACAGACAAACTTATTTACTGTGGGTCGTTTTTTAGCCTTGTTCACACTACACATTTTAAATTAATAATAATATGTTTATAACGAATAACGCTCTCATTTTCTAAACGGAATGAAAAATAAACAAGCGGACGCTGACAAAGCGAGAATTGATTTTTGCACACAGCCTGTTACTTCGGCGAAACGCCTGTGTATCGCAGAGACGATTACCTCGCTCTATTCATCCTCCAAGGCCTGAATTCTGCGTTCACACTCACCGATTCTATACGGTTGTTTGTTATTGTAATTATAATATAAATATTTACAAATCCAACAATATTAAATGGGACTATTTATATTATGTTGCTGATCTTCGTCAGTTAATTTCCATGAAATGTTCCTTTCTTAATACCAATAATCTTAGCGACTCCATTTTACGTCCTATTTCAATAATATCGAACTTAAATCTGTTTGCCTTTAGAGTTTAATTGCAAAAGCTTATGGTTTTTTTTAGAAAGCACCTTGGGACCCACCCACGCATTTTTTTTTACGGATATTCCTAGTAAAATACGCCTATACAGGTTCAACCAGTGTTGCAATAAACACCCTGTATAATCACATTATAACTTTTAGAATCCAAAATTGAATCAAATATTAGCATTCCCATAGACATCTTGATCTAATTATATTTTCCAGGGATGATTACGTCATATCAGTTGTTTACTTTCGAGCAGGTTATGAACCAGGTCATTACCACAGTCAAAGGGAATGGGATGCTCGATTACTCATAGAAAGGTAAGAAATACCTAAAAAGAAAGTCTTCAAAATAGTGTGTAGAAATGTCTTCTGCATGTCACGATAGCTTTTTGTACTCTCATCGTCTTATAAAGCTTTTAACGATTTTAAATTTGGTAAACTATTTGTAATTAACAGATCCCAAGCAATAAAATCGCCTTCCATTCACTACCATCTCGCTGGAACCAAGAAAGTCCAGCAGGCTCTAGCTAGGCCAGGCGCTGTGGAAATGTTCCTAGGTGAAGCTAGCAAAATAGAAGCCGTTAAAGAGATATTTACAGGTCTTTACAGCTTGGACTTCGATGAATTTGGCGATCAAGCCGTGCAAATGGCGCTGGATTCACCAGAAAGGTAAGCAATTCCATAATACCGACTTGTATATAATCACTTCTTTTACTTGTAGATTTGTTTTAAAACCGCAGCGCGAAGGCGGGGGAAATAATATCTACGGAAAAGACGTTAGAGACGCGATTTTGAGGATGAAAGACTCCCGAGAGAGGACGGCTTGGATACTGATGGAGCGCATCAATCCGCCCTTATCAACCGGGTACATAGTTCGACCGGGAGGGCCGGATATTCCCGATCTTGTTGATTTGGTCTCCGAATTGGGTATATTCGGGGTGATAATAGGCGATTCTACGAAGATATTCACAAATCGACAAGTTGGACATATGTTACGAACTAAAGTTTCGACCGCGAACGAAGGTGGCGTTGCTGCCGGTCTTGGCGCTCTGGATAGTCCATATCTGATCGATTAATGTAAATTAGAAAGAATTATCTGATGAAATGCATTTGTATATATTTTTAAAATGTACAAAATAAATAAATTTTATATTATTTCACACCTATTTTATAGAATTATAATAACATGTTTTTACTATGGTGGAGAGAATTTTCTTTTTCAAAGATAAAAAAAAAAACATTAAAATATAGGATAATTATTTAATTTTTTTTTATTCGTAATTAGTAATAACTTAGGAAGTCTGAAGTTAAATGGTTTTAAAAACAATATTTGACAAGCGACGACCGTTACTATCGATGCATTGTAACTGATTTCTGAAGTGCCTGTCTAATCCCAGCGTAGCAACCAATATGTTGGCTATTTTGTGACGAATATTGTTCCTCAAGGCTTCCAAGGTTGCGGAACCGATATTGTAAACAATACTTTTGAGGTAGTCTTTCAGGAAAAAATCCCAGGGCGATAAAGCCGGCAAGCGTACCGGCCACGGAATGTCGCCTGTGTTGGACATCAGTCGCCCAGGAAAGATTATCGTCCTTGAAAAAATAAGGCCCAATGATCCAAACTGTGACCCGACTGTTAACACTTCCTGAGAGGTAGAACTGTGCCCCATCACTGAAAAGTGCGTTGTGAGGTAAAGTGTCAACGACCGTTTTGCATGCAACACTGTCAAGTTGCGAAAGTTCTTGTGCGATAACCATTTTATAGGGATGAAAGTGAAGCTCGTCATGAAGAATTCGGCGCACTGAACGATCTGACAAGGGAAGGGCAGCTGCATGTTTTCGAGCGGAGCGCCTAGATCGTAAAATTGACTCTCAAACTGCCTCGACGTTTACGGGTGTTCCAACGGTCCGTGTTGCTCTGCGGGACACATTTCCAATTGCCCTAAAGGCCTCCGCCCACGATAAAGTTGATCCCCGGACAGAAACACCACCTCGAGAAGGTATTTCGTACCGCAAACGAAATGCACGCTGTGAAACCTTTCGCCGTGTAGGCGAGGGAATGTCGGGGGGAAACGGCTGTCGCGCACTAATAATGTTTATAGTATTACAACCGTTCGCAGCTTGCTTGCAACAATTTACTTGATTTCGCATGAGACGATTGTTCTAGCGCAAGCGTTATTATACATACAACAGGCGAGGCACATGAATACAGGGGAAAAATGTCTCAAGTCAATGTAAAGGGAATAAAGTACTTACGGCGGCCGCTTATGACTGTGTTCCTTGGATCTTGGGAACGCCACGCACTGCACTGCACTTCGCCCCTTAAAGCGTTAACACAGAACTCTAGCTTCGAGTTTGTAGATTGTTTTCTTTTCGAGACACAGGAGTTTTTGATTAAAGTCACGGTTAAATTACAACACGGAAGTTCGAAACACATAAACAGTTTATTCCAACGTAAAATAAAATATTCACAACACACATAACGTAAAGTTCACTTATGTTACCTTAAATATTTCGATATTAAAATACAAGGAGCTATTGTACAGGTAAAGTGTTCGTGCGGGTGATAGAGTAATATATATACACAGGATGTTTGTCTCAATCGGGTATTTCATGCCACCAACCTACGTTTTTAGGGGAAACAACACGGGAAACGTGTAAGAAGGAACCTACATGCAAATTCGTTGTAGGGAAAATTTTCAGACGGTTAAAACGGCGTGAACGGTTTGTGCAGGGCACGGGAAAACCGCACAGGACACTTAGCGGTTACTGACTAAAGTTTATGGTGCTACATCAATTAAGACTGTAGGGTAAAAAAGAGTTAGGACTATCTAATAATCACTGAAGCTACTCCGAGAAATCGTAGGATTATAAACATAAAAACAATTAACGATCGGGCGCCTCCACCAGAATTCGCTTTCGTCCCTATGTTCGTTATAGGGTAGGGCATGGATGATTTTAGGCAAATAAACTAACGGGATCGCTGCGGGGATACACCCTGAGAGGTTTGGTGAAGTCCGTTTCAAAATCGTCCGGCTGAATCGCGCAATAATCGCCAAAAAGTGAACTTGAGGGCATGGCTTCGCTGCTGAACTTTGGAGTCGACATCGGGATATTTGCCAGTAGAAATTGCAAATTCTAAACCGGCGAAACGGTAGAGAGGTCCCTAAAATACCTCAGAAATGTATCGGTAGTGCGTTTTGATTTTATTGATACAGACGTAGTTATTAATTGTAGTTTTTAGTGAACATGTCGATGGCTAAAAAACGACCCTTTCAAGACATAGTAAATGAGTTTATTTCTGACTTTCCCGATTTGTTTTACAGCGGGAGTAAGATAGTTTGTAAAGGGTGCAAAATACATTTAATGTCAAATAAGAAGTGAAACTGTACAAGACACGTAAATTCCGCACAGCGTAGGAAACGAAAATTGGGTATACCACCAAGTGCATTTTTTCGTATGTAATTCTTATGTTGATAAACTGTAATTTGCCACTAGGCTTACTCGATAAACAACCGTTTAAGGACTTTTGGGACAAATACAATCCCGAGTTGCGGTTGCCAACGGAGAGAACGGCACGTAAGCATGTTGCATTTGTACGCGATGAAGTGGAAAAGAAAATGAAACGCATATTGAAAAAACAGTGTTGTCGAGACAACAGACTGTAAAAAAATTCAATTGTAAATATTATGGTAGGCATACTAGACCCTAGTAAACCTACATTGGCACTGTTACTAGCTAGCCGAAGACTACAAGAGTGTACTGCTGCAGCAATTACGAAGGTTGTACTTAGTACGTTGGAAAAATTTCAAATTTCAAAAGATAAAGTGTTGATGTTTATGAGCGATGGCGCAGCGATAATGCATTCGGTAGGCCCTCTTCTTGAACATGGTTGCAAGTGTTTACATGTTACGTGTAAAGTGCATGCTTTACATCTTGTGGCAGGAACCATTCGACAATGCTCTCCCGAGGTAGATGCATTAATAGCAAGCACAAAAAGTATTTTTGAAATCTCCCAAACGCCTACGATCATTTCACACAGAGTGTCCCGGTATTCGTCAAACCCCGGAGCCAATTCTCACACTTGGGGAACATGGTTGCAGGCAGCTTTTTATTACGCTGAACATTTCAAAATAGTAAAAGCTGTTGTTGCAAATTTCAAGATATTTCCGTTGAAACAGATTTAAAAAATATTCGTAGCTACTATAAAGGATTAGCTGACGCTTCCTGTTACCACGCTCTATTCATAAGCGGATTTCGATTGGTTGAAAAGGGGACAAAAGCAAAACAGTTGTAAATTTGTAAAATATCTTTATTTCTCTAAAAGTAGTAATAAATGTTATAAAAGATTAAAGTAATTTTACCAGAATGTATTGTTGTATAGTCAAATACTAACTCCTAAAATCGTAACAATGATATTGATCTTTCATTTTATTAATTTTTCCGTTTTTTTGTTTTTGTTATAGACATGGCCTCTTTGATTCTCCATTCGTCCGTCGGCAAAATTTTGCAAGGTTCCTCGGTGTTTTTTTTCTCTAGTTTAGTTTCATTTAACTTAAACAACCATTAAACAGTAGTACAGTTTTAAATTTCAATTAAATAATTGATCAAGTGTCTTACAGAGGGCATTCTTGTCGCAATCTATATATACAATAAAAACTGTTCATAGTAAACCATAATTAAACATTGAAACAAATGTAGTCGCGATAATAATTATTATCAATTATCATTATAATAAATATCATTAAAAAAAAAAACGAAAAACTAATTCAATACAGATTACTAATTAAGTTCCAAAATAAAAGAAACAAACAAAGAAGGAAAAAATTATCGATATCTTCAGGTAATAGGTAGCATACAATAACGACAAGTAGACACCGTTTGTATACAATCACTTTTTCCCTTCCATATTTCAAAGAAACAAAAGAAATCAATTAACTGAGAAAAACAGAGAAATAAACTTATTTTTTTTTGTTGGCGTTAGGTTGGTACTTCGCTGAAGTTCGCGAAGATGTTCCATGTTTCTCGTTTCGTTTGCTTGCTTGTGTTTGTTTTTTTCTTATTTTTTTTTTTAATATTTTGCAATTGTTTTGTTGTTGTATCAACTCTCAAACAATAGTAAATTATAAAAATATACTAACATTTAGAATAAACTTAATAGTTCGCACTAAAAAGTAATATTTACAGTTGGTCACTTATCTACGTCGATCTTGATGTGTTCTCGTAGTCTTTTCGGTGGCGGTTCATCTAGTACGTCCTCTAATCCAGGCAGCTGTATCTTCGTTTCGGAGGCTTCAGAAGGCTGGAAAGAATTGTCGGAATTAAACGATCTAAGAATGGGATTTTGGGGTTTTCCAATTAAACAAACAGTATTGTCTAAACGCTTGAATCTAACTTATAATAATTTGATTTTAGTGAATTCTAAAAACAAAAATAGGCGGGCAAATTGCCATAGGTACTTCAATGAACAATAATGAATTGGTGGGGAAGGGGAATTATGGTTTTACGAAGATAGTCTGAAAAGTTTCCAACGCAGAAAGAAACATTGCCATGGCGACCATTGAAGTGGTGGAATAAAACTTTCTCTTTCTTCAGATGTGGCAGGGCTTTAAAAATGTTAATTTGAATGTGTTTTTGGTCCTGAATGGCAAGCGTAGCACCCAACGCGCGGTTAGCTTTTTCATACCCAAATCTTCAGTCAATATATACGTTCTTTCGAGATGCCTACAGCCTCTGCTATCTCTTTAGCCCCAATTCGACGGTTGTCTAGCACCATTTGGTAAACTATTCCGATGTTATCAGTAGTGGTTGCAGTTTTTGGCCGTCCCGAACGTTCATCGTCAATCAAGCTGGTACGACGTTTGAATTCAGCTACCCAAAATTTAATTGTGGCAAATGATGGTTTAATTTGCGTAGGCGTAGTGCCTTTCAAATGCAATAATTTAATGACGGCTCGATATACCACTTTTTTCATTTTTACGGAAACACTAACATCAACTGACATAAACGACTTTAACAACCGAGCGTCCAACATGGCTGGATATTTTCGACGAGTAACGCCATCTTCATGTTGAAGTTTGAAATTTTTCAGACTATCCTCATATTACATCAATTCCTCCAAGATGAAGTAATTAAATGATTTGCTCTTGTTATTGATTGTTCAATAAAACGCTGTAGACTTTTTTTAAGTTAAATTCAATTAACAAATAATGGCTATCAATAAATGCATGTATTCGTGTTCTTTCAAATCTTAACTGTACTGTACAATAGCTTACATAGTACTGCTGTATCGAATATTTACAAAGAGCATGCGCATCAAGTGGAGGCAAATTACAACTTATGAAGGGAAACAAAAATTCCCAATAAAAACTAGAAGTTTTCAAAAATCTCCCATCTAACTTTAACAATATAGATTTGTTCCAGCATATTCAGGAAATTGTAAACTGCAGCCTGCTACTTGTGCGGGGTTCAAAAGAGAATTAATTACTCATGCACCGAACAGTAAATTTACGGTTTTCTAAGTGTTTTGGAACAAAGGTAATAGTTTTATTTTCCTACTACCGATTACACAAGTCAATCATTGCCCTGGGGTGATACAATTACGATTTCCGGCTTATTTACATTGGTTGTCCTTAATAATCGAGTTTTACATTGTTAGAGCTGCAAGTACACAGCAGTAAATACATCAATATATACTCAGTGACATAGAAATTGCAACAGCTAAAAGGGGTTGGAATTTCCGGATGAAATTTGGTAGGAATATTCACTAATACAAAAGTAATAAATCGAATGAACACCAAGGGAGACCTACTGCCATAAGTAATCGCACCCCAAACCAGAACAACCACAGTGCGGTGTACGTGCCTCTCAACGGTAAATCGAAGATTCCGTCGTTCACCCCGTCTTCTTCCGACTCTCTGACGACCGTCGTGCATGCCTAAACAAAATCTTGATTCGTCACTAAATACAACACGACGCCACTCCAGATTCCAATGAGATCCTTCATTGCACCATTGAAACCGTTGCTGATAATTAGAGTTTGTTAAAAAGGTAGTACCGGATGGCAGTAGCGTAGCGGTAGCGACGTGGGTAGGGGTAATTTTCAACTCGTAGTCGATCTCGACAGTACCGCGAGAGAGTTCAAAGCGACGGTACGTTGCGCGGACGCTCAAAGGGTGTAACGTTCCCTTCGAATGTGAATAAATATCTCAGGCATTTACTTGGATTAGAATATAATCCGTCCGCATATTTATTGCACAATATGCAATAGCGAATTGCTAAGTCGCGATAGGTTTGAATGTAGAAAACATTGTAAAAGTAAACATCATGTATTGAATTTAAGAAACAGTATTCCATACTGGCAATGTTTATATGATTTTATTTTTATGTTAAGTGTGTGCAACATCCCACAATATCTAGTATCTAATGAACACTTTCGCCTTTTTTGGGCTAAGTACGTTCCCTCATGGAAGCTGCCAACATCTATGCAATTACGATACAATTTGCCACGTGTGCAAGGTACAGTAAAGGAATGTATAAAAGACGAGTTGAGAAATAAGAAAATCTGCCTGTGTGCGGATGAAACAACTGATGCTCAGAAACACAGCGTCATTCATGCTGTAGCGCGTCCTTTAAAACGTGATGGTCCACCAGCTTCATTGTTGTTATCCAGTAAAAGGATTCAGAAAACTAATGCAGAAACCGTTGTCAAGATAATAAAAGATTCGTTGAGAGAATTTTGTATCACAGGAACCCAAGTCACAATGTTCGTTACTGACGGAGCCGCAACAATGCTGAGAGTTGGTAGGATGTTGAAAATACGCTTTCCGACTCTTCTTCACATAACATGCCCCATACACGCATGTCACCTCGCAGCAGAAACCATTCGAAAGAAGTATCCGATGGTGGATAAGTTAATAGCATCTACCAAAAAAGTGTTCATCAAATCTCCCAAACACATCCGTGTATTCAAACAATTGAGCCCGAAATTACCACCACCACCTCAGCCTGTAATAACGCAATGGGAAACATGGCTCCAAGCAGTATCTTACTATCAGAAATATTTTTCACAAGTGAAAAATGTTATCTTGAAACTTGATTCAAATGATTCTGCAGCAGTTCGAGATAGTCAGCAACTTTTTTCCAATTCCGACGTTCAACAATAAATAGATGAAATTTCCATGAACTATTCTGAAGTTGCACAAGCTATTGGGCAATTAGAAAACGCAGCTTACTAGGGCGGTTGCCAATTGTCACAGTGGACATCAAGACGACAGGAAAAGGTAACAATATTATTTTTCACTAATATTGTATATTACGTACCTACTTTTATGCGGTGCGCCACTACCGGTACCACCTTTTTAACAAACTCTACTGATAATGTTCCGCAGTCAAAGGAAGCACAAGTTGCGGACGATATGATGTTAACCCAAAACTTCGGATTCGGCGATAAACTGTTCTAAGGGTTACATGGCGATCTTCTTCACCAAACCATTGGTCACCAATTGCCCGAGTAGAGGAAAATCGGTTTCTAAATGCCAGTTGTCTTAAGCGACGATCTTGACGCTCATTCGTTCTACTTGAAGCCCCGGTTCCTCTTCTACGACGTTCCTGGCCATCTTCAAACCATACACGACACACTCGCGTTACAGTAGACCGATTTCGATTTACACGGTTAGCAATTTCCCCAAATAAAAAACCAGCTTCGCGCAAACCAATAATTCGACCTCTGTCGAATTCATTTAATTGTCGATACACTGCTCGTCTTCTTACTCTAGGCATAGCTAACACTTAACTGAACCGCAGTTCAATGAGAACAACAACACAAATCGAGAAAGTTATAAAAAAAACCGCAAAAAAAACCTTCAATATCAGTGTTGGGAAAGAGGTAAAAACGTCAATAACAACTTTATTGCTTCACTGAGAGGATTCAAATTTTGATCATTTATTACTATTACACATGTGAATATTCCTACCAAATTTCATCCGGAAATTCGAGCGCCTTCTAGCTGTTGCAATTTCTGTGTCACTGAGTATACATAACTATTATGTACTAGTTTGACAGACTTGACATTTATGGTAGTATACAGTCACTGGACTATTTTGTTAAGACTATAATTATCTTTTTCCTAATTTGTTTTCTTTAAAAAAAGGAAAGTATCTGCATTTATCTAAACCAAAGAAAATTTGTTTTCTCAAAATATCTAGTTATCTATGATTTTTTAAACTAACTTTTAAATTAACCCCGGAAAACTGCAAATCTTTCCCCATCTGAGCATATCTCTAGCTTCTCTACTACCACGCTGTTGACTCACTCTGTATAAAGACAAAGTATAGAGCGACATTACTTTGTTATTGACACTAAATAGTAAACAGTTGCGATTAGAAAAATAAAATAATCCAATGTGATTTTGTGCCAGATGAAGTTGTGAAAGGTAGAAATGAAAAAGGGGTCCAGATCTCACAAAATTCTGTATTAAAAAAATTAGGCGACCGGTTTTGTGTTTAAGAACACATTCTCAGGTTAGAATCAAATATAACAGAAACAGATTGTGTCCAAGTTAAAATTAATACATATAACTGCATACTCCAACAATGTACCGTATGGATTTTACTTTTTGTACTGGTCATGTAATTAAGAACAATTATATAGTGGGATCGATTTCTATTTTCCGTGAGTTATCTCTTGCCGTTATCGGCAGTTCAATTGTATTTCTGGTGTCACCAGAAGTGACGTCAACTTTCTTATTTGAAATAGAACAACCTGTACATTTTTATGTTTTTGGAAAGGTAATCGAAAGGCGAATCCAACGATGTCACATATGCTATACTTTGACTTAAGAAATTAAGAAAGATATAGCAGCAATAAGGGTTTTGGTAATCTGTTTTTGTTGTTACGCAAAGTTAGCTAGGAAAGAGCGCCAAATTGGTTCTTGTGAGGCCAGACTGATTTAAAGAGCTCGTTGCTAACCAAAGTAATCATAACAATTGCGAAACGGACAAATCTCAATTCCAAAACCGTAAATTATTCTTGGTGTTTATTATTATTATAACCTGCATTCGTCATACCTTCGTTCTTTGTGCTTGTTATTATTTTATGTCATTTTAACTTGTTTTATTAATTGTTGTTTCCCCTTTACTTTATCGAACATTATTGTAATTAATTATTTATAGTACGTTTGTTTAAATTTGTTAGATTTTGATGAGCAATGTGCTTATGTTTCAGTTTTTTATGTTGTTAACCTTACAATGGCCTCCGCATGGACCACATAAGATAAACGTCAACACAGTCCTCACAGTATAAAAATGTAAAAAGTTGTTATTTTACAATTGACGAGCTCCTGGGAAAAACCTCACACGTCCATTTTCAGAAAAACTGAATTTATGGCGCCATCTATTAGTGTAATTATGTACGTAATATATTATGAAATCAGATTCTGTAAAAACATCATAAGGTGGTAGATAACTGTAAGAATAGAGCATTCCTGTAAAAACATCATTAAGTTTAGAATTACATTTTCCGTTTCCCTAAAAAAGTTAATTCTGGACATGTGTGGTTTTTCCCAGAAGCTCGTCAATTGTTCGAAATCTTTTGTGCTGCTTGTGCTGTCCCAAATTTGCAATTTTTTACATTCTTATACAATTGTTCTTAATTAAAGAACAAAAAGTGAAATCCATAAGGTAACATTGTTGGAACACGCACCGTTGTTAAATTTTAGGAAAATAGTAATGTCAAATCTCAATAGCGCCACCTAGTGGTCGTTTGTAAAAACTCAAGACGCTACCCTTGTACTGCGACAAAAAAAAATCTTACAATTCAATTAGATCCAATTGTTTTGAAGAACAGCTAAGGTCGCAACGTACGTTCCATCTAATAAAAATACATGCAATTCTTTCGTAGATAAGTATTCTACGCGAATATTTGATATCCATAATGAAAAGATACGAACTTTCAGACAATACTGTATGTACTACGATGGATGTATCAAAAATACATGTTAATAAGTAATTGGATTTTCATTGCTCTTAAAATGTGATAGAGAAAATAAAATGATACACCGAATAAATTTTGAGGATTCTCTTTAACAACATGTATTGTTAATAATTAAAACATTAACCCAATAATCCCTATTAGTAAAATAAATCTCGATATATATATATATATATATATATATATATACAGTCGACACTGTATATAGTGAAAGACCAAAATATTGACCGAAATTTCACTATAGAATTTTTCACTATATAGAAAAAAAATCACAAAATTGAATTATTAGAAAAGATTTTATTAAACATTTGAAAGTTTAAATACATAGCATGTACATAATGTACATACTGTACACATTATATATGTATGTACAGGGCTAAATACTACATACGAAATAAAAAGAATACATAATAGAAAATCTGTTAATACATACATATGTACATTTAAAATTTGTGTAAAAGAAATTGCTAAATAACATATGTATGTACACAACTAACAACATATACCAGGACAAAGTGAGTTCTGCGCAGGCTACCTTTCTCTGTTTGAATCTATCGCATACCCTTTCCCGTATTTGTATTTACTTCGCAGCGAGAGACGGTCTCGAACACTCGAATAAACAATCGGGGTCGATGATGGATGCAGTGATACCTACCCTCTTTTACAACCTACTTGTGAAGGAGAATATGCCGGCTTCTTCTTACCGATCGCTTACGGGATGTTGCGCTATCTACGCGCGTTACATACTTGCAGATAAAGCGATTCTCGCATTTTGATGTGGAGCGAGTAATGAAATTTTAAAACACAAATTCAGATTGATTCCTCCATATTAATACACTTAAAATGTAGAGCCTATGATGTGTCTATTGTAAATCAGATTAGATCTAAATTCCACTAATTACTTCAATTTGAAAACAACATACAAAAACAATGATTTTAAAGTATTTTTAGAATCATAGCGAATTAGTAAAAAATAGAAAGAAGTAGTGCTAATAAATGTAAAACAAAAAATAATTTAGCGTCTTCTTCGTTACTACAAAAACCAGCAAACTATGAACGAAATGAAGAAAACTTGAAGGAAATAATAACGTTTAATAAACAGCATACTGTAATGTGTAATGGCTTTATAACCAACGAAATTTATTATGGGCAAGAAAAGAAAAGTGGAAGGCAATATGTGATCACGCATGGCTTCATCAGCGTTCTTGTATTGGGTTCTACTATAAACTTAATACAATTGCTTATGTAAACGCATTCTTTTGCAAAGTATACGTGAAATTTTCTTCCGCATTCGTTTTCAAAATAAGTATTATTTGCATGAACATAAGATTTTTAAAAAAGCAAGTTCTGTAATTCTTTGGAAACTAAAAATTTGATTTCCACAATAGATATGCATAAAAATGTCCTACGTTTAAAGCAATACTTTGAGCGCCAACGTCAACGTTTTTGTTTGAAATATGAATGAAATATAAAACGCGTTACAAAAGAAGAAAATAATGTTTAATAAAAATGTTCATACTCGTTTAATAAACTGTCGAAATACTTGTCTGTACAAAAAAAATAAGTGCAAGTAATAGTGTGTCAGTGAATTATTTGCATTTTGTGATGCAAGAGCACTATAGAAGTACATATGCTTATTGCACATGATCTTGCGCAATATTTAAGTGACAATATCCAAACGGTAGAAAATTGATGATAATAACATCAAAACCTTTAAGTTCCAAAGCATAATAACATGCTAATCAGGAATTCAAATTTTGTAAAGACTGTGATCAAGGTAGATGGTAGAAATAAGATCATCAGAGTTAGTTAAAATACATTTGGCTCATCTCAATTCAAAAGTTTGAAAAATCTAGTTTGTCTATATGCTTATACAATAAACCACAATGTTGATAATATAAATGAATTAAAACGTTTAAAGCATGGTTCGAATTAAAATGTATTGATGAGCATGAAGTATCCAAACAATATCACTTTAAAATCACTTAAATTCAGATAAAGACCACTAATTCCAGCCTTTATCCTTTGTTACGTCATGTATAGTTAATTACAGCGGCAGTTATTATAAGTATATGTGCAATAAAGCGTGTATGAAGTATTTGTAGTTATTGTAATTGTTGCAATACGTTCACTGCTATGAATATGACATCAGTATCGAAATGGCTACGTTCGGTGATATAATTCAAAATAAATTGTATTAAAACAGAACGTTTATTACACTCATTTAAAAAAAACCCCTTGGTTCATAGTTTGTCACTTTTTATAACAACGTGAAATAATTTTTCGGTTTAAATTTATTTGCATAACTTTATTTCTTTATCACATGTCCCGCAAATGTTTACTAATTTGCAATAATTCAAAAAATACTTTAAAAGCTTTACTTTTATATTAGCTTTCAAATTAAAGTAATTACTGGAATCTAGTTCTAATCTGATTTACGATATACACATCATAGGCTCTACATTTTATGTGTATTAATATGGAAGAATCAATCTGATTACGAATTTTAAAATTTCATTACTCGGTCCATTTCAAAATTCGAGAATCGCCGCCTTATTATCCTTATCTGTATATATACAACGTGCGTAGATACCGCAATATCTAGTAAGCGCTCGGTAAGAAATAGTAACGGTATATTCTGTTTTACAAGCAGGTAGAAAAAGGGTGTATTGCATGCATCCCCGGTCTGAAGTGTTTATTCCAGCGCACGGGACCATCGTCGGCTCTAAACTAAGTACATGCACGGGACGGGGTATGCAATAGATTCAGACAGAGAAAGATAGATGCGCCGTGACCTTATGCTAGTCCGTATATTTCTTGAGCTTTCTGTACATACATATTATGTACTAGGAAAAATAATCAGTTATTTTCTTTTGATCATTACTTCTGCAAAATAATTGTTGCTCAACAAAATTTTCGCATTTATTCAAATGCATAAAGATTTGATCAGGTACACTTTCCTGGCCCCTGAGAGTAGTTCGCACAATGTCAAATGCTTTTCTTATTTTCACTAAATTTAGCAGGACATTCCCCGGTTTCAGTTTCTTCTTCATGATCTTCTATACTTTTTATATCGTCAATTATGTCTTGGTCAGATGGGAGATCTGTCGTGCCAACGTCATTGTCGATTTCTAAGAAATCTTCAAGTAAAGAATCTGCGTCGACGGTAGCAGTTTTTTGTAGAATATCCCATTGTTTTCTTAAGGTAGCGAGATCCATTTCACCTTCTTCTTCCCATTCGTCAATTTCTTCAGTAAAACCTGCTTTAGAAAAGCAGTTTTTGATTGTTTTCTGAGAAACATTTTCACTCCATACTTTAGCGACTTCGATTATACACTCTTTAAGGGTAATCAATTTTTGGACTGGAAGGTTGTTATCAATCGCGTAAACAATTTTGTGGACAATTCTGTTGCGGTAATGATGTTTTATGTTTTTTATAATACCCTGGTCCATAGGTTGCAATTTGGAGGTCGTGTTTGGTGGAAAAAAGATCAGTTCAATATTCGTTAATTTTTTATTAACAGTAACTGGATGTGCAGGACAATTGTCTATGAACATCGCAATCTTTCGCTTTTGGCTGTTCATTTTCGTGTCCAGTTCTTTGATCCATCTTTCGAAAATCTCAGAAGTCATCCATGCCTTGTTATTACTGGCGTAATCTAACTCAGAGATTTAACTCCTTTTAAAGAACGGGGATTTTGCTTTTACCTATCAGCAGTAATTTCAGTTTTTCTGAGCCATCCACGTTTGCTCCAACCATCAGTGTCACCCTTTCTTTACTGTTTTAACACCAAAACATTTATCACCTTTAAAAGCAAAAGTTTTGTTTTGGGAAACATTTAAAAAACAAGCCGGTTTCATCACAATTGAAAACGTTTTTTGGCTCGTACTTTTTCAATACACTTTTTAAAACAGTTTCAGTCCAAATGTCACAGTCCTCCGGACTAACGCTTGCACTCTCGCCGGACACCGTCTTGAAAACAATTGCATTGCGAGTCTTCCAGGCACTCAACCACACTTCACCAGCTTGAAAATTAACGCAGTTAAATTCTTTAGCAAATTGTAGAGCCTTTTGCTTTATTAAATTTCCCGATATTGGTACGTTTTGATGCGTACGGGCCACTTGAAACCATCGTAAAACTGCTTCATTTACATTCTCGTAAGAAACACCCGTACTCGTTTTCGACTGCTTGGAACATTCGTTTTCTTGATGATACTTTCGCGACTTTTTATTATCAGAGAGACGCAACTTGGAGAAACGCCGAATTTTGCAGCAACATCAATTTTTTTGCAGCCTTTATCAACTTCTCCCAAAACTTTAATTTTCTCAGCTAAACTTAAACACACTCGCTTGGACATCTTAACTGATTCTTAAACAAAAGCAAACTGAACCTGTTTGCGAATTACTAATTAGGCCTCGACTACATACATTTAAAATGGGTTTTCCCCGGAATTCTCACAGAAATCTATTGTACCTGATTTAGCGTATAAAATGGGTTTTCCCCGGGATAAATATTTTATTATATAGAGTGTTACTATTTTACAGATTCACTATATGCAGAGCTTTTTACATGAAATTTCATTAAAATATTCTAGGGCTTGAAAAAATTGCACTATAAAGAGTTTTTCACTATAAACAGTGTCGACTGTGTATATATATATATATATTTTGAAATACCTGACTTCTTATTTTATTTCTCCTACAATTTTTTTGTGTGCAGAATAAAATTATTACCAAAGCAATATTCTTTAGGTTTCTTAAGATTTCGTATTGAAGATATTATCAACTCGACATTTAGTGCACGTGATACCTTCATCGATGTGTAATTTTACTTATAGAATTAGTGTTAAGTTAGATGTTAAAAAAGTACTGACAAACACACATACCTGGGCATCAATTCCCCTAGTAGTAAGCTACATGTGAAAAAAGTACATGTGTTAGTCGATAATTCATTTATCAAATAAAAGGAATTCTATTTTATTCTAAACTTAGGTAAATCAAACTCATTCCGAATGAATAAGAACTGACGAGTAAATAAAATTCCTCTTATTTTCTTTTTTGGCGAAAATAAAATCTAATAAAACTAAAAACAACGCTACATTTTAAGTATAATAATACCTTTATATCAGTTCCTAACGGTCCGCAGGGCTCCGCCTTCAGCTTCGCTTTTTGCTTCTTTTGCCTATCAGAATTCAGCATGGCCAAGGTGATTCCGGTCTTCTTATTGGGTTGATATTGAAGTTCGGGCGGTAGAAATACTCTGGTGTTGACGAAGTCCGATTGTGGTGCAAAGTACATCGTAGGTATCCTGGTTTCGGTTGGGAAATCTTTTAAGTCATAGTTAACCGTTTTCGTTAGGAGAAGGCCCGCGGTTAAATCGCATAAGGCCCAAATTTTCTGAAGAAAAGAAGGAAAATTGCAATAATCGCAAAATTCGCGATTGTGAAAAAATAATTTTGATTACAACCACATGCGTTCGCGATCTAACATCTAACGATTTACGACTTGACATTAGCGAGTACCAACAACTGTAAAATACGAACATTTCCTACCGGACTTGACGACTTATTACGAAGTAATATTTAATTTGAGAAAAAAATATGAAGACACGATAAGATTTATTCTGTGTGTTTGCAAAAATATTACGTTGAAAACGAATATTTAGGACGTGAAGAAAATGTAGCGAAGAGGAGTTATTTAGCCGTTTCACCGGAATTACTGTTGGTTGGAAATAGATTTACCTAATCAAACGTCGGGGACAGAACAGGTTATACAAGCTGCTGCAGAATTAAAAAAAGGGTTAGAAAAAGGATTACTCTGACATAGGCTGTCGGATCGCACTTGGGTGAACTCCACATGGCGCTAATGCGACTTTTACATGTTATAATTTTTAATATAACAATAAGATTAAAAGCATTTAAATCGATATTAAAGGGTTTGTATTAGTTTTTTGTGTATTTATTGTTTGTTTTATACTTTTATGTTATCTTAACTGTCCTCTTTGGGGTGATATGCGCTATTACAAAAACCAATGTTGCTGGAGAAAAAATATAACAACATTTCTGTTCAAAATCGCTGCCAAGATAATATTTCTTTTAATCAAATGCTAGTTTGAAAGTGGTACCAATATTAATAGAATGATTTGTTTACTAAAAAAAAAAAATATTCGTCATCACCATAGTGCTAAAGTTAATAATAAGTGATATATTTAGATTTGAATATGTTCAATATTTGCAATTTCTTTAAAATGCAGTAGGTTACGCACTATTTTATGACACTTAATTGAAACAGATACTGTATAGTTGTGTTGTTTACTGAATTTTAGCAAAATTTACTTAAAGACATTGAACATTTATCGGAAAAATGTACAATTTGCCTATGTAATTCATTGTTTACTTATCTTTTAAGTCAAAAAAGTTCTTCAATATTTTTCAGAATGTTGTTATGATTTTAACTACGACAAGGCCCAGTACTCGTTTAAGGTAAATGTCTTACGTGAACTGTTAAACAATACTGTGATTTGGCCCTTCTTCTTTGATGAAAACCTTACTGCTATCCGATATTTGCAATTTTTGCAAGAAGATTTATTACTAGAGTTTGTTAAAAAGGTAGTACCGGATGGCAGTAGCGTAGCGGTAGCGGCGTAGGTAGGGGTAATTTTAAACCCGTAGTCGATCTCGACAGTACCGCGAGAGAGTTCAGAGCGACAGTACGTTGCACGCTGCACGCCAAATAAGTACGCGGAGATGGGACGTCCAAAGGGTGTAACGTTCCCTTCGAATGTGAATAAATATCTCAGGCATTTCCCTGGATTAGAATATAGAAGTCCGCATATTTATTGCACAATATGCAATAGCGGATCGTTAAGTCGCGATAGGTTTGAATGTAGAAAACATTGTAAAAGTAAACGTCATGTATTGAATTTAAGAAACAGTACTCCATACTGGCAATTTCTATATGATTTTATTTTTATGTTAAGTGTGTGCAACATCCCACAACATCTAGTATCTAATGAACACTTTCGTCTTTTTTGGGCTAAGTACCTTCTCTCATGGAAGCTGCCAACATCTATGCAATTACGATACAATTTGCCACGTGTGCAAGGTACAGTAAAGGAATGTATAAAAGACGAATTGAGAAATAAGAAAATCTGCCTATGTGTGGATGAAACAACTGATGCTCAGAAACACAGCGTCATTCATGTTGTAGCGCATCCTTTACAACGTGATGGTCCGCCAGCTTCATTGTTGTTATCCAGTAAAAGGAGTCAAAGCAGAAACCGCTGTCAAGATAATAAAAGATTCGTTGAGAGAATTTTGTATCACAGGAACCCAAGTCACAATGTTCGTTATTGACGGAGCCGCAACAACGCTGAGAGTTGGTAGGAAAATACGCTTTCCGACTCTTCTTCACATAACATGCCCCATACACGCATGTCACCTCGCAGCAGAAACCATTCGAAAGAAGTATTCGATGGTGGATAAGTTAATAGCATCTACCAAAAAAGTGTTCGTCAAATCTCCCAAACACATCCGTGTATTCAAACAATTGTGTCCGAAATTACCACCACCACCTCAGCCTGTAATAACGCGATGAGGAACATGGCTCCAGGCAGTATCTTACTATCAGAAATATTTTTCACAAGTGAAAAATGTCATCTTGAAACTTGATTCAAATGATACCGCAGCAGTTCGAGATAGTCAGCAACTGTTTTCCAATTCGGACTTTCAACAACAAATAGATGAAATTTCCATGAACTATTCTGAAGTTGCACAAGCTATTGAACAATTAGAAAACGGTCACTTATCTGCACAAGATGCATTAAATTGCATAAACAATTTACAAGCCGCTCTAGAAAACTTTACGAACACTATAGGAGTCGATGTTGCTCAAAAATTTGGTGCAATTTTAACGAAGAATCCCGATTTACAAAAGGTTCGGTCTATAACCGAAAATCAAGAGTGCCCAGATAAGTAAAAGAAATATCTGACATTTGCAAATCTTACGTCGCTGGATGTCGAACGACCATTTTCGAAATATACGACAACGTATTCACAACACCGTCGACGGCTGAATGAATCGACAATGGAAGCGTTGCTGATGTTGCAATTCTACGCAGCTTACTAGAGCGGTTGACAATTGCCACAGTGGACATCAAGACGACAGGAAAAGGTAACAATATTACTTTTCACTAATATTGTATATTACGTACCTACTTTTATGCGGTGCGCCACTGCCGGTACCACCTTTTTAACAAATTCTATTTATTACCGATTTTGAATCAAATGTCACGTAAACAAAGAGATGACAAATGAAACCTTTAACGGAAAATGGATAGAACGTTATTCAGAGTTTCCTATACCAGCACGCTCACCAGATTTAACCCAAATGGATTTCTTCTTTTGGAGTTACTTGAAAAATAAAGTTTACAGACATCGTCTTCTTAGGGATAGAGAACATTTAAAAACTCTAATTACTATTTGTATGAGGGCTATGAAACCGAAGCATATTAACGATGTTGTAAGAAATGAAATATATATTTTGCGCGATGGACGTCATACCTAGATGTAAAATATAGACTAGGTATACTTCTTTATGATTGCCCACCACGTCGAACATGCATTTGTTTTCAAAGCCAACTTTTAAAAAGGCTATTTTGGGCAGAAAAACTTCCACAAAATAAATGTAGTAAACTTGTGTTAAAAAATTGTTAATTTCTTGACGTTTAATCAGTAGGTATTAATAGATGTTCTTTTCTTAAAACAAGTTTATTATTTTGATCAATTTTAGGTGTTAACAAAAATAAAAAGAATTTTGCACCAAAAAATTCTTGTTTGTCACATTTTTTAAAAAATTTACTGAAGTTAACATAACATTTGGCCAATTTGTAATAATATTATCAACTTTTAAATAAAGGGTTATTTACACAATGCCATTTATTTATTGTTTTAAACAAATTTTGTTTTTTGAAGACATTTGAAAAATAGGTCAAAAAATTAAATCTGACTTAGGTGGCCATGACTTTAAATTTAGGTATAATTTTGAATGCTAAACAACTTTTTCAAATAGCATTTTTCGATATTTTTTAAAGTAAGGGTACTTTACTCTTGAGACAAAATTAAATTTTCTGACGTACCCCGTATAATATTAGAAATTTTCCATATTTTATTGGTACATGTTTAATTTTAGGATATGCACAAACTTTTATGAAGAATAACTTTTTTCCGAAAAATCCATAATAAAGAAGTTTCCCATATAATGCGTATTTTATGGATGACACAGTATATTTAAACACTCATTTATTTTCTTCTGTTATATGAAAATGGAAATGATAAAATATCCTTTGATTTTTAGATATTATTATATACAGTATGTGTAAACAGATTGCTGTTATCATTAATATTTTGTGGCAAATAATGTAATTTTTTTTTCATCTTTGATTAAAATCAACGATTTTTATTAAAAAAATAAGTTGATTTCAATCAAATGATTTTGAATCAGGTCAACCCTATCCAGTAGGTTTCAATATAATTTTGAAACATGCCCACAATCTCTATTCACAGAGGTACAATCTTCCGAGCCCATGGGAGATAATTCAGTCTCTATGTAGGCCGCCATTGTGTACATTTTAAACTAGAAAAAGGTTATGTGGCGTAATAGAAATTGTTAAAAAAAAGTTAAATAAATCCAAAATTTAGTGCATTTAACTGCTGGCTATATTGAATTTAGCCCAAGCTATACTTACATAATTAATAGAATCATCGTCCGGTCTTAATGCGTCCTTGTGATTCTTCATGCGTTCTATGAGGTTCTTGTAAAAACCGTAGCTAAAGTACTCGTTCTTAACAACCAGCGGTTCCAGAATGAACCAGAGGCATTGTTTCGAACGCGTTAGATCCTGGACATCGTCCCATCGAGAAAGGCCGGGATCGTGAGCGAGGACAGGTACAGCGAAGGCCAGCATGTAATCGGGAAGGATGTGGGGCAGTTGACTCATCGCCTTGTCCGCTTGACCGGCGCCCATCGTCAATGTCTTCACGTAATCCCGCCTCCTATTAATGTCCGCTATCATATAGTTCCTCACAATCGCTCGCAATCGGCCATCCGGTTCCTTCCCGGCCAGCGCGTAGTATCCCATGAAATCGAGCGGAAGACACTTGTTCGGCAGACCTCGTCCTAATCCCTTATGCAATTTCAAGGCGAAGATCTCACGGACCTGTTTAACTTCGTCCATCATTAATTGCGAAAGGTTATAGAACTGTTCCGCGGTGTACTGGTCGCCGACTCCTTTCTGTTCGCAAACTTTCAGCATGGCGCAACCTGCCGACAGTCGTAACCAAGACATTTCGGCCTGGGCTAGACGTCCTGATTGAAGCAGATCGCCTTTGTGCGAGATAAAAGCGTTCAGCATCCTGAATGTCTTCTGCGCAGACGCAGTATCCTGCTTAAGACCTAGCAGCCATCTTGCCATAGCTTTCAGTCCTTCGATCTTACATCTCGTCTCTTCAGGAAGGTCCTCTTCCGCGCACCAGGATTCCGTATCGTGATTGTTGTTTTCGGTTTGTTTGGCTTCTTTTACGAGTAATTCTTTGACAATCTTAAAAATAAAAGGAGAAATAAACAATAAATTTTTGAACTAGTGTACTAACTTCTTTGATTGAAATATACCGTACAGGCTGTCTAGTTTTCCATGTTTTTACAGGGTACGAAACAAAAAACAGACCAAACATTTTAAGTGAACCGTACTCTTTTTTCGAGAAAATAATTATGAGACTACAAAAGCATCAACCCTGTACGCACTTTTTACAAAATTCTTGTATTACCAATTCGGTAAAATTACAAGGAATATTCAAAATATGCACTATTAGTAACGCTGGCCACGAGCGGTACCGCGCATCGGCGTAGAATCAGTTCGGACCGAGAGGAACGGTAGTATCACTTCGTCTGCGGAGCAGTACGGACATTTTCGCTGCCGGTCATTTGCGCAATTGTTTATCTGTCCTAGAAAAATTATGATTTCGTCAGCAAAACGACCGCGGTCGGACAAACTTCGAAAATTTATTGCAGAAATTCCAGACTTAATATATGAAGGTGCTAAAATTAAATGTGTAATCTGTAAAATCCCGTTAATGTGTTGGTTCAGACAACATTGTCTACGACACGTAAATAGTGAAAAGCATGTCTCAAAAAGAAATTGCGCACGAGACAATGAAAAATTTATATTTAATTTATGCGTTACGTTTATTGCATGTAATATACCGTTTAATTTACTAGACAAGGAACCATTTATCTGCTTTTGGAATAACTATTCGGAGTGCAAATTACCAAGTCGAACATCGTTACGAAGAATTGTGCCATCTGCGCGCGAACATATTGAACAAAAAATAAAATCGGAGTTGAAAGATCAGAAATTGTGGTTATGTGTCGACGAAACAACTGATCGGAAGAAACATTCTGTTCTTAATGTAATGGCACGCAAATTGGAACCTCATCAATCGGCATCTTCAATTCTATTAGTCTCCAAACGAATACAACAGTGTACTGCCGAAGTAATTTCAAAGTTAGTGTTAAATACATTGGACAAGTTTGAACTTTCAACAAACCAACTATTGATGTTAGTGAGTGATGGTGCTGCAAACATGCTTTCTGTAGGCCGGTCTCTTAAAAAGCATTCTGCTAATTTGTTACACATTACGTGTAAAATTCATGCTTTCAATCTTGTAGCGGATAGTATCAGAAAATGTTATCCTGAGGTAGACGCTTTAATAGCGCATACCAAAGCAGTATTTGTCAAATCACCGAAACGTATTCGCGAATTTCACAGACTGTGCCCCCGTATACCAGAGCCACCAGAACCTATTCTAACTCGTTGGGGAACATGGTTACAGGCCGCGTTTTATTATCATTAATATTTTGACAATATTAAGAACGTGGTTTTACAATTCGACACAAAGGAAGCTGCCGCTATCCAGAAAAGCCAGTCGAAATTTCAAGATAGTCAGGTTAAAATGGATTTTAAAATCATTCACGACAATTACTTCGGGCTAGCAGATGCAATAGAAAAATTACAAAATCCTGCGGTGCCGTTAGAAGAATCTCTACAAATAGTGCAACATGTTCACGCACAGCTATTAGCGATTGAAGACGCAAAAAATGTTTCTGTTCTAGAAAAATTTGAAAGTGTTTTTGAGAAAAATTCTGATTTTGGCACATTAAGACACATTTGTGAAGGTGCGTCAACAGAATCGTTAAGTTATTTGAAAGATTATTTTACTTACGCAAATATTACGTCACTAGATGTAGAACGTTCGTTCTCTGCATATAAACGCATTTTTTCCTCATGCCGTACTAGTTTTGCCGAAACAGCAGTTGAAACATATCTAATGTTGCAGATATTTAACAGACTTTATTCACTTTGTGATTTCACGGAGGACTCTTAAAATGGTAAGTGTTTGAGCACGTGTTATTTAATTTTTATTTAAAAGATGAGCGAAATTATTTGCGGCAGCAAACATCTCTATTAGCAGAATAACTCTAGTGGAACGCGAGGCCTGGTCGACTCTACGCTACTGCACGGTACCGCTCGTGGCCAGCTTTAACTATTAGTATTTAATACACACGTCGTGCTTGCAATTTTGGCGGGAGAATTGAAAAACAAAGTGATTTAATTAAAACAATAATGTTCTGTTATGTAGCATAATTCCCAGAAAAATTAACAACTAGAAGTGAAGTGAAGATATTATACATCCTACTTGAAAAAATTAAGTTCAATTCGATATGACGTCAAGAAATAAATCAAGATAAATATTATTATAAACAAATGTTCCCCTCGACATAGATTACGCTAATTTTAAATTTTTGCTTAATTTTCCTGTAATCTAATTTAATCGCCTTAAGTGCCGCATCCTGTATGTAAAATAAAAATATGGAAATACCATTATTGCGATTGTGAAACTTGACACTTACAAGTTTCTGGCGTAAAGCAGATAAAAATTCAAAGATTATCAATGAAAAATCTCAATTTAAATGTATTTTTGACACTTAATATTGTTTTAAGAAAACATTTTCTACGTAGATAAAATATCCTCAAATGAAACTGCATTAACAAATTGCAAAATTGATTGCCTTCAATAGAATTTTAGCACACTTTTAAAGAATACCTTCTTGGCCTAGAAAAGCGAAAAAAAAATTATTACACTTGCACTAGACACTAGAGTATTAAAAATTGGTAAATTGGAAAAAAAGTAGAATACAAACAACTTTTTCCTTTAACATTTTGTAAGAATTTTAAAATTCAATATTTTACAATTTTCTGAAAATTTAGATTTGGCGGTTAAAAGATCACGTGATTGCTCGTGTATTAATTGATATCATTTTTGAAGCAAAAACAAAAACCGAAGTAAAACTTGTCATATATTTATTGAATAAAAAAATTTCCTACATGATGGGGCGGACTTTATGTGTGACTCTGTATGAGTTAAAAATTCATGGCTTTATTCTAACGTACGCAAGGAAAATAAACGACCGTTGGCTAATAGAGTCCCTAAATTGGATTTACTTTTGATGTTTATTGTTTGTGGTCTACCGCTTCGCTTACTCGATAAAGAACCGGTTCGACAGTTTTGGCATACATACAATCCCGAGTGGAACTCACCATCACGGACAGCGTTACGGAAAGAGCTACCAAGTATACGTAAAGATAACGAAAATAGGATCAAAGCAGATTTAAAAGATGAACGGCTGTGGCTATGCCTTGATGAGAGGACAGATTGTAAAAAAATCTATCTTGAATATTATAGTATGAGTATTAGATGCCTTTAAACCGAAATTTGCTATTAGCTAAAAAATGTACTGGCGTAGTGCTCGATACGTTACATCAATTTCAAGTGTCAACTGGTCAACTGCTGTAGGCCGTTCTCTTAAAGAAAAGTGTGAGGGACTTTTAATAATAATAATAATAATAAACTTTATTTCAATGACCAAAGTTTGAAATAAGTCGGAAAAAAAAAAACAACAATACAAAAGGGAATAATACAATAACTAAATACAAAACAAAAGAAATTAATAAGTAATAAGTCAAAGTGACTATACACATATCAAATCAAATAATGGGGCAATCGAAAAATTCCTTAAATGAATAAACACATTTGGACAGTAACCAAGATTTTACTGTTATTTTAAATTTATTTAAATTATAAACTTTCCAGTTGTCTGGAAAACGACTATAGATTTTGATTCCAAGGACATCAACACAATCTGATGTAAGTTTTAGGTTATGCTGCATGAGATGTATCTTAGGATCTCTTATGTCATAATTATGCTGTGCATTGTTAGTCGCTAATATTTTATTCTTGTGTTTATGAATATAACAAGAGGCTTCTAGAATATATAATTCAAATACAGTCAGAATTTTTAAAGATATAAAATAATTTCTACAAGATGTTAACTTGACCGATACCAGCAATACACCTCATTGCAGCTTTCTGCTTGAGAAGTTGGTTGGTAAAAGGGCTGGAACCCCAAAGAAGAATTCCATACTGTAAACGAGATTGAAATTCCGAAAAATAAACAATTCTTAATGAGTCAATGCTCAAAGATTGTTGTAAATGCCTTAATTTTAAAATTATTACATTAAGTTTTGAGGTTAAAGATTGACAATGAAGATCCCATTTCAGCGACGAATCCAGAGTTACTCCTAACAACTTAGCTGAATTAGAATGATTGACAATATTATTTGAAATCTGTAGATTTGGATAGAAATTAATTTCTTTTGGTAGTGTGAAAATAATATACTTAGTCTTATCAAAGTTTAGGGAAAGTCATTAGCGCAACACCATTGGACATACTTAACATGTCATTGGCAACACTCGAAAATCGTGCTCATACTAGTACCAGTATAGTTGTATCATCCGCGTAACACACCACTGTAGTCACCTAGAAATCAACATGTCGCAAAAATAACGAAAACAAAAGTGGTCAAGGACGATCAGCACTACACAATGTTGTGGTAGAGGAGAAGACTGATCTTGTGTCTCGTGTTTAAATTAAAACTACATCAATTTCAACAAATGTTATTCGTTAGGGAAAGGTAGGAATATCCAGTTAGCACAGTTCCCCAAATCCCAAGGAATTAAGCTGTGTTCAAACAACAGATTGTTTGAACACAATCGAAGTTTAGTTAGATCACTCAGAACAATGGACACAACTTACCTCAATGTGCGAAGGATGCTGCGTGAAGTTCTAACAAAGGGTGGTTTGGATTTGCCTGTGACGTGTTGAGAGAAGATAAAATTAAATCGAATATTATTATAAAATGTATCTATACGATTAAGCATAGCCTATTCAAATAGCTTCGTAAAAGACGGAAAGTGCAATTTGGTCTGAAATATCGAGATGTTATTGCCACCTTTCTTAGTAATCGGTCTTATAGATATGGCTTTAAGAGACTCCGGGAAAAGCCCTTTATCAAAGGATTCATTAATTAGGTATACTATGGGTGTTACAATTACATGCTTGAATTCCTTGAGGATGCAAGCAGGTATACCATCAGAACCAGAGATGAATTTATTTTTAATTTTATCGAAAATTGTAAGCATTTCAGATTCAGAGTAATGAAGTAAATACATCGAATGAGAAACTTGCTTAACGTGATTGTTGGGGATTGAAATATTAGGTACAGAACAAGAGATAGCGATTGGAACCTCTTGAAAGTATTTGTTTAACGTGTCAGCCACAATACCTGGGGAAGTAACCGTATCATTGTCCACCTTAACAGCGAATTTAACGTTATGTTGGATAAGATCAGTTTTATTTTGTAATTTTTTTAAAATATTCCATGTGGTTCGGCTTTTATTGTAAGATTTTAGAATCTGAGCATGGAAAAAATTTTGTTTAGAAAAACGGACTAATTCTTCGTGTTGAATTTTACGTTGTGTGTAGATCGGTTTTAAGACGGGGTAAGATTTGTGGAGAAGGAATACATCTTTAAGTAGTAAACTAGATTTCTTCACATCATCATTTACCCAATCTTTGTTTTCGTTGGTGATAGAACATGTACTGTATGCAAAGGAGATATCAAAATAATAATAAAATATATTAAAAAAGGCTACAAATTTATCATTAAAATCTTCTGTCTGGTAGATATCATTCCAAGACTCGTTGCGTAAGAAGTTTGAAAAAATTTCCTTATTATGGGAGTTGTACAATCTGCGATACTCGTAATACTGACTACTTGTTGATTTATTTATAACATTAGAAAAAAGCAAAATTAATTTATGAACAGAGAAGCAAATATCGTTTACTGCACACTGTATATTAAAGCTAAAATTGGTGAAGATATTGTCAATGGTTGTGCTAGTTGTAGAAGTAACTCTAGTAGGGTTAAAGACTTGTTGTAATAGACCAAATGAATCTAATGTACTAATTAGCGCAGCGCATCTAATATCCCTGGAAGCAAAATCAATATTACAATCGCCAGCAGGAATGATGTACAAGTTTTACATGTTACGTGTAAAGTTCATGTTTTACATCTTGTGGCACAAACTATTCGAGAATGTTACCTGGAGCTGGATGCATTAATAGCAAATACAAAGAAAAAGTATTTCTTAAATCTCCCAAACGGATTCGAGCATTTCACAGGCTTTGTCCCGGTATTCGCGAATCACCGCAGACGATTCTTACGCGTTGGGAAATATGGTTGCAAGTGGCTTTTTATTATTCTGAACATTTCCAAGAAGTAAAATCTGTGATCTTAGAATTCGATCCTCACGAAGGTGTAGCTATTAAGGAGAGCCAGAAAGGATTTCTAGATACTTCTGTTGAAACGGATTTAAAAGGTATTATCAACAATTATAAATGATTACTAGACGCAATAGAAAAATTGCAAAATACTGGGTTGTCGTTGGTAGAATCAGTGCAAATAGTGGACGAAGTTAAGACATTGCTACACGGTATAAACGATGCAAAAAATGGTCGCATTAGAGCAAAGTTCGACAGGTTAAAAAGAAAAACTCCGATTATACGAGATTAAGACAAATGTGTGGTGGTGCATCTGCAGATTCATTAATTAACTCTAAGGATTATTTTTTAGATGTTGTACGATCTTTCTCGAAATATAAGAACATTTTTTCATCACAGCGAACAACCTTCACCGAGACAAATGTGCAAATATACCTGATGGTGCAAATTTTTCAACGATCCTATCCACACTGTTAAGAAGTTACATTTATTTATTAGATTATTATTTATTGATACGATATTAAGTACAACAGATTTCTTAAGAAATTACTTTGACTACTGTTTACAGTTGTTACATTACATATACAACAAATTCCGTTATCAAACAAAAAAAAAACCCATAATGGCAATAAAAACATTTCAACGTGTGCATACATTCGCTTTATTTACCAAACATGTTTGACCTGACATACTTCAAAAATAACACTTTTTAAAAACACATCTACTTTTAATGCAAGGAACGTATGCTGTGATCTATGAATCACACTTACCACGTCAAGTGATTCGTCTCCACAGACTCTCCGGCAAATGGATGCCGTAGATTTGAATCCTATCGGAGTCAATGAGTTTTATTTCGTTAATTTAATTTAACTACGTCGGAGACAGACCGATATTTCCCTATTCGCTAACGAAAACTAATATATTAGTCAATTTGAATATGTTGGAGATCCTCATAACTAGAGTAACCTAAACTTGCAGACTCGCATAGGCGTCGGTATTAAGGGTTAATATAAGATTACGAAAAATTCATAAATAAACTAAACCGGTAGAGAAGCAGGCATGTAGTGTCGACCTTGAATATAAATCATGTTAAACCGCGCTGAGAGAGATTTCGTTTTAGTACCGGTTGAGCTGTTGCAGAGATTAGTCGAACGGTCAAGGTTATGTACTTACGTGTCGCTTTTGAAAATATAGCTGGTGTTTTTTGCGTGTTGTAGTATTATACCAAGTACATAATTAGTGTATCGTTTCATAGAGCACTAATATTTACATACCTAAGAAAACAATGCCTCGTAATAGATTTGCTACTAATGTACATAAGTATGTGTCACTTTTTCCCCATTTAAAATATGACGGTAGTGCAGTTTTTTGCTTAATATGCAATGTTCGTTTGGCTGCATTGGACAGAACTGATTGCCAGAGGCATGTCAATGGTATTAAGCATATGAGAAATGCAAGAACTGAAATACCTTATACACTATTCCTCATACATTTATTAATTATGTTTACCTCTTGTAATCTTCCGTTGTCGTTGGTGAGAAAAGCAGCTTTTAACACGTTTTGGCGACAATACGTTCCAAAGTACCCATTGCCCTCACAAACACAATTACAGAATCATTTGCCGCGAATGAAAGAGATGCTAGAAAATGTGTGTAAACGTGATTTGTGTTCCAAAAAAAATATGGATTACCGTGGATGAAACGACCGATATAAAGAAAAGCAGTATTGTGAATGTAATAGCTCGCGTTTTATCTAGCGAGAACACAGCATCTCGATATTTGTTAGCTTGCAAACGTGTTCAACAATGTACCGCGGAAAATATTCAAAAAGTGATAATGAACGCTTTGAAAAAATTTAAAATTGCCCAAGATCAAGTTGTGATGATTGTGACAGATAGTGCAGCAACGATGCTAAATGTTGGGCGATCCTTAAAACATATATTTCCTAACTTAATACATATAACCTGCGTGCTGCATGCTTTGCATTTAGTTGGTGAAGTTGTTCGACAACATTACGGAAACCTTGATCGGATGATTGGAAGTACTAAAGCAGTGTTTCGTAAATCTCCTAAACGTTTAAAAGAATTTCGTAAATTTTGTCCAGGTATTCCAGAACCTCCTGAACCAATTTTAACGCGATGGGGTACTTGGCTAACAGCAGCTTCTTACTATTTGATCCATTTTTAACAAATTCAATCAGTTATAATGCGATTTAATTGGAATGAATCCAACGCAATTAGAGAAAGTCAAAGAGAATTTCAAATTCCTCAACTTTTAGAAGATTTAACAACAATATGTACCAATTATACAGTATTACTAGATGCCACCAGAAAACTACAATGTACTGAATTGTCATTGCAGGAATCATTAGACATAGTGGAGAGTAAAAAATAAATTACACACATTAAATGATACGCCAGGATTATGCGCTAGTCAAAAGTTGGCAGATATTTTAAGGAAAAATCCCGATTTTAATACTTTAGAGGCCGTTCATAATAAGTGTAAGAATAGTGAACCTTTAAGTGATTTTGAAAAACAGTTTCTACATGCAAATGTAACTTCCTTAGATGTGGAGAGATCGTTTTCTATGTATAAGAATATTTTTTCTTGTCGACGCACAAGGTTTAAAGATGTAACTGTGGAAACATATGCAATGATGCAAGTTTATAGTAGTTCACATCCTGATGACTCTAATTTGTTGAATAATTAGCAAGTAAGTTTATTTATGAATTTTTCGTATTCTTATATGAACCCGTAATACCGACGCCTATGCGAGTCCGCAAGTTTAGGTTACTCATAACTGACTAAGATGAAAACCAACGCGATGAAGAAGATAATCAAGTACTCAAGGAACAACATTTCTTTCAGCACGATAGTGCTGTTGTTCGTAACTGACTTAACCGAAGATTTGCAAATCACCGGATTGGTGGATGTGGAGCGATCGAATAGCCTCCACGATCATCGGAGTTGACAAGTCTCAGCTTCTTTCTTTGGGTCCATTTAAAAATCAATTGTTTATAAGCTCCAAGTAACAGATTTAAGCGATTTGCGTCAACGAATTATTAAACAAGTGTAGAAACATTCCACAAAAGAGAAGGCAAGAATTTGAAAACCGGCTTTACTACTGCATGAGGACCAAGGGTGCTCGTTTCAGCAGTTCTTGTGAATATTGTTTTTTTCAGCTATGTTTGTTTATCCTAATTATAATGAAATACTAAATATTGTTATTGTTTATCTAGATGTTTAAAGGTTTGCCTTCAGTTTCATATTGTAGATTCAACTTTTAAGTTTTCATTTGCAAAATTCATCTTTTTTTTTCAAAAAAAAAGATACCTATAATAAACCTATGATAAACCTCGTCTTTTAAGGTGTTTTTGACTGTGAATTATTGAAGAGTGAACTTGGTACAAGGGACTTTCAACACTTACCAAATATGAAATAATATAAAGCTTACCTTTCTAGAAACGATATTTTTGATTTGAACTTTGCATTTTTCAGGCACATTGAAAGCTATGTGCCCCAAGGTCACAATCGCTGTCCTATAATGGGGAGACTCCGGACAAAGGTTCGTCTTGGCCGAATCCAAGATGGCAGGAAATAGTGTATCGTGCAGATCAGGCATATTAACGAAAATACATCGGATAGCTCCCTTGGCCTGTTTGGGCGTTCCCATTTCGGCAAAATTCTTACAGATCGGCGCCAACGTGTCCATGATATCGGGAAATTGTTCATCTAAAGAAGGATATTGAACGGTTATAAATGAAGTTACCCGGGGCAACGTAGAAAACTTACATAGACATTTATATTTTCCTAGGAAAGTAAATACGGATAATACTAAAGGTGCGATTGATTGATCTTCCAGATGCAGCAACTCCATGAGCTGCTCTAGGATATCTTGGTGGTGGAAATGCGGGGCGAAGACGCAGCTGAGCATCACCAATAGCTTCAATCCCCTATCGCCAGCAGTAGCTGGATGCAAACCGACTTCTTCGATGGTGTTACCACCGCGCAAACAATCTTCTACGTATCCGATCAATATCCTGATAGCTTCGTGATCTACCATTACTGAACTTACCCGTTCCAACAACATCTTCACAATGTTATAGTACAGATTGGTCATAACAGGTTGTCCGAGTTTCTTTAAAACAGCCGCTGTTGCGTAAGAACATTCTTGGCAACTAACGGAAGGCCTAGCAACAAGTTCCATTGATTCTAAGAGACCAGCATCCTTTCTCATGTGAGCGCTAAATTTGGTGAGGTATTCATGGGCTTTAACTGGTTCCGGAAGGCACCGCGAGAGAGCTTGCACCTTAATAGAAATGTCCTTTTGTACTTCTGGCGTGTTATTCCTTCTGTGCAACTCTAACCATTCCAATACAAGTTTCCTAACGCACAATTGATTCTTTTGCAGTTCGATGAATGCCTTTGTAGCATGATCATCCACCGTACCCAATAAATGGTACAATTTTCTCATCCTTTCGGCAGCAGGCAGTTGATACGGAACCAAACATGTATTCAATAATCTCTCAACCAGTAAACGGTCTTCCATACCAGCCATATAATATCCATTCAAGATTTTGTCTTTAATCCACGTAACTGCTTTCTTAGTTGCGTTCGGTACATCCGCATCACTTAGATGTTTGCGGTAAATCATAGCTAAACCTGACATTGCTTCCTTTCGGATCTTAAACTTCTTATCCAATGTTCTCTCTTTAACGAACTCTAAAAGATCCTCCGAGTCAGATACGACTTGGAAATCTCTTCTTGCCGTCGTAACAATTGCCATGACAACCTCATATCGTACGTTCTCTTCTGAATCATGCTGGCGCATCTTTAAGGTTTCTGTGATATCTTTCCTCAGATCAGGGTGGTTCAAGAAGAAGTGCATGGAATATTGTACACATTTTATTCGAATTGAAACTGAAATATCGTTGAATCGGCCTAAAAATGCCCGCCATAATGATGGATGCCTTCGTGCTAGCTCCGAATCCTTTTCGCTGAACATGCGTGCTAATAAAGCGACAGCTCCTAACCTCTCATTAACCTGAGCGCTTTTCAATTTACATTCTAGTTGTGGGAGTACGGCGGTTAGAACTTGTGGGCAAATATGGTTTAATTCGTAAATCAAATCGTAAACTTTAGAGTAGATTAATAAATTTTTATCTTCCTTTCCTAATATAAGCACTTGATTAAAAAATGCTTGTATGTAAGGCTCCAACGTATCCGATGTCTTAACGACTAACTCCTTTGCAAGTAAATAAGCGTTTTTCCGTTGAGTTTTATTTGGTTCTACGATATTCATTAAAATAATGTCTAAAAGTTCATTACCAACATTGTCACTTTCACCTATTACTGGACACAACACATCTAGCATAAAACTTTTAACTCTCGGTGAATGTTCGTCATTAACAATTTTGAACATAAGATGAAATAAGGCGCAGAATATTTCCTGACTATCTTCCAAATCGAAGCACATATTAAATGACTTCACATAGGCCAAGTTCTCTAATAAATAGAAATATCTCTTAAAGGCGGCATCTTTGGGATCTTTCAATCCAGACAATTGTGTAATTAAAAATAGAAATATAGTTTTCACTTGATCCGTATCTTTATATGGTGCTTCAGGTGCATAAACTCTAAGAACATCTGCAATACAACACGCTATAAGCAGTTGAACATCCCTCGAAGGATGAGATAAGAATTGTTCTTCGGCAAGATGCAATGCCAAGGGTATATACTGCTGATAAGCTCCTTCATCTTGACCCATTGCTTGTAAGGTATGGGCTAGTGTTTTCAACCGACGAATTAGCTCGTCGGGACCTAAATCCTCAGTTATAGGTCTGCAACCGGGTGGATAAATTATCTCCGACATTTTTGTATCCTAATAAACAATCATCAAGTAAATAATAGCATAACCAAGCTTTGGATTTTGAAGGTTAGTATTATGGTATAAAACGTTAAAAATCTAATCAAGAAGCATACTGTATGATTCATAAAGCGATAGTGAGGCAAATAATACATGTACGTACCCTACAAAACCCCTAAATAATTTCAAATTACATCGAACGAACGCGCAATTTCAATCGAATATAAAATGCAACACGAAGCACATTATGAAACTTCATCAATGCGTATTTGTTCACTGCATCTTCGGCTACTATTTAAAACGCATTTGTCGCGAATTAGCGAGGATAACTTTATTCAAATTTGTAAGAATGTTATTAAGTGCTCAATGTATAAACAACAGAGATGTCAAAATGGCTGCCATAAACGACTATTACAAACCTGCGTAAGTAGGGACTTTGCATAGGGAATTTGTGCGGATAAACTAATATCCATATTAACTAATTTCAAAATATTTATTTACAAAAAAGACTATTACGTTCAATCAACATGTTACGTTTCCGCACATCAGTAAATAATTAATTTTCTACTAATACACTTTTGAAAAAAATTATTCAAACAAAATGTATAATTTTACTAATAATTGATTCTAGATATTCTCGTTAAAGAATTGTAGAAACATTGAAAATAAAATTAAAGAAACTCTATTATTACTGACTGCATTTATCGAAAAAAAATTATGGTAGTCGTTAAAATTTGGTTGCCTATGAGTCTGGGTGGGAGAAAATGGCGGCCCTCTAGATGGCGCTGATGGAAATAGGATTTCACTCTCCAATAACGACTCTTGTTTGGAAGTATTAAAAACCGCCAAAACTTTCAATTTGCAAACAAATACCGTTCCTTATAAATAGTATGTATTATATAACTAAGAAACTTAATATAATTATCATTTTACAGAAAAATTTAGTGGTATTCTGTATTTAAAGTAGCCATTGCTCCCAATACCAAGAAATGCCTAAATAAAATTGTTATTGGTTTATGATTAGTTTAAACAATGCTTTAAACACAGCAATAATAGGGAGGGTTGCAAATGAGAATTCCCCCGGATTCTTAAAATTAAAGCAGACTTTATAGTTCAATAAGATATTATTTCTTATTAATTTTATCTATACCACTCTTCAAATTGAAACCCTCAAATCTCAAATATTTCAAAGAAACACTCTTTCGCCTGACACATATAAAAATAAATTATTTCCTTCTAAGCAAAATATAACGTGTTTATAATTAAAAAAATAATTCTTTACTGCATCAGTTTATAAAAATACTTTATTTTGTGTAACATATATTACATAAAATTTTGATAAGAAGTCAATAGTTAATGCAAAACTTGGAGTTATGTCCCAAAAGCTAAGCTCCACAAAATTAATTTATAACTTTTAATTATGTTGCATCAACAGTAGACGAGTTCAGGTATTCGTTCGCAATAACTCGATTTACTCCAAGTACCCTACTCGCGCTCTTTAACGTTCGGAAATGTCGTATAGTTAAGTTACTCCATCCATTCGTTTTGAAGTTTGGCTTGAGTGATCCACTCTTGCTCTACTCCAGATCTAGTCCACGTGTTCTGTACCTACTCTTGATCTGCTCCGAAGGAATACCCGAATTCAGCTAGCGTATGTGTGGATATACATCTGATCAATGACGTAGCTACATCCACGCAATGCGTAGGGACCCTAGACGCAAGGGCGTCCAAAGGGCCTTCCGATCTTCTATGTTTTTACTCCTGTTATGATAAATAAATCTAATAGTAAAAATTCGCGTGGGGGCCCAAATTTGGTAGTTACGCCACTGCATCTGATCACATTTAAATCGCTAATCAGAAGCTCAAATTCAAATTAATTTATTTTTTATTTTTTTAGATAAAGGTAGACATTTTCTTTTTAATACAATGTTATTACATGAATTTCGATTATCGTTTGATAATTCAAAACACTTATCGTGTTATTAGTGGGGATTAACGGAACACCGGTTATATGAAGTTTCCTCCTTCACTTCGGACCACGTTAAAACGAATCCGTATTATGGAAATAAAGCAAAACTGTACTCAAAAAGATGACAGTAGTTCAGTTACAAAAATTGCTATAACGAGGAAATAGTTGAACTTAGACCACTAATATGTTAGTAATTTTTTGTATAAAATTTTGTCGAAAATTTTAAACTGTGTAAGACAATGTTCCATAAAAAAAATTAGTTTAAATATTACGCGTATCTCATTAACAATTAAGCGCCTCTGTATTTAGGTCCTTTAAGACTTAAAGGTGTGTTTATAGTGGAGCTGCGACACTCGATAAGAGCGGCGAGTTAGTAAAACGAACCAATTGGTGCATTACAAAAAGGTGCAATGCTCACCGATGGGCTCGTTTTGCTAACTCGTCGCTCTTACCGAGTTTCGTAACGGCATTATAAACGCACCCTAGTCCGGGTACCAAGAACCACATCTGCCTAAGGGTGCGAATGCAGTGGAGCTGCGATAAACGATAAGAGCGGCGAGTTAACAATGCGCACCGATTGGTCTGTTTTGCTAACTCGCCGCTCTTATCGAGTATCGCAGCTCCACTATCCACCACATCCTTATACACACTTCCGGAGAAATAGCGATTTCCATAAAGATAGGTTTTCGAGAACACGAGCGAACAAGCGGCCAATCACAAACGAACATGCGTTTGGCGCGGCGAAATCGCGTGCGACTATGTCAAATTGCTTTAGAAGCGATATAAACGATTTTTCGCACGCGACTACCAATGAATGTACAGTATTTTGTACAGCTCTACATAGATTTATTTTATCTTTATGAATTGAAGTTTTCTGATTGAAGAGGTTAATATAATCTTAATATTTTAATAATGAAAAGAATGTTTTAATTTGTTATTAGTACACTTGGCATTTTTTAAATTTCGCGGATTATTTAAGGTGGTAGTTCCGGCAATAAAGGACATATTCGCCTATATTACGTTAAGAAATTGGCGAATATGTCCTTTGTTGCAGGAACTACCAACTTAAATCGTCCGCAAAATTTAAAAAAAAGGCCAACTCTGATTAGGAACCTTAACGATCAAAATTCAGAAGAATACATGGAGAAAAAAAAAACAGAAAACGACGGTCTGTAGGATCAGTCTTTCAACACAGAGAAAAGCAATATTTCCATAACCTGTTAATTAAAAATAACTCAGTTTCATTTAAAAAATATTTCTGCATGACGCCAGCAGAATTTGCGACAGTTCTATGAAAATTTCTGGTAGTTTCATATAGTTTCGTTTGCAATGTATTGTAAATGCTAATCAACACTACTAAAATACAGTATATAGTAGCTGGAGACCTTTATTTAATTTTCTTCGATTCAGATGTTGAGCAGATGATTCGGATCATCTACTTCTTTAATTATAATGGGTGTTATGCCTCTCTGCAACATAAATGCTGTAATGTACTAATAAAATAAAATATCTGCATATTCTGTATTTAATTTTGTTTATCTCCCCCCGGACCTCCGATCAGGGGGGCCTCCGAAGAACTTTAAGTTTTTAAGTATAACAGTGGTGCTCACGTTTCCACATAAATGACAAAAGACAGAATATAAGCACGGTGTGCGTCACTCATGCTCCCACTCGTATTCTCCGTTTCGTATATTTACGTAGCGACTTAAGCAGTAGGCGGCTGATATACGAAGTATATGTTAAGGTTTTTAAGTATAACAGCGGTGCTCACGTTTCCACATAAATGACAAAAGAAAGAATTTAAGCACGGTGTGCGTCACTCATGCTCCCACTCGTATTCTCCGTTTCGTATATTTACGTAGCGACTTAAGCAGTACGGTATATACCTATATGTAGGAATACAAAAAAAGCACCTTGTATTCTGAGAGGATGATTACGTATAAATATGCCGTATTTATGTTTAAAGATTTATGTTAGAAGCGCTGATGCTATAATTTTATAAGATATGAGTGTCAGTTAGTTTTCCACCCCTCCATACATGCGCCCGCCCTCATGCGGTTGATTTCAAGCCTCACGGAAACTTTTGATAAGATAGAAGAAAATGAAATCTTACCAGAAATTAAACGGTTAAAACGTCATCTTCAAGCAGTAAAAGTTGAAAAAGAGGAAGCTAAAAAGTGGCCCGCATTCAAAGTGTTGTTAAGTATAAAGTGGAAATGGATTTCCAAAAATCAGTCCCTAACTTATATGTGGCATTAAAGATTTTTTTGACAGTGTGTTTCAGTTGCTTCTTGCGAAAGATTCTCTACAAAGTTGAAGTCGATTGAAAGCTATCGTCGATCAACAATGAGCCAAAGTAAGACTTAACGATTGGGCAATCCTTTCCGTTGAAAATGCAGCAGCTAGAAACATTTTCATGAAGCTATAAAAAAAATTTCAGGAGTGAAAGTTCACAAAGCACGGTTTTAGCTTTTTTTATTGACAGGAAAGTTCAAAACATGTTTATAATACATCAAAAATGGCAGATTAATAAGCTTCATCAATTGATAGCGTGCATCCTTTTGAATTATTTTTTTCTTATACATAGTGTTCTGTTAAGGCTATGCCAAACCTAACTTAATTAATTTAAACGAACGCCTGTATATTATGTCATTTTTTGATTCCCCGCTCAATTCTAGGGTGGCTTTATACAACATACCATATGCCTAAAATGCACCGTTCTTGCGCTATTCAACTATCTTTATTAAAACTTTCAATTATACAACTACAGTACGAGCATAAATGATTGGTTGAGTTGGTGATCACTGGTTAGTTGGTAGGTCACTAAATGCGCTAGATTCAGTACAGTTCATATTCAGTAGCGTGCGAATAACTTTTTAAGCATAAATAGTGAAGTGTAATGTATAAATAAACATAACTTCGACATGTCAAAATATGTAGGAGATTTAAATTAATCATTGGAAACACATTATATGTAATTTCTTTATGAAACATCATTGTGGTTATATGTTAGTTTGTTTCTTGCAAAAAAACAGCAACTAATCGCTTGGTCATTATGTAATTAATTGATATTTGTTTTCAGTATTCTTTTGTATCTTTAAGGTAAAAATGAGACAATATAGTTAAATATAACCATTTTACAACACATATGCACCACTTGTTAATTTTTATTTGTTGTATGTTTTGCTACAAGTCAAAATTACAAATTACAGAACATTTACAATTAGAAATATATTGCAGCGTTTACAAAAACTGCTGGTAATGCTAACCTTGATTCTGTAAACATAAATTCGTTCTTCTTTTTAAGCTTTCAAAGACATTTTGTAGGCACTCTACCAGAATATTTGCAATTTTATTCATAGTGGCTTCTTGCATCTTATCCAAGTTATGTAAACGGTTATGAAAAATTCTATTCTTTAAGTAGCCGAATAGAAAAAAATCAGGAGGTATGAGGTCTGGTGATCATGCTGGCCACAATCCACTACTTATTATTCTTCCTGGAAAAAATTATTGTAGAAATTGTATTGTAGCATTGGCTACATGAGGAGGTGCTCTGTCTTGCCGAAAATACCCATCTTGTAATTCATCCTCACGTAATTCTTAAATGTATCTGTTTGCTCAGATAGTTGTCTTAGAGGTTTATTAGGACTCTGTTTCATTCATGCCTGAACATCTGCCACAACCTCCTCTGTAACTACTGTTGGTCTTCCAGTAGATTTGCCTTTAGAAACATTGTCGGTTTCCAAGAAACGCTGAACAATAAGTTTCTGATATCGTTGAAACTCCGGATAAGCTATATCATTTTCAGGATATGTTGCTTGAAATTGGTTGTAGCATTGTAGAACAGAATAAGAAAATAAACCGTCTTCATGTAGAACACCAGTACGGAAATATACCATCACAATAAAAATATTTTGCTCCATTGGGAAAGGTATCTTTAACGGAACCTATGTATGATATTTATACATAAATGATATCATAATTCCAACATCAAGTAACTCACCTCAATCACTAGATTTTTATTATAGACTTTGTTTTGAAAAAAGATTTTGTACGGAATAAAGACAAAAATAGAAGAAAAAATACACGCCGATATCAACTACTCAAAATATAAATTGTTAGTGGTATTAAAATCGTTACCAACCTAAGTGTGGTTCCAAGTATTGCCAACTCAACCAATCATTTATGCTCGGCACTGTATACAAAGCTCAACTTACATCTGATATCGTTGAAACGGGAAAACGCGTAAAGTTGAAATTTTTTGCATTTGTTCAGCTTATAAATGACAAATAAATTCTACCATTAACATTAGACAAAATGAAAACATAAATAATTACTAATTAGAACGATTTAGAGCATAACTGTCAGTTAAAAATTTCAACCGTTAATAATTTTTTGAACGGAATTTTTCTTATTCGGTCACTTTAAGGCGTTGTTCGCAGAATTAGCCAGTGACTGTTTCCAACTATCAATTCCAATGAATCATATTGAAAGTCCAAATAACATATCGGTATTATGATTGTTATTGCGTTGACAGGGTATTCCATTTAAAATATCAAAGTTTGGTTGAGTACAGCCTTAACGGAACACTTTGTATAATAAAAATGATTCAAAAAGATGTACGCTTTCAACCGATGACACTTTTATCTAAAACATTTTATTCTAAAATCGATAATGTAGAAGATATTGCACGGTCAATTTTTATGAGACACCTGTATATGTGTTGACACTTTAGCTTTGTTCCAGCACCCTCAGAAAACCTGTAAATTTACCGCCTAGTATCTGCGCAATATGCTAACTGCAAACAACACCAAATATCGGCACACTCCTCATCACACAAAATATTAATTAAATTAATCCGGAACAGCTGTTTCGAGGGTTCCTGGGCAATCTCATTATCAACCGAATGACCAGGTTTATTCGGTTGAGCCCTCAAAACAGCTGTTTCGGATTAATTTAATGAATATTTTGTGTGGTGAGAAGTGTGCCGATATTTCGTGTTGTTTGCCATACTACCCCTTTTTTCGTACTGTACATGTACTGAACAGTAAATTTATGATTTTCTGAGGGCCCTGGAACAAGCCTTTTACGTGGTGATCTTATTCTAATAAGGGAAGCCTCAGGAAGATTTCCGTCCCGGGCATCGATAGTTATAGGTCCGCCACTGGTCTCACATCATTAATCATTATGAATAAAATAACTGTAAAATAGTTTTTATATCGAATTTTAAAGGTAACTTTCGAACCTCGTTTAGAGAAATTAAGTGTATGCATTATCCTTGAAGGCATAATCTAATAGATTTTATCCAATGATTTTTATTAAGATATAGATATCGCAGGATTATAAGCAGTCAGATGACCAATAGAAAGACCTAACGTGTCAAGGCATAATCACAAGCAATTTTCCAATATACGGTTGGTAAGAGTGGGAGTGCGATTGCTTTTGTTAGATTTTTGTGTCAAGTAGCCAAAGTACCGCAAATCATTTTGATGACGGTGTTCCAATAGTTTGCAGCAGAGTGTCTCCGAATCGTTGTGTTAATTGTAAAATATTCTTAATTAACGTAAATAGAAATGTTTGTGCCTCATAAAGAATTTATCCTATTAGTCGTAGTACTGTGTTCAATTCAATTTTCGCTATGCGACGATAAAAAAGGACCAAAAATCACAGAAAAAGTATGTTAGAAATAATTTAATATCCTAATTCTCTACGTAATACATATTTTAATATTAGGTTACTTTCGAAATTACAATCGGCGGTGAGGCTGCTGGCCCTGTCGAAATAGGATTATTCGGCAAAACGGTCCCAAAAACGGCGAAAAACTTCGCCGAACTTTGCCAGAAACCAGCCGGTGAAGGATATAAAGGAAGTAAATTCCATAGGGTCATCAGAGATTTCATGATTCAAGGCGGTGATTTCACTAAAGGCGACGGAACTGGAGGTAACTACCTTTCTAAAACTAGTTTTACAAGCTTGTTTTTATACATATGATAATAAACCTGAAACATTAAATATAAATTACATGCAGGACGTAGCATCTATGGTGAGCGATTTGAAGATGAGAACTTCAAACTAAAACACTATGGAGCTGGTTGGTTATCGATGGCGAATGCTGGTAAAGATACAAACGGCTCACAGTTCTTTATCACTACAAAAAAGACATCTTGGCTCGATGGAAGACATGTAGTTTTCGGTAAGGTATTGAAGGGTATGGATGTTGTTCGTAAAGTCGAAGGTTCCAAAACCGACTCAAGAGATCGTCCCGATAAGGACGTTGTGATTGCCGATTGCACGTATGAGCTGCTGGATGAACCAGTTGCAGTATCAAAAGAGGATGCTACCGATTAAGCAAGAATTTGATCATATAAGCAATTAATTGTGTGATAAGATTAAATATTTTTTCATTTTGTACTCTTTCATTGTGCCAGCTTTGTTCTTGTTACAGTTGTAATAAAGGTCAGAGGTTTTTTTATTTTGTTCTTTTATTTTTAAATTCCTTATTAATTTACATTTACCCAAAGTGAATATTTTTATGTTTTGCAATAATATATGGGAAATCTTATAAATCAGTAGACAAGATCTTTGTCTCATAACAGTAAACATCGAAAAAATTGGTATTAGCAATAACGGTTTATTATTTATTAGGTAGACACATTACAAGGACAGTCTGAAACGAAGATTTCCTTTCTTTAAGTTTGAAGCGCTGTAGCTGCCTAACCAAACGAGCTAGGAGGTTCTGCTTGGCCGTAATCGATTCAGCGGATAATTTTATATCTGAAACCGTCAACTTCGTCCACCAGAAATGCATCCCTAAGGATAAATCAGACGAAAACTAGAGCGATGTCGATCTAACGCCTCGTTTTCACGCCGTTTTTGGAGGTCCGAAAACTTCAAACGCCCATATCTCCAAAATGGTTAGAGATATCGCGTTACACCCTAATTTGCAAATTTCTTAAATTCATATTTAAAATACTTCAAATATTTCATTTCGCGCCAATTCCTCTATTTCAATATATAACGAAACTGAACACCTCCAAAGGATCACCGCGTCTACAACGCGTAGTATTTGTGTGTACACGTTTTAGCTAAATCCATTCCCCTAATTTGTCCTAAGATTTAATCTTTATTATTTAATAAAACCATTAATATTAATCATTTCAAAATTCTAGACCGCTAATAATCTTTATTTTAAACCCTTCTAGCACATGATAACAATAAATTTGAGTTATATTCTTAAGCTAATGGGATACTTAGTAATTAACTGTTCAGGAACCAGTCATTCCCGTTTCTTTCAATTCTTTAAGCCCCGTAGCTTCTTTGTTTATCAAAGAATATAAATGAAACTTTACCAACAGATAGTACAAATTCCGCTTTACATTTTGGTATCAGTTAAATTAGATTTCATCCGTAGCTACTTGTTGTAATTAGCAATTACCCAGTTCAATAAACATACAAATAAGTCGCTAAACACCGATCTCGCATACGTCATCATATCTTTGCTTCCGCATAGGTCCATTCATATGTCGCGATCCCATTGGATTTTCGTAAAATATATAAATAGAGGCATTTTCCTATCAAAGAGAATGAGTCGTTTAGAAGAAGTTAACGTATCAACTGGTAAGGCCGTAAGTGTCCCAGTGAGCCAAACAATGTTATCCTGGAGTACCAAGACTTAGGGTCGACGAAGTTGACGGTTTGAGATAGAAAATTATCCGCTGAATCGATTGCCGCCAAGCAGAACCTCCTAGCTTGTTTGGTTAGGCAGCTATAGCGCTTCAAACTTAAAAAAGGAATCTTCTTTTCTTAAATTTGAGACGCCCTAGCGTCGGAATGGTTAGAGCTAGAGAGTTTACCTTTTTTTAGTTTTAAAGCGCTCGCCGAGAGCTTTCGAACGGACCCAAACCTAACCTCCTAGCTCGTTCGGATGTCGAGATACAAGAGAGCCGTAAAAATTTCTACCCAAAGTGATGACATTTTGAATGGCCTAAAATGAAAGTCGGAATTTCGCCAACCTGACGGTGCCGATTTGTAGCCCTATGGTCGCACATTTGCGGAATAAATTTCAGCCCCTATCTCTAACCGTTTGGAGATATGGGCGTTTGAAGTTTTCGGACCTCCAAAAACGGCGTGAAAACGAGGCGTTAGATCGACATCGCTCTAGTTTTCGTCTGATTTATCCTTAGGGATGCATTTCTGGTCGACGAAGTTGACGGTTTCAGATAGAAAATTATCCGCTGAATCGATTGCCGCCAAGCAGAACCTCCTAGCTTGTTTGGTTAGGCAACTATAGCGCTTCAAACTTAAAAAAAGGAATCTTCTTTTCTTAAATTTGAGACGTCCTAGCGTCGGAAGGGTTAGAGCTAGAGAGTTGACCTTTTTTTAGTTTTAAAGCGCTCGCCGAGAGCTTTCGAACGGACCCAAACCTAACCTCCTAGCTCGTTCGGATGTCGAGATACAAGAGAGCCGTAAAAATTTCTACCCAAAGTGATGACATTTTTGAATGGCCTAAAAATGAAAGTCGGAATTTCGCCAACCTGACGGTGCCGATTTGTAGCCCTATGGTCGCACATTTGCGGAATAAAATTTCAGCCCGCTATCTCTAACCGTTTTGGAGATATGGGCGTTTGAAGTTTTCGGACCTCCAAAAACGGCGTGAAAACGAGGCGTTAGATCGACATCGCTCTAGTTTTCGTCTGATTTATCCTTAGGGATGCATTTCTGGTCGACGAAGTTGACGGTTCCAGATAGAAAATTATCCGCTGAATCGATTGCCGCCAAGCAGAACCTCCTAGGTTGTTTGGATAGGCAGCTATAGCCCTTCAAACTTAAAAAAAAGGAATCTTCTTTTCTTAAATTTGAGACGCCCTAGCGTCGAAACGGTTTGAGCTAGAGAGTTGATCTTTTTTTAGTTTTAACGCGCTCGCCGAGAGCTTTCGAAGGGACCCAAACCTAACCTCCTAGCTCGTTCGGATGTCGAGATACAAGAGAGCCGTAAAAATTTCTACCCAAAGTGATGACATTTTTGAATGGCCTAAAAATGAAAGTCGGAATTTCGCCAACCTGACGGTGCTGATTTGTAGCCCTATGGTCGCACATTTGCGGAATAAAATTTCAGCCCGCTGTCTCTAACCGTTTTGGAGATATGGGCGTTTGAAGTTTTCGGACCTCCAAAAACGGCGTGAAAACGAGGCGTTTTCTTATGTTTGAAGCGCTGTAGCTGCCTAACCAAACAAGATAATAAGTTCTGCTTGGCCGCAATCGATTCAGCGGATAATTTTCTATCTGAAACCGCCAACTTCGTCGACCAGAAATGCATCCCTAAGGATAAATGAGACGAGAACTAGAGCGATGTCGATTTAAGCCCTCGTTTTCACGCCGTTTTTGGAGGTCCGAAAACTTCAAACGCCCATATCTCCAAAACGGAGATAGCGGTCTGAAATTTTATTCCGCAACCATAGGGCTACAAATCGGCACCGTCAGGTTAGCGAAATTCCGACTTTCATTTTTAGGCGATTCAAAAATTTCATCAAGCTTCGTCGTGAAGATGGCGTTACTGATCAAAAATGTTAGTTGTTGTCAGTTGATTTTAGTGTTTTTGTAAAAGTAGAAAAAATCGAATATCAAGCCATTAAATTCTTACATTTGTAATGCAATACACCTATGGAGAATGGATTATTAAGCGAAATGTTTAATAATTACACATTTAAAGAAAATGTCATAGACTTTTTATCTTGGATTGCTATTTTTAGTCTACCCAACATAAATTACACGCTTTGCCACTGCTGATAGGGATCAAGGAGTTTAATAAGGCTGATCGTTAATTAGTTCAGATCTACAAAATAAATATATATTTATTATTTAAGTTGCAATTTATCTACTATCTATTAGCATTTAGGTTGTAATAAATTTTGCAGTAATATCTGTTAAATCATCATTTTGAATCGTGTCGACGACAAACTGGTCCTACGGCGAACTGGCGACGGCGAAACGTACTAGACCCCAATAACAGCGATTCAAGCCCCACTCAATTTTCACAATAGGTTCTACAGAAATAAAGTGAGAATTTTCTGAGACCTAAGAGCTTATTTATATTACACAAAAACAAATGAAGTTCATTTGACGCTCGATTTTCTGTTATTCCATTTTTTTAGAATAGGGACAGAACTTACGGCGAGACTAGGTATATTGACTGAAAATTTGGATATTAGAAAGCTAACCGGGCGTTAGGTGCCGTGGTCGCCCACTCCCTGGAGCAAAACCGCATTCAATTAAACATTTCCGTATCCCTGTTGAAGCAGTTTAAACGAAATAAGTCGTAGTTTTGGTGTCGATTAATAATTGTAGGTGAAACTTGAATACACCAGTACACTCCTGAAGCCAAGGCACGGTCGAAACAGTGGATTGCAAAGGGTGAATCGTTCGTCTCCGATAAGTATTTATAATAATACACTGTTAATAGAAGAAACATCAAATATAAATGCTCATTTGTTTATTTATCCAATATTGTACAAGATACACATCACTCGGTCAATTTTATACTTTACTTTTGTACATACAATGATTGATTTGTTTGCGCATAACTGTTTAAAAAAATACAATCTTTATAAAAAGCACTGTTATAACAAAGAAAAAAGAAGAAACGACAATATAAAAACAAATTATCACAAAATATTTCTAAAATATAAAAAAAGGTATATAAACAACCGAATATCCATACAGAGGAGGATAAAAGAAAAACAGAATAACCAAATATATTATGACAATTGTCGCATCGTACCAAGAGTCTGATTGGATTCGTTTGTGAATAGGCGCGATGTGCACCTTACCATTTCTTTAATTGGTTGGACTGATTAGAATGTGAAAAACCCCAAAAAGTACCGTTTTCTTTGTTTAATAAAAAAATGTAAAGATAAGTTTCACAGATTTAGTTTTAAAATACACTTCGACTGCTTCAACGAAAACTATAGTAACTCAATTTTTGTTAGTTTTGAGTTATTATTGCCAATGTATACATATTTCTACAGGGTGCGGCAAAGGAACCTGACGTTTTTATAATGAATAGTACAAAGCCGTTATAGTACGTAGAACAGGGGTTACAGTGGGAATGACATCGGTAGTAGATGCCATTTTAGTAGTCATGGAGCTGTGGACGAGTGAACATCGCGCATTCGTTCTCGAGGCGTATTTTAAAAATCACGACTCGGTTGTCAGTACACAACGTTTATTTCGTGCGCGCTTCAATATTGGACGTCACGGTTCTGTTCCATGCCGTAACACAATTAAGTTATGGGTTGAAAATTTTCGTCGATCTGCATCAGCAATGAAAGATAAGCCACCAGGAATGCGTCGAACAGTTCGGACTCCAGCAAATATTGAGAGGGTGCGAACAGCGGTTCAGCGAAGTCCACGTCGTTCAGCAAGGCGACAAGCAATAACTCTAGGACTTTCCGAAAGTACAGTACGGCGTATTTTGCATAAGGATTTACATTATCACCCTTACAAATTAGTAATTGTTCAAGAACTGACAGCTGAAGACTTTTTAAACCGTTTGAATTGTTGCAATCAACTTCTGGAACTTTTTGGTGAAAATGATTTAGGTGGCTTAATTATGTCTGATGAGGCGCATTTCGAGTTATCAGGCTACGTAAATAAGCAGAATTTTCGCTACTGGTGTTCAGAAAATCCCAGAGAACTCCATCAACGACCGCTTCATAGTCGCAAGGTTACTGTTTGGTGCGGAGTGGGGCGATTCGGTATAATTGGCCCCTATTTTTTTGAGGACGATGCAGGAAATCATGTCACAGTCAATTCGCAACGTTATGTGGAAATGTTAAACACATTTTTAGAACCAGAGCTTCGTCGACGGAACATCGATTTAAATACTGTATGGTTCCAACAAGATGGCGCCACAGCGCATACAGCACGAGCGTCAATGGCTCGACTGCGAGAAATGTTTCCGAGAAAAAGTCATTTCGCGGAATGGAGATGTTCCTTGGCCGGCAAGGTCTCCCGACCTCACGGCTTGTGACTATTGGTTATGGGGTTATCTTAAGAGTAAGGTGTATTTAACGAGACCAAGGACCATTGAAGAATTGAAAGAAAACATTCGCAATGAAAATACCGCAATTCCGATGGGTACGCTACAACGCGTAATGGGGAATTTGCGAAACCGTTTGGAACAGTGTGTCCGCAGTGAAGGACGTCATTTGAGCGAAATTATTTTCCATAAATAAAATGGCATGTTATATACTTTCGAATACTTGTATGTGAAAATAAACATATTGGAAAATACATTTGTAGTTACTCATTAAAACTCGTCAGGTTCCTTTGACGCACCCTGTATAATGTTTTACATAGAAAAGTATCGTATTCCTATTTCAACTTATGTGACCGTAAATTTAATTTAAAATATATTGTAAGTCCAGATTATATGCGTCCAAACCACGAAAACCATAGTATCTTGAATTACTATGGTTTTCGTCGGGAGGTTGTGGAATGTGTTAAGTTACTATATTGTAAGCTTATTATTGTGTCGTTAAAGTTCATAGTGAGTAGAAGTTTATTAAAGTGTCTAATAAAAAATCATTTTATATTCTTACTCATTACAATGTTACAAAGAACAAAACTTATATTAGAGCCAGCTAAAAAGCGCGAAAATACAGATCAAGATCCTTCTGCCCCAAATAACAGTCAAGGTAAAATGTGAGGTTAAGTTTATATAATTTTAAATTATTATTGTGTTGTTATAGGATAGATAAACAATAAAACAGTTTCTTTAATTCACAACTGTGTAAATAGTAAAAGTGATTACAGAGACGGAAATACAAATCATGAGCGCTGCTTTTCCACCTTAGATTGCAGTGAAGGTATAGAGAAAGGTATATTTCCAATTTCTTTTGAATTAATATTGTCTTATTATAGGAATTGAAAACAATAAAGCAGTTACTTCAATCAATATGTATGCTAGTAATGAAAGTGACTGCGAAGCTTCTACTCCTTCAACATCAGTGCAGTCAAAAAAAAAAGAGAAAGGTGACACCGAAAACAAAAACTTGCCGAAGGAAAATTCGAAACGTTGCAACATGGATTGATGTTAAATCCAAAAAAGAATTAAATTTGGGCATTGAACATACTAACAGAGCTGGAAAGTTGATGAAGGGAAGGGAAATGAAAGGAAGCCGTAGACGGGATTGTAGAATGAAATGCAGCAATAAGCTGACTGAAGGTGATAGGTTTCGAATTTTCTCACAATTTTGGGCTCTGGGAGATCGCACCAGACAGTGGGACTACATTGTTCGAAATGTGAAGCAAATGGAAAGAAAGCAAATAACCGTTTCTTCAAGTGCAGAATCAAGAAGAAACTTTTCAAGAGAATATCATTTTAAAGTAGGATGCACAGAGTTACGAATTTGTAAGAAAATGTTTTTGAATACGCTCGGAATTAGTGAAATGTGGGTTACAACAGCTTTCAAAAAAATCAAAAAAAGATTCCACCACAGTTTCTCCTGATGCACGAGGTAAACATAGCAATAGAGCAAATAAGATAAAGGAACATATTAAGAACACCGTTAGAAACCATATTAATCTTTTTCCTCTCGTTCCGTCACACTACAATCGCAAGAATTCACAGCGTAAATATTTTGAAGAGGGTTTAAGTATTCAGAAAATGTTTCGTTTATACTTAGAGCGGGCCAATAATAATAATTTAAAAGAAACAGCCACTGCTAGGCAATATCGTGAAATATTCAATACGGAATACAACGTAAGTTTTTTTAAACCAAAAAAAGACCAGTGTGAAATTTGTACTGCATTCGATCTGACTGACAATATCACAAAAGCTAAAATGCGATCGAAATATGAACGCCATAAGCTGAATAAAATACAAGCAAGGAAATTAAAAGATACAGACAAAGATTTAGCTACCAGCGACAAATCTATTTGTGCGGCCTGTTTTGATCTACAGAAAGTTTTGGCTACCCCACAATCAGAAGTGAGTTCTTTCTATTACAAGAGTAAGTATGCCACTTATAATTTTACCGTGTATGATATGGGCAACAATAAGGGTTTCTGCTATGTATGGCACGAGGGGATTGCCAAGAGAGGACCGAATAAAATTTCAAGTTGCCTATGGAAATTTCTGAAAGCACAACAAAGTAATGGCGTGAAAAAAGTTATACTCTATTCAGATAATTGTAGGGGCCAAAATCGCAATCGATTCGTGTTTTTTTTACGCCAAGAAATAGGCATACCAACAAAGGTATTTTCTTTACATTTAGGTCTCTATTAAGCGTTAGATAACAAACAATCTGGTAAGATTGATGAGAGAAGGGCAACGACTAAAAATAAGTCAAATAAGAGAAATTAATATTTCAGCCGGTGCGCCCGACAAAATAACGTTTAAGTACGACTATGGAGGAAAACTAACTGCTTTAAATTTGCACAAAATACGTAGCGGTCGTCGGCAACAATTCAAAGATACTACGTTGCTACCATTGTACAGCGAATCGATTCTCATTGATGACAAAAAATTAAAAGGTTTGCTTTCTCTATGCAACACGGATTACATTCCAAAATTGTACCACGGATTTTATCAATCCTTTCAATCAAAGAGCAACATTACAGATAGTAGGACTACGAATACGACAGAGCCTGAAAATGGATATTCAGACAGTAGTTCCGATTCAGAATAGAATATCTTTCACTGCATTACTTTGTAAACGCATTTTTCACCAATAAATAAATTGTTAGATATTATGTAGTAAGTTCTATTTAGAAACTTTTCCAGCGAAAAATATAGTAACTCGTTCAAATTACACAAATAAAGAAATTTTTTTTTTTGGCACACAACTAAAATTTGAAACAAAAGATTATATATATACCATATTTCAAGCTCTTTTAAATAATATTTGAATTATATTGAGCGTTCAAGCTTTCGAACGCATTTTTCCAACATTTTACTAAATTGAGTTACTATGCTTTTCGTTGAAGCAGTCGATTTGATATAATTTTCATTTTCACTCCACTTTAAAATAAGTTTTCTTTTGTGTTCTTTTCAATGAAATTCTTTCAAAATGTTAATAATCACCCAATCTAACCCTTGTTGCGTCATGGTACGATGCAAAAATTGTATTTTACAACGTTATTATACGTATTTGTACTTATACATGGCTAATCCTATCAGACCAACAACAACACTGGCACCGAACATTGTCAACGCTTGCACCTACAAAAGAGATACTAATGATTAGAAATAGATCGTTTGGCCGAAACAGTAGCGCGGCTGGGACAAGTTCAACTGGCGCTGTTGTATATTTAAATCGATTTAATTAACGTTAAATTTACGGTTTTCTGAAGATGTTGGAACAAAGCTTATATCAGCTGCGTGTACTTGACAGTTACCATGTTAATATACGGGATTGATGTTACAAGAGGTGTGCGGAACTGAAAATCTTTAAATCATAGTTTGACCTTTTGGAACTAAGCCCTGCTCGATTTGAATCTTTTTTTAGTTTACTTTCGATATTTTTCAAATCAATATTTCCTTTCAGGTAAAGTACCTTTTCCGTTTACAATACGCCAAAGCTCTACTAAGTAAAGTTGTTCAGAATGACAAATTATGGCCCTATACAACATTTTAGGAAGATCTACCCTACTTTGATTAAACCGTTATTATTTAGATTAAACAAAATAAATACAATAACCAAAAAATAAATGCTAATATAGCTCATGGTATTGGTGGAATCATTCCCGGCAAAAACAATGTAGCAGAGAAAATAGCGCTAACACATGGACATGTTTCTGCCTACTCGGCGTCATCAGCATGGTTCTGAGCACAATCTTCTGCTGCTAATCATTGCGTTTGCCTCTCAGTTTATGTTGCTAATCTCCAAAATAGCACTGAATATGTCTTTCGGCGACACCTATCGCCAAGAAACACAGTCACGCCGTCCCAGAGGGTAGCAAGACAAACCGGAGTGTAGATGTCCACCACCTATCGGGCAGCTCCTGGGCTGCCAAACGCAAGGGGGCGTTGTGCCTAGGCACAGCGACATCTATACGTGCAAATGATTCCTCAGGTTTACCATGATGTATAGAAATACACGTGGAAAGAATGCCTAACGCAATGATTAGCAGCAGAAGATTGTGCTCAGAACCATGCTGGTGACTCCGAGTAGGCAGAAACATGTTCATGTGTTAGCGCTATTTTCTCTGCTACATTGTTTTTGCCGGGAATGATTCCACCAATACCATGAGCTATATTAGCATTTATTTTTTTGGTTATTGTTATTAGGCATTCTTTCCACGTGTAAAATAAATACACTTATAAAAAATGTTATTCGTAGAATATTAAACGAAAGAAATAGCATTTATAACACGTTTAACTTCCGAAACGTAATAATATCATTGACCGAGATCCAAGAAAGTTTGGTAATCTTCTCGCATCCATTGCAATTGAAAACTGATTTTCTCTTAAATAGAACAGTATAACGTCCTTTATTTATTCCACCGTTTCTTTATGGCAAACGTATTTATATTAAGATTAAAATGGTCCGCAGTTGATCGTACAGACCACATTATTACTTCAATAATCAAATACTGCACAACACTTACCGATTTACGATTGACATTAACAGACAATTTGACATTAAATTTTTTTGTCATTTTACAAAAGATTTGTTTAAAATGAATAATGTAATAATGGCATCGCTTGTCCCAGATTTTTATGAAAGCAATGGTAGTAAACATGTTACGTAAAGGATATACGAAAAATCTGTTTTTAATAATCTCCCAACTTTAACCATCGTTGCCGCTCCGTCAGTGACAAACATCCTTTACTTTACGCTTGGTTTTCGGGTTGGAACCGCGTCGTTGTCGTAGCTTTTGAAGTTCTCATCTTCGAATATCTTAGCATAGATGTTACGTCCTACATTTAATTATATTTAGTGTTTCAATTAGCATAGGGCAAAGAGCACAAGCTGCGACAAGACGCGGTTTCAACCCGGAAACCAAGAGTATAGTGTTATTGACGACCACGGAAGCCTACGTGCGAGGGGGTATCCAAACGAAACCGAACTGATGTAAAAAATGTTTTGAACGATGGAATAAAAGATTGGACAAGTGTATTAGCTCCAATGGAGAGTACTTTGAAGGGGATTGAAAGATTTTTGTTAAAAAATTAAATAAATATTTTTTAAAAAGTGAATTCGGTTTCTTTTGGGTACGCCCGCGTACTTAACACTTCCCAGTCGAATAGTTCCATTTGGAATCACTCCATAGATTTCAGTATATTGTTTCCAATATGATTCCAATTAGATAATTTGTTTAATGTATCTATTGTCCTAGTTTAATACTATATTCTTAAAATAAACTTCTATAATAATTTCACTCTGCTAATCATAAAAAAAAATACAATCAATTTTTCAGTAACAAAATAATTTGGACTGCCTTCGTATTTGGAAGACTTTAGCTGCACAAAACAATTGGTATCGACGTACTGTATCGCACTTTTCTTTATTTATATTTTAGTTATATTCATATTTTCTCGTTTCATGCAGTATTCTGAACGGTATTTGTAACTTGTAATTTCACGCGTGGAAAATGCCTACGCAGTTAGCTTCTGCTCAGTAATTTGCAAGCATGAACACACTTTTTCCCAAGATGAACAAAAAGCCTTCTGCTCCACTTCAAAAAAGTGCCAGGAAACAATAGCCAAAAATAACGCTACTAAATAGCTCATGGTATTAATATTACGTCAAGAAAGATATTTATTGCTGTTTTCAGAGATTAGTGACATAAGCTGAGGGACAAATAACGGCGTGATGTGGGAAAGCACTCGGAGCAACGCCGATGACGCCGGGTAGGCAGAAATATGTCTGTTGGCTAGTGCTTTCTCTCACATAGCTTTTGCCGTGAGTAATCCCATCAATATCATGAGCTATATTAGCATTACTTTTGGTTAGTAAACATAAGTATAAATTCTGTCAAGAAAGTCCGTTATGGTATCTCATTCTTCAAATTTTTTCCTTGTTTCACTGATTTCACGTCCCGTTCTTCATAATCCATTAGGTACACATTGCAAGCATTACATTTTACAGAACTGTCACAGTATAGGAAAAATACAGTAATGAGTAGAGTAACCTAAACTTGCGGACTCGCATAGGCGTCGGTATTACGGGTTAATATAAGAATACGAAAAATTCATAAATAAACTAAACTGGTAGAGAAGCAGGCATATAGTGTCGACCTTGAATATAAATCATGTTAAACCGCGCTGAGAGAGATTTCGTTTTAGTACCGGTTGAGCTGTTGCAGAGATTAGTGGAACGGTCAAGGTTATGTACTTACGTGTCGCTTTTGAAAATATAGCTGGTGTTTTTTGTGTGTTGTAGTATTATACCAAGTACATAATTAGTGTATCGTTTCATATAGAACTAATATTTACATACCTAAGAAAACAATGCCTCGTAATAGATTTGCTACTAATGTACATAAGTATGTGTCACTTTTTCCCCATTTAAAATATGACGGTAGTGCAGTTTTTTGCTTAATATGCAATGTTCGTTTGGCTGCATTGGACAGAACTGATTGCCAGAGGCATGTCAATGGTATTAAGCATATGAGAAATGCAAGAATTGAAATACTTTATACACTATTCCTCATACATTTATTAATTATGTTTACCTCTTGTAATCTTCCGTTGTCGTTGGTGAGAAAAGCAGCTTTTAAAACGTTTTGGCGACAATACGTTCCAAAGTACCCATTACCCTCACAAACACAATTACAGAATCATTTGCCGCGAATGAAAGAGATGCTAGAAAATGTGTGTAAACGTGATTTGTGTTCCAAAAAAATATGGATTACCGTGGATGAGACGACCGATATAAAGAAAAACAGTATTGTGAACACAGCATCTCGATATTTATTAGCTTGCAAACGTGTTCAACAATGTACCGCGGAAAATATTCAAAAAGTGATAATGAACGCTTTGAAAAAATTTAAAATTGCCCAAGATCAAGTTGTGATGATGTTGACAGATAGTGCAGCAACGATGTTAAGTGTTGGGCGATCCTTAAAACATATATTTTCTAACTTAATACATACAACCTGCGTGCTGCATGGTTTGCATTTAGTTGGTGAAGTTGTTCGACAACATTACGGAAACGTTGATCGGATGATTGGAAGTACTAAAGCAGTGTTTCGTAAATCTCCTAAACATTTAAAAGAATTTCGTAAATTTTGTCCAGGTATTCCAGAACCTCCTGGACCAATTTTAACGCGATGGGGTACTTGGCTAACAGCAGCTTCTTACTATTTGATCCATTTTCAACAAATTCAATCAGTTATAATGCGATTTAATCGGAATGAATCCAAAGCAATTAGAGAAAGTCAAAGAGAATTTCAAATTCCTCAACTTTTAGAAGGTTTAACAACAATATGTACCAATTATACAGTATTACTAGATGCCATCAGAAAACTACAATGTACTGAATTGTCATTGCAGGAATCATTAGACATAGTGGAGAGTGTAAAAAATAAATTACACACATTAAATGATACGCCAGGATTATGCGCTAGTCAAAAGTTGGCAGATGTTTTAAGGAAAAATCCCGATTTTAATACTTTAGAGGCCGTTTATAATATGTGTAAGAATAGTGAACTTTTAAGTGACTTTGAAAAACAGTTTCTACATGCAAATGTAACTTCCTTAGATGTGGAGAGATCGTTTTCTATGTATAAGAATATTTTTTCTTGTCGACGCACAAGGTTTAAAGAAGTAACTGTGGAAACATATGCAATAATAATAATAATAACAATAATAATAATGGTCTTTATTATCCAACAGAAATGCAATGATGCAAGTTTACAGTAGTTCACATCCTGATGCCTCTAATTTGTTGAATAACTAGCAAGTAAGTTTATTTATGAATTTTTCGTATTCTTATATTAACCCGTAATACCGACGCCTATGCGAGTCCGCAAGTTTTGGTTACTCTAGTAATGAGACTTGGCCTATTTATGAATGAAAACTTTCAGTCAATTTTGATCACCTTGAAGTGCTATTGCGCGCATTTCTGCTGCTATACGCATCTTACTGTTTTGTAAAATTGGATGAAAAAAAAACGGCCGAGGAACATTACTTTATTCTCCCTATACTATGGAACTGCTTCGATATTTTAAATCAGGATACCGATGTATCCATTTATTATCTTCATGTATCCCTTGTAACCTGAATTTTCGTTTGTGGCATTTTCGCTTATTAATGTACTGTTGGTTATATCAACGATATACACTCGAGTAAACTAATGCAAAATTACGCGATAGAGCTATAAATAAAATCATCCCGTCCGATGCCAACCGAACTCGTACCTGTCGCGCTACTGTGCGCCGGCAAAACGATCCATCTCTACTAATGATCGATAACATTAACAACTATAATACATTACCTTGGCATTGATTTTCTTTCCTTTCTTCTGGCCATTACTATCCTTCATATTAAACATTCTCTGCGCTAACTCCTTCTCTGACACCCTCTGTTTTTTTATTAGCAAACTTAAGGAAGATATTTCTTTCTGTATATCAGAATCGTCTGGAGATACGTCATTCGCTTTTTGGAGTAATTTAAGAGCTGTTCCATATTCATTTTTGGCCCTGTATACCTAGAAAACGTTCTGTAAAGGTCTTTGTTTTTTTTTTAAACGGTGGATTTGCGGAGATCGTACCCTAGCTTTTCTGTACAGTGCCTTTACATTATGTGGTTGGCAGCGTAACACGGTTTCTAACGAATTCAATGCAGCGTCGTACAAACCTATAAGAGAATAGCAGTAATAGTCTTTAATTGCGAAATAACAATACAATATATGTAAGAAACAAGTCAGGAAGGATATATATATACACAGGATGAGTCTAAATATATACGACAAACCTTAAGAGCTGATCATATGGATCATTTTGAGCATAAAAGTTCATATAAACGTATGCCCAAAACGTCTTAGTTATAAAAATAAGTGCGTTCCAAATTACCGGGGCTGTTACGAATTGTCTCAAATGATGCAACAATTCGATTTATATGTGCATCGACATTTTCAATGGGAGTCGTGTAAACTAGCCACGCCAGAGAAAAAATCCACATTGCTTGTGTTTATGATGGAAAACGGTGGACAGGAAATGTCTCTGAAATCTCAAATGAACAAAATGATATCTTAGTCAATGTAATGCATCCCAGTGGACCTGAACGTTCATTCCACTAGCCAAATAGGCAGGATATTTGTTGAATTCCAGAGCAACCCATAATTTCTATTATTCCAGTTCCATCAGCAACAACAATGGATTGATAATATAACTTGCCAGAAGCAATTGGTCACTGTTAGCACCACATTCCAACAACTGAACCAATGAGAAGTGGAACATTATGACTTGAGAACCATAGAGACCCAACTTAGGCGTGGGAACCTGTTAGACGCCCACAATCAGGTTTGGGAACCCGATAGACACCCACATTCAGACTTGGGAACCTGTGGTGAAGAAACGCATCCGTGCCTGGACTTGCCTGGCTATCGGGTGCGGCCCCTTGGCGACGGGGATACCGGTCTTTGCGACTGGCAGTGGCAAGCCCACCATGGACCAACTCACGACATGCAAAGCATGTATATTTTTTACATGAATAAAAAGTTTTTTTGCTCTTAAACGCTAAGTTTCAAAAATGGAACAAACTTTTCCAGACCAAACAAGATAAGTTCTATTCAATGGTATCAAGAAAAATCAAATTCAAGTTGTCCTTTTTGAAAAACGGCATCTTGAGAATGAGCCAAAATTTACGAATGGCATTTTTTGATGTAATTTAAACACGGATAATACAGTAATTATTTGAGCAGCCAAGACGCCACATGCACAGTTTCATGAGGTGCTGACAGACTACAAACGAGGAAAGAGTCAGCTTTACAAAGTCGTTCTGTCAGCAGATATAAGCCACTAAAGTATGACGCAAATTTATCACAAGATTTGTGAGCCATTTGCTCAGTGCTAGTGAATTATGGTGAATATGCCATATATTGCGTCTTTACTCTACAACTAAGCTGTTGTACCCAAAAAATTGAGCCAGAGTAAGGAAATAAACATGAAGGAAAAACATGAAAAAAGTGGCCTTTATAAAAACTTGGCTAGTGGCCCAACCATACTACTTACGAAGCAATAACTTGGCATAATTCCATATGCACATCCAGTAAAAATTTAATCAAAATTGAAGAGGGTCGAATAAGGATCATATCTAAATTTGGCCACTTAACATGGAATGACCCACAACGTACATCTCCATCAGCATTTGTGCAATTCATTTTATGGAATTGAAGCTAGTAATAAGCTTTAATGAATCAATATTATGACACAATATTGAAATGACAAGTAAATAAGGGATTGCTTTTGCAGGATCAGTTATTTATTACATCATAACCAAGCCATTTTAGACATATGTTCATATGAACTTTTATGATCAAAATAATCCAGAGAAAAAGCCCTTAAAGTTTGTCGGGTATATTTAGAACCGCCCTGTATAGGTTACTGTTGGTAAAGTGATTTTTTTACGAAATCTCCAATTTATTAGAATAAATGCTTTAACTTGAGAACACCCTATATATAAATATTATTATCATTGTATTACTATGGAAATGCATAAAATTGGGTTTAGCGTACCTAATTTAATTTGAGCGGCAGCCATATTATTACAAACGCTTAGCCTATCTTCTAATAAATCCTGTAATTCTCCATCTGATATGTCTTGTTTATCCTCGGAATCTCCAACTTTTATGCCACCTTCTAATTCGTCTAAATAATCTAATGCTCTTCGATAACATTGAATTGCTAACGTGTTTTCACCTCTTCCATACCACCAATTTCCACGTTCTCGTTTTTTATTACTAACTCGGAATAAATAAAATTAGTATTTTGAATTGTGAAAATGCAAATATCGTACTTACCCCATTGTTTTTCTTTGAATAACACTTAATTTCTCGGTTTCTTCCTCATCTTTTACCGATACTAACTCAACTCGATACAGTATCTTCGCATCACCAGAAATCAAAGGTGGCAGACCTTTTGCTCCATAAGCAAGCCTTGGTTCGATCTTTAATTCCCATATATCACCAATATTCATTAAACCTATTACTAAATCTAGACCTTGTATCACCTGCAATGTAGAGGTTAATTAAACTATCTTTTAAATTTTGTTAATCTATAAATACATCACAATCTCCTAGCTGCATTATGAAGTTATTACATTTTTCGATTAAAATTCCACTCTCGAGTTTAGATTCATAATTTATTTCACATATTTGTAACCTTTGTGGTCTACTATCGGGCTTGCCAGCCTGTATCACTTTCTTCATTATACTTCCACTACCTAAGATATCTTCCCATTCTTCCTCTGGCCTTTTCATAGTAGGAACTTCTTCTTTATTTTCGTTTTCTTCTTCTTGCACACTTTCATTTTCTACGTTATTAGTTTTGTTTTCTAGTGTTTCTTCTACCATGGTTGATTGTAAAACATTCAGAGATTTGTACAGTGGTATATAGTTTTCAACGTTATATCTCGTATTTTACACTTTTAAGTCGAAGAGCAGCGTCCCAGTTTGCATTTTTTTTTATCGTTCGTACTTTGAGAATAATCTGGAATAATTCACTGCCAGCAACAAGATAAAATGTCAGACGTAACTTATGGAAACAACTTGCATTGTCATTATAAGAGGAGGGTTGCTATAATTACTACATATCAATTAATAAAGATTGCATAATATGAAATGTATAAAAAAGAAGTTTGTGTACACACAATTCCTCTAATTGTAGGATTTAGTAAATTATTCAAAAAGTTCCTATTATTTTTTCAGTTGTCTCCTGTCTATATAGTATGATGAAATTGAGAATGAATTCTTGAAAGTTGGATTGGTTTACTCCAAAATTGCAATTTGAATTTCGCGCGCGTTTAAAATTGGTAGAGCGTTTCACCGTTACCACCGATACTAGAAGGCTTACCGCTCTTCGATGACGTCACTCTTTAGGGGATGTATCGCCATGCACGATATCGTTTTTTTAAGTTTTGAAGGGCTTCCGGTTTAAAGAGGATGCCAGTCGTCAACTGAGCCCTTCTTCGCATCCTATTCGATTTTATTTTGGAAAAATGAACTTTCAAAGCAAAAACCAAACACGTAACCGAGCACCGTTTTCGTGAAAAATGTATTTGTGGTGGATATTTAATCGACTAATTATTATTATTTGTAATTGTACATGGACGAAACTAAGGTTGAAATGATACAGTAATTGCAATTTTGTTCGAAATTTTGTTCAATTTCAGGAGAACATGCCATTTAACCAGGATCTTTAATTTCCTATTATGTGGTGTTTTACCTAATCTATCATTACTTTTCCCACAATCACTTTTAAGTAGGGTATTTGTAGAATAAGTTATTATAATTGTTGTAATACGTTCACTACTCTGAATATGACATTTACATATATCAGTATCCCAAAATGGCTACGTTCGGTGATATAATTTAAAATATATTGTATTAAAACAGAACGTTTATTACACACATTTAAAAACAGCTCCTCGTGTTCAAAAATAATTTTGTTAAATATAACGTAAGAATATAAAACTATTTGAACGATAACATCTTCAAGTTTTTTTGTCAAATACAACGGACAGTTAGGGAATTGAGTTGAAATAGCATATTTTTTAAGTCTGGAATATTTTAAACTTACAGTTATAGTTTCACCGGTCCTTGAATCTGTAGCTGTTAAAAAGTAAATAATGTCTTCTTTTAATTTCAAAGTGTAACTCACAAACAAAACATACAAAACAACCGGCGCCATCTTAGGTTAGGCTACCTCGTTTTTGTCGTTTCAAAAAAGGTTTTATCGCTTATACAACACTAGAAAAACATTGCAGGTATCACCAACAAAGTACGGAAATGTTACTACACATTTTTTTAATAAAACCAATATAATTAGGATAAACCAATTGAAAACGCGGAGACGCTCTGAGTGTGTAAACGCGTTTATGGCCTACGTCAAAATACGTCACAGCCTGCTGACGTCAAAACTGTTTCGCCTTGTATTAGCGGTAGTAATGGTTTCATCCAGGTTTCGAAGTACTGGGACTAATTTAAGTAAACGTAAGTGCTGCCATTCGCATCGGCGATCTGCCTCAGAACTAAAACACTATAAATAAAACTGTTTAGTTAAATTTAAAATGATTTAGGTTATTTATCATTTATTTACTATTAGCAGTGTAATTGTGATTGCTATGCAATATTTGAGTGCAATAGTGGGTAATTGCAGTAAAGTGAACCGCTAAAATATATGGACACTGTTGCAACGTTTACTCGTTATGAAAGCATATGAGCGGGAAGTCGCGCGACGGGAATGAATCAGAATCGGTAAGAATCTAACCGCTGTCAGAGGAGTATCGTACTAGACTCTAGCCATGCATTATACCCCTAGTTTATTTCTTTAATTGATCATCCTTGCCTTTCTCCTTGGTTATTTTTGATTTGCTTTGTTTGTGTCTCGAAATTATACTGCAGAATAGTTTTCTTTTTAATTATGTTCTTATAAACTAAGAAGAAATGGTACTACGGTAGAGGCAGTACTGCAAATGACCGCTTATTAGAACATTTTTTATAATAATAGGTTCAACTGAATGTTTATACATACAAATACAATTCATTCCGACATAAAAATCCATTGATTAGATTAAGAAAACACATTTTTCTTTTGGAATTTCCATTTCAAAGTTTATGTATTTGTTATGCACTTACTATCATTTAAACATTTAATATAGGTATTGGATATTTGGAAATTAAAAAATGTAATCTAATTATTTTATAATGGTTCTATTTATTTTTGGAACTCGTCATTTTTCCTTTTAATTTAAGGACGTTTTCTTTGTTTCTCATACGACAATATTACAGCGAACAGGCACGGGGGAAAGGATAATGTTTAGGGTTTGTTAAAAAGGTGGTACCGGCAGTGGCACACCGCATAAAAGTAGGTACGTAATATACAATATAAGTGAAAAATAATATTGTTACCTTTTCCTGTCGTCTTGATGTCCACTGTGGCAATTGGCAACCGTCCTGGTAAGCTGCCTAGAATTGCAACATCAGCAACGCTTCCATTGTTGATTCATTCAGCCGTCGACGGTGTTGTGAATACGTTGTCGTATACTTCGAAAATGATCGTTCGACATCCAGTGAAGTAAGATTTGCAAATGTCAGATATTCCTTTTCCTCACCTGGGCACTCTTGATTTTCAGTTATAGACCGAACCTTTTGTAAATCGGGATTTTTCGTTAAAATTGTACGAAATTTTTGAGCAACATCGACTCCTATAGTGTTCGTCAAGTTTTCTAGAGCGGCTTGTAAATTGTTTATGCAATTTAATGCGTCTCGTGCAGATAAGTGACTGTTTTCTAATTGCTCGATAGCTTGTGCAACTTCAGAATAGTTCATGGAAATTTCATCTATTTGTTGTTGAACGTCCGAATTGGAAAAAAGTTGCTGTGTATCTCGAACTGCTGCAGAATCATTTGAATCAAGTTTGAAAACTACATTTTTCACTTGTAAAAAATATTTCTGATAGTAAGATACTGCCTGGAGTCATGTTCCCCATCGCGTTATTACAGGCTGAGGTGGTGGTGGTAATTTCGGACACAATTGTTTGAATACACGGATGTGTTTGGAAGATTTCATGAACACTTTTTTGGTAGATGTTATTAACTTATCCACCACCGGATACTTCTATAGAATGGTTTCTGCGTGTATGGGGCATGTTATGTGAAGAAGAGTCGGGAAGCATATTTTCAACATCCTACCAACTCTCAGCATTGTTGCGGCTCCGTCAGTAACGAACATTGTGACTTGGGGTCCTGTGATACAAAATTTTCTCAACGAATCTTTTTTCTGCATTAGTTTTCTGAATCCTTTTACTGGATAACAACAATGAAGCTGGTGGACCATCACGTTTTAAAGGACGCGCTACAACACGAATGACGCTGTGTTTCTCTCAGTTGTTTCATCCACACATAGGCAGATTTTCTTATTTCTCAACTCGTCTTTTATACATTCCTTTACTGTACCTTGCACACGTGGCAAATTGTATCGTAATTGCATAGATGTTGGCAGTTTCCAGGAGGGAACGTACTTATCCCAAAAAAGACGAAAGTGTTTATTAGATACTAGATGTTGTGGGATGTTGCACACACTTAACATAAAAATAAAATCGTATAAAAATTGCTAGGATGGAATACTGTTTCTTAAATTCAATACATGACGTTTACTTTTACAATGTTTTCTACATTCAAACCTATCGCGACTTAGTAATCCGCTATTGTATATTGTGCAATAAATATGCGGACTTCTATATTCCAATCCAGGGAAATGCCTAAGATATTTATTCACATTCGAAGGGAACGTTACACCCTTTGGGCGTTCCATCTTCGCGTACTCATTTGACGTGCAGCGTACTGTCGCTTTGAAATTTCTCGCGGCACGCCGCTACCGCTATGCTACTGCCATCCGATACCACCTTTTTAACAAACTCTAAGAACGTTCGTTATATCAAGGTGTTCGTATAAATGAATTTTCGTTTGTGCGAATTAGTTCGTTATAAAGCATAATAGCATCTATGTATGTGCATACATAATAAGAATGTTTCAAGTGTTTATTATTAAAAACATATTACATACTATAATAAGCGTTGCCAATTTTTTCGGAATGTAAAATTTTTCCGCGATCTTAGTTTTGGACATTTGTTTTTTGGCCTTTTGTCACTCATTTTTATTAAATTATGTGTACTCGCACAATTTGTTAACGACTAAATCTTAACTCTAAAATAACTTCTCAGAAACGAAAATAATAAAATTAATAATAAAAAATGCCGCTTTGGAAACGAATGTTTACGCACAGTTTCTAAATTATGTAGGTGTAAGATTATATTGGTTCGTATTAATGGTATATTTTTATATTTGCTTTTGCACGTTGGAAGATTAAAATTGTTCGTAATTCGCTTAATTGAAATTTTGTTATAATGAAATTAACTGCTTTAGAAATACATTAGGTTTTCATACAGATATTATTATTCGTAAAATAGACAATTTCGCAGCATCGGTGTTCGCTGTAACGAGGGTTTACTGTATACATATATATGTGATTAGCTCTTATAAATGAATCCTTACCAACCCTATAGTATACTTACAAATAATAAATGCATTACCAATTAACAGGCAAGATTATATTTCACCACCTACTTATTTGTATAATTGTCTCACATTTTATCGATATTATGTTAATAAATGCTTGATGGCAATTCAGTTGTTTTTTTTTTATATATATATAAAGCCTTCTGTTAAATTATTTATACAACGTACACATATCCTGTTTTTTATAAAGTAGTTTAAAAAGTTCGTCTACTTTTGGATAAAATCGGACATTTTTGATGGTTCATGCGAACATTTGCAAAGTTTTTTAAAACTCGTTGCTGACAATTTATTCGAATGTATGTTCGAGTTTAAAGTGTACTCGTTGAAAATTGAAACTACATACATTCAGTACAGATCAACAAATATGGAATTGCCGAAATAATGTTGCAAAGGCAACTAACGTAATGCGTATCCTTAGCAACTGCATAGAGCCTTTAAATGTCAAACTAGTGATTTCGCTAGCTTTATTGACATCATTTATTTTTTTCATAGTTTAGTGCGGCCCGTCCTTGAGTACTGTTCTACCTTTTGGAGACCCTACACGGCTTTTCACGCGGATAAGACTGAAAAAGTGCAGCGAAAATTAGTGAATTTTATATTATTTAAACTTAATATTGATAGAAACCTATACTATTATCCTGAACGACTATCGATGCTGAATTACCTTCATTGTCTTCTAGAGGTAAAATCTATTAAAATTGGGATATAAGTGTATCTATTGCGTTATGAATTGTTCTGAATTACTCTGATTCTTTTCTTTCCGCATTCCTATGATGAGTGCTAGGAACGATGATTTGTTTGTTCTGGAGTATCATCGCACGCCCTACGGTTATAATAATTCATTAAAAAAGCAGCAACACGAATAAGATTGTTGAATTTGTAATTTAAATTACTTATTTTTAGCTTTTTGTTGTTGTTTAGTTATTACAAGTATGTTTCTCAGTTTATTGTATACAACCAATTACATTACAAAGCTTATCCCCTCCAATGTACTCTCCTTGCCGATCCCTACAACGCTCCATACGAATTTTCCACTGTCGAAAGCAGTGCTGGAAGTCCGTTTCTGTCAGTTTGTTGAGAACCTCCGTCGCATTCACTTTCACCGCTTCCACTGTCAAATCTTGTCCCCTTAAGCTCCGATTTTACCTTAGGAAATAAAAAAAAAGTCACAGGAGGTCAGGTCGGGCGAGTACGGTGGGTGGTCCAACACGGCGATGCCGGATTTGGCAAAGAACGCCTTCACAGACAACGCGGAATGGGCTGGAGCATTGTCTTGGTCGAGCATCCAGGATTTGCCCTTCCACAAATCGGGTCTTCGTCTTCTCACTCCTTCACGAAGGGTAGTTAGAACCTCGTGTTTCACAAGAAACTTGAGGTTAACTCGTTGCTCGATCTGTACACTCTGCATTTTTCCGACGCGACGCTAGCGTAGGGACTTGAACGGACGATTGCTACAGCGAGACTGAGCGAGGTACAACCGTGCCCATCGAGCTCAGGGCGGGGGAAGCATCTACAAGCACAGACATGTTCAAACCTGCCGTGGCAAATACTGTATGCATGTATTTCTTTCTTGGCCATTGTGGGAATTTTCCTATTGGTCTTTATTATTATGGAATAAATAAATAAATAAATATGAAATATACCTTAAGTACCTTTTTTTGCACGATATCACAGACACATATCCATCATACATCTTTAAAGTAACAGAGAACAAAGGGAAACAATCCACTAATTAATTCTTAAATCAACTTAAATGCTTAGAAATAGTAAAACTTATTCTACGTCTTATTCCTTGGTAGCAACAATTGCGAAACATCGCGGCGATATGACATCGTTCGTAACTTTACATACAAAACCATTGATTCCCACATCCTTTAAATACTCGATCCTATCCAGAAGAAGTATATTTTCGCATATACTCTGTAGGGTATTTTGTAAAACGACAATAGCTTCAATAAGAATATAATCGTCCTTGTAGATATTCCATTTTCCAAAAATTTTCTCGCTGATTGTTTCGATATCGACAACGTCGCCATCTTGCGTTAAAAGTTGATGGGTCTCCTGCAAATTCTGCGCGGCTAACTTGATATTGTACGATTCGTCCATTCGTAAGCCGGATTTCCGTTTCAAGCGTCTTATTCTCCAGTTTTCTATAACAAATTTCGGACAAAAATGTCATTAGTCGGTATATAGGTACCGTGATAATTATAGACCATGTCCAAATTGACAGTTCTTACCTTCAGCTACGATTTCTTGAACTATAGCTCTAAACAAACAATTCTTTCCGCGAAGTTCGTGTTCATCTTTGGTCAAATCTTTCCAAACTTCGTTACTGCGTTGTGCCGCTATCCTCATGAACGTCCTCTTGAGAAATTTGCCCCCGTTCATAACCTGGTATTTCTTTCGAAACGTCTGACTGCAAGGAAATTTTGCGAAAGATTCTGTTGAATTTTCTCCAACACAAACTGACATTCTATGGTAGCAGCATGGCATAATCGCTATAGCCTTGACGAAGTCGAGCTTCTTGAATAGATCTAATACCGTCACACACAGATCGGCACAAACGTGTAATCCAATGATGCAAACGCTGCCTTTAGTACTTAATTTTTCCGCAAATAATTGCTGCATGTACGAAAAAGAATCGTCAGTCACCATATGTTCGAAGTATTCGACTTTTTTCGATGATCTTTTAGAGTAGAATTTTTTTTGGTATTGCTCGGCCAATAACACCTTCTTGGAACATCCTTCTATCCCGATAATTTTGTAATTAAATTGTTGATTCAACATTTCGGAAATGTACCCCTAGAAACGTCAACGTCAATTTATTCGCTTATCTACTAACTTAACAATAATATAATATTTACTAAACCGCATCCTATATCGATTACGGCATCGCAACTGGTTTTCTGACAGACTTCGTCGATCAAGGGAATTAAGGAGACGATTTCGTGCTTCTTTTTAGGTGCAATTTGGGCATTTTTTGGAAAATTTACGCTAACTTCGTTAGTATAACGTTTAAACGTGGGGTTGAAGGATTTGACTTTTTGAAAGAATTGTTTTAGGCTTTTTGGAGCGTTTTCCTGTAATGAAAAATGTTTTATAGAAATATATTGAAATTCGTAATCATCTTGTAGCTGACAAATTTTGACAGTTAAAGTAAGGTTAAGATTGGCTGAAGTAGTAAGATTTCAAATTTCGAATACAAATCATAAATATTTAAACTATAAAATCAGTAATACATTTGTCATACCTCCGTTTCACCTGTAGCTAATTTATTTAAGCCTGCAGTGGATATCTGCTTAAAATATTCAATCCAGTCAGATGACGTCTCTTGCAGGATCTTATTGGATAGTAAATGTGTGTTTGGCGAATTGTATATCCAACTATATGTCTTTAAGAATATCAGAGAATCTTCTAAATAATTTTCGAAAGAAGAATAGTTTTGTGGAAGTGCCATATTAACTGCAAAGCAAAATTTTTAGACACAATTTGCGTTAAGTCCGCTATCTTTTTTTTTCTTTAGCAGGAGACGTTTTTACTTTAAAGGTCTAGCAAGATCAAGTTGATACTATGAGTATGTTTTTTGATTGCTCAAACTCTCGATCGTATAATTTTAAAATGTAGCTCCTATTCTACTAGATTTTGTGTTGCTCGAACTGTTCGAGCAATTACAAAACACACCCTTTAGTTGTTGAATTCTCAAACTTGTCATTGTTACAGAGATAAGTTACATGTTAAGTTGGGTATTTTTTAAATTTCGCGAATGATTTAAGTTGCTAGTTCCGTCAATATTTGACACATTCGCCAAATTCTTAACGTAATACGGACAAATGAGTCCTTTATTGCCAAAACTACCAACTTAAATCATCGGCGAAATTTGAAAAATTACAATTCTAGTTATAAACAGTGACGCTAGACTTCACGATAAATCCTAAGATCTCACGATTTTATATAAAATCTCACGATCTCACGATTCGGACCTCAAATCTCACGATTTTCGATATTCAAAAGAAAATTAGTCCATTATAGGGCGAACATTTCTTGAAACTTACATTTAGCAAAGGTCACTGTCAATATCATTCTATTTCAACACCATTTATAATTAATAATCTGAATTGCGGTGTTATGAATATTATTTATTTTAAATTTGCCGCTTTTTCTTTATTCATGCGTAAATGTATCAATACCTACGTATTTCTATTTAATAGCCGATGTAAAAAAATGGTGAGCGATGGGGGAGGATGGGTGTGATGTTACTGAAATCTGGAAAAAAAATTCTGTAATGAAGTTAGGAAATGGCGAAAATAAATTTCCTAACTTAAGTACATTCGTATTTAATTTACTATGTTTGCGGCAACCCAGTGCTGCCGTAGAAAGTTTTCTCACAAATCAATCTACAGAAAACTCGGACAAGGAATAGACTTAAGAGGGACACGGTAGGATTACAACTCATAAAAAGTTTAGTTTTACAAAGTGGCAATTATTATGATTTTAAAATTAATTCAAACCTTATAGAAAAACTTAATTAATTTCAATTAACGTATACGTTAAAAGAAGACACCGATACAGATTCCGAAAAAAATACTTTTTTGTCGAAGTCGCTAATAGCTAATTGCCTATATTTATGTGTATTTGTAACTACATTTTGTACAATTTGTGTTTATTTTAAAGTACTAAAATATTGTTTTTACAAACTTCCTTAGTTTTCCTATTACTAAAACGAATTAAATCGTATTTATATGTAAAAAAAATCATTTCTCACGATTTTTTGGAAGCAAGCTCACGAATTTCTCATTTTCTAATCTCCCAAACTGGTTATAAATGAGGTTAGAATTGAAAATATGTTAAATATTGGTCGACAGATCAAAGACTTTCCGGGAAAAAGTCTAAGTGGAATTTTAATGACATGTTGCATGCCACAGCTTTATATGAATTCAGAAGGCCAGCCACTATATCACTTTCTAATTTCCAAGAAAATTTCTACATACGAGGGCGAATCAAATATTAACCTGACTTTTCTTTTTAACGCTCCCTAGGTGAAGTGAGTAACGTGACGTGTTGATATATGTTGGATGGGGATATAAAGAGGGGAGTAAATCGCTTCGGCTCGCCAGAGCAGATTGGTTGTTAGTAGCATCATGTCTGAGCAAGAGGTGCATACGTCTGTTGAGCAACGCATTATTATTACATTTTTGTCGCAGGAGGGCGTAAAACCTGCCGAAATTTTGCGTCGACTAACTGCTCAGTTCGCTGAAAAAACGTTTTCAAGGACCCACGACCCACCCTACGACTGGCACAAAAAATTTTCCGATGGCCGAGGGTCAGTGCAAAATGAGACCCATGCACGCCGGCCGCGGACAAGCACCAGTGAGACGAATATTCTTGCGATCCATGAGATGCTACGTACTACTGTCAACTGCTTGATGAAGTGAAACTGGCCTATCGACGAAAAAAGCGAGACATGCCTATTCGAAGTACGATTCTGCTCCATGGCAACGCTCGGCCACACACAGCTGCATTAACCCAAGAAAAATTGGACAAAATTCATTGGGAAACACTGGAACATCCGCCCTACAGTCCCGATCTGTCGCCGTGCGACTACCACATGTTTAGGCCACTCAAAGAAAAACTGGGAGGTCATCACTTTGACGACGACGTTCGTGCACAATTGGTTACAGACGCGACCACATTCATTTTTTGATGACGGAATTAAAAAACTTCAGATTCGGTGGGAAACATGTGTGAATAAAAGAGGAGATTATATAGAAAAATAAGGTGTATTCAAAATTTTGTTTACTGTACCAATAAATGTTCTAAAACAAAAGTCCGGTTAATATTTGATTCGCCCTCGTATGTATATTTATGAATGGATTCAATAGTCCTTCAAAATGTTCATGAGCTACTAATGATAATATTTGCGGCTCTTTAAAAATCCCTTCTTTTAGTTTAGCATCACTGTCTTTGGAAAGTATCGATTTCACGTACAATAATCCAACAGAGCTTTTATCTATTGCTTTGACGAAATTTTCCATTGCTTCCAATTTAATATGCAATGGAGACAAGTATATCTTTTCAGGATTCACTTAAGACATGTGACACATTTTTCTGTCCAGGGATGGGATTCATTCAGCAATAAAGCAATGACCTTCTAATCGCCACAGATGATTCATTGATACTTTTCATATTGGATTTTTTCCAACACTAGTTTCATATTTTGATACTTCTTTCATAAGTCCACTGCCAATATGTAACAGCATAGCCTTCAAATTAACTTTAGCAGTCTATGAACAGTCGCCACTCATCTGGCTGGTGTTGATGCTCAAGAATCTCCATAACACAACAAATATCACAACTTACAATTTTTCAGTTGAATACATTAATAATTCATAAAATTAATCACTTACTGATACTGTTCAAAATGGCCACCATTCGGCGCAACACATGCTTCAAATCGAACAATTAATTCCCTAGAAGTTGTTGCTGTGATTATATTCATTGTAACAGAATTACGTGCAGACCGAATCTTAAGTTTCAAATCGTCTAAGTTCGTAGGCGGAATACCCCTACAAAAAGAAGTTCAGTGTGCTTATGTCTGGCAAGCGAGCTGAACAGCACCGTTAGTACCAATCCATCTATTGGGATATACGTAATTTAAATACTCTATAACCGACCGCGAGTTATGGGGCGCAGCGCCATCCTGTTGCTACCACAAATCATTGAGCTCTGGTAATGGAATATCTTCCATTAACTTGGAAAGATCACTATGTAAAAAATGTAAATAACGTTGCCCTGTTGAAGTTCTTTCAAAGATATACGAACCGATTAAATAATCCGCACCAAACGTTGACACCCCATATTACCTGAAAGTGTCTCATTCATTTTTCCAGGATTCCAGGGTTTTTTGGAGTCCAGTAAAGGCAGTTATGGCGATTCGTCACCTCATTGTTATGAAATCGTACCTCGTCAGTCCATAAAGTGTTATTGGTAGTCGTGGGATCGTTGTTTAACATTACTTGCATTACAGCAATGAATCCTAATCTCCTTTCAAAATCTGTAATCCTTAATGCTTGCAGCAGCTGAATTTTAAAAGGATATTTGTGAAATTTTAGTATCCTCTATGCTGTTGAATTACTTATTCTCATATCTCCTGCGATAGTTCTAACTGAAATATGTGGATTCAATCCAACATAGGCTAGTACATTTATTCGCATCTCTTCTGTTCTAACTGGTGTTACATGATGAGAATGTTTTAAATTTGATAGAAATGGATCCGTTCGCATTTTAGCTTCCGCACGAGAAAATTCCACGTGATGGTACCAACCTGTTAAGAAATCGCTCTCCACAAAGTGTTGCTGCTTCACGGGAATTTTTATGACACTCTTCATAAATTAATAACACATCGATATTCATTTGGAGAACATTTAGAAGGCACTTTAAAGCTTTTATAACAACACTACTTCACTATGTACTCAACTATAGGTACGTACAGGACACGCGTTGTAGGATGGGGAGTTCCAGCGCTGTCCGAAGGTACTGTCGAACATCGTTTCGGGAAACTTCATTCGAGTTACTTTTTATAATTATGTTAGCATAATAAAAAACGACTATAAAATAAAGTGTTGTATTACCACCGCGCATCTCAAGCGTTCGCCATCCTATAACGCACAAACTGTAAACTATTTTCGCAGATCGAAATAAATATATAAATCTTTTTTGTTCGAACCTATTGTATACATACAACCAAATTTAAACTAACAATGTATATGTTTTTATTAGCATCTATTTGTTAAATAACATTTTTGTTTATAACCTTGTATTCTTAACTTCTAGTACTTCAATCATAAAGTCAAAAAGATAAGAGGTGGAATTTAAGAATTGGCTTGGGGGAGGTTTCTTAGGGTGGTTTACCAGGGGTAGATTTATTTTTGTTTATGCCCTTGTATTCTTAACTTCTAGTACTTCAATCATAAAGTCAAAAAGATAAGAGGTGGAATTTAAGAATTGGTTTGGGGGAGGTTTCTTGGGGTGGTTTACTAGGGATAGATTTAAGAGGTATATCTTTTAGGATTCTGCAAACTATTTTCAATTGCTCTACAAATAAGATTGAATCTGGGACATCCAGTATACTGTATTCACTAGCGTTTATAAGTATTCTGAACTCTATATATTTCTGTTTAAAACCATGGGGTAATAGGATAAGGTATTTTAGTGCAGAGTTCATATTTTGGCTTTTCAGATTTTATTGGAAGAGTGAAATGCATATGATGGGAATCAACATTAAACTAACATTTTGAATGGTAATTTCTTTATTATAAATTAAATAATAACATACATAACATTGCAGTCAGACACATACCATACATTATTTATTCGTTATCAACAGTTGTCCAAAGCTCATTAGTTCTACCACTCATATTCAAATTTTTACTTTTTGGCCCTAAAATTACTTTACTAGTCGATGCTGCAGTATCTTTGGCAAAATATTTTTCAGCTGCCTTCTTCAATCCATCACGATTAACGATCATTATCTCAGCTCTATGCCTCTGCAAGACATCCGGATTGATACCGAAAAGGAATTCTCTCATTCCCTTACTGCAGGGAGGGACAGGTGCATCTACAGCTTGAAATACGCCTAATTTAGCTTCTAAAATGTCCTGCTCGTTGATCTGATCGATCTCCGTTTGCAACCAATTATAGCTCTTATCGAAGACATTGAGGGTTTCTAAGTTTTGCGGATCCCTATAGCTGTAAAAGCTAAAAACGCCATCTGTTGAGATCCTAGCTCCACCGCCATATGCCCCCCGTTTCTCTCTGATTTCTGGATGCAAATATTTGGCTGATAATAGTCGAGCTAGGACGCGTAATTTCGCATGATCGGATTCTGTATACGGAACGGTTAGTACGCCTTTGCTGCAGAAATTAACTGGGACGTTTATGACGTGATGTTGGCAATTAACCGCGTCCGTTGGTGCCCAAACTTTGCCTGTGTTGTATGTTGTTTCGTTGGGAACGCCAAACGTGTTTCCTGGGAGGTCGTTGATGAATTTCTCATAGGTTTTAACTACTGAATTTTTATTCTCTTGTAGAACGTTTAAGGAACATCTGTATAGTAAGAAAGAACATGATTAAAACGTTTTCAACAAGATATACAAGATGATTCTAAATACAGGCTGATTCATTGTCGAACTGGATATTACAATTTATAAAATATCCCGTTGGTTTTTATTCAAATCCCTATTAACGCAAACATTACGAGGTAGGCGCCAGAAATTCTCGGCCTGACAGGCTTGTACAGGTTCGTTTATATTACGGCTCGAAGAGTAATAGTTTTTAGTAGCCAGCCAGAGAACGTGACTAGTGCATGAAAATGTCTCAGGTGACGAAAATTGAGTACCGCGCTGTCATTACATTTTTAACAAAAGAAGGGCATACGCCTAATCACATTAAACAACGTTTAGACGGCGTTTATGATGATTTATCTCCTTCGTATTCCACTGTAAAAAAAGTGGGCAAAATGTTTCCATTTGGGGCAAGAATCCCTTGATCATGATGAGCGCCCCGGTCGGGCAATTGAACTGGTAACGCCTTGAAACATTTCAGTTATTGAAGAAATGGTATAAGCAGATCGTCCTTTGAAAATGAAGGAATTAGCAGTGATGTCTACATTTCGCTGAATTCTCCATAACCATTAGGATATGAATAAGATTAGTGCAAGATGGGTGCCGCATCTTCTTTCTGCTCTCCAACGTGAAGGTCGGGTCGAATGTGCACGCTTGTTTTTAAACGACCCGAAACCGATTTTGGAGGCCATTGTCACAGGAGATGAAACAATGGTTCTGTATTATGGTCCTTTATCCAAAAAGGAAGCGATGGAATGGCGGCGACCCGATGAACCTCATCCCAGAAAGCTGTAATCCAACATTTTGACGGAAAAACTTATTTTTACAAGGGTTTAAAATTATTAATTGATCGTTATAATAAATGTATTGAAGTTAGGGGAGATTATATTGAAAAATAAAAATTGTTATATTTTACCAAGTTTATTTTTTATATCAAGCCGAGAATTTATGGCGCCTACCTCGTACGCGGTTTGGTAAACGATCTAGAAGATCTAGAGAAACGATACGAACTTTATGTTGTCATTCTGAATACACTTGTAAATATCATCTACTCGCTTTTGTTGTATGTTTGGTAATAAATAAATAATCTAAGATCTAGCTGGCTCTACAAAAGCAATCGTTTATTTGATTATTTATTTGATATTTCAATATAATTGTGTCAAAGTATTGATTCATTAAAGTTTATTGCTAGCTTCCATTTTTTTAAATGAAATACACAGATGTTGAGATATGAAATATGTTTCATAATATCAAAACATCCTTTGTTTTTTATAACTAAGCCGTTTTGGAAATATATATTCATTTAATTTATTGAAATAATCCAAGGAATCAGCCATTAAAGTTTGTCGCATATATTTAAAATCACCTGTATTTCTAAATATGTAATATTTACAATGTGTTACATTTATCAATCATATGTGTATAATTGAGTGAAACCAGAAAAATTGCAATTACGTCATAGCAACGTCACCGTTAAATGACAGCTGTAATCAGCACTGTAATCATCTTATTAAATCTATTTATAAAATAAGTTCAATCACAACGTTTACTTTTTTCTAAGCAACTATAGAAGACATCTAATTTATCTTATATTTGTTAAACATAATTTTAGCGTTAAACTTAACCTATTCATGGAATACGTTCATTTTTGACATGCAAAGTTGCATTTAATGAGTAGCACTATAGCAGTAATTGGAATTATGGTATATCAATCCATTTGTTTTCTATTTTAGTCCAATTAACCTATTAAGCTACTAAAAGTGTTCCGCGCATGTCGTACATTCGGGCGACTGAATGCACGGGATGTTTCAGGAGAAATTTCAAATATTTTATAAGAGGTAATAGTAGTAGCTATTTGCAGTAAAAAGGTACACGCAGAGAAAACAATCATTAAAAATTGAAATTGACGTAATAAATGCAAAACTTAATTATCTGATGTCGGGAATTTTAAACTAGTAGTTGAAATACACCTCGAACTATACAAGAAGAGTCTGAAAAGTTTCAAGCGGTAACATGGAAAAATCCATTATCAAGCAGTCATTAAATTCTTCCATTTGAAAGGCAACACTCCTACGCAAATGAAAATCGAGATGGACGCTGTTTAATTTATGAACAGTGAAATTTTGGGCAGGTGAATTTAAACGTTGTCGAACCAGCTTGGTTGACGATGAACGTCCGGGACGACCAAAAACTGCAACCACTACTCTCAAAGGGAGCCGTTTGGTGGTGAATCAAGAGTATTCTGGGGAGGTATTTGCTTTGACGCCTGCGCAGAGTTAATCCCTATTCGCCAAGGATCAATGAATGCTGAATAGTACCTAGAGAACATTGTTCAGGACCATGTAATGTCTTTTGCACCATTTTTAGGGAAAAATTTCATGTTCATGTAGGATAATACGAGACAACACATCGCTAGACAAGTTTTGGATTATTTATAAGAGGCCACTATTCAAATCATGGACTAGTCACCACGAAGCCCATACTTAAATCCGATTGGGCATCTTTGGGATGCTCTAAAACAGTGGTCGCCAACCCGTCGATCGCGAAGGCAATTCTGATAGCTCACAACATATTTTAAAAATACAAAGGTGTAAAAATCATGTATGTCGAATATAACTGTGCATTATTTCATTTAGGTTGGCTTCCGTCGCTTACGACTAGGTAGTTCACTGTTAGTTGCAAAATTATCAAAGTAGCTCAACACATTGAAAAGGTTGGCGACCACTGCTCTAAAATGATCAGTAAGGCGACATTTACTAACACCTGGAAATCCAGGAATTGCAACAAGCCGTTCTTTTCGAGTGGGAGAATTTTCCCCAGAAACTATTCGAAAATTTGAAAATGAGCTTACCACGGTGAATCCAAGCAGTTATCAAAGCTAGGGGAGGTGTCACGCGTTATTAACTTTTTCGTTCCATTTCTTTTTGTTTATAGTGGTTTTTAAAATTTACAATATCGTTTTGTTTCTGAATTTGTAATTTAATGGAATTTGTAATTTTTTCCATAAGTTTTCATTAAAAAATAAATTAATTGATGAACCAATGTTTAACTAACTCCAGTTAAATTGTTTTGTAATGATATTAAAACATAATTCACCAATCAAACAATTTTATCTGTTGGTGCGTTAATTTTGAACATTAATTTATTATATTTTAGGTTTGTTTCAACATGCAATTTGTATATCGTATGCGTACGATACATGGATCAGTTTCACGGAAAATAGGGCGCGACTGTGGGCTATCTCTGGACTTATCACCAATAGAAAATTTATGGCATATTTTGGAAAAACATCGCCAAACATCAATCTGAGTTAAAAGAACAGCCTCGCCAACAAATCCTCAACGAATGGATCTCAATTTCCAGCGATTTATGCTAGAAATTAATTAGCAGTATGTCGAAACGTAAAATCTTTAATAAAAGCAGCTGGTGGACCAATAAAATATTGAAAATTTTAATAAAATATTCTGTAGGGTATATCCACGTTGTCATTTTATTTATATTTTGCCTAATACATATTTATGTATCATTTAACTTATAACTTGCATTTAAGAGGACTATGGCAAAGAATCCACAAACTTTATTTACAACAGCGCAAAGGGTAAAGAACTTTAACTACTACTCTCTTTCAAGATAGGTTAATAATGGACATTCAAGGAAGTATTTATAATTGACGAAAGAATGCATTTTTGAACTTACCTCAAATTATTCTTGTCAAACAATTGCTTCGCAATATTCGACATTTCTGCTAATATAGACTCGTATCTCTTAGTTTTAACTAAAGTTTTCATATAGCTAATATGCTGTAAGCCGGTTAAGAGATCTTTCTGATACGCAGCTCCTGAAATCAATCCAGCTGCTGATTGCATGGCGTAGGCATGACCACTATCAGCCACACCATGAGTCAAATTCGACATGTAAAGCTGCACTAAGGTTTCGAAACGTTTTACATCCTTAAGTTCATTCAAATTGAATATATCTTGCCACAATTCCCACATACTTTCTACGTTCTTATCTAGGCAATAACTGGAAAGTAGTATGCCGGGCTCGTAGACATGTAATTGATACAGACTCTCTGCAAAATGTACACCAACATCCAAACCGGCAGTTTTGGTCATTACCAGGTTGTCGAATTCTCGGTAGTTCATCTTCCTCGTTCCCATTTTGGTGATTATCGAACAGAAAAGGGGTAGTAGCATATTCTGCTCGGGCGTTAGTTGGGATGTATTGATGATACCTCGGAAATAAGTAATACCATTTGTATTAACTTTATTTACTTGGGTAGGAACGGGTCCGAACTTGTTTTTTTCACGATTGACATGATCGATGTCATCACTAATATCATCCATTGTTAACGTAGGGAGAATATTAGTATTCTGCGGACTATTTTGTTCTTTCAATAGCTCCAAACCAGTTTTGTATATACTTTGTTTATTTTCCTGCGTTAAACTGCTCACTTTCGATTTAATCAGCTGCTTCTCGGCTTCTAATTGTTTCTTTTCGTATTCTTTATCAGGGGAGAGCGTTAGTACTAAACGATGCTTATTATTCTTGAAGAATCGCTCCACAGCCTTTTGCAAGAAGAACTTATCAGATTTGATATCGTTTTGCAACTTTTCAAGTAGAGTATTGATTCGTAAAGCATTGATAACATCTCCGTTATGATTCCACGTTGAGATGATCCCGAAAAGCAGGTGCAAACCAAAGTTGGAGGTTTCGTGTTTTATTCCTATTTCATATCGGTGCAGGACTGATTCAATATGTTTTGCATCAAAGCCACTTTTTAATACTTCATCGATGGTTGTTTCATATATATCAATTACTTTCGCAAAGTCTTCCTGTTTCAATCCTTGAAGACCGATTGTGAATATACAGTCCCTTGTTTGAGTATCAAAGCCTGTGGATGGGATAAATCCACCAGAAAAGTTTGGTTCAATCATCGTTTTATAAAACGGAGAATTTGGGCCACGTATCAATAATTCAGTTAAGAAACTTAGAACGAAAGTATCGTAGATGTTCGTAATGTCACTCATCGCCAATGAAACTGTTAAAATGTTCTGTTTCTCAAAGACCTCGCCTAGGTTATCGTACCGACCCATTATATGGTCTTGCTTTGGTTGTGCCCAATGTTTTTGAGGGGGTACGACAGTATGATTTTGATTTTGATAATCATATTGCGATAAATACGTATCATTAATATATTTTAACGTGTTTGTTAAAGGGAAATTGCCGTAGGAATAAAAACGAGCATTACTCGGGTGATAACAAAGTTTATGGAAATTTTTTAAGCCATCCCATGTTAAATCGGGTATTTTCAAGGGATCGCCACCTGAGATAACCCCATATGTATGATCGGGAAGTATTAAATTTAATACTTTTTGCTCGAGGATACGATCATTCTCCGAGAACGCACCTTTCATTTCGTTATAGACGACACCTTTAATAATTAAATCCGATTTTATATCCTGCGGATCTGTATTCTCTAACCTCCATCCTTCTTGGAGAAAATCAAAATAACGTAAATTCGGTTTAAACACAGCGTCTAAATAAATTTTTTGTAAATTACAGAAATCTTGATAATTTTGTGTACTAAAAGGGTACATCGTGTAATCCGCTCCTGTCATTGCATTCATAAATGTTGCCAATGACCTATTTAACATTTTAAAGAAAGGATCTCGAACAGGAAATAGATGCGATCCACATAGGACTATATGTTCTAAAATATGTGGTAATCCCGTGTTATCTTTCGGTGTCGTTCGGAAATTTACAGAGAATACATTGTTATTGTCGTTTCGAAACAGATGTAAGTATTCAGCTTTCGTTTTTAAATGTAATAAGTTAAGTGCAATTATATTGAATTCTTTTAACGGTTGAACATCTTTAACCTCAAAGCCGTGTACTGTTGCTCCTACTTTAAAGTTTGTTATATCGTTACTGGCATTCTCTTCGGAAACATCAGTCTTAGTAATTATTTGCGAATTATTTCTTATAAGTTGCCTTAGGTGATAGGTATTCAATTTGAAATTGGATAATTTTCGACACAACATTTTAACCTAAGAATGTCAAAATATATTAATTTAATTAACATTAGAAATAAAATATGAGGTACCATACAAGTTAACATACCTATTTTTTTTTGATATTTACGAAATATATCCAGAGAAGCAATTTTCTTATTCAAATTCTTCCAATTTAATCGAAAACACTCACTGCAATGTTGCGCACAAATGATGCAATATCCCGTTTACTTCCAATTAATGAAACGCGGTATTCGTTAAGAGTAATTCGTAATTTCCAAAAAATAAGTTAAATACACGATATCCCTAGTTCTGCTCTACATAGAAATAAATTATGCATACAAAAACACAATTAGACCACATATATAAATCGAACGCACCTTATCTACGTCGTAGCATTCGAAGCAATGCACAATTACACTGTGTTTATTTTCTTTAACTTCCAAATCGCATCTCTTACAGGATAGTTCCGGACTCGGTTTTAATACGTTCGTTGTGAAGAGAATATCTTCCGGGCCTTGGTATTTATCATCACTGCAACAGGCAACGTGAGGATCCTGCACGGGATTAAAAAAGAATAAATTCTCCAGCAGTAGGTTAAGTTTGTTCCTTCCTCCGTTCAAATTAAGGGAGTGAATATAGCAATAAGGTACAATTAAAGTAAAACTATTAATTAAAGTAATCTATTATAGTAGGATTTTCATTAAAAACTAGAAAATGATAAATAAAAACTTGTAATTGAGTTTTATATAAATTTGATAAGTTTTTACTTATTAATATATCAACTTATTATTACAAACTTGCAAATCTCCTGTTACACTCCGAGCACAGTTGGATTGGTACTGTTTAAAGTCTTTCTGTGACTTTTCAAGTATAGACGGGTTCTTTAGTATATCATTATTCAAATCCTCATCTCCTAATGGAAACCGTGCAGTGCCAGGTGGCTCATAACTTGTGCCTGTAAAATATGCTTCGTTAACGTCTATTACAATAATCGTAAAAATTGAACCTCACCTCCAGGTAATGTTTCTAAAATTGATAACGTTACCAATAACACAAAAAATTTAGAGAAAACCCAGGACATTGCCTTGAAATATTACGATAATTTTGACTATTATAATTATTGACGTAATATTACTTGATATCGAATAAAATGTGAATCGATTGTTGCGTTCGATTGAACTTTCTGAACGAACCTTGTATAATACTCGTACCGCAGTGATACCAATGCTATGCAACAAATAATGCGTAGTTATAATAGTTGGTACTGTAAGATATTATGGGCTAGGTCATCTATTAGAAGATAAATATACAGAAACCAATGATATTTTTATACAATTCAATTTACTGTACAACAAAGAAAAGTACAATTAATTTTTCCAGATTATTTTAAATTGCTTACTTTAAAAAAAGGTCAACAAATTAAGACTTTATAAAAATCATTCGGTCATACGGTTGAGGATGGAGACCCACGAGTTCTTGAAACGGCTGTTTCGAATTAACTACTAACTTGTGTGGTGCGGAGTGTGCCGATACTTTAGTGTTGTTTATCATTATTTATAAACAAAGATTAAAATTAAATCCCGAGGAATCGTTTCTTTTAAGAAATCCATTTTTTCCAGCAAAAAAGTTATTTTCATTTTCTTGTATAAATTTAATATTCATATGTCATTTTTGACATATGTCACGGCAACTGCGCGTGTATTGCATTAGAAAAGAACAAATAAAAGAGTTTACATAGGATTCTGCTTTATTTAACTTGGTTTTTCTTTCTAGTTGTTGACTGCCAATTCTTGGTTTAAGTTGGTAGTTGCGATAATACACATTCGCCAATTTCGCGTCCTTTATTGTTGGAGTTATCAACTTGAACTATCCGCAAAAATTTAAAAAATACCAAAAGAGCTATTTATTATTTTCAGTTTTGTTCCAGCATTCTCGGGAAACTGTGAATTTAGCATCCAGTACATGTGCAATATAAAAAAAGAGCTGCAGTTACCATATTGCGCAGATACTGGATGATAAATTTACGGTTTTCTGAGCGTGTTGGAACAAAGCTTTTATTTGCTTCAAATATATTTTTATTTTATTTGACTAAAGAACAAATTTTCAAACCTAAATCATAAACAGAAGGGTAAAACATGCAATTGGCAGGTAAAAGAAATGAAAAGGCTTAAAAAGGTTTGCTGATTACTTCGTTTTTTCCTTTTGAGATTACATAAGTAGATTAGAGGTTACGGCAGCGTTGCCGGGGGTACCAACATAAAAGTACTTTGGCAAGACAAAAAAAAATACTGAAAATTCCATTTATAACCGGCTATTTCTAGGATTATATTACGTCAAATTAGTAATACGTTTAATATATATCATTTTCCGCTACTTTTTCTTTATTTTCTGTTCAAAACAATGATAAAATAATTTTATTAATATTTATTAAATTTCTTTCTTTTTTTTTGAATTGTCTCAACATCAAAATTTACCAATCAAACATTAATTTCACAAATTAACAATTTAAACTTTTAGACTTAAAACATTTATAAATAAATAAGTTGTATCCACTAAGTGTTGGTTTTAATGGACACCTTTTCCTAGCGTGATAATTAGAGCGGAGACTTTTTAAATTTCGCGGATAATTTAAGTTAGTAGTTCCAGCATTAAATGACATATACGCCAATTTTTTAACGTAATACAGACAAATATATCCTTTATTGCAGGAACTACCGACCTAAATCATCCGCGAAATTTAAAAAGTGCCCGCTCTAGTGGTAATAAGTCAGTAAGTGTTTCAATGTGTAAATTTTTGGGAAATCCGTCATTTTAATGAATTGCCTGCTTTATTAGAATGTCTACCTTTTTGTTTAATTAATTTTGTTGTTTGTAAATTATCAAATATCCTTAAACCAAAAATAACGAATAATGTACTGCATAATATATGAATATTACCAATAACAACATGGCGTGTCTACTTCAAGGTCATAAAATTTTAATTCTAAAGAATAAAGATAGCGCCAAAAAGTTTCGCATCTATATATTCTGTGGTATAAGGTGGCGGGTGATTTATTTTGTGAACACGTATGTGGCTAAAAATTTATTTTTATAAAGAATAACGTGAGAGCGGATAGGTTTAAGTAAATTTACACATTTCGATAATTCTTTTTATCTCTTATCAGGGCTATTAAAGTAGGGATCGTAGGTAAAGTGGTCGATTTCGTTTCGTAAACGTTGGCAATATTGACGTTTGTCAAAAGACAAATTTCATGTCAGTTTTAATTTTGAAACATGGCCGTGATGGAAGGCTCTTTGAGTAAATGGACAAACGTGATGAAAGGATGGCAATATCGGTGGTTTGTTTTGGACGAGAATTCTGGAATATTATCCTATTACACGGTGAGTACGAATTCTTACAAATCATAACCTCACACGTTAGACGTCAAACGTAAATGGCATACGCATCAGCTTTGCGTATTATGCATAGAGTACTTGTTTACAAAATTACGCCGATATGGGTGTAACTAATAGAGCTGATTAATTGCTTATTTAACCTAGGCGATACGTAATACCTTGACCGAATAGTAATTTTCGACGCCGAACACTTACGGGCAATTATAATTTCAATAAAATCCGATTAAGAATTCTATTGTCAGCCACAATAACTCTGGAACAAATTCTATTCATTCAATTAAACTACGTACTACATGGGTATGTATTTACATAAAGTGAATGGCGTTTTTATTTACACGCATAGGCGAATGTTTTTTTCATTCAAATAATGTGAAAAAATTATTGATGCTATTTTCGTTTGGTAATTGTTTTATTGCTTGCTGGTTTAATGTATATTTTTTGCATTCCTTTATGTTGTACATATGCATGTGGCTTTTTAAACTTTGATGCTGTTTATGAGCTTAAATGACATGTGTATTCTCACGTGTATCCTCAGTTAAATTGTTTAAACTCTTTAATAGGGTTCATGTAATGATTAATGATACAATGATAAATAGCAGCTTTGTTTCGTGCATGCGTTTTATCTTTCTAGATTCTAGTTTTATATTAACTGCGATAGGAGACTAGAATTTAAAGGAAAAGTCCTTCAATAACCACAATTTGAACACTTAGACTCTAGGGGTCTCTAAACTTTCCGCCACTAGGGCCACATTGGGTATTTTTAACATTTCGGTGGGCCGCAGTAAAAACAAATAAGTAAATGTACAGCGAATTACAAATAACACTGGCCATAGGTAATTTACACAGTAAAAACCTGTGCATATGTGATGTTAATAGTTTTCCTACGTTTGATTTATTTTTTATCCACACATAGTTAGAATGATTTTTTGAGGTTTTGAGACATTTTATGCCTTAGAACAAGAAAGTAAAGTCGAAATTAAAGAGAAAAAGTAGCATCTTTGGCGACAATTTCAGGAATTTCTAGCAGAGATAATAGCTGTGTTCTTTTTAATGATATTGGAATATCAGTAAAGAGCTGAGCTAACTCACTCAAAGTCACTTTCAAAAAGAACGGAAGGCATTGCTCTGTCGAATTAAATTAAATATACATAACCTATCGTATAATTTTATATTTGTTTCTTGCTGTATATTTATTGATTCAAAATCACCATATAATCACTTTGGTGCTGACCCGATAGCATTTCATTTACAAATATAGTAGTGTCCGGATATAACGAACCGCAAGGGATCGAGAAATTTAGTTCGTTATATACGGAGCTCGTAATAAACGAAACGGATGAAATACATTTGACAAATTATGCAAAAAATTGTTGATAACTACATCATTCAAACGATATTTATTTACATAACCGTACAAATTTAGAGAACTACTGCATACATACATTTTAATATTACATGTATTAGGTACTAATTAAAGAAGTCTGTAATTTTTTACTGTTTCAATTTCGCGCCAGCGTAAATTTGTTCCGTATTATCCTGAATGTTGGCGAATATATCCAAAGTATCTTTAGGGGTATTATGAGAAAAGTAGCGGAGCTTCCTAAGACATTGCAGCGCTTCTTGATTTGTAGCGATTAGCATATCTTCGCATGTGTTACTTTCATCACTAGTAGAATCGTCTACAGATTCATTGAGTGCGCAGTTGATTATGTCATCGTTAGTTAAGAATTCGGTGATTGCAACTTGATCATTTACATGAACGAATTCGTTAAAATTGGTATTCTGCATAACACTTTTTACGACTTCATTATCAACGACAGATAAATCAATAGTTGTTAAAGACGATTTTTGCTTCTCCAACCATTGTGAAAATGATAATTCGTCATTAGAGTCAAACTTATCAAAAGAAGTACAGAAGCTACCATGTTTGCAACAATTACTAATAGTTTTCTTCATAACTTCTTGCCATGCTTTATGACTAAAATTTATTGCATCCAGTAAATTTATAGACCTAGATTTACCTTTGTCAATTGAATTAATTAATGTTATAAGCAAAAAATTTCGATAGTAGCTTTTAAATGCGTGTATTATTCTCTGGTCCATAGGCTGAAGCTTGGAGGTAGTGTTTAGTGGCTTATGAATTATTTTAATATTACGCAAAACCTATCACTGGAGGATGCCTTGTGTTAACCAATAGAATAATTTTTCTATTCTTCAATAATAATAATAACTAGAGTAACCAAAACTTGCGGACTCGCATAAGCGTCGGTATTACGGGTTAATATAAGAATACGAAAAATTCATAAATAAACTTACTTGCTAATTATTCAACAAATTACAGGCATCAGGATGTGAACTACTGTAAACTTGCACCATTGCATATGTTTCCACAGTTGCGTCGACAAGAAAAAATATTCTTATACATAGAAAACGATCTCTCCACATCTAAGGAAGTTACATTTGCATGTAGAAACTGTTTTTCAAAATCACTTAAAAGTTCACTATTCTTACACTTATTATAAACGGCCTCTTAAAGTATTAAAATCGGGATTTTTCCTTAAAACATCTGCCAACTTTTGACTAGCGCATAATCCTGGCGTATCATTTAACGTGTGTAATTTATTTTTTACACTCTCCACTATGTTTAATGATTCCTGCAATGACAATTCAGTACATTGTAATTTTCTGATGGCATCTAGTAATACTGTATAATTGGTACATATTGTTGTTAAATCTTCTAAAAGTTGGGGAATTTGAAATTCTCTTTGACTTTCTCTAATTGCTTTGGATTCATTCCGATTGAATCGCATTATAACTGATTGAATTTGTTGAAAATGGATCAAATAGTAAGAAGCTGCTGTTAGCCAAGTACCCCATCTCGTTAAAATTGGTTCAGGAGGATCAAATTGGACAAAATTTACGAAATTCTTTCAAACGTTTAGGAGATTTACGAAACACTGCTTTAGTACTTCCAATCATCCGATCAACATTTCCGTAATGTTGTCGAACAACTTTATCAACTAAATGCAAAGCATGCAGCACGCAGGTTGTATGTATTAAGTTAGGAAATATATGTTTTAAGGATCGCCCAACACTTAACATCGTTGCTGCACTATCTGTCACAATCATCACAACTTGATCTTGGGCAATTTTAAATTTTTTCAAAGCGTTCATTATCACTTTTTGAAAATTTTCCGCGGTACATTGTTGAATACGTTTGCAAGCTAACAAATATCGAGATGCTGTGTTCTCGCTAGATAAAACGCGAGCTATTACATTCACAATACTGTTTTTCTTTATATCGGTCGTCTCATCCACGGTAATCCATATTTTTTTGGAACACAAATCACGTTTACACACATTTTCTAGCATCTCTTTCATTCGCGGCAAATGATTCTGTAGTCGTGTTTGCGAAGGTAATGGGTACTTTGGAACGTATTGTCGCCAAAACGTTTTAAAAGCTGCTTTTCTCACCAACGACAACGGAAGATTACAAGAGGTATATGGTATTTCAGTTCTTGCATTTCTCATATGCTTAATACCATTGACATGCCTCTGGCAATCAGTTCTGTCCAATGCAGCCAAACGAACATTGCATATTAAGCAAAAAACTGCACTACTGTCATATTTTAAATGGGGAAAAAAGTGACACATACTTATGTACATTAGTAGCAAATCTATTACGAGGCATTGTTTTCTTAGGTATGTAAATATTAGTTCTATATAAAACGATACACTAATTATGTACTTGGTATAAAACTACAACACACAAAAAACACCAGCTATATTTTCAAAAGCGACACGTAAGTACATAACCTTGACCGTTCGACTAATCTCTGCAACAGCTCAACCGGTACTAAAACGAAATCTCTCTCAGCGCGGTTTAACATGATTTATATTCAAGGTCGACACTACATGCCTGCTTCTCTACCGGTTTAGGTTATTTATGAATTTTTCGTATTCTTATATTAACCCGTAATACCGACGCCTATGCGAGTCCGCAAGTTTAGGTTACTCTAGTGATTACCTAGCATGCCGACCCACACGTTGACCTTCTGACGAGTTTAAGTATGGGTTTCTAGAGAAAAATATGGGTTTTCTCGTGCGTACATCCTCGTGTTTTGCTTATCCACCTTTCTATCTAAGAAAAAATTCTTTTTGTCAGAAAAGAGAATTAAATTTGGCAAATTCGGGTTTTCATTGAGTCTGTCTGTTCAATATTCGCAGAATCCCATCCTTGGTAAATAATCTCTTTCAAGTAATTCTTGGTGGTTCTGAATTTTATTAGTCTTAATTTTTTCTTTTAGGGCTCTGTAACAACTAGATCTGTATGCTTGGCACTGAGATGACAATTCAGTTAATGTAGAAGAACGCTCTCCTTCAATAGCGATAGACACATTTCCCTTTGATTCTTCTGCAACTACCACACCTGTTTTTTTCTTTCGCCTTTCACCCCGTTGTACTGAAATGTGTGTGCAACTCTATTGGCGGTATTGGTCGATTGCTACTCATTCCTTTAAAAATGCAAACAGTAAATTAAAACAATAAATAAAATAAGCAAAGAACTTATTTTGAAGTCAATGAGAGTAATAGATTTAATTATATTGCTTTTGATTTATCTATGTATGACTTAGCAAATTAAACACTGTGTAATACGTTAGATAACTCATATTTATGTATTTATTTTATCTTCTAATTATTGGCAATTACTGATAACCATTGCATTTAAGTGCAGCTGTACTTAAACCTTAAATAGCCGTTCTACTTGCAGAGATAAATTGCAGTGTAATCTCTGTACTGAAGATAAAGTAATTCGAAAATATCTGAGTAATAAAACGAGAATGATGTTAGAAACGATGTTTTTTTATGTGTGACGTGTCCCACTTAACACTTCTAGGTGACATAAAGTAGAAATTTAGAATCTTTTAGTAGCGTTAATAAATTGACAGCTTGTAGATACACTAGTATTCAAAAGTACTTACCAACTGGATCTTATGTTGGTTCAATAAAATATGTCCACGTTTTTCAAAACGTTTCTTTTTCTTGTTATAAGGTCAGATTGTGGACATGTTTTTAAATCATATTGAAACATATAGGCTGTCTCATAAGATCGTAGCTACCCAAAGTTGTATTTTTTAAATGAAACTTGCTATACAGGGTATCTCACGAGAAACTGCATTGATCGGTATATTCATGTACTATTGAACCAAAATATTTTCAATTATCTATGACTTCCGGTTATACCGGAAGTAGCTGTCAATTTCGTAACTTGAATTTTAAGGTTTGTTTGATATAACAACTATGTTACTAATTCTAACCATATTTGAAATATTAGCATTTTTTGACAATTTTATATCTGTGAAAGTGTTAACTTGGAAAATCGAAATGTTGCAGAACTCGTATAGAGTAGGGAGTGGAGATTCGAATTGCTTCAGTAATGAGAATTGTGCTGGTTAAGCAGACAATTTCTTGTAAATTTGGCTTCATTCGTCCAGATAATCTTGTCCAAAAATATCTCGTGCTCTTGATACCATATTAGAATAAATTTGCAAAAACTATGTTTCTGAATTTTTGCCTCGACCGATCTGCAGTTTCTCAAATTCTGTATTATTCGTTTAACTATTGCATTCTCCATAAATAATAAACAAATTTAAATAATCTTCGTTCGTATAATTGAAGACTAAATGATATATATATTTTTCATCAATGCTGGATTGTTTTGTAATGGTGACAACCAGAGAACGGCAAAATTATATGGGATGACGTCAGCCGCAGCAGAGCCGTGTGCAGAGCATGCGATGTTTGGGGTGACTACTTAAAAACCGGGAATCAGTGAATGGCATGCAGTCGTAGTATTTGCATCGAGCTCTCTCTTCAAATCATTCTACTAGTGACGTTATATTTGCGTAATTAAAATAATTTTTGGAACAACTTAACTGTTCTGTTAACGCACCTTGACGAATTTATCTTAATGCGCCAAAATCAGAATCTTTCTCTAAAACACTTTCAAACCTTTCTAGAACACAAACATTTTTTGCGTCTTCTACCGCGCATAGCTATGCGTGAACATGTTGCACTATTTGCAGAGATTCCACCGAAGGATTTTGTAATTTTTCTATTGCTTCCACTAGTCCGAAGTAATTGTTCTGAATAGTTTTTAAATCCGTTTTAACCTGACTATCTTGAAATTTCGACTGGCTTTCCTTGATAGTCGCAGCTTCCTTTGGATCGAATTGTAAAACCACGTTCTTAATATTCTCAAAATATTTATGATAATAAAACGCGGCCTGTAACGATGTTCCCAACGTGTAAGAATAGGTTCTGGTGGCTAAGGCATACGGGAGCACAGTCTGTGAAATTTGCGAATACGTTTGCTGCTTTTGTATGCGCTATTAAAGCGTCTACCTCAGGATAACATTTTCTAATATTATCTGCCACATGACTGAAAGCATGAATTTTACACGTAATATGTAACAAGTTAGCACAATGTTTTTTAAAACGGCTACGAAGCATATTGCGGCACATACAGAAACATCACAGTTTGTTTGTTGAAAGTTCAAACTTTTCCAATGTGTTTATCACTAACTTTGAAATTACTTCGGCAGTACATTGTTGTACTCGTCTGGAAGCTAATAGAATTGAAGGTGACGATTAATGTGGTTCCATTGTACGTTCCATTGTACGTTCCATTGTACGTACCATTACCTTAACCACAGAACGTTTTTTACGATCTGTTGTTTCGTCCACACATAACCACAGTTTTTTATCTTTCAACTCCGATTTAATTCCTTTTCAACATGTTCACGAGCAGATGCACAATTCTTTGTAACGATGCCCGACTTGGTAATTTGCAGTCCGAATATTTATTCCAAAAGAAGACATATGCTTCCTTGTCTAGTAAATTAAACGGTAGATTACATGCAATAAAGGTAACACATAAATTTACATTTGTCATAGTGTCGTGTTCAATTTTTTTTTGAAGAATGCTGTTTACTATTTACGTGACATAGACAATCCCTTTTGGACCAACACATTAAAGGGATATTACAAACTACACATTGAATTTTAACGCCATCATAATTTAGGTCAGGCATTTTTGCTATAAATTCTGTAAGTTTGTTGGACATTGATCGTTTTCGCAACGTAGGCAACATTTTAAAAACAAACGTAGAACTACGAAATAGTATTTACGGCAGCGTACGTGTATACACAATAGATCTGGTTGAGACTCGCAGTTATACTGAGGGTTGTATCGAATCTCCGCCACTGCCCGTTGGCACTAGTGAGCAATTCTAATAATAATACATCTACCAAGCTACAAGTTTTAAAGAAATAAGTAATATCTGCTAGCTATATTGGTTTTTTTAAATAATCTCACTATATTTTTATTTAGTGCATTTTTGTATTGCAGTATCTTAGAAAAATTTAAATTTCAATTGTAAAATTGAGACAAAAATGGCGATCATTTTCTACGACATATTTTGGGAACGGGTAACTTTTGTTGGCTTCTTCGCTTATTGAAACACCCGCACAGTGGATTGACGTTTGGTTTCGGGTTTATAGGAATAAATGATTTGTTACCACTCACGGTACTATAAACATTTTTTGAGCTTCTATTGTTGAACCGATTCAAAGTTTTTCAGCACCAATTAACAGGAGCCGTCCTTTGTTCTTCAATTAAAATATGTGGGATCCAACGGGAAACTAATTTTTCCAAAGCAAGTTCATCATGCAGAATCTTTTGGATTGAGGTTTTTTGAAATGCTTAAGGAAGTCTCACGTGACGCATAGTGGCGAAGGTTTTTTGAGTGACTGCTATTTTTGGTGGTCCTGTCCTGGGATCGTCGTTGAGACTGGTGCGTCCACGTTGGAATTCGAGGAATTTATCATCATAAACAGAAACCAACTCAACGAGATATTGTTATTGAGATAAAATTCAATTCTATTTTTCGACTGACTCGTCAGTTTTAAAAATTGCTGCGGTTAAATAATTTGCCGTATCTCGATGAATCTTTGAATTTAAGATGGCGCGGCTATATGCAAAACTAAAATGACAATCTTCGTAATAGAGTATAAGGAAGTAGGTTAATTTTAATATCCTCTGTCGTGAAAATCAGTTATTCAACACAAACAGAAACAAAATTAAAAAACAAGGCGAAAATGAGACATTTTCTCTCCGATTCATTTTTTAATTCCGGTGTATAGCCGTGTAACATGTGGTATTTGGCGAAAGGAAAGGTTATTGCCACGGCCATGTAACTGTCATCTGTTTTTGTAGAAATTGCGTATGCCAAAGCACTTGCGTCATTCCTTTTGTGTATGTATGTATATGTTTGTTAATTATATCCTCTTTCCAAATGACGTTTATTAACTTACTTATGCTTTTCTACTTAATTCATAGCACACATTGACATACTTCCTAATTACCCATATCTCTGCCAACTGCTGTGGTTGCGAAACTTTCATTCAAAAGTAGTTAAAATAGATTTGTTGGCAATTACAATTAAAAGTTGTAATTTGAGATACACAACCTGGAGAAGTATACGAAGGTAATCTGGAAAGTTTCAAGCCTAACACAGAAACAAATTCAGTTTCATTTGTCAACATAGACTCCTAGCAAGTCTATACACTTTTCCGGGTGATGCTCTCCTTTGATCTGTCCTTACATTTAAGAGGAACAGATAAAATTCAATAAAAAACACATTTGCAAGAAAAAAAACTAATTTATTTAATTGTATTAGATTATTTGGGAATTCAGAAAATTAAAAGGATTTTATTAATAAAAAAAAAAACAATAATAACAACATTTTAGAGTACTTATTGCAACTAGTACCAAGTATTTCCACCTCGGGCCCTTCTGACAGCTTGCATACGTCTCGGCATGAAGTTAATTAAATTTTGAATAGTATTTTGCAAGCTGGCCAATTCATACGCACAATCTCGACCTCACCTAAAATTAAATCACCAATGAAATTAGACCATATAAATAGAGCAAAAAGAACCAACGTGCTCTTCTAAAATGGTGTTTATGTACCATGCAGCCGCCATAGAACCTCCATCAATCACCATCAATTCAGCACGAGCTTCGCTACTTATGCCAGCCCAAACCGTAACGGAGCCGCCCCATCTTCTACAATATTGCATTGAGCATGTTGCTGTCCCTGTCTTCTCCAAATTCTTTTCCGGTCATCTGGTGATCCTAGGCAAAATCTGGATTCATCCGAGAATAATACGTTGCTCCAAACGGCGTGATTACAGTTTTCGTGCTCTTTTGCAAGAGCTAGTCGAGCTCTACGATATTCCACAGATAGCTGTGGACATTGGTCTTCTAGATATTAAATTAGCTTCGGCTAGTCGTCGACGAACTGTCCACAGGCTTACATGTACATTTCTTACTTCGCTCGGTCGATTTGTCACCTCAACCAAAGTCAGATGTCTATCCCTTAAAACTGAAGAAATCACAAATCGATCGTCTCGTTTAGATGTTGCTCTTCTACAGCCCGATCCTGGTCTCTTAGTATAGCTGCCGGTTTCATTAAAACGGTTCTTTGGACTGCTGAACGTTAACGCCTAGGATCTGAGCAGCATAATATTGGCTACGGTCATCTTGAATTAAAGCTACTGGCCTGGCTGCATCAGTTGGAGTTAAAGACATTTCTTAGAAAGAAAACTGGAGAAGTTTCCCACTTCAAACAATTTTTAACTGTCAAAATGATACTTTTTAGTTGTCAAAATGTCTAGCGTCAAAAAGAAACACAAGGCGCACTAAATATCTTTTCGAATATCGATCACAAATTTGTTATCAAAAACAATATTCCTCATTTGTTGGCAAAATGCAAAACAAAAAGTCAGCAAACTGACACCTTTTAATAATACGAGTGCCAATCTACACCATGTTGCAAATCCAGAGTTTTAGAAGTACAAATAAAGATGAAAGAAGTAATGGATCGATTTTTTTGCACCATAGTGTATATAACGCGGACGATCAAAAATTTGAAAGAAGGAGTTACGGCCATCATTCGATTTGTCTTGCATCTTTTGAGAACCACTTTAGCCTGAAGTCACAATAAAGAATAATAAAATATGTGCAAGGTCGGTTTGCAATGCCGTGTGACACGTTCATTGACATTTTATGTAAAATATCCGTTGCAGAGAACCAATAAATCGCTGAAGATGAAATCACCGTATTAAATTTAATGCATGCCTTTTTCGCAGTCGATTCACCCTTCGTAGTCCATTGTTTCGACTGTGCCTTGACTTTAGGAATGTACTGGTGTATGCAAGTTTCATCTATAGTTGTGAATCGACGCCAAAACTCTTATTTCGCTTAAACTGTTCCAACAGGGCCTTTTTCACGCCCAAACCTTCAGTCAGTATATGATAAATACGTTCTTTCGAGATGCCCACAGCCTCTGCTATCTCTCTAACTTTAATCTTACAAAAGACCCGAAGTGATCAGGATGACAAGCTAAATTATTATTTTCGACAGTTCCAATATAGTCACCAACATCTTGTTTAATTAAATCAATCTTGTTATTCGATGATATGATTTGGTCTTCAAACATGAGGATTTAGCTTTCAATCTAGTTTTGTTGCTTAGAAAGTAGAAACAATTTCGAAAAAAAAAGGATTGTGTAGAAATCTTTTTCGTTGAACTCTATTACAAACAACATGTTTGAAATCTCCTTAAAAATGGTGTTCGTTTTTTCAACATTTTAAAATTGCACAAAGCTTTACAATGATTGATTCTTTTCAAATTGTTAATAATGTCCTCGATCGTCTCGGTGGTCGAACGGTTAGCATACTGGCCTTTCGATTCGAACGACGCGAGTTCAAATCCGGCTGGGAGGGTTGCTTTTTAATTTAAATCGGAGTATGCCTTCTTCTCGGATAAGGAAGTACTGCCGTAGACCTCGTTTCAATACGATGTTTGGTAAGTTAAAAATCTCTACCAAAGCACAGAGGGGTAGAAAATTCGAAAAGCGGTAAAAAATTTGAAAATGGACTAAAGGGCTTTAGAATCCTATACGTTACATGGAAAAAAGGGGGGTTATTAGATTAATTTACTAGACTTTTTGATCATTATGCAATAAACTATTTATAAACAAAGAAATTACTAACAAAAATAATTTAATCCCAATAAAATACGTAACCTATTACTAAGAAGAAATTACACTGCTTCGCGCCTCAGGCTGTGGAACTGTAGGAGATCCTGATTCCGTTGATTCTAGCGAGGGTGCCTCTAATAACGGAATAACTTCAGGAGATATATTCGAATATTTTCATGGTGGGCACTGTCGCAAAGATGAAATTACTGGATCGGTTATAAGGAGTCTGTTCAGCAAATCTTGGTTTAATGTTGTACGGGATATTTTTCGAGTGTGTTTCTCCCTAAAACTTTTGAGATCCTTATTTCTTGATTCTTGGGCCTCTTCTGACAATTGACCGATAAGTAGAATAGCTTCTTTGATTATTATGGTTCCATGAAGTAATATTTTATGTACGCTAGCGGGCATATAATACCACGGATATTTAGCGACATACAATTTTGCGGTTTCCAAAGAATATTCCTCAAACGCTCTCAAATCGATTCCATACCCACAAGATAAGGTGCATAATATCACGCCAAATCGCGTAATAACTTCTTCATCCGCGCCCGTAATTTCACTAGAAAGTGAGAGGTTAGCAAAGAATCGTCGAGCCATGTTTCCTTCATTAGTGGTTCCGGTACCTCCACTCTTAGGTATACCCACCAGCAATCCTATTCTATCTCTGAAGTTCTGCTGTTTGATACGTTTCTTATTTTCGAAAACTGCTTTATTTTCGGTTCCTCAAATTTGCCAAATTTAAAGTTCTAATCTGTACGAAATGTGCAGCAAATATTCAAAAAACCTAATCCAGCCATGTAGACTTGACAATCCAAATTTAAAATTTTCCCGGACAACTGTTCTCTTTAATACTTTTTCGATGGAAATCATATCTTTGGGAGTTGCTTTGCATACGTAACATGTTCGTGAAGAAGCTATTTCCGTAATTGCATTGCACACTTTACCATCTACCATCGTCATCGCACAAACATGAGAAACTGCAATTTCTTCATTATCTAAAATATCAGTAGTCGGTCGAAGTTCCGAAATTTGATTTTCTATGTATGCTGTCTCCTGTACCGTCAATTCTTTCGTTTCTTTCTTGAATTGGAAAACGTACAAGTCTACCAAATCGAGTTGACGATGGACGGGGATTTTGCCACATTTTGGCGCTATGGATGTTAGAAACAAATCGCCATCACCAATACCAACCTCGGCGAACATTTGTTTGTATTGTGAGTGACCTGCGCTTCCATCACTTCCCCATTTTATCAACAATTTCAAATTCATCAGAAGATCAGTTGATAATGAAAGAACAACCGTTTTCTGCAATTCTAGTATCCGTTTTTGTAATAAAATTCTTGTAGACGATTCGGTTACAATTTGTCCTTCATTTCGGGGATAACAACGTAATTTTGCTTTCCGCAGCTTGTGATAGGAGGGATAGATATCGGAAAAATTTATTTTGGACAGCAAAAGAACATCTAGGACTGTTTGCGATCTCTCGCTTCAATCATTACTAGAGTTTGTTAAAAAGGTGGTATCGGCAGTGGCGCACCGCATAAAAGTAGGTACGTACTATACAATATTAATGAAAAATTATATTATCTTTTCCTGTCGTCTTGATGTCCACTGTGGCAATTGGCAACCGCCCTGGTAAGCTGCGTAGAATTGCAACATTAGCAACGCTTCCATTGTCGATTAATTCAGCCGTTGACGGTGTTGTGAATACGTTGTCGTATACTTCGAAAATGATCGTTCGACATCCAGTGAAGTAAGATTTGCAAATGTCAGATATTCCTTTTCCTCATCTGGGCACTCTTGATTTTCAGTTATAAACCCAACCTTTTTTAAATCGGAATTTTTCGTTAAAATTGCACCAAATTTTTGAGCAGCACGACTCGTATAGTGTTCGTCAAGTTTTCTAGAGCGATTTGTAAATTGCTTATGCAATTTAATGCTCAATATCTTGTGCAACTTCAGAATAGTTCATGGAAATTTCATCTATTTGTTGTTGAACGTCCGAATTGGAAAAAAGTTGCTGACTATCTCGAACTGCTGCAGAATCATTTGAATCAAGTTTCAAGATGACATTTTTCACTCGTGAAAAATATTTCTGATAGTAAGATACTGCCTGGAGTCATGTTCCACATCGCGTTATTACAGGCTGAGGTAGTGGTGGTAATTTCGAACACAATTGTTCGAATACACGGATGTGTTTGGGAGATTTGACGAACACTTTTTTGGTAGATGCTATTAACTTATCCATCATCGGATACTTCTTTCGAATGGTTTCTGCTACGAGGTGGCATGCGTGTATGAGGCATGTTATGTGAAGAAGAGCCGGAAAGCATATTTTCAACATCCTACCAACTCTCAGCATTGTTGCGGCCCCGTCAGTAACGAACGTTGTGACTTGGGTTCCTGTGATACAAAATTCTCTCTACGAATCTTTTATTATCTTGACTGCATTAGTTTTCTGAATCCTTTTACTGGATAACAACAATGAAGCTGGTGGACCATCACCTTTTAAAGGACGCGCTACAACATGAATGACGCTGTGTTTCTGAGCATCAGTTGTTTCATCCACACATAGGCAGATTTTCTTATTTCTCAACTTGTCTTTTATACATTCCTTTACTGTACCTTGCACACGTGACAAATTGTATCGTAATTGCACAGATGTTGGCAGCTTCCATGAGGGAACGTACTTAGTCCAAAAGAGACGAAAGTGTTCATTAGATACTAGATGTTGTGGGATGTTGCACACACTTAACATAAAAATAAAATCGTGTAAAAATTGCTAGTATGGAATACTGTTTCTTAAATTCAATACATGACGTTTACTTTTACAATGTTTTCTACATTCAAACCTATCGCGACTTAGCAATCCGCCAATGCATATTGTGCAATAAATATGCGGACTTCTATATTCTAATCCAGGGAAATACCTGAGGTATTTATTCACATTTGAAGGGAACGTTACACCCTTTGGACGTCCCATCTCCACGTGCTTATTTGGCGTGCAGCGTGCAACGTACTGTCGCTTTGAACTCTCTCGCGGTAGTGTCGAGATCGAGTACGAGTTGAAAATTACCCCTCCCCACGCCACTACCGCTACGCTACTGCCATCCGGTACCACCTTTTTAACAAACTCTAATCATTACTGACAGAGCTTCGTCTAAGTGCAATTATTTCTTCTGATTCTTTCCAAGCTCTCCTCGTTTTAGTAGCTCGAGTCGAAGTGGTCAAAATTGCTTCTGAGATAAGTTTTGAGGCAGCCTCTTTTCCTTCGTTCTTAAGTTTTTTGCTTACAGCCTTACTTGGCTCCTCGGTTTCGAACGTCGATGACAGTTTTGCACTCTTTCGACGTTTCGTTCTTTCACGGCTTGTAGAAAATTCTAAAGCTGGACGACACGGGCGCGGCTCCTTTCACTTCCAGATGAGGTCCTGGTTGTGGCTCAGTATCCGGATCAATTCGTCTTGGGTTTGAAGAAATTGAACACTTAACCACTCCTTATTTTCCCCCGAAAATCTATCCGTTTTTCTTGCGCATTTATCAAGTCTCGAATAAACGGCGTTGCAAAACTTTGAATTGATATTCTTCAATTTTAATATGGCGTCTTCATCGCTCTCGCTTTTATGGTGTCCCACCAAATAATAGTAGATACTCCGCTCGATTTGAACGACCTAACTAAATCATCCTTTTCATACAAGACGTCAAAAACTTGCCTTCTGGTCATTATCTAAGAAAAAATTGAAATCAGTAGATTTTACATCTTAAATTATAAAGTAAAATATGCAGTTACAGTTTCAGAATGCATGCGTTCGTTACGGTTGGTGCATATTCATGCAAAAAGACCTAAGCGAAATCGAGATATCTTAAAAAGGCACTTGAATACGCCTATCAAATTTTAGTATGTTATTAGGGAATGTTCATGATATATTTTGATTATTTAGTTCAAGCCGGATCTGGCTTGGAAATTTTTGTGGCTCAACATAAATTTAAATTATGACATAAAATCTTCAATAAAATCAACTACATACTTATTTTCCACAAACTTCCTCATACGTTGAGGAAGTTTTCTGTACAGTTAAACTTGTGATTCAAACGCTTTATAACACACAATCACAGGTTGAGAGTTGGCAACATAATGAACGAACGCTTGTATTTGTACGGACGCTACAAGAAATTCTGTGTTTGGGAGCAAGCAGCTGAACGAGAATACCTTCTTCCAGCTCGAAATTTCGGGAAAACATGCACCATCTATTTTAGTACCTGCAAATTCTGTTAACGATGCTATTACTTTTATAAATATCGATTTTTGGACGCTTTTCGAATTTTCTGGCCCTCTATGCAAAGGTTAGAACACCTTTGGATTCGGCAAAATTCTCGTAGGATTGGCTAATGATCACAGTAATCCATACTTAAAAGTGCGAGGTGTATTCTGTAACCTGATGTTTCGCCCAATAATACGAGGGATGATCGTAAAATAAGGTTCCCAAAGGCCTACAGCAGCAATAAGACGTGTTAGGCGAAATCCGACAACATTGGCGTGTGCAGCAGCTCTCCCACTCTATATACGTACCATTCCCGTCTCGCTACGCCGCTCAGTGTTGGCTAAGCAACCGCCCGATATGGAACTCCCGATCGCCGCTACCGCCAGGTGTCAAATTCGCGATGTGATACGTTTTTTAAACGCGAAGGGGGTTTCACCTATAGAAATTCATCGTCCATTAACCGAAGTTTATGGAGAAAAGTGTATAGCTGTTCAACACGTCCGCAAATGTAGGGAATTCACTGGAGGTCGGACGGAAATTCACGATGAAGAGCAGAGCGGAAGACCATCAGTTTCAGAGGAAATCGTTGAAAAGGTCGAGAGCATACTGCTTGAAGATCGGAGGGTCACCATTCGTTAACTCGCTCTTCGGATTCCTGAGATTTCCAACACCACAATTGAAAAGATTTTAACTGGCGGCAGAATTTTACGACATGGGGATACAGAAGTTGGAGCACCGTCTGCAAAAATGCTTGGATAGAAATGGCGATTATGTCGAAAAAAAGTTTTTACCTTTAAAACGATGTGTAATGTTAAGGAAATAAAGAATCCTTCGTATAACAACAACAACAATATTCTCTTTAAATTTACCGGGGTGTGTAGAAACACAATAAAACATATTTCTTGAAGAAATGCCATTTATTTCTTAAGATTTACAAAATTTATATTTGTTATTAGCTCTTCATAGGCACAGGGTACTATAACTAATTAAATTATATACTAATTCCAAGGCACAAAAATAAATTAAAACAAAAATGTATCTTTCCATGGAAACCTATCACTACTTAGCAATTTCTCTGGTTTTATCACTTTGTGGAAAACGGTTTCAAACTCGCATAAAAATATTTCTAAGAATTACGTTGTTATTGCTAAAATATATATTTTTTTTGTACTAAATAAATAGAAAATAATTCTTAAATATTAAATCTTATAAGTATCGCTATCACTATTCATAGTTTCTTGCTTTTCTTATAACTTCGCATATAGAAGTTCAGAAACATTGAAAAGTTTATAATTAAGTTACTTATGTAGAGGTACCCTATGACTGTATATAAGGGCCCTTTATGATACTTCATGTACGTTATCGAATGAATAGCCAGCATCCAGAATTGAACCTGTTAAAGAGAATGAGAGACACATGGGGGAAATTGTAATTATCAAGCTTACCATTTGTATCAAAGTGAGTTTAGATTTAATGACAGATATTATTCGTTGAGCAACTGGTCCTAGAGTTGATAAGAAGTAGTAGGTGTACATAAGGACGTGTACAGAACTGTTTATGACGATTGTGAATGTAGTAATACCACCTGCAACAGAAAAAGTTATTGACAATAGTAGTATTACAAAATAAAACTAAATTCTATCTATATATTGCAATAGGGCACTTCAATTCAGCAGGTGTTACGAATGATCTTCATGACTGATGGCTAGAGTTTGTTAAAAAGGTGGTACCGGATGGCAGTAGCGTAGCGGCAGCGGCGTGAGTAGGGGTAATTTTCAACTCGTCGATCTCGACGGTACCGCGAGAGAGTTCAAAGCTACAGTACGTTGCACGCTGCACGCCAAATTAGAATATAGAAGTCCGCATATTTATTGCACAATATGCAATAGCGGTTTGCTATGTCGCGATAGGTTTGAATGTAGAAAACATTGTAAAAGTAAACATTATGTATTGAATTTAAGAAAGAGTATTCCATACTGGCAATTTTTATATGATTTTATTTTTATCTTAAGTGTGTGCAACATCCCACAACATCTAGTATCTAATGAACACTTTCGTCATTTTTGGGCTAAGTACGTTCCCTCATGGAAGCTGCCAACATTTATGCAATTACGATACAATTTGCCACGTGTGCAAGGTACAGTAAAGGAATGCATAAAAGACGAGTTGAGAAATAAGAAAATCTGCCTATGTGTGGATGAAGCAACTGATGCTCAGAAACACAGCGTCATTCATGTTGTAGCGCGTCCTTTAAAAGGTGATGGTCCACCAGTTTCATTGTTGTTATCCAGTAAAAGGATTCAAAAAACTAATACAGAAACCGTTGTCAAGATAATAAAAGATTCGTTGAGAGAATTTTGTATCACAGGAACCCAAGTCACAGTATTCGTTACTGACGGAGCCGCAACAATGCTGAGAGTTGGTAGGATGCTGAAAACATGCTTTCCGACTCTCCTTCACATAACATGCCTCATACACGCATGTCACCTCGTAGCTGCCAACATCTATGCAATTACGATACAATTTGCCACGTGTGCAAGGTACAGTAAAGGAATGCATAAAAGACGAGTTGAGAAATAAGAAAATCTGCCTATGTGTGGATGAAACAACTGATGCTTAGAAAGACAGCGTCATTCATGTTGTAGCGCGTCCTTTAAAACGTGATGGTCCACCAGTTTCATTGTTGTTATCCAGTAAAAGGATTCAAAAAACTAATGCAATAATAAAAGATTCGTTGAGAGAATTTTGTATCAGGAACCCAAGTCACAATGTTCGTTACTGACGGAGCCGTATCAATGCTGAGAGTTGGTAGGATGTTGAAAATATGCTTTCCGACTCTTCTTCACATAACATGCCTCATACACGCATGTCACCTCGTTGCAGAAACCATTCGAAAGAATTATCCGATGGTGGATAAGTTAATAACATCTACCAAAAAAGTGTTCATCAAATCTTCCAAACACATCTGTGTATTCAAACAATTGTGTACGAAATTACCACCACCACCTCAGCCTGTAATAACGCGATGGGGAACATGGCTCCAGGCAGTATCTTACTGTCAGAAATATTTTTCACAAGTGAAAAATGTCATCTTCAAACTTGATTCAAATGATTCTGCAGCAGTTCGAGATAGTCAGCAACTTTTTTCCAATTCGGACGTTCAACAACAAATAGATTAAATTTCCATGAACTATTCTGAAGTTGAACAAGCTATTGAGCAATTAATCACTTATAATATAATATAATATAATAAGCTTTATTGCCCAACAGAGAAAATTCCAATTACTGGACAAGTAATTAATTAAACAAATTACAAAACGAGTACAAAAAATAAGTAAGAGTAACAAGTTACAAAAAATTATTAAAGTAAAGAGCAGTGACTATCCTTATTGTATGTAAAGTATCGTGAAAAATATCACATTGCGAAGATATGAGATTAAAGTTTGTACAAGTCACATAAATAGGTGATTTTAAAAGAGCATTTGTTCGAGGAAAGGCAGATAAAACGTATTCAATACCGGACACCAGAGCGTGGGATTATAAATTGTAATCTTTGAAGTAGTGCAGAGCAGTCAATGCAGCTATTACACAATTTCCAGAGAAACACCAAACCGGAGGATATGCGCCGAAAGTTAAGAGAGGGTAAATTAAATCGGAACAACAGTAACATATGATCAACGCCTCTCGGTGGGTACACTCCGTCTTGCCGGAACCAGAGGAGTTTAGCAAATCTGCATTGGACCAATTCCAATTGGCGTTTATGCGTTAAATAGTAAGGGCACCATATGATGGACGCGTATTCCAGACGGTATCTAACAAGAGCGTAGTACAAAGATTTCAAGGCTACCTCATTGGTAAACTCTCTGCAATTTCGCACAATAAAGCCAAGAGATCTTCTAGCCGCATGGGAGATACTGATAATAACTTATCTACACGAGACGCATTAAATTGCATAAACAATTTACAAGCCGCTCTAGAAAACTTGACGAACACTATAGGAGTCGATGTTGTTCAAAAATTTGGTGCAATTTTAACGAAAAATCCCGATTTACAAAAGGTTCGGTCTATAACTGAAAATCAAGAGTGCCCAGATGAGGAAAAGGAATATCTAACATTTGCAAATCTTACTTCACTGGATGTCGAACGATCATTTTCGAAGTATACGAGAACGTATTCACAACACCGTCGACGGCTGAATGAATCGACAATGGAAGCGTTGCTGATGTTGCAATTCTACGCAGCTTACCAGGGCGGTTGCCAATTGCCACAGTGGACGCTAATATTGTATATTACGTACCTACTTTTATGCGGTGCGCCACTGCCGGTACCATCTTTTTAACAAACTCTACTTATATGTCATGACTAGGGCATATTAACCTTTTTACCCTTGAAAACCATTTTTTATTGCTAAAGATACGTTCATTTATTTGTTCAATATTTACATACCAATTATGAAATATTGCATGCCAATTATTTAACAATAGTATGTGACATAATTGCTTTATGTACTTTATCTAATTTAATTTGAAGTAATTAACGTAAAATTTAATTTGCGTTCATAATCATTTATTTTTTTTTAATTTCCTGCTAGTAAAAAGAAAACTACGTTCAGTTAGTTGTCTTTGGAATTTTGTTCTATTGTAGGCTATAATTACTTTACTAATTATAGAACATAAACAATAATTTTCTATCTGTCTATAATTCATTATTTACGGATGAGCTACATAATTATGTATATCTAATATTATTACCTACAGAATAGTTCTCTATGGGGCGACATTAAAAAGTCATTGCATTGAGAACTATTAAGCTACAACTTCTATAAAGTGTTGCTTAGGTAACTCTTCGCATGAAAGAACATCTGGAAAATTGTGTCAGAAAAGCTTGAAATGTTAAAAACAGCGTATGCAGCTGATGTATTATGTTTGACAAGACTTTCTAGATAAGTTCTAGAGCATTCAAAAGTTGCCAGAAAGACGTTAAGAGCGGCTACCTCGTTCGATAGTCAATCACATTCAAAACCAGCACCAAAACGAGTAGTGTTGTTGGCATTAGCCAAAGGTACACGGTAAATGCTTAAGAACATTCTCTACCAGGTTGTGGTATAAGGAATTACATGCAAACCCTAGGTGATTTTCATTTATTTTCTAAAATACAATCTGTGAACCTTTATCTGCGATTTCACCGGTTATTTTCACAAGCTTATTAAGACTAAACGTAAAAAATTTATTAGGCAACAAGTTCAGACATTAAGACATCCAATTTTTTCAGATGTAAGAGAAAAAGCTATTGATTTAAATTTTTGATTTAATTGGGAAGATGTGAAAATTAAAGCGGTGCCATCGTAAGCTTCAAGATTCAGAATTCATTATATTTTATTTCATTCGAATATATTGAAAAATAATTAAGATCTCTTGGCGCAGGCACTTTATGACTAAAGTGAGATAATGTCTCTGCGCGGCATAGGCGTGTGCTTCCTTCAGTAAGTACAATACCAAAAAATTAGTAATAAATCGAATAATAACAGAACCAATCAAGAATTATAATATCTGGAAAGTTGTGAAACATTCACCTTCTTAAGCAACGTTATCAAATAGGTTGGCAGGTTGCATCGGAATTACCGAACATTAAAAGTAGAAGCACCCACTGGATAAGAGTCGTAAAAAGTTGACAGCATTAGATATGTTTCCACAGTTGTCTCGTTGAACGATGTTCGCCGTGGTGAAAAAAATGTGTTCATATTTTAAAAAAGATCGTTCGACATCGAGGGATGTAGTACGTGCATGATTAAAACACTCATTGAATTCAGTTAATGGATTAGTCGGTGCACCATCACTGTGATCAAACGGGAATCTTTCTTTAACACACTCCAACTTTTCTAAAACGCGATTATATTTTGTGTCATGTACTATCTATAGTGCGTAGCAGTGTATGTACTTCGTCCACTATTTGCAGCAACTCCGCTAACGACAACGCTCTATTTTGTAATTGTTCTATTGCGTCATGTAATCTTTTATAGTTGTTACGACAGCTTGTTCAACTGTTTCAACGGAAATATCTTGAAATTTTGTCTGGCTCTCCTTAACCCTCCGTTTGACGGGTTTCGCAAGTTTCGCAAAATCGTTTTCTTGCTGTAACTTCTATAAATATTTTTTTAAATTCCTGTTCGACGTTCGACAATTAGCAGCACGTTTGGCAGGAATTACCCCAGCAGGAGATACCTCTTGTCCCCCTCCCAACAAGAGGATGGTGCAAGTATTGCAAAAGGACCAAAATACGCTATCGCTGTAAAATCTACAAATCCTGACTTTACACGAACCACCTTTACCTTCTGTCTGGGGGTCGTTACAGTATTGTTATTATATTTTTTTGTTACCTTTATGTTTGTTCAAGTAGTTACCTACGAATGTAGAATTTATGTTTGTGTTTACTTTCGAATGTACGTGTTTCTCTTTAAACCTGCGATTTTCGCACATATTTTTTTCAATAGAGGGAAAGTTCGATATTTTGTTTATATATTTACTTTACCCATGGTATTACATTCTAGAAGCACCGAATAAAGGTTTAAATAGCCCTTAATAGAAATAACTAATGAAACCTTGAAAACAGTCAAATTTTAAGAATGACCCTGACAGACCCCACCTGTCTGACGGTGTGATTTTGGAAGCACCCGTCTACTGGAGGGTTAATAGCTGCAGCTTCGGCTGTATTGAATTGTACAATAACAGCTTTGACCTGTTTGAAGTATTCAGCATAATAAAGAGCTGCCTGCAACCATGTTCCCCAACGTGTAAGAATCAGCTGTGGTGGTTCACGAATACCGGGGCACTGTGCGTGAAATGATCGTAAACGTTTTGGAGATTTGAGAAACACTTTTTTTGTACTTGCTATTAATGCATCTACCTCGGATGGACATTGTCGAATAGTTTCTGCCACAAGATGTAAAGCATGCACTTTACATGTAACATGTAAACACTTGTAACTGTGTTCAAGAAGAGAACGGCCTACCGAACGCATTGTCGCGGTACCATCGCTCATAAATATCAACACTTGCCGTGGTGAGACTCGAAAATTTTCTAACGTTCTAAGTATCACCTTCACAATTGCTGTACCGGTACACTTTTCCAGTCTTTTGCTAGGTAGTAACAGTGGAAATGTCGGTTTATGAGGGTTCAGGCACGTACTATAGCATTTAGAATAGAATTTCTTTTACAATCTGTTTCGTCAACACATAACCAAAGCAACTGATTTTTTTTAATATAGACTTGATTTTCTTTTCCACGTCTTCGGGTACTAATAAAACATGTTTACGTGCCGTTTTCGTAGTTGGCAACTTCAACTCGGGGTTGTACTTATACCAAAGGTTCTGAAACGGTTCTTTTTCGAGTAAGCGGAGTGACAAATTTCAGGTTATCATCATGACAAGTAAATCGAGAATAAAGACAGTTCTCGTCGGCACGCCCTTTTTTCTATTTCTGTGTTCTTCGGCAATTACATGTTTATTACAGTCCGCGTTGTCCCAGCATATCAAATGTTTCCCGTACACTTTGCAACGTCGTAGAATAAATCCGGAAAGTCACAGATAAACTTATTTTACTGTTCCAGCAAAGGGTCATTTGCTAAACTGAACGGAAAATAAACAAGCGGACGCTGATAAAGCGAGAATCGATTTTTAACACAGCCCGCTACTCCGGTGAAACGCCTATGTATCGCAGAGACGATTACCTCGCTCTAGTCATGACTAGACTGCGGACTGACGCCTTCCATCTTCCTGATGTTCATGTCGGATCTCCCGAGGGAGCCCGGTACAGAGCTGGCAATTTATGCGGATGACACTGTCATCTACACATCTTGCCAGAACGAGGTCTTCGTCGTTAGGCGGCTACAACTGGCTACCGACGGCCTCCTGCGCTGGGCAGCCCGATGGAGACTCCGCGTAAACGAATCTAAATGCGTCGCAGTTAGATTCACCAGGAGCTTGCGCGTACCGCGAGAGTTCGTCCGCGTGGGCGACGTCGTCTTGCCGTGGAGCCCTGACGTTAAGTACCTTGGAGTCCACTTCGACCAGAAACTCACCTGGAAGAAGCAGATGCAGGAGATAAGATCCAAGTTCCTCGCTGCACGCAACTCGTTACTCCCACTCTTAGGGCGAAGAAGTCCCCTTCACCTAAGAGACAAGTTGCTTCTCTACACCTCGACCCTGAGACCGCTGTTGACCTACGGCGCTATGGCCTGGTCCTCGGCGGCCTATACCCACATAATATCCTTAGAGCGTCTCCAGAATAAGACTCTAAGGATAATTTCCGGAGCCCCCTGGTTCGTAAGGAACTCACAGATTCATCGCGATCTGGAAGTCCCGACACTCCGCGAGTATCTCGAGAAGATCCTCACCGCCGCGTGAGAAAGGGCCCGCGCGAGCGGCAACAGTTGCGTTCAAGAGGTAGTCGTTCCTCAAGATCGTCCCCCTCCCAGGATTCACGTCAGACGACCAGCGGACTTTTTCAACGTCCGCTAAGAGTCAATCCCTTCCGAGGAACGACATTCGTCCCCCAGTCAGGACGTTTTAGTCCTTGAAATACCTCGGTTTATCAACCGGACACGATATCAATTCTTCCCAACCCCTCCTACGGCGCGCCCGTGCCGCAGTCATTTAGCTAGAGGACAAAAGGGTTTAAGGTTTCTTCACAAAACTAACCCTAGGAAACGATAGGATCCCAGTCTGACGCCTTCCATTAATCAATAAGAAAAGTCGAGATAATTGATAACTTTTCTGTTTAACTCACAATGTAACCTAAATTTGATACACATCGTCTACACGTATCAAATTCGTACCTATCCAATTAATTGGTAGCAGAAATTGCGATAAGGAATTCGACTTAATCAAAATAATCGATAGGTATCGGATTTTAAGCAATCAGCTTCATAACTTGTTTCCGTTTTATCTAGATCTGATAACAGAACCATGATGGATTTGATTATTACATAAGAAATTGATTAAATTTTAATAATGATACTCATAATAAGTCCTTGTTAATTTGTGAAGCTTAAGTATTTAAGAAATCTTATATTCCGTTGTTAAACTTCGAAATTTAGGAAATTGCGGAATTTGTTACTTTTATTACCTACATTTAGAAATAGCCTCGACCTCTTTGAAGAAATAACCGCTTTCTATAACGTCCAAAAGCAAATTATTACTTACATCCCAGTAATTGCGTTGTCAACCATCCGAAGAAAAACGTCGAACAATGGTGGTAGAGATGCAATTTAGTGACTTGATTCTGCTTTTTCCTCAAGATAAAGAAGACAGTCTCGAACAAGTCTACAAATTTCAATATGAAGTTACACCAACAGAAGTACAAAGTGTTCATATTCTTTGGTGTTGAATCATGGGTAATGGGCTCTAGGGTATCCTGTATGGTCCATCCATTGGCTAATATCTAAATAAGAAAAAATTTGTTAAAAAAATATGCGAGTTGTTTGTCCCAAATAGAACTGTGATAGAGATCTCGTAAATAAAATTATATTAATTAGCCAGAGGCTGTACTTGCTAATTGAAAGAAATTAAGAGGGAGTTTATAGAAAGTATGCCAGTGTTGTGTGAAATTATAATTTAGTCATAAAGAGCTGCAAATGAATATATGACAATTTCACTATTTGCGTTATAAATCACAGTATTTTAATATTGCTTTAAATTTCTAAGATATTGCTATGCGCACGCCGGGAAACGTTTATTTGTATCAAGACTCTCCGCCTCAATCTAAGACAATTACTGTTTGAATTATCTACATACGATGCAATAACTTGTAAATCAAAAGAAATATTTTCTTAGCGTTTTTTTCTCCGCTTAAGGGAAGTACTGTATGCGGCAAAATAAACAGTACTGAAATGCGCATGTGTCAAATGTGTATGTGATATGCGCTGAAACGTACCGAGTGTTTTCCGAACGTGGTTACAACGTATGTGAATGTCTTTTTAATGTTAGTTGCCTCAGGATGGTTCTCATTGTTGCAGAAAAAGTTTTTATCGTGGAGTACTATTTTCGGTCATACGGAAATGGGCGCGAAAACGGTCCAAGTCTTAAAAGAAGTTGCCGACGCATTTAGGCTTAAGTTTATGAAACAGGCTCCGAGCAACGCCGTTATGTTAGCAGTTGTTGACAAGTTTCGTCGTACGGGAAGTGTGCTTTGCCAACGTAAAGGTCACGTGGGTCGCCCAGTGACAGTCACAACCAATACGAATCACGGGCGTGTTTTGAATCAGGTGCTGCAATCGCCGAAACGAAGCCTCCGAAGATCATCATTAAAATTGAATATCAGTGATCGATCGCTCCGTCGAATGTTCAAGAATATTGGTGGGTTAGCATACAAAATACAGACCGGACAGCGTCTGACTGCAGCTGATAAGCGTGTAAGAGCCGAATACTGCGCACATGTGTTGGCTATGGATTATGAAAACCAGTCGTTCTTGTCGAATGTTTGGTTTTCCGATGAAAGCCATATTCATTTAAACGGAGACATTAACAAGCAGACAACATGATTTCTTGGATTCGAACGCCCCGACATAATCGTCGAGCAATCCCTTCATAGTGACCGTGTTACCATTTGGTGTGCTGTATCCGCACATGGCATATTGGGCCCGTATTTCATTGAAGCAAACGATGGATCGCCGTTAACTGTGAATCAGGAGCGCTACAGAGAACAGGTTCTCACACCATTTCTGCATGATCTTCAGCGATTTTGTCGTGCCAGGAACCTACCACGTAATCAACAATGGTTTCAGCAGGACGGGGCAACCTGTCATACGGCTAGGGAGTCTCTTCGAATCCTGCGTAATCATTTTGGGGATCGCCTTATTTCACGTGGCACTGATTTTCCATACCCATCGCACTCACCAGACCTAACACCGCCTGATGCGTACATTTGGGGAATGCTGAAGGAGGCTGTTTTCCGTACCGATCCACCATCTGACATTCCGGAATTGCGGATTAAAATTGAAGGTTTTTTTCGTGCCATGCAACAACCTGTGAACGCTATGAATACTGCTTGAAACTGAACGGAGGGCATCTTGAACATGTGTTTTATCGGGAACGTCGTCGCGAATAATGTTTGCAACGCTATATAATGTTAAAGTATCGCTATATAATGTAAAGTAAATACATAAATAATAAATAATAAACGTTTCATAATTTCAGTACTGTTTATTTTGCCGCATACTGTATATACTTGTAATGAAATGATTGTATTTCTTTGTTTAAGACATTTGTTAACTTGATTCAAGAAAATCTTGGAGAAAATTTGAAGAACGCTATTCTTAGTGTAAGTAAATGCTTCATATTTGACTTCCTTTTTGCTGCTGCAATGTTTCTCCATCGGCTCAGAAGCAGCAGATCCGCTGGGGTTGCTTCTGGTTGCTCTTTTACATAAAGCAATGCTTTTTCCAAAGCAGTGAAACCTTCTTGATGGGAGGTAGGTTGTTCGTCAACCACATATCATCATCGTCATCAATTTCTTCGGCTTCCCGAAATGCGTCCGTTATTTCTTCAATACTGAATTCTTAAATGTCATCTGCTAAACCCGCTGTGCAACATCTTGTTTTCTGACGCTTTCACAACCTTTTAATGTTTGCATTAATTCGAACAAACTCTTTTCTTCTTCCTCTGTTTCGCTGGCAAAACTTGAAGAGGGCATTTCATCATGGTCTCTCAATCTAGAAGCTAATTCATTCAATGGAAGATTTTCTTCATTGTCATTGTACTGCTCAAAATCAATAACTTTGGACCAAGATTTTTGAATAGTGGAAACATGCACAGAATCCCAAGCTTGGCTTACCCAGTATATAACATTTTTCAATGTAATCTTTCGCAAAGAACAGATAAGATCTTCGTTTTCTGTATATTCTAAGAGATGTTTAAGTAACAAACGCCTATAATTTTTTTTAATGTTTTCCAAAACGCCTTGATCTATCGGCTGCATTCGGCGGGAAAAACAATAATTTCGCCCACACGAAGATCTTCTCTAGGGTGTGATGGTGCATTATCCATTAATAATACTGCTTTGATCGGAAGTCCGTTCCTTTTCAAAAACCTGGTCACCTATGGCACAAACTCTTCCTTAAACCAGTAGTGAATAAGTTCGCATCCATCCACGCACTTTTTTCGCTCTTGTAATACACTGGCAGGGCTTTGGGTGCGATGTTTTTTAAGGCTCTTGGATGCGCAGACTTCCCAATCATCATCAGCGGGATTTTGTGCTTACCAGATGCATTGGAACATGCCATTATGGTTAATCTCTCCTTACTTCGTTTATGTTCAGGAGCAGATTTTTCCTGTTGATATGTCAATGTTTTTGACGGAAGCAATTTATAATTCAGACCACTTTCGTCGCAGTTATAAATTTGATCGCAAGTGTACCCATTGTCTTCAACAGCTTTTTTAAAGTCCTGCTTTAATTTCTCTATTGATGGTACAGCAGCAGAAAGTTTTTCCCCACACACGGTTAGTTGTAGCACACCGTACGGTTTTTTCCAACGTTCAAGCCATCCACAACTAGCAGTAAACTGATCTGTCTCTGGGAATTGCCTACTAATCAGCATTGCCTTCTGTTGCAAAAAAGGACCCGAAAGTGGCACACCTTTCGATCTTTGCTGGTTAAACCACATGAATAATATTTCGTTAATTTGCTCATAGTCACAAGTTTTCATTGATTTTCTTCCAGAGGACGAAGAAGCTTGTTTTATTCACCACTGTTCAATTTTGATGCGATTTCTTTTCCAATCTCCAACCGTTACTTCGCCTACTCCATAATCTCGTGCTACAACTTTAATTGTTTCACCTGCTTCTACTCTCCTAATGGCTTTCAATTTTTCTTCGATGGGTACAACGATTCTTTTTCGCTTGTTTTGCTCCACTATAATATGGCAAACAACGTACACAACTACTAGCACACAACGTGACACTCCAAACGAGTTAAAGTACTAACTAGTGCGTAACAAACGTATACAACGCACTGCACTGCAGATTCACACGCCAATACAGTCTAGAATCCTAACGGAGGGTTCCCCTAAGATCGGCACAAATGACCAAGGATTCCCCGACGATAAACTCGGTTACTGTGGAGCATCGAATGACACCCGTACCTCAGATAATAAGAATGCCCGAATCGGCTCGGTTAATCGACATATCCGTACATAATGCAGCAAATTATTCACATTGCTTATGATTTTAAAAATGAAGGGAAATAAAAAGCAGGTCCAATTTCCTCACAAATTCTATTAACCACCAGGCGGCCGGTTTCGTGTTCAAAAACACATCAGGCCAGCTATGGGGACCACCATGAAAGAAAACAAGCAAATATACATAAGTGACCAGAAAATTGTAAAGATAATTGTAAAACTGCGCCATAGTGACGTGTCAACCAATTTATATACGTTATGTAGTATGTAGTATAAAAAAACTAATAAATTGTAAACTATTCTAAAATATAATAAAATAAAAATTAAATTTTTTACATTTTAAAAAAGTGAAATTGTCTCCTATTGTGATCTTATAAAATGAACATATTGATTTAAGGAAAAAAATTTTATACTTACAATTCATTAATAATTGATTTTAAAAAGGCTATAGTAGAGGTTATAACCTTTAAGGATATAAGCTTTAACGTACAATGTTTCATAAACATTTTTAAAAGATGGTTAGTGTAATATTTGTTATAATGATAAATAAGCTTAAATATTAGCTCATTAATTATTACACTATAAGAATAATCCCTATTTAATTCGATTATTAAAGAAATAATTTAATACTGTAACATTTAAAAAAAATTTTTTAATTAGTTCACTCACTTGCTCCTAATTTTTTTTCTATTAGTGTAATTTTTCTTTTATTGGATATCCGTGTAGCTGGCCTGATGATGTGTTTTTTAAACACGAAACCGGTCGCCTAATTTCTCACTGGAACTTTATGAGATTTTTTCATTTTAATCTTCAATATGAATATTTTCTTAGCTTAAAACTAAACGATTTACTTGGAAAAAACATCTTTCTGTCTTGGATTTTCTAACCCTAAGAAAATATTTATTTAACATAAGTAACATTTCAAGAAAATTATTTTCTTATATTATATACAGTACCGTTCATGGAAGTTCGGGCAAGCTGACAAGTTACATTAACTGTTTAGGAAAAAAAATTAAAATTATATAATATACATTTCTGTGAGGAATTATTAAAACTAACCTTTTCTGGAAGCCTTTTACCAATTTCCAGGTAGTATTTGTCTATTATAAGACCGTTATAAAATATATAATTATGTTGGAAATTCCCAATAATTACAGTGACAATAAAGCTTTATAATAATCCCTAGGAGGGTTAGCTGATTCACTCGTGTTACCTGGAAATATTCGTATACCCTTTATAAAGTATTATAACATTTGTAAACGCAGTAGTTCTGAAGAGATTGTTATTGTGAAAGTATCTGTGGTTGTGCAAGTGAAAAATAAAATAATTTCGGTTTGACTGCTTAAAATGCCCCGTGGAAAACCTCTAGCTGTTTCAAAACGATCTGATATTATTACCTTGCATCAGGAAGGGTACGCAGAAAGACGGATTGCGGATAAATTAAAAATAAAAAAATCTACAGTACATGATACTACAGTTCGATTTAAGACAACCGGTGACGTGCAAGATCGTAATTGGCCAGGACCCTCAAGAAAAACGACTCCTGCGGAAGATTTACGAATAAAAATAATTAGTAAGCGCAATAGAAGACTAACAGCATCAGAAATTGCTGCAGAATTCAATAATGAGCGAGATTCCAAAGCTTCTGTGAGTACTGTGAAACGTCGGCTGAAAGAGGCTGGGTTGCATGGGCGAGTGGCTTGTCGAAAACCGTTACTCCGAAGAGGAAATAGGCTAAAACGACTGAAATGGGCATAAGCTCATAGAGATTGGATAGTGGACGATTTTAAAAACGTTTTGTGGACTGATGAATCCAAGTTTGAGGTTTTTGGAAATAAACGGAGAATTTTCGTACGCAGCTCAAGAGGGGAAAGAATGTTACGGGAGTGTATAGTTCCTACGGTGAAGCATGGAGGCGGATCTGTAATGGTTTGTGGTTGTTTTTCCTTAATCGGAACAGGGGACTTCCTCAAAATTGAGGGTATAATAAAAAAAGAAGAATATCGGAAAATCCTGGAGGGAAATGCCATACCGTCAGGAGTCCGATTAATTGGTCGTGGATTTGAATTTATGCAGGACAATGACCCCAAACATAAATCTAAATTGTGCACAGATTATCTGCAACAAGAAGAAAATGAAAGAACCCTAAAAATTATGGAATGGCCACCACAGTCCCCCGATCTGAACCCGATAGAGTTGTTATGGGAAGAATTAGACCGATGTGTTAAGAAAAGGTGTCCAAAATCGAAGGAACATTTGTGGACCAGCCTCCAGGAGGTATGGACAAGCTTGCCCAATGAAACATTAGCAAAATTAGTGAATCGGATGCCGAGAATAGTGGCAGTAGTCCTAAACGAAAAGGTGGTTTTTTCGATGAAAATCGGATTTAAATTATTTGTATTACATTAACTTTTTCCTTTTAATAAATTTGTGTTTGAAAATATGTAAAATCATGTAAGTAAGTATTAAATACATGACCATTTAATATTTCTTTTATTTTCTTTGACTTCCGTACATTTTTTTGCTTGCCCGAACTTCCATGAACGGTAGTGTACGTACCAAATTTAATTTAAACTTACTTGGACAATTTTGAACAATTTTTATAATAATGGAATTAAGTAAACAATAGATCTGACCCATATTATATTTAATAATTTTTATAATTATTATTGTTATTTTGCAACTTTTATGTTTGGTAAAATGATTTATTTTTATGAATATTACCAGGTGGTAAAATAAACGCCTCAATTTTAAGAACATCCTACATATTCTGTTATTGATGTAATATCTTTATAGTTTATAGCCAATAAACTGGAAAATGTAATTTCTACGTTTATCCAAACAATTAATTCTACGAATTAGCTTAACCTACATTGATTTAATTTATACATCTATTTACTTTGAAAGATTAGCTTTTAAGTAATTTAGTTTTCGAGAAATGACTTCTAAAGTAAATACAGTTAAAAAAATCTATATTGCCTTGGCGTAAAGCAAACAACGGCTTATTTGTGAGATTACACATATCCTACATGGGTTCGACAAATTTGTCATGGTCGAAAATTAACTTCCTTACAACCGATGTTATGTTCTCAAAAAAACAATGACAAGTGAAAATGGTCTAGGTCATCGTGAACACATTCTGTTAATACAAATATTGTTAAGACTTCTGTTTAATTTTAATTTGCCAATTGCAACAAATGTACACTTATTTTTATCACTAGGCAAAAGAGGATGTAATTCATTGCATTGGATGTTTACAGGAAGCTTCCCATTGAACACAGCCAAATGTAAACGTTACTTTGAGAATTTTTGCTTAGATTAATTTAATTATTAGATTTTCCATTTGATCTGCACAAATGATGATATTTTGCATGTGATTTTGTGATGTAATGCGCCTATAGACATATAGAAAATGTTTACAATTTACAAGATGCAACAGTATTCTTCCATAAGACTGGGTATCCAGAAACTCTTTTTTCAAAAATTCATAAATGACGAGAGCATTCCAGAAAATAGTACCCGTTTACATGTAATTAAAAGAAAGATGAAGGAAAGTAAATTTTATTTAAATGAAAGTAATACATTTACTCATTTTTCAATGTAGTCACCGTAGTTGTTGAGACATCTGTTGTATCTTGAAACCAGTTTGTTTATGCCTTCCGCGAAAACCTCTACCGCCAAAGTAGCCAGCCAATGCTGTACACCTGCTTTTAAGTCATCATTACTTTGAAAACGTTCTCCTGACAAGAAATCCTTGAGTTTACTGAACGAATGATAGTCGCTTGGAACCAAGTCGGGGCTATACGCAGGGTGGTCAGAAACCTCCCGCTTGAACTTCCGAAGAAGGTCAGTGGTCTTTCGAGCCGTATGGGGTCGAGCATTGTCATGCAGAAGAACAATGTCACTTGTCAGCATTCCCCGCCTCTTATTTTGGATGGCCTTACGCAGTTTCTGAAGTGTTTCACAGTATGTGTCCGCATTGATGGTCGTCCCTTGGGGCATGAAATCAATCAACAACAGACCTTTTCGATCCCAAAACACCAAGGCAATAGCCTTTTTCATGGAAAACTAGTGCTTAAACTTGCGCGGCCTTGTTGGAGATCGTGAATGGTGTCACTCCATGGACTTGCGTTTTGTTTCTGGTGTGAAATGGCACACCCAGGTTTCATCACCAGTAACAATTCGGTCAAGGAATGTATCTGTTGCTCGTAACGAGTCAAAAACGTCAACGCTGCGCGAATGCGGTTAGTCTTGTGCTCGTCGGTAAGCATTTTGAGCACCCATCTTGCGCAAATTTTTCTGTAATTCAGATGGTCCGTCACGATTTCATGGAGCAATGATTGTGAAATTTCAGGAAATTGCTTACTCATTTCTTTCAGTTTTACGCGTCGATCTGCGCAGATTAAATCATCGACACGTTTCTTCAGATCGTCGGTGATAAGGGACGGGCGATCTGACCGCTCTTCACCGTGCACATTATCTCTTCCCTCTTTGAAACTTCGAACCCAGCGCCTTACAGATGTCTCATCCATTGTTTCCGTACCATACACTTCAGTAATCCTGCGAGGAATTTCGCTTGGACGGACGTTTTCTGCATTCAAAAAACGGATCACGGATCGCATTTCGCTGGATCTTATGCGCCATTGTAAACAGTCATAAAACTCACACCACGCACCGGAAGAACTCTTTTTTCCCGCAAAGCTACAATGTTACTCTTGACATCTGCGCCACTTTGCTTTTAATTGGATCAATAACGCCATCTATATGACTAAACGGGTACTATTTTCTGGAATGCCCTCGTAGATTCATTGCTGCAGGCATTATTGAGGACAAGGCAGGAATAGATATTCCAAAACTACAACTTTGATAAGTTTTCACAGTGTTCGATACTGGGAAAACTTTAATGTTACAAGTAATATACAGAAAAAAAAATATAAGTAAATTTTTTTTGCACCGTTTCATAACCGTTGGATACAACCACAACACACCGGAGACAAAAGCAGCAGTTGAAACAGTAGATTTCTCCGGGCGAATCGGCTCCGAAGAATGCCAAGGTGGGTCTGTCATGGCGACAGTTTTTTGGGATACACGCGGCATAATCCACATCGATTACCTTCAGAACGGAAAAACAATCAATGGCGAATATTACGGCAACTTATTGGACAGGTTCAATGACGATTTGAAGAAAAAACGATTGCATTCGGCCATCAATGCACGGGTGTATATGTGAGTAGTCGCCATGGTAAAATTTCATGAATTAGGGTACCAGTTGCTTCCCCACCCGCCATATTCTCCGGATTTGGCCACCACTGTCTATTTCCTGTTTCCAAATTTGAAGAAATGGCTCGGCGGAAAGAGATTTGGATCCAACGATGAAATCATAGCGCAAACAAACGCCTATTTTGAAAGCCTAGATAAATCTTATTATTTGGAAGGGATCAGAAAATTGAAGAAACGTTGGACGAAATGTATTGAGCTAAAAGTAGATTATATTGAGAAGTAAAACGTTTTTTTTTCGAAAAAATTATTTCTCATTCAAAAAGTCACAGACATATTGACCCACCCTCGTGCCCAAAGACCGCAAAAAATAAACACACGAATAGGAGTTTGCACCGACCACTTCATCGGTCCTTTCTTTATCAACGGAAATCTTACTGGGGATAGGTATTTAGATTTATTGCAGAATCAAATTATTCAGTCTCTTAGGGTACTATTTCCTTATGATGAGGAGGTTCAAGAAGAACTCATTGACAATCTAAATCCTGGTCTGGTTCGAACAAGATGAAGCACCATCTCATAATCAACTCAGATGAATGAAATGTTCCCAAATTGAATGGGAAGAAGGAGAGTTGTAGAATAGCAGATGTGATCACTAGATCTCTCACCGTGTGATTGTTTCTTATGGGGCCATTTAAAAAACGGAGTTTACCACAACCGTCCCGAAGTGTTGCAGATTCGCAACGGATTAGGGAGGAAATCGCATTGTTACCTCGAAATGTCTCATAAGTTCGATTTGTGGATTCAGTTATTGGCTTGCTTCCACTCTACGTATATATTCTGTGGCCAAAAAAGTTGTTTTTTTTTCACATTAAAATTATAATAGAATCGAAAATTATCTTCGACTGTACGCTTCCCTTTCTTTGAAATGTAAAATGTTGTGTTTCGTATTTAAATTCTTTTATTGTACATATTGTTAATTTTGTGTTAGCATTACATTAAACAGAGAGCAGTATCCATTGTTTAGGCGTAATATTGACAATCCTGTATTTTGAGTGATTATTTTAAACTTTTTACCAACACAAATTGACTGATCGGTGACCAGGTCTCTTTTCTATCATTAAGTACAATTGTTTTTTCAATGAAAACATTTCTAGAATATCGAAATGACTAGGATATAAGAAGTATTGGCGAACGTCTCACAAAGTCCACGGTTCTTCGAACTGTAAAACACCCTCCGCAGGTAATGATTTGGGGAGTGATTAGAGGAGACGGTTCCGGCCCTTCGTATTTTGTAGAAGGTACAATGCGTGAAGAGCAGTACATAAATGTGTTAAAAAACACGTTATTACCGTATTTTAAGCCAGGACGGCTCATACCGACAGGGCGTATATTTATGCAAGATAATGCTCCTTGCCATGTGGCAAAAAAGGTTAAGAAATTCTTTGAAGACAATCACATGCCTCTTTTACGTTGGCCCGGAAATTCGCCGGACCTCAATCCCATCGAGAACGTATGGAATCGACTAAAAAGTAAGGTATATGAAAGAGAAAACCCTACAAAGGAAATATTAATGAAGAATATAAAGGATGTATGGGAGAACGGTGAAGGTATAAAAGAGACAATCATATCTTGCATTGAAAGTATGCCCCGAAGAATTAAGGGTGTTATTAAAAATCATGGGTTATGGACTAAATATTAATTACTTATTTAATATTTACATATGTTACATATTTTTACAATATATTTTATAAATAAAAAATATAATACGTGTATGGTTTATATTTTATTATGAAGAAACTACAAAATATTGAGTGTTCCAAGTAATTTAGCCAGGGACTGTATATTTACCAACCACGACCCATAGAATTACTATTTGGCATATTCATAACAATTGTTCTAAGTTCCTCTAGAGAACACAGGTAAGAAGAAGGACTGCGGCTGCGTCATTAAACGATGAGGTGTTTTTAAATACTCTACACATATGATTTTTGGCACCGTATTGAAACCATTGGCAAACTTGTTAGGTATGGTTTTAATAGGTATAGCTCTTGATTTAAGGAGCTCTTTAAAAGTACTTGTACTACGTCGCTTACCCAATATTCATCCGTTAGATTTGTTCCTTTGAAATAAATGTGCAAAATATTTTTTTTCTCTGTTTGTATCAGTTTCTTTATTTTATTTCTATGTAATTTATAGTCGCTTCTCAACTTATTTTTCACATGAAGATTCCTACTCTTCTTGCACTTCCTGAAAATATCTCTCGCATGCATCAACTCAATAACTTCTAAAGTTATCCAAGGTCATTACCAGTCATAAAAGTGACTTTAGTTGAACAATGGTAATTCAGGAGAAATTGCTATTCCAAATGAATTGTTGAGCGCAGATGTATTATTTCTTAAGCCTTATAAAGATTTTGCTTCGCCAGGAATTTATTAGTTTGTTAAAAACTTCTCCATAGAGCTTCTTTTCTTAAACTTGAAAAACTTCTATATCTTATTACGCCCAAAATAAAATTTAAATACTAGTTACAATGCGGTGCGATTCTCTATCTATCTTCTAATAATTACTATTAAAGAAGATCTAATAAAACAAAAACTACAAATTTTCAATTGTTTCATGTCGCTACATACTCAAAGATTGACAAATTTTTCAAAGATACTTGAACAGGATAACTCTACTGATGTGGATAGTTGATGTACCAAACATAAAGACTGTATCAGTAATATCGAATAAAGTGCCCGGTTGAAGGTATTTCAACAATAGTGGGTTGGTTCGTGTATGGAGGAGATCCATGGTGGAGGGTCTGTTATGTCCATGGCAAGAATTGGTAACTTTAATTTTATAGAAGGCATTTTGGACTAGAACATTTACTCAATTAAAGTTAGATAGTGGACCACCCGATTTAAATATAATTGTAAAGTTTCTTTCAAAAACGTCACATGTAAATAAATTTTAGTAAATTTTAGGATAGTCATGCCATCTTGTAGGTGATTTCCATATCAAGATATATCGCAATCGCAAATAGCACAAAAGTAGGTTCTATCAAGAGGTACAGTTTATGCCTTTTTCTAAAAGCAACACATGTCCATATCGCATTCTAGCAAAAACGACGTACGTCCTGGACTTGTGTTGTTTTCTCTGAAAATATATGAATTGCAACGATTTTGAACATCGGTTTGTAATAAACAGTTGGCGGTGTTCTGTATTGTGTGTAATAAAAATGGAAAATAATGCCGATAGTGATGGTTATATTATGGACAATGGGAGGGTGAGATAAATCCCACAACGTTTAGGCCACAATAGGCCTATTATGCAACCTCTCTATATCGAGGAGCACTCTAGGCCGTCAACCAACCCACTGCCTTGACGTAGGTTAGGACGTTTCTCAGAGAAATCGCCCTAATGGCAGGTTATCCAAACAACCACTTGGTACGAACAGCTATAAATAACTGTCAAAAACTTTTTTTCCCCAAAACGCAATATAATCAACTTAGAATGTTTTTTGCTTTTCCTGAAAAAATGCATTTTTGGACGTATGTTGTTTTTGGAAAGAAACCCTTCAATTGAAAACATGGGGCAAATTAAATGTGAAATCCTAAAAGATTAAACTTCAAATAAAAGCGAGTATTTTTTGAAGAATGGAATAAAATATCAGCTCATTACTGTGAAAAATTAGTTCAATCAATCTCCAAAAGGGTCGAGGCTGTGACGAAAAACAGAGGATACCCTACTAAATACTCTAGGCAATATAATTCATATTATTATACATGATTTCCATTTTTATGTTAATTATACAAAAGCAGCTTCTTTAAAATTTAAATATCAAATGTTAAGTTATAAATATCATTTTTTTCTTTTTTTTTGTTAAGAATGTTAATGTAATACTTTATAATACATTTACCATATGTTTTTTAGTGTATCAGCGTCATTGTAGGTATTACAATGTTCTCTGTTGTTTATATTAATCAGTATACAAATTAGAACGCTTAATTTAACTTTAAATTCGCAACAACTGTCATGATTAGGGATGCGATTTCTGCCAACCGCCGAGATACGTAAGTATGAAAATTTGCTGCTCGAAGTGTGCTCATAGATAGGTGGGAATACGTTCTTGGTCGTTGGTAGGGATTAATTATTAACCTGGGCAAATATGCGGTAACAGTCAGAGGCGTGGCGAGCGCATAAAAGTTTACACATAAAATAGAAGGTAAGAAATAAATTATAAAATGTGCTGAAACACTTACCGTTTTAAAAGTCTTCCATAAAATCACAAACTGGGTAACATCTGTTAAATATTTGAATCATTAGATATGTTTCCACAGCTGTTTCAGTCAGTGAGTACGACGTGCGGAATAAATGTTTTTTAATGCCGAAAACGACTGTTCGACATCTAGCGATGTTATATTTGCATATTTTAAATAATCTTTGAAACAACTTAATGCATCTTCACACGCACTTTCACAAATTTGTCTTAATATAAGAAAATCGGAGTCTTTCTCTAAAACACTTTCAAATTTTCGTATTACACACCAATTTGTTTCGCCTTCTACAGCACATAACTGTGCGTGAACATCATTCACAATTTGAACAGAATCCACTAGCGACATCGAAACATTTTGTAACTTTTCTATTCCCTCCGCTAATCCGAAGTAATTGTTGTGAATAGTTTGTAAATCTCTTTTAACCTGACTATCTTATTTATTATTTTAATTTTTCCTGGCTTTTCTTGATTGCTACAGCTTCTGTCGGATTGAATTTTAAAACTACCTTTTTTACTTAATCAAAATATTTGTTGTAGCAAAACGCAGCCTGCAACCATGTTCCACAACATGTAACAATCGGCTGTGGTGGTTCAGGTAAATCAGGACACAGTTTGTGAAATAGTCGGGTACGTTTCGGGTACTTTAGAAACACTGCCTTTGTACTAGCAATCAATGCATTTACTAGTGAAAAACATATAGGAATCGTTTGTGCCGTAAGATTTAGAGTATGGATTTTACACGTTACATGTAAGAAGTTACCACTGTGTTCTTTAAGAGATCGGCCCAAAGAACGCATGTTTGCGGCACCATCATTCAAAAACACTAAAAGTTGCTTAGTTGAAACTTCAAATTTGTTCAATGAGTTCAACACCACCTTTAAAATCTCATCGGCAGTACAATTTAGAACTCTTTTGAAAGCAAGTAAGAATGAGGATGACGGTCGATGTGGTTCCATTGTATGTACCATTACATTAACCACAGAATGTTTTTGACGATCTGTTGTTTCGTCCACACAACCACAGTTTTTTATCTTTCAATTCCGTTTTCATTCTTTTTTCTATATGTTTACAAGCAAATGGCACTATATTTCGTATTAATGTCCGACTAGGTAATTTACAGTCCGCATATTTATTCCAGAAGGAGACAAATGCTTCTTTGTCTAGTAAACGAAACGATAGATCACATAAAATAAGAGTAACACATGAATCAAATGTAAACTTTTCTTGGTCTCGCATGCCACTTTTGCAGAAGAATGCTGTTTGCTTTCGATGTGACGTTGACAATGGCTTCTGGACCGACACATTAAAGGGATTTTACAAACTAGACATTGAATTTTAGCGCCATCAAAAATTAAGTCCGACATGTCCACTATAAAGTTTTTAACTGTGTCTGCCATTGGTCGTTTTCACGACGTACCTAACTGCGACATTTTTAAAGCAAATATAAGCGTACAATTAGGAAGTAAGTTACGACAGCCTACATATACACAGAACTACTCGCATACAGCATCGATTTAGCGCTGACGCTGTGAACGCGTGAAATAAATAATCGCCGACTCCGCACCATATATCTACTACACTGATTGTTACCGCTGTTTGCCCAGACTATTAATTATTGTCTCCACCACTCAGTTACAGTATATTCTCACATATGATAAACTGTGGCGGGACGTGTCAGTTTCAGCCAATACCTATGCTAGTACAGTCAAGTGAAAAATGCTACGCTAGTAAGTGGCCAGAAATCATATCCCTGGTCATGATTCTTATTTGAATACGGCATTAAAATTGAACAATTACATGGATATCGTTAGTTTTACGATTATTCCTACGAACTGTTAATTTTCCGCAGATGATTTCGCAACACGGTGGTTCACCTGACTTTTTAACCGTCAAAATTGACATTTTCAAAATTCCAAAATCTGGTTTCATTCTTTTGTAAAATGTCAAAGGAAAAGGTTGCTTGTTTCTTAATAATTCTAATACAACTTTAATTTTTGTTTTCATTCTTTTTAAACAGGTTCAGTTTTTCTTATGCAAATAAAAAAAATATTGTAACAAAACTACATCTACTTGATGCAAAGTTGATTTAATTTGTGTAATTAATTACAAATTGGCAATGTTTTCTTTTGACAAAAAAATAAAAAAATAAAAAATAATGCATTACATATTTTGAAATTTTCTGAAGAAAAAAATGTTAAATTTGGCTTTTAAGAATTTCCAATATGATACAGACTTCCTGTTAAGTGTACACTTTAAAAATTAATAAAAATGTTGTTATTTTTGATTTATGTTTTATAAATACACATCTCTTTAAATAAGTGCAGTATTATACATGTAAATTGATATAAAAATGTTTGTCGATATAGTGTTAGAATCAGAACAATTTTTTCAAAATTTCCCCCCTCAAAATTGATTACAAAAATTTACCCAATGTAAATGTTTATTTCATTTTATTCCTCTGAAATATAAACATACCGGAGAAAAAGGAAGCAATATCACTGTTAATTTTTTACTAGTTCTCAAGCAGGACCAAATTACAATTTCATATTAAAATTTTTTTTTAATGTTTTAGTTTTAATGTCAAGAAAAGTTGTACTCACTTTGTATACTAGAGTTCCACAAGCGAACACTTGGAACACATTATAAGCTTGGATCAACCGTCGTATATTGTAAGGCTTCCTATTCTTCATGTAATTCGGAAAATAAGCTTGTACTAGGTAGAGGTAGATCAATATAATCGTTATCATTCCGAAAGGATGACCAAAACCCAACCATTTTTCCACTCTAGGGTCTGCAAGATCGCGATTTTGACAAATATGCAAGTTTTATTTCTTAATTTAATCTTTCGTTTTACCTGCCGACTTTTTGAAAACCAAATCGTACGCGTCGAAAACCGTGGCTGTGATTGTTTCGTTATGCATTTTCAAACCTCTGATGTCTTGTCAAGGTGGGCGCTCTGCGAGAAATTAACCGGCAGTCGACGGGGTACTTATATAGTATATTTTACGCGCCTGTCGATTCAATGCAAATGCTTAAATTTTATACCGGAGTTTGCCGTTTCCTCAACCGACTTTTAAACGGTCAACGAATGGGAAATTATTGACGATTTTTTCCTTTGCTGTCAAGCGTTCGACGGTAAGAGTAAGAGTTATGGGTTTCTGTAGGTCGATAGTTGATTGGTTTTTACGAATATTTTATGCCCCCGTGTATCCCCACTAGCGAGGATGGAACTAATAGGTGCATTTTTGCAATGGTATTTTATTTCGTTTGTGTTTTTGTAGGTTTTTCGTTAATCAGTCCATTTAGTTGATATTCGTTAGATATCTTATTTACATAGAGATTTGCCTCCATTTACAGCGTGTCCACGTAGTGCGTGAGTGGAACGTAATTCAAACATAAATTTTATTAATAACAGAAATCAATGATAAATGCTGTTATTCAAGAAACAAAATCAAATGTTCGAAATGCCATCCATCGGTCTCTTGACGTCAAGTCTCATTTCATACCTAATTCTACTTTTTCAAATCTAGATTTTGTGGCCTATCAACATAGATTTTTGACTTTAAATACTCCCTCCTCGACTATCGATCCACCTCCCAGTAAAGCAGTTGTTTAGAAGCTTCCGAATAGGACGCGCCTCCAAGTGCGGAGGTGCACCAACTTGCTGAAACCAAATATCGCCAATTGATAAATCGGGATCATCTTCATTTGGAAAAGATTCTGCAAGCGCATCCATCAAAAGACCCAGATGTCGCTGCCCTGTAAAAGTTTCGTCAAACAAGAAAGAAGAATGATTCAATTGTCAACTATCCCTGGCCACACATTAACTTTGCGAGGGTGCTGAGTATGTGCCTCAGTAATCCAATGAGGATTCTCTCAACTCCAGTACCTGCAATTTTGTCGATTTACTGTTCCATATAGGCAAAATGAGGCTTCATCCGAGAGAATTCGGCGAATAAAGCGTGGATTACGGTTGCATTCGGCGATCAGGGTCATCTTCAGTTCTTGCAGCAGTTGTGCTTTGTAAGAATTGTATTTTTCTGTTTTTGACACACGTAATACTGATCGCTGAGAAACTACATAGTCTGCTACAATTGATCGAGATACGCCATGAGGATTTGTCAGCGTTTTTGAGGAAATTGAACAATACATATTATTTTATACATCAAAATTATATGAGGAATGCTTCTTCTTGCCATCTATATCATAGTAGGATCCTTTGCGAGATATTGTTATTAAGATGTATTTGGATTTTCAAGTATATTCAAGCAAATTTTTTGGCCAACTTTATTTTATTTCCTGGAAATTAAATGAAATTGATTAAGTTAAGGATCCTTTTTATGAGAATTGCCTATAAAATAGAGTCTGGATAGCGTGTCTTTGATTTCTCAAGCGTGTTTGAGGAAATTGAACAATACATTTTATTGTACTTATCAAAACTATATGAGAAATGCATCTTCTTACCATCTACATCGTAACAGGATCCTTTGCGAGAGGTTGTTATTAAGATGTCTTTGGATTTTCAAGTATATCAAGCAAATTTTTCCCCATGATTTATTTCCTGGAAATTGAGTAAAATTGGTTAATTTTATGATTCTTTCTAAGAGTATCACCTTTAAAATCTAATCTCAATAACAAATCTTTAATTACTCAGGCATTTTCTAGGAAATCAAATTTTATTTATCGAGATTGTACGTAAAATTGTTTCTTTTGCCGTTTTTAACGTAATAGGATTATCTCTAAGATGTTTTTGTATTTTTCAAGCATTTAGAGCAAATCTTGTCATCGATTTAGTTTTATTATTTTTAGAATCTTTTCTATTAAAATTTGGATAGCAAATTTTTAATTTCAAAAACTAATATATTTTTCAAAAATTCCCACACTTTTTGCTTTCATAGTGACACACAATAGTTTATTTCCCAAAAGTAGTTATACAAGACTCATGGGTTTCGTCAACAACCACAAATTTAATAGTTTTTTGATTTTTCAAGGATTATCGAGGAAATTCAACAATTCTATTTGTTTTATTATTCAAAATTACGCGTGAAATCTTTCCTTTTATCATCTCTAATGTAATAGGGTCCTTTTTAAAAACCTATCTACAAGATGTCTTTTGATTTTCAAGCATTTGCGAGCAAATTTTTCCGTTGGCTTTGTTTTACTTTCTGGAAATCGTGTAAAATTGATTAGTTTCAGGATAGTTTCTATGAAAATCACCTTTAAAATCCCACCTGGATAGCGAATCTTTAATTTTTCAAGGGTTTTCGATGAAATTCAACACTTTTTCGATTTCTTTTTGAATTAGAGCAGTGAAAAAAATCGAAGGACTTAGTAATGATTTGGATTTAATTTATTTGAAAGAATAGACATTGAAGCGATACGAAACTACAAAATACATTAAAATTTGAGATGCCCAATTTCCCCAAATTTTCTCTCGATTTACTCACTGTAGATTGGCTGATATTTCGCATTAAACAAATTGCACACATCTTATATAAATATATGCGTTAACATGATTTGTGGTCTCTTGTTGTGGAGAGCGGTGGATCTTCAATAATACGTAGGGATCGGTTAAGAAAATTAAATATTTCTATTGATAATATGTACACGTTAATATAGTTGTAGACATTCAAATCAGATCATTAAAATCATCATCAATTTTAATGTGGAATTGAGGAATTTAATCAGCCTGTTTTAAACTTATCTTTTTAAGTTCGAAAGTTCTTATTCACAATTTCAGGAAACGTTTGAAAAGTAACCTTAACAAAAATGTCTGCCTTGACGTCAAGTATTCATTCCAATTAAATTGCACATGTACATAAGTTCTCCAAAAATTTGTAATTCCTACATTAGTATTACTTTTGGCAAGGCCAGTTGTAATTGAATAATTACGATGGTATGGCATTCAGCAATGTACCTCGGAGTTGTTTAAAAGTTTAAAATTAATTTGTAGCTCCTTCTCTTTTTGATTCTGTAATAATAAGCTTTTACTACAAATTACATTTTATTTTAACACTTAGTTTTTCAATTGTAATCTATAAAGTACTTTAGTACAACGCCATGAAGGTGTTACTGAAACTGGCTCTGTTAATTGTGAAATATGCCCGTGATACAAAGCAGTAAGTCTACCATGAAATTTATCTAGAATTCATAGGTAGATAGATATTTAGAGATATAGGTATTGAAATATCTTTCTCAGGATTTTTACTCTAAATTCTGTTAAATTTTCAAATTTAACTCTATTTCATGATTTTTGTAGGTTCGGGGGTATCCCTAGATACCCTTGTGGCAATTTTGAATGAATTTGTAACTTAGTGAAATCAAATTAACGAATTTTTAAGACTTTAGAATTAACTAACCTTTAAACGTTCGAACGACGCCAAAGTAAATAAACACTCTGTTTAAATACACGCCACAGCAACTGCCTGTTCTGGATATTTACCCTATTTACTTTTCTGATATAATGACTTTGAATACACCACGAACACTTATCTTTGGATTGGATTCACGACAAACTTTGATTCAACCAAGGCCGAATAAAGATTGATGAAAATTGAGGGCGTCGCTTCTCTTTCATTTATTTTAAATCGCGAAAGACCGGCGATTGTTTTCTTTCACAGCCAATTTTGATAATTTACCCAAATAGAAACTAACTTTTCGATGATCAAATGATATTAGTACACGAGAACGAATGCAGTGACTTAACCAGGAGGTTGTTTGTTGATGATTCTGTGATACGAATTGTCACCAACAAGCTTTAAAAGAGAAAATCCACTACTAATTTATAGAAACCTTTCAGATAAAGATTTAATTGACGAAATATTATCTGTTGTGCTTTGCAATTTACGTTGTTGTTTATTCCAGACGATTTTTACATTAATTTGGAAGAAATAATTGAATAGGAAAATTGATAAACGAGTAGAATTGTCCATGATACCCCACACTCGTCGTTATCTGGACTTACAATTAAATTCTACCTTCCTCGCCCCAAGGACGGTTGGCTGAGGGGGGGAATGGTAACGCAAAAATTACCAATTATCCTCGCAAGAGAGGTATTTGGTCGCCAACGAGTGGCCAGCCTGACATTTACTTCAGTACCGAAATGACAACCGAGAGAAGTTGTTGTCGTCGTAAACACGACGTCGAACATAACATAACAGTATATTATGTAGTTTGGCTTACATAGGAAAATTCAGATTTCGATGAATTTCTAAAGACTGAAAAAGTATCTTGGTATAACAACAACATATTTGCTTTTGGCAGCTGAATGATTCGATTTTGAGGTACAGCCCCCTCCAAAAATTTGCACGATTTTTTGTGAATATTTCGAAAACTACAACAACTACAACTATAACTTCTTTTAGAACATTATTTGAAGTATATTACATTACGCTTTTTGCCATCTTTGTCAAGCTGTTATTCTGTTAGTAAGAGAGATATTTGCTTGGAAATTGCCGTGCTTGCTTAGTAGTTACCAATGTCCCAAACTTCCAAATTTTAACAAAAACTGTCAACTAGTACTCTTGCTTTTGGTCCTCAAACTTGGCTGAAAATTTGTGGCGACAAAAAAAAATCCTAACTTGTGGGAAGTCTGTATTCCAGGGAAATCAATGCAGAAAGCTCATCTTCTGTGTAACTAACGAAAAAATTGTTGTTTTTAGCTGTTTCCAATTTTAAGCTTCTTTGACAAATAGTTTCTGAGATATTTGAAGATGAACATGACCCCAACAAATGTTGATGCAAATTTAGCATATCTTTGAGCGTCTATATCTCAACTGGAAAAAAAACAACCACTTAAAAGAGCTTGTTTTTCTCTATAACATACTTGGTTTCTGTGTTGGGCTCTTTTCTTATAAAACTAAAATAAAGGAGAAGGAGGATAGTAACAGCTTGAAAGGACTGCGCGCATTTCTTAAAACTTTTTCTCCGTCTCTGTCATCATGCAATCCAATAAGCCAGATATTCTATTGAAAATTAGTGAAGCTGTTTAAAATTGAGTAAAGTATGAGGGCCGAAAAGTTTAAGGAACAATATTAAAATCCCTTCTTACCACATGCACCCAAAGTTGGGGGAAAATGCAGTCTCGACAATATTTAAATCTCAGCAGATGCTTTCTTATCTGGTCGTGGTTCTTTTTAATACTTATATAGCTTGCGTTGGTCCATGGTGACTTTTTGTCACTACCACTTTAGAAATGGTATCCCCATCGCCAAGGAGCCACGCCCGATACCCAGGCAAGTCTAGCCACAACACCAGCTGTACATTCGATTTAATATATTATTTGCGACGCTTTGAACATCCTGTTCATTGCCAGTGCCCAGTACAGTTGTGTCGTCCACATAACACACCACACTGTAATCTCCCAGAAAATCAACGATGTCGTCAATAAATAGTGACAATAAAACTGGTCCAATATTGCTTGGTAAAAGAGAAGATTTAATTTTTTGTTTCGTGCTAAAATTTATTACATCAATTTCAACAAATTGTATTCTACTAGAGTGATAAGAAATAAACCAATTAGCCACATTTCCCTTAAATCTCAACAACAAATTGTGTTGAACACAATGGAAGGCTTTACTCAGATCGCATAGAATACCCATCGGGCATAACCTACTCTCAATGCTGCGAATTATGTTCGTATGAATATCTAATAGAACGGTGATTGTGGATTTGCTAGCCCGGAAGCCGTATTGAGAAGAGGATAAAATATCATATTTATTTATAAAACTATCTAATCTATGCGATTGAGCATAGCGTATTCGAATAGCTTCGAAAGGGACGAGGAAAGTGCAATAGGTGTGAAATTTGAGATATTGTTATCACCCTTTTTGGGAACAGGTCATAGAAACTTGGTCGAGAATGGATCGTTTACTGAGCCGTGTAATGTTTATGTATGTTAATAGGCACTTGAATGAAAACCAACTACATGTTTTATAAATGGTAAATTGAAGGTGTGTTTTTGCAAAGTTGATCTAAATTTTGCACCTTATTTGTAACAATAACAGCAATAATAATAGAAAACAAAACAATAAACCAACAATTACAGTAAATGTTGTTATAACTGACCATTTTCATTAATGCACAATTGCGCACGCTTTCCGGCATTTTAAACTGTTCTTTAATGGTTCTTCTAAGAATTACATCAGCATTCTGGAGTTTACCTTAAAATTCTATGTTTTGTGTGACATCAATAATATTTTTAACAACTCCTCTTAAAATCCAGAGCATTTACAGTCCCTGAGCATCAAATTAGGGCCACTTAAAAATATGGTTTTCGGGTAAAATTAAAAAAAAAACAATTGGTAATGTTGACAATAATATTACTTAATTAAATATAGCGCGCAAGTAAGTATAATTTGAACATGCACTGCATTGCATAGAAATAGCATCACCCAGAGGGAGAGGGGGTAGGTTAATGAAATTTGGTGAAAATATTTATTGATAAGTAGAGCCCGGTAACAGGGAGCCGTGCCATAGCCGTACCTGCCTAGTATACAAAAACAATAGTAAGAAAATAGAAAAAGAATAACAGAACTAATACATAATTATAATACGTGAAAAGTTGTGAAACACTCACCCTTTTAAGCAGCCTTGGCTACGGAACAGTAAAACTAGAAGCACTATTATCAGTATTAACATCATATGGATAAGAGTGGCAAAAAGTTGACACCATTAGATGTGTTTCCACAGTTGTCTCGGTGAGCGATGTTCGCCGTGGTGAGAAAATGAGTTTATATTTTGAAAAAGAGCGTCCAACATCCACCGATGTTATACATGCATGATTAAAATACTCTTTGTACTTAGTCAGCGGATTATTCGATACACCATCACAAATTTGTTTTAGTGTGCTAAAATCGGGATCTTTCTGTAGCACACTCTCGAACTTTTCTAAAACGCTATTATATTTTGCGTCATGTATAGTCAGCAGCTGTGTATGCACTCCGTCCATAATTTGCAGAGACTCCAATAATGATAACGATCTATTTTGTAATTGGTCTATTGCGTCAGCTAATCCTTTATAGTAGCTACCAATCTGTTTCAACGGAAATATCCTGAAATTTCGACTGGCTCTCCTTAATAGCTGCAGCTTCGGCAGGATTGAATTGTGCAACAACAGCTTTTACTATTTTGAAATGTTCAGCATAATAAGAAGCTGCCTGCAACCATGTTCCCCAACGTGTAAGAATTGCCTCCGGTGGTTGACGAATGCCAGGACACTCTGTGTGAAATGATCGTAGGCGTTTGGGAGATTTCAAAAATACTTTTTTGTGCTTGCTGTTAATGCATCTACCTCAGGAGAGCATTGTCGAATGGTTTCTGCCACAAGATGTAAAGCATGCATTTTACATGTAACATGTAAACACTTGCAACCATGTTCAAGAAGAGAACGGCCTACCGAACGCATTATCGCTGCGCCATCGCTCATAAACATCAACACTTTATCTTTTGAAATTTGAAATTTTTCCAACGTACTAAGTACAACCTTCGTAATTGCTGCAGCAGTACACTCTTGTAGTCTTCGGCTAGCTGGTAACAGTGGTAATGTAGGTTTACTAGGGTCTAGTATGCGTACCATAATATTTACAATTGAATTTTTTTTACAATCTGTTGTCTCGGCAACACATAACCAAAGAAACTGTTTTTTCAATATGCGTTTCATTTTCTTTTCTACGTCATCGCGTACAAATGCAACATGCTTACGTGCCGTTTTCTCCGTTGGCAATCGCAACTCGGGATTGTATTTGTCCCAAAAGTCCTTAAACGGTTGTTTATCGAGTAAGCCTAGTGGCAAATTACAGTTTATCAACATAAGAATTACATCAAAAGAAAAATGCACTTCTCGGTGGCATGCCCAATTTTCGTTTTCTATGCTGTGCGGAATTTACGTGTCTTGTACAGTTCCACTTCTTATTTGACATCAAATGTATTTTGCACACTTTACAAACTATCTTACTCCCGTTGTAAAACAAATCGGAAAAGTCAGAAATAAACTTATTTACTATGTCTTGATAGGGTCGTTTTTTAGCCTTCGACATGTTCACTAAAAACTACAATTAATAACTACGTGTATATTCATAAAATCAACACGCCCTATCCGCTATCCAATGCTAAACTGAACTGAGTGATGATGATTTGTCGTGTCGTATCATAATCGACCAGCCCTCCCCGCCCACCTAAATACAGTCACACCGCCGCTGCGATTGCTCTCCAGTTATCGGGCTCTATTTTGAGCGACGGTGCAGCGATAATGCGTTCGGTAGGCCGTCCTCTTCTTGAACATGGTTGCAAGTGTTTACGTGTTACGTGTAAAGTGCATGCTTTACATCTTGTGGCAGAAACCATTCGACAATGCTCTCCCGAGGTAGATGCATTAATAGCAAGCACAAAAAAACTATTTTTGAAATCTCCCAAACGCCTACGGTCATTTCACACAGAGTGTCTTGGTATTCGTCAACCACCGGAGCCAATTCTTACACGTTGGGGAACATGGTTGCAGGCAGCCTTTTATTATGCTGAACATTTCAAAATAGTAAAAGCTGTTGTTGCACAATTCAATCCTGCCGAAGCTGCAGCTATTAAGGAAAGCCAGTCGAAATTTGAAGATACTTCCGTTGAAACAGATTTAAAAATATTCGTAGCTACTATAAAGGATTAGCTGACGCAATAGACCAATTACAAAATAGATCGTTATCATTATTGGAGTCTCTGCAAATTATGGACGGAGTGCATACACAGCTGCTGACTATGCATGACGCAAAATATAATCGCGTTTTAGAAAAGTTCGAGAGTGTGCTACAGAAAGATCCCGATTTTAGCACACTAAAACAAATTTGTGATGGTGTATCGAATAATCCACTGACTAAGTACAAAGGGTATTTTAATCATGCATGTATAACATCGGTAGATGTTGGACGCTCTTTTTCAAAATATAAACTCATTTTCTCACCACGGCGAACATCGCTCACCGAGACAACTGTGGAAACACATCTAATGGTGTCAACTTTTTGCCACTCTTATCCATATGATGTTAATACTGATAATGGTGCTTCTAGTTTTACTGTTCCGTAGCCAAGGCTGCTTAAAAGGGTGAGTGTTTCACTACTTTTCACATATTATAATTATGTATTAGTTCTGTTATTTTTTTTCTATTTTCTTACTACTGTTTTTGTATACTAGGCAGGTACGGCTATGGCACGGCTCCCTGTTACTGGGCTGTACTTGTAACATAAAAGTGACGAAAATGTGTGACAGCTAAATATTGGGACAGCATAAAGTAACTGTCAAAAATGAAATAGAGAAGACAAGTGAGCTAGGAAAACAATCCAGAATCGCTGCCTTTATTGAACAAAATAGTGTGTGGTATCTCATAAATTCAAAAATTCGTGAGTTAGTGCTTCAAATTATTGCCACAATAGAAAGCGACGGATGAAAATATTCCTACAGCGTGGAATATAATGAAGCATTACGGACAAACAGGAAATATCCTAAATAAGAAAGGTAAAAGTCCGGGTCGTCCGAAGTTAGTTTCTGATAAGAATAAAAGAATATCAGTAAAACCATGCGAAAAAAGGTCGAAAAAATACTTAACGAACAGGTTTTGTTGGATTGAGAACACCCAAACAGTTGATTGTTGCTTAGTTTCCGGCTCGTACGAATATATCCAAGTTTCGTCACTTGTTACGCTGTTGTACATGGAAAAATAACGTGTCTGTAACATAATCTGAAAAAAATTGATCTACATTTAGACACTAGGACCAATTCAACAATTCAAAAATTTGCGTATCTCCACTATTTTTCAAATTTATCGGTAAAGGATTACTAACCTTTCCGCAATACTCACGCCAGATCCGACCTAAATTTCAATTAAATAAGCTCTACATTTTATACTCAGTATTGCAGATATTCCTTGTATAATTCATTACAGAAAAAGAGTGTATTGAAGCAAATGGTTTCCCCTTTCTATCTTTTTTATATCCCTCATTTACATATTAGCTAGAACTAGCACAACGTAAATTTGCGTCGCGATGTTTCTCGAATGTAAATTATCTGATATTGCATCTCATCTAGGTCTATATCTGTGTCATATTACGAACTACCATGCTAGTCTCCTGTTTGAACAGCAAACTTACGCATACACTTCACACTGGAAACCGGGTTATTTCCTACAGCTTAAAGGTAGTCGACAGATCCGACAGATGAAGAGGCTTGACCTTAGGAATGGTACTTGTGTTTTCGACAGTGTTTTTGCTTTCAAATCACCGCTATTGAACCTCTTGTCTTAATTAGAAAAAAACGCGTGTGTTTAAACAATGTTTGCAAATAATAATAATGATGTGCTATTTTTATTTAGTTGCTTTTCCATTTGCAAATAAATGTCGGTCATAATCTTAAAAAAAAAAGCGGGTTAGTGTTGCCTATTTGTTTATTTAATGTTGACAAACGTTCCTAAAATGCTTTTCGTTTCTGCTCGTTTACAGTCCAAGGAGAAAATGATGAGAGGCGTTAGAAGAGGGTGCGTCAGACTAAAAGGGGCGGTGATAGGAATAGATGACGAAGATGACAGCACGTTTACAATTACAGTGGACCACAAGACGTTTCATTTCCAAGCTAGAGACGCCGAGGAACGGGAGAAATGGGTTCGAGCGTTAGAGGAGACAATATTTCGGCATGGGAATAAGGTAAGTTGGCGTTTAGATTAAGAATTGTGCCTAAATTGAATTGCTAGTTCTCATACTTTCCGAGCAAAAAACCCAGGGTACAGTTTGTACTCGTAACTGAGAATCCGTCGAGGAAAATCTTAAATTCTAAACATAGAAATTATTTGCCATTAATATAATAATATCCTACATACGAGGTGTGGCAATTAAATAACTGGACTGGTGCTACAAGACATTTTATTGATCACCAATTTACAAAGTCCCCTTCAATGTACTCTCCTTGCCGATCCCTACAACGCTCCATACGAATTTTCCACTGTCGAAAGCAGTGCTGGAGGTCCGTTTCTGTCAGCTTATTGAGATTCTCCGTTGCTTTCGCTTTCATCGCTTCCACACTGTCAAATCTTGTCCCTTTAAACTCTGATTTTAATTTAGGAAATAAAAAAAAGTCACAGGGGGCCAGGTCGGGTGAGTACGGTGGGTGGTCCAACACGGTGATGCCGGATTTCGCAAAGAACGCCTTCACAGACAAGACGGAATGGGCTGGCGCATTGCCTTGGTGGAGCATCCAGGATTTCCTGTTCGACAAATCGGGTCTTCGTCTTCTCACTCGTTCACGAAGAGTAGTTAGAACCTCGTGTTTCACAAAAAACTTGAGGTTAACTCGTTGCTCGATCTGAACACTCTGCATTTTTCCGACGCGACGCTAGCGTAGGGACTTGAACGGACGATTGCTACAGCGAGACTGAGCGACGTACAACCGTGCCCATCGAGGTCAGGGTGGGGGAAGCATCTACAAGCACAGACATGTTCAAACCTGCCGTGGCGTGCTCGCTGTTTGCCGATAGTAACACCAGTCCGGTTATTTAATTGCCACACCTCGTATGTAAAGGAGTGATACAGACGTGTTTTCGCGAGCTCTTGGAAGGGTTGAAGGTTAAAGCAGGCAGATTCCTGTAGAAGTTATTATAAACAGAGCGTTTGTATGACATCGGCTTCAGTCGAATTCAAGGTTAGTTACATTTTAAATTCTAACATTCGTTAATTTCCATTTATTAGTTTGAAAATTCAGTAGAAAATTGCCCAAAGGGTATTCAGAAATACTCCCGATCCCACAAAGAATTTAAAAAATTAGACAGTAATTTAGAAAATTTCATATTTTTCCCAAAAATCCCCCGGGATAAATATTACAATATTGAAATTAGAGGAGATTATGTTGAAAAATAAAAATCGTTATATTTGACCCTGTATAGGTTTTCTATACTAGGTCGAGAATTTATAGCGCCCACTACGTATATAATTGTTAAAGCTGTCAATTTCTGTTATCTAGTGATACCTATTGCTACCTATTTATGTATTATTGCTTTACGTCCTTAGGGACGTCGACTTCCATTAGATCCCGCTGTCAATGGCAACAAAAGGTAAATAACCCCTAAATCCCACTTCCAATGAGGGCAGTAATGATTAACTTACGTAGCCGGTAGTAGGGAAAGACATTTTACATTTTCTATTTGCATGAGTCAAATTGATTTGTTAACCATTCAAAAACTAAATTTAATTTTGATGACCTAGTGCCAAATACAAACTCAAATTCTACCAACTTTTTTCCTAAATCCTCACTTGTTACGTGTTAGCTAAAAATACGCTTTATTGTGCAACGTTAATCATTTTATGGTGACGTTTGTTAATAAAACAATAATTAATTTTTTGTTCTTATATGGGACAAGCTTTATTGGAATATTTTGCTTGATGTGACAAGAAAAACCACGTATTATTAATTCAATTAGTTAATGATGTAAGGAAGCTAATGTGAATATTTTTTCATCGACGAAATCTTTAATTTTCATTACATTAATCTAACGCAAATCACAAGCATTAAGTTTTTTTTTTTATTGCGTGCGGTATAACAATAATTTTTCTTCTAGAAAATGACGTTTATGGGTTATTTGTTAGTAATTAGCAAGCGAGTGGCTATAATTACTGTTTGACCCTTACATATTTTGATTTAATTTGACATCAGAAATGCTTCTTTTAACTTATGGTAAGCTGCCATTCCCAAATATGCAATAACGTGCATATACCGGGTGAGTCATTTCAGCATATATCAAATAACACGCTTAATATTAGAGATAGAGGAAAATAATATTAAGAAGAATTGGATGATAGTTGCACAGCTACAATTCTATTTGTTCAGATGTTTCCGAGCTTCTACTGTTGTGGCGTGGCCACACCCCCTTATTTTTTGGCACGACATTTATTTTTTCACGCCATTTCATAGAGAATTATTTTCTCTTTCTGATGGCTTAAACATTTCAACACCTGACAACAAAAATGTCAAGAAAAATGCAAACAAAATTTCCATCGCGGTAAGCCGTGGACATGATGTGAAAATCCTAGATCTGTGGATTTTTTCAACAAATCACGTTTGAAACTTGGCATATTGCATTATCTAGAGCGATTGAAGGACCGCAAGGAAATGAAAATGTTTATTACAGAGCGATGTTTATTTACTTTCGACATTCATAATTTACTTATGAATTCTGACAATGTACCTAAAACATTACAAAATGACAACAAAAGCGTATGTAATACTGTCATTCGCTTTGACACATCCTTGTCAGTAAGTGCTTATGTTTATAACTAACAATTCAATTTTGTAAAATGAATTATTCTAAAGAGGAGTTGGTTGACATGGTGTTTATTCTTGGAGAGTTTTCATGCATTTTAGGTTAGATACATATGTATCTGACCTGTAGCGCTATTTTATTATTATATATGCATCTATATAAATCACTTCTGTGTTAGATCCAATATATTATTTTTAAGAGTTGTCGTTAAAAAAGACCTATTCTCAAAGGACTGACAAGTTTATGACTGACAATTTATATGACGTGCAAACTAGAAGTGACAAGTACTTCATTTATTTAGTTATACGAACAGAACTGAATGTATACCCTTTTTTATGATGAGTTGAGTTCTACCCGCGCAAGCGGTAACACCAAAATATGCAGTCCACTCCAGTAATCTAATTCAATTAAAGTACTATTAAACAAAACACCATTCTAATTTGATTCCTTGATACAATATTAGTGAAAAATCATATTGTTCATCAAGTTTTCTAGAGCGGCTTGTAAATTGTTTATGCAATTTAATGCGTCTCGTGCAAATAAGTGACTGTTTTCTAATTGCTCAATAACTTGTGTAACTTCAGAATAGTTCATAGAAATTTCATCTATTTGTTGTTGAACGTTCGAATTGGAAAAAACTTGCTGACTATCTCGAACTGCTGCAGAATCATTTGAATGAAGTTTCAAAATGATATTTTTCATTTGTGAAAAATATTTGTGATAGTAAGATACTGTCTAGAGCCATGTTCTCCATCGCCTTATTACAGGCTGAGGTGGTGGTGGTAATTTCGGACGCAATTGTTTGAATACAGGGATGCGTTTGGGAGATTTGATGAACACTTTTTTGGTAGTTGCTATTAACTTATCCACCATCGGATACTTCTTTCGAATGGTTTCTGCTACGAAGTGCCAAGCGTGTATGAGACATGTTATGTAAAGAAGAGTCGGAAAGCATATTTTCAACATCCTACCAACTCTTAGCATTGTTGCGGCTCCGTCAGTAAGGAACATTGTGACTTGGGTTCCTGTGATACAAAATTCTCTCAACGAATCTTTTATTATCTTGACAACGGTTTCTGCATTAGTTTTCTGAATCCTTTTACTGGATAACAAAAATGAATCTGGGGGACCATCACGTTTTAAAGGACGCGCTACAACATGAATGACGCTGTGTTTCTTAGCATCAGTTGTTTCATCCACACATAGGCAGATTTTCTTATTTCTCAACTCGTCTTTTATACATTCCTTTACTGTACTTTGCACACGTGGCAAATTGTATCGTAATTGCATAGATGCTAGCAGCTTCCATGAGGGAACGTACTTATCCCAAAAAAAACGAAAGTGTTCATTAGATACTAGATGTTGTGGGATGTTGCACACACTTAACATAAAAATAAAATCATATAAAAATTGCCAATATGGAATACTGTTTCTTAAATTCAATATATGACGTTTACTTTTACAATGTTTTCTACATTCAAACCTATCGCGACTTAGCACTCCGCTATTGCATATTGTGCAATAAATATGCGGACTTCTATATTCTAATCCAGGGAAATGCCTGAGATATTTATTCACATTCGAAGGGAACGTTACACCCTTTGAGCGTCCCATCTCCGCGTACTTATTTGGCGTGCAGCGTGCAACGTACTCTCGCTTTGAACTCTCTCGCGGTACTGTCGAGATCGACTACGAGTTGAAAATTACCCCTACCCATGCCGCTACCGCTACGCTACTGCCATCCGGTACCACCTTTTTAACAAACTCTAACTATTAGTCATTCTTTCCAATCTTCTGGAGGAGATTCTTCTGTTCATATTTTTGTGATTAATGGATATAGACGAGGCCTTATGGTGCGAAAAATGTGGAAGCAGTGTTCAATTACAGGCTGTCTCGGGCATGTAGAATAATTGAAAATACTTTTGGCGTCCTGACAACAAGATGGAGAGTGTTTCAACGGTCTATAAGTGCATTATTAAAGACTGTGGATTTAACTGTAAAAGCAACAGTTTGCTTACATAACTTTATTAGAACATCTCCCTCATCACATTACTGTTACGCTCTAAGCAATTACTTAAGCCATGAAGATATTTTAGGTAAATGGAGAGAAGTAGATAAATCTATATTTGAACATTGCCCCTGGCTTGGTAGTAATAATGCAACCATTCAGGCAAGTTAACAGAGGTATAACGGGGGTTCTTTATAGTCGCCTACGACACCAACATTTCAGGATGCCATTACTCACACCTGCATTGAAGGAGGAAGATCCTATAAAGGTTCGTTAAAAGCCTCCAACTATTCTAACGTTAACAAGGGCATTTTGTTACAAAGAGAGTTAAAAGGATGTCTGACAGCCAAGGAGTTGTTCTGCTGTGAGAATAAGCAAAAACGACTTGATTATCCAATAGGTTACCATAAATGAAGATGGCACAGGGAGATTGGATTTTTTTAGTAATTATTAATTAATTTAACGAAAAACAAACCCAGTGCAGATGATATTCCAACCATGACTATGGATGCATTTCCTGTTGTCGAAGGAACATTACTTCAAATAATTAATGAATCTTTTCAAACGGGTATCTTTCGAAAAGTTTGGAAAACAACAATAATACCAAACGTAAATTAGTCCAAGGTTTGCTCTGAATTTAGATTAATCAATGTGCTGCTATCAATTGAGGAGTAGTAGTAACAAAGGGGCTAAGTGCCACTTTGCCGACAAGTTAGATATTTCTATAGACAGGTTCTAGGTGTCATCGACTATGCTCCATCAAACGGGTGAAGTGCCCAGACAAAACGTCCTAATAAAAATCAGGGTATAAGTTGTCGTTTCCTGCAAGTTCTACGTCAGTTTCTCAACAAAGGGACTAAGTACATAGTGACCGCTGCTTTGTTGTGTTAATTTTGCAGAACATAACATGTAAAATTGTATTACTTTAAAGTGCGTTCCGAAGGTACCTAAGGACTTATACGATGTAATGTTATCAAGTATCTATAAAGGCCGGTTTGAAATCGTAGATATAGCCCAGACAAAGTTTTTTGATATACAATCAGTAGTAGGAGATGATGTTAAATCTGAAGCAAGTAACGACCCGGTTTTGTGTTGACCTCTGAAAGTTTTTCTGAGGTATCATTGCGGAAAGCAACTCCGATACATAAAAGAAGAAAAAATTATGGACAACATAAAAAAATATGGCGATTCATCAGCTTCCAGACATAAATAATATGTGATAAGAAAAAAAGGTCTCAATGATTAAAAGATAAGAAATACCAAGAATTTTACACAAATTTAACGAAATAAAATATTTAATTTCTGTATTATTGTACATTATTACATTTTCGGTTCTTTTTCCACAGTTATTTCGGCAAACCGAGTGCGGCGTGAGGAAAAAGTGTGTTTATATGTAGAAAACGAACGTTCTACATTTAGCGACGTTATATTTGCGTAATTAAAATAATAAAATAATTTGGAACAACTTAACGCTCTATAGTACCATGTATATTTGAATATACGAATATGAACTTGGCTGTCCATTGCTTTATATAGGCTGCTAGTCGAAATCGTGTACTGTATACTTGATAATACATGCCTAGGCATGTGAATTTTTATTTGTAGATTCAGGTAGTAGCGATAGCCAATGCGCTATAGATGATAATTTGGGATGGGAAACTGATTCTTTTTCTGGTGATGAAAACGTACCTCTCTTACCTCTACTGAATCAAGGTTCCAGCTCCTCAGATTTTACAAAAACTATCCAAACAAAAAAGAAGATACATCTAAAATGGACAGATTCAAAAAATTAGGTAGCGCAAACACCTCTTTGGGGTTCCTACCTACGTCCTGAAACCCAAGTAGAAATTCCGGTTCAATACTTTCATAAATTGATTGATAAAAGTCTCTTAGACTACATGGTGGACCAATCAAATCTGTATGCTGCACAAACTGATATATCCCTAAACTTTTCAATAAATTCCCAAGAACTGGAACAATTTTTAGGAACATGTTTTTATATGTCCTTGATATTGGTACCGGGTACTAGAAGGTATTGGAATAACGCATGTAGAGTTCCTCAAGTGACTGATGTAATGCCATTACGTAGGTTTGAGCAAATCAAAAAGTTTTTACATTTTGCGGATAACCATCAACTACCGTTGGATTTGCCAGATCGGTTATTCAAAATAAGAAAAATAGTTGAAAGTATACGACAAAACATGAAGTCCATTCCAATTGAGCAACATTTGTCAGTAGACGAACAAATTATTCCGTATAAAGGCCGGAGCGGACTAAAACAATATAATCCCAAAAAACCCAAGAAATGGGGCTACAAGTTATATTGTCTTGCCGGTGCAAGCGGTATTGTGTATGATTTCGAAGTACATTGTGATAACTTGTCAGATATTGGTGCTAGTGGCAATGTAGTCATTCGTTTAGCTGAACGAATACCAAAGAACAAAAATTTTTTGCTTTTCTACGACAATTGGTTCTGTAGTCCCGAATTACAAATAGAATTAGCTCGAAATGGCATCCATAGCTTGGGCACCGTTCGTACAAATAGGATTCCCGATAATAAGCTGCCATCAGACAAAGTACTCATGAAACAAGGTAGAGGAAGTTACGTAGAAAAGATTGCCATTCATAAAAGTGCGACACTTAGATTGGTAAAATGGTACGATACTAAAGCGGTGACATTGCTTACCATATTTTCGAGTGCTCTTCCGGAAACCAATATCAAGAGGTACGATCGTAAGAAAAAAGAAAATGTTATCATCAAATGTCCCAGTATTATTCTTTTTTACAATAAATTCATGGGAGGCGTAGATCTAATAGATTCCCTTTTGGCGCTTTACCGAACAAAAATTCGGTCAAGGAAATACTACCTCCGAATGTTTTTTCATCTGATGGACATGTGTTATCATTGCTTGGCTTATGTATAGGCGCGCTAATAGTAACTATGGAGTTCTTAAAACACAACAGTTATCTTTATATGACTTCAAGACAGACGTTGCCCAGAATTTATGCTGGTCTGGTAAGTTGGAAAAAAAAGGCCGCCCATCCAGCAGTACACCATCAATAGAAAGAAAAAAAATGAAAACTTCTGTCTCTGTTAACGTTGATTGCCGCTCTGATAAAATGGACCACTGGCCTCAGTTTGAGAAAAAGACTGGAAGATGTAAGAACAGGAAATGCCAGAAAATAACGAAAGTAAAATGCACAAGTGCGATTGCTATTTATGTTTTGTCCCAGACAGAAGCTGTTTCAGAGAATTTCACCAATAGTTGTTTTTTTTTTTGTTTTAGTTACAGATCGTTTTAGATATATTATGAATAAAGTATAAAGTATTATAACGCAGCTTTTTTTTAACATTAATTGCACAATGTATGTCTCAATATACATTCTTTTTTTTTTTAAATACAAACTTTAAAAAAAAAGTAACTGCCTAGAAATAGTCTGAAATGCCATAGTTTCACATATTTGCCCAAGAAACTTTTTTTCGGGTAGTCTAAAATAATGTGTGCAATAGAGGGTTAACGGTTCTGTTGACGCACCTTCATAAATTTGTCATAATGTGCCAAAATTAGAATCTTTTTCAAAAAATTTTTAAACCTTTCTAGAACACAAACAGTTTTTGCATCTTCTACCGCGCATAGCTGTGCGTGAACATGTTGCACTATTTGCAGAGATTCCACTAACGACACCGAAGGATTTTGTAATTTTTCTATTGCCTCCACTAGTCCGAAGTAATTGTTCTGAATCGTTTTTAAATCCGTTTTAACCTGACTATCTTGAAATTTCAACTGGCTTTCCTTGATAGCCGCAGCTTCCTTTGGATCGAATTGTAAAACAACGTTCTTAATATTCTCAAAATATTTATGATAACAAAACGCGGCCTGTAACCATGTTCCCCAACGTGTAAGAATAGGTTCTGGTGGCTCAGGCATACGGGGGCACCGTCTGTGAAATTTACGAATACGTTTTGGAGATTTGATAAAGACTGCTTTTGTATGCGCTATTAAAGCGTTTACCTCAGGATTTTTTTAGAGACCGGCCTACAGAAAGCATGTTTGCGGCTCCATCACTCATAAACATCAACAGTTGGTTTGTTGAAAGTTCAAACTTTTCCAATGTATTTAACACTAACTTTGAAATTACTTCGGCAGTACATTGTTGTACTCGTCTGGAAGCTAATAGAATTGAAGGTGACAATTGATGTGGTTCCATTGTACGTGCCATTACATTAACCAGAGAATGTTTTTTTACGTTCTGTTGTTTCGTCCACACATAACCACAGTTTTTTATCTTTCAACTCCGATTTAATTCTTTTTTCAACATGTTCACGAGCAGATGGCACAATTCTTTGTAACGATGCCCGACTGGTAATTTGCAGTCCGAATATTTATTCCAAAAGAAGACATATGCCTCCTTGCCTAGTAAATTAAACGGTAGATTACACGCAATAAAGGTAACACATAAATTAAGTTTAAATTTGTCATAGTATCGTGTGCAATTTTTTTTTTAAGAATGCTGTTTACTACTTACGTGACGTAGATAATCCCTTTTGGACCAACACATTAAAGGGATATTACAAACTACACATTGAATTTTAACGCCATCATAATTTAGCTCAGGCATTTCTACTGCAAATTCCGTAATTTTGTCCATCATTGGTCGTTTTCGCGACGTAAGCAACATTTTTAAAACAAACGTAGAACTACGAAATAGTATTTACGGCAGCGTACATGTATACACGACAGATCTGATTGAGACTCGCGGTTATACTGAGGGTTGTATCGAACCTCCGTCACTGCCCGTTGGCGTTAGTGAGCAATTCTAATGATTAGTGAATAAAAAGTTTATTATTTTCATATGAGGAAGTTGTTTGTCAATATCTCGAGTTGACGGTTTTGGCACTTAGCCACTTTGATACTACTATTCCTCAATTCCAGCAGTTCATCGAAAACTAAAAACTTGTTGACGATCAGTTAGGTTGCAGAAGGGATCATTCTTGCGAAATATCCTTGTACTTAATGCTTGCAAATTTGAAGGGCAAGACAGAGTGGCAACAAAATTGTGACAGTTCTTCTTGACCTTGGAAAAGCTTTTGACAAATTATTGAAAAAAAAACCTATACAGTGTAATTTTTTGAAAACGGACCAGTTGAAATATTTCAAAAACTAAAACGAAAATAAAAGTTCACGATGACACATCTACTTTTATTGTAAAGGAGGGGTGCTTTGACCTATGAATCACACTTATGACGTTTACATCTACACTCTCGCGAATATCGTCCCAAAAATGATAAATGTGATCCATCGTATGGCAAAAAATTTTTTCCGCATCATTTAGTGCGTATGCTTATTAATTTGGGATTAACATTTTCGATTATAAACTCTAAGCTAAAAGATCAAGACTGGAAATAAACCATTATCACACTTCCTTTTAACCTATTTTTTAACTTCAAGCGTGTTCTAAATATACACATATAACGAATATACTTTTATCAATTTTAGTAAAGAGAAATTACGTGCTATAGAGTATTTGTTCTTTTTTTATTGTTTCAGATGCGATGGGATGTGGCCAGACCTTCACCTACGATGAAGGATTTCGACCAGAAAGTATCAGAAGCTGATGCTTACCTGCAATTGATGATTGATCAAACTAGAGTGAGTAGTATTTTGTTATTATATTCAGGTGATATAACGGAAATTGTTACAACCTTTATGAAATGCTAAATTGTCAATTGTTCATAAATTAATGTCAGAACGACGTGTACAGTTTTTAGAAATCAGTAGTAGGATATTTTGTTGATTCTTTTGATATATGCATTTAATTTTATCTTAATAGATGTTAAATATTATCCTATTGTGTAATGTTTGTACTAATTTAATTAAATATTTTGCCTATAGTTTAGTTTTTTTCTGAGGGAGATATGAAATACAAATAATAAAAAAGCAAGGTTATAAATAACTTCCAAATTTAAAAGATTAAGTGGAGAATACGAAGTAAAAAATTATGTCAACACATTACAATGCAAAGACGTTTTTTTTTGTTGTTTGAATACGAATTTCAGTAGGAATTATGTTTTCAAACAGGAACGTACCTTTTAATACGCAGTGGGGTGTCACAGGTTCAACGTTACAAGCGATATCTGCCTTATTTGTAGAGATATAAAATCGAGCAAGGTATCGTCGAAAATGGTTTGTAGAATTGTATAAGATGTACTTTTCAAAACTACCCCCCAGTCAACCACCCTCTAAGAAACCTTCCCCAAAGCCAATTTTTTTAAATTGCACCTCTCATCTTTTTGTCTTTATGATTCAAGTACTAGAAGTTAGGAATACAACGGTATAAGCAAAAATTTCATGTAACAAGTAACCACTAGTAATAACATATTGTGCCGTTTTTTTTTTAAACGAGATGGAGTATTGATAACACAAGCAGGTTTTTGCAACACAATTTACTAACAATAGTTTTATTTTTTACGGCAATATTCACAAAAACTTCTGCATAATTAAAAACAGTGTTACTTTTCTCTAATCCAAAATAAAACTTGACTTTGACATATCACTGCCTTCTCATTTTTCCTCCGTCCGTACCTATGCTATCGATACAAACATCGCTGTTCCGTATTTTCGATACACTGCCCTCTCTTTAAACCTAATCGTCCCGATCAATTTCATGGTTGGCCTTGTTGTAGACCCTCAGTCGGTCGAGGTGTACCAGCTTAATTTTGGAACGGGCGCTCCTCCTCCTCCGGTACACGACATCGTTGATCCGTTTGATGCCAGTGTACGGTCCTTCCCAGGCTGACTACAATTTGAGACAGCATCCTTTTCGGCGGAATGGGTTGTAGAGCTAGACGTTGTCACCAAGTTGAAAACCAAAGCTTACGCTCGTCGGTCGTATCGAGTTTTTATCCGGTCACTTTCAAGTCGCATCTTCGTCCTAACTTGGTGATGGGTTTCTTCCAATCTTGTAGCTAGGTAGCCCACAAACTCTTTTGTTCTCTGGACAAGTTCTTCTGAACCTCCAAACAGCAAATCTGCCGGGAGGCGTAACTCTCTTCCAAATAAAACATTAGCAGGTGTTTTTCCAGTTGTTTCATGGACAGCACTTCGGTAGGCGAGAAGGAAGAACGGAAGGTCCCAATCGTCTTAGTGGTCGTTAACTGCCGTCCGTAAATAGTTTTCAATGGTCCTGTTGAAGCGTTCGACCATATCATCTGACTGTGGGTGGAGCGGAGTTGTTCTGGCCTTGACTATTCCCAGCAGTTTACAGACGTCCCGAAACATAGAAGACTCAAAGTTTCTGCCCTAGTCTGAATGTATTTCCCTTGGCACTCCAAATCGGCAGAACATATTCGTCACCAGTACTTCGGCTACAGCGGTGGCTTTCTGGTTCGGGATGGCGTAGACTTCTGGCCATTTGGAAAAATAGTCCATCGCTACCAGAATATAACGGTTTCCGAATTGAGTGACCGGAAAAGGTCCAGCAACATCGAATGGTTGGGGTCGGGCGTGGTTGACTTCCTTCAACGTCAGAATGGTACCCAATTCCTCATCCGTCAGTTGGTCATCTCGGACTTGTTCAAGTGACCATGATTCAGCAACTCTGAGTTTGGTCCTGCGACATAGAAATGCGACTAGTCCTTCCGTGTCTTCCGCTTTCTTGCAATGTTGACAGTCTTCATTGTCGTACCCGTACGCTTCCCATTGAAGCGCCTGCTGCTTCATGCTCCAAGTGCATGGGCCAGAGCATCTGAAAGATTCCTGTGCCAACCAAGACGTAAAGCCTTTTATGTCTCATGATCCTTGACACCATCAACGAAGGCTTGCACGGCTAACTGCTCGATGACGTCTTCGGGAGCAGGCGGAAACGCGAGTCGGACCAGACGAGCGATATCCACCTGAAATTCTTGCAGACTCACTGCTTCTCTACGACCTGGCTTTCAATTGCGCCTGATAGACTTGTTGTAAGTGTTTATCGCCATAACTAGCATCCATCACTGATGTTAGTGCCTGATAATCATGGTGTTGGCACTCTGGTATTGTTTGCAAAATATTCAATGCGTCACCACGCAGTACTAGGCCAACCATTAGCAGATGCGACAGCCTCGAATTGTCTGAGGTACGTTGACCATTGGACTTTTCCGTCATTGCTGGCTTTACTTTCGTTCCAGAATATCCTTCCATATGAACGGTGTCAAAGGTCTCCAAATTCGACATTTGTTCTCAAAATCGCTTACCCATCTCCTTGGACTTTTTCTGCTGTTCGTGTAATATCTTCTGGAATTGTTCTTGAACATCCCAAACATCTTCGGCTTGCATTTTCTACATCATGGCCATTAACATGGGATCAACTACGGCAGATGATGTCTGTTTCGGCAGTCTGTTTAGTGCTCTTTGTATCCACTTTCCCGGTACTCCTTTCGTTCGCTTCGACTTCTTGTACGTACATCCCACTTTTGACACCAATTGTACCGTTTTTGATCAATGAAGGCGTTTTTGGCAAATGCTTTCGCTTCTGTCCGTGAAGCAGCAACACTATGGAGAGCGATTTTCTAACAGAACGGTACCATCACATATGGCATTTCCTCGTGTTGAAACTAAAATGCGAACGGGTTCATTTCCATCAAATTGAAAACATTCTCGTCATGTAAACCCAGTTAGAACAGAAGCAATACAAATAAACGTACTGGCTTATATTGGATTGAGTCCGCATATTTCAGTTAGAACTGTGGCAGAAGATATGGGAATTAATAAATCAACAAGTTTCACAAATATTATCCTTTTAAAATTCGGTTGCTGCAAGCATTAAGACCTACAGATTTTGAACGGAAACTAGGATTCATTGCTGTAATGCAAGTAATGTTAAACGATAATCTCACGATTACCAATAACACTTTGTGGACTGACGAGCCACGATTTTATAACAATGGGTTGGTGAATCGCCATAACTGCCATTACGGGGCTCCAGAAAACCCTCGCGTGAGATTCGTTTTCAGGTAATACGGGGTGTCAACGTTTGATGCGAATTATTAAATGGTCGTATCATTAGTCCATGCATCTTTAAAGGAACTGACAGGGCAACTTTATTTACATTTTTTACATAATGACCTTACCGAGTTGACGGAAGATATTCTATTAGCAGAGCGCAATGATTTGTGATGGTAACAGGATGGCACTCCGCCTCATTACTCGCGGTTAGTTGTAGAGTATTTAAATGACGTATATCCCAATTGATGGATTGGTACTAACGATCCTATTCAATGGCCAGCTCGCTCGTCAGACTTAAGCCCAATGGACTTCTTTTTGCGAGGGAATTTGAAAGAAGTTGTGTCGAACTTAGACGATGCGAACCTTAAGATTCGACATGTAATTCCGTTACAGTGAATATGATCACAGCAGCAACTTCCAGGAAACTAATTAGTCGATTTGAAGCGTGTGCTGCTTCAAATGGTGGTGGTTTTGAACACAGATATTGTTCAAAAGTGATTAATTTTATGAATTATTTTTTTTTTTGCATTGATATAATCATTTTGTATTAAATATTTCTTGAATGTAGTTTTCGTTTATACCGTTGTATTCCAATTGGTTTGGGGGAGGTTTTTTAGGGGGTGGTTTACTAGGGGTAGTTTTAACAAGTACAACTTTTAGGATTCTGCAAACCATTTTCGATGACACCTTGCTCAATCCTATATATCTACAAATAAAGGAGTCTAGCATTGAATCTAGGACATCCGGTACTTCAAATTTCGTTTTCGTTTATGAAATAATTTTATTTCTTTTAAAACAATTAACGAGGTGCAATAACACCAACAGATCTTCTAAAATGAAGGAGTAAAAAAATCATGATTTATTTGATTTTTTGCCAACGCCACAGTTACAAGAAATGGGCTGAACAATTTCCATAGGAACCATATTTGGGTACCAGAAAATGATTTGCTGTGAGAACTGATTTCCAGCACAAATTTTCAGTCAATGTTTTTGGACTGGTGTATTAAATGGCATGCTTAACAGTAGAGCCCGGTAACTGGAGAGCAATCGCAGCGGCGATGTGACTGTGTTTAGGTGGGCGGAGAGGGCTGGTCGATTATGATACGACACGACAAATCATCATCACTCAGTTCAGTTTAGCATTGGATAGCGGATAGGGCGTGTCGATTTTATTGATATAGACGTAGTTATTAATTGTAGTTTTTAGTGAACATGTCGAAGGCTAAAAAACGACCCTTTCAAGACATAGTAAATAAGTTTATTTCTGACTTTCCCGATTTGTTTTACAACGGGAGTAAGATAGTTTGTAAAGTGTGCAAAATACATTTGATGTCAAATAAGAAGTGGAACTGTACAAGACACGTAAATTCCGCCCAGCATAGAAAACGAAAATTGGGCATACCACCGAGAAGTGCATTTTTTTATGTAATTCTTATGTTGATAAACTGTAATTTGTCACTAGGCTTACTCGATAAACAACCGTTTGAGGACTTTTGGGACAAATACAATCCCGAGTTGCGGTTACCAACGGAGAAAACGGCACGTAAGCATGTTGCATTTGTACGCGATGACGTGGAAAAGATAATGAAACGCATATTAAAAAAACAGTTTCGTTGGTTATGTGCTGACGAGACAACAGACTGTAGAAAAAATTCAATTGTAAATATTATGGTACGCATATTAGACCCTAGTAAACCTACATTACCACTGTTACTAGCTAGCCGAAGACTACAAGAGTGTACTGCTGCAGCAATTACGAAGGTTGTACTTAGTACGTTGGAAAAATTTCAAATTTCAAAAGATAGAGTGTTGATGTTTATGAGCGATGGCGCAGCGATAATGCGTTCGGTAGGCCGTTCTCTTCTTGAACATGGTTGCAAGTGTTTACATGTTACATGTAAAGTGCATGCTTTACATCTTGTAGCAGAAACCATTCGACAATGCTCTCCCGAGGTAGATGCATTAATAGCAAGCACAAAAAAAAATATTTTTGAAATCTCCCAAACGCCTACGATCATTTCACACAGAGTGTCCTGGCATTCGTCAACCACCGGAGCCAATTCTTACACGTTGGGGAACATGGTTGCAGGCAGCTTTTTATTATGCTAAACATCTCAAAATAGTAAAAGCTCTTGTTGCACAATTCAATCCTGCCGAAGCTGCAGCTATTAAGGAGAGCCAGTCGAAATTTCAAGATATTTCCGTTGAAACAGATTTAAAAAATATTCGTAGCTACTATAAAGGATTAGCTGACGCAATAGACAGACCAATTACAAAATAGATCGTTATCATTCTTGGAGTCTCTGCAAATTATTGACGGAATGCATACACAGCTACTGACCATACATGACGCAAAATATAATCGCGTTTTAGAAAAGTTTGAAAGTGTGCTACAGAAAGATCTCGATTTTAGCACACTAAAACAAATTTGTTATGGTGTATCGAATAATCCACTGACTAAGTATAAAGAGTATATTAATTATGCATGTATAACATCGGTAAATGTTGAACGCCCTTTTTCAAAATATAAACTCATTTTCTCACCACGGCGAACATCGCTCACCAAGACAACTGTAGAAACACATCTAATGGTGTCAACTTTTTGCCACTCTTATCCATATGATGTTAATACTGATAATGATAATTCTAGTTTTACTGTTCCCTAGCCAAGGCTGCTTTAAAAGGGTGAGTGTTCACTACTTTTTCCCTATTTATAATTTTGTATTAGTCCCGTTATTTTTTTTCTATTTTCTTACTATGTTTTTGTATACTAGGCAGGTACGTTACCCGGGGTTACTTATCAGGCAATACTTTTTTCCCTTCTGGATTTCATTTTCCCACCAATGGTTGTACGGGTTTTAAAGGGAATCCAAGAATTTTTGAAACAAATTTTTTTCGAGTTAATCAAAAAAAATTTGGAGGTGCGGAGTAGCTTTCTTATTGGCAATTTTACCGTGAATCTATAGAATATTACTGGATAAAAACCCTAGCTTTCGTTGTTTTTCCTTTTTTAATAGCATTTATCTTCATTGAAATCTATGGATTTTTTTTTTTAATCTAATTGAAATCTTTAAAGGTTTCTTAGCCTATTTTCATGAAACCATAATATTCATTTTAAAGGGGTTTTAAAAGAAAAACAAACATCCCGAAAACTTATTCAACCGCAGCTTGCATTAATGGGCAGGAATTGACCGTTATTGAATTGCAGAAAAAATTCGATATTAAACGCCGCATTCCAGTTACTATATATTTTGCAATTGATCTGACTACATTAACCTGTCTGTTTTTTAGCCCTTTCCCTTTTCCCCAAACAGATGGCCAAACTAAATTTGAGCGTGTTTTACAGCCCATTTTATAAACTTGCTTGGAGTTGTTATTGACTTTTCTGGTTTTGGGAAAGCTTTGAATATCGTTTTTTTTTTAAACAAACGGGTTTTAATTTTTTTTAATAGCTTTAAAATTTGATTATTTTACAATTTTCCTTCGTCAAAGGGAAATTTTATTTTGATTTTCTTCAAAATAATCTACATTGAAGGCTCTTTAAAAGCTAAGTTTCATTTCAGCGCTAAACCTGAGCTAAAATCTTAGCGAAAACTAACTACTTTTTTTAAAATTAGACTGATCGCGGTCAAAGTAGAGTAACCTAAACTTGCGGATCGCATAGGCTCGGTTTTTACGGGTTTTAAATTTAAAAAAACAAAAATTATAAAAACAAAAACCCGGTAGAGAAGCGGCATGTAGTGTCGACCTTGAAAATTAAAAATGTTAAACCGCGCTGAGAGATTTCGTTTTAGTAGGGGGTTGGGGCTGTCGCAGAGATTAGTCGAACGGGAAGTTATGTACTTTTCGGTCCCCCTTTTTAAAATATAGGGTGTTTTTTTTGTGTTGAGTATTATACCAAGTAATAATTAGTGTATCGTTTTATAGAATAATATTTACATACCTAAGAAAACAAGCCCCGTAATAGATTTTTTACAATGACATAAGATTGTCACTTTTTCCCCCTTTAAAATATGACGGTTTTGCAGTTTTTTTTTAATAGCAAAGTTGTTTAGTGCATTTGGACAGAAAAATGATTTCCAGAGGCATGTCAATGGTTTTTTAAGCTATGAAAAGCAAGAACTGAAAAACCCTTTTACACTATTCCTCAACATTTATTAAAATTTTGTTTTCCTCTTTTAATCTTCCGTTTCGTTGGTGAGAAAAAAAAGCTTTTTTAAAAGGTTTTGGCGACAAAACGTTCCAAAGTACCCATTTCCTCACAAAAAATTTCAGAATCATTTGCCCGAAAAGAAAAGAGATGCGGAAAATGTGGGTAAAAGTGTTTGGTTCCAAAAAAATATGGATTACGTGGATGAACGACCGATATAAAAAAAAAATTGTGAAGTAATAGCTCGCGTTTTTTTTCTAGCGAGAAACAGCATCTCGATATTTGTTGGGTTGCAAAAGTGTTCAAAAATGTACCGCGGAAAAAAATTCAAAAAAAGATAAGAAGCTTTGAAAAAATTTAAAATGCCAAGACCCAAATTGTGATGATTGTGAAGATAGGCAGCAACGATGTTAAAGTTTGGGGGATCCTTAAAAATATATTTCCCAAAATTTTTACTATAAACTGCGTGCTGCAGCTTTGCATTTAGTTGGGGAAATGTTCGACAAAATTACGGAAAATGTGGCTGAGGAAGTACTAAAGCAGATTTCGTAAAACCCCCCAAACGTTTTTAAAAGAAAAATTTTAAAAATTTTTTCCAGGTACCAGAACCTCCGAACCAATTTTAAAAAGCGATGGGGTATTGGCTAACAGCACTTCTTCTATTTGATATTTTCAAAATTCAAAAGTTATAATGCGATTAAATGGAAGAACCAAACAATTAGAGAAAGTCAAAAAATTTCAAATTCCTCAACTTTTAGAAGATTTTAACAACAATATGTACGAATTATACAGTATTACTAGATGCCATCAGAAAACTACAATGTACTGAATTGTCATTGCAGGAATCATTAGACATAGTGGAGAGTGTAAAAAATAAATTACACACATTAAATGATGATGATGATTGTACGCACTCGGCATCAATGCAGATTTTAGGAAGTACATAATATATCTTATTTGATAATTGTTATCCTATTGATGGACTCAAACGATCCTTATTGTTTTCAAATAAATACTTAAATGTAATATTGTCCTTTGTGAGCAAAGAAATCGTCCTCAATTTAAAAGAAAGAATGACGAATTCCAAAAATAAATATAACCTCTCATGTTCAAATAATAGTAGGTGAATAATAAATATATAAATGTTTAAAAGTAAATCTGATTCCAAAACAAAAGCATGTTTTCTAAATCGATTTAATGGAACGTTATGTCAAAATGAATCGTATTTGTGTCTGCATTATAATAGAAAGACATTTTTTAATTTTTTTTTATTATGAGGGGAACTGTTTTCAATAAATTTATTTTCTTATACGTACGTAATGTGTTTCATTTCGAGAGGAAGGCAAGCGAGCAAATAAGCAGTTATCTTATCTCCCTCTTTACAAGGAAAATACACTGTAGCAGACGACTAGCGGCATTTATTCTGCAAACTGCAACTTATCAACTTTAAATTTATACAGATGTAAATACAGTACAGACTCTTTAATCCGAACTAATTAAAACACGGGTTTAAACAGATAAGTTCGAATTGCCTATATTTTCGGATTACTGGATAGTGAATACATATTAGGTTTTATGTGTTACTGAGAAGTAAAGCAGAAAGCTTACAATAAAACAAAAAAGTTATCTTGAAAGATATTTATTAAAAATAAAAAAGAAAACAAATTAAAAAATGCATAAATTAAAATGTACATTTCAATGATCAAAAAAGAAATCGGTGATGTTTTTTGGTAGCAATTTCTTTTTTAATTCATTCCGATTGCAGAGTGCCGAGCAATGTTACTTGTTGAGGAGCTAAATTATTTTCACAAGCCCATCTTAAACACGTGGCGAAACATTTCACAGCTTCTTCATGCACCGCAAGCTTAACTGTGGGCATTTCTTCATCGCTTTCTTGATTATCAACATTCTCTTCATTTTCTGAATCAAGAGCGACTTCATCAATTATTTCTTCTTCACTGAGAAATGCTCCACCTTCATTTTCCCCTTGTACCCATTCCTGTACATCCTGGTCTGACACAGCTTCACCAATTTTCCCAAACATGTCCTTGATTTCAGCTAGCTCATTAGTGGAGTAACCAATACTTGCGGACTCGCATAGGCGTCGGTATTACGGGTTAATATAAGAATACGAAAAATTCATAAATAAACTTACTTGCTAATTATTCAACAAATTAGAGGCATCAGGATGTGAACTACTGTAAACTTGCATCATTGCAATTTTTCCCATTTACTTCTTTAAACCTTGTGGTCGAAAAGAAAAAATATTTTTATACATAAAAACGATTCTCCACTCAAAAGGAAGTTACTTTTGCATGTAGAAACTTTTTTTTTCAAAATCAAAAAAAGTTCACTTTTCTTAAAATTATTAAAACCCCTTTTTAAAGTTTTAAAATCGGGTTTTTTCCCTTAAAACACTCCCAAACTTTTGACTACGCATAACCTGGCGTATCTTTTAAGTGTGTAATTTTTTTTACACTCCCCACTATGTCTAATGTTTTCCTGCAAAAAATTTCAGTAAAATTGGTGGTTTTCTGAGGGCATCTAAAAATATGTATAATTGGTACATTTTGTTGTTAAATCTTCTAAAATTTGAGGTTTTTAAAAAAATTTCCTCTTTGACTTTCTCTAATTGTTTTGGGATTCTTTCCCGGGTTTAAAATTTCGCTTTAAAATGTTTGGGAATTTTTTTGAAAAGGGATAAATAGTAAGAAGTGTGTTACCCAAGTACCCCCATCGCTTTAAAAATTGGTTAAGGGGGTTTCTGGAATACCCTGGACAAAATTTACGAAATTTTTTTAAAACGTTTAGGAGTTTTTACAAAAACACTGTTTTAGTATTTCCAATCACCCCAATCAACGTTTCCGTAATGTTTTAAAACAACTTCCCCAAAACTAAATCCAAAGCATGCAGCACGCAGGTTATATGTATTAAGTTAGGAAATATATTTTTTAAAGGGACGCCCAACATTTAAACATCTTTGGGCTGCCAATCGTCACAATCATCACAATTGATTTTGGGAAATTTTTTAAATTTTTTTTCCAAAGCTTTTCTTTTTCCTTTTTGAATATTTCCGCGGAAACATTGTTGAACACTTTGCAAGTAACAAAATCGAGATGCTGGGGTTTCGCTAAAAAAAAACGCGAGCTTTTTACATTCAAAATACTTTTTTTCTTTATAGGGTCGTCTACCCAGGGTAACCCATTTTTTTTTGGGGAAAACACAAATCACGTTTCCCCAAACATTTTCCCTAGCATCTCTTTCATTGGGCGGAAAAAAGATTTGTAATTGTGTTTGTGAGGGTAATGGGAAATTTGGGAAAACGTATTGTCGAAAAAACGTTTAAAACCCTCCCCTTTTTTTCCCCAAAGGGACAACGGAAGTTTACAAGGGTAAAAAATAATTAAAAAATGTATGAGGAATATTTGTTAAGGTTTTCAGTTTTTGGCATTTCTCATATGCAAATACCATTGACATGCCTCTGGAAATCAGTTCTGTCCAATGCGGCCAAACAACTTTGCATATTAAGAAAAAAAACTGCACTACCGTCATTTTTTTAAAATTTGGGAAAAAGTGACACATCTTATTACATTAGTGGGCAAATTATACGAGGCATTTTTTTCCCCTTAGGTATTAAATATTAGTTCTATATAAAACGTTTACCCCTAATTATGTACTTGGTTAATACTACAAACAAAAAAAACACCAGCTATTTTTAAAAAAAGCGACACGTAAAAACATAACCTTGACCGTTGACTAATCTCTAAACAGCTAAACCGGTACAAAAAGGGAAATCTCTCTCAGCGCGGTTTAACATGTTTTTATATTCAAGGCGAAAATAGGGGGCCTGCTTCTCTCCCGGTTTAGTTTATTTATAAATTTTTTCTTATTCTTAATTAACCCGAAATACCGAGGGCCTTTTCGAGCCGCAAGTTTAGGTTACTCTACTCATTGTTTAAATTTTTATTAGAGGGAAAAAAAATGTGTTTAAAAGGGTAAAATCTTTTCCCATCTTTATAGTTTTCTTAAAGTCGGGTCATCGTTCATAGTAAATCGTATTTTTTTGTTCAGTATTTTAAATTTGGACAGATTTTTTTTGCAGGGTTTCCCTCAAAAAGCTCATTTTTTTACTTTTTTTCCAGGCTTCGTCGAGCAAAAATCCCCATTTTTTAAAATTTATTGTCTTTAAAATTTGGCAATGTCACCAATAGATTAAAAAAAATTTGGAGAAAAAGTTTCTTGCGAAAATTTAAAGTTTAGTAGCCAAATTAAAATTTTAAACCCAGGGGGGCGGGTTTGGTTTTAAAATTTTTGGTGGAAGGACAAAAAAACCCAAAAATTTTGGTTTATCACCCACTCATTAATTCTAAAGCATCCGGATGGCCGGGAGCTTTACCCAAAAGTAACACAGCTTTCTTAGGTAACCCCAAATTCCTCCATTTTTTTTTTTTCCCCGACGGCAAAAAGGGTGCGAAAAAAAACCAGTCTTTAAACAGACCCTTTTGTCACCCAAGTTTTTTTGCCCTTATAAAAAACCCGGTAATGGCAGCCCCCCCCCCCCAAAGCACGGGGCGTTTTGATTTTCCCCCAAAACAAATAAGGGGTTTTTTGTTTTCCCTGTTTGCTTTTTGCACTTTGGCATAAAAGTTATCCTTTCTTTACTTAATTTTTTTCCCGGGTGCCGATGCTTCAGATTTATTAAAAAAATTTTTTTTTTGGGCCCTCGCCCCTCCAAAAAACCCCACTCCACCCCGCGTTGTAAATTTGATCGGAAAATTTTGGGCCCAAATCCCTCAAGGGTTTTTAAAAAATTTTAAAATTTAAAAGGTTCTACTACAAAAAATCATTAGACAGTTTTTCCCCAGACACTTTTTTGGCAAATTTCCCATATCTTTTTTGGGAACTCCTGCAAACCCCAACAACTGGCTTTTAAAGGGCCCCTTAAATACTTTAGCTTCGGGGGGAAAAAAACCCTTTAGTTTTTTATATAGCATGTCTCCAAAAAATCGGGAAAACCTCTAGCCCCTGTTGAAAAAACCCAAGTTTAAAAAAGGGCGCTTTCCATATTGGGAAATTTTCACATAAATTTTCAGGGGTTTTTTTTTTCCTCCAGGCCCTTTTTTCAAAAAGTAGAAGCGACTTTTTTAAAAATTTCTTTTTTGTTTTTTAAAATATCCGTAATAGTAGTTTTTCCGGGTTTAAAAAATTTTTAGATAATTAAAAATTCCCCTTTTATTTTTAAATTTTATTTTAATTTTACTTTTTTGAAAAGGGGTTAAAACAGGGGTGTTTTTTTTTTTTGCAACATTTTGGGCATGGTAGGATTTTTTTTCCAAAAACAAAAAAACGATATTTTCGGCTAAAAAGGGTTTCCCCCCGAAACGGCCGGGAAATTTTACCCCTTTAAACTAACCGGCGTTTTTTTCCCTGGGGTATTTTTTTTTGGTCACCCGACTCTACAATCCGAACGACGTTTTTTAAACCGCACTTTGTTAAAATTTAAATAGGGTCTTGTTGGGAACGAGTTTGGGGCTACGTTTTTTCGGATTACGGGTTGTTTTAAAAATTAAAGGTGAGTTCGGAAAAAGGGGTTTTTCTGTACTGTATATTGTTTTTATAAAAAAAACTGCGGGGGAAAAACGTAAATGTAATTGTTAATAATCAAAGTATTTTGGGTTTAAAAAATTTGCTTTTCCGAATAAATAAAACATCCTTTGTTTTTCATGGGTTAAAAATTACTTGCTGGGGAACACATTACAATATGATACTCCCATTTCAATTTAAAAACCCAATATCCTATTTTTCCTTTGGGCCCAAAAAAATAAGACCAAACCCTTTTAAAACTTGTGCAAATATTTAACCGACCGTTCTCTTGTTTTCCAGACTTTGGGGGAAAAATGGGCCTCTAACTGATAAACGGGAAAAAAAGGCCAAGTGCCCATTTTAATATTGGAACATCCCAAATGTAAGTTTTGGGATGAAATTTGGGTTAACGAGCAAAATAAAAAAATGATAAAAAAAGACAAATAGAAAATTTCCCGCTGAAAATTGAAACGCAACACTTTGAAAAATAAAAAAAAACCCCAAGGCGACTCTTGGAGTGATTCAAAAACTGGGCAAAGGTGTAAATGATGGCCCAAATTCTTACAAATCTTTTTAATAATGTAATGCTCCCGGTTTTTCGAGTGATATCACTCATCCTCGGGAGGGGTTAACATAATCCCAGATAAAAGTTCTTAAAATTTCATTTTATTAAAACAATTTAAACTTGTGAAATTACTTATATGGAATAATGGGCCACTTTTTCCCCAAAGTTTAAGTTAAGTATAAAAAAAATTTGGGGGTAAAAATACATGTTCAAAAAAGAGGGATTGGCTTTTTTTTGTACAAAATTTTCCCCGGGATAAGTAATCCCCCTTTTTCCATAGGGACGTATATTTTCCCAAGTTGGGTTTGTAATATTTTTTTAAAAATTCTAGCTTTAAATTACACGGGGGAACGGGAAAATTGCGTTGTCTTAAATCGTAAACTTGTTTTCAACTAATTTTGGCCACTGGACCCAAAAAATTAACCGCAGATTTTGAAAAATCATGTCCCTTTTTAAGCTACAGGATCCCCTTTCAAAAGTCTACAAATTGGGGCATAAAAAGGAAAATAAATTTAAAAACTTCCCAAAATTTGTACTGTTTTATAAAGAAAATTTTTATTCATACAAAGGCTTTAATAGTTATGAAAGTTAAATTTTGTTCATAAAAATAGTTGTTTTTTTATGAAGGGAAATTACATTTTAAAGGCAAAAATGTTCGTTTATAGCTTTTTCTGGGATGTTCAACTGGGGGACATTTTCGCTTGATGTTTCCAAAAATAGTCGGCCACATTTTTCCCCCTTTCTCCCTTTGAACCGTGCCTCCATGACCTTAAAAAATCCTGTTGAAATCGTTTCACCCCTGCTCCCACCGACTGCCCCCAAGTTTTTCCCGGGAAAGTTAGAAAGGGAATGGCTATGTAAGGAATGAAAATTGGGGGTGCTCATTTGAAACCCTTTAGCAGTTGCTGGACATTTTGGCTTAATTCTGTGCTCGTTTATTTCCCCAAGATAGTCTTTAACAATTTTTTTTAAATTCCAACCAAGCATTCTTTTCAATTTTTGACATTTTTCCCGACGAAATGTTCATCTTTAACAAGCTGCCGAACCCAATGGGACCATCAAAAAAAAACCGGGCCCTTTATCTTTTAAATGACGGGGCTGGGAAATGCAGAAAGAAAGCCCTTGAAACAGTCCCCCTTAAAATCGGCAAAGTTTAACGAATTGTTCATGAGACCCAATTTTAAAATGAGAGGGGGGAAATTTTAATTTCTTTCTGTCGACAAGTGGTGATGTACAAGGTTTGGATCACCGGGTTTCAGGTTAGTTTCGGGGCACCCAATTTTCGACGGCCCCCCACTCACGAGTCTCTGCCCCCACATACGCAAAAAGCGGGGACCCCCCTTTGGGTATACCCCGCTTGCGGCCCAAAGGGAAGGGGGAAGCAACCCTTTTTTAAAAGTCAACACAAATGACCATTGGCGCATGGGGTTATTGAAACAAATCAATGACGCTCTTATGTCTTCATATTTTACTCAAACAAAACTGAAGGGCCCTATGGGGACTAAAAACCAAAAAAATTTTTTATTGTGGAGGAGAACAACTTCAAGCTCCCCCCTTTAAAGCTACGATAAACGTCGCCATTCAGTTGCGTTATAGGGGGAAATTTCCCAAAACTTTTCCATTAAACCATGTAGGGGTTATGGCAAAAAAAAAAATCCATAACACTTCGAAAGAAATTGTAGAAACGCATTTTTCCTCTTGATCAAAAAATAGGAACCTTAGCCCCCTTTTTTCAAGCAATTTTTTTCTTTGCAGTCTTGATGCTAAGAGCTCTGAAGTTTTTTTAAAAATAGTCCCAAATTTGTACCAAATCATTCAACTCATGCTGGTCAAATCCATTACGAAGGAACATTTTTAAATTTTAAAAATCTTCACCGTTGGGGTCATTTTTGATTTTCCCACCAGACTCGTTTTCCCCCGTTTTTCCAAAGAGGGTAATTTTTTAAAAAATGGCATTGGGATTTCGGTGAATGAGGCACGGGGCCGTAAAAACTATGGAAAAAAAAAACTAGGATACTCTATTTTACATTTTTTTTTTTGGTTATACCCTGGCGTTTTCACTCTAAAAAAAGTAACAATCACTTGAATGACTCTGGGCTTTCCCAAAAAATCATGGGAAATATCAAAGGGAAAGTTTATCACTTTTTCCCCTTGGTCCACATCCGAAAACCCCTCAACACATTTTGCTTAAAAATTTTTGTGGGGGGCCCCATGTTTTTATCTTAAATCCCCGTTTTTTCATTTTTAAAATGGGCCCAAAAAGACTTTTTGACAAATGCCCTATGATTGCCCTTTGAGGGGAAAAGGAAAAAACTGCCACGAAAGGTAAAAAAAAAACGAATGGGGGCTTTTTTAAAGCCTTACGACGTGAACTAGCAGGGGTAGACAAAAGGGAAAAAGTTTCATTTTCAAAAAAAAATAAACACAAAACATCCCAACCCTTGGGTTTTAAACAAGAATTCAGACTCCCCCAGTGGGGAAGGGCTGCACCTTTCAGAGCAAACCCAAGGGTTTCACACAGTATCCCCAGGCGAAACCCTGAAAAAGGGCCCAGACAAGTTTTAAACCTCTCGTTTTTCTCCTTTGCGTCTTTCACCCGGGCCCATCGGGAAGGTTTGTTTTACCCAAAAAGGAGAGCAATAGTGCTTGCTATGACCCATGTTCGTTTTCGGGGAAATTGGTCACATTTCATAAGGTGTAGAGTAAAATTTGACGTGGTAAAAGGAAAACTAACTGCGTTTTAAAAACCAAAATGCCTAATTAACTATAAAACAGTCAAAAACCAAATAAAACAAAAAATTGTGTTAAAATTTTTCCCCCAAAAATTTTAAATTAAAAGGGAGCCCATCATTAAAAATTTTTCCCTAGTTATTTTGAAAAATTTTCTTTTTAAAGAAATTTTTGTGGGGTTTATAGGTTTTAAATTTTCAAATATTTGTAATTAATAACGTCAGGGAAATAACATAGTAATTGATGTGCTTTTTGCATTTTAAAACCGGGTCTGTTAAACGAACAAGCATTCCCCATAGTTTTTAAATACAAATCCGAAGAAGGAGAAATTATTGTCTTATGTGTGATTTTCCAAAAAATGTTCTTTATAAAAAGAAACTAGTGTTTTTTTTAATTATTTTTTTTTCTTTATAGAATACCGCTCATCCTAAAAAACCGGAATTTCCCAAAACAGCATCCCAAAACATTCACCCCACAATAGGGGGTAAGTTTTTTTCCCTCTATTTTTGTTTTCAGTTAATTTTTTTTTTAAAAATTTAAAAAGCCACTCAGAAAGCCCAGTTATCAAATATATGCTAACATTCCTTTTAAATTTTTCAAATTTTCTTATTAATTTTTATTAGGAACACCCCCTTTATACCTGAGACAAAAAATTCCGAGAATTGTTCAAGGGAAAACCAGTTTAAAGCTTAAAAAAACCTTTTTTTATTCGAAAATTTAGGGGGGAAAATTTTTCCATTAACATTAAGCTTTTAAATCTGGGGTTTTTAAATACAGGTAAAGTTTTGGCCTTTTTTTAATTACTCGGGCTGTAAAATTTTATTTTTTTAAATTTTTAAAGGGATCCCAAAATATTAAAAAAATAAATAAGTAATGAATAAATTTCCCTTTCCACATTGTGTTTAAACTTTCAGAAAATGTTTGTGGAGGTTAAAAACCCCAAATGCAGTGGGAAACAAATTTTTAATAAATTTCTCTTCCTTTTTATATGAGAAAAATTTTATTTTCATTATATTACTTGGAAAACCAACTTTTTGAATCTACTTTGGGACCAATAAGTTTGGGTATGGGCCCGGGCCCCGCTGTTTATTCTTTTTCCCTTCGGGCAAACTCGAAAATTTTCACTCAGCGAAGGCATCGATGGGACTTTCCAATGTCGAAAAAGCGCCCGAAAACACTCCCCAAATTTTTGGGCAGATGGAAAGGGCAATGGTAAAATTGTTCAAAAAACTGTCTCTTTCCCCGGAACGCTAATGGCACTCGCTCTTTTGGGCGGGCCCAAATTTTGCAAAGGGTTGAGACGTAGCCCGAAAGGGAAATTGCATTTAAAATTTTTCTATTTAAACCCTCTGTTAATTTTAGGCCCTTTCGTGTGCAAGTTTTTTTTAAACCCTTTAAATTTAAGCAGTCGAAAGGATAGGACAAGGGGGACCCAAACCCCCCCAAAATTTTAATAAAAATAAAAAGAAAATAAAAAAGAACATCAGGTTTTCCCATTCCCCTTTCCGTCCCCCTTTAAAATAGTTTTTTGGGGAAAAAATTCCCTTTCATTCCACATTTTTGCCACAAAAAAAATTTGCATTCTAAAATTTGTTTTGTTAAAAAATGTTCAGTTTTGACATTCAGCTTCATCCCCCCTTTTCCGTATCAAATCTTCGCCCTTAAAATTGCAGGGCCCTCGCGTTATTAAAACCCTTCTTTTCTCGCGCCCCTCTCTGGGACGCTTTCCTCTAAATTCCCCCCAACCTTTTAAAAACCAAACTCTGAAACCAATCTTTCCACAATTGATTCCGAACAGCAAAAACCATGTTTTGGTGAAATTTACCGGTTGATGGCCCATTAAAACTTTCATCTTCCTAAAAATTTTCCCCTTTTTTTGAAACTTTTTAAACCCATTCATTTTTTAGTTTGATCCAAATTTTTCGTCCCCAAATGCAATTTTGTTTTCCACGGCAATTTTATTTTTCCTTATTTCAAGCCCCTCCCTTTTCCCAACAATTGAAAAAGGGCGCAAGATCCAGGAAAAATTCTAGAAGTTTTTCCCGGTGAAATACTTAGCATTTGGCCATTTTTTTTTTTGGGTAATGATTGATTTTTGCCCTTTCGTTAAAAACCTTTTTTTATGGGGGAAAAAAAATATAGCCCCATATTTTTTAAACTTTTTTTTTGTGAAAATTTTAAAAAATTATGATGCGTTCGACGACCAAAATTCGGGAAACAGCAGTTTTATTTTGGACGCTTCTCTTCTGTAAGATTATATTTTTTAAAATAAATTTTACAATATTTTAAAAACGAAAAATAGTGATTTTTAATGGAAACTTGTCGGGTTTGATAAAATCTAGGCATTTCTTAGACCAATCCTGGGAATTAGGGGTAAAAAGCAACAAAGGGGAAATATGAAGGGTGTTTTTTTAGTTTGGGAATATAGTCGCTTTAAGATCCCCAAAAAATAAATGTCCCCGCCAAAATGATTTTAATATTTTTTAAAATTAAAATCCAAAGTTTCCCCAAATTTTTATTTGACCACAGCAAACCCTTTAAAATTTGAAAAAACACTCGAAAAATAGAATTGACCCAGAAAGTTTTGGAGGGGTTTTACTAAACAACGTCCCGTCGATTTGGTCTTTTTTTTGGTTTAATGATGCACCCTTTAAACGACAATTTTTTGCTGGTGTGCAAATTCCCAACGTGAACGAACAATTCCGACAAAATCCCGGGGAAAGGGGGCCTACCCCTTTGGAAATTCGTTGAGAAAAAAAAAACAGCAGTCACTCGAAATAACACCCCCCTGCTGTGTGGCATGTGATCAGGAAAGGTCGACTTTTGGGACCTACCCCAAGTTTGAAACACCTTTATGCTTTTTCAAAAACCTAAACCCAAAAAAATTTCTGCATGAGGGAATTTGCAAATTTTCCCTTTAATTTTTAAGGGAAACCAAAAGGGGTCGCATTTTTGATGTTAAAAAATTTCAACAACGGAAGCCAAAAAAATTTTATCTGCCCCGGGATGTTTTCCGGGGAAAATGGTGGGAAAACCCCTTGTCTAAATTCCGGATCATTGCACGATTCCTTGGACGATTGAAGAACGGTTAATGCTGTTTTATATGCAATTTGTTTTTTTTTTACCAAAGTAAATTCCCTGTACTCAAAGATCGATCCAAAACGACGAATAAACCTCCACCACAATTTAAAATGGGGAACAATTTTTAAAACCCAAATTTTTGTTGATTTTGGGTTTTTTAGCTTTTTTTTAGTTAAAAGGCATGCTGGGTTTTAAAACTGTAGTTTTTTTTTCCACCACGTCAGTTTTATTCTACACCCTTTTTTGACCACTCTCCGGAAATCGAGCATGGATTATAGGAAGCACTATTTCTCCCTATTGGGCACAAACCTTTTCCCGGGGGGCCGGGGGAAAAGACCATAGGAACAGCGAGGGTTATACTTGTCTGGTACCCCTTTTGTCTACCCCCGCTATTTTTTGTCGTAAGTGCTTAAACAGCCCCATTCGTTTTTTTACAATGTGGGGAGTTTTACCATTCCCATCAAAGGGCCAAAAATCATAAATTTTTTAGGCAAGTCTATTTTGGCCCATTTTAAAGGAAAAATTTGGGGAAACCCGATAAATCATGGGCCCCTCACAAAATGTGTAAGCAGTGGTTTAAGGTTTTTCAAAATTTTGGGCCCAAGGGGGAAAAAAACGTGATAAACTTCCCTTTTGGGATACCTTTATTTTTTTGGGGAGGGGCCCGAGACATTTTAAATGAATTTTTTACTTTTGTATAGGGAAAAATTTAGGAAAATAACAAGAAAAAAAAAAGTAAAATAAATTTTTTTCCTCAGTTCCCGGGCCGAAAAACCCCGTGCCAGTTTTAATGAATTACCCTCTTTGGAAATCGGGAAAAACGAGTCTGGTTTAAGATCAAAATGAACCCCCCAAAGAGATTTTTAAATTAAAAATAAATTTCCCTTTTGAAGGGGTTTTACCCCATGAGTTTAATGATTTGGTACGAGATTTTTGGGAAAATTTCCCAAAAAAACTTCAACCTTGCACGAGAAAAAACTTTCTTGAAAGGAGCTTGGGGTTTCCCTTTTTGATCAAAGAAAGGCTTTTTTACAAAATTTCGAAGTTTAAAAATGGATTTGTGTATTTGCCCCAAAAGTCCCTGGTTAATTGGGGAAAGTTGGGAAATTTTAGCCCATAACCAACTTAATGCGGAAATGTTTTTTCCATAAACTCAAAGCGGAGTTGAAGTTTCTCCTCCACAAAGGAAAATTATTTTTTCCCGTCCCGGGTGGCCCTTCGTTCGTTTGGGGTGAAAAATATGAAGACAAAAAAGGGTCATTGATTTGTTTCCCAAAACCACATGCACCCCTGGAACATTTTTGTTTACCCCAAAAAGGTTTGCCCTTTTTCTTGGCCAGCGCCCTGGGTATACCAAGTATCCCTTTCTTTTTGTGATGTGGGGGGCAGCAGAGCCCGTGGGAAACATTTGGGGGCAGTCGAAAAATTTGGGTGCCACGATTGACCTGAAAACCCGGGGATCCAAAAATTGTACATCAGCCCTTTTCGGGGCAAAAGAACATTATATTTTCCACCTCCCGCATATAAAATTTGGGGCTCATGAAGCAAATTTGTTAAAAGGGGTTTTTCCAATTTAAGGAATGTTTCAAGGGATCTTTATTCGGCATTTTTTAGCCGTCATTTGAAAAAAAAAAAGGGGGGTGTTTTTTATGGTCCAAGGGTTCGGCAGCTTGTTTTAAAAATGAAAAATTTCCCTCGGGAAAAAATTCGAAATTTAAAAGAATTCCCTTTGGGTTTGGATTAAAAAACATTGTTTAAAAAATTTTCTTGGAAATACCCCGAGCACAGAATTACGCCAAAATTTTTCCCGCAACTGCTAGGTTTTTAACCCTGAGCACCAAAATTGCATTCCTTTTCATAGCCCTTTGCTAAATTCCCCCAAAATCTTGGGAAATCTTTAAAAGCAGGGGGGAGCGATTTCCCAGGATTTGAAGAACATGGAGGCACGGGGATCAAAGGGAGATGGGGTTTACATTTTTAGGTGCCCATTGTTGGGGGCTCAAGCGGGAAAAAGTCCACAGAAATTAAAAATTCCAGAAAAAGCTATAAGCAAAAATTTTTTCCCTTTAAAATGTAATTACCGGGTTTGATAAAAAAACAAATATTGGGATGAAAACAAATTTTAAATTTTCGTAACTATTTTAGCCTTTTATAGAATAAAATTTTTCTTTATAAACCCATATTTGGTAGTTTTTTTCTTTTTTTCCTTTTATGCCAATTTTTTATGACTTTTTAGGGGATCCTTGTTAAAAATTCAACCAAAAATTTTTAAAAAGAAAAAACGGCCAAAATTTCCCGTTCCCCCCGTGTAATGTGGGGTTTTACATAGAGTTTTAAAATCCAAAGGGGTTTTTTAGACCCACAAAAAAATGGAGTTTTTAGATCAAACCCCCGTATAATCCCAAAAAGGGTGCCCTGGTCAAACCCCCCCGGGTTTAGTTGCCGGGAAAAAGCAGTCGATGCCCTTTTAAAATTTGGGAAATTTTTGACGGTTTTACCGGTGATGGAAATTTTTTTTGAAAAAAGTGAAAAATCTATGGTCTTTGTGGAGAAAAGTTTGAAAAAAAAGAAAGCCTTTTTAAATCCCCTCCACTGTTTTGCTGTTATAGCTATATGCAAAATTAAAAAGATAATCCCCGTAGTAGAGTATAGAAAGCCATGCAAAAACAAGAGATGATAAAATCTTTGTATTTAATATTTTATGGTTTTTAAAATTTTTTAAAATTTGCTTGTAATTGGTTCCAGTTAACTTAAAAGTAAAAAGTTCTTTTCAATTTTTTAAGTCGAGAGTGCCTCAGGGCTGGGTGATAACCCGGGGTAAAACGGGGGGTAGAAATTAGGTTAGAATGTACGGAGGGATGCTCGGCGGGGATTTAAAAATAAGGGAAGTTTATTTAAAAAACCCCATCAATCTTTTAGTATACCCGGGGGCGCCCCTTTAATATAAATTTTGCCGGGGTTTAGCGCAAAAAAACACCTTTAAATAGAGAAATTAGATTTTCCCGGGGTATATACGGGAACGGTCGTAATTAACGAGACAAAAAAGGTTTTTTGGAAAAAAAAAAAAATTTTAAACGTGAAAATGAAATTTTTCACTACTTCTTTAATGTAGGGCTCCACCCAAAATTAGGCACTTCCCCCCATCGCTTTGTGAGCTTTCTAAATTTAAATGGCTGAAAAAATTTTTTACCTTGGTGTCCCAGTCACTTGTGTACGCTTGTTTGAACCCCTTTTGGGGTTTTCTTCGAACTTGAGCCGGTTAAAAAATCTTTGACGGGGCCCAACGATGAAAATCGGACGGTGCCCCCCCCCCCGGTCGGGACTGTAAGGGGGATGTGGCAACACCTTCCAACCCAAAATTTTTTGATCATCTCTCGCGTTTTCTGGGGATTTTGGGGCGGGCGTTTTTCGTCAGCAGAAAACACACCTTTTTAGAGAGTACCCTTTGGGGTTTTCTTTTATCGCTTTTCACTTTATGTTTAAGCAACCCTTTAGATGTTTCAATTAATTTTAAATTTAAATTTCGAAAAAAAATGTTTTTTTTAAAGGGAATTTTCCTCCCATTAAAAAATTAAAAAACATTTGAGTAGTAGGGCAAATGTTTAAAAACGGGCCGTATATTGAATTGTGAAAAAAAAACCAAATTTTAAAAACATAAAAAAAGTAACGATTTGTTTTTTAAGGAATTGGGTAATACAATACATTAAAAAAATGAAATTTTAATTAAGGAATAGGAAAACCTACGGGATTTCATTTTATTGTTTGCCTAAAAAAATTAGTGGGGGTAGCTACTTTTAAAAAGGCCCTTTTAAACGAAATTTTAAAAAAACGCCCGTATATTTTTATATTTTTGATGTCTCCCCAGATGAACCCATTTCAACGACCTGTTTTAAAATTACATCTAACTATTCGATTCTTAATTTCAGGCATTAAAAAATATGCATAAATTTTTTTTGAACTAATGATTAGAGTTTGCATACAAAAAAGGGAAAACTTCCGGGGCCCCGTAAAGGGTCCCTTTCGGATCCGAAACGAAACCTGCGGGGAGAAACCCCAACGCAAAAACCCGCGCCCCCCAAGTACGACAAAAAAAATCTAGTCAAAGGCTTTAAATTTAAAGTCATCCTGATAATTTTAAAAAATTTAACTCTCTAACAATTTCAATTTTCGCCAACAGCCCGTGGGGGCGCATAAAATTTTTCATAAAATAAATGGTCAGAAAAAAATATAATACTGCTCAAACCTTTTCCCTTTTTAAGAAATCTTCCCCCCTTTAAATCACAAAGTGAAAAATTCTTTAAATATCTTCAATATTTGATATTTTTTCCACAGTTTTTTTTCGGGAAAACCCAGTGCGGCGTGAGGAAAACGTTGTTTTTTATGTAGAAAACGAAAGTTCTACATCTAGGGAGTTAATTTGCGTAAGTAAAAAAATCTTTTGGGAAAAAACTTAACGGGGTTTTGTTTACGCCCAAACCCAAAAAATTTTTTCTTAATTGCCCAAAAACAAAACTTTCCCCTAAAAAAACCTTTAAACCTTTCTAGAACACAAACATTTTTGCGTCTTCTACCCCGCATGGGTTTTGCGGGAAAATGTTGCCCCTATTCGCAGAGATTCCCCAAAAACACCGGGGGGGGTTTTGTAATTTTTTTTATTGCTTTCCTAGTCCCCAAAATAATTGTTCCCGAAAAGTTTTTTTAAAACCGTTTTAAAAACCCGACTATCTTGAAATTTCGACGGGTTTTTCCCTTAGAGCCGGGAAGCAACTTCCTTGGGGGCCCTTGTAAAACCCCCATTCTTAATATTCCAAAATATTTTTATACAAAATGTCCTGTAACCATTTTTCCCCAAATTTTAAGAAAAGGTTCTGGTGGCTTTAGGAAAACGGGGCCATTGTAAAATTTGGGAAAAAACGTTTCTGGGGGGTTTGAAAAAAAAATTTTCTCTTAAATTTTTTGAACCACATGGTGGAAAACATGAATTTTTCACGTAATATTAACAATTTTGCACAATGTTTTTTTAAAAGACCGGCCTACAGAGAGCATGTTTTCGGCACAATTACTCATAAACCCTCAAAGTTTTTGGTTTTTTTGAAAGTTTAAACTTGTTTCCCAAAGTATTTAAAAACTAAATTGAAATTACTTCGGCAGTACACTGGTTTTATTCGTTTGGGGGACTTTAAAAATTGAAGGGGGCCGGGTTGATGAGGTTCCAATTTGCGTGCCAAATTTCATTAAAACAAAAGTTTCTTCCGATCGTTGTTTTTGCGACACGACCAAAAATAAAAAAACCAAATTTTTTTATTTTCAAATCCGATTTTATTTTTTGTTTTAATAGTTCCCCGCGCAGTGGGAAAAATTTTTTCGTAACGATGTTCGACTTGGGGAATTTTTCCTCCAAAGTTTTTTCCCAAAGCAGATAAATGGTTTCCCTTTTCTAGTAAATTTTAAAAGGTATATACATGCGATAAAAGTAACCTAAATTAAATATAAATTTTTTTATTGTCTCGTGCGCAAATTTTTTTTTGAAACATGCTTTTTACTATTTACGTGTCGTAGACAATTTTTGTCTGGGCCAAAACATTTAAAGGGATTTTACAGATTTCACAATTTTTTTAGCACCTTCAATATTAAGTCCCGGAATTTCTCCCCAAAAAATTTTCGAAGTTTGTCCGACCGGTCGTTTTGCTACCCAAAAAATAAAATTTTTTTGGACAGATAAACCCAAATTTCGCAAATGACCGGGGGAAAATGTCCCCTACTTTCTCCGCAGCGAAATAATACTTTCCGTTTCTCGGTTTCCCAATGATTCTAAAGCCGATGGCGGTACCGCCCCGTGGCGCGTTTTCTTATAAAGGGTTTCTGCTAGGGGTTTTGTCAAGTAAAAAAAGTAGTTATTGTAATACCCTTGATAAAAAAATGCCCCTTTTTTTCCCAATTGAAATAAAAAAAAAAACTATGTAAAAATAACCTGTCTATTCTGCATTTAATTATTAATTAAATTTATATTTTAATTTTTTAATAAATATATTATATAGAAAAAAACAAATTTTTTTTACTTTCGAAGAGCTGTTTTAAAAACGCTCTTTATCGAAGGGGGGGGAGAAGGACACCATAATTTTTTTTTAATGGAAAAAAAAGGGTGATATTTTCAAATTTTATTGATAGAAACTGTTAGACGGTTGTTTTGATAATAGTTTTGATGTATTTTTCCAGCCATTGCCCATTTTTTTTTAAGAAAAAACGAAAAAACTCCCAAACTTTCAGGGGTTTGTTTTACCCTTTTTAAAACAGATTGGGGGCCCATAAGGAAAATACTTTTGAACATCCCTTTGGGGGTTTGGGCTACTTGTTTACAAAATTTTTTAATTTTTTTTTAAAATTTTGTAAATTTCCCCCCCTTTTGGAGTTTCTCACAAATTTCGGCATAAAAGGGGTGTTGCCCCCCAAATTGCTGAAAAAACCCCCCCCAAACCCCCCTTTTTTCCCTTGGGGGGGGCGAATCTATTAGATTCCCAATTAAATTTGCCAGAATAGGAACAACTTTTACCTAATGAATTCAATGTTTTTCCGTTTTCAAATTTTCCCCTTTAATAAAATTAACCAATTAAAGAGGGTAGTCCCAAAAATTTCTTTTCTATCACAGAAAAAAAGAATTTTTTTTCAAATTCTTTTTTTTTCCGGGAAAATAGTCCCCCCTTTTAAGTTATACACTTTTCCCCGCGATGTATTTTACATCTTGGGTTCCCGCAAGGGGGAATGTGGGGAAAACAGTGGCCAATGCTGGGGGACATCGCCCCGGTTCCAACCCCCGGGGAAAAAAGAGACCCTTTTTTATCGAACTTTTTTTTGGTTTTTTAATTGTTTTTCTTGCCTTTGCGCACAAAAAACATTCGCATCCCACCTCTTCAACAACAAACAAGAGATGTTTTGGGGGTGTTTAAATCATTATAACTTGGTATATTTTTTTGTTAGTTTAAAAAGAAAATCAAATAAAAAACCCCTTTTCCCGTAATTTCCCATGGAAAAAGCGCATTTATTTTTCTGAAAGAATCTAATCCTACAAAATTGCCATCGATTACCAAACCCCCAAAAAAACTACATGAACCGCCCAAAAAACAAAAAATTTAATCCCTTAAAAATTTCAAATTTTTTTTTTTAATTGACTACTAACCCCTCTGGTTTTTTCCTTTTATATTAGCGTGTTTTTAAACCCTTTTGGGTTTTAAAAAAAAAAAATAAAAAAAGAAATTTCCCCCTTGCTTATTATGAAATAAAATTCCCAACGTATAAGTTTTTATATTAACTGTATTATTTTTTTTAATAATTTGGTTTTGGTTATTCATAATGTGGATTTCGGATAGATTTAAAATTGACCCAAATTTTATAAGGGAAAAAAATCTTTCATTTGGCGATCCCTAAATAATTTTTATAAAGTAAAAATTAAAAAAGGTTTTCTTGCGTAAGTATTTTTTGGGGAACCCAAAAAATTTTATTTAATTATATTAAATTTAAAATTGTGAAAATTTTTTTTTAAAAACTTGTCAAAAGAATGTACGAGCTTAACACTTAAATATGTATATTATTTCCAGAAAATTTTTAATAAAAAACCCTAAAAAATTTCCAAGGGAAAATCGAATTTTGTTAGCTACGAGGGTAATTTAAAAATGTTCTAACCTAATACGGAAAAAAATTTTTTTTTTGAAAATTTAGGTTTTTTTTTCTCAAGGGAAAAACTTAGGCCAAAACGTTTTTTCCTAGCGTTGGTCCTATTCCCTTAAACCGTCCCCAAATAGTGGTTTTGCATTTTTGTCGTGTAAAAAAGGCGTTTTTTCGAATATGATGGCCCCCTCTTTCCCAAAAAAAACTTGTCCCCCAATCCCCCAAACTTTGAGCTAGGAAACAGAGAAAAAATCGCTGGGGGGTTCCCGGGTCTAAGAATAACTGGTCTATCAATTTTTGAATTTTTGCCAGGGGACCAAATTTGGGGATAACGCGGGTACGAATTTCGGGCCCGCTTTTTCGGAAAAGCTTAAATTTCCCTTTTGTTTTTCCTTTTCGCAAAATTTAAAATCAAGATCCCCTTCATTTTTCCCGGCCTAGCGACCGGTTTAAAGGGAGGTTTCCAAACTCCCATTATTTGGGCCCCAACCAAAAGGAAAAAAAAGAGAAATTTGGGAAAACCGAAATTTTTTTGTGATTTGGGGAAGGCGGGCCCCAACCCGGTTGCTTTTTGCCAAATCCAAAGTCAATATATGACGAACGCGTTCCTTCGAGATGCCCACAGCCTCTGCTACCTCTTTAACCTTAATTCGACGGTCGTCTAGCACCATTTGGTGAACTTTTCCGATCTTATCGGTGGTGGTTGTAGTTTTTGGCCGTGCCGAACGTTCATCGCCAATCAAGCTGGTACGACCACGTTTAAATTCAACTGAGGCAAATGATAGTGCAGAGTCCCGATAAACAACGTCCATCTCGACTTTAATTTACGTAGGCGTATTGCCTTTCAAATGCAATAATTTAATGACGGCTCGATATTCAATTTTTTTTCCTATCTACACTTTCGCCATAACAAGCTTTGAAGGTTATCGTAGTGGCGGCCGCTTGCGTATGCGTCGAGTTGGCGCCTCTGTCGTCATGTGCGCGGAATTTAATCACGATCGCGTCATTTGTCTGCTAGCTACAACAGCATAAGTATGTCAGCTCCGCTATTAGTTTGCACTAAAGAGGAACAACGAGCAGTGATCCGATTTTTGTGGTGAGAGGGTGTGAAAGGTGCTGAAATTCACCGGTGACTTTTGTCATAATACGGGAACAGTGAAATATACTGAACTAGACGTTTGAAATAATTTATTGTAAAGGGCAAATAAAACAAATTAAACAAGTCAACTTTCTTACAATAATTTTTCTTATTGACTTTTTTAATTAATAGCGACCGGCTTCATGTGAACGCATGTCATCAGGCCGTACACAGAGAAAAGAAAGTTCTTAAATCAAACAAATATATACCTTTGAAACTGTTCATTTAATTCAACAAAGGTTTATTTGAGTGAGAGCAAATTTTTTAAGAACAACAGATTGAATTTGTTTGAATGTACAAACGTTTTTATTTGATATAATTTTGTTGAGTCAAACAAATGTACAGGGACCTGCAATAATGCGTCGGTCTTCTGTTTCTCAGTTGCTATTGAAGATATGAGGTTAAAATGTTCAGTAAGCATTTAAGAGGACGATATGCACATTCTAAAATTATTTTCAATTATACAGGCTGTCCCAAAAAAGAATATCGATGGTCAGCTAATTTTTTTTAACGAAACACCCCGTATATTTTTGCAGTTTTTTATGGCTATCGATGATACCTATTCATGTTGAAAACATTGGCGACATCCAATCATAGGTTGCCGAGTTCCAATATTAAAAAGAAACAAAAATGGGCTATTTCATACTTCTACTTGAAAAATCGTCACATTCGTAAACACTAAGCTCAACAAACAATATTTGTATTTCGTCATTGTTAAGGCTTCGGCAATTCATTTTTGTAAGTGTCGTACTGCAATTATACAGGGCGTTCGAAATTATTTTTTCAATATGGATAACTTCACGGCTATTTTTCTCAATCATTTGAAATGGAACAGCCTGTACGTTATGTTTCCATATTATATACAATTAAATTCCACATCAATTAGTGTAAGGGTTTCTTATACATATCTGAGATATTTAAGCTGATAGCTGTTAGAGATATATAAGCTTACAAAACATTACTGTTATTTAAAATTGTTTGTGGTAGGCGGTGTTTTGCTGCAATCATTGGCTACTGCAATTTTTAAAATATCTCGCAGAAGCTGTTTTTTAGCAAGTAGAATATATCATTAGAGGGGGCCCAAATTGCGCCATCCAACAGAATCGGAATCAGGGCAACGGCCGCTTATTGTAAATAGCGTATATGTGAGTCACAGCAGATATGTGATATTTCAAATTAATACACAAGAGTAAGAAAATAAAAGCTGACGCAATAATAATGTTTAGTAATTAGAGCGGATATATAATATATATATATATATATATATATATATATATATGTACACGCTGAGGTGTTTTTATTTTCATTATGATTTTTTATTTGATTGAAAACGGTATGCGTTGTAAATGGGATGTAATAAGGAAATAACTGAGAAACTGAACGCTTTTTTTATTCCGTTGTACTTAATAATGTAACTGTAAATAAAGATATAATAAATAAATTCTATCCTTCTTAATAATGCGGATAGGCTTGTTTAAAAAGTTGCACCATCAGATAAGTTTCCACATTTGCCTCGGTGAAGGATGTTCGCCGAGACGAAAAATGTTCTTATATTTCGAAAACGACCGTTCCACGTCTACCGAAGTAAGACAGGCGTAATTAAAATAATCTTTAGACTTAGTCAAGGAATCTGCAGATGCCCCATCGCACATTTGTCTTAATCTCGTGTAGTCCGGATTCTTTTTAAAACACTATCGAACTTTAGCTAAAACTCGTCCACTTGTTGCATCGTTTATACTGTGTAACAATGTACTAACTTCGTCCACGACTTGCACTGATTCTACCAACGACAATCCAGAATTTTGCAAATTTTCTATCGCGTCTACTAACCCTTTGTAATTGTTGCTAATATTCTTTAGATGTGTTTCAACAGAAATATCGAGAAATCCCTTCTGGCTCATCCTAATAGCTCTAGCTTCGGCAGGGACGAATTGCAAAATAACGGATTTGATTTCTAAAATGTTCATTATAATAAAAGCGGCTTTTAACCACGTTCCCCAACGCGTAAGAATGGGCTGTGGTGGTTCTCGAATACCAGGGTATAACCTGCGGAATGCCCTAGTCCTCTTAGGACTTTTGAGAAACACTTTTTTTGTGTTTGCTATTAATGCATCCACTTACGGGTAACACTCTCGAATAGTTTGTGCCACAAGATGTCAAGCATGGACTTTACACGTAACATGTAAAAGTCCTTCACACTTTTCTTTAAGGGAACGGCCTACACTACACATTGTTGCTGCACCATCGCTCATGAACAACAACAGTTGACTGGTTGACACTTGAAATTTTTGTAACGTTTCGAGAACTACGGCCGTAATGCTTTACTAGTACACTGTTTTAATCTTCTGCTGGCTAATAGAATTGCAAAATTTGGTTTAATAGGATCTAATACGGGGCACTATTATATTCAAAATAGAATTTTTGCAATCTGTCGTCTCATCAAGACATAGCCACAGCTGTTTATCTTTTAATTCGGCTTTAATTCGATTTTCAATGTCCTCACGTATTCGTGGAATATCTCTCCGTAACGCTGTCCGAGATGGTAGTATCCACTCGGTATTGTATGTACCCCAGAATTTTCGAAATGCTTTTTTATCAAGTATACGAAGTGGTAGACCACATACCATAAACTTAAAAGCAATTCTAATTGAAATTGACGTTGTTGTGACACACCATTTCTTTTATTTCTGTGGTGTGCGCTATTTATATGTCTTTCACAATCACGTTTGCTCCAGCACAGTAGTTTCTTTTTACAAACTTTACAGAAAATTGTACTCCCATTGTAGTGTAAATCCACAAATTTATTAACTTTCGTAGGTAATGGCCGTTTATTTTTAATAGTTACGTTAGACATAATCACTAAAGCGAGCACACCGACGCTTGTTTTCTAGTATGCCACGAAGTGGTGCAAACGTAACATCTGCAGACTCGTCATTTGTTGATGAATAGAGCGCGTCATCCGTAAATGAATAAGCGCGCTGTTAGTTCGTAGCCGTCGATGAATTAACTTTTTTTTTGTAGTGGCCCACTGTGAACAACGCCCTATTTATCAACGAACACCCAAACTGCAGGTGTATATTTGCGCGTCTTCACGACGTAATAAGACAGTGGTTTTGGTCCTCGTCCTAATAATTACATATTTAAATTACCTATGTTTACATACATATATGCGCCCGGCAGCCTGATTGCGAACCTGGTGCGTGGCGCTCTTGGCCCGCTCTATATATCATCAACGCTATCTGGAACGAAGACACTCAGATGAGAGCAGCTTTCAGGAACTTTTAAACACATTTTCGGAAACGGGAAACGTTGCATTAGTGATGGAAAAAATCGTTATTTTAAAATAACAGTTTCAACCGTTATCGTTATTTTAAAATAACGGTTGCAAAATAAGAGGTTTAGCGTTATTTCGTAGTCTACAGCTATCGTAAAAGCGTTTTTTTGTGCATCGAAATATTTCAAAGTGGCCGGACGAACGTAACACAAAAAGAGGGAGCTGGACAGCCGTCAACCTCGACCACCGACGACAACATTCAGCAAGCTCGAAAGGTGGTTTCTGCAAATAGGCGAGTTACCATAGGTGAGGTTGCATCCTCTTTACACATCAGTCACGGTTCTGCCTATCAAATTATCCACGATGAACTTAAATTTCGTAAAGTGTTTGCGCGATGGGTACCACGTATGCTTACCGCAGAAAACAAAACCAAACGTTTGGACATCTGCCAACGCTTACTGGATCGCTTCAACGCGGAAGGCGATGCATTTTTAAGCAGAATAGTGACTGATGTTTAAAGAAGATGCAACCTCACCTATGGTAACTCGCCTATTTGCTGTAACCATCTCTCGAGCTTGCTGAATATTGTCGTCGCTGGTCGAGGTTGACGGCCGTCCAGCTCCCTCTTTTTGTCTTACGCTCGTACGGCTACTTTGAAACATTTCTATCCACAAAAAAACGCTTTTACGATATAAAGCACTGTCCCCGTATTGTGACAAAAGCCTCCGGTGAATTTCAACACCTTTCACACCCTCTCACCACAAAAATCGGATCACTGCTCGTTGTTCCTCTTTCGTGCAAACTAATAGCGGAGCTGACATGCTTATGCTGTTGTAGCTAGCAGACAAATGACGCGATCGCGATTAAATTCCGCACACATGACCACAGAGGCGCCAACTCAAGGCATGCGCAAGCGGCCGCCACTACGATAACCTTCAAAGCTTGTTATGGCGAAAGTGTAGATAATATTTGACTTACCGTCGTATTATTATTACTAGCCCTTTTTAAAACTTTCATAACCACTAAAAAAAATGTCCGTGACTTCGTGACTTGGTCATTCAATGGGCTATTCCGCAAACGACAGCGGTCGTAAAAGCCTACATTTAATTTTGAAAATCATTGCATTTAACACTCTCTACGTAATCTGAGAATTTGAATTCGTATTTTGTTTTTAGCAGGTCCACCATCTCTATCCGTACCTGTTCTATCGTACTCCAGTTCAGAGGAGGAGGACTTCTTCGACGCTAATGACGCGCCTTTTTCCAATGTGTTGCAACCTTCACTAGCGTAAGTAGGTTACTTCATATTTTCTCGTGTTTTGCCTTGAAGAAACTAGATCGGATAATTTTAGAAATATTCCAAATTTTTCATGGGAAAAAATGGTTATATAGGTTGATTGCAATTTAAATGATGATACTGATGTTAATGACCAGAATTTACAGTTTAGACAAATTTATTTAAGAATTAGCGGCGTATGGATTTTAGCCATTTTTCACATTTAGCATGGCTCTTAGTGCCAAACGTCTTTTCTACAAGATTACTTCATGTGGTTCTTAAATGATTATTAGACAACGTAAAGGTATGTGTACAAGTATAAAATATGTTTGTAACTATTTTCTATGTGTGCCTTGAACATTTTTATAAACTCTCGAAAGAATCCAGATTTTAACTTTAAATGGGTCAACCCGTTACCATCAAAACTAGAAGGCCGGACCGCTCCTCGATAACGTCGCATTGTTTAGGTGACGTATCGCCATGCACGATATTAGCCTAAGCTGTAAAGGAATCGTTTTTTTGCATTCCTTCAGTGGCGGATTAAGAGCCTTCAGGGCCCCTAGGCACAAGTAATATCGGGGCCCCCCTCCATCTTTTATTGCAAATTGTAAAATAAGCAATTTCAAAATGTGTAAACAAGTAGGTAAAATGAAAATTTTAATTTTTTATAAAAACATATATTTGCAAATAATGTTTAATAATATAACAATAAACAAAAAAATCGTAAACAAATTTATTTTCAATAAAAATATTTAAACAAAATTTTACATTCCTTATAAAAACGTTGTTTTATAAATGTGTAATATCTGTAAAACCTAGTAAAAATTAAAATAAATAAATTTTTATTCTTGATAAAAATATGATGAAATCTACACATTAGGGCTCTATAGCAGATTAACTTTGCGGACTTTAGAAGTAGCAAATTTTTGCACAATTTCTTTAAAATCTATTCTTTTTACGAATACCTGCTCTATGCACAACGAGCTTAAAGCATTTAGCCGATTTTGGTTTATGACGCTTCTTTTTTAGTTTTTTATCACCGCCAGTTTTGAGAATGTTCTTTTTCCTTCACAAACTAAAGTTAAATATATTCTAAATCATATATGGGCAACCCCCGCCCCTCGGGCCGGATCAGGCCCTCCACTAGCTTCAATCCGGCCCGCGAGAGAAATTCAAATAACACGCCAAAAAAATTGAAGATTTAGCACATATAGTTTATTTGTAATTACCGTCAACCAACCAAAACTGTATTTATTCAAATCATAAAGACTAAAATCGATAAAAAATTTTATTATATAGCGTACGCAATGGAACGCCACAGATCGAGTCAGAAATAGTCGTTAAGAAGAGACAAACAGATAAACATTCGGGAAAGCCGCTCGATGATCTCGAAGCGCTCCAGAGCCGACTGTTATTCATAACGCGGCTAGCATCGCATATTCGCGTACGATCGAGATATTCTAGTTGCTTATTGGGGGTAATTTATAAACCGCTCAGGGGGCGCGTGTCAACTCATTACTTTCTTAACAACTGATAGAAAAAGACGCGGGAAATATTCAAGCAAATTCAGCTCAGAAAAAAAAATCTATCAAGATGTCTGTTTTAAAAAAAGCGGAAAGTGGACACAGAATGTCGTCAATTCCAAAACAAAGGGAAACTGAAGAATACCTTTTTACCATGCACATGGTAAACCTATGTGTTTGCTGTGCAATGAAACAATTTCTGTTTTAAAGAATACATTATGAAAGCAGCATTACTCACCACAAGCATTTCGCTCAATTAAAATTACTTACGGGCCAGTTAAGAAAGGAAAAAATTAAAAAACTCATTACCGATTTGGGGAAACAGTAAGAAATGTTCCATTCACAAAGATCAAATCTAGACAGTGTTGTTAAAGCTAGTTTTATAGTTAGTTCCAAAATAGCGAAAACATCGAAGTCATATTCTGAGGGAGAGTTTGTTAAAGAGTGATGTTGCAAAACTTTTGTGTCCAGAAAAGAAAAAAGAGTTTGAGAAAGTGAGCTTATCGCGACGTACTGTTGTTCGACGTATAGATATGATGGCTAGTGATATCAAAAAAACATTGATTGATAGACTGGCTGGTTTTCCAGCATTTTCAAATTGCTTTGGTGAGAGTACAGATTTATCTGACACAGCAAAAGTTAGCTATTTTATACGAGGTGTTGATGAAAAATTTTGTAGTGACAGAGGAATTACTGGCTTTACGGCCGCTACAAGGGACCACTACTGGAAAAGATATTTTTGCCGAGATGCAAAGTATTTTTGAGCAATATGGTTTGCAGTGGTGTAAATTAGTTGGAGTGTGCACAGAGGGTGCCCTTCAAGGGTCGGTCCACGAAAAGGTTTTTTTTCGGAATTCTGAAGGAAAGAGCAACCGCTATGAATGTGCAAGAAAGTGATTTAATAACTCTGCATTGCATTATTCACCAACAAAACTTGTGCTCTAAGTCCATTCGACTGAAGAACGTTATGGATGTGATAGTAAATACCATCAATTTTATTAGATCCCGCGGTCTTAACCATCGCCAGTTTAAAGCATTTTTGGATGAACTCTCTTCAGAACACGCATACTATTGCGAAGTAAGGTGGCTAAGCAAAGGCAAAATGCTAAAAAGATTTTATGACCTTAGAAAAGAAATAGCTGATTTTATGGAAATGAAAGAGAAAACATTGCTGCAAATTTGTGATCCAACATGGCTTTGTGACTTGGCATTTCTGGTAGACATCACAGGACACTTAAACGACCTGAACTTGAAGCTTCAAAACAAGGGCAATTAGTAAAACAGCTGTAGCATCATCTTAAACTTTTCAAAACAAAATTCGCTTGTGGGAAACACCAATGAGAAGTAAACTGTTTTTCATTTTTTTAACATTATCCAGTCACGAAACATTGATTACGGGCGCTATGCTGAAGAAATGAAACTACTGTCAGAGCAATTCACTGATCGGTTTTCCGATTTTAGGAATACGGATAGCACTTTCAATATTTTTTGCAAATCCGTGTAAGTGTAATGTGGAAGATGGGTCCGCTTCACCTACAAATGGAGTTGATCGAGCTTCAAAAAAACTCATATTTGAAAGCCCAAATTTGATGATGTGGAACTAAGCGAATTTTACAGAACTACCTTTCCGAAAAAGTATCCACAGCTGAGAGTTTTCGCAAGAAAAATAATATTGGGACATTCGGAAGCACGTATAAATGGAGCATTTTTTTCAATCATGAAAATTAATAAAAATAAGCATCGTACTCGGCTTACAGATGTTAATTTAGAAAACACTTTGCGCCTTTTGTACTAGTGATATTGACCCCAATATTGATCATCTTGTTTCTCAGCTTCAAACTCAAGTCTCTCATTGATTTTCATTTGATTTTTCTATCTTTTTTTTTTTAATTTGCTTTTTATATGTTTGATTTATGCTATTATCATTCTAATAGATAAAAAATGTGTGAATTTTTATCGCCTTTTTATTCACTACTACCTAATTATTTCTTACCTACGCCCGCGACCTGATTAAGTCCCGAAATTACGCCCTCAGCTAAACAAAGGTTGCCCATACCTGTTCTAAATGCTATAGCTACATTTTGGATAGAGGTTTTTACTTTAATACTTCTTTAACCTTTTTAATGTTTCTTGGCTGTTGCAGTTTTTTAAGCTCTGTTTAATTATTTTCAGATGTTCATGAAAATATATTATTTCGTTTTCTAATTCACTTTTCAAATCTAAAATGATATTTTTTAAGAAGCCATTGAGCGTTTGATCGTTGCTCATTCAAATTTGTCTTTTCATAATCGAAAATAAACGAAAAATCTTCTAGACTTCTCTGGTACGAAATTTTTAAAATTGTTTGCTTTTCGATTACGAAATAATAAAATTTTTATAACTATTTGGAATACTTTGACAAACACTGCTTTTTATGCGCTATTAAAGCGTCTACCGCGGGATAACATTTTCTAATACTATCTGCCACATGACTGAAAGCATGGATTTTATACGTAATATGTAACAGTTAGCACAAAAGTTTTTTTTAAGAGACCGCCTACAGAAAGCATGTTTGTGGTACCATCACTCATAAACATCAACAGTTGGTTTGTTGAAAGTTCAAACTTTTCCAATGTATTTAACACTAACTTTGAAATTACTTCGGCAGTACATTGTTGTACTCGTCTGGAAGCTAATAGAATTCAAGGTGACGATTGATGTGGTTCCATTGTACGTACCATTGCATTAACCACAGAATGTTTTTTACGATCTGTTGTTTTGTCCACACATAACCACAGTTTTTTATCTTTCAACTCCGATTTAATTCTTTTTTCAACATGTTCACGAGCAGATGGCACAATTCTTTGTAACGATGCCCGACTTGGTAATTTGCAGTCCGAATATTTATTCCAAAAGAAGACATATGCTTCCATGTCTAGTAAATTAAACGGTAGATTACATGCAATAAAGGTAACACGTAAATCAAATTTAAATTTGTCATAGTGCGTGTACAATTTTTTTTTAAGAATGTTCTTTACTATTTACATGACGTAGACAATCCCTTTTGGATCAACACATTAAAGGGATATTACAAACTACACATTGAATTTTAACGCCATCATAATTTAGGTCAGGTATTTCTGCTATAAATTCTGTAACTTTGTCTAACATTGGTCGTTTTCGCGACGTAGGCAACATTTTTAAAACAAATGTAGAACTACGAAATAGTATTTACAACAGATCTGGTTGAGACTCGCTTATGCTGGGGATTGTATCGAACCTCCGCCACTGCCCGTTGGCGCTAGCGAGCAACTCTACTCATAACTAATGATGTTAAATTAGTTTTAGTTCCATAAGAAACTAATACATATCTGGTCAGCTGGCGTAGCCACTTCATAAGCCCAGCAGTAAACCAGTTGCATATTTTGTTGCTAATTTGTTGCCAGTATCGAAATCCCGGTTTCATTTAATAACATTCTTATTTATGCATCTAATAGGATGAATGTCGCCGTGTCCTTTTAAACCTCACCGAAGAAATCTTCAGCCTGAATCGCCAAAACGTAAAGGCTCGCTTCTTTTTGACCACGATCGTATATCCCGAATTATTACACAGATACGATCTGTGGCGAATCTAGCGCATGCCATTCGAGCATTCGGGGCCCCTCTCGCTGCTGCGCCATCATCCCTTTCGCCCTCGCCGGTGTACGACGACGCGTTTCATCGACCATGCCATGATGTTCGCGTACGTCCGAAAAACTGCCCCCCGGGCCGGATCGGTCGCCGCGGTTTCCGAGATTAAGTCGCGTCCTCGTAAAAACGAAAAACGTCAAATGTAACACCAAAATAGCGGCTGAAAAGGTCGGAGCAGTAGTGCTAAACAAAATAATCGATATCGTTACGTAATAAAGTAATAAGAGTAAAAATTAGTTGATAAGAAAAAGGAAAAAAAGCACGGGTATATTTCTAAATTTCCACCGAGATAGGAGTAAATAAATAAAATAAATAATACCTAGGTAATAGTAAGCCTGTTTTTCTCCATTAAATTAGTAGATAATAATTACTATTCTTCTAAGCAAATCTAGTAGGCAATAAATTGAGATAAAAAATCAATTACATATTTCTTTTACGAATTACAAGAGTATTAAAAAATAAAATTGTGTGCCTAATTTTTGATACTAAATAATCTTTGATATACATAATAACCGGTTTACTAAATATATTAAACATTTCGTTTTCGTAAAAATAACAAAGTAAACAAATAAATTGGAATTATATAATCTAGTGACCCAAAAAAAAAAAAAAATGATGCGAATGCTGTCAAATCGGTTGGGACTCAGACGTAACAGTAAAGGGTAAGTTTACATTTATTAAAACAATTTTTTGTTTTGCGCTATACTTTTTTCTGTTTCTTCGATTTATTCAGATTGGCCTCGGAAGTGATAGATGCAAACAATAGAAACGACCTTTAGAAGTTTACTTACTGACTGTGTACTTCAAAACTTGCATATTGTTTCTGTCTCGTAAGGGTACTTCTTGTTTTGTTTAAAGAGCCACTTTGATCGTTACAAAAGCTTTGTTCAAGGTTCAAGAGTGTTTCCTTTTGTTGTTGTGTTTTTCCAGTTAACAAACAGGCTGTTCGTGAAATAAAACAGTATTCATAAAATAGAAGCAAAAAAGATCTTTATACGAATGTACTGTTTCAAAGATTTTGTATTTTAATCAAGAATGAACATGTTTTGATACAACTGCATACCACACATCCAAAGAAACATTGACGTACACTACCGTTCCTGGAAGTTCGGGTAAGCAAAAAAATGTACGGAAGTCAAAGAAAATAAGAGAAATATTAAATGGCCATGTATTTAATACTTACCTACATGATTTTACATATTTTCAAACACAAATTTATTAAAAAGAAAAAGTTAATGTAATACAAATAATTTAAATCCGATTTTCATCGAAAAATCCACCTTTTGCCTTTAGGACTGCTGCCACTATTCTCGGCATCCGATTCACAATTTTGCTAATGTTTCATTGGGCAAGCTTGTCCATACCTCCTGGAGAATGGTCCACAAATGTTCCTTCGATTTTGGACACTTTTTCCTAACACAACGGTCTAATTGTTCCCATAACAACTCTATCGGGTTCAGATCGGGGGACCGTGGCGGCCATTCCATAATTTTTTGGGTTCTTTCATTTTCTTCTTGCTGCAGGCAATCTGTGCACAATTTAGATTTATATTTGGGGTCATTGTCCTGCATAAATTCAAATGCACGACCAATTAATCGGACTCCTGACGATATGTGGCATTTTCCTCCAGGATTTTTCGATATTCTTTTTTCATTATGCCCTCAATTTTGAGCAAGTCCCCTGTTCCGATTAAGGAAAAACAACCCCAAACCATTACAGATCCGCCGCCATGCTTCACCGTAGGAACTATACACTCCCGTAACATTCTTTCCCCTCTTGATCTGCGTACGAAAACTCTCCGTCTATTGCCAACAACCTCAAACTTGAATTCGTCAGTCCACAAAACGTTTTTGAAATCGTCCACTGTCCAATCTCTATGAGCTTTTCAGTCGTTTCAGCCTATTTCCTCTTCGGAGTAACGGTTTTCGACAAGCCACTCGCCCATGCAACCCAGCCTCTTTCAGCCGACGTTTCACAGTACTCACAGAAACTTTGGAATCTCGCTCATTATTGAATTCTGCAGCAATCTCTGATGCTGTTAGTCTTCTATTACGCTTACTAATTATTTTTATTCGTAAATCTTCCGCAGGAGTCGTTTTTCTTGACGGTCCTGGCCGATTACGACCTTGCACGCCACCGGTTGTCTTAAATCGAACTATAGTATCATGTACTGTAGATTTTTTTACCCTTCCTGATGCAAGGTAATAATAGCAGATCGTTTTGAAACAGCTAGAGGCTTTCCACGGGGTATTTTAAGCAGTCAAACCGAAATTATTTTATTTTTCACTTGCACAACCACAGATACTTTCACAATAACAATCTCTTCAGAACTACTGCGTTTACAAATGTTATAATACTTTATAAAGGGTATAGGAATATTTCCAGGTAACACGAGTGAATCAGCTAACCCTCCTAGGGGTTATTATAAAGCTTTATTGTCACTGTAATTATTGGGGATTTCCAACATCCAACAAATCATCAATATGTCATTGCTCCACCAAAAAGGTTGTAATGTTTTTACCATTTTAGTGGTATTATGCCATTTTTTCAAAAAATTGCATTTACGCCGTTGTTTCTCTGGATGTGCGATACATTTCTTCGTCAAAAACATCATCAAATGACTAATTAATGACATTTACAGCATTCTGGTGGGAAATAAAACTCAATTTGTCAAAAAGATAGTTGTTTCGGTGTTAGACTGGAGACTTTTTAGACTACCCTCCCATACTTACTTCATTTATTCATATTGGTGTTATTTCTTTTTAAAAGTCCTGTCCAACATTCAATTTACTAGTAATACTATTTATTAATGATTTCGTATTGCAATTGATCAAAGTGAATATTAATAGTTTAGACGTAAAAATTGTAGATTTACTAATTTTAAAGTAAAGAAAATTTTATTTGAGTCTCATAATAGTAGTATATATTGTTTCATTGTTCTGTTCAGTTCTCTTTTTACCTTTCACTTCCATTTTTTTTATGTCAATTGTTTATTGAACTTTGAACGAAAGGGAGTGGACATCCGTCACTGGAACGCTGTCGATAGAGCGAACATCACAGAATAATACATATCATCACCATATCCAATGACGAGCAAAAATATTAATATTAAATACATTTCCAAGAACGTAATATTTAATATTTATTGCCTATAGGACGTAGATGCTATATTGCGTGAAATATCGATGCATTAATGACGATATCATTTTAGCATTCTTCTGTTCGGGATACAATGGTTTAAGGACTAAATAAATAAAAGATTTTTTGTTATTGTATGAATTGCCGTAATATTGAATTGTTGAAGTAAATATTATTGTTGCTGCGTTATTTAAAAAGTCTCGTAGCGCCTTATTATTTTTTTCTCTTTTTGTGTTTAGTTTTAGTGTTGTACATTATGCTGGTTGCGTGTTCTGGTTGTCGTATTATTATTTACCGACATTTTTTAATAAATATAAGTTAAGGTATGGGAACCAAAATATTCAGTAGAATGTTATCTTAGAGTCTAAGGTTACATGTATGAGAATAATAAAGAAGTAAACAGTTCCTTGAAGTGTTTTGCATGGGAAACTAGCTGTCAGCAATTTAATAAATAAAAACTTTATGCAAAACAATTCAGGGAAGAGTTATAGTATAGCGTATGATGTACAAACATCAGTCGTAATATTGTAATTCATGTACCTGTAAATGTGTTGGTGAACCTACAAATAAAGTCTTTGTAGAACAAAAAAAATTGTTAAGCTTTTTCCATGACTGAAAAACTTAACTTATATATTTTTTTATTTAATTAAAGGTATTTCATTAAATATCTCTAAAACGACGGTATTTATCACGTAACGTAAAAGAGCGTTTACGTTTTTGCGATAAGTTTGCTCTCAAGTTCTTCATTTTCACTTCTTCGGACTTCTAAATTGTAAGTGAACACATGAATGCAGAAACAGATGTGCAATAACTAACGCTGGCCACGAGCGGTATCGCGCATCGGCGTAGAATCAGTTCGGACCGAGAGGAACGGTAGTATTACTTCGTCTGCGGAGCAGTACGGACATTTTCGCTGCCGGTCATTTGCGCAATTATTTATCTGTTCTAGAAAAATTATGATTTCGTCAGCAAAACGACCACGGTCGGACAAACTTCGAAAATTTATTGCGGAAATTCCAGACTTAATATATGAAGGTGCTAAAATTAAATGTGTAATCTGTAAAATCCCGTTAATGTGTTGGTCCAGACAACATTGTCTACGACACGTAAATAGTGAAAAGCATGTCTCAAAAAGAAATTGCGCACGAGACAATGAAAAATTTATATTTAATTTATCGTTACGTTTATCGCATGTAATATACCGTTTAATTTACTAGACAAGGAATCATTTATCTGCTTTTGGAATAACTATTCGGAGTGCAAATTACCAAGTCGAACATCGTTACGAAGAATTGTGCCATCTGCGCGCGAACATATTGAACAAAAATAAAATCGGAGTTGAAAGATCAAAAATTGTGGTTATGTGTCGACGAAACAACAGATCGGAAGAAACATTCTGTTCTTAATGTAATGGCACGCAAATTGGAACCTCATCAATCGGCACCTTCAATTCTATTAGTCTCCAAACGAATACAACGTGTACTGCCGAAGTAATTTCAAAGTTAGTGTTAAATACATTGGACAAGTTTGAACTTTCAACAAACCAACTCTTGATGTTAGTGAGTGATGGTGCTGCAAACATGCTTTCTGTAGGCCGGTCTCTTAAAAAGCATTCTGCTAATTTGTTACACATTACGTGTAAAATTCATGCTCTCAATCTTGTGGCGGATAGTATCAGAAAATGTTTCCTGAGGTAGACGCTTTAATAGCGCATACCAAAGCAGTATTTGTCAAATCACCGAAACGTATTCGCGAATTTCACAGACTGTGCCCCCGTATACCAGAGCCACCAGAACCTATTCTAACTCGTTGGGGAACATGTTGCAGGCCGCGTTTTATTATCATAAATATTTTGACAATATTAAGAACGTGGTTTTACAATTCGATACAAAGGAAGCTGCCGCTATTCAGAAAAGCCAGTCGAAATTTCAAGATAGTCAGGTTAAAATGGATTTAAAAATCATTCACGACGATTACTTTGGGCTAGCAGATGCAATAGAAAAATTACAAAATCCTGCGGTGCCGTTAGAAGAATCTCTGCAAATAGTGCAACATGTTCACGCACAGCTATGCGCGATTGAAGACGCAAAAATGTTTCTGTTCAGAAAAATTTGAAAGGTGTTTTTGAGAAAAATTCTGATTTTGGCACATTAAGACACATTTGTGAAGGTGCGTCAACAGAATCGTTAAGTTATTTGAAAGATTATTTTACTTACGCAAATATTACGTCACTAGATGTAGAACGTTCGTTCTCTGCATATAACGCATTTTTTCCTCATGCCGTACTAGTTTTGCCGAAACAACAGTTGAAACATATCTAATGTTGCAGATATTTAACAGACATTATTCACTTTGTATTTCACGGAGGACTCTTAAAATGGTAAGTGTTTGAGCACGTGTTATTTAATTTTTATTTAAATGATGAGCGAAATTATTTGCGGCAGCAAACATCTCTATTAGCAGAATAACTCTAGTGGAACGCGAGGCCTGGTCGACTCTACGCTGCTGCGCGGTACCGCTCGTGGCCAGCTTTAGCAATAACACAAACTTAAACCACAATAATATCCACAAGGCGTTGGTCCGGATACGAACGGGGGATTGTCTTTGTGAATGGCAACTGTGCATTTGAGTTTTACTCCAGTCGTAGTACATCATAAAGCGGGCACCGGTACGCACGCATATTATAAATACGCTGAATTACGTAATATTATAATTCAACGCCTTCTGACAAAATGTGTTAATACAGAATTACTGGGTAATTTTTCTGTATTCTCAGATTATGTTAAAAAGTACAGTTTCTTATATTCATTTTGTTGCTGCTATGCGATGTAGGAGAACGGAAAGATAATTCTAAGTAGAAAAATAAACAACGATTCTTATAAAATTTAACTAAAGAAAAATAAGTTCGATAATTATACAAAATAAATTGAAATTCGAACAATGTTACTTTATTAAGGGGAAAAATCTCCTGGCAATTTTGAACTTTGTAACTTTTGTATTTGTTGCGTTTCAAAATACGTTTCACAGTACTTCTACTAACACCGATTTCGTCTGCCATTTTCCGGATAGAGCAAGTTTCTCCCATTTCAACCAACGAACAAACCCTCACTTCTCTCTTCTCCCACTCGGATAGCATTAGAGGGATTTGAGGTCTATTTGTTGGCATTTACGGCAATTCACGACCACTCAGCCAAATTTCCTAAACGCCTTGACGATCCTTTCAATCGTCGAATGCGAAGAAATAGGACGATCCACGTGCTTTACGGCAAATAGATCAGCGGTGCTTTGGTAGGAATTTCCGGCAAGATGCCATATAATGATTTGTACATTCTCTGCGGTTGTATAAACTAACATAATATATTCGAAATTCACGATCACTTGTTAGAACCTTGCGAGCGCATAGATAGACAAACAGTGCCTCAGATGGACCTTTTAGAGCTACGGTAGGTGCGCGCGGCGTGGTTGGCCGGCGAGGATAAATGCAAGTCTGCCAGATCGCGCTATGTACAACATATCTCGCACCCCGGTGAGACTTGGGCCAACATGTATGCAGACATATCTAAAATATAGGGTACAAACATTCGATTCAACGTACGTATGAATGTGCTCGATGTTCTTGTCCGTGTTGCCCGGGCTTTCCGAATATTGTGCATCGATGTAATATCTCGCTTTAAACAGAAACTATTTCTGTTAAGATTCTAAAATTGGTTCGTATTATGCGGAAGTTCGTCATAAGCAGGTTAGCAATAAAAGGTATTTTTTAATATTCTTATGGCAAATATAACAGGATCCTCGGTTTTGGTACGCATCAACCGATAGTTCGCTTTGAGCGGATTCGCTTTAGCCGGTCACTATTAGTTTTGTATTAGTTTTCACGGATACAAAAATACGTTGACTGTAGAAGAGAATACTTTACAGAATTATAAATAAATGTGTTTTGACATTAAATTGTATACCACTTTACTAGATTAAGCGGATAGAGAACGGGCATATGTCTGATATATTAGTGAGAAATATCTAAGTTTTAAAGTCGATTTGCTCTTGTTCTGTAAGTCAATATCCAAACACATTCATGTACGTCTCGACACAAGAAAAAATTATACATTTATTTGAAACAATACAATAGAAACTTAACTAAAGTATTATCTGTGATAACAACAAGTAATAATTAACAAAAATCTGCGGTTAGGTTACATAATTGTATTAATGGCTGCGACAATATTTTTTCTACAATACTGTAGTACATTCAGGGGCGGCCCTAGCAAGTTTTTTCTGGTGGTGCGCTTACCAACCATTTTAAAGAACTTTTATTGGTTCTGCTGATTCAAGCTCTTTCAGCAATGGATTCAAGCTTAAAAGTTCCTCAACCAATTCACTACCAGATATGTCACATTTTCCCCATCGGCCAAACTTATTTCTAAATCTGCACAGGCTTTTTCCAATGTCAACTTTTCAGGAATTGGATCGTTGTGTAAATCGAGTGACCAACGCATTCTTGATTGCATCGATCATACGGTAAAAGACGTTCATTTTAAACAATTCTTCAGGATTTATTGGTGCTTCTTCTACGGTCTCATACTCGAATAATCTCTTCTTTCATCGGGATCGGACTGTCTTAAAATTAGGATCTATCACAGCCTGAGAAGCAATTTCCTTAGCTGTTATCAGAGCAGACGAATAAGCCCGGTACTCTTCACAAATTCCGAGCAGTTTTCAGCAATTGTAACGCGTTTGGTAAATTTATTTCACACTTCTTTTTTGAATTAATTTATTGGGTTCTCAGAAGATTTTTCAGAAAAATTATCCCTTAACTTATCGAACGTGACAACTGACGTTTCAGTAACGTAAATCTACTCAATCTTTTTGACAGTATATAATCAAAATCGTTGGTCTAACGAATATTCTGCGCCTATTAAATCCTTTTTATTTTTCATTGAAAATTTTCGAAAAGAAGGTACTCATTAATCAGTACTGACACGTATGGCAGATGAACTGACTGCTTTATATTTATGGTAGTTTTCTCCATGTTGGTGATAGCCCTCGTATCGATGATAGCTTACTATTATCATCGAAGTTTTCAGCACCTGTTCATAACGCAGGACCAAGTGTCACTCTCACTTGTAGAACAGGATATCCAGCCGTTATGTCCGGCTAGTTCGATTGATATACGGCGGTAATCCTGTACGCATTCTTGTACGTTCCTTATAAAAGTTGCCTATCTTTTTGCGATTGCAGAAGCCAGAGGAGGTTCGCAATCGACTTGCCGATCGTAAAATCGCCTTCTTCGGAGTAAGCACGTTTGAATTCTCTCATTTTAAGAATTTTAGAAGTACAAAAAGGAGATCCGCTCCAAATTAAGTAATAAAGTAACAAATTGCTTATCTTAGATTGGATTCCGAATATGTTGAGATCAATGGATAAGTTCTATGGCTATGCAGGAAGTTTTAAAAAGGTTGGGCTGTCTAACATAAGGAAAACGGTTCTTATAAAGCATAATCCTAAAACAGCGGTTTGAGTCATTCCACATCAAGCGGATCAGTGCTTCACACTCGACTATCACAGATTTGAATAAAATTTTGCATAAATGTTGCCTATTGTATGAAGCTAAGCTGCGCAAAATTTGACATCATGAAATTAAAAATGGATCCTTGAATCAATATGTTTATCCAGCAGAGTTTTAGCAAATAATCTACGCTTTAGCTAAAATAAAAGTTACATTTTCTGATGGAACAATTTTTGCTCTTTCTAATGGTAATTAAAACAGAAAAATTGTAGTTGTCAAATTTGAGATACAGGATCCTAAAGACTGTCAAAATTTCATGCGTAAATTTTTGATAGCAACTTTAAACAATTATATTTAATTAAGTATTCAAGATGAAATGCTGAGACTTAGAGGACTTTATGCCTCTGAAGGCTTATCAAAGGACAGCTCTGCATCTTGTCAGCTCTTGATGATACAGGCCTGCCATAATGGCTACAAATTTGTCGCGCAAAATTTTTTCTTGACTTTGAGCTTCGATAGCATGAAAACTAACAATGCTACATGGCTGAAATCTGATAGGTTTGCAAAGGTTGAACATATCTGCAATATCCTCAAACCTCATTTCCTTACTACTAATACATTTGTGTATGTAGTATACTCTGAAATTTGGCTGAAAATGCTGTACGGCTCGCGCGACATTTGGCACCCTTGATGCAAGGGTCCATAGGACCTCCAATTTTTTTACTTTTATGTTGTCAAATTTTGCACAGCTTAGCTTTATACAATAGGCAACATTTATCCAAAATTTTATTCAAATCTGAGATGGTCGAGCGTGGCTGATTCTGAAAATTGGTCCACTTGACATGGAATGACTCGTTTCTAAACTAGGGGTAATATATGTAGGTAATGGGACTATGGATTGTTTTAGGTGAATAAATATTGGCGACTTAGAGAGGTTAGGCTTAACCTCCTCAGCCCAAGTTCAGCAGCTCATGAGCTGCTCAATAGGTGGCGGGCATCTGTACTCCGATGTGTGTCGCTACGGTCTATGACGGCATGACAGTGTTTCTTGGCGCTAGAGGGCGCCGGGAGATATTTTCAGTGCTGTTGTGGACATTGGGAGTATAAACTGAGAGGTAGAGACAATGCAGACAGCAGAACAGGAAGTGCTCATAACCACGCTGATGACGCCGGGTAGGCAGAAACATGCCCGTGTTTTAGTGTTTTCTTTTCTCTGCTCTCATTGTTTTTGCCGAGAATTATTCCACCAATACCATGGGCTATATTAGCATTATTTTTGGTAAGGAAGATATCGTTTGTTGGCTTTGGCATACCCGGTATAATACATCGGGTCTGTGGAAGTTAATCTATGGACTCGTTCGCGGAGCAATAACGCTGCCTCCGAGTAGGCAAAGGGGGCAACACCACTTAAAAGGTTAAAAAACACTGCGAAAGTGTCTAGTTACAAAGTTAGGTATAGGTTAGAATAAGAGGCAAGGTTTTTACATAACTGTAGATTTTTTTTTTATTTTGTGGTCTAGGGTGGTTTTCTTCGTAAATTGCAACATTCTGAAAAATATGTAAGGTTAACAGCATTCCCACTTAATTACCACTACATAAAGCTAGTTACTGTAACAGATTTACTAGATACTAAACCATTTTTCCACATTACAGGAGTCATGTGAGTCAAGCGAGTAACGTGAGTCACGTGGGCATAACGAAACAGTCGGTAATCGTCTCGCCGACCTCAATCAGCGTACCGTCCGTTCCAGAAACACCATCATTAACGGATATCGGATGCTTGGATTACGATGGTTAGTACATTTTATGATCTAGTCGGCGTTGATCTTTTAGCCGATTTTAAATAATAAAGCTTTTGCGCATTTCAGCCTTATACGAAGACGAGACGGAAACCGACGTCCAAATCGAAAGCCAGGGTTCGGTCATCAAACATCTCCTCAGCCAAGTGAAGATCGGCATGGACCTGACGAAGGTTGTTCTCCCCACTTTCATATTGGAAAGGCGATCGTTGCTGGAGATGTACGCGGATTATTTCGCTCATCCGGACATATTCGTGAAGTAAGCCATCTCCTTAATTCATATTTGGTTGGGATTATGCCACCTTACTATTAAGAATTTTTGATGAAATGTTGTATAGAACTAATCAACGATCTGTACTTATAAAAATTACAAGGATGGTATGAAAAATACCTGTGTTATGGAAGGCAACGCAATTGTTTTGCATTTAGTAAATTTATTTCCGGACATGATCTCCTTGTAGCTCTATACACTCCGTCCAGCGATGCTCCTACTTTGTTAAGCCATCCAAATAATAGGATTTGTCGAATTCTGCAAAATAAGTCTCTGTTTCGGCAATAACATCTTCATTTGACGTGAACCGCTTTCCGTCAAGCCATTTTTTCAATTTGGAAAAAGAAAGAAGTCACAAGGGGCCAAATTTGGCGAATATGGTGGATAGGATGCCAATTCGTACCGTAACTGGCCTAGATTTGCTATCGCGTTATCATGATGGTAGAGATTTTTTTCTTCACTAGATGAGGCCGTTTTCTCTTTAGTTCAGCATGGATTCAGACCAATAAATCAGCATAGTACAACACCCTGATTGACGTTCCCTTCTCCAAACAATTAATTAAAACTATGCCTCGGGAATCCCAAAAAACCGTCGCCATAACTTTTCCAGCTGATGGAATCGTCTTCGAAACCCATTTTGCCGACTGACCTTTGGTTTCTGGCGTGTAGTGATCCATCCATGTCCCCTCTACAGTCACATAACGCCGCAGAAACTAACTCGTATTGCGCTTAAGCATGTCCAAACATTGCTTTGAAGTTATCACGCGATTCTCTTTTTGGTCAATCGGTAGTAGACGCGGCACCCATCTCACCAATAGCCTTCTCATACTCAATGTTTCGTGAAGGATGTTTTGCATACCTTCAATTGAGATGTTTACCATATTAACAATACCTCTAGTCTTCACCCGGCGGTCTGCTAAAACGACATCATCAACTTTATTGATCACATCGTCTGTAGTCACCTCAATGGGAAGACCTGGCCGCTCCTCGTCAAAGTTGGATGTTTGGCCACGCTTAAATTGATTAAACCAATATTTGATGATAGTCTTCGAAGCTGCGTGGTCCTTATAAACTGCATCCAACTTCTTTTTGATTTCTGCACACATTTTCCCATCTAAAAAAAAGAAATCGAATTATTGACCGTTCTTTCTCCATGACTTCACAAATACATAAAACCGCTTTCTTTCAACAGCTATCAAAACAACACTGCTCGATGAATCTCTCCGAAATTTTGACAGACGTTGACTAAAGAATGGTACTTACTGTCGTAATGCAGATTTTGACACAAAGCGCCATCTATCTCCACACGGGTATCCTCATACCATCCTCGTATCCACTGACGATTTTAAGACCTTATGTGAATTGTTAGGTTATGCAGATGCATACACAAAATTTCGTGAAAAGTTGGATTTACGCAATTAGAACCTCCACATTTCATCTTAACCGATGCCACCGGCGCCGGTGTGAATACGGTATTTATTTTGTTAATAGGATAGCGGACTAAAGGACCCTAAAGAGCGAATGGTGCAAGGTAGTCGGAGGTCTTGGTCGTCTTACCAGCCGGGAGGTAAAAGGCGTGCTGAAAAAGCCGTATAATCCGATTTTGGGCGGGGTTGCACTACATAACCTTTTCTCTTTGTTTTGTGGTGTCTATTGGTTACCGTGGCGTAGTGATCGGACCGACACACTTACTACTAACTCCGGACGGGCTATTAAGTGGTGTTAATTGTGATCAGCTATCGTTTGTTGCCCGCACACACACGCATTCGCATACCGCCAAGTAAAGAAAATTGATCAAGTATAGTTCGCAGAAATATAAAGCTGTGCACGTTAACTGGGAATCATGTGTCTTTAAATTATTTTTATGTTCGTTACAGCACATATGACGGGTGAAATCCTGCTGTAAATCATATCAAAATTGAAACTTCAAATAGTTTAACATTTGATGATTTGATGTCATTGACGCCACACAGAAAGAATGTTACAAAACATTAATCATTGAAAGCTATTTCGTTAAGGACGAAAGGACACAGTGGAGAATGATTCTTTCTATGCAACTAGGTATGAATTTTAAAAGAATCACACGTAGCATCTATTGATTCTTGAAAGTACGTTAATTATTCGTTGCGTAAGTTCCTTCAATCTCGTAACATAGATTTTTAGAAACAACATTCTGATGTGTCCACGAAAAAAATATCCATCACTGTTAAGTCTGGACGTTTGCTAGCAAAGGTAGTGTGCCCCGCCATTTCCTATCCAACCTTCACGGATTTCGGTATTCTTGCTGCTAGATTATTCTCCTTCTGGCATTAGTGGTAAATCGTCAATAATTCTGCTAATTTCGTGATGAAAAAGATGTAATATCGACCCTGATAGTAGCACAACATAACTTAGCCCTAAGCACCGTACGTATTGCCTAGAAAATTACATTTTAAATCCATCTTCACCTGTTGATTATAAATCAAAAATACAGTGAAAGTGGCAGTTTTCCAGATATAAGTACGACAGTGTAGACCAAGGACGACAACATCGCTCAAGATCTGGCAATCGTGGTGTTTCGAGCAAGCGAAATAGAAGAAAAAAACAACTCAATACGTCACACACACAGAAGCCGATTAGCGTGTCTAATTAATAAGAAAAAGATGTACAATGAGCACGTAAACGATCGAAATTGGACGGTTAGAAGATTGGAGCAACGGTTATTGTGGACCGGACGAATCCAAATTCCAGATTTTCGTTTTCCGAAGAGGAGTGTTTGTTAGGAGTTTTGTGACACATGAACGTGCCACTAGGAGCAATGCACAGTCTCTACCGTCAAACACGGTGGTGATTCGATAATGATCTGGGTTGTTTTGTGGTACATTTGCCAGGTGATCTCAGAACCACATTTAATGCATAATGAGAAAAGAGAAATACAAACGAATCTTAGAGGAACAAGGCAATACCCTGGTTGGTAAGACATATTGGGTTTTCAGAAGTTTGCTCGATTTCCACACATAGACTAACCCCCCCAAAACACACTTTCAAACTTATGCACGCCAATATTAGAACAGTTGAAGAGGAAAGGTACACCAACAATCGCGACAATGGCCACCCTAAAGCGCAGGATTTGATATCCCATCGAGTTATTAAGGGAAGAACTTGGATCGGGAAGTAAGAAAAAAACTGCCCAAACTTCAAACAGATGAACATGTGGAACAAACTGCAGACAAGCATGGACTAGAATAGCTCCGGAAACATTGTTCAAATTAATTGAAGCGATTATTAAAAGTAACAGGAGGACATGAGTTGGACAGAAAATTTAGGTGTCAAATAATAATTGTAATTGTTAAACTGCACACATATTGTAAATATTAAATACCAAATGCATTAGTTTAATATTTCCATTTAAAAACACTATATTTTGCCATGAAATTGAGGTGCCCGATACTTATGACGGGAGTCACTAGACGCTCTAATACACAATGACGGCCCAATTTATGGTTGGTTAATAGGTAAAAGTAACCGGACATTGCGACACTGCATAGGCGTCGGTGGTATACGGAGTTTAATTATAAGAATACGAAAAATTCATAACACATAAACACTTAAACCGGGTAGAGAAGCAGGATGTAGTGTCGACCTGAATATAAATCATGTTTAACCCGCGCTGAGAGAGATTGTCGTTTTTAGTACCGTTGGCTGTTGCAGAGATTAGTCGACGTCAAGGTTATGTACTTACGTGTAGCTTTTGAAATCATAGCTGGTTGTGTTTTTTGTGTGTGTAGTATTATACCAAGGTACCTCATAGGTATCGTTCCTATAGATACACAAATATTACATAAACTAAGACAAAACACTGCCTCGTAATAGATTTATGCTACTAAGTACATAAGTATGTGCACTTTCACCCATATTAAAATATGACGGGTTGTGCAGTTTTTTGCTTAATATGCAATGATTCGTTTGGCTGCATTGGACGAACTGATTGCCAGAGGCATGTCAATGGTATAAGCTATGCGGAAATGCAAGGAATTGAAATACCTATACAACTATTCCTCATACATTATATTAATTAGTTACCTCGTGTAATTTCCGTTGTCCGTGGTGAGAAAAGGAAAGCAGCTTTTACACACACACGTTTTTGTGTGAGAGAGCGTTCCAACACGCATTACCCATTACCCTCACAACACAATTACAGAATCATTCTGCCGCGAATGAAAGAGATGATAGAAAAGTGTGTAAAAGTGATTTGTGTTCCAAAAAAATATGGATTACCGTGTGGATGAGACGAGCCGAGATAAAGAAAAACAGTATTGCTGAAATGTAATAGCTCGCGTTATATCTAGCGAGAACACAGCATCTCGATATTTGTTAGCTTGCAAACGGTGTTCAACAATGTAACCGCGGCAAACAATATTCAAAAAAGTGATAATGGAAGCATGAAAAAATTTAACAAGTGCCCAAGTTCAAGTGTGATGTATTGTGACAGTGAGGTGCAGCAACGATGTTAAGTGTGGCACGATCCTTAAAAAACAATATTCCTAATATGTGTATTAACCAACAAAAATGTAACCTGCGTTGGCGCATACTTTGCTTTAGCAGCACACGCAAGTTGTTCGAACACCATTACGGAAAATAGTTGATCGGATGATTGGAAGTACTAAATGCAGTGTTTCTAAATCTCCTACCCGTTAAAAAGAATTCGTAAATTTTTGTTCCAGGTAGCCCAGAACCCCTATTTCACCAAGTTTAACGCGATGGGGTACTTGGCTAACAGCAGCTTTTATATATTTAATCCATTCGTCAAACAAATGAATTCAAATCAGTTATAATGCGATTTAATCGAATGAATCCAAAGCAATAGACGAAAGTCAAAGAGAATTTCAAATTCCTAACTTTTAGCAGATTTACCAACAATATGTACCCACATTATACAGATTACTAGATTGCCATCAGAAAAAAATACAATGTACTGAATTGTCATTGCAGAACTCATGAGACATAGTGGAGAGTGTAAAAAATAAATATATACGCATTAAAGATGATACGCCAGGATTATGGCCGCTAGTCAAAAGTTGGCAGATGTTTAAGGAACAAAACCCGATTTTAAGATTTAGAGGCCGTTAAATAAGTGTGAGAATAGTGAACTTTTTAAGTGATTTTGACAAACAGTTTCTACATGCAAATGTAACTTCCTTAGATGATGGAGAGGAGCGGTTTCTATGTATAAGAATATTTTTTCTGTCGACGCACAAGGCTTTAAATAAGTACTGTGGACCACACACCATATGCAATGATGCAGTTTACAGTAGTTCACATCCTGATGCCTCGAATTTGTTGAATATAGCAAGTAATTTATTTATGAATTTTTCGCTTCTTATATTAACCCTATATAACCGACGCCTATCGCGAGCCGCATAGTTGTTGGTACTTAGTAATATGTTAAAATGAATATATTCTTCTATTTCCATGGACACTATCATGCCACGAATATTCTACTTGTTGCAAATAAATCGGAAGCTACTGAATACAATATAAAGTATGCATCTATATCACTGCAATTAGACCAAAAATAGCTTTCAACTATGAAGACATTATATAGGGTGTTTCCCTTTTTAAAAATAGAAGTTTTCCAATGTATCACTTGTAAAATGCACACAACACACATCCTTTTTTTTTTTGAGAACACCTACAACAAAAATTTGTTTTTGATTCATTGGAATATCTTGAAAAATAAATTGAGGTTATGACACACATTAAGAATTTTCCGGATACAACAACACCACTGTGCAGGCAGCTCTATAGAATTGAAACGAAACTTAATCCGTCCTTTAGCATTCAGCCTTCTACGCAGGAACATCATAACAAACGAATAACCTTCAACGCCCACATCTACACTAAATCGAAATCTTAAGGATACATAATGCGTTGTACAACATCGGCCAAGGCGTGTTTCGTACGAGAGCACGATGAAGAAAAGTTAAATTAACGTCCACCACAGCCAACAACACACGCATATTAATCGAAGTGAACCACACTCATAAACTCCCTTGGTTAACAGCTCAGAATAACTCACCACATAGTAGTGACATTCCCCAACGGTTACGGAAGATTACCTACAACCGTGCCGTGGATAGAACTCGGCGGTGCTGTCGGTCCTTAACATGCATAAAAAGACGGCTTCATTGCGCATCGAGTTCACACGAAAACCGTTATACGGCAACAAGAAACACAGGATAACATGCGGACGTATTCGGACACGCTCCAGGACGATAATAAAGCGTTTCTGAGCTCATTTACGGGGAATGCTGAAAACGTTGCTTGTTAATGGAAGCTAGAGGGGGAGATGGTGGGGGTGAGTATGAATTAAGTGTTTATATAGGGTTGTCCAGAAAGTTTCGATGATTTTAGAGAAAAAAGTAACAAGTTACAGACCGTTCTCGGTGGTTGAACGATTTAAGATACCTTTCGATCGAGCGGCGCTGGTTCATATCCCGGCGATACGTTGCTTATTACATGGATAAAAATCGAACGTATGCCTCTCTAGGATAGGAAGTAAAATCGTAGACCCCGTGTCAATATGATGTTTAACGCGTTTAAAATCCTTACCAAAAGTTGAAGCACCTCTGGATTCGACAATCGACTAATGATCCGTAGTAATCGATGCCTAGAAGTGCGAGGTGTATTTCGTAATCCGACGCTTTGCCCAATAGAACAATAACAACAAGCTTACAATGCCATTTAATACAATTCGACGTGGCCCCTCTCCATTTCAAAGCACTGCTCCCAATGTTCTGTAGTGAGTCGACAAATTTTAAGGTCGTGTAGATCATTAACTTTCATCTGAAAAACTTTAGATTTGGTAGATCCCCAAGCGGAGAAATCTAACGGAGCCTTCTAAAGCCCGATGAACGAAGTGCCCAAGGTCTTTGCAACCCTCTGCTTATCCACTTGCCAGCGAAGGCTTCATTAAAGCAGCCTCGAACAATGTTTGCAAAATAAGAAGGTGCACCATTCAGCTGAAAGATAGCTGACTCAAAAATTCCATTCTCCATTAATTACGGCTTCAGAAACAGTTGCAACTTATCGAGATAAATGCTGGCATAAATCGCTTCCTCTGCGAAAAAAAGTAGGCCACACACTCTTGTCTGTGTAAAACCCAAACGAACGTTTGCTTTTGGAGTATCTCGTTGTCTCCGAACTTTTGACAGACGTCGACTAAAGAATAGTACTCACAGTCGGTAATGCAGATTTTGTCACAAAACGTCATCTGTCAACATTTTCACTAAAATGGATCGAGACTTCATGAACACCCTTGTATTATTCTAAATGCTGCAATTCCTTCCTCATTTAACTACCTTCTTGATTTCAGGATGTGGAAGAATTCATCGACGTACATAAGTTAGAAGTAGTTAAGAAGCAAGTGAAACCGATCAGTCAACAGCAAGAGAACGAATCGCGGCGGCTATGGAAGGAGGTAACGGCAGGTTTGAAGATCAACGACATCGATCAAGCTACCAACGCTAAAGCTTCGCTCGAACAGAAACAAAGGGACGAAGCTAAAATGAGGAAGGAAACGAATATTCAATGGGAAACGAAAGTAAATATCCTTCGTTCGTTGTGTTAACTTACACTATTATTGTTGCACAAAATCAAGCTCCACCCCCCAGCCTAATTTTACTGGTGTAAAATCGAAAGAAGTCTTGAAAGAAGTCTTGAATTATCAAACAAACGAATTTAACAACTCCCAATTTTTTTCGTCTTAAAATATGAATTGTCCTCAGAAATTTAAATACAAGAATAAGCTCGACCAACAGACCAATTTTACTCATCCAAAAATTTAAACATTTAAGTATCCATCGCTAGGCTAATTTTACTGGTATATAAATATAATCATAAAAATAAGCAAAAATACATTGTCCCCAAAAATAATTCCATATTGTTGCCAGTACTTGGGGTTTTGCCATAAATTTAGGTTAGTACTTCACTACCGAGAACTGTTACTTCGTTACTGGAACACGAAATTTGCTTTTAATAAAGAGATAGCGTTTCAATGCAGTTGAATGGTGGACCCGAAAAGTAGATTTAATTAAGAAGCAGTCCCTGACTCTATTTTTTTGCACACCACTCTAACTCCCTTGCCGATTTAAACATTTACCATAACGCTAAAGAGGTACTCTAAATCTGTGGCACTGAAACACTGAAACGGTTCACTAAAACCCATACCACAATACTTTACTCGTATTGGACGCACGTTTCGATAGAAGCGAAGCTATTATCATCAGCAGTAAAACTGAATTAACAAATTAAGCGAAAAATTAGCCTTATACAACAAATAAATTACGCAATATGTAAATCTAAAATAAGCAAGGTAATCCTTAATTATATATTGTGCATCCAGTACGAGTTAAGTTTTGTGATAAGGGTTTTAGTGAACTGTTTCAATTTACCATAACGAACATCGTGTATTTGTTTTTGATAGCTTGACGTAGTTTTCTTGGAGTTTCTTATTGTTCCTTGCGGCATAAAGTCCGCTAAGAATACACCTTGCCTGTCCCAAGACACAGTGGCCACGATCTTGCTCTTTGAAAGTGTTTCGTTTTCACTCTGAGTGGCGATAATGTGTGTCGTCACTCTATTCGTTATTGTTTTGATTTAGGAGTCACGTGGGACACCTGTGTCCCATCTCCTGTGGCCCCATGATCAGGACTAGACAAAATACGTTCCAAACGTACTTAAAATATAAAATACAAAACATACTCCTTATTAAAGCTGGCCACGAGCGGTACCGCGCAGTAGCGTCGAGTCGACCAGGCCTCGCGTTCCACTAGAGTTATTCTGCTAATAGAGATGTTTGCTGCCGCAAATAATTTCGCTCATCTTTTAAATAAAAATTAAATAACACGTGCTCAAACACTTACCATTTTAAGAGTCCTCCGTGAAATCACAAAGTGAATAATGTCTGTTAAATATCTGCAACATTAGATATGTTTCAACTGTTGCAGAGAACGAACGTTCTACATCTAATGACGAATATTTGCGTAAGTAAAATAATCTTTCAAATAACTTAACGATTCTGTTGACGCACCTTCACAAATGTGTCTTAATGTGCCAAAATCAGAATTTTTCTCAAAAACACTTCCAAATTTTTCTAGAACAGAAACATTTTTTGCGTCTTCAATCGCGCATAGCTGTGCGTGAACATGTTGCACTATTTGTAGAGATTCTTCTAACGGCACCGTAGGATTTTGTAATTTTTCTATTGCATCTGCTAGCCCGAAGTAATTGTCGTGAATGATTTTTTAAATCCATTTTAACCTGACTATCTTGAAATTTCGACTGGCTTTTCTGGATAGCGGCAGTTTCCTTTGTATCGAATTGTAAAACCACGTTCTTAATATTGTCAAAATATTAATGATAATAAAACGCGGCCTGCAACCATGTTCCCCAACGAGTTAGAATAGGTTCTGGTGGCTCTGGTATACGGGGGCACAGTCTATGAAATTCGCGAATACGTTTCGGTAATTTGACAAATACTGCTTTGGTATGCGCTATTAAAGCGTCTACCTCAGGATAACATTTTCTGATACTATCCGCCACAAGATTGAAAGCATTAATTTTACACGTAATGTGTAACAAATTAGCAGAATGCTTTTTAAGAGACCGGCCTACAGAAAGCATGTTTGCAACACCATCACTTATTAACATCAAGAGTTGGTTTGTTGAAAGTTCAAACTTGTCCAATGTATTTAACACGAACTTTGAAATTACTTCGGCAGTACACTGTTGTATTCGTTTGGAGACTAATAGAATTGAAGGTGCCGATTGATGAGGTTCCAATTTGCGTGCCATTACATTAAGAACAGAATGTTTTCTTCCGATCTGTTGTTTCGTCGACACATAACCACAATTTTTGATCTTTCAACTCCGATTTTATTTTTTGTTCAATATGTTCGCGCGCAGATGGCACAATTCTTCGTAACGATGTTCGACTTGGTAATTTGCACTCCGAATAGTTATTCCAAAAGCAGATAAATGGTTCCTTGTCTAGTAAATTAAACGGTATATCATATGCGATAAACGTAACGCATAAATTAAATATAAATTTTTCATTGTCTCGTGCGCAATTTCTTTTTGAGACATGCTTTTCACTATTTACGTGTCGTAGACAATGTTGTCTGGACCAACACATTAACGGGATTTTCCAGATTACACATTTAATTTTAGCACCTTCATATATTAAGTCTGGAATTTCTGCAATAAATTTTCGAAGTTTGTCCGACCGCGGTCGTTTTGCTGACGAAATCATAATTTTTCTAGGACAGATAAACAATTGCGCAAATGACCGGCAGCGAAAATGTCCGTACTGCTCCGCAGACCAAGTAATACTACCGTTCCTCTCGGTCCGAACTGATTCTACGCCGATGCTCGGTACCGCTCGTGGCCAGCGTTACTCCTTATTAATATTTGAAATATCAAATACAAAATACTATAGAGTATCTAAAGAATATTTTACATTATCTCTGTGCAATTTTTATATTTTTAAATATTTCCTATTTAAAATCATCGGAATACTATTTTCAAATTCGTCACTCTTTGTTTCCGTAATTTTCGACGATTTCATTAAAGGGTGTGTTTTTTAAATACTCGAGCTTTTGAACAGTTTCAAGTATACATTTTTAAAATTCACAGGTAATTAAGATTGACAGTTCCGACAGTAAACATCAAATTCACATATCGTGGGCTTATTTCCAAAACCTCCTGAGCCATTTTTCAATAATTTTTCAAGAGGCAAAGAAAAATGTTGTTTTCAGAATTTCGCTATCAAAAAAAATATTTTTTTGAGAGATGTTTAATTAGCAAGAGATCCCTACTACTTATCAAGATTATTGAAAATTAATATTCTTTACCGGACTTGGGAGGTAGCTAAAACCTCCCAAGTTACGATGCTGAAATACTCAAAGACCGGTGGTTTTGATTAATTTATTGCAAATGTGAAAAGATACAAAATAATATAATCGCATTAAAAAAAAACTTAAATAGAAATATGGAATTAATCTTAAAACTGTTCAGTCACTCTCAGATGGAAGTGTTTCATAAAATAGATGATAATCTATAGGGATTTTAACTGTTGAAGATGATCGTACTTTGATTGTTTAATAGGAACTTGCTTCTTATAAAGGACCTCGATGAAACCGGGATTTTCTTTTTCTTGTTCTTTTTTTTTCAGCACAAGTCAGCAATAGATTCTGTTCTGTAGTTAGAGGTTAAAATTGTTGAAAATTGTTAAAAATATAATATCAGATTGAAATGAAACTCTGAATACTACTAATTTTCTAAGGGCACTTCTGTTGGGTAGAAACCAGACGGTTAACGTTTTTAAAACATATAGGATTCCGGAGGCTAAGAAATTTAATAATAGATGACACAACAGTCGATCTACATTTAGATTTTGCAAGGTCGTAGATGCTGTTATAACTAGGCCTAGCACAGAGCGCTTTGCGCCAGGTTAGAGGTAAGATTGCGCGGCCCACGACGCGACGTATGTATGCAGACGAATCAGCATTAGCTACCTTGGCGAATGAAATTATTGATTTCTTGCAACAGTTTCTCCTCAACCTTTCGCATAATTATAAAGATATATACGTACGTAGGTATGTCCAACGTACACAAGGAAAATAAACGATCGTTGGCTAATAAAATCACAAAATTTATCAGTGAATTTCCGGATTTAAATTATACAGGAACTAAAGTATTGTGCAAAGTTCACACAGCGAGAATCCTTCACCGAGACAAATGTTGAAACATACCTGACGGTGCAAGTTTTTCAACAATCCTATCCACACTGTTAAGAAGTTACGTTTATTTATTATATTATTATTTATTGAAGTCAAACTTTTTATGTGGCGTATTAAAATTAACATGGCTTCCGTCGGTGAACTATGAAAATTTCTAATTTTCCTTGGAATTTCCGACGCAACTATGGTAAATACTTGAAAAAATTTCGTCCCAGTACGGAATCGAACCTGACAGCTTCCGCTTGCCGGACGGACGTGCTAATCACTACACCACGGGGACCTTGATGCTAGGAACATTCACTTTTTAATACCTGGTTATTATTTTTATCTGCAAATATATCATAATATTTTGACAGACAATTTCTAATTCTTACATGCCAAGTACACTAATTAATATAGTTTGTCTCCTGTCGGTACATTATGAAAATCTATATCTGTGGGTGAATTTTGAAAATCTGTAATTTTCTTGGAATTTTACCGGAACGAGATTTTTTCAATTATTTAATTACGTCGGAAACTCCAAGGATATTACAGATTTTCATAATTCACCAACGGCTGCCAGATATAACTAGTGTACTTGGCATATGAGAATTAAAAATTGTCTGTCGAAATATTATGATAAATTTTCGCATAAAAATAATATTAAAAATTTTGCGTTCCTGGCATCAAGGTCCTCGTGGCATAGCGGTTAGCATGCCCGCCCTTGTGGGAGGTGTCAGGTTCGGTTTCTTACCGAGACCAAGTTTTTTCAAATATTTAATAATATTACATACATAGCAAATGCCGTTTTCAAACAAAAAATTGCAATAAAAACACTTCAATGCGTGCATACATTCGCTTTATTTACCAATCATTTTTATTGCGTCAGTTTTTATTTTTTACCATAGGGTATTTCTAAATATCACTCCTGTCGGGTATAAGTCACACATACACTGCTTATTTATGAGGGATGTTCTGTAATTAACGAGACAAATGGCTGTGGAAAAAAAACAATTTATGTATAGTCAATGACAATGAAATTTACACTACTTTTCAATGTAGTCTCCACCAACATTTAGGCACTTCTCCCATCGCCTTGTAAGCTTTCTAATTCCAGTGCTGAAAAATTCTTGACCTTGGTGTCCGAGCCACTTGTGTACAACTTGACAGATCTGGTTGAGACTCGCAGTTATACTGAGGGTTGTATCGAACCACTGCCACTGCCCGTTGGCGCATCTCATCTCGCGCAACATCCTCAGTTCTTATGTGCAACCTTACACCTATAGATGATTAATAAAATAAGAGCACACTTAAGCAGAGTTTATTTAAATATCAAACTCATTGTATCTGAAATATACGTTAGGTTTAATAGTATAGAGCTTTGTATTGTTTTCTTTTTATTTCTGTATATTTCATTATATCCATCTGTATTTTTTTTATATTCTTTTTGCAAAGGCTAAAGGAAGAACGCCGTCTCTTCTTTTCGAAGTTAGGGAATTTAGTCTTTTTGGCTGTCTCAGTGTAATTACCGTAACTTTTTTTTCTATATTCTGCACTGTTTCGCCAATAAATTCTATTATTATTATTATTTTGTCAGAAGGCGTTGAATTATAATATTACGTGCTTGAGCGGACATGTCTGTTTATAATATGCGTGCGTACCGCTGCTCGCTTTATGATATACTGCGGTTGGATGGGATGTCTCAGTGAGACTCGAATGCGCTGTGCAATTCACAAAGTCAATCCCCCGTTCGTATCCGGACCAACGTGTATATACCGTGTGTCCACATTTCGATGCTCACCATTGGTATCTCGGTTGTTAGAAGACATAGAGCAACGGTTAAATGGGGAATGTTTTGTAGAATTCAATACTCGCAACAAATCTCATTTCAAACTCACCCTAACTTTTTTACATTTTAAGATATTTTGAAAAAAACAAAATTTGGCGATTTCAATTTTTCACAATAACTCGATAACACCTAATGTGACCGCTTCTAAAGTTTTACAATGTGGAGACACTTTTTTAAGACAAATTTGTTGGCGTCAATAGAAACCCCCGATTGTCATTTGTTTTCAAGTTATTAGCGCTGTCTTTTATTTTTTCATAGGCAGCCATATTGGATTGTTGGTTAGTTAGATAGCCCTTAGAATGAGCTTTTCAACGATGTATAACATACCTGAAAATTTTTTATTTGTAGAGGAGATATCAACAAAAAAATAAATTACACACGGTATACCAATTTAATTTCTGCTCTCGAGCACTACTAGTATTTTCCCCAGTTGTGTATTAGTCGAAACAAATTTTAATTGTAATCCTTCTATCTTTTCCAGTTATTCACTAAAGAAGCAGACGATTCTTGGACCTACATAAAACCCCTTCGGCTGCGATTAAGCTCTTCATCGAATACATGAATTTCTACTATACTAATTCTAAAAACAAAAAAAAATGGATAACTACCTAAGGAGATACTGTGCTTTTCTATACAAGTTACCATTTTGTTTCTGTCTTGATAAAAATGATTCTATTTTCAGAATTGTTGTGAACTGTGATATCAAATGATTAAAAAAAAGTATGTATGTAAAAGAAATTGTATACCGAATGAGAAATTTTGGTATGAGATTTTGTTTGCTGCTGGACAGCCTTTAACCGATCATAAATCCTAACGATTACTCCTCCAACCAGAACTAGTACCGTACTCTACCTGCCACCCGACCTTTTTACGGGAGATGAAGATGAGAGGACGAAAGCAAATCTTTTATTAACTCCAGAAAAAAAATGAAGACCTAACCTGAGCAGCTGTTTCCAAATGGCATTCCCTTTATTTACCGGTTTTGTGGTACACAAACACTACTAACCCCTTCTTTTCGTAAAACGTTAACGATTACTACCGATACATTTATTTTTTATTTATTTCCAGTATAAGTTTTAAAATGTATCATTATTTTTCATTAGTTTACGAGTAAAATTATTTCTTTTCTTTTATTTCTTATCTTACCTTCCCTTCAGAAAAAAATTGAAGACGTTTTCGATGTATGGTGGTATATTCGTTGTTTAATAGAATCTGGTCCAATGTGTAACTGATACGTACCCTATTTTTTTATATATTATAACTTTCCTTTTTTTTATTATTTCATAAAATTAAAAAAAAATCAATTGTGACCACACTGTTAAGATAATGATATGTTTTTAGGAAGTACAATCAATGAGAAACTTGTATGATACTTCCAAAAGAAAAAGATTCTCTAATTAAACGATATTCTACATATCAGGTTTATTTGTTTCATTTGTTTCCTGTCCTTTATTGTTACCACCGACATAAGAAATCCTAACAGCTCTGACGTCAGCAGGCTGTGATATATTGGTTTAGGCAAACGATAAGCCAAATTTTTTCGTTTTGACATTACACGTTCAGACCGTTTCTGACGTTTTGAATTGGTTTATCCAAATTATATTGATTTTATTTCAAAAATACTGTGTAGTGATATTTCCGTACTTTGTTGGTAATACCTATAATGTTTTTCTGGTGTTTATAAGCGATACAATCTTTTCTGTAATGTAAAAGCGTGACTCGGGCGGTCTAATTATAATACTGTGTCATCGGCTGTTTTATTTGCAGGTGCTCGCCGACCATTTACAGATGTTCTGTGCCGTCGGCTGTCTAAACGTGTTTTATGTATTACGTGTTTATAACAGTGCCGTATACCTGTTACGTACCTGAGTGCCGCAGTAATTATAAGAATGGACCGAAAGTTCACACATTCGGTTTCCCCTCTGATACGCAGATATGTAAAAGATGGGTCTGTGCACTGCATAGGAAACATTTTACTCCAATAATATATACTAGGGTTTGTGAGTTACACTTTGTAAAAGAAGATGTTATTTACTTTTCAACAGCTACAGATTCAAGAACCGGTGAAACTATAACTGTAAGTTTAAAAAATCCTAGGCTTAAAAAAGATGCTATTCCAACTCAATTCCCTCACTGCCGCTGTATATATAGTTTGGTATTTTTTTGCTATATTTAACAAAATCATTTTTGAATGAATTTGAATGAATTTTCAAATATAAACATTTTTATTGAAAACCATATTACATTGATGGGGCATTATTATTATGCTTTAATAATTAAGTACTGCACAACACTTGTCGATTTACGATTGACACTGACAATTTGACATTAAATTAGTTAATTGTCATATTTTACAAGACATGTTTTAAATGAATAATGTGATAACAGTATCGCTTGTCCCAGATTTTTATGAAAATAATCTTTGACATATTTTTTGCTAAAAGCAAACAGTTTTTAAAATAAACGAATATAACAAATAATTTTTAGGTCAAAAACAAAGTATTCTCATTTTTAAAGTCATTGTCACAACACTCAAAAAATGAGCTCATAAGAGTTGTCCCAGATTTTTATGAAATATTTTTATGCAAGTTGAAAAAGGTACTTTTTCCAGACAGTTTTTTAGTTTTGAGACATAGTCAATCATCCATAGGGTATATTCTCTAAATAAAGAGGATTTATTTTGTGCGATATTACTCTTGCTCGGCCTACGCTAACTACTCCGAGTAACCAGTGTAAAAATATACGTTCGTTGGGCCTGCGTGCAACTGTACACCTACTTGCACTGACCACTTCAGTGACGTCATTTCACACTAGCCCGAGCGAACAAACCTTACATTGTACAACACACGCTACTACTTTTTAAAATACCATCATTTAAATTAGGTTTTAAGGATTTTTTGGAAAATGGCTCCAGTGGTAAGTTAAAGTACTTCGACGTTCTCTTCATACAATTCGTCATCATTGCCAAGATGATACAAATTGTAAAAACAGGCACCTGAAGTACAGTAGTATTTCTGCGCATGGTACTGCTAAATGCAGGTTCTATCCTGCTACGCGGTCGATAGGAACCCAAAAATGTGTTATAGATTTGTTCCTCGTGCGTTTATCGAATGCATTAAGTCAAAAATTTGTTTGTGCTACAAATATATTTAAATAAGTTTAACAATAAACAAATAAAAAGTAAATAAACTAGATTATCGTTAGCGTTGGCATTTTTTAAATTTCGCGGATGATTTAGGTTGGTAGTTCCGGCAATAAAGAACATAAGGTTTGTTCGTTTGTCAATTAGTGCAATACGGAGTAGCTCAAATTTCTAAATTGCGCGTTCGTTTGTAAAAAAAGACTGGCAATCCGATGTTCGTTTGTATATGTTGGGCAGCTTCCGACAGTTTTGAACTGTACAAATTTACACCTCCTCAGGAGGTGGAGTAAGTCAGTGCAGCTGTCATTCCATTATTTGCCTAACCCAACTTTACTTCATATTCATACAAAATGACATCCGTTGTAATCATTGAAAGTGAAATACAACAATTAATAAATAATAAGGGTTTTTTAATGCTATCGTGATTGCCAATTGCCACCATTCTCACTCTTTTAGGTTATGTATACTATATAAACACCAATTTGTACTGTTCGGTTGTACCCATTTAGAGTAGTTCTGAACAATCAAAACGATCCTATCACACTCTAGAACTAACGCGAGCAAGATAAACGAACAAACCTATACTTGCCAATTTCTTAAGGTATCATATTTATTACCGGAACTACCAACTTAAATCATCCGCGAAATGTAAAAAATGCCAACTGTAGTATTAACCAATAAATTTTAACACAATAATACCTTACTATGCAGTAAGAAGTATACAATTTTGCATAACTACGAACTTATGACAATCTATAGGTTTCAAAATAATTTTAAAAAATGCCCTCAATCAGACAAGAAGAAAAAAGCCATTTTGGAAAGTCAAAAACCCCCATTCACAAAGGCACAATCTTCCAAGTCGGCGGAGACTACTTGCCTATTTATTAAAGCACTTTCAAAGTGTATAACAGCAAAAATTTATAGTATATCGCGGTTAGTTTTACATAGTGTGTTTGTTTGTATATTTTAATGAAATAAAATTAATATATTGACATTTTAAATGATTAGTACCTTATCTACATTTTCCCTATGGTTCATATTACACTCACATAAGTGCTATATGTCATTAAGTCATAATAAAATTTTATGATAAATGTCATCCTCCCTTTATCTGCTGGCATCTGCCGTAGATGAAACGTACTAAACGGGCCACCTCCCACGCGCCGATTTAATGACGCATGCGCGACACGCAATCAGTGAAGTCGAGTCAAGTCAAACACAGCTGAGAAATGGCTGCTGGCAATCGGTCAGTAGTACGAAAACTGAATTAGCAGCGGACAGATATGCAAAAACGTAATATGTGATAATCAAAAATTCGTCAACGCGTAACAATAATCCTGCACAAAACCGAAAATTATTAACAATTTTACAAATAATGTAAGTCGCCCGCCTCCCACGATCGAACCACAGTTTTCTCGTATTGTTTGTGTTTGTCAATCGAACGTCAGTTTGTTTTGAAGCGTATCCCGTCGTTCCCAAAAAAGAAAACGCAAAATCCTGTATGAAAGTTGGCGGAAAACGTTAACGTCTGTGTCGTTTCTACTTTCAGGCGATGTCTGGAAGATGTGTAAATGCGAGAAACGATGAATCGGTGCAACAATCGAATAAGAACGGTACACCGCCAGAAGAGAAGAAGATTTCCTAATAAGCATACACCACTGCCCTTTTTACGATGGCTACGATGATGTATCCGACACTAACGAAATCGCAGAGTATGCGTTCTAAACGCAAGTCTGCTGTTGAACTGCTAGCCGAAAGCAAACCATTCTACGTAAAGTCTGAAATAGTACGTGATACCACACAATCCATTCCGACAAGACCAATTCAGAGCTTTGGATGTGGATACGGCACATATGTAAGGAGTAAATCAGTTAACGTAACAGCACATACCACTAACTGCAGACCAACAACCTTGCCTCAATGTAAGTGTCCCATAAAAATATTTATTGCTTTTATCTACTTGCGTTCAGTATACATTTCACAAAATATCTTCCAAAAAAAGAATTACGGTCAACAATATGTCTGTGTTTATTAATTGTTTAACAAAACTGATTATATTTGGCCTCACAGATGTTTGTTATTACATTTTTGTACCTAAACAGTGTTAGTGCCAGGTCAGGTCAGATTTTAATTCACTTGTAAAAAGGCTATAGAATATCCTAAAGTAATTTTGAAAATTTTTTGAAAATGATCCACCTGAAATACTTCAGAAACTGAAAATAAAAATCTCTAATAATCTACTTTTATTATAAAGGGGACATGCTTTGATCCTCCGTGAATACCTCTCCCAAAATTTTAAATTAAATTACCCATCGAGTGGTGCTTCAAACGAATGCTTAAAAATGCTGGTATATCTTTTTTTTTGAAAAGAAATATATTAAGAAACTAAATAAAAAGTTTGTTTTATGTTACGAAACCCACAATAAGTTTTTACACATCTAGGAAGGCTTTAGCAATAACAGCATTTTAAAATATTTCATTACAATTAGAATAAACAAACAGAACTGAAAAAATAATATTCACAAGAACTGTTCAAAATGGACACCATTGGTTTCCATGCAGTAGTAAAGCTAATGTTCAAATTCTTGTTTTATTCCTTGTGGTAGAAAACCACCAGTGGCGGCTCGTGACTTTTTGGCGAGGGGGACGCGATTGTGAAAAAATCTTACCTTTAGTTTACAATGATCTTTGAAAAAAGGCAGGAATTGCTGACAGATTATTAAACAATACACGCACTGCACTGGAGGACAGAGCAGTGAATATAATGTGCACGAGGATATTTATTTTTAATGTGTGCCTGAGCCCCGTCCATGCTTAATTGGTTTAAATCCCCAAAAATGCTCATAAATTCTGCCATTAAAAATATATTTGAATATAATTGCCATCTGACACCAACTTGTTACATCTGTAACACAATAAATCGAAATTTTTTATTTGATTTTAAATCTCTAATCTACAAATACCAAGCATAGAATCTAACGTCTTATTTTGGATTGTATTTGAAGTTCCTTTAAAAACACTAGCATTATTTAAATGTTCTCGAAGTGTCAGATTTCAAATCAGCCTAACAATCCATTAATTCCCTAAATATACCACGAAATTCAGATTTTTCGCTGCCATCATGATCTTTAATGGCCAGTTCAAAGGCACATTAAAATATAATATAAATTAATACAACATATGAAATCAGCTGGTCGGAAACAGCCGGAACGCTATGGTTGATTGCTACACTGCGAGACTGCCACGCATATGCAGCATTTTTTTTATTTATATGTGAGAGAGTTAGTAAAAAAAGGATTATTCAAACTAATGATTAATTTAATTGGAGTTTTTACTACGATTTCTAAAAGGCATTGTTAATTTTTGTCTTGTAAAGTTTTTTATTTCGAATGAAGAAAGTTATTTATTTATCGAGCCTGAGAATTATAATTGGCTGTACTTCCGAATAACACCCATAGATTTGTCGATTTATATGGATATTACAGCAGAAAAATCGATTAATTCCCTAAATATACCAGGATGTTCTGATGTTTCGCTGCATTCATGTTGTTTAAAAGCTGGTTCTCAAAGCACAACATTTAATACAACATATTAAACGTTTTAATATACCGGCCGCACGCAGGAATATTTAATGGTGAAAGGCGATCATAATGATTTAGTTCATTTCTAATCTGTTTTATCTAGTTTCATATATGTGCCGATTATTTCTAAGATATTTGGGCAAATAACAAAAGTATAGTATATAAACTTTATTTTAAGCCTATATTACATTACAGCCGACTTTCGAATTTCCTACCTATTTTTATATACATAAAAGAACCCTGTTCTTCTTCATAGCACGATGTGTTGTGTTTTCCCAGCTTTTTGAGATGTTGATTCACAAGACGAAGGTTTAAAAACCCTTCTTCGGCCGTTGTCGGATGGAAGACATGCATGAATCCGTGGCCAGCATAAGTCTGTTTAACACATCTCTATTACATTCTTCCCTAGAAAACTTTCTAACAAAAATTTGTCTACACAGACGGAAATGTCCATTTCGAGCCTTCGATGCCTCCTGAGAGAGTTGTCCTATAGGTGAGATGGTATGATTAGTAATTGACTCTAGTATTATTTTGAGACGTTTGATTAGGTCTGCATTTTCCCCCGTTATTCTTGATGATACATCTGGATCTTCAAAGAATATTCGTGATGAATTGCCATCGTTCGGTCTTCCGAATCGGTATTTAGGGAAATCTACCAGCAATTCGAGTTCGGATTTAAAGGCGTTTTGAATTTTAGCTTTCAGATCGAGGCTCTGTTCACTGTCCACGTTACACACTAATTTTATGGAGACAAATGAACGTTGAAATATAAATGCATCAATATCTATATCATAATTTAACCTCTGTTTAAATTGGTGCTGTTGTGCACCATCTCACATCCCCTATTTTGGATATTAATTCAAGGTTACGAAGCTCATAATCTGAAAATCTTTTGAAAATATCTAAGTAACGGCACAATCTAAGTGTTGTGTAATCCATAAATCCCTGAAGTTTTACTTCAACACTGTTCGGAGTAACCACTACTGCTTCTTGTTTCGCATAGCACTTTGATTTGATAGATTGTAACAAAATGTAACTATTTCTGGCATACTTTCGTATCGTTTCATATTGACTGCGAGTCAAATCACCTTCAATAAACATCAACAGAGCTTCCTCAGGCGATAGTTTTGTGCGTTCTGGTATGTGAGCTGTTGCTTTTTTATATTTCTTTGCAGCACGAGTTGGTGAATCTGTAATATCTTTCAAAATATTCGGACCGTCTACGCTAGCAGATGCAGATGACAGATGACTCATTTGAGTTGTAAAACTTAACTCATTTACCGGTACATCTTCCCTTAGGTCTTTTGTTTTGCGCCTTTTGCTGTATTGGCTTGATTCTTGGAAAGGCTTGGTTGGTCTACCCTTACGTACTACTGTCACCGTTGTTATTGCAGGTAAAGAGGTAGTAGTTTTCAAGCAGTCTTCATAAAAATTGCCTCTGTATTATACGCCACGGCCTATTTGGTCTTAAATAGAGATTTAAAGTGCGGTAGTTTATGTTTAAAATCTCTTCACAAGCTGTTAGGACCGTTTACACATCCAGTCAATTTCAACAAGTGATTTTCCATGTATTCAATTTTTCTGATATTGGGCGTGCTGGAGATTGTCTTTTTAAGTTATATAATTGTTGTCTAGTGAAAGTTTTTGACATGTCGTTCAATCCTGACAATAAAACGATATCAAAAATGATTAAATTCTATAGAACCATTGAAACCTTCTATTTCAAACAAAAACTATAATTATAAAAAATTATTTAAAATAATACTTAGTGTCTTTTGGTGATTTCTGTCTGTGTTTATACGCAGAGAAACGTTTGCTTGTATCAAGACTGTCCGCTTAAATTTAAGACAATTGCCGTTTCAATTATCCATGCAACATACAACAGTTGATTTGTTGAAAGTTCAAACTTTTCCAATGTATTTAACACCAACATTGAAATTACTTCGGCAGTGCATTGTTGTATTCGTCTGGAAGCTAGTAAAATCGAGGGTGACGGTCGATGTGGTTCCATTGTGCGTACCATTACATTAACCATAGAATGTTTTTTACGATCTGTTGTTTCGTCCACACATAACCACAGTTTTTTGCAACTCCGACTTAATTCTTTTCTCGACATGCTCACGAGCAGACGGCACAATTCTCTGTAATGTTCTCTCACTTGGTAACTTAAAGTCCGCAGCAACATAATGATACTGTGATTCAAATGGGCTTCCTTGGTGTAGGCAGAATGTTTACGGAAATTTTGTATTTGTTTCTGTTTCCCTAGACAGGTTATGGAAACCAGCAACAAAATGTTCCTTTGTGTTTCTTTGGTGTGGACATGCCTTTACAATAAAAGTAGATATGTTTTTGGAAATTTTTATTTTAGTTTTTGAAGAATATCAGCCGATCGTTTTTCAGAAATCACACCTTATATTCTACGTAAACTTTAATTAAGAATATATGTAATTGAATAATTGCAACAACAAATTTAAAATTAAATACTTCGAATGTACTCGCATTCTAAAACAATTTATGAACCTGCAATTCCCGCCATATTTTTTATCATAAAAACCGCCATGAATGACTATTCAATTTTTAAGACGAAAACAGTTATTATTGTCCTTGATCCATTATAATGGTCGCGGTTTCGTAATTATTAATGCAGAACTCGTGCTTTTATTTTGTTTTTTCCTCGCTAACTCGTTTTTATTACTACAACGACAACAACAACAATAGCCATATTCGCAATATTATCAACAATAACTTTTGAATTTCCTGAATTAACGGGCTTCGTGAACTGAATCCTCTACCGGTTTTCGAAAGAAAAATATGACTGGTCTGTGGAAGTTGTACCAACTAGTATCTGGATACGTAGTGGCATATGTACCTACAGCTGTTGTTAAAGAAATAACCTGCATAATGAATCTAAGTATGCTGTGAACTACATTGCGGCAAACAAAACAGGTAACACGACGTACTTGTCGTGCAGTCGTAGCCTACTATTACGTACAAGTTGCGCATGCAAGATGGAACATAGAAACGGCGAATAGCCTGTAGTAAACTAGTATGGAAAGAATTGGACATTAAAGTTAATTTGAAATGGTGTTAATGTGCAAATAAACTTGTGAATGTTTACAATTATATTTCCTTAACCTAAAAAGATCTTACTACATGCGGAATAGGAGTTTTTATTTAAGATTTTCAAATATTATATACAGGATATGTCACGATGAGCGTTGGTTAAAAGTATAAGGGGAAGAGAGTAAAATAAAAATTTGGAAATTTACATACATAAATTAGCCTTTAAAACTAGCTCTTATACCGGAAGCAGCATTCAACTTCCCTATTTTAAATGGAACACTACCATTTTTATGTCAAATTTGGATTTTGTGTTAGATTTTAAAATTAATTTATGCAACATACCCCATCCCGAGAATTCACTCCTAAAGAGATATTGCAACTTTTCGAAAAAGTTTGACAGATGTGGTGCATCACAGGCTTTCAATTGTAATTCGCCAAGAAAATTATTCTGCTTGCTGGCAATGTTCATTCCTTTCTAAGCTCCTGGATAAAATTAACACACCACTTTATTAAACTTAAATAATTACACTACCGTTTATGGAAGTTCGGGCAAGCAAAAAAATGTACGGAAGTCACAGAAAATAAGAGAAATATTAAATGGCCATGTATTTAATACTTGCTTACATGATTTTACATATTTTCAAACACAAATTTACTAAAAAGAAAAGGTTAATGTAATACAAATAATTTAAATCCGATATTCATCGAAAAATCCACCTTTTGCTTTTAGGACTGCTGCCACTATTCTCGGCATCCGATTCACTAATTTTGCTAATGTTTCATTGGGCAAGCTTGTCCCTACCTCCTGGAGAATGGTCCACAAATGTTCCTTCGATTTTGGACACTTTTTCCTAACACATCGGTCTAATTCTTCCCATAACAACTCTATCGGGTTCAGATCGGGGGACTGTGGCGGCCATTCCATAATTTTTAGGGTTTTTTCAGTTTCTTCTTGCTGCAGGTAATCTGTGCGCAATTTAGATTTATGTTTGGAGTCATTGTCCTGCATAAATTCAAATCCACGACCAATTAATCGAACTCCTGACGGTATGGCATTTTCCTCCAGGATTTTCCGGTATTCTTCTTTTTTCATTATGCCCTCAATTTTGAGCAAGTCCTCTGTTTCGATTAAGGATAAACAACCTCAAACTATTACAGATCCGCCTCCATGCTTCACCGTAGGAACTATACACTCCCGTAACATTCTTTCCCCTCTTGATCTGCGTACGAAAACTCTCCGTATATTTCCAAAAACCTCAAACTTGGATTCGTCTGTCCATAAAACGTTTTTAAAATCGTCCACTGTCCAATCTCTACGAGCTTGTGCCCATTTCAGTCGTTTCAGCCTATTTCCTCTTCGGAGTAACGGTTTTCGACAAGCCACTCGCCCATGCAACCCAGGCTCTTTCAGCCGACGTTTCACAGTATTCACAGAAACTTTGGAATCTCGCTCATTATCGGATTCTGCAGCAATTTCTGATGCTGTTAGTCTTCTATTGCGCTTACTAATTATTTTTATTCGTAAATCTTCCGCAGGAGTCGTTTTTCTTGACGGTCCTGGCCGATTACGATCTTGCACGTCACCGGTTGTCTTAAATCGAGCTATAGTATCATGTACTGTAGATTTTTTTATTTTTAATTTATCCGCAATCCGTCTTTCTGCGTACCCTTCCTGGTGCAAGGTAATAATAGCAGATCGTTTTGAAACAGCTAGAGGCTTTCCACGGGGCATTTTAAGCAGTCAAACCGAAATTATTTTATTTTTCACTTGCACAACCACAGATACTTTCACAATAACAATCTCTTCAGAACTACTGCGTTTACATGTGTTATAATACTTTATAAAGGGTATACGAATATTTCCAGGTAACACGAGTGAATCAGCTAACCGTCCTAGGGATTATTATAAAGCTTTATCGTCACTGTAATTATACTAACTGGAAATTGGTAAAAGGCTTCCAGAAAAGGTTAGTTTTAATAATTCCTGACAGAAATGTATATTATATAATTTTAAGATTTATTCCTAAATAGTTAATATAATTTGTCAGCTTGCCCGAACTTCCATGAACGGTACTGTACATACACGTTGTTAAACTTCTGTAAGTCGAAATATATTTAGTGACAACAGCATACTTTTTTGCTGGCAATTGCTTATTCGGCTTATGGAAGTTCAACTGTATTTGATTCATAATTTTATTGTAGCTGAATAAGACAACGAAATAGAAATATAGAAATTATATGTAGTGGCCGCGAACATACAGAAGTAGTCTGAAAAGTGTCCAGCCTAACACAGAATATAGTCTCCTTGGAAGTCTATACACTTTTCCCAGTGATGCTCTCATCTCTTTAATCCGTCCAAATAGGAGTCGGACTCTTGTTCTGTAAAATAGCCGTTTACGAATGTGATGGCCTTCTCATTCGATGAAAATCTCTGTCCTCCGAGCGAGACTAGGAGCCTAGGGAATAGAAAAAAGTCGCCGAGTGCCAAATCTGGTGAATAGGATGGATGATCTATTAATCCTAACCCGAATTTGTGAATTTTTGCCATGTCGAGCACTGATGTGTGAGACAGTGTCTTGCTGGATCAAGGCTTTCTTTTTCTTCAAACGCGGCTATTTTTCCGCAATTCCTGCCTTCAGCTTGTCAAGTAATGATGCGTAATATGCCCGTTATTTTTCAAGGTAGTTGATTAACGCAACTCCATGACTATCCCCAAGAAAAATACTCGCCAACACTTTCCCAGCCGATGGAACAGTCTTCCCCTTTTTCTGACCCAATTCATCCTTTGCAGTCCACTGTTTCGACTGTGCCTTGGGTTCAGATCAATCGGGTCAATCCCATGTGACGTTAGTGTCTTATAGGTTCTCCTCTATTCCTAATTATCGCATTTAAATATATCCCTTGGCATGCTAGCGATTAAATTTTTAATGGTATCCTGGGGAATATTCACCCATTCTTCAGTTACTGCATTCACCAGTTTTTTAAGATGGTCCCATAAATGCTCTAATGGGGTTGAGGTTTGAAAATAAATTTCTTAACAAAACAACGAGGGGAAGAATATCCATTATTGCCTGAAATATTTAATACGGGATTTTCTATAAAATCCTCAAGATTATTTAATCAAAATGTACATACATATATCTCGCAAATATTTGACATTTCACGTGTCATATATTGTATTATGATTTTAACAACATATCAATTTAGTCACAATATTTAACTTTAGAAATAAACAGTGACACATCGCGGGGATTTTTCTTGGAAGATCCACAATTGCAAATCGAGTTGGAAACACACGTATACATAATTTACATGTTGTATTTGCATGGTGATTAAAACGAAAATAATACTCTTATTGAAATGGAAAAAAAAAAACAAAAACAAATGAATAACTCGCTGTTTATACATAAAAAGTTAATAATACCAATGTTTGTAATTTTTACATATCCTTTGTGATAAGCATTTCACAGCATTTCCCTAAACAAATATTTGTTATAGAGAAAGTATTTACGCCATCGTTAAGAGCATGTAAAACAATTTAAATCTTGTCCTAACTTTTTTTTTTATATTTTTAACAGTTTTTGAGTTATTGAGTCAAACAGCGAAGGGTAGTGTTGAGCTTAGGGTGCTTTACACCCCGCTAATGTGAAACTGAGTAGCTAAGAAAGTTATCATTAGTTTGGGCAAACAGCGGTAACAGTCACTGTTGTAGATATGTGGTGCGGAGTCGGCGATTATTTATTTCACGCGTTCACAGCGTCAGTACTAAATCGATGCTGTATGCGAGTAGTTCTGTGTATATGTAGGCTGTCGTAACTTATTTCGTAATTGTACGCTTATGTTTGCTTTAAAAATGTCGCAGTTAGGTACGTCGTGAAAACGGCCAATGGCAGACACAGTTAAAAACTTTATAGTGGACATGCCGGACTTAATTTTTGATGGCGCTAAAATTCAATGTCTAGTTTGTAAAATCCCTTTAATGTGTTGGTCCGGAAGCCATTGTCAACGTCAAATCGAAAGCAAACAGCATTCTTCTGCAAAAAGTGGTATACGAGACCAAGAAAGATTTACATTTGATTTATGTAATTTTATGTAATCTATCGTTTCGTTTACTAGACAAAGAAGCATTTGTCTCCTTCTGGAATCAATATGCGGACTGTAAATTACCTAGTCGGACATCGATACGAAATGTAGTGCCATTTGCTCGTGAACATATAGAAAAATGAATGAAAACGGTTTTGAAAGATAAAAAACTGTGGTTGTGTGTGGACGAAACAACAGATCGTCAAATACATTCTGTGGTTAATGTAATGGTACGTACAATGGAACCACATCGACCGTCATCCTCCTTCTTACTTGCTTCCAAAAGCCTTATAAAATAAATTGTACTGCCGATGAGATTTTAAAGGTGGCGTTGGACTCATTGAACAAATTTGAAGTTTCAACTAAGCAACTTTTAATGTTTATGAGTGATGGTGCCGCAAACATGCGTTCTTTGGGCCGATCTCTTAAAGAACATAGGGGTAACTTCTTACATGTAACGTGTAAAATCCATACTCTAAATTCTGCGGCACAAAGGATTTCTACATGTTTTCTACTAGTAAATGCATTGATTGCTAGTACAAAGGCAGTGTTTCTAAAGAGCCCGAAACGTACCCGACTATTTCACAAACTGCGTCCTGATTTACCTGAATCACCACAGATGATTGTTACACGTTGGGGAACATGGTTGCAGGCTGCGTTTTACTACAACAAATATTTTGATCAAGTAAAGAAGGTAGTTTTAAAATTCAATCCGACGGAAGCTGCAGCAAGCAAGAAAAGCCAGGAAATATTTCAAGATAGTCAGGTTAAAAGAGATTTACAAACTATTCACAACAATGACTTCGGACTGGCGGAGGGAATAGAAAAATTATAAAATGTTTCGATGTCGCTAGTGGATTCTGTTCAAATTGTGAATGATGTTCGCGCACAGTTATGCGCTGTAGAAGGCGAATCAAATTGGTGTGTAATACGAAAATTTGAAAGTGTTTTAGAGAAAGACTCCGATTTTCTTACATTAAGACAAATTTGTGAAGCTGCGTGTGAAGATGCATTAAGTTGTTTCAAAGATTATTTTAAATATGCAAATATAACATCGCTAGATGTCGAACGGTCGTTTTCGGCATTAAAAAACATTTATTCTGCACGTCGTAGTCACTTGACTGAAACAGCTGTGGAAACATCTAATGATTCAAATATTTAACAGATGTTACCCGGTTTGTGATTTCACGGAAGACTTTTAAAACGGTAAGTGTTTCAGCACGTTTTATAATTTATTTCTTACCTTCTATTTTATGTGTAAACTTTTATGCGCTCGCCACGCCTCTGGCTGTTACCGCATATTTGCCCAGGTTACTAATCCGGATAAATTTGGCATGTGCATTGGTTTTATCACTGTTCAGGGTTTTTTATGGCAGATATCAAAATGAAAGTGTTAAATAAAAACTATAATTTATAATTTATTTAATCAGATGTTTTAAGGAAATGAATGAAAAGGTTGACTATAATTTTCTAATTTGTCCAAAGAGACAATCTTATTGGAATATTGTTTTATAATCGCTGTCCATTGTGGGTATTGCTTTTGTAGGTGATACAAATTTTGAATAAACATCCATAATTAATTGAAAATAACAATAACTATGAAGATATTGATTCTAATTAGTACTTTGTATGTGCTAATTTTTCTGTATTTATAACTTATCCATAATCTCTTTGGTGAAACTACTTCTTAGTTGAAACCAGAAAAATTACGCCATTTTCCTGATTTATTATAGCACTTTCAAGTTGACAACCATAAATAGTAAAACTCAAAAGCACATTCACTTCAAGCCCGTATGCCTACCTTCTTTTTCACTTTAAAAGGCATAGACTATTTGTTTTAATATCCCAGTCCAATTTTCTCTTCTAAGAAATTTGATTCATAACTTTCACTGGCTGCATCTAAGTACTTACCAATCTACGTATTAGAGCGAAGACTCGAAGTCTTGTTTCTACGTTCGATTTGAAGCGTATCGTAAAGGAAGCGACCGTTTTATTGGGGACACTTGTTGAACCATAAACTCCGATGCAACAAAAACGGCGACGAGCCAGAAGAACGGGTTTACCGTATGATGATGTAAGAGAAGAAGAGTATAACTTTTGCGGTGTGTATAGCTCTTGGTTTGGTTTGCGTATTTGTCGATGGGAGCGTGCATATTATACAACTCGTAATTGAGGAGATGCAGGAATTCAACAACTAGAAGATCCTACTTGTGATGTTTCAAAAACTTATCGATATTTCTGTCGATTTCATTGTTCTTACATTAGTTAGGCAGAGTCTTGTAATTTTCTCCTGTGAAATTAATGGAGAATTTATTATCTTAGAGGAGAGCAAGATTTTATGTGTGAAAATTGCCAAAAACACTTTCATAATTAACAAATTAGAGGAATTAACCGTGTCAACTAGTTTTTTGACTTTAGACGCTTTATCGTCCGTGTAATCTTGGGATGACATTTATCACAGTTTGTTACCAAGCCAACATAATGTACTTCCTTCTCTAACTATCTTCTAACAATTTGACAGGTCTAGAGGATTCTGGAGAAAGTGTTTAACGTGTTTTTTTCAAGAATGAAACCATTTTTTTGTAATAATAATTGTCAAAAAGTTAAATTACTTATGTAGATATTACTAAAAAATTCTTCCAAGGCGTAACAGTTTTTTTCTAATAAATATTAGTGTACGCCTAAAAATACGGGGTAGGTGCCATAAATTCTCGACCTGACAGGCTTATACAGGTTCGAGCGTGTTTAGACTTCGTTGCGTCATAGTTGCATATGTGCTAGGCCTACACTATATACACTACCGTTCATGGAAGTTCGGGCAAGCAAAAAAATGTACGGAAGTCAAAGAAAATATGAGAAATATTAAATGGCCATGTATTTAATACTTACTTGCATGATTTTACATATTTTCAAACACAAATTTATTAAAAAGAAAAAGTGAATGTATACAAATAATTTAAATCCGATTTTCATCGAAAAATCCACCTTTTGCCTTTAGGACTGCTGCCACTATTCTCGGCACCCGATTCACTAATTTTGATAATGTTTCATTGGGCAAGCTTGTCCATACCTCCTGGAGAATGGTCTACAAATGTTCCTTCGATTTTGGACACTTTCCCAAAACATCGGTCTAATTCTTCCCATAACAACTCTATCGGGTTCAGATCGGGGGCTGTGGCGGCTATTCCATAATTTTTAGGGTTCTTTCATTTTCTTCTTGCTGCGGGTAATCTGTGCACAATTTAGATTTATGTTTGGGGTCATTGTCCTGCATAAATTCAAATCCACGACCAATTAATCGGACTCCTGGCGGTATGGCATTTTCCTCCAGGATTTTCCGATATTCTTCTCTTTTCATTATGCCCTCAATTTTGAGCAAGCCCCCTGTTCCGATTAAGGAAAAATAACCCCAAGCCATTACAGATCCGCCTCCATGCTTCACAGTAGGAACTATACACTCCCGTAATATTCTTTCTGCTCTTGATCTGCGTACGAAAACTCTCCGTCTAGTTCCAAAAACCTCAAACTTGGATTCGTCATTCCACAAAACGTTTTTAAAGTCGTCCACTGTCCAATCTCTATGAGCTTGTACCCATTTCAGTCGTTTCAGCCTATTTCCTCTTCGGAGTAACGGTTTTCGACAAGCCACTCGCCCATGCAACCCAGCCTCTTTCAGCCGACGTTTCACAGTGCTCACAGAAATTTTGGAATCTCGCTCATTATTGAATTCTGCAGCAATTTCTGATGCTGTTAGTCTTCTATTGCGCTTACTAATTATTTTTATTCGTAAATCTTCCGCAGGAGTCGTTTTTCTTGACGGTCCTGGCCGATTACGATCTTGCACGTCACCGGTTGTCTTAAATCGAACTATAGTATCATGTACTGTAGATTTTTTTATTTTTAATTTATCCACAATCCGTCTTTCTGCGTACCCTTCCCGATACAAGGTAATAATAGCAGATCGTTTTGAAACAGCTAGAGCATTTCCACGGGGCATTTTAAGCAGTCAAACCGAAATTATTTTATTTTTCACTTGCACAACCACAGATACTTTCATAATAACAATCTCTTCAGAACTACTGCGTTTACAAATGTTATAATGCTTTATAAATGGTATACGAATATTTCCAGGCAACACGAGTGAATCAGCTAACCCTCCTAGGGATTATTATAAAGCTTTATTGTCACGTATTATGGGATTTCCAACATAGTTATATATTTTATGATAACGGTCTTATAATAGACAAATACTACATGGAAATTGGTAAAAGGCTTCCAGAAAAGGTTAGTTTTAATAATTCCTCACAGAAATGTATATTATATAATTTTAAATTTTTTTCCTAAACAGTTAATGTAATTTGTCAGCTTGCCCGAACTTCCATGAACGGTACTGTATATGACGGCCCGAAGAGTAGTAGTTTTTAGTAGCTACCCAGACAACGTGGCTAGTGCATGAAAATGTCTCAGGTAACGAAAATTGAGTACCGTGCGGCCATTAAATTTTTAACAAAAGAAGGGCATAGGCCTAATCACATTAAACAACGTTTAGACGGCGTCTTGGTTAGATGAATTGAGAAACAATATCAGAACGATTCCGATTGTGCCTCGACACTCGCATCTTGAACAAGATCACCAAGAAAGAGCATGAGTGCATGAAACCATCGTAACCTTGCTGACAAGGTTCTCCAAAGCAAAAGTCTTCTCCAAGCTAGATCTTCAAAGTTCTTTCCGGTTCATTCCACTTTCAGAATCCAGTCGTAAATTCTGAGGCTTCTCCATCAATGGCACAATATACTAATTCCATTGTGTACCATTTGGCCCATCAACAGATTTCAGTGCGCTAATCTTCGCCGTGGAGCACATTCTCGATCCCTATTCTTCGTTTTCTTCTCACTACATACATCGATGACGTTCTAGTATTTTTTAATGATGAACAATTCCATTGTCATTAGCTCACCAAAGTCATCTCCAGCTTGGCAAACGCAGGAATGAAGTTAATTTGAATTCTTCAAATCGTCTTTCTCCTCTTTGGGGTATAAAGAAGGCATCTTCGTTGAATAAGATCGTCTAAAAACCATTCACGGTTTCCAACACCATGCAGCGTTAAAAACTGAAAAGTTTTTTAGGAGTCGTTAACTGCAGTAAATTCTTTTCACAATTCTCTGAGAAGTGTCTAAACTTCTATGAATTACTAGAAAGGGTGCGCTGGGGAATTCAATATTATTTACCTTATTTATAATTTACAAAATCTAGTGAGTTTTCTACTTATAGACTATCTACTTTGATGGGTACATTTTTGTATTCATTTTCTAGCTATTTTGACAATTTATACGTAGGCGAGTCTATATCTGATACTATCGGTCTCGTAGATTTTCCCGGTTTGTAAATTTTTGGTAGGCGAAACGGACGATAGGCACTAGATTCAAAGAACATATAGCCGATTACCGCTATGGAAGAATTGAATCGTCAGGTATAGCACAACACATAAACGAAACGGGGTAGAATATTAAATTAGAAAACCTCAAATTAGGAATGTAACTTCGCCGCGAGAAGTAGACGCTACGAAACCATTTACATACATAAAAAGAATGCAAATTTGTTAAACATGGAAAGAGGTCCACTTGGCTACTCAACTTTGATTGATTTATGGGTGTAAAATGAACATATGTTTACGTTTTGTGCCATAGGCAAGAACCTTTCCTTTTAGTTCCGTATACATATTTCGCATGTTTTAGGGTGGTAAAAGAAAGTAATCGTAAATATCTTTTAGAGTAGGGGTAGAAATGGGAATGGAAATAACTTGTGTGGTCCGGAATGTGCCGATATTTTAGTAATTTCCAACGATTGCTCGAATCGACGATGTGAAATAACATTTTGCAAGACTTTAACAACATTTAGCATTCACCAAACATGATCTTGACTTTTCAATATGATGTTTGTGTGTACTTTACAACGCATCATTTTCTGTTTTCCTTCCTAAATTTCTATACAAATTCCCCAAATCCCATTCAATTTTCTTAAAAAAAGAGAGGAAAAACAGCCAAACGTTCACGGAAAACCAGCTAAGTCAACAATATCAGAAATTTCCTCTTTCCGCCCACACGCATTACACGAACCTTCGCCACCAACCATGACAATACGATCCCGCAAGATAAACACCCTAGGAAGGGAAAACCGCGCCAAATCGAACAGAACGCACGTGACATTCGTTATTTACGCAGAGATCATGAGATCTGGTTTCCCCCGACAATATCATATTGTCTTATTGAAAAAAACACGTCCCGTTTTAGACGTACAAAAGACATCGATCAATATGTACGCCAAACAGGAGGCAACAGACTGCGAGAGCAAATAGTGTGGTGTAGTTGGATATCAAAAGTTAGCAGGTTGTTCTCTTGACGTATTTACTCTCTATCATCTCCTGTATCTCGGCGCATTGTACGCGAAACCTACGCAAAATGAACGGAATTAGAAATGGAATCTAGTTTAGCGTTATTTTTAATGAATTCATTCATCCCACTGTTACGTACGATATATTTGGATGAAACTTTGTTGTTGGTCGATAGAAACGCCTACAGGTGTATTTGAAATATATGTTTATAGGGTAGTTGTAAATTTACTAATGATACTACAAATAAAAATTTAAAATATGGAGGATTTCGTTAGATTTCCAAGTAGAAGATCATGTAAAAGGAATTACTAAATCATAATAAGTGATATTAAAAGGAAAATGAATGAACTTATTGCCCGTGTCTCATCAATAGAGCAACGCAAACTGCGCTGAAAGCCAGTGGCGGACGCATAAAAGTTTACATAAAATAAACACGGCCGGGACAATTCGGTATAAACGTCAGTATAACTGCGACTCGAAAGCCGATCTGTTGTGTATGCATCTACGCTGTCGTATACTATATCGTAGTTCTACGTTTGTTTTGAAAATGTTTCCTACGTCGCGAAAACGACCAAAGTTAGACACAATAAGAGAATTTATTGCAGAAATGCCAGATTTAAAGTGTGATGGCCCTAAAATTCAATGTGTAGTGTGTAAAATGGATTTAATGTGTTGGTCGAAAAGTGATTGTCTGCGGCACGTAAATAGTGCAGGGCATGTTTCAAAAAAAAATTCCACACGAGATTATGACAAATTTAAATTTAATTTATGTGTTACCTTTATTGCATGTAATTCACCATTTCATTTACTAAGGAAGAAAGCATACGTCTCGTTTTGGAATGAATATTCGGACTTCAAGTTACCAAATGAGAGAACATTATAGAGAGCTGTGTCGTCTGCTCGTGAGCATGTCGAGAAAAGAATTAAATCGGAGTTGCAAGATAAAAAAACTGTGTGGACGAAACAACAGATCGTAAAAAATATTCTATGGTTAATGTAATGGTACGCACAATGGAACCACATCGACTGTCACCCTCAATTTTACTAGCTTCCAGACGAATACAACAATGCACTGCCGAAGTAATTTCAATGTTGGTGTTAAATACATTGGAAAAGTTTGAACTTTCAACAAATCAACTGTTGATGTTTATGAGTGATGGTGTCGCAAACATGCTTGCTGTAGATCGATCTCTTAAAAAACATTGTGCTAACTTGTTGCATATTACATGTAAAATTCATATTCTCAGTCTCGTAGCAGATAGTATCAGAAAATATTATCCCGAGGTAGACGCTCTAATAGCACGTACAAATGCTGTGTTTGTAAAATCCCCAAAACGTATTCGGGAATTTCATAGACTATGCCCCGGTATTCCTGAACCGCCACAACCTATTCTTACTCGTTGGGGAACATGGTTAGAGGCTGCATTTTATTATCTTAAATATTTTGAGAATATAAAGAACGTGATTTTAGAGTTCGGCCCAAAGGAAGCTGCGGCTGTCAAGGTAAGCCGCTTGAAATTTCAGGATAGTCAAGTTAAAACAGATTTGGAAATTATTCAGTACAATTACGTGGGACTAGTGGATGCGATAGAAAAACTACAAAATTCTTCGGTGACGTTAGTGGAATCTTTGCAAATAGTGCAACATGTTCACGCACAGCTATGCGCGATAGAAGACGCAAGAAATGTTTGTGTTTTAGAAAGGTTTGAAAGTGTTTTAGATAAAGACTCTGATTTTGGCACATTAAGACAAATTTGTGAAGGTGCGTCAACAGAACCGTTGTTATTTGAAAGATTATTTTACTTACGGAAATATAACGTCACTAGATGTAGAACGTTCGTTTTCGGCATACAAAAACACTTTTTCTTCACGCCGCACTCTGCCGAAACAACTTTGGAAACATATCTAATGTTACAAATATTAAATAGACATTATCCACTTTGTGATTTCACGGAGGCCTCTTAAAACGGTAAGTGTTTGAGCACGTATCACATTTAATTTATTTTGTGTAAACTTTTATGCGTCCGCCACTGGCTTTCAGCGCAGTTTGCCTTGCTCTACTCATCAACGGCTAGCGATCCCGGGTAAAGAAAAACTAAATCGTGTCGAAATCCAGATACCCAAACCGCACTTTTTACATGGTTTTTACAACAAAGAGATATGCGAAAAAATGTGGTTTCATCAACAAATAACCGGAAGAGACGATTTTGAAACAACTTCCGGATGACTGGGCAAGTTAAAAAAACATGAGGGTACGAGGATGGAATGATAAATACTTATTTCGTAATTGTACGCTTATGTTTGTTTTAAAAATGTCGCAGTTAGATACGTCGCGAAAACGACCAATGGCAGATACAGTTAAAAACTTTATAGTAGACATGCCGGACTTAATTTTTGATGGCGCTAAAATTCAATGTTTAGTTTGTAAAATCCCTTTAATATGTTGGCCCAGAAGCCATTGTCAACGTCACATCGAAAGCAAACAGCATTCTTCTGCAAAAAGTGGCGTACGAGACCATGAAAAATTTACATTTGGTTTATGTGTTAATCTTATTTTATGTAATCTATCGTTTCGTTTAGTAGACAAAGAAGCATTTGTCTCCTTCTGGAATAAATATGCGGACTGTAAATTACGTAGTCGAACATCGATACGAAATGTAGTGCCATTTGCTCGTGAACATATAGAAAGAAGAATGAAAACGGAATTGAAAGATAAAAAACTGTGGTTGTGTGTGGACGAAACAACAGATCGTCAAAAACATTCTTTGGTTAATGTAATGGTACGTACAATGGAACCACATCGACCGTCATTCTCCTTCTTACTTGCTTCCAAAAGAGTTATAAATTGTACTGCCGATGAGATTTTAAAGGTGGTGTTGAACTCATTGAACAAATTTGAAGTTTCAACTAAGCAACTTTTAATGTTTATGGGTGTTGGTGCCGCAAACATGCGTTCTTTGAGCCGATCTCTTAAAGAACACAGTGGTAACTTCTTACATGTAACGTGTAAAATCCATACTCTAAATCTTGCGGCACAAACGATTCCTACATGTTTTCTACTAGTAAATGCATTGATTGCTAGTACAAAGCTAGTGTTTCTAAAGTCCCCGAAACGTACCCGACTATTTTATAAACTGTATCCTGATTTAGCTGGACCACCACAGCCGATTGTTACACGTTGGGGAATATGGTTGCAGGCTGCGTTTTACCACAACAAATATTTTGATCAAGTAAAGAAGGTAGTTTTAAAATTCATTCCGACAGAAGCTGCAGCAATCAAGAAAAGCCAGGAAATATTTCAAGATAGTCAGGTTAAAAGAGATTTACAAACTATTCACAACAATTACTTCGGACTAGCGGAGGGAGTAGAAAAATTACAAAATGTTTCAATGTCGCTAGTGGGTTCTGTTGAAATTGTGAATGATGTTCACGCACAGTTATGCGCTGTAGAAGGCGAAACAAATTGGTGTGTAATACGAAAATTTGAAAGTGTTTTAGAGAAAGACTCCGATTTTCTTATATTAAGACAAATTTGTGAAGGTGCGTGTGAAGATGCATTAAGTTATTTCAAAGATTATTTTAAATATGCAAATATAACATCGCTAGATATCGAACGGTCGTTTTCGGCATTAAAAAACATTTATTCCGCACGTCGTACTCACTTGACTGAAACATCTGTGGAAACATATCTAATGATTCAAATATTTAACAGATGTTACCCAGTTTGTGATTTCACGGAAGACTTTTAAAACGGTAAGTGTTTCAGCACGCTTTATAATTTATTTTTTACCTTCTATTTTATGTGTAAACTTTTATGCGCTCGTCACGCCTCTGGCTGTTACCGCATATTTGCCCAAGTTAGTTATAAGTTAAAGATTGCAGGTTTTTGCATCTCGGAAAAAGATTCGTTTATATATCCTTAATCTAGAAATTGTTGTATAAATTTCAGGAGATGATATTTTACACAACTTTTGATGAACAATAAAAAGATCAAGGACTATAACGCAACACGATTTACAATTTCAATCATCAAACTCGTTCGGTAGATATAAAAAACGGACATTGAACTCCCACAATCGCAAGCGACAATAACACGGACATCAAAACATTTCGTGAACCTTGAAAGAGAGACCATATGCATATGTCGTGTAGTAGTAGCAACAGAACTGTGATTCGATTTCATATTAAGTCCCATAAAGCAGATTAAAATATCGAAGAGCCGGTGGCGCCGTAGATTGTTTAGAATTGCTTTTTAAACGATATTGAAGATGATTCATATTAGACAATGGAAGCTTACTATGATTTCTATAGGATTAAGCGTTTTTGTATATCTTAAAGATGTAACCACTTAATTTCTGTTGTATAGTTTTTAAAAATACAGTCGAACTTCTATATTACGAACACCCTTTTAACGAATTTTTCTATTTAACGATTTTTTCACGTGCACATTGAACTTCAGCTTACAATTGCGTGTATTTTAACTTCTACTTAACGAACAAAATTTCTTTATTGCAAAGTTTTTATTTAAAGTCACCACCAGATTTTTTTCCCACAAAAAAATGTTTCTTGGAAAACGGTTAATTTGGACAGTTATCCTTAGATGGTAATTGCCAAGAGTAAAAATCCAAGATGCTTCAAAGGTGTGAAATCGTTGGAAATAGACTACAACTTCAATAAAAAAGCATGGATGACGAGTAAAATTTTTGAACAATGGTTGTTAAAACTAGACAAATCAATAACAAAGCAACATAGAAAAATAGCATTAATTATTGATAACTGCCCTGCACATCCTCACAGTTTGCAACCTAAGCTAAAAAGCATAAAGCTGATATTTTTTCCGCCAAATATGACGTCGAAGTTGCAGCCTATGAACCAAGGCATTATAAAAAATATAAAATTTCATTATCGTAAGCGGAAATTGAAAAAAAACGAGCCCACAGACAAAATTTCCATCAAATTGCTTTTCAAAAGCTGGATTTTCTTGTTTCCATTGACTGAGATGAGGAGGACGAATTGTAACTGTCCGAATTAAAAAAGAGATGGGCAAGACTTCGAGATTGCAATCATATTTCTGAAGATATAGAACTTGAAGACTACAGTCACTGGCCAAATTACTTGAAACACTCAATGTTTTGTAGTTTCTTCATAATAAAATATAAACTATACATGTATTATATTTTTTATTTATAAAATATATTGTAAAAATATGTAACATATGTAAATATTAGATAAGTAATTAATATTTAGTCCATAACCCATGATTTTTAATAACACCCTTAATTCTTCGGGCATACTTTCAATGCAAGATATGATTGTCTCTTTTATATCTTCATCGTTCTCCCATACATCCTTTATATTCTTCATTAATATTTCCTTTGTAGAGTTTTCTCTTTCATATACCTTACTTTTTAGTCGATTCCATACGTTTTCGATGGGATTGAGGTCCGGTGAATTTCCGGGCCAATGTAAAAGAGGTATGTGATTGTCTTCAAAGAATTTCTTTTTTGCCATATGGCAAGGAACATTATCTTGCATAAATATACGCCCTGTCGGTATGCGACGTCCTGGCTTAAAATACGGTAATAACGTGTTTTTTAACACATTTATGTACTGCTCTTGACGCATTGTACCTTCTACAAAATACAAAGGGCCGGGTCCGTCTCCACTGATCACTCCCCAAATGATTACCTGCGGAGGGTGTTTTACAGTTCGAAGAACGGTGGACTCTGTGAGATGTTCGCCAGGCCGTCTACGAACAAATTGTGCTCGCTGCACTAACACAAAGAGCGAGCACTCGTTATTAAAGAAAACCTATTAAATAATGCAAATATTAATTCAGTAAAAATCATGTTAAGTTATTCACCTTTTTCCAATTCTCGTCTGTGAAATGTCGATATTCTCTTGCAAAGTTGAGACGAACAGATTTCATTTTTTCTGTTAAACGCGCCTTTTTTACAGGTCTTCGGCCCATTAGGCGATTTTCGCCCAATCGGCGCCTGACAGTTCTGCTCGAAATCTCTATTCTTCTCTCTTGTAAATTGTTTTGAATCATTTTAATTGTAGCAAATCTATTGGTCAAAGCCTGATGAACAATTTCACGGTCAGATCTCTTCGAAGTTTTTCTATTCCGACCGCACTTTGCTCGTCTTTGTGTCGATGTGCTAGCTCTTCGTTTAAGTTTCTAGCTAACGCATACAGAGAAGGAGATCTTCTGTAGTTTTGCAATTTCTCGTTGTGAATGTTTGTTTGATTGTAGAAGAGCTTGTATAGCGGCTTTTTGTTCACTTGTTAAATCTTTCCCGGCTATTTTCTACAAAAAAACCCAAAATTTTTTTTCAAATTCCAAATAATTAATTATTAAGAGAGAGATAGAATAACAATTTTACCTTTGCAATAACGATATATCAACACAAAACACTTAACGATACTCCACAACTTAGCTTCTATACGGTTATGACGAAATATTTTAAAAAATATCGATGCATTCTCTAAACTGTGAACTCGCTAAATGTAAGTTGATAACTGAAATATTTATATATACGTACTTTACTCTTCTAAATATCATTTCTCTGGTATTTTTATTTATTGATATAATAATCTAGTCCCCCTATAAACGATCGGATTCAAAGCAAAAGAATATCACTATAATAGGATGGGAATTTCCAGGTAAAAGGGCTGATTTATGACATGTTTCAAGTAATATGGCCAGGGACTGTATCTCGAAATAAACGAAGAAATAACAATTGTAGAATACCCTAATGATGCAGACATTTTAGACGGCGTGACTTATGGAAACAATGCGGTTATAGAAGACGAAGAAGATGACGAAAATGAAGACGACAACTTTGCAAAACCTTCTGAAGATGATGTGTTGAGTGTATTCGAAACAATTCGACTAGGACTGCAATTTTGTGAAAACATACCGGATAATATATTCGAGTCGTTAAATAAATGTGAAAGTTTTTATGAACACCAAACGTTTTTTAAGTGTACAGTTCAGCGAAGAATTACGGACTTTATATTAAAAAATTAAGTTACATATGTATCTACTTTTAAGATTTGCTATTATGTATGTAGTATGTGTGTATTTTTATAATAATAAACTTGTTCCCAAAAATTGTTATTTTTATATTGCGAAGTTTCTATTTAACGAATTTTTTGCGGTAAACCTCTACCGCCAAAATAGCCACCCAATGCTGTACACCTGCTTTTAAGTCATCATCACTTTGGAAACGTTCTCCTGACAAGAAATCCTTGAGTTTACTGAACAAATGATAGTCACTTGGAACCAAGTCGGGGCTGTACGCAGGGTGGTCATAAACCTCCCACTTGAACATCCGAAGAAGGTCAGTGGTCTTCCGAGCCGTGTGGGGACGAGCATTGTCATGCAGAAGAACAATGCCACTTGTCAGCATTCCCCGCCTCTTGTTTTTGGATGGCCCTACGCAGCTCCTGAAGTGTTTCACAGTGTCCGCATTGATGGTCATCCCTTGGGGCATGAAATCAACCAACAACAGACCTTTTCGGTCCCAGAACACTGAGGCCATAACTTTTTTCGTGGAAAACGATTGTTGTTCCCGTACCATACACTTCAATAATCCTACGATGAATTTCGCTTGGACGGACGTTTTCTGCATTCAAAAAATGGATCACGGATCGCCCTTCGCATTTCGCGGGATTTCCTATCTTATGCGCCATTGTAAATAGTCATAAAACTCACCACGCACCGGAAGAACTTCAACTCTTTTTTCCCGCAAAGCTACGATGTTACTGTTGACATCTGCGCCACTTTGCTTTTAATTAGATCAACTACGCCATCTGTATGACTAAACGGGTACTATTTTCTGGAATGCCCTCGTAAGTGTTTCTCGTTTCAATTTTTTTGTTTTTCAGTATTACCAAACACTCAGAAAAGTTAGTTTATTTTTTTTCTAAATATCCTTGATTATTGACTAATTATTCCTGTTCAGTAAATTTACTATTTGTTGCTGCTCCTATACATATGTAACGATGGCACGACCAGGTTTTGTGCGGCGTATGGACTTTATATTGAAAATTGTTGTAGTGACGGCGAATGATAATCGTTGTATTTCACAGAGCATAAGCATTCATATCGGCGCAAGTAAGGTCCGACGTTGTATCCTTAGGCGGTACCAAGTAATACGGACATATCTGAGGTAGTTCCTTGCCTAACGCTTATTTGTGTATAATTTCAAAGTTTCGAGCATACGTGCTAGGAGTGGCTCCCACGTAGTTACAAATATTTAATCTAATTCTACGTAGTTTCTGGGATTGTATGTGTGTTTTAGATACATTTGTGTATATTAAATAAGCGATTAAATCCATTTTTACATTAAATACGTAAACATAAACATAAAATGACTAATTTACTAGTATAAATAAAATGTCCTCACCAGGTGTCTTTTCATTTCAGAAAAAAAGAAAATAAAATGTAAATAAGTTTCGCCGTATGCGCTCATTACACTTTATGTCAAACGGATGTAATTAAAAATCAACCAGAGCTATTGAAAACTTTCCACAGTCATGTATGTCCATGCATACTTCTAATCAAATGCAGTAATTTTACAATTCGCATTTCCATTAAACAACAAACATCAAGCTCCCTAATTTCTCCTATACACCGTACATATTAACACAACCGATTTGCTAATTGGAATAGAAAAAGTTATATGTTCGTACAGGTTCCATATTCAGCGCATTTAGATGCATTAAGATATTCACGCACCATAAGACAATGTAAAACATTACCAATTAGCGCTTATTTCGTGATATGGATGTTTGTGGGACATGGCGCGCACGGTTTCATTTACTGGGTTTAAGGAGTTATTATTTAACGTGACCTCCAAAAACGTTTATGTGGGCAACACGATGAGTTCAAATGTTGCCAAATAAAGTTTAATAAAACAACCTAAATTGTGTTCATCTAGGAATGTGGATAGATATCAAATTGAAACGGGGAACGCGCATATCAAATACTATCGAAAAATGTCGAAAATTAGCTAATATTCTTCGTATAGTGTCGTCTAGTATAGATTTGCATACTTTACACAGTAAGTTGGCTGTTATCAGCAGTTCAATTGCATTTGCGATGTCACCGGAAATGACATCAACTTTCTTATTTTAAATAGTATATACAGTAGAACCTCGATTAACCGTGTGCGGCGGGACCGGGTGTTTGCCGGATAAATGAAAACACGGATAATCGAAGCACACCATTATTTGTATTTTAATACTTTTTAATTTGGAAAATACATCTGTAAAAGTCTTTAAAAAATAAGTGTGGTACAGATTAAGTACGTAAATATGTACGTATTAAAAATGAAATTTAGAAAGAAACAAATTTAATTACGTAAATATGTATGTACGTAAAAAAAAGCTAATATACAGACAATTTACTTGAAAAAATTAGTAATCTTAGTTTGCTTTTGCGATTCATATATTCTAGCCCTTATAAATTCCTTCATTTTTCTAAGTTGAAGAACTTCAATGCTATGCGATTCAGGTTGTTCATCAAAATATTCCAGTAGAATATTCACTGCATCTGTCAGCTTCTTGATGGCTTGTCTTTCGCGTACTACAGTCAGCTTTATCGTCATCAGAACTTATTTCTGTAGTAGCGTTAGTAAGATCAGCATCATCATCCATAATCTGGTATCCTTTTTCTTCATGATCACATTCTATCCATTCCTGCATTTCTTCTTTGCCTATTCCTTCCAAACCATGGATGCCTAAGGCTATATTAATTCCTGATCACCATCTTCTTCAATCTCAGCATCATCCAAGGTCATTATTTTATAAAATGCATTTTTAATATTACTTCCCTTCACCCACACGCACGAGCGACGGCATAAATTGCTTCTTTTAAATTTAGATTTTTCCAAAACTTCATAAAGTCATCTTCCCCCATCAATTGGAGCATAAGGTCCTTTCTATACAATCTTTTCATTGTCTCTATAACACCTTGATCCATTGGCTGGCCAATAGATGTAACATTCGGAGGCAAATATGCCACGAATACGTTTCCATCTTCTGATTTTAATAGCTCTGCGTCAGGATGCGCTGGTGCATTGTCCAACAGTAGCAGGGCTTTTAGTGGCAAATTATTTTCGTGCAGATAAATTTTAACCGGAGGTATGAATTTGTCGAAAAACCACTTTTTAAAAATCACTCGATCCATCCAAGCAGTTTTTGATGATAATAATCAACGGGTAAATGTTCGACTTTTACATTTTTAAATGCCCTGGGATTCTTGGATTTTCCAACAACAGCTAACCTGACTTTATGTGTTCCTGATGCATTAGCACAGCATAATACTGTTATCCGATCTTTGCTGATTTTGTAACCTGAAGTAAACAAAAGGTTTTAATCTAAAGATTTTTTAAAATGCACAGAAATAAGACTTACCTAGAGCACTACTTTCTGCCTCTGCCACGAGTGTTCTTTTGGGCATCGCTTTCCAGTATAATCCAGTTTCGTCGGCATTATACACCTGTTCGTGTCTTAAGTCGTGCTCTTTTATAATATTTTCCAAGTTGTAGCAAAATTCTACCATAGCTACATCATCAGCACTCAATTTCTCCCCATGAATGGCCAATTCTCTTATTCCATGGCGCTTTTCAAATCTGTACAGCCAACCAGAAGATGCAGAAAAGTTTCCTTCAATTTTCAACTGTTCATGAAACTTTTGTGCTTGATTAGCACACATCGGTCCCGATATGGGAACTCTTTCGGCTCTTTTCTGTAAGAACCAGTTGGACATTACGTCGTCCCGTTCTTGGAAAGTAGATTTTTTTAAGGTTTTTCTGTCGGAAATAGCTCTTACACTGTCCGCTCTAGCTACAAAACTGTGCAATTCAGTTGTTTTCTTCATAATGTCACGTACGGTTTGCTTTCCAATATTATACTGTTTAGCTAGCTCAGAAACACCTGTGCCCTTTTCAAATTGTTGAATAATATATTTAAAACATTGCGCTTACGCTTTTGATTCGCACCACCTCGCTGCATTTTGTCAACTATACCACGTATGTATGTTGTACCATTTTAAGCTCGGTATAATTGAATATATTCAATGGAAACCTTAAGTAGCCACTAGTGTAAATATTTATCCCAGAAAAAGATACGTAAACGTTACACATACATATTCAGTTTGTGACACGGACGTTAAAAGGGATTTATTCCCCCGAAACGTGCTTGGGACTTCCCCAAAAACTAACCGTTCAAACGGCAGGGTAGGCAGCCACGCTGCTGTTTTTGCCGGTGAATACCAGTATTAACCGTCGACCCTCCAGCCACGGTTAATCCGCGCACGATTGACTGAACTTAAAGTGATGCACGGAAAATCGGCCGACCGGATTAGCCGCGCACGGTTAATCGGGGTTCTACTGTATTTATATTTCTGGAGAGGTAATCGAGAGTCGAATTCAACGATACAACATATGTTATACTTTAAATTAAGAAATATTAAGATATGCAGCAATAAAGGTTTTGGTAATCTGTTTTTGTTGTTACGTAATGCTGGCTAGGAAAGAGCGCCAAATTGTTTCTTGTGACGCCAAACTGATCCAAAGACCTTATTGCTGGGCAAAAAATAATCATAACAATTGCCAAACTATCAAATCTCAATTCCAAAAGCGTAAATTATTCTTTTTATTTTTATTATAACCTGCACTTGTCAAACCTTCGTTCTTTGCGCTCGTTATTATTTTATCTAATTTTAACTCGTTTTGTTAATCGTTGTTTCTCCTTTACCTTATAACTTTATTACAATTAATGAATTGTGGTAGGTTTGTTTAAATTTGTTAGTTTTTGATAGGCAATGTACTTACATGTCAGTTTTTTATGTTGTTGATTTTACAATGACTTCTACGTTGACCACGTAAGATAAACATCAAGTACCTAATTTTAGTATTCGGTGAATTTGGCAACAATTACCACAAAGTGCAACATAATAAACACTGCCCTTGTGCAGCCGGAAATATTTGAACTTGCTAAGTAAGGATAGACAGTATAAAATTTCCAGGGCGAACTGCTTTAACAGAAGATAATATGATTCAAATTATTGTATAATTTGTTGCGCAACCACGGCAAGTATGGTGATTATGGCAGTAGCGTAGCGGCAGCGGCGTGGGTAGGGGTAATTTTCAACTCGTAGTCGATCTCGACAATACCGCGAGAGAGTTCAAAGCGACAGTACGTTGCACGCTGCACACCAAATAAGTACGCGAAGATGGGACGCCCAAAGAGTGTAACGTTCCCTTCGAATGTGAATAAATATCTCAGGCATTTCCCTGGATTAGAATATAGAAGTCCGCATATTTATTGCACAATATGCAATAGCGGATTGCTAAGTCGCGTTAGGTTTGAATGTAGAAAACATTGTAAAAGTAAACGTCATGCATTAAATTTAAGAAGCAGTATTCCATACTGGCAATTTTTATATGATTTTATTTTTATGTTAAGTGTGTGCAACATCCCACAACATCTAGTATCTAATGAACACTCGTCTTTTTTTGGGCTAAGTACGTTTCCTCATGGAAGCTGCCAACATCTATGCAATTACGATACAATTTGCCACGTGTGCAAGGTACAGTAAAGGAATGTATAAAAGACGAGTTGAGAAATAAGAAAATCTGCCTATGTGTGGATGAAACAACTGATGCTCAGAAACACAGCGTCATTCATGTTGTAGCGCGTCCTTTAAAACGTGATGGTCCACCAGCTTCATAGTTATTATCCAGTAAAAGGATTCAGAAAACTAATGCAGAAACCGTTGTCAAGATAATAAAAGATTCGTTGAGAGAATTTTGTATCACAGGAACTCAAGTCACAATGTTCCTTACTGACGGAGCCGCAACAATGCTGAGAATTGGTAGGATGTTGAAAATATGCTTTCTGACTCTTCTTCACATAACATGCCTCATACACGCATGTCACCTCGTAGCAGAAACCATTCGAAAGAAGCATCCGATGGTGGATAAGTGAATAGCATTTACCAAAAGTGTTCATCAAATCTCCCAAACACATCCATGTATTCAAACAATTGTGTCCGAAATTACCACCACCACCTCAGCCTGTAATAACGCGATGGGGAACATGGCTCCAGGCAGTATCTTACTATCAGAAATATTTTTCACAAGTGAAAAATGTCATCTTGAAACTTGATTCAAATGATTCTGCAGCAGTTCGGGATAGTCAGCAACTTTTTTCCAATTCGGACGTTCAACAACAAATAGATGAAATTTCCATGAACTATTCTGAAGTTGCACTTGTCTACACGAGACGCATTAAATTGCATAAACAATTTACAAGCCGCTCTAGAAAACTTGACGAACACTATAGGAGTCGATGTTGCTCAAAAATTTGGTGCAATTTTAACGAAAAATCCCGATTTACAAAAGGTTCTGTCTATAATTGAAAATCAAGAGTGCCCAGATGAGGAAAAGAAATATCTGACATTTGCAAATCTTACTTCATTGGTTGTCGAACGATCATTTTCGAAGTATACGACAACGTATCCACAACACCGTCGACGGCTGAATGAATCGACACTTGAAGCGTTGCTGATGTTACAATTCTACACAGCTTACCAGGGCGGTTGCCAATTGCCACACTGGACATCAAGACGACAGGAAAAGGTAACAATATTATTTTTCACTAATGTTGTATATTGTGTATCTACTTTTATGCGGTGCGCCACTGCCGGTACCACCTTTTTAGCAAACTCTAGTGATAATTGTTGCCAGATTTACATAATAAAATTGACCCAGCAACGTTGTATGGCTCATGCCGAAGCCATCAGGAAAGTAACACAAAAAACCTAAAACTCTAGGACCTCATACAGTGAGGTATAGAGCAATGATCAGATCAACATTAAATTATGATTCGGCGTGCAAATCTCTTCTAAAACGTCTAGATGTGGTTAATAATAGCTCAATTCGAATATGTCTTGGGGTTACGAACTCATCGCCGGTAGATAGCAATAGGAAGACTTCCGCTAACACACAACAGAAAATATCTTGGTGAAAAATTCATTTTGAAAAATAGATCTCAAGGAACAAAGGCCATTACGAAATGTTCAAAATTAAATTTTCACAGTCTAATATATTCATACTGGAAGAAGAAAACATCTCCTCTACTTACATTAGCCTTTATAGATACCGCAAAATTTAACCATAAGATAGAAAAAAAATAAATCCGGATGTTACATATAATTTCCCTTTTAACTACTTAGGACACGTACCTGTTATGCTGTTCCCAGATTTTACAAAAGATGTTCATTTAAACAAGATAGTGTCTAATCGTACAATTTTCCAATTTAAAGGTTCCATACAAATCTTTACGGATGCTGGGCGCTGGTTGTGCAGTTCTTATACCAATTGCAGCATAATAGAGAGTACTCATTCTCATTACCCATAGAAGCCAATATCTTCACTGTAGAAGTTACCGCTTTTAAAGAGGCTCTTGAGTATATACTTACAACTCGGCATAATAATTTCTGCATTTTTAGTGATGCCGGGAGTGTACTCATTAGTCTCCAAAACTTCAGTCATAAGTCGTCTGCAGTTATTGGCCAAATATTGTATATACATAGATTATTATTTAAGTAATTTGGGTTATCATATCAATTATGTATGAATAAAAAACCGTTCAGAAATTTTAATAAAAAAGTAAACATTTTAGACATTAAGAAAGCATATTTTCGAAGAGTGCCCTATCCTACAGACTCATTTTTTTTTGCAAATTTGAAGGATGAGATGCGTAGAAATTGACAGATTAATATCTGTCAATTTCTTTATAAAGGGGTAAGTATATAATTATACTTACTCCTTTATAAACAAAACCACAAACTATCGTCTACTCTTTCTCAAAATCGGTGGACCTTTGGTGTGATAATCACTAGTCGATCCCTGCTACCCTCGCAAAACGTAGGACATAATTAAATACTTGAAAAAATCTCATCCCGTTAAGGAATCGAACCTGACACCTCCCGCTTGCCGGACGGGCGTGCTAACAACTGTACCATATCAGGAACGTTCACTTTTTAATACCTAGATGTTATTTTATCTGCAAATATACCATATATAATAAAGGAGCATCATTTTCTTAAAAAATTCTATTTTGATTATACAGGATCTTTCGCAACTACCACGCCAACGCTCTATATACGAAAGTATGTGCTACAAATAACGGTCTGGCTAAATAAATATCAAAAATAGAAGAAAAAAAAATTTTTGATTAATTTTTTTTAACTTTGTTTTGGGTGCGCTGGAGGCTAAAGAGATGCAACTATTTGTTCGTCAAACATCTGGCGATGACGCTAGCAGTGCGGTGTTATTGACCTTCGCATGCAATTCATCTTATCTACGAGCCGAGACACTTAGAACAATACGTTCCTTTAAAACTTACCTACGACACACACCACCCAGGCAGATTTAATTGCAATGTAGACACAATCCATTGCATTAAATAGTCAATACCAGCAGTTCCCAAACGGTTTTCTACAAAACTTCAAAAATCATTCTTTCATTTGTCTTTGCCTTGAGGAAATTGTTTCTCTATAATTATAGCTTCAATTTCATGTGAACTTTCACCTGTCCAAATGTGTCGTGCTAGTTGCGAAAGATCCTGTATTGCATAAGTGGAATTTTAACCGTTCGTTGAAATGATCTTGGTTTAAAGTGCAGTTGTTATATTAAAATTAATTTCTTGGCCTATGTACGACCTAATGGAACAAAATATGCCACAATGAACTCACGAAAGATCCAGCTATCCTCCGGTACCGATCGCGAAATCGTAAGATCTATTCCGTAATCGAAGATAGCTGCCCAAGCTTTCCCAACAGAGATGGAAATTCATAACGTATGTATATAAATTTCGACAGACACTTTTAATTCTGACGTGCCAAGTTCACTAAGTAATACATATATTTTGGTTCCCGTCGATGAATTATGAAAATCTGTCATTTCCTTAGAATTTCCGACGTAATTAAATCTCAAGATGTCACAGGTGTCAGGTTCGATTCCTTACCGGGACGAGATTTTTTCAAGTGTTTAATTACGTCAGAAATTCCAAGAAAATTACAGATTTTAAACAAGGAAGTCATTTATTAGAAGAAGTAAAGCTGCATGCACACGTTTGTCAATCAAATCTGTTTTCTACAACGATGTTGCGAAATCATCTACGAGTCTAGATAAATCAAGTTAGCATGCCTTATTAATCTAACCTTCCTCTACGTTTGTGATAATAATTATCCACTTATTTGCGTTAGATATCTGCTTACCTCTTAAGAAATGAAACCTAACACGAAACATTACTTAATCAATCAGTAATAATATCATATTTTTTCGCATTATTTATTATATTTATCATAAGTTCTAAATGATATTCATCTACATATGCATGTATTTATATGCATATTCATGTTGAAATGTTTAGAAATACTTATCTAGGTGTGAAGTAGAAATGCAAAGGTAAGCGTCTATCCAATATTGCAGATATGTGTGAATAATTTCAAGTATATAATTGGCAATTATATAACAAGCAACATATCGATTTATAACAAACGATCGCTTGCATAATTTTGTAATTATCAATAAGGTAATAATTTAAATTTCAATGAAATTGCATACCGGCAACAATTAACCTTCAATTTCGACTTTGTACGTGGAATTTTCAATAGTATATTTTTTGATGTCTGGATACGTCTGGAATTTAAACATTTTTAAAAGTTAGAGAGCTTTTTTTTGAAAACTGCTATGATGATGACTAGAGCAACGCAAACTGCGCTGAAAGCCTGTGGCGGACGCATAAAAGTTTACACAAAATAAACACGGCCGGGACAATTCGGTATAAGCGTCAGTATAACTGCGACTCGAAAGCCGACCCGTTGTGTATGCATCTACGCTATCGTATACTATATCGTAATTCTACGTTTGTTTTGAAAATGTTTCCTACGTCGCGAAAACGACCAAAGTTGGACACAATAAGAGAACTTATTGCAGAAATGCCTGATTTAAAGTGTGATGGAGCTAAAATTCAATGTGTAGTGTGTAAAATAGATTTAATGTGTTGGTCGAAAAGTGATTGTCTACGGCACGTAAATAGTGCAAGGCATGTTTCAAAAAAAAATTCCACACGAGATTATGACAAATTTAAATTTAATTTATGTGTTACCTTTATTGCATGTAATTTACCATTTCATTTACTAAGGAAGAAAGCATACGTCTCGTTTTGGAATGAATATTCGGACTTTAAGTTACCAAGTGAGAGAACATTACAGAGAGTTGTGCCGTCTGCTCGTGAGCATGTCGAGGAAAGAATTAAATCGGGGTTGCAAGATAAAAAACTGTGGTTATGTGTGGACGAAACAACAGATCGTAAAAAACATTCTGTGGTTAATGTAATGGTACGCACAATGGAACCACATCGACCGTCACCCTCAATTTTACTAGCTTCCAGACGAATACAACAATGCGCTGCCGAAGTAATTTCAATGTTGGTGTTAAATACATTGGAAAAGTTTGAACTTTCAACAAATCAACTGTTGATGTTTATGAGTGATGGTGCTGCAAACATGCTTGCTGTAAGTCGATCTCTTAAAAAACATTGTGCTAACTTGTTGCATATCACATGTAAAATTCATACTCTCAATCTCGTAGCAGATAGTATCAGAAAATGTTATCGCGAGGTAGACGCTCTAATAGCACATACAAAAGCTGTGTTTGTAAAATCCCCAAAACGTATTCGGGAATTTCATAGACTATGCCCCGGTATTCCTGAACCACCACTATTCTTACTCGTTGGGGAACATGGTTAGAGGCTGCATTTTATTATCTTAAATATTTTGAGAATATAAAGAACATGATTTTAGAATTCGACCCAAAGGAAGCTGCGGCTGTCAAGGTAAACCGCTTGAAATTTCAGGATAGTCAAGTTAAAACAGATTTGGAAATTATTCAGAACAATTACGTGGGACTAGCGAATGCGATAGAAAAACTACAAAATTCTTCGGTGTCGTTAGTGGAATCTTTGCAAATAGTGCAACATGTTCACGCACAGCTATGCGCGATAGAAGACGCAAGAAATGTTTGTGTTTTAGAAAGCTTTGAAAGTGTTTTAGATAAAGACTCTGATTTTGGCACAATAAGACAGGCTGATAAATTCGCGGCCTAAGGTACTTAATGAATGAAAAGTAAGGTTTTATATTTTTTATTTTTCAATATAGTCTCCCTCGAGTGAGATACATTTTTCACATCGTGTGTAGAAAGCTTTTATACCATTGACAAAATATTCTTTGTTTTGCTCTTCAAAATGGCTTTCGACGGCCGCCTTCATCTCACTATCGTTGGAAAATCTTCGGCCCCGTAACTCCTTTTTCAACTTTGAAAAAAGAGTAAAAGGGCACTGGGGGCCAGGTCTGGACTATAGGGTGGGTGATCAATTTCTGAGAATCCTGAGTCTTAAGGCCTGCCTTGGAATCCGAGCGGTGTGAACTGGCACGACTGCCTCACTTGCCTGAGCCATCAAATTAGCGTAGTATTGCTCATTCATTGTAGTCCCTTTAGGCAGGTAATCAATTAATAAAATTCCCTCGCAATCCCAGAAAATAGTCGCCATGATCTTAGCCGCCGACTTTTCCTCTTTGAATTTCTTCGGTGGCCGTTCGCCTTTTTTTTACCCATTGCATTGACTCTTGTTTGGACTCCGGATCGTACTGACGAATCCATGTTTCATCTACGGTTACAAATTTCATCCAAATTGTCCTTGGCCAATAACAAAAAGTCTTTGCAACTCGCGAGTCGTCGCTCTTTGTTGAGCGGTGTGAGCATTCGCGGTACCCAACTCGCACTAATTTTTGTCATGTGCAAATGTTCGTGTACAATTTCTCCGATGCGTTCCTTGCTAATCTGCAACTGTTCTGCTATTTACCACAATTTTATTCTACGGTCGGCCAGTATTAATTTTTCGACTTTTCGGACGTTTTCTTCGGTCACTACCGTTACCGCTCATCTTGAGCGAGGGTCGTCTTCACAGCTCTGTCGTCCTTGAATAGATAAGCGAACCCATTTCTTTACAATTGCATATGAAGGCCCAGAATCCTGCAGAACCGATGACATCTCTTCAAATATTTCTTTTGCTGTATTTCCTTTCTTCACGAGGAATTTTATTACGGCCCGGTGCTCCAACGAGGAGCACGCGCGAACCCTGGAGCAACATCCGGGTGGGACCGGTACAGCTGCCTTGGAGCCCGGACGTGAGGTACCTCGGTATTCTCATGGACAGAAAGCTCACCTTTGGTCCGCACTTGACAGATCTTCGCTCCCGTTTTTCGACTGCCCGCAACATGCTACTCCCCCTCCTGGGTCGAAGGAGTCCCCTTCACCTAGGCAGCAAGTTGCTTCTCTACAAGATGACTCTTCGGCCGCTGCTGACCTACGGCGCTATGGCCTGGTCCGCAGCGGCTCCGACGCTCCTCAAGAGCCTGGAAGCTCTTCAGAACAGGACTCTTCGCATTATCGTCGACGCCCCTTGGTTCGTAAGGAATGAACAGATTCGTCGAGATCTGGGCATTCCGTCGATTCGAGAGCATCTCGAGAAGATCCTCAGCTCGGCGTGGGCAAGGGCCCGCGACAGCGAGAACCCCTGCATGCAGATGGTCGTCGTCCCCCAGGATCGTCCCCCTCCTCTAGTGAAGATTCGTCGCCCATCGGATTTCTTCAATTCCGGCTGCGCAACGCCCACGGCCCCAGACGACCATCCTTGACTCCTCAAGGTATAACTCTATTTGTCACCCAAAGTCATGACCCATCCGAGCCCAAAACTCTTCTACTCTCAACTCCAAGCTGCGCGAACAGAGCCAGCTCCATCATAAGACGATCAAAGGGTTCAAGGCAATTCAGTCCGACCCTACTTCCGATTGCAGTTGTGAGAATTTTCAGCTGCAGTTGGCATGGACATGTTCATTGTTCGACAGATTGACTGTTACTGTGCGAAGCCAAAAAAATAGCGGGGAATACTTACACTAGCCTTGACTTCCACTACTAGCGTTATATATGAGTTAGAAGATGATAAGTCATTGCTAGGTACCTTAGGCCGCGAATTTATCCCCCCCCCACATGTTCAAATTAAACTTATTTGCATGTTATATGTAATTAAATAATAATATTGCCAACACTATCAACTGCTTTTTCTTTAATTTCACCCCAAAATCATGATATTTTTAGGTGGCCCTAATCGATGGCCGGGGACTGCATTTTCGATAAAGCAATGAGTAGGACCAGATTTCAGGAGTTATTACGTTGTTTGCGTTTTGTTGCTGCTGTTAGAAGAACAAAACGTTCCAACGATAAATTACAACCAGTTAGAGAATGTTCTGAAATGTGGAACAAATATCTTAAAGAGTTCCAGAATGGTGCATGACTGTCGATGAGAGTTCACCAATATATTCCTTCAAAACCAGAAAACTTCTTATACGTGGAAAATTGATATTTGAGGGTAAAAATCCTGAAGAGGCAGGAAGTGTGAAGCAAGGAGAAAATGTAAGAATGCTTGTAAAAGAAATTGAAGGAAGTGAAAGAAATATTACGAGCGACAATTTTTTACTAGCTATCCGTTAGGCGAATATTTACACACAAAAAAACTTACTCTTGTAGGGACTATTCGTCGTAATAAACCAGAATTACCGTAACAATTTACTGAAACTAAAGGACGTAAAGTATATTCTACCATTTCTGGAATAAAAATGATGCAAAAATTGTCTGCTATTGCCCCAAAAAAGGGAAAATAGTTGCTCTACTGAACCCACACTTGACGGCACAAATGAAAAACGGAAACCTGAAATTATGTTATCATATGATGCAACTAGATCTGGTGTCGGTATACTGAATCAGATGACAGGCAATTATACTGTGAAGAGGATGACAAGAAGATTGCCATTAGTGGTATTCTACAATGTGGTTACTTCAGGTAATATAAAATGTTGTCAATACATTATCAATCTAGGCAAAGCACTACCAGAAGTAAACCAAGATGACTGCATACCTGCTGAACCTGAAATTGCCTAAAATAAACAAATATATTTACTACAATTTTGTGTCATTATTTCCTTTAAAAACTTACTATGTTACAAATAATTAAAAAGAAAGGTATACTAAGATAAAGAGCAGAAATAAGGGCCCCCCGAGTTCAAAGTTAATATTATATAGAGAACTCCTGTATTTGTTATGGTTGCCCATAAAAACATCGAAAATTATACCGCTATTATCTTAAAGGATATTCATCAATCAAATCCCACAAAATAACAAAAAGCTATCCCATTATCTAATAAAGACACACTGACATTCAAGAGACTATTATGAATTCTAGCTTTAGACTTTGAAAAAGGGCAATAATACACATCAAAACTTTTCTTTTTTTTCCCCTCAATTTTTTTTCTTCCAGATATGGCCGTGTCGCCATCGAGATCCTTGCCCCCGCTTTCCCATCGTCGATCTGTACATTCCGGCAACAGCGATCTCCTGCAGAACAAGCTCCGTCAACTGCTGGTTTGTGATAGCGCGGAGGAACTGAGCGTCGAACAGCTGGGCCCGTTGAGTCCGCCGGCGGAGTACGCGCAACGCTGCCACAAAAGCCTGCCGGACCTGCACTGTCGCGCGGAGCCAAGCTCAAACAAGAGCAGCAATAAGAGCCTTTCTAATCGCGACAGCGGAGGTTCCAGCGGTCACTATACGCAACGTAGCGAGCCGCCGCCGCCGCCTAGACAGGTGAGTCAATCGGTTGTCGGTTTCCTTTTCCCCGCGTTCGACGAAAGAGCGTAGGCAAGCGATTTGGCGCGTTAGACGGTTGTCCTTTCACTGCGGAGTTGATATTTCTGTTTATTGTTGTTTATGTAACAAGGATTTTATACTCTTGAGCAGGGGTTCCCAACATTTTTCTTGCATCGCCCCCTTTTAAGAGAATGGTTTTTTTCATTTTTCTCTATAATGTACAGTATACAACATAATCATAATACAAATAATTGCATATAAATAACTTACTTATACCGAGTGCGCCATTAGATGAGACATGAGATATTTTTCCAAAAACGTTTAGTTTTTGAAATAAAAACCTTTTTTCTTATTGTAGTCCAATAGCATTTCTAAATCTTACTTTAATGGATAAGCTGTCCTTTATTTATTTATTCTTATTTAATTAGGAATGGTAGATGATATCTATGTATGTATATAAAATATATATATCACAAACTTGTTTCTATACGCACTCTTGACATATCTTATTTACTGCTACTAAGAACCTAACAGGGCTATTATTTACAAAAGATGCATTTACAGGCTCAAGATGGATCATAAAAATGATAACGCCTGGCTGAGAGCAAACAACGCCACTTTCCCTATTGATAAATATTTCTTAGAATCGCCTTAGAGACATAAAAGTAATATTTGCGGCCAACCAGTTCGATACATCTGTTTCTATTTGACATTCCCATAGATAAATAGTGTACAGTCTCTACATAAACATCCAAACATAGCAACTTAGTAATATTATATGTATTGTATCCGGTATTATTATCTAAATTAATACAACTAATGTCTCCTTTTGTCTTGATAACCGCTCGAATACGTGTTGGCATACTTTTTACAAGCTTGTTGCAAAATTCAGGGGTTAACGCGCCCCAGATTTGTTTTAATTGGCTCTTACATTAGCGATCGTTTTTTGAAGATTGCTCCTTACGTATTTTTCCATTTCGTGGCATACATTTTCGATGACATTTAGGTCTGGTCTATTCGCCATCCTGTTGGAAAATAAAATCGGTCTTATCTCGTATAATTTTTCAATACTAGGCAATAAACTGTCCCGCAAAATTTCTGGATACTTTGCAGTATCCACCTTACCTTGAATCAATTCCAATTGGTTCAAGTCACTGGCAGATATATAGCCCCATATCATTTGCCTGATTGGAAATTCAACAGTCCCTTTAAAACAGTCTTTATGATAAGCCTCTCTTTTATTTCTAATCATCCGTTTTCGATTATCCCCTAGATCAGTGGTCGCCAACCTTTTCAATGTGTTGAGCTACTTTGATAATTTTGGAACAAACAGTGAGCTACCTAGTCGTAAGCGACGTAAGCCAAACTAAATGAAATAATGCACAGTTATATTCGACATACATGTATTTATTTTACTAATACATACTAATACAAATAAACTAATAACTAATACAGACTACATAACTAAATCCTTTTTGACGTACTGCCAATGCAGCTTTTTATTGTTCTTTTTTTAATTTCGACGCTATTATGTCATACATCTTCAATATGTTGTTGTAATTCTTCCTTTGTAGTTGAGTTTCGTGTACTTACGATGTTTTTCAAGACATTCCACGCATTTTTAATTGGGCTTATGCCTGGTGAATTGCCTGGCCAATGTAGTACACGCACACTTTTAGACTCAAGGTATCGCATTACACTTTTTGCCTTATGACACGGTGCATTGCCTTGCATGAAATTATATGGTCCTTGAGTTGGATCCAATGAAGGTATAAAATAGTTTTGTAAAACTTTTTTATATTGTTTTTGTTCCATTGTTCCGTTAACGAAATATAGTGGTCCCGGTCCTTCTGTCGTAATACACGGCCAAACTATTAGATGGGGGGTGTTTAATAGATTTGATCGTACATGCTTCTTTATAACGCTCTGAAGGACGTCGACGAACAAATTGGCTTCTCTCCGTTAGCACTTCTAGCCGTGATTCCTCGCTATAAATAATTAGGGAAAAGTAAAAAATTTTGAAAACCATTAAGTGAACTATGAGGATGAATTTGACCAAAAACACAGATGTTAAGTAAAACTTACCTTTCCCCAATCTTCAACTGTATATTTTTTATATTCTTTGGCGCATTGAAATCGTGTCACTTTTATTTTAGGTGTTAGTCTTGGCTTCTTTGCCGGACGTCTGCACTTCAAGCCTGCTTCATGAAGACGTCTACGGGCTGTTCGGGCTGATATTTGTATACCTTCGCCATTAAGTATTTTATGGACACCTGTAGTGGATAAAAAACGATGTTCTGTAGCCACTTTTACTATACGACGATCATCTCTTGCAGTTGTTTCGCGTTTGCTGGCACAGTATCTTCTGCCACTACTTGTACTAGAAATATTCTCCTTAATTAATTTCTTTTTGTGCAACTTCATGTAGGGAGAACTCCCCCGTCTCTAGAAGAGCAGAAATTCCTACCTTTTTCTCTTTGGTTATATCCTTCTTCTTTCCCATTAAGACAATTGACCGCGAACATAGACGCACACAAATAAAATTAAAACTCTGAAATATAAGTTTTTTGGAAAATCGGTAAAAATACTGTTTTTATTTATATTTGCAATGATACTAACGAACTAATGAACGACACAATTCAAACTAAACATAATTATTCTACGTAGGAATGGCAAGTGTATGAACAAATCTTGGAGAAGAAATTGAGGATATATGCAGAACAAACGCTAGATGATACAGAAAGCGGATTTCGGGCAGGCAGAAGTGTACAGGACCACATATTTACGATAAAAGAAATAATAACAAGAACCTTATTTAGCAAAACAAAAGCCTATTATGTATGTATAGATACAGAAAAAGCGTTTGACCGAGTAAAAATGGGCGTTATTTGGAACAGCTTAACAAAGAGAGGAATCAGCAAAAAATTAATAAGAGCGATTAAAAGTGTGTACAAAACAAACTGGAATTATATCAATAGCAAAAACAGGACATCAGAGATTTTCGGAACTGAGCTCGGCCTTGTTTACTGTATTCATAGACGAAACACTAAAGATATGTAAACCTGACCTAAAGAAATTGCACGCAGGCGTTCGGAAACTAGAAAACGTTCATGCAACCGAATGTATGTTTGCATACGACTTAGTAATAATGGCAGGCACAGAAAATGGACTACCTACAACACATGGAACACGACCCTGGAAAAATATGGAATGCGAATAAATACTAAGAAGACTAAGGTGATGATGACAGCAAAGGAACAAGAAATAATAAATATAAAAATAAGTGATGAAATTATAGAACAAATAGCAGACTTTAATTACCTTGGAATAAACATAAATAGTACGAGAAATCGAGAAACAGAAATAAATGTAAGAATACAGAAAGCAATGAAAAACGACCATATGATGAGAAATTCTACTATTTATAGACCGATATTGACATACGGTAGTGAGACATAGGTACTAACGAAAGAAATGAAAAGCAACATACAAGTTACTGAAATGAAGTACCTACGTGCAGTAAAAGGAATAAGGAAAGATAGGATCAGAAATGACGAAGCCAGAAAAGAACTTGGAATAGAATCGATCTTGAAGTTTGTCGAAATGAAACAACTTAACTGGTGGGGTTATCTACAGAGAATGGAAGAGACAAAATAAGTAAGGAAGATATGGGAAACGAAGATGACAGTCAGAAGAGGCAGAGGCACACCAAAAATAACATGGGAAAACGTAATTGCAAGGAGTATACAGGACAGAAGAGATATTATGACTGGTCTGGGCAAACAGCGGTAACAGTCAGTGTAGTAGATATGTGGTGCGGAGTCGGCGATTATTTACTTCACGCGTTCACAGCGTCAGTACTAAATCGATGCTGTATGCGAGTGGTTCTGTGTATATGTAGGCTGTCGTAACTTATTTCGTAACTTTACGCTTATGTTTGCTTTAAAAATGTCGCAGTTAGGTACGTCGCGAAAACGACCAATAGCAGACACAGTTAAAAACTTTATAATGGACATGCCGGACTTAATTTTTGATGGCGCTAAAATTCAATGTCTAGTTTGTAAAATCCCTTTAATGTGTTGGTCCAGAAGCCATTGTCAACGTCACATTGAAAGCAAACAGCATTCTTCTGCAAAAAGTGGCATACGAGACCAAGAAAAATTTACATTTGATTTATGTGTTACTCTTATTTTATGTAATCTATCGTTTCGTTTACTAGACAAAGAAGCATTTGTCTCCTGGAATAAATATGCAGACTGTAAATTACCTAGTCGGACATCGATACGAAATGTAGTGCCATTTGCTCGTGAACATATAGAAAAAAGAATGAAAACGGAATTGAAAGATAAAAAACTGTGGTTGTGTATAGACGAAACAACAGATCGTCAAATCAAGAAAAGCCATGAAATATTTCAAGATAGTCAGGTTAAAAGAGATTTACAAACTATTCACAACAATTACTTCGGACTAGCGGAGGGAATAGAAAAATTACAAAATGTTTCGATGTCGCTAGTGGATTCTGTTCAAATTGTGAATGATGTTCACGCACAGTTATACGCTATAGAAGGCGAAACAAATTGGTGTGCAATACGAAAATTTGAAAGTGTTTTAAAAAAAGACTCCGATTTTCTTATATTAAGACAAATTTGTGAAGGTGTGTGTGAAGATGCATTAAGTTATTTCAAAGATTATTTTAAATATGCAAATATAACATCGCTAGATGTCAAATGGTCGTTTTCGGCATTAAAAAACATTTATTCCGCACGTCGTACTCATTTGACTGAAACAGCTGTGGAAACATATCTAATGATTCAAATATTTAACAGATGTTACCCAGTTTGTGATTTCACGGAAGACTTTTAAAACGGTAAGTGTTTCAGCACGTTTTATAATTTATTTGTAACCTTCTATTTTATGTGTAAACTTTTATGCACTCGCCACACCTCTGGCTGTTACCGCATATTTGCCCAGGTTAATTATGACACAAGCTAGAAGTTTATCCCTGGACAGAAAACAATGGAAAAACTTTGTACAGAAATAGAAATACAAAGCGTACCACCCCTACACCGAAAAGTAGAAGGGGAGCGACTATATATATATATATATAGAAATGGTAAGAGGTGTGAGTCATGGCAGGTGGATAATCGGTTTATTGCATCCCTAAGCATTATTTTTATAACCAGCAATTATATGTGGCCCTAATGTATTAGGGTATTACCCAAATAACAATGATGCTTCTATAGATTTTCTAAATTAGAATTATATTTAGTATATATTCTTATAAATTGAATATTTCTCAAGTGGTCCTATTTCCATGGCCAAGGACAGTACTTTCTGGTTCTCGTGCTTTAAAGTCTATTGAAACTTTTTTTTAACTTATTGCAGGAAACTCGAAGAGATTCCGGTTCAAGCACCCAGCACAGTGGTGGCAGCTCGTACTACTGCTGTCAAGAGCCGGAATGTCGCACCCGCTACCCGCAACCGGTATCCACGTTCAAGCGCCAGAAATGCCTCCGATACAAACGCGATCGGCCGATACTCCGTTCGAAATCGGATATCAGCGATCGTTACTACCGGGGCCCGCCCGAACCACCCGTCAGCCATCTCGAGCAGTTCTTCGAGCATCTCGGCCTCACCAGCGACAGCTACGAGGACATGCTGAGCAACAGCCGGTCCTCGGATAGTCCAGTGTTCTTCTCCGACGTCTCGACGGTGGACTCTAGCCGGCCAATCGATAACGTCGACTATTGTCACGCGCAGACGTTTAGACCTAGTGAACCGCCTTCTATCGTCGAACGCAACGCCCGCATCATCAAATGGCTGTGCAACTGTCGGAAATTGCAGTTGTCGTGAATTGTCCGTTTCGCCACGATCCCCCTTCGAATATTTTTGTTTGTTTTCCAGGTTTGTAACATTGCGATAATAGCAGCGCCCTCTACGTATTATTACTATTATTATTATGATTAGAATGCGATCGTTTTTATATTTACTTTTTGTTTACAAGCGGTAGTACTTTGAAGACGGTTCTGCAGACAGGTCATGAAAGATTGTGGTGATACTAAATTTTTTGTTTAGAAAAATTGGTATCTGATATCTGATATACATGCATCATTGTCTTATTAAATTTATTTCAAAAGTCTAGTGTTATTTCTCAGTTTTAGAATAAAAAAAAAACGTTCATAATTAATTATTACGATTATGAAAAAGAATATCTTTATAAAAAATATTAATTATAAAAATAAATGGAAATATTCATGCTTTATTAACTTATTCAATTTATTTCAAAAGTCTAACGTTATTTCTGCGTTTTAGAACAAAAAAAAAACGTTTATAATTAATTATGATTATGGAAAAGGATATTCTATATAAAAATTATTATTATCTTTATAAAAATATTAATTAACAAAATAAGTGGAAATATTCATGCTTTACTAACATTAAATCCCTTTCAAAAGTGTGTTATTCCCGAGTTTTAGAATAATCCAACGTTTGTAAATTATAAATAATACTTTTTTTTCATAAATTCTTCATAAAAAAGTTTTTTCTCTTACAACATCTATTCGGCAACACAGTGTAGGTACAGTATGATCCATTTGAAATGGAAGCACCCCTGTAAGACCTTTATTTTACATTAAAATGAAACCGACTTTTTTTTAATACATGGTGGATCAAAAAGTCTTCTTCCATACAGAATTTCAGAAGTTCATCTAAATTTTTAAGGCACACTGTGATCATTTTTCGAGGTTGAAAATAGCAAAATTTTATTCGAGATTTTTTTTACTAAAACTGCACCGTTGAATTCAGACGGTCTGGAAATAGTTTTAACCAAAATTTCATTCCAAAAAGTTATGAGAGAATCATTTTTCAAATTTTACAGCATCTATTGATCAGGGTAGATCAAAATTTATTTAGAAAAAAAAAACACTAAGGGATACGATACGTAGTTACATATAAAAATCGACCTGTCTAAAGATTTTAATATTTTAAATTTGAGAAATACTAAATATAAAAATGTTGTAAAGCCTGCTTTACACGCCGCGATTTATTGAACAAGTTCTTGACTAAGAAATCGGTAGAAATATGTTGAACAGGGGAATTGTTACATAGTAAATTTTCATCTGCAGATGAAAATAGATTGGCAATCTGCCTTTGTCAAATGTTTTGGCAGCTTTGGTATAGACACAGATTAGCTTAGGTTAGTTGGATTTCGGTTAGTTAATTAAAATTATCCGTACATCGTCGTAAAGTTTCGAAATTTATCTTCACTTTACTTTAAAAACACTAAACAAAATCCTAAGGTACTTTTCTGTTACTGGGTTGGTATTAAAACAGCAAAGTTAGTGAAAAATCGTTCTATTCAATTCAATTAATTATACAATAAATTGTTCAAGAAATCGTACCGATTTTTGCTGTTTTACATGGTGCGATAAAATCGAAGGTCAACTTGTTCAATTAATTGGCCAGTAAATCGAGGCGTGTAAAACATTAGACAGCTCTACCTTGAAATTTAGTTTTCTTCGCGGATTTCATGCAACACGAGCAAATTTATTCATAACCAAACAAAAGCTGATTTTGATAGTTGAATTTTATTGTCCTACACTGGTGATTAAATGTAAATATTGACTTAAACGATGAAGAGAAACATTATGCAATCACAGCGAAACAATCTTTTATGATTTCTCTGTAGAACTTACTGAAAACTATGGCGGACTGGCCTATTACGATTCTGATCATTCAATTTCGTTAATGATAGGGTTATCAACTTTCATAATCGCCATTGAAACTTATTATTACGATTTGAAAACGTGAACATTCCGTTAATGATACTACTATATATACAGGGTGATAAAATTGATAAATATTGGAAAATTCGTAGCTATTCCAAAAACGTTTCAGTAAGTCATCTCGTTATCACTCTGTATATAATTAATTCGAGATATATGATTTAGATTTATTATGCATCGATTAAAAGAAGTATTGATTTAATGATTTTCAAATTCGTAAATCAATAAAAACATTTTTTGTTTGATTTGTGAGGCTGCGTATCAATACTTCTTTTAATCATCTCCCCACTTCATTTTTTTTTACAAACATTAAACCTCTATTGTGATATATGAAACGATCATTGCATGGCATCCCCAGAATGCCTTTGTTTTGATCTTCTTCGTAACATCGATTTCACTACTTTTGCCTGATTTTCATTAGGAAGGACTAGAAACATATTCTAAACTAAAAAGAAAATGCCTAACTACTTCGGGGGTTCTCAAAATGTACAATGCAACACCTTTGACAAATATGTAAATATTTACGAATTGAAAGGTTTGAGAACCTCTGAGGTAAGTACTTTATATACATAAATATACATAAAACTAGCATTTATCAATAATTTTTCCCATTCATCTGCGTCTATTTTCCACAAATTATAATACCTAATGAACAAATATTACCACATTGAAGCGATATCCTTTGCAGTACTCTAATAAATAATGTAAATTTTCAAGATCGGATGATATAAAAGATTAATTAACGTAGAGTGAAGTATGTACTTCCGCTATGGTAATTAAATTTAACGTAGAAGTAGTGTTTTATCAATTTAATTTGCAATCGAGATGCAAATGTACGCTATTTGCCTTGAATTTTGGAATATGTTTCCTGTTAGGCGCGTTTTAGGGTGGTGACTTTTGTGTATGCAACGTCTAGTAGGCTTTTAAGAACGAGTTTTTCATTATCTTACGATTTGGTAAGGATTTTTGGAACTCATGGCTGGTATAACAAACATATTGTGTTGATATATTCTGCATTACGTTACAAACTACTTCCTCTGTTCCATAATAAGTGAGCCATTACCGAGTTTTATTTTTTCCAAAATAGGCGAGCCATTTTCGTTTTTTCCAAAATAAGTGCGCCATCTTCGATTTCTATTTTTTCATCTAGAAAAAAAAACATTTATTGCGACGTTTCTTATATAGAATTTCTTTAACTTATAAGTTGTACCTAGTACTAAGTTACAAAATGTTAATATAAACGAATAGTAGGCAAGCGATTCTTCCTATTAGCCGATTGAAAAGTAAACGAAATGTTTCAACCGTCCCTCCTACACTCTGTCCTTAGTTGTTCATCTACAATATTGCATCTAATTCAGGCGTAACAAACTGCATCCTTAATTTCTTTATGTAGTTGTATCTTGTCAATTTAGCATTATGCCGGAAGGACTGATGAAGTAGAAAGGAGTTCACTCAAGCAATATCTGTAAGCCTGAAAAATATTGCCATTGGCCAACGTCTGGTCCTCCTGCTGCTTGAATAGACTGCATTTCTCATCCATTGAGTCCACACTTCCTTTGATCAAATTATAGTGTGCTATTATTTCTGGCTTCCTGGTATCAACATCTAAAGTCTCGTTACGGTGCATAGATGACACCAAAAGAACAGCTCTGTTTTTTTTTTGGAACGTGAGACAAAAGCGTGATATCTTTTGTAAAGGCATATAAAGATGAGTCAATGTCTCTTGATTTATTGAGTAAAAACTACGTAGGAATCTCCTTTTTGTTTTTTTAAGCGTTCCCACATATGTCAACTTTTCACTTTTTAGTGCATTTGCTGCTTCTATTGAGGAGAAGTTAACAGCAATTTCAAAAAGGTTATGTAAAATACAGTTGAAGCTGAATGAAAAGAAATTAACAATTGTAAATTTTCATGCACCAATAGAGGAAAAGGAAGGAGGGGTTAAAGAAGAATTTTATGAAGAGATGGAAACAGCAATATAAAAATAGTTATGGGCGATGCAAATGCCAAAGTAGGAAGGGAAGAGATATACAGAGCGGTGACGGGAGGAGAAAGCAAACATAGCGTCTCGAATGAGAATTGCACTAGACTCATTAACTTCGCGATAGAGCAAAACATGAAAATCATGAGTACACACTTTAAGAGAAACGAAATATATGAAGGAACATGGTTAATTCCAGGAACTAACAAAACTAACCAGATAGATCACGTACTAATAGAGGACCGCCACGCAAAGTTAATAACAAAAGTAAGGACATGCCGAGGAGCGAACACTGACTTGGATCACTTACTAGTAATGGCGAAGTTAGATAGATGCACTAAAAGAGGAAAGGAGAAAACAGGGCAAGAAATACAAAATACGACATGATGGAGCTACAGAGGGAGGAAGTTGCACAAAAGTGCAGGAATGAAATAAATAAGGTATTAAGTTCTGAATGCCATGAGAATCAAACACTAGACATAGAAGAGAAATGGGGGAAAATAGAAAATGCAATAACAAAGGCAAGAAAGAAGACGCTTTATAAGCAGAAAGCAGTTGGGAAAAAGAAATGGTGTGATAATAGGTGCAGGAAGGAAACTAGCAAGAAGAGACAATTAAGGCTAAGATATCTGGAATCAGGAAAGAATGAGGACAAGGAAAGATATCTAGAACAAAGAAAATACACAAAAAGAATTTGCAAAGAAAATAAAAGAAAATTGCAGAAAGAAAATGTTAAAGAAATAAAATGCGATTACAAGCGAAAAAACATTAGAAATTTCTACAGAGTAATAAAAGAAACAAAGAAAAGACGCCAACCAAAACGAATATTTACCAAGGACGAAGAAGGAAAACTAATAAGAAGTAAAGAAGAAATACTACGAAGATGGAAACAATATTTTGAAAAGATATTGAATGAAGGAGAAGCTGAACAAGAAGGTGCAGTACAAATAAAAAACGATATAGATACGGAGGAGACGGTAATAGCATCCAAAGAAGAGGTAACTGAAGTGATAGATAGTATGAAGAATAACAAAAGCCCAGGAAGAAACCAAATAACGGCAGAGAATATAAAGTGTGGAGGAGAAGTACTAAGGAAAGAAATAACAGAACTTATAAGAGATATATGGTCTCGAGAAAGGATGCCAGAAAGCTGGAAAAAAAGCAATAATCGTACCACTCTACAAGAAGGGAGAAATTACGGAATGCAAAATCTATTGGGGAATTACGCTACTAGACGTATTATAAAAAACGATGGCAACAATACTAAAGAGAAGACTTGATAAGCTAGCAGATAAAATAATTGGGGACTATCAATGTGGATTTCGCGAAGCCAGATCCACAATAGATCAAATATTCTTGCTAAAACAAACCCTAATATAAAGATACGAGTACAACATGCCAACTCACATGCTCTTCATAGATTTTAAGGCAGCATACGATTCAATCTACAGAGGAAAAATGCTAAAAGTACTAGAAAGATTTGATATACCTGAGAAATGAATTAGGCTAGTGAAAATTACCCTTGAGCAAACAACAAATATGGTCAAAGTGGAAGGTCAAGAAACTAGTGAATTCGTAGTAAGGCAAGGAGACTCTCTCTCGACAATGCTGTTCAACTTAGTATTAGAAGAGGTGATATGAAACAGCGACATAAATAGACAAGGAATACCAAACACAAAAAGTCATGTCTAGCGTATGCGGACGATGTAATCCTGATGGCAAATAACTAGTAGTAAAGAACTGAGCAGAGTAATAACAAAATTCATAGAGGAAGCAGCAAAGATGGGCTTACAAATTAATGAAGCAAGAACAGAATATATGCAGTTAAAGAACAAGCATTATGACAGCAATAATAAAATTCTAAGAATTCGAACGTCTAGTAATGGTGAGCTAACGTTTAAGGAAACCGAAATCTATATCTGGGTGCATGGATAAATAACAAGTGCGAAGAAGACCCCGAAACAGACTTCAGGTTGACAAAGAGCAATAGGTATGTGGCAGCGTTGCAAAAAGTAATGAAAAGTGAAGAACTATCATGGGAGCTAAAGATAAGGATCTACAAAACAATAATACGATCCACCCTCCTCTATGGAAGTGAAACATGGACGCTAACAAAAAGAGAGCAAACCAAGATACTGATATGGGAAAGGAAGATTTTAAGGAAAATCCTTGGCGGGAGGAAGACAGACGGAGGATGGGAAAGATGGTCAAATGCTGAAATATACGAGCCGCTTAATGAGCCCAGGATAAACGAAGTGATAAGGTCGAAAAGGTTGCAATGGCTGGGGCATATGGAAAGGATGGACGTCTCAAGTACAGTAAGAAAAATAGAAGGAAAAAGACCGGATGGCAAGAAAAAACGAGGAAGGCCGCGAAAAGAATGGAGGGAAGTAGTAAGGGAAGACATCGGAAAAAAGAATATAACAAACTGGAAAGAGAAAGCGAGAGATCGGAAGAGATGGAAAGAAGAAACATAACCATGAGGTTCTAGGCAATAGGCCTGAATGGCCTGGGTGAAGCCTTATATATATATTGAGGAGAACCAATTATCGGCTGTGATATTTCTATTGGTGCCAAAGATTGGTTTCGCAAGACGCGTTACTGACTGGGTAGGTTTGGAATATTTTCTGTATTCTTCTGATAAAGTATAACCATCACCATCCTTTCCGCAATGGATGTATGCATTTAGAAGGTACCCTGTCCTAGCATCAATCAACGCTATTACCTTTCAGCCATACTTACATGGCTTCTTCGACACTTTTTAAATTTACAGCGTCCACGAAATGACACTAGCATTTCGTCAATGCATGCACAGGTTCCAATTGAATATACTAATTGGCAATTTTTAATGAAATGAGAAACAGGTGCGAGGGGATCTGGCTTTTTTCTTTCTGCTCGTATTTCTGGATCATCAAAGCGTAGACAAAGAATAATTGCAAATCTTGAATTCGCAATACATCGATAAATGTCTCTTCCCGAACCATCTGTAGCAAATATGGATCTTATATCCTCAGAGTTTGACTTATGTATTGATGTTGGTAGAAGAGCTCCCATAAATACTCGCAATTCAATTAGGTCTAAATCGCGGTCACTACTACTCTCCTTTTAAAAACGTCTTCTCCCTTTGGCGATACTTTAATTGGTCCAGTGCAATATATATATAGGTTCACAAGCTGTTTCTACCGTATTCTTGAGTGTCGAAAATTTCACAACTATGTTGCGTTGTCAAGTCCTTGTATTTTTCTTGACAGCTGGATCCATGCACCATTTGAACCGATTTTTTCCATAAACGTTTCTCGTATTGTTTTCTCTGTTTAGCAGATCTGACTCATTTTGTAATATCTCACTCTCATTCTCTTCTTCAATTTCAGAATCACTATCATGTTCGCTTGGTATGTACTCCTCATCAGATTCTTCATTTTCGCTTTCACAGTTCCTCTTCCGTCCATTTTAGCACAATTTCCTCAAAATCAGAGTGTCAACAACAGAGTGTCGTTTAAATTCTCATAATGCGGAATATATCAAAAGTTTAAGGTTTTCTCTGTTTTTATTTCCCTTTTAGACTTTTTGCAATACTACACGCAAGCCATCGCCCGCTTGTGCCGAACAAATCCACGCGTAGTAACCCATAACGTAGAAATTCAATAAGAAATCGACTACATTAATTAAGTCGAATCTACATTTCGTGCTTTTAAAAATACCGATCTGTGAGAAGAAGAGTACCAACACGAAAACCAGTTAAAACATGTGATAACGTCGAATACGCGTAACAAAACAAAAAGAATAATAAATAGATGAAATAAAATAAAGTCTCGAAAAGTATAGCAAGCGAAAATTGAACGGTAGACATGGGAGAAACTCATCGAATCCAAGGTGCATTTGAAAGGAAAAAGATAGGGATAATAAGAGAACCATAGAGACGTTTTTTGTGATATTTTTGTTATCGATAAGTGAACTAGCTACTCAACATATGATGCACATAAACGCTAACTTTACAGAAGTACACATTTTTAAATATTTAATTACATGCCTGAAATACTTAGTCCTATAACAACGCACTTTTCTAAGTAAATATAGTGAAATTACTCTCGTCACGGGGAATTTACACGGACTCGTGTAAATTTGCATTCAAGAACGTGTAAAAAAGTATATTTGATTTGTGACATGCGAAGTTCGAATTCTACTGATGGGAAAAATGTGTGCACATTTTCAGATGCTAACAAATAAGTATAAATGAATACTCCCCCGTTTTTAATCGCCGTTAAACCGCTCTTTAAATATAGCCATATCGTTAACAAATTCATAATTTAAAGGTATTTAGAAGAAACGTAATTTGTATATGTATGTATTTGTTAGTTAAAAAATTGGACTTGGTTTACATAAATTTTATGTACGTTGTTTGAAATTACTGTATTGCAAAAGGTTTATCAAAGGTAATATAAATTATTTCAGTTACTAACGTTTAATACTTCTTATATTCAAGGAAAGAAGCTAACTCGGTTAAATGTATTCTCAAAACCAACTTTTGCATCTGAGCCTGTTACTTTATTCATTACATAGGCCGGCATTGCGTTTTGACACCTTATTGAATGTGAAGAGTTGTTTTTAACTGAACTTGGGTAATTTGTTTTGTGCCAACAGAACATCTACGTAAAATATATGCGTTCAGATAGAAAAGGTATGTTTTTATAATATGAGGCCATCGGCATCATCATTTGTAAAAGTTTTACCATTCATAGTTTTCTAAACTTCGAAATAAACGGTAATAGCATGCTGCCAGGTCAGGGCTGTATGGGAGATTCCTTTGCGATTTGCCAATTCTGACCGTTTTTCTTTGATTGCTCCATCCAGCTGTCGACAGTATACAACCGAATTGATCGTCTGGTTTCTTGGAAGCAGCTCAAAATACGCATCACCTTTGTAGTCCCACCAAATTGACGGTTTGACCTTTTTTTTGATACAATTCAGCTTTTGATGGGTTTGTGCTGGTTCATCACGCTTGGACCATGATCGCTTTCGAATGATGTTACTGTAGATGTATATCGCAGATATTGATTCGTTGTGTTAAGCGGGGGATTGCGGTTCGCGGACGTCAAAATGAAAGAAATTTCGCGAATTTTTTTACGGAAAACTATTGCGAATTTCGAGATGCGGTTTGCGAGGGTTTATTAACCTAGAAATAAACTCTCTTCCAGTATTTCCTTTTAGTCTAAAGTTCGTTTATTTACAAAATACATGATGGTAAACACAGCACTGCAGAAAATGCATTGCAAATTGGCTGGCATGATTCCGACCAAACGAATAATCCGATTTTGGCCAAATTTTGCAGGATGATAGTCAATCGATTTCTCCTGGGTCTGAAATTTCGAAATGTGCAGAAAAAAAATGTTTAAATAAAATAGCGGTCGTCCAAAGTGGAAAGTTTGAAATTTTCCTTTTTTTTTCATTTTTGAGGGGTCTTAAAAAATATTTAATTGTTGAAAAAGTGTAACTTGTGAATTTCAGTCCCAGAAGAAATAAAAAAAAGTCGCAGGGGGTAAGGTCGGGTGAATAGGGGGGATGAGGCACGGGGGTCACGGCATTTTTGGTCAAAAATTGTCCCACAGAGAGGGGCTGTGTGAGCAGGAGCGTTATCATGGCGGAAAAACCAGCCACAAATTAGGCCTTTCCCGCCGCAAACTGTTTCGCAATCTTTTCAAAACTGCCAGGTAGAAAGCCTGGTTAATTGTCTGACCCTGTGGAACAAATTCTGAATGGACGACTCCTCTCCTCACATCGAAGAAACTAATCAGCATTGCTTTGACATTTGATTTCACTTGACGAGCTTTTTTGAAGTTTTCCACTGGCTTGATTGTTGCTTCGTTTCGGGTTCGTAACCGTAGCACCATGATTCGTGACCTGTGATGACCGTGGAAAAAAAGTTTGGATCATTTCGGAACTCTTCTTTCAAAGACCTTGTTTTTGTTTAGCAATCAACAGTCGATGCACGAATTTGACAGCTACCCTTTTCATCCCCAAATTTTTCGTTAAAATTCGCTGAACTGTCTCCACGTCACTCCAGGCAGGTAGTAGAGCTGCCTGCCCTTCTTCAATGGTCTGTTGTCAATCTTCCAGGATGATTCCGCGAATTCTTTCAACATTTTCATAACTTCGGGCCGTGGAAGGACGACCAGAGCGAGGATTGTCATCAATTGACATTTCACCTCTTTTGAAACGAGAAAACCACTCAAACACTTGAGTTTTCCCAATACCACACCATCCCTGTAGGCCGTTTTTAACATTCCAAGAGTTTGTGTGCCAGTTTTTCCGAACAAGAAGTAAAACTTTACGGACGCGCGCTGTCCACGAGAATCAGCCGTTGCAAAAACGACGAGCACACAAAACAAGTGTTACAAAAAAAAAATACAACGAACGGAACCTTCTTTAGCGACTCGCGAATGGTAGCCTTAGCGGCAGAACGTGGTACTATAAAAACTCCGCCCGCCGCAACATCAGTTCGGTTTCTTTTGAGTATCCCCTCGTAGAACCTAAACAATGCCTCTAAACTTGTGATGATCTCGGATACTTTTGAAAAGTTATTAATGAGGCTGGATCAAAAGAAACAAATGTTTCCACTAAAGATTTGCAAAAGTTAGCAACTGAAATAACCTATATTACTATTTATTACATGAAATAAAGGCTAATAGTACAATTTCGTACCTTCTTCGTTAAAATTGTTATTTAACTGACTCGTGTTATCAATTATTATCGTACTCAAAAACGAAAGGGGCAAACGAACATTTCAATATTTAAATGTTAACGTAGGTACATATACCGAAATTCGTCAAATCGCTCAAGTTATTCTTGTTACAATTCGAAGTCCGTTAGAAAATTTCTCAAGACAATCAAAATTCGCTCTGAAATGTTCGCAAGCACCTTTCAGACGCTTGTTCGAACGTTTATCTTTTCAAAAAAAGAATGCGGCAAAAATGATCTAAACACTTGTAAGCTATTCGCTGATCAATTTGACAATAATTAATACAAAGAAAAGAAAGAGAACAAATACACCAAACCATGTACTATTCCAGATTTAAAAAAATAGCTTTCCTTATTGTATGAATGTCATCTATGTACACCGCGCCTTCAATATAAAAAAACACCCACTAAAATGATATGAAATAAAAGTGACTGTTTCCGAAAATCACGTAAGCTGGTTATTGTTGAATGATTTCTTTTGGGTGAATTTAATATTTAAAATTGTTGATTGTGGCTAACATATCACAAAATCGTTATTGAATTCAACTATTGGTGTTAGTTGAGTTAATAATTATATTTTTCTGTGACTACGTGGTTTTCAGAAATTATTAATCGAATATATTACTTTATATAAACTCAAAAATCTCTATAATATTGTAGGCTATTGCCAACGTATAGTTTTTTTTTCTATTATTTTGATCACTTTGGCATGTTTTGGATACTTTTTTAAAAGAGAAAATAATCTGAAGTTTATTTTCAATTTCTTTCATGCTAGAATATAATTCATATTTTTTTATCTACTTTTAGTAACATCTAAAACATAACAGTATGTCTGTTCTGGAAGAATATATAAAAATGCTCAAAAGATTAATTACGTTGGATTATTTAATAGTGAATTTATATAAATGAATTGGGGTAAGTGCACCCCACAAAATTGGCATGTAATAAAGATCAAGTGTAAAAGTAAGAATATTTATTTCGAACTTTTTTAACAAAACCTCTCATATGTTTAGCACAATATCTTGTCGCGAAACCACGTAAGTTGGTAAAGACACTTTTGGAAAGGAAAAACATTTCAATTAAATACTTGAAAAAAATCTCGTCCCGGTACGGAATCGAACCTGACGCCTCCTGCTTACCGAACGGGCGTGCTAACCACTACACCACGGGGACCGTTCACTTTTTAATACTTAGTTGTTATTTTATCTGCAAATATATCAGAATATTTCGACAGACAAAAGTAAACGTTCCTAGCATCAAGATCCCCGTGGTGTAGTGGTTAGCACGCCCGTCTGGCAAGCGGAAGGTGTCAGGTTCGATTCCTTACCAAGACAAGAATATATTTCAAGTATTTTTTACAAAAAGTAAATGCCTTTATTCCGCCAAAAGTTATAAAATCGCATGTCAAACAATTTCATAAATATATGGAGTTAAAAAACAATGTAAATTCCAAGGGTATTGAGGCCCATCACAAATAAATTTCAAAAGCAAACGAGTAATTCAATTTAAGCTTGCAAAATTGAAATATTTATGGCAAATATTAAACATAGTAGGTTATAAAGCATACAAAAAAAATGTCCGTGAAAATAATGAAGTTTCACAAAAACAAAACTCTTAAATAAAAACTTTGCATTGTGCTTTATTACCCACTTTAACAGGTAATAAGTCCCACTTAATCTTGGTAATGGTTAATAGGTTCAGGATACTAATCATAGTACTCCAAGCAAACGACATCATTTATATCATTTTTAGTCAGCCCTAGGCAGTCGTCATGCATCCATGTTTGATACCTGTTACACTGTCTCATGTCTGCTACTCTGTCTTTATCACAAACAACCCAAATCCAACTTTTTTTGTTGGTATTGGTGGGTATCGAAAAACTGCAGTTCTGAAACAGCATTTTTATTTGATTTAGATAGCCGTTATACAGTTGAAAGGGAACAGAAAATGTTTCTCGTTGCTTTTTCTGCCTTGTAATTTAATACTTTTTTCTATTGAGGTTTCTTGCAGGTGCCATATCAGGCATGGCAAGAATTTTTGAGAAACCGTTTGCTTTCTTGGAAGGAACTTGCTCGTTTAAACGTTTTTTTAATATGGCTAGAGGAACTTCGTCGTCTGGATTAGAATCAATGAAATTCTCCGACTGGGTTTGCTCGTGCTCCTTTCTGATGGGAAAGCATGGTCAGCAATCACACTTCTGTCGAAGAGCAAATCCCTGTTGTTCTAAATCCATGTATAATATTACCAATTGACATGCATCTGCTCCACATTGGCGTGAAAACTCTTTATTCATTTTCCGATTAGATTATTTGTTCCAGTACCGCAATAAATCTTGCCCTAAAAATGTTTAGAGGGACGAAATACTCTTTTGTCATGGGGCTGCAGTTCTATGCAGACTATTTCGACGATTATGAAAAGAAGATAGGATGGGGCACCGTCCAATATTAGAAATACTAGCGATTTGATAGATAAAATTAGAAATGCGGTTTAACTATTCATTAAAGAAAATTGTGGTCATGCTACCTTTTGGACTTTAGACCTCGATGGCAAACCATCAACAGAAGTTGGTTTCAGTCGTCGCCCCCTTAAATACTAGGCTGGTTGAAAAGTTCGCTGAGCGGAAATGAAAAAACATGTTTATGGTTCAGAAAATTACTTTATTCTTCAGTATATTCTCCCTCAAGTTCAATACACTTTTTCCAGCGATTCTCCAATTTACGTATCCCATCCTCGAAGTGATTTTCCGGAAAGTCTTCAAAATACCCATCTACGGCTGCAATAACTTCTTCATTTGATGGAAGACGCTTTCCACGTAGACATTTTTTGAGGTTCGGGAACAGATGGAAGTCAGAGGGAGCCAGATTTGGTGAATAGGGTGGATGCTCCAAGTGTTCGTACCTTAATTCGACCAATTTCGCCTTCACAACACCGCTGGTATGAGCAGGTGCATTGTCTTGGTGGTAGATGATTTTTTCTTCTGCAAACCAGGTCTTTTCTTACGAATTTTTTCATTCAGCTGGTCCAAAAGGTTTTTATAATATTCTCCTGTTATTGTTTTACCGGTTTGAAGGTAATCAATTAACAAAATTCCTTTTGCATCCCAAAATACTGATGCCGTAACCTTCTTGGACGATTTCGACCCCTTCACTTGCTTCGGAGCTGGACAACCGGGTTCAGTCCACTCTGCGATTTGTTGTCGCAGTTCAGGATCATAGTGGTACACCCAACAAAATCTGTTTTATTCTCTTGAAAGCGGGCCAAATGTTGTTGAGAAAGTCTTACTCGAATGCGTTTTTGATCCAAAGATAACGAATGCGGCACCCATCTTGTCAGTAGCTTTCTCAGACCTAATTCATTTTTTAAAATATGTAACATCCGTTCAATTGAGATGCCCATAGCCTCAGCAATATCGCGCTTAATCAATCGTCTATTATCCATAACCATATCAGGTACAGAATTAATCATTTCTTCAGTAGTAGCACTTTTTGGACGTCCGGAGCGAGGATCACCTTCGAGGCTTGAACGACCACGTAGAAACTCTTTAGCCCACTTGCATACCATTGTTTTTGAAGAAGCATCATCACCCAACACATTTACCATTTCGTTATGAATTTCCATTGCTTTTAAACCTTTTTTCACAAAGAATTTTATTACAGCACCATGTCCAATTGTTTCCATTAAAAAAAAACACTATGACACGTCTACTTTCAATAGGTTGCAAACAAAGACTGAAATGACTTGAAATTTTCTGTGGGTTCATACGAAGGATGAATACGTTTAATACAGTTACAAATTTGTTTTTACTAGTGGAGCTTGGTTGCCGCTCCGCGAACTTTTCAACCAGCCTAGTAATATCATCGGTGGGATAATATTGCCTAATGCGTTAACTTAAGCAACAATTGTGCAATTCTCTGCGTGTTCTGGGGCAACAAAGTGAACTCTCTTGTTACCCTTTTTAGCAATTAATGTTTGCTGATAGTGTAGAGTTAATTGGCATGCCTTTTCGCAAATTTTGGATTGATGTTTAAGATTTTTTAAAATGTTATTCGTTAGTTAAAAGTAATCTTCTACAAAGTAAGCACAATTCAGCTTTACCATCCTGGTAAGACTCGTTGACTGGGTCTTCCTTTGAGATAGTAATAACAATGATTACTTTATTTCTGTCAAACTATTGCATAATTACAAACCAGATAATGTATACTTTTTAGAAATATAGCTGTTTTATGCGGAGGTGGTATCAGATAGTTCTCCTGACATCATAGCCATGAACAACGCTGCATGTGAAATTGGCTTTAAATCTCCAAACAAAATACAACACTTGCAGAATATAAAGATCATAAAATGTTGGTGGACCATTGGATTTAAAATCTTCTTTGCAAGGTTCTCTATATTTCAGATTGCACAACATCCTAAGAGCTCTTTTCTGTAAAATGAGAACTCTACTTGCAGCGGTACTTAAACCCCACCAGGGAATTCAATAGCTCATTTTGAAGTAGAAATTGGCAAAATAGAAAGTTCTAACGACTTCTACATTACAACACCTTCTTACCTGATACAGGGCGAAACATGTTTTTCAGAGTTCTTTACCAACACTACCAATAGCCCCAATCTAAACCCTCATCAATAGTTACACCAAGAATTTTGGCCGAGTTAATGATGTTATTGTTTAAATTTATATCGACCATGTTATATTTTAGGGTATTTCGATATAACATACATTTAGTTTTTTCAAAATTCATTATTAGTTTGTTAGCGTTTATCCATTTTTGTATATTGATAAATACATCATTGGTAGAAGTAGCTCACTAGTCATTATTAAACTTATGTCATCCGCATACAAAACTATGTCTCCACATAGCGTTCCAAGGCAATTCGGAAAATCGTTGATAAAAATTAAAAAAAGGTTCGGTCCAAAAACAGAGCCCTGTGGAACACCAACCCTTACACATCCGTTTTCGGACCAATCTCTGCCTACTGCGACAGTCTTCACCGGCTGCGACAAGGTTTGAAGATTTGATAAACAAGGGTGCCAATTCATAGATTTGTTTTGTTTTGCTGAAGCGATTGGCGACATCTTCATTTTCAACATTCTTTTAAGTGCTTTGGAAGTCAAAATGGAATCTCCATTTTTCTACTGGCATCCCTTGATTCCATGTGGTTTCTCAATATTCATCGTAGGATACCACATTTATTTTCCACATAACGTTGAGTTTTACATTGGAGCTTGTTCCATCATGTCTTGGGTCTAATTAGGCCCTCATACCGCGACATTTCTTACCCACAGTTCTGTCAAATATAATAGAAAAATATGGGGGATGCAATAACGCTGAAAAGTTATCCTTACTGAATGAACATTCAATTTAAGGTTATATAGAACTAACTAAACTAAAACATACCTACGTTAAAATTGACACCTTAGCTTTTGCTTTATGAAAACGAGCTTCAAACTCGAGGAAATTTCATAATTTTAATGACAAAATGTTTGTTAAATACGTTAACATAGACCTACTCCCAACGAAAAACTGACGAACTCTATCTATCTTATCAACATGTCTTTCAAAACCAGATCAAACAAAAATGCAGTGGTGCAACAACGATAAATGAACTATGTTTAAATCAGAACAAATATATGAGCCTTAATACCCTCGGGGGCCTTATAAAATTGAACAAAGGCAACCTGTTCAACTGTAAGTCATTGAACAAAAATCGCACTAAAAGACTGGCAGTGTACTTACCCCAAACTTACATTACTATTTTGCCAAGGTTTCTTTGGGAGAGAAGATAATTATTAAATTTGGTGCAATAACTCAACATGTAAACTCTACCAGATGACACAAAATAGTCGCTAAATTATAATATTTGGTTTTTCTGTCTTCTCCGGAAGGAACTTCTGGAAACATTCGTCTTTAACAGACATACTGAAATGTGGCAACATCTCAAAACTTTTCATCTGACATCTTCAAATCATTAAAAGCAGCAAGAGGATAATAAAAAACACATATCAAACGTATTTCCGTTAAAAGAAAAGGTTGAACTAATAAACTGAGGAATTTTAGCATCATAAAGCTAATTGCTAGACTCCCTCCCACTCAAAAATATTGATCTCTAACGCAAAATCGAATCACTCAATTTTAAATTCGAGACACGAATGTTCTTCTGATCAAAAAAAAAAAACAGCACTGATTGATTTTCCTAATCAAAAACAATAATAGAGGATAAACAAATTAAGTAATTAATTCGCAGCTACTTATAATGGATCTATTAATATTATGTGTATTATTTAGACAATAACGTCTGAATATCTGTATGTGTGTATAATAAAAAAAAAAAAACGTGTCTTGTGCGAAAGAACTCATCGTATATGATCACTTTATTCGCAATATGTACAGGATGTCCTGTAAATAAATGGTAATGTGATTGTTTTACTTTTGTACATTAGGAAGCAAAAGTTTCCGAACGGATAGCAAAAGAATTTAACTTTGTGATTGACACGCTGTTACTCCATTTTTAATTCTCCGTCTTTAGTAATAATAATAATCTCTTTGTTTCTGTTTGATGTAGAACTATGTCACTTTACATAAATAAGATACCTAACTAGAATAAAAAAAAAAACTAACTGCAATGTATTGTACAGCATCTTAAATTCATTCTGGGTTCTAGGTAGGTACTCTTATCGATAATAGCAAAATATATAGGGCCTTATTCTAGTTTCGTTAACATCTTGCGAAGCAAATGACCAACACGAAACGTCAGAAAACATACTTGTTCTTGACGATCAAGATTGGTAAAATACATTTACTCTAAAGATGGTCTCAGTTTAAAAATAGCGTGCGCAATGACGTCAATGGTAGTACAATATAGAACATATGAGATTAATCAATATAAACGTTGTTACGAGCAAGTATATCTACCGCCTGTGTCATAAACTTCTGGGGATAGGAATTAACTATGGCAACGGTGTCGATCCCTTTTCAAAAAACGTGAAAATGATATGAATTGTGCGGTCGATCGGTCGCGTGCACTTATTCGACTTGTGTTGATCAATCTATGCATGACACGCTCCGTAAAGGGAATATTTACAAGACGAAAATGTCGTTTCAAAATACTGGAGCAGCGGATGCAAGAACTGTATTAAGCCGTATGTACTGTGTAAGGCGAAAATAAAAGTCTAGTTCTAATGAAACCAAAAAATAAACTCTAACAAATTAAATAAATACTTTATTCTTTCAAAACAATTCCACACAAAAGAAATCCCTCCTTTCACAACAAGATATTGCCCGAGTCTATTATGAAAACTCTCGCACATTTCGAAGCAAGTCGATTGTCACGGCTCTCGAAAACCAACTCAAAACATTACATTTTCAGACCTTCCAGTCATATCTGGCATATCTTGCGAGAGATACTCTAATGTAATAACATTACAGTAGTATTAATCAGGTTTATAAAAGGTTTAATTTCTGTTCAAATTCTTTTAGATACTTATCCCAAGGTACAAGCATGCAAGTGCTTGTGTTTCATGTAAAGTATTATGGAACGCAGTAATTGTAAGTCCTGTTTCTCTAAAATCACTTTTTTTCTGCCATAATTGGCGAATAAACATACCACATAACGCACACAACCATACTTTTTTGTACTTTTTTTACAATTCAAATTAAAATTATTACGTGACATGTAAACTATTATGTCGTTGGTTTATTATTCAACGGCAACAAATTGGAATGATATATGTAACGCTACGCGCTACTGCCAGATATGTACCGCACATGCATACGTTCTACTGCATTCTATACCCAGATATTTTTGACACAACCGGTGTACATATATTACTACCAATGACGTCAAAATATGCATCCTTCACTAGTCCGCCCACAAACTTTCGGTCAAATATTGATAAGATAGGAACTGGGACAACATTTAGAACACATACATTTTAGCAACCTTGCTTGACGGTTACTAAGCAACGACAACAAGACACAGGACTACCAACAGCAAGCGTAACACACATTACACACTACCAACGTTACATAGTTATTTAATTTATTTTGTTAAGTGTGAAGCCACCCGTTATAACAACATACCCAGGTAATCTAGCACGAGGTGGAAATAGGTCATTGCACAGTGTAATATTTTAGCAAATCTAGGAAGACAACGAGTCATTCCGACGAATTACAATATGTAAAAAATTGTTTCTCATCTTATAAATAAAATTATAAAATGTCTAAAGTAGCTGAAAAATTTGAAAAGTGGACGAGATTTTATTTTTATTGGCCTCAGCAATTTTACAGTTTGCTTTAATTTAGTTGCTGCATTGATCCAATTTACCAGTGTTACCAAATGTACAGTATGGGTTAATTGGGACTTTATTGAGAAAATCCATTCTATTTTCTAAATTGTTAAAATACACCGTCCTTTACAAGACCTCCGCTGTTCAGCATTAGGTAATGTTTTTTTTTAGTAACAAAAAAAAACAAAATTTGCAGCGATACCCAAACTTCTCCATAGGATTCCGCACTTCGTTCTAGTGTAGAAATTAACGAAGCACAACGTCACAACAAGATCTGCGTTACAACATTTTCTCAGCTGATACAAGTTTTTGAAAGATTTTTACACATTACTAATGTGACAATCTCAACTTAAAACATCATCTATAGTTACACCAAGGATTTTAGCCGAATTTATCAAATTGGTGGTGTTTTTTTTTAAACGAGTGTTTTTGTTATTGTAAGTTGTTTCGATATAATATACATTTAGTTTTTTTTTCAAAATTCATTATTGGTTTGTTAGAATTAATCCATTTTTGTATATTAACAAATACCTCTTTAAAAATTAGAAGAAGCCCATAAGAAAATCGTTAATAAAAATTAAGAAAAGGGTTGGTCCAAGAACAGAGCCTTGCGGAACACCAATTCTTACATAAAAATGCTAATAATGAACCAGGTTGTCTTCTTAAATTGGAGAAATTGTTCAATTTCCACTGCTTATTTTTTAAATGATTGCCTAAATAAGTTTAAAGTGTCCAGTACTCTCTCAAACACGTGAAACATTCAATAAGATCTCAAAATATCGTACTAGAAGTAAATAAATCATCGGTTAGATTTAACTTTAGATTGTTTGTGTATCCAATAATAATTTCTTGACAGTTTATTGACAAATGATTTGCACAAAAAGCCCTGGTAGTATTTTAACCAGCGGCTTCTGCTCAAATTTGCAAGGTGGTTATATTGGCAAACGGTCGTTCTCTCCAAATTTTCTTTAAATATTGGGTCCAGTTCAGCAACAAAGTCTACAATTCCAGGAAATACACCCGGATTTTTATGTAGGTTTAATTTTACACGCGCTTCCGAAGTGTTAGTTCATTTCAGTTACAAGTCATATTCGCGAAAATTAGATGTGGAAATGTACTTTTTTGAAATGCTTCAGTTTGAAGTGAATTTCAAAAAAGATGATCAAAATGCATCGTTAAATGTTTGCCAGAAAAGCGAATGTTTCATCGAGTAATTAATTAATTACAAAATCATCAAGAAATCAAATTCAAAAATGATGAAGATTCTTGATTTTGTAAAAAGATACACTTTTAAATAATTAAAACGCTTTGTTTCTTCGATAGATTTATTTTTTCTCACATTGCCGGTTACCAATTGCTACAATCCATTGTATTCTCGTTACATTTTTTTTTCTTTTTACAAACCAATATTGCCGGTCTTGTTCCGGTCGGCAAGTCAGTAACAACGCCGCCAAATTGGCGCGCTTTTTCAAAATTGGTAAAATTCATGAGAAATTGGAAATTAACAAACGAAAAGTTGAAATATTTTCATCCGAGCTAAGATGGAGAATTTAGAAAAAGAAGTGCAGCAGTCTTATAAATCTCGAATCCTTTGTTTCAAGAATCTAATAGGAAAAAAACACTTGCTCTTCGCCGACCATTAGCATCCTGTGCTCAATAACTGCGATGATCTCATCTAAATTTTACAAATTGACATATAAATATTGTAAAAGAAAGCGATGTGAATTTTACTTCACCATAGATTGTGATCATGTAGGATAAGTTTAAATCTGTTCGGTGTTCGAGTCTACAGACTCAAAAATGTTATCGATTTACTCAAGAATATTATGATGATGAATATGATGATTATTATTATATACAAGTATTTATAAGGATGATGTACGTTGTATATACGTTTATAATATAGTTTGTAGAACTTATTATATAATATATATTATATATATACACATATATATAATCTGCTGTTAGCTATGATGCAGTGCGTCGGAAAAAACTGTCTAGTCTTGTACTTAAAACAAAAGAAAAATTCTCATTGTTTCTGTATACATATACATATTAATTATTATTATATTATTATTATATATATTATATAGAGGTAATAGCTATGTTTTTTTTTCGATTCTTATATGAAAAATATATTATTCTGCCTTAAATAAAAAGAACTGTTTCTGTCTTGTTTATTTATATCGATTATTTTAGGTTTCCAACGTGCTTAATGGAAACTAAGCTCCTACGACGATAATTCCTGCTATATAATAGATTTTTATAATCTTACCTTTTGTGTGACTGACTGTAAAAAATTAAACAACCAACGAACTGGGGTCCAAGCATATATTTTTTTTTAATTTTAGCCATATTTATAGCGATCTTTACAAAATTAAATGTAAACACATCAAAGCATTGTTTGTACTTATTTATAAAAAAAGGTTCGATATATAAAAACTGCCGAAATAACAAATTAAACAAATAACAATATTCTTCGGTACACTCCCCACCACAAATTATTAATTAACTCGGAATAGCCGTTTCGAAGACAGGTGGGTCTTCAGCCGCGCACCGATTGATGTGAGAGAACATATATTAAATCTAACGAACCCGTTCTATCCTTACTCTTTAAGAAAAATATATACAAGTATGTACCTACTTTTGCCGCTTAAGACTAAAAAGCAAGTTAAAATAATGAGAGAACGGCGGAAAACGTCTTGTCACCACGAAATGCAAGACGCGATCATCCCACCCTACTAAAAATAAGAATCGAATGAGACAACGGTTATGCCCTTTCTATCCATCAAATTTGTATTCTTTCCGTCTATTCCCTTAAACCAAAGACTAGACACGTGCGGAATATACGAAAGAATCGACGTATCTTGTTATTGCACATACCATAAATCAAATGACCTCTTTACCGTAATAAATCGAAAAAACAGGAAAAGTGTAAAGGTCCCTTCTCTTTATTGAGTGGGTTTGCATTCTTATTTATGTAAATAGTCTCATAGGCGTCCAGTTCAAGCGGCGAAATCACGCCTATGAAGGGGGACGGCGGATTGTCCATCGCCGTGCGCAAGTATAGCCAACTTGTTCATGAGTAAATTTTAAACTGGTTGAAAAAGGACAACGTGTATTTCCCTAGAATTTGGCGTAGGTACGTAAATGATATTTTCGCGGTTTTTGATGCGAAGAAAAGTACAATTCCGGATTTCCTCGTGACACTAAATTCAAAATTCGAAACAATTAAATTCACAGTAGAAGAAGAAGTGAACAATCAACTTCCGTTCCTGGATAGATGAACGCATGTTTTAGTTCGCGAAATACAAAAGATAAACCGGACGAGAGAAAGATCGGGAATTTACAAATTGCATGTGGTGATTATGATAAAACCTATATTGGTCAAACGAAAGCGATATGTAGTAGATTCAATGAACACATCAGGTGTTACAGATAGAGGAGGATAGAAGCGTCAAGTGTAGCTCAACACATGACGATACCGGGCATAATATTAAATTAGAAAACCTAAAATTGATTAAAAGGGTGATTTCGCCACTTGAATTGGAAATAAGAATGCAAACCTAATCAATAAAGAGAAGGGACCTTTCCTGTCTTTTCGATTTATTACGGTAAAGAAGTCATTTAATTTATAGTGTGTGCTATAACAAGAGACGTCGATCCTTTCGTATATTCCGCATATGTCTAGTCTTTAGTTTAAGGGATTAAGCGGAAAGAACACAAACTTGACGGATAGAAAGGACATAACCGTTGTCTCACTCGGTTTTTATTTTTATTAGGGTGGGATGACCACATGTCTTGCGTTTCGTCGTGACAAGACCCCTTTCCGCCTTTTCTCCTTATTTTAACTTTTTGGGGCAAAAGTAGGTACTTGTATATATTTTTTCTTGAAGAGTAGGGATAGAGCGGGTTCGTTAGACTTAATATATTTCCTCTCATATCAATGGGTACGCGGCTGAAGAGGAAGACCCACATGTCTTCGAAACGGCTGTTCCGAGTTAATTAATAATTTGTATGGTGCAGAGTGTGCCGATAATATTGTTGTTTGCTATACTACCCCACAATCCTCGCTATCATTATTTAACAAATTAAATATTATTTTTGCAGTTATCGCAAATTATCTGAGTCAAGGAATATTGTGGACAAACATTCGCTATATTTGTTGCATACTTTTCTACATTTTCGATCTGCAGACCTATGGTAGATGTGGTACCGTCCTGTGGTAATGTGTTGACGTTGATTTACATTTGATTAATTGGTTGTTGCCATAACCAGAATTAATCTATACATCCTTAACACTGTGGCCCAATGAGCCTATTGTATTATTCCTGCTTTGGCTTCGTTTTACTTAAACAGGCTAGTTCCCTCAACCAGGTTTAAGAGCCTATGCAGTAAATCTTTCTTCAATAATAGATCAATTGCGCTTGGCATAGCGAATCTGCGTTGATTTGGCGCTGCGCATTTGAAAATAATACGAGAGACTATTTCCTCCTCTTCATTACAAAGTCTACATAAGGGTACATCTTTGTAGATCCCCATCTTGTGCAAGCGGTCTCTCAAACAACCATATCCAGTTAATAGGCATGTTGCTGCCCTAAACTGAATATTGTTTAGTGTAAGCAGGTCAGCAGTCAAATGTTGCGACGGGCTTCTCATCATTCGTTTGCTGTACTTTTATACAGCTGCATGATTTCAGTTGAATTGGTGATCCATTCATTAATTGCTCCATGCACTGCACTCTTGGTAATACCTAGACCCGGTTCAGGTCCTATAAAATTCATTTTTGAACCTTCTATCATTAGCTGTGCATATCTTGCCATCAGTATGCTCGCTTGATAACAAAATAACATCCTTATTCTTTCGTGGAACGTACCATACAAGAGTTCGATTTTTTCTAAAAGCAAACATATTTGAACATTTCTTTTTATAAGAAGCTAGTAACAGTTCTTCGGGTACGAACGTTTTGTTTTTTAGAAGAGTTCCACATAAAGTTAGATTTTTCTCCCACAATTTATCGGCCAGTTCCAAGTTGGTAAAAAAAATATCTGCTGTGATGCCATTGCCCCTAACTCTTTGACCTTTCTCCGGCTTGCTCTATTCTTTCCCTAAAATATTCATGAACTAGGAAATACCTAAATAAATTTGCATATTCACAATGTAAGACATTTTACAATCCAGAAGAACCCAGATTTTTATTCCATATTTATCCGGCTTGATTTTCATATACACCCTGATTGGTATTTTATCTTTGAAAGGTACCAGTTGCTCATCTAGACAAAGGTGGTTGCTTGGATGAAGAGATCTTTTGTAGTTGGAGACAAACATTTCTTAGCGGAGCCAACTTGTCCTTTGCTTTGCGTTGCTCTCTGGTTTCGAAGTTGTAAAATCGCAAGAAAGCTGTTATTTATTTGAGGCGATCTCTTGACATTGCAGCAGGAACTATAGGACGACAGTAGGAAACATCGTCACACCAAAGTGTTTCAACAGATTCTTTAGAACAGCGAAGGATCCCGAATGTTATCAAAAGACCGATGTATGTTGCGATTTCTGTCGAATCAACGGGTACAAACTTTTATTTTTGTCGGGGTATTCGTCATTCCAATTATCATAAATTGCATTACCTTTTTTATTTGTCTCATTTACAATCGTAATCTGGTGACATAAAAAGCATGAATGCATCTCTTATTGTTGGAATATCGCAACTAAATTCTCTAAGACCTAAATCGTGGCTTTGAATATTGGTTCTTGGGCGTTTTCGTCTTGTATTTTCTGAAGACCTAAACCACTCTGTTCTATCTTTTGCTACATACCTTAGAATGTCGTGATTATCCTCTGGCTCAACATCTATATGATTATCCGTTTAAACTTCACCAAGTCATTATCATATTCTTGCTTTTCCACAATATCCTCATCTTCAATATCGCTTCGATCAGCGGCAAGTGTGCACTCGTTTTTCACATTGACGTACACTGTCTACTATTCAACACGCAACTGAGCTTAAAACTGCAAGAAAACAGTTATTTAGATAACTATGATTCCGCGACTACAGTAGGAGCACGATGGAGCAGATGTGATTACATACCGGTGATTCCCCGATGAAAATTTATTCCTGTTGACACAAGGGATGGACTGGACTAGAAAATGATGACGTTTAGAAGAACAAATGAACAGATAAAAGCTAAGGATTAGAAACATAAAGAGATATAGAAAAAAATTTTAGTGCGGGGTCCGAATCAGTCATACAAAGGTTAAGTAAAGCAAAAATTTAGCATTATATTAAATAACAATTAATTTAATCAAAATAAATAAATAAATAAGCTACGGAAAATTTGCATGTTAACTATTGAATCATTCATTATAGGAAAACTTTTTGCCATACTATCCCATAGACCTCCCTATCATCATTCATTCATTATACTTGCAATAAATTGCATTGACTACCTTTTCCATCATAATTAATTATTTCGGATCCTCACTTTCTCCTAAATTGTTTCCAATTGTATTATTGGAATCATTTAAATATTAAATTAATTTGAAAAGTAATGCCATCACCTATCCACCATCTATGGACGCGCATTTCGATGTTATACATCTCGTCGGCATAGATTTGTGGAAGGTAATGGCATTTCGATATTTTAAATCGTATATATACGAAGTAGATGTTTACATGTACGCATGAGGAAATCTAATTAGATATCCTCATTTGTACGTTTTTGTCGAGTAAATTACTGTAAACGCCTCTACAGAACTGAACAATTCGTATTATACATCTCGACGAGATGTATAACATCGAAACGCGCGTCCATAGATGGTGGATAGGTGATGGCATTACTTTTCAATTAATTAACTTATGGCGGTTTAAGCCAGTAGTTGGGACTACTGCCGCGTCAGAATTTGTAGCAATACGATTTGTTCAGTTCTGTAGAGGCGTTTGCAGTAATCTACTCGACAAAAACGTACAAATGAGGATATCTAATTAGATTTCCTCATGCGTACATGTAAACATTAAATTCATTTGTTTTATCTTTCTACCTCCACATTATCAAATATTTTTAATATTTTTCAATTTTAAGTGAAGTTAATTGCATTACCACATCCTTGTTATTTCATATTACAATAAATTAAGTGCATATTAAAAAAAAAATTGATGTATCAATTCTAATCGAATATGTAAATTCAAGTATGAATATCTTGAGTGTTCGCAAACTTTTTCGATTCATTGTACACAAAAGCCTACTTCAAATGGAATTTTTTCACACTTTTGTATCCTTTTATCTGAAAAGGCTTCTTGAGTACACACTTAAAATTACATGTGTAATTTAGAGTTTCGGATCCAGATACTAATACGGATATTAAAAGTAATTAAGTGTGGTGATTAAGAATTACTGACGACAGGATAGTATTTAATTTTTTTTGTAGCCCCAAGAAATTTATTTTGGAGGAAAGAAATGTAAAGTATTTCTTAAACAAACGATTCTAACAATTAATGGAGATTAGTTTTATCGTCGTTTATTTTTGGTTTTATAAACATTTTTTATTGTTGTTGGAAGTTATTTTAGACGGAAGTAAGATCTCAATTTTATGTGAGTTTAGGAAGTGAAGGTAAGTTTTAAAGCAAGGTACATATTTTTGGCATTTTATATAGAATGTTTCCTCTTTACTTTGTATTAAAATAAAAATATGAAGCGTACCAAATTTGCTTAAATGAAAGCGGTTAATGAATGCAGTGTTGCCTGATTGGATAATTAATTGTTATAAAGAAAATTTAAAAACGAGTTGGTCAAGAGAATACTAGGTGTAAGATGTATATCACAATCTTCACACAGTCGCGAATTTTTAAATAAATTACGTTGTTCCAGCCTCTGCAAAATGTATAGGTTGCTTTTTGGAATAAGTACAATTTTTCTTAGCAAGTTAATGTTCGTTATTTCGTTTGTCTCTTTTTATTATTGTAGGCGCTTGCCATTAAAACAAATCATTTTGACAGCAACTCCTGGCTTTGCAGAAATTTAATTAAATATTTAATGACGGTTTACTACGTTAGTCTATGACTAATTTAATTTTACGACAACATTAAACAACTTTAACCATCGGTTAAATTAATTCCTGTTTAAAATCAAATATCAGTTTGACAACTATCGATATTACCGTTAAAAAAGTAAGATACTTAGAAAATAGATGTTACTTGCATGAATTTAACAAGGATTTACTTAAAATAGAGCAGATAATCATCTAAATATTATAGTTGTTAACGCACGCCGAAATATTTTTGTGGTGCCAATCGCCCCAAATGTCATCTTAATTCTTAGTCAGAGCTAGATAAAGCACTTTAATAAAATGCTTCAAATACCAATTGCTGAGCCAGATGCTTTAAAATAACGTATCAAATACTTCCATTTATAAAAGTGCCCCAATTACAAAATCTAGTATTTGAAAAAGCAGAGCAGCAAGTACCAAGTATTGGCAATAGCAATCTCAAGTACAAAGTACTCATTGTAGTATTTGAAGCCCTTAAAGTGCGTCAAACACTTCGCAAAATGGCTCAAACACATTGAAAAGTTCACCTAATATCATTAAAAAATAGTAGAAATAGGTTTTAAGTTATTTTACAAGTACTTTGATTACTTTCAAACTATTTTAAAGCCCCAAATGCTTGAATGAAGTATTTCTAATATCAAGTACCAAATACCTTCCTTTAAAAGGTATTGAAGCACAGTACTTGAAGCTCTAAAAGTGCTTCAAGCACTACATCGAAGCACTTTATCAGTACCCAGCTCAGTTCTAAGTAATTAAACTAATTAATCATGAATTAAGCCAGCTCAAAATGTATATGTAAACTAATTAATTTAATCACGAATTAAATTAATTGGAGATTAACTTAATTCAGTATTAACAAGTGTACTGTAATCCAGGGGATATAATTATAAATAAAGCAACTGTTGGTCAAATTGCTGCTCGTCCTGGCAAGAATGTACGTACTTGTATACAGAGTGTTTAGTTCATTGACGTGTATTTAAAAGGAGGCGGTAGGTGAGTCGGTTTAGAACTCATTTAACCAAAAATACCATCATACAAAGTATCACCGTTTCAGAGAAAAGATCATCTTAGTGATTTAGCTAAATTAGACGGTTTTTACTACTATGAATTATAATAATTTTTTTTATCACATATAGAGCGTATGAAATGATTTTATTTGATGGAATAGGTATCAAAAACTATTAAAATAACAGTTACAAGGAATTAAAAACTTGCAATAGTATCTAATTATAATTCATAGTAGCAAAAATCGTTTAATTTAGTTAAATCACTTTATCTCAGAAACGGTGACACTTTGTATAATGGTATTTTTGGTTAAACAAGTTCCAAACCAAATCATCTACCACCTCCTTTCAGATATACCTCAGTGAACCAAACCGATCTAAATTGCAAAATAATCTCTGTTTAAACAAGTTTTTATATTATAAATTATAGGATTTCTTCTGTTATTTATAATTTTTAAAAATTAGTTAAATATAAATAAAAGACATGTAGGGATATACACCTAGATAACACCACTGTGATACATACGTCGATGTATTCCAAAAATGTTTTTTTAATTTTTTTAAATCGAATTTAGATATGTAAGAGAGATATAACAGAAATTATACTTGTTAAAATAAAAATATTACGTAAAACATAATTTAAGATTGATTTTCCCTTCATTAATAAGCAGTCAATATTTTAAATCCTGTGGGCCTTAAATAGTGAAGTTCGTCCCTGTTTAGAAGGCAATCGGCGTGAAGTAGATAAAATATCAATTTGTAAATCTCGTTAAAAAGTGGAATCACTTTCGCTTGTCGATAAAATCAATTGATTCTTGTCGTAATAAAAAGAAATAAAATGACTATTTTAGATAAATGCTTTTTTCCACGAAAATAATTTTTTTTTTTGGTGGTTGGATATTTTGAATTTGGCACGCGGGCGTTGTAAAGACCGAAATTTGCGCAAGGTTAGTGCGAAAGCAGCGCCGCGCAGTGCAAAACAAGGCCGACAGAAATCAGTTTCGACGGACATGTTCAATTCATAGGTTGAATAAACGAGTTGTGCGGTATTCGCAAACGTCTTGCGTTAGGGGTTCAGTGGCGCGTGTATACACCCCCCCGCGGATGCAGACTGGCAAGCCCCGTGTCAGCGTAACTTCTCAGAAAGTGCCCCGACGATCGTAGCCTGAAGTCGAGTCCGAGAGAATAGTCGATTCGCTGTCAGGGTGTATCAATGTAGTTTTTGAAAACACCGACAGAGGATCCGCGATAAAATCCGTATATTATTGAAACGAAAAAGAATCGGCCAGCATCTATTTTTAAATAGACTTTTGTGTTATATACATCTAATGCATATCTGCCTCACTGGTCTATGCTATTTTTAAGGTTCTTAATGTAAAAATAGCTGGCGTGTGTGTAATGTGTGTGTATCTTTGAATCTCTCTCACTCTATCATTATTTCCTCTCTCTCTCGCTCGCTAGCTGAGCATAGTATGCCGCGGAGCCATTTTTGTAAGGTATTTTAAATTTTGGATGGATCTGTGCTCTTGATATACTCCCCTTGTAATATCATATTATCTTTTTTTCTCGGTTGTGCGGTGTGAAAGTGGTTAGTGTTTTGATTTATGATATACGCTATTCCTAACCTTTTTGACATATGTCAACAGAACCATGAGAGAATACGGACTCTGATTTGCGGGTGTTGAAAGGAAATGGGTTACAGGCACTGATTCGTTAAGCGAACGGAGCGGATCGGTTTGGATGTTCTGAGATTAAGTGCGACGGACACGACCACGACCACGACAGCCACGGTGGCGACGGGCCCAGAGTGCGGCCCTAGCGCCGCCGAAAAGGGCGCGGGGTGCTGGTGGTCCTCCCTGGCTGCCATGGGTTGCTTCGGCAACAGAGACTCGCAGCAAGCCGCTGGAGGTGCCGATGACAGCCGGACGCAGAAACGCATTAACAATCAGATCAACAGACAGCTACAGAAGGATAAGCAAACGTACCGAGCCACCCATCGACTCCTACTCTTGGGCGCCGGAGAGTCAGGAAAGTCCACGATAGTCAAACAGATGCGTATCCTGCACGTCAACGGATTCACTACTACGGAAAAGCTGCAGAAGATCGAGGATATTAAGAAGAATATTCGAGATGCCATAATCGTACGTATTCCTCCATGTTACATTAACTTTTGTTATTCGATTTGTTTATTGAACCTGGCCTATACAAGCAATTTCAACATTGTAAAGATTTACTAAATCCTTACATTTCTTAATTATACTTTATTAAGGTCAAGCTTGAAATGTCTAAGTGAAATTATAATTACCAATAGATTTGAAAAAATGGCTACACCATTTTTTACAAACATTACTGAATGTTTATTGGGTTACTAAAGTAGTTAGCTATACCATAATATATAATCGTATTCATCGATCTTTCATTGTAGTCGATACTTCCAAAACATAATAAGAAAACATTTATCGCAATAAAAATTTGAAAGATATATTCTAAACTGACACTTCCTACATACCAGTAAGTTATTGGATAATTTCACCTATGTGTTATTTGAAAATGTCTTGCGGGTCACTAAATATTTTTAAAATTTGGTAAACGATTTAACTTTGTGATTCTGACAATAAAAATCTCTATGAAATAATTTTCGCTAAGTCTGTCGTTAAGACTAAAAGCTTTAAAAACCACTAAATTTAGCGACAAAATCACCGATCTACCGATACCGATTACCAACATTGCATATTATAATGTATCAACTGTCAAAAATGATAACCAATCAACGAAAATAACTAAAAGTGCCTTTTTTTATATACCGTAAGAGCGAGCGTACTATGATCGGCCAGCGTAATCGGTATTTTTCGGAAATGCGATAGCAAAGTCGTGTCTTACACGTGTACGTGAACGAATATGTCGTTTATAACGTGAGCAAGGTGTTTTTGGAAATGCAAGAGCGAAGTTGTTGTTTGCACATGTACGTGAACGAATACGCCGTTTATAACGTGAGCAAGGTGCACAAATGAATTCGCGTTTACGCAATTTTGTCAAACAAATGACATTCCACAGTGACATTCAACGTAGCACACGTTTAGATGCGCTGAGTTCGTGTAAAATCGCTCCTACGGTATAATACTTCTTATAAATACGTATTATGCGTGTTGTCCAAAATGCTAGATATGCTATAATGTAATTTAGGTGCTAACATATAGCAATATATCGCGTGGTACAAATTACCAAATTATAAAATTATTTACTAATATAGAGGATGTTCCAAATTTTTGCAACCGCCTTCAACTTTTTTATTTTAAATGGACTGCTATATTTTTTATTAATAATTTTTATAGCCACTTAAATTACCTTTGCAATGATATATGGTTATTTGCTATTTCGATAATTACTTTTAGCTATATTACAAATTTTCTTAAAATGTTAACAGTTGCAGACTTTGACGTTTTAAGATCTAGCAGGAAGACAGTTGTAGTGTCGCGAGTTACTCTTTTGCTATCAATTTAGAGGCGAAGACTTTATATGTTTCAAGGTGGTATAATGTAAAAATATATACAGGGTGTTAAACATGACCTGCGACATTTATCGAAATTCAAACACTTTTTTTTCGATTTTTTTAAATAGAACTTATATTTTTTGATATTGCTAGCAATTTTCTTGTAAAATTACCTTCAAAATGGTACCAATAATGTAATACATATTTCCAGTATTTTCGAAGATATTGCAGTTCTATTGGAAATACGTTTGTAATATTCGGTATACGGGGCATCTAACAGCTAGATGGTAATGATTTTTAAACAAACATCAAATATCAAATGGTTCTCAATAAAATTTCGTGTAGGCATGTATGAGTCATTCTAACGAAATTCAGGGGTGAACGTCCCAAAATATTGGAAAATCGGAAAAGGTCGGAAAATAAGGGACACATTTTTTACTTAACTTTAGTGTGCTTAAGTATAATATGCAGAGAGGAGCATATTTTAGGTAAAACGAACCCAAATAGAGAAGTACAAGCAAAATGTGCCAGTGCCGTCAGTAATTTAAACAAATTGAGGTGCTTATAAATGTAAAAATAGAACGAAAATAGTTTCATGAATAAGAAATAATAGGAATTAATAAATGAAAATATTGCCATACTTCATTTAACAACGTTTTACCTAAATTCTGATACGATTTCTCCAAATAATACTTTAGTCTCGGAAAAGTAGATATATAATTTTCTTCCTTCATTAAAATCTAAATTAAAAATATCTGCGTATAGTAATTGAAGGAAATTAAACGAATTAACATTACCCCACCCCAGGATTTATTTTTGCTTCGTTAAACAATTTAAATAAAATTCCAATTATAAAGTTTTCTCTTACTCGTAACAAAAATGATACAACTTTAATGTTTTATTGATATATTGTTTCGGATGATTCAAAAGTATTTATACAGGTAGATATTTAATTCTTCACGATATTGCAAAATATGAATGTTTATTGGAATAATAGATATACATACACTACCGTTCATGGAAGTTCGGGCAAGCAAAAAAATGTACGGAAGTCAAAGAAAATAAGAGAAATATTAAATGGCCATGTATTTAATACTTACTTACATGATTTTACATATTTTCAAACACAAATTTATTAAAAAGAAAAAGTTAATGTAATCAAATAATTTAAATCCGATTTTCATCGAAAAATCCACCTTTTGCCTTTAGGACTGCTGCCACTATTCTCGGCATCCGATTCACTAATTTTGCTAATGTTTCATTGGGCAAGCTTGTCCATACCTGCTAGCGAATGGTCGACAAATGTTCCTTCGATTTTGGACACTTTTTCCTAACACATCGGTCTAATTCTTCCCATAACAACTCTATCGGGTCCAGATCGGGGGACTGTGGCGGCCATTCCATAATTTTTAGGATTCTTTCATTTTCTTCTTGCTGCAGGTAATCTGTGCACAATTTAGATTTATGTTTGGGGTCAAATCCACGTGTTCAAATCCACGACCAATTAATCGGACTCCTGACGGTATGGAATTTTCCTCCAGAATTTTCCGATATTCTTCTTTTTTCATTATGCCCTCAATTTTGAGCAAGTTCCCTGTTCCGATTAAGGAAAAACAACCCCAAACCATCACAGATCCGCCTCCATGCTTCACCGTAGAAACTATACACTCCCGTAACATTCTTTCCCCTCTTGATCTGCGTACGAAAACTCTCCGTCTATTTCCAAAAACCTCAAACGTGGATTCGTCAGTCCACAAAACGTTTTTAAAATCGTCTATTGTCCAATCTCTATGAGCTTGTGCCTATTTCAGTCGTTTCAGCCTATTTCCTCTTCGGAGCAACGGTTTTCGACAACCCACTCGCCCATGCAACCCAGCCTCTTTCAGCCGACGTTTCACAGTACTCACAGAAACTTTGAAATCTCGCTCATTACTGAATTCTGCAGCAATTTCTGATAAATCTTCCGCAGGAGTCGTTTTTCTTGACGGTCCTGGCCGATTACGATCTTGCACGTCACCGGTTGTCTTAAATCGAACTATAGTATAATGTACTGTAGATTTTTTTATTTTTAATTTATCCGCAATCCGTCTTTCTACCCTTCCTGATGCAAGGTAATAATGCAGATCGTTTTGAAACAGCTAGAGGCTTTCCACGGGGCATTTTAAGCAGTCAAACCGAAATTATTTTATTTTTCACTTGCACAACCACAGATACTTTCACAATAACAATCTCTTCAGAACTACTGCGTTTACAAATTTATAATACTTTATAAAGGGTATACGAATATTTCAGGTAACACGAGTGAATCAGCTAACCCTCCTAGTGATTATTATAAAGCTTTATTGTCACTGTAATTATTGGGGATTTCCAACATAATTATATATTTATGTAACGTCTTATATGACAAATACTACCTGGAAATTGGTAAATGCTTCCAGAAAGTTAGTTTAATAATTCCTCACAGAAATGTATATTATATAATTTTAAAATTTTTTCCTAGACAGTTAATATAATTTGTCAGCTTGCCCGAACTTCCATGCACGGCACTGTATATCAGACACAAAAACATGAATGGAATTAGAAAATATTAAGTAATAGTAATACTGATTTAAGTACATATGTAAATATTAATAACAACAATATGCACAAATAAGAATGGAATTGTAATATGCTTAAATAACTTTTTAGAAAATATAAAGGGAACATATATCCCTTTCGTTAAAAGCTTAAGCATCATCTGGCGAAAGTTGCACACCTAGGTCGTCGCCATCATCGTCACCTTCTTCGCTGGTTTCTGATTTCCCTGTGTTTACCGTAAACGTAATTTCTTCTGTTACATTGTCAAGTAAGTCTTCCTTCTTTAAATATTCATGGACTACTTTGAACTCCCATTCTTCAGTATCTATTAAAGAAAATGTCTCTTTCGTTAGAGCTTCCACGTCTGCCAGCTTAAATGTCACATTTCTTGCAGCAACCCATTGCTTAACGTTAGCCCAATTTTTTTCAATGGCGTTGAGATCTATATGATACGGGGGTAATCTTAATACGCTATGGCCATGTGATGTTAGGAGAGTGTCAAGCTTGTATGGCCGATTGGCTGTCTTACGTCTCTTTATTAAATCATACAACTCAGGCTTTCTAAAGTTTTCTTGGAAGTGTATATTACGTGCCATAAGCCAAAATGTTATAGTGTTTATAGATTCTTCTAATGTCAAGCTATAGCTATCTATAATTTTATACTACAATAATGCAATTACATAATACATAAGTGTCTTATCTTATGAATTAAACAAATTGAACAAATAACTAACTATATTACAACTTATTTTATCACCAAACTATTACAAAATCACGATTCAATGATTAAAGACAGTGAGTGAACACCTAATTGTACAAATAAATACATAAAGAGTGGCAATTGTTATATTAAAATATGAAAATAATCTGGTATCATTATTTCAACAATACTAAAAGTTTACTTTGATTCATTTATGTAATTATTCCATATTTAAAATTCCTTGAAACATTTTTGTTTCATCGTGGTCATCGTCGCAAGGCATATTTTGCCTAGAAGTTCTGGATCAACATCTGAATAATAACAAATATGTTCCAAACATTTTTTCAAAGAAATAGGTTATCTAAATTTACTTGTTTAATTGCTTCTCTTTATTGCACTATTGTTAATAAGCGGGACAACTGAATCAAGCTGTTTATTTGGGGTGTTTAAAGATGTTGAGGCAAAACATCCACATAAATTTTAATTTGGTTTTATTTAAGATAGTCATAATCAATTTGGAGATTTTCACATTAGGGGGTTAGAAATTATTATTAACCATAAGTTATTACCTTATTATTATTGCAAAATGGGTAGAGACGTTAATGAAAAAGCGTATTTCAGGAGATGAAAGAGAAACCCGTCCAAATTCTTAGTTTGTGTTAGATTGATAAACGATTAATATGCACTGTTTTTTTTATATAAGGAGTCAAGTAGAAAACCACATTTACGTAGGGTTAACTAATTTTAAGGGGGAAATTTGAAAAATACAATATTTTAATATAGGGTTATTTCATATCAAGTGATCAAATCCCCACGCTCGCCCATCTCAGATTTTACCTCTTAAGTGATGACTGGTAAAATGTCGCAGATGCTCGCGGACACTTTTTGCCATTTTTGTCAAGCTGTTATTCTGTAAGAGAGATATTTGCCTGGAAATTGCTGTGCTTGCTTAGTAGTTATCGGTGTCCCAAACTTCCAAATTTTAACAAAAACAGTCAACTAGTCCTCTTGCTTTTGCTCCTTAAACTTGGCTGAAGATTTGTCGCGACAAAAAAGTCCTAATTTCTGGGAAGTCTGTATTCTAGCGAAATCAATGCAGAAAGCTCATCTTCTGTATAACTAGTGAAAAAATAATTGTTTTTAACTCTTTCAAATTTTAAGCTTCTTTGACAAATAGTTTCTGAGATACTTGAAGATGAACATGACACCAAAAAATGTTGATGCAATTTTGCATATCTTTGAGCGTCTATATCTCAACTGGAAAACCTAAGAACTTCTCGACTCAACAACCATTTAAAAGAGCTTGTTTTTCTCTACAACATACTTGGTTTCTGTATTGGAGTCTTTTCTTATAAGACTAAATAAAGAAGAAACTGCTTGAAAGATCTGCGCGTATTACTTGAAACTTTGTCTCAGTCTTTGTCATCATGCAATCCAATAAGCCAATAAGATATTCTACTGAAAATTATAAGCTGTTTATTACAAGAGTAAGCTATGGTGCTGAAAAGTATTGGGACAATATTCAAAATCCTTTCTTACCACATGCACTCAAAGTAAAGAGAGGGAAACTGCAGTTTTGAATGTTTGAATCTCGCAGATGCTGTCTACTGGTCTGTGGTCTTTTAATACTTTGCTACGGGTCCATGTCTTTTTGTCATCCATGTAGAATGGTACCCATCGCGAGCGGCCCCCAGTCTAGCACATAGGATATTTTCACCGAGATTCCTAAGCCTCAGGTTGGGTAGCTTAGCCAAGGTTCCCAAACCTTAAGTGGGCAGCTTAGCAAAGGATACCAAGCCATATTTGGTGGGCAGCTTAGTCGAAGTTCCCAAGCCTCAGGTGGGCTGCTTTTGTTGGTTCCTAAGCCAAACAACTGACCACACAACAATAAAAACAAGCAAAAAACTACTGCAATGAGCTCAACTTCTTGTTAATGCTTTGAACGACCGCATCTGGAAAACAGTACTGCCGCCCCGACGCTGTTGCTACTGAGAGTGCTTCCAAGTTTTCAAGAATGTGCTGCACAGGAACGCAACAACTGTCTTTTCTTGACGGCCAGTGAAATGCATGTGACCCATCCGCAATGAGATCATCGGTGCTCCCGCCGTTTTCAATAGCACACAATTTGCACACGCCCCTAATCGGTCATGTCTGTATCTTTTGCGCTGGATCTGAGTTTTCATTGCCATGTTTATTACTCAATAAAACATTCAATATCTGATATTTCTAAATTCTGTACGATTAATCGTGAAGAAACGTACGAATGCAGTTCCGACTTCGGCAACACTTAAATAGAATTACATCGACGTTGTTTTAATTACATCCTTAACTTACCTTCCTTATACTTCGTACGGTAATTAAGCAAACTTTTGAGCACTACCTTTTTTTTAACGCAATATACTTAAACCTGTAAAATCTGTCTGTATTGTCTATGCTTGTCAATATTTCTTTATCTCTAACAATAAATGTATTTTATTGTAAAATTACAGTTTTCAGTTTATTTACTAATTGTCTCATGCTCCCTAAGCAAGACGCTGAGCTAGCCTATTTGTGAATTAAACACTTGAGTGAACTGAAACCGTAATAAATGGCATTTCAAACAATGAATATGAATTGCATGAACAGTTTTTTTGGTAACTTTGACAGTATGTGGTGTGAGAAGGATTTGCTAAAATTCATTGAAATTTGCACTGTCTTACCTTACCTATTTTTAAACAGCTTCACGAATTTTCGATAGAATATCATGTTAGCTTACTGGATTGCATGATGACAAAGATGGAGGAACATTTTTAAGTAATGCGCGCAGTCCTTTCAAATAGTTACATTGTCTCCGTTTTTTTAGTCTTATATGAAAGGACCCCAACACAGAAACCAAGTATGTTGTAGAGAAAACTGAGCGCTTTTAAATGGTTGTTGAGTCGAGAAGCTCTTAGGTTTTCCAGTTGAGATATAGACGCTCAAAGATATGGTAAATTTACATCAAAATTTTTTGGGGTCATGTTCATCTTCAAGTATCTCAGAAACTATTTGTCAAAGAAGCATAACATTTGAAACAGATAAAAACAACTATACTTTCACTAGTTACACAGAAGATGAGCTTTCTGCATTGATTCCCCTGGAATACAGACTTCCCCAAAATTAGGATTTTTTTTTTGTCGCGACAAATTTTCAGCCAAGTTTGAGAACCAAAAGCAAGAGGACTAGTTGACAGTTTTTGTTAAAATTTGGAAGTTTGGGTCACCGATAACTACTAAGCAAGCACAGCAGTTTCCAGGCAAATACCTTTCTTACTTACAGAATGGCACCTTAATAAAAATGGCAAAAAGTGTCGGGGAGCATCCGCGATATTTTACCAGCCATCACTTAAGAGGCTCTTGCAGGTCATGTATTGCATATCAGGAGCTAAGAATTTGGGGAATTACCTTTAGTCAGTTGTGGGACCTACTCATAAAATTAGAAAAGAATCTGAGATGGTCGAGCGTGGGGACTTGATCACTTGACATGGAATAACCCTATACCAATAAAAATATGAGTTTACATTAAAATTTCTAGAAAATTACTTGAAGTTGCCTGCTGTATACTATAATATTGTAGCAGTTATGAACACAATGTAACCCGACCGCAGGTTTTTGTTAATTATTACATGTTGTCATAGATAATACTTGAAAATTATGGTCAAGTCTCTATTGCATTGTTTCACATAAATGTATCATTTTTCTAACAATCTTTGTGTTGAGACGTGCAAAACACGATTGTGCTAATTTATTACATAAAACTTCCTAATTTTTTCAAAATAAGTATTAGAAAATGAGTGAGTTTATAAATAAATCATCACTTATCTGTACAGACGATTCTATTATCAAAGGCTATCTAAATGCATGAACCAAATATTTCCTGCCTTAGGATTAGGCCTGGATAGTATTGGTTATTCACCAATACTATTTTTTTTCTAATTAATCATCTGGTGTTGGTAACATTCTCTAGACTGACCAAATGCTTCCTGTAACTTGGGAAGCTGTTGAAGATACGAAAACATAAAGATAGTTATTGTTATTGCGTTTTACTTCTTCTTTGAAGCATTATAATTACAGTAGAACCTCGATCGTAAAGCACGGATGCTTTACGGGGGGAAGATCGACATGGATAAGTGAAAAACACGGATAATAGCAACCTGTTTTATTTTAATAAGGAAGGCTTAGTAGTAAACAAAAACGTCAACATGTTTAACAATACATATGTATGTACGTAATACAAATATAAATAAAAATGTTGCTGTGCATTTGAAAAATAATCTGTAACTCTGGTTTGCTTCTTAGCTTCGAACTGAGGTTCCTTAATCATTTCTTTCATTCTTCTTGAGTGAAAAATGTTTCTCATTTCTGGATATTGATCTCTAACCAATTTACAACACATTCAAAAATTCAAAGATTAACACAAAACAAATATGTACATATGGTTATCTTTTTTGTCCTTATCTGCAAAATAAGCATTGTAGAGCTTGGTTATTGGATACTTTTATTTCTTTGTCTTCCTCTTTCTCACCCTCATTTTGATCTTCGTGATTTCCTAAGATAACATCATTGTTTTCGCCACTTTTCATCTTGTTAATAATGGGACCCTTTTCTTTACTGTCCACCTGTAATCACTACTCCATTTCTTCGTTATTAGTGTCTTGTATCCATCGACTTTTCTGACAACTGTGGTTATATTTTTCAGTAAATCTTCTCCCTCATCGTTTTTAAAATTGTTATCGTCGGTTTCTGGGGGTACTATTTTTAAAAAATGCCTTTTTGATATTCTCTTCTGTCACGCCATTTCAAGCCGTTTTCATTAAAAAAATGGCATCCAGAAGGTCTTTATATCGGTGCTTTCTTCCAGTAATTGCATTATGAAATTTCGTATATACAGTCTCCTCATTCTTTCTATCACTACTTGATTCGTGGGCTGAGCAATGGATGTCACGTTGGGTGGCAAAAAGGCCACAAAAATTTTATCATTTCATTTAAGTGTTTTTGCACTGGAGTGTGAAGTAGAATTATCAATTAAGAGCAGTGCTTTTCAGGTAGTTACTTTTTGACAAAAAATACTTTACTTGTACGAGGGAAAGTCATTAAATAAGTCACAAACCGTTGTGGGCTATTTTCCGTATCTGTCATTGGGGGGCAGCTTAATGATAATCAAGTGACAGTTGATGTGCGCGTACGCAAACAGTGTTGAAATGGCGACCGTGCTCGAAGAGTGTACTGTGGAAGAGCAGCGTGCTGTTGTGCGTTTTTTCTGGGCAAAAGGACTCCCTGCAAAAGATCCATAAGGAAATGTCTCCTGTTTACGGTGAAAAGTGTTTGTCGCGTAAAGCGTGTATAACTGGGTCGAGAAATTCTCACAAGGGCGCTCAAAAGTTGTTGACAGTCAGCGAAGTGGCCTCCCCTTCAGATTGCGACAGATGCAACACTTCGAAGGGTGGAAGAGATGATTCGAGCTGACAGGCGGGTAACAATAGACAGCATAGCAACTGCAATAGGGTGTTCTCATGGTTTAGCCTACGAACTGATGCACGATCGTTTGAATTTCCGAAAAGTTTGCTCACGGTGGGTTCCTAGACAACTGACCGAGGAACACAGAAGGATTCGAATGGGCTTGTCCTTGCAATACCTCTCTAGGTACGCAGAGGAAGGGGAGGATATGCTTAACAAGATTGTTACTGATGACGAATCATGGGTGCACCACTACCAACCCAAAACAAAGCGTGCTTCAATGCAATGGAAACGTCCTTCTTCACCGTCTACAAAGAAATTCAAGGTTGTACCCTCAGCTGGTAAGGTTATGCTTACCGTGTTCTGGGATTCTCAAGGAGTGCTCCTAGCCCTTTTCCAAAATAGAAATGAGAACGTGACTGCTGAATCATACTGTAGTTGCTTCTGGATGCAATTCGACGAAAACGTCCAGGCCTACTGACGAGAGGAATATTGCTGCATCACGATGACGCCAGGCCGCATTCGGCCCAGTTGACCCAGGCGAGAATTGAAGAATTAGAGTGGGAACTTCTTCAACATCCGGCTTGCAGTCCCGATCTAGCCCCAAGCGACTATCATCTGTTTGGTCCACTAAAAGAGCATCTTGGCGGAACACATTTCGAGAGTGATAATGATGTTCAACAAGAGGTACGCACGTGATTCAGACGGCAGCCCAAACACTTTTATGCAGCAGGCATTGGGGCATTAATAAGCGATGGGATAAGTGTATCAATGTAGATGGAGACTATGTTGAAAAATAAACCTTGTTTTTGGCTAACTATTTCTCTTATTACTTTTATAATAGCTTTTTATGACCTACTTACTGACTTTCCCTCGTAGAATAAATTTTTGAAAAACCATTCCTTAAAAATTTGGCAATCAATCCACGTAGATTTTTGGCTGTAGTAGACAACTGGAATTGTTTTAAGATCCTTTGATGCCCTTGGATGTTTTGATTTGCCAATGACGACAAATCTTACTTTATGGGTGCCAGACGCATTTGTGCAACCTAATACATTTTATATCCTGCAGCACTTTTTTCATTTTCTGAAGCCAGAGTTCTCTTCGAGCTGGCTTTCCAGTAGCAACTGGTTTCAACTACCTTATAGATCTGATCTGGTTTCAAATTGTGCTCGTTGATAATTTCTTCTAAATTATAACAAAATTCTTATAACGCCATGCCTTTTTTAAAATTTGTATAGCCAACCACTTGAGGCATTAAATGATTCGTGGATATTCAATTTTTCTTGAAATATTTTTCCTTGCGTAGTACACGTTGGCCCATAAATAGGAATTTCCTCTGATCTCTTTTTTAAAAACCATTTTATCATTGCGTCATCAAGGGCCTGAACGTTGATCCTTTTCTTGTTTTTCTGTTCGAAGATCCATGAAAACTTTCTGTTGTTGCACCATTTTTATGCTTTTCTCTTAGTTTAATTTTATCTGTAATGAGAAAAGCCTTCATTTTTTGTTCTATGGACGCCATTCCTTAATCAAGTACATACATGCACTGTTCATAGACCAAACGTGATAGTAAGAAGCCGAGTATCGTGTTCAAGTGTAAATAACAACGCGACACGGAAAACTGAAACAGAACGGTCACACGGATAATCTGCGGCACGGATAATCCATACACGGATAATCGAGGTTCTACTGTATAAGAACACTGCATACATATTGTATTAATCTTTAGAACAATGTTGCATTTTTTCACAACGTATGTAACTAAAACTACTATTGTAGCAACCTTTGTAACAGATCATTGACTAAACTTTTACAACAATAATGTATTTAATAGAAATACAATCCGTTAACCACAATCGAGTAGTAGGGATTTGCGCAAGTTGAAGCCAGTTGTATATTCTCATACATATTGTAGTAAATTGTTCTGCAATTGTTTGATTCTTTATAAAAAATTTTTTGTACAGTGTCCATTTTGTTGGAAAAGCCTGAAAATGTCCCGAACAGGCTAGAAATCTTTAGTAACATTGCTTTGTAGCTCTTGTATACTCCTTTCGGCAAATGTTACCTGCATTACATTTTTTTTTACCCTTTTACAATTTTAAACCATGTACCACGTGCAAAACATTCCAAAAACCTATACGTGCAAACTAAAAGAGTAATGTGCTAACAATGTTTGCAACCATCTAGATGTATTTTGTTTGATTTAATGAATATTTATTTATATTCATTCATTGTTCTGTCGATAATCAACAAACAAACACTCTTATCTACGATCTTAAAATTGGTATTTCACTTCATTATCTCCATATTTTAGTATGGGTATAATGTTTTTTGATAAGGTACCTAGTCATTAATTTTTATACTTATTACCTTGCCTGTGAATGGAGTGATGTGATTAAAAAGAAATTCTCATGGAGGATGGCTGAGGATTATAGGAGGTTTTAGATGTCTTAGCTTGGCCCATTTAAATTGATAATCTGTCAAATTTTTAATGTAAATAGCTATTTTCTCAATAATTTATTAGTTATTTATAGGGATTTGAGCTGTTTTATTACTTAAATACGTTTTGTCAGTTCTAAAAAAGGCATCTTATCAGATTATTAATTACAATTAATTCTGCATGAAGGCCAGTCCAGAACTGGAACCGTATTAGGTAGGAGTAAGACGATCTCTTGCCCTCTGAGCTATGTATTTCGGCTTGATGTGTAGAAGTAATAAGTAGAGTAACCAAAACTTGCGGACTGGCATAGGCGTCGGTATTACGGGTTAATATAAGAATACGAAAAATTCATAAATAAACTTACTTGCTAGTTATTCAACAAATTAGAGGCATCAGGATGTGAACTACTGTAAACTTGCATCATTGCATATGTTTCCACAATTACTTCTTTAAACCTTGTGCGTCGACAAGAAAAATATTCTTATACATAGAAACGATCTCCCCACATCTAAGGAAGTTACATTTGCATGTAGAAACTGTTTTTCAAAATCACTTAAAAGTTCACTATTCTTACACTTATTATAAACGGCCTCTAAAGTATTAAAATCGGGATTTTTCCTTAAAACATCTGCCAACTTTTGACTAGCGCATAATCCTGGCGCATCATTTAATGTGTGTAATTTATTTTTTTACACTCTCCACTATGTCTAAGGATTCCTGCAATGACAATTCAGTACATTGTAGTTTTCTGATGGCATCTAGTAATACTGTATAATTCGTACATATTGTTGTTAATCTTCTAAAAGTGAGGAATTTGAAATTCTCTTTGACTTTCTCTAATTGCTTTGGATCATTCCGATTAATCGCATTATAACTGATTGAATTTGTTGAAAATGGATCAAATAGTAAGAAGCTGCTGTTAGCCAAGTACCCCATCGCGTTAAAATTTGTTCAGGGGTTCTGGAATACCTGGACAAAATTACGAAATTCTTTTAACGTTTAGGAGATTTACGAAACACTGCTTTAGTACTTCCAATCATCCGATCAACGTTTCCGTAATGTTGTCGAACAACTTTACCAACTAAATGCAAAGCATGCAGCACGCAGGTTATATGTATTAAGTTAGGAAATATATGTTTTAAGGATCGCCCAACACTTAACATCGTTGCTGCACTATCTATCACAATCATCACAACTTGATCTTGGGCAATTTTAAATTTTTTCAAAGCGTTCATTATCACTTTGAATATTTTCCGCGGTACATTGTGGAACACGTTTGCAAGTTAACAAATATCGAGATGCTGTGTTCTCGCTAGATAAAACGCGAGCTATTACATTCACAATACTGTTTTTCTTTATATCGGTCGTCTCATCCACGGTAATCCATATTTTTTGGAACACAAATCACTTTTACACACATTTCTAGCATCTCTTCATTCGCGGCAAATGATTCTGTAATTGTGTTTGTGAGGGTAATGGGTACTTTGGAACGTATTGTCGCCAGAACGTTTTAAAAGCTGCTTTTCTCACCAACGACAACGGAAGATTACAAGGTAAACATAATTAATAAATGTATGAGGAATAGTGTATAAGGTATTTCAGTTCTTGCATTTCTCATATGCTTAATACCATTGACATGCCTCTGGCAATCAGTTCTGTCCAATGCAGCCAAACGAACATTGCATATTAAGCAAAAAACTGCACTACCGTCATATTTTAAATGGGGAAAAAACTGACACATACTTATGTACATTAGTAGCAAATCTATTACGAGGCATTGTTTTCTTAGGTATGTAAATATTAGTTCCATATGAAACGATACACTAATTATGTACTTGGTATAATACTACAACACACAAAAAACACCAGCTATATTTTCAAAAGCGACACGTAAGTACATAACCTTGACCGTTCGACTAATCTCTGCAACAGCTCAACCGGTACTAAAACGAAATCTCTCTCAGCGCGGTTTAACATGATTTATATTCAAGGTCGACACTACATGCCTGCTTCTCTATCGGTTTAGTTTATTTATGAATTTTTCGTATTCTTATATTAACCCGTAATACCGACGCCTATGCGAGTCCGCAAGTTTTGGTTACTCTACTAATTAATCCATTTAGTAGAAGGGTAACTTGCTTAAGTGATCGCAATTTTGTACCCTCGTATGAGGAATAAGTTACATCAGAGTAGACTATTGCAGGTAATATGTAAAAGTAATAAAGGTCTGTTAATTTTAGCAACATATAGTTTTCCCAAAATTATCTCTCTATACATTCACAATTCTCGTACTTTTAAGCGTATAAAGTACTAAATCACTTCATTTCCTTTTAGGACGACATCTTTAAAGAACCGTCATTATTTAAGAAATCAAAATTTGTGGCGTCATAATCTTTATATTTATGGGGACATTTAATTTCTACAATACCATCATCATCAATAAATCTATCTGGTGTACAAGCTAAGAATGGGTATATTCGTGAATTATACACAGTGCGACAAATAAGTTTCGAGACTGGCCGTGGAAAACATCATTGAAACCAGATATCTGCATATTTTTCGATTTTTTTTGTTCAAAATATTCTCTTCTAGTTTCAATACACTTGTTACAGCGATTCAACAGTGATTCAAATGCGTGTTCTAGCTCATTTTGTGGAATTGCATCTAGTGCTCGTGTTGTAGCTGTTTTCATGGTCGAAAGGTCATTAAAAAAACATCTTTTCAACTTCAATTTCAATTTTGGGAATAGAGAGAAGTCGCACGGGGCCAAATCAGGTGAATACGGCGGATGATTCAACACACAGACTTGATTTTGAGCCAAAAATTGACGAATAATGAGTGAGGTGTGACTCGGTGCATTATCGTGCAACAGAGACCAGGTCTCTGGATCACGATATTCGGGTCGGGTTGCCCAAATCCTCGTGAAGAATGGTTCGGATCGTTTCTCTGCTGATGTTTAAAGCCTCTTCTATCATTTTCAGCGAAGCATTGCGATCATTTGCAATAAAATCACGTACTTTTTCGATCATTTCGGGTGTCCGAGCTGAAATTGGCCTTCTTTTACGTTTATCATCTTCTAACGTCTCTCTGCCTTCCAAAAAACGTCTATGCCACAGAAAAACATTTGCTCTACTCAAACAATCATCGCCGTACACTTGCTGCATCAACCGGAATGTTTCTGATGCATTTTTGCAAAGTTTTGCGTGAAATTTGATAATTGCTCATTGTTCTACGTTAGTATTTCAACATCGACAACAAAGTTGTCTTGGAAGAACTGTCATAACTTTGCTATTTGTCAACCCATTGAAACAAAATTGGTATTACTGGAAAGAGGAATATCACAGCTTTCAAACGCCGATCTGAACACAACAGCGCTACTAGTTACTCAGATATGGTTCGAGTCTCGGGACTTATTTGTCGGACTGTGTAAGTCCACTCCTGCATTTTTGGTTTTAATTGACATATTTTCTTCTAGCAACGTCTTCGTATTTAATACCATGTCCCCAACAATCGACATTTTTGTTGTTTCTTTAGATTTACATATTTTAGCAAATAAAGAAGAAGTAACTCTTCTAGATCTCTCTCCCTTCCATAAGCTTCCCGGAACTAATGTATTCCTTTCTAAGTCCTTTAGTTCGCCGTTGGCAAGGATGACCATGTTGATTTCTTTCATATACTTCTGATGCATTCCACTTGAGTCTTTCATTCGCTCAAATGGGCCCGTCCATTGTTTGCTTTCATCTTTTTTAGATATGACCCAGTGAAGTTGGTGCTTGCTTGTTTAGTTCCTTTACTCCATTTTCTTCCGCTATTCTCTCTTCGCAATTAGATTCTGGAATTATATCTACATTTTCGAATTTTATACTTTTATGCGTTAATTTAATTTTCCTTATCTTTAGATTGATCTCCTTGCCTTCGGCAAGTTAACGATATTTGGGGAATATACTCCCAATAGGGGTAGGAATATAACTGCCAAAGCGCATTATGGTCCGACGAATAATACCGGAGATTAATTTTTGCATATACGATTTTCTTGAAAGTTGTCCCATAGTATTCTGTTATTTACAGTTACTGATTTTCATGGGATAGAAGATGCATCCTCTTTCCAATGTAAGCGTAAATGCCATTTGTTGTTTAGTGAAAAGTTATTTCGGTGTATCTTAAAAATTGGCTGCTATTTTTAGCTGCTGTTTTCCCACTGGTCCTCGTTTCCCCACCTTTTTTTACCATAAACACAGTATTTTTATTAAAATTTAAATGCAGAGGAATCATTCTTATAGACCAACCATCTTCTATTTTTAAAATAATGCATGGCTTTATCATTATCAAACACTGCTAGTTTTCTTGGTGACCTATGCCTATAGTTTACAAAATTTAATATTTCGAAAATTTGACAAGCAAAGTTTTAGACGAAATTTTTATCTGTGGATGATAATTTTAAATCCAATTTACACCCCAAAAAATAAACTTGTCTTAGGTTTAATTGAACGCGTACGTGCTTCAAATTTCATTCATTCCCCAACAGCGTCAGAATTTGGAGTCAAATCAATATAATTCGGCTGGAATGTTAATCCTTCATTGTACGCGTTTAATTACCTAACTTTATCCGAACAATTACACGTATGATGTCAAAGGAAGTGACTAGATTGCTATAGGAGAAACCTTGCCGAATGTGTTCAAACAATCTATGGAAGGTGTAATTCAGGAAGTGTATATTGTTTTTGATCGCGTACATTTACGCCGCTAAATCGATATGCTTGGTTAGATTGCGTAAATTTGAAGGACAATAATATTAATAAACAACAACAACAATATAATGGATATCTGATTCGTTCGTATTAGAAAATTATTAGTTCTACGATGTGGAGTACGCTAAGTGCTCTATGCTTTAGTATAGGAAAGATGTTTCATACTAAACACTGTTTGATTTAGAAATGACACCAAAAATTCACGTTCAGTCTCAGTTACTTAACTCATTTTCAATCTTATAATTAATCTGGGCAAACAGCGGTAACAGTCAGTGTAGTAGATATGTGGCGCGGAGTCGGCGATTATTTATTTCACGCGTTCACAGCGTCAGTACTAAATCGATGCTGTATGCGAGTAGTTCTGTGTATATGTAGGCTGTCGTAACTTAAAACTACCTTCTTTACTTGATCAAAATATTTGTTGTAGTAAAACGCAGCCTGCAACCATGTTCCCCAACGTGTAACAATCGGCTGTGGTGGTTCAGGTAAATCAGGACACAGTTTGTGAAATAGTCGGGTACGTTTCGGGGACTTTAGAAACACTGCCTTTGTACTAGCAGTCAATGCATTTACTAGTGGAAAACATGTAGGAATCGTTTGTGCCGCAAGATTTAGAGTATGGATTTTACACGTTACATGTAAGAAGTTACCACTGTGTCCTTTAAGAGATCGACCCAAAGAACGTATGTTTGGGGCACCATTACTCGTAAACATTAAAAGTTGAAAGAGGATGACGATCGATGTGGTTCCATTGTACGTATCATTACATTAACCACAGAATATTTTTGACGATCTGTTGTTTCATCCACACACAACCACAGTATTTTATCAATTCCGCTTTCATTCTTTTTTCTATATGTTCACGAGCAAATGGCACTACATTTCGATGTCCGACTAGGTAATTTATAGTCCGCATATTTATAAGGAGACAAATGCTTCTTTGTCTAGTAAACGAAACCATAAATTACATAAAACAAGAGTAACACATAAATCAAATCTAAAGTTTTCTTGGTCTCGTATGCCACTTTTTGCAGAAGAATGCTGTTTGCTTTCGATGTGACGTTGACAATGGCTTCTGGACCAACACATTAAAGGGATTTTACAAACTAGACATTGAATTTAGCGCCATCAAAAATTAAGTCCGGTATGTCCACTATAATGTTTTTAACTGTGTCTGCCATTGGTCGTTTTCGCGACGTACCTAACTGCGACATTTTTAAAGCAAACGTGAGCGTACAATTACGAAATAAGTCACGACAGCCTACATATACACAGAACTATTCGCATACAGCATCGATTTAGTACTGACGCTGTGAACGCGTGAAATAAATAATCGCCGACTCCTCACCACATATCTACTACACTGACTGTTACAGCTGTTTGCCCAGACTGCTTATAATCGTCCAAGTCCAAGAACAATTAAACGCCTTGTGGAAAAATTCGAATCAACATATTCACTACATAACGTTTCCGTACTAGTGAGACAAAGAAGTGCAAGGATCGAAGAGAATTTTGCAGCTGTACGTCAGGGTGTTTGTGAAAATCCAAGTGTGTCAATTCCTTAGAGATTTCAAGCATTGGATTTCCAACATCAGTTTGCGGTAAATTCTGCGAAAAGATCTTTTTTTGACCCGTATTAAATGCTCTGAACTTGAACGACATGTGATTTCAGCAACAAGGTGCCACTTGCCATACTGCCCATGAAATAATTTACTTATTGCAACGGAAATTTCCATAGTTTTCCTTTCTCTTTCTTTCCTGGTCCATTTCCAGAAATGGACCAGTCAATTATCCTCATTCTGCATGTGACACCCCTAGACTTCTTGTAGGGTTATTTTAAGCCGTTTGTTTTTGTCAACAGGCTAGCAACATTACACGACTTCCAGACTAACGGATTCATTCCTGCCGGCACTTTCCAGGAGGACATTTTAATGATATTGTATTCCGTAAATAATGGTATCACTTGTACCTACATCGAATTCAAAATAATCTTAAATTTCTTAGGAAATCTGTGTTTTATTTTACAAAGTGCATCGCTCTTAACGAACTTTATATGATACTTAAAGAAACGTTTCAAAGATGTCAAATCTTCCATTTTTAACTTAGCTGATTTTTGACTAAAGCCGAAGCCCCAAAAAGATTAAAATGTTATTGTATAGAACTCGTTTGTTTTGCAGCATCTAATTAACTTTTATTTCTTTTTCTTCAACATCAAATCAAAGAGGAATTTACCAAAAATAAATTGATCATCTTTTAAGTTATCATCCAAAAAAATTCTGCATATTCGACCTATTTCCTAAAAAGGCATCAGTTGCTCTCATGTTATTGCGTTTGAGAAACCTGCTAATGTTTTGCTCAACGTAAGACCTTTCTGAATAACTTTCACCAGTCTTCATCCTTCGAAGATTTACAATTCTAAAGAAATTGGGTACATTTCCATAAGGATAATAGTGATCGATAGAGCTGGCCACGAGCGGTACCGCGCAGTAGCGTAGAGTCGACCAGGCCTCGCGTTCCACTAGAGTTATTCTGCTAATAGAGATGTTTGCTGCCGCAAATAATTTCGCTCATCTTTTAAATAGAAATTAAATAACACGTGCTCAAACACTTACCATTTTAAGAGTCCTCCGTGAAATTACAAAGTGAATAATGTCTGTTAAATATCTGCAACATTAGATATGTTTCAACTGTTGTTTCGGCAAAACTAGTACGGCATGAGGAAAAAATGCGTTTATATGCAGAGAACGAACGTTCTACATCTAGTGACGTAATATTTGCGTAAGTAAAATAATCTTTCAAATAACTTAACGATTATGTTGACGCACCTTCACAAATGTGTCTTAATGTGCCAAAATCAGAATTTTTCTCAAAAACACTTTCAAATTTTTCTAAAACAGAAACATTTTTCGCGTCTTCAATCGCTAATAGCTGTGCGTGAACATGTTGCACTATTTGTAGAGATTCTTCTAACGGCACCGCAGCATTTTGTAATTTTTCTATTGCATCTGCTATCCCGAAGTAATGGTCGTGAATGATTTTTAAAACCATTTTAACCTGACTATCTTGAAATTTCGACTGGCTTTTCTGGATAGCGGCAGCTTCCTTTGTATCGAATTGTAAAACCACGTTCTTAATATTGTCAAAATATTTATAATAATAAAACGCGGCCTGTAACCATGTTCCCCAACGAGTTAGAATAGGTTCTGGTGGCTCTGGTATACGGGGGCACAGCCTGTGAAATTCGCGGTGATTTGACAAATACTGCTTTGGTAGGCGCTATTAAAGCGTCTACCTCAGGATAACATTTTCTGATACTATCCGCCACAAGATTGAGAGCATGAATTTTACACGTAATGTGTAACAAATTGGCAGAATGCTTTTTAAGAGACCGGCCTACAGAAAGCATGTTTGCGGCACCATCACTCACTAAGATCAAGAGTTGGTTTGTTGAAAGTTCAAACTTGTTCAATGTATTTAACACTAACTTTGAAATTACTTCGGCAGTACACTGTTGTATTCGTTTGGAGACTAATAGAATTGAAGGTGCCGATTGATGAGGTTCCAATTTGCATGCCATTACATTAAGAACCGAATGTTTCTTCCGATCTGTTGTTTCGTCGACACATAACCACAATTTTTGATCTTTCAACTCCGATTTTATTTTTTGTTCAATATGTTCGCGCGCAGATGGCACAATTCTTCGTAACGATGTTCGACTTGGTAATTTGCACTTCGAATAGTTATTCCAAAAGCAGATAAATGGTTCCTTGTCTAGTAAATTAAACGGTATATTACATGCGATAAACGTAACGCATAAATTAAATATAAATTTTTCATTGTCTCGTGCGCAATTTCTTTTTGAGACATGCTTTTCACTATTTACGTGTCGTAGACAATGTTGTCTGGACCAACACATTAACAGGATTTTACAGATTACACATTTAATTTTAGCACCTTCATATATTAAGTCTGGAATTTCTGCAATAAATTTTCGAAGTTTGTCTGACTGCGGTCGTTTTGCTGACGAAATCATAATTTTTCTAGGACAGATAATTGCGCAAATGACCGGCAGCGAAAATGTCCGTACTGCTCCGCAGACGAAGTAATACTACCGTTCCTCTCGGTCCGAACTGATTCTACGCCGATGCGCGGTACCGCTCGTGGCCAGCGTTAGTGATCGATCGTAGTCAAAAAATAAAATTCCATCATGGTTTTCACAAAACCAATTGAAAATAATCAACTTTAGTTGATGAAAATCTAAAATTCTCGCAATTCCATTTATATCTTAACTTTCGATTATTTCAATGGGAAATACCGCGGCAATTTCTATCAAAACAATCTAATATACGCATACATGATGATCATTAAACAGAATTAAATAATATTAGGAAAACATCCTTGAATGCGATATTAAGTTGTTTTGGTAGCTCATTGCCGCTACTTATGATCGATACTATAGTTTTGTTTTTGTATGGGCGTTGACATACGCAAAATTTAATTGATGCACTACAGCCAAACTATTTTCATTCACGTTTTAAGTGATAAACAAGCTGTGTTCCCAAAATAAACGCTGTATAAATTCGAAGAAACCTTATTTGTGTCGTTGTATTGAAGGTGTACGTAATGTTTGGAATGAAAAACAACTCGTTTGTCTATGATTAATAGGTTAGCAGATGTTTTTAATTTTTTTCTATTGTAAAGCATCTTCGTTACACACTGGTACATGTGTGTAATTAATTAGATTTGCCATCAAGACTTAGTTAGATTAAATTTTAAACCAGAAACTATCTTCTCTATATTTTTATTCTAACAATTTTTCCTTTTGCAAAAGAAAATATTTTAAAACATGTGCAAAATTGTCTACTTCTGTTAGGGAAACTGTCTTATGTTATGCAAAAATGGAAAAAGGCTAATTTCATAAATTGTCTTAATAAACATCTGTTTGTGAAATACAAACATGGAACAGGATTTTGTGAAAACTGAGTGTCGGGTATTCCAGATTCAATGTTACAAGCGATATCTATATTACTAGTCTCTTAGTTTCCGGGTTGTGGAAATGTTGTGCGTCGATGAAGCCGAAATTTTATGCATCAAAGAAACGGAATTGTTATGCATCGATGAAGCCCGGCGGTTGCTAGGAGGTTTAACCAGCTGGGATTTCCACGTGTGATGTAAGGGGTAGCCGTCTTCGCGATTTAAATTGTACACATAGATGTACACACTACTTACTGCACGAACATGGAATCTGGTAGACAGCAGGGGCTTCCAGATGATTGCGGTCTTTGATAGGAAAGTAGTCTGGGAGTTTGAAATTGGGCTTGAAGATGGTTTTTATGCCGTTCCTGAAGAGAATCTTATTGATGCGATCGATGACACCATGAATGTAGGGTAGATATGTTTGCTTACGGAAATTAGGGTTAGATGAGGGGAGTTGCTGTGGAGGAGGGTTGGTGTAGTGGTTAATGGTAGTTTGATATCTTTCCTGGAATAGTTATTGCGGATCAAAGCTTCAGTGATGTGGTTCAGTTCTTGAGGAAACGAATTGGGTTCAGATATGGAAATGGCCCTTTGGATAAGAGAATTGATAACTATCACCATCACTGATAAACATACAAGCGTAGAATTACGAAATAAGTTACGACAGCCTACATATACACAGAACTACTTACATACAGCATCGATTTAGCACTGACGCGTGAAATAAATAATCGCCGACTCCGCACCACATATCTACTACACTGACTGTTACCGCTGTTTGCCCAGACTAATAATGTCTGTTAAATATCTGCAACATTAGATATGTTTCCACAGTTGTTTCGGCAAACCGAGTGCGGTGTGAGGAAAAAGTGTGTTTATATGCAGAAAACGAACGTTCTACATTTAGTGACGTTATATTTGCGTAATTAAAATAATTTTTGGAACAACTTAACGGTTCTGTTGACGCACCTTCACAAATTTGATTTAATGTGCCAAAATCAGAATCTTTCTCTAAAACACTTTCAAACCTTTCTAGAACACAAACATTTTTTGCGTTTTCTACCGCGCATAGCTGCGCGTGAACATGTTGCACTATTTGCAGAGATTCCGCTAACGACACCGAAGGATTTTGTAATTTTTCTATTGCCTCCACTAGTCGGAAATAATTGTTCTGAATAGTTTTTAAATCCGTTTTAACCTGACTATCTTGAAATTTCGACTGGCTTTCCTTAATAGCCGCAGCTTCCTTTGGATCGAATTGTAAAACCACGTTCTTAATATTGTCAAAATATTTATGATAGTAAAACGCGGCCTGTAACCATGTTCCCCAACGCGTAAGAATAGGTTCTGGTAGCTCAGGCATACGGGGACACAGTCTGTGAAATTTGCGAATACGTTTTGGGGATTTGACAAACACTGCTTTTGTATGCGCTATTAAAGCGTCTACCTTCTTCAACACAACAAAATATTCATGTACCAACCAATTAGTGGGTACTTTTACGAAATATTCTTTTTTTCTTTAAAATAATCCACCGCTAAGACGTGCTCAATTTCGCAAATAAGTTAATTTGTTTATGAGGCTTTAATGGAAGCAGAAAGAAGAGCATGGTTGCAGATACACTTTCCATTTCTTCGCATGACGCTGTTATTATGTAGTATGATGCGGTAATACTATTAGTGCAAGCGAACGGAGGTTTTCCTAGAAGCGCAATCCACCAACGTTACACGAGATATACATACATATAGCATAGGCGTTTATTTATGTTTTATCACTCGTACAAATGTCATATGATAATATATTTTAGTGCTCGTCGTGAATATGAGACAATTACAATGCAAGCTAATTCTGCTTAATCATAATGCGTCAACGCAAGTTCGTCTAACGCTTAATAAATAATTATTGAAGAATGCATAACGAATTTGTTATAATTTGTTCGTCGTAATGGATAGAAGGCCAAAAGTGAGGATTTTCCATGTCTTTTTTTGAATAAAGACTCAGAAATTCCATGAGTTAAGTAACGTCTTATAATACAAAGTATGACAGCATTCTGACTACACGTAGGGAAATGGTTTTTTGCATCAAGAAAATAGATTTTTTTGCAAAAATCAGTCTCTATTTAAGAAAATGTTTTTATCTCAAGACTATATAAATAAATCCATTTAGTTTTAAGTTACGAAAATATTCATTTTAAAGGCAGGAATTAAAAAATGGTCCAGATCTCTACAAAGTTCTGTTGAGAAATTAGGCGACCAGTTTCATGTTCAAAAAACATCAGGCCAGCTACAAGGATATGCAATAAAAGAAAAATTACAATAATGGAAAAAAAACCTAAAGTTAATAATTAAAATTGGGAGCAGCAAGTGAATGATCTAATTAGAAAGTTTTTTTTTTATATGTCACAGTATAAAATTAATGAGTTGATATTTAAGTTTATTTATCCTTTTTTTATTATCATTATTTATTATATATTTAAAATGCTATAGTTAAATTAATACGCCTGGTACATCGTAATAAAAAGAAATAGAATATTACATTCACCGGTAGCTTTTCAAAGTGTTTATGAAACGTACATTAAAGGTTATATCATTGTATTCCGTCGCTACTATCTTGGACGGCATGACTATATCTACTGGCACTAGGTGGCGCCAGTAAATATTTCGGTGCTGTTTTTGAAGATTAGTGGCATAAAGTAAGAGATATAAGAGCAACGTGGTCAGGAGCTAAAAGCGTTAGTGCTCTCACATTATTTTTGCCGGTAGTGATTCCATCAATATCTTGAGCTATTTATTAGCATTATCTTGGTTATCGTATCTAGGCACTTTTTTCATGTGTACTTCTGCAGTCAGTTCAATTTTGTTTGAACATTATTCTGTAGTTAATCTGTACTTTAGCCTTTTTAAAATCACAAGCAATGTGAACAATTTACTGCATTATGTTCGGATATGTCGAACTATTTTAAGCAAGTCAAGTGCAATTAATAATGTGGATATAAATAATATACGCATTTCAAGAATTCTAAGTAAATGAATGCTTTATTTTAAGAAAATGAAACTATTTATTTATGAACAATGCAATACCTAAACGCTTTCTGGAACTAAGAAAACTATTTACTATCCTTAAGAAAATATTGTTTTGTGTTATTACGACCATTTACGCATGCTAAGAAGCACTTTCTTCAATTTTTCTGCAAGATTTTCTTGAATCAAGTTAAGAAATGTTTTAAACAAAGAAATACAATTATTTCATTATATACTTCTCTTAACCGGCATCTGACACGTGGGGTGTGACAAACCCCAGTTCCCTAAAACAATTCAACAAACATTTGAACTTCCCTCCAAACGAATGCAGGACCTCAGTAGCTCTCAGAAATATATGAGCCTATACAATTCAAGTATAAGTGGCAGTATGAAAGTGCATTTAGTGGGAGTGGTATTGCTTCTAGGTGACTTGGGGTTTCTCACATCCCACCTGTCAGAATACGCAACATTATTTATCGAGCAGTAATTTTTGTTGTTAGAGGCATTTTGTGACTGTAAGATGTTTAATTTGACATGTAGGAATAATGGCCGAATACGAAAAAGAGCAAGCGCGTCTTTTGGCTCTTTGGGAAGAATTAGAAAGTGAGGATGAATTGATAGATGAAGAAGATTCAGAAGATGAAGAAGTAGATAATGTAAGTGTACATAGTGACTATCCTGACTTGGAACAAGATGGAGAACATGAAGAAGAGGAGAGAAGATCTCGGAAAAAAGATGACGGAGAAGACGTGAAACGGAGCAGGTTTTTTTCGAGGGAAAAATGGAATGAAATGGTCTAAAGAAATGAGCAACAGAAATGTTAGAACTAGAGCGGAAAATATTATTACGCATTTACCAGGAGTACGTATGCGTGCAAGAAATGCGAAGACTCCTCTAGAATGTTTTCTGTTATTCATTGATGAACAGATGATTGCTGACATTGTTGAACACACCAATCAAAGAATTGAAGAAAAATCAGAAAAATGGAAAGAATTTCTTTTGTACTTAGCAGGTGTATTCAAAAGCAATCATCGTCATTTATGCGACCTATGGAATACTGACGGTACTGGGTTAGAAGTTTTTCGTTCCACAATGGGCCAAAGACGATTTGCCTTCTTAGTATCGTGTCTGCGATTTGACGATAAAAATAATCGCCAACAAAGGTTACTGCTAGGTAAAGTAGCTCACATAAGATAGGGAACAATATTCCAGCATCTTTGGTTTTTCAAGAAGGATACACAATTATTTCTTACGTACCCAAGAAAGGAAAGGTAGTTCTTCTAATCTCGCCACTTCACCACGATAATGCAGTTGATGATTCCGAAAAGAAGCTACCTGAAATCATTTCTTTTTATAATTCGACTAAATTCGGCGTTGATGTGGTCGATGAACTATCTGCTTCTTATAACGTTGCACGCAATAGACGCCGCTGGTCGCTTACAGTTTTTTTTCTCTTTATTAAATTCTGCTGTGATTAATAGTCAAATTGTATATCGAGAGAACAACGGTCTAAAGATCGCAAGAAGAATTTTTCTTAAAAACTTAGGCCTGCAATTAATACAGGGGCATCAAAAGAATAGGATATCGAATCCAAGACTCACACGCGATTTATGAGGCAGTATTAGAAAAGTTTTAGGTGAAAATATAGAGCCAAGTCCAAAGAAGAGAAAACCAAATCAGCAACGAAGGTGCTTCGAATGTCCCCGTGCTAAGGATAGGAAAACGAGATACGTATGTACATATGTGAAGCATGTGATAAGTTTATTTGTCTTGAGCATGCACTAACATACTGCAGAGATTGTGCAGAGTTCAATACACAATAACTTCTTTGCGTTTTTACCGATCTTCATTTGCTTTTCTTTTAAAAGCTTAGAATGTAGACAATCATTCTGTCTCATTGTTATTGACATTAATGTTGCAAAAGTTTTTTGTTCAAATTAACAATAAAGTCGTGTATTTTTTACCTATAAAACCAGGTTTTCCACAATTTCGTTTTGGATATATATTAAATGTACATTTTGAAAAAATGTATTGCACCTACTAAATAAAACAACCTTTTTGAAACATGAAATTCTTGCATTTAGGACAAAGTTCCATTATACATTAATAAAGGGCGTGCGGTGAAATGGGGTTTACCACACCCCACCTGTCCCAACTAGTGACAAAATTCGACCTGTCTGATGCCGGGTTAAGCAGAGAAAAAAAAACGCTAAGAAATTATTTCTTTTGATTTAAAACAGTTATTGTATCATGGATAACTGAAACAGTAATTGTCTTCAATTGAGGCGGATAGATTTGATACAAGTAAACGTTTCTCTGCGTGCACTTCAAGGACTCCATATCGTAATATCAGCTAATCAGCCAAAAACAAAAAAAAAAGCTAAAAAAATGATCTCATCTCATCCACACAAACAAGTGCTTATTTAAAACATAGAATGAACTCTACACCTTCGTTCTGAAATGAAACCCAATATGTCATATCTTATGACAAATGACAAGTTAATACGCGATCTTAATACCGAATACGAACGCACATGTAAAGTATTAAGATGCCTTTTGCACACATACCCAATTATCAATGCATATCGTTGAGAGTTAAATAATTAGATTTAAAAACGATTACATGGATTGATATATTTCGAGATGGCAATGATGATAATGATCTCATTGTAAGCAGAATTTATCTTATATCAGGTAGAGTATGCACTTGTAGGATTTTGCTAGTGGGTATTGTACAAATCTTCATGAACATGAGATTTTTTGATAAGAATTTAAAACATTGTTTTCCTCAACCAACAATTAATGCTAATGTAGCTCATGATATTGGTGGAATCATTCCCGGCAAAAAACAAAGCAACAAAAGTGACAGCGTTAGCCTACGGCCATGTTTCTGCCTACCCGGCGTCATCAGCGTGGCTTTGAGCACGACCCTTTCTCGCCATTGTTTTTCACTTCTAATAATAATAATAACAATAATAATAATAATCCTTATTGCCCAACAGAGAAAATTCCAATTACTGGACAAGTAATTAATTAAACAAATTACAAAACGAGTACAAAAAACAAGTAAGAGTAACAAGTTACTAAAAATTATTAAATAATAATAAGCTTTATTGCCCAACAGAGAAAATTCCAATTACTGGACAAGTAATTAATTAAACAAATTGCAAAACGAGTACAAGAAACAAGTAAGAGTAACAAGTTACAAAAAATTATTAAAGTAAAGAGCAGTGATTATCCTTATTGTATGTAAAGTATCGTGAAAAATATCACATTGCGAAGATATGAGATTAAAGTTTGTACAAGTCACATAAATAGGTGATTTTAAAAGAGCATTTGTTCGAGGAAACGGCAGATAAAACGTATTCGAATACCGGACACCAGAGCGTGGGATTATAAATTGTAATCTTTGAAGTAGTGCAGAGCAGTCAATGCAGCTATTACACAATTTCCAGAGAAACACCAAACCGGAGGATATGCGCCGAATGTTAAGAGAGGATAAATTAAATCGGAACAACAGTAACGTACGATCAACGCCTCTCGGTGGGTACACTCCGTCTTGCCGAAACCAGAGGAGTTTAGCAAATCTGCGTTGGACCACTTCCAATTGGCGTTTATGTGTTAAATAGTAAGGGCACCACGGGATCTAACAAGAGCATAGTACAAATATTTCAAGGCTATCTCATTCGTAAACTCTCTGCAATTTCGCACAATAAAGCCAAGAGATCTTCTAGCCGCATGGGAGATACTGATAATGTGTTGCGCAAAAGTGAGTTTGCTATCAAACAAAATCCCTAGATCCTTAATTAGTTCGACACGTTCGATGTTAACTTGATTAAGCTCATAGTTGAAAGTAATTGGCGTAGATGCACGTGTGAATGAAATAACTTTACATTTGCTGATATTCAGAGGTAGATTATTTGATGTACGCCATTTAGAAATATTTGTAAGATCCTTTTCAAGAAGTAACAATCCTCGGAACAGGACACCTTACGATATAGCTTCAAATCGTCAGCGAATAGTAATGCATTAGACGATACACATCTACTTATATCGTTAATGAATAAGTTGAAAATCAAAGATCCAAGATTAGACCCTTGAGGGACTCCCGAAAAGGCAATGTATTTACGAGAGCAGAAGCCATTATAAAAAACATTGAAGTCTATTGAACAAATATGATTGAAACAGGTGCACAAGCGAATCACTAAACCCAAAAGACATAAGGTTATATGGAATTAAAGAATGGTCAATGCGGTCAAATGCTTTGGCAAAATCGGTATATAAGACATCAACTTGCACGCGAGAATCTATAGCATAAGATAAAAACTGAGTGAATTGACATAGATTAGTTACAGTAGATCTTTCCTCAGTAAAGCCGTGTTGGCAAGAAGAAATGCTGTTTTTAACGCAAGGATAAATAGCAGTGTATAAGCATTGTTCAAACATTTTGGCAAAATTCGATAAAATAGCTATTGGGCGATAGTTGGATATGTCAGCCGCGTCTCCGGATTTAAATATGGGTACAATGCGTGCAACCTTCCATAAATCGGGAAAAAGTGAAGTTTTCAAGATTAAATTAAAGATTTTGGGGGGATTCTCGGGTTTATGTCATTACTCTCCATAAGCAGCACAAAAATATGTATATTTCTTGGTGCCACCTAGCGCCAAGAGATATAGTCATGCCATCTAGAGAAAGCAACCACCGGAATGCAGATATTTGTTGTAATAATAGTTCTCTTCTAAATTAATTGTTTTGCATAAAAATTAAAAAAAAAAGTATAGAATGTTCTCTTGGGGCGCGGAACTTTTCTGTTTCTTACTACTACATCCCCTATGAGTGTTTTCCTGAAGTTTTATAAATTATTTCCCCCATTTTTCCTAATTTGTCTGGACTGTTAGATGTAAGATGCTATGATCGTAAAAAATACGAAGGAAGAGCTTCCTCGCGCTGAAGAAACAAATTTGGACAATGTCAATTACATTCTATAATTTCATTGAATTAAATTTATGGCTACTCTTCATAAGCAGTGTACGCCCATATTTCTTCGAACAACAGTGTGTCGTAGTGTTTATATTCTATTCCAAAAAAACAAAGAGGCGAAAACCCGCAGATAAAGAATTCGTGAATAACGCAAACACCAAAAACCTATTATTATCAAAATGATCAATTTAACGGACTCCATTCTCAATTAGCCGTAGTAATCGCTTTCCCACCGTAATCTCGCCTCTTGCTCGTCCGCCAACGCTTTGGAATGAATGACAGTTGCTGTCGATCGATAATTTTTGTCATTAATAAGTGCGACACCATGACCAAACTTCCTGTCCGACTACGTGACACGAAAACCAATGCTTGCTTGCTTCTAAGAGCACGTTTCATACATTCAGAACGAGAAACAAATATACATGCGTGAAACTCATGGTGTGAATGTGGAACGGTGTTGGAAATGTACCAAAAAGTATCCGAATTCGTTCCTCAAAAGGTAAATCGCAATGAAGTGAAAGGTATATCCACGAGTGATTTTGTTGGAAGGTTTTTGATACTAAAATCAGATAAAAACACTTTTATGAATTAAGTTCGAATAAAACAAGCAATTATGAGTTTACTCCAGCACGAGCTAAATGATAGCTAAGGAATATTACTAATTACACAGGCCAACGATAAAAAAACTTTTTTATTCATTTTATCTAATTCTTATGTTTTTGGATGTGCTGAGTCCGAGAATAATAAAAAAGTTGTATCACCCACCAATTTTTCACATTTTAATATTCTAAACACGAAAAATTAATTTTTTATCATTCAAATGTAACGTATAACGTAATACGTTGGCAGTAAAATCAATGGGACAGTTGTTTGTTTTCTTCCAATCAATATAACCTCACTTTTCAGTGTTTGGCCCATGTGCTCTAAGTTTTAGTACATATTTATTAATCTGTGCTCTAAGTATGGCTAGCCGTGGTTGTAAAAACTGTTCTAACACTTTTTGTTATACATATACGTGGTGAGTTTGTAGTTAAAAAACATCAAAGAAACATTACTGACTTTGTATATTTTGGTGTAAAAATCGGTGATCAAAAAGAATGTTGGGCTTCTCACAAGGTATGTTATGTTTGTGTCGAGGATTTTAGGAAATGGTCTAAAAAATAAAAGAAAGCTTTTAGATTTGCAGTACCCATGGTATGGAGAGAGCAAAAAAATCATTCAAATGATTGTTATTTTTGTAGTGTTGATGCTTCTGGGTATAACTCCAAAAATAAGAAAGTAATTGTTCACCCTAAACTTAATTCAGCTATTCGGCCGGTAGGGCATGGACAGAGACTTCCTGCCCTGAGCCACCTCGGTCTATTGATGACGTTTTACAGTCCAGTGAACCAGAATCTGATGAAAGTCGACCGGGTGATGATGAGTTCCAATGTTCTCCAGAAAATTTAAAACCGCAGTTGTTTACACAAGCTGAGTTAAATGATTTAGTGAGAGAATTGCTTGGTTCTAGGCTGAAAGAAACACATTTATTGGCATCTGGAACATCTATTTACCATCATAGAACAAGAGATCAGCAGTTTGCTCAGTTTTTCAAGCAGGAAGAGGATTTGGTTTACTGTCATGATGTTGGTAGTCTAATGAACGAATTTGGCATTGAATACAAGAAGGCAGATTGGAGGCTTTTTATAGACTCAACAAAAACTAGTTTAAAAGCTGTTCTTTTACACAATGGAAATACTTATGCTTCACTGCCTGTTGCTCATTCAATTCATATGATGGAAACTTACGAAAATCTTGACATGATTTTACGAAAAATTAACTATCCGGCTCACGATTGGATGCTATGTGGGAATTTGAAAGTTGTTTGCATGGTCCTTGGTCAACAAAAGGGATTTACAAAGTTTCCATGTTTTATATATGAGTGGGACAGCAGAGCAAGGGATCGGCATTGGTCCACAAAACAATGGCCCGTAAGAAAAACACCTGGCGAAAAGAACATATTGCATAAACCTTTAGTAGATCGAAAAAAGATTCTTCTATCACCTCTACACATAATATTAGGCTTAATGAAACAATTTGTAAAAGCCTTGCCTAAAGATGGTGAATGTTTTAAATATTTGTGTGAAAGATTTCCTCATTTATCAGAAGCCAAACTGAAAGAAGGTGTTTTCGTTGGGCTTGATATTCGTAAAATGACGTTCGATTCCAACTTTGAAGCAAGGATAACCTCAAAGGAAAAGGAGGCTTGGAAATCATTTAAGCCAGTTGTGACTAAGTTTTTGGGCAATGTGAAAGACCCAAACTATGAGCTTATCGTAGCTAATATAATTGACAAGTTCAAAAATCTGGGATGTCTGATAAGCCTTAAAGTCCACTTCTTGCACAATCATCTTGACCTTTTTCCTGAAAATTTGGGCGATGTAAGTGAAGAACAGTGTGAACGGTACCATCAATACATAAATGGGATGGAGAAACGGTACCAGGGATGGTGGAATATCAACATGATGGATGATTACTGTTGGTCACTTAATCGAGAACAACAAAATGCATCCCATCGTAGAAAAAGCTATATAAGAAGCTTTACAGAGAAAAGGGAAAGGAAATATCGAAAAATAAGCACCTAAAATATTTGCATTAAAGTGGTATATGTTGTGGTAGATAAAAATTGTAGTCTAATTAAATAAAAGTAGGGTTTAAGTTAAATGTTTTTATTTTTTATATATCCAATTTTTCCCATTTAAAATATAATCGATGTCATATTGTGAGAGAACCAGACACGGTTTCAAAAATACATAAGGTTTGGATGTACTTGGTTAAAAAGTGTTTACAAATATTTTTTTTGTTGGCCTGTGTTATTTGGACATAGCAACAGAAGACACAATTCAAAAATTTTCTAGGATTTGAACCTAGTGTTCAATATTTCCTTAAATGAAAGAAATAATTGTTATTAGGTTCAACGTGGAGGTGACATTGACCCTAATAACAATTATCTCTTTCATTTAAGGAAATATTGAATAAAACGTTGAATCCTTTAGATTTTTTTTGTACACGTCCTCTTTCTATGTTAGGCTTAGAAGACGTGGATCGCACCTCGTAAATAGATTTCTTAAATGAGAAATTCAAAACTTGTTGATAGTGTTTGTGAAATGCATCTGACGAGTTTGGAATAAGTAAACATCAAGCTTTATATGAAAGTTTTCGTTAGATACATGTTAGATATTGATTGTAGACTAGCTTGGTTGAGGGCCAATAAAATCGCGTTATTGTCGCGCGATGTATTTGAAATATTTCCAAATAAATTTTGTTTTAAAAACACTTGCTTTTAACGTTTCAATTTAGTTCCTATTTAATCTGTTATTTATTGACATCTAACTTCTCGCTTCTGGGTATCACTTAAAAACCATTAAAAAATTAACCCTGCAACGCCCGAATGTCAAGTGAGCTTAATTTTTATCCGCAAAACGTTTTACGCGTCTGGACCATTCATTTGGAATGTGCATTGCTGAACGACAACTGCGACAATAAAGATTATTAGCATTTCGTTTTGCAGTATGGATATGTATGCTGCGGTATGATATGCTTCGACAGGATACTGAATATAATTTATAGTGCATTGTGCCGACCCGTGAATGAGTTCCTATAAATAGCCGGACACATCTGCTGCTCGTGTATTGTGCCTATCGGACGTAATAGTACATGTATGGATCTGTACGTATCTGTATTAAGCGAATATGAGGCAGTTTCGCGCAGTACATCCATAGGTATAGTGCTGCTGAAAAGTTTTAAACAGTTTCCGTGCCATATTGCAAAAATAACAAATATTAATGATACAGCCTTCAAATAACTGAGTCTGTCGACCAAATTTCCGAATTTTTTGCGTTGTACGCTTCACCAAGAAGTATGGCGGTCGTTTGTAACTAACACTAATTCATTGTAGCGTATTGTGTTATAGCTTAATTACACTGGGCAATAAAATTTCGAAAAGATTATGCCTCCGAGATTAAAATAGTAATTTTTTAAGGAATTCAATATGCTGAACACGATTCTGGTTAAGAAAAAGTGGAATTGGCTACTGTTTCTTTGTAATGTTTTTTGAGAAAAAATGTGTATTTGTAAATATCCTAATACATGTTAAGAATACTTTAATCTGCTGAGGGCTTTTGCTATCTTTTGGCCTGTCGTCTGTAATTGACTAGGGGAGTATCTTTGACGAGCGTCTAACAGCAATCAGCCAGCATTGACGTGAACCATTTACCCTGGAGTAGTTTCTCCATCTTGGCAATGTTCCGATGAAAACATTCATCGTGCTCATAACCGACTTGCCCGCAGTTATTAGGGAAGAAATTCAAGTGGGAGTGAAGACAGTGGAATTCATGTAACATGTCCTCGATCAGTTCCTTGTTGTTTTTGATCTTCTCATTCCCAAGGAAGTTTTCTGCCACTTGACAGAACGTATCCCAAACTTGTATTTCTTTACTTTGAAGAAGTTTCTCAAAGTTGAGATCTCTCGAGTTGTTTAATTTGAGGTCCCAACGAAAACGCCCTCTTTAATTTTGACATCACTTAGCCGAAGGAATTTTTCATACAGGCCCATTCTTATCCATGCTTTTACTAAGTTTTTGATGAGGCCGAGCTTGATATGTAAAGGAGGAGTGATGATTTTGTGCAGTTCTACCAATGGTGGGTGCTGTACATTCGCTGTTCCAAGCTTAAAAGATACCATGTATTTATCTTATTAAATTGCATTTTATTACGCGATAGCTCCTATACAACACACAAAACATGAATATCTCTGCAACGAGAGCTACTTTTTTCAAAGTGATATTCGTTTTCGGCGCGTTAAATTCATTCAGAATTGGGCATTTTCACCTAAAAAGCAGTTTCATTGTTGCTCAGTGTATTATTATATTTTCATAATGTAATACGTCTTAATTTGAATTGAAGATCCCGCACAATGAGACAGAATACACTAAAAATTGACTAACATTATTTGTTTTAAAACAATACTAAAAATAAATGTACAACAAAATAAAGTAAAAACACAATATACACCACCGTTCATGGAAGTTCGGACAAGCAAAAAAACGTACGGAAGTCAAAGGAAATAAGAGAAATATTAAATGGCCATGTATTTAATACTTACTTACATGATTTAACATATTTTCAAACAGAAATTTATTAAAAAGAAAAAGTTAATGTAATACAAATAATTTAAATCCGATTTTTTTGTTGCCACTATTCTCGGCATCCGATTCACTAATTTTGCTAATGTTTCATTGGGCAACCTTGTCCATACCTTCTGGAGAATGGTCCACAAATGTTCCTTCGATTTTCATAACAACTCTATCGGGTTCAGATCGGGGGACTGTGGCGGCCATTCCATAATTTTTAGGGTTCTTTCATTTTCTTCTTGCTGCAGGTAATCTGTGCACAATTTAGATTTATGTTTGGGGTAATTGTCCTGCATAAATTCAAATCCACGACCAATTAATCGGACTCCTGACGGTATGGCATTTTTCTTCAGGATTTTCCGATATTCTTCTTTTTTCATTATGCCCTCAATTTTGAGCAAGTCCCCTGATCCGATTAAGGAAAAACAACCCCAAACCATTACAGATCCGTCTCCATGCTTCACCGTAGGAACTATACTCTCCCGTAACATTCTTTCCCCTCTTGATCTGCGTACGAAAACTACCCGTCTATTTCCAAAAACCTCAAACTTGGATTCGTCGGTCCACAAAACGTTTTTAAAATCGTCCACTGTCCAATCTCTATGAGCTTGTGCCCATTTCAGTCGTTTCAGCCTATTTCCTCTTCGGAGTAGCGGTTTTCGACAAGCCACTCGCCCATGCATCCCAGGCTCTTTCAGCCGACGTTTCACAGTATTCACAGAAACTTTGGAATCTCGCTCATTATCGAATTCTGCAGCAATTTCTGATGCTGTTAGTCGTCTATTGCGCTTACTAATTATTTTTATTCGTAAATCCTCCGCAGGAGTCGTTTTTCTTGACGGTCCTGGCCGATTACGATGTTGCACGTCACCGGTTGTCTTAAATCGAACTATAGTATCATGTACTGTAGATTTCCTTCCTGATGCAAGGTAATAATAGCAGATCGTTTTGAAACAGCTAGAGGCTTTCCACGGGTCATTTTAAGCAGTCAAACCGAAATTATTTTATTTTTCATTTACACAACCACAGATACTTTCACAATAACAATCTCTTCAGAACTACTGCGTTTACAAGTGTTATAATACTTTATAAAGGGTATACGAATATTTCCAGGTAACACGAGTGAATCAGCTAACCGTCCTAGGGATTATTATAAAGCTTTATTGTCACTGTAATTATTGGGGATTTCCAACATAATTATATATTTTATGATAACGGTCTTATAATAGACAAATACTACCTGGAAATTGGTAAAAGGCTTCCAGAAAAGGTTAGTTTTAATAATTCCTCACAGAAATGTATATTATATAATTTCAACATTTTTTTCCTAAACAGTTAGTATAATTTGTCAGCTTGCCCGAACTTTCATGAACGGTACTGTACCTACTTTGAAAACTTTACTTTATTTTCCATCACTTGTGACTGCAATTTCAGCAAATAATTGTCAAGCTGAACAATAAATTGCTAAGCTGAATTTACTGCGTCCATTTTTTGTTCACTAAAAGTTCTTTGGTTCTTGGTCTTCCAGCTGTAGAAGTAGAAGCCACATTTTGCGAAGATTTTTGAAGCAAAAAAGTTTCTTTGACAACACATCTTCATTTTTCTTTAAAAATATTTTTTCTGCTCTGTTAGAATCTGTCCACTTTTTGGATAATTTATTGCAAAATTGGTATATTGATTGTCAAATTCGTCTTCCGAGTCATTCTCGGCATCAATATAGGATAAAGGTACAGTTTGGAGGTGTGTGGTTTTTCGGGTACATTATTTCCATGCGGCTTTTCCCAAATTCGAAATAAATCTATCCTTTTTGGCTTCGAGAGAATAGTGTTTGTAAATGAAATACTTTTCGTAGAAAAACTAAAATCTAAACATCAAGAAAAAATTAACTATGATGGAATTTCGCTTGATTTATGAAACTATGCTAAATACCCCACCTCTGTTCAAGAATTTCTGAGTTGTTAAAACCTTAAAAGTTCACATTTTCAACTGCCATGTTTATGGGAAGCCCCCAACTTTATACATGATTTTAATTTACTTTAGGTTTTATGTACACAAACAATGTATTTCTCACAAATAGGCACTGAGTGGTGCCCAATTTTCTTCACTTTCTTCACTTTTTATGCTTTAAACTTATAAGAAAATAATATATTGAGGCGGAAGTATGCGGCAAAAATTTTGTGGGGCTTGTTGAAAATGAGTATTTAAGCCGAAACGTGTGCATTTGCAAAGACTAAAATTATTTCCTAAAATATCGCAACATTTTATTTAAATAAATAGAAATATATTTTTAAAATACTTACCTTCACAAGTACGAGATAGACGCCATAATTTCTCGGCCCGATATAGAAAAAATAAACTTGTTAAAATATAACAATTTTCATTTTTCAATATAATCTCCCCTAACTTCACGGCGATCTGCTAATACCATTTCTTCAATAATTAAAATATTTCGAGGCGTTAGCAGTTCAATTAGCCGACCGGGGCCATCTCATCATCAAGGGATTCTTACCCCAAACAGAAACTGTTTGCCCACTTTTTTACAGTGGAATATGAAGGAGATAAATCACTATAAACACAGTCTAAACGTTATTTAATGTGATTAGGCGTACGCCCTTCTTTTGTTAAACATTTAATGACCGCGCGGTACCCAATTTTCGTTACTTGAGACATTTTCATGCACTAGTCACGTTGTCTGACTGGCTACCAAAAACTATTACTCTTCGAGCCGTAATATATATAGCGTAGGCCTCGCACATGTGCAACTATAACGCAACGAAGTTCGAACACGCAACTTGTAAAGGGTTTTCCATTAGAAGCGATTTTTGTAACGCAATAAAACAAATTGTGAGAATAATAGTGGTCTATTTTTGTTTTTATTATAAAGTACATGTGTTAACATTATGTTTTAAAAATTATATCAGGTAAATGTCCGCCGCGGCTTTGCCCGGTTTGTTGAATCCTGGATATCCAATTTGTGATGACGTTATCGCATAAAAGTGGCTCAATTTCAGCAATAACGCGCCTAATGTTGGCCTTTAAGGCAGCAACCGTTCGCGGTTTGTTAGCATAGACTTTTGATTTTAGAAAGCCCCAGAGAAAAAAATCCAGTGGCGTTAGGTCGCAGGATCTGGGCGGCCAATTAACGTCACCATTTCGCAATATAACGAAACCTTCAAATTTCTCATGCTATAGTGTCACTGTATCACGTGCCGTATGGCACGTAGCACCGTCTTGCTGAAACCAAATGTTTGTTAGATCGATTCCATCCACTGAAGGCCAAAAAAAATCTCTTATCACAGCCCTGTATCACTCACCATTGACAGTAAGTGCCACTTCTTCTTCGTTTTCGAAAAAATACGGACCGATTATTCCGCCGGACCACAGTGCACACCATACCGTAACTTTTTCGGAATGTAGTGGGACCTCATGAATCTCCCGTGGGTTTTTGTCGCTCCAAATTTGGCAATTTTGCTTGTTAACAAAGCCACTTAACCAGAAATGAGCCTCGTCACTAAACATTATTTTTCGGCCAAAATCAGGATCGACCTCCAACTGCTCTAGCGCCCAATTAGCGAATGCACGCCGCTGCTTATGATCGTTGGGCTTTAGTTCTTGGGTTAATTGCACTTTATAAGGGTGAAGCCCTAAGTCCTTATGCAGGATTCGCCAAGTTGTCGTCGAAGACAGGCCAAGTTCTTGAGCTCGAGGCGGAATGGACAGTTGCGGATTCTCATGCACACTTTCCCGGACTGCAGCAATATTTTCAAGGGGTCTTGCGTTTCGCTGACGTACAGGCACTTTCCGATCTGCCACAGCCCCAGTTGTTTCGAATTTGTTTATTAAACGGCGAATTGTGGATTCTGAAGGACCATCGTTGACACCATAAATTGCACGGAGTGCACGAAACGTTTGACGAATAGAACATTGGTTTTGATAATAATTTTTTACCATTTCGACGAGTTGCTCGGTCGTGTAACACTCCATAATGAAATGCAGAGACTAACTGAATACGACTGCCAAAGATATCACCTGTGTGATTATCGACTTCGTCATGCGCCGTTGCCAAACATCGAGCGTTACTACTGGAAAACCCTTTATAAGCCTGTCAGGCCTACCTCTTAATGCGTTTACATCGCCGTATAAGCAGCTATCAGCCATTAAAATGTTTATAATCTATAACTGATTAACCACAAATATGCATCATTGCTGCATAGTTCTAAGTCATTTTGCTACATCCGTATGCTTTTATAAACTTTTTGCCACATTTATATTCGCTAAGTGGATACCAACCTCCTTACACGAGATCAGTTTCTTTAAAAAAAAACGAAACACAACAAGCAAACTAGCAAATTACTAGCTACGAATCTGAAAAATGCAAGGACACTCGCAAGTTGCAAAAGCGAAAAAATTAAAGTGTTCGAGATGTGCAGTGCAGAACACGTTAAAACGATTATTTATATTTTTCTTTTTAAAATAACTGATTATATTACCAGAAGAATTGGTCACCTGTCCAACAGAAACAATGGTATACTGTTGGAATGTAATAAACCTAACCTGTGTGGGAGCAGTAAAACATCAGCAATATTCATTGGACACGGACGCCAAGCTATACGTACGGCGAAAAATTATATTGATTTGGAAATTGTGTCGGTTCAATCGTAACCGAAAAAATAAAACAAAATCGAACATCAAATTCGGACAACCCTTCCCCTCCATACGTTTCAAAATTAGCACATACATGCTTCCAATAAAATATATGTACATCGTTAACGATAGCCGTTAACGCGACACCAAAAAGAACGACATTTTCGAGGTGAATAGGTGAAAAACGAAAGCTGCGGGAGGAAGCGGTTTGTGGGCGTCCCACTTGATAACAAGCTCTCGTATTTAATTTATTACGTATGCATATACACATCCACATAAAAGTCAGTTCCATACTCATGTCAATAAAGGGGATATACGGTATCGCCTTTTAGTTTAGGGACAAATGCTGAGGAAGTGTAATCGAAAAAGGAATCAATTATTTGAAGGGCTTCTAGCAAAAACAACATATGTGAAGAAATCTCACTTTTGAGTTATTGGCGACATCGCATTAAGAAACGCCATATTTAGTCGCCTATAAAATATTTCAAACAAAAACAACACCTGGCAGCCTTATTTGTACGGTTAAAATAACGGTGGTTCTGCAAAAAACCGCACTTGTCCGTGACATGTGTTGTTTTTTCAGGAAATTAGAGAAGCTTGACAGTTTAAAACATGGACGCTTCGTAAAGCGTTGTGCCGGCAAAAAGATCAAGAAAATTAAAGAAAATGAAATAATACGACAAAATAAAGTAAAAGGTGCTGCTCACGTTAATCATAGAGGTAATTTTGTTCCAGAAAAGCAAATAGGCGATGACTGCAGATAAGTTTTATGCATTTTTTCTTGTTTACGGTTCCTAACCTCAAAACTATTGCAGGTGTGTTCGTTACAACTGCTTCAGTGTGTTGTCGCCAGAGCAAAGGCAGGCAATATTCCAAAGCTTTTATGATATTGCAACAAAAGACCTACAAGATTCACATCTTTGTGGTCTTATCACATTACGGCCAGTTAAACAAAAGAGATCACGCAGAGATCTCGTTAATAATCCTGACTCGGACGATGACGACACCTTACCGAATTATGAACACGCAGGTTCTTACGCCTTCAAGGTGCGAGCAAAGCAAGCTGGAGACAGTTATAAAGAAGTGTGAGTTTGTAAGAAGGCTTTTCTTAATCTCCATGGAATAAGTTGTGCACGTCTTAGACGTTTACAGGAAAGCATCTGCAATACACTAAATTCACCGTCTGACAGGCGCGATAAACATAAGAATAGGCCTAATGCTTCACCTTCTGAATTGCAAAATTTGGTTGAAGCCCACATTAAATCGTTTAAGTCTCGACAATCTCACTATTCCCTAAGGCAAAATCCTAATCGTTATTATCTCCATGAGACATTTACTGTTCGAGCTCTATACAAATCATTTTTGGAAGATTATCACATTCAAATCAGCTATAAAGCTTATTGGACAATTTTTCGCACCAAATTTAATATAAAATTTGGACTTCCGAGAACTGATACGTGCACAATATGCGACTCTCTGATCCTAAAAATTTCTGCCGCAGGAAACGACGAATCAAGGGCTTTGCTACAGGCAGAAAAAGAACTTCACCTACGAAAAGCCAAAGCATTTTATATTCTAAAGAAGCAATGGCAAAAAAGGCTAGAAAGAGGGAAGCAATGGTTATTTGTTTTGACTTTATACAAAATCTACATTTGCCGCACATGAGAGACAATCTAGCGTCAATCTAGCGACAATCTGCCGCCAGCTCTGGTACTATGTTTTTGGCGTGCATAATCTCAAAGATAATAGTGCAACAATATACACCTATGATGAGACAATTGCCAAGAAAGGACAAAACGAAGTTACATCATTGCTTTTTTTTTACACGAATCCTTGACATCACCTCTCGAAACTTGGTGTTGCTAAGTGACGGGTGTCCGGGACAAAATAAAAAATGTTATGATGCATTTCTTGTATTTGTTAGTCCACTGTTTGAAGTTGTTTGATAGGTATTACCTATATTTTTCCGGTGCGTGAGCAATCATTTCTACCTAATGATCAGGACTTTTCAGTTATTTCTAAACGAAAAGCTGTTGAGGTAGCCAGAGATTCCTGAGCATTGGGATACTATCATTAGAGTTTGTTAAAAAGGTGGTACCTTTTCCTGCCGGCTTGATGTCCACTGTGGCAATCGGCAACCGCCCTGGTAAGCTGCGTAGAATTGCAACATCAGCAACGCTTCCATTGTCGATTCATTCAGCCGTCGACGGTGTTGTGAATACGTTGTCGTATACTTCGAAAATGATCGTTCGACATCCAGTGAAGTAAGATTTGCAAACGTCAGATATTCCTTTTCCTCATCTGGGCACTCTTGATTTTCAGTTATAGACCGAACCTTTTGTAAATCGGGATTTTTCGTTAAAAATGCACCAAATTTTTGAGCAACATCGACTCCTATAGTGTTCGTCAAGTTTTCTAGAGCGGCTTGTAAATTCTTCATGCAATTTAATGCGTCTCGTGCAGATAAATGACTGTTTTCTAATTGCTCAATAGCTTGTGCAACTTCAGAATAGTTCATGGAAATTTCATCTATTTGTTGTTGAACGTCCAAATTGGAAAAAAAAGGTTGCTGACTATCTCGAACTGCTGCAGAATCATTTGAATCAAGTTTCAAGATGACATTTTTCACTTGTGAAAAATATTTCTGATAGTAAGATACTGCCTGGAGCCATGTTCCCCATCGCGTTATTACAGGCTGAGGTGGTGGTGGTAATTTCGTACGCAATTGTTTGAATACACGGATGTGTTTGGGAGATTTGATGAACACTTTTTTGGTAGATGCTATTAACTTATCCACCATCGGATACTTCTTTCGAATGGTTTCTGCTACGAGGTGACATGCGTGTATGAGGCATGTTATGTGAAGAATAGTCGGAAAGCATATTTTCAACATCCTACCAACTCTCAGCATTGTTTCGGCTTCGTCAGTAACGAACATTGTGACTTGGGTTCCTGTGATACAAAATTCTCTCAACGAATCTTTTATTATCTTGACAACGGTTTCTGCATTAGTTTTCTGAATGCTTTTACTGGATAACAACAATGAAGCCGGTGGACCATCACGTTTTAAAGGACGCGCTACAACATGAATGACTCTGTGTTTCTGAGCATCAGTTGTTTCATCCACACATAGGCAGATTTTCTTATTTCTCAACTCGTCTTTTATACATTCCTTTACTGTACCTTGCACACGTGGCAAATTATATCGTAATTGCATAGATGTTGGCAGCTTCCATGAGGGAACGTACTTAGCCCAAAAAAGACGAAAGTGTTCATTAGATATTAGATGTTGTGGGATGTTGCACACACTTAACATAAAAATAAAATCATATAAAAATTGCCAGTATGGAATACTGTTTCTTAAATTCAATACATGACGTTTACTTTTACAATGTTTTCCACATTCAAACCTATCGCGACTTAGCAATCCGCTATTGCATATTGTGCAATAAATATGCGAACTTCTCTATTCTAATCCAGGGAAATGCCTGAGATATTTATTCACATTCGAAGGGAACGTTACACCCTTTGGGCGTCCCATCTCCCCGTACTTATTTGGCGTGCAGCGTGCAACGTACTGTCGCTTTGAATTCTCTCGCGGTACTGTCGAGATCGACTACGACTTGAAAATTACCCCTACCCACGCCGCTACCGCTACGCTACTGCCATCCGGTACCACCTTTTTAAACTCTAATTATTATTTAATAATAACAAGGGAATATTTTGGTTGAATGTAATGCTATGGCACAGAATGAAGAAAACATATTCACGGCTAATTAAACGAGAAAAATAAGCGAACATCTTATTATAAAAATATGAACAGATAAACAAAGAAATTCTAAAAATAACTAAAATGTCTTATGCCAATGTAACTAAAATTACGCATCTTGCTATCTAAATGCGTATTTTATTAAACGCCCATATAATAAGTAAAGTAAACAAGTAGATCAATTGAAGAAAAGATCAATTGCAAAATAAAACAAATGTTTTCCGAGTAAGGGGTGAACGAATATTGGGAAATAATTTCTTATTAAAAATGTTTGAGTTTTAATTTTTTTAATATTCCTCTATAAGGCGATAATAAATAAATGCAAATTGTAATTTTTTTTCCTTCATAAGACAATTATTGAATACATAGAAAAAATAAAAGAAATCATTTTTAACGATATAAATCGCTATGATTTAAATTATCTCAAGTCTGCTTATTACTGTTTCGTAAAAGTTAAAAAAATTGCAAATTTTGTTTTGCATAGACATTTCAAGCGGTTTTAATTATGATTTTAGGCTTTCCTTTTTTGCTCCAAATTTAACACATCCTTTGCCACACTTTTTCCCTCTTTTCATATCTATTACGTTTCCGTACGATAAAATCAATTAATTCCTGCCTTCCATTCCATTTTTCGCAGACGATTTCGGGCGCCATGTCGACCCTGACGCCTCCCGTGCAGTTACAACATCCCGAGAACCAGGCGAGGGTGGATTGGATCCAGGATTGCGCGTCCGGACCCGACTTCGACTATCCGCCGGAGTTTTACGAGCACACCGAGGCTCTGTGGAAGGATAAGGGAGTTCAGGTAAGCAGATCGGCGATTCGGCTCACGTTTCCCGATATTCCAATCTAAAGAGAATATCGAGTTTTATCGATATCAGCGGGTGAAAGGTATAAGCATACAACACATAGGTTGTATGATTGTATGGGATTATAGGGAGGCCATAACGTTTTTTCTTGTGTTGCTTATATAGTCTTTGGTACTACTGGCGCGTATCTAGATTGAATCATGAGCAACAAATGTAGTAATGGAATAGTAAGAAGAGACATTCATAAAAGCTTTCATGGTCAGAGTTAGTAAATAGTAAACATTCTAGAGTTACAGCATATTATAAATTAAATATTTGAGGAATTCATAGAGGAGGACACTTTTTCTTTGAATCCTCACCAACTTGGTGTTAGCTTTAAATCATCAACGATATCAAATATTACTTTGGAATCCCAAATTTTCGACTAATTCAAAATTTTCAACAGTACTACGGATGATATTACTTCTGAGGTTGATAGTAGAAATGCTAAACTATTGAGATAAAATTCAGCATCGTTAGTTAGTTAAAAGATTTGGAAAATTTGCTTGAAGATCTAAATGGTAGAAACTGAGAACGAGATTCTCGACCACACCAATACCACAGAAATGAAAATTTGACTAATTTTATTTTGGTTGTCGTTGAAACCACGTTTACAGGAAATGGAGTGAGCAATTTCCATAACAACTATGTTTGGAACTAGAAAAATACGAGAAAAACCGTTTCTTTAGTACAGATGTTCAGTTTATGTTTGGGCTGGTCTCCTAAATGGCATTCTCCCTTATTTAGCAATCTTAATATAGGCTATCCTTGATTTATTTTGACGAGTTTTGCAACCTGCTAACCTCTTTAGACCTAAGATGACAGTTTTCGTATCACATCGTATTTAAATTGTGTGGATTTCATTGTTTATGCTGTCAAATATTAAAAATCCACTTCAAAATAAAATTCTTTTCCGTGTGAAACAATTTAAATTATGCATAAGACTTATCCAGAACAAAAATGAACTAAATTGTATTATTTATTTATGAAATAAATACCAAGAGACCTGCTTGTCTAAAATACATTGCCAACATTAGTACATCTCCACAAAAAGATTTACATTCAAGTATTTTGAAAAGCATTCGATTATTTTTTTCAAATTTTGTTTCCTGTTAAAAAAAACAGCGGCAAAAACAGTTTCAACGCTCAGCGAAGCGTATGGGAAGGAAGCTGTAAGTCAGGCAAGAATTTACAAGTGATTTGCCCGGTTCAAACGTGGCGAAATGTCACTTGAAAGGGATCCTCGTCCGGGTCGTCCCGCAACATCAGGAACAAACGTCAGAACAATCGACGAATTGGAGCAAATCACTGGATTTTCTTGAAGTTCATGCCAAAGATTTGAACATGAGACGCGTCGCGGCAAAGTTTGTTCAACGACTGCTGCCCGGTGAATCCGACGATGACCAGAGAGAGAACGGTTTAAGAGTGTGTCAGGAAATGAAAAAGCAGGCACAAGCTAAACTTAATTTTTTGTCGAAAGGCATCACAGGGGATGTATCTTAGTGTTACGGCTATGACCCGGAAACAAAACAGCTAGTAGCTTCATCACCCAGACCAAAAAAAGCACGGCAAATGAAATCAAATGCGAAGGATTCGTTAACGTTGGATTTGTTCCTCCGGACACCATAGTGAACCAACATTACTATCTGTAAGTGTTGCAGAGATTGCGTGAGGCAGTGAGAAAAAAACGACCTGAATTGTGGCAATCGGAGGACTAGCCGCTCCATGCTTCAATCAACCACTTCTTGACGAAAAACAGCATAACAACGGTTTCTCACCCCTTTTACTCGTTCAACCTAGTCCCCTGTGACTTCTTCTTATTCCTAAGAATGTAGAGAAACATAGAAAGTCTCTTCAGTATGTTAAAGAGGTTAAGGAAAAATTGCTGGAAGCATTTAACATCATCAGTTCTGAAGAATACTAAAAATGTTAAGAATAGTGAAAAAACCGTTAGGACAAGCGAATATCATCTAAGGGACAATGGACTTTGAAGGGGATTGATGTTATGAAGATATTATCCACCAGCAGAAATTTTAAATCTTCTTCACATGCCTCTAAGCATTTCCTCCGAGGTCGTCTTCTCCTCCTTCTGCCGTCTCCTCTGCTCAATACTCCTTTCACCCATCTGGAACGGCTAAATGTCAGGCAATAATAAGGGACCTTCTCGTTCTGTATATATTTCGCATGTTTTAGTGTTAAGCGGCAAAAATGCAAATATATATATTTTGCTCCGTGCTCCGCGATTCTTTGCAGTTTACTTTCCATGTACTGCCTCTTTTTTGCCTGCATACCAACAGCACCGTTGACAAGGGGTCTCCTTGTTTCAGTCCTACGTCGGGTCTGACGAGGTTAAAATAGAACATCTTGTATATCACCAGTGGTTTCTACATTCATGAATGGGCATTGTACGTAATCGTACACTCTGTATATTAGACAATAATTTATAGGCTAAACGTGCGGACATCGTTATGCATGTGTTGATTGGTTAAAAATAGAACTCCGTGGATGACGTTTACATATTTAATTAGGATATAATCTCAAAAATAAAAGTACCAACATTCAGCAGGCTAGGCTGGCCGTATGGTTAACGCGAGCGATAAACAAAATATTATAACTACGCTATGTACGCATTCTGAAACGTGCCGGGTTTCGTACATTCCGAGAAACATGAATCAACCGCGCTCTTCCTCCTTCTCCTCTCCTAACTCGTCGAAAATACCGGGGATCATTAGCGCGGTGCCCCGGGTCTATGAGATGCAACAATAAAAAGTTATTTGTCTGGCGCGAGCTTCTCAGATAACGCTCTCTCGGGCCGGATCGCAAAAAAAAAGGATACATCAATCATAAATCATAAAAGATGATTAGGCGCCACGGCAGGAAGACTGTGCTGTGTGCTGTATGATTAATAAGAAATTTTCGGGAACTGCATCATTTATTTTCGGAGCAACTGCTCCAGCTCTGTAAATACGGGTCATGTGTGGTAACGGGGAAAATGATAATGATTTGGCAGAAAGCAATTGGTATTCTGGTAGGAATGGACTTTCGAATATCGATTATATTATGTAGTCCTTGGTGAATGATGGTTTATACGAGGGCCAAGGTGATATTGAGAATAAAAAAAGCGGTTAATATCACAGAGAAACAATGTTTTTGTGCCAGAAGCGTAAATAACCAATTTTGACTAATTTTATCATGTCAAGCTCTAAAATTATAACAAAAAATCTCAATTGGTTACAGTTTTTGAGATGCAGAAATATGCTTTTTCATAATTTTACTTGTAACTTAGCATTGTTACAAATACTGCGAAGATCAGGTAGGCTTAGGAGACAATTAATCAACACGTTTTTGTCATTAATGTCACAGTTGTCATAAGTCAGTTGCAAATAATTCTTGAATTCACATTTTTAAAGTTACGATGTTCAATGTTATAGCAGTGGTGTCACAGTTCTCAAGAGACTGTTGCAATTAATTTTTAAAGTTAAGTTAGGGGGTTCTCTGTTAAAAAAAACATGTCGCGCATGTGCAAAAACAAAGGTGACTATTTTTGCTATGTTTGTGAATTTACGTTTGCTAAACAGAGATGTTATTTAATTGCTCTAACCAAAAAGGCGTATGAATTGTATTTCGGCATAAAAGTAGAACATCAAGACAAAGTTTGGGTGCCGCATATTTGTTACAAAATGTGCACCTCCAAACTCCAGAGCTAGCTAAGGATTAACAATCGAGCAATGAATTTTGCTATTCCTATGTTGTGGAAGGAGCCCAGAAATCATATAATCGACTGCTATTTCTGTCTGACACCACCGATGTTAGGAATAACATGAAAGAAGAGAAACTCGGTTTCCTATCCCACTTCATCTTCGGCGGTTCGTCCTGTACCACATTCAGTGGATTTTTCCATTCCAAAACCTCAACAGAATTGCAATTTAGAAAAATACGATGATTTGGAAATGGAAAGCGTTTCCCCAACTTCTGCAAAGGGACCTGACTCTGATTATGAGGGCAATGCTTCAAGAGAACCACATTTAATTACTTAAGTCGAATTAAATGATTTGGTTAGGGACATTGACTTGAGTAAGCTTCTCGTCTACAAGGGTGGAATCTTGTGTCGGACGATTTTAGGGTTTTAACTTATCGAACCCGACATAAACGGTATGTAGACTTTTTTCAACGGAAAATGATTTGGTGTTTTGTAAAGACGTTGACGGTCTTATAAATGCATTTGGATTAGAACACCAACCAGACGAATGGCGTTTGTTTATTAATTCGTATAGGTTAAGTTTAAAAGCTGTGCGTCTTCATAATGGAAATGTATTGCTATCAATACCCATTACACATGTTGTACATATGAAGAAATCATATGAAAGTATGAAGATACTTCAGCAAGCGATTCAATACCCAAAATACCAATGGCATCTGTGTGGGGATTTGATAGTTGCGCTGCTACTTGGATTACAACTTGGATATACGAAATTTTGTTGTTTTTTGCGCGAGTTGAGAGATGTAAGGTAAAAGACTGGTCTAACCATCAGTCACTAACACCTCGAATAAAGAATGTGAAATTTGAACCGTTAGTAGATCCAGATCCATTACATATAAAATTAAGCTTAATGAAAATTTTGTGAAGGAGATGAATCGAGAGGGTGATGTGTTTAAAAATATTGGCGAGAAGTTCCCTAGAATCAGCAAGGCAAAAATAAAAGAAGAGATTTTCGTAGGCCACTGGCTATTGGCGCAAATTGAGCAACTCTAGTGATTACTAAATTCCTGGGTAACCATGGAGTAGAAGACTGTAGAGACTATAAAGATTTAATGAATTTTCCGATGAATTGTGAACATGTCAGCGATGAGCATGGCGAGAGGTTCCACCAAGGAGAAGAGATATCAAGGAAAGTGGAACCCTGCCATGTTAGCGGACTATTGCTGGATAAGTATTCAGGAGTCACCAGAATCACACACGACTGAAAACCCAAAAAGGGGAAAGTTAGTGACTAAAAAATGTTAAATAGTGAAACCTTTGTTACACAAAAACCATAGCCAACTCAGAATTTATTCTATTACTATTCGTTCTATAAATATATTTAGATTTAACAGCGTAAATTTCAGTATAATTGATAGAAATTATGCATGGCACAAACAAAATTTCAAAATTTGTTGCCTAGTGTATGTTTTAGAATTTCATTTTAAGTATGTTCAAAATAATTCCCTTCAGCAATTTGACCATTCTCTCCTTCCACTTCTTAAAGGCCGCCAACCAATCTTCTTTTGGAATACTTGTAAAATACTGTTCACAACATTTTGTACGTTATTACTTAGAGTAAAAAAGGAATAAAAAGAAACAAAAGAATATTAGTGATAAGTATGAAAGGAAATACCTCACCTCCAGTTAGTAACACCTTAAAATGCTAATAATAATATGTATTTTATCTTGGAATCCCGCGTACGGAATTCAACTTCAAAGGATGCGCCACATGCACAACATTCTCTCTCTTTTTTTTCAAAAATACGCTTACCTAAACTTCTTACTTACGTCATCGCAATAAGGAAAGTGCCAAATGCATCTAAATCCCATGAGTTTATCATACGCTGAACGTGCATATATCTAAGTATCTAGGCCTTATTTTAGATTTTACTGTATTATTTTAAACGGTAATACAGCTAATTTTACCAAACCGGATCCGAATATATTTCGAATTCTTCCAGTATTATTGTAATCCTCGGTTTTCAATTACCTTTCTCATTTGTTTCTGTATTTTCTGATTCATCAAGGATTAAAATCGAGATGATTCAAGTTCTTCGATATCCATAATTATTATATTGCGATTGGTCCTTTTTCCTTAACTATACTGATGTTAATAAAGCCCTGGATACTGTTTATAACATTCTATGCTATCCTGGATTTTTATGTTCCTTCTAAAAAGTACAAATACTTCCTATTCGCCCTGGTTTACATCAGATATCATTCATAATCTAAAATACAAACATTTTTCCACAGCAAATGGATAAAAGCTAAAAATATAATGCATTATAATGAATTTAAGCGCGTCAGAGAGTTAATCAAAACGCAAATTAATGATTGTTATGTTCACTATCTTGGTAATATTGTAGATTCCATAAAAAACCTCACCTTCTCAAATATGGCAGTTTCTTCGTGTAAAAAGACGTTCCACCAGGATACCGGGCAGACTATGTGACGACAATGCAAATGATTTTACCGATTCCAATGATATCGTTAATTCTTTCGCTAATGTGTTTTCTTCAGTGTACAGCTCGGAGGATATCGTCTCTTGATCTCATTCTGATTACAATCGCTTACCTTATTCCTTTTCACTGGTTAGCGAAGATGAACTTAATGGTTACTTTTCATAACAAATGTACCGCAGGTGATGATATGTTATCCAGTTTCTTGATACGTGACTGTAGTTTTGTTTTTGCATTTCCTCTAAAAGTCATTATCAATCTTTGAATTTCATCTTGTACTTTTCTTGGACGTTGGAAAACAGCCAAAATTGTTCCAGTGCAGTCTATCGAATTACAGGCTCATTTCCATAATATCCAATTTTGCTAAACTTTATGAGCTCCATCTCCGGGGGATCTACAGTTACGAATTTGGCAAGCATGTCCCAATTTATCAGCGAAGTCTTAGATAGACCTGGCCAAGTATATGTGATTTATACACACCTGCTCAAGGATTTTTGACATGATCACTCGTGAAATGTCATTATTGAAACTGGGCTCCTTCGGTTTTGTCCCTTTGGCGATCAGCCTTCTCGACTGGTACCTGGAACAGAAAAAGTGTTATGTTAGTTATAACCGATATTGCTTTCATGCTATGTTCTCACGTCTGGCGTGCCCCAGGGATCAAATCTGGGACGGATGACACGAGGCAACTGCAAAGTGGTCTTGATATGCTAGTAAAATGGTGTGAACTTTTTAAGTTCAAGCTAAATGTTGAAAAATGCTCTGTACTTACCTACTCGCGTTCTTGTTCATTTTATTTATTGCCCTGCCAAACCAGAGGTACCAATTTATCACGTAACCTTGAATTTAAGGATTCAGGTCATTTCAATACCACTATCACATTTAAATCTCACATTAATAATATCTGTTCTGAAGCCATGAAATCTCCGGGTTTTGTTATCCTTGTCTCTAAATACTTCAATAATCCTTCCTTATTGAAGTCGTTATGCTTTGCCTTTGTTCTGAGTAAACTAGAATATGCCGTTATAATTTGGTATCCCTTGTATACTTGTGACTAAAATTCATTTAAGATTGATGGAAGTCGCCCTGAGAGAGGTACTCAACAGGATGGACTACTGGAACACAAGGAGGGATGAGAAATTTCTACAGAAATGGCTTCGAAATTGCATAATATATTGCCCCCACATACTAAAACGATTGAATTTTCTTGTGCCACGTTTGAATTCAAGATGCGATAGTAGCTTCATTCTTCCATTCGCTAAGTAAAAATCTGGGACAGCTTATATGAGTTCATTTTGACGTCTTTTAAATCTTGTAAAAATGACTTTAAAAATGACAATATTTTGTTGTAAAAGTTAATTTTTTAATAAGCTTGTACCTTCTGTTCGAGGGGCGATGGCAGAACTTCAATATTTTGTAGTTTCTCCATAATAAAATATAAGCTATACATGTATTATATTTTTTATTTATAAAACATATTGTAAAAATATGTAACATATGTAAATATTAAATAAGTAATTAATATTTAGTCCATAATCCATGATTTTTAATAACACCCTTAATTCTTCGGGGCATACTTTCAATGCAAGATATGATTGTCTCTTTTATATCTTCATCGTTCTCCCATACATCCTTTGTATTCTTTATTAATATTTCCTTTGTAGGGTTTTCTCTTTCATATACCTTACTTTTTAGTCGATTCCATACGTTCTCCATGGGATTGAGGTCCGGTGAATTTCCGGGCCAACGTAAAAGAGGTATGTGATTGTCTTCACAGAATTTCTTAACCTTTTTTTGTCGCATGGCAAGGAGCATTATCTTGCATAAATATACGCCCTGTCGGTATGCGACGTTCTGGCTTAAAATACGGTAATAACGTGTTTTTTAACACATTTATGTACTGCTCTTGACGCATTGTACCTTCTACAAAATATAAAGGGCCGGGTCCGTCTCCACTAATCACTCCCCAAATCATTACCTGCGGAGGGTGTTTTACAGTTCGAAGAACCGTGGACTCTGTGAGACGTTCGCCAGGTCGTCAAATTGTGCTCGCTGCACTAACACACAGAGCGAGCACTCGTCACTAAGGAAAACCTATTAAATAATGCAAACATTAATTCAGTAAAAATCATGTTGTTAAGTTATTCATCTTTTTCCAATTCTCGTCTGCGAAATGTCGATATTCTCTTGCAAAGTTGAGACGAGCAGATTTCATTTTTTCTGTTAAACGCGGCTTTTTTACAGGTCTTCGGCCCATTAGACGATTTTCGCGCAATCGGTGCCTGACAGTTCTGCTCGAAATCTCTATTCCTCTCTCTTGTAATTTTTTTTGAATCATTTTAATTGTAGCAAATCTATTGCTCAAAGCCTGATGAACAATTTCACGGTCAGATCTCTTCGAAGTTTTTCTTTTTCGACCGCACTTTGCCCGTCTTTGTGTCGATGTGCTAGCTCCTTCGTTTAAGTTTCTAGCTAAGCGCGATACAGAAGAAGGAGATACTTTCTGTAATTTTGCAATTTCTCGTTGTGAATGTTTGTTTGATTGTAGAAGAGCTTGTATAGCGGCTTTTTGTTCACTTGTTAAATCTTTCCCGGGCATTTTCTACAAAAAACCCCAAATATTTCAATTTTTTCAAATTCCAAATAATTAATTATTAAGAGAAGATAGAATAACAATTTTACCTTTGCAATAACGATATATCAACACAAAACACTTAACGATACTCCACAACTTAGCTTCTATACGGTTATGACGAAATATTTTAAAAAATATCGATGCATTCTCTAAACTGTGGACTCGCTAAATGTAAGTTGATAACTGAAATATTTATATATACGTACTTTACTCTTCTAAATATCATTTCTCTGGTATTTTTATTTATTGATACAATAATCTAGTCCCCCTATAAACGATCGGATTCAAAGCAAAAGAATATCACTATAATAGGATGGGAATTTCCAGGTAAAAGGGTTGATTTATGACACGTTTCAAGTAATATGGCCAGGGACTGTATATTGGCTATTTACACTGGTCAGTTATTCAGAACCATAATCGATTGACGATTGAGATTATTATTTCAACTACACATGTCGATTTACGATTGATGCTGACAGACAGTGTGACATTAAATTTTTTAATTGTCATATTTTACAAGAGACATATTTAAAATGGATAATGTCATAATAGTAGCGCCTGTCCCAGATTTTTATGAAAGCAATGTCACATTTGTCAGATGACGTAGCATTTTTACATAAGTACAATAAATCAGTGGAAGCTAATAACACTTGTAGGCTTACTAGAGAGGGGCTAATACCAGTTCTCAGACAAAAACAGCGTATTTCAATCTATGATGGCAAAACGCTCTTATAATGATTTGTTTTGGGGATGAATTGGGTCTCTACAGCAATAACTTTTTGAACTTTAACTCCTATACTCAGAAGGACTATCGCGATAAATTCTTCCAAGTTATTCCATATCTTTTCAGCAGTAGAGTGAGACAATTGTAAGACATCTTTGTCTGTTTTCAAACAAAAGAAAAAATGACAATGTATTAATACATGGATATACTAAGTACATATGTACGCAACAATTACATACGAGGTAGACGCCATAAATTCTCAGCCTGTCTATCTAATCTATCCCTCAGAATGTTGTATTAGTGTTGTGACACACACAGCGAGTGCAAAGCGGGTGCAGGTCGAGTGCGGAGCGGGCGAAGCGTGGCGATGACACACATAGCGGGTGTACCGCGAGTGCGCAGACGTGGAAAGGGTATGAAATGCTGGTACCCATTTTTTTCAGTATCGAACCATGTTTCCCTTCATGCAGTTGGCTGCAGTGGCTGCTCTCGAAGCAGAAACAAGTGTCTCCCCCAACAAGTGTCTACTGCACTACCTATCTCTTTCCAGCACGCATCCTTTTTTATATTGTTTTCGTAATCATGGTTACCTTTGTCCCATAAGCAGGGCCGCTTTTCCACCTCAGATATCCATAAATCTGCATCCATTTTGCATAAAAAAATTAAAAACGTCTACTCGATGGATAAAACGCAACCGAAAATCCGCTGTGTATGTCAAGTTCTGTTTGTTTACATATGTGGTCCCACCACAATCACCTGCATAGCGTTTTCCCGCGACAGGTAGTCCCCTCTAGCGGACGCGGAGTAGGCGATAAAAACGTTCCGCTCTTCACCCGCTATGCGTACCGCATCCTATTTGAGTACGCCTGTTCGCGGAACCCGCGCCCGCTCAACCCGCTCCGCATCCTCTATGTGTGTCGCTACATTTACAGCTGCTTGCAACTCACTAGCGTCCTTAAAACGGTTCCTTTTTGGATAGAGGATCATAATACAGAACCATCGTTTCGTCTCGTGGGACAATGGACTCCAAAATCGATTTCGGGTCGTCTCCACACATGTTTAAAAACGAGTGCGCACGTTTGACCCATCTTGCACTAATCTTATTCATACCCAAATGGTTATGGAGAATTCGGCGAATACTTGTTCCAGAAATATTAGACATCATTTCTAATTCCATCGCTTTCAAACGGCGATCTGCTAATACCATTTCTTCAATAATTGAAATGTGTTGAGGCGTTATCAGTTCAATTTGCCGATCTTCTAACACGCTACAACCTGTATAAGCCTGTCAGGCCGGGAATTTATGGCGTCCACCTCATAAATAGAGTAACCTAAACTTGCGGACTCGCATAGGCGTCGATATTACGGGTTAATATAAGAATACGAAAAATTCATAAATAAACTAAACCGGTAGAGAAGCAGGCATGTAGTGTCGACCTTGAATATAAATCATGTTGAACCGAGAGAGATTTCGTTTTAGTACCGGTTGAGCTGTTGCAGAGATTAGTCGAACGGTCAAGGTTATGTACTTACGTGTCGCTTTTGAAAATATAGCTTGTGTTTTTTGTGTGTTGTAGTATTATACCAAGTACATAATTAGTGTATCGTTTCATATAGAACTAATATTTACATACCTAAGAAAACAAATGCCTCGTAATAGATTTGCTACTAATGTACATAAGTATGTGTCACTTTTTCCCCATTTAAAATATGACGGTAGTGCAGTTTTTTGCTTAATATGCAATGTTCGTTTGGCTGCATTGGACAGAACTGATTGCCAGAGGCATGTCAATGGTATTAAGCGTATGAGAAATGCAAGAACTGAAATACCTTATACACTATTCCTCATACATTTATTAATTATGTTTACCTCTTGTAATCTTCCGTTGTCGTTGGTGAGAAAAGCAGCTTTTAAAACGTTTTGGCGACAATACGTTCCAAAGTACCCATTACCCTCACAAACACAATTACAGAATCACTTGCCTCGAATGAAAGAGATGCTAGAAAATGTGTGTAAACGTGATTTGTGTTCCAAAAAAATATGGATTACCGTGGATGAGACGACCGATATAAAGAAAAACAGTATTGTGAATGTAGTAGCTCGCGTTTTATCTAGCGAGAACACAGCATCTCGATATTTGTTAGCTTGCAAACGTGTTCAACAATGTACCGCGGAAAATATTCAAAAAGTGATAATGAACGCTTTGAAAAAATTTAAAATTGCCCAAGATCAAGTTGTGATGATTGTGACAGATAGTGCAGCAACGATGTTAAGTGTTGGGCGATCCTTAAAACATATATTTCCTAACTTAATACATAAACCTGCGTGCTGCATGGTTTGCATTTAGTTGGTGAAGTTGTTCGACAACATTACGGAAACGTTGATCGGATGATTGGAAGTACTAAAGCAGTGTTTCGTAAATCTCCTAAACGTTTAAAAGAATTTCGTAAATTTTGTCCAGGTATTCCAGAACCTCCTGAACCAATTTTAACGCATGGGGTACTTGGCTAACAGCAGCTTCTTACTATTTGATCCATTTTCAACAAATTCAATCAGTTATAATGCGATTTAATCGGAACGAATCCAAAGCAATTAGAGAAAGTCAAAGAGAATTTCAAATTCCTCAACTTTTAGAAGATTTAACAACAATATGTACCAATTATACAGTATTACTAGATGCAAAAAACTACAATGTACTGAATTGTCATTGCAGGATATCTTAGACAAAGTGGAGAGTGTAAAAAAATAAATTACACACATTAAATGATACGCCAGGATTATGCGCTAGTCAAAAGTTGGCAGATGTTTTAAGGAAAAATCCCGATTTAAATACTTTAGAGGCCGTTTATAATAAGTATAAGATAGTGAACTTTTAAGTGATTTTGAAAAACAGTTTCTACATGCAAATGTAACTTCCTTAGATGTGGAGAGATCGTTTTCTATGTATAAGAATATTTTTTCTTGTCGACGCGCAAGGTTTAAAGAAGTAACTGTGGAAACATATGCAATGATGCAAGTTTACAGTAGTTCACATCCTGATGCCTCTAATTTGTTGAATAATTAGCAAGTAAGTTTATTTATGAATTTTTCGTATTCTTATATTAACCCGTAATACCGACGCCTATGCGAGTCCGCAAGTTTTGGTTACTGTACTCATAAATGCAATGGCTTCGAAATACGTCACAACCAGAAGAAGCAAGTATTGCTATATCCAATAAGAGTTGCCAAAATTTCATGCTACTTTGATTTATGAAATCTGTTTAGTTACCATTCCAGCGGATCTTTTTTTGCTCTTATAGCCTATTCTACCCCATATTTAACTCGGTTATTTCTTACATTTCCAATTTATGTTTTTCACCTAGCTCTTCGTCAATTATCGCGACATATAGAATTTTGTGACGGATATGAACTCTAACCTTCGATCTTCACACCGGCGAATCCCAGAAATCCGTTGCCACCGTGAATATTTCACGCAGTTCACGAGGATTCGCAACGGGAACTTATTGCCTATCCAATATTTATACGCTGACAAATGGAAAGCATTCATTCCTATACAGGATGAAAGTAAATATCACTTATTCATACGCTGGTGTATGGGATGAATGATGTTTATATCATAGGTTTGCTCATGCGAATCAACCTCTGAATTGTATAGGTGTATTTTTATTATTGAATATAGAGCTTGGTTTCAAGTTACGTTTAGCTTGAGTTGGAATGGATTTAACATGGTGTATCGTAGTTGAATGAAGTCTATATAGAACTTAATAGATTCCGCTATAAAAACTTGGAGATAATTTTAAAGGTACATCGGAAATATTAAATGAGTTTATTACATAAATATTTGCGGAAGTAAAGTAAGCTTAAAATAATTATCTCATTGAAAAACAAAGTAGTCATAGAAAATTATTCGTTTACAACTTTCAGTAATATAAAAACTTAGGCTAAAACAGCATCAGATTCTATGGACAACACCCTTCGGCTAGAGCTAGGAGACCGGGAACTAATGGCAAGAATAAACCTAAGAAATATTTATGTTTACCGAAATGTAGTAAGCACTTTTCGTTAACAATTCTTTCCTAAAACACATACAAAACTGTACTGCACTTAAGGCTAGATTACGATTAGAAGAACAATAACTGGAGGCTGTCATTAGAAGAACTTGATGCATTTCTTGTTATAATTATCACTAAAGCGTGACAAACGGTTGCACCCACAGAGGCGCCGTGAAAGGAGCTGTGTTTACTATGAACATACAAAGAACCGAGTGGACGGTCGGTTATTATCGGTTGATCGCTGTGCGTGTACTATTTATAATGTTCGAGAAACTAGTGGAACCGTCCGGGGAGTACCGCGCAAAAGTAGACACAGTATTAATAAAAAAAATAATAGATTGTTACCTTTTATTGACGTATCGATGACCACTGCGGTGATGTGCGACTGCCATGGTACGCCGCGTAGTACTGCAACATAAGCAATGCTTCCATTGTCGATTCGGCCAGGCCTCGACGATGGTCTGAAAACGTTCTCGTATACTTTGCAAATGATCGTTCAGTATCTAATGAAGTAAGATTTGCGAAATTCAAATACTCCGGTATCTCTTCTGTGCAGTCTTGAATTCTAGATATAGATCGAACATTTTCTAAATCCGTCCTATAGGATCCGTCAATCTTTCTAGAGCGGTTGCTAAATTGTTGATGTTATTTAACGAGTCTTGTATAGATAAGTGAGTATTTCCTAACTGCGAAATAGTTTGTGCCACTATAGAATAGTTTGTGGAAATGTCATCTATTTCTCTTTGAACGTCCGAATCGGAAAAAAGTTGCTGACTGTCGCGAACCGCTTGAGAATTAGAAGAATTAAGTTTGAAAATTTCACAAACACTTTTTTGGTAAATGATATTAAATCAATCACCCTAAGATACTTGCTTTGACTTGTTTCTGCTACGAGATGACATGCGTGTATGGGGAATGTTATGTGAAAAAGAGTCGGAAAGCATATTTTTAACATCCTACCAACTTTCAGCATTGTTGCAGCTCCGTCAGAAACTAACATGGTGATTTGGGCTCCTACAATACAAAATTCTCTTAACATATTATTTATTATGTTTACAACGGTTTTGGCATCAGTTCTTTCAATCCTTTTACTGGCTAACAACAAGGAAGCTGCTGGACCATTACGTTTTAAAGGCCGCGCCAAAATATGAATCACGCTATGTTTCTGAGCAACAGTAGTTTCGTCCACAGTGAACCAGATTTTCTGATTTCTCAACTCGTCTTTTATACAGTCTTTTCCTGTACTTTGCACATGTGGTAAATTGTACCCCTATTGTGGTTATTTTGGTTGGTGGCATCTATGATGGAACATATTTATCCCAAAAAAGACGAAAGTTTTCATTATCTACTAGGTGTTGTGGGATGTTGCACGTGCCCAACATGAAAATAAAATCATACAAAAATTGCCAGTCCGGAATATTGTTTCTTAAATTCAATACATAACGTTTACTTTTAATATGACTTCTACATTCAAATGTCGTGCGTCCTAGCAACCCTATACCGCAAAATTTGCAACGAATGTACGAACCTGTAAATTCCAAACCAGGGTAACGCCTAATATATTTCTTCACATGCGATGCATGTTTTCGAAAACACACAATGAGAATCCAATAAATAACCGAACTACCAAACTCCTCAATGTCTGCCGCATTACTGAACTCTGCATCCACATACGTACATACACCCCCTCGTACAGGCGTCTCTGCGGGTGCAACCGTTTGTCACGCTTCACGCATCATTTATGTTTAGCTGCTACTCTTTGCTAGAATTTAGAACATTTTCGAATGAAATGCTATTTATTTGTTTTCCTAATAGGTTTTGAGTCATATCATCAAAAGGAAGGAAAATATCTTCACTATTTACCATATGAAAAGAAAAATAGGAATATACACTGTCAATCATCTCAATTTCCGCTAATTTTAAACATGTTCACTTGTTTACATATTTAATGGTTTACATGTTATTTATTGTTTATTTGGTATTGCAATCTTTATAGAACATTGATAATTGCATGCATTCGATTTTGCTTTGACTGATTGTATAAAAAAATAATTGAAAGGTGATGCGTTTACGCATCAGCGACCGTAAATGGATTAAGGGGATGAGGTATGCAATTTGTTGTTATTCTATTGATCAGCAGGTAAATAATTAAAGTACACTCTGGATTAGGGCTAGGTATTTTTGGTATTTCCTTAAGCTTACAATCTACTTCGTAAACACTGCCTTTAAAACAAAAAATCCGACAAAACACCGCGGAAAAAAGTAAACAAAACAGATCTAATTTACGACAGGCTTATGTATGGAATTTTTTTCCATATAATGTTGTACAGTGCCGAATTATGTTTCCGAACAAGCTAAGACCCTTAGTACGCAGCCCGCCTCTAATGGGAGGAGTGAATAGATGTCGTCTTTATCATTCTGTTTTTAGTCTCATTTCAACGGCAGAGTCAAAGTAAAGCGGGTCGTCTTTGTAGTTTATATCTCCTAGCCCTTTAGATTTACAATCTAAGTATGCCTTGTTCTGAACTGAATGTATATTGAAACATTAAACATCATAAATGGAAAAAAGTGTATGTTAGAATTTAAAAAATGCTTTCTTACAAATATGAGATTGTACTGTAACTATTTCAATTAGTAAGTAATAAACGAATTCATCCTTGCTTTGAAGTAGATAATTTTACAAATTTTTATATTTTGCTAATTTACCGGTCATGTGCAAGATCGTAATCGGCCAAGACCGTCAAGAAAAACGACTCCTGCGGAAGATTTACGAATAAAAATAATTAGTAAGCGCAATAGAAGACTAACAGCATCAGAAATTGCTGCAGAATTCAATAATGAGCGAGGTTCTTAAGTTTCTGTGAGTACTGTGAAACGTCGGCTGAAACAGGCTGGGTTGCATGGGCGAGTGGCTTGTCGAAAACCGTTACTCCGAAGAGGAAATAGGCTGAAACGACTGAAATGGGCACAAGCTCATAGAGATTGGACAGTGGACGATTTTAAAAACGTTTTGTGGACTGACGAATCCAAGTTTGAGGTTTTTGGGAATAGACGAAGAGTTTTCGTACGCAGATTAAGAGGGGAAAGAATGTTACGGGAGTGTATAGTTCCTACGGTAAGCATGGAGGCGGATCTGCAATGGTTTGGGGTTGTTTTTCCTTAATCGAAACAGGGGACTTGCTCAAAATTGAGGGCATAATGAAAAAAGAAGAATATCGGAAAATCCTGGAGGAAAATGCCATACCGTCAGGAGTCTGATTAATTGGTCGTGGATTTGAATTTATGCAGGACAATGACTCCAAACATAAGTCTAAATTGTGCACAGATTACCTGCAGCAAGAAGAAAATGAAAGAACCCTAAAAATTATGGAATGGCCGCCACAGTCCCCCAATCTGAACCTGATAGAGTTGTTATGGGAAGAATTAGACCGATGTGTTAGGAAAAAGTGTCCAAAATCGAAGGAACATTTGTGGACCATTCTCCAGGAGGTATGGACAAGCTTGCCCAATGAAACATTAGCAAAATTAGTGAATCGGATGCCGAGAATAGTGGCAGCAGTCCTAAAGGCAAAAGGTGGATTTTTCGATGAAAATCGGATTTAAATTATTTGTATTACATTAACTTTTCTTTTTAATAAATTAGTGTTTGAAAATAAGTAAAATCATGTAAGTAAGTATTAAATACATGGCCATTTAATATTTCTCTTATTTTCTTTGACTTCCGTACATTTTTTTTACTTGCCCGAACTTCCATGAACGGTAGTGTATGTGTTGTATATATGTTATAGTTATGAACAAGGCTCGGCAAACGTACGGGATGTCTCACATGCAGCTGACAAGTACGAATGAAATACGTTAATTTTGTCACTTCGAAATAACGTATTTCGTTCATATTTGCCAGCCGCGTATGAGTCATACCGTACGTTTGCCGGGCCTTGGTCATGAACAAGTCCTGACATTGAGAGATATGAACTACAAAGACGACCTGCTTTACTTTGACTCTACCGTTGAAATGAGACTAAATACAGAATGATAAAGATGACACATATTCACTCCTCCCATTAGAGGCGGGCTGCGCACTAAGGGTTTCTGCTTGTCCGGAAACATAATAAGCACATTGTACATACTTATACCAATTTAAAAAAAATGCGCGTGGAAAATTTCGAAATCCCCGTACTACAGAATTACGAAAACAAGTTTTGATAAAGATCTACTATGTAAATAAATCATATAAATGGAGCTATTTATTTATACAAATCGTTAATGAAGTGTAAGATTATTATTCCGCCGAAAACAAGTTGGCCACAATTCAAAGATGAAAATGTAGTTGTTGTAGATAAATGGTTGGCGATGTCCGAAAATATCGTCTATGCTCTATTCTATACAGAAAGTCGAAAGGAATCGGGCGATGCCAGTTCGGTTTAAAAAAAAGATGAAAAACTATCTATACTCTCTGGTTTACGGTTTATTTTTATTGCGTGTAGTGCTAAAATTACTCCTTGATGTTTAATACCTACGAACACGCATATATGTCTATGAAAATGAAAAATGTTTGGCGTGGAAAAAGAAAAAAGCTGATTAACTCATGGAAGTTTGGCCAAATGGAAAACGTTCAGAAATTAGAAAAGTATAGATCGGTTTTAATAACCGCCATGATATTGTTGGCACACTTTTGCTTTTTTAGTGAAATTTTCGGCAACATTTGTCGTTCCATTACATTAATGACGGGTCGAATTCCATCCTTAAACCTGAACTCATCATCTTGATTTAGTATTTACATCTGAAAGTTTTAACACCTCTGTCAATCATGCTGATATTCCCTTTGAAACTGAGGGTGGATACCATCCAAGTTTAGAAATGCAATTTCTTGCAAGTTTGAGTACAAGGTCCCTAGTTTTCCGTCTGCTAACATTACATATTATGATTTTCATCATGCACATTTGGAGGTGCTTTGTAAAGCACTTAATGATGTTGACTGGACATTTCTATCGGATTATGATTTAGACGAAGCTGTTGAACGTTTTTATTTACATCTTAATGAAATTTTTGAAATTTGCGTCCTCGGTGTGACAGGTTTCCAATTTGGTTTACATCTGACGAAAAACTACTATCACAGGAAGTGGTTGGCTTCAGGAAGTCATACATATCAGAACGAATTTAAAAGACTTAGTAGTTAAATAAAAAACAAAATATCTGGTGCCTATAATAACTACTTATCTAATGTACAAAAAAACAAGGTTGGACACATCGGCATTGTAGAAACACGTTGACCAGAAACGTCGTACTACAAGGATACCGGGTGTTCTACATGATGGCGAAGCAACATTTGATCATCCTCAAGAAATTGTTAATTCCTTTACCAACTTATTTTCTGACGTTTACGTTACAAGTAGAGACGTGACACCAACTGAGTCCTTGCTTGCAATTTCTATAGTATGTCCTAAGTTTGTCACAGAAGACTGTCTACATTCTATTATGCCACGTCTCAGTAATAAGTTTACCGCGGGTGATGATGGTGTACCCGGAGAGCCCGGATTGTTCCAGTTTTGAAAAAGGGTGACAAATGTCAGTTAAAGAATTATCTCCTATATCCATACTTGTAAACTTCGTGAGGATACGACAACGTATTCACAACACCGTCGACGGTGATGACCTGGATTGCGTTGAAAATGATGTTGCAATTCAGTAAGATTACATGCCGGTTGCCAATTGCCACATCGCGGATATCAGACAACAGGTAAAACGGCACACAATTTATTGTTCATAATATTGTAATTACTGCACTACTTTTATCGGTACGATGCGGTAGGTTAATTTCCACACATTTTTAACAATGGTTTTGACTGAGTGTAATGCTTAATAATTATTAGTGGTAAGCTGCGTAGGAATTGCAACATCTAACAACGCTTCAGCATTGTTGCGGCTCCGTTATAACGACATTTGACTTGGGTTCCTGTGTACAACCTCTCACGAATCTTTATTATCTTGACACGTTTCTGCATTAGTTTCGAATCGTTACGATCACGAATAAGATTTGCAAAGTCAGATATTCCTTTTCTCATCTGGGCACTCTGATTTTCAGTTATAGACCGAACCTTTTGAAATCGGGATTTTTCATTAAATGTACCAATTTGAGCAACATCGACTGTTATAGTGTTCGTCAAGTTTTCTAGAGCGGCTTGTAAATTGTTTACGCAATTTATACGTCTCATGCAGATAAGTGACTGTTATAATTGCCCAATAGCTTGTGCACTTCAGAATAGTTCATGGAATTCATCTATTGTTGAACGTCGAATTGGAAAAAGTTGCTGACACTCTCGAACTCTTGCAGAATATTTGAATCAAGTTTCAGATGACATTTTTCACTTGTGAAAATATTGCTGATAGTAGATACTGCCTGGACCATTTCCCCATCGCGTTATTACATTACAGGCTGAGGTGGTGTGGTAATTTCGGACACAATTGTTTGAATACATGGATGTGTTGGAGATTTGATGAACACTTTTTTGGTAGATGCTATTAACTCATCACATCGGATACTTCTTTCGATGGTTTCTGCTGCGAGGTGACATGCGTGTATGAGCATGTTATGTGAAGAAGAGCCGGAAGATATTTCAACATCCTACAACTCTCAGCATTGTTCGGCTCCGTCAGTAACGACATTGCGACTGGGTTCTGTGATACAAGTTCTCTCGACGAATTTTTTATTATTTGACAACGTTTCTGCATAGTTTTCTGAATCCTTTTACTAGATAACAAATGAAGCTGGTGGACCATCACGTTTTAAAGGACGCGCTACAACATGAATGACGCTGTGTTTCTGAGCATCAGTTGTTTCATCCACTCATAGGCAGGTTTTCTTATTTCTCAACTCGTCTTTTATACATTCCTTTACTGTACCTTGCACACGTGGCAAATTATATCGTAATTGCATAGATGTTGGCAGCTTCCATGAGGAAACGTATTTAGCCCAAAAAAGGCGAAACTGTTCATTAGATACTAGATGTTGTGGGATGTTGCACACACTTAACATAAAAATAAAATCATATAAAAATTTCCAGTATCGAATACTGTTTCTTAAATTCAATACATGACGTTTACTTTTACAATGTTTTCTACATTCAAACCTATCACGACTTAGCAATCTGCTATTGCATATTGTGCAATAAATATGCGGACTTCAATATCCTAATCCAGGGAAATGCCTGAGATATTTATTCACATTCGAAGGGAACGTTACACCCTTTGGGCGTTCCATCTCCGCGTATTTATTTGGCGTGCAGCGTGCAACGTACTGTCGCTTTGAACTCTCTCGCGGGACTATCGAGATCGACTACGAATTGAAAATTACCCCTACCCACACCACTACCGCTACGCTACTGCCATCCGGTACCACCTTTTTAACAAACTCTACTAATGACTATTGTCACTGTCAAATAGTGTTCTTCTTTTATGAGTAGTAATATCAGTTCCGTCAATGCTGCCGACAGAAGTCAAAATATGTCAAAGAAATAGTTTGCTTGTAGAATTGTCGAAAAGGTCCAATGCTTATTATTAACTTTCTCCGTAGATGTACACACGAATTAAAATGGAAGTTTTAGGGTGCGTTAATTTCGTCCAGTGGTGTATTATAAAGATTTCTCTCTCGGCCAAACTTTTATGACCGATAGTGTATGTATGTATGTATTATGTGTGTATATTGATTGTTGTTGTATGCTTGCAGGCAACATACGAACGAAGCAATGAATACCAATTAATAGATTGCGCTAAATACTTCCTCGATCAGGTGGATATAATCAAGAGGCCCGATTACACACCCACCGAACAAGATATCCTCCGCTGCCGTGTACTTACTAGCGGTATTTTTGAAACGCGCTTCCAGGTCGACAAAGTTAACTTCCAGTAAGTATTTTATTCACGTTTTTTCCTTGTACATCAAAACAGGATGAGTCAGGAATATATCAATACCAGTATTAAAACAAACTTAACATTTTGGTTTTTAACCCTTTTACTACCTTACAATTTTTTATGTACCGGCCAAAAATACCTTGGAAAATATGCAATTTGAACGAAATTTTTTAAAATTAACATATTTTTCTTAAAAATAAAGATAGCACCAGGTTTTTTTTTTTGTATTTTATTTTAAAATATATGTAATTTTACACAAGGAAAAGAAAAAAAAACATTTTCCAATAAATTGAAGTTATTCATTAACGTTACAACAATTTTTTTCTTTATTTAGAAAAATTTTCACTTCTGTACTAATATTTTTATATTTTGAAGAAATGGAAACCGTTATATTTAATGAAATACTAAAGTATATACATTCTTTAATAAAATTATGTAAATACAAATGACGATGAAAACATCCTCCGTGTACCCCTTTATTGCAGAACATGTAATTGTTGATCTAGATCTGCGTGTTTTTGTACTGCAGACAACACAATTCTTCTATTTTCGCTCAGGTAATTTTTAAACGCATCTTATTGAGGAACTGTTAATGGTTGAAGCACTAAGATCTCCGCATTTTATCCAATTTTCACCTAACTCCTCAATTATATTCACAGTAAATTCATATCTGGTAAATTTTTTGTTTCAAGGGTTACCTTTGCATAAAATGTAACAGTTTAGAACCATTCGCGAAATTACGAGGCTCGTCCGGAAACTAGTACCCGTTCGCGCCGTGTGGAGCAGCAGTTGCGCGACCAGCCGCCGAGTGGTTTTCTCATGACGCAATGATCTGTCAGCTGTCAGCGTACGAGATTTGGTTGAGTTATCTACAATAATATCGCGTCAGTGTGAGTTTGAAATGCTTAAGACACTCGACAATACCGCCAGTTGTGAAGTGCGGTCTGTAATAAGATTACTGAACGCCAGAAATGTGAAGCCATGTGACATTCACCGTCAAATTCAAGAACTGTACGGCAACGATGCGATGGACGCATCATCGGTTCGGCGATGGTTTCGCAATTTCAAAATGCGGAGAGAGACAACGTTCACGATGAAGAGCATCCGTCCGTTATTACAGATGCGTTGCTGCGTGCAGTCGACGACTTCATACAGCAGGATCGACGTGTCACACTTAATGACATCAGTGCACGTTTTCCACAGCTTTCGCGCACCATAATGCATGAAATAGTCAAAGATCATCTGCATTACAAAAAATTTGTGCAAGGTGGGTGCCGCGCATGCTTTCAGAGGAACACAAAAACAAGCGTATGGGTGCGGCCTTGAATGTTTTGGAGCGTTACGCAAATGAAGGTGATGCATTCTTGTCACACATTGTTACGGTCGATGAAACATGAGTTGCTTACTCAACGCCCGAAAGCAAACGCCAGTCCATGGAATGGCATCACTCTCATTCACCGACCAGAGCCAAAAAGTTCAAGACAGCAGAGTCGACTCGCAAACCCATGGCAACCGTCTTCTGGGACAGACATGGTCTCTTGCTTTTGAACTTCATGCCCCGAGGGGCTACCACTAATGCGGAAGCATATTGTGCCACGCTACGGAAGTTGCGGCGGGCAATTCAAAATCGGCGGCGAGGCCTGTTGTCGTCGGTCATTGTGTTGCTGCACGACAATGCCCGTCCCCATGTTGCTGCAACAACACGCCAATTGCTCCAGCTGTTTCGCTGGGAAGTCTTCGATCACCCACCCTACAGCCCAGATCTAGCATCGTCGGATTACCACCTTTTTACAAAATCGAAAGATTTTCTAGGCGGAAAACATTTCCGCAGCGATGACGTCTTCAAAGCAGCGATCGCTACATTTCCCGCCACACTGGCGGTAGAGGATTACGACGTCGGCATAAAAAATCTCATCCCACGATACGACAAGTGTCTTAATTTACGAGGAGATTATGTAGAAAAGTAATGTATAGTACATGTATATGTCTAATGAAAAGTTTGTTCCGATATCTCTATTAGTTGCGATTTAATTGGCAAATGGGTACTAGTTTCCGGATGAGCCTCGTATATTGAAAGTAACCTTTTCCAGTATTGCCAGTATTTCCAGTCCTGTCCTCATCTAAATAGGTGTAAAGAGCATCTGATTAGAAGTGTCAACGCCACCCATATATTTGTTATATTGAGTAATAAGTTCTGGCTTCTCTACAGTCCTTTCTGATCCATGGTAAATTGTTGTTACTTTCTGGTTTCTAGCGGAAGCATGACTTGAAAGAAGAAGTACTGGTTTGTTTTGGGATTTTTTCTGACGATATGCTAAGGCTAAAATTTCATTATTTCTGAAATATTTTAATTCGCCGACGAAGAATTTCTTCCTAAAATATTCCGGCAGAAATTTACAATTTTTGCGTACGGTTCCTATGACATATGTTCGCAAACGATGAAGGATTGAATTGAAAAAGTTATCAATAAACACACGTGAAAACCCTTATTGAGGTAATTACCCATTTTCATCAACTTGAAGACTACTATATAACCAAGACCTTTATCTTTAATCTCTTGTTTGTCTTCCTGGCTCTTAGCGCCTTTATAAACGAAAAATCCCAAACAATGGTTTACCACGGAATCACATATCATCCACAATTTTATCCCCTATTTGTGATGATGCTTATTCGGTAAATACTGCATCGAAGATGTGTGGTTTTTAGTACCAACTAAACTTTTGCCAAAGCTCAGTTCCTTATGAGGAATGCAATAATGACGAGAAATTTTATTCGCACGATCGACAATTGGTTGGAATTTTCGACATGGATCATAATCAGTTGTTCCTGGTCCTCCCAAATGATGGAAGAATTTCAACAAGATTTGAAATCTTTTCCTTGGCATCATTTCATTAAACCAAGGAGTTTGCTGGCTATTTGTCTTTATCTAATAAGAGATGATGGTTGGCTTTTCCAACAACCCATATTTAAGATGCACCCAATAAATACTTTCATTTCATCAATTGTTGTGTTTACGAAATTGCGAAGATCTTTGGGAAAAATTTCTCGCATATTTATTAGTTTCAGTGGCGAACAATTCAAAAAGCGATGTTGTGAAAAATAAATTAAAATAGTCAATAGGTGTAGTAGCAGTTGATGGAATGTGCCTTACTCCAGAGCATTCTAAAAATGTCCATTGCAATTCATTGGAGGTACCAGCTTCTTCGTCACTTTCACTGGATTCTATAATTCGACGCTTCTTACATGATGGATGTATTATACTTTCAACACTTTCTGTATCAAAATCTTCAGAATCGAACAGATCTTCCATATCTTCATATTCAGTCATATTTTGACCGGGGTTCAAAAGCCTAAAGTGTATATCTCAAGACATTGTTTTTTTATAAAACTTAAAAAGGGTACTTACTTTTCGTACCACAAAACACCACAAACCACAAAAATAATACAAATTACATCAAAACAGAAAAGGCGTGCTAATCTATGAAAGTACTCTCTCGCACTAAAACAGAAACACGAAGATCGGTACTATTAATTTCTCGTATGCCCGCATATCTGAAGCGAAACAAGTTTAAACATGCATATTTCTATTCAGTAGAAATATATCCTACTACAAAGATTTCTTTTATTAAAAGTAAGCGTTATTGAATAGGTTATAATTGTCACGAAGCCGATGTATCAGCTCTAAGGTAGTAAGAGGGTTAAAATAATATAATATGAAAGTTATTTATAAAATTATTTTTTCCGAAAAAATGTAGTCTAAGAGACGATAGTTTCATATTACAGTTTTGACATTTTGTGGATATTTATGTCGTCAAATAAAAATACTTTTCAAACAGAATTCTTTTACATGTAAAACAATTTAGATCACTTATATGCTACATAAGGACTCAAGCAATAAAAAAATGTAAACATTAGGACGTATTTATTTGTGAAATAAACGTCAAAAGACCTGCTTCGCCGTGCTATGCTGAAAAGTTCTACGAGGTAGGCGCCATAAATCCTCGGCTTGATATAGAAAAAATAAACATGGTAAAATATAACAATTTTTATATTTCGATATAATCTCCCCTAACTTCAATACATTTATTACAACGATCAATTCATAATTCTATACCCTTGTAAAAATAATCTAAAGTTTTTCCCTTAAAATGTCTTTCTGGGACGAGGTTCATCGGGTCGCCGCCATTCCATCGATTTCTATTTGGATAGAGAATCATAATGCAGAACCATTGTTTCATATCCTGTGACAATGGACTCCAAAATCGGTTTCGGGTCGTCTCCAGACATGTTTAAAAACGTGCGCGCACGTTTGACCTGACGTTCATGTTGGAGAGCAGAAAGAAGATGCGGTACCCATCTTACACTAATCTTATTCATACCCAAATGGTTATGGTGAATTCAGCGAATACTTGTTTCAGAAATGTTAGACACCATTGCTCAATCACTTTCAAACGGCGATCGGCCAATACCATTTCTTGTTTTGAGACGTTCTATGTTCAGTTGGCCAACCGGAGCGCTCATCATTTTCAAGGGATTCTTGCCCCAAACGGAGACATTTTGTCCACTTTTTTACAGTGGAAAATGAAGGACATAAATCACCATAAACGCTGCCTAAATGTTGTTTCATGTGATTAGGCATATGCCCTTCTTTTGTTAAAAGTTTAATGACCGCGCGGTACTCAATGTTCGTTACCTGAGGCATTTTCACATGTGCAACTATAACGCAATGGAGTTTGAACACGCTCGAACCTGTATTAGCCTGTCAGACCGAGAATTTATGGCGCCTACCTCGTATGTTCTTGAACGCTATAGTCAGCCCGGAATCCACTCTGACATTCATATAATCATTCTCAGCCTTTTTTCTAATGTTTTCTCTTATATTTTGCATGCACTACAAAGAAGGGATATTCCTCTACAGTTTCTGCAGTTTCTCTTATCCCCTTTTTATATTATATGATATTATTACTGCTGCCTTCCAGTCCTCGATATTCCTTGGGTTTTCCACGCTGTTTCTATTATTTGATGCAGTAATTGAGTCCCTTCTGCGCCTATGTATTTTAGCATTTCAGCTTTAATGTTATCCAAACCTGGCAATTAACCACCTTCATTAAAGAAAAAATTACATAATGCAATTTTTTAAATTTTAAGAGAATGTCAACATCGCATGTACTATTTTTGATGTACGATGTTAAGTAATTTCGAATTTTCTGTTCACAGCATGTTCGATGTGGGTGGGCAAAGGGACGAGCGGCGCAAATGGATCCAGTGCTTCAACGACGTGACGGCGATCATCTTCGTAACGGCGTGTAGTTCGTACAATATGGTGTTGCGCGAGGATCCGACGCAGAACCGGCTGCGCGAAAGCCTCGATCTGTTCAAGTCCATTTGGAACAACAGATGGCTGCGTACCGTCTCCGTTATTCTCTTTCTTAATAAACAAGACTTACTTGCTGAGAAAATTCTAGCAGGTAATCATATCACCTCAACCGGTGTCAAACTTAAACGCCTCCATTCGAAAATGATCAAAACGCTTACATTAGAGAATTAGATTTCATAAAAATTATCAGCCGATAACAACTTCATAAGTAGGCAACTCAAATAACACAATCTCACTATTTTATTACACTAATTTTTTTCAAAGCAAATACAAAACTTTCATCATGTTTCTATTGTTTTTATTTGTTATCCTTGATAGCAATAGTTTTTTCGATCAGTAATCATAACTAATAATAATTATTATTGGTTTAATTTAAGGTGGGTTATGGGTTATACAGTGTGATTTTGTGAAATATTTCAGAAACCAAAACAAAAATAAACATTTCCAGAAACAGATCTACTTTTGTTGTAAGGGGGACATGCTGCACCCCCTCATATATTCCCCACGAATGTTAAATGGGATGACTCATCATGTGGCACCTCAAATGGCAGCTTATTCTCCAAAGAAAGCTTCAGTGTATCTTTTTTTGAAAACACAAACACATTTGGAAGCTGAAAAATTACAATGGGCAACCAGATGATCTGGCTGGCTTGGTTGAAGCTTGTCTTTCATCTATCTATTTCCAGTTTCATGGTAAATACTACGAGCAAGTCTCAGGCGCAGCTATGGGATGTCCTCTGTCTCCTGTCGTCGCCAACATCTTTATGGAAACGTTCGAACATCAACTATTATTTGACAACCTTAAGCCAAAATGTTGGTACAGGTACGTTGATGACACCTTTGTCATCTGGCTTCATGGTCACGAATCTTTAAACAATTTTCTATCATTTCTGAATTCCCAACATGATTCTATACGCTTCACCATGGAGGTCGAATCGAATGGTTAACTTCCTTTCCTAGATATTCTCGTACACCGGCGTCCTGGGACATTCCGTTTACTGAAAACCCACGCACACGGATAGGTATCTCAATTGTCTCTCACACCATAATCCAGCCCAAAACGCGGTGTTACTAATTCTCCTATCCCAAAGGCAATTTCCATATCTGAACCCAATTCGCTTCCTCAAGAACTGAACCACATCACCGAATCTCTGATCAGCAATAATTATTCTAGGAAAGATATTCAAATTACCATTAACCGTTACACCAACCCTTCTCCACAGCAACGCCCCTCATCTAACCCTAATTTCCGTAAGCAATCATCAGCAAGATTGTCTTCAAGAGCAACATTAAAAACCATCTTCAAATCCAATTTCAAACTTTCACACTACTTTCCCATCAAAGACCGCAATCATCTGGAAGCCCTTGGTGTCTATCCCACGAACCGTCGGTGAAACAAAGCGATCGGTCAGCGCTCATGTTACTAAGCACGAGCATTGTACGCGGTTGTTTCGGGTAGCCGGGTTCACGCTGGCTGAACATAGACTGGAAACTGGCCATCAAATCCAATTTAACTCTACCCGCATCTTGTCTCGCAATCCTCACTATTATAGTAGCAAAATCCGTGAATCAATAGAGATCTTTAGATATCCCAACAATTTAAATCGCGAAGATAGCTACCTTGCATCACACGTGATTATCTCAAATGATTTAAACCTCCTAGCAACCGCCACGTTTCGTTGATCCATAACTTTTCCGCTCCATTGACCCAAAACAGCCCTGAAAATGTCCCGTAAGAGTGTGGACGAACTGTCGGCAGAAGCTACGACGCGGTTCCAATCCAGAAACCAAGGGTACAGTGAAAAATTACAAGTTTGATCTACATTACCAATCAATCAATAAGTCTTTAAACACTATTTTAATCATTACAATTTGAATAAACAAACAGAACTGAAAAAACAATATTCACAAGAAATTCAAAATGAGTATCCTTGGTCTCCAAATGATTTCCAAATTCTTGCCTTATTTTTTGAAATGTTCCTCGTTGAAAATACGTTGATGCAAATCGTTTAAATCTATTGGTTGAGTTTTATAAATTCCTGATTTTAAATGGCTCTAAAGAAAGAAGTCGAGACTTGTGAAGTCCGGTAATCGTAAAAACCATTCAATCGTTCCACATCTGCCAATCCAGCAATTAACAAATCTTCTATTAAGCCGGTTACGAAGTATAATGCCGCGGGGCATCATCCTGCTGGAAGAAATGTTGATGTTCGTCGAGCATTTAATTAACTTCCTCATCACTAACGCTGGCCACGAGCGGTACCGCGCATCGGCGTAGAATCAGTTCGGACCGAGAGGAACGGTAGTATTACTTCGTCTACGGAGCAGTACGGACACTTTCGCTGCCGGTCATTTGCGCAATTGTTTATCTGTCCTAGCAAAATTATGATTTCGTCAGTAAAACGACCGCGGTCGGACAAACTTCGAAAATTTATTGCAGAAATTCCAGACTTAGTATATGAAGGTGCTAAAATTAAATGTGTAATCTGTAAAATCCCGTTAATGTGTTGGTCCAGACAACATTGTCTACGACACGTAAATAGTGAAAAGCATGTCTCAAAAAGAAACTGCGCACGAGACAATGAAAAATTTATATTTAATTTATGCGTTACGTTTATCGCATCTAATATACCGTTTAATTTACTAGACAAGGAACCATTTATCTGCTTTTGGAATAACTATTCGAAGTGCAAATTACCAAGTCGAACATCGTTACGAAGAATTGTGCCATCTGCGCGCGAACATATTGAACAAAAAATAAAATCGGAGTTGAAAGATCAAAAATTGTGGTTATGTGTCGACAAAACAACAGATCGAAAGAGACATTCTGTTCTTAATGTAATAGCACGCAAATTGGGACCTCATCAATCGGCACCTTCAATTCTATTAGTCTCCAAACGAATACAACAGTGTACTGCCGAAGTAATTTCAAAGTTAGTGTTAAATACATTGGACAAGTTTGAACTTTCAACAAACCAACTCTTGATGTTAGTAAGTGATGGTGCTGCAAACATGCTTTCTGTAGGCCGGTCTCTTAAAAAGCATTCTGCTAATTTGTTACACATTACGTGTAAAATTCATGCTCTCAATCTTGTGGCGGATAGTATCAGAAAATGTTATCCTGAGGTAGCCGCTTTAATAGCGCATACCAAAGCAGTATTTGTCAAATCACCGAAACGTATTCGCGAATTTCACAGACTGTGCCCCCGTATACCAGAACCACCAGAACCTATTCTAACTCGTTAGGGAACATGGTTGCAGGCCGCGTTTTATTATCATAAATATTTTGACAATATTAAGAACGTGGTTTTACAATTCGATACAAAGGAAGCTGCCGCTATCCAGAAAAGCCAGTCGAAATTTCAAGATAGTCAGGTTAAAATGGATTTAAAAATCATTCATGACAATTACTTCGGGCTAGCAGATGCAATAGAAAAATTACAAAATCCTGCGGTGCCGTTAGAAGAATCTCTACAAATAATGCAACATGTTCACGCACAGCTATGCGCGATTGAAGACGCAAAAAATGTTTCTGTTCTAGAAAAATTTGAAAGTGTTTTTGAGAAAAATTCTGATGTTAGCACATTAAGACACATTTGTGAAGGTGCGTCAACAGAATCGTTAAGTTATTTGAAAGATTATTTTACTTACGCAAATATTACGTCACTAGATGTAGAACGTTCGTTCTCTGCATATAAACGCATTTTTTCCTCATGCCGTACTAGTTTTGCCGAAACAACAGTTGAAACATATCTAATGTTGCAGATATTTAACAGACATTATTCACTTTGTGATTTCACGGAGGACTCTTAAAATGGTAAGTGTTTGAGCACGTGTTATTTAATTTTTATTTAAAAGATGAGCGAAATTATTTGCGGCAGCAAACATCTCTATTAGCAGAATAACTCTAGTGGAACGCGAGGCCTGGTCGACTCTACGCTACTGCGTGGTACCGCTCGTGGCCAGCTTTACTCATCACGCTAGTTTTCCTTCTATACAGAAGAAGTCGCTACCAAGCATAAATTATAGTTATACCAATTTTACTTTAAACAAAACGAAACATTAACTGTGCAGATTTATACTTAGACTGATTTCGATAAAAAAAGTCACTTGTACCATTTTTCCACTGGCCCCCTCATACACTACCGCTTAAGTCTGCAAAAAGCCGGCCTTAACGGACGAATTACGATGCGAAAGTCCTTGCTTTGCTAAATTAATAAAAAAAAAGGTTACAATGGGCACGTAGACATCGAAATTCGGCGGTAGAAGATTGGAGCAAGGTATTGTGGACCGACGAATCCAAATTTGAGATTTTCGGTTCGCGAAGACGAGTGTTTGTAAGAAGATCTGTGGGTAAACGTGCACTAGAGCAATGCACAGTCTCTACCGTCAAAGACGACGGTGGTTCGCATTTGCAAAAATTCAAAACATAATAAAAAAAGAGCAATGCAAACGCATCTTAGAGGAAAATGCAATACCCTCTGGTGTAAGAATTTTGAGTCAGAATTTTGTATTCCAACAAGACAATGACCCAAAACACATTTCAAAATTGTGCAAGCGATATTTAGAACAGTTGGAAGAGGAAGAGTCACTAACAATCACGAAATGGCCACCCCAAAGCCCCGACTTGAATTCCATCGAGTTATTATGGGAAGAACTCGATCGGGAAGGAAGAAAAAACTGCTCCAACTTCAACAGATGACATATGGAACAAACTGCAGGCAGCATGGGCTCGAATAACTCCGGAAACATTATTAAAATTAATTGCAAGAATGCCCCGATTATGCGACGCGATCATTAAAAGTTAAGGAAGGTCAGATAGCGAATTTAAATTTAGGTCAAATAAATAATTTTAATCGTTAAAATTGTATATTTAAATACCAAATACAAATTTTAATATTTCCATTCAAATATTTAATGATTTACCCTGAAATTTGAGGTGCCCAAATATGTACTTATGAGCGGTAGTATATATCGAATATTTTAAATGTGGTACAATCTTAATTGCAGACAGTGTTTGTGTTACACCACCCTTGATGGAACCTAGATATGATTTTGGATTTGAATTTAGACAAAAGGAATACATTAACCATAACCATCACATTTATTAAAATGGTGTGGATATTTAAATTTGTAGTAGCCGCATAATTTCTCAAGAAGTTTCACAAGAAATTTGTTAATACTAATCGGCTACAGTTGTGCTTTCTACACCAACAGAAACGTGCCTTATCTTCTTAAAACATCTACTTTTCATTTTTATTTAGGAGTATAGGGTAATCTTCTGAAACGGATTGTTGTTTTTAGGAAAAAGTAAATTAGAAGACTACTTTGCCGAATTCTCGAAGTATCAAACGCCGGCAGACGCTCCGAATGATCCCAACGAACCCGCAGAAGTGGTCAGAGCCAAGTACTTCATCCGTGACGAGTTCCTGGTATGTATAGTGCTAGTCACAAACATGAATATCTTTAATTTTTAAATAGATTTAAAAACCTTATCGAAAACATGAACGTCTTATGGCAGCGATTCTCAACCTGTGGGGCGCGAGCATATCGAAAATAAAAAAAAATATTATTAAAAAATGATTTAATATTTACTGAAAGAAAAGCAATAAAATACATTCTGACATAATTAAAAATAAAATAAACGTTTACATTGACATAATAATTTTCGAAAAAAGGTTTAATATTAGAAATTGACACTCTCAGTTCTTTTTCTATATTTAGCCAAGATCTATATTTTGTCTTTAAAGCAGCCACCTAGAAAATTCATCGCAAAGGTACGATGTTGAAAAATGGTAGTAGTATACGAAATGCTCTTGTTTTCAGTGTAGAAATCTCATCGTCCACCCCTGCTCAAAATTCAAAGAGTGATTTATTACTAAATTGTTTTTTGATTTCGCCACTTGCCATGAAGTCTGTGAAAATTTCTTCTTCAGCAGTTGAGAGAACGTCGGGAGTATTTTTAAATGGGTCCTTAACCCACTCGCAACTTACCAAGTTGTCGCCAGCAAGAAAATGCTTCTTAAAATTCTCTGCCAGCATGGCTAAATGATTTTCAATGGTTACAAAAACAACTTCCACATGTTGTTACAAGGCTGAAGATTGTAAGTTTGAACACATTCCTCCACATTTGCAAACATTTCTGGGTTTTTTTGCTTTACACTTCTGCTCCACAATTCCATTTTTCTACAAAAAGCATTAACTTTATCATTCGTATCCAACATATATGTGTTTGCTCCTTGGCGTTGAAGATTTAAGATATTTAATTTCTCGAATATGTCCACCAAGTAGTTCAATTTCATCATAAATAAATCATCTCGAAACTTCTCGGCTTCCGATCGGTTTTCCTCTTGTAGAAAAATGGCGATTTAATCTCTTAATTCATAAACACGTTGGGAAAATCTCCTACGTGATAACCATCTTGTCTCGCAATAAAATAGCAACGATGAATGTACTGCTCCCATGTCTTTACAAAGTGCAGAAAAGATTCTTGATTTTAGGGATCTGATTTTTATATGATTTACTACGGTTACAACCGTCATTAACGCAATATTCAAACCAGGACTAATTTCTTTGGAAACCAGAGCTTCTCTATGGGTCATGCAATGTGTCCAGACACATAGTGGAAATTTTGGTCTTCTTGGGGATGGGTTCGCCTTCCGCCTTCCCGATGCCACTCCATCGTTAATCTCTTAGACAAAGGAGCATGGCACAGAACCATTATTTCATGCCCAGTCACTATTTGGTAAATGGTCGTGTTGTCGGCTTCGTATAGCTCAAGAAACTTTCGGCTACATTCGACACGTTGTTACTTCTGAACCGCGCTGGTCAATTTTGGCACCCATCTAGCGCTAATTTTTGTCGTACCCAAATGCACGTGCAGGAACGCTAGTTTTTGAAATCCCTGTTTGTTTTCTCTTATTTGCCTAGCCTTCAGCCGCCGATCATTCAATACGACTTCCTCGACCAATTTGATGTTTTCTGGTGTCACTACAGTAACGGCCCTACTTCGCGTGGATCATCCATCCATAGGAGAAGGAGAAAAAAGAGCAAAAAAAAAAAATAGAAGAACTGGAGGGAGAAACTATAATAAGGTACATAAAGACACAAAGACAACTGGGCGTGACACATAATGAGAAGAAAGCCGACAGAAATGGTGAGAAGCATAACTCAGTGGACACCGTTATGGATAAGAAGTAGAGGCAGACCGAGAAACATTTGTAGAAACCAAAAAGAAGAAGAAGCACAAACTTTAGGAATAGTCGATTGGAAATCAAAATACTAAAATGGAAAAAAAAATGCAGAAATATAACAAATGCATCCAGGACTAATAAAAGGTTATATATAGCGAATCCACCCCAATAAATAGATTTTAAACGCACGAGGTTAGCCATAATCCAATGGATTTAACGGCCAACGTCCAATAAAAACATTATAGCAAGTAGTAATTAGATTTCTTCGACACATCGAACACATATTTTTGACGCACTGGAGACAAATAGGTTTTTTGCACGAATGGCATAGATACCTTGTCATTCTTCTTTTACTGCTAGGAGAAATGAATCATATTTGTGTTTTTCCAAAATATATCCAAGCATCTTTAGTAAACGTACCCGTATTCTACGATAGTGATATTAACACTGACGTGTCCGTCAGACTACGCCAGATAATAATTATTCTCGTGAGAGTTCGTTGCTATTTGGGCAATATCGTTGTTTCGTTGAAAATGCGTGTACTGTGCTTTCATAAGAGACTACATTTGGCCATATTTTAAAAATAAAAATATTTATTGGAATATACTAAATTTAAAAATCAGAGTAGTATGGCAGACGACACGTCAATACAGTACAGACTCTTTAAACCGAACTTACCTTAATTAGAACATCCAGTAATCCGAACTAGCGTAACCCAAATCGATGGTCCGAACAAGACTCTATAATTTGAACAAAGTGCGGTTTAACGAACGTCGTTCGGATTGTAGAGTCGGCTGACAAAATAAAAGTACCGCTAGAAACAACGCGTGATTAGCTTTATGTGGGTAAGTTCCCCGGCCATTTCGGGGAACGTCGGAAAATCTACTATTACGGATATTAAGAAACATAAAGAGAAAATTTTTAATTTTGTCGCTTCTACTTCTGAAAACGGACTTGGGGGAAAAAAAACTCTGAAATCATGTGAACATCCTAATATGGAAAGCGCCCTTTATACCTGGTTTTTACAACAGCGTGCTAGAGGTACCCTGATTTCTGGAGACATGCTATGTGAAAAATCTAGGTTTTTTTCTGTGAAGCTACGTATTAAGGACTTTACCGCCGGTTGTGGGTGGTTGCAGAAGTTGAAAAAGAGATATGAAATTCGCCAATTAAGTGTCTCGGAGAAAAGCTGTCTAGTGATTTTAGTGTAGTAGAACCCCTTAAATTAAAATTCTTAAAAACAATTGAGAGATTAGGCCTAACTTTTGATCAAATTTACAACGCGGATGAGAGTGGGCTTTTTTGGAGGGCGTTGCCCAAAAAAACGTTGGTTAATAAATCTGAAGCATCGGCACCCGGAAGAAAATTAAGTAAAGAAAGGATAACTTTCATGCCATGTGCAAACGCATCAGGAAGTCACGAACTACTGTTATTTGTTTTGGAAAAGTAAAAAACGCCACGTGCTTTTCCTAACCGCCAATTACCAGTTATTTATAAGGGAGCAAAAAAAGCTTGGGTGACAAAGGATCTGTTTAAAGACTGGTTTTATTCGCCCTTTGTGCCGTCGGTAGAAAACAAAATGGAGGAATTGGGATTACCTAAGAAAGCTGTGTTACTTTTGGATAATGCTCCTGGCCATCTAAATTTCCGTCATGTACCTTCCACCAAATTGTACGCCGATTCTGCAGCCCATGGATCAACGTGTGATTCAGGCTGTTAAACTTAATTATCGCAAGAAACTTCTCTCACAAATTGTTGAATCTAATGATGACATTGCACAAATCTTAAGGGCAATAAATTTAAAAGACGTGGTATTTTTGCTATCTAGGGTCCGCCACACCGGACCTTAATTTCAAAACGATAAAAAGCCATTTGTTAGAAAGTTTATCAAATTATTAAATTAATAAAACCAGTCTATTAGTTCGAGAATTTTATGGGTGGGGCACCATCTCGCCTTGATTTGGCGATTTTTACGAATTACAAAAGATCATTAAAAAAAACGCTAAGAGCGAGGAGTTGTGTTGTGTTTAAGGTATCCTACACTAAATTGATCTATAAACCCACAAAGATTCATTTAAATCGGTGAATATCACTTACCGATGTTCCCTTGTAAGCTATAGGTTATTTTACCAAACCCAAACTTTGATATAATAATAGTCAATGTTGCGATTACTTTTTCAGACAGTGTAATTACGATCTTTAGTTTAATAATTTATTATTAATTTGTTACTTATTATTTATTTACGTTTCTTTTTCCTGTTCCAGCGTATCAGTACGGCCTCGGGGGACGGGAAACACTACTGCTATCCGCATTTCACGTGTGCCGTCGACACGGAGAACATAAAAAGAGTGTTCAACGACTGCCGCGACATCATACAGCGCATGCATCTCCGTCAGTTCGAACTATTATAACCGCCCACCTCTTAATTTTTTTCTAGCAGCTTATACGTGTCTCCAGCGCTTTCATACTAAACATTAAAACAAGAAAAAAAATTACAAACAAAAACAAAAGAACAGCGAATGAGGAAGGAAACAGATGCGACAACAACAACGGGAAGAGAAATCTAAAGAAAAAAAATGTTACTCCAAGAGAGGGGAGCAAAGAGTAGAGATACACATTTCAATCTTCTATTTACTGCTACTACGACGTCATAGTCTATTAGATTCTATTGTTTATTAACGATTAACCTCTTTGTTTCTTTTTTTTTTTTCTTTTTTTTTTTTAATATTGTAACTCGATGGTGTTGCTTGTATCTATCGTTTCCTCCCTATTTATTTTTGACGATTATACGTTTGATGTGCTACGTACAAGTAACAGCAATGGATTATTAGCGAATAGAGGAACCAGTAATATGAAGTGACATCGCGCTATTATATACATATTGAGTGTGTAAGGGTATAATACATAAATATTGTTAGTCAATCGTAATACCAGTCATGCATCTTCACACTGTCTTCGATCTTGTGTTAATTTTTTTTTATACACATATCTTACGCTACGGTTCATCACCTATGTTCCCTATTTTATTTTATTTTTTTATTATTATTATTTCCCATGTAATTTTTATCTTTAGCTCCTTTATTTCAATACGCGATGTTTCTGGTGACGTCGCTTGTTAGGAAAGGGCGTCATTCTGAATCTAAACGACGGCCATAATGGATTTTATACCCCGTGTTTTTTGTGAGCGAACACAAGTAAATTAAAATATCTAAGAGCATTTTTTGATTGATTTATCTATAAAAATATTGCAGTAGTGCAATGTGCGTATTTTTAAACAAAATTCTGCTCAGGTGCCGTCTATATTTTAATCTATAAAATGTTGTTTTTCATATTTTCATGTGGTACAAGATTTTTTTCTCTTGTATGCGACATGTTAAGAATAACAGTGTTGCGGGGTGCTCCACAATATAGTGGAGCAAAAATATTGCAACAAAGGAAGAATAATGAATTTGAGAAGAAAGAAAAAAGGTCTTGATTCACAAAATTCTGTTTAATACCCAATCAATACAGGTTCGTGCGAGATGCACAGGGTGAGTCAACGATTTGCGATAAAACTGTATATATCGTATGATATGGTTAATCAGTCCGTACATGCTAAAAATATATAAAAGTATACAGGGTGCGATAAAAAAGTAGAACAACCAAAAGTTGTATTTTTTTAAACGGGACATCCTATATATGAATTAATTTTTTAATCCTACACCTAATTCTAAAACTTTTTTGTTATATATTTATTATGTTGAAACTTTGCAGTTTTCGAGATATTCCGCTTTAAAGATAAAAACTCACATTTTCAAGCATCTATTTGATTGAAAATTTTACCGTCATTTCTGTAAGGAAAACGTTTATATTCGGCAAGTGGAAAGACAAATGTTAAGTTAATAGGTACTCTATAAAACACTTGAGATATCGGCTACAGGATGTTGAATATAATTACCCAAACATGAAAAAAAAATAAATTAAAAAAAATCACTTTTCAAATGGCACACCCTGTATATTTTTATTTTATCTTATAAAGGACTAAGAACCCTCTAATTTTTGTTGAATATGTCCTATACCTATCTTCAATTCTTTTTGAGATATATTTTTTTCCATTTTCTTGTATTGAACGAATAAAATAGGCCATAACAAATATATTGTCAAAAACAACCAAAATGTATAAAATAAATAAATTAAAATAAGGCAAAAAAACATACTAGGTATATATGTATCTAACATATTCAACAAAGGAAACTTAACGGTAAAAATAATTCATTTTTTCTTAATAAATGTTGACATTTGATGAATCTTTAATCTGACTATTGTTTTCCATGGCAATTCGATTCGAGCAACAATAAACTAGAAGGCAATACAAGAAAATGAAAAAGAGGGTTCTTAGTCCTTTATAAAATAAAATAAAAATATACAGGCGTGCCATTTCAAAAAGTGATTTTTTTTAAATTTAATTTTTTTCATGTTTGGACAATTATGTTCAACATGCCGTAGCCGATATCTCAAATGCTTTATAGAGTACCTATTAACTTAACATTTGTCTTTCCACTTATCGAATATAAACGTTTTTCGACGGTAAAATTTTAAAAAATGCTTGAAAATATGAGTTTTTGCCTTTAAAGCTGAATATCTCGAAAACTGCAAAGTTTCAACATGACAGATACATAACAAAAAAGTTTTATAATTAGGCGTAGGATTAAAAAATTAATTCATATATATCCCGTTTAAAAAAATACAACTTTTGGTTGCTCTACTTTTTTATCGCACCCTGTATACTTTTAAAATGTGCGGACTTACTAACCATATTATACGGTATATACAGTTTTATCGTAAATTTTACCGATAAATCATAACCTTACTATACTTTATCGTTGACTCACCCTGTACATCCTCAGGCCAGCTACAAAAAAAATATATATTTAAAAATTGATTTTTTTTAATGTACTAATTTTAAAAATTGAAAAGATAACTAATTGTAAATAAATTTACAATGTTTACAACTGTTTAATATTTGTATATTTACAAAAGAAAATACACAGGGTTCGGTAAAAGTAACGCATTAGTCTAATATCTCTGTAAATATAAACTTTAGAAAAAAATGTTATGGGTGAAATTTGTTTGACAAGTTATTTTCTATTATTTTCCACCATTTATGATTTTTTTTTTTCAAACGACATGGTAATAATTTTTTTTTTCAAACGACATGGTAATAATTTTTTTTTTTTTATGGCAATAGTAAAAAATTTTGGCAGATTTGGAATCCTTATAAACTTCTTAGTATAGATATGTATTCTTTTCATGAGGTTAGATAATAACAATATTGAGAAAAAATTTGGATTCAATGAAAATACAAAAATTAAAGAATTAAATTAAATGTTCAAATGTCCTCACAGAAAGAAATCCAATGGGTTTAAATCGGGTGACCTAGCGAACCATTCAATAAAACACCGAAGTCCAACCCAACGACCGGGAAAAATTGTATCTATACTTCATTCCATTTAAGAAAACAGTGGTTGTTGTCTCAGCTAAGAGCAGTTTAAACTGTGAAATATATTAGAGATTTGATGTATGTTTGGTTACATGTACAGTGAGGACCTAAAGTATCCCTCCCCCCCCCTACTAACTTTTGAACAACTGAGGCTAGCGTTTTCGGAAAAAATAGGTCGATTTTTATTTTTTTTCTGGGCTAACTTTTGGTATTATCGGGAGTTCAACTGCATTTCACCGACAGTGACGTCAACTTTTTTATTTTAAATAGAACATCTTTCCAAAAATGTAAAAATATACTGGGTGTTCTATTTAAAATAAAAAAGTTGACATCACTTCCGGTGAAACCGGAAATGAAGTTGAACTCTCGATAATACCAAAAGTTAGCTTAGAAAAAATAAAAATCGACCTATTTTTTCCGAAAACGCTAGCCTCAGTTGTTCAAAAGTTAATAGGGGCGAGAATACTTTAGGTCCTCACTATATAACTACCCAGTAATTTATTACATATGCATTTTATGATTTTGTAATTTTCATTTCACTTAAAGTTGAAATATAGCACAATATTAATTGTTAACAATTTACTACAATATAAAAAATAATACAAAGAATATTTTATTATGTGTTTGTGAAATACAAGATTTAAATCTAAAATATCGGAGAACAGTTTTACCAATACCAAAGAATATATATAAAGAAATAACAATTTCCTTATTAGTGTTTCGTTCAAAAGCTAAGTTTTAAAAATACAACTCCAACTCGGGACATAATTTATATATAATAAGATGCAGTAAAATATCAATTTTTTTTACTGTGGCTCTGTATACTCTCCTGAAGATGAAAAACTGATATCTTCATCGATAGAACCTCCTGTATTCACTGTAAAGGCCAGCTCCATATTTTCCATCATATCATCTAACCGAAATATCTCATTTTCTTCTTTTATTGTGTGATCAATGCAATTTCTCCAATCATTATCAGTTACTTTGCTGAGAGCTTCATGAAATAACTCTTTCACATCATTTAGCTTAAACTTGAACAATTTGACAAATGTATTAATCACAAAATGCAAAACTTCAAATTACTCGAATCTATACATAAACCGAAACAATTTTATATGCAACCAATCTTACATTAAAATTTTTATTAAGTGTTATTAAACCTTTCGTACTAGCCAATCAGAAATGAGAAAAATGTTACCCTATCTACATGAACACTGTTTTCTTAAATGGAATGGACTATAAGTACTGTCGAACATTGATTGCATAATGTGGGAGAGCCCCATCTTGTTGATTGGGCTACAAGAGTTCGCTCCGGATGAACGTCGTTGGAGTAAACGGCAGACTTCGTTATGCAAACGTTGCCTGTCGCCATATTTAACCATCATAACGATTTCGATTCTATCAGTTCTAGTTGATTTCACCATTTTCACACAAACTATTGAAAAAACAACGATTTTTGCCGTGCGAACTACGAAACACTCAATAATTCTTTGACATACGTTTTATCTAACTAGATTCGCTCCAATATACAAACAATCGGTTAAAATCAACAATGCTTTGCTGTCATTATCGTATGATAACAGTAAGAACAAGTGGGACTCAATATTTAAATATTTTCAATTTTTTTTTTGTTATATAACCCCATGAAAACAATATATACAGCGTGTCCCAGGATTGATGTTACAATAGGTGTGCGGAACTAAAAATCTTTGAATCTCAATTTGGCATTGTAAAGCTAAGCCCTGCTTGGTTTGAATCTTATCTTTAGCTTACTTTCCATTTTTTTTTTAATCAAATAGGCGTTGACAGTTGAGTAAAAACTATTTTCGTTTCGGGTAAAGTACCTATTTCGTTGGCAATATGCTAAAATGTTACTAAGAAAAGTTGTTTACAATATAAAGTTATGCCGTTATACAAATTTTCTGAATGATCGGCCTACTTTAATAAAATCCCTTATTTGTCAATTTAGTTTCCGGTAAAGTGGCTTTCCCGTTCACAATACGCCAAAGGTTTACTAAGAAAAGTTGTTCAGAATGACAAGTTATGGCTCTAGACAAATTTCAAAAAAAGCCAAATACATACTTTGATTAAACCGTCATTTTTTAGATTAAATTTTTTTATGGGTTGGCCTCAAAGACCTGGTTTACTCTCAACCCATACCCAACAGTAGAGAAATACTGAAAGAAAGGTACGAAACGCCGCACACGAAATACAAATCGAGGAAATTCGGAACAGTTTCAGAGAATTCAGATATCGGATAGCATAAACTAGTAGCAGCTATGTTGAATAAATAATTGATTATAGAATAAAGTTATTATTACGTGTTGTAAATTTAATTTGTGAGTAAATACAATTTATTTTGTTTAGTCTAAAAATGACGGTTTAATCAAAGTTGATAGATCTTCCTGAACAACTTTTCTTAGTAAAAGAGAAGTTGACAAATAATGGATTTTATCAAAGTAGGTCTATCATCCAGAAAATTTGTATAACGCCATAACTTTTCATTCTGAATAACTTTTTTTAGTAACGTTTTTGTGGACGAAAAAGGAACTTTACCTGAAACGAAAATAGTTTTTGTTCAACTTCTAAGGTATACTTGATTTCAAGAAATCGAAAGTAAACTAGAAATGAGTTTCAAACCAAGCAGGGCTTAATTCCAAAAGGTCAAATTAGTATTTGAAGACTTAGTTCTTCACACCTCTTGTAACATCAATCCTGGGACACGCTGTATATCCATATTAAGAAATTTACAAGGATTCCAAGTTTAAAATGTTACTGTTACCATTAAAAAAAAATATTTCCACTAAAAATCATTCGAAAAAAATCACAAATGATAGAAAGTATAGAAAATAGAAAAACTTATCCAACAAATTTCGTTAATAACATTTTTTTACTGATATATTAGACTAATACGTTTCTTTAGACCTATTATTATTATTTTTTAAACAAAAATGATTAAATAGACCACATAACTGTCGCTTGTTTATTTACATCAACAGATGCTTACATCTGAATTGTTTACCTATTATTTTTACACACTATGGTTCGGCGCTTTTGGGAATGCAATGAATAAGAAGAGTCGTAAATATTTCATGGAAAGTTGAAGAAATATTCATCACTAGATACAATTCAACATACGACACAATTAAAAAACTAAAACATACATAAACTACGTTGATGATTTGAAAAGTTTCAAGGTAACATGACAGTCGTGGCGAAAAAGATTTAAACTAAAGATCCCCGTTTACTTTTAATCAAATATGTACTTCCGACCAATACAAATATGTACGTATTATAACTAGAGACCATCACTTGGTTCCCCAAGCAGTGGCGTCAGTGCGATGGCTTTACTAAAACAAAAATGCGAGTAATTTATAAAAATTATAATATTTTTTATGAAAACCTAGATATAATATAGTAAACAACTTACGCAATATGCTTACATATTTATAAAAAATCCGGATGAGCGTGGCTAAACACCTGCAGTATTGCGTACGTCTCTACCGTTGTTTCTTTGTCACAAACTAAACACAGCATTTCTTTACCATCATATTTTAAGTCTAAGAATTGCCATAAAAATCTTTTTACATTGTTAGCAAACAGGCAAATCGATACGTTTTTAGGAACTTTCCACTTTTTCAATGCATTCGATCTGAATTACGCGTACGCGTATTCGTAAATAAGTCAATAAACAACCTTACACAACAACAATTGCTCATGTACTAGTTGCTTACAGCCCGGGGAGCGGCGGCTAGAGGTTTCAATGTCTCGAATCTCTCGCTCGTACACGCCTATGATAGGAAACCCAGAATGGTGGTCTTTAATTATAACATACCTTGTGCTAAAGCGCGAATTCGGGATTCATGTTTGATGAAAGTACAATTTCGAATTTTACTATACTTTTGGCAAAATGTCTGCCTTTACATTCCATGATTTCCATGCAAATGTATTGTGGTAAGCATTTGTAAGATATTACCTCATGTGTTGCGATTGGGGTCAAAATTTTGTCTCTTTTCTCGAACTCCTTCAACAGCAACTCGACAGGATTCATATTGGTCAATTGTGGAGGTCACATCAAAGTTATTTCCTCTTCCTGTTGCTTTAAATAATGTCTACAGATCCTAAAATTATGACATCCTGTTATAGATAAAAACAGCATCCAGTTAATCTAAGCTCAGATGGAATTGCTTATTGCTGTAGGATCTGAAAATAACTTGTTCTTTTTAAAGAGCCATTACTTCAGTGCAACCCTCCAATTCCATCCAAAGAAAACAATTGCCAAACAAACACGGAACCTTCTCCGTGTTCAGGTATAGCTACAACACATTCAGGCATCGTTTTCTTTTAGAAAGTTGTTATAATATTGATCAATATATAATCGGTAAATAGAAGCAATCATATCGCAATGTTGCTTTCAGTATCATTTATCTAAAGTAGAAACAAAACTGGGCCTAACGCGGAACTTTGTGGTACACCAAATTTGTTGACCAACTTAAAGTTAATTGAAATACAGAGTGTTTTATGCGGATTTTAGAGGCATATAGTACGGTCGAAAATAAGGTAAAAAGTCTCGATAAACATATGTCCGCAAATCAACCGTTTACGAGATGATTGTTCCCAATACATGAAGTATTCAATGATAACACATCCCAGTAAACATGTGCTAATTGGCTGCTCTTTTGACAGCTTAATTTGAAGTTTTAGACAATTTGTACCAGTTACAGTAGTTGAATATTCAAATGGTAAAATTAGCGATATGGTGTTTATGTACGGTCGTGCCAATGGAAATGCTGTAAAAGCACGTTGCGGACATATGTTTATTAAGACTTTTTACCTTATTTTCGATCGTACTACATGCCCTTAAAACTTTTAAACGTTGTTTTGAAAAATTCTGTATATTGATTGCGGTAACACAAGTAAGATGACAACCAATGCAATTTAACCTTTAATAAAATGACTTATTTAATAGTTTTATACGTCCGAGGTAACCAGTTCAATTTTACAATTATTCTTTGACTTTTTTTTTACTAGATTTTCTTTCTTATTTTTCAGCTTCTTTCCGTAGTTATGACATTATAACGCAAGCTACTGTTTACAAATAGAATCAAAACATCTAGAGCACACAATGATAGATATATCAATGGAAATTAATTTAAAAAACAACACTTTCCAGAGAAAAATATGTAAGACTATTATAAAATTCTTATAGAAGCACCATTTAACGTTCTTTACACTTCAAATGTTCTTAAATATTTAAATACTGCGCACGAATCAATTAAAAAACGAATGTGGGGTATATAATAATAAAATCCAACATGGAGAGCTGCCCTAATAATGTGAAGTCAGAGAAAACACGCGTATTCAGACATTTCAAACCTACCGCAACCTAATAATTAATATAATAAGAAATAAATGAAATAAAACTAAACGGAGAACCTATAGGACCAAACAGAACAACGCAAATCGATTTTATAATTAACCTGTCTCCTTCTATTTAAAAGCCAAACAAATTCTCAAAAGGAAATACCGACAAAACGTTTTTTGACACTTTTTTGCATTTTATCGGTGTCTTGTTTAGCTACGCGAACATATTTGATGACCCCGAGTTTCTAATTTGCGTTTGTTTGATTAAAAAAAAAAATTGAAAATGCGGACAACTAAAATGTGTAATGATTGGAAAAAATTGAAACCAAACGTGTAGTTGGCTGTAGCATTTCTATAAAAACAAATACTACTCGTTAGAACTGTCATTTTGACGTTTATGTTGGAAAATCTAATCGCCAACCTTGATCTATTTTATTTTAAATTTAATTTGATTTAGCTCTATCATTGTTTGATTACAACTATATTAGTCACTACCAGCGAGATTTTTTTTTAATTGGTATCAAATACATAATCAAGAAAATAGAACTGGATAAAATATTAGCAAATTGATCAATACAGTCCTTTAGAATGTAGTGAAAAATTACCAAACATTTGTGATTTTTTTTCTTATTGGCACCCCGTGTTACCTCGAAAATACTTCTACACTAGACTACGTACGTGAAAGCCTACACTCAAATTATTGTTTAGCTAATAAAATTTGAATATTAAAAAAAAATTGAATAAATTGTATTTGTTAATTTTTCTAAATTTCAAGAACTCTGTTGATGTTATCTTCGCAATAATCTATAACAGTAGACGTTATTATTTTATGTTGTTTGTAGTTACTAAATGGCCGATTGTAACTCTAACAATTTGTTCCAAAAACGATTAGAGAATCTTCATTTTGGTAAAAAAAATGTATCGGGTCGATTTTGAATGCCTTTTTTCTTTATTTAAGAAACAATAACATAGCTTGGCCTAGCCGACTTCTCAGCAATGGCATTTTAGCTATTCTTGTTATCTATTTTCAACAGTGACCAATTCAATTTAACCTAGACAGAATTTGATAACGATAACGGACCTAACATTTGGTCCTGCGGAATTCCAATTTGTTAGATCTATCTTGTATAAATTACATTATTTTGTTTTTTGTAAATGGTGATTTCTGTCTATCATGAATTGGATTGAATGTTTGGTAGTACACATTCTTGTTATATTTTATTACTTTATTTGGTTAAAAATTGATTTTTTTTTAATGCAAGGGTACTTAAATTTATTCATTTATTACTAAAATAACATTACAACTGCGCTGTATTTCCATAACTATTGAGAATTGGATACACCTAAAATATTTGGAATTTCCTCTCAAGCAACCTGTATTCCATTTCGTTTTACGAATTTCAACGCAACTAATTTGAAAACGAATAATATGCAATAGAAGAAAGTGGTAGAAGTCTACAGCATTTCATTGATCAGGATGTGTCTTCAGTCTGCAATTTTTAATTTAAACGCTACAGAATTCATCATAAAATCTTTCATGTTTTTTCGAATTTACTTATTTAAATAGTCATTGTTAGGCTTTTTTCGAACATCAGATACGGCGGGCCACTTAAAATATATTTAAATTGTGGCGAATTATATAGAAATTATTTTAAATAAATAAATTGTTTAATTTTTCAAATTTCCCGCTATTAGAATTGCGAACCGCGCAAGTGTTGTTATTTACCGAACAGGTAATTGAGTAAAGAGTTTTTGAAATAATATACATTTTTATTTAAATATTTCTCCGACGCCCTAAGAGGGCAAAAGGAAGAAGCGAAGAAGAAAAAGATTTAAATATTGTTTTTATCTCTACAACTGCTCTATTGAGTTTCGTAGAGTTGTCATAATTAGATAAATACATATTACGTCATCATTATCTGCACGAACACTCGTCATTATCGTAGATACAAAAAAAGGGAAATTGCGTAACGTTTTTACTTGTCGAAAAATTAAAAGCTCTCAAATATCTTCAAAAATAGAGTAATTCATAAAACGATAAGAAATACAGAAAAATAAACGCCAGGCAATTGCTTTGGTCACCTCCCACTTCGTGGCAAATAGCAACGGTAAGCTACTGAAGTCGGCTTCGTCCTTTGACAAGAAGTAATCAACTCGCCAAACTAAAATAAAAGCGATTTACCAATATTTACTATAGTTTTACGTCAGAGTTCTATTAACCAGACAGAGCGGCTTGAATTGATCGGTTACTCTTGGTTTCGGTAGTTGATTTTTCTCTTTCTGTTTATATAACCTAATATGTCGATCAATGACAAATAGGTGTTCATTTTTTGATTTGAAATCTCTGCAGTTTGTGAATCCTTAACCTTCACTTGGTAATCTTAACCTTCACAATTTAAACTTCTTGTTCTTCCACTATTTTCTGCTGGTTTGTGATAAATCTGTATCATCACTATTAACTAAACTAAGCATCAGTACATAACCGCAAACCTCCCGGACTCACAAGTCAGAATGCATTAATAGTATATGATAACCGGAAATAAAACAGACCTCGAACAAGTTAAGTACCGATTATTTCATAGAAATTTATGACATTTTGAAGGGCTTCTCTCTTACATCATTAATCGTATGACGTAATATGTACTTCTCTATTTGAGTCTACTGTACCAAATTAAAAACGCCTCCTAGTGAATTTTATAAAACCAGCATTATTTCATCTAATTTCGACACAATTTGAATGTGAAATTTTAAATGGCCCACATCCACCTGTATATAGACATTAATACTTTTTATTATGTTATATGTTCAGTATTATAATCCGCTTTAAATTAGTAGGAAAGCTGTCAAAATGACTGTGATAATCATACAACAGAAACAACAACAACAACTATAACTTCATTAATAATACCGATATTTATTATATAGTTGTAATCTTAAACAATTTTGATCATACTACGGAGATTATGTGACACATTTTAGTTGTTCTTTATCGCAAGGGATGTTTCTGTATAAAAATGAAAAAAAAAAATAAGGGTAGTATTTGCTTTAACAAAGAGAGATTTTTTATTTATTTTTTTATTTTAATTCTTAGAGATTTTCATAAAAAAAGGAAACAACACTTTAGAGAGAGAGATTCTTTATTATCTTTTTATTAATTCTATAATATGCATAAATATATATACATAAATATATATATATTATCGTTTTATGTTGTAACATAAAGTGTAAGAATTCTACTTTGTCTTCGTTTTATATATCCTGTGAACTTTTTTTTAGTGCAATCTTGTCTTATCCTTTCTCGTAGAGCAATGATGTGATTAACTAATTCTTAAAACAAAATGAGATTTATTTACGCTAAAAACTAAAAAAAAAAATCGAGAAAAAATATATAATATTATGATAATGATAATAATAATAAAGATGAGTCATGTATAATAATGTTTAAATATTCTTCTTTCTGCATATGTATTTTTAGAACCATGTCGTAATTAAATAGATTAATTTTTAACTTTAAAGTTTTAGAGAGAGAGAGAAACGCTTTAATATATCGGATCTTCCTTTAACTTCATTATTTTTTTTTTCTTCGTCTACAATCAACGCAACAACAATCACTTACTATTATTGTGCATACTACTGTTTTTATTTATTATTTTTCTTTTCTCTTTTTGTATATTTGTAATAGGTTTATGTGTATATTTATTTTATGTTTTAGTTTATAATAAAATATAATTATCTTTTTTCCTTTTTAATTGTTGAAAAAATACATTATTTATTGTTTATCGATGGTTTTTCTTTAATTGTTTTTTTTTGTTTGATTTAGCAGGGGGGATTTTATATACAGTTCTGGACAAAAAAAACAGGTACAGTAGTGAATCGTTAGAGAAAACGTGTAATAAAGTAAAAAATTTTGAAAACAAGTACATGCTAGGATACGGACACGTGTTTCCATATAACAGGCCTCATCTACATGATTTTATTCGTTTGTTCTGATTAAGTGCATTGCGGAATTTGTGCATTGCTGAATAGTTTAAAAAAAAATAATAAATGGAAACGGCATTATCGAAATTATGCCGCATTATCAACCAGTCGTTCGTTTGAAAATGTTCATACTTCGTTCAATAACGCTGTTATTTATTTCTTTATTTTAACTGCAATATATGCGACAAATAACCAATTACAGGGTAACTTCTATTAATTATATTAAATTGTATAAGAGGGAGATGAAAAGATAAACAACTTTGTAAATTTCAAAGATATAAGCACATAAAAAACTATCGTGAAACGAGGCGAGTTGGAATAAAATGTTCCGCCTATGGAATGAATAGTGGCGTTACTTGCATGTGTTTCTGTTATGAGGTCAGTACTGTACGTCAAATTACAGTAATGCCGGTCAGAAATTTAGTGGTGCAGCTAAATTTAGAAGATTGAGGTAAAATTTATGCATTTCTTTATAGCTGTATATTTCTTATTGTGTTACATCCTTTTGTAATATATAATATAACGATGTATATATTTTTTTCGGATTATATCCCTGCATTTAAAACTAACCTAAAAGTTTTAATAAAAAAAAAACACCTTGTGTCAGTAATGTTATTTCAGGGGCGAGTAGAAAATTGTTCAACATTATCGAAGAAAGCCGGGCAGTCCTTTTTTTATAAAAATATTGTTTTTGTGTTTATTATATTTTATGGCGATCTAACCTCAGATATTTAATCGGGTTCTATTATATTTTTAAGTTTAAACCATTGTTTTTCCTGCAAATTAAGTGTTATAAAATAAAATTGATTTCCTATATTTTTTTTAGTCGACGTTAACACGCGTTTTGACAACAACTGTCGTGTTTTAGACGACGCATTAATTAAAACGTAAACGTAAAGTTGAAATGCTTTCTATACCGAGTATCTCAAAATGTCAACAAGCTAAAAAGAAAACGCAAACATTAATGGTATTTTAAAAATCTTTTTAAAACCTTTAAAGTAACTTCTTCCAGCCTCGTTTAATTTTTTACTTTAACAAGTATAACACGCCGTGAATTATGTTTGTCCCAAGATAAGAGCAACTCGCTCCAGTCTAGCCAGTACCTAACGCCTTCTGTTGCTCATGTACCGATATTGGCACGGTGATTTATACTTTCTCTTTTGTCCAGCTCAGTATATATATAAATTCATTTTACTTTCAACCAAGAAATATATTTAAATATATAGCATTTGTGAACATTGATGGAAAAAATTACACGTGGCGATGTTCATGGAAATTGTTACACGAAAATCCTAAAGGTGCGTTCACATAGGGTAGCGTGAAATTAAGGTAGGAATTACGAAAGTTCGGACCATATAATTAAATACGACCGTTCACATAGCGGTGTACCCCAGAATTAGAAACCGGCCAATCACAGTGCAGATGGCAGTAAATGATTGCTAATTCATGTCAGTTTATCAAGCTCGTGTCATTGTTACTTTTGAGGTTATGATATATTGTAAAACGAAATGTAGCGAAAAATACGCCTGGATTTAATATAGTAGGACATAGTCGTGTGATAAACAACATTCTGTATAATAGCGGAATAAATAATATGTATTGAATTGTGTGGTTATGTGATTTTTGTAGTTTTAATTACTTGAATCTGGAGTTTCACTTAAATCTGTTATACTTCCATATACAATAACTGCGTTCCGATATTTGATCGGAGCAGATCAAGAGTAAAGAGCACGTGGAATGGATCAGGAGTAGAGCAAGAGTTGATCACTCAAGCCATACACCTAAACGAACACCAAGTACTCCCTTTAGCAATGTATCATATTCGAACTTGGATAGAGTAATTCTACGACATTTCCAAACGTCTTGGGGTAACTGAAGTTTCTCTGAACGAATATCCGAGCTCACCTAATATGTAAATCATTTTTATGGCAGATATTTCGGAAAACATGTGACATGCTATGGGCTGTACTAGTCTGTACTGTCTAGTTACCAACTCCAGATAAATGTACATTCAAAAAATGCTGATGGTCTCTATTGTTTCTAGCATCAATAGCAGCTTTCCAATTGTGTGGGTGTGGTAATAGCTAAGTAAACTCATATAAAACCTTATGGCTTCTTATATTACAATTATAAGAATCTCAAGACTAAGATATGTTTACATAATTATATACTAATACAGAAATAAATCTCATGATCGGTATTTACTTTTTAAGTGCTAATAGTGATAATCCCAAAATGCCTTTCTTGCGATGTATGTTGCATAGAGCGCATTATGTGTACCCATTCTTCTGTCTAATATACTTCCAAAGGCACTTCGATCATGATTGTCATTGGAATTTTTGTGTATAGTATAAATAATTAAGCAATGAATGCACGTCATCAACAACGAATGACGTCAGATGTTTAGATGTTGTCTTGTCGCATTGCTTATGACAGCTGTTGTTTGCGTTAAGTGGATTAGTATTAGGTTAGAATACCATGAGCATTAAGTGCAAAATTGTACATAAAATACTATTAGTAAGAAAGGACAGATATTTTTAAGGTATCTGAAGGAAGTGAAACAATTTAAATTATAATTCTAAAAAGAACTAACAAAACTCTACAACAAAATCGATTAATAAAACTCCAAGTAAAATAAGTAAACAATGATCAGCTGATCACGTTAGGATTATATTACGGTTTACGGCCAATTGAAGCCGGCAACATCGATGTTTGTTAACCCAGGATGACCACCATGGTAAAAATAACATTCCCTATTCATATATATTTTCCTTTATAATATATGAGTTTCTCTAGTGCAAAATATATCAATATTAGAAAGAAACTACAAATTTTCAATGTACGACGTCACCAATACCGTTTATTTTCGGAAATTATTGATTTTCGTGTTACAAATCAGGCACCGTAATTTTTAGTAAGTTTATGTTCTTATAATTGCAATAAAACGTCATATAAACGTCATTGATGATGTGCGTTCATTGCTTAATTATTTATACTATATATATCGATTTCGTTGATTCCCAGATTTATTGTTCTCAGATGGTATGTAATTATGTAAACACACCGTAGCCTTTACAATCTGGTCTACCGTTTCAGGAAAAGGATTTATTGTTTTAAAAAAAATTCTCCATCGCGCGCACAATATTCCAAATGTATTTTCAATACATCTTCTTGGACGACTTAGACGATAATTAAATATTATCTTATCGGCCTCCAAGTACCTACCACTATAAAGCCTGCATTTAGGTGTAATATATGGCCTATTTCAATCCTTTTTTAGTAGGGGTCCCGCCATTTTAAATAATTTTTCAAATAAATTAACATTCATTCTTGTATGTAAAAAAAAAGGAATCAGGATCATGATTTAACATTTGCTGAATTAAATTTAAGTAGTTCCCTTGTTCTTTTCGACTGTTGATAGGACGTAACCACCAACGTCTTCTCTTTTTACAATTATTTTTAAATTTATACGTGATGAGTATTGCAGAAGCTGCTAATAAATAGAACACAACGTTTCCATGTAATTTTATTCATTATAAAAGAAATTATTAACTGTTATTAACAGATAAATTAATCTTATATTACAAAAAAGTAAACTGAAATGTCAGCTGTCAATTATTACAAAATTATTCTAAAAATTAAGGTACAATATTGGAAATAATTTCACGCTAATTCCTAAGATAATTTCACGCTGCCCTATGTGAACGCTACTTAACACTAATGGTCAATTGCACTACCTTCAGTTAAAAGTTAACTGCCAGTTAAATAAATATTTCTATTGCACCATGAGTTTAAGATTGGTTTAAGAGCGTGAAAGACGAGAAATGTTAAACGCTGGTTCAACTACCGATTAGTATTGAAATAATGACAAGTCGTTTGACATAAGTCGTACATTGCTAGTTTCAATCCGTTTATGTTAATTGTTTTTTTTTGGAACGTCTGTCGTTAACGGTTGTTTACAATAAATACATAAATTGGTTAGGATTATTTGATATTATGATGGACTTTGAGGAAGCAGATATCATCGATGATGAAGTATTTGAAATTGTGAAATGTTATAGAAAACGGCCTTCCAAGGCAAATATACGAAAGACGGGATCTTTTTCACATCTATGATGATTACAACTTTCGTAAGCGGTTTCGGTTAACCCGCCAGTGTGTTGAACTTGAAGTTCCTCTATTTACAAAACTTGGGCTTTGCAAATTAAATTCCGCTGTTATCTTCTCCCGTGCGGCTTTTCCTTCCAAGTTACGCTGTCTGTTTTTTTATTTTCTAATATGCTACTAATTTCTTTATAAGGTTCAAATACAGCATTTTCTCCTCGGCCGTAAAATTTGGCGATCTTTGTATTTTTTCGGACATTTTTGGGTTTCGGCAGATTTTATAAAAAAAAAAGTAGATATTGGACAAGATATAACTGATTATAGACGCTTGACCTATGCCAAAACACACTAATAATTTGGTAAAAAACTTATACACAATAAAAACCCTAAATTTTCTTACTACCAACCCTGTATTCACTTGCTTAAGCTAAGGTTTATTAACTATGACTATGGTGCAACATAAAATATTTTAAATCGGTTTAACTTTTAACTGACAGTTTAGTTAATCTTTAGATTTAATTAGAGGTGGTGCAATTGGCCATAAAACGTCGTACCCATCCATGCTTCCTGTGTTCTCAGGAGCTACATGTAAAACATACACTTGGCAACATTTAATCACGTAGATGTTATTCTGAAATGCCCAGTAACTAAATCAATGAAAACAATATTACACTAACATAATTTAGTTAAGAGCAAAATGTTTAAACAAATTTTCAAGGTGAAAAGACATCTTGCGGGACCTCGTACAGTCTCAGGAAAATATGATGTTTTAGTATTAGGATATTTGACTCCAAATCTTACGAAGAGCATTGCAACGCGCAGCTTTTCCATCAATTTATTTAGATCTGTATATCTAATGAACGATTCCTAAAACAAAAACCAAAAGAAAGTATGAACATGGTTCAAAAAATCGTACTTTTATTGTACAAAGGTTACTGTAAATAAACACTAATCTACACTCTTCTGAAAACTGCAAAATGTCTCCAAATTCATTTTGAGAAATCATTTAAGGAAATCTGGGAAAATAATTAAAAATTTTCAGCTATAATCGGTTTATGGATTCTGTTGTATATTTGATACTACAATCTTTGGATGACGTTTCAGTTGGAATTAGGTGTAAAAAAACAAATCCAACCCTATGATAGTCTTAAGTCTAAAGGCATCGAACTCATAGTATAAGAAGTAGAGGAAATAACAAATAATTTAAAATGGCGATTGGTACTTGCATAGAGTTGATGCCGTCAACCAAAATTGATGAAAAATGCGAAAGTATCAAAAAATGGCGGAATCCTGACAATTATGATATCTGAAAGTATCCCTACTCCTTTTAAAATCTACATCTTTTAAATTTTTGTATTGGCTTCGATAAATAGAATTTGCATAATTTTAGAATGTTCAACGCGTTGAATACTTTGGAGAATTTTACAAACTTAACGCTACTAAATTTGTCTTACATGATAATTACGTAGCTCTCAAATAAACTAATCAATTAGCGGTAAGCAATGGAGACTTATTTTACAATCGTAGTTGCACAAGAGTGCGGGTGTTTAATTAAAAATAATAATAATACTAATAACATGCGCATAATCATCTCAAAAACACCCGAAATTAAAATAAAGTTATCGATAATCAGTAATCACACCAAACATTGAAAAAAATGGCGGTTACACTTTTCGATTGGTAGTAATAATTTCGTATATTCATTTTTGTGGAATGATTTTTACTTGTTACCGCTCATGCATCATATTTGCTTTTATTTGTTAGGCTGTGGCTAACGTCTCGACTAGGGATCCAAATTGGATACCAACTGACGTCATATGTCGCGAAATCCTAATTCGTTCTTAATTTTAAATAATGTAAACGTAATGTATAATTATTATAGTTGACATTTTTTTAAATTTCGCCGTTGATTTAAGTTGGTAGTTCCGACAATAAAGGACATATTCCCCAATTTCTTAATGTAATACAAACAAACATGTCCTTTATTGCCGAAATTACCAACTTAAATCATCCGCCAAATTCAAAAAGTGCCAACTCTAATAATTACTTTCCTCTACTACCGGTAGTATACAGGGTGAGGCGTTTACACCGTCGGTTAGCCTAATATTGAGAATTGTTACTAGGTAAATGTTGAAAATTTGTCTTCTGTTTTAAATAAAAATATTGGCAACACTGAATAGATTAGATAGAACTCTCAGTATATTTTTTAAGTTTCTTATAGCGGACGTTATTCTACATAAGTTTTGCTAAGATTTCCCTATAGCTCTCTTTGATCGTTTTTCGGAAAAACGGATTTTAATGAATTTTGACATTTTATTGATAGTGGAGCGAAACGTCAAAAACTGAGAAAGTGTTTAAGTTACGAGGTTGAAATTATCTGGTTGTGTAGTCAGTACGTTGTACTACTGTACAAAGTTTTAAAAAAATGTGAAATTAATATACGAGGGCGATAGAAAAGATTATTGACTAATATTAACCAATTAGACGCAATAACTCACTTATTTAAAATGGAACAGCCTGTATATTATGAGTGCGTACGATTTATCTGATTGTTCTCTACAAGAGTTAATTAACCCTTCCTATATTTATCTTTAATAGTTTGAATTATTTGAACTTTTTCGTGTTTGGAATAAAAACGGATAGAAAATTAAGCAATAAAAGGAAAATACATTAAATATAAACTTAACAAGTAAATAAAGTGAAAATAAACAATAACATTTCATAAAATGTGTTCCAAATTGCCACCACCCGCTTCTATACACTTCAATTATTTTTAAAATGCAATGATTCGTCGCTAGGTTGATTTGAAAAGGTTCTAACGAGGCTTCCAATTATGCTATTCTTAGTTCTGGCTCCGCAACTACTTTGTTCTCTACATATCCGTAGATGTAATAATTTAAAAGGCGTCAATTTCGGGGACTGTGCGGAACAGTAGAACGGATTATTATAAATTATTACCTCCAGTGGTCTTGAAATGTGCGTTCTAAAACTTCACCAACTAGATGCTTGTCACGGACCAGCGCACCATCTTGTTGGAACCACGCATTTTCCACCTCTTCATTTCAGAGAGTGCTCAACCACGGTAGTAGAACTTCATTGAAATATCGCTCCCCTGTTAAATTATGGTCATAGTCAATAAAACGTCAAAATTCATTAAAATCCGTTTTTCTCAAAAACTGTGAAGGATAAGTCTAGGGAAATCTTAATAGAACTTATGCAGAATAATGTGTGCTATCAGAAAACGAAAAAATATATAGGGTGTTCTATTTAAAATAAGCAAATTGGTATTCGTTTCCGGTAAAACTCGAAATAATTCAGTGCTGCCAATATTTTTATTTAAAAAACCAGTATCAAAAATCCTTAAAAACAAATTTTCAGCATTTGGCTAGTAATAATCCCTAGCACAGCTTGTATATTATCAATTTAAGATTAATATAAAATGTAGCATTAAACATTAACGGTGTGCAGCTAATTTCATTAAAAAAAGTGTAGATTTTACATTTATCTAGTAGTGTTTACTGCAGAGAACCTGTGCGGGAACAACTGACAACAAATTGACAAAACTTTTCGTATTGTGTACTAGGATGTTATTACAATGAATTTGAATACAATACAGTCCAGATAGTTCAAGTTGAATGAGACCCGACTCACCTCCACTATGGAAAAATCGAATTATACGAAGGGTAGCAAAATATAAGAAAAATTAAGTAGTAATTTATTTCGTATAATACTGCAAACAGAGTAATTTATTTACATTTTCTAGGAACAGGAATATAATTTAGTCCTTTTTAATATGAAAAAAATCGTCAAAAGCTATTTCCATTGAGTTCATTTTCATCATTAGTTTCCAATTCGAATGTAATCGCGGTAACTGCATCAAAACACTGCGATTAGGTTTGTTAGAATGGAGATCCTAGGAAAAAAAGTTTTGTTGCGGTAATTTGTGTGGAACATCGAAGTATTGTGACTCGAACTATCGATAATCTACTGTATAATAAAAGAAACAAAATACTACCTTATTGTAATAATTAATATGATTTTACTTTTATTTGGGTGCACATAACTGTTAGGAATTTTGTTAATGTTAATATAAATATATTTGAATTACCCGCGTAAGTAAGATGTATAACAGTTGGTAACAAAAAGGTAAGAGGACAGTTAGAGAGAAGCTAGAGAGAAATGCGTGTGTAACGGTCGTATTGTTTTGTAATCGTTATTTTAATATAATTAAACACTGTTAAATTGAGAAGATCGTTTTATTGAAAGAAGTAAAAGTTAACATAACACAACAGGAAATACAACTTGAAAACGAGATGGTTATCTAAAGTCTAAGAATTTGGTTGGGAATCAAAGCGACACGTCACACCCTCAATTCCTTCAGGGAAAGTAGTGAATACTATCCCAGCTGGTGTCGCGTATCGGATTTGCGATTTCCCTCACGTCAAAGCTCTACGCCGTTCATCGCGCAGTCTTCGAAAAAAAAATCTTTGCGGGACTCCCGTGGCTTCGGGGCCGACCGTACCACGTAAACGGGCAAGAGGAAGGATCACGCTGACCGTCGGCGTCGATCCCGCACGCGAATTATCTTCGTAGACATTTACTGCGACCCGTTTACCCTGTTTTTCCTTTACCCCATTTGAAGGGTCCCGCCAACCAGCTATTATCAATATATAGTTCCGTATAACTCGTAAGATGTCTAGGTAGCAGTTAGTGATGCATATCGCCTCGTTCGTTCTCTATTCTATGTTTACGCGGCGATAATGCTCGAGAGCGAATAAGGGCTGTCAGTCTTTACTATATCTAACACTATTAGGCCAAGATCAATAAACTAATTAAAACAAAAATGTTTAATGGTAACTCTGAAAAATAAGAATTCATGAATTAATTCGTTTTAATTGTTCGATTGAGGATTGAATTCAATTTAATCGTCAATCGTACAAAGCGACGATATAAGGTTTGCATCCCCCCCATCAAAATTTAATAAAGGTACTGTTTTGATATTTTTCAATCAAGTTCTTTATTGCTTTCCGGGAATTATTAAATTATATGCCGACTTCTAATCAATAATTTATCTTATTAACAAACATAAGAACAAGAAACACAAAATCCCACAAGAAAGGACGTTATCGTATGACGTCAATTTTGATCGAATTTAGATCCCGAGTCGGGACACTAGCTACAATGTTGTTATAATCGTAAATAAAATAAATATCGATAACTTTATTAAATGCCGTATAGAATAAATAAAAGAAGAAAGAAATGAACCATTACTCTGAGAAAAAAAAGGAAACATGCTTTATTAGTTCTGTAGTAACTAATTATTATTAATAATAAAAAAAATATTAATATATGTGCCGCTAGTCTAAACTATAAAATGGTGGATTTGCACACATATACATACGAAATTAAAATGAAACAACAAATGGTTAGTAAAATATAAGAGTACTTGGGAGGAACTTGAAAGAAATGGAAAAATCTTTGTGAGGTACACCATTTTGTTAGTAAGAGTTTACTGAATGTTATATTTGTTAATAAATTATACATATTTATATCTGTAAGTTTGACAGGTTGTGTGTTGTCGGTAAAATATTATTTTGTACTATTTCATATGCATACACGTATATTTATATGTACAGATTGGGCCAAAAGTTTTAAACGTATCTTAATCAATTAATGAAATTTATCGTCGAAGTTTAATCAATGGAGGTTATGTTTTATTTCAATTAATCATTTTAAATGCTTTCGTCTAATAGTTTTGACCTAACCTGTAAATATTACCTGATGACTGAATAGCATTTAATCATTTCAATAAATGAATCTTTTTCGCGTCATGATCATCATCTAAACATCTCATCGTGTCCATACCATTGTCATTATCATCGTCGCCATCAAGACAATGCTTTTTTGAGTGTTTTCGGTCATATAAATAATATAAATACATAAAATATGCATAAGTGAATAAAAAAATGTTAAAAAAAGACGAAAAAAATGTATTAGATCAACAAAAATATATATAGAATATATGTAGATGCGATAAAGTATTGTGCACAATGTTATTAACGTCACAATTAAACCTCCTAATCACAAAAAAAGGAAATAAACGAAAAAAAAACACTTGTTAAATAATAGGAAGATAATAAAATCGCTGCTGAAATTCTACGTCAAAACTGTTTAGAACAAAACATCAAAGATGCATGTGCGTAGACTGTTATTTAAGAAAATATCAAATCTATAAAAAGGTAATATGTTTAAGATCTTGTTAAGTTTTTATTGGTTAGATTGTGAAAAAACTTTTTCTCTATAATTTTATTTCATGTACGAGGATTGTTTCAATAGTAAATTTCCCTAGGTTAGAAAAAAAAAGACACACATCCTCTACAAACGCCATCTATGAAAATGTAATTTTTTAACATTTGAAACAAGTGAAATATTTCACTTCTAAAATTAAAGATATCAAATTGTTCTCGACATCAAAAAGCAAGAAAACGCCTGAGGATCATGAAGGACTGTTTATAACGATGCAATTAATAATTTGCATATTATTTTGTAGAATTATTCTAGGACAGAAAACTGCAGCGTAGCAAATGTATAAGTAGGCTGCAATTTTTTGTGCAATAATACAAAATAATTTAGAATCTGCTCTATTTTTCTTGTAAATTCTGCGCGTGAATCAGCGCAGAAAACGTTTTACATTTGTTGACAAGTTTCGATTGTTAGGTTATGTAAAATATTCATTATAACGTTTCAAATAATTTATTCGTGCTTTTATATTGTCACGGGCTACCGTGATAGGGGTAGCTCAGGATAGACTCGCTCAAATTCTACACAGATACATAAATCCACCTACCTGCTAGAGACACGTAGATTCCAAAAAGAAAACAGGCAACTCCACATTACGCTCTTTATTTACAAAACAATACAGCTCTATGCCCGTAATAGATTACCTATTACGGGCAAAGAGACTCTCCAAGAGTCCCCTTATAATTACAAATAACTTATATTTATAGACTATGCAATCCCTTCTACTAACTGTTCTTCCGGTGCTTGATCGGCAGCATCAAAGTTCGATGTCTTCGAATTGACCGAGAGATCATAATCTTACACGGCAATTGTCCAGACGCTCAGTCAGCTCGACGACACCGGTCACCGATCGAAAAATGATTACAATGCAGAAAACAGACAATGAACGCAAAGCAGCGGAAGTCCAGTTAGCGTCTTTTCTAAAAGTGACAGCAAAGCGTTTATTCGCGACAATATACACACAACAGCGAAATTATCGAGATAGGATACAATTTCAATAAAAGCACGAATAAACTATTTGAAACGTTATAATGAACATTTTTCTGCATTCTGAAGTTTTGATAAAGAAACGGTGTTTGATCAAAGATGCGAGGCATCTGTCGGAACCTTTGATGTTTGGTTCAAATTGTTGGTAGCCTTGTCCCTTTAAATTGAAATGCAATAACGCGGGAAGTTTGAACAGAGCATTCGTTATATATTTCAATATGACAGCAATAACTGGATTTTGATATAATTAAAATGCTTGTAAATAACGAGCGTTTAATTAAATTTCGATGCCAAATAGGTTCTGAACCTAAAAACGTATTTCCTAACACATTTAACGTTGTAACGGTGTCAATAAACTTAAAATACCTATTTAGTTTATAAATGACATTTGGACGATCATAACCTATAAAATTTAACTAAACAATGTTAAGAGAGTATCTCAGACTCATTTTGCCAAATTTGTTTTTTTTTTTTTGTAGCCTAGAAACCGTTTCGATTACAATAAATTAACGTAAATGGTTATAACATAACCTTATAACAACACGACGCCACTATTATTAAGTTTGTTGATGTTTTTACAGGTGATTGGCCTTTTAATTTGGAACATCTTGTATCACTTTCAAACTGCAGTTTCTCTTTCCAGTGTTGTATCTTTATGTCTGTAATCTTTGGTGTGGTACCAACCAGTGTTGCCAAACGGGGTTTCTAAAGTCGAGGGGATAAAGGAGAACAAAATCAAGGGAAATAATTGGAAAAATAGGAGATATCCTTTTTATTTAGGTTAGTTGCTTTGTAAAAGTGAAAAAAAAAACATACGTACTCAAGAGAAGCTTTAATTTATAACATTAATGCAATAAAAAAAAGTAAACAGTAAATTTTAAGGGATTTTTTTTACCAACACGCTAATGTTATCCAGTGTCTGCAATAGCAATTGTTATACTTTTTGTTCTTGATTTTGCACTTAGACTGAGTTTAACGTTAAACTTTAAATAACGAAACGCACGAAAACCATTAATAAATCAAATGTACCTTTCGTTTTGGTTGACCAATCACAGATAAGTGTTCGATGTCTTTTGCTATTGATTGACCAATCAGAAATTTAAGCGAATTGTCATATGCTTATTGACTGCCGCAAATATGAAATAATTGTAATTTTTGCACAAGACAAAAAATATATATACTGTATAGCTACTACATTTTAACAATATAATTTTTTCGGTATATTTTTTTTTAACAATAAAACATTTTGGTGAAAGTAAGGATTGAAAAACCGTGGATCAGGAGATCTGGCAAGGCTAGTACCAACATATTGGACCTAAATCAAACTTAGAATGTCAATATTACTAACAATATTAGTTGTGCGTATGCCCTCAACCAACATTTGCAATCACTTTAACGGATCAAAGCCACTTCAAAATCGTGCATTTTCTGTCATTTTTTTGCGGAAAATTCTTCAGTTATTGCATCGTTACAAACGGGCCTAAAACGCGAATAAAAAAAACAAAAAAGAATATTTTTTTAGAATGCTCCTCGTAGATATTTTATACCACAATGAAGTTCTTATTGAGACTACCACAAGGGTACCACAGGAATATTCTTAAGTCGAACGAAAGCGTTAATTTTTTTAATGATGATTTACTTCTTGACGCACAAAACAAAAAAGGAAATACATTGCGAGATTTTCAAATCAATCAAAAAGAAAAGCAAAAATTGTCGTTCACTTTTTTTAAAATTTTTCGATCAAAATTGAGAGCTTTTAAAACACAAACATATAAAAGAAAATATACTTTTACCGGCTCCTCCACCAAACATTTGTATTCCAAAATTCTCACCTTTAGGATTTTTATTTTTATTTAATTATATTTAAAAAGTAAATATGTCTTTCTTAAAACAGAATCGACTTTTAAAAACTTCGCAAGATGGCAATAACAATAACAAAAACACTCATGGGAAAATAAAATAAACGAAAAAAAAACAAAGTAGTCTATGCATTTTCATAGAAAGTATATGAACATACCTTACATAATACAGTGCAACGATTTTTCGTATTTCTCGGGCACAAAATGTCAATGAATTGGTACGCCGATGATACACAATGTCTCTGTCGATGCCCGGCCTGCTTTCGATGCTTCGAAAAATACCAAAAAATTAACAAACGACAAATACGCAAAAAAAATACGGAGGGGTGTCGTCGTAAGGTCGGGTTTCATGCACAAGTGCGAAATAAGCAATTCTTTGTAGGGTACAGACTTTTGGAGCGGTGTGTATGTGGTGATCGGGTGAATGTGAGAATCCAAAAACAAAAAAAAAATGAAATAAATGAAAAAAATTAATTGTTGTGAGCTGATTTAATGAAAAGCAGTATTCTTTCTTTTTTTCATTTTATTCCTCAGATTTTTTCGCCAATATTGTATATGTGAACATAATTTAAAGACGAGATTCATTGCGAGTTGTGTTTACTTGAAAAACTAAACAAAACTGCCTGTGAAATGAATCTCCCCATCTATAAATATATAAATAAATGAATAAATATGAAATTATATGAAAAATATGTAACAAATGATCTGTACTAAATACGTCTTATTTAAAATACGTAGTTTTATTTCGCGTCATCTAATTTAATTTGAACAATGAATTAAGATTGGTTTTATATTTACAAGATGATGTATAGACTGCGGAGCGACAATTTTCACTATTGACTAAAAATATACAAGGGGTGGCCGGGTACCTCCCACCCCCATTTTATATTATGTTTTTGCGTAGAAAACGGCGCTAAATAACAAATTTAAACGGTCAAACATTAAAACTACAAATACACAAATTGTTCTGTCACTTAAACTGTTATCGTAATGAATATAAAGGCTATTTCAATAAGAGCGCAAGATTTGAATTGCGCGCCAGCTTGGCTGTGGTGATGTCACATGATTATGACATGCCAAGTCGATAGGAAACGGATGGGAGTTAGTAAACATGGAGCATTACACGACAGAACAACGCGTTCTGATTGTTAAACATTATTATCAAAATGGTGAAAGTTTGATTGCCACGATTCATAAAATTCGTCCAATTTTCGGTCGAAATAATGTTCCTAAGTCATCTACTGTAAAAAGAATAATCGCAAAATTCGAAAGTACTGGTTCGGTTAGTGATGTGAAACATACGACACGAGCTCATAGAGGTCGTTCAGAACAAAATATCACGGCAGTTTGCGAGAATGTGGCCGAAAGTTCAGGGACGTCGATTCATCGTCGTGCACAACAATTTGACATTACAACAGCCACCCTCCAGCGTATTCTCACTAAAGATTTGCGCCTCCATGCGTACAAGGTCCAATTGACTCAGCAACTCTTGCCTGCAGACCACTTACAGCGAAGAGAGTTCACCAATTGGATCCTTGAACAACAAGAAGTGAATGTCGATTTAGCGGCCAAAATCATCTTCAGTGACGAGGCCGATTTTAACCTCCATGGCTTCGTAAATAGGCAAAACTGCCGCGTTTGGCGCTCAGAAAATCCACGAATAATTTATGAAAAAGCAATGCATCCAAATCGTGTCACTGTTTGGTGTGCATTGTGGGCCGAAGGAATCATTGGACCGTTTTTCTTCGAAAACGAGGCAGGTAATGGTGAATGGCGAACGTTGTGCTAAGTTAACCCAGTTTTTTGTGCCTCAATTGCACGATATTGCTCTCGACAATATGTGGTTTCAGCAGGACGGTGCCACTTGCCATACCGCCCGTGAAACATTGGCGGTCTTACACGAGACTTTTCCTGGTCGTGTCATCTCCCAGTCTAGTGACCAGAATTGGCCGTCACACTCTTGTGGTTTAACACCTTTGGACTATGGGCTGTGGGGTTATTTAAAGTCACAGAATTGCGACCACCGAAGTATTGGAGGCCGAAATTAGACGCTGTATCGACGAAATACCACCACATGTATGCAACACCGTTATTGAAAATTTTGCTAAAAGAGTACGCATGTACCAGCAAAGCCGTGGCGGCCATTTATCAGATGTGTTATTCCATTCATAATTCCCAAATGTCTACATTATAACTCAATAAATATTTCAATACTTTGCTACGGAAAACCATGTTTTATTGAACGTTCAATTCTTGCGCTCTTATTGAAACAGCCTTTATAATGAATTCAAACGATAGATGATCGGAAGCGTTTTTTGCAGTATAAATTTGTAATTTGGAACAATCGCAGCGATTAAAGATGCGGTAGTAAATACAGCAATGTCTATCTCAGATGTTAGGACTCTCGTACGCCTCCCACTCGCACTTCGAATAAACGTGCTAAGCGCGAGTGAGAGGTCTGCGATAGTCCCGACATCTGAGATGGACATTGCTCCACAATCGACTATTCCGTAATCTTCAAATTTGAATTTATCTCTCATCAGTAGAGTGGGCACTTTCGGGCGGCGCACCAGCATCCTAGTAACTATGTTCCGTACCCACAAACAGCCGATTGGAGGAAGCGAAAGTAAATTTGAAAAAAAAAATGTCATCTTTCATTTAATGTTTACTGTTTATGCACACTTAAAATTATTATCAGTACGTTCATTTATAAAGCTTAAATTAAGTATTTATAAATAGAATTTACAACCTACAAACTACATCAGACACTACAGCGTTATTCATTCATTGATCAATAAACTATCTTCCATATCGATGGTTTCGAACAATTCTCACTACCGTCATAGCAGAGCCTATTAAAAGTAGATTCCGCAGGAAAACCTATAATCTCTCGTTCCTCTTGTATCCTGAATGAATAAGTACTTTCATAAGTTCCTATGAAATATCGTGCATATGAGCACACGATTTGCTCTATAATAGCTACTCCTCCATCTTTGAATTTATCCTTCACCCAGTTTTCTGGATTATATATAACAAGTGAGTATTTTGGTTCCAGAAGAGATCTGATTTCATCAATTTCTGAAATCGAGAAATGAGAATAGATAAACATACATTGAGGCATTTATTTTTACAGGTTGTAGAATGCGTGAAAATAAATCATTTTACCGGATATCGCCTACATAAAACTTGCAAAATAACGAAGATTATTTGCTTTGTAATATTACAAAACGAATAATCTCCGTTATTTTCATTGTCCCACTTAGATGGAATGTTAATTCATCATTAAGGTTCGACAAACGCGCGCTACGGCAGCGATTTATTGAAAGATTTCACCAAGGAGATGATATTCTCTTTTGGCCAGACTTAGCGAGTTCGCATTATGCGAAAACTGTTACCATATGGTTAACAGAAAATAACATCGCTTTCGTCCGTAAAGAAATGAATCCTCCAAATATTCCAAAGGCACGTGCTATCGAAGATTTTTGGGCAGAACTTAGTCGACTCGTTTATGAGAAGGGTTGGACCGCAGAAAACGAGAATCAGTTAGCACGTAGAATTAGCAATAAGCTCAAGCAAATTATTCCAGATTACATCCAAGCCATGATTCAAAAGGTTCCATCTAAACTGAGAAAAATTGAAGATAGTGTACCTTTTGCCATTTTAACCTAATGATAATTGTAAACAAAAGTTCTAGTTTTAAGATTAAACCATCGCATATTTTCTAATAGTTTCTGATTAAAGTATAAAAAATGATAAAAGATGTCCAACTACTTTTGCATCACCCCTTAGACTAGATGCTCAAAAATTTCGTGCAGTTTTAAATAAAAATCCCGATTTACAAATGGTTTGGTTTATTACTGAAAATAAAGAGTGCGCACAAGAGATAAAGGAACATCGGAATTGCGCAAATCCTACTTCGCTAGATGTAGAACGGTCATTTTCGAAATACACGAAAACGTTTTCAGGGCCAACGTCGAAGGCTAAGTGATCGACAATGGAAGTGTTGCTTATGTTGCAATTTTACGCGGCTTACCGGGGCAGTAGTATTTTGTTGCAGTGGACATCAAGACGTCAATAAAAGGCAAGAATATATTACTTTTTAATAATACTGAATATCACGTACCTACTTTTGCGCGATACGCCTCTGACGTTGCATTCGTTTGTCGAACCTTTGCAATAAATCTGTTAGACTTTAGGTGCGACATCGTTTACTAATCTACGGGATTTTCCATTCGACGGTCTTGAGTACTATGTGTGATCAAACAGTTTTTATCTTTGTTTAAAAAATGTCACATATTTGTGAAAACAATCAACTTGTGGATATGATTTTCAGGTGCGGAGAATGCTGACAAAATGCAGCCGTAGCTTCTCAAATATACCTTTCCGTTAAGAAATCACTCAACGCCACGGCTATTTGTTAATTTAATTATTAGAACTCGTAAGATAGACATTTAGTTATGGTCCTTCTTAACTGATAAGCGATTATTTGATTATTTCTTGATTTTAACTTAAAGCAAAGTATAAATGGTATATGGATTAAAGGCTGCTTACAATCTTTTAATGAAATAGACAGCTTAGCAAAAAGTGCATATGATGAAAGGGCAGGAAATCTACTGATTCTACATTCCAATTGTTTTCTGCAATGAAATCGCAGGAAAACGTATGTGAACAACCCAACCAATTAACGCATGGTCCTGTTTTCGGAAAATGTTCAAATGGTTTGTAGTTAAATCAAGTGGTTGCGAGAAGTGGGTTAGTTTTTGTGATTTAATTCAGCAAAATGTCTTACAAGCTACATATTCGTAAAGGAATTCACAATCTGGTTGGGCAAATGCCCAAGCGTGATATAGTGGCCATTTATCGAGAACAAAATATTTCTGTATCAACAATTTATCAGACTATAAAGGAATGCGAAGAAGATATACCGTGCGTTAATTTGTCTAAAAGTGGTCGACCCAGAATTTTGAGCCAGGTAGGGGAACAAAGAGTGATTGAAGCCGTTAAAGACAAGAGTAGAGTTGGAGTTTCATATCGAAAACTAGCGCGAAGATTTCGTATTTCAAAGATCAATTTCCGGAAATAAGGTGGTGTTTCGAAAACGAAGAAATGCATCAAAATATACCGCGGCTCGGTTAGAACGAATTCCTAAATGTTGTGCTCTAACGCGCCTACATTTTTTCAATAAACTGATTGTTGTGGATGATGAGAAATATTTTACTTTGTCCCATTCAGAGATGAGGGGAAACGACGGTTTTTATACTGACGACATAGATAACACACCAAAAAATGATAAGTTCGTAGGTAAATGCAAATTCAAAGACAAAATTTTAGTGTAGCGTGCCATTTCTGACGCCGGATTTATTTCGCTGCCATACATTGGCCGTGTTCAAGGCGAAGCCGTAACTGCAGAACATTATATTGAAAGATGTCTCTCTAAACTGCTCCAGTTTTTAAGTACATATCATGCCAATGATGATATAATGTTTTGGCCTGACCTAGCTTCATGTCATTATGCAAGAGTAACCAGGGCTTGGTATAACACAACTTTGTTCCCAAATTGGACAATCCTCTCAATATACCGCAGACTCGGCCAATAGAGACTTTTGGTTAATATGGGACAGAAAAGTGTACAATGGATGGGAAGCTGCAAATGAAGACAGACTAAAATGTTGCATTTTTCAAAAAATTCGAGAAACCGACTTTGCTATTGTCCAGAGGATGATGGGACAAGTCAGAAGAAAACCGAGGACTATTGAAGATAATGACCCACTATCAATAATTCGAAGTACTTTTTATTATATTTATTATTAATTGTAGTAACAATTAGTTTAAAAAGTAAAACAGTTTTGAACAAGTTCTCAGTATCTAAAAATATTCGGAAAACTTTGAGACCATACGTTACTTTCTATTCTTAGATATTAAGAATTTACGAATTCAGATATTAAGATGTCAGTCAAATATGTGGCTAACAAGGAAATCTCGAGGCTGTTTGCGCCAGTATTTAACTTTCGTAACACCTACATTTTTCGCTGTACGCATTCGCCTTACAAAGAACTGAATGTTAGGACGGTTCTTGCCAGTAGCCTCCCTACAGGGTATAACCTCAGGAATCTTCGAGAGATCTCTCTTTGACGAGGCTACGACATTACTTTCTATGGCGATTTTTACATATGTTTTTTGATATTACCGTTCTTTGGTGCATCTGTTGCCACAAAAACTCGATCCAATTCAAGTTCTTGCAGCTTGTTTTTAATCTGTTTTATAGCATTTTCAATTGAAGGTATTTCTTTTGAACGACTCCTAACAAAATCAGCTCGTCGTAAATGAACCGCAACATATGGACCTCCGATGGCATTCCTTCTTGGCTAAAATACGCATCAATGTTATATTACCTTACAAATTGAGCCTAAAAACATACAATTTCTTTCATCCAGTCACTTGGCAACATAGTTTTATCTTTCTCGTCATTCGCATTAAGTTGATTCTCCCTAAAATCTTTGGCAATTCGATGTAATTCTTTATTAAATCGCATACTTCGACGGCATTTCCAATATAATCTATCTCCGAACATATCATGTAAAGCAACTTCAGCATGATCAAATAGAAACGATCTAAAATATAAACAATAATATCGTACTGTTATTATTTTAGAATGTTATACTTAGCTGTCGAACTCTTAAGTATACTCGTTAATTGTGAAGTATGTCCATGAAATGATAGGCACTTCACGTTATTAGACGTTATATTCTTGTAATAAAAATAATTCGTTCGAATAGGGTTGTTACAATTCTCGATAGACATTTTCTCTTCAAATTTTCCAGATTCAAACATATCTTGATAATGTTGAAGTATATAAACTTCATCAATTTCAATTTTCTTATATGTAACACCATACTCTACGAACGAAAACAAACTATAAATAAAATACAAGTTTGACTAAAACGAACCTTCAAAAAATTGATACATTTCCATTACAGGTGCAAACTCCTTCATACTCTGTATATCAAAATACAAAGACCATGGTATATATTCAGGCCTTTCGCTGTATTTCCAGTGATACAAGTGAGACCATGGTGGCAAAATTAGTTTAAATTTTCTTAAATTTGCATCCTCTTTACTCTTTTGCAATTTATGTACCCATATTGCATATCTCATGTAGACATCTCTCCGTAAATTAAAACCTTCTGGTGGGTTAATGTCGTAAAATATGTAACTGGAATGTAAAAATCGGTAAATTAAGGTTTACCTGATACTTGGTGTATCATTACCGATTAACGTTCGATGTTTTTGTGCATGTTTCGTCCGATAAATCACAGAAACCATCGTCTTTCATACAATTTACGTGTTGGGTGGAGATTAAAACAATAAAGTATGCGTAAGCGAGCATATTTCTTACATATTTGTTGAAATTTAAAGAAATAATAGTGTTTATTTTGAATTTGTTAACCCTTATTTTTGTTTAATTTAACCTATTGCTGACAGTCATGTCACAATAGTTTTGATCAGTGTCACCAATCATATGAACTAAAAATTCTTAAACTTCTTTAAAATTTCCTAAAGGTTTTATATAAACATTTTTAAAGAATCATGGATATATAAAATTGTACATTTGTTCCCACAATCACCATAAAAAAAATATCAAGTACTAGTATTAGTACAGAAAAAAGAGGTTGACAACAATGATTTTGTTTTAGGCGGCATCTTAAGACATAAATCTGAATTAATACAACAGCAGCGCTGCCAGCACTTGTACCACTTGTACATTCGCACAAGATACAGTACATTTACTGTACGTTTTGTAGGCAACAGCATTTTTCTAGTACGTTTACAGAAAATATTCTTTTATTTAACGCATAAATTTAAACAAATATTTGCACTATCAGCTCACTTTTATATCTTACCGTTGTCGGCATTGCGTATATTACAACCCAGCCAACGGACTCGATCTACAATTCTCTAGATTTTCCTAAATTCAAATTTACGACTAATTATGGAATATTTCGGTTTTGCTTGATTCTATTTCACGAAGATGTTAATGAAAAATAGCATAGTATATATGATAACAATTTTGGAACTGGAATTGTTACCAAATTTAGTATCAAATATTTTTAAATCTAAAACCAGTTCTAACGTGTATACTTTTATTTTGTGCTATTGTGCGTTTTACGTTATAAAGAAAAGCAAGATACAAGAATCTCGTAAGCGCCAGGAATTTTTTAAATTCACCAATCATTTAAGTTTGTTGTTTCAACCACCGCTAAAAAAATTACATATAAAACAAAATAGACTGCTATTATTTTAAACCACTAAAAAATCCTTAGAAATTGTTAATTTTTAATACCTTGACCATTTTTTAGGTTGAATCTCCATCAGTTTTCTTACTTTTTCCCTAAGTTAGCAACACATAAATCGATTACTTTTACAGTAAACCCTGTAAAAAAATGTAGTGCCATCTAGTACGCAAATGGTCAAACTTCGTACGTTCAAAAGTAAAAAAATAACGCAAAGGCATTCTGCTTGCTGGCAACATTAGCCACAAGTATCTTTTCGTCTTTTTTGTTAATAATGCAAACTAATGTAAACTCCTCATAATATTAACTCTTTATTTAAAGAGAACATATTTTAAAAATACAATATCTACAAATTGAATACTCAATCTCGTTAAAAAAAAATAATTACATGGTAACATAAGTTGGTGTCGTCATAACACCGCAATTATTATTTTTGGCAGACATCAACACGTATCCATCATTACCCCAATAATTTGACCAACTGTTTTTGATCAACCAATAATCTTGGTCGTTGATCGTTCCATAGCCAACTGCTAAAACAGCATGATCTAGGTTTTCCTCCTTGTTACCGCTGAAAATAAATTATTTATATAGCGGTAAATAAAAAAAATTGTTTTTACCATTCTTCATCATAGTAGATTCCGTTTGAGTAGAAACTGAATGTCCTATGGCTAGCATCAATCGCAACACTAATTGGACCATGTTTGAAGATCGCTAGCCTTAATGCTTGTTCGTCACTGGGCGTGACATTAACGTAGCCAGTAATTTTTGCTGTTAAACTCACGTTGTTCGCATGGCAATATCCATCCTATCAAAAAACAATTCCCTTACTGCTGTTAATTGATTTAAGATTAGTGTTCATCACTTACTTGTCCTAGATAAGGTCCGTATTGTTCTTCTGTTGGTATACCGCCATGTTTCATCATCCATTGGTAAGCTCTAAAGTCTTCGCCACCATCGCAACCGTTGTTGCCAAATCTGTAACACAAAATACCCATTATCTTATTAAAATTATTTCCTTGAATTTCCAAAATCTACATATCCACTTGAGAATATGTCGAACTAATTCTCTTATAATTCTATCCTCACTTTTAATCAAACGTTAAGTTTTTACAAATGATAAAGTTGATATTTTTCGGCAGAAGGAAATATTTTAAAGATTTTTAGAAATATACAAGATATTCCATTAAAAACTACATTACCCCCATGAGCAATCAATCAAGGCCTGCTGCGAGAATCTCAACAATTGTCCGGTCTTCAAAAAATACGCCCCTTCGATGGCTCCCACAGTTCCAAAAGACCAGCAAGATCCACAGACAGATTGGTCTAAAAGATTTATTTCATTTGGGACAAGTTCTAATCTTTCTGAAAACTTTTACCTTTAACTGGAGTAACCGCGCCGAATATACGCCAATCAAATTGCGCCGGCAATTGTATCCTTTCTACGTGTTGATAAGGGAATGGCTTACCTCCATTGTAAACTCCCGTATAGATCTTTCCTCTTAGGGCTTTCAATTCAATATCGCTTTTGTCAGCTAAATGATTGACGCTTAAGGTGTATCCTATCCCCCATAAAAGATTAAGAATAAATTCTACTAATCGAAATTTTCAAAGCATTTACCTTTGAATTTCCTATTCATTGAATGGATGAATCTAATATTCTGCCTAAACAACTCCTGACGATAAACATGCTCCTTTTTATTACTGTACTGCTTCCTATGTTTGCGTTTGAACTTATCGAACTCGAATTCTAAATGTGAATCGGTAATTGGATGAATAAACTCTTGCATGGGATTAAAGGTGTAGATATGGCGATCTCCAGGTCCGGGGAAAGCGTTGCATGTCATATCTGAAATCGGTACAATGAAGGAATTCAGAGAAATTACCTGATTCTAATGCGATTTTTACCAGAATCTATTGCGAACGTTTCTGGAGCAATATCGCTGGTATCGTAGTTGTCGTAATCTAAATAGTAATGATCATAATGGCTGCCAAGTAAAGAATTAAAGCCCTTCATTTCATATCTGCCATAAAAAAGCGAAAAGAAAATCATGAATTTGATTTGGGGACTTGTTATTAAAATTACCTTATTGGGATGGGATCGATTTCACCTTTATGTTTAGCGTTGCTTTTCGTTGTTAACCACATGGTATATTTGTTGGATTTTTGACCGATTACGTGCACCAGCTGCCATTTCTGGGTATTTTGTCCGTTGACGATTTCATTTCCTACAAAGTTTTTAAAGATTTTATCGCTGCACCGTTTTCAAGAATTAATGAAAATATTGTGTACCTATATATTCGAATCCAGTTAGATTTGGTAAAATTGTTTGAGGTTCTATCTTATATTCGTTCGTGCCATTCACTTGAAGACAGGTATTGGCATTTGTCTCCGTTTCAGTCGTAACTGGCGCTATCTTTAAACTTGTACCATACATGCCATAAGGAGACAGTTGATATGTCTTCACCATACCACCATAGTAGTCTATTCGTGATTGACCAGAGGGTCCATCGTACCTTGGATAAGGTACGGCGATTAGTATTTTTAATTTCAATGATATTATTGATCTAATTGTACAAATTTTGAATAAATACGCAAAATTTTATGGTGTGTGGAATAGGGAGATTACAAAATCATTATCTTCGTCTTGATGTAATCTTTTCTAGAGCTAAGTTTAGTTTATATTCAAGGTTTCACGTTTTAAAGAGATTCTTTGTTTTAAATGTAAAAACTTCTTTTTTTATGTCTGCATTTAATCTATCTCACTTACTTACAATTTTCAATATTCAAAATTAATTTTTTTTCAGAATTCGGTTTCAATGTGTCAATTCAAAAGGAACAAAATCAATTTATAGTAGAACAAAACTGTGCGATATTAAACTGCAATTACAAAAATAGTAGAATGCAGGCTTTCACGTCAGGCGGTTGATTTTGCCAGTATGATGCAGGTTTTCAAAATGCCGCCCCTTAAATATTTTTTTCTTTATGTTGCCACCCTGCGTATGCCGCCCCCTTACTGTACCTTCTGATGTGGCTGTCTTTCTGTATTAAAGCACGGCACGGCCTTAATCAAATCCATACTTTTTAATTTTTTGTTATTACTACGTATATTTCCGTAATTTTGCAATTTTTAATAAAATGATTTATTGTTAGTTCTACCGGGTGGCGCAAAACATTGTGGATTGAATTCCTTGTAACTTTTTGATTTCATTGTTTTTTAAATTTTATTTTAGCATTTTCTAAAGACTCGAGGAATTTAAAATGGAACAGTACACAATCGAACAACGAACCAAAATCATCGAACTTTATTTTGAAAATCAGCGGTCCATTGTTTTGACTAGTGCATATCCTCGTGCGGATTGGACCCTCAGAGCCAACAATAAACCGTCTGGTTACAAATTTTCGACAACAAGGGACAGCAAGGAACCTTCGCGGTACCGGAAGACGACGTACGGCGCATACGCAAAATATTTGAACGTGTACGGGAGAATATGCAGGAAAGTGCAGAAACATCAACGAGGAAATGTTCGACACAACTTGGGCTATCGCGAAGCTCGCTGCAGAGAATTTTGCATACATTACGTATGTTCTCATATGAAGTTAACTTTGTGCAAGAATTGAACCCGACAGACTACCAGCAACGATTTGATTATGCCATTTATTTCAGGCAAAAAGCAGAAGAAAATCTAGATTCTATTCACAATTTGATAATGAGCGATGAAGCCCATGTCCAATTAAATGGCTTCGTAAACAAACAAAACTGCAGGGTATGGGACACTGAGAATCCAAGAGCAGTTCATCAGCAACAATTACACCCACTCAAGTGTATTGTTTGGTGTGGTGTATCGTCCGAAAGGATCATTGGTCCATACATCTTTGAAAATGAGGACGGTGACGCAGTTTCCATCAATAGTGCTTAATATTGGGCGATGTTCGAAAATTTTTTAAGGCCAACTATGGAAAACCATACAACCTTGTGGTTCCAACAAAATGGAGCCACAGTGCATACTGCAAGGGGCTCAATGGCTCTGTGAAGGGATATCTTTGGCGAATGCATTATTTCGCGCGGAGGCTATTTCAATTGGCCTCCGCATTCGCCGTATTTAACCACTTCTGACTGTTGTGTACGTTAATAAGCCAAGAACCATCCACCAACTAAAAAATGACATTCTCAATGAAATCGCGGCCATAACACCTGAAATTTTGCGAAAAGTTATGGAAAGAACACGAATGTGCGAAGCGGAAAATGGCCATCACTTGCGAGATACCACTTTCCACAATGAAATCAAAAATATTCCTCATTAATATACTACATTAAAAGATATATACCGATTGGGAAAATGCGAAATTAGCCATATCGCTAACCCCTCCTCGCGCTCAAGTGGAGGAGTTGGCGGCAGATGACTCAAGGTTACCGATGTGGTTAGTTACGAGGTAGACTGCAGGATGTGCGAACGATCTTAGAGAGAATTTCTAGAGTATTTATTTTTCTTTTCTCTTATTTCATCGGAATCTGTTTTTATTTTCGTCGTTAGAATTACTTATTAATTTCGTCTAAGCTTCGTAGCAACAACAAAATAAGTATGCGAAACTCTCATTTCCAGGCGACTATGACTTCAAATTATTACGTGCGCCCTTCATACAATAGGTCTACATCCCGACATTGTTCGAAGTGTACTAACACGTCTTGCATCGAATTGCTTGGATTTCACTTAGTTCCCTCCACGCTCTCTCGCATGTACGGCGAGGGGATACCGATATTTCACATTTCACAATCGGTATATATAATAATCATCGCTTAAATAAAAAACTTATAAAGAATTTAAACCACAACGTTCATTTTGCGCCACTTAGTACCCTCTGTTAAAATAAATGCCTCAACTTTGAGAACGACGTGTATACAAGGGTCTTCCGGTTACTGTCATGGCGGTTTTTTTAAACTTGAACTTCTGTAGAAAGAAGCATTACAAGCGTAGTTAAAAGCACTACGGCAATATACGTAACACAAACCCAAAATAATCGTGCTTCTTTTGTTTTCTCAAACAAAATAGAAAAGGAAAACCATGACAGAAATCGCCACAATAAACAGAGTCGATTAGAACAAAAAGAATTTGCATATCTAATCTAGCCGGCCATGTGTTTGGTTTAATTTTAAAATAAAATAAATCTAAAAGCTATTGACATTGATAACTTCTAAAGCAAACATTTAATTAGGTATAGCATGTGTTTGTCTCTACTTCTCATATTACAATAGAATTACATTCTAATTATTAAATAGCAGGAAACATATTTTTTAATAATATTTCTCAAGTAGGTTTGTATTATATCTATAAATATCAAGATATCTTCGCGGTAAAAGCCCGGACAAAAAAAACTAAGTTCTTGCATAATATTGTTTTGATCAAGCGTGCGAGTTTTGTTTATAAAAAAAGCGGCACGTCATTATAAATGTAGCAACTGATGTCTAAGAAAACCAAGCAAGATGTTTCTTTGTATATTTAGTTTTACAGTTTCTACATACGCTGCAAAATAGACACTTACCAAGCGTAGAAAGGTTCTGCAATTTCTGCGTAGGGTATAAACAAAGTGCCTTTAACTGTATACGTCGGACTCCAATCTAAAGATTTGACTTTTTTACTTTTGGCCTCACCTGTAAAAAATCACAGATGCTTTTAGAATTAATTAGATACTACGAGAGATCTAGTTACCGCACAACCAAAGCGCCAAAACACAAAACAATATCAACGACAGCCGCATGCTTGCTCGAACGATGTCTTCCCTAGTAAATCACCGATCAGAATGTGAAATTCTTCATCCGGAGACGATCAAATAAATCTCCGATTGTACTTATAGAGCCGACCTCTCACTCTGTGCTGAGAAGGCAAAATACAGCTGATAAACAGAAAGAAGTATTGAGTTCGCGAACGATCTCTTTGTACAGGTTTCGCTCAATACTTTGTCATCATAATATCAAAACTAGTTTCGCGAACTCTTCTCTGTGTTTGTTGTTTTAATGTTGTATAAATGTAGACAATAGGAAGGTATGCGTATGTGTAGTGACTTTTTCGTTTATTTATTATTATTACATATTTATTGCGGTTTGTTTATTTGATACAAACTTTAATGGATTATTGTGTATTGAATTCTTTGTTTTATTTTGTTTTGTACTCTTGTAATTATCTATTTAGGTTTCGAGGTGTATTTATTATCGCTAATATGTGTTTTGTTTCCTTAGCATCCTAGGATAAATCACTATTCTGTATATACATTACTTGGGAGTTACAGTAGGGCAAACAGGGAAAGAAAGAATAACCAAAGGTAATCAAGCGTTCGGGAGAAAAGCAGAAAACTAAGTAGAAAAAGATAAAAATATACAAAACGTCAATAAGACCGGTAATTACCTACATATGCCGCGGAAACAACAGTAATGAACAAAAAAGAAGAGGAAAGCTTGAGAAGACTAAAAAGGAGGATTATGCGAACAATAAAGAAAAGAAACAAGGAAATAGAAGGTGAAAGTATAAGGCGAGTTCGGGTATTCGTTCGGAATAACTCCATTTACTCCAAGCACCCTACTCGCGCTCTTTAATGTTCGGAAATGTCGTAGAGTTACTCAATTCATTCGTTTAGAAGTATGGCTTCAGTGATCCACTTTTGCTCTACTAAGTGGACACCAATCTAGCGAAGAAATAGAGGGAAATCCAGAACACGATGGTGGAGCAATATGGAAAAAGATCTGAAGGCAATGATCATAAAACAATGGGAAGAGAAATGCAGAGACAGGAAGACATGGAAACAAGTAACAAAGTCAGCAAGGACTCACAACAAAGCAGAGAATAGGAAAAGCGGACTAATCCACCGCAGAAAATGGATACAATACGCTTAAGCGTGAGCCATAATCCGAAGGGATTTAAAGGCGTTAATGATACGTCCCAAACTTTCGCGTTGCGATATGAATTTTTGCGTTTTACGTTGTAAAGAAGAACAAAATACAAGAATCCCCGGTTAAATGTTTAAATTTCGTGGTTAATTTAAATTAACAGTTGCGACAATAAAGGCCGATATTCGGACGTATTGTGCTAAGAACTTACACTTAGGTGAACATTAAAACAATCCCCGTTGAAAATGAAATGGGCTGCCATTATTTTAAACCGCTTGAAAAACCTAAGAAATTGTTAATTTTTTAGAGTGTAATCTCTAGATTTAACGACCTTTTCCCTAAATTGGCAACACTGGTTTATAATTCGATGATCCAGGAAATCGATTGCTTTTATAGTAAACGTAATGTAAAAATAGTACGCAGACGGTCAAATTTGCTACATTCAAAAATAAATCAACTTATTATTCCTACTATTGAAAGTTAATCTCTAATGATAGCCAATAGTAAACCTAGAAACTATTTCCCTATTACTAGGTCGAAACTAGTAAAACGTTGTATACAGTCCTTCAATAGACTGGCACAAGACAATAAGTTAATCTTTGATCTGGGTGCCAGAACATGAGAGTATTAAGGGCAATATAATAGTCGACGAACTAGCCAAGGTGGATTCCGCTACAATGGAGATCTGGTTCTGGTTAGATAAAGAACATGTATCTTTACATGTACGTCAATGTAGTCAATTTCCATTTCTTAATGAAGATCAACTGCATATTAAAGTACTAATAGGGAATGGAGATAGTTCTATGTTAACATAATTAGACGTACCAAAAAAGACGTCAAGACCATTACCGTCAAGGCCATTACCGGGTTGGCGGATACTGCCTCCTGAAAAAGCATCTGTATAACAGTAAGTCTAGTAAACAAAGTACTAAAGGAGAAACATTTCAGGGAGGATCTACTGGAACCTTCGAGGGTGCTCAAATTTCCCCTGAGCCTTTATAGAGGACACTAATGGCCAGTCGCACCGACATGTCTTAAATTATAAACACTAACTATTACTTAAATAAGTAAATCTTACCTATGGCACATGTTTTTCTGTAATTTAAGTGTTATTTAGTTTAGTTAAAAATTAAGTTATCTCAATGAGATTGGCTATTAGCTGCATAAGTGGAAATGAGAGTTCTGTTGAGGACGGTAAAAAGAGTATAAAGCTCATTCTTATGGAAATTAGAGTTTTATTGAGGACAGTACAAAGAGTATTAAGCTCACGTGCCTAGACTATTGGTAACAATATGAATGAATGAATGAATGAAGTAGTCGATGCTTAAAAGTGCGAGGTATATTCCGTAAAATTATTGTACGATCATTTACATTTGAACAACGCTGTATCTATAGAGGGTTCATAGCAACCGTGATATAGGAAATAAAAGACAATATAACCGTAATTACATATTTATTTTATGAATACTTTAAACAATTTAAGTGGGATACAAGATTATATTATATAAATATTTAATGTACACTCAAATAAACAACAGTTGTATCTTTCTGTTTGTATAGGTATTCGGGGTATTCCAAGATAATTCCAAGGCACTTCCAAGAATCATATGAAGAGTAGGCAAGAATTCCTATTGTCTTTTTGAATGAAACACAAATTTCTTAATCAAGGAATGCTTAAGGAAAAGTATACCTTAAGGAAGAACTATGAATAGGGCTGCAGAAATCAGAAAATATTCAGAGCCAATTAATTGTCGTGAAAAATAGTTTAGGATTTTTTTTAGCCAATCAAATTGCATCTGACTAGTTTGTGGTTTACAAGCTTATAATTATTACGTATTAATGTAAAATTATGATAAATTAGGATTAATAGAAATTATTAAATATATTTTTAAACCTATGCATTTCCTTTTGTATTTTTTTTTTCGTTACTAGTGTATTTATGTTTATGTGTGACGTTGCAAATGTCAAATGATGTCAAATATGAGGGCTGTGTGAGATAGTTTATAAACAAACTTCGAATTATAATTTTTTACCACGAATTTCTAAGAAATGGCTACTAGAAGCCTGACAGAGGTATTCGTATTAATGAGAAACAATGCCATACGTAACAGACACATATACACAGATCAGGTTAGTCATGTTAAGAGGTTATGTAAACGAAATTCCACTCAACATCTAATTAATAAAATGTAGGATACGTCGGAGCGAATGCATTTGGTCTCTCTAAACGATGCCGAACATGGAGAGGGTCCGTTCGAAACTTCTATGCCTCCAATATGGACAGATCAATTGGAAGAGGCTCAATTTACAATATCGAAATTAAAGACAAAAATACAAGAACTGAAAATGTTACATTCCCGAAATTTACACAGGCCTACATTCGATGAGAATTCCGAAGATGAGATACTGATAGAGAATTCTACTGCGGAAATAACGACGATGTTTACTTCCGTACATAGGGTAGTACAAATTATTAAGAGTTATACATTTGAAGGTTGTAAATCTGGCATAAAAAGAAGTTGCACTTACTTAAGATTATGAATATTTTCTAGGAAACTTGAAGGAAAAACTATTAACGACTAATGTCGTTCGATCGTTAGCCGCTGCTTTACAAGATTTATCAATACAATTCAGAACAACACAGAATAGCTATTTACGACAAATCCAATCAAGAGAAGAAAGATCTAAGATATACTTTGAAAATCCAGCATTAGAAGATGATGTGATGTTCGCACACGGGGACGAAGATATCGATAGTACATTTATGAATTCCCGAAACAATCAACAGGAGTTACTTTATTTAGAGGAGGAGAATACCAGGATGGTGCAACAGCGAGAGCAAGAAGTCAATGCAATCGTAAAATCCATAGTTGATCTCAATTCAATTTTCAAAGATCTAAGCCAGATGGTAGCAGATCAAGGTACTATTTTAGATCGGATCGATTATAATGTCGAGCAGACGCACACCCAGGTATACGAAGGCTTTCGACAGCTGCAAAAAGCTGATGCATATCAGAGGAAAAATAGAAAAATGTGCGCTATACTTGTTCTATCGGCAACGATAATTTTAATGGTATTTGTTTTAGCTATCGTAAAAACCTAGTCTCCTTTTTAATCGTCTACTGTGATTTTAATTTATATATTTAACGTTAAGGCCCTTTATATAACTTATTTTTTTAAAATTAAGGCAAACGATGTTTATTAATAAGTAAATATGTGTATATTGTGTAAGAAAAAAAAGGAAGATGAAATATTTAATGTAAAAAAATGTAAATAAGATGTAACGGACTAATAAAAAGAAATTAAAAACCGTATTTTAATTTTGTTACACCCTTCAGTTTACAGAAAGTGAATTAAATATTTAATGGCGAATTAGCACGTTAATCTCTAATTAACCTAATTTTGTGACGTCACTAATTGCGAACACACTTTAATCATCAATTAAATCAATTCATGATTCAATTCAAACGTTACTTTGACACCTGTCAATATTAACGCGAAAGAAAGTAAAATACCAAGGTAATTGCTGTTATTTGCATAAATATAACAAGAATTTCCTTAAAATAGGACGGATGTTCATCTAAATATAATTACTAAGACACGCAAAATTATTTCCGTGCCGCCGATTGCCCCAAATGCTTTTTTTTCTAATCTGTAAATCACAAATTAAGTCAGCTCTTAGTGTATATGTACAGTAATTGATTTAATCATGTTAATTCGAGATTAACTTAATTCAGAATCAAAAAGTGTTGTTTATACCGGATTTTCTATCATCAATTAATTGCAGACATTTTCATTCGAATTCATAGAAAATGCCGTTTGCTCAAAGAAAGAGTTTACCATAAAAGAAATTGAGATTTGAAGTGAAATTGTGAGTAATAACTAGAGTAACCTAAACTTGCGGACTCGCATAGGCGTCGGTATTACGGGTTAATATAAAAATTCATAAATAAACTAAACCGGTAGAGAAGCAGGCATGTAGTGTCGACTTTGAATATAAATCATGTTAAACCGCGTTGGGAGAGATTTCGTTTTAGTACCGGTTGAGCTGTTGCAGAGTCGAACGGTCAAGGTTATGTACTTACCTGTCGCTTTTGAAAATATAGCTGGTGTTTTTTGTGTGTTGTAGTATTATACCAAGAACATAATTAGTGTATCGTTTCATATAGAACTAATATTTACATACCTAAGAAAACAATGCCTCGTAATAAATTTGCTACTAATGTACATAAGTATGTGTCACTTTTCCCCCATTTAAAATATGACGATAGTGCAGTTTTTTTGCTTAATATGCAATGTTCGTTTGGCTGCATTGGACAGAACTGATTGCCAGAGGCATGTCAATGGTATTAAGCATATGAGAAATGCAAGAACTGAAATACCTTATACACTATTCCTCATACATTTATTAATTATGTTTACCTCTTGTAATCTTCCGTTGTCGTTGGTGAGAAAAGCAGCTTTTAAAATCTATTGGCGACAATACATTCCAAAGTACCCATTACCCTCACAAACACAATTACAGAATCATTTGCCGCGAATGAAAGAGATGCTAGAAAATGTGTATAAACGTGATTTGTGTTCCAAAAAAATATGGATTACCGTGGATGAGACGACCGATATAAAGAAAAACAGTATTGTGAATGTAATAGCTCGCGTTTTATCTAGCGAGAACACAGCATCTCGATATTTGTTAGCTTGCAAACGTGTTCAACAATGTACCGCGGAAAATATTCAAAAAGTGATAATGAACGCTTTGAAAAAATTTAAAATTGAAAGTCAAAGAGAATTTCAAATTCCTCAACTTTTAGAAGATTTAACAACAATATGTACCAATTATACAGTATTACTAGATGCCATCAGAAAACTACAATGTACTGAATTGTCATTGCAGGAATCATTAGACATAGTGGAGAGTGTAAAAAATAAATTACACACATTAAATGATACGCCAGGATTATGCGCTAGTCAAAAGTTGGCAGGTTTTAAGGAAAAATCCCGATTTTAATACTTTAGAGGCCGTTTATAATAAGTGTAAGAATAGTGAACTTTTAAGTGATTTTGAAAAACAGTTTCTACATGCAAATGCAACTTCCTTAGATGTGGAGAGATCGTTTTCTATGTATAAGAATATTTTTTCTTGTCGACGCACAAGGTTTAAAGAAGTAACCGTGGAAACATATGCAATGATGCAAGTTTACAGTAGTTCACATCCTGATGCCTCTGATTTGTTGTATAATTAGCAAGTAAGTTTATTTATGAATGCTAAAGCACTATTTATAGTACTTTTTCAACTAAAATTTTCGGGTACAAAAGAAATTGAACAAAACTAAATCTATCCATTCGCAAGTCAATTTCTTTTAGTTTTTAGTGTCTTCCTATTTTTTGTGAGTGATACCTATGAAAGGATGGTAGTTGGTAGTACATGACATAAATGGAATGTGAAAGCAGTAGGTGGAATTAGTACAATTTGGGGATTTTCTGTACTTTTTTTTGCCTTGCTAAAGTACTTTTATGTTGGTACTTCTGGCAACGATGATTCAAGTAGGATAACGTTAAGGTACGAGGGTACAGTCTGCAACATCTCCAGCCTAACACAGTTTTTTTTGTCATATTGTTTTATTTCTCAACCTAGCCTTCTTGCCTTCACTTTTGCTAGCGATAGGCGTTTACGAATGCGATGACCTCCTCATTCGATGAAAGTTTCTGTCCTCCGAGCGAAACTTTGAGCATAGGAAACAGAAAAAAGTGTCTGGGGGCCAGTGCAGGTGAATAAGGTGGGTGGTCTATCAATTCGAACCCCGATTTGTGAATTTTTGCCATGACGACCACTGAAGTGTGAAACGGTGCGTTGTTTTGGTGGAACAACAATTTCTGCCTTCAGCTTGTCAAGTAATGGTACATAGTATATCCCCGTTATTGTTTTTCCTTTTTAAAGATAATCGATTAACACAACTTCATGACTATCCCAAAAACATGACCGATGGAACAGTCTTCGCCTTTTTCGGAGCCAATTCGTCCCTCGCAGTCCACTGTTTCGACCGGTCCTTGGCTTCAGGAGTGTACTGGTGGATCTATGTTTTATCTGCAGTTATTAATCGACGCCAACTCCGACTTATTTCGCTTAAACTGCTTCAACAGGGCTTTGGAAATGTTCATTCGAAAGCGTTTTGATTCTGAATGGGCAAGCGCGGCACCAACGCGCCGTTAGCTTTTTGATGCTGAAATCTTCAGTCAACATTATGACAAACACGTTCTTTTGAGATGCCCACAGTCTCTCGTATCTCGGTCGCCTAGCACCATTTGGTGAACTTTTCCGATGTTATCGGCAGTGGTTGAAGTTTTTGGTCATCCCGAATGTTCATCGTCAACCAAGCTGGTACGACTACATTTAAGTTCAGCTGCCCAAAATTTTACTGTGGCAAATATTTACGATTGACACTGGCAGATAATTTGACATTAAATTATTTAATTGTCATATTTTACAAGACATATTTAAAATGGATGCCATAATAATATCGCTGGTCCCAGATTTTTATGAAAGCGATGGTACAATGTACACAATATGCAAAGAAAATTCACAAGGGAATCGATGCCTTGTCGTTGACCCCCCGTTTACATCACCACCAGCCGCCAATGTTCAAATGTAAAATCTTTACCCTCGTTTTATTAAATTAGCCATTAAATGCTATTGAATTTGGATACCAAGTCGGGACACTACAAATTTTAAATATTTTTAGATTTTGCCAAACTATTGACTTACCCTGTATAACTATTTATGAAACCATAGATATTGTAATTTTTACTTTAAAAGGATTTTTTCATATTTTACAAAATTTTAATCGATTAAAACATCTATATTTCACGATTAATCTGCATGCAACAGTATTGACCAAACATATGATAATTTTTTTAAGTTATTTTTTGGTTTAGTTATTAAAAAAAAACAAGTTTTTGTCAAAGAACCAAATACTTACTTTGCAATATTGTAGAAAAGAAGAAAATTTAATCCCATATCAACTAAAACAAAATTATACATTTGTCAATAAATTTATTTAGCACAAAATAATTTACATTCATTTTAAAAAACTCGTTACATATGAAAAGTTTCTGCGAAATATTTAATGTTGCTTTGAAACATACGCTTAATAGAAAAAATTGCATACATACTTCCACACAGAACATGTGCATGGTAAATAAATATAAACGAATTGCCTTTTCATTTCGCTTCTTTATAAAATTTAACCTAAATACAAATTATTCAAACCTCTTTATACGTATCATCAACGTGTTTTTTGTATTGCGCCTGCGACCTCCATAATTCGGCTGCGAGAGAGTTTAAAGGGCTGGTGATGTTTGGCTCACATAATAACGCTTGTATCGATAATAAAATTGTTCTAACGTCATACAAAGCCGACCATTTATCTTTTAATATATCTAAGCATATATTACCGCCGGTATCGACGTTGGGATGAAAGCAAGGTGTGATGAATTTAACTACTGGAGCAGAGTAAGGGTATGAATTGGGAAATTGCATACTAAGTTTGTACTTTTGATTTTCGTATACGGTGTCTCTGGGGCCCATTATCGTGCCTATCCATCTAAATAGGTTCTCACCTTCGGGGAACGCCGAGACGTTCTTATCTTGCGACATCATTAAAGTCATGAGTTCTTTGTGAAGGCTGTAAAAAGTGATGTTCCTTACTGTTTTTTCTAGGTTAGGATCGAATAAATTTCTCTTACCGCTTTGTGACAGCATGATTATCCGTCGAATGCTTCTTATTATCGTCATTACGCTTAGCGTTGCTGGAATGTTGTTCCTGTGATGGGTTTACGTTTTGAGCCATTTCGATTCCGCGACGTTTTAGTAAAATAAAGTGTAAAAGTTCGTTGATAAAACTTGATAGCAGAAATTTGTTTTTGAAATTGACCAATCGTTGTGCTCGTAGTAGTTGGTATTTATTCCGCCGGTGTCAGCGCTGTTGTAATTTGAATAAATCCTCATGATTTAAAAGTCACCGAAAAAAGAAATAAATCATTACAAAGTAAAAATTATAACCCGAATCTTTTAATCTTAATTAATTTGGTAATCTTCCAGAATCGGTGCCTGCATACATAATAGATTATATTCTGCACAGAATCTATAGCACAGAAAACACGTTTGTTGGACATTAGGCGGACACCCGTGTCAGATTTCTGTTTCAATAAAGTCGCCAATATTTTATTGTTATTCTTCAGAATTTCTCATTACTGTTAACAACGGTTGCCAATGACCTTTAATACTGCAAGCATGTTCTCTTCTCTTCTTTTAGTTGCAGTATTCATAAGTTAAAATTTAAATTTGCCACGTATTTTTAAGTTGGTGATAGTGACCAGGTTGGTAAGGAACTACAGATTGAAGTTAGTCTTTGGAGAGTCCTCATATTTATGTTAGGTAGTGACGAAAAAATATACGTGTCAAGATTAAGTATGAAAATCCGAAACAAAAGGAGTTTCTATATTATATAATTATATAAGTTTCTAACAAAAACTATGCATACAAATTTTTATAAAGAATTTTGCAATAGAATGCTTCATAAACACAAAGGAAAACCACAAGATTTTTTTACTAAATTATTAGGACTGTTAATAACTGTAACGATAAAGATGTTGAAAATAAAAACGAATTATGAAGATATTCCTACATTCATTGATAATGATCCTAGAAATTAGCTAATGTTAATATCATTCTTAAATTTTGTGAGAAACCAAATCCGGGTACAAATATAGTATTCCTAATATTTTATTTTATTCTTTCACGTTTATTTGTTTTTGTAACATATTACATTTGAAAAAGAGATTAGTTTTACAGTAATATGTAAAGAGCAAAGAGAGTGTAATGAAATAACATGATTGTAGATAGTTACAAGTGAATTAAATACTTTAATTTATCGAACAAGAGCTGAAGAGAAAAAGTACAACCCTGTAAGATATAAGTTGAATATAGATCTGACAACAGTGTTGTCACTTTTGATTTTTGGTAAATGAGTTTGACGGTTACATATCTACCCGGCGCACATATGATTTTACTATTACAAGTTTCCGTTTTTAGTACAATTGTACTAAATTTAGTGCAATCGCAATTTAGGACAGGTTGTTTTTCAATATTAGCAAGAATAGCAAGTAGTCGTATTGGGATTTTACATTAAGCGACACGCCACCATGCGGCAAAATTAGAAACTACAAAAAAGGGAGATCTGTTTTTTTTTTGCCGTGTGTCCGTGTGTTTCTTTAATTTTTTTAATTTTTTTCCTCCAATATTGTCATATTTTTTATAAAATCATTTTTTTTTGAAGATCTATTGCAGTTTTTTGTTACAGAAAACGAAGTATTTGATATATATTGTTTCCATTTAAACGAAATTTTTTTAAAGGGTCAAATGTACACAAAATTAAGTAAAATTTTTGCTTCACCTTTAAAGATATGGAAATCACGATACTTATTATCTTTTTGAACCTTTTCGGTTATTACAGGCATTACCAATTTTCGAGATGCATAATAGGGGAAGCTATAGTAAAGCAAGGGCCTATCGCACCGTGGTTTTAGAAAAGATAGTGTTTTGCAAAATTTTCTGCTCTTGCAAAACATTTTAAAAAGGGCGCCGTTTGATTTGGATAATAAGAACCAGACGCAAATGCATGATATTTTAAAATTTAATATTAGAAAAGCCAAAGGAGTTTTTAAAGAATTTAGATCAAAAAAAAATTTAGCCTAAAATGTTGCAGAAAAACATTGGGCCCTATGTTCTTTGATATTGAACAGTTGCAACGGAAACCAAAGAAAACGAACTGGGTTTCAAGAAAGGGCAATTTGTTAAACTTAGTGTTTCATAGTATTAATACGATAATATCTAGCGTTTTTTGCAGGGAAAAATTTTATAGGCATAAAAAAAATTTAATACTTGGAATTAAAGAAGTCGTATATGAAAATATTATATGAAAATATTTATGTTTTTAATGTTCTTTAAAAATTTTAAATTTTATTAAATTAAAAACATAATTTTCAAGAATTTAATTTATCAATTTTTTATTTTTTTCATAGGATCAAGATTTTACTAAATTATACATATTCCTTGAAAAATTTTGGGAAACAAAATCAAAAAATATTTTGGCCGAAGGGATTTAGGAGAAAAAGTGCACGATAAAAACGGAAAAAATCAAAAATTCGAAGCTGTTGCCGCTCTGCAAAAAGCCAGTAAAAATTGCGAAGTTTTTGAAACGGGTTAAAATAAGAAATATACCCGGGGTAGCAATCCCAGATGGTATTTTATAAAAAAAGAAGCAGTAAAACTTTTGGAAAAAAAATTTGTCCTTATGCAGGTGCAAAATAAAAAGAAACCCCCTGCATAGAACAGACATATTTATTACCCCGGGAAAGGGAAAAAGTTTTTAAAAAAAAAAAAGTTTCTACTATCCCAAATTTTCAACTAGGTTTAGTATTTGAATTTAAAAAAGAATGCATCTTATATATATCATCTTTTGACTTATTTTTTATAAAAATTGTTTTAAATAGAGAACCTTTATAATTTTAAAAATTTAATTTTTTTAAAATGCAACAAGATATATTAAAATAAATTTAATTTATATGTACCAAAAAAAGATTAAAGGATCACGTATGATTTGTTTTTATTTTTTTTTAATAGTCAATAATTTACGTATTTTACTCAAAAAAATATTTTTACGCCCCGTGGAAATATCTAAAAAATTTTTGTTTAATAAAATGGGATATGTCAATAGTAGTAAAAATTTTACAAGTATTTAACAGCAGGATTGGGCCTGATAAACCTTTTCTTTTTTTAATCATTGATTAAATTAAAAGAAAAAAAAGATAAAATGATTAACTTTTTTATTTAAAAAATTATTTCTAGTTACAAAAAAAAGTAATGACTTATAAATAATACATTAAAAGGTAAATGCAAAAAGTATTAAAAAAGATCAAAACCCATAATTTTTAAAAGGCAATTTTCGAAAATGAGCTGCACAAAACTTTCTTTTAAAAAGGAGTTCAAATACGCAAAACAAAATTCTAAACTATTTAGTCTTTTCATTTTACAAAAAAATCGAGTAAACTAAAGTTACAAAATTATCATCTCCTAATAGGGGTTTTATAAATTAACTATTGCACAAAAAACGGTAAAAAATTTTCTATAGTGAAAAAGTGAACGGGAAAAGATTTTGTAAAAATTTTTAAATGATTTTTTTCTTTGTTTGTTTTCTATATGGACCTAGCTTTTCAATTTTAAAGTTGTACATTTTCTTGTTGAACTGGTTTTATCTTTTTTAAGAATGGTGGCCCATGAGTTTATTCTATAAACATTTGTAAGTCATCAAAAGAAAACCCCTTTATTACCATTACAGCATCTTTCCCAAACCTAATTTTTTAAAAAGTACTTTGTTAAAAAAATTTCTTTTTTCTGATGTTCTTCCTCCATATGCCGACTGAAAATGTTAAAATCCAGCGGGCCCCCCGCCTGTCATAAATTTTATGTCGTGACCTTTTTATGAGAAAAGTTAATATTTTGCAAAATAAACGTTTACATTTTTTATGGGAATTCTGTACTCCAAAACAACTCGAACATGGGAAAAAGCTTTTAAAGCATTTAGGAAATTACTTTACATTCCCTTCTGAAGAAGGCCACATAATTAGAGGTTTCAAAACAGCTGCTAACTTTGGAATCATATCATGAAATATGACTTTACAAGTTTTACCTGTTACTAAAGAAAATAACGCTGCAAGAGCAACATATCTTAGTCCAGTCTTTAATTTCATTAAAGTCATTATAATTCTTTCTTTTGTGCTTAATTTATGTACTCGCAGATCAGGAAAATATTCATTAAACCTTTTACTAATGTTTCCAACATAACGAATGAAGGTAATCCAGTTAAAGAACGTAGCTTTATATCACTGTCAATGCAGTTAATAAAGGGTAAAACAATATCGCCACTTTTTACCTGTGTTGCTTTTTCAGCTTTATTTTTACCTGCATTTTCAAATTGCAACAAACATTCTATTGCCATCTTTTCTTTTTTGTGACAAGTTATGTAGCCTATTCTCAATCGCATCAACATTTGCTATTAATTCAGCATTTTCTTCACATTTGTATTCAGAAAATCCTGAATATGATGGATCTGATGTTTTTTGGTCTACCAATTTTCTAGCTGATCTATCCTTTGATTATATGTGTTAAATCTTCTCATTGGCAAGTTTTGAGATGGAACTGCATCTTTTTTGAGTCTAGGCCTCTTAGTTGAAAAATCTAAATATACAAAAAAGATATATATTGTTTGATAAGAATTTAATGGAATACAAATTTTTACCTGGTAAGATGAAATCACTTTTTTTAAAATGTAAAGAACAAACACGCATAGCAGGAGTTGTAGGTTTCCCCATTAGCAATTTCAGTTACCAAGCTTTCTTCTTGTCCACTTTTTCTTGTAATCCTAACTTGTTGGTCAGAAATACATATCCGCTCTTCTCCTTTGGAAAATAATGAACTTAAAGTGCGCTCTCGTCCTCTTTTCGTATGGCAGCCGTATACGCAGCAATTAGTATTTGATATTAATTTTAGTTTCCCCATTTCAAAGTGCGTGAAGTATATGTACCTACTCTAAAAAAATCCCTTAGAATTTTTGATATACAGAAATTTAGTATTTATTACCTGTAATAGAACACGATTACTTCAAGCTTTTAAAAAAACTGTTTTTCTGTAAACAAATTTATGGTGAACGCGATCGTTAATTAAGAAATAACTCGGAAAACAAGTAAACGCTAACGGAACCAATCGAATGTGTCTACGGTATATCCTTAACGCCGCCATTGTTGATGCGATGGTGGGGGGAGATGGGTTTTTGATTTTTCTTTTAAAATTTCGCTCCTAAATTTTATATTCTCATTTAGTATAATTTTTTTAACTGGAGGCAACACTGTACAAGCGGCACGCGCGCATTTCTCATGTTCACCATCGTCTTTTTATAAAAGAAGTAATTTTTATTGATAAATAAATTAATCCTAAATTAATGCATAAGGCCCCTAGGGCCTTATGCATAGTCATATTTAGTAGCCACTAAGATCTTACTAAGACCCTATTAAGAAAATTCCTATTCATAGTTGTATTTAGTAGCGTACTACGCTTAGTTGCCAACTAAATCCTTAGTAGGAATTTAGGGTATGTTTAAGGCGCGAAAACGATACTAAATCTAACCACATTTGTTTGACAGGTGTTTATTAGTGTTCGTGTTTGTAAAATTTGGTAAAGAAATTAATTTTGCGTTAAAGTCGGTTTAGTAATCACATTAATAGCAACACAAATATGCAATCCCTTGATGTACGTGTAATATTACGCGCGTAATAGTCATACAATATTAATTGAATTGCAATTTTTTTAGAAAAAACGTGCACGCTCACAAAATTGGGACGATCTAGAAAAGAATGTTTTTCTAGAGTCCATAAAAAGTGAATTGGGAATAATAGAAAAAATAAAAAAAATTAACCGTTTTAAATAAAGATAAAAACACAGCATGGGAGCGTATTTCCCAAAAAATGGAAGTACAAGGTATGTTATGTATCATATTACTGCTATATTTCTATATAATGTTATAAATTTATTAAAATTAAAATTATTTACTTTTTGCTAGGTTTTGCACGCGATTCGAAACGTATGAAGGAGCAGTGGCAAAGAATGAAGGTGCAGGCCAAAAAAAAACAAGCATGTTTAAGAAGTATAGGAGTGGAACAGGGGGTGGTCCTCCTGCACCGGCTCCTTCAGAAATTGATTGGAAGATTAAGGACTTGCTTCCGCAGGAGTTTGTAGAGGACATATCGCAATATGACTCTGATGCAATCTACAATGTTAGTTTACATAAGCACTATCTGAAGAATTTCTAATTAAATAATTAAATCTTTTCAGGTAGCAGAGCTCAAATCCCCTGACATTCCTATAGCCACTGTAAAGGAACAGGTTAATTTCAGTGATGTGAGTTAAGGTAATGCATTGCTCAAAAATATTTTATATATGGGAGTTTTTTAGGTTTCTTTTGCGACAGCAAAACACATCAATAATGGGCCAGCACTATTGCAAGAATACTGTTACTGCTGTAAGTTTTTTGATTGATTTGAAATTTTTTTTATTTGTTTCTGTAGGAACCGCAGCCATTTTCTCCAATTGCAAGATGAGAACCTGGAAGAGGATAAGGCAATGAGGTGAGACTTCTTTAAAGTATACCACACTTTTGAAAATGAAACACATTTTTAAAACAGGATTTTGAAGAGATACATTTTATTGTACAACCAGACCGAAAGAAATTACACCAAGAAAATCTAGGACTGTGACAAAAAAAAATGACTGCATATGAAGACCCAGTTACTTGTATTAAATAGAAACGAATGGAGTGTCGCAATACAGCAATCATGGGAGTTACATAATTTGAGAATGGAGCATGAAAGAAAAATTTTCACAGGAAGCGAATGAGACTGTTGGATGAAAGAAAAGAATGAATGTGTTACAATTAGTTTAATAAATATATTTATAAACAATAAATTGTATTTGAGAATGGAGCATGAAAGAGAATATCACAGGAAGAAAATGGACTTTTGTATGAAAGAAAAGAATGATTGTGTTACAATTAATTTAATAAATAAAATACTTCTAAACAATAAATTGTATGACATTTAAATGTAAGATATTTTATTTATTCAATGTAAGTACAGTCGTAAATAGTCATAAATTTTAATTGAAATACGTTTGAATATAGTGTTGCCTATATACATTTCCTTTTTCCATTATCATTTTCGGACATGATATTGTTTTCATGTTCTAGTGGGTTCTAAAAAATAAATTGAAAAGAAAAGTACACAAAAAAAAAAAAAAACCCAGTTACCTTCAATTTCTTCTCTATCATCAATGTAATTTTGTATACAATTTAAATAGACAATAGCAGCTTTGGTTGTATCAATATATTAAATTCAAATCCATTGGAAAAAACATCTGGAATTTGTTTTTCATTTCTCAAAGCTCTTCAATTATGTTTCCTTGTGGAAATGTGCTCTATTGTATCTTAATTCTTGAAAAATTTTTGATTTGGATTTTAAGATGGAGTTAATTAAACTACTTAAAATTGGGCTGTGAAAGTCCATGTAGTTCAGCTGAAATTTAAATTTCTTTGAAATAAAATGCTTATCACAACAAATAATTTTACCTATATCAGTACCATATGCACCTTTAGGGCCAAGTACCTAAGTGTGGCAAGTACTTGGATATGAGGAGGAATCGGCAAACCACGATTGCTATCAACAACTAAATCATTACGGATTAAATCTATTACCCTGTTTGCTGCATTTTTATTCACCCGAAAATTTGTGTAAAACGATTCCTCATCTATATACCCAGAGGGTTTTTGGCGTTCAATACACCTTTGGATTGCGAAGCAAATGTTTTTGAGTTCTTAAATTTTCCCCACAATTTGCCGCAATACTATTAAAACCATTACCATGTTTTTGCTGTAAAAATTTGCTTTTTTAACACTAAATTTTTCACACATTTCCCCTCACCTACCGGTTTTACGGGAAAAATTTTAAATTTGGCTTCAATATTAATTTAAAAAATTTTGGTTTAAAAAAAAATAGTTTTTTCCAAATCAGGCCCCGCTTAATTTTTGGTTAGAATTCACTTTCAAGGTTTTTCATATACGGAGAATAGCATGCTCGCAGGGTTTTGTACCCTTTGCCATAGTTTCTACTACTATTATCATTAGTTAGTGGCCACTAAATGGTCTTGAATAGCATAAGTAAGTATGATCTTAATAGGATGTAGTACTACTAAGTAATAGCGTGCAACATGTATAAGGGGTTGACTTCAAAAAAAGGCCATTTAACTTGTTTTCTCTAACTAATAAATAAAGCCTGAAAAAAGGGTTGCCCCGCTTAATACCAGGAATTGGGGGACTTTGGGTTTGTTACGTTTGATCGGTGCATGTAACCGATTACTGATAATAACCAAGCCCATCGTTTCCCTTTTTATGTATGAAAATTAGTAAACACAGGGGGTGTTATTTTGTCGGGGTTTTTACAAAAAGAACGTTTTTGTGCCATTCATAATTTGAATATAAAAAAACTTTGTGAAAAGAAAAATCTTTTGAGGGGGTCTGAGCACAATGTGCAAAAAAAACCCCTACTTTTATAGAACATAAATTTTTACAAAAAATTTTAAAGAAAAATATATGCACAAAACAGTAAAAATAAAAAATTACGAAAAAAATGAAAAATCCTAAAATATAAAAATTAAAATGTCATGGCTCGACCCCGGGTTTTTCAAAAACAGTACCCAATTTTCTTCTAGGACCCGAAACTACCTTAATGCTTCTTTTTTGGGGGGTTTTCCGATTATATTACGATATATTTATTTTGCATATTTAGAGAAAAGAACCTTTTCTATTAGGGAATATTTCTGCTTTTAGGACCTCCGGTTTTACTATTTAATATGTGGCAGTCTATACATATGAAATAGAGGAAATTTGGGGAATCACAAAAAAAATTTCCCTTTCTATTTGCAGGATTCTTTGCAGGGGTTTGAAAATCTAATAAAGTCACGTAAATGTTGTTATCCTTTTTAATCACTACGTAATTTGGGGGGTTGACAATACCGCGTAAATCACCAGTATAACCTGAAAATTACAAGTAGCATAAAAACGTAAACAAGTAATTGTAAAATTTGGGGGGTTTGGTAACCCGCGATTTTTGGGTTTTGAAGCCTGCAAAAGGGTAAAACAGTTTTTGCAGTGATTTTTTCTTTTAAAACGAAACGTGAAAGTTTCCCAATGGGTTTTCGGGCATCACGTAAATCTCTTTCGCGCGCTTTCTTGATTGTTTTTTCCCCAAAAACAATATATTCTAAAAAATTTCTAAAATTTCATAATAATTTTTTAAATAAAAAAAAAAGGGTTTTATGTTATATACGATCAGTCCCTCAACTAGATACACCCCTTTTGCGAAATCATCCGACTGATCCGACAAATTTCCCGAGTGGGTGCCCGAGTAGTTTTAAATTTTGACATTTCGTAATAATGACGTTTAAAGCTTTAAGATGCGTATGTAATTGTTCAATTGTAAGTTTTATTCAAATTAGATTTTAATGTTTGTTGTGAAAAAAACCGGGTTTTTTCTTTTTATGCAAAACGAATATTTTACGGCCGCGTGTATTGAATTGGGGGGAAAGGGAAGAAAGGGCCAGTTTGTATTAGTAGGCTGAGAAGAAAACAAGCCTTTCTTTCTACAGTCGTTTTAACGTCATTTTACGAACTGTAAAAATTCAAAACACGGCGCACCTATTGGGAAATTTTGGCGATTTTGTGGACGCAGTCGGGTTTGTTACTCGGAGGTGTTTGGTTGAGGGAATGATTTGTTATTCAACTGTCAAACAGATGTCAAGGTAGACAACACAACCCTTTGAGGTAAGGGTAACAGCTTTTCTTCGCCTGAGCACCGTCACGTTTTGAGGTTGGTTAATAGCTTTGTTTCTGCAGAAATCACAAACCATCAACCAAATCAATTGTCTAAAAATAGTCAGAAAATATTTTAGATTCTTTTAGAAAATTTAAAATTGCGTTAAATAGTTGTGATTGCTGCAGAACCCAAACCTTATAAAACAAAAAATTTTGGCGACATCACGTGTTTAAGCAAGACCCCCCCTCAAGCACGGACTTAAATACTAGTGTTGGACGTTTAAATGTTTAAATCGAGAATACGATTATACTTGAAAAAATTGATCATTCGATTAGGGTTCAGAAATCATTCATTTTTTGTTTCGACTGCGCGGGAGTACGAAAACAAATTTAGGGTTCGAGTCTGTATTCAAAAACTTCGAGGTTTGAGTTTCGAAAAAATTCATCGTCACTCGGATTTGAAAGTAATCGAAATTGTTAGTAAATTCGAATGATCTTCGATATTTTAAACAATATTTCGATTCATTGATTTTTGAAATATATCGATTATGCCCAACACTAATAAATCCCACTATTTATTTGAATACAAAAGTCGATTCACTCTAAGTTCCGCTTCCCCCAAATTGGGGGCTGATGACCCAATCAAGAAAAAAAAAAAAAAACATAATTTAAAGAATACAATTGCTTTTGTGTTAGAAATAATTTAACATTTTGGAAACATAAAAATTAGTAATTAAATTTAAAATTTGAAACAAATATTTCAATTATTGAAGCTGAAATTTATAGGAAAATTGTTTTAAAAAAATTTTCACCCTAAATTTTTGGTCCCCTGTTTTTCTGTTTCTGTGGGGGGGTTTTTTTTATTCCTTTTGGGTTGTTTTTTTTTTTATTTTTTTTTCTTTTTGTTCTTTAAAACTTTTTCATATGCGAGAGGTTTAAATTCGCAGTCAAAAACGGGTCGCGTACTTATAAATTTTTTTGAAAGAGAACGTGTAAGGTGGACCCCTTATTCCTTTGTCCTGTTCGTCAGGTAAAAATTATAAAAAGTATTATACATATTACAATTAATTTTTTAGAGAGTTGCAGATGCCCTGTCAATTAATAAATCTACCCTTTGTTGTACTCGACAGAAATAAAAGAATGCCCCCCCCTCAGTAGCCCCCAAAAAAACCAGACACCCCCGTAAAAACAGGAAGCTGTGATGATTTTACTGTTTTGGAATCCGAAATGCACTCTATACTATGTATAGACAAAAAAAAAAATAATATATTTCATATTCTAATGCGGTTTGAAGTGCTAAATTTGACTTTTTAGAAAAACAAAAAACATTAACTTTTCTTTCAAAAAGAAGGATATGAAATTTTCTCTGGGGGAGAACTTTGTTAATGAAAATTTTAAAGAATATTGGGGTTTTTTTTGGGGGAAAAAACGATCCCCGCAGAGCCATGATGGAACGTTCGGATATTGCCTTTAAGAATTGATTTTCCCTTTGAAACTACGTTTAAAATATTAAAAATATTATTTTTGGGAAACCGGGATTCCTTGATGAAACATGGGATTTTTAGAATGGCACAGTTGGGCGATCCTGGCAAGATACCCGCGTGCAAATGTTTAAAAGAACAAAAAATTTATGGGAAAAGGTTAGTGAAAGATATTATAGCCCCCCGAGGTCCCCAGAAAATTATTTTTTGATATATCATAGTACAGCAGTAAACGCAGTGGTTTTATTCCGGGCCCCATTTATTTTTCCCCTCAAAAAAAAAAAAATGCAGTTTCCACGGAGAAAAAAGAAGGCAGAGACATTTTGGGGTGGTTTGAAAATTTTTTATTAAGAAACTTGGAAAAACCCTCTTGATTATTAGGACAATGCCCCCATACACAGAAATGCCCCAATGTTTCTCCAACAGCACTTGGAAAAAAACAGGACATTTAAATTGGTGACACAAAACAACATTGTATATGCTCTGATATGTTAAAATTGCAAAAATATTTCATTTTGTTCAATTGTAAATGTTGTTTTTCTATTTTTTAATATATACAAAACATAATATTATCATTTTTGACATAAACCAAACAAAATTTATGCTGTGGGGAACTGGCACACCAGTACGGACATAGAGTTTTTCGATTGCCACCGTCATTGCAATTCAAGTATTTAGAACATTTTGGGGGATAAGTAAGTTACTATAAAATCAATCGGAAGAGGGATTGGGATGGAAAAAGGTTGAGTAGTGGCAAGAGTCAATTGAAACCCCATTACAAGGAAATGTGGGCCAATTGTTAACCATACAGAAAACACTGTCATTGAATGGTGGGGGAGAGAAATTTGGTTTTGACCAAGAAGAGGTGTTACCTTTTTAATAAACCTTGAAGGGGGGAAACCAGATGAAGAAAAAATTCAAGTCGGAACCTGAGAATGATATTTTGGTTTTTTACATATTTAATACATTTGTACTCATTTCGCACCTATGTATTTAAAATCCAGATAACACTTGTTTTTCTTTTATATTTTCATAAGCAATAAAGACTTTAATGAATTTTATATGTCTTGCATAATGTATTCAACAAATTTTAAAAAACAGCTAGTTGTTGCATTTTTTTTCTTTCTGTATTGAGCATTCCTTTTTGTTATTTTGATAGGTAAACTTCAGGGTATTTGGGCAAGTTAATATAACGTCTTTTTCTGAAAATTTTTTTAGGTTTAAAAACCATTACTTTCCTTAGCAATGAAACCGTTTATAATTTTGCAATGTAATTTATGAATTTTTGAAATCTTGCATTTTAACAGGAATAACTATAGAAATACCGAAATTTTCCCAAATTAACAGAATGATAATTTTCCCATATTTTTATGGGTTTTTTTCGGTGATTTAAAAATCTTGTGATTTCTAACCCATATTTGGGTAAAGTCAGTTGGGGATTTGCATCACTGGGAGGGAAGTTTCCCTTTAAAAAAAACGGAATTACGTGAATGGGCTTATGATAAGCAAAAGGTTTCCTAATACATATGAAATAGAGTAAATAAAAATAACCCCTGCGCTGGTTTTTGCGCATCATTTGTTGGGTTTAAAAGAACAAATTAGGTAATCTTTTTTTTTTGTAAAAAAAATGTTTAAGAACTTTTTAACTGATTTTTTCAAACGCAAAATCGGAAAATCTTTACCCATTTAGTGTACAGTCTGATATGATAATTTAAATAATGCAGAAAAAAACAGCGTTTAAAACGAGAACTTTCGAAAATCGAAAGGAATCCACCGAAAGGAATATCGGTATCACCAAAAGAAGATACTCTAAATATTTTGGAAGCCAGTCTAATCGGACCTGAGAATTCGCCGTACAGCAATGGTATTTTTAAGCTGGAAATACTTATTCCTGACAATTATCCGTTTTCTCCGCCTTCTATAAAATTCCTAACTAAAGTATATCATCCAAACATTGATGATGGTGGGAGGATTTGTCTCGATTTAATAAAGATGCCACCGAAAGGAAGTTGGAGACCAACGCTTGGGATCGAAGGTTTATTGATTGCAATACAGATGCTGTTACAGAATCCTAATCCCAGTGATCCACTAATGGTGGATATTGCTGAAGAGTTTGTTAACACAAAAGGTGAATTTGAACGAAAAGCAAAATTATGGTGTGAAAAATACGCTTGTGATAGTTTTTGAGTATATATTTCTCTATGTACAAATTAAGTTAAAATAAATAATATTAATTGGTATTGGAATCTATTTGTGTATCGGAATCTGATGATATACTATCATTGCATCTCATGTTTCCATTTAAATTTGAATCGTTATCGGTGTTCTGCGGAATGTCTTGTGGATGATTCTCATTTAAATCTTGGTCTTCTCTACATTCCTCAGCTAAACTACTACGGAGTGCTTCAGCGAATGCATCAGGGTACTGTGCTGATAATTTAGATTTGATCGCTCGAATTTTCTTAAATATGTAATCTAATTCTTTTTTCATCTCCACCAATAGTTGTGTATGTTTTTTAAACTCAGGACCTACGGTTTTTAATCGGCTTGCACTTAAAGCGTTGCAATTAGTTAGCATTTCATTCGTTTTTTCAAACCTTTGCAACCTAAAATATAAAAATAAATTACTGTTCAGAATACAATCAAGTGTAATTAGTTAATTACATCTGTTTTTGAGCTCGTATCATAGTTTCGACATCCTGTTGATCTACAATTCCTGCAAGTCCTTGTATAAATACTTCGGGGGCGGTGTAATTTTGAAAACATTCTATGCTGAAATCACTTTCAGTTTCTGGTGTATCTTTCGTGTCTTCCATTGTCATTATTGGCTTTTGGGCTTTTTAAATTCGATTTAATTTCTGTTGATAATGCAGAGAATGGTTAGTCGGTATCATCTCAATTCTCTGTTCCGCCGTTAGATGCCGCCTGTAGGAGTAATCTTAATGTAGTTTGATTGAAAGAATTAAATTAAAATTGTGTTTAAATTTTAAGAAAAAAGGATATTTGCTAATTAGAAACAGTTTGGCAGGTCAAGATAATTGAAATATTAACCATTTCATTTAATTAATAAATTTTATGTACAATTTTCTATATTGTACTTTAGTGTGTTTATTCAGCTTTGACGCGTTCTGATCTATGATAAGAAAAGTTTCTAATTTAGTTTTGTTATTTTAGTATGCAGTTGTAATATATTTTTGCAATAAAATGTTCATCGTCCATTATGGATCATTTCCTTCACTTTCACTGTCTACTGCAGAGGTTCTCAAACTTTTTTTGGTTACGAAACCCTTTGAAGTACTTTCTTTACTTCGCGCAACCCCAATTTCAAGTTCGAATATAAACCGGGGACATTTTAAATATATTCAAAAGTAGTTCTTTTGAAATAAAGTATATATATAATAAAAGCAACATTTTTTTAATAAAGCCTACGGTGCTTATAATTTGCAAAATATTCCACAGCTATTTGAAAAACGCTGTGTTTAATAATAATATAAAGGAATATGTACAATTAAAATAATTTCTGAAAAGATAACGATAGCTTTTGATTGCATAATATAGCATATAACTTTTACTTATTAAACCAAAAGGTGTTACCACAAAGATATTATCGATCGTAGTGGAAACCGAGGCAATTACTCTAGGGTAATGCGTTTTTTAATATATTTTGCGTACGGATTGCTGACGCAGATGGTGCTGTATAACAGATGTGTTACATGTGCCGCCGCATTGTTTGTTCTACAGTTTTACAAAAGAGGCTACTTTCTAGGGAAGATTATGCATGTAAAATAATAGGATAATTTTCTAAAATATATACGAGAGAAATGAGAGGATGTAGATATAAAACTTTCACTTGCAGACATTATAGAAACAGGTAAATAGCGTTAACTAGAAACGATTAATTATTTAACAACATTAATTGTAACGGTATGTTGTTAATAAGGAATAATTTTTTTCTAATTTTTTGTAATTGAGATCTTCCCTAGAAGATGATGCATGGAGTGTTGCCAACCTTTTAAACTTAATTTCACCTCAAAATAAGCCATAGCTTTCCACAATATAATTAAAAAATTCTCCATGATTCGTAAGATGAATTCCATAAAAGCTAAATCCATTTCAACCATAAAATTTAAGAAAAAAAAATTATTTCTTTCACTGAAACAGTTTACTACAACCTTACCACAAAACTCGAAAAGTTTTGTGTAAGGGTTTTAGTGAACTGTTTTAGTGTTCGAGTGCCAAGATTTAGAGTATCTCTTTACTATTATTTCTTTCATCAGAAAGAAAATTAACTTAATGATGGCCGTCTCGGTTGTCGAACGGTTACCATACCACCTTTCGATTCGAACTATGCGATTTTACAGGAGACCAAAAAACTGTTTGGTTTTCGTATGACGATGTAAATTCTTGTTTCTCTTTTAGAGGCTATTGTAGAATAATTTGAATGATTTTTGGAAAAAAAGAATTCTGAAAACCTTTTTTCAATTATTATTTGATGGCAGTTAAATCTCATTTTTGATAAAAAATGGAGTTACGTGCTTTTCTTACTGAAGCAACGATATGCAAGATGTATACTTACACTACCGTTCATGGAAGTTCGGGCAAGCAAAAAAATGTACGGAAGTCAAAGAAAATAAGAGAAATATTAAATGGCCATGTATTTAATACTTACTTACATGATTTTACATATTTTCAAACACAAATTTATTAAAAAAGAAAAATTAATGTAATACAAATAATTTAAATCCGATTTTCATCGAAAAATCCACCTTTTGCCTTTAGGACTGCTGCCACTATTCTCGGCATCCGATTAACTAATTTTGCTAATGTTTCATTGGGCAAGCTTGTCCATACCTCCTGGAGAATGGTCCACAAATGTTCCTTCGATTTTGGACACTCTTTCCTAACACATCGGTCTAATTCTTCCCATAACAACTCTATCGGGTTCAATTTTTAGGGTTCTTTCATTTTCTTCTTGCTGCAGGTAATCTGTGCACAATTTAGATTTATGTTTGGGGTCATTGTCCTGCATAAATTCAAATCCACGACCAATTAATCGGACTCCTGACGGTATGGCATTTTCCTCCAGGATTTTTCGATATTCTTCTTATTCCATTATGCCCTCAATTTTGAGCAAGTCCCCTGTTCCGATTAAGGAAAAACAACTCCAAACTATTACAGATCCGCCTCCATGCTTCACCGTAGGAACTATACACTCCCGTAACATTCTTTCCCCTCTTGATCTGCGTACGAAAACTCTCCGTTTATTTCCAAAAACCTCAAACTTGGATTTGTCAGTCCACAAAACGTTTTTAAAATCGTCCACTGTCCAATCTCTATGAGCTTGTGCCCATTTCAGTCGTTTCAGCCTATTTCTTCTTCGGAGTAACGGTTTTCGACAAGCCACTCGCCCATGTAACCCAGCCTCTTTCAGCCGACGTTTCACAGTACTCACAGAAACTTTGGAATCTCGCTCATTATTGAATTCTGCAGCAATTTCTGATGCTGTTAGTCTTCTATTGCGCTTACTAATTATTTTTATTCGTAAATCCTCCGCAGGAGTTGTTTTTCTTGACGGTCCTGGCCGATTACGATCTTGCACGTCACCGGTTGTCTTAAATCGAACTATAGTATCATCTCTTCAGAACTACTGCGTTTACAAATGTTATAATACTTTATAAAGGGTATACGAATGTTTCCAGGTAACACGAGTGAATCAGCTAACCCTCCTAGCGATTATTATAAAGCTTTATTGTCACTGTAATTATTGGGGATTTCCAACATAATTATATATTTTATGATAACGGTCTTATAATAGACAAATACTACCTGGAAATTGCTAAAGGGCTTCCAGAAAAGGTTAGTTTTAATAATTCCTCACAGAAATGTTTATTATATAATTTTAAAATTTTTTCCTAAACAGTTAATATAATTTGTCAGCTTGCCCGAACTTCCATAAACGGTACTGTATGTGATCTATGAACATGGTTTGGTGTTTTCCGATTTTAATCGCACTGTGTTTCTGAGTTCGTGTAACGAATTATTGCACATCGACATTAACTAAAAAAGTCTTTGTTTTAAAGGGATTTTTGAAAGATAATCCCTTTATACTATTTTAAGCAAAAATTTCCGCAAAAATGGGAATTCCCTTCCTTTGTATGCTGTTTCTAAATTTCTTAATTTGAATAAAAAAATATCTTAACTCTACAAAATAATTCAAATGAAGGTGGGGTTCACAATGATGGATGATTGATTCATCATGGGGACTGCCTTTATCTCGTAAAATGTGGAAGGAAATTAAATTCTGTCAAAGGTGTTATATTTTTCCTGATTAGCGCTTAAAATGAGGGTGGAAACACGAACAAATCTGCAATTATTTTTTCCAGCAACATATGTACAATTTTTATTACGCCGTTGAAAAGATCTTTTAATTTGAAGATTTTTTTTAATACAATTATTTTGTAATTTTATTCCTTAAGAAGTTATATCCTTTAACTAATTTTTTTATGTTAATAAGGAAAAATGCGTTTTTCATGTTAAAGTCTTTAATATTGACATTGAAAAGTTCTTTTGGTTTAGAACAATCACTTTTTTATACTAATGTGGTTTCCTTTTTAATAAATCCCCTTTTATTTTATAATTTTATTATATTAAAAGTAACAGCCCTTTTCAGTAATATATTCTCTAATACAAAGCAGGCTACAAGAAAACAATATTTTCAAGACGTTACTAAAACTATCAGTCGTCATTCATAATATTCTCTTGTTGATTTATAAGTAACGCTGGCCACGAGCGGTACCGCGCATCGGCGTAGAATCAGTTCGGACCGAGAGGAACGGTAGTATTACTTCGTCTGCGGAGCAGTACGGACATTTTCGCTGCCGGTCATTTGCGCAATTGTTTATCTGTCCTAGAAAAATTATGATTTCGTCAGCAAAACGACCGCGGTCGCACAAACTTCGAAAATTTATTGCAGAAATTCCAGACTTAATATATGAAGGTGCTAAAATTAAATGTGTAATCTGTAAAATCCCGTTAATGTGTTGGTGCAGACAACATTGTCTACGACACGTAAATAGTGAAAAGCATGTCTCAAAAAGAAACTGCGCGCGAGACAATGAAAAATTTATATTTAATTTATGCGTTACGTTTATCGCATGTAATATACCGTTTAATTTATTAGACAAGGAACCATTTATCTGCTTTTGGAATAACTATTCGGAATGCAAATTACCAAGTCGAACATCGTTACGAAGAATTGTGCCATCTGCGCGCGAACATATTGAACAAAAAATAAAATCGGAGTTGAAAGATCAAAAATTGTGGTTATGTGTCGACGAAACAACAGATCGGAAGAAACATTCTGTTCTTAATGTAATGGCACGCAAATTGGAACCTCATCAATTGGCACCTTCAATTCTATTAGTCTCCAAACGAATACAACAGTGTACTGCCGAAGTAATTTCAAAGTTAGTGTTAAATACATTGGACAAGTTTGAACTTTCAACAAACCAACTCTTGATGTTAGTGAGTGATGGTGCTGCAAACATGCTTTCTGTAGGCCGGTCTCTTAAAAAGCATTCTGCTAATTTGTTACACATTACGTGTAAAATTCATGCTCTCAATCTTGTGGCGAATAGTATCAGAAAATGTTATCCTGAGGTAGACGCTTTAATAGCGCATACCAAAGCAGTATTTGTCAAATCACCGAAACGTATTCGCGAATTTCACAGACTGTGCCCCCGTATACCAGAGCCACCAGAACCTATTCTAACTCGTTGGGGAACATGGTTGCAGGCCGCGTTTTATTATCATAAATATTTTGACAATATTAAGAACGTGGTTTTACGATTCGATACAAAGGAAGCTGCCGCTATCCAGAAAAGCCAGTCGAAATTTCAAGATAGTCAGGTTAAAATGGTTTTAAAAATCATTCAGGACAATTACTTCGGGCTAGCAGATGCAATAGAAAAATTACAAAATCCTGCGGTGCCGTTAGAAGAATCTCTACAAATAGTGCAACATGTTCACGCACAGCTATGCGCGATTGAAGACGCAAAAAATGTTTATGTTCTAGAAAAATTGTGTTTTTGAGAAAAATTCTGATTTTGGCACATTAAGACACATTTGTGAAGGTGCGTCAACAGAATCGTTAAGTTATTTGAAAGATTATTTTACTTACGCAAAAATTACGTCACTAGATGTAGAACGTTCGTTCTCTGCATATAAACGCATTTTTTCCTCATGCCGTACTAGTTTTGCGAAACAACAGTTGAAACAATCTAATGTTGCAGATATTTAACAGACATTATTCACTTTGTGATTTCACGGAGGACTCTTAAAATGGTAAGTGTTTGAGCACGTGTTATTTAATTTTTATTTAAAAGATGAGCGAAATTATTTGCGGCAGCAAACATCTCTATTAGCAGAATAACTCTAGTGGAACGCGAGGCCTGGTTGACTCTACGCTACTGCGCGGTACCGCTCGTGGCCAGCTTTATTTATAAGTTTGTTTTGCTTATTGTTAGTGAAGCTTAAATAAATATATCGTTTGCCTAATAAAATGTTTACTCATAACGAAAATATATGGGAAGGCCAGAAAAGTCCAATAGTCTCAATAATGCTTCTGAACGAAAATATTTTCAAGATTAAAGAATATTTTACGTCAAAATCAAACATTCCCTTTCACGTAAGAAGGAGAGAACGAAAACAGTAACAACTGACCAAAATATAGCCATTATTTTAAATTATATTCAAATTCACTCTGAACTTGAAACATAATGCAATACAAAGAGTTTTAAAAGCCAACAAATATCGTGACTTTAAATTATACAATTTACAGGAAATATCCCTTGAAGATATTGTACGGCAACAACATTTTATTTTTCAATTCTTAGTCGCCTTAAATGATGATCTAAATTTGTATAATCACATATTGTGGACAGACGATAGTAACTTTATTATAAATGGCCTTCCAAATAGAAATACCCATTATTGCCATTGAAAATCCTCATAGCATGAGTGTAATTCAAAGACAGGGACACTTTGGCATAAAACTATGGCGTGGCATTATTGGACGCCATTTAGTAGGTCCATATTTCTATCAAGGCATTTTAACAGGACAAAGATATCTGGAATTCCTACAGAATCGACATCCACTTTTGCTGGAAACCACTACAAATTAGAAGACAATTGTGGCTTCAACTGCTGTTGTTCAAGATTACTTAAATACAGAATATATAGAGGTAGGTGGTTAGAAACTTACGGTTCATAGGGATTTCCTCCCTGGTTCCCGGATTTAACACCGTCGGACTTCTTCTTGTTGGGAACTTTGAAAAATATTGTCTATAAAACAAGATCTAACGATGTAGAGCGTTTAAAACAAAAAATTACAGATACTTGTGACGGATTAAGGGGCGACGTTATGGGGAGAGTGACTTTTATTGAAATAAGAAAACGTTATGATTATGAACTGTGCTTAAATAATAAAGGTGTTCACATTGAACAATTTTTAAGGTAATTTATGTTCCACTAAATATATTCAATTCTTTCAATATTAAAAAATTATTGTTACTTAATTTTTTCAAAATACTCTTCGTGTAGTCCAGCTATACAGTGAATTTCAGATAACACTGGCCATAGGTATTTACGAGGGTAAGTCAAAAATTACTTACACTTTTAGTTCTACAACTGTATTAAATAAAGATAGGTGTACAACAGATACATTATTTTTCGATATAGTCTCCACCTTTAGCAATGCATTTGGTCCAGCGAGCCACAAGCTTCCGTATGCCTTCCTGGTAGAAGGTTTTCAGTTGGTCGTGAAGCCACTTTTGCACTGCATCCCTAACGTCTGTGCCTGAGGCAAATCGACGACCTCTCAAAGCTTCCTTGAGCGGTCCAAAGAGATGAAAGTCTGAGGGAGCGAGATTAGGGCTGTAGGGAGGGTGTTCCAGGATCTCAAAGCCCAACCTGTTGATAGTTTCTATGGTGTTATGGGCCGTGTGCGGACGGGCGTTTTCTTGCAACAAAACTTTCTTTGAGAGTTGACCACGGCGTTGGTTTCGAATTGCTGGTTTCAGTTTATTCGCCAACAAATCACTGTACCTCGCACTATTTATGGTAGTCCCCCGGTCCAAATAGCTGTCCAGTATAGGGCCTTTTTCGTCTCAAAACACGGTTAGCATCACCTTCCCAGTCGATGGCGAGGTCTTGAATTTTTTCGTGCTAGGGGATCCTGGGTGTCTTCATTCCATACTCTGGCGTTTCGATTCGGGCTCGTAATGATGAACCCACGTTTCATCAACGGTCACTATTCTGCTTAAAAATGCGTCGCCAACTCAACGCATGCGCAAGCGGTCGCCAGTACGATAACCTTCAAAGCTTGTTATGGCGAAAGTGTAGATAATATTTGACATACCCTCGTACATAGTAAAACCTTTATGTTATGTTAATGGTTTTCTATGGAGAGTGTCTAGTCCACACGTAGTTGAAACGATGTTTATGAGGTTTTGAGTTATTTTATGCCTTGGAACAAAAAATAACGTTAAAAAATAAGGAAAAGAAGTACCCGCTAAGAGCTACAATAGGTTACCTGTAATAACGTAAATATAAGCAGACTGTGTCTGACAGCACCAAGCTTCTGTCACTATTACTATAATTGAACTGTCAAGTAGCTTAATTTTTGGAAGGTGTTGTTTGAAATGTCTGTTTATACAGTAGCAGAAAGGATGAAATTCATCACATCTTATCTTAAAGGTATGTCCAGCGGAGAAATTATGGATAATTTTGCAGCTGAAAATCCCAACCGACCAATACCGACCAAAACTACAATATTAGAGTTGTACAAACGTTTCATTACGACGGGGAGCGTAAACCCACAACACCACAGGCGAAAGAAGAAGGCAGGTATGGCAGTTACTGATAAATTAAAAGAAAGTGTGTCTATCGCTATTGAAGAAGACCGTTCTTCTACATTAACTGAACTGTCAGCTCAGTGTCAAGCATTCAGATCTAGTAGTTACAGAGCCATAAAAGAAGAAAAAGTTAAGAGTTATAAAATTCAGAACCACCAAGAATTACTTGAAAGAGATTATTTACCAAGGATGGAATTCTGCCAATATTGGACAGACAGACTTAATGAAAATTCGAATTTACTATATTTAATTCTTTTTCTCGACGAAAAAACTTTTTTCTTACATGGAAAGGTGAATAAGCAAAACACGAGAACATCGGCATGAAAAAAACATACTTTTCTCTAGAAACCCATACTCAAACTTCACAGAAGGTCAACGTGTGGGCCGGCATCTTAGATAATCATGTTGTTAGTCCATTCTTTATCGACGGTTCACTGAATGCCCAAAAGTATTTGGAATTGCTGAAAGACACAATTCTTCCAGCTATTGGCAATATTCCTGTAATCGGGAGGATCATTTACCAACACGATGGGGCACCAGGGGCACCACATAGCACCAGGGAAATTAAAGAATTTTTGAATAATGAATTTCCAGATGGATGGATAGGTCGTCGTGAGCCGCTGAAGTGGCCAGCAAGAAGTCCTGTTTTAAGCTCGTTGGACTCTTTTGTTTGAGATTACATTGGAACAAGAATTTTTGACAATATTCGACGTAGACTCTCTAACATCAACGAACTAAAGCAGAGAATAGTAGAAGCATTTAGAGATATAACAGTAAGAAATCTTCAGAAAGTGAAAAGTAACATTCAAGAAAGATTATGACACTGTTTTGCAGCGTTTGGTCAACAGTTTGAACACTTGCTTCGTTAACTTACTTGATGACATCTATAATTTTTAATAAAATTTTGTTCATGTTGTTGTTTGTTTCCTTTACGGATTAATACTGTATTCTTTTTGTTTAAATAAATAACAGCCACTCTGAATTACATGTCCGTTTGTAGTGAATTGCTTGAATAGCATTAGCTGTAGCTTTCCAGCTGCAAAATTGTGTCTTATTATCTTTCCTAGAAATTCCTGACTTTACTTCTTTGTTTCAACGCATAAAATGTCTCAAAACCACATAAAAATTGTTCCAACTACATGTGGACAAAAAAAAAATCAATCACTCCCCGCAGGAAAACCATTAACATAACATAAAGGTTTTACGGTGTAAATACCTATGGCCAGTGTTATCTGAAATGCACTGTATATAAGATCGCCTGAGACTCAGATCTGAGCTTATTTAATATTATTTTATTCATGGCACTAATGGTATATTACTAGAGTTTATTAAAAAGGTGGTACCGGCAGTGGCGCCCCGCATAAAAGTAGGTACGTAATATACAATATTAGTGAAAAATAATATTGTTCCCTTTTCCTATCGTTTTGATGCCCACTGTGGCAATTGGCAACCGCCTTGGTAAGCTGGGTAGAATTGTAACATCAGCAACGCTTCCATTGTTGATTCATTCAGCCGTCGACGGTGTTGTGAATACGTTATCCTATACTTCGAAAAAGATCGTTCGACATCCAGTGTAGTAAGATTTGCAAATGTCAGATATTCTTTTTCCCCATCTGGGCACTCTTGATTTTCAATTATAGACCGAACCTTTTGTCAATCGGGATTTTTCGTTAAAATTACACCAAATTTTTGAGCAACATTGGCTCCTATAGTGTTCGTCAAGTTTTCTAGAGCGGCTTGTAAATTGTTTATGCAATTTAATGCGTCTCGTGCAGATAAGTGACTGTTTTCTAATTGCTGAATTGCTTGTGCAACTTTAGAATAGTGGAAATTTCATCTATTTGTTGTTGAACGTCTGAATTGGAAAAAAGTTGCTGACTATCTCGAATTACTGCAGAATCATTTGAATCAAGTTTCAAGATGACATTTTTCACTTGTAAAAAATATTTCTGATAGTAAGATACTGCCTGGAGCCATGTTCCCCATCGCGTTATTACAGGCTGAGGTGGTGGTGGTAATTTCGGACACAATTGTTTGAATACACGAACGTGTTTGGGAGATTTGATGAACACTTTTTGGTAGATGCTATTAACTTATCCACCATCGGATACTTCTTTCGAATGGTTTCTGCTACGAGGTGACATGCGTGTATGTGACATGTTCATCATCCTACCAACTCTTAGCATTGTTGCGGCTCCATCAGTAACGAACATTGTGACTTGGGTTCTTGTGATACAAAATTCTCTCGACGAATTTATTATCTTGACAACGGCTTCTGCATTAGTTTTCTGAATCCTTTTACAGGATAACAACAATGAAGCTGGTGGACCATCGCGTTTTAAAGGACGCGCTACAACATGAATGACGCTGTGTTTCTGAGCATCAGTTGTTTCATCCACACATAGGCAGATTTTCTTATTTCTTAACTCATCTTTTATACATTCTTTACTGTATTGGGACAACGTGGCAAATTGTATTGTAATTGCATAGATGTTGGCAGCTTCCATGAGGGAACGTACTTAACCCAAAAAAGACGAAAGTGTTCATTAGATACTAATGGATTGTCAGTCATATAGAATATTGTTTTCTTAAATTCAATACATGACGTTTACTTTTACAATGTTTTCTACATACAAACCTATCGCGACTTAGCAATCCGCTACTGCATATTCTGCAATAAATATGCGGACTTCTATATTCTAATCCAGGGAAATGCCTGATGTATTTATTCACATTTGAAGGGAACGTTACACCCTTTGGCCGTCCCACCTCCGCGTACTCATTTGGCGTGCAGCGTGCAACGTACTGTCGCTTTGAACTCTCTCGCGATACTGTCGAGATCGACCACGAGTTGAAAATTACCCCTACGAGAGCCGCTACCGCTACGCTACTGCCATCAGGTACCACCTTTTTAACAAACACTATATATTGGGGCGATATTTTAGGTCCGTACTGTATAATAGCTTTAACAGAATTTAATTTCCTTCCGCATTTATATGTATTAGATGTTCCAATTATAAAAGTTTCACAGTACATGAAATGATGCTTATAATCTAAATTTATTTTTGTGTAATTATTTTTGTGTCTACTCCCACAGAATGTTTCATTTCATGAAAAGTTTATGAACTGTCTTTATATATAGGAGACTTTTAATTGAATTTGTACTACGTTAAAAGAGGTACGCAGAAGCATACATATACAGATTCTTTTTACCTTTCCTACCATTTACTTCTCTGACGGTAAACCGGGGCTGCATCTGATCGAGAAAAGCGAACCGGAGCGAGAGAACGAACGGAGAACGAGAAGCAGCGGTTTTTTTAAAGAAAAATAAAAGCGCTTTTAAAAACTTGAGCAAACTAAAATAAATTCAATATAACGTTTTAGATTTTCAATCTGCGGGAGCATAATCCCCGGCGTACAGTTGTTTTTCTGCTACGAACAAACGAAGCTCGAAGTTGTTGAAGTTGTCAGACGCAGGAGCCTTGCTTTGTGAGTCCGCTCTTTGAGACATCTAGCGGCTGTCAGCGGCAGCGCGTGCAATTTGTTTTCCAATATGGCGTCCACTGCCTTCAAACGCAGCCCGGCCCGCCGCCACCTCACTCTTCTACCCTAGCGCTTTCCGCTCTTTCTCTCTGTGTGTGCGAGCGTTCAGATATACTTTGAGTTGTGTATGTATGTGTTTTGAACACGCTTAACTTTGATGACTTTTCAATTTTATATTTTCAATCAGGCCGACGGTTTTAATGTTTCGAGTGGATTTAGCCGCGTTGTAAATAGAGAGATATGTGCTCCTACACATATCGAGTTTGCAGGGGAAATTGAGTTTTTATATCACTTTTTTTTGCAAAATTGTAAATGTTTAGAAGGTTCTATCAAGTAATTCCAATTTAAAAGTATTGATCAAGCATGGAAACGTTGCTTACAAGTAAGGTGATATTATCTGTTTTCGTATGTATGGTAACGACCCAACAGGGTATATTACCTACTAAGCTTATCATAATCAGAGGACTCTTTAGTGGATAAGTGGTATTTCATGGCATAGTTACTGAATTAGTTAATTTTAAGTTGAGAAGTAACGGAGTACAACGTAACTATCAAATTGTAACGCCACACACAGGCCAAAGTACATATGATATGCGCTATAATATACACCCTCTTATGCGGCGTTATCAAGTAGGTTGGTGTGCTGCATCATAATTACCGAATACTAAAAGTAGAAGCACCATTAACAGTAGGATCACCCACTGTAAAAGGTTGACAGCATTAGATATGTTTCCACAGTTTTCTCATTGAACGGTGTTCGCCGTGGTGAAAAAAATGTGTCTATATTTTGAAAAAGATCGTTCGACATCTACGGATGTAATACATGCATAATTAAAACACACTTTGAATTCAGTTAATGGATTAGTCGATGCACCATCACAAATTTGTTTTAGTGTGGTACTTAATGTGGTAAAATCGGAATCTTGCTTTAGCACCCTCTTGAACATTTCTAAAATGCGATAATATTTTCGTTTTCGTAGTTGGCAACTTCAACTCTGGGTTGTACTTATACCAAAAGTTCTGAAACGGTTCTTTTTCGAGTAAGCGAAGTGATAAATTACAGGTTATCTCATGACAAGTAAATCGAAAATAAAGCCAGTTCTCGTTGGCACGTCCTTTTTTCTATTTCTGTGTTCTTCTGTATTTACATGTTTGTTGCAGTCCGCATTGTTCCAGCACATGTTTCTCGCACACTTTACAAACTATTTTAGCACCGTCGTAGAACAAATCCGGAAGGTCACAGATAAACTTATTTGCTGTGCTAGCAAAGGGTCATTTTTCAGCCTTGTTCACATTTTAAATTAATGGTTATATATTGTGGAACCCCGCACTTGAACTGCATTGGTGGAGAAAGCTGGTCTTTTCACTTTGTTAACTGAATCCTCTTCAGTCAGGGAAGATTGTAGTTTAAAGGTGTTCCTCTTACCTCGTAATATTTCAATTTATTCAACAGAATACTGTGGCTGACAGAGTCAAATGCTTTCGTGAGATCCATCTCTGCATATCGGTGGGCATCAAACGCCTGGTAAATACTCTGGATCATGCCCATTATGCCGGTTGCTGTTCCCAGTAGTGTAAAGGAATTTGTGGTGTGCAATTGACATTGAAGATGGATCTTTCGACGGAGGAAAAGGTGTACATAATTGAGTATTATTTTCGCTCATACGGAAGTGGTCGGGAAAGTGAGATTGAAAAAGGCGGCAGATCAATTCCAAGGAAGAGTTTTTAAGCCGGCATCAAGTAACACTGTCATTGATTGTTAGAAAATTTCGCCGTACTGGTAGTGTTTTGTGTCTACGGAAAGGAAAGCCTGGCCGATCAGTAACTGTTTCGATCAACGTGTTCTGTAGCAGGAGCCACATTCACTCCAACGAAGTCTAAGACGAACGTCCTTGAAACTGAATATGAGTAATACGTCTCTTCGCCGATTGCGTAAGAATATAGATGGATTTCCGTACTAAATACAGGTTGGATAGCGCCTGACAGAGTCATATATGCAAGCCGGGATGTTGTATTGTGGAAGAATTTTGGCCACGGTATACGAGGATCCAGAAATTTTGTCGAACGGGTACATCAATCGTTAGATAACTCGGTTTCTTGGTTTTGAGCGACCCGATGTTATCGTTTAGCAACCTCTATATAGTGCACGTGTGGCGATGTGGTGTACCTTCTCAGCACATGGCATATTGGGCCCTTATTTCATTGAGGATTGTTCATGCATATAAATCACTTCTGTATCAGAACCAATATATTATCTTCTTAAGGGTGGTTGTAAAAAAGACCTATTCTCAAAGGACTGACAAGTTTATGATTAGGGTGATTTATGTGACGTGCAACTAGAAATGACAAGGACTTGATTTATTTAGTTATACGAACAAAACTGCATGCATTCCTTTTTTTTAACAGAAGTTGCTTTCTAGGTGCGCCAGCGGTCACACCAAAAATACAGTCCACTCCAGTAATGTAATTCAATTAAAGTACTATTAAACAAAACACCATTCTAGTTTGATTCTTGCAATATCAGCACTAGTTTTAAACACATTTTGGTCCTTCGAGCCGGATTAATTGCAAGAATCAATAATTAAACTATTAATTTACTTTTAATTTGTGTAATTCCGATGAGTAGAGGAGCAAAGTAGTCGCCCGGTCAAGTAACTAGTTCTCGATCAAGGGCCCACAGCAAGTAGCAGCTCACGATTAAGCAAGACCATTGGATTCACATGTGGCGTTGTTGCGAAAATATTCCTATTTTAAAGAAACACACAACCGTGTGAGTTTTCCTATTTTATTTCCTTAGCGTTAGTGTGAATTCAGCTGTCTGTATTTCTATTGTTTAACAATTGTTCAAACCATAACATGTCTGAGTTAGATAATTTAACGCAATTAACATGAAATCAAGGTAGTATTAAACAAAAATTAACAAACCTAGAGAAATCACTTAAATTAAATCACTTCCGACAGATGATGTCGAAACAAAACCTTTATATTCGGATATAGAGACTAGATTAAAGGAAAATGAGACTATTTTAGAAAATTTTGAATTTATTCAATTAAAAATTGAGCAAATTTGTGATGAAAATGAGTTAACAGACTACTATGCGGAAGGTGAAATTTTTAAAAGCCGGTATTACATAGTAATAGGTTACCTAAAAGAATATTTAAAAAGTAATGCGCCCAGTTCACGTTCATTCCCGGCAATTCCAGTTCCATCAATTGACAGTCAAAATTTACAAAGTTCAATTTTACCAAAAATCAAGTTACCAACGTTTAAAGGCGACTTTGAATATTGGTTGGAATTTAAAACAAATTTTTTGTCAAGTAAATACCACAAGAGCATCCCTGGAAGATTATGCAAAACGAGTCATTGATGCGGTTGAATTTACAGATGACAATTACGACACTGCGTGGAAGCTTTTGTGTCAAAGATTCGATAATATACGAATTTTGGTTAATAATCACATGAAAGCAATTTTTAATTTTGAACTGATTCATAAAGAATCGGAGAGTCATTATATTATTAACAAAGATGAATAATGCTCCTACAGTTACTCAAGAACGCTGCAGGGACATGGTTATCGAACCATTTCTTCAAGATTTGAGAAGGTTCTATTCTACTAAAAACCTACGTCTGAATCGACAGTGGTATCAGCAGGATGGAGCAACCAGCCATATAGCTAGAAAATCTTTAGCCATTCTGCAGGACAACTTTCCAGGAAGAATCGTTTCACGTGGTACCGACTTATTATAGAAAATCCGCCCAGGACTGTGCTTGCATTACGAGAGCAAATCGTCACCTCTTGTCGAAGTCTGCAGCAATCTTTGTTCCGGGATATGTTTGAGGATCTGTGTAAACGATATGAATGACATTTGATGAGTCGTATACGAGGGTAAGTCAAATATTATTTACACTTTTGCCATAACAAGTTTTGAAGGTTATCGTAGTGCTGGCCACTTGCGCATGCGTTGAGTTGGCACCTCTGTGGTCATGTGTGCGGAATTTAATCACGATAAGCATGTCAGCTCCGCTATTAGTTTGCACCAAAGAGGCGAACAACTGCAGAAACGAAATAAACTACAATAAAATTACAAATTTGAAAATTCTTCTAAATGTTCATAATTTATGTATTTGTGTATATTACAAGAAATTAAGTTTTTGTACGGAATACGTACACTCTGACATTGAAATAAACATATAAAACTGTGCATTTACTAGTACATAAAATGTTAAATGTCCTTAACAGCGACAGAATGAAATGTTAGAATAACAATTTTTTTCATATCATTCGAAGCGTATGTTCGGAATGTATAAACTCAAGAATCAATTTGTTGATGAACGTAATACAAAAGGTTAAATTACGCAACAACTTACTAGGTCTAAATTTAGAATAATGAGAGTAACCCTTACGAATATTTATTTCACAAGCAAACAAAGGGCGAATGATACATCAAAACGAACTTTCCAAAAATACATATTTCAACCCTTCAAGCGCGTTTGTGTGCGAGCGTAAGCGGGATGTATGTACGTGGAATTTCGTCAAGTATTAATTTGTTCTCGAGTTATACCTACACATCCACCTCTATACCTTCTTTTCCCATGTAATATACCTTGCGAATCCGGCGTACGAGCGTTAGTTTTTGCTAAGGCTCGCACCGGATCCTTATGAGGAGCGTTTGAAGAGCCTCTCTCTCGGGATCCTGCCGGTGACAGGTGAAAAATCACCTCTTAACACATGCTCCTGACGTCATGCACCTACATATATATATAGTAGGTATAGTATACCGAAGAACTGTAGTGTATTACTCTATTCTTTTACAATTTCTACTTAAAAATCTTATTACTAAAAATAAAATTACATAAATTAATTTATGTAACTGTTTTTATTTAGGGTTGACCGTCTATCGTCAGCGTTAAGTGTCATTGCTACGTACAGGGTGTCCAAACCTTCTAGAATTGTAAAATTACGCCTCTGTGTAAATAGTAGGAAGCTAAAATTTTCTAATTATACGAAGGGTCTGGTGTAGAGCAACGCAAACTGCGCTGAAAGCCAGTGGCTGACGGATAAAAGTTTACACAAAACAAACACGGCCGGGACAATTCGGTATAAGCGTCAGTATAACTGCGACTCGAAAGCCGATCTGTTGTGTATGCATCTACGCTGTCGTATACTATATCGTAGTTCTACGTTTGTTTTGAAAATGTTTCCTACGTCGCGAAAACGACTAAAGTTGGACACAATAAGAGAATTTATTGCAGAAATGCCTGATTTAAAGTGTGATGGCGCTAAAATTCAATGTGTAGTGTGTAAAATAGATTTAATGTGTTGGTCGAAAAGTGATTGTCTACGGCACGTAAATTGTGCAGGGCATGTTTAAAAAAAAAATTCCACATGAGATTATGACAAATTTAAATTTAATTTATGTGTTACCTTTATTGCATGTAATTTACCATTTCATTTACTAAGGAAGAAAGCATACGTCTCGTTTTGGAATGAATATTCGGACTTTAAGTTACCAAGTGAGAGAACATCTGCTCGTGAGCATGTCGAGAAAAGAATTAAATCGGAGTTGCAAAATAAAAAACTGTGGTTATGTGTTGACGAAACAACAGATCGTAAAAAACATTCTGTGGTTAATGTGATGGTACGCACAATGGAACCACATCGACCGTCACCCTCAATTTTACGAGCTTCCAGACAAATACAACAATGCACCGCCGAAGTAATTTCAATGTTGGTGTTAAATACATTGGAAAAGTTTGAATTTTCAACAAATCAACTGTTGATGTTTATGAGTGATGGTGCCGCAAACATGCTTGCTGTAGGTCGATCTCTTAAAAAACATTGTGCTAACTTGTTGCATATTACATGTAAAATTCATACTTTCAGTCTCGTAGCAGATAGTATCAAGGTAGACGCTGTGTTTGTAAAAGCTGTGTTTGTAAAATCCCCAAAACGTATTCGGGAATTTCATAGACTATGCCCCGGTATTCCTGAACCACCACAAGCTATTTTTACTCGTTGGGGAACATGGTTAGAGGCTGCATTTTATTATCTTAAATATTTTGAGAATATAAAGAACGTGATTTTAGAATTCGACCCAAAGGAAGCTGCGGCTGTCAAGGTAAGCCGCTTGAAATTTCAGGATAGTCAAGTTAAAACAGATTTGGAAATTATTCAGAACAATTACGTGGGACTAGCGGATGCGATAGAAAAACTACAAAATTCTTCGGTGTCGTTAGTGGAATCTTTGCAAATAGTGCAACATGTTCACGCACAGCTATGCGCGATAGAGGACGCAAGAAATGTTTGTGTTTTAGAAAGGTTTGAAAGTGTTTTAGATAAAGACTCTGATTTTGGCACATTCAGACAAATTTGTGAAGGTGCGTCAATAGAACCGTTAAATTATTTGAAAGATTATTTTACTTACGTAAATATAACGTCACTAGATGTAGAACGTTCGTTTTCGGCATACAAAAACACTTTTTCTTCACGCCGCACTCACTTTGCCGAAACAGCTTTGGAAACATATCTAATGTTACAAATATTAAATAGACATTATCCACTTTGTGATTTCACGGAGGACTCTTAAAACGGTAAGTGTTTGAGCACGTATCACATTTAATTTATTTTATATAAACTTTTATGCGTCCGCCACTGGCTTTCAGCGCAGTTGCGTTGCTCTAGTCTGGTATCAAAGCAAGCGACATCCATTTTTGTCATTTTTCAGGAAGATCAAAAAATGATTATTTGATTTCATGAATAGGCATCCAACTAAACCATGCACCAAAACGTTCCAAAATAGCTTGGTATCAAATATCTTTTATCAATTGCGATGAGAAATCATCCAGTTTCCTTAAAATTGGTAATTAAATTTAAATGTTGCCGAAATTGATCCAGTTACGAAGTCGGGAATGCGTTCGCGGAATATAGCCCGTGGGCGTTCGTGGTCGAGCTCCAGGAAATCCTTGAGTGTTATAATACGATATGTATAATATGCTTTTATTCTTTATGCAAGATGATTCGGTAGTTAACTGTAGAACAGTCAGAATGAAAATTTATTAATAAAGAAGTTTGTGGCAATTATATTTGTTTCTTTTTAAAAATCAAAAGGTCGAATAGAAATTGCTAACTGGCGCAGTGAGTAGGATTGAACTGTGACGAAAATCGAATCAAAATTTTCGTGTTTCGGTTCGTTTCAACGATTTACACGGACACCTACGCAAGTGAAGTTTCACGCGAGTGGATAAACTTTTCCAACAACGTGTGAAGAAAACACCAGGAAGTGCACCACACCCAGAGCTTAATGTAACCGAAAAGGTCGACCAACCCTTCCAGAAGATCAACATGGACACCTTTGTCGCAGGTGGAAAAATATATCTAACCTGTGTAGACGCTTTCACGAAGTTCGCACAAGCAATACCCGTACGAAGCAAAAATGCAGTAGAATTGGCTGAAGCAATTATAACATACTTTTCTATGTACGGTGTACCAGAACAAATTATTATGGATGGAGGCACTGAATTTACGAACGAATTAGTGACCGAACTTCTAGACAAACACAAAGTAAGTACACACATTACAACCCCATATAATCCAAATTCGAACAGTAATGTAGAACGAGTACATTCGACTCTATCGGAGCATATCCGATTGTTACGAGAAAAGGAGCCGAACGAAGATATTGGAAAGTTGATGAAATTAGCAATAATCGCTTATAATAACACAATACACATAAATTAGATCACATATTAGAACAAGCTAGGGATTTGGAAGGTAGATGTAGAAACTGGATGAGTATTACTCGCAATACGGGAGCACACACCGATAGCTATGCTTTAGAAGTAGAAAATTACAATAAGATTTTAAATTACAACTTAGATTTAGTAAATAAGAAAATCAGACACTTAATTCCTGAACATAGATCTAAAAGGGGAGCTATTAATATAGCAGGAAGCATTATTAAGGCAATAACTGGCAATCTAGACAACGAAGATGCGAAAAGATATGACGAAGCCATCACTAAAATGATTGATTCCGGAAAGAAAATTAAAAACTATTCTGGATAAACAACTAACTCTTACATTAAATACTATAGATACATTCAATAAAACAGTCAAAACGATACAGGATAATCAACTAATATTACAAAGCAGAATAGAAGAGATAGGAAAGGAAATTAATGACTCAAAATATCGATTAATTGGAAATGAATTACGAATCCATATATACGCTATTTTTAATCAACTAACATTTTTGACAGAAACCGTTAATAATATTCTAGATACATTGATCACTGCCTTAACGTTTTCCAAATTACAGATTTATCATCCTTCGATTGTCGAACCGAATGAACTATTGCGTGAGATAGTAGAGCTTCAAAATTATTTCACTTCTCGCGATTTATCGTTAGAACCTATTAGAGGCGATTTTCATTATTTAAATAAACTATTTAAAGTTAAAGCTTATATTAAAGATCAAACAATTGTTTATATAATTTTGTTCCTTAGTTGAAACCTGAATCTTTACCTATTACCACTTATATCCTTTACCCATATCTATAAATGAAACCTTTTTCCGATCAATCAAACCAACCTTAATTTTCTGGCAATAAACGAGCAAAAATTGTTGTTTACAAGTTTCATGCAATGAACTAAAAGCGACGAATACATTTGTGATCATGGTGAAACCCACCAAGTAGTAACACCTCGCGTGTGAAGTCCAACGCTCATGATTCCAATAAGTACGATAACTGCGTACATGTCTCGGAAAAATTGGAAAATATCAAAATTACCAAGTTATTAAGTAATCAATGGCTGATGTCATCACCAAACGCCACATTAGTAAAAAAGATTTGTGATAAAGATCAGGAAATAGAAAATTGAGTGGTAACATTTATTATTGCTATGACAGACAATGTGTGATAAAAATCGGTCATATAACTTTACGTTCGCAAGGAATCACTACGCGAATTAAAAGTTCCGAAGTACCCGATCTAAGTATCATCATAAAAGCATAGTTCAAAACAATCACATAAAAGTGCGGGAGAAATTAAAGAACTAAATTACAAACCTGTCGAAATATACGCGAATTTAGAAACTCTCAACACGAAGTAAGAAAAATAAATGATGTGGAATTTCACGAAAAACGATATCAATTTGGGCAATAATAATAACTGTAATCATTGCTATATGGTTATAGTCGCTTTAGGAAAGTACCTATATAAAAGAAGAGAGGTAACCAAGCAGTCAACCGACAACCAACCAGCAGCCGAGGCAGAAGCCAGCCACCTGTGGACAAGAAGAGAAAACATCCCTTGTCGCTACCACTCCACGGAGATGTTTCCGTCTAAGCCCCCAGGAGTTACGAAGTCGGGAATGCGTTCGCGGAATATAGCCCGTGGGCGTTCGTGGTCGAGCTCCAGGAAATCCTTGAGTGTTATAATACGATATGTATAATATGCTTTTATTCTTTATGCAAGATGATTCGGTAGTTAACTGTAGAACAGTCAGAATGAAAATTTATTAATAAAGAAGTTTGTGGCAATTATATTTGTTTCTTTTTAAAAATCAAAAGGTCGAATAGAAATTGCTAACTATCCTATATGCAGGATGTTGACGTTTTTGATACTAACATATAAAAGCCTCAGATATAATAAGAAAATGATTTGGAAAACAACGTAAAATAAGTTTATTTCCTTACATTAACATAAACGCAAACTTAAAGATAATAAAAAGCAAGTTAAACGATATGTCAATACGACTTAACTTACAAAGGAACATTAATTTCAGATAACGCAAAGCAAGATTACAATTAAATTAAAAGCATTTTGCTTACAAACTCACTAACTTTTAAGATATAGATGTAGTTGTACCATGACACCATAGCTGCGGTTCTTGACATAGAAGGTGCGTTTGATAACACCTCATTTGCATCACTAATACAGGCTGTGAACAGCCATGGAGTAGACAATACTGTCTGTAGATGGGTCGGAGACATCCTCCATGGCAGAGAAGTAGAGGCAGCACTGGCAGGTGAGACGATGCAGGTATCTGTCGCCAGAGGATGCCCGCAGGGAGGGGTATTATCCCCTCTATTGTGGGATATGGTGATAAACGAACTGCTGATCTTGCTAAACAATGCTGGCTACTATACACAGGGATATGCTGATGACATTGTAATACTCACCAGTGGGAGAAACGCCAGCATAATCTCAGAACTAATGCAAAGAGCATTAAAAATGGTAGAAGTATGGTGCAAGAAGGAGAACCTTAGAGTAAATCCTGGAAAAATTGCACTTGTACCTTCACTAAGAGAAGGAAATTGGACGGTTTAAGGGAACCGATTCTTTGCAACGAAGTAGTACAGATCAGTCAGGAGGCTAAGTTCTTAGGTGTAACCTTGGACTCTAAACTGAACTGGAACTCACACATACAAAAAATGACCGACAAATGTAAGAGGGTGTTAATGACAACCCGTAGAACAGTTGGGAAAACATGGGGACTCAAACCACATATGACGTACTGGTTGTACACTACGGTGGTAAGACCCATGATAACTTATGGCTGCCTGGTTTGGTGGCTTAAGATCACACAGAAGCATGCGATAACTAGTCTCTCGAATATTCAGAGACTGGCATGTCTATGTATAACAGGAGCTATTAAAAGCACTCCAACAGCTGCTATGGAAACCATGCTAAACCTACCTCCTCTTGAGATTTATATCAAGGGAGAAACCAGAATGGGTGCATACAGACTGAAAAATACTAGCAACTGGAGATCCCACAGTGGATCTGGGCACACCAGAATAGAAGCAGTAGTAACAAACCCTATCTATGATATGGGTAGTGATACAACAATCTCCAGGATCTCCTATGACAAACCTTTCAGTTTTCTTGAATTGGGAAGAATGGAGGGATGGAGAGGGGAGAAAACCGAAAACACTAGTCTGGTACACAGATGGGTCCAAAACGGGCACTACATCTGGCGTTGGTGTATATGAGGAAAATCAGGGATACAAAGTATGTGTATCACTTGGGCGATACACCACTGTATTTCAAACAGAAATATATGCTATACAAACCTGCGCGTGGAAGAGTCTGCGTCGGCGACCGCAGGGTGAGACGATTTGCATTCTCTCTGACAGTCAGGCACCCTTAAAGTCGCTAGCATCTTATCGTATAACCTCCAAACTAGTATGGGAGTGCCTGCAAACCCTAATGGCTCTGTCTAAACATGACAAGGTCACACTGATGTGGGTGCCAGGGCACAGGGGCATGGCGGGCAATGAAATTGCAGACCAGCTAGCGAGGGAAGGTTCAAAAATGAATTATATAGGCCCTGAACCGGGTCTAGGTATTACCAAGAGTGCAGTGCGTGGTGCAATTAATGAGTGGATCATAATACAACACCAATTAAATTGGAAACATGCAGCTGGACAAAAGCACAGCAAACGGATGATGGGAAGACCGTCGCAACATCTGACTGCTGACCTGCTTGAATTAAGCAAGATATAGCTTAGGGCAGCAACATGTCTATTAACAGGACATGGCTGTTTGAGAGGCCACTTGCATAAGATGGAGATCTACAAAGATGAGCCCTTATGTAGACTTTGCAATGAGGAGGAGGAAACAGCCCCTCATATTATTTTCGAATGTGCAGCGTTAGCTCAACGCAGATTCGCTATGCGAAGCACAATTGAACTACCAATGGAGAAAGATTTACTACATAGGCTCTTAAACCTGATTGCGGGAACTAACCTGTTCAAGTAAAACAAAATCGAAGCAGAAATAATACAATAAGCTATTAAGCTTCAGTGTTAGGGATGTAAAGACCAGCCCTGCTTTGGTAGGAAAATCAATCAATCAACCATGACACCAGGCAATTCTTCCGCATATTTACATGTGGCAGCTTCTTCGGTGCTGTTCCGCTTCTTTTCTTATCAGCAATGAAGTTATTTTTGCGAACAATTTCTGTTTCTTTCATTGCGCCCTTGATTTCAAATAGATTGACCATCCCTGTTTTAAAGCTGATGTTGTATTGTAAGTGTTCTGTGCAGAAAATGTCAGGGTTGCGCTTCTTTGGTTAAAACATTGGTTACTTCCGAAACTATTGTTACGGTTAAAAAAAAAGAAAGGGAGAATTAACTAAAGAATGGTATAGTGCTCAACTTTAGCTATTTCAACGTCGTGTTAAAAGGAGAGGAGTCAAGGAGTGTAATAATACAACGGCGTTTAAAATTTATTTTTGTTGCTGAAGTCGTGAAGGTTCATTGTATTTCTTCGCCGAGACGACGACCCGGTATTTGAATTCTTTGGCAAGAATTCCGATGTTTATAGGACGCCACTGAATGTTTTGTTTAACTTAGTCGCCTCGCTGGTGGTCGATAATTCCGTCGGAAACCATTCAGAGTCTTCGAGGGAAAGGAAGAAAGGAGTAAAGAAAATTTAAAACGTAGCAAATATTTGAACAAACTGTATATTGAATGAAAGAGCACTATTAAAAAGATAGACAAAATGTTACAAAAAGACTAATATCTCAGGGTCAAGACAATAACTATAAATATTAAAGTTTACAAAGAAATGAATAAGAGCGTCAAGGAAATATTCAAAATTTAAGACTAATCTAAACAACAAAGTTAATAATTAAATCTACAAGTTTCTAGAACGGGCAGTAGTAATGGCGTGAAGCGCAGTTCTTAAATCTTAAGTACGAATTATAATTAACCAAAAGAATTACTATTAAATGCATCAAATAGTTTAACCAAAATGAAATGTTAATTGTGATTCGCAACGTTACATAAAATATCTTAAATTAACTTACATAAAGACTGGGTTCGGACAGACACACAGAGGGAGGAGGTTTGTCCGCAAGATACGGTGGTACAAGTGTTCTAGTGGCGGCGAAGTTGAAAGGGCAGGCGCCGGGCTCGCAGATCGGGTAAACAGTGGTTGACAACCAGCGGACAGACACGATCCAGGTGGAGAAACCAAGGCTTAAAATCCGCAACTTGTGCGATGTCCCGTACGACTCAATACGACAAATGTAAATGCAAACCAAAAGTCGTTGGGAAAACAGGACCTCGGGCACCATATATCCCCCCACTAGGGCTATGTCAAACGACAAATTGTGGTACCTCAGAGGAAACCAGGTTTCTAACACATTTGGCCACTTATGGCTACACTAACTGCTGCTGCCAACTAAATGTGTAACTTCGATCTCGTGACTAATTCTTAATAATCCCTCGCGTCAGAACGCCTCTATTTATGTATTTTACGGGATCCATTGGGATTACGAGATTGAAGGACCAATCCGGAAGCAAAGATATGATGACGTATGCGAGATCGGTGTTTAGCGACGTATTTGCGTGTCTATTGAACTGGATAAATGTTAATTACAACAATTAGCTACGGATGAAATCTAATTTAACTGATACCAAAATGTAAAGCGGAAGTTATACTATTTGTTGACAAAATTTAATTTATGTTCTTTGATAAACAAAGAAGCTACGGGGCTTAAAGAATTGAAAGAAACGGGAATGATTGGTTCCTAAACAGTTAATTATTAAATATCTCATTAGTTTGAGAATATAACTCAAATTTGTTGTTATCATAGGCAAGTAGAGTTCAAAATAAAGATATTGGCGGTGTACAATTTTGAAATGATTAATATTAATGGTTTTATTAAATAATAAAGATCAAATGTTGGAACAAATTAGGGGAATGAATTTCGCTAAAACATGTACACACAAATACTACGCATTATAGACGCGATGAAGTCATCCTTCGTAGGTGTTCAGTTTCGTTATATATTAAAATAGAGGAATTGGCGCGAAATTAAATATTTGAAGTATTTTAAATATGAATTTAAGAAATTTGTAAATTAGGGTGTAACACTCTTCTTTGAATAAGCAGGACATTTTATCAAGGAAATCTGTGCATACTGTTCCGTCAATTACAAAAAATGTAATAATAAAAATCAATTATTTTTGGGAAAGAATAAAAATCCATCGTCATTATAATAAAATAAATAACCCCGCCGCCACTTTACTTATACATTTTCCCTACATTTTTACAGCTAAACACATCTAACGTTGGCATATTTCGCGCGAAGTTTGCAACCCGAAAACTTGCGAAATCCTAGGATCGCATGCGTCGATTTTGGCGCGGGAGCTTTATACAAAAGCGCGCGCAAAAGCTCGCCACCCTATTGCATAACGTGGTCAAAGGATCGCCGTTCGCGGGCCAGACAAACACATGCACGCCAGTAGCAGTTCGGTTCCCGCAACGGAACTAGCCGTTTTGAGCTATCGCGCTAGATTACACACTCACACAATTCGACCGGAAGTATTTGGCGGCTCACGATAAAAGATAGAAGACACATTTCATTAACAACAGAATCTTATACTGGCGCAGTCATTGTTTTCTTTTTAATTTTGCTTTAATATCTAGTCACATTTGATTGTTTTTGTTTTATTGTTTTCAGTTGTTTCTATTTCTTTTGTTTTGATTTCATTTGTTTCTTTTTTATTTGTTTTGATCGTTGTTACCTTGATTTTATTTATTGTTGGTTATAATGTGACGGTTTTTGTTGCCGATTTTTGAAAATTATTCAAACAGAAATCTACCATTGAGTTCGTCCGAATTTGCGACTCATGAAAAAGGTAAGATTAAACATTGTTTATAGTTCAAATAGTATGTTTTTGGTCTGATTTTAAGCATGGTAATATTATATATGTATCAATTTTATAGCTATGTAATAAAACCTTTTATTTGAGTTAAACTTTGCCTCGAAAGTATAACGTTTCAAATGGCTAATACATTTTAAAAGATTTTAGTTTTAAAATGTTATAAATACAACAATAATAATTCGGTCTATTATTTATCTTTGACGCACATGTTCCAGAACATATGGTAGTCGTAAAGTTAAATGTTCAATCTGTACTTTCGCGCTACTCACTAACGTTTAGCATCGTGGTGCGAACAACAAAAATAATCGACATGTGGTTTCCATTACCGACAACACGCGGAAGATTTTAAATACCTGCCCTCTTTAGAAAATAATGCGACTTCGCGACATTACGCGATCTTCTGTCATCTGGTCTTGGTAATATTCGAGATATTTTTAGCGGAAACTTACGTGCTTTATGGGAAGGATGAAAAGGTGAAAGAAAACGAATTCAAGTTGGCGACGACAGCGCAATTATTTATTGTAGCAATTACATCGTTGGTGATGATCGCCAAGGCTTAAGAGATTTCTAGTTCTAGCTATACAGAGTGTCCGGGATTCAATGTTACAAGCGATATCTTCCTTATTTGTAGAGATATAAGATCGAGCAAGGTGATGATGGTTTGCAGAATACTAAAAGATATACTTTTTAAAATTGCCTCTAGTAAGATACCCTATAAGAAACCTCCCCCAAACCAAGTGTTTTAGATTGCACACCTCATCTTTTTGACTTTATGACTGAAGTACGAAGAATTTAGAATACAACGGTATAACAACATAAAGTACATTCAAAAAATATTTAATAAAAAATGATCATAATAAATAAAAAAAAAACTCTTACAAGAAGTTAAATAAACATAAGATTCACTAATAATTCATAAAATTAAACACTTTCCGATATTGTCCAAAATGAACTTCATTTGACACAACACATGTCTCAAATCGACCAATTAATTCCTTGGAAGTTGCTACCGTGACCATATTCATTGTAATAGAATTTCACTACGAATCTTAAGTTTCAAATCGTCTAAGTTCGTAGGCGGAATAGAATATATAACTTCTTTCAAATACCCCCACAAAAGAAGTCCAGTGGGCTTAAGTGTGGGGAGCGAGCTGGCCATTGAATGTCACCCTTAGTACCAATCCATCTAATGGGATGTACGTTGTTTAAATACTCTACAACCAACTGTGGGTTATGAGGCAAAGCGCCATCCTGTTGCTACCCCAATTCATTGCGCTCTCTTACTGGAATATCTTGAAACTTGGAAATGAGTCTCACACATCCAATGAGGATCTTCTGGAGGCCAGTAATGGAAGTTATGGCGATTCACCACCTCGTCGGCCCACAAAATGTTATTGGTCATCGTCAGATCATCGTTTAACATTACTTGCATTACAGCAATGAATACTAGTCTCCGTTCAAATCTCTACGCCTTAATACTTGTAGCAACTGAATTTTAAAAGGATGTTATTTGTGAAACTTTAGTATCCTCTGTATTGTTGATTTACTTATTACTAACCTAGGCAAATATGCGGTAACAGCCAGAGGCGTGGCGAGCGCATAAAAGTTTACACATCAAATAGAAGGTAAGAAATAAATTATAAAACGTGCTCAAACACTTACCGTTTCAAAAGTCTTCCGTGAAATCACAAACTGGGTAACATCTGTTAACTATTTGAATCATTAGATATGTTTCCACAGCTGTTTCAGTCAAGTGAGTACGACGTGCGGAATAAATATTTTTTAATGCCGAAAACGACCGTTCGACATCTAGCGATGTCATATTTGCATATTTAAAATAATCTTTGAAACAACTTAATGCATCTTCACACGTATCTTCACAAATTTGTCTTAATATAAGAAAATCGGAGTCTTTCTCTAAAACACTTCCAAATTTTCGTATTACACGCCAATTTGTTTCGCCTTCTATAGCGCATAACTGTGCGTGAACATCATTCACAATTTGAACAGAATCCACTAGCGACATCGAAACATTTTGTAATTTTTCTATTCCCTCCGCTAGTCCGAAGTAATTGTTGTGAATAGTTTGTAAATCTCTTTTAACCTGACTATCTTGAAATATTTCCTGGCTTTCTTGATTGCTGCAGCTTCTGTCGGATTGAATTTTAAAACTACCTTCTTTACTTGATTAAAATATTTGTTGTAGTAAAACGCAGCCTGCAACCATGTTCCCCAACGTATAACAATCGGCTGTGGTGGTTCAGGTAAATCAGCACACAGTTTGTGAAATAGTCGGGTACGTTTCGGGGACTTTAGGAACACTGGCTTTGTACTAGCAATCAATGCATTTACTAGTGGAAAAATGTAGGAATCGTTTGTGTCGCAAGATTTAAAGTATGGATTTTACACGTTACATGTAAGAAGTTACTACTGTGTTCTTTAAGAGATCGGCCCAAAGATCGCATGTTTGCAGCACCATCACTCATAAACATTAAAAGTTGCTTAGTTGAAACTTCAAATTTGTTCAATGAGTTCAACACCACCTTTAAAATCTCATCGGCAGTACAATTTATAACTCTCTTGGAAGCAAGTAAGAAGGAGGATGACGGTCGATATGGTTCCATTGTACGCACCATTACATTAACCACAGAATGTTTTTGACGATCTGTTGTTTCGTCCACACACAACCACAGTTTTTTATCTTTCAATTCCGTTTTCATTCTTTTTTCTATATGTTCACGAGGAAATTGCAAAACAGACCGAAAAATCTCGACGATTTAAAAAATAACATCAGGCGAGTTATTGCCTCAAATATGTCGGCGTGCAATAAGCTTATTACTGAAACATGCTCAAATGTGCATTGATCGCAACAGATGGCTTCTGATGGACGTGATATTTAAATATTAGGATTAAAAAAATAATATTTTAGCACTTATTCATTGATTGTGCACAAATAACAATTTTAAAACTGTTTCCACATTTATGTAATTAATGATTCAATTCATTGGCCACTTCTAATTTGACGCACACTATGATGATCATCTGAGTATCTGTTGTAATATTCGATATTGCAATCTCTGATTCTGTTTGCTCGAGCGACATTGCGGAGTTGATCTTCCAGAATAGTGTCAAATTAACAGAAACTCGCCTAATTTCTTTCATTGTCTCGTCCACGATGAAGAATAACTATGGTAAGAATTCTTTTTGAGTTTCCTTGTTGGGGTCACCAATTCTAGAGGCAGGAAATGATTTTACTTGTTTCTTGATGATGTCGGTAGCAACTGCTTTTGGAATAGAATTTTTATGCACACATTTAATATGCGAGGCCGCTACATCTGGAATCAGTTGAAGCAAAGAAAAATGAGGGAAGATGATCAAGATTCAGCGAACAAGAAATATCACTCGAAGCAATTCTCCAAGGATTATAATTTTCGACGATAGAGCTAGAGATCACTTGAATAGCTTTCAAGTGTTATTATTAGAGCAACGCAAACTGCGCTGAAATTAATGATTGTCTTCAAATAGGTGTCTTCCCTGGACTATTCAAAAAATCGATCATAAAACTGTTGCACAAAAAAGGAGATAAAAGTGATTTAGTAAATTACAGGCTGCTAGCAATATTGACACATTTCTCACAAATTTTTTGGAAAGATAGTTTACACACATATCTACAAATTTCTACATAAGTACGATCTCTTTGACAATTGCCAGAATGGGTATATAAAGGGAAGAAGTACAACTAGAGCAATATACCAAGCTTTAGCGGAAATAGCAGATGGTTTAAATGAAGAACAAATGACTGTAGCACTATTTATGGATCTGAAAAGAGCATTCGATTGTGTCGATTATAACATCTTATATAAGAAACTTGAGATAATGGGCATTGGAGCACTTGCATTGCAATTAGTCACTTCGAATTTCTTGGATTATAGGTCGATGGTAGAGCAACGCAAACTGCGCTGAAAGCCAGTGGCTGACGCATAAAAGTTTACACAAAATAAACACGGCCGGGACAATTCGGTATAAGCGTCAGTATAACTGCGACTCGAAAGCCGATCTGTTGTGTATCCATCTACACTGTCGTATACTATATCGTAGTTCTACGTTTGTTTTGAAAATGTTTCCTACATCGCGAAAACGACCAAAGTTGGACACAATAAGAGAATTTATTGCAGAAATGCCTGATTTAAAGTGTGATGGCGCTAAAATTCAATGTGTAGTGTGTAATACAGATTTAATGTGTTGGTCGAAAAGTGATTGTCTATGGCACGTAAATTGTGCAGGGCATGTTTCAAAAAAAAATTCCACACAAGATTATGACAAATTTAAATTTAATTTATGTGTTACCTTTATTGCATGTAATTTACCATTTCATTTACTTGGGAAGAAAGCATACGTCTCGTTTTGGAATGAATATTCGGACTTTAAGTTACCAAATGAGGGAACATTACAGAGAGTTGTGCCGTCTGCTCCTGAGCATGTCGAGAAAAGAATTAAATCGGAGTTGCAAGATAAAAAACTGTGGTTATGTGTGGACGAAACAACAGATCGTAAAAAACGTTCTGTGGTTAATGTAATGGTACGCACAATGGAACCACATCGACCGTCATCCTCAATTTTACTTGCTTCCATACGAATACAACAATGCACTGCCGAAGTAATTTCATTGTTGGTGTTAAATACATTGGAAAAGTTTGAACTTTCAACAAATCAACTGTTGATGTTTATGAGTGATGGTGCCGCAAAAAATGCTTCCTGTAGGTCGATCTCTTAAAAAACATTGTGCTAACTTGTTGCATATTACATGTAAAATTCATACTCTCAGTCTCGTAGCAGATAGTATCAAAAAGTGTTATCTCGAGGTAGACGCTGTGTTTGTAAAAGCTGTGTTTGTAAAATCCCCAAAACGTATTCGGGAATTTCATAGACTATGCCCCGGTATTCCTGAACCACCACAACCTATTCTTACTCGTTGGGGAACATGGTTAGAGGCTGCATTTTATTATCTTAATATTTTGAGAATATAAAGACGCGATTTTAGAATTCGACCCAAAGGAAGCTGCGGCTGTCAAGGTAAGCCGCTTGAAATTTCAGGATAGTCAAGTTAAAACAGATTTGGAAATTATTTAGAACAATTACGTGGGACTAGCGGATGCGACAGAAAAACTACAAAATTCTTCGATGTCGTTAGTGGAATCCTTGCAAATAGTGCAACTTGTTCACGCACAGCTATGCGCGATAGAAGACGCAAGAAATGTTTGTTTTAGAAAGGTTTGAAAGTGTTTTAGATAAAGACTCTGATTTTGGCACATTAAGACAAATTTGTGTTATTTGAAAGATTATTTTACTTACGCAAATATAACATCACTAGATGTAGAACGTTCGTTTTCGGCATACAAAAACACTTTTTCTTCACGCCGCACTCACTTTGCCGAAGCAACTTTGGAAACATATCTAATGTTACAAATTAATATTTAAAATCATAAAGTGGATAATGTCTATTTTATAATAGACATTATCCACTTTGTGATTTCACGGAGGACTCTTAAAACGGTAAGTGTTTGAGCACGTATCACATTTAATTTATTTTGTGTAAACTTTTATGCGTCCGCCACTGGCTTTCAGCGCAGTTGCGTTGCTCTAGTTATTATTTTGTTTCAAACTGTATTTTTCCATGTCTAAGATTCTTACTGGATTCTACCTTCTACCCAGCACTATATTTCTTTTCTCCTCCTTGCGATACTGACACTGAAGAAGCTGAGACGTTCAGCGTTTCGTGAAATATTACAAGTGTTGTTTTTTATGTCGACGTTTTTGAAAAATTTCACATTTTGTGCATGGCCAGTTGCTATTGATAAGTGCGGAGCGCCACCTGTGCCGGCGGCAGGCGGCATAGCACTCCCGCTACAACCGGCAGCTGTTTCTAAGTTATCAGTGTCAGGAGAAAATTGTTAAAATAAATTTTCATCCCGTGTACATTGTGGGGATATAGGACGAAGCGTAAAGCGGGACGGGACGCGAAGAAAAATGAAAAATTTAAATTCCAAACTTTGTGCATTACTGGCCGCGTTACATTAATAAAATGGGATCGATTTCGCTCTCGCATTTTCTTCCTCTTGTTGCTATACCACTCGCCTACGTTGATGTTTTGCAAGTGCTGAGGGATATTAGAAAATCGGAAAATTGGATCGAGTGATTGACTCGTTTTTTAATTTATGTACTATTGGCTGGAAAGAATTGGTGGAATGAATTGAGGAAACTTGCTAATTGCCGCGATCAATACTTTCAGAAGAATCGTTTCCAGAAAAGGGGAATAAATCCCAAATTACAGAGAAGTAGTATTGAAAAAAGACTTTTCTTATTAGCAACTATACAGCCCCTGGCCATCGTATTAGGACAACTTAAACATTTTGGATTTTGGACTAAAATTAAAAAAAAATAGTTGGTAATGGCAATATTATTATTTAATTACATATAACAAGCAAGTAAGTATAATTTGAACATCTAGTTACTAATATTTGCTTGTTCCTCCTTTGTATTTTATTATTTCCTCAATCCTTTTTGGCATACTGCCAATGCAGCTTTTATTGGTTTTTTAAATTTCGTCGCTATTATGCCATACATCTTCAATATGTATGTAATTCTTCCTTTGTAGTTGAGTTTCGTGTACTTACGATGTTTTTCAAGACATTCCGCACATTTTTAATTGGGTTTATGTCTGGTGAATTGTCTGGCCAGGATAGTACACGCTGATTTTTAGATTCAAGGTACCGCATTACACTTGTTGCCTTATGACACGGAGCATTGTCTTACATCAGTGATTCCCAAAGCGGTCCAGGTGGACCCCCAGGGGTCCACGGGAGACTCGACGGGGGTCTACATTGGCGTGAAAAAAAATGGGGGTTCACAAGTTGTAAGTGGGGGTCCACGAAAATTTATCTGGTTTCGATAGTAAAGAACAAAAATGTTGGCTTAGCTTTACCTATCAATGTAGGCAGATAATATACTACTCAAAAAAAAGGGAGCAAAAAAAATTCCAAATTTTTCGATAATTTTTGACAGGCTGTATTTCGGTGAAAAATGGTCGTATTAAGACTTTAAAAAAGCATTTTGAAGCTTTAAGATTCTAATTTTTAGATTTTTTGGTTAAAAATTTTTAGGAGCTACGGTTCTCATGCAATCCTAACTGATAGTGCAAAAAAATAATTTTGCAATTTTGTTTTTTTTTTGTCCACGGACTTGAAAAAATTTTTTTCAGTTAGGCCGGCATATGGATCAGCAACCTGTTTATTTAGCTTTAATTTCCTTTTTTTAAAACCTCTCTTAATTTTTTTGAATAGTGTATTTTCAGGTCAGTGATTGTTACTTGTAAAAACTGAAAGCTTCTTGTGTAATTATCTGCAAACAACTCATTTTTCTATTCAACTGGACGAGTCAACTTTACCTGGTAATGAAGCATTACTATTGGCATATGTTCGATTTGTTATGGACGAAGAAATCCATGAAGACCTGCTATTCGCGAAAACTTTGAGACGGACACTAAAGGCGAATCAATATTTAATGTCCTGAGTGATTTTTTTAAGGAAAAATCGATTCCATTTACAAACATTATTTCGGTGGCAGCAGATGGAGCTCCTGCCATATTCCGGCGATATCGTGGGTTTATAAGCCATCTTAAAAGAATTATACCAGGAGTAACTGCAATTCACTGTGTCATCCACCGCCAACACCTGGTAGCGAAAAATTTGAGTGATAGATTGCACCAATCGCTTCAATTTGTGATTAAAGCAGTTAACAAAATAAGAAGCAATGCGTTAAATACCCGTTTATTTGCCCAATTGTGCGACGAGAATGATGAAGACTTCCAACGATTGCTCTTACATACTGAAGTACGCTGGTTGTCGAAAGGCGCATGTTTAACAAGATTTTACTCACTTTTTGAGTCAGTTTTAGAGTTTCTGGAAAGTAAAGATCCAGATTTAAAGGAAAACCTGATTTAAATTGAAAGCAGACATCGCGTATTTGACAGATTTGTTCAAAAAATTTAATGAGATTAACTTGCAGTTACAAAGGGTCAGCCTAAATTTAATAAAAACAAAGAGTGTAATTTCGGCTTTTCTTGGAAAATTGAAATTTATGACACAAAATATTAGTCGGCGCGAATTCTCCCAGTTTCCAAACTTGTCACAGGCAGAATGTCTTGATGAGAATATTCAGACATACGTTCAACATTTAAATGCCGTGCATGATGACTTCAAAAATGGATTTTAAGATATTCTGACGATGGAAATACCATCATGGATCATAAATCCATTTGATGAAACGGTCCTCTTGTAATACCGCGAATGTGGTATTACAAGAGGAGTTACTCGAGCTTAGCACCAATGAGGAGCTGAAGGTGAAATTTAAAAGAGGCTTTCAAACATTTTGGCTGCAGGCAGAAATACCCGAAAAATATCCTGGGCCGTGGGAAATTGCGAGAAAACTTTTGATAGCGTTTCCCACGTCATACCTTGCCGAAAAAAGTGTTAGTGTCGTTACAAACCTATTAACAAAAAAAAGGAGCAGATTGAACATCACAGAACGGGGAGATTTGCGGTTATTCCTCACAAAACTGAAGCCTAATATTGATAATTTGCTGTCAATCCATTAAGTACATCCCTCCCATTAAAATCATTTTTTTTAAATTATTGTTGTACTGTTGTCCAGTGTAATTTATCTACAATTTTGTAGTACCTTTTTACTATAATTTTGGAGTATTTTTACTATAAATATGGAGTACAGGGAGCTACTACCAAAAACTGCAATAATAGGGTATTTTATACTTACTTCGATAGCCTGTCACTACAGTAACCGTCGATTCTGATAGGATACGCTACAATTATGGCATAATTTACAACACATTTCTCTCGGTGTATGTAGCAAATTTCCAGTGTACTCCATATTTGCACCCCAGTTCCTCAAATAATAATTTTGGCATCTTTTTCAATTCTTCTTTTGAGAATATGTAGGACCACAAGAAATCTAAGTAAAGGTCTTGGTCCGTATCTATTTTGAGTATATTCTAGTGAAATTGAACTTTAAATAACTCGATTTACAACGAAGATGTACTCATAAAACAAAATGGTGTTTGCATCTTCTACTCTACTATAGTCTACTAGAGTCTTATCAAATAATGAAATTCTTATAATACGAGCACAGTTACAACAAGTTGATTGGGATCTATTCCTAGTACAACAACACCCAAACAGGTTCGCCTACTTACTGATATCTACGCTGAAACAGATTTATGAAACTGTGTGTCCAGAAAAAGTTAAGTTTAAACAACCAAAAGAGGTAAACGCATATTGGTTAAATGTTTAGATTAAAAATAAATGTCGTATCAAACGACAGTTGTATGAAGCTATGATAAATAAAAGGATTACAAAAAATTACTACCAAGATTACTGTACATATCTAAAATCGGTGATACTTCAAAAGAAAAAAGAATGCAACACAAATTATATTTTACAATCTCAAAATAAAATTAGAGCAACTTGGAAGTTAGTTGACAGAATAACTGGACGAAATACCCGGAAAAATATTGATATTGGCAAAATATGTTAATAAAATAAAAATACCGTTAATGAAATGGTGAATAGCTTCAATTCATATTACATAAGTATAGGTAATCATTAACGCTGGCCACGAGCGGTACCGCGCATCGGCGTAGAATCAGTTCGGACCGAGAGGAACGGTAGTATTACTTGGTCCGCGGAGCAGTACGGACATTTTCGCTGCCGGTCATTTGCGCAATTGTTTATCTGTCCTAGAAAAATTATGATTTCGTCAGCAAAACGACCGCGGTCGGACAAACTTCGAAAATTTATTGGAGAAATTCCAGACTTAATATATGAAGGTGCTAAAATTAAATGTGTAATCTGTAAAATCCCGTTAATGTGTTGGTCCAGACAACATTGTCTACGACACGTAAATAGTGAAAAGCATGTTTCAAAAAGAAATTGTGCACGAGACAATGAAAAATTTATATTTAATTTATGCGCATGTAATATACCGTTTAATTTACTAGACAAGGAACCATTTATCTGCTTTTGGAATAACTATTCGGAGTGCAAATTACCAAGTCGAACATCGTTATGAAGAATTGTGCCATCTGCGCGCGAACATATTGAACAAAAAATAAAATCGGAGTTGAAAGATCAAAAATTGTGGTTATGTGTCGACGAAACAACAGATCGGAAGAAACATTCTGTTCTTAATGTAATGGCACGCAAATTGGAACCTCATCAATCGGCACCTTCAATTCTATTAGTCTCCAAACGAATACAACAGTGTATTGCCGAAGTAATTTCAAAGTTAGTGTTAAATACATTGGACAAGTTTGAACTTTCAACAAATCAACTTTTGATGTTAGTGAGTGATGGTGCTGCAAACATGCTTTCTGTAGGCCGGTCTCTTAAAAAGCATTCTGCCAATTTGTTACACATTACGTGTAAAATTCATGCTCTCAATCTTGTGGCGGATAGTATCAGAAAATGTTATCCTGAGGTAGACGCTTTAATAGCGCATACCAAAGCAGTATTTGTCAAATCACCGAAACGTATTCGCGAATTTCACAGACTGTGCCCCCGTATACCAGAACCACCAGAACCTATTCTAACTCGCTGGGGAACATGGTTGCAGGCCGCGTTTTATTATCATAAATATTTTGACAATATTAAGAACGTGGTTTTACAATTCGATACAAAGGAAGCTGCCGCTATCCAGAAAAGCCAGTCGAAATTTCAAGATAGTCAGGTTAAAATGGATTTAAAAATCATTCACGACAATTACTTCGGGCTAGCAGATGCAATAGAAAAATTACAAAATCCTGCGGTGCCGTTAGAAGAATCTCTACAAATAGTGCAACATGTTCACGCACAGCTATGCGCGATTGAAGACGCAAAAAATGTTTCTGTTCTAGAAAAATTTGAAAGTGTTTTTGAGAAAAATTCTGATTTTGGCACATTAAGACACATTTGTGAAGGTGCGTCATCAGAATCGTTAAGTTATTTGTAGGATTATTTTACTTACGCAAATATTACGTCACTAGATGTAGAACGTTCGTTCTCTGCATATAAACGCATTTTTTCCTCATGCCGTACTAGTTTTGGCGAAACAACAGTTGAAACATATCTAATGTTGCAGATATTTAACAGACATTATTCACTTTGTGATTTCACGGAGGACTCTTAAAATGGTAAGTGTTTGAGCACGTGTTATTTAATTTTTATTTAAAAGATGAGCGAAATTATTTGCGGCAGCAAACATGTCTATTAGCAGAATAACTCTAGTGGAACGCGAGGCCTGGTCGACTCTACGCTACTGCGCGGTAGCGCTCGTGGCCAGCTTTACTCGGGAATGCCAAAAAGCAACTCTTCGTGTGCCGCAAACAACATATGCGCGCATACATAAAGGTGTAGTGACGCAAGTTTTAAAAATTTATAATAAACTGCCGTATGAATTTAATACATACACACTTAAAGATAAAAAAAAAAATCTTAAAGAACTTCTGATTCAAGAATGTTTGTATCATCCAAATGAGTTCTTTTTATGAACTCCATAATTTGATTAGTAATTTGTCAAGCATAGCTTTTGTTTTCTTTATCTATTTGTACTTAGCTGGTACCCATTGTTTCTGTTGACATGTTTCATACTTATTGTATACTATGAAATAAAGGTTTGTTATTATTATATATACTTAAATATAGTCGAAGTTACCCTGGCTCTCGAAATTAGGTATAGTTGTCAGCAGTTAAATGCGCTAGAAATTACCCATTCCTACCGATTCTCCCCTACCAAATAACATCTTCATTACGAAACGATCTTTTTTTCGCACAAGCTAGTTACAACATTTCCCTTCTTGCTACGTCTTACACCCAATACCTGTCTGTTTAATATCCGCATATATCATTAGGTATACGAGGTAAGTAGGTAATTGAAAGATTATTTTAAACGTGTAACGGAAAGTAGTTAGCGTGTGTAGGTAGTCTGCGAAATGTTTTTCCTAACGTACATACATACGAACACCTTTAACATACACCCAACCCACACACACGCCCGCCAGAGAGCACGTGTTTTTTTTTTCCAGAAGCTCGGAAATTAGAGAAAAATTATTATCTAGCACAGCAGCATTCATCTGCAGAGAGCAAGAGGAGTATACGTAACAGCGCCTACTATATATGAAAGTGTATATACAGATGCTCGCATCGTCCTGTTTAATTAAATTTACTTTAGTTTCAAATATATCACTGAACGGCTGATAGAAACCGCATGTATTTACGTTAATTTTTTTTTAAGCGTTAGGTATATCCACGTTTTAAATATATATGCCTGGTACTGAGAAATTGGAACTATCAAATACGACTTAGATTTCTGTATACTATCGGTCATAAGTAAGGTAACCTAAACTTGCGGACTCGCATAGGCGTCGGTATTACGGGTTAATATAAGAATATGAAAAATTCATAAATAAACTAAACCGGTAGAGAAGCAGGCATGTAGTGTCGACCTTGAATATAAATCATGTTAAACCGCGCTGAGAGAGATTTCGTTTTAGTACCGGTTGAGCTGTTGCAGAGATTAGTCGAACGGTCAAGGTTATGTACTTACGTGTCGCTTTTGAAAATATAGCTGGTGTTTTTTTGTGTGTTGTAGTATTATACCAAGTACATAATTAGTGTATCGTTTCATATAGAACTAATATTTACATACCTAAGAAAACAATGCCTCGTAATAGATTTGCTACTAATGTACATAAGTATGTGTCACTTTTTCCCCATTTAAAATATGACGGTAGTGCAGTTTTTTGCTTAATATGCAATGTTCGTTTGGCTGCATTGGACAGAACTGATTGCCAGAGGCATGTCAATTGTATTAAGCATATGAGAAATGCAAGAACTGAAATACCTTATACACTATTCCTCATACATTTATTAATTATGCTTACCTCTTGTAATCTTCCGTTGTCCTTGGTGAGAAAAGCAACTTTTAAAACGTTTTGGCGACAATACGTTCCAAAGTACCCATTACCCTCACAAACACAATTACAGAATCATTTGCCGCGAATGAAAGAGATGCTAGAAAATGTATGTAAACGTGATTTGTGTTCCAAAAAAATATGGATTACCGTGGATGAGACGACCGATATAAAGAAAAACAGTATTGTGAATGTAATAGCTCGCGTTTTATCTAACGAGAACACAGCATCTTGATATTTGTTAGCTTGCAAACGTGTTCAACAATGTACCGCGGAAAATATTCAAAAAGTGATAATGAACGCTTTGAAAAAATTTAAAATTGCCCAAGATCAAGTTGTGATGATTGTGACAGATAGTGCAGCAACGATGTTAAGTGTTGGGCGATCCTTAAAACATGTATTTCCTAACTTAATACATATAATCTGCGTGCCGCATGCTTTGCATTTAGTTGGTGAAGTTGTTCGACAACATTACGGAAACGTTGATCGGATGATTGGAAGTACTAAAGCAGTGTTTCGTAAATCTCCTAAACGTTTAAAAGAATTTCGTAAATTTTGTCCAGGTATTCCAGAACCTCCTGAACCAATTTTAACGCGATGGGGCACTTGGCTAACAGCAGCTTCTTACTATTTGATCCATTTTCAACAAATTCAATCAGTTATAATGCGATTTAATCGGAATGAATCCAAAGCAATTAGAGAAAGTCAAAGAGAATTTAAAATTCCTCAACTTTTAGAAGATTTAACAACAATATGTACCAATTATACAGTATTACTAGATGCCATCAGAAAACTACAATGTACTGAATTGTCATTGCAGAAATCATTAGACATAGTGGAGAGTGTAAAAAATAAATTACACACATTAAATGATACGCCAGGATTATGCGCTAGTCAAAAGTTGGCCGATGTTTTAAGGAAAAATCCCGATTTTAATTCTTTAGAGGCCGTTTATAATAAGTGTAAGAATAGTGAACTTTTAAGTGATTTTGAAAAACAGTTTCTACATGCAAATGTAACTTCCTTAGATGTGGAGAGATCGTTTTCTATGTATAAGAATATTTTTTCTTGTCGACGCACAAGGTTTAAAGAAGTAACTGTGGAAACATATGCAATGATGCAAGTTTACAGTAGTTCACATCCTGATGCCTCTAATTTGTTGAATAATTAGCAAGTAAGTTTATTTATGAATTTTTCGTATTCTTATATTAACCCGTAATACCGACGCCTATGCGAGTCCGCAAGTTTTGGTAACTTATGACTCATAAGTGTAGTTACAGAATAAATTGATATGTCCTATAATATTTGTGGAACCATTATCTCACTTATTGAATTTGATATTAAAATCATTAGAGATACCAAAAATATGGAAAACCGCTAGTGTGTCCTGTCCTAAAATCTGGTAGCTCTGATGATATATGCAACCACAGGCCTATATCTATATTATGCAATTTTGCAAAAATCTTCGAATCCATACTATGTGACCATATTTATAATGCAGTTAAAATCTTCATTTACCTAGTCAACATGGATTTATGACCAAACGGTTTACAGTTACGAACTCAAGTTGTTTTACTCAGTTTGTATCGGAAGCCCTTGACAGACAAGGTCAAGTTGACACAGTTTACACTGACTTTCAAAAGGCATTTGACCAAGTTGACCACTATGTGCTACTTTGGAAACTACAGGCTATTGGTTTTTCACCTTCTATGCTAGCGTTGCTTAGATCTGCTTTGATTGGAAGAGAACAATTTGTAGAATACTAGCAGGTGAGATCTGATAGATTTTGTCCGTCTTCTGGATTACAACAAGGATCCAATCTTGGTCCAATTTTATTCCTACTATTTATAAATGACACCACCAACGTTATTAATGGCGAGCACTTAATATTTGCTGATGATATGAAAATATTTCGTGAAATGAGATCTATTGAAGACTGCATCAAGCTGCAAAAAGATATCAGCGGTTAATGATTGGTGTAGGTATAATCATTTGCAACTCAACATTTAGAAGTGTAAAGCAGTGTCATACGAGAAGCAGCAACTATGTAGATTTTACGTACAAGCTAAGAGGTGAAGATCTCCAACGGTTGCAGACTATTAAAGATTTGGGCGTAATCTTCGATAGTAAACTTACTTTTGTTAATCATATAAACGTAACAATTGCGAGCGCCTACAGGACATATGGTTTCATCTATAGAAATTGCCGCGATTTTAAAAACATCAGATGCCTAACACTGTTTTATTACAGTTATACTAGATCGAAACTGGAATACGCATCGTTGGTCTGGTCTCCAATTTACCAATCTCATATAAATAATATTGAATCTGTTCAAAGGCGTTTTTTAAAGAACTTAATGTTTCAAATTGATGGAGTTTACCCCGAAAGAGGTCTTGATTATAATATTATGTTATCTACGCTAGACTTTGTCTCATTATGTAAACGGCGTAATATGTTAAGTGTAAAGTTTTTGTATGGTTTGTTAAATAACAATATTGGCTGTCCGTGATTGTTGAGTAAAATTAATTTCAATGTTCCTAGATTAGAAGCACGTTATGAATGTATGTTTAATTGTCCGAGAAGTAGAACAAACGTTTTAGTTAAGTCACCGGTGTTTATAATGTGTAACAACTATAACAAAATCTCTGAACTATGTGATGTGCATTGTAGTTCATTTAAAGCAATAGCTGAAATTATCATTAATTTGTAAATTGCTTATATAACTTTTTTTCCAAAAGCATTTGAAAGTCATTGAATTTATTGTATTTTTTTGAATGTATGTATTCGCAAAGTCAAACATTTAGTTTATACATTTCCTGTACTTGGGTTTTACCTGTAGGAAATAAATTATTATTATTATTACTTTATTTTGAGTATCAAAAAGCGAAACACGTTTTTGAAGACTTATACAGTGTGTAGCAAATTATATCATTTTTCCGTGATTTGAAAGGCGAATCTAACGATACCACATTTGTTACACTTTAACTTAATATATATATATATATAAAATAAGTGTTGGTTTGCCACTTATCGATCGCCCTGTATATACGGAAATACTTTTGAAAGTTACTCTGTGATATCTATTATATCAAATGGTGACTCTGTGTGAGTTGATCACATTAAAGGGTGGAAATAAGAAAAGTTTTTTCCTCACAAAATTCTTGTATATTTGGCATTAATGAATGGTTATAACCGCTTTCGTGCGTGGAGCACATCTTCAGGCCAGAATTATTAATTATAATTAATACTGGTATGAAGGTGGTCGCAATGATTAATTAATATCAAACATAAAAGAATTTTGTGTGGAAATAAAAACCTTTTTTATTTCCACCCTTTAATCTATTATATCACGAGTCCAGTTGCTCACTAGCGCCAACGGGCAGTGGCGGGGGTTCTCAGGATAACTGCGAGTCTCAACCAGATCTGTTGTGCATACATGTACGCTGCCGTAAATACTATTTCGTAGTTCTACCTTTGTTTTAAAATTGTTGCCTACGTCGCGAAAACGACCAATGTTGGACAAAGTTACAGAATTTATAGCAGAAATGTGTAGTTTGTAATATCCCTTTAATGTGTTGGTCCAAAAGGGATAGTCTACGTCACGTAAATAGTAAACAGCATTCTTCAAAAAAAAAATTGCACACGATACTACGACACTATGACAAATTTAAATTTAATTTATGTGTTACCTTTATTGTATGTAATCTACCGTTTAATTTACTAGACAAGGAAGCATATATCTTCTTTTGGAATAAATATTCGGACTGCAAATTATCAAGTCAGGCATCGTTACAAAGAATTGTGCCATCTGCTCGTGAACATGTTGAAAAAAGAATTAAATCGGAGTTGAAAGATAAAAAACTGTGGTTATGTGTGGACGAAACAACAGATCGTAAAAAACATTCTGTGGTTAATGTAATGGTACGTACAATGGAACCACATCAATCGTCACCTTCAATTCTATTAGCTTCCAGACGAATACAACAATGCACTGCCGAAGTAATTTCAATGTTGGTGTTAAATACATTGGAAAAGTTTGAACTTTCAACAAACCAACTGTTGATGTTCATGAGTGATGGTGCCGCAAACATGCTTTCTGTAAGCCGGTCTCTTAAAAAACATTGTGCTAACTTGTTACATATTACGTGTAAAATTCATGCTTTCAGTCATGTGGCAGATAGTATTAGAAAATGTTATCCTGAGGTAGACGCTTTAACAGTGCAGACAAACGCAGTGATTGTCAAATCCCCAAAACGTATTCGCAAATTTCACAGACTGTGCCCCCGTATGTCTGAGCCAACAGAACCTATTCTTACAGTATGGGGAACATGGTTACAGGCCGCGTTTTATTATCATAAATATTTTGAGAATATTAAGAACGTGGTTTTGCAATTTGTTCCAAAGGAAGCTGCGGCTATCAAGGAAAGCCAGTCGAAATTTCCAGATAGTCAGGTTAAAACGGATTTAAAAACTATTCTGAACAATTACTTCGGACTAGTGAAGGCAATAGAAAAATTACAAAATCCTTCGATGTCGTTAGTGGAATCTCTGCAAATAGTGCAACATGTTCACGCATAGCTATGCGCGGTAGAAGACGCAAAAAATGTTTGTGTTCTAGAAAAGTTTGAAAGTTTTTAGAGAAAGATTCTGATTTTGGCACATTAAGACAAATTTGTGAAGGTGCGTCAACAGAACCGTTAAGTTGTTCCAAAGATTATTTCAATTACGCAAATATAACGTCACTAGATGTAGAACGTTCGTTTTCTGCATATAAACACACCTTTTCCTCGCATCGCACTCGGCCTGTCGAAACAACTTTTGAAACATATCTAATGTTGCAGATATTTAACAGACATTATTCACTTTGTGATTTCACGGAAGTCTCTTAAGACGGTAAGCGTTTGAGCACCTATTATATTTTATTTCTGATCATTTATTTTGTGTGAACTTTTATACACCCGCTACTGCCTGTTGGTGCAGATTGAGCAACTCTAATCATGAGAACGTTTTAGCTTAATACTGTTTACACAGTAGGCGCAATTTTACAATTCCAGAAAGTTGGGACACTCTGTATATGCAGTAAAAAGAAAAATTAAGCAGTGTATATTATATGTACATCCCATTTCTTCGCCTCGTGAACTGCTGTTTGAGGCTAACAGTGTAGGGGGCTTCAGATACAGTTTTTTTAGAGAGGGTGGTTTAGTGGGGGTAAATTTAAAAAGCATATCTTTCAGGATTCTGCAAACCATTTTCGACGACACCTTGCTCGATCTTATATCTCTACAAATAAGGAAGATATCGCTTGTAACATTGAATCTGGTACACCCGGTATAGTCTATACAGTTTTCATGACGCTTGGCACTTTAGGCGGTTCTCAATCGCGAGCTTTTAAACGAAACTAATTCATAATTACGCAGCACGTGAGCAAAACAAGACGCAGCCGTGCTTTCCTCCTTTAGTACGTATTACGAACGATCGCGTCTATAATTTTTCCATCCCGGCAATAGAAAATAAAACCCAAACGAACACCAAATGATAGGCAATCGTGCCGCGGTAGCCGAGAGATAGTTACCCGATTATCGGGAATATAAAAGGAGCAAATCCGCCATGAAATAACGCGACTTTGAATATACATTCCGACAGTCTCTGTTCTATAATTACGCTTTAATATTTCCGTTTTACCGAGGCACGCGAGCCACTAAAAGTCTATCAAACGATGATGATACATTAAAAAATGTATATGAACAGGAACATTGATTCGGCCTTCTGTCATTCGCTTAAAAATGGAAAAAGGAGTGATTTAATGGGGTAAATTATATAATGTTTTCTTCGATGTTAAAGGTTATTTGTCATGAAACATTTGTTGAAAGCTTTATTATTAAATGTTACTGTTGTAAGTTTATTTTCTTTATATATATAAACATGTCACGGTTTTATCAAAAAATATGGGGAAAATATGCTTTTTATCTATAATTTTTGCTTTCTATGCAGTTTGTTTTTAATCCGTTTAGCTTTCTGCAAATTAAGAAAAAAAGGCAATAGCAGAACTATAAATTAGGTAAACATATTGTAATATAATATTGGGGTGAAGTATACACTTGCACATAAATTTATATTATTAATTATATGTTTCTTGAAAAAAGACTCCATTAATACAAATATTTAAAATATTTTGGTCATAAAAAAATCTAAAACCCCGTGAAGGAAAGAACCCAAGGAGAAAGGAAAACGAGTCAAAATGAATTTTACACCAGAAGGACCTAGAACATCACCTAGAAAAAAAGGAAAGACGGTTTTAACGAAGACTTTTAAAACACACACACATCACACATAGAGAGCCTTACGGCTGTAGGTAGTTTTTTTCAAAATTGATTGTAAGTACATTGTTGAGAATAAAAATTATTTTTTAATTTCATATATGTTTGAATCATCTCAACATATTTTCAAATAAAAATAATAACTACATAACACTAAAAAAGAACTATTCATTTTCACAGTCAGACATATTTAAAATGTTCTACCAATTAACAATTAAATGTTTATCAAGATTTCCAACAGTAAATTTTTATCTTCTATCACCTAATACTTTTTTAAACGCCGAAAATGTTCTTTCAACATCTATTGATGTAATTGGTGCTTATTTTAATGCAGTAATATAACGTTAATTCCGACATAACAAGGACACAGCGCTCTTCGATGACGTCACGCTGGGTTGGTGATGTATCGCCATTCACGATATTAGCCTAAGTGGTAAAGGAATCGTTTTTTTGCATTTATTTTTTGAGTTTTGAAGGGTTTCCGCTTTAAAGAGGATGCCAGTCCTCAACCGAGCCCTTCTTCGTATCTCATTCGATTTTATTTTGGAAAAACGAAGTTTCAAAGCAAAAACCAAGCAAGTAACCAAGCACCGTTTTCGTGAAAGATGTATTTGTGGTTGATATTTAATCGACTAATTATTATTATTTGTAATTGTACATGTATTTGAACGAAACTAAGGTTGAAATGATACAGTAATTGCAATTTTATTTGAAATTTACAGACATGCTATTTAATTTCCTATTATGTGGTGTTTTACCTAATCTATCATTACTACAGTTTGTTAAAAAGGTGCTACCCGCAGTGGCGTACCGCATAAAAGCAGGTACGTTATATACATTAGTGAAAAATAATATTGTTGCCTTTTCCTGTCGTCTTGATGTCCACTGTGGCAATTAGCAACCGCTCTGGTAAGCTGCGTAGAATTGCAACATCAGCAACGCTTCCATTGTCGATTCATTCAGCCGTCGACGGTGTTGTGAATACGTTGTCGTATACTTCGAAACTGACTGTTCGACATCCAGTGAAGTAAGATTTGCAAATGTCAGATATTCCTTTTCCTCATCTGGGCACTCTTGATTTTCAGTTATAGACCGAACCTTTTGTAAATCGGGATTTTTCGTTAAAATTGCACCAAATTTTTAAGCAAATCGACTCCTATAGTTTATGCAATTTAATGCGTTTTGTGCAGATAAGCGACTGTTTTCCAATTGCTCAATAGCTTGTGCAACTTTAGAATAGTTCATGGAAATTTCATCTATTTGATGTTGAACGTCCGAATTGGAAAAAAGTTGCTGACTATCTCGAACTCCTGCAGAATCATTTGAATCAAGTTTCAAGATGACATTTTTCACTTGTGAAAAGTATTTCTGATAGTAAGATACTGCCTGGAGCCATGTTCCCCATCGCGTTATTACAAGCTGAGGTGGTGGTGGTAATTTCGAACACAATTGTTTGAATACGCGGATGTGTTTGGGAGATTTGATGAACACTTTTTTGGTAGATGCTATTAACTTATCCACCATCGGATACTTCTTTCGAATGGTTTCTGCTACAAGGTGACATGCGTGTACGAGGCATGTTATGTGAAGAAGAGTCGGAAGGCATATTTTCAACATCCTACCAACTCTCAGCATTGTTGCGGCTCCGTCAGTAACGAACATTGTGACTTGGGTTCCTGTGATACAAAATTCTCTCAACGAATCTTTTATTGTCTTGACAACAATTTCTGCATTAGTTTTCTGAATCCTTTTACTGGATAACAACAATGAAGCTGGAGGACCATCACGTTTTAAAGGACGCGCTACAACATGAATGACGCTGTGTTTCTGAGCATCAGTTGTTTCATCTACACATAAGCAGATTTTCTTATTTCTCAACTCGTCTTTTATACATTCCTTTACTGTACCTTGCACACGTGGCAAATTGTATCGTAATTGCATAGATGTTGGCAGCTTCCATGAGGGAACGTACTTAGCCCAAAAAAGACGAAAGTGTTCATTAGATACTAGATGTGGGATGTTGCACACACTTAACATAAAATAAAATCATATAAAAATTGCCAGTATGGAATACTGTTTCTTAAATTCAATACATGACGTTTACTTTTACAATGTTTTCCACATTCAAACCTATCGCGACTTAGCAATCCGCTATTGTATATTGTGCAATAAATATGCAGACTTCTATATTCTAATCCAGGGAAATGCCTGAGATATTTATTCACATTCGAAGGGAATGTTATACCCTTTGGGCGTTCCACCTCGGCGTACTTATTTGGCGTGCAGCGTGTAACGTCCTGTCGCTTTGAACTCCCCCGCAGTACTGTCGAGATCGACTACGAGTTGAAAATTATCCCTACCCACGCCGCTACCGCTACGCTACTGCCATCCGGTACCACCTTTTTAACAAACTCTAATCATTACTAAGGATCGACAAACGAGTGCAACGTCAGAGGCGTATCGCGCAAAAGTAGGTACGTGAGATACAGTATTATTAAAAAAATAATATATTGTTACCTTTTATTGACGTCCTGATGTCCACTGCGACAAAATACTACTGCCTCGGTAAGCCGCGTTTGTCCCAGTGGACATCAGGACGTCAATAAAAAGTAACAATATATTAATTTTTAATAATACTGCATCTCACATGCCTACTTTTGCCTGATACGCCTCTGACGTTGCTCTCGTTTGTCGAACCTTAATCATTACTTTTCCCACAATCATTTTTAAATAGGGTATTTGCAGAACAAGTTATTATAATTGTTGCAATACGTTCACTGCTGTGAATATGACATGAACATATATAAGTATCCAAAATGGCTACGTTCCGTGATATAATTTAAAATATATTGAATTAAAATGGAACGTTGATTACACACATTTAAAAACTCTCTTCGTGTTCAAAAATAATTTTGTTAAATATAACGTATATAAGAATATAAAACTATTTGAACAATAAAATCTTCACGTTTTTTGTCAAATACAACGGACAGTTAGGGAATTGAGTTGGAATAGCATTTTTTAAGCCTAGGATTTTTTAAACTTACAGTTATAGTTCCACCAGTCCTTGAATCTGTAGCTGTTGAAAAATAAATAATATCTTCTTTTACAAAGTGTAACTCACGAAGAAAACATCCAAAACAGCCGACGCCACAGTTTTTAGGTTATCCCGTTTTATCGCTTATAAAACACTAGAAAAACATTACAGGTATCACCAATAAAATACGGAAATATCACTATTCAGTATTTTTTAAAATAAAACCAATTTAATTTGGATAAACCAATTCAAAACGCAAGAAACGATCAGAACGTGTGAATATCCAATCTAAATATGGCTGACCGACGACCTAGTGCAAAATACGTCACAGCCTGCTGACATCAAAGCGCTTAGGAGGTAAATAATATGGTCGGGATTTAAATCCAAAGCATTATTAACTGGATTTTTGATATGGCAGTTATTATTTGAAATCCATCATTCTTTATCCTTACATTATTAAATTTATCTAATACCAGTTTTACCTGGTGCAATTTTTAATAAATTTTCTACAATATAAATCGATTCTAATAAAGGCATTTGAGCAGTTTCTAATTTTTAATTGTATTGCCCCTTAATGTCCCGTTTCTCCAATACTCCAAAACTTTTGGATTTTCTTATTGATTCAACGGTTATCGAATATATGGTGTATACACTTCCCTGAACTTCATCTGAGAATTCCGCTTAATGCAGCAAAAATATAAGATTTTATGCTTACCGAAAGCCCTCAAAAACCCTTTTGGAAAAGATGTCTTCCATTAACACATTGTTCTTCAACCTTATCAGAGTCTGTTTCCTCATTAGCAACATCTTCTGGATTAATTTCTTCTTCGTTAACTTTTGCTTAAGACACATTTTCTTGGTTAGCGTGTCTTCCACCAATATTGTGTTTTGCCTCTTCCTCTATAACATCATACTTTTTTTCTTCTTTTTTTAGTAATCTTTTCTCCAGTAATATCTCGTCTAGTCAGTGTTTTAGCTTCGGCATTCTCTTTAAAATTGTTGCTTTGCGAACTATTTTTGTTTGTAAAATTCCCAAGTATTTGTTGAGTGGTGAGAAGATAGTTCTTCTCTTATTTAGATTCTTAGACAACTCAATTTTCTCTGCGTGTATGATTTTTTAAATAGTCGTACATCTAGAATCCAAGTTGCCAGTTCGTTTTCTAGTTCCCGTTCCAAAACACATTCAAGGCCAATTCGTCTTCAATCATCGGAAGTTTTACCCTCTAATCTATTTCGTACCGAAATTCTCGATACGGTTTAATTAGCGTCTTTTCGTCTTATTGCCTTCAACGCATTTTCTTGCCATTCTCTGGATACTGAAACAACTTTCGCGAAACCCTAGCAATTTTTGTAAAAAAATAATTTTTTTTCTCTTATTTAGTTTACTTTTCATCTTTTCTTTTTATTGTACGATCAAAAATGAATTTCGTCTACCATCTATGACCACTATAAGGTTTTAGAACTTCGTGCTTTCGTGAATTCTGATTTCTATAATTGCGTTATACACGATAATAATAAAAAAAGGAATAAATCATTTAATTTAGTGCCAATTCCCATTCCTAAATTTTGACTCGTCAACAATTTTTCATCGAAAGAAAAACGTTTACCACAAGAAAATGAAAAAAACGTTCCATCTAGTTCCAATTTCAAAACATCACCATTTCGCAATTTTCAAAAAAAAAGAAAAAGTAAACATTCATGCTTTGTTTTGAGATCTACCATTTCGTCTAAATAATAAAATGATCTACGACCGGCACCTAAGATCAATCAATTCGTCTCGTTGGACGTATCGCGTATCCGCGCGGTTGTTAATCTAAACTTTTACGGTTTGATCGAGGTTAAGTCGGACGCGTTCGCCTTTACACATTTATCGTTCGAAAATTATTCTTCCTTTCCGTTTTATAAATAAAATACCGGAATATTTTTGATCGCCGTACGAAAACAGGTCGTAATAGTTAGTATATCGGATTCAGAGGATATTTTGCGCGGATTAGATGTGGAATTGTTGAACAGTTGTGATGGCTGTTTCTCTTGTAACCTAAATATGCGTATCCGCAATTTATATGAGTAAGTATGTTCGCTGGATTGATTGAGAAGGAATGTTCATTCATCTCGAGGAAAGATTAAGAATAGAATGTTGTTATTGAATCGTATAACTTAGATTAGTCAAAGGTGTGATTCACATGCCCATAATAGGCGATTTTACGACAATCAAATTGAGAAATTTCATCACCATGACAACGAAGTTCATTCGTTTGTTTATATCTATTGTTGGTCTTAATTTGTCTGTTAAGATTATTTGTTGTTTGTTTCCTTGTAATCGATGAAGATCGTCAGCAATTGGAAATCTATGGTGACTATAATGAACTTGATTTGGCAGCGGTTGAATACCAGGACTGACTAGCATTTTTTTATCCCAGCACCGATTTCATTTTCTGTCTTTGAACCATCTGCATACCAAATAGATTGCGCACATTGTAACGCGTGCTCCTTCTCTGGACTATCTATATCGGATTTATGAAACTTCAATGTAAAAATATCAAGAAACAAGTTCGCTAATTCCTTTCTCAATAAATTAATTTTTTTTTATGAACTACATAGTAAAATAATGATAAGTTAATACTATGGGGGTTGTAAACTTTAATAAATGGTTCTCTATTTCCTATTATTTACAATTCGATGTTGTTGAATGAACAAGAGGTTATCTTCAAACTTTATTGACAACTTCATGTTGTCAAATTTTTTGTACATTTCTTTATTATAAAAGTTAAAATTTTTGTTATTTGTTAGTAGATTTTCTTAATAATTTATTTGCTATAAGTTTTTCTTCGTGTAGTGTGTAGGGGCATCCCATAAACGGATATTAGGAACTGAATATTTTAAGGACCTGGAACTAGAACTAATCACTAGAGTAACTAAAACATGCGGACTCGCATAGGCGTCGGTATTACGGGTTAATATAAGAATACGAAAAATTCATAAATAAACTTACTTGCTAATTATTCAACAACTTAGAGGCATCAGGATGTGAACTATTGTAAACTTGCATCATTTCATATGTTTCCACAGTTACTTCTTTAAACCTTGTGCGTCGACAAGAAAAAATATTCTTATACATAGAAAACGATCTCTCCACATCTAAGGAAGTTACATTTGCATGTAGAAACTGTTTTTCAAAATGACTTAAAAGTTCACTAGTCTTACACTTATTATAAACGGCCTCTAAAGTATTAAAATCGAGATTTTTCCTTAAAACATCGGCCAACTTTTGACTAGCGCATAATCCTGGCGTATCATTTAATGTGTGTAATTTATTTTTTACACTCTCCACTATGTCTAATGATTCCTGCAATGACAATTCAGTACATTGTAGTTTTCTGATGGCATCTAGAAATACTGTATAATTGGTACATATTGTTGTTAAATCTTCTAAAAGTTGAGGAATTTGAAATTCTCTTTGACTTTCTCCAATTGCTTTGGATTCATTCCGATTAAATCGCATTATAACTGATTGAATTTGTTGAAAATGGATCAAATAGTAAGAAGCTGCTGTTAGCCAAGTACCCCATCGCGTTAAAATTGGTTCAGGAGGTTCTGGCATACCTTGACAAAATTTACGAAATTCTTTTAAACGTTTAGGAGATTTACGAAACACTGCTTTAGTACTTCCAATCATCCGATCAACGTTTCCGTAATGTTGTCGAACAACTTCACCAACTAAATGCAAAGCATGCAGCACGCAGGTTATATGTATTAAGTTAGGAAATATATGTTTTAAGGATCGCCCAACACTTAACATCGTTGCTGCACTATCTGTCACAATCATCACAACTTGATCTTGGCAATTTTAAATTTTTTCAAAGCGTTCATTATCACTTTTTGAATATTTTCCGTGGTACATTGTTGAACACGTTTGCAAGCTAACAAATATCGAGATGCTGTGTTCTCGTTAGATAAAACGCGAGCTATTACATTCACAATACTGTTTTTCTTTATATCGGTCGTCTCATCCACGGTAATCCATATTTTTTTGAAACACAAATCACGTTTACACACATCTTCTAGCATCTCTTTCATTCGCGGCAAATGATTCTGTAATTGTGTTTGTGAGGGTAATGGGTACTTTGGAACGTATTGTCGCCAAAACGTTTTAAAAGCTGCTTTTCTCACCAACGACAACGGAAGATTACAAGAGGTAAACATAATTAATAAATGTATGAGGAATAGTGTATAAGGTATTTCAGTTCTTGCATTTCTCATATTCTTAATACCATTGACATGCCTCTGGCAATCAGTTCTGTCCAATGCAGCCAAACGAACATTACATATTAAGCAAAAAACTGCACTACCGTCATATTTTAACTGGGGAAAAAGTGACACATACTTGTGTACATTAGTAGCAAATCTATTACGAGGCATTGTTTTCTTCGGTATGTAAATATTAGTTCTATATGAAACGATACACTATTTATGTACTTGGTATAATACTACAACACACAAAAAACACCAGCTATATTTTCAAAAGCGACACGTAAGTACATAACCTTGACCGTTCGACTAATCTCTGCAACAGCTCAACCGGTACTAAAACGAAATCTCTCAGCGCGGTTTAACATGATTTATATTCAAGGTCGACACTACATGCCTGCTTCTCTACCGGTTTAGTGTATTTATGAATTTTTCGTATTCTTATATTAACCCGTAATACCGACGCCTATGCGAGTCCGCAAGTTTAGGTTACTCTACTAATCACAAACGTGCTGGCTTAAAAATTATTTATGGAAACCCGAAGGGTGCAGACAAATTGAAAGAAGGATCGACATTTAAAAAGAGTCTGATAATGAGCGCGATGGTCTGTTTGGTCCTTTAGTACCCGCGGTACTGTGAATATCTTTTCAGTTGAATTTTAGAATTTAATAAAGTAAGAACTTATATTTTCCTCGAACATTAGTTCACAGGTGTAACATATTTTGTAGATAAAAAGAAAGATGAACTCATTTTGTTCATAGTTCCTAACACACCAATTAATAGGGGTGTACTTTCCCGTATTACATTACATCGCCGTGCACCACACATTCATACGTGGAATAACCGCGGTATAATTTGATAGGAAACGCTCGTATACATTATATACGGTACGCAGGTGCATGTAATCCGGCCAGGTGTTCGAGCCCACACCTACAACCCCGCAGTTTCCGAGTTCTACCCCTCTCGCACTCTCTCTTGTCCTCTCTCGTTTTCCCTACACTTCTCTCTGCTATATTCAACCCCATATACACTACCGTTCATTAATTTAAGACAATTTTTTTAAATATTGTTATATAACTAATATCTTTATATAAATAATGTGAACTACAGTAACAAACAAAGTTCATTTAGTACTCAATTGAACAACCCTATGGTTTCCTTGGGTCTTATGGAAAACCAACTCTTAAAAACAATTCCAGGAATGAAACTGAGATAGCGATTTAGGCGGTTAGATTTGTTTGAAAAGAGATGCTGTCATTGTTGCGTGGATGTTTTTCCAGATGGTTTGAAATCAGCCTTTGTATCGTCCAATCATACAAAGGGAAACATTTGGGATCTTGTTAATTACAGACCTATCAGAGTTCGGAGTGCATTATCTAAAATTGAGACTGGGATAATGTGAAAAAAGATAATAAACATGAAATATACGTAATAGGCGCCATAAATTCTCGGCCTGATACAGAAAAAGTAGACTTGGTAAAATATAACAATTTTAATTTTTCAATATAATCTCCCCTAATTTCAATACATTTATTACAACGATCAATTAATGGTTTTATACATTCGTAAAAATAATCTAAAGTTTTTCTCTCAAAATGTTGTACTACAGTTGCTTGCAACTCACTACTGCCCTTAAAACAACGTCCTTTAAGGTTTTTCTTTAAATGAGAAAATAAATAATAACCACTTGGATCCACGCCCGGAGTATATGGTGGATGTTCCAATTCTTGAAAGCCACATTCGCGGATGGCAGCTTGTGAAATGGCGGCAGTGTGAATGCATTGTCGTGCAATAACACTTTTTGTCAATTTTCCTTGACGTTTCGCAGGAATATTATCTCTCAATTTATCCAGCAAAGACGAGCAATATGATAGCTAATACCATTTCTTCAGTAATTGAAATATTTTGAGGCATTATCAGTTCAATTGGCCGACCGAAGCGCCGATCATCTTCCACGGATTCTTGCTCCAAACAGAAACATTTTGCCCAGTTTTTTACAGTATGAAGGAGATAAATCACCGCCGTCTAAACGTTGTGATTAGGGGTGTGCCCTTCTTCTGTTACAAATTTAATGATCGTGCTGGATTTTCGTAACCTGAGACATTTTCATGCACCAGTATTGTTGTCTGGCTGGCTGCTAACTACTACTCTTCGAGCTATAATATACATATATAGTGTAGGCTTCGCACATGTGCATAAGTCTGTTAGGCCGAGAATTTGTCTTCGAATATTTGCTTTACAAAGGTATATACACCTGTACAATTCCTTCCATATCTGTGCATTAGCATGGTTTTATTGCGGGCAGGTCGACGATCACTAACCTAGCTAATATCTTAGCGAAACACTTGATAACCGACAGCAGAATGACGTTATCTACGTAGATTTTTCTAAAGCATTTGGTTGTATTGACCACGCCATGCTTCTACAAAAAATGGATAAATTTGGCTTCAGCATAAGTCTCTTATCGTTAATTAAGTCTTATCTTACTGGAAGATAGTGTTGTGTTTACTACGGTTATTCATCTGATCCATTTCCTCCAACATCGGACGTTCCTCAGGATTAAAGTCTCGGACCTCTTCTCTTCTATTTGTACATAAATGACTTGCTATGCATATTTACTTGTCATGACTTCGCATACGCAGATGACGTAAAAATATTTAATACAACTAGTAGCTTTCACGATGATAAACACTAACAAGACAATTGTGTATAAATTAATGCTTGGAGCAAAGACAATGATCTCTCTTTGAATATGAATAAATGCACTGTGGTTTCTTGTAATAATACTCACAATATCAATCTGGAAACAGAAGTCAGTGGAGCTGCAAAGTATTCCAATCTTTAAAGTAAAAGCGCACTGGCTTATCTCGAATGAATTGTTTTGCCAAATGGTGCCCAAAATATTTGGCAATGGCTTCATCAATGGATAAACTTTTACAAACAATTTTCGTTTATTTTATCCATCAACAGACGAACTTTTGCCATCCTGTCGGTTTTATCTATTTGATGATTGTTATTGAAGTGAAGATCTTTTTTAATTTCATAATAGCCATTCCCGAGGTAAATGGTCATATCCACTAAAAAATAATATACTAGTAAACACTCGCATTTCGTCATTAGAAACAGAAAAATTTTGATAATTTTTCTATTGTGCATATTGTTTTGTTTCATAAACAGTGTAAGTAATGATTTCCTTGGAGAGAATACTTTCAAGAAGCTCCACAGGATTCATATCTCCCAATTCATGTTTCATATTATTTTCTCGATCTAAAAAATAATTATTCTCCTCCATAGTAATATCAATTGGTGTTTTCCTTCACTTGAGTATTTTCTCTTCCCTTTTTCTTCTTTTTGCATCTTTTTTATTGTTTCTACATCATTTTCGTCTTCATTTTCATCCGAAAATGTAAATACTACAAAATATTTTGGAAAATTATCATTCTGAAGACCATCTTCAGAAATATCTCTTTACTGTATAAACTCCTTAATATCATCTCTTCTTATCCCTCACCATTTGTCTCCAGTCTGTAACTTCCAAACTTCGGAGGTCCTTTTCCATAGTTTCTAACCATTCCGTTCGTGGTCGTCCTCTCCGCCTCCTTCCCATGATTCCTCCCATTAGCACTTGCTTTGTAATTTTCTTTTCCGGCAGTCTTCGAACATCCATCCATTCTGACGGTTCACCATATAATTCTGTCAGATACTTATTTGTTCTCAACCATAGTTCTCCGTTCTTCTTGCCTTCATATATTCTTCCTAGTACTTTTCTTTCCCAAACTTCCAACATTGATTTCTCTTTTTGGCTTAACTTCCATAATTCATTTCCATGTGTAACGATTGGCCTTATTATTGTTTTGTAGATTCTAGTTTTAATTTTCCTTGAAGTGTTTTTAGATCTTAAGACTTTATTCACTGACGCCATATATTTTGTTTCCTCAGCTATTCTTTCTTGTACTTCCGTGCCTTCTTCGCCTTTATTCGTTATTGTTACGCGCAAATAATTAAACTTTTCTACTTTTCTAAAACAATCTTTCATCTTCTGAAGTTATTTCTAGTGGTGTCCCTTGCGTTCTTCCTTGCACTTCTTCTAAAGCCATATATTTAGTTTTTTCCTCACTTATGCTTAATCCTTTACCCCTTACGATAACTCAATCTTTCTTACTGCCTTTATTATGTTTTCTTTATTTCTGGTAAGAATCACTATGTCATCTGCATTGGCCATGGCTTGTATTTGCTGACTATATATTGTTCTTCTAGTGGGTATTTGGCTGTCTAGAATTGCCTTTTCTAATACTATATTAAACAATGTCATAATTTTAAAGTAATTTTACAATCCCATTGTACTCATTTGAGCACACAAGTAAAAAGGGCTCTTTGCAATAATTATACACGTAACTACTTAAATTTTAGAGACGACGATCAGCAAAATTGACGCTATGTCAACACTGTTTTGGATAAAAGTCGCTAAGACTCGAAGTAATCACAAAGAAAATGAACAGTGCAAATTTCTAACGGCTTTAAAAAACAGTTAAGCTTCTGAATTGCTCCGTTTTTCAATAATACGTGATATAATATGTTCCTACTTAATATATTGACCAGCCGATTGCTCTTTTGATTCGTAGATGTCACATTACACGTTCTTATGAGGCAGGTGCCATAAATTTTCGGCCTGACATTGAAAAAATAAACTTGGTAAAATATAACAATTTTTATTTTTCAATAAAATCTCCCCTAACTTCAATACATTTATTATATGATCAATTAATAATTCTATACCCTTCAAAATGTTGTATTACAGCTGCTTGCAATTCACTATCGTCCTCTAAGGTCTTTCTTTATAAGAAAATATATAATAATCACTTGGAACCATGTCCTGACTATACGGTGGATGTTCCAATTCTTGAAGGCCGCATTCCCGGATGGCAGCTTGTGAAATGGCGGCGGTATGTACGGGTGCATTGTCGTATAATAATCGAACACCTAATTTTCCTCGACGTTTTGCACGAATATTATCCCTCGATTGATGCAATAAAGACGCATAATACGAGCTGTTGATAGTTGTATTGCGTTCTTTAAAGTCAATGAGTAAAATACACCACAATCCCAGAATATTGTGACCATCACCTTTTTCGTTGATTGAAAGACTTTTGCCTTTCTGGGACGAGGTTCATTGGGTTTTTGGATAAAGGATCATAATACAGAACAATTGTCTCATCTCCTGTGACAATGGACTCCAAAATCGGTTTCGGGTCGTCTCCAGACATGTTTAAAAAAGAGCGCGCACACTTGACCCGACGTCCACGTTGGAGAACAGAAAGAAGATGGTACCGCATCTTCTTTCTGTTAGACACCACTGCTCAATCACTTTCAAACGGCGGTCGGCTAATCCCATTTCTTCAATAATTGAAATGTTTTGAGGCGTTGTATGTTCAATTGGCCAACCGGGATTCTTGCCCCAAACGGCAACATATTGCCCACTTTTTTACAGTGGAATGTGATGGAGATAAATCACCATAAATGCCGTCTAAACGTTGTTTAATATGATTAGGCGCAATTTTTGTTGCCTGACACATTTTGATCCACTAGTCACGTTGTCTGGCTAGCTACTAAAAACTACTACCCTTCGAGCAATAATATACCGCGTTAGTAAGTTCCATAGTAAAGTGAACCGCTAAAATACATGCACAGTGTTGCAACGTTTATCTGCTATGAAAGTATAAAGTGGGGAGTCGGGCGAAGCGAATCTATCAATAAAAATCCAATCGCCGTCAGGAGAGGATCGCGGTAGATTCTAGCCATGCCATTACCCCCGTAGTTTATTTCTTTAATTGATCACATCCTCGCCTCCCATCTTTTCTTCTTGGTTATTTTTGATTTGCCTTGTGTGTGTCTCGAAATTATACTGTAGAATAGTTTTCTTTTTAATTATGTTCTTATAAACTAAGAAGTCATTAAATGGTACTACGGTACGGGCAGTAGTGCTTATTTGAATATTTATTATAATAATACGTCCAACTGAATTTTTACACATACAAATACGATTCATTTTACCATAAAATTCCATTGTACGGAATCTATTACATATTTCCTAAAATCTGTGCCGAGCTATTACCTCAACCACGTATGCTAGGCGACTGTTTGTGAGTTACGAGTGCGTGCGCTTGTCTAGTGGCACTGAAGAGCGAAGGGGACGTTTCTAGCACAAGGGACAACATTATTCGCTATATGTATGGGACTCGCGCCTATAAATGAATCCTTACCTACCCTACTATATAGTGGAGGCCTCGCACATGTGGAACTATGACGCAACGGAGTTTCCACACGCTCGAACCTGTATAAGCCTGTCAGGCCGAGAATTTATGGCGCCTACCTCGTATTTCAAATTAATTTCGCTGTATTCATAAGAGCACAATGGGAATACATGAGACTTTTGGTTGACAACCGGTATATCTATATATTCAACAGCTAAGAAGTTTACTACTAAGCACTGGTATAACTGGAAAAATGAAATGGTTTTTATATTAATTTCTTAAATTGGAGACAATAAAGCCAAAATGTGATAACAATAATTGCATCCGTGATAATAATAAACAAAAGTATTTGCATATCGTATGTTTTGTGTATTTGTTCTGCATAATTTTTAGACAAACATTGTGGGGTATATTATGTTACAGCATTGGTATATAATTTTACATTGACAAAACTATTTAACCAACAATCATTGCATACATTTAATTTTATGTCAAATAAAAAGTGTCGTTTGTCTTTTTGTGTTTTTCTTTCCGTGCGTGTTCTGAAACATTTGAGCATCGATGTAACCCGATATACGATGTGCGGGTATGAACCGCCCCGCAGTTTTGGACTTGCACCACCTGAACCTTTGAACTGAAATTTCCCACAGATAGGCGTAACGGCGGTATACGTAGTAGGGCATTCGTAGACGTGCTGCCCGCTATCTCTTCCGCCCCTCTTATCACCGCACCCGTCACCATCGTCAACGTAGTAGGAATATCTTCTTCATTTGTCTTTGATGGATTATTTCTTGTCTGTTTGTATTTTATCGTCGCGTGGTGGCGGACTCGGATGATGTCGTCGAATCGTACACGTCTTTATCGATGATAAATTTTCCTTCACCGGTTTACACATTCATACGAGCCCGCTTCAGGTACCTTTCAGCGTGGGAATACGCACGTTCACGATGTTTTTGCTCATCCACATACGGAGTTTAAAAACGGGATGACGGATAGGTTCTATAAATGTGGGAAATTACGGATATGTGTAGTAATGTAGTAGGAAAAATAAGATTAAGAGTCAAAATTAACAATTTTTTGTCAATTAAAGCATGAGAAAATATCAATATTGTTTAATGTTTATTTCTTGCGCATGCGTTGAGAGATACGCTTGAGAATTTCAGCCATGTTGGACGCTCACTTGTTGTTTAATAGTCGTTTGTGTCAGTCGATGTTAGTGTTGATCTAAAAATGGAAAAAATCGAATATTGAACCGTATTTAATTCTGGCATTTGAAAGGCAATACGCCTACGCAAATTAAAGCCGTTGACGTTGTTCACGGGAACTTTTCGCCATCATTTCCCACAGTGAAATTTCGGGCAAATTAATTTAAATGTTGTCGTACCAGCGTGATTGACGATGAACGTTTGGGGCGGCCAAAAACTGCAACCACTACCGATAAGATCGGAAAAGTTCACTAAATGGTGCTGGATGACCGCCGAAAAGGTTAGAGAAATAGCAGAGGATGTGAGCAACCTCCGAAAAGCTAACAGCGCGTTGGTTGCCGTGCTTACTCCGTCAGGACCAAAAACTCACACTTCAGTGATCGTCATGGCAAAATTCATCGGATCTGGCCCCCAGCGACTTTTTCTGTTTCCTAGGTTCTAAGTTTCGCATCACATTCGTAGCCGCCTATTTTGCAGAACAAGATGCCAACTACTGTTTGGACGGATTAAAGAGATGGGAGCATCGCTGGGAAAGCTGTATGGACTCAGAAGGAGATTACGTTAAGAAATAGAACTGAAGAGAAGAACTGAGAAAAACAAAATAACTCCTGTAAAACGTCAACGAATTTATACGGAGGTTATACAGGGTGCGGCAAAAGTAACTTACACATTTTCAAAGGTCAGCGTTCGGTGAGTACAGGCGGTAGGGTGGTGAGGAGCGTCGCATTGGAAAGGATGTAAGATGTTATTTTCAGTCATCATTAGAGCAACGCAACTGCGCTGAAAGCCAGTGACGGACGCATAAAAGTTTACACAAAATAAATTAAATGTGATACGTATTCAAACACTTACCGTTTTAAGAGTCCTCCGTGAAATCACAAAGTGGAGAATGTCTATTTAATATTTGTCACATTAGATATGTTTCCAAAGTTGTTTCGGCAAAGTGAGTGCGGCGTGAAGAAAAAGTGTTTTTGTATGCCGAAAACGAACGTTCTACATCTAGTGACGTTATATTTGCGTAAGTAAAATAATCTTTCAAATAACTTAACGGTTCTGTTGGCGCACCTTCACAAATTTGTCTTAATGTGCCAAAATCAGAGTCTTTATTTAAAATATTTTCAAACTTTTCTAAAACACAAACATTTCTTGCGTCTTGTATCGCGTATAACTGTGCGTGAACATGTTGCACTATTTGCAAAGATTCCACTAACGACACCGAAGAATTTTGTAGTTTTTCTATCGCATCCGCTAGTCCCACGTAATTGTTCTGAATAATTTCCAAATCTGTTTTAACTTGACTATCCTGAAATTTCAAGCGGCTTACCTTGACAGCCGCAGTTTCCTTTGGGTCGAATTCTAAAATCACGTTCTTTATATTCTCAAAATATTTAAGATAATAAAATGCAGCCTCTAACCATGTTCCCCAACAAGTAAGAATAGGTTGTGGTGGTTCAGGAATACCGGGGCATAGTCTATGAAATTCCCGAATACGTTTTGGGGATTTTACAAACACAGCTTTTGTATGTGCTATTAGAGCGTCTACCTCGGGATAACATTTTCTGATACTATCTGCTACGAGACTGAGAGTATGAATTTTACATGTAATATGCAACAAGTTAGCACAATGTTTTTTAAGAGATCGACCTACAGCAAGCATGTTTGCGGAACCATCACTCATAAACATCAACAGTTGATTTGTTGAAAGTTCAAACTTTTCCAATGTATTTAACACCAACATTGAAATTACTTCGGCAGTGCATTGTTGTATTCGTCTGGAAGCTAGTAAAATTGAGAGTGACGGTCAATGTGGTTTCATTGTGCGTACCATTACATTAACCACAGAATGTTTTTTACGATCTGTTGTTTCGTCCACACATAACCACAGTTTTTTATCTTGCAACTCCGATTTAATTCTTTTCTCGACATGCTCACGAGCAGACGGCACAACTCTCGGTAACGTTCTTTCACTTGGTAACTTAAAGTCCGAATATTCATTCCAAAACGAGACGTATGCTTTTTTCCTTAGTAAATGAAATGGTACACTGAAACAGTTCACTAAAACCCTTGTGGTAAGGGTTTTAGTGAACTGTTTCAGTGTTCCAGTGCCACAGTTTTAGAGTATCCGTTTAAATCAAATGGTAAATTACATGGAATAAAAACATAAATTAAATTTAAATTTGTCATAATCTCGTGTGGAATTTTTTTTTGAAACATGCCCTACACTGTTTGCTTGCCGTAGACAATCACTTTTCGACCAACACATTAAATCTATTTTACACACTACACATTGAATTTTAGCGCCATCACACTTTAAATCAGGCATTTCTGCAATAAATTCTCTTATTGTGTCCAACTTTGGTCGTTTTCGCGATGTAGGAAACATTTTCAAAACAAACGTAGAACTACGATATAGTATACGACAGCGTAGATGCATACACAACAGATCGGCTTTCGAGTCGCAGTTATACTGACGCTTATACCGAATTGTCCCGGCCGTGTTTATTTTGTGTAAACTTTTATGCGTCAGCCACTGGCTTTCAGCGCAATTTGCGTTGCTCTAGTCATCATCATGAACTGGACTGGTGAGCAACGCGCTTTCATTGTTGAAACGTTTACTAAAAACAACGAATCTGTGACTGCTACTGAAAGAGCTTTTCGAGTGCACTTGGCTTAGGATCGCAATTGTTTGCAAAGTCATCCAAATGCTTTTCTACGGTAAGATTTAAATTTTACTAAACATTTAGTTAAATATAAAGGAATTCATAGTTACTCTTTAGCCGGATCTCTTTTGCATAGTGGTAATTCTGTAAGAGACTTGGGTGTTATCTTGGTGTTCGTGTTTGTGGATCCGCTTTGAACATGTTAGGTATCATTATATGTGTTGCACGTCTATTTGCCTCTACAATAGCCATTCTTTCCGGTCATTTTGCTTGTACTTGTTCCAGATTAGAGTGTGCTTCCTTAATTTAGTCATCTATACCCAGTTACTAAATATACGTACCTACCGTACCTAAGATTTCTATATTTCACAAAAATAATGTGTTACAGAATAGCATGAATTGAGTCATCCAGTCACGTCACTGCATTCATTAGATTATGCTAGATTAATAAATTATTTATCGGAAATTCAGCATCAAATTATGTTTGGGAAAGTATTATGAAAATTTGCTGTGGATTAAACAATCGCTATCGCGGTTAAAAAAATGGTGTTAAGGGACGCTACCTAATTGTATTACATTTGGTGAAGCTTTCATCGAGGTAACTCGTATTTTGACTGTGTTCCAAGTTTCAAAGTGTGTAATATTCAAATCATAGTAAAAATTCAAATGAAGGTTGGAGTTTGAGAATTGGCAGTTCACCGTGAATCCCATATAAACATAAAGTTTATATGACATCGTCTTAGAAATCCAGGTTTACATTTTTCAGTTTTAAATTTTTGTTAATTTCCATTTACTGATATAAAAATTCGTTTAAAATTGCCGTCTACCTCGGGATAACATTTTCTGATACTATCTGCTACGAGACTGGGAGTATGAATTTTACATGTGAGATGCAACAAGTTATCACAATGTTTTTTAAGGGATCGACCTACAGCAAGCATGTTTGCGGCACCACCACTCATAAACATCAACAGTTGATTTGTTGAAAGTTCAAACTTTTCCAATGTATTTAACACCAACATTGAAATTATTTCGGCAGTGCATTGTTGTATTCGTCTGGAAGCTAGTAAAATTGAGGGTGACGGTCGATGTGGTTCCATTGTGCGTACCATTACATTAACCACAGAATGTTTTTTACGATCTGTTGTTTCGTCCACACATAACCACAGTTTTTTATCTTGCAACTCCGATTTAATTCTTTTCTCGACATGCTCACGAGCAGACGGCACAACTCTCTGTAATGTTCTCTCACTTGGTAACTTAAAGTCCGAATATTCATTCCAAAACGAAACGTATGCTTTTTTCCTTAGTAAATGAAATGGTAAATTATATGCAATAAACACATAAATTAAATTTAAATTTGTCATAATCTCTTGTGGGATTTTTTTTTGAAACATGCCCTGCATTATTTACGTGCCGTAGACAATCACTTTTCGACCAACACATTAAATCTATTTTACACACTACACATTGAATTTTAGCGCCATCACACTTTAAATCAGGCATTTCTGCAATAAATTCTCTTATTGTGTCCAACTTTGGTCGTTTTCGCGATGTAGGAAACATTTTCAAAACAAACGTAGAACTACGATATAGTATACGACAGCGTAGATGCATACACAACAGATCGGCTTTCGAGTCGCAGTTATACTGACGCTTATACCGAATTGTCCCGGCCGTGTTTATTTTGTGTAAACTTTTATGCGTCAGCCACTGGCTTTCAGCGCAGTTTGCGTTGCTCTAGTCATCATCATGAACTGGACTGGTGAGCAACGCGCTTTCATTGTTGAAACGTTTACTAAAAACAACGAATCTGTGACTGCTACTCAAAGAGCTTTTCGAGTGCACTTGCTTAGGATTGCAATTGTTTGCAAAGTCATCCAAATGCTTTTCTACGGTAAGATTTAAATTTTACTAAACATTTAATTAAATATAAAGGAATTCATAGTTACTCTTTAGCCGGATCTCTTTTGCATAGTGGTAATTCTGTAAGAGACTTAGGTGTTATCTTGGTGTTCGTGTTTGTGGATCCGCTTTGAACATGTTAGGTTTCATTATACGTGTTGCATGTCTATTCGCCTCTACAATAGCCATTCCTTCCGGTCATTTTGCTTGTATTTGTTCCAGATTAGAGTGTGCTTCCTTAATTTAGTCATCTATACCCAATTACTAAATATACGTATCTACCGGAATAAAAATTAAGATTTCTATATTTCACAAAAATAATGTATCACAGAATAACATGAATTGAGTCATCCAGTCACGTCACTGCATTCATTACATTATGCTAGATTAATAAATTATTTATCGGAAATTCAGCATCAAATTATGTTTGGGAAAGTATTATGAAAATTTGCTGTGGATTAAACAATCGCTATCGCGGTTAAAAAGATGGAGTGAAGGGACGCTAACTGATTTTATTACATTTGGGGAGGCTTTCATCGAGGTAACTCGTATTTTGACGGTGTTCCGAGTTTCAAAGAGTGTAATATTCAAATCATAGTAAAAATTCAAATGAAGGTTGGAGTTTGAGAATTGGCAGTTCACCGTGAATCCCATATAAACATAAAGTTTATATGACATCGTCTTAGAAATCCAGGTTTGCATTTTTCAGTTTTAAATTTTTGTTAATTTCCATTTACTGATATAAAAATTCGTTTAAAATTGCCGAAAGGGTGTAAGAACACTTCAGAACCCCCAGTTCATCTAATTATTGAACTAATTCACAAAAATTCAATTTTGTTGTTGTTAGAGCATTGTCGTGAACTTAAGTAAATTATTGATTTAATCTATCTAGATCCAGAATACACAGATGAACAACTAATATGAATCAATAGATACACACATGAATACGTTTGCATATGTACGGTAGGTATCCAGATGGAACGAACCAATATTAGAATAGATGATGTGCATATGTTCCACCTAATCGCAATCTGTTTTTGTTTGATGTTTGGCGCGCGTATACGCATATATACGTTACAGATGGGCTTGGGAACGTGCAGATATGCGTTATAACACCGCTAAAACTCGTTATCGCACTCGGACAAGCTCGCCAAATAACAATAATGATGATCGACGAACAACTACAACTTCCATACATGTCAGGACGGCCAACGCCGATCTGGTACGTGACAAGTCCTTTTGGAACGCTTGATATTGTCCGTTTAGATAAAAATCTTATTACCTGGAAACGCTGAATACTGTTAGAGAGATGATTTTTGGGCGGTTAAAAGATGATCTTTATTTGTTGATGGCTCTCTAAATTGTAGCTGTTGTGTTAAAAATTTGGAAAAGGCTTTCGTATTATTTTTAGAAGAGTTTGCATGGAAATGTATTTCAAAAGGGTTATTGTAATGGGCGTTGTATTCCAAAGAAAATTTTTGTAAATGCATTCAGAAAGAGACATTACATTACCGTGTACACGATGAAGGAGAAGTTTGTGAAAGAATGGAAGAGAACTTGTTGGTTTGACAGTCAGTTGATTTTCTAATATTGAGAGTAAAACATTGTTAAAAAAAAAGTTAAAGTAAACAGTAGCATTAGTATAATAAAATTGGTGGTATTTTGAAATGAACTGTGCATATTCATTTATACTGAAAATTTTTTTATTTTAATTACTTGAATAAAATACTGTGCTCATTATTAACCTGGGCAAATATGCGGTAACCGCCAGAGGCGTGGCGAGCGCATAAAAGTTTACACATAAAATAGAAGGTAAGAAATAGATTATAAAACGCTTATAAAACACTTACCATTTTAAAAGTCTTGCGTGAAATCACAAACTGGGTAACATCTGTTAAATATTTGAATCACTAGATATATTTCTCTAGCGATGTTATATTTGCATATTTAAAATAATTTTTGAAACAACTTAATACATCTTCACACGCACCTTCAAAAATTTGTCTTAATATCAGAAAATCGGAGTCATTCTCTAAAACACTTTCAAATTTTCGTATTACACACCAATTTGTTTCGCCTTCTACAGCGTATAACTGTGCGTGAACATCATTCACAATTTGAACAGAATCCACTAGCGACATCGAAACATTTTGTAATTTTTCTATTCCCTCCGCTACTCCGAAGTAATTGTGAATAGTTTGTAAATCTCTTTTAACCTGACTATCTTGAAATATTTCCTGGCTTTTCTTGATTGCTGCATCTTCTGTCGGATTGAATTTTAAAACTACCTTCTTTACTTGATCAAAATATTTGTTGTAGTAAAACGCAGCCTGCAACCATGTTCCCCAACGTGTAACAATCGGCTGTGGTGGTTTAGGTAAATCAGGACACAGTTTGTGAAATAGTCGGGTACGTTTTGGGGACTTTAGAAACACTGCCTTTGTACTAGCAATCGATGCATTTACTAGTGGAAAACATGTAGGAATCGTTTGTACCGCAAGATTTGAGAGTATGGATTTTACACGTTACATGTAAGAAGTTGCCATTGTGTTCTTTAAGAGATCGGCCCAAAGAACGCATGTTTGCCTCACCATCACTCATAAACATTAAAAATTGCTTAGTTGAAATTTAAAATTTGTTCAATGAGTTCAACACCACCTTTAAAATCTCATCGGCAGTACAATTTATAACTCTTTTGGAAGCAAGTAAGAAGGAGGATGACGGTCGATATGGTTCCATTGTACGTACCGTTACATTAACCACAGAATGTTTTTGACGGTCTGTTGTTTCGTCCGCACACACCCCAGTTTTTTATCTTTCAATTCCGTTTTCATTCTTTTTTCTATATGTTCACGAGCAAATGGCACTACATTTCGTATCGATGTCCGACTAGGTAATTTACAGTCCGCATATTTATTCCAGAAGGAGACAAATGCTTCTTTGTCTAGTAAACGAAACGATAGATTACATAAAATAAGAGTAACACATAAATCAAATGTAAATTTTTCTTGGTGTCGTATGCCACTTTTTGCAGAAGAATGCTGTTTGCTTTCGATGTGACGTTGACAATCGCTTCTGGACCAACACATTAAAGGGATTTTACAAACTAGACATTGAATTTTAGTGCCATCAAAAATTAAGTCCGGCATATCCACTATAAAGTTTTTAACTGTGTCTGTCATTGGTCGTTTTCGCGACGTACCTAACTGCGACATTTTTAAAGCAAACATAAGCGTACAATTACGAAATAAGTTACGACAGCCTACATATACACAGAACTACTCGCATACAGCATCGATTCAGTACTGACGCTGTGAGCGCGTGAAATAATCGCCGACTCCGCACCACATATCTACTACACTGACTGTTACCGCTGTTTGCCCAGACTAGTTATCACAGATATCCAAATTGAATCACTTCACTTGCCCCTTTAATTGAATGCTGTTGACATTTAAAGCGGTAGATTTGCTAACCTGTGGTGATTAAGACTTTTCCTTGGTAAGCTTTGTACATGGGCAAAATATAAAATAGTTTCTCCAAACAGCTTATATAAATGCAGCCGATTAAAAGTAGTTGGATCTAATCAACCACGAGTAATCAGAAGCTCAACGGGCGGCAACACCGACGAACGTGAACGCTTCCATTCCGAAAATTAAATGATCGATTGCCTCTATTCGCTCCTGTTGATAGATATTTGCTTGTCTAAACACCCTCCTGTTTGCGCCGTATTAGAGTTCCCAGCACGTATGTACGCGTGAGGTAATTTGATTGGTAAGTATCGGCAGAGTAAGCTTGTAATATGTATATTTTAATCTTATTAGTTATACAAGGGATCGGTTCAGATCGTCTAATAGTTTCTGATGTAATCCGCATTAGACATAGCAGCAAATACATACTATCAAAGGAATCTAAAAAGGTTTCGGTTCATTTCAAAGACCATCTAAATAGGGCCGTTTACGACGCATCTCTGAAAATAATCAACGAAGTTTTTTAAAATTTTGATGGTGATATTCTGTGGATAAAGATCTATTCCCTGTTTATATGAATTCTGTACATAGTTCTCTTAAGTGCATTCTTTTGACGAACACAAGCTTAAGTTTAAACAGTATCTGTTCGTTCGCAATAGTTATGCTAAAAGGTTCCAAGCTTTCAAAAAATGAAATATAATGAGCCAACAGAAATAATATTGACAAGGTTATTCATTAAAAATTATACGTATACCATTAGCTATTCTTTAATTTTTGCTTAAAATGGCTTCGTTGCTACACTCTGGCAAGTAATCAACGTCGTAACATGTTACTAGCTTACAACAAAATGCGGCCTACTTTGTTTTTATAGATTTCATTAATTTTTTACATAATACGGAAACGAATAAATACAGTCCCTGGCCAAATTACTTGAAACACTTAATATTTTGTAGTTTCTTCATATTAAAATATAAACTATACATGTATTATATTTTTTATTTATAAAATATATTGTAATTAATATTTAGTTCATAACCCATGATTTTTAATAACACCCTTAATTCTTCGGGACATACTTTCAATGTAAGATATGATTGTCTCTTTTATATCTTCATCCTTCTCCCATACATCCTTTATATTCTTCATTAATATTTCCTTTGTAGGGTTTTCTCCTTCATATACCTTACTTTTTAGTCGATTCCATACGTTCTCGATGGGATTGAGGTCCGGTAAATTTCCGGGCCAACGTAAAAGAGGCATGTGATTGTCTTCAAAAAATTTCTTAACCTTTTTTGCCACATGGCAAGGAGCATAAATATACGCCCTGTCGGTATACGACGTCTTGGCTTAAAATACGGTAATAACGTGTTTTTTAACACATTTATGTACTGCTCTTGACGCATTGTACCTTCTACGAAATACAAAGGGCCGGGTCCGTCTCCACTAATCACTCCCCAAATCATTACCTGCGGAGGGTGTTTTACAGTTCGAAGAACCGTGGACTCTCTGAGATGTTCGCCAGGTCGTCTACGAACAAACTGTGCTCGCTGCACTAACACACAGAGCGAGCACTCGTCACTAAAGAAAACCTATTAAATAATGCATTTAATTCAGTAAAAATCATGTTGTTAAGTTATTCACCTTTTTCCAATTCTCGTCTGTGAAATGTCGATATTCTTTTGCAAAGTTGAGACAAGCAGATTTCATTTTTTCTGTTAAACGTGGCTTTTTTACAGGTCTTAGGCGATTTTCGCGCAATCAGCGCCTGACAGTTCTGCTCGGAATCTCTATTCCTCTCTCTTGTAAATTTTTTTGAATCATTTTAATTGTAGCAAATTTGTTGCTCAAAGCCTGATGAACAATTTCACGGTCAGATCTCTTCGAAGTTTTTCTTTTCCGACCGCACTTTGCCCGTCTTTGTGTTGATGTGCTAGCTCCGTATGGCAGTTTCGTTGAATAAACCCAGTTTTAACAAATCATAAACAAGATTTTTGTATCGAAAGTAGCTAACTCATGTAAATACAAATTCCTTGTATTCCTTTGAAAACACAAAGATACCAATGGTTTCGATATCCCGCCTGATCCGTAAATACCATCCGTGCCCGCGTTCAGCAGGTAGGCAGCGTCCTCTCGAAGGCGCGATAAATTCCGGAAACGGCCATTAATCATTGCGCGATTGAAGGACGATCGCGAATTCGGAAACGGAAACTACCCTACGCGAATATCGATTGCGTAAATGCACCCTCCCCGTTGTGTAAACAGCGGTCATTAATAAACCGTTCCTCGTTTATGCGTCAGTCGGTGTGCCGCTAGCCGCTATTTTCGTTTAATTTGACCGCTAAATGCAACTTCCACAGAACGAGAAAACGCACAGGGACACGTTGCGAACAAGTCCCACGTGTGGAATTTCGCGTATAGGAATTTATGCTTTTCTGTCTGGAAAAACGGGTCCCTTGTTGGATACTAACGAAGGTAGCATTGTTGAGATACGCGTAAAGTGTTCGAAGTGCAACCGAACAGGTTTCCTCACTTCAAGCAAGAAAAATCGCTTGAATAATTGTTATAATGTAGATTGACTGGTCTGCTGGTAAGTGCATTTATTCGTTCAGGAATGCGTTTAGAATGGAAGGAGATTTTAGATAGACTTTGTTTCTCCTTGTAAAAGGAATGATTGTAATCTTTTGCGGGTTTTATAGGTGTCGTCAAGAACTTTTTGCATAAGTTGCGGTATGATTTTCTCATGTTTTCCACGGATCAGCATTAGCAGGTCATCAGAGTACCCTTGCACCTCAAATTTATTAGAAGTTAAGTTCTGTAGGAGATCACCTACAACAAGACACCAGAGTAGAGATACCTCCTTGGGGGCAGCCTTTGTTGGCTCTAATTGTTGTCGTTTTGCGTCATTTTGAAGACGACGGGTGAAAACCTTTGATGGAGGTCGCTCTGTTAATGTTTTCGAGGGAGGTATTGTTCTCTATGTCCAAGAATGCATAGAGAGCTTTTTCTTTTGTTATAAGTAAAGCTGGCCACGAGCGGTACCGCGCAGTAGCGTAGAGTCGACCAGGCCTCGCGTTCCACTAGAGTTATTCTGCTAATAGAGATGTTTGCTGCCGCAAATAATTTCGCTCATCTTTTAAATAAAAATTAAATAACACGTGCTCAAACACTTACCATTTTAAGAGTCCTCCGTGAAATCACAAAGTGAATAATGTCTGTTAAATATCTGCAACATTAGATATGTTTCAACTGTTGTTTCGGCAAAACTAGTACGGCATGAGGAAAAAATGCGTTTATATGCAGAAAACGAACGTTCTACATCTAGTGACGTAATATTTGCGTAAGTAAAATAATCTTTCAAATAACTTAACGATTCTGTTGACGCACTTTCAAATTTTTCTAGAACAGAAACATTTTTTGCGTCTTCAATCGCGCATAGCTGTGCGTGAACATGTTGCACTATTTGTAGAGATTCTTCTAACGGCACCGCAGGATTTTGTAATTTTTCTATTGCATCTGCTAGCCCGAAGTAATTGTCGTGAATGCTTTTTAAATCCATTTTAACCTGACTATCTTGAAATTTCGACTGGCTTTTCTGGATAGCGGCAGCTTCCTTTGTATCGAATTGTAAAACCACGTTTTAATATTGTCAAAATATTTATGATAACAAAACGCGGCCTGCAACCATGTTCCCCAACGAGTTAGAATAGGTTCTGGTGGCTCTGGTATACGGGAGCACAGTCTGTGAAATTCGCGAATACGTTTCGGTGATTTGACAAATACTGCTTTGGTATTAAAGCGTCTACCTCAGGATAACATTTTCTGATACTATCCGCCACAAGATTGAGAGCATGAATTTTACACGTAATGTGTAACAAATTAGCAGAATGCTTTTTAAGAGACCGGCCTACAGAAAGCATGTTTGCAGCACCATCACTCACTAACATCAAGAGTTGGTTTGTTGAAAGTTCAAACTTGTCTAATGTATTTAACACTAACTTTGACATTACTTCGGCAGTACACTGTTGTATTCGTTTGGAGACTAATAGAATTGAAGGTGCAGTTTGATGAGGTTCCAATTTGCGTGCCATTACATTAAGAACAGAATGTTTCTTCCGATCTGTTGTTTCGTCGACACATAACCACAATTTTTGATCTTTCAACTCCGATTTTATTTTTTGTTCAATATGTTCGCACGCAGATGGCACAATTCTTCGTAACGATGTTCGACTTGGTAATTTGCACTCCGAATAGTTATTCCAAAAGCAGATAAATGGTTCCTTGTCTAGTAAATTAAACGGTATACTACATGCGATAAATGTAACGCATAAATTAAATATAAATTTTTCATTGTCTCGTGCGCAATTTCTTTTTGAGACATGCTTTTCACTATTTACGTGTCGTAGATAATGTTGTCTGGGCCAACACATTAACGGGATCTTACAGATTACACATTTAATTTTAGCACCTTCATATATTAAGTCTGGAATTTCTGCAATAAATTTTCGAAGTTTGTCCGACCGCGGTCGTTTTGCTGACGAAATCATAATTTTTCTAGGACGGATAAACAATTGAGCAAATGACCGGCAGCGAAAATGTCCGTACTGCTCCGCAGACGAAGTAATACTACCGTTCCTCTCGGTCCGAACTGATTCTACGCCGATGCGTGGTACCGCCCGTGGCCAGCGTTAGTCATAAGTGACTCCTCCAAGTTCCTTGTAATAGATTGGAAGGCCACTGTTGTTGGTTTTGCCTCCTGATGGATGTTGGTTAGGATGAAGCGCGTTTGTTGCAAGGACTTCATTCCATAGATACTGGTCTAATACCTTTCCCATTCATTTGAGCAGGAATGAGGAAAGGGTGATAAGTCTACACGTTTTAGTCTCTGCGGATAATCGCCTTCCTCCTTTAGGTATAAATACCATATTTACGTCTCTAGCCAAAGCTATAGCTGGCTTTGTATAACCTCGCTAGTATTGGAAGGAGAATATCTATGCCTTTCTGCAGTAGAGACGCCATCTCCTCCATGTGATTTGTAGGGTTTGAATGTCATTAAGGTCCATCTTATTCTCATTGTTGCAAAGATTTTACTTGCTAGACGACGTGCCTCCTTTGATGGACGACTTGAGTCCATCCCGAGGCGGTAGTCTTTGCTAATAGTACAGGTTGCAAAATGAGTGTTTAACATTACCTTTAATGCCTCTCTGGAATTTTCGTTAAAGCTGCCATCAGCTTTCCGAAGGTGCCCGAGTTTATTTGCATGTTCTCTGGCGAGGACTTTTGCTGACTGGCTACAGTTGGCGTATTATTGCCAAGTTCTTCTCTTAGCTTTCCGTATGTTGGAATTATACTGAGTTAGGGCTTGTTTCTGCTGTTTCTACTGCTTTGAGATTCTGGCTTTGTTGAACAGCCTTCCAGTCTTAGCTCGCAGTAGTTGAAGTACTCTGTTCCACCAAGGCACTTTGTACCTGTGTCTTTTTTGTGTACTAGGGCAATTTGCATTGAATGCTTTATGAATTAGAACGTGCACCTGAGTTGAAGCTATTTCCAGGTCTTATATGTTCTCATATGTCTTTCGTAAGAACACCATTCAGTTTTTCTTGGAATTTTTGACATTGAGTTACATTTAAGCTAACTAAACTGTTTAGTTGACAGAAGTATTATCATTTAATTATGGTTACCTAATTGTTTAGTTAGAGCAGTTAACTTTTTCACTTACAATAAACTTAAATATTTTAGTATTCATTCAAGAATAGATATGGGTGGAGAAGGGAAACATCAACATATCATTAACAACGTTTATCACTATAATACGAGGGTAAGTCAAAAATGACTTACACTTTTAGTTCTACAACTGTATTAAACAAAGATAGGTGTACAACAGATACATTATTTTTCGATATAGTCTCCACCTTTAGCAATGCACTTGGTCCAGCGAGCCACAAGCTTCCGTATGCCTTCCTGGTAGAAGGTTTCCGGTTGGTCGTGAAGCTACTTTTGCATTGCATCCCGAACGTCTGTGTCTGAGGCAAATCGACGACCTCTCAAAGCTTCCTTGAGCGGTCCAAAGAGATGAAGGTCTGAGGGAGCGAGATCAGGGATGTAGGGAGGGTGTTCCAGGGTCTCAAAATCCAACCTGTTGATAGTTTCTATGGTGGTATGGGCCGTGTGCGAACGGGCGTTGTCTTGCAATAACAAAACTTTCTTTGAGAATAGACCACGACGTTTGTTTCGAATTACTGGTTTCAGCTTATTCGCCAACAAATCACTGTACCTCACACTATTTATGGTAGTCCCCTGTACTAGGTTTCTCCCTAGAATTGTGTGTCTTGCTCCCTCTATAGCATTTAACACAATAAAGTTATTTATTATTATTACCTTTATTCGAGTCGTTAAACTGAATTTTTGCCTCTTGTACCTTCAATATTATTGCTTGCAATACTTGGCCATGTATTATAAATTATGTCTTTCTCGCGCTGAACTCTGCTCATATGTTTTTGTATAAGATGGGGCAGAATGGAGTCCCCCGTTTGACGGGTGAATTGTGACAAAACGCTTCAAGATAAAAGAAAAAGGTTTTTATTTTCGGAAAGCACATATCATGCCATTTTTTTGTTTAAGTTTTAAAAATGATAGCATTCATGACGGGCGATACATATATTAAGCCGTTCGACAAAGTTTTCGGTCACTCTTGCCAGCATATCTTGTGGAATTCCGGTGATTACGTCCTCAATAATCACCTTCAGGGCTTCCAGGGTCCGAGGTTGAAATTTGTAAACCTCAGCTTTGAGGTACCCCCACAGAAGAAAGTCGCAGGGGCTCAAATTCGGGGAGCGGGGTGGCCATGGGATATCCCCTCGGCGACCGGGAAACATCTCCTGTAAAACTTCACGTGAACGACGGGCAGTATGGGCCGTTGCTCCATCCTGTTGAAACCAGAAGGCTTCTCCGTCATACTATTTCATTTTGCGGCGTAAAAACGTCTCCAGCATCTCACAATAACGTGCTGAAGTGACGGTAACAGTTGAGCCTCCTTCTTAAAAAAAAAAGGCCCAATGATGCCTATAGAGGACACTGCGCACCAAACTGTCACTTTAGGACTGTTGAGAGGTTTTTGGTGCAAATGATGAGGGTTTTCACTTGACCAGTAACGAAAATGTTGCTTGTTTACAGTGCCGCAAAGGTGAAAATGCGCTTCCTTGCTAGTCCACACAATAGCACCAGGAGGTACAGCTGTTAGGTTTGCCTTGCAAGCATCTCTACGTTTCACGTAGTCTTGCGGGATCAATCTCTGAGCAATCATTATTTTGTAGGGATGTAACTTAAGGTCTATGTGTAAAATTCGCCTCACTGTTCTCGACGATATTCCAAGGGCAGCGGCATGTTTTCGCGCAGAACGCGTTGGAGACTGTTCGATAGACGCTCTAACTGCCGCGATGTTTTTGGGAGTTCTTACACTTTTAGGTCTCCCGGCTGGTTTTTTAGGAAGTGCAGATCCCGTCGTCCTTATATAACTGATCCATTTCCGAATGATTTTAGCGTCAGGAACACTGTCGTGACGAGTTAAACTGAACCGCCCGCGAACGGCCCTCTGCGTTGCCACCACATTTTCCCCGTTTTTAAAGAAAGTCTCCGCGTGCTGTTGCTCACCCGACCACCGCATGGCGACTATCGAAAATGGCGTAGTTCCCCCGACCTAACGGTACCCGCTCCACCCCTCTACCTGCTCTAGCGCCCCTTGAGTGAATTTTTAAAGCTAGGGACTCCATTCTGTCCCACCCTGTATAAGTGGATCAAACTCTAAACAATTCTACCAACTTTAGGAAGTTTCCGTTATTAGGCTGAAACAAATTCAATGAAAAGCTAAGCACTGTGAGGCCAATAGTCTAATTATTGTCATAATTCTTTTTAGAACTCCTCTCCAATGCTGAATTTCCATATCCGTAATTCGTTATTATTCAGTGTCAATTGTTTTTCTCTGCTTTAATCGAATATCCAATTCTTTCCATGTCCTAAAAGCATTTCTGTGATTTACAGACTCTTTCTACATTCTGAGGGCTCTTATAAGATTTCCCGTCAGAATAGCCTTTTTCAGAGAAACGCTGCGTAAAGATTTTTGATTATTGAATGGTTCAAATTGTATTTTGATTCCTCTGCTTATGCCGTCCCTTTACGGTGCCGCCTGATGCGGTTGCCTCTCTGTATCATAGCACGGCACGGCTCTGATTATAGTTTCTCGAAGTGGGTTCCCTTTCAACCAACACAACATATCCAAAAAGTTACTTAACTCAGTTAGCGAGGTTACCTCAATTATCGAGGACTGCGTTATATTACATTACATCATTTCGTAAACAGGATCGAGATTCGTATTCGTTTATTTGTGAGAAAAAAGTTTAAATGTTTGGCGAAAAAATATAACAGCAGTCTTCGTACGGAAATTTCACAACAGTATACACGAGATATCGTCTATAAGTACACGTATATAAGTAAGTGTGTAAGTTCGTTCGTTCGGACGGACCTAAAATAAAACGGGAAAGCACGCAGAAACGAAACAGCGCAACAAGACACATGGTGAGTCCGTAAGTTTTAATGTAAACCGTTTATAAAACGCGCTCCGTACACAGCGTATGGTGTATGCGACGGGCTGTTCCCAAATCGTGTGTACGCTTGACGCGGAAAGTTTTGGTACAAAAAATATGTGAAATAAATGACAAGCTTAGAACTTACATAGCAATTGATTGGCAAGAAATGTCGCTGTTCGGTATCTGCCATTGCACTGCTAATTGGCAGCGAATGAAAGTGGTCGACAGCTTGGTGATGATGATCGGCAACCCACGATAACATCGGAAAAGTTCACCGAATGGGCATCCCGAAAGAACGTGTTAGTTATAGGGTCATTCCATGTCAACTGGCCTAATTTGGAAAGTGGTTCCTGCTCGACCATTTTCAATTTAGATAAAATTTCTACAGAATGTACCTACCTTCATGAACTTCCGCAATGTTTCAGCTTCATATATACCCTAGTTTGATCACTAGGGCCATTTCTATCAAGGTCATTTTTTCACAACTGTCGGACTCACGAAACAAATTCCTATGTTTGAGATGTAACTGGCTTTGATCCAAAACAGTTAATGGTTTGAAATTGTGATCTATAGTTCAACTTTTTGTGTAGAATGTAGTGGTAGGCCAAAGGAAGGCCAGAAGATAGCAATTGTGGCAAAATTTAGCTTCAAACTGGCTCATAAATTTTGTCGCGACAAATTTGCTCCATACTTTAACAATGTAATGTAGTGAACAAGTGGCCGCAAGTGCCTGATATTGTGCCAATTTGTCAACTATGTATCTGTAATAGCATTGTTAAAGTAGGGTCTTTCCTGCTAGTTTATTTACTGTGTTATTAATATACAAAGTTGTTCCAAAAATTGAACACATCAAATTTTACCCTCTTTCAGAGCCATTTATCTCAAAATGGGTCATCTCCAATTTAAAAACTTTTAGCATCATTGGAAAGAGCAGGTTTCAATCTATCAGAAAATCTCATTTTTGTTTTGGAATCTTTTGGTTTAAGACCCAAAAATTTGCCTCAAAGTATGTAATGAATTTCGCGTGCAATGCTCAATTACTTGCTTTGGTCCATGATGGCTATGCCACTAATTGTAATAATTGATAACCCCATCGCCTAGGGGTCACGTCCGATAGCCAGGCAGGGCCAGCCATGGGTGGGTTTCTTTACTGTAGGTTCCCAAGCCTAAATAGAGGATATCTGTCAGGTTCCCAAGCCTGATATGGGTGTCTTTCTGGTTCCCAAGCCATAATGCTTTATATTTCATTTATTAAATGCCCGAAACTTTCTGCTTATGGACATGACCACAGTTTCTGGCAAGCTATATTGCCGACCCATGGTTGTTGCTATTGGTGGCGGAATACTGATGAAGTCAAATAAAATTGGCAAATTGGTTACAATGAAGGAAATGAAAGCATTCATCAGTGTTCTAATAATCAGCGGATATGTTTCTGTGCCTCGAAGAAAGTGATATTGGAAAAAGGATTTGGGTACACACAATCCACTTGTTCCCAGGCTATCTTACGAGATAGATTTGAAAATATGATGGAGATTCTTTATATGGAGAATAATGACCGCATAGACAAATCTGATGAATTTGCAAAAATTAGACATTATTTAACAAAATTTTTTTGAAGTATGCAAAAATTGAAGAAACGCATAGTGTTGATGAAGCAATGGTGCTGTATTTTGAGCGCCACGGTTCCAAACAATTTATCAAGGGAAAGCCAATAAGCTGGGGCTACAAACCATCGGTTGATACAACTCGTAGTGGCTACATAATTTGGTTTGAACCGTATGGTGCAAGGGCTGATGTTGTTCTTACGTATGTCGACGTCTTTGGAAGTAAATGTAAAGACGAAAATTTTCAGTTGTTTTTTAACAATTAATTTAACAACGGGAACAACTAGGAGTAACAGGATACCGAAAAATCTCTTGAAATCCACAAATGGGATAAAAAAATGGCAGGAGGTAGTGAGGTACTAAAGTATGTGTTGCGCAACAATGACAAATAAGATAATAGTTGTTGCCAGATTTACATAATATTAAAATTGATCCAGCAATTTTGCATGGTTCGTGCTGAAGCCATCATAAAAGTAACAACACAAAATTATTTTGAAATAGATAAATAAATAAAGCTGTATTCTAGTACCTTTTGTAATAACAATAAATAACAAGAATAATTTGCGCTTTTGGAATTGAGATTTGACAGTTTGGCAATTGTTATGATTACTTTGCTTAGCAACGAGCTCTTTAGATCAGTCTGGCGTCATAAGAAACAATTTGGCGCTCTTTCCTAGCCAACTTTGCATAAGAACAAAAACAGATTACCAAAACATTTATTGCTGCATATCGTCACATTTCTTAAGTTAAAGTATAACATATGTGGTATCGTTGGAATCGTCTTTCGATTACCTTTCTAAAAACGTAAAAATATATAGGATATTCTATTTAAAATAAGAAAGTTGACATAATTTCCGGTGACACCGGAAATATAATTGAACCCCCGATAACGGCAAAAGATATCTCACAAAAAATATAAATCGACCTAATTTTTCCAAAAATGCTAGCTTCCGTCGTTCGAAAGTTGGCATGAGAGGAGGGGGAGGGGGCATTAGGACCTCACCGTATAATTTCGGTATAGGGGGTGTAGACAGATCCGACCAGAATATCAGTCTTTACAGGTGTGCAATCAGAGGGGAAAAATTGGTATTTTCCTCTTTTTACGCACTGTATTGATATGGCAAATTCGCAAAAAGAATAAAGGTAACTTAGACCATTTAGGATTTCGTAAACGTATTGCTCACTTAATTTTGCAAACCAATTGTAAAGTTGCAAAATCCTGTGCAACCGAAAAGCCTAGTCAAATGGAAAATTTGGAGTCGAGATTTGACAGATTGGATCGCTTGATTGTTCCGATGGATAAGTAGTTGAAATGTCATCACTGCCATACGAAAACAACAACCAAGTGTAGAAAATGTGATGTTGGCGTTTATGTGCATTATTTCGTTAAATACCATACAAAGTAGTATCGCAAAATCTTGATGTCTTACATAAAGGACCATCATTTTCTCTTTTACAATTATAGTTTATAGATTTTGCTTTGTAATAATTTATGTTGTTTCTAATAAACTTATTTGTAAAGAGAAATTGTTAAATAATGATAGCAAAGACTGTGGGGTAGTATAGCAAACAACAATAAGTCTCGGCACACTCCGCACCACACAAATTATTAATTAACTCGGAACAGCATCGTGGGTCCCCATCTTTAGCCGCGTGACCGAATGATGTGAGAAAATATTTTAATTCTAACAAACCTGCTCTACCCCTACTCTCAAGAAAAATAAAAAAAGGCTACCTACTTTTTCCGCTTAGGACTAAACCATGCGAAAATAAGGAGTAATAGACGAAAGGGTCGTGTCACCATGAAGTGCAAAACATGTGGCTTTCCCACCCTAATAAAAATAGAGTGAAATGTGTTCTTTCTATCCGTTAAATTTGAGTTCCCTCCGCCTATACACCTTAAAACTAAAAACATGTACAATATATGGAAAGATAGAGGAACGGGTCTCTTGTTATTGTAGTACGTATCATAAACCAAATGACCGCCATACCGGAATAAATCGAAAAGGCAGAAGCAATGTAATGGTTCGTACTCTTTAATGATTAAATATGCGTTCCTTTTAATGTAAATAGTTTCGTAAATGTCTAATTCCCGCGACGAAGTTACGTTCTTAATCAATTTCAGGTTTTTTTTTTAATTTAGTATTATGCCCGGTTTCATTTATGAGTTGTGCTACACTTGACGCTTCTATTTTCCCGTACCTGTAGCACCTGTTGTGTTCATTTAATCTAGTACCCATCGCTTGTTTCGTTTCAATAATATAGGCTTTATTACAATCATTACATGCAATTTTGCGAATTCTCGACCTTTCTTTCGGATTGCCAAGAAGGTTTTTGAGTGTATTTTGCGAACTGAAACATACGTTCATGTCTTTCCCCCTAAAAACTTTACTAATACCTTTAGATATTCTCTGGAAGGGAAGTTTTGTTTTGTAGCGGTTTCTGCTGGGATTAAGGTCGTGGAATTTCTTACATGAAGACTATGCCAGACTTTCTTAAGCATGCGATCAACATTTATAGAAGACTAGCCGTTGTAAATAGCTACATTCTTTGTGAATTTAAGCCCTTTATTGTATCTACTTTTACTGAAAGGAAACTTCACCAACCTATTAATTAATTAATTAAAATATTTTCTTACATTATTCGGTCACGCGGCTGAAGATGAGAACCCACGAGTTCTCGAAACGGCTGTTCCGAGTTAGTTAACAATTTGTGTGGTGCGGAGTGTGTCGAGACTTACTGTTGTTTGAGAAATTGTTATTTGATAAGTTTCATATCAGGATTAACAATATTTTCCTAGAATAATAATCGTAAGTATTTGTTTTTTTTTCCTGTAGTGATGGGAAGAATCTTCTAACAATTTGCTTCTCCTTACAAATAAAAATAATTGAAACATTTTTGTACATATCTAAGATTGTTTCTGAACGTATTTATGTGACATTGCGTCTTTTTTTATATAATTTAAAACTTTGCGAGGGCCTTTTTATATGTGAGTATTTGGCCAAAAACGATAGTCGTCCTCTTTATCACATTGCGAGTTCGAAATTCTTAGAATGAAACTGTAGGAATCTCGCGTTCACAAACATTATAGGCCTCGGTTGTGGATACACACGCACTTACATAAGTATCGAATAAAGTATTTGACTATCCGAGACGTATGCGTGCAAGCCACCATCGCCATCACGCGTATTTATAAAAAGCGAGTAATCTGGAAAGCGTAGTTTCCACCACCGAAAATAAGCCACGCTGTAACTACCGCGAGCCGTCAGAGAGAGATCTGCTATGCGCGCCATGTGTTCGGCACAACGTACAAGTGTAGCGCATATGGTTCATCTCAACCGGCACTTGTGCAAACACCGCCGCGGCCTGCAGCAGCAGCAGCACCCGGCAACGGCTTGGACCCATACGCGCCCGAGAGATATGGCTCTTATCCGTCCCAGTTGGCGGCTGCTGTATCGTCCGCTTGCTTCTTGGCAACTAGTGTTATACGCCATCTGCAACGACGTTGCTCCGAAACCGTTATATATCTATCGTTCGGCCCAGCTAATGCGATATGTATATAGGGAAGTTTCGCAGCGCGATCTTTTGCTAAATACTTGAAGATGACAATCAAAACGGAGAACTGGACTCCTCAAAGTTAGTTTCGCAAGTGCAGAAGATTAATAATACTTTCATAACGCTTAGATGTCTTTGGGAAATTTGTCTTGAGGACGTTTCCCAAGTTTGCTGTTTATAATTTGCAAAAAAAAATGTTCTTTGAATGAGAGAAGTTTAGGAAAAACCTAGATGCTAATGGTAAGATTTTAAAACAGCTAAATCCTACACTGAGAAAAATGTAGTGGTGAGGCATACAATATATTTGTAGTTAATGTGTTGTGGTAACATACACCCCATTTATGGTTCTCGCAACAAACATATATATTTTTTTTTAATATCTATTTCGAAGTATACAAAGGTATACAAGAAAAGTCAACAAAACTACATAATTTTAATTATTCCAATATTCGTTTAACGAATACAGTTCTAAATTAACTAAATATTCAAACAATCTGCTTTTCAATATACTTAAATTGTTAGTAGTTTTGGTGAACAGCGGTAGTTTGTTATATAAACGTAGATTAGAATAATACACATTCCTTTCTGTTAATGTTAACCTATGTATTGGATACTGATAAAAGTCATCTTTTAAACAAGTATTATGTACGTGATTGTATTTAGAATCATTTTTATTCATTTTATTTTGAAACAAAAAAATTATGCAATTGTAATTATATACTCCATAAAAGGTTAGTAAATTATGCTGTTTAAAAACGGTTTTTAAACTGTCTTCACTTGATAAACCGAAAATAACTCTAAGAACTTTCTTCTGAGCTAGCAAAACTCTATATACTTCTGGAGATTGACCCCAGAAAATGATACCATAACTCATGCGTGAGTAAAATATACCATAAATAAACTGCGAACAGATCCGGAGTATTAAGTATCTTTTTTAAAGTTTTAAACGAATTAAGTTATTTACTGGTGTTATCCGTATGCATTGACCACTTCAAAAATTCGTCAATATATAGACCTAAGAATTTGGTTGAACTGGTTATAGCAATTTTCCTACCGCCCAGTTTAATACAAGAAGGCCTTGATATTGCTGCAGAAGTTCGAAAAACCATGCAAGATGTTTTGGTTAGATCCAAAGCTAACTTGTTGTTAAGAAACCAGTTATCAAGTGCACAAAAGTAACTATTACATTCGCTGTTCAATTCAGAATAGTAACTTCCTCGAACCAGTAAGTTGGTATCATCTGCATAGTTTACAATGATATGTTCAGATCGTTGCACTATTTGCAAAGATTCCACTAACGACACCGAAGAATTTTGTAGTTTTTCTATCGCATCCGCTAGTCCCACGTAATTGTTCTGAATAATTTCCAAACCTATTTTAACTTGACTATCCTGAAATTTCAAGCGGCTTACCTTGACATCCGCAGCTTCTTTTGGGTCGAATTCTAAAATCACGTTCTTTATATTCTCAAAATATTTAAGATAATAAAATGCAGCCTCTAACCATGTTCCCCAACGAGTAAGAATAGGTTTGTGGTGGTTCAGGATACCGGGCATAGTCTATGAAATTCCCGAATACGTTTTGGGAATTCTACAAACACAGCTTTTGTATGTGCTATTAGAGCGTCTACCTCGGGATACTTTCTGATACTATCTGCTACGAGACTGAGAGTATGAATTTTACATGTAATATGCAACAAGTTAGCACAATGTTTTTTAAGAGATCGACCTACAGCAAGCATGTTTGCGGCACCATCACTCATAAACATCAACAGTTTGATTTGTTGAAAGTTCAAACTTTTCCAATGTATTTAACACCAACATTGAAATTACTTCGGCAGTGCATTGTTGTATTCGTCTGGAAGCTAGTAAAATTGAGGGTGACGGTCGATGTGATTCCATTGTGCGTACCGTTACATTAACCATAGAATGTTTTTTACGATCTCTTGTTTCGTCGACACATAACCACAGTTTTTATCTTGCAACTCCGATTTAATTTTTTTCTCGACTTGCTCACGAGCAGACGGCACAACTCTCTGTAATGTTCTCTCACTTGGTAACTTAAAGTCCGAATATTCATTCCAAAACGAGACGTATACTTTCTTCCTTAGTAAATGAAATGGTAAATTACATGCAATAAAGGTAACACATAAATTAAATTTAAATTTGTCAAATCTAGTGTGATTTTTTTTTAAACATGCCCTGCACTATTTCCGTGCCGTAGACAATCACTTTCGACCAACACATTAAATCTATGTTTACACACTATACATTGAATTTTAGCGCCATCACACTTAAATCAGGCATTTCTGCAATAAATTCTCTTATTGTGTTCACTTTGGTCGTTTCGCGGACGTAGGAAACATTTTCAAAACAACGTAGGACTACGATATAGTATACGAAAGCGTAGATGCATACACAACAGATCGGCTTTCGAGTCGCAGTTATACTGACGCTTATACCGAATTGTCCCGGCCGTGTTTTTATTTTGTGTAAACTTTTATGCGTCAGCCACTAGCTTTCAGCGCAGTTTGCCTTGCTCTAGCGATGATTCATTATTTGATTGACTACTTCTTGGAGCTTTCGACAATCCATTGAAATTTTTTTGTATTAATTAGCATCTAAAAGATTCATCCTATTTTCTATTTCCAGCAGTCTGTATATTTTTCTAGATAAACCGTTCTACAATATAGAAAATGTTCTAGAATCTTTTCTAAAAACATTTTCCTATACGTTTTTTTATCAAATTAAATACGAAATATGGCGATCAGTTTTTCATTTAAAAGCATAGGGTCGTGGGATGAAATACCAAAAATTTCTGTTTCACGAAAGATATTCATTAAAACCTTTTTTGGTACAATTCCAGCAAGGTTTTTTTTTATATAACTTAAACGGTGACGAAGAGGAGAATAAAATTCTGGTATTCTTCAATTTAATTTATCGTTACATATAAACCTGCTAAAGATACTCAAATTTTGATCCGTTCAATACTGTTATACTTCACCGTTTAAGTGTTTGAATTCAAAGCTAACATATCTGACTCATAAAGCGTAAATTTTACCTACATTCAAAACAGATTCGGGAATTTTATTACGGCAAATTCATGCGGCGATATTTTTTCTAAAATTTTTTATAACTGCCTCTCAAGAGTCTTCTTAAAATATTTACGAACGGATCTTCCCGAAATTAAAAAGGAATTTATTAACTCGTCGACGTTATTTCAAAATTTCATCATCATACTCCCAGCATGCCATGTCGTACATTTACATCTACACAAACACACGCACATGCATACATACCTCGTTCGAGAAATGAAAGGCATCTTCAGTATGTACTAAGTAAACGGCACATTACAATTAAACAAATAGCCTCGAAGCACTTGTATATTTACGTTTCACATAATATGCGGTTATTTAATATAGATTAGAGGTTATTATAGAATCTTAGACCTCAATACGTATCATCCGTGTTTACTTAAGGAATAAATAGTCTAATGGGAAAGTTATTTTGTAGTAATTTAATATCGTCTGTGTTTTATTGATCTAGTAAATTGAGGAGCGTTCATGCAAAACCAGACATATCCACTTTTGGTCAAAATTTAATTTGATACTGTTTCGTAGTGTTCTTGATCGTTTCTACCGCCTACAATGCCCACAATTGTTCAAAATCAGTTCTATCCCATAGTAATCTGGGCCTGAATATCGACAGTTCAGTTAAAATCAGACATGTCCAACTTGGAAAATTAAGTTTCATATATCGGTCAAAACAGGACATATCCACTCATATTGAAAATATCTGTAATATACACAATATCACAAAAACAGACATATCCATATGATAAATTCCGTATATCATCGGCATAGATTGA